>JAOPSE010000022.1:37469050-42269050 GCA_029449295.1 Zea luxurians | reverse complement strand
TTCCAGCAGATTAATACTTGACATTAACGTTGGGGTAAACTATCGTAACATATCTATATCGTATTCATCTACACAATGTTATTCCAAATAAACTGACTCCATTTATTTTTTATTGTAGTCCCTACTGAAGTTCGAGGAACAGGAACGACACAGCAGAAACCCACAACCGTTTGATGAAACTGTCCTACACACATTTCGTGACAGTACATTGCTCGAGACACAAATTGGATAAATGCAAATCGGTAACAATCGTTTTACAATTTACAAACATGAGTTAGGTTAAATGGTGCATTTCACATATTCATGCATGACCATCTATGTTTTTGTTGATCTTCATGTTTTTTACACGATCAGATCATGAATCCCATGCTAAGCAGAGGGCACTAGACATTGTATGTTGTTAATACAGTAAAACAGTGCATTCACATTTTAGATTCTAATCCCTACGGGCCAAAACATGGTGGTACTACTTGGAAGGATTACCATTTCGCTCAAATGGACTTAGGTGGTAGGAAGTTACCATGGTCTAAGGTTATAATGAGTAGGTTAAACAAAGCCCTACAACATGTTCGCCCCAAGTCATGCTTTCCAAAATTTGGCAACTTTGTAATTGACTTGCCACCAAACTGTCCTACCATGAAAGCAGGCTCCAATGATTGTGGGTTCTATGTTATGAGATACAGTCACTATTATGACTGCATCGAAGGATCTGTCAAGTCATACATACAACCAGTACGTACAAATTTATCATTTCGTTTTATAGTTAGCCCCAAGGCAGCATATGGTACTCATGTCTAGCTAGCACAATTTTATTGGCTTGCAGGACAACACCAAGGATCTACGGTCTCTTACACTGTACTACATCACATTTCATCGCAAGAACAAAACCATCCTGCTCCTTGCAGACATCCAAAGATACAAGTTCTCATGGATGTAGTCTAGTTTAGATATGTTAGATATTATGTATACAATATTTCCATAAATTTCATCTGGAGTTATGTGCGTATGCTATGGTAATGACGGTAGAACAATCATGTGTCGTTGTTGATGTTTCTTATGTTATGTTAATGACAATCTGGGAACAGTAATGTCTAAACTGCAATGTTTTCTATGTTTTTAACGTCATTTGTGTTTTTTGATTTGATCAATACAGTGCATATCATTGTGAACTCTATGTGGAACCAGAACGACATGTATAGTATATTATGCCCGTTTTTTGGTTACGTTATTTTTGTCACAAGTTTATGCTACAATCAGCACCGTGCTATGCTTATTTTTTACCCATAGTGCACAAACAATGTTATGCTGTGTAGATTTCTAAGTTGTTGATATGTGTATAATGGTTACCATAACTTTCACACAAGTTTATGATGTTATCAGTACATATTTATGATATTTGTATCACAAATTCCATCTAATATACTTTTAACATATATTGCAAATATAAGGTCCGTCATTCATCCATTTGCAACACTAGTTACCACAAAAACAACCCATGATCTCATAATTCTTTTGGTATTCTACTCTCTACCATATGAATCATCATCTTCGACATACACTGTGCGTTTTTTGACGTTGATGTCTCTGTTGGTCACTTGTTCTCAAAAGCTATAAATCAAGAACAAGGCAACACAAATGTTAATGGTTAAAGACCTTCGTCCTTTGTAACATTATCTCCTTTAGGATATAATAATCTTTGGACAAAGGTCATGAAGGATGTACCTTCATCATTTCAATATGCAAAGATATGAACAGGGACATATGAAACACAAAAAGAGTATGAATAATCATTTTAAATCATTAGACTATTCACATTATCATTATATAACCATGAACAAACATCAATGATATTTAAATTACATTTGTACCTTTGGCTTGACAGAATGTAAAAAATCCAGGAGTGACGCGTGAGTGATTACAAGTCAACGTGAACAGTACGAGGGTACTATTCATCTATTTATAGGCACAGGACGCAGCCTTGACAAAATTACATTCATGTCCTTGATAACTAATCATAACCATAATACAAATTATCAGGGACTATATGGTCTTTTCCTCTTTAAGTCGGTGCCATCCTTCGTCTTATGCATGCCATCATGCCGAAGCTCTTTCAATTGTGGCTTCGGCATATATCTTCATGTCGTATCTGCTTGCATAACGTCTTGCCAAAGGTGTTTTTGCTTAGAGGACCTTTGGCGGAGTAGGCCCCCAACAGTAGCCCCTTCGTGGTGCTAGATTGTTTTTCATAACAAGCTCGATCCGTGAAAAACTCGAAGGCTTCGGAATGCCGAAGGTCCGAAAAACACCTTCCCTGAGCTCGTTGCCAAGAAACGATTATAATATTCCAGGCATCGAGCGGTCCACCATTCAGCGAGTGTAAACAACCTAGCGGTTCACCTTCCCCCTGCAGCACTATATAAACAGACGGGTTGGTGAGGAGTTACCACAGTATTCACTGCCATTGCACTGTTGTGCCATTAAAAAATTTAACTATAGCCAAAGCTTTCTGCATTACGCTTTCGAGCAAACACTTCGTCGTTTAATGTTAACTTCGTCAGACGGGTTAGCTTCATCAAACGTTAAAAACCATCGCAATGGCCAAAGTGCGATCAACTGCTAGAGTGTCTCGTGCGGGGGACGAAACCGAGGTCGCTAAAACAACACCGATTTCAGAAGTAATGAAGCGATCAGGTCTGTTTGTGGCTGACGAAGGTGCTTCTAATGCCGAAGCTGAACAAACTATGGTTGAGGGTGAAGATGTTGGTGAGAGCAAAAAAGACTACAACATTCTGATCCCAACGAAGCCTAGTCATCTAGATTTTGAAAAATCTAATGTGATAGAAGATGACATGCCTATGATGATGAAGTTGGGCTATTTTGGAGAGGCTGAGAGTAAGCTTATTTGATTTGCTAGAGAAGAGACTATCCCAGTGCCGAAGAAGGATGAAGTTATCGTTTTCAAGAGCTTCTTCAGAGCAGGGCTGCGATTCCCCCTGAATGAGATGATAGGGGTAGTTTTAAAGAACTTTGAAATATATCTTCATTAGCTGACTCCCAACGCTATTGTTAGGCTCAACGTCTATATTTGGCCCCTCCGAAGCCAAGGGATGAACCCAGATGCCCAAGCTTTCTGCCGAGTGCATGAGCTGCACTATTAGACGAAGGCCAGGGCAGATGTCCTTCATGAAAATTTTGGTTGTTACAATTTTGCGTATTGAAAGCATACAAAGACACCAGTCCTCAGCTACCGCACGAAGTGGCTGACTGGTTGGAAAAATGAGTGGTTCTATATGAAGGCTGACGAGAAAAAGAGGGAGAAGTTGATGACCATGGTTATGAGTCCTTTGAGTTTAAACTTCGGAATGACCAGGCCTTTATGCAATATGCAACTGGGGTCACCCTGTCAGTTGGCTGAAGTGGAATTTAGAGTGGTAGCTGAGCAGATCAGTACCAGGGACTTGGTGCAAGAATACATGGTGAACAGAACATATCCTACGTCAAGTGGTTAGGGAATGTTGAAGAAGAAAGAAGCGGGGAAGAAGCATGAACTTGTTCGACTTGCTTACTGCTTCAAGTTTGAGAAACAATTCAAGAAGCCTTGCAAAGAATGGCTAGACATGATTGAGACCATGTGCAATGAGATACTTGGGAATTATACCAAAAAGGAAGATCAACTGATGACCGCAGCCTTCGGTACCCGGCCGAAACGAAGACTGAACCGGGTAATGGACACCTTAAATTTTGACTATCCTGATTATGAAAAACTTGACAAAGGGGCCAAAGGGATTAAAAGAAAAAGGGTTGTCAATAGTCTAAGCAGACAAGCTGCTAGAATGGTAAAGGAGGATGAAAAAATTTCAAAGAAGAGAAAATCCACCCCTGAGCCGAAGGCGATAGTTTCGAAGAAGAGGAAGGCCGAAACTCCAGAGCCCCAGATTACTAAGGCAATAGAGGGGACTCCTTCGATGCCTCCTGCTGCTGAAATAGCAGAAATTTTAAGGGTAATGACTGAATCTTTACCCATCAAGCTGCTGAGTCCTCTAGGACCAGAACTGACGAAACTTTTACAGAAGAAGGATGAGCCTTCGGCCACAAAGGAGAAGGCTGACGGTCAGAAAAAACGACGAATTGTTAATATCATGTAAGCCATTGAAAGGACACCGCCACTGCCCTCGGCGTCCAAAATAATGCCTGTTGCAAGTGCCGGGGCTACTGCCGAAGCTGCAGCTGCCGCCGAAGCTACCAATCTTGAAAGTACACTGTCAAGAATTGATAAGCTTCTTTTGGATATGGCTGCAGAAGAGACAGCTGCGGCTGCAGAGAAGGTCATGGCCGTAGTGCCTGACAAAGTAAAAAAGATTGCTGATGCTGCTTCAGAAGAAAGGAACTTTGACCTTCGGAACCTGGTGGGTCAAGAATTGTCCAAGGCTGAGAAGAAGTAGCTGCAGGAATATGGGATATCCTGTGGCTACCAGCCAGGAGCTATGCTTTTCGGTGGAATTGACGAAGGAGCCTTAGGATATATTCACGATCGCGCCGGGGCGAAGATAACCGACACTCTATCAAAGAGTGTCGATTTCCTGAAGCTTGAGGCTGATATTAGCGGCTACCGGCGACAACATATCATCGGCAGTCTGTTTTACTCCAATTTCAATGTAAATTTCTTTTTGCCTAGGTTTCTGTTATCTTTGTGATGAATCAAAATTTTCTGATGTCAACTTATTTCCACAGAGTATGCTACTAAGTAAAGCATTGAGGATGCAACAAGACCTCGAGGACAAGAAAAATGAAATCATAATCGAGGGCTTGGAGAGTAAAATTAAGGATTGCAAAGCTTCTCTAGAGAAGAAGGACTTCCTGCTTCAAGCAACAGTGGGTTCGCTTGCAGAAATTCAAGCTGAAAATGCTAGATTAAGCGAGGAGCTTCTCCAAAGTCAAACAACCTTAAAAGAAAAATAAGAAAGCTTCGAACAAGAGAAGAAAGAACTGCAAGCAAAGTATGAAGCTGAAGCTGATAAAAATACAAAGCTGCATAAATCTTTGAAGGACCTTTGGAATACGTGCTTGGAATTTGGCAGCCGCTGCGTGCAACACTTAAAGGGGGTCTTCAACTCGGTTGGGGCCAGTTCTGAAGATATTGCCCCTTCGTCTGAAGACATATCCAATACCTTCAAACATATTGAAAATGAAGTTGATGCACTTGATGAAGTGATAGCTGGGCATGGTGACTTCTATGCTTTGCTAGCTTCTCGCAGCATAGTTGCTGCATTCTTGAAGGCCGGATGCACGCATGCGAAGATAGTAAACAGACCAACCTTCAGCCTGTCACCATCAGATCTGATTGATATTCCTAGTGAAGCCCAAAGCATCGGAAATAGATTCATCACTCAGATTTGGGCTAAGGGTGGACGAGAGTTGGCTGGGGATGAAGCCTGAAACCTAGTTAAACCAGTACAGAACTTATACCTGTTGCTTGCCTTGATTCTTATAATTACTTTTACCTTATACCATTGTTTGTCTACAGGATAGCGGTGCCGAAGGTTGATAACCCAAAGCATATTCCGAAGGTTGCTGAGATGAAGCTTCTCTTTAAGCCTTCCTGTATAAGGCTTAGGAATATTTGCATTATCTTTGCAAAAAATTCTAATCGAGAATTAAACAATACTGTGTATATTTGTCCATACCTTGTAATATATTTTTACCTTTTCATCCATGTACGAATTGCTTTGCTGTAGACGAAATTCGTATCTTTTGAGCCGAATGAGAAAAACACCTTCCCTTCTTTTCGTACACATCGAAGCATTTCCTTGCATAAAATGCTTGTATGTTTGAAATGAAGCTTCTTCGTGTTCATCGAAGCACTTTGTCGTCGAAGCCAGAGTATTTCTGTTCGTGTTTTATGTCATGATGATGATGATCCTACGAATGTCTAAATGAATGTCTGTATGAATGCAATGAATGATGTGATGTAATATGCAAATGAATGTCCCAAACGCACATGAAGCCACACCCAGACTTTGCATCCCCTTAGGAACGACTTTGGAGTCTTTAAGCTCTGCATTCCCTTAGGAATGACTTTGGAGCTTCTTCACCTTCTATTTCGGTGGCATTTAAGCTCTGCATCCCCTTAGGAACGACTTTGGAGCTTCTTCACCTTCTAGTTCGGTGGCATTTAAGCTCTATATCCCCTTAGGAACAACTTTGGAGCTTCTTCACCTTATATTTCAGTGGTATTTGGCTCTACATTCCCTTAGGAACGACTTTTGAGCTTCGGAACTTACGCTGCACTCCCTTAGGAACGACTTTTGTAGCTTCGGAACTTACGCTGCGCTCCCTTAGGAACGACTTTTTGCAGCTTCATCATCCTTGGGGTGATTACAGCTCTGCATCCCCTTAGGGACGTCTTTTGAGCTTTTCTCTGTTTTCTTTTGCACTCGATGGTGCAGGTTCTGATATCACATATTACATCTTTGGGGGATTTTGGCCCTTGTATTGCATGGGGCTAAATAGGAATGAAAATTACAAACTATGGCCCCATTAAAAACCTTTCTCCCCTCCTGAAAGGAAAAGGGTGCCATAGGAAAAATGAAAAAGATTACATCAATTACACATAGTACCGCCGAAGCTCATCCGCATTCCAAGATCTAGGTACGTCGTTGTCGTCCATATCCTTCAATCTGTAAGAATCGTGTCTTGACGAAGATACTATCAGAAAAGGACCTTCCCACTTCAGCTGTAACTTGCCTACTGTATCTGGGTTGGCTACTCTCCGAAGCACCAAATGACCTGGCTTGATATTTTTCAATCGAACTTTCCTATCACGCCATTTTATTGTTTCGGCCTGATACTTATTGATGTGTTCTATGGCCTGAAGTATGGTCCCTTCTATAGTGTCTTTTGTTATTTGAGAATCAGCTTCGTCCTCCGCTGAAGCTGTTGTTCTTATTGATCCTGTCTTTGCTTCTTCTGGTGTTATTGCTTCATCACCGAACAGGAGCTTGAAAGGTGTAAAACCTGTTGATCTTGATACAGTGTGTTATGGCTCCACACCACTTTGCTCAACTCATCTGACCACTTTCCTCTAGGCTGGTTGAAGATTTACTTCATTATTCCTGTCATTATAATTCCATTTGCTCTCTCTACCAACCCATTTGATTCTGGATGCCTTACTGATGCAAAATAAATTTTTGTACCAATTCGATCACAAAAATCTTTGAACATTTCAGCATAAAATTGAGTTCCATTGTCAACAGTTAATGCCTTCGACACGCCAAAGCGACAAACAATATTTTGTCAAAATAATTTCTATAGTGTGGCCGAAGTTATTGTGGCTAAGGGCTTTGCTTCGATCCACTTAGAGAAATATTCCACTGCTACGATGACATATTTCAAATTTCCTTGAACTGGTGGAAGTGGACCCACCTTTGCAGTGGCCAAGGTGGCTGTATTAACTGGGTTAAAGACGAAGGATGTTTCTGGTCTTTTGCACATCTTTGGCAATTTTCACATTTTTGAACCAGATCTGCTGCATCCGAAGCTACCTTCGGCCAGTAAAATCCTTGTCTGAAAACTTTCCCCAGCAAAGGCCTAGACCTAATATGAGACCCACATAATCATGCATGTATTTCCTTCATCAATTCTTGACCTTCGGTTCTAGACAAACACTTGAGTAATGGAGAGCAGACTCCATATTTATATAACTCCCCTTCTATGATCACATATGGTCTTGTTCTTGCTTCCATTCTTTTATTATAAACTTCGTCATCCAAAAGACTGTTGCCTTGGAGGAAAGATATAATCTCAGTCCTCCAATCTTCACTATGTACAGGTGATATTGTAAGCACTGCTCTCTCCATAAGTTCAACTAAAGGTGCTTTTATTGTTTCAAAGAACACTTCTGAAGGCAAAGGGAGCCCCTGTGCCATTGACTTGGCTAGCAAATCTGCATGCTCATTCTCCCTCGTTGGAATATTTTTTTACAGAAAATCCTTCAAAAGAAGCTTCCAATCTTCGGACTGCATCCAAGTATTTTTCAAGCTTCGGATCCCTTGGCTTGCTACTTTTATCTACATGGCCAGAAATAACTTGGGAATTAGTTTTGAGGATTGCCCGTCTTATTCCCATTGCCTTTAGCTTTCGAAGCCCTAAAAGAAGAGCTTCATACTCGACAATGTTATTTGTGCAACTAAAGTCCAATTTTACTGCATAACATGTCCTGATTTTAGAGGGCGCTAATAGAACAGCAGCCGCTCCTACGCCGAAGGTTCCCCAAGAGCCGTCACAGAATACCGTCTAGGCTTTGGCATCTTTTGTTGTTTCTACTCCCTGAGCCCCTGGCGTCCAATCAGCAATGAAATTTGCTAACGCCTAAGATTGAATTGAGGATCTGTGTACATAATCAATAGTAAATTCATTAAGCTCTGCAGCCCATTTTCCAATTCTTCCTGTAGCTTCTCTGTTTCTCATTATATCCTTCAGAGGTTGTGATGAAGGTACTATTATATGATATGCTTGAAAGTAATGCCGAAGTTTCCTGGAGGCCATCAACACAGCATACAATATCTTCTCCAGCTCTATGTAATTTTTCTTTGATAAATGAGTACTTCGGAGACGAAGTATACCAGTGCTTGTCTTTTTACTTGGCCATCTTGCTTCTCCTGTACCAGTGCCGCACTAACTACAGAATGGGAGGAAACCACATACAGGAGTAACGGAGTTCCTGATGAAGGTGGAGTTAGAGTTGTCAAATCTATCAGGTATTGTTTCAACTCTTTGAAAGCCTTCTGTTGAGCTGGACCCCATTGAAAAACTTCAGCTGACTTTAGTATTTCAAAGAATGGTAGATTCCTCTCTGCTGATCTTGATATAAATCTATTCAGTGATGCCAGCCTTCCTGCCAATCGTTGAGCCCCCTTCTTTGAATTTGGTGGTTCCATCCGAAGGATAGCTTCGATCTTACTTGGGCTAGCTTCGATACCCTTAGTTGATACCAGACAGCCAAGAAACTTTCCCTTCTTTACTCCGAAAACACACTTTTCTGGATTTAACTTGAGACCAGCTTGCTTGAAATCGGCAAACGTCTCTTGCAAATCGACAATATGATTTTCTTGTTTTGTGTTTTTTACTATGATGTCATCAACATAAGTTAGCACATTCCTGCCTATTTGAGAGTGAAGAACCTTGGCAGTCATTCTACTGAAGCTTCCTCCAGCATTTTTGAGCCCCTCGGGCATCCGAAGGTAGCAATAGGTGCCATTGGGAGTTATGAAGCTTGTCTTTGGCTCATCCTCTTTTTTCATCTAGTTGGTGATAACCCGAGTAACTGTCTAATAAGCTCATGAGCTCTGAAGAAGCTGCTGCATCTACAAGGGAGTCTATTCTTGGTAAGGGGAATTCATCCTTCGGACATGCCTTGTTGAGATCTGTAAAATCAATGTACATTCTCCACTTCCCATTGGCCTTTTTCACCATAACAGTGTTAGCCAGCCACTCTGGATATGTTACTTCCCTGATAACACCGGCACTGAGAAGTCTCTTTATTTCATTTCGTGCACCTTCGGCTTTACCCTCAGACATTTTCCGAAGTCTCTGTTTTCTTGGCCAGAAAGATGGATCCACATTGAGTGAAGACTCAATGACATCTCTATTAACACCATAGAGATCATTAACTGTCCAAGCGAAGACATCTTTGTTGTTGAACAAAAACCTTAGCAGAGTCTTTTCTTGTTCACCACATAACTGAGACCCCAGCTGTTGGGGGCCTTCATCTTCCGAAGGTCCTCAAAAACATGGCTAACATGTTTTCCAAGTATAATGTATATACAGGGACCTTCGGCCTTGGGATGAAGCTATACACGATATGAAAAGCGCGGTTCAGGAGAAGGATGAACCAGTTCCGAAGCTACCTGTAGAGAAGATTCGGCTTAACAGTGAAAAATGGAACCGACTTAAAGGGGAAAAGGTTGTCTAGTCTTTGATAGATTATCCCTAAGTCAATAATAAATGTCAAGGGCATGTATGTAATTTTGCACCGGCCGCGTCTTATGCCTATAAATAGATGAACAGTAGCACCATACTGTTCACGTTGACTTGTATTCACTCACACGCCACGCCTGAATTTTTACCTTCTGTGGAGCTGAAGGTATAAATGTAACTCGATATTATTCATGTTTGTTCACGATGATATAATAAAAATATCCTAATGGTGTCATATGATTATTCATGTTATTTTCCATGTTTCATATGCTTCTACTTTCATTTTTATATCGAGATGATGAAGGTACGTCCTTCGTAACCTTCGGTTGAAGATCATTATTTCTTAAGGGAGATAATGCTTCGAAGGACGAAGGTCTCTAATCATTAACATTTTGTGTTGCCTTGTTCTTAATTCATAGCATTTGAGAACAAGTCCCCAACATTGGAGCCCACCTCCGGTGAACTCATTCGACCACCTTCGGCAAGCTGTGATCTTCGTCATGCCGCCGAAGAAAGCTTCAGGGCTAGGGGCTGCACTGCAGCCACTGGACGTCAACCAGGAAACTTTGCGTGAAGCCAGAACTCAAAAAAGGAAGGCTACAAGTCCAATGCCTCAAGGGAGGAGCTGGACCATGAAATAAGGGACCTTAAAGTCATGCATCAACAGGTCCAGAGGAAGAAGGAGAAGATGCTTCGCCTCTCTGATCTTCAGAAGAAGATCGACGAAGCTGCTGAGGAAATGCGTCATCTCACTCAAGTTGACTAGGACTGACGACCTCAACGCAGAGAGCTTCGTCAGGACAATTCCTACGATAATGATGAGTGGTATGATGATTTCCATCATGGAAATTTTGCTTTTGATGATGCTTCTCCTCTGTTAGCAGAACTGTAGGCTACCCCATAGCCCCCATCATACAAGACACCCAGCTCCCCATGTATGATGCGCACTCAGATCCAAAGCAGTTCTTGATGGGCTACGAAGCAACCATATCTTCATATGGGGGCAATACCGCAGTCATGGCGAAATCCTTCGTTATGGTAGTCATGAATGTTGCGCAAACCTGGTACTCCTCTCTTTGGCCAGGAACAATCACATCATGGCAGAAGCTGAAGGACATGCTGATCACTAGTTTCCAAGGGTTTCAGACAAAGCCGGTTACTGCTCAAGCTTTGTTCCAGTGCACACAAGACCATGAAGAATACCTCTAGGCGTATGTCCGAAGGTTCTTGCGTCTGAGAGCACAAGCACCCACAGTGCCCAATGAAATCGTCATTGAGGCCATGATCAAGGGTCTTTGACCAGGACCTACGGCTCAATACTTCGCGAGGAAACCCCCTCAGACTTTGGAGAAGCTGCTTCAGAAAATGGATGAGTACATCCGAGCTGATAATGATTTTCGCCAAATAAGGGAGGAAGCTTATTGGTTTTCTGAGATGACTAGGGGCTTCGGAGGACGAATCCACCCTAGACATGTCAGATCAATCCACAACTCTAGTCAGAATGATGACAGAGGAAGCCAGTTTCAGAGGCCACAACATAGCTCACAGTTTTCAGGGCAGCAAGAGAGCTCTTTTAGGCCACCAACTCCAAGGGGCAGAGGTGGCAGGAGCTTCGGAGGAAGATATGGGGATCAACCCAGGAAACTCTACTGCTTATTCTGTGGTGAGGACAAGGGCCACACTACAAGAACATGTCAGGTCACCATCTAGAAGCAAAAAGAGATTGCCGAAGTAGAAGCGCGATAGAATTAGCCGAAGCAGGTTTTACACACCGCTTCATGCTACTCTCCCTATATACCAGAATACGTGGGTAATCAACCTGCAGCTTCTGTTGCTTCGGCAAGTCATTCACAAGCTTCCTAGCCTCAGCTCTCACTGCCACCACTACTGCCACCTACTCATACCTGAAGCCAGCAGCCAGAAGGGTGCCAACACCCCCAACAACAACGCGACTTCAGGGAGGAGTCTGAAGCTTGTACAGTCAACAGCACTGTACCTGAGTCGAAGCACATATACTGAGGAATATCCTACTTTTGAAGTACTTTTATCTTTTATGCCATTTCATTTTCTGTGAGAGAAACAAGTAATGAAGAACTTAGTTTCAATTTCTTGTAATAATTGTGCCTACACCAGAGTGAAATATATCTTCTTCATAGATTTACGAAGCTCGAAAAACGACTCTTAAGGGAACGAAGTAAATTTTGAAGCTCAAAAGTCGTTCCTAAGGGAATGCAGAGCCAAAAATTACGATCTGAAGCTTCAAAAGTCGTTCCTAAGAGAGCATAGTGTAAGTTTTCTGCTCAAAAGTCATTCCTAAGGGAATGCAGAGCCAAAAATTATGATCTGAAGCTTCAAAAGTCGTTCCTAAGGGGATGTAGAGCCAAATACCATCGAAATATAAGGTGAAGAAGCTCAAAAGTCATTCCTAAGGGGATGCAGAGCTTAAATGCCACCAAAATAGAAGGTGAAGAAGATCAAAAGTCGTTCCTAAGGGGATGCAGAGCTCAAAGACTCAAAAGACGTTCCTAAGGGGATGCAGAGTCTTGTGCATTCCAGTGTGGGCGCATGGGTGTGTGTCTTCGGCATCCTCATCATTTTGCATTATATCATCATATCATTTTACATAACATTACATCATACATCATATTGCATTGACGGCACGAAAATTGAATACAAAGCAAATCTTCGGCAAATGCTTCGTCAAAATGAAAATGTGCTGAGGCACGAAGTAAGCTTCGGGAAATACAGTTTTATCAGACGCTATAGAAGGGATCTCTTTCTTTACGAAGCATGAAAAGAAGGGAAGGTGTTTTTTCGCCGAAGGCTCAAAAATGGTATGTGTGTAAATTTCACGCATCGTAAAGAAATATATTACAACAATTTACATGTTTTGTCCATTGTTCCATACACCAAATGTTACAAAGTATTTTTACAATGAAGTTACAAAGTTTTATTACAACAAAGTCTACTCTTCTCTAATGGTCTTCTCCGTGGCTTCGTTTAATAATTTGTCGACAACTTCGTCGATAATAGAATTAGCAAGGCTCATAACGTCCAGTGCTTCCTTCATCTCTGGATCGGCCAGAGGATTGTATGGCTCCGGCAGCGGTGATAGCTCAGCTGTAATATATAAACTATTAGTGCGAAGCCATAAAGCAAGTACCGAAGTTAAAATTCAAAAACAATACCTATGCGCCTTTCGCGCTCAGCAGCCTCTTCAGTTCGCCTAGCTTCTTCTCGGGTGTCGTGGGTGTCTTTTTCACTATTTTTTATAATTTCATGGGCCAATTCTCGGCCACTGTTCACCCAGACATCAGAATAGAATTTTCCTCCCATCAAAGTCGCTTCGGCTGAAGGATCTTTAGTATCATCTATGGAGAAGGCAGCTTCAGCATTGGCTGTAGTTTTGACGTGGTCGCACCCAGCCTTCTCCAGAATAGCCGCAATCCCCTGGGCGCCGGAGAAAGCACAGATATCTCCAGGATCATTTAGAATTTCCTCAAAAGCTTCGGCTTCCCCACTTATCCACTCAATAACACCCTCGGGGTCGCCTTTAATGAAGTTTTCCTCAGAGGAATAGGCACCAACTTTTGCAAAGATGGTCTTCAAATTTTTTATGCAGTCTAAGGATTTTTCAAAGCATCTTTCCTTGGACTCGCGGAGCTCCTCAATATTTTTCTCCAGCCTGGCCTTCCACCATTCACTTATCTCTTGGGTAGCCTTCGCGACTTCATAATTTTCTTTGGCTTCGGCCAGTTGTTTTCGAAGGTCTTCAACCTCGCTTTATGAGCTTCGGTCTGAGCATTGCACTTAGCTTCGTCTTCTTTTATTTTGTTCACCAATGAAATTAAAATCTTGTCTTTCTCCAAACCTTCATTCCTTAGCTCAATCACCTCTAAGCGAAGGTTGCTGAGAGCTATTGTGCAACCTTCGTCTTCGGCGCTCTTTTGTGCCCTCAAGGCATTGCTAAAAATTAAGCCTTGTAAGAAAAAGAAAGAACTAAGCATAACAATGAAATACTTCATTTTCGACTTTAAAAAGTTAACTTCTATACCTTTATACTGTTGTACGCAAGGCTATCAGCAAGATCATCCTTCGACATGGCCGAAAGGCCTTCCTCAAGCTTCGGAAATCCCATACTTTTAGCTATCTCCCGGCAAACAGATATTTCTTTGTTGTCTGGGAGATAGTACAGGAAATCATCTTCGTTAGTGCCATTGAACACTAAGGCCCCCTTCGGATATTTTAATTTTTGTGCATAGTGTCGGGCTTCTAAGATTTCTTTGTTGGATAATGTTTTCCTCGAAGCATGTCGAATAATGTAATCAACATCTTCGGCCGAAGCTTCGGGGGCAGCAGATTTTGCTTTTTCTATCATATCTTGCCCCGTTTCCATGCTAGTATCTGAAGTTTGTTGCTCAACTTTATCTTCAGGCGCGGCAGCCTTCGTTTCAATGGGCACTGTAGGCCAGCTTCGGCTTCAGCCTGGACCTTGGCAACTTCGGGAACTTTCTTAATAGGAGCAGGGGTCAAGGCTTTTGTAGTCTCCATGACAGCGTCTAGCACGCTGGCCATCCTCCTTCTCTTAGGAGTTGTGGTAGGAGCCTTCGTCATCTTCGGCAATTTTGCCTCTA
Source organism: Zea luxurians (assembly GCA_029449295.1). Lineage (NCBI taxonomy): Eukaryota > Viridiplantae > Streptophyta > Magnoliopsida > Poales > Poaceae > Zea > Zea luxurians. The sequence continues at coordinate 42,254,441 of JAOPSE010000022.1, read as the reverse complement.
CCGATGGGCTCAAAATTTTTGGCATCATCGTTTTCCCCAATTCTGGCTCTCTGGCCGTATCATCCTTGGCTTCGGCTGGCCCGACTATAGGTACCTTCGGCACTATAGTCGATTCTTCAGCGCTCTGCATGACGGGAGCAGCTTGTTTTATTTCGGCAGTTGAAGAAGTCACTTTGCAAAATTCAGGCACTACGACCGGTTCAATATATCGCGGCCGGTGGGTCAGAACCTTTATTTTCTTGCCCTTTGGCACAGCAGTGGTGGCCGAAGCGGTAGTTTTCCTTTTCTTTCCTTGCCTTCGTAGCGGGTAGTGATAATCAGTGTATATGAAGCCAATTGCATCAAACACCCTGTTCAATCTTTTCTTGCCTCGACCCCCGAAGGCTACAGACAAGGCATCATCTTCGGCCTTGGAATATGTCCCAAGTAGCTCGTCGCTGGTAGCTTCAATGCATTTCAACCAGTCATCATTTGGTTCGTCAAACTTCTCCCTAAATCTGAAGGTATATTTCAATGGGACTAGGCCACCCTCACTGGATTCAGCAGTAGTCTCCTTCGGCATATCCTAGTTCTCCACAAGTGGCCACACATATAGGCTATGTGCTCTTGGACTATATCTCTTGTGCCAATGAAGGCACAAACATTGTTGAAGGCCTTCTGGCATGCTTCGACATTACTTTCAATAGTGACCTTCGGCCTTCAAAGGCCGATGCGAGACCAGATGGGGCGCTGGATAATTTCCTTGATGTCTTCCCTTTTAATCAGATCATTTTTAACATAAAACCACTCCTCCATCCAGGCCCCGGGCCACCTTTTTCGGTACGTCGGCACCGGGTAACTTGCATTAGAGCGGGCAATGAACCCGTAGCAACCAAAGTTGTTGTGGTATTGTTCTTTGCCAGTAGCCTTCGTCTCGTATAAAAGCTCATGCATATTGCAGAAGCACTTTGCACTCGGCTCCAGCCCCTGGCTTCTTACAGCCCGGACAAACATCCCCATCCTAATTATAGCTTCGGGGGTAATATGATGAAGAAAGATCTGGAATATCTTCAATACCTCAACCACAAATTTGCTCAGGGGGAACCGAAGGCCTGCCTTCAGGAAGCTTCGGTAAATAACAACTTCATTTTCCTCAGGAGCAGGGGCAGTGCTGTCTCATCCAACCTTGACAATAGACATGTCGCGAAAATATCTCCCTCTCATGGCGTCAATATGACTTTGTTTGATGGTCGATTTTCCGAAGATAGTATGGCTTGGCCGCCAGGGTTGGTCCTCAGAATCTTCATCTCCACTCTCTACATCATAACTATCAATCTTTAGACAAAACCCTCCATTATCTCTTTAGTAATTTTCTCTGTATTTGTCTTTGCCATAGACTCATAAAACCCAACAATGAAAGGATCCACAACTTTCTTCTCCTCATATAGCTTCTTCTCCTCAGTGAGCTTCTTCTCCCCAGTCATCTTTTCCTCGGTCATTGTCTTCTCCTCAGACATGGAGCAAGCGCGTCCTTAAACCGAAGCTCAAAAATCAAGCAAGAGCTGGTAAGCAAGAGTTAAAAATTTGAGAAAATAACGCAAACAGAAGAAATGGTGCATCAAATGCTGCCGCTGTGGGTTCCTATTTATATGCCTAGTGCTTTGCAACTTGGCTGGCTCTGTTTGTCATTGACTTTCACTATTCTAGTGAAGAGAAGGTGTTTTTTTGAACCTTCGGCTTAAGGCCTTCGTTCACGTCGCAGTCTGAATTTATTGATTAAACAAATTAATACTGCGAGGGGCTACTGTTGGGGGTCTTCATCTTCCGAAGGTCCTCAAAAACACGGCTAACATGTTTTCCAAGTATAATGTATATACAGGGACCTTCGGCCTTGGGATGAAGCTCTACACGATATGAAAAGCGCGGTTTGGGAGAAGGATGAACCAGTTCCGAAGCTACCTGTAGAGAAGCTTCGGCTTAGCAGTGAAAAATGGAACCGACTTAAAGGGGAAAAGTCTGTTTAGTCCTTGATAGATTATCCCTAAGTAAATAATAAATGTCAAGGGCATGTATGTAATTTTGCACAGGCTGCGTCCTGTGCCTATAAATAGATGAACAGTAGCACCATACTGTTCACATTGACTTATATTCACTCACACACCACACCTGAATTTTTACCTTCCGTGGAGCCGAAGGTATAAATGTAACTCAATATTATTCATGTTTGTTCACGATGATATAATAAAAATATCCTAATGGTGTCATATGATTATTCATGTTATTTTCCATGTTTCATATACTTCTACTTTCATTTTTATATCGAGATGATGAAGGTACGTCCTTCATAACCTTCGGTTGAAGATCATTATTTCTTAAGGGAGATAATGCTTTGAAGGACGAAGGTCTCTAATCATTAACATTTTGTGTTGCCTTGTTCTTAATTCATAGCATTTGAGAACAAGTCCCCAACACTAGCAGTACCTTTTGATCTGCTATGTCTTCACACAGGAGAATAGGCTTCGGTTGATCTGCCAAAGCAGCCTTCTATCTTTTTTGTTTATATTGCTGACAAGCTTCGACTCCATCTATGTTATGGATAGCCTTTGAATCCATACAACTCCCTTCAGCCCTCCTGGCAGCTTCTTGACTCCCATGAACAGCAATAGGCCCTTGTTCCGAAGGTATCTTCATGCATAAGTATGCTGGATGTAGTATTGCTTTGAAGGCATTAAGCATCCCTCGACCAATGATTGCGTTGTATGGGTACTCCATGTCAACAATGTCAAAGACAAGTTTTTCAGTTCTTGTGTTGTGGACGTAACCGAAGGTAACTGACATTGTTATTTTGCCAAGTGCCACAATCTGTCTTCCTCCGAAGCCACAAAAAGGGTGTGTTGCATCATGTATTTTGTCTTCTGGCTCTTGCATCTGTCTGAAAGCCTTTGCAAAGATGATGTCCGCTGCACTGCCTATGTCAACCAGAACATTGTGGACCAGAAATCCCTTGATGACATAAGATATAACCATAGCATCATTGTGAGGATAATCTTTAAGCTGAAGATCTTCCTAGGAGAAGGTAATTGGGATGTAAGACCACTTGGATCTGATGAAGGGTCCTTGCACCCCAACATGCTGCACTCTTCTTTGTGCTTCCTTCTTTTGCATCTTGTTAACTGGTTCTGAGCTTGAACCACCTGTGATTGGGAGCACCGGCTTCATGACCGAAGGTGCCACAACTTGGTTGTTGTACGAAGCCATTATCACAACAGTGGAAGTGAGTTCACCGAAGGTAGGCATCAATGTTGGTCACTTGTTCTCAAAAGCTATAAATCAAGAACAAGGCAACACAAATGTTAATGGTTAAAGACCTTCGTCCTTCGTAACATTATCTCCTTTAGGATATAATGATCTTCGGATGAAGGTCATGAAGGACGTACCTTCATCATTTCAATATGCAAAGATATGAACAGGGACATATGAAATGCAAAAAGAGTATGAATAATCATTTTAAATCATTAGACTATTCACATTATCATTATATAATCATGAACAAACATCAATGATATTTAAATTACATTTGTACCTTTGGCTTGACAGAAGGTAAAAAATCCAGGAGTGACGCGTGAGTGATTACAAGTCAGCGTGAAAAGTATGTGGTACTGTTCATCTATTTATAGGCACAGAACACAGCCTAGACAAAATTACATTCGTGTCCTTGATAACTAATCATAACCATAATACAAATTATTAGGGACTATGTGGTCTTTTTCTCTTTAAGTCGGTGTCATCCTTCGTCTTCTGCATGAAATCATGCCGAAGCTCTTTCAATTGTAGCTTCGGCATATATCTTCATGTCGTATCTGCTTGCATATCGTCTTGCCGAAGGTGTTTTTGCTTAGAGGACCTTCGGCAGAGAAGAAGGCCCCCAACAGTCTAATTCCACTGCAGTGCTGCACCTCTGATCTTGCTAAGTTTACACCTTCCCTATGAAACTCTAGTTTGTACAAATCAAAGATATTAAGTCAATTTACAATCTAATAATCAAACCATATATTCTAACATTGTTATTACCTTTCTAGCTTCCACATTCGGAGCACTACTAGCAACCAGATGCATGTCAGTGTTCTGTTCCAATGTACGTATCGACATATTATATTGAACATCGTTAGTATTGCCTTCATTTGTTTTAGACGCCACTACAATTTCCTGGGAAATAACACAAAACGAGTGAAAACACAATTGTTAAAGAGCAGGAAAAACAATACGTTATAAACATCTCATGCATACCTCGTTCCCATCATCTACATTGCGTAAATCATCTCTTTCTACGTCTTCGGTTTCATATGCTTCGACCTGTACCATTTAAATTACAAAGATGGATAATTATTAACATTTGATAAATTATTTATGCACATGGAAAATCATATTTGTAATCATAATAACATGATGCGCGTACCTGGATGTCATCGCCACCATTAGTGCCACAACTCTCACTAGTACCTATATCAGGCTCGACACGCATCAATAACCCTAGTAGTTCGTCCATCATCTCTAGGGCTCTATCATTTCCAGCCTTAGATAGACTAGCATGGTGTACTACTTCATTGCCTTTTAAGCAACATTTTCTGTCTATATGATCTAGTTTCTTCATCCTTTCCTTTCAAATTCATGTCGTCTCTTGAAAAAGCCACATCCTGTCAGGCGGAGTATGTGTATCGTTGCAGTATGTACTCACTCGGAATCCGTTCAATCTGGAGATGCATGAATGCGCATACAAGATGAACGCAAAATAGACCTACAATTGATTAACCATACGATATGTCATAAATTATTCGCACACAGTGTTAGATAATAATAATTCATCATTTCATATAGGAAGATTTGTTCAATATAACATACTTGTATGCTCCCACTGCTTGCACTCACATGAATACTTACAGGAATCCACATCAGCCCTTATTTTGAATTGGTGTTGTCCCTAAACAATTTTATTCGATCTTGTAGTATGTTTCACCACCCAATCATTTATGTCAGCATCTGTATCACGGTCTATTCGGTATGCAGTTGCATATTTTACTAACTCCTGGAACCTTGTCATTACAGCCCTAGTGTATGCCCTCGCAACTCTTATTTCAAACATAAACAATGTAGTTGTATCCTTTTGACCCTACAAATTATACAATACTAGATTATTCCCCGTTTTTGTTAAATAGTATAAACAAATGTTATTCATTTTGTCACTTACCATGCACCCTAGTGCCTCTTTGGCCTCTTTCATCTTCCTACTATGCAGGAGCTTCACATTTGCTTTGCAAATTGAGACCACAATATTCTCCTTTGAAAAATGCAGGTACCCAATCTTTACGTATTTCATACAATCTGGCAAGGGTGTTGTTCTCGTGTAGCTAGAAATCATTTAGCATCATTTGCCAGGCGGCCTCGAACTCCATTTTATTCAATGGATGATGTATTATAGATTGGAACCTTGTTTTGAAATCCACTTCCTCAAATCTGGCATACAATTCATTCAAGTGGGACATATACTTGTTTTGCACATGCCACAAACACAACCGATGTATTGTGTTTGGGAAGACTGCCTAGTGCGACTGGCACCGTAGGGTCTTGATCTGAAATCGAAACATTTACATAACATTACACAATACATTATTTAGTAAAATGATACATAATTATAAACAAAATTACGGTAGCATATAGTATGTATTTAATCGATACGAATCATTTATATACAACATACCTGTCAACATTACTCATGGTCCGTCAGATCCCATGCATGTTTTGAACGTATTGAAGACCCACTCGAATATATCGACTGTCTCGTTTCCTAGTAAAGCAAATGCAAATATTGCGCACTAGAGGTGGTGGTTCGAACCAACAAACATGCCTAATGGCTTATCATACATATTAGTCTTATGTGTAGTATCAAAGATAACTGCATCACCAAAGTCAATGTACTCGGCTTGCTAGCTAGCATGGGACCAAAATATGCTTAAAAACTTCCCTTCTTTGTCCAGCTAAAAGTCAGAAAAAATTGTGGATTATCTTTTTTGCATAATGCAAAAAAGATAATAGTTTCGACACATCATTTGCATTTCTTTCCCTTTGCCATGCTTTCTTCCTATCAAAACATAACGATTATGCGCTACAAGTTATTACAAGGCACGTTGATAAAAGTAGCAAAGCAAGAGACCCAAAGATTGAAAAGTATCTTGACACAGACCGAAGAATGGAAGCCTCCTTCGAAGGTTTTTCAGTGAAAAACATTCTAAGAGGAGAAAACGAGCAGGCAGATCTATTAGATAAATCAGCTGCACAGGGGCTCCCACTCCCCTAAGAAGTGTTCTTCGAAACTCTCAAAGCACCTTTGGTCGAGCTCATGGAGTGAGCAATGCTTACAATTTCACCTGTACACAATGAGGATTGGAGGACTGAGATTGTATCTTTCCTTCAAGGCAATTATCCTTCGAATGATGAAGCATACATAAAAAGGATGCAAGCCAGGACAAGACCATATATGATCATAAAAGGGTAATTGTTCAAACAAGGAGTTTGTTCTCCACTGCTGAAATGTCTGTCTAGAGCCGAAGGTCAAGAACTAATGAAAGAGATACACGCAGGGATTTGCGGAGCTCATATTAGATCTAGGCCTCTCCTTGGAAAGGTTTTCAGACAAGGATTTTATTGGCCGAAGGCAGCTTCGAACGCTGTGGATCTAGTTTAAAATGTGAAAACTATTAGAAGTGCGCTAGAGATAAAAAACAACCTTCATATCTAACTCAGCTGATTCAGCCCACTTGGCCACTGCAAATGTGGGGCTTAGACTTACTAGGCCCACTTCTACCAGAACAAGGGAACTTGAGATATGTTGTGGTAGCAGTGGAGTACTTTTCAAAGTGGATCGAAGCTAAACCCCTATCTACGATCATTTCAGCCATAGTTCAAAAGTTCTTCTTGCAGAGCATCATTTGCTGGTTTGGTGTGCCGAAGGCTATCATGGTTGATAATGGAACCCAATTTGATGCTGAAAAATTTAAAACCTTTTGTGATCTAATTGGCACAAAGATTCACTTTGGATCTGTGAGACATTCATAATCAAATGGATTGGTAGAGCGAGCTAACGAAATCATCATCATAGGAACAATGAAATCAATCTTCAATCTGCCAAAAGGAAAGTGGCCAGAGGAATTGGTAAAAGTGGTATGGAATCATAACACTGTTGTATCAAGATCAACAGGGTTTAGTCCGTTCAAGCTTTTATTTGAGGATGAAGCAATAACACCGGAAGAAGCAAGAACATGATCAATAAGGACTCTAGCTTCAGCAGATGACAAAGATGACAAAAGACACTATAGAAGGGGTTAGACTTTAGGTAATAGACCACATCAATAAATACCAAGCCGAAACGGTCAAGTGGCAAGACAAAAAAGTAAGACTAAAGAATTCTAAGCCAGGACCTTTAGTGCTTCAAAGAATAGTCAACCTAGACACAGTGGGGAAGCTACAACTTAAGTGGAAAGGTCCCTTCTTGGTAGTGTCTTCGTCAAGACCTGGATCATATAGGTTGAAGGACATGGATGGGAATGATGTTCCAAGATCTTGGAATGTAGATGAGCTTCGAAGATATTATGTATAAACTATGTAATTTTCTTTCTTTTCCCTATGGCACCATTTTCCTTTCAAGAGGGGAGAAAGGTTTTTAATGGGGCCATAGGTTGTAATTTTCATTTTTTCTTGCGCAGCCCTGTGCAATACAAGGGCCAGCTTCCCCCACATGTAAAATGTAAAGATATGAGATTACACCATCGAATGTAAAAAAGAATGAAAAAGCTCCAAAGTCATCCCTAAGGGGATGCAGATCTAAAATGCCACCTAAGTCAAAGGTGAAGAATGTAACACCCAAAAATCCTATTTTGGGTTGTATAAAAATAATTACTCCAAAAGACTTGAGCCAAATACCTTTTAATCAAATTTTCTTACTTCTAAATATACTTCTCAAAAAATTAATATGTTTCTCATAAGGATTAATTAAGAAAGAGACCCTAGTCGAATCATCCTTTATTAGATGGAAATAATTTACCTAAAACATCACCCAGAATTTATGTTTTAAATAAGGTAATAAATAGTGGGACCACTTTAATTGGATTATAATTTTAGAGTATTTTGGGGTCGTGTATGCATTTCATATGGGAAGCATCTACCTTGTATATAAAAGCAACTAAAATAAGATATAAATATATCTAGTTCATGCCGGAATTCTTCTGTTTGATGCATTTAATTTGTGCTTTGCTTTCAAATGAAAATTTAAAATTTGAACTTGGAGACTGAGAAAAAAGGGGAAATAGAAAATAGAATGAACAAAAAATATCAAAAAGAAAAACAGAAAAGAAAAAAAAAGGTGAAGACAACATCTTGGGCCGAAACTACCCCAGCCCAACCCATCTTCCCTTGGCGTAGCCCTACTGGCAGCACCCCGCGCGCCCTGGGCAAGTTAATGCGACATGTGGGTCCCTGCGCCAGCCTCTCCTCACCCCTAGATCTATGCACGTGACCGTGTGTCTGCGGGTGGGGCCATGCCATCAGGTTCGCCTTCTCCATGGTAGTCTGTTGAGATTGGAGCAGCCACGCCTGGGATTGTTGGGATTGGTCGAGGTCACCTGAAGACCATCTTGGTACCTGGAATCTTGAGTATCAGGCAAGTTGTGCCCTTGATCACTTTTCTTTACCCAATAATGTTCATGTTAATCACTATGACATGCTCAGGTTAATCTGGTGGGACCTAATAGATTTCCCTAGACTGGTTTATCTCACACCTTGTTTACCACTAAACTTTTGGTTAGTTATGTTATTGCTCTATCTGGTTTTGGGATTAATATTAGATTATGATCATGTTCCAATTATACTGTTGTTTTAATTATTGTTCATGACAAGATCTTTGTGTTAATTGGAACATAGAGCTTAACTTGAGAAACACGTGCTACCACAAGGGTGGAATGGGACACCCTTGGCTGACTAATTAGGAAAGCTAGTGGAGGACTAGCTTACCCGAATGGGGCAAGGGCATTAGGGGAGTTGCGTATACGGAGGTTCTTGGGTCGATCATGCTGCGATTGCTTTCCGGACGAGGGATTCATATATTGCCCTTCCTAGAAACTGTAGCGAGTTTTCTGAAGCTAGTGGAACTTTGTAAAGGCCTCGTAGTGGATCCCTAGCAATTCACCTCGGAAGTGTCTAAGGGTCTAGCTAACCATGGCTAGATGGGATACACGACTTGTAGGTAAAGGGCGCAACCTCTGCAGAGTGTAAAATTGGTATATCAGCCGTGCTCGCACTCATGAGCAGCTCAGGACTCTCGCATGATTAATTTATGGAACTAAACTTAATTTTTCATATCCAATGCATTGTGGGTGTTGTTATTAATTTTATCTCTTACTTATTTTGGTTAGTATCTACTTATACTTAGTAATTGCTAATAAAATTTTGACCAACTCTAAAAGCAATGCTCAGCTTTAACCATCTCCTTTGGTAAGCCTTACGCTTCACATGAGCTTCCAACTTTGGTGAGTTCATGCGCATTATTCCCCACAACTTATTGAGTGATGAATGTATGTGAGCTCACCCTTGCTGTACTCACATCCCCCCAGGTCAAGAGCAGGTACCACAGGAGGAGGCGCACGAAGGATGTTGTGATGAGTTCGTGAGTGGCCTAGGCCATTGTCTCCCAGTCAACTATGGTTGCTGGATAGTTGTCTACATATGATATAATTATTTAGCTATTTTTTTACAGAACTCCAATTATATAGTAAAGATGTGACATTCGTTTATGTACCATGAGTCATCATTTGTGTGAGACTTGGTCCCAGCACACTTGGTGATTATTTCGTGCCTGGGTTTTGGTGCCCCTAGAACCCGGGTGTGACAGACGTGGTATCAGAGGAATGTTGACTGTAGGACGAAACCTAGATAGAACTGTATAAACCTTACCTATTTATGTTTGCTACTCTGATTCTTTCTAAACTTTTCTTGATCTTTTCCCATCTATTGCTGTTTTACTCTGATTATCCTTACCTTTTCTCTTCTAAAGACAAAAGTGGATTTCACACTTTGAAATCCTGTACCTAAAGTGACTCTTAGGAATAGGAGACCTAATCTTAGGAACAAAAACAAAACTATTTTGTAGGTATCTATACGCTTGAATGTTTTGTTCTTATGATAACTGTTTGATTTGATTCTTTGATTGAGTGTGATGAGTTGTGGAGTAATGTCCACAATTGCATCTGCATATACATATATGCATAAAAAATATCTATAAGATAACTAGCCAACCTAGATTATCCCCATTAAAAATGTATCTAGCTTAATAAATTCATCTCACCTTAAAAGAATCTATCTTATCTCATCTTATCCTAACCACCTTGCTTATCTCTGCCTAGATTAACAACCAAGATCCAAACCAAATTAATCAGATCTTATCTAGTCAAAACTAGCCTTACCAATCTAATCTAGATCATATCTAATCTAATATAATCAAATCTAATGTGGGTTACTTAAACATGTTAGTTAATATTGGTGAAAAAGATTAGACCCTACTTCTATAAGCATGTCTTAACCTAAATTGGTGCCTTAGACCAACTTGGCCACACAAAACTACCTAGCCTACTGGGTAGGTTACATAAATCCACCTACTCCAAAAGCGAAGTAAACCTTGTTGGGTTGACCCACCCCGAGCACCGACAACTATCTTAGCCATATGTCCTTAACTCAGATGGCAACTCCAAGAATGAAGGCCAAAGAAGACCGACCTCGTCAAGGAAGGATAAACATCAACTCAAGTCTTCAAAGAGCAAAGCTGGATCACCAGTTTAGTCAAGACCCACCAGCTGATGGAATCTTTCCTTACCATAATCTTTCTTACCCCAAACTATTCTTGCCCCAACCTAACCTATCCATCTTTTATCCTACATAATAAAGTGGCTACACATATACATACCCATGCTTTCCTAGTCACCTGATAGTTTGAGATATAGACTAGAACAAAAAAACTTTTAGTATTAAAACCAATTAGAAATTGAAACATAGAGTTCAAACCAATCTTTCTGCATCTCTTTCTTACTAATCTCGAGGACGAGATTATTTTTAAGGGGGTAGAATTTGTAACACCCAATAATCCTATTTTGGGTTGTATAAAAATAATTACTCCAAAAGACTTGAGCCAAATACCTTTTAATCAAAATTGTCTTACTTCTAAATATACTTCTCCAAAAAATGAATATGTTTTCTCATAAGGATTAATTAAGAAAGAGACCCTAGTCTAATCATCCTTTATTAGATGGAAATAATTTAACTAAAACATCACCCAGAATTTATGTTTTAAATAAGGTAATAAATAGTGGGACCTCTTTAATTGGATTATAATTTTAGAGTATTTTGGGGTCGTGTATGCATTTCATATGGGAAGCATCGACCTAGTATATAAAAGCAACTAAAATAAGATATAAATATATCTAGTTCATGCCAGAATTCTTCTGTTTGATGCATTTAATATGTGCTTTGATTTCAAATCAAAATTTAAATTTTGAACTTGGAAGACTAAGAAAAAAAGGGGAAATAGAAATTAGAATGAACAAAAAATATAGAAAAGAAAAACAGAAAAGTAAAAAAAGAAAAGGTGAAGCTAGCCTCTTGGGCCGAAACTACCCCAGCACAACCATCTTCCCCTGGCGTAGCCCTACTAGCAACACCCTGCGCGCCCTGGGCAAGTTAACGCCGACATGTGGGTCCCTGCGCCAGCCTCTCCTCACCCCTAGATCCGTGCACACGACCTTGTGTCTGCGGGTGGGGCCATGCCGTCAGGTTCGCCTTCTCCATGGAAGTCTGTTGAGATTGGATGGGCTGCGCATGGGATTGTTGGGACTGGCTGAGGTCTACGCTACCAGATTTTGCGGTCCCCTATACCCCCCAGTGAATAAGTACCGAGCCTCGCGACCCCATCCTCCTCATTCTATCCTAGTCGGTAGCACCATTGCCGAGAGCCACCATTGCGGGGAGAGAGAAAATGGGCCACCACAGGCTATCTCGGCTCACACCAAAGTTGAGCTTGCACAATAATGTGGAGAAGATCCATTGGCCCTCGACGCATGTGTGTGGGTTATTGCCGAGCGGGGGAGTTCACTGGAGCCCCGATGATTGCTCGTCGGTGCAATCCACCGTTGTGGGCCATCCTATGGCGTGGCCTGGCGTGCCAGCACCTCCATCCTAGGTAAAATGCTCCCTGTCGAGTTCGTTAATGTCTCTGGTCTCTTATTCGCCTAATCGTGTCCCACGCCGTCGGCCGGAACCCAGAATTTGATGCGTGCCGGGGGCGCTCCATTGCGGGGAGCAGGGCGGCGCCGCTCTACTCGACCGAAATGAGGGAGACAACCCTCGGCCGTTGGTTGCCAGATGAGCGACTGAGATTAGAGATAAGAAAAACAATTTGCCCCAATTGTTTATGGCCGTCGGATCCATAATGGATGAGGAAGATTAGATCTGGGCGTGTAACGCTTTGGGCCATTGATCGTCGATCCGATGGCTATGATTGCATACTGGTTCAGTGTTAAGGAGATCTAATCGTGGCCGTGGGCTTCTGATTCGACGGCCGATGATCACTCGTACCCCTTGGCCGAGGACTATTTGCATAAGAGCCCTCAATTTTCTGTGAAATAAACTCGTCGTCCTTTCCAGTTCAGAGATAATCTAAACCAGGTCCACAGTTTAACACATTAGCCCCTGTGATTTTAAAAAATAATGACTAAAGTTTATAGCTCTTGTTTTAAGTAAATAAAAATCTAGAAAATGATTTATAATACAAAAATAAATCCAATAATCCTAGAAAATTCATAACTTGCACGTTTTGACTCCAAATTGATCCGTTCAAGTTGCGTTAGCTTCGTAATAAAATTGCCTACATAGTAGTAGCCTTAATTATGTCATACCACATATATTTGTTTATCCTATGTGTGGTAAACTAATCTATCTAATTTAAGTAATATGTTTATAATTATCATGTGATGACCTTTAACTAAGATCTGACCTATATTAAAGTTAATCCTTAATGTATATCTACCATGATTTATAGAATCAATCTAAGGTCTAGTTTTACTTATTTAATCATGGAAATCTTCCGAAAATCATATCTTTTTAACCGTAACACCGAATTTAGTGGTTCTTGAAACCATGATCTCGTAGCGACACGTAGATTATTATTATGCAGTTTGTTTTTATGTTTGGTGTGATGTTAATTTTTCCTATGCCATGTTTGTTTGTATTGCTATGAATAGCAGCAAGGTTACTTGTCACTTGAAGACCATCTTGGTACCTAGAAACTTGAGTCTCAGGCAAGTTGTGCCCTTGATCACTTTTCTTTACCCAATAATGTTCCTGTTAATCACTGTGACATGCTTAGGTTAATCTGATGGGACCTAATAGGTTTCCCTAGACTTGTTTATCTCACACCTTGTTTTTTACTGAACTTTTGGGTAGTTATGCTATTGCTCTATCTGGTTTTGGGATTAATATTAAATTATGATCATGTTCCAATTATACTATTGTTTTAATTATTGTTCATGACAAGATCGTTGAGTTAATTGGAACATGGTTCTTAACTTGAGAAAGACGTGCTACCACAAGGGTGGAATTGGATGCCCTTGGCTGACTAATTAGGAAAGCTAGTGGAGGACTACCTTACCCAAAAGGAGCAAGGGCAATAGGGGAGTTGCTTATATGGGGGTTCTCGGGTCGATCATGCTATGATGGTTTTTCAAACGAGGGATTCCTATATTGCCCTTCCTAGAAACTGTAGCCGATTTTCTGAAGCTAGTGGAAGTTTGTAAAGGCCTTGTAGTGGATCCCTAGCCATTCACCACGGAAGTGTCTAAGGGTCTAGCTAACCCTGGCTAGACGGGATACATGACTTGTAGGTAAAGGGCGCAACCTCTGCAGAGTGTAAAACTGGTATATCAGCCGTGCTCATGGTCATGAGCAGCTCAGGACTCTCGCATGATTAATTTATGGAACTAAACTTAATTTGTCATATGCATTGCATTGTGGGTGTTGTTATTAATTTGATCTCTTACTTATTTGGGTTGATATCTACTTATACTTAGTAACTGCTAATAAAATTTTGACCAACTCTAAAAGCAATGCTCAACTTTAACCATCTCCTTTGGTAAGCCTTACACTTCACATGAGCTTCCACCTTTGGTGAGTTCATGCACTTTATTCCCCACAACTTGTTAAGCGATGAATGTATGTGAGCTCACCCTTGTTGTACTCACATCCCCCTAGGTCAAGAGCAAGTACTACAGGAGGAGGCACACGAAGGATGTTGTGATGAGTTCGTGAGTGGTCTAGGTCGTCGTCTCCTAGTCAACTATGGCTGCTGGATCGTTGTCTGTATACGATGTAATTATTTAGCTATTTTGTATAGAATTCCTATTATATAGTAAAGATGTGACATTCATTTCTGTACCATGAGTCATCATATGTGTGAGACTTGGTCCCAGCACACTTGGTGATTATTTCACGCCCGGGTTTTGGTGCCCCTAGAACTCGGGTGTGACAAAGAAGCTCCAAAGTCGTTCCTAAGGGGATGTAGAGATTAGCTCCAAAGTCGTTCCTAAGGGAATGTAGAGATGAAATGCCACCTAAGTAAAGGGTGAAGAGACTCCAAAGTCGTTCCTAAGGGGACACAGAGTCTGGATGGGTATTTGCGTGAGTTTTTATCTTCAGCATACATCTGCATATTTCATCACATCATCTTCTGCATTCATACATACATACATTAGACATCTGTAGCTTCATCGCATCATGACATATTGCATAAGGCACTAACAAAAAGAAGAAGAAGGATTCCGCCTCCAGCACAAAGATTCTTTGTTATAAACGAAGATGTGTAACAGGAAAATAAAAGTTTTTGCCCTCAGCACGAAGATGCTTTGATACGTATGAAAGGGCCATCCATTGATATTGATCCCAAGGTGCTTCGATGTGAACGAAAAGAAGGGAAGGTGTTTTCGCCTTCGGCTCAAAAAGTTGGGAGCATCAGTTTCGTCTACAGCAAAGCAAACAACAGTGGGGTGAAAGGTAAAGCAGCATTACGAGGTATTCACAAATATTTACAAAAAAATTACATTTAATTACAACTCTTTGCTAAATAATACATTCTCTTGTACAAAGAAGATTCAAAAGTGTTTTTTCAGTCACTAGCAAAAGAAAGAAAAGCTTCTGAAGCTTCCTTCAGAGCTTCAAAGTAAGCTTCGGCTCATCGGTCTTTGCCAACATGGCCCTAAAAATCAACAAGGCAAAGGTACTAAGAAACGTAATAAGGAAAAAATCTGAAATAAAAACCTGAAAGTAAAGAAAATTATCGTACTTTTCCAAGCAAAGCTCGAACTTCGTCTCCAGCAACCTCTCGGCCACCCTAGCCTAGATTTGAGTAATAAATTTGTTACCTATGCTTATGGCATCGGCTGGAATATTAACTAAGTCGGACGATGAGAGGCTGAGTTTGGTATGTTAACAGTTCTTACGTGATTGCACCCAACCTTGACGAAAGCAGCAGCTATTCCACGAGAAGCCACTAGCGCATAGAAATCACTGTGACCAACTATAACTTCATCAAGAACATCAATTTCTTTCTCAATACATCCAAGTGATCCGGGGATATCTTCAGCAGAAAGATTGGTTTCTTCGGACATAGCTCCGACAGAATTGAAGATACTTTTTAGCCAAGCAGTACATTGAGTTGCAAAGGTGAAGCATTTATTCCAAAGAGCTTTAAGTGTTTAACTCAGTTTAAGGTTCTTTTCAGCTTCAGTCTTGATCGTCACATTTAAAGCTTTGAACTCATGGCTGAACCGACTTGAATTCTCTTTCAAAAGTGTTTGAGTTTCCTTCAGCTCCTTGCTTAATTTTTTATTCTCAGCCCGAGCTTCGGTAAGAGAGCCTTCGGTCAAATTGAGCAGGTTGTCCTTTTCCTTCAATGAATTTTCAAGTTCATCAATCCTTTTTTTCCAAGCCATTGATAACAAACTCATTCTTTCTATCTTCGTCATCTTACTGCATTTTCAGAGCCTTGCTCAGTAGTAAGCTCTGAAAGACAAATTAAATTATATCTTCATGAATGAAATGCTTAAATCGGCTTGACGAATGAAAAATAGAAGATGAGTTTTACCTTAAAATTTGAGTAGAACAACCTGTCTATAACATGGTGTCTTCTGTAGCAGCTTATGTCTTTCTCTAGCTTCAGAAATCCGATGCTCTTTGATAGTGTGCTTACAATTTTTGCTCTAGCGCGATCGCGGATACATCCTAAAATTTCTTCATCCACGCCACCAAATAGAACGGAGCCAGGCTGGTAGCCGCCGGATATAGCAAATTCCTTCAATTCTGATATACCCTCTTTGGAAAGTTGTTGGCTGCCCAGGTGTCGAAGATCGTAGCTTCCGTTCCGAAGAGGCTTCCTCAGTTCTCTTCTCCTTCAATGCTGAAGTCTCTGCTGCAATTGCCCCCTTAGTATTTTTCCCAGGTGCAACATTGGCAATAAGTCTATCGATTTCAGACATGGTTGTACCAAGGTGACCACCACTGTTCTCTGCTTGTTGGGGACCTTCTTCAGCTATGCAGGAGAAGCCTCCTTTTGAATCGCTAGAGGAGGGGTGTCAAGGATAGCCCTTATCACATTCATCATCTGATGCTTCTTCTGAGCGTTCCCTCCGCTGGGTGCCGAAGGGTTCTTTTCTGCCTCTACTTCGACACTTCCCTCAACATTTTTCTTCTATGGCTATAATAAGCTTGTTAGATCTGATCCTAGAGGACTTATCATTGGGAAAGGTAAGGTTGCAGTCATTACCTCTAGAATTTCTGTCACCCCAATGGAAGCTGCCAAAGGGGTCTCTTCTAAATGCTTTGGCGGAGATTGTCCCTCTACTTCTCCACGGTCAGAAGTTATAACCTTTCTTTTCTTTGGTGCCGAAGGCTTTGATGTCAGCTTTGGCTTCTTTGTCAACCTTTTCTTCTTGCCTGCTTACATAGACTTCTACACTTGCCTTCTCAGCACTCACAACCCCTTTTCTCTTCAATCCCTTGGCTTCTCTGTCAAGCCTTTCATAGACAGGGTACTCGAAGCCTAGGGCATCCATCTCGATTTAGTCTTCGCTTCTCCCATGTGCCGAAGGCGGCTATCATTAATTGATCTTCCTTCTTTGTATAATTTCCAAGAATTTTATTCCACATCTTCTCTATCAGTTCCAACCATTCGGCGCATGGCTCGCCAAAACTTTTTTTGAAACTTGAAGCGGTAGGAAAGTCGTACAAGTTCATATTATTGCCTTGTTCTTTTTTCTTCAGCATTCCCCACCCGCCAGACGTTGGAAAAGTTCTATTGGCCAAGTATTCTTGCAATAAACCCCAAGTGCTAATATGCTCTACCACGAATCTAAATTCCACTTCGACCAACTGGCAGGGGGACCCGAGCTGCATGTTGCACATGGGCCGTGTCATGCTGAAGCTCAA
Organism: Zea luxurians; assembly: GCA_029449295.1. Lineage (NCBI taxonomy): Eukaryota > Viridiplantae > Streptophyta > Magnoliopsida > Poales > Poaceae > Zea > Zea luxurians. The sequence continues at coordinate 42,236,894 of JAOPSE010000022.1, read as the reverse complement.
TCTTAAGGGACTCATCACCATACTCATAAGCTTCTCCCTCATCTTCTCGTCAGCATTCACGTAAAACCATACATTTGTCCAGCCAATCGGCCACTTAGTGCGATAAACAATCACATGAGCCTTGGCATCCTTTCGGTATGCAAAGTTGTTGCATCCAAAATTCTTGTGCAGCTTGTCAGCTCTAGCCTTTGTCTGCTAATGGAGTTCGTGCACCCGACAAAACCCTTCAGCATTGACACTTTTCCCTTGGCTTCGGAGAGACCATATGTACGCACTAAGTCTAACTATGGCATTGGGGGTGAGTTGATGAAGGCAAATCTCGAACTTCTTCAGAAGCTCATCAATCATCTCGTATAGGGGGAACCGAAGTCCTGCTCTGAAGAAGCTTTTGAAGACTACGAATTTGTCATCTTTTGGTTCTAGAATCACCTCTTCCCTAGCAAACCGAACTAGTTCGTCATCATTCTCTCCAAAATATCATAGTTTTTTCATTAAAACAAGATCTTCTGCTTTAACTGTGGATAACCCAAACTCTATATGGTTGAGTTTGCTCGGACATAAAATGCCATCATCATCTTTGCTTTCACTATCGGCTTCAGCGGTGGTTGGTTCAACTTCGACATCAACAACATCTTCTATTGGAACTAGTTCTTTTTCTTCTTGTACAATCAACCCAGAACGCTTCATCACTACTGAGATGGGTGCTATCTCAGAAGTCCCAGCCTCTTCTCCTTCGCGTGCTACTCTAGCAGTAGACCGCACTCTAGCTATTTCAATTTTTAGTTTTTGACAAACGAAGCTACACTTAAACAATTGAACGTTTGTCTCAAGCTTATACAACAAGTTCACATAAAGAAGGAAGCTTTGGCTTCAGTAAAAAAATTTTAGTAGCACAACGACGCAGTAGTAATGAATGCTGTGGTAACTTCTCACCAATTCGTCTGTTTATATACCCTCGCAGGTGAAGAAGGCAAACCGCCGAGACGCACGTACTGGCTGATTGGTGGACCAGTAAGCGCCATAAGGTTTATATTCGTTTTTAATAACAAGCTCAGGGAAGGTGTTTTTTGGACCTTCGGCATCTAGAAGCCTTCGTATTTTTCGTGGATCGAGCTCGTTATGAAAAAACCGACCTAGCACCATGAGGGCTTGTTCAGTTCTACCCCAATCCATATGGATTGAGGGGGATTGAGGGGGTTTTAATCCCTAGTAAGTCACAATTTCTCCCAATCTATATCAATGCCCTCTAATCCATATGGATTGAAAATAACCGAACAAGCCAAGATATTCTTCCCCACTAAAGGTCCTCGAGATGATGACATTGTCTGTAAGCCATAACGACGAATGCCGAAGCTACAGCCGAAGGACGACAGCTTCGGCTTATGGTGGCAACAAAGCTCAAGCATGATGCCGAGCCGAATAGGAAAATACTAGTTAATCCATGTTGATTTATGTTACGTTTATGAATGCATGTTAAGGTTATAAATGTATTTTTACTTGGGCTGCGTCCTGTGCCTATAAATAGATGAACAATACCCTGTACTGTTCACGCTAGATTGTAATTGCTTTTGCGTCATCGCCTTCAATCAAGCCGAAGGTATCAATGTAATATAAATTCTATTAATATTCATGTAAATGTACATTATGAAGTAAATATGAAAAGGAATAAATAAATGGATAACATCTATTGTCTCCATGAACTCATATTCCCATAAATGATGAAGGTGTTACCTTCAAGACCTTCGTCTGAGGATCATTATATCCGAAGGGAGATAATGATTCGAAGGATGAACGCCCTTAATATTTAACAATTGTGTTGCCTTGTTCTTGATTCACAACATTTGAGAACAAGTGACCAACAATGAGTTTATGGAATACGTAAGTGTTCACCTAGCCTTTTATGTTTCTCAGCGGCTGAAGACGTCTTTTCTATTCTGTTCGACTAAAGGGGGCTGCTTCTGCACCTAGTCTACCTATGGCTCGAGCTGGTTCTCACTCCGCTATTTTCCTAAGCTCCCTTGTGATACCCGGTTTGCAAAGAAGAGAAGTTGGGGGTTGTTCTTTTTGTTTTTTTCCTCATTCGGTTGTTGTTTTGGGGATTTGGAATTTTGTGGAAAACATTCACAACTAGGGCAGTAGAATTTATTTGGTTTGACGCTTGCGTTGCGGTCGGGAGCTGTCGCGTGGGATAGTTGGGCCGCAATTGGTGTTTCGGCCCATTAACCCTCCCAAACCCTAGCCGCCTCCCTCCTAACTCCCCCCCATGTGCAGCCGCCCCCCACTTCTCCTTTCCCCTTGGCCGCCGCCCCCCTGCCCATCTCCTCCTCTCTCCATTCTTGCAGCCACCAAAACCCTAGCCGCCCCCCCAATCCCCTCCTCCCAAGGTGCTAATCCGTGCCGCTCGGATCATCGTCTCTTGGTGCGAATCTCCAATCGTTTTGGTGGAGGGAAGAAGGGAGGAAGGAAAGGGGGAGAACCCAAGGTGATTTTTGTGTTCATCCCTTGTTCATTTGCGCTGCGATTCAATTGATTAGATGTTGCGTTTGCGATTAGATAGAGGGGGGCTGTCCAGAATTTTACGTGGTGGATGAACAGCGGTAGTTCTAGCAGTTTTTAGTTTTTTTTCGTGAAGATTTAATGGGGATCAATTTGGGGATCTTGTAGAACTTTGTTTTACCTTTCCAACGAGTATTTATGCGCTCAATTTGGAGTTATAAATTAAAAGTTATCATCGTTTGAATCCGGGTATGTGGCTGTCCAAAAAAACAGATTTTTCAGAGTGATGAACAGCAGCAGTATTAGCAGTTTCTGGGGATTTTTCGGGAGTAATTAGTGTTAATCAGTATGAGAATCATGTAGGGATTTTTCTTGTCTTTCCAACAAGTACTTATGCGCTCAAATCGGAATTATATTTTAAAAGTTATCGCTGTTTGAATCCGCGTATGTCGCTGCCCAAATCAGAAAAAAACAGATTGCAGGGTTTATTTTGTGGACTGTTTAGAGGTAAGTAGATGTTAGAATTTAATCATGAGTTGTATACAAAACTTGTGGGGAATTTTATGTAGTTGTCTCTGAAGTTTTTGTTTGTCATCACTGCTGTCCTAATTTTTAAGTTATGGAATTGTTAAGCAGCGCCGCTGCAGTTTGGTTAGTGAGGGGAGAATTGTTACCGCGGCGGGGTTTGAGATTGCGCGTAGGTGCGGTGTTGTCTTTGAGTTTTTTATGTGAATTTGGTGCACTAAGTTGGGTGTCAAAAATAGGTGGTGGACTTCCGGATCGTTCTTAGGGATTTTACCCAAACTTCGGTGAAGGCAAGTAAAACTGTGATGGTTATTCCGTCTGTCAGATGAGGAGTCTTATACTTGTTTATGTTGTGCTATCATGTTCAAATTCATATTTTCTTTCGAGTACCATCATTTTAAAATGTTCATGTTTCATGGATTTCATAAGTTGAGTTTGAGGTTTGATTATGTTACTCAAGTGGTTATTATGTGGAATGGGTGGAAGTAAATGCCTAGCACCTTTTTATTTGGGAAGAACTTAGGATGTTGTCATGCATAATGCACTCATCATCCATTGCATTGAAGTTTCGTCGCGATCTTATGGTCCGACCGTACCGGTACATTGAGCATCATATGTTGCCCGAGAAGGGGTATGGTGCAGCTTCATATCCTTAGAGATATGGACGCAGAAGTCATTATTGCATTTGTAGCCATGTGCATTCATGGGAGAGGTGTTGAATCTATTATGTGGATGTGGATAATTTGGACTTGTGCATGGTGATTCTACTTGGTGTTGAGTTTTTAGTTACTCGTATACTTGCTGCAATTTACTGTTCAAAAGAAAAGAAAGAAGTCCTAAACACGTGGTTGTGTAAGCACAGTTGATTTACAATGTCCTATTTGCTGTTGTTATGTTTACTTGCTGAGATGTGTTATCTCACATCTTGCATTGTTTGATGCAGGCACCTAATTCCTGCTCTGGGGAATAGTGGGATGTAGCAGCACGGCCACTACACCTTTAATAAAGGAACCACCATTTAATAATGTTGTTAATCAGAGTTGGACAAGTCTAGTGAATTGCTTTATTCTTGGTTGAGCGTTTATTTTGGGGTGGGCTGAGTTCTTATCCCATTTGTTTTACTTCGGTTGGGTCATAATTAAGTTTTACCACTTTTGCATTACAGTTTCTACTATGTGAATTATATGTCTTTATATCTTGTATGTGCTTCATGTTTCCCCTCCTTGTTATGCTAGTTTTCAAAGGAGGTGCTGCCGGATTTTTTCTTGCTTTATATTCTTTCTTTATTACATCTCTTGTGTTGAGTAAGTTTGGTGGATGAGGTTTATGGTATTATCCATTCTGTGCGACCAGTGGGGTGTTACAGTTGGTATCAGAGGAATAGGCTGTAGGTCCTAGCAAGTGGAGTAGTAATAAATTGACACACTGCACATGTAGGATGGGTTTTCTGTCTTGCTATTGATATGATTATGTTATTCTCTGTGCTAGTTTTGACATTATCTAGAGAGATGCTATGCTTATCTCATTTACTTATTATTCTCATCCCTGTGGCTGCAGCTATGCCGCCTCATAGAGCTCGGGGTAGTCCGCAAGCTCCTAGTGGTGACTCGATGAGTCCGGCGGCAATGTTAGCCGCGATGCAGGCCATGCAGCAGGAGTTGGCCCTTCTGAGGCAAGCCATTCCTGTCGCCCCTGCGGGTGCTGCTCAGGGTGCTGGAGGTGGAGAAGTGCCTGGGGGCGCTGTCCCTGCGGGTGCTGTTCCAGGTGGCGGGGTCGAGGTGCCTCTTCCAGTCAGTGGTCTTTCCACTACAGGAAAACACTTAATTCCCGTCGGCCTGAAACCGACGGGAATAAGCCCTAAACCGACCGGAATAAGTAATTCCCGTCGGTTTAGGGCTTATTCTCGTCGGTTTCAGGCCGACGGGCGTCCCTTGTCGGGGATAAGGTTGTCCCCGTCGGCGGCTGACGGGAATAATTAATTCCCGTCGGCTAGATAGTGGCCGACGGGAATTAAGGCTAATTCCCGTCGGTTCCCTAGGCCGACGGGAGTTATTAATTAATTCCCGTCGGTTCCCTAGGCCGACGGGAGTTATTAATTAATTCCCGTCGGTTCCATAGGCCGACGGGAGTTATTAATTAATTCCCGTCGGCCCCACGTGGCCGACGGGAATTAACTGGGCCGACGGGAGTTAGTAGTTAATTCCCGTCGGTTCGACCATAGCCGACGGGAATTAACTGGGCCGACGGGAGTTAGTAGTTAATTCCCGTCGGTTCGACCATAGCCGACGGGAATTAACTGGGCCGACGGGAATTACTGTATACTGCTACAAAAACAGCACTAAATTATGTCACTATTTCTGCACACATAACATATATCAAACATAATCACATATAACAGCCACATTACAAACACATGTAGAGATACGACATCCACAAACACATGCATTTAGACATAGTGCATTTATAATTAAAACATCCACCAACGTGTACGACATAGTATTCAAACATAACATCCACCAACATCAAACAACGAGTACGACATAGTATTGAACATAACATCCTGTCGGTGTTTAGGGTCCGACCGCACACCCGGGGTTACCCCTCAAGGTGTTTTTAGGAGTAGGACGGTGTCGACAACTGTAGCAAAATGGTTCGTGCCAATCGCACGAGGGACAGTGGACAAGTTTTACAGGTTCGGGCCGCTTAGAGATGCGTAACACCCTACGTCCTGATGAGTATGCTTGGTGGATGTGATTACAAGAGAGCTCTCTGGATTTGAGAATACAGAGAGTTGATGTGGGAGGCTAAGTAATGGGTCCATCGTTCTGAAGGGATGCCCCCTAGGCCTTATATACTCGACCGTGGGGCAGTATACATGATGAGATAACAACGAGTAGCTAAAAGATAGTGAACCTCTCGAGATTATCCCCTACGTAACTCTCGCCGACTTATCCTCACGTGGCTTCGCTGCATGAAGGCCCCGACGCGGGAAAGTCGGATCTCTGTTGCGGCCAATGGCTCGGCGCTATGGGCCGTCCGGGTTTGCACCAATCCGGCCCCATGTCGCTTTGCGTTGCTGGTCGTCTTTCCCCAGGCCCACAAAAGAATAACCTTACGATTTATTGGGCCCTTGGGCCTTTCGTGAGGTCCTTTACTCTTTTGGTGGACCCGGGGGATATCTATCCCCCACAAGCCCCCGATCTTTGGGTTAATTTAGAGATAATCAACCCGAAGATCCCAGGTCCAGCTTGTAGATGATTTGAAGGAAGATGACTCCTTGCTGTTTTCTCCTGCTTTGATCACTTGTCGACCAGAACCTAGCTTTGTGCCTGTGCCTTAGAGATCGGCATTCCTGTTTGTTGGACTCTGAACCTTATTGGGTGCACCGGAGGTGCACCCAATGGGTGTAGCCCCCGAGCTTCGAGTAGATTTTAGAAAATAATCTACTCGAAGGTCTTCATTAGAAATTACTCCCATTTGCATTTCCTTATTCCAGTTGAGGATTGGCTTCTTAATCTCGTTTCATGTCCTTAGAAATTGGCGCTATCCTGGCTTATAGTGACAATCCATGGGGTGCACCGGAGGTGCACCCAATGGGTGTAGCCCCCGACCTTCAAGTGGATTTTTTGGATAATTCGCTTGAAGGTCCTCTTTTTGCGTCCTGTTGCTGAAGAATACTCTTTCTGCTTATAAAAAGGTTGGCATGATGTCATCCGTGCTATGTCATCAATATTATGCTTCGGAGGTCAGCATGTGTTTTGTCTTTTGCAACTGAATTTGCAACCCTTCCATATCTTGCTGAGTAGCATAGTGTATTTGCTCTGCGACTGATTGGACGTTCGATGGACGTTCTCTGTCTAGTCTTCAAGTCATGTCTGTCGACCATATTTTGCACTCTACTGACTATATTTGGCTTCCCTTTAACTCTTGTTGATATCTCATTTTTGTCTTGAGGTATTCACTGCATGCTCTGCACAGATGTGACCATTTTGAAAAATATACTGACAATTCCTGGGCGTCCCCCCCCCAATGGGTGTGAGCAAGGAACGTCTTGGTACGCTGAGCGTTTTAACCGGTTGCTTCTGAGTTGTAATGTGATGGGACGGCGAGTGTAATCATATTCTTTGCGCTGTTGACTGGAGTCCCAATGGGTGTAGTGCTGCATGAAACGGCGTCCGCCGCCTGACGTGTCTTTGGACGGGTGGAGGTGTATATTGAATGCTTTGCGACTGTTCAGTGACCACTGTTGGAGGTGAGCGGTTGCCTTCTTTTCCTATAAATAGTGCCCTTGCCTGCCTGATTTTTTCACATCTCTCGCTGTTCTCCGTTGCCTGCTTTCTTTCTTCTATCTGTATTTCCACCATGGGCAAGAAACGCAAGCGCGAACCAACCCCTCCGTCTGAAGATTTCGGTGACTCGGAGTATTCAGAGGAGGAGTTCTCCTCTGAATCCGAGGGGTCTCCGGCTCCCATCCCCCTGCGTGAGTCGTCTGACGACTCAGACGACTCCCAGGGGCTCGCGGCGGAGGTCTGGTCGTACATCCGGGCCGTCGAGCGCTCCGGGCTCGAGGGCTCGGATGAGTCCGAGTACTCCTCGGAGGAGGAGGACTCGGACGACGGCGGCGAGGGCGGGGACGACGACGACGACGACGACAATGACGACGACGACGACGACGACGACGACGACGACGACGACAACGACGACGACGACGACGGCGGCTGCACCAGGGGCGGCGGCGACAGGGGCGGCACCAAGAGCGGCGGCGGCGGGGGCGGCACCAAGAGCGGTGGCGGCGGCAGGGGCAGGGCCAGTGGCTAGATGCCACTGGTCCTTTTAAATATTAGTATAGATTAGAAGTAGTATAGTTAGATAATGTAGTATTATTAGTAATGTAAAGTAGTATATTGTAGAGTAGTAGTAGTAGTAGCAGTAGAGTGTAGTTTAGTAGTAGAAATAGGGAAGTATCAACTCATAATGGGTTGATTTGTAAATGTTATCACTTCCCTTGAATGAAGAACAAGTTTGGTTTCCTTTTGATGACTTGTTTCGTCTGACTATGAATCTGAGTTTTTTTTTTGAGGCCGTAGATGAACGGCTTGATCGTTATACTGATGCCTCCAAGCAATATTGCAATCTGTATCAATGTTTTTAGAAGTAATGCCGAGTGATCGGAAGTCGCCGTCGACATTTTTAAAGTAATGCCGAGTGGTTGAACTCCAGATCATCGTTTTAGAGGCAACGCCGAGTGACTAAGTAGTGACTTCGGCATTTTAGAGGCAATGCCGAACAATTTAACTCAAGATCAGCGTTTTAGAGGCAACGCCGGGTGATTGAGGGTCAACGTCGGCATTTTAGAAGTAATGCCGAACGATTGAACTCAAGATCAGCGTTTTAGAGGCAACGCCGAGTGACTGGATAGTGACGTCGGCGTTTTAGAGGCAGCGCCGAGTTATTGAACTCGAAGTCAGCGTTTTAGAGGCAGCGCCGAGTGATTGAAGGTCAACGTCGGCATTTTAGAAGTAATGCCGAACGATTGAACTCAAGATCAGCGTTTTAGAGGCAACGCCGAGTGACTAGATAGTGACGCCGGCGTTTTAGAGACAGCGCCGAGTTATTGAACTCGAGGTCAGCGTTTTAGAGGCAACGCCGAGTGATTGAAGGTCAATGTCGGCATTTTAGAAGTAATGCCGAACGATTGAACTCAAGATCAACGTTTTAGAGGCAACGCCGAGTGACTGGATAGCGACGTCGGCATTTTAGTGGCAACGCCGAGTTATTTCGAGGGTTAGCACCCGAGTAAGGAGAGGGCCCACCAGTTTTCTGGGAAATAACTGCCGAATGACCACGTGGCATGCTGGGATTTCGGAAATAACCGCCGAGTGATGACTGGGCACTTTTTGAAACGGTGTCTGGTCCGAGAATATCCCATAAGAGTCGCACTTTTAGCCGCCTTTGCTTTCCGCGCCCTAGTTTTTGCATTCCTGCTTCCAAATCTCCTCTGCGCTTGCCTCCAATTTGCTCGCTGGTGAAATCGAGATGGCTCCCAAGAGGAAAATCGCGAGTTCTTCCGCTGTGGTGATTCCCCCAATTGATCCCAACAGCCAGTTGCCTTTCGCAGGTAACCACATGTCCAACATCTCTGAAACTGAACTCCTCCACCTCGTGTCCCTCGGGGTTCTTCCTCCGCGGGAACTCTGTTCTTGGCGGGTTTGCCATGGAACTACGGTCCCGACGGAGGATACCCACGAATCTGTGGTTTACGCTCCCTTTCTTCTCCGTGGCCTTGGCCTTCCTATTTCTCCCTTTTTCCGTGGTCTTCTTGATTTCTACCACATCAACTTAACCCATCTGAACCCTAATTCAATTCTGCAAATTTCTATCTTCGTCCACTTATGTGAGGCCTTTCTTGGTGTGCTGCCGCATTTTGGATTGTGGAAACACCTGTATCACTGTCGCCCTGGGATGGCCGGGGGACAGCATCAGTTGGTTGGAGGTGCTAGCTTGGAGATGCGCCGGGGACGGAAAACTGAGTATCTTGAGATCCCCCTTAAAGACAGCATTAAGGGATGGCGCCTGGAATGGTTTATAGTTGATAACTATGGAAATTCTCTCCCCCCCCGGTCAGGAAGACAGCCAGATGTTCGCACCCCGAGCTGGACCGAGTCTCCCACAGACGAGGAGGTGGCTGAAGCTAGTGTGCTGTTAGCTGAAGTTGGGCTATTGAAAGAGAGGGGTTTAACCGCTGAAGCTATAGTCGCTGACTTTGTCTTCAAAAACATTCAGCCACTGAAAGACAGGGCCCACCCGGCTTATCTGTATCAAGGGCTAGCCGACCCAACTCGAGTTACCAACGGAAGGATCCCTTCTGCAGATTTGGTGAGCCGGCTGGAGATGATTCTCAGAGGCAAAGTATCCAATGTTGGTGCTCCGGTGGCGTATTCAGCCTGGAATCTGCCTCCTGCCAAGGCCTTCACTCGCTTCGTGTCAAACCCGCCTTCAACTGATGGCAATTTGGGCCTTAGAACGCGGCCCTCTGATGAGGAGGTTAGTGCCTTGGTTGCTTCACTTGGGAAAATCCCTGATGATGAAAGACAAACCCATTTCGAGGTGCCTTCGGGTCCTACTGATGCTGAAATAAATGCCGTGCTTGACATGTTGGCCGAAGATTCTTCTGACGCTATTCCTACTGAGACATTGGCAGTGGCACCTCTCCCAGAGGTCGGTATAGTCTTGGATGTCCAGAGACCTGTCCGTGCTCGCTCGAAGCGTCCCCGCCGAACCAATCAGACTGATCTTTCTGTTGATGAGCAGAAAAAGAAGAAGAGACGTATTCGGCGAGTATCTAGTTTGAATCAGGGTGCTGGTCCCTCGGCTCCTGCTGATGAGGAGGTTCCTGCATCTGAATTTGCTGATGCTGAACCCAATGGGTGTGGTCCATCTGATGCTGATCCCAATGGGTGTGGTGCCGGTGTTGCTGATGAAGATGACGAAGAGGAAGAGGATGAGGTTCCTTTGATTCGAAAGAACAGTCGGCAATTCCTCGCCAGTGGGGAAAGTAGTGGGGTTCCCTCCCCGGCCTTATCTGCTCTTGTTGGTCTGCAAAACATATCCCTAGCCGACTTTGATCAAACTCTCGAGGATATGGTCCCAGAGGACTTGTTATCAGGGCCAGTGGACGATGCCGCGACGGAAACCTGTGGTGCTGTGCCGGACGCTGGGTTGAGGTCATCCCGTGCCTCATCAACCTTAGAGCACGATCTTGAGGGACGGGATGTTAACTCGGATTGTCCTGATCCCATGGAAATAACCGAGGGCCCGCTAACCTTGGAGACGGTTACTGCTGAAAATTTGGACCCCAAGGATGGTGTCGACACATGTCCAGCCCCCGAGGGTGTCGTGGGGGACGACTTAGCCCGGGCGAAGAGTGCAAGCTACTGCCCAGCCCCCGAGGGTGTTGCCGGGGATAACCCGGCTCAAGTGGGCAGTGCCGACTATGGCCCGATCCCCGGGGATGCCCAGACAGGATCTCCCTCCGGCACTTCCATGGACGTTCACGCTGGGTCACCTCCACACTCTGGCTGCATGGTGGTGGCCCAAACTTCAGACCGGGGCGTCGCTTTAGAGGGCAGCGTCCCCGTTGATCGAGTATCCGGTTATGCTGAAGGAGATGGACTGATTCCCACTGTTCCATTGCGTGCTGCTTCGGGTGATGACCTTGCGCCTGGTTATCATCTGATTTCTCCTGACTTGGGGATCCCTTCGTTCTTCTCCACCCTCCAGGTACTGTGCTGTTTCTTAGCTTGATTTTTACATTGCCTGAACTCTCGCCATTATGCTCATCTGCTCTTCTCATCAGACTTTTGTGGATGGGGTGACCACCCAGCTGAAATTGCATGGTGCTCCTATTCCAGAAGTGGCTTCATCTTTTCCATGTTGGAATCCAGTGTTACTTCGTCGTCGTGTATCCGAGTTAGAGGCGATTAACGCTGGTTAGTGCCCTTTTCCTTTTCTTCGCGTTTGTTGTGGACTGCTTGACCTTCTGACCTTGTTTTGTTTGATTACCTCTTACTAGGAATGACTCGGCAGACTGCACTTCTTGAGGAGAAACATTCTCAGGATCGAGCTGAATTGACTCAGCGATGCACTGACCTTGAGGAAAAGTATTCTCAAAGTCAGATTGAACTGAGTCAGGTTTCTGCTGCCTTGGATGATGCCAATGCGTTGAGTTCTTCTCTGCATGCCCAGCTTGACTCTGAAAAGGTGATATATGAAACTGCACTTTTTTCTTGCCGTGCTCCTATTGTTTGCCTGGTTTTCTGAAAGAATTGATTTGCGCTTGCAGGAGGAAAAACGCATCCTTGCCGCTTCTCGAGACAATCTTGATAGGTTGTATCGAGATTCTAGCAACTCGCTGACCATCTTGGAGAGAAGTCATCGCTTTTCCATGGAGGAGTTGAACAATCTTCGCTATAAGTTGCAGGAGTCCTTGGATGATGTGATTCGCCTTCGGGAGTTGATATCCGCTAAAGACGTTGTCATCAAGAATCTGCGTGCTTCCAAAAAATCTGTTACCCAGGAGCTAGAGGCTGCCCAGTCGGCTGTCAAGGCTGCTGAAGAAACTTCCAATACTCTGAGAGCCCAACGCGATAGGGCCATGGACAAGGCCATTCGAGCGGGACGAATTCTGATGAGGAGGCCTGGCGTAGTCGTTCCTGAAGATATAAGGGCCGACGTGAACGCCGCCCCTGACTCCTCGAGTCGTCCTTCTTCGTCAACTGCTCCTGGGAAAGACATTGCAAAATAGAGAAAACATTTCGCATGCTCCAAGCGCGCAGCTTGCATGATTGAATATTTGTCAGAGAACACCAGTTTATTTGAGTGACATAGTTATTCTATCATTGTATCAGGATTTTTTAGTTCAATGAGTTTGGTAGTAATGATGCATGATGACTATGAATTTTGCGTGTGGGATATGGAGATCATCCCCTGAATTAAATAAGCGAGAGCATGTTGTATTGGTCTTAAGCAAGCGCCAATTGGAGTTGATTGCTTCGTTAGCTGGGCATAGTGGTCGCCCTGAGTTAAGTAAAGCATGAGCACGTTGCACCGCCTTAAGTCGTTGCCGACTTAAGTCGATTGCTCCGTTAGCAGGGCATAGTGGTCACCCCGAGTTAAGTAAGCGTGAGCATGTTGCACCGCCTTAAGTCGTTGCCGACTTAAGTCGATTGCTCCGTTAGCAGGGCATAGTGGTCACCCGAGTTAAGTAAGCGTGAGCATGTTGCACCGCCTTAAGTCGTTGCCGACTTAAGTCGATTGCTCCGTTAGCAGGGCATAGTGGTCACCCCGAGTTAAGTAAGCGTGAGCATGTTGCACCGCCTTAAGTCGTTGCCGACTTAAGTCGATTGCTCCGTTAGCAGGGCATAGTGGTCACCCCGAGTTAAGTAAGAATGCGAGTCAATCGTAAATAAATTGAGTATCCTTGAAACCTTTTCTTTATTGATGACGTATTTCCACTTTACAGAGTACATCATTGTTATCCTAGCAGTTTTGAGGTACGGCTAAGGATAAAACTTTCTCAGGTGTTCTATGTTCCAAGAGTTCCCGACTTCCGTGCCATCCATCTGAGTGAGGCGATATGATCCGGGCCGAGCGACTTCTGCCACTATGAAAGGCCCTTCCCATAAGGGTGATAACTTGTGTCGTCCTTCTCCCGTTAGAATTCGGCGAAGGACGAGCTCCCCCACTGAAAAGGATCGTTGCCGCACAGCCTTGTCGTGATAGCGCCTTAGAGTCTGCTGGTATCTTGCTGACTGGATTACTGCACTTAGCCGCTCTTCTTCGAGTATATCTATGTCCTCTAGTCTGGTGGTCTCAGCTTCTGCTATGCTTTCAAAAATCAGCCTTGGCGCCCCAAACTTGAGATCAGCAGGCAGCACTGCTTCCGACCCATAGACCATGAAGAAAGGAGTGTTGCCGTGCAAGGCTCGGCTAGGTTGGGTTCTTAGGCTCCAAACAACATAGGGTAATTCCCTTATCCACTTCCCTGCGAATTTTTCATTCTTATCAAAAATCTTTTTCCTGAGTGCATCCAATATCATCCCGTTAGCTCGCTCAACTTGCCCGTTGGCTCTCGGATGGGCTACAGATGCATACTTGATCTGAATACTTTTTTGCTCGCAGAAGTCAAAGAACTCTGAACTTGTGAAGTTGGATCCTAGATCAGTTATGATGCTATTTGGTATCCCGAATCTGAATATTATATCTTGTATGAATTCCACAGCCTTGGCAGAGGTTAAGGAGGCAATGGGCTTGAATTCTATCCATTTAGTGAATTTGTCAATTGCTACCAACACATGAGTATATCCCCCTTGTGCTTTCTTGAAAGGTCCAATCATATCCAGCCCCCAGCATGCAAAGGGCCAAGTTACTGGTATGGTCTGCAGCTGCTGTGCTGGCAAGTGTTGTTGCTTCGACAAGTATTGGCAGGCTTCGCACCTCTGAACTAACTCGGCCGCATCATTCTTTGCTGTTGGCCAATAGAATCCTGACCTGAAGACCTTTCCAACTAGTGTTCTGGAGGCCGCATGTATCCCACATTGTCCAGCGTGGACCTCTTCTAGTAGTTGCTTTCCAGTGGATGGGAGAATGCACTTCATGAAGACGCCTGATGCACCCCTTCTGTATAATGTCTCCCCAATGAGTGTATAATGAGCCGACTGTCTTGCAATACGCTCCGCCGAGTTCCTATCATCTGGTTCTTCTTCATTCTTTATGTACTTAATGATTGGCCTTCTCCAGTCATCAAGATCTGACTCGGGTTGATTTATGATGTTACACTCTTCTACTTGATCCGTTGAGATACTCGGCTGCAGGATTTCCTGCACGAAAACCCCAGGTGGGACCTGAGTTCGACTGGACCCCAACTTGGATAGTACGTCAGCTGCCGTATTCCGATCTCTTTCCACATGATGAAATTCTAAACCCTCGAATTTATCCTCCAGTTTTCGGACGACGGTGCAGTATCTTCCCATCGAATCATTTGAGCAATCCCACTCCTTATTTATCTGGCTGATAACTACCAGAGAATCCCCGTACACCATTAATCTTTTGACGCCCAGTGATATGGCAATGTTCAATCCATGGATCAAAGCTTCATACTCGGCTGCATTGTTGGAGGCCGGGAATAGCAGCTGGAGGGCGTACTTGAGGTGTTCGCCTCCTGGTGCAGTGAAAAGAATCCCCGCTCCTGCTCCTTGCAGCTTGAGTGAGCCATCAAAATACATTCGCCATACCTCTGCAGTCTCCGGGTTGTCTGGTACTTGTTGTTCAGTCCACTCTGATACGAAATCGACTAGTGCTTGGGTTTTGATGGCAGTGCGAGGCCGAAACTCGATGTCATGAGATCCCAGCTCACAGGCCCACTTGGCTATTCGACCGATGGCCTCCTTGTTGTGAAGAATATCCCCTATTGGAAAACTCGTGACCACTATGACTTTGTGATCGTCAAAGTAGTGACGCAGCTTGCGGGCAGTTAGAAGTACTGCATACAATAGCTTCTGGATTTGAGAATACTTTTTCTTTGAGGGGCCAAGGACTTCACTGATGAAATACACAGGATGTTGTACTGGATAGGCGTGCCCTTCTTCTGCTCGCTCGACTACTAACGCGGTGCTTACCACGTGAGTCGTGCAAGAGATGTACAGTAGCAAATCTTCAGCTGGTTGAGTTGATGTAGCTCGTCGAGGTGGTTTCAGTACTGGCGGTGTTGTCAAGAATTTTTTCAGAGCATCTAGAGCTTCTTGTGCTTCTGAAGTCCACTGAAATTTATCCACCTTCTTGAGTAACTTATAAAACGGCAAACCTTTTTCTCCCAGCCTGGATATAAATCTGCTTAAAGCTGCCATGCATCCAGTAAGTCGCTGAACCTTCTTCTGCGATCGAGGTGCTTCCATCTTCATGATAGCTTCAATCTTATCTGGATTAGCTTCAATTCCTCGGTGGCTGACGATAAATCCGAGCAACTTTCCGGCTGGTACCCCAAAAACACATTTCTCGGGATTAAGCTTCCACCTATACCGCCTCAGGCTGTTGAAAACCAGTTGCAAATCTTCGATGAAGTCCTTTGAGTCCTGTGTTTTGATCACCACGTCATCCACATAAGCCTCCACACGCTTGCCCCAGTGATCGGCTAAGCATGTTTGAATAGCTCTCTGGTAAGTTGCTCCAGCGTTCTTAAGGCCAAACGGCATGGAGGTATAACAGAAAGCGCCAAACGGAGTAATGAATGCCGTTTTTTCTTCATCTTCCTTTGCCAGGCTGATCTGATGGTACCCAGAATAACAATCCAAGAAAGACAACATAGAACATCCAGCGGTGGAGTCCACCACCTGATCTATCCTCGGGAGCCCGAAGGGATCCTTCAGACAGTGTTTGTTGAGATCAGTATAATCAACACACATGCGCCAGTCCACTTTATTCTTTTTGAGTACAAGAACAGGATTGGCTAACCACTCAGGATGTAATACTTCTCTAATGAATCCGGCCGCGACCAAGCGAGCTAACTCGGCGCGAATGGCTTCCCTCTTATCAGGCGTGAAACGACGTAATTTCTGTCGAATCGGCCTCGCCTGGGGAAAGACCTTTAGCTTGTGCTCGGCCAGTTCTCTCGGGACTCCCGGCATATCCGCAGGTTGCCATGCGAATACGTCTCGGTTATCTTGCAGAAACTGGACGAGCGCGCTTTCCTATTTGTTGTCCAAACTGGAGCTGATGATGGCCGTCTTGCGCTCATCAGCGAACCCCAGGTTGATTCTTTTAGTTTCTTCAGTCGGCCGCATAGAGGTCGCGGTCTGAGCTTCATTCGCCGGTATTGCGAGGTCTTCCTCAGGCTTAGAGTTCGCCATTGCGGAGGGAGCTGTCGACGGCTTGGCGGTGAGGGCTGCTTGAATAGCCACTCGGAAACATTCTGCGGCGCCTTGGAGGTCGGCGCGCACAGTTATGATCCCTTGTGGCCCCGGCATTTTCAGTATCATGTATGTGTAATGCGGAATGGCCATGAATTTGGCCAATCCTGGCCTCCCGATGATGGCGTTGTACCCGCAGTCGAAGTTTGCCACTTCAAACCTCAGGAACTCGGTTCTGTAGTTCTCCGGAGTTCCAAAGGTGACCGGCATGTAGATGTGGCCCAGCGGGTATTCCCCTTCCGTCGGCACGATGCCGAAGAAAGGAGTGTCCGACTCGTGGAGCTCTTTGAGATGAACTCCCAAGCTTTGGAGTGTCCGGGGGAAGGTGATGTTGATGCTGCTCCCCCCGTCCACTAACACCTTTTTCACCCGGCTCTCTCGGATCACCGGATCGACGAGAAGCGGGTACTTGCCCGGATGATCAAAGTTGAGCCATTGATCCGCCCGAGTGAAGGTGATCGGGTGCTCCGACCATCGGTATGGGGCGGGAGGGCCGACGGTTGCCACTAATATCTGGCGATCATTGAGCTTTTGCTGTCTTCTGCTCTCCTGTGATCCGTGTCCGCCGAAGATGACGTTGACCTCCCTGTCAACGCGCGGGAAAGCTCCTCCTCCTCCTCCCTCCTCCTGCCGATGGGGTTGTCGTGGTTCATCTGGTCCTCCCCTTGGCGGAGGAGGAGGTAGAGGTTGGAAGGGTCGGCCGTGTCCGACGGAGTGCTTGAAGTCCCGGCAGTTACGAAGAGTGTGTCGCATGTCCTTGTGGTACGGGCACTGGGCGTCGAGGATGTCGTCCAGTGTGCGTTCGCCTCCACGAGGTCCTCCTCGAGCGCGGGCGGCGGGTGGTCCGGCGGCGTGTACTTCTTCGCGTGGCCGCTTCTCCCATCGCTTGTCAGGTTGCTGGTTCGCGTCGCGCCGCGGTGCTGCCGGCGCGGGCTTCGCTCCTCCGATGAGGTCCTGGGCTCGCTCGTCGGCGGTGATGTAGAGGTCGGCCTCCCGGAACAGCTCCTCCGAGGTGGTCGGCGCCCTTTGTAGTATGGCTCGGACAAAAGCCGAGTCATTGGATCCTCGGTAGAAGTCCTCGATCACGGCCGCCTCCGTGACATCGGGGATGCGATTCCTCATGGTTTGAAACCTCTTGAGGTATGATCGGAGAGTCTCGTCCCCCCGGCGCTTGATAGATTTGAGGTCCCACGGCTGCGCCGGCTTGTCGGAGAGGGACTGGAAGTTGGCGGTGAAACGCCGACTGAAGTCTCCCCAGACGTCGATGCAGTGTCGGGGTAGATGTCGTAGCCATTGCAGCGCGTCTTGTCCAAGGACAATGGGCAAATACGCGGTCATCACGTCCTCGGATGCTCCGGCAGCTCGAGCAGCGGTGGTGTAGACGGCTAACCAACCCCACGGATCCTGCTTAGGTTCATACTTGTCAACATTGGATACCTTGAAGTTGGGAGGCCATTGGATGGCCCTAAGGCGCGGAGTAAGGGCGGACACTCCGCACGTGTCCTCCTGTCGTCGGGGTCGATGCCTGTCCCGGGGAGGGGAGTTGTGGTTGTGGTTCCTCGACCGTCCCCGGGAGGTTCCGCCAGTTGAAGCCGTCGCCGACTCAGTCCTGGTAGCTTGGCTCTGAGTCGGGGCACCATGATCCCTGTCGTACTCCTCTCGACGACGAATTTCGTTCTCATGCCGCCGTTCTCGCGAAGCGTTGATGGAGCTCCGCGCGTCTCGGCGACTGTTGATGGCGTGTCGTAGATCGTTCGGTGGGTGAGCAAGCGGTAGAAGATGGTTGGCCGCCTGGGTGAACAGTCGTCGGTAACCGTCGGCGTCAGGAGTCCGAGGAAGTCCTTCCGCTATCCGAGCCAGCACCCCTCCGACCTCGCTCGGCGTGTTCATGGCTCGGGCGAAGTCGGGGTTCAGATTACGCCCGAAGAGTGGATTCTCGCGACGTTGCCTTGTATCCTGCTCAGCCTGCTCCTGAGCTCGTCGGCGATCACGTCGCCGGGAGTTCCTTCGCTCTCTGAAAACGCGTTCTTCCGGGGTTTCTCCTACCTCCGAGACCTCGTCTCGCGAGACAGGTTGTTCCGGATTCCGCTCTCCGGCCGCGTGATGTCTTCGAACATTCCGGCGCCGGTTCCTCCGTCGACGGGACTCTCGCTGAGGCGGTTCCTCCCCGGGTACAGTCGGCTCGTCGTCGGAGATGGCCGGCGATTCTGCCCTCCCGATGAAGAGGACGTCGGGGTAGAACGACGCTGCCGGCGTGGTGATCTTCTTCCGGGGAACTGGAGGTTGCGCTTCTCCGGTATTTTCGGAGTTTGTTGAGGAAGACTCCTTTTTTGGCGGATCCGCAATACGGTGCAGAATTCCTTCTTTATCCGCTACGAACGAGATTGTTCCGAAGCAGAACATAGATCCGGGGCGCAGGGTGATCTTGTTGTAGAAGGAGATGGCCATTGAGCTAGCTTGGATTGTCAACACACCCCCTACCTGGCGCGCCAGCTGTCGGTGTTTAGGGTCCGACCGCACACCCGGGGTTACCCCTCAAGGTGTTTTTAGGAGTAGGACGGTGTCGACAACTGTAGCAAAATGGTTCGTGCCAATCGCACGAGGGACAGTGGACAAGTTTTACAGGTTCGGGCCGCTTAGAGATGCGTAACACCCTACGTCCTGATGAGTATGCTTGGTGGATGTGATTACAAGAGAGCTCTCTGGATTTGAGAATACAGAGAGTTGATGTGGGAGGCTAAGTAATGGGTCCATCGTTCTGAAGGGATGCCCCCTAGGCCTTATATACTCGACCGTGGGGTAGTATACATGATGAGATAACAACGAGTAGCTAAAAGATAGTGAACCTCTCGAGATTATCCCCTACGTAACTCTCGCCGACTTATCCTCACGTGGCTTCGCTGCATGAAGGCCCCGACGCGGGAAAGTCGGATCTCTGTTGCGGCCAATGGCTCGGCGCTATGGGCCGTCCGGGTTTGCACCAATCCGGCCCCATGTCGCTTTGCGTTGCTGGTCGTCTTTCCCCAGGCCCACAAAAGAATAACCTTACGATTTATTGGGCCCTTGGGCCTTTCGTGAGGTCCTTTACTCTTTTGGTGGACCCGGGGGATATCTATCCCCCACACATCCATCAACGAGTACGACATTTCAAACATAAGTTTAAGTGTTTAGAGATAACCACCACTTGGGTGGTTAGAGCTTTGACCGCTGCCGCCTTCACCACCAGGAGGAGGGAACGCGAAGAGCGAGTCAACAAATCCAGTCCCTACTGCTGGATCAGACCCACTGCCACCCGCTTCAGGCGTAACCTATGCAAGTTAGCAAATATCAACACGTTAAATGCAAATATCAAAAAGTATACAAGTGTATAAATTAATGGAGAGTTATCAAACGTACCCTATCTCCAGGTGCAGGTATATGTGTCGGAGGGGTGGTGAACTGTGGTGGTGGAACTGGTGTGTTTGCAAATTGGCTCCATTGTGGTGGCGGTGGAAAATTTGATGTCATGCCCTGTTGCTGCATTAACTGTTAAACACATATGTGTTACTACTGAAGATGTTGTATTAAAATATAATAATTTAGAGTTCGGATTATGTGTACTCACTTGATACATCGCTTGATTATGAGCATTGCAAGCTTCCATAAATTCGCGTTGTTGTCTCATCTCTTCACGCATCCTCATAATCTCCAACTCCTGCTCGTTCGGTCGACGAGAGCATGAGCTACGGGAAGATGAACCCGTCCTCTGAGATCTCACCGACGACGAGTCAATGAATCCGTCGAAGAGTGCGTATCTATAAGTCATTCAAAAAATGTTATTACTGCATAATCAATTTAGTGTCAACCATATAATTTCATAAGTTAGAGCTTACCGTCCATGCGCTTTGCCACCACCACTTGCGTACACCACCGAGGGATCCACCGGTTCATGGCGCCAGTCGTAGTCAGGGCCATGGCGACGAACCATCTCCTCCCCATATGCCGCCTATACATCATTCACAACCTTACAAATGCAGGAATTTATATACTTTGAACGTTTGAACTTTTGAGCCAAAACTCACCAAGCGATCCGTGGCTGTCTGGCTGCAGAGCTGGTCAGGGTTGTTCGGGTCTGGTCCTTTGTGGCCCTCCTGGTACACCTCGATGTCACTAGGCTTTTGGCCACTCGTAGCTTCCTGTATAAACAAAAAACATTCATAAGCAATCGTATTATTTGTTGATCGACATAGAAAGATCAAACTTACCATTCTTTTAGCTTTTCGTATCATGTCGTCACCGCCAAACTTGTGGTTAGGATTGGTTCCTCGACATTGTCTGTGATGCGCTGACGCTTTCTGGAAGCCTTCGGAAGCCCAATATCGACACCAAGCATAGTACGCATCAGGCACGGGCGCCATCCATGGAACCATCACCTGCACACACACAATGTTACATATTATATCAATCACAACAATAAATATAAAGGGTAAAACAAATTGAATACTAACCTCACAATATTGATCCTCAGTCAAATATATCTTTGAGGACCCTTCCTTTTTATTCAAGGGGCCTGCTTCTTCTGGATGCTTTTGAAAATACAGGTTTGTAGCCTGAATTCTCGCATAGTATATAGCATCCTTCACCAGCTTCTTTGCATTGTTTTGCAAGACACGTTCAGCGTGCCCCATGTAATCCTCTCCGTCAGGCAACCGATATCGAAGCTACAACATAAAGAATACAAATACAATGGTATAAGTCATAGATTTACCATATTAAGAAACATAACAAAAATAATAAAGAATTCATACCCAAAAGTCATTACGCACAAGTCCCTGTCTGTCGGTGTGGTTTCGTTCCTTTTTAAACTTGTACTCATCCCAGGTACTGACGAGCACCTCATCCTCGGTATCACCGTTTGACACCTTCACTATACCAGGGTAGTGAAGGCGGCAAAGAGAACCCAACGTAAGGTTAACCTGAGTGTGGTGTCCCTTGCCGTCGAAGGACAGGTCCTCCCAATTCCTGCATTACACAAAAACATTAATAATACACATAATAGTTATATGAGATAAGTTAATATATTACACTCACTGATCTCCATGTGGCATGATTAAAGTCCTATCAGCCTCTCGCTCTATCGCGTGACGAGGCTTTACTGAGTGGCTTTTTCTTGAGCGACGTGTGCGTGTCGCTGAAGAGCCTCCCGAGCCATCATCCATCGGGTTGTCAGCCGGTTCGCCCTGTTGGCCCCACTGGTCCCACGCCTGTTGCTGCTCTCTCTGGTGGTCCCACTGGTCCCATGGCTGGTGATACTGTGCGGCCTGGTCCCATGTCCTGTGCTCCACCTCCTCATTGTGCTCCACCTCCTCATTGTGCTGCTCAGCCTCATTGTGCTGCTCCTCCTCAATGTGCTGCTCCTCAGTGTGCTGCTCATCCTGGTACATACAACTCAAGATTTATTTGTAAATATGTAAATAAATTTATTTGTACAAGATATGTTACCTCATCTCCATGTACCGCGCTCAACAGCTCTCGACGTCTGCTGCTGCTCGAAGAACTGCCCTGAAAAAGGGCCAGGCCCTTGAACAACCCTTTCACTGACTTCTTTGATTTTGGCGGCATCCTGCATAAAAAATAAGAAATTATTCATTAGTGCATCAAAAATGACATAATACTTAAAATATAAACAAATGAAATAACAAAACAACTTTACTTGTTAAATATCATCAAAATCAGGATCTATTTGTTCTCTTCTATGCAGAGGTCGCCATGTAACTTTTCTCCTAACAGGTTGTCTTCTCCGCCTCTCGGGAAAAGTTAAGTCGTTAACGTCTGCGACTAGTGAATCTAATGCCGGTGCAGAATCAATATGAAAACTAGTTGGCAACTCTTCTTCTTGAAACACCTCATCAACCTGCTCAAGGTGACCAATTTGATATTCGTCCTCACCAGGAGTGTATAGGCGTTCGCGGGGATTTACATTGTACACAACCCTCCATTTAGACAACTTTTTGCATGGATATGTCGAGAAATAAATTTGGTCTGCTTGATGGGCAAGGATATACGTGTCGTGTCCTTGAAGCAATTTCTCAGGTTGGATCTGTGTCATCCCAAATTCGGTCCTATAATACTTCGGGTCATACCATTTACACTCAAAGAAAACTAGCGCTAAAGGCTTATTTCCAGCAAATGTAATCTCGATTATATTTTTGATTTTCCCGTAATAGCAGGCTTTGTGTCCTTCCATGTCGGTTGCCCTAGTAACGACTCCACTATTTTGAGTGGCGGCCATAGGATGACTTGATTCGAAAATGCTTGAACGAAAGCGATATCCATTAACGTCGTAACGTCCATAGCTTTTGGCAGTTACGCTTCCAATAGATAACTGACGTAAGTCATCATTCAAATTCATTTCCTCCCCAAACTGTCAATCATGCCACAAAGCATTAGCAAATTCTGTAATATTAGTTAACTGAAATTAGCTCTCGGACCCACATAATTAAGACTTACACGGTCCCGAAGCCACATAATGAAATTAGGTCGCCCATGCATACCATCGCGTCGCAATTTGTCTATGTCTCTCTGTTGGCCTACCGAGACACCTCATGTTTTGTTCATCAAACTCGCTGTCGAATATTATTGTGTGACATGAGATATTTGATAACATAAACTAATTCACATATGAACAGTTTAAGAAAATAAGTCTTACACAAAGTATTTCTCCACCTCAGACATATTCGTGAACATGTACAGTAAAGCAGACTTCCGTTCTTCCATACTGAGGTGATATGCCTTGGGTGGACCAACGGCTTTGCCGTTTGTCTGAAAAATCGAAAGATCACTACAAGGAGGCATCTCTCGTTCATCATCATGGTACCTTTTCTTTTGAGCAAATACATTATGTTCTTCTGCAAAATAACAACTTGTGAAGTGTGCTACCTCCTTAAGTTTAAATTGTTCCGCAATACATCCTTCAACTCTTGCCTTATTGCCCACCATTGCTCTAAGCTTCTTTAAAGCTCTTTCTATATGAAACATCCACCTATACTGAACAGGACCACCGACCTTAGCCTCATATGGAAGATGTATAAAGAGATGCTGCATAGGATTGAAGAAACCCGGTGGAAATATTTTTTCCAATTTGCACAAAAGCACTAGTGCCTCTTTCTCCAGCTGTTCCATCACATCTCTTCTGATTTCTTTAGCACACAACTGTCTGTAGAAATAGCTAACTTCAGCTAACGTTTTCCACACAGCTTCTGAAATGTATCCACGAAACATTACAGGCATGAGCCTCTCCATAATTATGTGGAAGTCATGGCTCTTCAGTCCATTCATCTTCATTGTCTTCAAGTTCACAGATCTTCTAAAACCAGCGGCATAACCATCGGGGAATTTAATATCCTTCATCCACTTCATCACTTCTTTCCGTTGCTTAGATTTCAGACAATAGTCAGCTTTTGGTTTGCCTCCGTTTTCTCTAAGCACCAGGGTTGGACGATCACATATCACTGCTAAGTCCATGTGTGCCTTGTCATTGTCTTTCGTTTTATCAGGGAAATCCATGCATGTATTTATGAGGGCTTGGCAAAAGTTACTCTCTTGATGCATGACGTCGATGTTGTGCATCAAAATCAATGACTTAGCATAAGGAAGCTCCCACAAGCCACATATGTGAGTCCAGTTATGCTCCTCACCAAAACCTTGATACCTTTTCCCACTCTCGTCTAGGACAAGTTTCATATGCTCTTCTGTAATTTCTATCCCACTACGTCGCTTGGGCGGTCCCTTCGTGACGATGGTGCCCTTCCTAAATTCCTTTCTCTGCCTTCTGAAGGGGTGATTGAAGGGTAGAAAACATCTATGACAATCAAAGTAACATATCTTGCCACCAGCACTAAGACGAAAACAATCTGTATCTTTAGCACAATAAGGACACGTCAATCTACCATGCACGCTCCATCCAGAGAAAATACCATACGCCATAAAATCATGAACCGAGAACAGATATGCAACACGAAGATTGAATTTCTGCTTCTTGAAGCAGTCATAGGCTTCCACACCTTGCCATAGCTTCTTTAACTCTTCAATCAGTGGTTGAAGCATCACATTGAGGCGTACGCCAGGATGCTCAGGCCCAGGTATAACAAGACATAGGAACATAAACTCATATTTCATGCAAAGAGCAGGTGGAAGGTTGTACGGTATGGCAATGACAGGCCAACATGAATACGACGCAGCGGTCATATTGAACGGCGTGAAACCATCAGTTGCCAAGCCGATACGAACGTTTCTTGCATCGCTGGCAAAATCTGGATCAAATTTGTCAAGAGCCTTCCATGCATCACCGTCTGACGGGTGCACCATTAACCCATCTTGTCTGTCCGTACAATCTTTATGCCACCTCATGTGCATAGCGGTCTTCCTCGAGAGAAACAAACGTTTCACTCTAGGAGTGAGAGGCATGTACCGAAGCTGTTTATGTGCAACCTTTGTCACCACCTTCTCCCCATCTTCATTTACAAGCTCCACGTACCTCGACTTCCCACATTTTAAGCATTTCTGTTCTCTGTCATGTTCCTTCCAAAAAAGCATACAGTTGTCTTGGCAAACATCAATCTTCTCATACTCCATACCAAGACCTTCAAGCAATTTCTTGGACTGGTACATGTCTTTGGGCATCTTGTGACCCGTAGGAAGAACCTCGCTAATCAAATCCACAAGCTCCTTGTAACAATTAATTGAGAATGCAAACTTGGACTTGATTGACATCAGCCGGGTCACGAATTCCAGTACGGTCACGTCAGTGTGCCCGTGAAGAGGCTCTTCTGACGCTTTGAGTAGGTTGAAGAACTTCTGAACCTCCGGTGTAGGTGAATCATGATGATCTGGTGCCAGTTCAGGCTGCAGATCCTCAAGCATCTGGTCCATCCTATCAACATCATCTTCACCGTCATCAACTTCTACTTCTACTGCTCGTTTAACATCTTCACCATGGAGATACCAGACCTTATATCCTGGCACGAAACCATGCGAACACAGGTGTAGTGTGACCTGCCTCTTGGTGTGGCTCGTCATATTTCTACATTTATTGCATGGACACCTAATATTATCTATTTGTGACAAAGCAGCTGCATGGTCCAGAAACATCTGCGTCTTGGCAAACCATTCACTTGTGTGACATCCACCCTTCTTGAAACCTTCATACATCCAATCACGTCTATCACCCATTATTGCGGCTGTGTGTACGAGTAAAGAGTGCGTGTGAGACAATCATGTTTCTACACGTCACACATATATACATCTATAGGTAAGTAGTATATAAAACTATATATATACATAAATAACTATATATACACATAAATAACATCAAATTAACATGATATTCATCAATTAACAATATTTGCAAACATCCAATCCATCAAATTAAATTATAATTGCAGAACATCAAATTCATTACCTATAACATCAAATCTATCAAATTGATTAATGCTTGCATAACATCAATTTCATTAAATAATAACATCAAATACATCATATCATATTTACAAAATCAAGTTATAAATAACAAATATCATACATCAAATAATATTAGGTCAAACCATACTAACAAATAACAATATTAAACAAATTATAATCGCATTACAGCTAACTCCCGTCGGCCATAAAAACCGACAAAAATTAAAACATAAATCATTTGTTAAATCAACTATAATAATAGAATTAATATTTACCTAACATCAAGCCACACATGATATTAAAACTAGCAAGTATAATGCATAACTCCCGTCGGCCACAAAAAACCGACGAAAATAATCACATATTAATTCACATTTAGAAATAAGATTATACCTCGACGACTCGAACTTGAACGCGGACCGGATGGCGAGCCCTCGGTTTTGGTGGTTGATCGGTGCGTCGAGGCACTGGCGGACGGCGGACGACGGTGGGCTGGGGACGGCGACACTTGTGGACGGCGGTGGCCGCGTGGGGCAGCGGCGGTGCAGCTCGGGCAGGGGCGGCGGCGCGGCTAGGCGCGCGGGGCGTCGGGCAGGGGCGGCGGCGCAGCGCGGGCCGGGGCGGCGGCATGGCTAGGCGCGCGGGCGTTGGGCAGGGGCGGCGGCGCAGCGCGGGCCGGGGGAGGCCTCGACGGCGGCCTCGGGCGGGGCGGGGGCGGCCTCGATGGCGGCTAGGCGCGCGGACGTCGGGCAGGGGCGGCCTCGACAGCGGCCTCGGGCGGGGCGGCTCGGGGGCGGCCTCGACGGCGACCTCGGGCAGGGCGGCGCTCCGGCAGGGCGGCGGTCGGGCAGGGGCGGCGGCGCTCGGGTCGGGCAGGAGCAGGAGCGGTTTGAGTGAACGAAGAAGAATGAGCCCGCGCGTCCGCGGCTGGGCTCTAAAAAGATTAATCCCCGTCGGCCAGAACACAGGGCTGACGGGGATTAGTTAATCCCCGTCGGCCAGAACACAGGGCCGACGGGGATTAGTTAATCCCCGTCGGCTTGGGATGTGGCCGACGGGAATAAATATAATGCCCGTCGGCTATTTGGTGGCCGACGGCAATTAGTCTATTCCCGTCGGCCAGAGCGAAAGCCGACGGGAATTACCCTGGCCGACGGAGATCAGTAGAATTCTTGTAGTGTTCTCTGATGCAGTGGATGGGCACGAAGTTGGATTCTTTTGATGGCAGTGGTACTCCAGTCGAGGCGGCAGATTGGCTGACTTATGTGGAGGATAAGATGAATGTCTTCGAGATTGCTTATGGAGATCGGGTTCGCTTTGGCACTCAGCTGCTGAAGGGTGAGGCGCAGATTTGGTGGAGAGGCGTGCAGGCAGCGCACTCCTCCTCACCAGGAGTCCTATCATGGGATGTTTTCATCAGGCAGTTCAAAAGGAGATTCTACCCGATCACCTTTCTGGAGAAAATGAAGATTGACTTGCAGTCCTACAAGCAGGAGAAGAAGTCTGTCACAGAGTATGAGGTGGGCTTCAACAAAATGGTCCGCTTTGTCCCTCATGTGGCTTATAATGAGATGGAGAAGGCGAGCCAATTCCGTCAGGGTCTGAAGCCTTCTATCAGGCATGCTCTGGGGGCCTTTCCGTTGGTGGACTTCCGTACCACAGTGGAGCAGGCGCTGGGTGTGGAGATGCAACACCAGTACACCATGGAGTCGCAGAAGTCTTCGGGTGTTGATCAGCCTCGTAGCCAGGACACGAGGAGGGGCAACACTGGAGGTCCAGCTCACAAGAGGGGCAAGTCTCAGCATCAGCGCCACCATCCTTACCGTGGCAAATCTTCTGACTCAGGTACTTCGGGAGGAAGTACTCAGAGGTTTCGGGCCGTTCCTAAGCCCGGGTTGGGGCTGGTGTGTTTCCGCTGTGGAGATGCGCATCGCCGTGCAGAGTGCCAGTGGAGTGGCAGGTGTTCTATCTGCAGTCAGGACCACAAGGATGTGGTGTGTAGGAGGAATCCCAATGGGAAGCTCAGATGGGAGCCGGTAACTTCCTCCTCTTCTTAGGGCACTATCAATATGATGTCAAGTGCTGAGCAGCAGTTTTCAGTTCCTCTTCCTCCACAGCAGCTTTATGTGTCTGGGACTTCTCAGTTCGTGCTGATGCAAGGTTTTCCGTAGTATCAGGCTGTGCCTACTCCTGCGCCGTCTACCCCTGTGCTGACTCAGTTTAGAGCTCCGCGCCAGCCTCCTCCGGTGGCTCAGTGGGGTTCTTCTGTTAATTTCACTCCGGGAGCTTCCTCTTCTGTGGGTATTTCTGGAGCTTATGTGCTACCCGCTATGGATGGCAGGGAGCAAGGAGACGCGGTGATAGGTACGATTTCAGTTGATTCATTTGCAGCCCATGCTCTTTTTGACTCTGGCGCTAGCTATTCGTTTGTTTCGGAGGATTTTGTGTCGCGGGCTGGTCTTTCGGTGCAGAGGTTGGGTCACCCAATTTTGGTCAGTTCTGCTAATGGCTCCATTAGTAGCTCTTCAGTTTGTCAGGGGTGTTCCGTCATTCTTGCTGATGAGGTTTTCTCGGCCAATCTGGTGGTGATTTCCTTGGGGGCATTCGATGTTATCTTGGGTATGGATTGGTTATCCCAGTATCGCGCGGTTATATCCTGCTTCTGGAAGACAGTGTTATTGCAGGCGCCGTCGGGTAAGGAGGTGGTATTCTTGGGAAGTTCCCCGAAGTTCACATTATCCTTGTTGGCGCAATTGCTTCCTGATCGCCGGTCAAGGAAGTCGGGGATCTTTTTCTCTATGGTGGTGGAGGGTGAGGCTGCCTTGCGGGTGCAGGACATCCGGGTGGTGTGTGACTTTGCTGACGTGTTTTCGGCATAGCTTCCAGGCATTCCTCCAGAGCGCGATGCAGCTTTTGAGATTAAGCTGATCCCGGGTACGCAGCCTATTCATAAGGCCCCGTATCGAATGGCTCCAAAGGAGCAGATTGAATTAAAGCGGCAATTGGATGATCTGCTGGCTAAGGGCTTCATTAGGCCTAGCAGGTCTCCATGGGCTTCCCCAGTATTGTTTGTTGAGAAGAAGGATAAAAGCAAGCGGCTATGTGTGGATTATCGCGCTTTGAATCAAGTGACAATCAAGAATAAATATCCGCTTCCCCGAATTGAGGTCCTCTTTGAGCAGTTGAGGGGTGCCCAGGTGTTCTCCAAAATTGATTTGAACTCTGGTTATCATCAATTGAGGATTCGTGAGGAGGATATTGAGAAGACTGCCTTCTGCACCAGGTATGGGCATTATGAGTTCATAGTCATGTCTTTTGGCTTAACTAATGCCCCTGCTGCCTTTATGGAAGCAATGAATAGGATGCTGCATGAATTCCTGGACGATTTTGTGGTCGTATTCCTGGATGATATTTTGATTTATTCAAAGACCGAGGCCGAGCATGAACAGCATCTCCGTCTCGTTCTGGGTGCCCTAAGGAAGAATCAATTCTATGGCAAGTTGAAGAAGTGTGCCTTTTGGCTATCCAAAGTGGCTTTCCTAGGGCACGTGATTAATCAGCAGGGTATTGCGGTTGATCCCAAGAATGTTGCGGCTATGGTGGAGTGGAAGAGACCTTCTAGTGTCTCTGAAATCCGAAGTTTCTTGGGGCTTGCTGGGTATTATCGGCGCTTCGTACCAAATTTTTCCAGCATTGCTAAGCCTTTGACTAGGCTCTTGGAGAAGGGTGTTCCCTTCGTCTGGTCCGGCGAATGTGAGGTCAGTTATCAGTCATTGAAGAGCAAGTTGGTGGACGCCCCTATCCTAGCTTTGCCTGAGAGCGGTAAGCGTTTCACAGTTTATACGGATGCTTCACGTATTGGTCTTGGCTGTGTGCTGATGCAGGAAGGCAGAGTGATTGCTTATGGCTCAAGGCAGTTGAGGAAGCATGAGGGGAATTATCCAACTCATGATCTGGAATTGGCTGCGGTGGTTTTTGCTCTAAAGTCGTGGAGGCATTACCTTTATGGCGAGGCTTGTGACATTTTCACCGATCACAAAAGTCTCAAGTATATTTTTACTCAGAAGGAGCTGAATTTGAGGCAGCGTCGGTGGCTAGAATTGATTAAAGATTATGATTTGTCCATTCATTATTACCCGGGGAAGGCTAATGTGGTGGCGGATGCCCTTAGCAGGTCCGGGGTTCCAATGGTGGCCTTGCCGTTGATCACTGATCTGGACCGTTTGGGGATCGCTTTGTGTTATGTCGGCACCATTAGCGAGGAGACTCAGATGCTTATTCAATCCTCTCTTATGGAGAGAGTGCGTGCGGCTCAGCAGCAGGATCGTCTTTTGCAGGAAGCTCGAAGGAGGGTTGGTGATGGTAAACCGCGGGAGTTCACCATTGATGAGAATGATTTGGTTCGTTTCAGGGGCCGTCTTTGTGTGCCTCAGAAATCAGAGGTGAAGCTGGATATCCTGCGAGAAGCTCATAAAACGCCTTACACCGTCCATCCTGGCGAAACCAAAATGTACCGAGATTTGAAGCAAAACTTCTGGTGGAAGCGGATGAAGGTTGACATTTCTAAGTATGTGGCCGCCTGTGAAGTATGTCAACGCGTGAAGGCCGAACATAAGTGGCCTGCAGGTTTGCTGAAGCCATTGGAAATTCTAGAGTGGAAATGGGAGCATATCACCATGGATTTTGTGGTGGGTCTACCTCGTTCCCCTCGTGGCAGGGATGCTATTTGGGTGGTAGTGGATCGCTTGACTAAGTCTGCGCATTTTATTCCCATGAAGACCACGAATTCAGCTTCAGATTTGGTTCCCTTGTATATGAAGGAAGTAGTCAGGCTTCACGGGGTACCTAAGTCTATTGTTTCTGATCGAGACTCCAAATTTGTATCCAAATTCTGGGAGAGTCTCCATAGTGCATTAGGCACCAAGCTTTCGCTTAGTGTCGCTTTTCACCCTCAGACGGATGGTCAGTCAGAGCGAACAATCCAAACCTTGGAGGATATGTTGCTTGCTTGTGTTCTGTCATGGAAGGGTAGCTGGGAGGATCATCTTGCTCTGGCAGAGTTTGCGTATAACAACAGCTACCAAGCTAGCATCAAGATGGCACCATTTGAGGCTTTGTATGGCAGGCGGTGTATCTCTCCTCTGTGTTGGGAGACGTTGGGAGAGAGATCCTTGGTTGGTCCTGATTGGGTTCAGCAAACTTCTGAAAAGGTTCGGGAAATTCGTCAGAATATTTTGGCAGCTCAGAGTCGTCAGAAGAGTTATGCTGATGTGAGGAGGCGGGATCTGGAATTTGCTGTGGGTGACCAAGTCCTTCTCAGGGTATCACCCACTAAGGGAGTTGTTCGGTTTGGTGTCTCTGGGAAGCTCAGCCCAAGATACATTGGACCGTTCACTATCTTCGCCCGAGTGGGCAGCTTGGCTTATCGCTTGCTGTTACCGGATTCCATGGCAGGGGTACACCCGGTTTTTCATGTCTCTATGTTGAGGAAGTTCTTGCGGGATCCAGACCATCAGATTGAGATGGAACCAATTGCGGTACAGCAGGATCTGACTCTGGAGTGTCGTTCGGTGCGTATATTGGAATTCTCGGAGCGTGTGTTGAGGAAGAGATCAATTAAGTATGTCAAGGTCTTATGGTCTAATCAGTCGGAGCGCGAGGCTACGTGGGAACCTGAGGAGTTGATGCGGCAGAAGTACCTGGAACTTTTCGTTGTGGGTAAGTGTTGTTGATTCACTAATCTTTTCTTATGTCATTCCGATAGAAGCGTCAGAATTCGAGGTCGAATTCTTTTTAAGAGGGGTAGAGTTTGATACCCGGTTTGCAAAGAAGAGAAGTTGGGGGTTGTTCTTTTTGTTTTTTTCCTCATCCGGTTGTTGTTTTGGGGATTTGGAATTTTGTGGAAAACATTCACAACTAGGGCAGTAGAATTTATTTGGTTTGACGCTTGCGTTGCGGTCGGGAGCTGTCGCGTGGGATAGTTGGGCCGCAATTGGTGTTTCGGCCCATTAACCCTCCCAAACCCTAGCCGCCTCCCTCCTAACTCCCCCCCCCATGTGAAGCCGCCCCCCCACTTCTCCTTTCCCCTTGGCCGCCGCCCCCCTGCCCATCTCCTCCTCTCTCCATTCTTGCAGCCACCAAAACCCTAGCTGCCCCCCCAATCCCCTCCTCCCAAGGTGCTAATCCGTGCCGCTCGGATCATCGTCTCTTGGTGCGAATCTCCAATCGTTTTGGTGGAGGGAAGAAGGGAGGAAGGAAAGGGGGAGAACCCAAGGTGATTTTTGTGTTCATCCCTTGTTCATTTGCGCTGCGATTCAATTGTTTAGATGTTGCGTTTGCGATTAGATAGAGGGGGGCTGTCCAGAATTTTACGTGGTGGATGAACAACGGTAGTTCTAGCAGTTTTTAGTTTTTTTCGTGAAGATTTAATGGGGATCAATTTGGGGATCTTGTAGAACTTTGTTTTACCTTTCCAACGAGTATTTATGCGCTCAATTTGGAGTTATAAATTAAAAGTTATCATCGTTTGAATCCGGGTATGTGGCTGTCCAAAAAAAAACAGATTTTTCAGAGTGATGAACAGCAGCAGTATTAGCAGTTTCTGGGGATTTTTCGGGAGTAATTAGTGTTAATCAGTATGAGAATCATGTAGGGCTTTTTCTTATCTTTCCAACAAGTACTTATGCGCTCAGATAGGAATTATATTTTAAAAGTTATCGCTGTTTGAATCCGCGTATGTCGCTGCCCAAATCAGAAAAAAACAGATTGCAGGATTTATTTTGTGGACTGTTTAGAGGTAAGTAGATGTTAGAATTTAATCATGAGTTGTATACAAAACTTGTGGGGAATTTTATGTAGTTGTCTCTGAAGTTTTTGTTTGTCATCACTGCTGTCCTAATTTTTAAGTTATGGAATTGTTAAGCAGCGCCGCTGCAGTTTGGTTAGTGAGGGGAGAATTGTTACCGCGGCGGGGTTTGAGATTGCGCGTAGGTGCGGTGTTGTCTTTGAGTTTTTTTATGTGAATTTGGTGCACTAAGTTGGGTGTCAAAAACAGGTGGTGGACTTCCGGATCGTTCTTAGGGATTTTGCCCAAACTTCGGTGAAGGCAAGTAAAACTGTGATGGTTATTCCGTCTGTCAGATGAGGAGTCTTATACTTGTTTATGTTGTGCTATCATGTTCAAATTCATATTTTCTTTCGAGTACCATCATTTGAAAATGTTCATGTTTCATGGATTTCATAAGTTGAGTTTGAGGTTTGATTATGTTACTCAAGTGGTTATTATGTGGAATGGGTGGAAGTAAATGCCTAGCACCTTTTTATTTGGGAAGAACTTAGGATGTTGTCATGCATAATGCACTCATCATCCATTGCATTGAAGTTTCGTCGCGATCTTATGGTCCGACCGTACCGGTACATTGAGCATCATATGTTGCCCGAGAAGGGGTATGGTGCAGCTTCATATCCTTAGAGATATGGACGCAGAAGTCATTATTGCATTTGTAGCCATGTGCATTCATGGGAGAGGTGTTGAATCTATTATGTGGATGTGGATAATTTGGACTTGTGCATGGTGATTCTACTTGGTGTTGAGTTTTTAGTTACTCGTATACTTGCTGCAATTTACTGTTCAAAAGAAAAGAAAGAAGTCCTAAACACGTGGTTGTGTAAGCACAGTTGATTTACAATGTCCTATTTGCTGTTGTTATGTTTACTTGCTGAGATGTGTTATCTCACATCTTGCATTGTTTGATGCAGGCACCTAATTCCTGCTCTGGGGAATAGTGGGATGTAGCAGCACGGCCACTACACCTTTAATAAAGGAACCACCATTTATAATGTTGTTAATCAGAGTTGGACAAGTCTAGTGAATTGCTTTATTCTTGGTTGAGCGTTTATTTTGGGGTGGGCTGAGTTCTTATCCCATTTGTTTTACTTCGGTTGGGTCATAATTAAGTTTTACCACTTTTGCATTACAGTTTCTACTATGTGAATTATATGTCTTTATATCTTGTATGTGCTTCATGTTTCCCCTCCTTGTTATGCTAGTTTTCAAAGGAGGTGCTGCCGGATTTTTTCTTGCTTTATATTCTTTCTTTATTACATCTCTTGTGTTGAGTAAGTTTGGTGGATGAGGTTTATGGTATTATCCATTCTGTGCGACCAGTGGGGTGTTACATCCCTAGAGCTTGCTTTTGGTATTGTAATAATTATTGTGTAAGACTCTAATCTATCTGATGAAATAAATGTGGTTACTAGCCTCCTATGACTAATAATTGTATCATGTTTGATTCCCAAAGGATCGGGACGGTTTAGGTGGTATCAGAGCCACAGGACTAGCCGTAGATTGTAGCCTGACCTAAAAAGGGGTTTTCAAAAAAAACTTCTTATAAGTGTCTTCCTTGCTTTCCCCAAAATTAACAAAACTCTTCTTCTCTTGACTACTAGATGGAGGGCGCGTTTGTCCTTAAGACGTCCTATTGCTCAAAGGTAGAAGGGTTTCCTTACCTTCTTCGGAGTTGTGCGCTTCGCCTGGGAGTTCGAAAGAAGTTGAAGTATCTCTAGAAGGAGTACCAGGAGAATGGAGTTGAGAAATGCACCATGGCGGTCTATCTCGGGGAAAGCCGAAGCTACCCAAACCACCCACCTTTCTAGATCACTACCATTAGCCACCACTTCAAGGACACATGACAAAATGCCGCCCTAAAAGCTCTCCGCCAGTTATGCCAAAACTACAACAAAGAAGTCGTTGAGACACCGCTTCGCTACTTCCCACCCACCAACAAGAAAACCACGCCTAGAGGAAAAGACTCCAAGCTTTGTCAGGGAGAGAACATAATGAGGATGACCCCACCATAATCTACATGACCAGATATCTGCACACCCTTGACACCCACTTTGATGACCTTTTATCCCATTACACCCACCTAAACTCCTAGGTAGAAAGCCTAGAACAGCAGATCATGAAACTAAAGGAAGAGAATACAACTCTTCAAAACAGCCTTAAGATGGCAGAAGGCAAGGAAGCCAACACCCATAAAGCATACATGACCTTGAAGAAGGACTATGGCAGGAAGCTGAAGAGGTTCGCCCCCATCAAGAGGGTTTGCAAGCGCTTTAAAAACCAGGTATGCCAGACTGTCAATGAGGAGGAGTCACCACCGTCGTTGCCCTCCCTACGGCAAGATAACCTTTCCGATGTTGAGGAAGTCTCCTTAGCTAGTCTTGATGAGATCTGTTAGGAGTTTGGGGATGCTTTAGTAGGTGACGCTAGGCATAGTGTAATATGTGGTTTCTATCATGCTTGAAATGAACTTGTTTGAATAAAATAAAATGGTTGTTAAAAAGAAATGACATATGCATAGTAGTGATCCCTTTTCTCCTCTAGCATATAGCCTCAGATAGAACCGTGCCTGCAACCTCAGGGAATGGGGCAAGGATCCCCCTAGGCAACGAAGGAGAGGATAGGGGAAGGGAGCGAGACCCACCACCCTGCACCTCTAGAAATGCCACTAGACCTGCCTAAGTTCTAGCCAACCAAACCCGACTCATTGAAGTCCTCGCTAGAAGCTTGGAAAATAAGCGCCCGATTGAAGACCCTAGGACAGTATGGGAGAGTTCCTAAGGCTAAACCCTCCCACGTTCGCAATATCAAACAACCTGCTCGATGCTGATGATTGGCTGCGCACAGTCAAAAGGAAGTTGGAGCTATCATATGCCCCAAAGATCAATGTGTTCAGCTTGCTGCCCACCAACTCTTTAGAATGGCCCTATCCTGATGGGACACCTTCAGTGCTGCTGTGGGAAATGCCACTTGGGCAGAGTTTGAAGCTGCTTTTCGCGAGCTTCATGTGCCAGCTGTTGGTTACTTATTTTCAATTGCTGTGAATCAAACACAAGACAACACAATATTGAACATTAAGGACCTTTGTCCTTCGAAGCATTATCTTCTCTTGAAGATAATAGTTCTTGGACGAAGGTGATAGCGGATAAGCAACTTCTGCTTCAATCAATCATTGAAAGGAAGGTTGTTTTGTAAGTGAAGTTTTATAATATAATGAAGGTATTCATGTTAAAATTATGAGCAAATGATAAAAGATTAACTCTTCCTTTCTTTTCTTTATATAAGTTAATAAGACCATGATTTGAGCAACACAAGAACAAATGATTACATTTGTACCTTTGGCTCCACGCGAAGGGAAATACCAAAATGAACTTCGGAGAATTAATAATTGAGATTGCACTTTTAGGATTTCTCTAATTACTATCTTCAATGATTGGCTGAACAATACGAGGGTACTGTTCATCTATTTATAGGCATGGGACGCAACCCAAGCGAAATTACAATTGTGCCCTTGATATCTATACATTTGTTCTAATACAAATACTAAGGATAAAGTTGTCTTTCTACCCTTGATCTGGTTTGTTGCGAGACCTTCGGAATGAACTTATGCCAAATCTATGACACTTGGGGAAGCTTTGTCGTGTCTCTTGCGTCCCTCGCTTCGTAAGATCCTGGTCTAGGACCATGGAATGTCATTTACTTCCATGTCTCTTAACCTGTAAGATCCTGGTCTGGCCGATGATACCACTCAAAAGGGTCCTTCCCACTTGAGCTTTAACTTCCCTACAGTATCTGGATTAGCCACCCTTCGAAGCACAAAATGCCCTAGTTTGATGTTCTTCAGCCTAACTTTTCTGTCTCGCCATTTGACTGTTTCGGCTTGATATTTATTAATGTGATCAATTGCCTGATGTCTGATCCCTTCTATTGAGTCTTTTGAAATTTTGCAAGTATATTCATCATCTGTCGAAGCTAAGGTCCATATTGACCCTGATTTTGCCTCTTCTGTAGTTATTGCTTCATCCCCAAACATGAGTATGAATGGGGTGAAGCCTGTTGATCTTGAGACTGAAGTGTTGTGATTCTATAGCACTTTTACTAATGTATCTAGCCACTTGTCCTTAGGCAGATTGAAGATTGACCTCATTATCCTTGTAAGGATGACACCATTTGCTGGTCCCACTACGCCATTGGATTCTGGATGCCTTACTGATGCAAAATGTATATTTGTTCCAATCCAATCACAGAAGGTCATGAAAGCTTCAGAGTCAAATTGCACTCCGTTGTCTATTGTGATAGCCTTTGGCACCCCAAACCGATAAATAATATTTTGCTAGAAAAACTTCTGAACTGTGGTTGATGTTATTATAGCCAATGGTTTGGCTTCGATCCATTTGGAGAAATACTCGACCGCTACCACAACGTATCTTAAGTTTCCCTGAGCTGGTGGTAATGGTCCCAACAAATCCATTCCCCATCTCTGTAATAGTCAAGTAAGCTGAATTAGTTGTGTTGGTGATGAAGACTGCTTTTGGTCTCTAGCGCATCTCTGGCAATTGTCACATTTCTATACCAAGTCTCCTGCATTCGAAGCAGCTTTTGGCTAGTAGAAGCCTTGCCTAAAAACCTTGCCCAACAGTGGCCTGGATCCAATGTGAGCACCACATATCCCTAAGTGAATTTCTCTCATCGCCTCTTGACCTTCAGTTCTAGATAAACATTTTAGCAATGGTGAACAAACTCCTTATTTAAACAATTGCCCTTCTATTATCATGTATGGCCTTGTCCTAGCCTGCATTCTTTTGATATAAGCTTCATCATCCGAAGGGTAATTGCCCTGAAGGAAAGATACAATTCCTGTTCTCCAATCCTCACTATGTGTGGGTGATATTCCGAGTACAGCTCATTCGATAAGGTCAACCAAATGTGCCTTAAGGGTTTCAAAAAAAAAGACCTCTGGAGGAAGTAGCAGCCCCTGTGCTGCTGACTTGGCTAGCAAATCTGCATGTTCGTTATCTCCTCTTGGAATGTTTTTTTACTGAGAATCCTTCAAAGGAGGCTTCCATCCTTCGGACTTTATCAAGATATTTTTCTAGCTTGGGGTCTCTTGCTTTGCTGCTCTTGTTGACATGCCCCATAATCACTTGAGAATCAAACTTCAATATTGCCCTTCTTACTCCCATTGTTTTGATTTTCCAAAGCCCTAGCAATACCACTTCATACTCTGCAATGTTATTTGTGCACTGGAAGTCTAGTCTGGCTGCATAAGATGTCTTTATTTTTGATGGCGAGCACAAAATTGCTGCAGCACCTGCGCCGAAGGTTCCCCATGACCCGTCAAAAAATATTGTCCATACTTCTTCATCTAGCACCTGCTCTTCATCGTGAGACCTTGGCGTCCAATCAACAATAAAATCTGGTAACGCCTGAGACTAGATTGAAGATTGATGAACGAAGTCAATGGTGAACTCATTGAGCTTTGCAGCCCACTTTCCGACCCTTCGTATGGCTTCTCTATTTCTTATGATGTCCTTCAGGGGTTGTGACAAAGGTACAATTATGTGATGAGATTGAAAATAGTGCCGAACCTTTCTGGCGACCATCAATACAGCATATAGCACATTCTCCAATTATGTATTGTTCTTCTTAGATGGGCTTAAGACCTCTGAGTCAAAGTAAACTAGCGTTTGCTTCTTCGTCTGGCCCTCTTGCCTTTCTTGAACTAGTGACGCACTGACAACAGAATGAGAGGCAATTATGTACAGGAGAAGTGGGGCTTCTGGCGAAGGTGGAGACAGAGTTGTCAGCTGTATAAGATACTGTTTTAGATCTTTAAAGGATTTTTGCTAAGTTGGTCCCCATTGAAATACTTCGGCTGACTTTAACACTTCAAAGAATGGTAGATTTCTTTCTACAGACCTTGAGATGAATCTATTTAGTGATGCAAGCCTCCCTTTCAGCCTCTGGGCACCCTTTCTGGACTTCGACGGTTCCATCCGTAGTATTGCTTCTATTTTGCTTGGATTAGCCTCAATTCCTTTAGTTGATACAAGGCATCCAAGCAATTTCCCCTTCTTCACCCCGAAGATGCATTTTTCTGGATTTAACTTGAGGCCTGCCTTTCTGAAGTTGGAAAATGTTTCTTGCAAGTCTGCAATATGATTTTTTGCTTCGTACTTCTGACTATAATGTCATCAACATAGGTCAGAACATTCCTACCAATTTGGATACTCAGCACTTTTGAAGTCATCCTGCTGAAGCTTCCTCCAGCATTCTTGAGCCCCTTAAGCATCCAAAGGTAGCAGTATGCACCGTTGGGGGTTATGAAGCTTGTCTTGGGCTCGTCTTCTTTCTTCATCCAAATCTGGAGATATCCTGAATAACAATCTAACAGCTCATGAGCTCTGAAGTGGCTGTTGCATCTATGAGAAAGTCTATCCTGGGCAAAGGGAACTCATCCTTTGGGAATGCCTTGTTGAGATCTGTAAAGTCAATACACATCCTCCATTTTCCATTTGCCTTTTTTACCATTATAGTGTTAGCGAGCCATTCTGGGTAAGTGACTTCTCTGATCACTCTAGCATTGAGAAGTCTTTTAACTTTGTTTCTTGCTCCTTTGGCTTTATCCTCTTACATTTTCTGAAGCTTCTGCTTCCTTGGCCTAATGGTGAGATCTACATTAAGAAAATGTTCAATGATGTTTTTGTTGACACCACATAGGTCAATGGCTGGCCAAGTAAAGACATCTTTGTTATTGAACAAGAACTTTGTTAGATTTTTTTCTTGCTCTTTGGTCAACTGAGATCCGAACAATACCTTCTGATCAGCTACATCTTCACATAAGAGTATGGATTTTGGCTAATCTGCCGAAGCTGCCTTATCCCTTATGTGCTTCTGTTGCTGGTGAGCTTCAGCTTCGTCTATATTGTGGATAGCCTTGGAGTCTGTCTAGTTTCCTTCGGTTCTTCTCGTATCCTCTTGACTTCCATGTACAGAGATTGGACCCTGATTTGATGGTATTTTCACGCACAAGTATGCTAGTGTAACATAGCTTCGAAGGCATTTAATGTTCCCCTTCCAATGATTGCATTGTAAGGGTATCCCATGTCCAATATGTCAAACACAACTTGCTCAGTTCTAGTGTTGTGTATGTTACCGATGGTGATTGGCATTGTTATTTTGCAGAGTGCTGCTATATGTTTCCCTCCAAAGCCACATAGAGGGTGTGTTGCATCATGTATCTTATCTTTTTGCTCTTGCATTTGTTTGAAGGCTTTGACAAAGATGATGTCCACTGCACTGCTTGTATCCACTAGAACATTGTGGACCAAGAATCCTTTTATGACACAAGATATAACCATGACATCATTGTGTGGGTATCTTTTAGTTGAATTTTCTCTTGAGAGAAAGTGATTAGAACATGTGACCATTTGGATTTGACATAGGTCCCCTGCAACCCAACATGTTGTATCCTTCGCTGGGCTTCCTTCTTCTGCTTCTTGTTGGCTGGCTCGAACCTTGAACCACCTGTGATTGGAAGTACGAGCATTGTTGTTGCCGATGAGGAAGCTTGATGGCTGATCGTGGTCATTGTTGTGGAAGTGAGTTCACCGGAGGTGGGCACCAATTTTGGTTACTTGTTTTCAATTGTTGTGAATCAAAAACAAGAAGCACATTAAGGACCTTCGTCCTTCGAAGCATTATCTTCTCTTGAAGATAATAGTTCTTGGATGAAGGTGATAGCGGATAAGCAACTTCACTTTCAATCAATCCTCCGAAGGAAGGTTGTTTGTAAGTGAAGTTTTATAATATAATGAAGGTATTCATGTTAAAATTATGAGCAAATGATAAAAGATTAACTCTTCCATCCTTTTATTTATATATGTTAATAAGACCATGCTTTGAGCAACACAAGAACAAATGATTACATTTGTACCTTCGGCTCCACGCGTAGGGAAATACTAAAATGACCTTCGGATAATGAATAATTGAGAATGAACTTTTGGGCTTTCTCTAATTACTATCTTCAATGATCGCCTGAACAATACGGGGGTACTATTCATCTATTTATAGGCATGGGACGCAGGCTAGTCAAAATTACAATTGTGCCCTTGATATCAATACATCGTTCTAATACAAATACTAAGGATAAAGTTGTCTTTGTACCCTTGATCTAGTTTGTTGCGAGACCATCGGAATCAACTTAAGCCGAAGCTATGACACTTGGCAAAGCTTTGTCGTGTCTCTTGCGTTCCTTGCTTCATCGTTCTAGCTTCGACATTTGGTCATGCGGTATGTCTGTTGGATGAATCGAAGCAACTTGTTTATTCTAAGGACCTTTGGCAAAAAAGGAGACCCCAACACTAGTAGGGATCGTCTAACTCAAGGAAGAGAAATTCCGCGACCTAACTCAAGGAGGGTGATCTATTAGTGAGTACATCCACAAATTCACAGAGCTTGCTTGCTAGGTGTTGGGGACTTGTTCTCAAATGCTAAGAGTTAAGAACAAGGCAACATAAAAAGTGTTAAATGTTAAAGTCCTTCGTCCTTCGAAACATTATGCCCCTTCAGGAAATAATGAATTTCGGACGAAGGTCATAAGGGACATACCTTCGTAACTATAACGAGTAATGACGAAGGACTC
The DNA here is from genome assembly GCA_029449295.1 of Zea luxurians. Lineage (NCBI taxonomy): Eukaryota > Viridiplantae > Streptophyta > Magnoliopsida > Poales > Poaceae > Zea > Zea luxurians. The sequence goes on along the minus strand of JAOPSE010000022.1, from coordinate 42,195,484 downwards.
ACATAAAGCACGAAATATAATATAAACAACATAAAATCATTTCTATTTTATTAACATGGAAAAATAGAAATGATTTCAAATTACAAATGTACCTTCGGTCCTGAAAGAAGGTATAAAGTACAAGTGTGACGCAAAAGCAGAATGCCAAGTCAGCGTGAACAGTACGGGAGTACTGTTCATCTATTTATAGACGCGGGACGCAGCCCACGTAAAATTACATTCATGTCCATTACATTTGTTAACAGTTTATGAAAATCTGTCGAGGCCCCCGAAGTCTTTTCATCTTTAAGTCGGTTCTCTCGTATGCCAACGCGCCGAAGCTTCCCTGCGCACAGCTTCGGCCGCCCTCGACCTTCGTCTGGTTCAGGCTTCGTCCTGGTCGTGCTCCATATCCATAATTCTGAATCCGAAAATACCTGTTCATATAATCCACTTGGAAAACATTGTCAAATCATGTTTTTGAGGACCTTCGGAGGACGAAGGCCCCCAACAGTAGCCCCTCGCAATATTAATTTGTAAATAATAAATTCAGATTGCGATATGGACGAAGGCCTTGAGCCGAAGGTCCGAAAAAACACCTTCCCTTTGCTAGAATAGCAACATTCACTGACAAGCGGGGCCTTTTAATTTTCAGCGCCCTAGGCGTATAAATAAGATCACATCGCGAACTCATTTGATACGCACACTTGCCTTTTGCTTCGGCCCACTAAAATTTTTAGCGCTTGTTCATTAAGATTTGCTGTTCTTTTTGATTTCGAAGCTTCGGCCTCGGAAAGAATTTTTGAGCATTCCCGAAGATGTCTGAAGGCAAGAAGACCGCTGCTGAAACGAAGCTGAAGATCCCTGCTGAGACGAAGCTGAGTCTCGAGGAGGAGAAGAATCTAGGGTTCCTGATAGCGATGGCAGAGACTAATACAGAGAAAATTACGAAGGAAATTCTCGAAGGTTTATCTGAAGATTCTGATGACAGCGACAGCTATGATGTGGAAAGTGGTGGGGAAGAGGCCGAAGATCGACCGTGGCGACCAAGTCACACAGTTTTTGGGAAAACGACCATCAAGCAGAGTCACATTGATAATATGAGGGGGCGATATTTCCGAGACATATCTATTGTGAGAGCTGATGCCGGGGAGAAGACTTCTCCCACCCCCGAAGAGGATGAAGTTGTGATTTTCCGAAGCTTCCTCAGGGCTGGGCTTCGATTCCCCCTGAGCAATTTTGTTGTTGAGGTACTAAAAACATTCCAAGTTTACCTTCATCAACTCACTCCCGAAGCTATTATAAGAATGGGGATTTTTGTCTGGGCTGCAAGAAGCCAAGGTTTGGAACCGAACGCTAAAAGCTTCTGCAACATTCATGAGTTATTATACGAGACGAAGCCCTGGGGAAAAGAGCAATACCACAACAACTTTGGGTGCTACAGCTTCGGCGCCCGCTCCGGGTCAAGCTGCCCTGTGCCGACCTTTCGGAAGAGGTGGCCCGGAGCCTGGATGACTGAATGGTTTTATGTAAAGAATGATCTAACAGCTCAAGAGAATGTGAAGAGTATTATTATGCACCCAATCTGGCAACGCTTCGGTCTTCGAAGGCCGAAGATCGAAATGGACGAAGCCGCCGAAGAATGCCAAAGAGCCTTCGGGGTAGTTTGCTCGTTTATTGGGACAAGGGATTTGGTCCAAGAACACATCGCCTTCCGGGTATGGCCACTTGCAGAAAAGTGGGAAATGCCGAAGGAAACCATCAAAGAGTCCGACGAAGGCGGACTAGTCAGACTAAAGTACACATTCAAATATGCAGATAAATTTATTGAACCTGATGATGAATGGCTGAAAAGCATTGAAACGTTAAGTGATGAATTACTTGGGGCATATTCGAAGGCTGAAAATACTGCACTATCAGCAGCCTTCGGAGGCCGAAAAAAGAAGAGACTGAACCGAGTGTTTGATGCAGTCGGGTTCTTCTACCCTGATTATTGTTATCCCATCCGAAGGCAAAAAAGGAAAAACATAATCTCTGAAAAAGAAGAAGCTGGAACCGCTCCTAGCGAGCCAGAACCAAAAGGAAAAAGGTTGAAGGTCCTTACACACCGACCACGCCATATTGAACCAGCTTCGGTGCCTGAGTTCACTGGAGAAACTTCTTCGGCCGCCGAAGCTGAACAGCCAACCTTGCTGCCAGAAATTGCAGAGATGGCCAAAGCACCATCGACAGGAAAAATGGAAGAAGCGAAAAATCTGTCTAAGGAAAAAACATCAGAAATTTTAAGTCCTGTAGTAAATGTCGAAGCAGCAAAAATCCAAAAGGGTCCAATGGTGACCCCAAAAAGGAAGAGAATGGTAAATGTACTAGATGTCTTGGAGACAATTAAGTCTTCAAGCACAACTCCAAAAAAGAGTGTTGAAATTGCTGAAGCTTCCTCTGAAGCTCCGACGCAACAAGCCGAAGCTGAAGCTGGGCCTTCAGAGTCCTTCAGGGAACAAACTTTGGAAGCCGAAGCAATAAAAGTACCAGAACCAATTTCAATTGAAGAGACTGACACTGCCATCCCCGAAGCGCCTGCCAGCATGTGTGATTACATCATACGACATGCTTCGGGGAAAAAATTATCTGAAGAAGAAACTCATGAAGCTAACCATTATGCAAAGGAGCTAAAATATCCAAAGGGGGCAGTAATATTCAATGGGACAAATGAAGATGATTTTTTATACTGCCTGCCTGACAACAAAGAGCTCTCTGTCTGCCGAGAAATGGCCAGGAGTATTGGTTTCCCGAAGCTCGAATCTGGATTAAGCGCCATGACAAAAGAAGATCTCGCAGACAGTCTTGCGTACAACAGCCTGAAGGTATGGGAATTTAACGCTTGAAAAGAAAACCCTCTTGTATTATTATTATATTTTTTACACGACACATTCGTTTTTTCTTATATGAATTCTTTTTCGTATAGGGCCTGATCCTAAGCAACGCGCTGAGAGCGCAAAAGAGCGCCGAAGATGAAAGTTATGAGATTGCGTTCAACAACTTGCGCTCCGAAGTTATCAAATTGAGGAACGAAGCTCTAGAAAAGGATAAAATTCTTCTTACGCTGATAGACAAAGTAAAAAAGGATGAAGCTACTTCAAAAACCCAGGCCGAAGCCCACAAGCGTGAAATTAAAGATCTTCAGAAACAGCTGACTAGAGCTAGAGAGGAGCGCGTTCTTGAGGAAACAAAACGAGAACTCAGTGATCATATGGTCAACAAATTGGAGTTAAGAGTTAAAGAGCTTCGTACATCTCAGGGAAAGTGTTATGTCAAATCTATAGAATGTGTGAATAAAATTAAAACCAGCTTTGCCAGCGTGGGCGCCTTCTCCAGCGAAGAGAATTTCTCTCGAGGCAATCCCGAAGGTCCACTGGAATGGATTAGTCACGAAGCAGAGGCCTTCGAGGAGATCCTGAGCAGTCGTGGCGATATCTGCGCTTTTTCGGGCGCCAGAGGAATTGCCTCTGTCTTAGAGAAGAAAGGTTGCGATCATGTAAAATTTCTTGCTCAGTCCGAAGCTGCCTTATCTTCCGAAGACATTAAGGACCCCTCGGCCGAAGCAAGCGTGGTTGGCGGCAAATTTTTTACGGATATCTGGAACGACGGCGGCCGAGGAATGGCGCAAGAGATTATCCAAAGGAGTGAAAAAGGCATCCATGATGCTAGAAAAGTGGCGGAAACTACTGAAAAAAGTACGGAGCCCGAAAGGCAATTAGGTATTAATTAGTTGTTCTTATTGTGTTGTAATTTTTGTTTCAAACTCTGCACTTAGTTTGTAATAGTGATGAAGAAATGTTCTCTTCCCTCAGAAGCTGCTGGGTTGACTGCCGACCCCCACACAAAAGGAGATGAAGAAATCAAACAAATGGCCGAAGCTATCATGGACAAAGTTGTTGACCAACTTTTAAATGAAGTCGCCGAAGCAGTATTAAGAGAGGACTAGATGCTATTAGAAAAACATTTAAATTGTGATCTATGTAATATTTTGTACATTTGGATGTAATATACAAGTTTCTTTTCATTATTCAATTCTTCACGATGCATGAAACTCTATATACATACCTTTTTGAGCCTTCGGCGAAAAAACACCTTCCCTTCTTTTCATGCTTCGTGAAGAAGACATTCTTTGTTAAAATTATTCTGACGAATGACATCCATGCTTCGTGAAATCATTATCCGAAGCTATACTCCGAGGTTATACGATCTCAATATTGATCTGAAAAAGCTCACCCATGTTTCATAAAAATATCTTCCGAAGCTGTAATCCGAAGCTATACAATTTCGATATCACTTTCTCAGAGCATCCTTTCGAAGGTTGAGAGTGTCACTTTCTTTTGCCAAATGCAAAATGATGTATGATGCTTATGTTATGCAAAATGATGTGATGATGTTATGCTATGCATGTGACATTTGTTCCGAAGATACTCATAAAATATATTCGTAAGCTCTGCATTCCCTTAGGAACGTCTTTGGAGCTTCTTCGTCTTTTACTTAGACGATCTCAGCGTTGACTTTTCGCTGTAAGCCTCCCTTAGGAGCTTCTTCGCCCTTTACTTAGGCGGTATCAGCGTTGACTTTTCGCTGTAAGCCTCCCTTAGGAGCTTCTTCGCCTTTTACTTAGGCGGTATCAGCGTTGACTTTTCGCTGTAGGCTCTGCATTCCTTTAGGAACGACTTCTGAGCAGAAAACTTACACTGCGCTCCCTTTGGAACGACTTTTTGTGACTTCGCAAACTTACGCTGCGTTCCTTAGAACGACTTTCTGTTACTCCGAAGGATTTTTAATTCGAAGGTCCTCCTTGGTAACGGAAAAAATTTTAAACTTCAGCAACTTAAGCTTGTGGAACAAATAGATCTTCCTCGCGGAAAACAACGAAATTATTACATGAAAACTACCAATGTTTTTTGCTTCACAGAAAATAAAACTGAATAGGAAAGAGTGCTATCAAAGGTAGGATATGTGTCAATATATGTGCTTCGACTCTGGCACAGTGCTGTTAACTGTGCGAGCTTCGGACTGCTCTCTGAAGTCCCTCTGATGTGGAGTGTATTGACTCCCTTCTGGCTGTTGGCCTTGCTGCAATGGAGGTGGGGGCGGAAGCTGTTGCCAGGAAGCTTGAGGTTGACTTGCCGAAGCTACAGAAGCTGCAGGGTGGTTGTCTATGTATTGTGGGATATAAGGCGGATGATACGAAGCAGTATGCATAACCTGCTTCGGCTGAGCTTGTTGAGATGCAGCTTCGGCTATTTCCTTTTGTTTCTGGATTGTAACATGGCACGTCCTAGTGGTATGGCCCTTGCCTTCTCCACAGAACAAGCAAAACAGTCTCCTTGGCTGATCTCCGAATCTTCCGCCGAAGCCCCTGGCGCCTCTGCCCCTTGGAGCTGGTGGCCGGAAGGAAGTTTGTTGTTGCGCCGAAGCCTGTGAGGAGCTTTGCGGCCTGTTTTGCTGACTCCCCTTATCATCATTCTGAGTGTTGTGGATGGAACGGACGTGCCTCGGGTAGTATCTTCCTCCGAAGCCCCTGGTCATTTCAGAAAATCTGAAGGCCTCCTCCCTTCTTTGGCGGAAATCATTGTCAGCACGAATGTACTCATCCATCTTTTGGAGCAATTTCTCCAGTGTCTGAGGAGGCTTCCGAGCAAAGTATTGAGCTGCAGGTCCAGGACGGAGTCCCTTGATCATGGCTTCGATAACGATTTCATTGGGCACCGTTGGTGCCTGCGCCCTCAATCGTAAGAACCTTCGGACATACGCCTGAAGGTACTCTTCGTGATCCTGAACACACTGGAACAAGGCTTGAGCTGTGACCGGCTTTGTCTGAAATCCTTGAAAGCTGGTCAGCAACATGTCCTTCAGCTTCTGCCATGAAGTGATTGTTCCTGGCCGAAGGGAGGAATACCAGGTCTGAGCAACATTCCTGACGGCCATAACGAAAGACTTCGCCATGACTGCAGCATTGCCCCCGTACGAAGACACTGTTGCTTCGTAGCTCATCAAGAACTGCTTCGGATCAGAGTGGCCGTCAAACATGGGAAGCTGAGGTGGCTTATAGGATGGAGGCCAAGGTGTAGCCTGCAGCTCAGCGGACAGAGGAGAAGCGTCATCAAAAACAAAATTTCCCTGATGGAAATTGTCATACCAGTCATCTTCGTTGACGAAGCCCTCCTGATGAAGGTCTTTCTGATGAGGTCTTCTGTTCTGCTCATCGTGGGTAAGATGGCGAACTTCCTCAGAGGCTTCGTCTATTTGTCTCTGCAACTCAGCTAGGCGGGCCATCTTCTCCTTCTTCCTCTGCACTTGTTGATGTAGCATCTCCATGTCTCTGATTTCTTGGTCTAGCTCTTCTTCCTCGAGCGTCGGGCTGACGGCCTTTCTCTTCTGACTTCGGGCCTCCCGAAGAGAGACGGTCTCTTGGTTGTGGTCCAGCGGTTGCAGTGCTGAAGCCCCAATTGCTGAAGCTTTCTTCGGCGCCATAGCGAAGGTCTATAGCTTCCGAAGGTGTTCACAAAAGCTCGAAGTGGAAGTGAGTTCACCGGAGGTGGGCGCCAATGTTGGGGACTTGTTCTCAAATGCTAAGAGTTAAGAACAAGGCAACATAAAAAGTGTTAAATGTTAAAGTCCTTCGTCCTTCGAAACATTATGCCCCTTCAGGAAATAATGAATTTCGGACGAAGGTCATAAGGGACATACCTTCGTAACTATAACGAGTAATGACGAAGGACTCACATAAAGCACGAAATATAATATAAACAACATAAAATCATTTCTATTTTATTAACATGGAAAAATAGAAATGATTTCAAATTACAAATGTACCTTCGGTCCTGAAAGAAGGTATAAAGTACAAGTGTGACGCAAAAGCAGAATGCCAAGTCAGCGTGAACAGTACGGGAGTACTGTTCATCTATTTATAGACGCGGGACGCAGCCCACGTAAAATTACATTCATGTCCATTACATTTGTTAACAGTTTATGAAAATCTGTCGAGGCCCCCGAAGTCTTTTCATCTTTAAGTCGGTTCTCTCGTATGCCAACGCGCCGAAGCTTCCCTGCGCACAGCTTCGGCCGCCCTCGACCTTCGTCTGGTTCAGGCTTCGTCCTGGTCGTGCTCCATATCCATAATTCTGAATCCGAAAATACCTGTTCATATAATCCACTTGGAAAACATTGTCAAATCATGTTTTTGAGGACCTTCGGAGGACGAAGGCCCCCAACACTAGGCGCCAGATGATGTGAGTACAACAGTCAAGAAGATGGCCCATTTCCTCAAAGGGTTGAGGCCAAACCTCAACGCTATTCTTGCCAGCCAGGACTTTCACAGTTTCCCTCATCTCTCAAACAAAGCCATCCAAGTGGAAAGAGCTAGAGAAGAAGAAAGAGGTCACCTCAAGAGGAAGTTTCAACTTCTCTAGTCTCAACAGTAGGAAAGGCATGAGAGGACCTGATCCTTTGGGTTTCCTCCCAAAGGACAAAACTTCAACAAGCTAGCAGGGTCTGCTCCACCAAGTTTCAGCCAGCCAAGTCAGTGTTCCTTCCGCACTCTATTTGTAGCAAGCAGTCAGCCTACATCCAATGCTTGTTGGCGCTATGGTGACCCTAGTCACTTCAAGAACAACTGCCCACAGATGAAGCCAGTAGCATTTGCCCCTCCAACTCAATGAATGGCCCCAAGAACTTTGCAGCACCATCCTCCAAGGCACCTTCCTCCAATAGCTAGGTGAGCAAGCAGCAGTTCCACAACCGGGCCTGGGTGAACCACATCGATGCCCAGGAAGCTCAACAGGCACCTGGAGTAGTACTCGGTGAGTGCTTGGTAGAATTTACCCCTGCCGTAGTACTTTTTGATTCTAGAGCATCTCATTATTTCAGATCCACTAGTTTATTTTATGGAAAAACATGGCATTCCAACTGCACAGTTAGAAATTCCCTTAATCACCCAGACCCCAGGGTTAGACCAATATGCCACCTCAAGTGCTCCTAAATTAGGATTCTTTTAAGGGGGTAGTGTTCTTAGCAGACCTAGTAGTGATACCGTCAGAAGGAATCAATGTAATCCTAGGAATGGATTGGCTGTCTCGGCATAATGGCTTCATAGGTTGTGCAAACAAGATAGTCCTTCTCATTGATTATCAAGGGAAGACAGTTTCATGTCAAGCTCGACCGACAACTCAAGATCCAATGATATTCAGTATGGCAGCAGAAAGCATATGTGTGGTGGAAGAATTCATCGATGTGTTTCTAGAGGAGTTACCAGGAATGCCTCCAAAAAGAGAAGTAGAGTTCTACATTGACCTTCTTCTAGGAACGTCATCGATTACAAAGAGATCGTATGGCATGACACCTACAGAATTTGCAGAATTGAAGATTTAGATCACAGAACTTCAATAGAAAGGATTCATTCGTCCTAGCTCATCGCCTTGGGAGCCCTAGTCTTGTTTGTCGCTAAGAAACGAAAGCATGAGGATGTGTATTGATTACTGTTCCTTAAATGAAGTCACAATTTAGAGCACCTAGAGGGGGGGGGTGAATAGGTGATCCTGCAAAAATCAACTCTAAAAAACACAAACTTGGTTTATAATGAGCATTAGTGAAAGCTAAAACCAAGTTGGTATGAGTAGGGATGGAGAGATGAGAACTCTTCACTTGATTGCTCCTTTAAAATATGTATCCAACTTAGGAGAAATAATACAAGTGAATATGAGAACTTAAGAAGACGATAATCGCAATAAAGTAAATGGACAAGAGACACGACGATTTTATCCCATGGTTTGGCCAATGCCTACTCCACGTTGTGGTGACCTCCTTTGCTCAATGGTTGCACTCAACAGTCCGGTGAATTATAGCTGCGGCATCCTAGCGGATTCCCGAGAGCGGCCTATTCGCAAGCGAACTAGCCTAGGCACTGGACACTGTTCGATGCACACCGGACAGTCCGGTGCTCCAAGACTAGCACAAGTTTGGCTAATCTTAGCCAAACACCATTTCTTCATAATGGTTTGACTTGAGAGGTTTCCTAGCACTTAGATAAACATAATTAGCAACTATAAAAATTTACTAAGTGCTAGAATCATACCTTTTTCCTTTAATGTATTAGGATTTGCAATATACACCAAATGCACTTTTCCTATGTTTCTCAATTTGCCTTTTCAAATACCTGTGCTTATCACGATGTTAGTTCAAGACCATCTGTTGAGCATTTAATCACCAAAATAAACTAGAAATGGCCCAATGACACATTTCCCTTTCAATCTCCCCCTTTTTGGTGATTTATGCCAACACACCTAACAGCAACGAAAGAGGTACTAACATGATTGAATATCAGTCAACTTTTGCAAATTGAAGTTAAATGAAACACCAATAGAATAAGTCTAGGTTTTGGCCTATTTGGATCATTTTGCCACCACTTTGTTTTAGCAAATCAAAACATTTTTCAAGACTAGTTTTGATCAAACATAAAAAACTCCCCCTTTCCCCATAATTAAGATTTCTCCCCATAATAGTGTAATTTTTCAATAAGAGAGTTTTGATCAAAAGACAAGTACCAACACAATAAATATTGAATTTCACAAGTGCAGTTGATCTAGTTGCTTTGGCCTTAATTTCACCCCCTTTGACATGAAGCATCAAAATGGAGAAACTAGTGGCCTTTAAACCTCATTGCCTCACCAAAAATTTCTAATTAGAAGCAAGAAGGCAATGAATACCAAGGGCAACTTGAACACGATACCGTTATCCAGTGGAAGCCTTTTTCGTTGTTCAAGTCCACAATTTTCCTTTTCATTCACCTTTGAGACTACACCAAAACGACATAAGCAAACATGCTAGTCTCAAAGGGCCAAGTTGTAGCATATCCCCCTAAACATATGCATCATTTGCACAAGGACTTTTGAGATCCGGGGATGATGTTTTACAACTTGAACACCACAAATACATAATTAAATTTATAATGACAAGATCAATACATAAAAGACATATATGCTCTAAATCAATCCAAGTTCCACGAATCTAAGACATTTAGCTCACTACGCAACATACAAAACTTTTTCCCATCTAAAGGCTTGGTAAAGATGTCGGCTAGCTGGTGATCAGTGCTAATATGACATATATTGATATCTCCCTTTTGCTGGTGATCTCTCAAAAAGTGATGTCGGATGTCTTTGTGCTTAGTGCAGTTGTGTTTAATAGGATTATCCGCTAGGTGGATTGCACTCTCATTATCGCATAGGAGTGAGACTTTGCTCATATTGTAGCCAAAGCCCTCGAGGGTTTGCCTCATCTAAATTAGCTGTGGCAGAACCGCCCGAATTATTCCAACTTAAGTGCTTAAGTCCCGCCTTAAAGGCTAGACCACACTTAAATAGGAATAAACCGTCAGTCCCTCGGATCTAGTCCGACGAGGCTACTAACAGGATCAAGTACCACATACTTACTCGAAGGTGAGGCACAGAGAAAATACAATAAAGCATAAACCATAAGTTAAAGAGGTACTTAATGTTATTACATCATCATCGGAGTTTTGCAAAAGTAGTAACCATTGTTCTCAATGCAGCGAAAATTAACTAACGGTAAATAAAAGGATGGGGAAGCCAGGCCCATCACTCGTCATGCTCCTCTCCCATTGAGGTAGGGTCCCACTCGACTGTCCAACCTGGTGGCAAGGTGGTCGGCCAAGTCACTCCAGCAACCATATCCTCTAGAGAACATGTAAAAAATTATGCCACAAGCAAGGATGAGTATACTAATACTCAGCTAGACTTACCCGGTGTGAGGAGTCTACTCCTCTACCTCTAGACATGCAGCTGTTTGGCTGAGGGGTTTGGTTTGCCAAAAGCACTAGCTGAGTCTAAAATCAAGTTTTAGCTTTTCAAGTTTTAGTATGATCCTTTTTCAAACTAGATGAGTACCTAGCTATTCATACATGGTATCAAACATCTTATCAATCAACATCTTTTGCCATTCGCCACATTTCCACTTATTACTCAATGTAGCAGCATGGATCAAGCAGTCTCATTTACTACGAGAAGCACAAGATTCGAATCAAGTTTTTAAACCTTGCAAGGTAAACCTAAACACACAACGTGGCGAGGCACTCCATCCCCACACACATCAACCGTCCCCATCAATTCATGGCAACAGAAAGGGGCTCACCGCCTTGGCGTACTATGCCTCACTGACCCTAACTGTCGTCGTGCAGTGACCGCACTTGTACCCACCATAACCGGAATGGGAGACCACGTCTCAGGTCGCGTGAGGAGGGAAATCTGTGGGCAGGTTCACTCAGGTACTAGGCTTACCGATTTTCCATATTTCTTGGCATGTGCTTAGTACGTTCAAACGCTTGACACACGGTACCACACCTTAATTCTTATTCCAATTTCCGTCTCGTAGACAACGCATCCCCATGGATCGTTGTCCACAGACCATCATACTACCAATCCCTGACCTCGCGCGAGTGCTAGAAAAATCACTCGACTTCTACCGAGATCCCTACTTAGCAAAGCAGCTACTCGACCTAGCATACTAGTATCCATCTCAAAGGGATCCTGAGTTCATGCAACTAGGGTTTCAGACAACTCCTACACTTAAGTGTACAGTACAAGCCTACAATCATTAAGTGCAGTAAAATAGCATATATATATAACGGTTATGCATAAAACCGGGGCTTGCCTTCAAAAGCTAGGGCAGGGAGATCCTCGATGGCAAGCTCTGGTGCTAGCTCCTGGACTCCTTCCTGAGCAGCTCCTTGCTTCGGAACGAGGACGTACTCTCTGTCAGCGAGGTTACAATCCATTGAATGCAATGAATAAGATACATGTATGTTAATGATATGCAAAATTTAGTAAACATGATGTGTGCTGAAGCAACACTAAGGTAGTGGCAAATTAGGGTTTCATTGTCGTACGAAGTTCTTATTGGTGAAAACCTAGTGGATTAAGAATTGAATCATTTCATTAAAGTGTTAGTGGGCACTTAGGGGGTTTGGTTGTAGGGGTATGTTCAACATTATTCCCTTCCACTCATTTCCCGTTGTATTTTCTATTTATGCCCTTAAGGTGGGTTTGAACTGCCATAATGATTTAAAAATTTCTAAAAATGTTGTAAAAATTACAGTGGGTTAACATTGGTCACTCTAGTCCATTCTACAAATTTAAGATTAAGAATAATTAGGATGAACTCTAGGCAAAAATAACAAAAGTGAGGGCAAGTGGTCACTTTGTACTACAGCTCTGATTTAGGTGGGGGTTCTGTACTAACAGCTATTTTTGCTAGCATCTATAGGTAATAACATGCTTTTGTGCAAAAATCACAGAAGGTGACTTAATGGTTATTTACTTGTGATTTTCTAAAGTTTAATGTCAAAAAGCCACTTATAACTAACTTGTCATTTGAAAAAATATCAAACAATAGAACTTGTATTTTTCCTAGATTCATACTAGTATAATATTAGTTATCCCTAGGGTTGGGGTGGTTCCTCCTTGGGGTTATTTTTCTTGGATTTTTCTAAGCTCTTACTATTTTTGTCAAATGAATTGTGGTGCATTTTCTTTGTACTAACAAAGGGTTCAACAAAATTTTCTTATGAACTATATCACCTAAGCAAGCTAGAAAAAATGTGGTTGCCCTCCAGTTCTCATTTTAATTTCCCTTTTTCATTTTCTTAAGGTTTGGGTTAATACAAGTTTTCATGGTGAATCTCTTCTTATCCTAGTACACTGGGGAGTTTAACATTTTTAAACAGTGTAGTTACTAGCTAAGGACATCTCCAATTTTTCTCAGCCTTAGTCCTAAAGTATTTTATTTTCCCTCTGTTTATTTAGTTTTGGGTAGTATGCTTATTTAAATTAAAACTCTAAAAAGTATTGCATGAACCAGGGTGTTTATTATTTTTGTTGAATAGTTCACAATATTTAGGACCTAGCAAAATTTGTTTGACCAAATTTGGTTGGATAAAACTCAAGTTATGAATTTTTCAAGTTCTTTGCTCATTTAAAAAGAATAAATCTTAAAGGTTTAAGAAAACAGCTTTGCACCGGGGCCCCTGGGGTTTCCTTTAACCAAAACCGTAAATCCGTGCCCCTAGGAACTATTCACCAGAGTTACTGACATTTCCAATAACCCCCCTGGCTTTTCCCTCTCTTAACCTGAGCTCCCTCCTCGCCGGAATAGTAGCCGTAGAGAGGAAAAGTGGTGGCGCGGCTTACCGGCGGTAGGAGAGGTCCGGCGGTGGGTGAGGTCCAGGAGCTTCTGGCGGTCACGTCGAGGGACGGATCGCCAGCGGTGATGACCGGAGTAGGGCTGGCCGCGTGCGCAGGCGGTCGGACTCGTCGGAGACGCGTGCTCCGGCCTGCTCACGGTGGTAGAGCTCTATCAAACTGCACGGGGAGCTTCACTGGAGGTCAGAGGTGATCTATGCGCAAGGAGTCGACGAGCGGTTCACCGTGTAGCTCGGTCTCCGTTCGCTGGCGATCGGGCGAAGCCCGGCGACGTCAATCCGGCACCTCCGGTGATGTGAAGTTTGGTCCAAGGGCTCGGGGAGCTTCGCGGAGGTCCGGGGAGGCTAGCCGAGGGATTGGTTGGGGCGGAGGAGGGCTAGAGTGGCCGATCCATGGTGGCCGGGGCTTGGGCGGCCGCTGGCACGCCGTGCGTAGGGCGAACGCTGATGAACTTGTGCTTGGGCGGGGTTGGGAGTGAGCGGGGGTGTACGGTCAAGGCCGGGGTTGGCTTTATAGACGCAGGTGCGGGCGTGGGCGCGGGGTTGGTGCGGCGCGTCGCGGTGCGTGCGGGCCGAGCGTTGGGGTGTGCTTTGGTGTTGCTAGGGCGCGTCGAACACGTGGCCATTTCATTCTGCCCAAGTTCTTGCGCCTGTTGAGCAGCCAAACGTGCGAATTTTGCCATAAGACTTGTATAAGATTTCTTCCCTACACCTAGAGCTACCTAGTTCATGTGAGTTCCAAGGGGATATCGGGTCTGGTTTGGAAGATATGGTGGCGCCAAGTCTTGTCTGTCTGCACTGTTCAACCCGAGATAAAATTCGTGGCAAACCATGTCAAACAGTTCTAGTTTGGGTTCAAGCTTTTTAGGGGTGTGCCTTGGGTAGTTTGGCTCCTTTTTGTTATTTGGACCTTAAGGATTTGGCGCCAGCAACTTAATGAACATCTCAAATCTTTGGGAGTGGGCTAATTTTGTGACTTAGAGAAGAATTGGTTTGCTCTAGGGAGCTCTCCACTTGGGGGCTTGATTTGGGGTTTTCGTAGGACCTTTTTGTAATATTTCCCTTCCTATTTCTTGTAGATATATAAATGTACTTCAACTTTGGTAAAGGGTTTAAGTCATGAATTGGTCATTTGCATAATTCTCCCCTTAATCCAATGCTTAGGGGTCTAATGGCTCTAGAGGGGGAACTAGGGTTTGAGCATCTTTCTCCAAGGTTTAGACACATGAAAAGCTAGGGGATTCCTTCTATCATGATCGTCACTTAATTAAGCCATGGTTCTAAAGCTTTGGGTGCCCCTTCTTTCCACTTAAACACATGTGATAAAAGGCCATAGGTGCATATATTGAGCTAGGGCCTTGGATAACACCTGAGGTCTTACAGCCCTCCCCCTTAAAGGAATCTTGTCCCAAGATTTGGGTAGGGATCCTTTAGAGGGGTGCTAAGAAGGTGCATGCTTGCACGGTGTGGTTTCTTTCGCCAAGGCTCTCTAGTAACTGCTCTTCAAATGTCATCCTCTTTGCAACTTCAGAAGGAAGCCCTTCTAGATTTAATCTCACAGCTTACTCAGTTCTTGTTAATTCTATTTCTCTTATGCTTAGATTCAAAGGGCAGGTGGGGGGTGTGCTTCAGATCCGATTTACGTACCAATCTCCTAGGGCAGAATATCGGGGTAGTGCGACCGTAGAAAACCCTATGTTTCCCAAGTAGCTTCTTCTTCTGAATGGTGGCTCCACTGGATTTTATACATTTGGATCGACTTTGCTCGAGTTGACCTTTCTTTACGATCCAATATTCTGACGGGGTGCTCTTGATATGACAAGTTGTTACACCCGAGCTTTAAGGGACAAAGCCGGGTGCATCTCATACATGCGCCAAAGAAGACAACACATATAATAATAGAGTGTATAGAGATAAATATCACAATAAAATCAGAGTACTTATTACATAGCGGAAGTCTTACAAAATAAAAGATAAATATAACAGGATCTAAAATCCATCCTTTGCGCTAGAAAGTCAACTGGGAGATGACGACCTAGACCTCTCATGAACACAGCGCAACATCCACCATGCGCCTCATCTAGTGGTACCTGTTCTTGACCTGTCGGGGGGTGTGAGACAGCAAGGGTGAGCTCACACATGTTCATCGCTCAACATGTTGTGGGGAATAATGTGACATGAACTCACTAAAGGTGGGAGCTCATGAAGTGTAAGGCTTATCAAAGAGAATGGTTAAAGCTGAGCATTGCTTTTAAAGTTGGTCAAACTTTTATTAGCAGTTACTAAGTGTAAGTAAATACCAAACTATAATAATATAATAGAACAAAATTAATAATAAACCCATGCAAATGCAAATGACAAATTGAATTTAGGTTCCATAATTTAATCATCAGAGAGTCCTGAGCTGCTCATGACCGTGAGCTCGGCTAGTATACCAGTTTTACACTATGGAGAGGTTGTACCCTTTACCCACAAGTCGTGTTTCCCATGTCGCCAGGGCTAGCTAGACCCTTAGACACTACTGAGGTGAATGGCTAGGGATCCACTACGACGCCTTTACAAAGTTCCACTAACTTCCGAAAACCCGCTACAGTTTATGGGAAGAGCACTTGCAAGAATCCCTCGTCTGACCGCCATCGCAGCAAAATCAACCCGAGAACCTTCTTGCATGCAACTCCCCTACTGCCCTTGCCCCTTTCGGGTAAGGTAGTCTTTCACTAGCTTTCCTAATTAGTTAGCCAAGGGGTCCCATTCCTCACTTGTGGTGGCACGTGTTTCTCAAGTTAATCTCTATGTTCCAATTAACATTAATGATCTTGACATGAACATAAATAGAATAACAAAAGAATTGGAACATAGATATAATAAATGATTATCCCAAAACCATGTAAAGCAATAGCAAACTACCCAAGTGATTCAGGGGTAAACAAGGTAAAGAGATAAACAATCTAGTGTGACCTATCGGGTCCCATCAAAATTAAACCTATGCATGGTAAGTGATTATAAAGAACATTATTGGGTAACAAAAGTGAATCAAGGGCACAACTTGCCTAGCACTTGAGATTCCAGTTACCAACTTGCTTTTCAGATGACACGTGTCCTCGCGCTAGTCGTAGCAATACAAACAAACATGGTATAGATAAAATTAACATCACACCAACATAAGAACAAACTGAATAATAATAATTTACGTGTTGCTATGAGATCGTGGGTCCAAGAATCACTAAAATCGGAGTTACGATTTTCCGAAGTTTTACATGTTTAATATAGAATAAGCTAAGTGCATAATTTAAATATATGTTTCATAACCAACCAAGGTTACAAGGTGATAAACAACATTATTATGAATTTAATGCAACTGGAATGGGTCAATTTGGAGTCAAAATGAGTTAAATATGAATTAAACTAGTTTCTAGAATTATTTCTAAACTAAAAATCGAAATCTGAATTTATTTTATAAATTCCGAAGGACATAAGGTTGCGGCTACAAATTTTACAAAGCCTAGGGTCTGTTCTGTGAATTCCAGGACCTAAGTTAAATTATTTTTGCACTGGTGGGGATGGCAAGTTGATTCTTAAGAAGTCGAAGGGCTCTTTAGCAAATTGACGAGGCCGAAAGGGTATTCTCTAATCTGGACCGTCAGATCAACGATGGGTGGCGCAGATTAGACATGACTTTAATCGAAACGGTACGCGTTTCAGACCGCCGGATCAAGATCCAAGGATCCGGAATCGATTAAGCGAATGGGGTGACGATGCCCAGATATGAGTCGCCCACTATTAGATCAATGGTCATGATGTGACCAAGCGCACTCGCTCATCAGATTGAATCTGAGCCACCCAATGTGCGATCAGCGGCCATGGTTTAACAAAGTGGAAAGTATCTGTTGCCTTAATCTAAACCATCCGCTTGAATCTAATGGCCCTTGCACGCCCATCCCCCACGATGCCGTAATGCGACGGCGCAGAGTCCCCGCACGGCAGCGCCATCACCTTGGAAATGCCAATTCGTGCTTCAAGTCAAGCTCCCTCGAGTTGACGCGCACTACACCACTACAGAGTTATGGGAAGTTAGTGGGAGGAATACCTACAGACAGTAATGGCGCGCAGAAGCTGGACCACGACGAGGCGCTGGTGAGCGGCTGGGCTGTGCTCCGGTGAGCAATTGCTCCGGCCACCGGATCACCTGTAAAGAGCACCCAACACGCCAATCACCGACGCATCATGGCGAATGCGCACGACCATCCAGTAACAGCCAAACGATGGCGGCGCGGAAAGCAGTAGCAGCAACACCACACTCTCTTTCCTATCTAACTCTCGCTTGCGCTCGGCCTTGATTCACCTGTACGCGGCTATGCGTATGCACTCGTCGGAAAGGGAGGGGTGCACAGGAGGCTCGCCATGGGGAATAGGGAGGTCTGGCCGAGCAGAGGATGAGGGAGTCGCGAGTGTAGGAAGGAGCACGACGCAACTTTTATCTACGAAGTCACGGACTCCCGAGTCGAACGCCGAGGATCCCGCGATAGTGGTTGAACTCCTCCGCCCATGGAACTCGCGATGCCCGCCGCCAACGCTCGAGAGAAGACCGCTTCCTGCTTCTGGTAAACCGGACCCACAGGGTCGTCCCCACCCGCGCGCATCAAGGGGAAGCAGCTAATTCGGAGGAATCGCACGACCGCGACATGCCCCGCGGCTGGTTCGGCTTTGTTCCGTTGCAGTGGAGGTGAAGGAGCTGACGAGAGCGGCCCACCAGTCAGAGGGTGTGTGGCGCGAGTAGGTAAGAAGTGGCGCGCCTGACATCTCGGACTCGCCCGTCAGTGACGAGGCGCAGGGATGGGAGCAGGCCACGCGTAAAAAAAAGAATGGGTCGCAGGAGAGTGAGTGGCGCACGAGGGGCATGGAGTTGGGCCGTGCGGGGTTAGAAGGAAATGGGCCGAATTGGTAGCAGCCGCCCTAAGTGGTGTTTTCCCTTTTTCTTTTATTTTTCTTCTTCCTTTTTCTTTTGCCTTTTTGATTTGAACTTTAAATTTTGAATTCACCAACTATTGTGGTTTTATTATTCTCAATTAACACATAATTTGAACATACCCGTATTACTTTTATTTATAATATTTATTTTGTATAATTTTTGTACCTTTCTGTCTTCTTCTCCAATTTTCAAGGTTTTGTTTTCAAATTAGGGTTTAAATTCTATGGACCCATTTATATATTGTTATTGACACTTTTATTTTTATTATCCACAAATGCAATCACATAAACTCTAGCATGATGCACAATTTATTTGGGTGTCTCTTGTTAATGGTTTATTTGTGTAAATAATGTGTTCACATGAATTGATAGATAGAGATGACACACTCATGTATACAAAGGGATATAATTTTCTCCTTTTCGATTTTCTTACAAACTGGGTGTTACACAAGTCTGGTTCTATCTCCAATTTAGGTCCTGGCAGCACTTCTATTGGTAAGCGAACACACTTCTTCAGCTGAGATACATGGAACACATCATGAATTGCTGACATATGAGGTGGTAGCTTTAATTTGTATGCTACAGGGCCACAAGTCTCCTCGATTCATAGGGCCCAATATAGCGAGGAGCTAATTTGCCCTTGATCCCAAATCTCTAAACACCTTTGGTGGGTGACACTTTGAGATACCCATGCTCTCCCACTTCGAATTGTAGAGGCTTCCTCCTTCTATCATGATAGCTCTTTTGCCTGGCCTGAGCAGCTTCCAAGTTCCTCTTAATGACTCTGACCTTATCCTCGGCTTCAAGCACTAGGTCAGGTCCAAATATTTCCCTTTCGCCCGCTTGTGACCAATTCAGTGGGGTTCTACACCTTCTCCCATACAAGGCCTCGAAAGGTGCCATCTTCAGGATAGATTGGTAACTTTTATTGTAAGAGAATTCTAGCAGAGAAAGAAATTTGTCCCAATCTTTGCCATAATGTATCACACATGCTCTCAACATGTCCTCGAGAATTTGATTCACTCTTTCTGTCTAACCATCTGTTTGAGGATGATATGCTGAGCTTCTATTCACGGTTGTTCCAGGTGACTTTTGTAGCTGCTCCCAGAAACATGCTACGAACAGTGCCCCTCTGTCTGATACGATAGTCCTTGGGATTCCATGCAAGCGTACTATTTGGTCAATATAGATTTCTGCATATTTTTCCATCCTGTGGGTGGTGTGCACGGGCAAGAAATGAGCTGTCTTGGTTAGCCTATCCACAATGACCCAAATAGAATTGTGGTGCCGGGAGGTGTTTGGCAATCTCACAATGAAGTCCATGCAAATGTCCTCCCATTTAGAAGATGGTATGGGGAGAGGTTGTAAGGTACCTACTACCTTTAAATGACTAGCTTTGATTCTTTGGCAAGTGTCACACTCAGATATGTACTTGGCAATCTCTCTCTTCATCTTGGTCCACCAATATAAGGATCTGAGATCATGATACATCTTGTTACTTCTGGGGTGCATGGAAAATTTGGAAAGATGAGCTTCGTCCAAAGTTTTCTTCCTGAGTTCTGGATTCTTGGGAACAACCAGTCGATCTTCGAACCATATAATACCCTTGCTGTCCTAACGAAAGCATTTGTACTTATCCACCTTTTGATTTAGCATTTCCTTAATGACTTGAACACCCTTGTCATCAATCTGTGCCATGATTATCTGTTCTTGTAAGGCTAGCTCAACTGAGATATAATCCAAGGTACCTAGGGAAACCACTTCCATGTTCAGCTTGCGCAGCTCGTCGCACAAAACGACGGTCTTAGAGTCCATCGTTATACAGTTGCACTGGGCTTTTTGACTCAAGGCATCTGCCACAACATTTGCCTTGCCCGGATGGTAATGTACTTCTAGATCATAATCCTTGATCAATTCTAACCATCTCCTCTACCTCATTTTAAGATCAGCTTGAGTGAAAATATACTTGAGACTCTTGTGGTCAGTATAAATATTACAATGAGCTCCCATCAAATAATGTCTCTAGATTTTTATAGCATGGACTACCGCTGCTAACTCCAGATCATGAGTGGGATAATTTTGCTCATGAGGCCTGAGTGCTCTAGATGCGTAGGCAATAACTCGGTTGTCTTGCATCAAAACACAACCTAGTCTAGTGCCCGAAGCTTCGCAATATACATCAAATGATTTGGTGTTGTCAGGTTGTGCTAGCACGGGTGCTGTTGTCAGGTGCTGCCTCAATGCGTGAAAGGCATCTTCACATTTCTGACTCCAATCAAATTTCACTCCTTTCTTCAATAACTCAGTCATTGGTTTAGCAATTCAGGAGAAATCCGGAATGAATCGTCGATAGTATCCTGCCAAACCCAGGAAACTTCGAATCTACCGAATGGTGGTAGGAGGCTTCCAATTCATCACTTCTTGTACTTTCTCAGGGTCAACTGCTATCCCATCCTAAGAAATGGTGTGACCCAAGAACTTGATCTCCCTTAGCTAGAAATCACACTTGGAGAATTTGGCGTACAAGCGATGATCGCGCAGTCGCTAAAGTACGATGTGCAAGTGCTTCGTATGATCGTCTTCGCTTTTTGAATATACCAGGATATCATCAATGAAGACCACCACAAATTTGTCCAACTCTGGCATAAATACTGAATTCATCAAATACATGAAGTATGCTGGCGCATTGATCAACCCAAATGACATCACCAAGTACTCATAAAGCCGTATCTGGTAGAGAAAGCCGTCTTCGGAATATCGCTGGCCCTAACCTTGATTTGGTGATAGCCCAAGCGAAGGTCTATCTTGGAAAACACCTTAGCTCCGACCTGCTGGTCAAACAAAACATCAATGCGAGGTAAAGGATACTTGTTTTTGATGGTTACCGCATTGAGAGGGCGGTAATCGACACATAGCCTTAAGCTCTCATCCTTCTTCTTTACGAACAAGGCCGGACATCCCCATGGTGAAGTACTCGGGCGAATGAACCCCTTGTCTAGCAACTCTTGCAATTATTTCTTCAGTTCTGCCAACTCTACTGGAGGCATCCTATATGGCCTTTTAGAAATAGGTGCGGTCCCAGGTTGCAATTCTATGGCAAACTCTATATCCCTGTTGGGTGGCATCCCTGGCAATTCGTCTGGGAAGACATCAGGGTACTTACAGACTACTAGAATCCTCTCCACAGGTGATTCTACCCTGGTGAGCGCACAAGAATGGGTACAACCTTGGTCAGGTAGGTACAAGGTGATTTCTCCACAATTTGGTGAGTGTATTTCAATGGCTCTTGCTGCGACATCAATTAATGCATGATGCCAGGATAACCAGTCAGTCCCCAAGATGATGTCCATGCTCTCCAATCCCATGATAAGGAGGGTAGTTCTAAATATAATACTACCTAGTTTTATTGGCACCTGCTGGTTGAGTTGATAGGTGGCCACTCTGCCTCCTGGTGTGGCAATTATAATAGCCCCACTTGTGTGGTGAAAAGGTAGCTGACACTTGGCACCAAATTTTGCGCTGATTAAGCTGTGTGATGCTCTAGAATAAAAAAGAATGACTGCAGGGAAATTTAAAATAGAACAGATACCAGTCATGATGGGTGCTCCCTCTGGAATGTCAGCCAATGTGGTGAAGTTCAGCCTGACCTGCCTCACTTGCACCCTCTGCCTCTTGCCTTGGTTCTGATTTGCATTCTGACCCTACCTCTGCTAGTTTCTGGGACAATTCTTGGCATAATGTCCAGTGTTGCCACAAGTGAAACACCTGTTATCATTTCCTTGGTGGTATTGTGGCTGTTGTTGGATATTGTTCCTCTGAGCTAGGGGTTGAGAGTGGTTGGGTGCCTGCTGCTGCTGTTGTGGCCAGATCACCCATCGCCCCTGCTGCTGCTGTGGTCCTCTGTTCTGAGTGTCGGACACAAATCCTAAAGCATTGAGGCTGTGCTGATGGTCCTGCCATAGGGGTCTTCCTCTTCTTCTCTGCCTCATGAGCTGTTATGCAATCCTCCTGGGAGATGGCCAAGTTGACCAACTCATTGTAGCTGTGGGCCCTGACTGTGTTGAGACAGTCACGGAGCTTAGTGCTGAGGCCCATCCTGAATCTGTCTCTCTTCTTCTCATCAGTGTCAGCATGGCAGCCTGCATACTAACATAGGTCATTGAAAGCTTGGGCGTACTGCAACACGGTATGACTCCCCTGAGTGAGTGCCAGAAACTCATTGAGCTTACGATCCATAATGTCTGCTGGTATGTGATGCCCTCGGAATGCTGCTTTGAACTCTCCCCACTAAACCACATGGTCGGCCGGCTGCATGGCGAGGAAATGGTCCCACCATGTCCTAGCGGGCCCATGAAGCTGCTGGGCAGCGAAACGGACCTTGGCTGCATCTGAGCAATCTCCATTAAGCAGTGGGAACTTTGATTCCACCACCCTGAGCCAAACATCAGCATCAAGTGGATCTTCCACCTGGGTGAACAATGGCGGCTGAGTACTGAGAAACTCCTGGTAGGTGGCCACTACCGAGGCACGCTGGTGGTGATCACCACCCCCATAGTGCTGAGGCGGTGGCTGACACTATGCGAGCTGCCGCAGAATCTCATTCTGCTACGCCATCAGCTCCTGCATGGTAGGAGGCTGCGGCAGCGGGGGAGGAATGTGCTTGTTCTGTCCACGTCGCGCTCTTCCTGCCATCTGAAATTTAAGAGGTTCTATTATAATACTTAAAATCTGTGATTGCATATGATAAAAGAAATTAAACAGCGAAGTTTGCAGGATTCCCAGTTTGCCTCGCTTTTCACAACCGGTACTAACAGGATAAAATCTGATCCATGAATTCAAAGAAACTTAAAACCATTCATCATTCATCTTGCCAAAAGAGTTTCCACCGGTTACAGCAGGCCCAAAAGACTCAAATTTCTAGCCTAGTACATCAATTTGCAAAAGCTAAGCTAGTTTTGAGGAAATCTACCACTGAACACTTCTACCCTAACCCTAAAATCTAATGAGCAAATGAGGCAACACTAGACTCGGGGGAAGGTGGTCTTCCTGAGCCAGCAGTGTCCAAGCTGGATGCAGGCTCTGGCTCCTCTCCTCCCTCGATATATATATCCTCATCAACCCCTTCTGCCTCCATGTCCTCAATCTCTTGATGGTGCAGATCTAAATGTTGGTTGACTTCCTCAAGCTGTTGCTGGGTGTTCTGGAGCTAGTCTTCCAGAACCTCAATAGTGTTCTCCCTGGCTTCCACCTGATCCTTGAGTTCTTGTATGTGGTTGGCCATTTGTTTGACCTGGAGATCCTTTTCCACCAGCTCAGTGGACAAGTCTACTACAAGATCCTCCCTGTTATCAAGGGTGATCTTGGTAGACTCCACCAGACCCATAAGCTGGGACATCGCCTCACCTCGTAAGGCCCACAGACGATACAGGGCACTCATGCATCGCATTGTCAGGTGAGCGGTGTGTCCAGGGTAGAGAGCCCATACATCCTTGGCGTGCTCGACCCTGTCCTTCCACATTGGGTCATCCTCCTTCTCAACGGGGAACAAGCCAATCGGGTGGGTTGACATCTCCAAGGGGTGAAATCCATAGAAGGTTGTCAGCACGTGCAGAGCTGTGGCCTCTATAGTGTCATTGGCTCTAAAACCAAAAGACTCCGAGTCCAGAGATCGCCAGCCGGGCTACAGGGGATGAGGCTCCAAGGTCATCCTCACCCTACAGCGAGGCACTCGGTGCTCCTCGAACATCTGCACCATGTACTGGGGAGTTGTAGTGTAACCTGCTCCCTGCAGTACCTCCCACAAGATGTGGGGAAAACCCTCTCGTGCGAGACTGTCGGTATGGGATTGTGGGTTCCCTCCGTTAGTGGGTACGTGCGAAGTGATCTGTGCAAGGGCAAGTGTAAGCGAAAAGAAAAAGAACCAAAAATAAAAGGAGCTAATGCAAAAGACTAGAAAAATTCTGCGGACTTGGCTTTTCTAGGGTTAAGTTGAGATCTTTGTTATAGATTTTAAATCTTGTTATGGTTGTCTCTTTATTTATGTAGCTTATTGTTGATAATGACATTTTACTAAGATGATAAAACAAAGAAAAAGGATGCATGCATGCTCGTCCTAAGTGTCCTCACATCAAACATGGGGTACAGAAATCCCCTATTTATATCGTAGTAGCCTGCACGACATATTTAATTAGCCACCTAGCTACCCATCTAGTATCCTAGGGCTTCACGTCCTAGGTCTATCCTTATCGTCCAGACAACTATCCGGCTTGGTTTCTAATCAAGTTTACTTTTGAAAAAGGTCCGTAATTATGATTTATTGATTTCTCTGAGGTGGTACAAGCTCCGATACCAGCTATGGCAAAACCGCCTGAATTATTCCAACTTAAGTGCCTAAGTCCCGCCTTAAAGGCTAGACCACACTTAAATAGGAATAAACTGTCAGTCCCTCGGATCTAGTCCGACGAGGCCACTAACAGGATCAAGTACCACATACTCACTTGAAGGTGAGGCACAGAGAAAATACAATAAAGCATAAACCATAAGTTAAAGAGGTACTTAATGTTATTATATCATCATCGAAGTTTTGCAAAAGTAGTAACCATTGTTCTCAATGAAGCGGAAATTAACTAACGGTAAATAAAAGGATGGGGAAGCCTGGCCCATCACTCCTCATGCTCCTCTCTCGCTGAGGTATGGTCCCACTCGACTGTCCAAGCTAGTGGCAAGGTGGTCGGCCAAGTCACTCCAGCAACCATATCATCTAGAGAACCTATAAAAAATTATGCCACAAGCAAGGCTGAGTATACTAATACTCAGCTAGACTTACCCGGTGTGAGGAGTCTACTCCTCTACCTCTAGACATCCAACTGTTTGGCTGAGGGGTTTGGTTTGCCAAAAGCACTAGCTGAGTCTAAAATCAAGTTTTAGCTTTTCAAGTTTTAGTATGATCCTTTTTCAAACTAGATGAGTACCTAGCTATTCATACTTGGTATCAAACATCTTATCAATCAACATCTTTTGCCATTCGCCACATTTCCACTTATTACTCAATGTAGCAGCATAGATCAAGCAGTCTCATTTACTACGAGAAGCACACGATTCGAATCGAGTTTTTAAACCTTGCAAGGTAAACCTAAACACACGACGTGACGAGGCACTTCGTCCCCACACACATCAACCATCCCCATTGATTCACTGGCAACAGAAAGGGGCTCACCGACTTGGCGTACAATGCCTCACTGACCCCGAACGCCGTCGTGCAGTGACAGCACTTGTACCCACCATAACCGGAATGGGAGACCACGTCTCAGGTCGCGTGAGGAGGGCAATCTGCGGGCAGGTTCACTCAGGTACTAAGCATACCGATTTACCATATTTCTCAGCATGTGTTTAGTACGTTCAAACGCTTAACACACGGTACCACACCTTAATCCTTATTCCAATTTCCGTCTCGTAGACAACGCATCCCCATGGATCATTGTCCACAGACCATCATCATTCCGATATAAAAATGGATACAACCAATCCCTGACCTCGCGTGAGTGCTAGAAAAATCACTCGACTTCTATTGAGATCCCTACTTAGCAAAGCAGGCAAAGCAGCTACTCGACCTAGCATACTAGTATCCATCTCAAAAGGGATCCTGAGTTCATGCAACTAGGGTTTCAGACAACTCCTACAATTAAGTGCACAGTACAAGCCTACAATCATTAAGTGCAGTAAAATAATACATATATATATATATACATATATATATATATATATATATATATATATATAACGGTTATGCATAAAACCGTGGCTTGCCTTCAAAAGCTGGGCAGGGAGATCCTCGATGGCAGGCTCTGGTGCTGGCTCCTGGACTCCTTCCTGAGCAGCTCCTTGCTCCGGAACAAGGACATACTCTCCGTCAATGAGGTTACAATCTATCGAATGCAATGAATAAGATACATGTTTGTTAATGATATGCAAAATTTAGTAAACACGATGTGTGGTGAAGCAACACTAAGGTAGTGGGCAAGTTAGGGTTTCGTTGTCGTACGAAGTTCTTATTGGTGAAAACCTAGTGGATTAAGAATTGAATCATTTCATTAAAGTGTTAGTGGGCACTTTGGGGGTTTGGTTGTAGGGGTATGTGCAACATTATTCCCTTCCACTCATTTCCCGTTGTATTTTCTATTTATGCCCTTAAGGTGGGTTTGAACTACCATAGTGATTTAGATATTTCCAAAAATGTTATAAAAGTTACAGTGGGTTAACATTGGTCACTGTAGTCTATTCTACAAATTTAAGGTGAAGAATAATTAGGATGAACTCTAGGCAAAAATAACAAAAGTGAGGGCAAGTGGTCACTTTGTACTACAGCTCTGATTTAGGTGGGGGTTCTGTACTAACAACTATTTTTGCTGGCATCTATAGGTAATAACATGCTTTTGTGCCAAAAATCATAGAAGGTGACGTAATGGCTATTTATTTGTGATTTTCTAAAATTTAATGTCAAAAAGGCACTTATAACTAACTTGTCATTTGAAAAATATCAAACAATAGAACTTATATTTTTCCTAGATTCATACTAGCATAATATTAGTTATCCCTAGGGTTGGGGTGGTTTCTCCTTAGGGTTATTTTTCTACGATTTTTCTAAGTTCTTAATGTTTTTATGAAATGAATTGTGTCGCATTTTCTTTGTACTAACAGAAGGTTCAACAAAATTTTCTTATGAACTATATCACCTAAGCAAGCTAGGAAAAATCTTGTTCTCATTTTAATTTCCCTTTTTCATTTTCTTAAGGTTTGGGTTAATACAAGTTTTAATGGTGAATCTCTTCTTATCCTAGTATACTAGGGAGTTTAACATTTTTAAACAATGTTGTTACTAGTTAAGGACATCTTGATGTGCACCCGTTGGGTGATTGCCCGATCTTTCGATGGGAGGGTGTGGAATAACTCGATTGGGGGAGGAGACGACGTTCACGGCCCGACTACAGCCTTCCAAAGACGCTGCGCCTTAGCAACCGATACACCACCTCCTATGGCTGTCACGATCTTGTGGAGCGTGACACCCTGGCCACTAGGGCACTCGTCCTGCAAGCAATCGAAGAACTAGCAAGAACAAGTAGAACAAGTACTGAATTACCAGATCTAAATGTAGGTTTCAAAATCAAACTCCAATATGGTGGGGTTCCGAAGACAAGAAGACGGGCGGCTGAACCAGCACGCGCGCTTACAAGCAAGTAGCGAGAGCTAAACTTGATCTAAACAAAACCCGCTGTTCTTGGTGGCGGCTAGGGGGTTTATAAACATGGGAGGACGACCACAAGGGTATTGGGGTCGTGCTGCAACCCTAGGATGCGTCCCTAATGGACCTAACTTGATACACGACCCATTGGGCCAAAATAGGGTGACGCAGCACCATGGGCAGAAAAGGCAGGAAATGTCTCGGTAAGAAAACAATGATTACGGCGGCCTCAGAACAGATATGACTATAATTCCGGATCCATATGAAAGTAGACTTGATAAGCTTTCCATGTTGTGCTTGAACATTCCAATCCGAGCCCGCATCTGACCGTGGTGACCGTCACAAGTTGGTGTTCTTCTGCAGTCCGAATCCAGCATGTTCAAATCCTTTTCCCTTTCGGTCTTCTCCCTGATTCCTAAGCAAAACAAGAGTGCACGGGTCTCCATGGTCTAAATATGATGGACATGAACTCAAGAGTGTAATCACCTGATGGTTGAGTTGACGAGCACGAGCGCGAGTAATGGGACCAGAAATTGGTACTTGTATTGGTATAGATGCATCAGTAGTGTGGATGTCTTCATCATTCTCCCCTTCTTGCATTTGAGTCGTCCTCGACTCAAGCTCAACTTCCTCTCCCAAGTAGGGCTTTAAATCTGCAATGTCAAATGTGGGGCTAACCCCAAAGTCTGTAGGCAGATCTAGCCTATATGCATTGTCGTTAATTTTCTCTAGCACTTTAAACGGTCCATCGGCTCGAGGCAACAATTTAGATTTTCGTAATTCAGGAAACCTTTCCTTTCTCAAATGCAACCAAACTAAATCTCCAGGTTCAAAATTTATTTCCTTTCTACCTTTATCACTAGCAAACTTATATCTAGCATTCATACGCTCTATGTTTTCTTTAGTAGTTTCATGCAGTTTTAACATCAATTCAGCACGCCTAGTAGCATCAAAATTTAGTTTTTCAGAAGATGGCAAAGGCATTAAATCAATAGGAGCACGAGGCAACAAACCATATACAATCTGAAATGGGCACATCTTTGTAGTAGAATGCAATGATCGATTATAAGCAAATTCAACATGAGGCAAACAGTCCTCCCACATCTTAATATTCTTTTTTAGAACTGCCCTTAACATAGTAGACAAAGTTCTATTCACAACTTCAGTTTGACCATCAGTTTGAGGATGACATGTAGTAGAAAATAAAAGCTTAGTCCCCAATTTTGCCCACAAAGTCCTCCAAAAATGACTAAGAAATTTAGCATCACGATCAGAAACGATTGTGTTGGGCACACCATGCAAGCGAACAATTTCACGAAAGAACAAATCAGCAATATGAGTAGCATCGTCAGTTTTATGACATGGTATGAAATGTGCCATCTTAGAAAATCTATCAACAACCACAAACACACTATCACGTCCCTTCCTAGTCCTAGGCAATCCCAGCACAAAATCCATAGAAATATCTTCCCAAGGAGCACTAGGAACGGGTAGAGGCAAATACAAACCGTGTGGATTTAACCGTGACTTCGCCTTTTGACATGTCGTGCAACGAGCAACCAATCTCACCACATCTCTTCTCATCTTGGGCCAAAAGAAATGACCAGCAAGTATGTCCTCCGTTTTCTTTGCTCCAAAATGTCCCATTAAGCCACCTCCATGTGCTTCCTGTAACAACAACAAACGAACGGAGCTAGCTGGAATGCATAGCTTGTTAGCTCTAAACACAAACCCATCACTAACGATATATTTGTTCCATCCTTTCCCATCTTTACAATGCAGCAACACATCTTTAAAATCAGCATCATGAACATATTGGTCTTTAATCGTCTCTAATCCAAAGATTTTGTAGTCAAGTTGATTCAGCAAAGTATATCTCCTAGACAAAGCGTCAGCAATGATATTCTCTTTTCCTTTCTTGTGCTTAATAACATAAGGAAACGATTCGATAAATTCAACCCACTTAGCATGTCTACGGTTCAGTTTTCCTTGACTACGAATATGTTTCAAAGATTCATGATCAGAATGAATAACAAACTCTTTGGGCCACAAATAATGCTGCCATGTTTCTAATGTTCGCACAAGAGCATATAATTCCTTATCATAAGTAGAATAATTTAGAACAGACCCACTCAATTTTTCACTAAAATATGCAACAGGTTTGCCTTCTTGTAACAAAACACCACCCAATCCAATTCCACTAGCATCACATTCAAGCTCAAAAGTCTTATTAAAATCAGGAAGTTGGAGGAGAGGTGCATGTGTCAACTTATCTTTCAGCACGTTGAAAGCGTGCTCTTGTACTTTGCCCCAACTAAAATGCACTCCCTTCTTCGTAAGCTCATTCAAAGGTGCAGCAATGGTGCTAAAGTCCTTCACAAAACGGCGATAGAAGCCAGCAAGTCCTAGGAAACTCCGCACCTGTGTGATAGTCTTTGGCATAGGCCATCCATGTATCGCTTCTACCTTGGCTTGATCAACCTCAATTCCCTGTGGAGTCACAACATAACCAAGAAACGAAACTCGATCGGTGCAAAATGTGCACTTCTCAAGGTTACCAAATAAACGTGCATCTCGTAAAGCATTAAAAACAGCACGCATGTGATCAACATGTTCATCCATAGATTTGCTGTAGATCAATATGTCATCAAAGTATACTACCACAAATTTTCCAATGAAGGCACGCAAAACCTCGTTCATTAATCTCATGAAAGTGCTAGGTGCATTAGTTAACCCAAAAGGCATGACTAACCACTCATACAATCCGAACTTAGTTTTGAAAGCAGTTTTCCATTCATCTCCCAATTTCATACGAATCTGGTGGTACCCACTACGCAAATCAACTTTAGAAAAGACGATGGCACCACTCAATTCATCAAGCATATCATCTAAACGTGGAATAGGGTGTCGATACCGTATCGTGATATTATTAATAGCCCTACAATCAACACACATACGCCATGTTCCATCTTTTTTAGGCACTAAAATAACCGGAACAGCACACGGACTAAGAGACTCACGCACGTAACCTTTGTCGAGTAGTTCTTGCACTTGTCGCTGAATTTCTTTTGTTTCCTCTGGATTTGTCCTATATGGCGCACGATTTGGCAAAGATGCACCAGGAATAAGATCAATTTGGTGCTCAATCCCTCGTATAGGTGGCAGCCCCTCTGGTATCTCACTTGGAAATACATCAGAATACTCCTGCAAAATGTTAGTAATAACAGGAGGCAAAGAATGCTGCATATCTTGAATTGAAATCAAAGCATCCTTGCATACCAAGGCGTAGGCAACAGTAGTGGAAGCAAATAATTCATTAACATCAGTTTTTGTTGCAAGCAAGCAATGTCCTTTCAATTTTATCCCATCTTTGTTATTACCAACAGCTTTAATATTCTTGTTGTTCTCAGTTTTAGCTTTGGTAGCTTTAGCAACATCATCACGCACAATAGCCTCAGGAGACATGGGAAGCAAAATAATTTTCTTATCATGGTGTATGAGAGAATATTGATTTGATCTACCATGATGCATACAATCTGAATCAAATTGCCATGGTCTACCTAGCAGAATATTACAAGCATCCATAGGCACAACATCACAGTCAACAACATCACGATATGAACCAATAGCAAAATTAATTCGTACCAGCTTGGTTACCTTGACCTTACCACTATTGTTAAGCCATTGAATGTGATATGGATGCGGGTGCGGTTTGGTCGTAAGTGCAAGCTTCTCCACCATGTTGCTGCTAGCCAAGTTGTTGCAGCTACCTCCATCAATGATCAAACGACATGAACGCTCCTTAATGACACACTTTGTTTGAAACAATGTATGTCGCTGATTCTGCTCTGCCTTCTCCATTTGTGCACTAAGCACACGCTGTACAATGAGGCTCTCATAATGCTCTGCATCATCTGCACCAATCTGTTCTTCGGGTGGTTCCTTAGTGCCTGCATCATCAGCCGCAAGCAAAGCAAGTGTAGCTTCATCCAAATCACTAGCAGAGGAATACCCACCATCGTCTTTTACCACCAAAACACGCTGATTAGGACAATCACGCTGCACGTGTCCATAGCCCTTGCATCGATAACACAGAACATCTCTTGTTCTACCTGTGGAAGCTACTGAAGAGGCACTACCTGCGGGTTTCTGGGCAGATTTGGTTGCTGAATTTGTGGAAGATGCACGTGGTTTGTCGCTGGAGGAAGGCGGGGGTGCTGGTCGACTTGGCGAGGGAGTTGGTGCTGGTGTACGGCCGGTCATGGACGTAGTCGTGCGCTGTTGCCATGGTGTAGATTTTCCTGCAGAAACATTAGACCTTGCACTAGCACGTCGTCCCTGCACTTCCCTTTCAGCTTTGCAAGCAAGATGAAACAATCGGGTTACATTAGCATAATCTTTATAAGCAAGGATGTCCTGAATTTCCCTATTTAACCCGCCCAAAAATCTAGCCATAGCAGATTCCTCACCCTCCTCTATGTTACAACGCAGCATACCCATTTGTAATTCCTGATAATATTCTTCTACACTTTTAGTACCCTGTCTCAATTGTTGCAACTTGTGTAACATATCACGTGCATAATAAGAAGGAACAAATCTAGCCCGCATGACCCATTTCAACGCATCCCAAGTTTGTGGCATGTTATTAGGATTCTTCTTACCATGTTCTATCCACCAAACAGAAGCAAAATCAGTAAACTCACTAGTAGCAGCTCTAACCCGCGCATTCTCAGGAAATTCATGGCATGCAAACTTTTGATCAACCGCAATCTCCCAAGTAATGTAAGCATCAGGGTCATATTTACCATCAAAAGGAGGTATTTTAAATTTAACCTTACTAAAAGCATCATCATTACCATGTACCTCATGTCGGCGAAAACCACCCATACCTCTACGGTTAGTACGTAGTCGCCGGCGATTAGGTGCTTCTTGGTCATCTTGTTCAGTATCAGCAACATAGTCATCCCAGTTACCTTCGGCGCCCTCATCACGCCCACCATTGATATTAGCATGCATCTCATCAAACCGCCTCAAGAGTGCGACAAGGCTCTTGTCAATATGAGCAACTGTCATTTCCACATTTGCAAGTTTGGTGTTTGTGTCGATCTGTGTGGCCTCCAATTGCCCCATCTTTTCATTCGTCACCTGCATGTCATTATCAAGACCTTCCGTGTGCGTCTTCACCAGCCTTACAAAGTGTTGTATGATACCCTTGGTGCGAGGAGAGTGTGGCATATTACGAGAAGCATCATCAACCTCCAATCCTGCCATGGTTAGACGAACAGAGGCAACAAGAAAAAAAAACGTGAAGGAATGAAAACTCTACAACTATTAGGATGTAGCTACTACAAGGCGCTCACTCTCAACCTGCCACACAAGCTCTTACCAATTCTTACCTTGCACAACAGGAGGGGTCAGCAACCAACAAGTCTGCAACCGTGGAATAAGTGTATCGGTGCCGCAGCAACACGACCTGTCAAACTGTAGTCGAAATATGTAGAGTTGTAGGTGGGCTGAAGCAAGGAATACACTAGTACCACGTTAGTTACAAAAGCAAGCTGAATAATCGTTCAACGGTGGTACTGTGCTGGTCCTAGGCTAAACCAGGCTAGAGACGTGAGCCTAGGCACAAAGGTAGTCACTGAAAAAGAACAACTAGCACAGCACAAAGAGAAACAACAGATTTAGAGATTCAGCCCCCTTCTTCTTCTTTTCCCTTTTTTTTCTTTTCTTTTCTTTTTTTTTTCTTCTTCTTCTGTTTTTTTTTGCAGGGGCCTAAACCCTTTTTTTTCACTATGACAACCCAAACAATAAAGATATTGCTAACAGCCCCTTTAAATCAGATTTAACAAATCTTGTTAATATAGAAAGTGCAGAAATCTCTACGATGATTGCGGAGCGCTCAGAACGAATTTTGAGATAAGGTCAGATCCGTTGGAAAGAAGATAAGATAAGCTTTCCAGATTGTATTTAAACTTCCAAATCGGATATGATATGTATCCGTGGTGGCAAAAACGAACCAGAGATGTTTTTGGTGATGGTGGATCTCGTGGTGACCAAAACGTGGTAGAACTCAAAACTCTAAAGGAATAAACTAAGACCAGCAACTCGACACAACCGATGCAACCAAAAACTCAACAAGCCCTAACTAAGTAGTACTAGTAAATGCTCAATGGTTTATAGGATTGCGGTAAAACTAATCTACTATTTTTTGGCTTTTTCTGGACTATAGGAGATAAGAAAACAGCGAAGAAAAGTAAATCTCTCACCGATAAACCTTGCTCTGATTACCAACTGATGTGCACCCGTTGGGTGATTGCCCGATCTTTCGATGAGAGGGTGTGGAATAACTCGATTGGGGGAGGAGACGACGTTCACGGCCCGACTACAGCCTTCCAAAGACGCTGCGCCTTAGCAACCGATACACCACCTCCTATGGCTGTCACGATCTTGTGGAGCGTGACACCCTGGCCACTAGGGCACTCGTCCTGCAAGCAATCGAAGAACTAGCAAGAACAAGTAGAACAAGTACTGAATTACCAGATCTAAATGTAGGTTTCAAAATCAAACTCCAATATGGTGGGGTTCCGAAGACAAGAAGACGGGCGGCTGAACCAGCACGCGCGCTTACAAGCAAGTAGCGAGAGCTAAACTTGATCTAAACAAAACCCGCTGTTCTTGGTGGCGGCTAGGGGGTTTATAAACATGGGAGGACGACCACAAGGGTATTGGGGTCGTGCTGCAACCCTAGGATGCGTCCCTAATGGACCTAACTTGATACACGACCCATTGGGCCAAAATAGGGTGACGCAGCACCATGGGCAGAAAAGGCAGGAAATGTCTCGGTAAGAAAACAATGATTACGGCGGCCTCAGAACAGATATGACTATAATTCCGGATCCATATGAAAGTAGACTTGATAAGCTTTCCATGTTGTGCTTGAACATTCCAATCCGAGCCCGCATCTGACCGTGGTGACCGTCACAAGTTGGTGTTCTTCTGCAGTCCGAATCCAGCATGTTCAAATCCTTTTCCCTTTCGGTCTTCTCCCTGATTCCTAAGCAAAACAAGAGTGCACGGGTCTCCATGGTCTAAATATGATGGACATGAACTCAAGAGTGTAATCACCTGATGGTTGAGTTGACGAGCACGAGCGCGAGTAATGGGACCAGAAATTGGTACTTGTATTGGTATAGATGCATCAGTAGTGTGGATGTCTTCATCACATCTCCAATTTTTCTCAGCCTTAGTCCTAAAGTATTTTATTTTCCCTCTGTTTATTTAGTTTTGGGCAGTATGCTTATTTAAATTAAAACACTAAAAAGTATTGCAGAAACTAGGGTATTTATTATTTTTGCTGAATAGTTCGCAATATTTAGGACCTAGCAAAATTTGTTTGACCAAATTTGGTTGGATAAAACTCAAGTTATAAATTTTTCAAGTTCTCTGCTTATTTAAAAAGAATAAATCTTAAAGGTTTAAGAAAAACAGCTTTGCACCGGGGCCCCTGGGGTTTCCTTTAACCAAAACCTTAAATCCGTGCCCCTGGGAACTATTCACCAGTCACTAACATTTTCAATAACCCCTTAGCTTTTCCCTCTCTTAACCCGAGCTCCCTCCTCGCCGAAACAGTAGCCGCATAGAGGAAAAGTGGTGGCGCGGCTTCTGGCGGTCACGTCGAGGACTCGAGGGGCGGATCACCGGCGGTGATGGCCGGAGTAGGGCTGGCCGCATGCGCAGGCGGTCAGGCTCGTCGGCGACGCATGTTCCGGCTTGCTCACGGCGGTAGAGCTCAATCAAACCGCACGGGGAGCTTCACTGAAGGTCAGAGGTGATCTATGCGCAAGGAATCGACGAGCGGCTCACCGTGTAGCTCGGTCTCTATTCGCCGGCGGTCGGGCGAAGCCCGGCGACGTCAATCTAGCACCTCCGGCGATGTGAAGTTTGGTCCAAGGGCTCGGGGAGCTTCATAGAGGTCCGGGGAGGCTAGCCGAGGGATTGGTTGGGGCGGAGGAGGTTGGAGTGGCCGGTCCACAATGGCCGGGGCTCGGGCGGCCGCTGGCACGCCGTGCGCAGGGTGAACGCCGGTGAACTTGTGCTCGGGCGGGGCTGGGAGCGAGCGGGGGTGTACGGTCAAGGCCGGGGTTGGCTTCATAGATGCGGGCGCGGGCGTCGGCACAAGGTTAGCGCGGCGTGGCGCGGCGCGCGCGGGGCCGAGCATCGGGGCGTGTGCTGGCGTTGCCAGGGCACGTCAAACACGTTGCCATTTCATTCTGCCCAAGTTCTTGTGCCTGCTGAGCAGCCAAACGTGCAAATCTTGCCATAAGACTTGTGTAATATTTCTTCCCTACACCTAGAGCTACCTAGTTCATTTGAGTTCCAAGGGGAGATTAGGTCTGGTTTGGAAGATATGGTGGCACTAAGTCTTGTCTGTCTACACTGTTCAACCCGAGACAAAATTCGTGTCAAACCATGTTAAACAGTTCTGGTTTGGGTCAAACTTTTCAGGGGTGTGCCTTGGGTAGTTTGGCTCCTTTTTGATATTTGGACCTTAAGGATTTGGTGCCAGCAACTTAATGAACATCTCAAATCTTTGGGAGTGGGCTGATTTTGTGACTTAGAAAAGAATTGGTTTGCTCTAGGGTGCTCTCCACTTGGGGGGCTTGATTTGGGGTTTTTGTAGGACCTTTTTATAATATTTCCCTTCCTATTTATCGTAGATATATAAATGTACTTCAACTTTGGTAAAGGGTTTAAGTCATGAATTGGTCATTTGCATAGTTCTCCCCTTAATCCAATGCTTGGGGGTCTAATGGCTCAAGAGGAGGAACTAGGGTTTGAGCATCTTTCTCCAAGGTGGAGACACATGAAAAGCTAGGGGATTCCTTCTATCATGATCATCACTTAATTAAGCCATGGTTCTAAAGCTTTGGGTGCCCCTTCTTTCCACTTAAACACATGTGATAAAAGGCCATAGGTGCATATATTGAACTTGGGCCTTTGGTAACACCTGAGGTGTTACATTAGTTATGCGCAACACTAACCTGTGACAACATACTCGGCCTCGACAGTGGATAGGCAACAGATGTTTGTGTTTGAGCTCCAAGACACTAGGGATATTCCCAGAAACTGAGAAGTCCTTGATGTGCTCTTCCTATCAACCTTGCACCCGACATAGTCAGAGTCTAAATATCCAATTAAGTCAAAGGTACACCCCTTAGGATACAAGAGCCCGATGTAAGGCATATGAACTAAATATCTAAGAATATGCTTCACAACCACAAGGTGACATTCCTTGGGATCAGATTGAAATCTAGCACATATGCAAACTGAAAGCATAATGTCTGGTCTATTTGCACAAAGATAATGCAAGGATCGTATCATAGACCGATATATCTTTTGATCTATGGACTTACCTCCTGCATTGAGGTCCAAATGTCCATCAGTTCCCATTAGCGTCTTAGCAGGCTTTGCATCCTTCATCCCAAACTTTTTTAGTATATCTTAGAATACTTCATTTGAGAGAGGAATGTCCCTTCCTTGAGTTGCTTTACTTGAAATCCGAGGAAGTAAGTCAACTCTCCCATCATGGACATCTCGAATTTCTGTGTCATCACCCTGCTAAACTCTTCACATGACTTCTAATTAGTAGAACCAAATATTGTGCCATCGACATATATTTGGCATATAAACAAATCACCATTGCAAGTCTTAGTGAAAAGAGTAGGATCAGCTTTCCCGACCTTGAAAGCATTAGAAATAAGGAAATCTCTAAGGCATTCATACCATGCTCTTAGGGCTTGCTTAAGTCCATAGAGTGCCTTAGAGAGCTTGTAAACATGGCTAGGGTACCTGTCATCCTCGAAGCTAGGGGGTTTCTCCATGTACATCTCCTCCTTGATTGGCCCGTTGAGTAAAGCGCTCTTCACGTCCATTTGACAGAGGTTAAAAATGGTGAGCAACATAGGCTAATAATATACAAATACACTCAAGCCTAGCTACAGGAGCAAAAGTCTCCTC
The DNA here is from genome assembly GCA_029449295.1 of Zea luxurians. Classification (NCBI taxonomy): domain Eukaryota; kingdom Viridiplantae; phylum Streptophyta; class Magnoliopsida; order Poales; family Poaceae; genus Zea; species Zea luxurians. The sequence goes on along the minus strand of JAOPSE010000022.1, from coordinate 42,158,021 downwards.
AAAATCCTAACCTGCGACTTGGGCATAACCTTTTGCCATAAGTCTCGCCTTGTTTCTTGTCAACACTCCGTATTCATCTTGTTTGTTGTGAAACACCCACTTGGTGACCTCAACATTTTGCTTTGGACGTGGCACCAGATTTCATACTTCATTTCTCTTGAAGTTGTTGAGCTCCTCTTGCATGGCCAATACCCAGTCCGGATCCTGCAAGGCTTCTTCTACCCTGAAAGGCTCAATAGAAGGAACAAATGGTTGTGCTCACAAAAATTTACAATACGTGAACAAGTTGTAACTCCTTTGCTAATGTCACCAGGAATTTGATCCACTGGATGATCCCATTGAATGTTGGTGCGGATTTGGGTTAGAGGTGCCTATGGTACTCCTTCCTCCTCCCTTCTTGTACTCCCCCTTGATCCATGACATCGTCTTGGTGTACTTGTTCCTCATCTTGAGTTGGAGGTTGCACCATTGTTGAGGAAGAAGGTTCATCTTGCACTTGTTGTTCCTATGGTCACACATCGCCTATCACCATAGTCCTGATTGCGGCCGTCGAAACCTCATGTTCATCTATGTCATCAAGATAAACTTGTTGTCTTGGAGAGCCATTAGTCTCATCAAATACCCAAACCCGAAGATTTGTTGAAGACTCTATATGCCTTTGTATTTGAGTCATAACCAAGTAAATACCCTTCAACGACTTTGAGAGAAAATTTTGAATGCCTATATTTCTTGACCAAGATGTAGCATTTGCTCCTAAATAAACGAAGTGAGAAACATTGGGTTTGTTACCAGTGAGTAGCTCATATGTTGTTTTCTTGAGGAGGAGATGAAGATAGAGCCGATTTATGGCATGGCAAACTGTATTTACGGCTTTCGACCAAAATCGTTCCGGCGTCTTGTATTCTCCCAGCATCATCCTCGCCATGTCAATGAGCGTCCTATTCTTCCTCTCCACTACACCATTTTGTTGTGGCGTGTTGGGAGCGGTGAACTCATGCTTGATGCCTTCCTCCTCAAGATATTTCTACACTTGAAGATTTTTGAACTCAGATCTATTATTGCTCATAATCTTCTTCACTTTTAGCTCAAACTCACTTTGAGCCCGTCTTAGGAAGCGCTTGAGAGTTTCTTGGGTTTCAGATTTATCCTATAAAAAGAATACTCAAGTGAAATAGGAATAGTCATCAACAATTAATAGACCATACTTACTTCCACCGATGCTAAGATAAGCAATGGGCCCGAAGAGATCCATGTGGAGAAGCTCCAATGGTCTTGATGTTGTCACCACATTCTTGCTTGGATGACATGTTCCCACCTGTTTACTTGCTTGACACGCTACACAAGGTCTGTCTTTCTCAAAACAGGCCTCAATTAGTCCTAATACATGTTCTCGCTTTAGAAGTTTATGAAGGTTCTTCATTCCAACATGTGCTAGATGGTTATGCCAAAGCCAGCCCATGTTGGTCTTAGCAAGTAAACATACATCTAGGCGGGCATTTTCTTTAGTAAAATCTACTAAATAAAGCTTGCTATCATATACACCTTTAAATGCTAATGAATCATCACTTCTTCTAAAGACAGTTACATCAACATTCATAAATAAACAACTGTAACCCATGTGACATAACTGACTAACAGAAAGCAATTTATATCCAAACAATTCTACCAAAAAGACATTAGAAATGGAATGCTAGGTAGTAATCCCTATTTTACCCATTCCCTTTACCTTGCCTTGGTTCTCATCTCCAAAGATAATCGTGTCATGGGAATCCTTATTCTTGACGTAGGAGGTGAACATGTTCTTCTCCCCCATCATGTGGTTTGTGCATCCGCTATCAATGATCTAGCTTGAGCCCCCGGATGCATAAACCTGCAAGGTATTCAGGCTTGGGATATAGGTCCCCAACTTGTGTTGGGTCCTACCAGGTTAGTTACATAAGATTTTGGAACCCAAATGCAAGTATTAACTTTTTTGCATTTTTGTCCCACATTTGTAGCAACAATTTTATCATTTTTACAATGAATCACATAGGATGCATCAAAAGTGCGGAATAAAAATGAAGATCCATGAGATGAATTCCTATCCTTAGGCACATGAGAAACAACATAAGGAGCATGACGCCTAGTTCTACTCCTATTAGAATCACTAGGTGAAGCATGCACAGTGCGAGGAGTAGAGGTACTACTATTATACTTTGCAAAAGCAAAACGATCATTACAAGTATTACCATGAGCATAATGAGAAGCATTCTTAACATGAGAATACAAATAAGCATGGTTTTTCTTTTTATGAACAGAATGCAAACTACTAGCCATAGGTGCCTACCCCTTCTCCTACCGCTATGGTTCACATTCGGTTTGTCTTCCAAAACCGGGTGTGACAATTATGTTTAGATAAGTATTTTAATCCATAGCTGCTCACCATAATCTCTATGTCCCTCGGCTGAAGCTTCGACCGTCGTAGTTTATTGTCTCGCATAGTCGTTGATGTGAGCCCTGCGCCACGCGTCTGTTTAGTTGTTCTATTTTATTGTGTTGTGTATTGTTTCTTTCTATGTTAAGAATGTGGAATGTATGTTTGAACTCGTATAGATAATGGTCTGTTGGTGGAGTCCGAAGGAGTTGCAGGCGAAGACCCTGAGCAACAGCTGGTTGGTGAAGGCAAGTGTCATCAGACCTATTTATGTCCTACTCATTTTATAATTCATCTCTCTGCATTTACAAAACTTATGTCTAAGGATTTACTAGCCTTAGTTTATCCTGTCCTTGTTCACCTATTTGGGTTGGTTTATTTCTGGATTAGCTCAAAGCTAGCGCATCACTTTAATTAATGAACATGATGAGATTATTTATGATATGATGTTTACTTTTGGAAATGATGATAGCATTGTGATATTTAAGGGGCTCAAGCGGCTTCTCGAGTGCCTCTCGACAAGGACTGGTTCATTGGATGACCACCCAGGAAAACAGTACAACCATGAGGGTGGAATGGATGTCCTTAGCTGATTAATTAGAGGAACTGAGTTGTAGTTTGCTTCGCCGTCGTGCCGTCAATGGGGCTCAGTGTATGTGGCTCAAGGTGGTTTGCCCCTTAGGGAGGAGTGTGGTACATTTAGGAAACCTAACGGGGGGCTGCATCTCACGGAATCTTTGTAAAGGCTTCATAGTGATACCCTGCCAGTTCACCTTGGGAGTGATCAATTAATGGGGAGTCATGATCCTCGTGGGTAAAGTGTGCAACCTCTGTAGAGTGTTATGAAACTGATATATCAGTCATTCTCATGGTTATGAGCGGCCTTGGGAGCTCCTTTGATTAGAGATACTATGGTTATAGATGATGATGAGGATGATTATGGTTTTAATGGTGATGATTATGATTATGGTTTCTAGTATTCTTTCCATTTGGAAGGAGTACTTTTGGGTTGATAACTTGGGTTTAATGCTAAAACCTGGCTCTTTTACTAGTAATAATTACCTGACCAACTAAAAGTAATTGCTCTGAGCTTAATCCCACATACAACTAGTCCACTTCAGCCAAATGGGACAATTGCTGAGTACGTTGATGTGTACTCACCCTTGCTTAAAACACCAAAACACCAGGTTGTCCACACTGCAACACCTACTCAGGAGAAGATGAAGTCGTGGTGGAGCATTTCCAGGAGTTCCAAGACTATGATGAGTTCTAGGCACGGGTTAGCAGCAAACCCTTAGCCGGCTGCCTGTGAAGGCTGTGTTTAGCTCGGTTTTGTTTTCACACTTTGATCTATGTTAATGACTCTGTGGATGTCTCAGACATCCTGTTGTAATCAAACAACTACCTTCTTTATGTTATTATTTGATCACTGTGTGATGATGCTAGTTATGTAATCGTTGTGTACGTGAATTGCTGATCCTGGCACGTACATGGTTCGCATTCGGTTTGCCTTCTAAAACCGGGTGTGACACTTGCTTCTTTTACCATCATGAGCTTTCTTATAAACTTAGCAAGGATTTCCTCTGGAGACATTTTGGTCTACCTAGGGTTTTCACGAATAAGATTAATAAGATGGGGATCAATTACAGTAAATGGCCTTAACATGAGGCGCGTGACGTCGTGACCCGTGCATCTTGTGCTTCCATAGCTTTGAATCTTGTTCACTAGGGTCTTGAGCCTGTTGTACGTTTTAGTTGGCTCCACTCCCCTTTTCATGGTGAATCTCCCCAGCTCGCCTTCCACCAACTCCATCTTAGTGATCATTGTAGCATCATTACCCTCATGAGAGATCTTTAGGGTGTCCCATATTTGCTTAGCGTTGTCCAAACCACTAACCTTGTTGTATTCATCCCTGTATAGAGATGTTAAAAGAATAGTAGTGGCTTGGGCATTTTTATGAATTTGCTTATTAATAAATATGGCATTATCACTACTATCAAAATTCATTCCATTTTCTACTACCTCACAAATGCTAGGATGAAGAGAAAATAAATGACTACGCATTTTATGACTTCAAAAAGAATAATCTTCCCCATCAAAGTTAGGGCTTTTTCATTTGTCCAGAATGGACTTGGAATCGTTCTAGCTAATCAAAACTTATATAACTTAGAGAAGAAATCTAGCCAGGAATTGTTCCAGGCCTCCATTCCGTGAAAACCGAATGGCACCTTAGGGGGTTGCCAAGAGGCATAGATAATAAATGAGCATTGGAGTTGTCTGGAATACGAGAATAATCAAAAGAATAGTTTTGATTAACCGTCTTTTTCTTTGAAGTGGAATCACCATCGTTGTCGTCCTTTGGTGAAGATGAGGAGGCATTGCTGTCGTAGTAGATAATCTTCTTGATGCGCCTCCTCTTCTTCCCGTCCTTCCTCTTGTTGTTTGAGCCTGAGTCATTGGGCTTATCTTCTTTTGGCTCGTTGTTGTTGAGGGTCTCCTTGTCGTTGTTGTTTATCACAATCCCCTTGCCCTTAGGATCCATCTTTTCGGGCGGTTAGTCCCTTGATGAAGAGAACGGCTCTGATACCAATTGAGACCACCTAGAGGAGGGGTGAATAGGTGATCCTGCAAAAATCAACTCTAAACAACACAAACTTGGCTTATAATGAGTGTTAGTGAAAGCTAAAACCAAGTTGGTATGAGTAGGGATGGAGATGAGAACTCTTCACTTGATTGCTCCTTTGAAATATGTATCAAACTTAGGAGCAATAATACATGTGAATATGAGAACTAAAGAAGACGATAATCACAATAAAGTAAATGGACAAGGGACACGACGATTTTATCTTGTGGTTCGGCCAATGTCTACTCCATGTTGTGGTGACCTCCTTCGGTCAAGGGTTGCACTCAACCCCTCTCAAGTGATCTATATATTAAACTTGAGTACCATGGTTGTCTTCCTTATATCAATTCCTAGTTGTGAGGAATCTCCACAAATTGGAGTCTCTCATGCCTTACACACATGTTTACAATCAAAACGGAGTAAGGATGGGAGTATAAACACACACAAGAACACAATCGCAGCAACAACACACACACAAGTCAAGAAGAGAGTGCAAGAATCAAAACAGAAGAGTCACTGCTCAAGAACGTGCTCAAATCTCTATCTAATGAATCAGTAGCATGGTCGAAGAGTCTCGGAGTTGTAGTTTGCTCAAAGTATGCTTGTGTACCACTCCATGGCGCCTAGGGGTCCTTTTATAGCCCCAAGGGACCTAGGAGCCGTTGGAGCTCCATTTGGAACACATTCGCACTATCTCCCCCACTCATGGGTCGGCTAGGCCGTGCGCCCGTGCCCGTGCAAGCTGGGCCAAAATCCCCCCGGCCTGTTAAACCCGAGAATCCTTTTTCTTTTTCCTTTCTCCCTTTTTCTTTTTCCTTTCTCCCTTTTTCCTTTTCACAATTTCACATATATATTTATATTTTGATATTTTATGCATAAGTTATGATCCACACACTTTCTAAGTCAAATAAAATAATAAAGTTAAGAACTTGACACACTTCGCTTAGCAAGACTAGTGTTTGATGTATTGTTTATTACTTGTTTTGCTAGAAGAAGAGAAGACCGTCGTTTCGAAACCCGTAGCTCTAGAAGAAGGGCAGGAGCCCGACCTCCCGGAAATAGAACCTTCGTGTCACGAAAGCTTCGACGAAGGCAAGTTCATTCTACTCTTGATGCATAGAATAACTATTCTTTCTACCACTACCTAAGCCTAGGTTATGGGGAAGTTATTATGCATTTGTGAGATGAGTGTCAGCCTGCACTAAGATTACTTTTCGCTACAAAAAGAAAAGTGGGTTGGGTTATATTTTAAAAATAAAATGGTTTTGCCAAATCGGTATGATGAAGGGTTATCACCCTTATCACCTTTGAGTGTGATGATCAGGGACTCCCTGGTTTGGGGAGCACTAGAAGGACAAGAAGGGGGATTAATTCCATCCTGGTTTGGGAGAGGATGCGGCCTTGTTCCTTTCGGTATAATCGATAAGGTAAAGTCATGCAAGGAAGGAAACAACTTTGGTGTCAGGTCTCATGGCAGTGAGATCGCAGAGCCAGACTAGTGGGTAAAGTGTAGACCTCTGCGTAGAGTTTGAAACCTATTCAAATAGTTCATGTCTACTGGTATGGACGAGTCTGCAGTGGTATGACAATTAGTATTTTGTTTTCAAAAAGAAAAGGAATGGGGCAAATGTGTGAGTTTTATTTTCAAAAAGGAAAATAATGCCACAGGAGAGGGAAGCTCAGTGTTGGTTGAGTAAGAAAATGAGCTACTCTCTTCTACTCTGGGAAAATACTAAGATGATGCCTTTTCTAAAAGAAAAATAAAGAGTGACTTAAAACTCCACCATACCAAGCATCTACCATATAGGTCCCTCTATTTTTATGGGCTAGGATGGGCTTGCGGAATACGTAAGCATTCACCCAGCTTTTATATTGTTTCAGGGGCTAAATTCTTCTTTTCTACTCTATTCGACTAAAGGGGGTTGCATCTGCACCTAGTCTCCCTGTGGCTCGGGCTAGTTCTCACTCCGCTATTTTGCTTCATATAGCTTGCTTTTGGTATTTTAATAATTATTGTGTAAGACTCTGATCTATCTAATAAAATAAATGTGGTTACTAGCCTCTTGGGACTTGTAATTATATCACATTTGAGTTCCAAAGGATCGAGACGCTTCATCTGGTGTCAGTCGGGAAGCTTCGTCATAGAGGAAGTCTTGGAAGTTGACTGGTTCATGATGAAGATTGTCATGGTTGAGGCCCTTGTAATTCTGGTCCCTGTAGTTGTTCTGGTCCTGTGCTTCAATGTTGCGTATTTCTTTAGTTGCTTCATCAATCTTTATCTGAAGTTCAAAAAGATGAAGCACCTTCTCCCTTCGCTTCTCCAATTGCAGGTGGATTGCTTCGAGTTACCGATCTCTTGATCGAGTTCTTAGTCTTGTGGTTCTAGTCTGATAGCCTTCCTCTTTTGGTTTCTTGCCTCCCTGAGGAGAGCTTCATTCCCTTGGTTGGTGTCCAAGGTCCTGAGGACGGAGCCAGTTGTTATTGCCTTCTTCGGCACAATGGTGTGAGTTGTTGTGGTCGTGAGATCACCAAAGGTGGGTGCCAAAGTTGGTACTTGATTTCAATCCCCTTGAGGTGTCGAAAACCAAGGCAACACAAGTTAATTGTTTGGACCTTTGTCCTTTGATTTAACAATTCTTCGAAGTGTTAATGCTAAGGACGAATGATCTTAAAGGAGATGGAAACAAAAATGATATAAGAAGGCAATGTAAAGTGCTATATGGAACTCATCTCATATGCCTTGACATTCTCATTCCATCCTCATTTTTATTAAATGAGTTTACAAATATACCTTTGGCTCCTTGATACAAGATAGCACAAAGGCTAAGCTATATGAAGCTATGGTCCTCCCAAAAGTTACTTTATGCAAGGCACTGTTCACCTATTTATAGAAAAGATGAACCACCTTTGTACAAAATTACAATCATGCCCCTCAAGGTTTAGGGTTTAGATTGTTTATAGATGACATATGGGTAGCAATGTATATTCTCTTTTCTTTACTATGCAGGTCTTGGCCTTTGTCTCATGAGATCTTCTCCATTGGCTTGCATTCGAAGCCCTTCTCCTTTTTTGAAGGTACCGACTTCGGCTCGCACCTTTGCTACTTGCGCATGCAGGCAAAGCTTCTATATATGTCGCTTCGGCCGAAGATCAGCTTCGCCATCAACTGAAATGTATTGTAATACCTAAACTTGTAAACCATATTAAAGGATAAAAATTCTTCTATGTGTTTGTTTCTATTTACTAGAACATGAGAACAACCTCAATCTAAGTAGGTGATTAGCTAATAATATTTTAAAATACATCATGCATCATGCTAGAGTTATTGTGTGTGCACTTGAAAACAATAATAAAGATTAATAGGAATACATTAGTAGCCCAATTTGGATTTAAAGACCTAATGGAAATTCTAGAATTTAGAGAAGGGCAGAGAAAAAAATATATACTATCTAAAATAAAACAAAATATACAGATAAAGAAAATATTGCCATAATGGTATGTCTAAATGATACAGTTAATATGAGAGAAGATCACAAATAAATTTGAATTCCTTAGAAGAGAAAGGAAAAAAGAAATACAAAAGAAAAAGGAAAAAAGAAGCTATCTGGGCTCACTGCCTCGATTTCGGCCCAACTCAGCAACCCGGCCAGCCTAACTCTTACCTGCACCGACCACCTGACCCCACATGTCATCCGCATGCGTGCACCCGGCGGATCACCTCAGCCCGGCGCTGCGCACTCGTCTGCTGACTGATGGGGCCCGCATGGCAGCCTGTGCCACGCGCCCATATTCCGCACTGGTTGTGCCGACATGTGGGGCCTAGCGGACAGTTTCCCACGTCGTGTGTTGCCTCAGTCTCTCTAGCGCGTGGACCCAATGCGTCAGCCATCTTCGTCTACCCGGGGAAATCAGAACATGGGCTGTTGTGGTCTAATTCTTGCGCTGGTGGCGCGATTCACGTGATGGTGGTTGTGGTGGGCTTAAAAGGGTTCTGGTCTCCGCGTAGTTTACCCTTCGCCTCTGAAACAAGCCGACCCTTCCACCAAATTGTTGATCGCCGACGAGAGAAACGTGAGTGATGGTGAGTCGTCGCCGGGGACCAGCGAATTCACCCTTGTTCCACCCGCAAGGATCACTCCGGGAAGCTCGTTGCGGCTCGGCGGATGTTGCGGGGAAGGTGTCTGTGGTTGCACGGGTCCGGTGGGGTGGTATTGCTCACCGGTGCTAGGATTTCGCCGCCAGCCGCCATAAGTGGGCATTCGGCCTCTATGTAGCACATAGCGGTAGGGATTTTAGTTCTCTGCAGCGGCAAATCGGGGTGCGCCGACGACATCTCCGCCGTGTGCCGGCGTGTCGCCGCCGTTCGGGGTATGGGTGTGTGCTGGGGCTCGGCACCCATTGGATGCTCTGCCAACAGTTCAGATTAATGGTAGGGCACCGGTTCGGTGCGATTGAATCTCGGTCGTCGACGAGAGATCAAATGAACGATGTCGGTCGTAGTAACATAAAACCTACGCTGTCCGATCGCGGATCCAAGGGCCGTGAAATGATACCGATTCGGATCAACTGGATCTAATCTGAGCCGGCCAGGGGCGATTGGAGGGATGGGACCAAACGGTACTCTTTCAGTTAGACGTTTTGCAAAAGAAACCTTGGAAAAAATGGAAATGAACCCGTAGTCACGGCAGTTGCCTACTGAGTCTTAGGATCTTTGCACTGAGGCCCCTGCATTTCTCTGGAATATTGCGTGCAGTCCATACCTTTAATAAAACCAGAGAAATTATTCAGAAAATGATTTCTAGTACAAAATTAATTGCAGAAACTTGATTAATTCTTAGAAAATTCATATTAAGTCCAAATTGATCCATTCCAGTGGCATTAGTTTTGTATTAGTGTTGTTCATCACTTAGTAAATTTTTCTAGCCATGAAACTTGGATTAAAATTGTTCACCTGAATTTTTCTATACCAAGCACATACGAACTTCAGAAAATCATAACTTAAAATCTGTAACTCCGAATTTAGTGATTCTTTTTTCTACGATCTCGCTACGACATGTAGATTATTATTATGTATTATGTATTTATGTTTGGTGTGATATTAATTTATCCTTGTACCATGTTTGTTTGTATATTGTGGCGAGTAGAAGAGCAAGTGGCCGAGGATCTGGGTGTTCAGCAGGTAGAAGTTGCTGAGCAGGAGCTCATTGAAGGCAGGTTGTGCCCTTGACCACTTTTATTTACGCAATAATGTTCTTTATAATCATTTATTCATGCACATGCTTAATTTTGATGGGACCCAATAGGTCACCCTAGTCTGGTTATCTTTTTCACCGTGTTTACCCCTGAATTTTTGGGTAGTCATTGCTATTGCTATACATGGTTTTGGGTGTTGAGATAACTATTACACATGATTATTCTTTATTACTATTCTATTTCTGTCCATGATAAGACAACTATGTTAATTGGAACATCGAGCTTAACTTGAGAAACACGTGGCACCACAAGGGCGGAATGGGTCGCCCTTGGCTGACTAACTAGGAAAGCTAGTGGAGGACTACCTTACCCAATAGAGCCAAGGGCAGTAGGGGAGTAGGCGTGTAGGGAGGTTTCCAGATTGATTTTGCTGCAATGACGGTCTGACGGGGGATTACTGCATTGCTCTTCCTAGAACTGTAGCGGGTTTTCTAAAGCTAGTGGAACTTTGTAAATGCCTCGTAGTGGATCCCTAGCCATTCACCTCGGCAGTGTTTATGGCCTTGCAAACCCAGGCAACATGGGATACACGACTTGTGGGTACAGGGTACAACCTCTGCAGAGTGTAAAACTGGTATACTAGCCGTGCTCGCTGTCATGAGCAGCTCAGTACTCTCGCATGATTAATTTATGGAATTAAATTCAATTTTTCATTTGCATCGCATTGGGATTTATTATTAATTTTGATCTATTATTATTCTGGATTGATATTTACTTACATTTAGTAACTACTAATAAAATTTGACCAACTTATTAAAAGCAATGCTCAGCTTTAACTCTTACTTGTTGATCAGCCTTACACTTCACATGAACTCCCACCTTTGGTGAGTTCATGCACATTATTCCCCACAACTTGTTGAGCTATGATCTTTTGTGAGCTCATCCTTGCAATATATAAACCCCTCCCACAGGAGAAGAACAGGTGGTCCAATAGGAGCGGTACAATGAGGAGTATGCGTTGATCTAGGTGGCGTCTCCCAGTCAGCTTTGTGGCACCAAGGAATAATACTTAGTTTGCTTTATTATTATCATTTAGTTTGTAAGACTTCCACTATGTAATAATGACATTTATTTTATTTTGTGACATTTATCTCTATACACTTTGTCATTATATGTGATGTTCTTCTTTGGCGCACATATGACACAGACCCGACTTTATCCCTTAAATCCGGGTGTGACAGAAGTGGTATCAGAGGCAAATGTTTACTGTAGGACGAAACCTATATAGATCTGGACAAAACCCTTACATACTTACCTTACTCTGATTCTTTCTATACTTTTCTTGATCTCGTCTCACCTTCTATTGTTCTACTCTGATTACTCTTACCTTTTCTATTCTAAGACAAGGAGGATTTCACACTTTAGAATCCTACATTTATGACCCTTTAAAGAGATAGGAGACCTAAGACAAAAAATTAAAATTATTTTCCCTATTTAAAATAATTGGATGATTGTTCTAATGATAAATGCCTGATTTGCTTCATTGATTTATTGAAATATTATAGAAGGGCATTTTAGCATGTACCACCATAAGGTAATGTATTAGCATTAGTAGGTGATACACTAATTGTCACACCCGGATTTTAGGGGTCCAAAACCCGGGCGCGAACATAATCACCAGGTGTGCTGGGACCAAGTCTCACACATATGATGAATCATGGCACAGGATCGAATGTCACATCTTTATATATAACAGGAGTTCTATACAAAATAAATAATTACATTATAAGGAGACAACGGTCCAGCAACCCAAAGTTGACTGGGAGACGACGGCCTAGATCTCTCACGAACACATCACAGCATCCTCCATGCGCCTCATCCTGCGGTACCTGTTCTTGACCTGTGGGGTGTGTGAGACAGCAAGAGTGAGCTCACATACGTTCATCGCTCAACAAGTTGTGGGGAATAATGTGCATGAACTCGCCAAAGGTGGGAGCTCACGTGAAGTGTAAGGCTTACCAAAGAAGATGGTTAGAGCTGAGCATTGCTTTTAAAGTTGGTCAAAATTTTATTAGCAGTTACTAAGTATAAGTAAATACCAACCCAATTAAGTAGTAGAACAAAAGTAACAACATCACCTGCGATGCAATGCATATGACAAATTGAATTTAGTTCCATAATTTAATCATGTGAGGGTCCGAGCCGCTCATGACCGTGAGCACGGCTAGTATACTAGTTTTACACTCTGCAGAGGTTGCGCATCTTTACCCACAAGTCGTGTATCCCATGTCGCCAGGGTTTGCAAGGCCCTTAGACACTACCGAGGTGAATGGCTAGGGATCCACTACGAGGCCTTTACAAAGTTCCACTAGCTTCCGAAAACCCGCTACAGTTTATAGGAAGTTCCAATGCAGGAATCCCTTGCAGGACCGCCATCGCAGCAAAATCCTCCCGAGGGCCTCCCTACACTGACCACTCCCCTACTGCCCTTGCCCCTTTCGGGTAAGGTAGTCTTCCACTAGCTTTCCTAATTAATCAGCCAAGGGGTCCCATTCCTCCCTTGTGGTAGCACTGTTTTCCCGGGTGGTCGCTCCATGTTCCAATTAACATAATGATCTTATCATGAACAATAAATAACAACTGATAACAAAAGTGTAATCATGAATAGTGTATCTCCATACCCAAAACCACATATAGCACTAGCAAGTACTACCCAGAAAGTTCAGTGGTAAACAAGGTATAAAGATAGACAAACTAAGGTAACCTATTGGGTCCCATCAAAATTAACCTATGCAGATCATTATGATTAATTAGAACATGAGTGGGTAAAAAGAAGTGATCAAGGGCACAACTTGCCTGGGACTTGAGAATCTAGGTACCAACTTGCTCTTCAGATGACACGTGACCTCGCTCTAGTCGTAGCAAAACAAACAAACATGGTATAGGCAAAATTAACATTACACCAAACATAAGTACAAACTGAATAATAATAATCTACGCGTTGCTACGAGATCGTAGGAACAAGAATCACTAAATTTGGAGTTATAGTTATTTAGTTATGAATTTCTGAAGTTATTTAGTGCTTAGAATAGATTATTCCAAATGAACAATTTTATTTCAAGTTTCATGGCTAAACAGAGGTACTAGGTGATAAATAATATTAAAACAAAATTATTGAAACTGGAATGAGTCAAAAAGGAGTTAAAATGAATTAGTTATGAATTAAATACGTTTCTGGATTTATTTTTGTATTAAAAACCAATTTCCAGAATTAATTCTCTAATTTTACTACTCCCTGGACTGCGCGCCAATAACAGATAAACACAGGGACTATTTCGTAAAAATTCCTTAGACTCAGTGTACACCGCCAGAGGACGGCGGGTTGATTATAGTTAAAGCTAGGGTGTCTTGTGAAAAACGAGCTCGCGAAGGGGTATCGCGAAGTCTCAACCGCCCGATCAAGCACAGATGGTCCAGCTTAGATCGTGTTTTAATTGAACCGGTATTCTATTTCTGCCCTTGGATCAGAATCCAACCGCCCACGATCGATACATGGTTTGCAACGCGGGGCCGGATCCATCCGCCAGTTTCCAATCGGACGATCACGATCCGATGCCACGAAACGGTATCCCGCCACCGATCCTAGCCATTGGCTACGCATCCAACGACCCTGATTCAATATGCAGCACTTAACCTAATCTCAGCTGTACACTAGGAAATCAACGGCGCCCGCCAACTCACTCCTAGCTCGACCCCGAGCGGCGGCGCACACGCCCGGCGCGGCGGTGGCCATGGCTGGCCAAACCGGGAGCGCATCGAGGAGTCCTAATCCTAGCGCAACCTTGTGCGAAACGGAGAGGGAGAGACGGCGGGTAGGAAAATGGTAGCCATACCGCAGATTAAGCTCCCGGGCGACTCGACCACGGCGCAAGGCGTAAGTATTCGAAGACGGGACTCCGGTGAGGAATTCGTCGCGCTCCGTTCACCAATTCCGCACGTGGAGGCCCCGGTTATGCGTGGTGTGTGTTTGCGAAGGTCACTGGCTCCCCAATCGGGTACCCAGCGGCGACGTGGCGAGTAACGCCGGTGGCGGCGGCGGATCCCCACAGACGGCGGCTCTCGAGATTCAATGGAGTAGGGGAGAGTTGCAGCGGGTCCGCATTTATACGCATGGGAAGGTGTCCGACTCCCAACCACCACGCGAGATCACCGGAGGATCTCATTACCCAACTGGCGAAGATCGCGGAGGGGATAGGTGCGGCGGACGAGCTGTTACGAGGATCAGGAGCCTGAGCACGCGGTTGAAGAAGCCGACCAATATGGCCCACATGGCAGTGACGCAGAGCGAGAGAGAAAAAAAAAACTGCGACGCGGACCCACGAGTCAGGCAGTGCACGCGGGCGGCGGGAGCATGGGCTGTGCGCCTGAGGTGAAGCCGGGCCGAGCGGGCGAGTGGGCCGAAATGGTGTAGTTCGGCCCAGGTGGAGTCTTCCTCTTTTCTTTTTATTTATTTCCTGTTTCTATTTTCTGTTTTATTACAAGTTCAAACTTTATTCAAATCTGATATCTATACCCTATGAAATCATTCAAATAATTCCCAGCTTGAATGCAAAAGTGGAATATTTATTTATTAGCTTATCTTAGTCTTTATGCTTCTATATGTATTATTGGTGAAAGAAGCATTTATTAAATTAAATAGGAAAACTCATTTTTTTTGAGACTTGAAATTATAATTTGAATTTTTTTATAAGTAAAATTTAAATATGAGCCATTAATCCCAAATATTATTTTTATTTGTTTAATCATTTGAGAGGATTAATCATATACTACAGTCAATCCCATTATTAATCCTCAAAGAGAACAACATGACTTCCTACTTTCTCAAAAATGTATTTTAGGGTTTACACTAATCTACTTAGCTAATAAAACCCCAAAAGTTCATGTCACGTAATTATTCATCTTGCCTACAATTCTTTCTTACCATGTGTTTCTAACCCAGATGGTCAATACCAGGAAGGGAGACAGAATTGATCTACCTACCAAACCCATTCAACCAGAGGGTGCTTAGACAACAGCAAGCAGAGATGAATCCTCCACTGGCTGGAACTGATCCAGTGGTTGCAGCTCAGATGCAGATGCTGCAACAGATGGCAAATACGATGACAGATATGCAAGCCCAGATGCGGCAGGAGCGTCAAGAGATGCGCTAGGAGAGACAAAGATGAGGGAGGAGATGCGTCAAGAAAGAATGGTGCGACAGCAGCCAGCACCATTGCCTCCACTACCACCACCAGTTCCACCCTGGGACAAGCACAGTGAGTTCATGAGCCACAAGCCACCAACGTTCGCTAGCTCTCCAGATCCTCTGCACGCTGATGATTGTATGAAGTCGGTGGAGAAGATGCTGAATATAGCCCAATGCTCTGGCCGAGAGAAGGTTCTTTATGCTTCTGGTCGTCTTTCTGGTCCTGCTGTTGATTGGTGGGATTCTTACACCGCTGTACATGATGTTGCTGATACTATCACCTAGGCAGAGTTCACCACATAGTTCAGAAACTATCATATTCCTGCTGTACTGATGAAGATCAAGAAGGAATTTCCGTCACTGAAGCAGGGGAGCATGTCAGTCAGCGAGTATGACGACAAATTTATTCAACTATCAAGATATGCACCAGATGAAGTGGCTGAGGATGAAAGGAAGCAGGAACACTTCATTAAAGGACTTAATGGACCACTGTAGTATGCACTGGTGGCTCACACTTTCCTGTCATTCTAGAGGCTTCTTGATAAGGCCCTAGCTATTGAACACAAGCGTGTTCAGCAAGGAGATATGAAGAGGAAGGCAATCACCTAGGGTCAGGGGAGCAGTAGCGTTCGTCCTCGCTATGTTCCACCCCAGGGTACACCGGCTCGTATTGGAGGAGGTCAGTGCCCCGCTCAGTTTGCACCATAGGGAACTCCACAGACTCATCTGGTTGCCCCCACTGGTACCCCGACGAGATTCGCAGGACAGAGTGTAGGCACCACATGCTACAAGTGTGGTTAGGTTGGGCATTATGCCAATGTTTGCCCATAGAGGATTGCTAGTACCCCCGTCCAAAACAAGCAGCAGACTCCGGGTTCTAGCAAGGGATTCAACATTTCCAGGGTCAATCAAGTCAGTGTTGATGCTACTGCTGATAGAGCTGACATCGCAATTGGTATGTTTTACATTAATTCAATTCCTGCAGCAATACTATTTGATTCTGGTGCTACACATTCATTTATTTATGCTTAATATGCCAACACAAATGAGTTACCACCACAAAATATGCAAAAGTCACTGATAGTAATTACCCCTAAAGGGCCTGTCAAAGCAAATTATATGACCAACAGATTAACTTTGACAATTATGGGAAGAGAATTCTGGGCTACCCCTATAGTATTAGAAGAGAGCAGCATAGACCTGATCCTTGGTATGTCATGGTTAAGGAAGGCCAAAGCAGTTATACATTGTGCTAGGGGAACTGTAGAACTCACCAGCTCTAAATGAGAAAGATTTGAAGTTGAAATAACCATAACTACCTCTACCAGACCCGTCGTATTTCTAGTAGATGGGAAATTTGTGGGCAGCAACATCCGTGT
Organism: Zea luxurians; assembly: GCA_029449295.1. Classification (NCBI taxonomy): domain Eukaryota; kingdom Viridiplantae; phylum Streptophyta; class Magnoliopsida; order Poales; family Poaceae; genus Zea; species Zea luxurians. The sequence continues at coordinate 42,141,168 of JAOPSE010000022.1, read as the reverse complement.
GGTTAGAAACTTTCCTGATGTCTTTCCAGAGGAGTTACCTGGGATGCCACCAGATAGGGAAGTTGAGTTTGTCATTGATCTCTTACCTGAAACTGCTCCTATTTCAAAACGGCCATACAGGATGTCCGTAGAAGAACTAAAAGAACTTAAGAAGCAACTAACAGAATTACAGGAGGCTGGGTACATTCGTCTAAGTTCCTCACCTTGAGGAGCGTCGGTTCTGTTTGTACAGAAGAAGGATGGATCACAGAGGATGTGTGTGGATTACAGGTCACTTAATGATGTCACTATTATCAACAAGTATCCTTTACCCCGCATTGAAGATTTATTTGATCAGATGAGAGGTGCTAGAGTATTCTCTAAGATTGATCTTCGGTCGGGATATCATCAAATAAAAATTAGGCCATCTAACATTCCCAAGACGACTTTTTCTACCCGCTATGGTCTATATGAGTTCACAGTCATGTCGTTTCGCTTGACTAATGCACCAGCGTACTTCATGAATCTGATGAATAAGGTGTTCATGGAGTACCTTGATAGATTCGTCGTGGTATTCATCAACGACATTCTTATTTATTCCAAGAATGATAGTGATCATGAGGAACATCTGCGGATGGTGCTATAGAAGCTACTAGATAATCAACTCTATGCCAAGTTCAGCAAGTGCAAGTTTTGGCTTGATGAAATACCCCATTCCTTGGGCACATCATCTCCAAGGGTGGAATCTTAGTGGATCCAGCTAAAGTGATAGCTATAGTGGGTTGGAAGATACCGAGTTCAGTCACGGAGGTCCGGAGTTTCCTGGGACTCACGGGCTATTATCGATGTTTTATTGAAGGCTTCTCCAAGATAGAAAAACCTATGACCTCATTATTGGAGAGGGGAAAGAGTTTAAGTGGACTCATGAATGCCAAGAGAGTTTCAATCAACTAAGTTTTAAATTGATGTCAGCCCCAGTATTGATTATGCCAGATCTACAGAAGGGTTTTCATATATATTGTGATGCAAGCTGCCAGGGCTTGGGATGTGTTCTTATGCAAGAAGGACATGTCATCGCCTAGGCATCTCGTCAGTTGTGGAAACATGAGTTGAACTACCCCACTCATGACTTAGAACTGGTAGCCATAGTGCAAGTGCTCAAGATATGGAGACATTATATTATGGGAACCAAATGCCAAGTCTACACTAATCATAAGAGCTTAAAGTACATTTTAACTCAGAAGGATCTAAACCTTAGGCAACACCGTTGGTTGGAGCTCATTAAAGACTATGACTTGGAAAATCACTATCATCCGGGCAAGGCGAATCTGGTTACGGATGCCTTGAGTCGGAAGGAGCATGTACATGCAGCTATTGTCGCTTAGCTACCCAATGAGTTAGTAGAAGATTTTCAAAGACTCAACCTGGGTATAGTTGCATACGCTGAAGGAATTACTATTGAGGTAGAACCTACCTTGGAGCAGGAAATACGTAAGGGACAGATCGATGATGTTAAAATTCAAGAGATCAAAGATCTCATTACTGAAGGTAGAGGTCCAGAATTTACGTAGGATGAGCAAGGCACAATATGGTTTAAGAACCGGATATGTGTTCCTGAGATTGACAGCCTCCATGAGACTACTGAAGGAAGCCCATGACTCTGATTATTCTATTCATCCTGGTAGCACTAAGATGTATCAGGATCTGAAGTAAAAGTATTGGTGGTATGGGCTAAAAAGAGTTGTGGCTGCACACGTGGCTGTGTGTGATATGTGTCAAAGAGTCAAAGCTGAACATCAAAGACCAGCTGGACTGCTACACCCATTAAAGGTACCCGAATGGAAGTGGGAGGAAATTGGTATGGACTTCATTATCAGGTTGCCTCGCACCTCGAAGGATTATGATTCTATATGGGTGATCGTGGACAGATTGACCAAAGTGGCTCACTTCATTCCGGTCAAGGTTACTTATAAAGGTTCTCAATTGGCAAAGTTATATATGGCTTGAATTGTGTGTTAACACGGTGTACTGAAAAAGATCGTTTCTGATAGAGGATCACAGATTACCTCAAGATTTCGGAAAAGCTTTCATGAGAACATGAATATGAAGTTGAACTTCAGTTTGGCCTATCATCCTCAAACTGATGGCTAAACTGAGAGAACTAACTAAGTACTGGAGGATATGTTGAGAACTTGTGCTCTTAAGCATGGAGGCAGTTGTGACAAGAGTCGACCATATGCTGAGTTCTCTTATAATAATAGTTACCAGGCCAGTCTAAAGATGTCACCATTTGAAGCTTTATATGGTAGAAACTGCAGAACTCCTCTCTATTGGGATCATACTAGAGAAAGACAGTTCTTTGGGCCTGAGGTTATTCAAGAGGCAGAAGAACAAGTCCGTATAATCTGGGAGAACTTGAGGGTAGCATAGACTCAGCAAAAGAGCTATGCTGATCATCGAAGAAGACCACTGGAGTTTGAAGTGGGTGATCACGTGTACCTCATGGTGTCACCAATTCATGGGATGAGGAGATTCAAAGTTAAAGGCAAGTTATCCCCTTGCTTTATTCGACCCTTCAGAATCTTTAGGCGAGCTGGGGAGATGGCCTACTAGCTTGAGCTATCTGATCATCTATCTGATGTGCACGATGTGTTTCACGTGTCTCAACTCAAGAAGTGTCTCCGTGTCCCTGAGGAACAGCTACCAATGGAAGAGCTTAGTGTTCAGGGTGATCTGACTTACACGGAGTATCCTATAAAGATTATCGACACTTTGACTCGTGTGACAAGAAATAAGGTGATAAAGATGTGCAAAGTGCAATGGAGTCACCATGGAGAAGATGAAGCTACTTGGGAGAGAGAAGAAGAGCTTCGAATAGAATTTCCCCACCTCTTCCCTAGTCCTTCCTAATCTCGAGGACGAGATTCTTTTTAAGGGGGTAGAATTTGTAATACCCAAACTTGTAAACCATATTAAAGGAGAAAATTTCTTCTATGTGTTTGTTTCTATTTACTAGAATATGAGAACAACCTCAATCTAAGTAGGTGATTAGCCAATAATATTTTAAAATACATCATGCATCATGCTGGATTTATTGTGTGTGCACTTGAAAATAATAATAAAGATTAATAGGAATACATTAGTAGCCCAATTTGGATTTAAAGACCTAATGGAAATTCTAGAATTTGAAGAAGGGCAGAGAAAAAAATATATACTATCCAAAATAAAACAAAATATACAGATAAAGAAAATTTTGCCATAATGGTATGTCTAAATGATACAGTTAATACAAGAGAAGATCACAACTAAATTTGAAATCAAAAATTTGAAAACCTAAATTTAGAAGAGAAACGAAAAAAAGAAATACCAAACAAAAAGGAAAAAGAAGCTAACTGGGCTCATTGCCCCGATTTTGGCCCAAATCGGCAACCTGGCTAGCCCAACTCTTACCTACGCCGACCACCTGACCCCACATGTCATCCGCACGCGCACACCCGGCGGATCACCTCAGCCCGATGCTACGCTGTGCCGGAACTGCCCGAATTATTCCAACTTAAGTGCCTAAGTCCCACCTTAAAGGCTAGACCACACTTAAATAGGAATAAAACGTCAGTCCCTCAGATCTAGTCCGACGAGGCCACTAACAGGATCAAGTACCACGTACTCACTCGAAGGTGAGGCACAGAGCAAATACAATAAAGCATAAAACCATACATTAAGGAGTATTTAATTTATTACAACATCATTGGAGTTTAACAAAAGTAGTGATCTTTGTTAGGAATGCAGTGGAATAAAACTAGCGGTAAATAAACGGAGGGATGGGGAAGCCTGGCCCATCACTCCTCATGTTCCTCCTCTACCGAGGTAGGGTCCCACTCGACTGTCCAACCCGGTGGCAAGATGGACGGCCAAGTCACTCCAGCAACCATGTCCTCCAAAGAACCTGTAAAAAATTATGCCACAAGCAAGGCTAAGTATACTAATACTCAGCTAGACTTACCTGGTGTGAGGAGTCTACTCCTCTACCACTAGACATGCAGCTGTTTGGCTGAGGGGTTTGGTTTGCCAAAAGCACTAGCTGAGTCTAAAATCAAGTTTAGCTTTTCAAGTTTTAGTGTGACTCTCTTAAGACTAAATGTGTATCTATCTAATCATACATGGTATCAAGCAATTAGCAATCAACATCTTTTGCCAAGTCAACTCATTTCCACTTATTACTCAATGTAGCAGCATGGATCAAGCAGTCTCATTAGCTGCGAGAAGCAGACGATTCGAATCGAGTTTCAACCTTGCAAGGTAAACCTAAACACACGACATGGCGAGGCACTCCATCCCCACACACATCAACCATCCCCATCGATTCACTGGCAATAGATCAGGGCTCACCACCTTGGCGTACAATGCCTCACTGACCCTGACTGCAGTTGTGCAGTGGCAGCACTTGTACCCACCATAACCGGAATGGGAGACTACGTCTCATGTCGCGTGAGGGGCAAAGTCTGCGGGCAGGTTCACTCAGGTACTAGGCTTACCGATTTACCATATTTCTCGGCATATGTTTAGTACGCTCAAACGCTTGACACACGGTACCACACCTTAATCCTTATTCCAATTTCCGTCTCGTAGACAACACATCCCCATGGACCGTTGTCAACAGACCATCATCATTTCGATATAAAATGGGTACAATCAATTCCTGACCTCGCGCAAGTGCTAGAAAAATCACTCGACTTCTACCGAGATCCCTAATTAGTAAAGCAGCTACTCGACCTAGCATACTAGTATCCATCACAAGGGAAAACCTGAGTTCATGCAACTAAGGTTTCAGTCAACTCCTACACTTAAGTGCACAGTACAAGCCTACAAACATTAAGTGCAGTAAAATAGCATATAGAATTGGTTATGCATAAAACCGGGGCTTGCCTTCCAATGCGGGGGCAGGCATATCCTCGATGGCAGGCTCTGGTGTTGGCTCCTAGGCTACCTCCTGAGCAACTCCTTGCTCCGGAACGAGGATGTACTCCCCGTCAGCGAGATTACAGTCGGCGGCGAGGGAGGTCCAGCGAAGGGTGGGGTTAGCTCCCGGAAGTCCTTGCGGTCACGTCGAGGTACAACTCGTCGACGGTGATGGCCGGAATCGGTCGGTCCACGTGTGCAGGCGGGCGGGCTCGTCAGCGACGTGTGCTTCAGCCTGCTTACGGTGGTACGGTTCAATCCAAGGGCACAGGGAGCTTCACGGGGTGCTAAGGAGTCTACTCGTGCAAGGAATCGAAGAAAGACTCACCGTGGAGCTCGGTCTACGTACGCCGGCGATCGGGTGAAGTCCAGTGACATCGATCTGGGGTCTCCGGCGAGGTAGAGCTCGATTCCTGGCTCTAGAAGCTTCACCGAGACACGCAGAGGCTCTCTCGAGGGTCGGACGGGGCGGGGAATGGCTAGGGTGGCCAGTCTACGGTGGTCGGGTCTCGGGCGGCCGCTGGCACGCCGTGCGTGGAGCAATCGCCGGTGAACTTGTGCTCCGGCGAGGTTGAGAGCGAGCTGGGGCGTCCGGTCGAGGCCTCGGTTGGCTTTATAGTCACGGGCACAGTGCGTGGACACGGGTTTGGCTTGGCGCGGCATGGTGTGCACGGGGTCGAGCGCCGGGGCGTGCTCTAGCGCGCCAGAACGCGTCGAACACGTGGGCGTTTGTATCTGCCCCTATTCAAATGCTTGCAGAGATCGCAAACGTGCGAATCTTGCCAAGGGTCTTGCGCAAATCTCTTTCTGGCACCTAGGGCTAGCTATTATGTGTGAGTTCCAATGGGAGATATGCCCTAGTTCACAAGATACGGGGACGCCAAATTGGGTCTGTCTCCCTGTTCACCCCGAGAGAAAATGGATGTCAAATCATGTCAAAATGTCCTGGCTTTGGTTCAAATTTTTCCAGGGTGTTCCTTAGGTAATTTAGCTCCTTTTTGGTATTTAGACCAAGTGGGTTTGGCGCCATTAAAAAGGTGAACACATCTGATCCTTGGATTAGGGTAGTTTTGGGGACTTAGATAGAAAAATGGAGGGCTCTAGTGTGCTCTCTACTTAGTGAATTGATTTGGGGTCTTAGTGGGGCCTTTTTGTAATATTTCTCATATTAAGTTTTGTAGATATTTTAGTGTACTTAAACTTTGGTAAAAGGTTTAAGTCATGAAAGGTTCAATTGCTTATCCTTTTCGTTAATCTAGTGTTTGGGGGCTAAAGGCTCAAGGAGGGGGTCTAGGGTTTTAACCTCTTTTGTTCAAGGTGATAAATGCATAACACTTTTGGGTATTGTTTTTGCCATGAACATTCCTTACTTAATCCATGGTTTCTAAAGTTTTGGGGTTCTTTCTCCTTCACTAAAACACATGTGATAATTTGGCCAAGAGTGCTTGTATTGAGCCAGGGCCTTGGGTAACACCTGGGGTGTTACAGCCCTCCCCCCTTAAAGGAATCTCGTCCCGAGATTGGGTAGGGATCCTTTAGCGGGGTACCAAGAAGGTGTAAGTTGGTGTGTTGCAGTTCCCTTTAATCAAGTTGCTCTAATTAACTGCTCTTCGAATGTCATTCTCTTTGCAACTTCAGAAGGAAGTCCTTTTAGAGTTAATTCCAAGACTTAATCTACTCTTAACAACTAAGTTTTTCTTCTATTCAGATTCAAAGGGCAGGTGGGGTGGGGTTTTTGGGTTACGTACCGACTCCTTTAGGCAGAAAGTCGGGGAAGCGAGAACACAAAAATTCCTCAGTTTCCCACGTAGCCTCTTCTACTGAATGGTGGCTCCACTGAACCTTATACATCTTGATCGACCTTGGTTGAGTTGATCTCTCCTTTTGGTCCAATATCTTGATGGGGTGCTCTTGGTAAGACAAGTCTGGTTCTATCTCCAATTCTGGTTCTGGTAGCACTCCGTGGGTAAGCGGACACATTTCCGTAACTGAGATACGTGGAATACATCATGAACTGTTGACATATGAGGTGGCAACTTCAACTGATATGCTACAGGTCCACAAGTTTCTTTGATCTCATAGGGCCCAATGTAGTGAGGAGATAACTTGCCGTTTATTCCAAATCTCTGAACACCTTTCATGGGTGATACCTTAAGATAAACATGATCTCCCACTTCAAATTGTAGAGGCTTCCTTCTCTTGTCATGATAGCTCTTTTGTCTGGCCTGAGCAGCTTCTAAGTTCTTCTTAATGACTCTGACTTTCTCCTCAGCTTCAAGTACTAGGTCAGGTCCAAATATTTCCTTCTCTCTAGCCTGTGACCAATTTAGCGGTGTTCTACACCTCCTTCCATACAAGGCCTCAAAAGGTGCCATCTTTAGGCTGGACTGGTAGCTGTTGTTATAAGAGAATTCCGCTAAGGAAAGACACTTATCCCAATTCTTCCCATAATGTAGCACACATGCCCTCAACATGTCTTCCAGAATCTGATTTACTCTTTCTGTCTGGCCATCCGTCTGAGGATGGTATGCTGAGCTCCTTATTACCTGAGTTCCCAGTGACTCTTGCAGTTGTTCATAGAAACGTGCTACGAACGGTGCTCCTCTGTCCGATACAATAGTCTTTGATATTCCGTGCAGATGCACTATCTGGTCAATATAGATTTCTGCATATTTTTCTGCCATGTGGGTGGTATGTACTGGTAAGAAATGAGCTGTCTTAGACAGCTTGTCCACGATGACCCAAATAGAATCGTGGTGTCGGAATGTGTTGGGCAATCCCACAATAAAGTCCATGCTGAGATCCTCCCATTTCCAAGATGGTATGGGAAGGGGCTGTAAGGTACCTGCTACCTTCAAATGACTGGCCTTGACTCTTTGGCAAGTGTCTCATTCAGATATATACTTAGCAATTTCCCTCTTCATCCTGGTCCACCAGTACAAAGATCTGAGATCATGATACATCTTGTTACTGCCGAGGTGCATGGAGAATTTGGAGAGGTGAGCTTCATCCAATATTTTCTTTCTGAGCTCTGGATTCTTAGGAAACCAATCGGTCCCCAAACCATAGGATTCCCTTGCTGTCCTGACGGAAGCATTTGTACTTATCCACCTTCTGTTTGAGCATTTCCTTGATAACTTGAACACCTTTGTCACCAATCTGGGCCATGATTATCTGCTCATGCAAAGTGGGCTCTACTGAGATATAATTCAAAGTCCCTGAGGAAACAACTTCCATGCTCAACTTGCACAACTCATCGCACAGGGTGGTGATTTTTGAGTCCATAGTTACACAGTTACACTGGGCCTTTGGACTTAAGGCATCTGCCACAACATTGGCTTTGCCCGGATGGTAATGCTCTTCCAAATCATAGTCCTTGATTAATTCCAACCATCTTCTCTGCCTCATATTAAGATCTGCCTGAGTAAAAATATACTTGAGACTCTTGTGATCCGTATAGATATTACAATGAGCTCCCATCAAGTAATATCTCCAAATCTTCAGAGCATGAACTACGACTGCTAGCTCCAGATCATGTGTGGGGTAGTTCTGCTCATGAGGCCTAAGCGCTCGGGATGCATAGGCAATAACTCTGTTGTCTTACATCAAGACACATCCCAATCCAGTGCCTGAAGTATCACAATAAACCTCAAATGGTTTGGTGTTTTCAAGCTGAGCCAGCACGGGTGTTGTTGTCAGATGCTGCCTCAACGTATGAAAGGCATCCACACATTTCTGACTCCATTCGTACTTTACTCCCTTCTTTAACAGTTCAGTCATTGGCTTCGCAATCCTGGAGAAATCCAGAATAAATCGCCGGTAATACCCTGCCAACCTTAGAAAACTCCGAATCTGCCGCACAGTGGTAGGAGGCTTCCAATCCATCACTTCTTGTACTTTCTTAGGATCAACTGATACCCCATCCTGAGAAATGGTATGACCCAAAAATTTGATTTCCCTCAGCCAAAAATCACATTTGGACAACTTGGCACATAAATGATGATCGCGCAGTCTCTGGAGTACTGTATGCAAGTGCTTGACATGATCGTCTTCATTCTTTGAGTATACCAAGATATCGTTAATGAAGACCACTAAAAACTTATCCAGCTCTGGCATAAATACTGAGTTCATCAAATACATGAAATATGCCGGGGCATTGGTCAGCCCGAAAGACATCACCAAGTACTCATAAAGCCCATATCTGGTAGAGAAAGCCGTCTTCGGAATATCACTGGCCCTGATTTTGATCTGATGATAGCCAGAGCGAAGGTCTATCTTGGAAAATACCCGGGCTCCCACCAACTGGTCAAACAATACATCAATACGGGGCAATGGGTACTTATTTTTTATTGTCACCGCATTGAGAGGGCAGTAATCAACACACAACCTCAGACTCTCATCTTTCTTCTTCACGAACAAGGCTGGACATCCCCATGGTGAAGTACTTGGGCGAATGAATCCCTTATCCAACAAGTCTTGTAACTGCTTTTTCAATTCTGCCAGCTCTACTGGAGGCATCCTATAGGGTCTCTTGGATATAGGAGCAGTTCCGGGTTGTAGCTCAATTGCAAACTCTATGTCTCTATCGGGTGGCATCCCTGGCAATTCATCTGGGAAAACATCGCGGTATTCACATTCCACAGGGATTCTCTCAACAGGTGACTCTATCATAGCGAAGGCACAGGAACGGGTACAACCCTGGTCGGGTAGGTACAAGGTGATTTCTCCCTCTAGTGGGGAGTGAATTTCTATGGCTCTCGCTGCGACATCAATTACAGCATGGTGTCGTGATAACCAATCAGTCCCTTGGATGATATCCACACTATCCAATCCCATGATTAGGAGAGTGGTTTTAAATATGAAGCTACCCAACCTTATTGGTACGTGTCTGTTGATCTGATAGGTGGCAACCCTGCCTCCTGGTGTAGAAATTGTAATACCCCCATTTGTGTGGTGAAAAGGTAATTGACACTTGGCGCTAAATTTTGCGCTGATGAAGCTGTGTGATGCACCAGAATCAAAAAGGATGACTGCAGGAAAATTTAAAACGGAAAAGATACCAGTCAAGACGGGTGCTCCCTCTGGAATGTCAGCCAACATGGTGAAGTTCAGCCTGCCCTGCCTCACTTGCACCTTCTGCCTCTTGCCTTGGTTTGGATTGGAATTTTGCCCCTGCCTCTGCTGGTTCTTGGGGCAATTCTTGGCGTAGTGTCCAGTGCTACCACAAGTGAAACATCTTTTGTCATTGGCCTGACGGTACTGCTGCTGTGGCTGGTTGTTATTCCTCTAAGCTGGGGGCTGAGAGCGGTTGGGTGCCTACTGCTGCTATTGTCGTCGGATCACCCACCATCCTTGCTGCTGCTAAGGTCCCCTGTTCTGAGTGTCAGATACAATCCTGAAGCACTGAGGCTGAGCTGAAGGTCCTGCCACAGGGGTCTTCCTCTTCTTTTCTGCCTGGCGGGCTGTGATGCAGTCCTCCTGAGAAATGGACATGTTGACTAACTCATTGTAGTTGTTGGCCCTGACTGTGTTGAGACAGTTGCGGAGCTTAGTACTGAGGCCCCTCCTGAACTTGTCCCTCTTCTTCTCATTTGTGTCAGCATGATAACCTGCGTACTTACACAGGTCATTAAAAGCTTGAGCGTTCTGCAAGGTACGATTCCCCTGAGTGAGTGCCAGAAACTCATTGAGCTTGCGGTCCATGATGCCTGCCGGTATGTGATGCCCTCTAAATGCTGCCTTGAACTCTCCCCATTCCACCACGTGGTTAACTGGCTGCATAGCGAAGAAGTGATCGCACCATGTCCGCGTGGGTCCACGAAGCTGCTGGGTGGCGAACCGGACCTTAGCCACATCTGAACAAACTCCATTCAGTAATGGGAATTTGGATTCCACTACCCTGAGCCACACATCAGCATCAAGTGGGTCCTCTGCCCGAGTGAACAATGGCGGCTAAGTGCAGAGGAACTCCTGATAAGTGGCCACTGCTAGGGGACGCTGATGGTGATCACCACCACCATAGTGCTGAGGTGGTGGCTTACGCTGAGCCAACAATCGTAGAATCTCATTCTACTGAGCCATTAGTTCTTGCATGGTAGGAGGCGGCAGCGGTGGTGGAGGAATGCGCTCATTCTGTCCACGACGTGCTCTTCCTGCCATCTAAAAAATTAGGATGCTCTTAATATCATAATTTTGACATCAGGGTTCGTACATGGTAAAAGATTTGAAAGGACAAGGTTTGTAAAGCGCCAAACATTTCCTTGCATTTTTCATAACAGATACCACATGACATAAAACTTTCTTCATAACTTAATTAGACATCATCCATCCTTCATCAATCCAAAAGAGTTTTCTAATAGTTAAAGCAGTGTCCAAAATACTCGACTCTGTCTAGCCTAGTACCCCAAAGGTGCAAAAGCTAAGCTAGCTTTGAGGTGTTCTACTGCCGTACTATTCTATCTTGACTTCTGAAACCTAATGGGTAAATGAGGCAACACTAGACTCGGGGGAAGGTGGTCTCCCTGCCAGCATTGTCCAAGCTGGATGCAGGCTCCGGATCCTCTCCTCCCTCGATGTCGACATCCTCGTCGGCCCCTTCAGCCTCCATGTCCTGAATCTCCTGATGGTGCAAATCCAAGTGCTGGTTAGCTTCCTCAAGTTGCTGCTGAGTGTTCAGAAGCTGATCCTCGAGAACCTCGATGGTGTTCTCCCTGGCTCCTACTTGCTCCTCAAGCTCTTGGATCCGATTGGCCATCTGCTCCACCTGGTGGTCCTTCTCCACCAGCTCAGTGGACTGGTCTACCACAAGGTCCTCCCTGTTATCCAGGGTGATCTTGGTAGCCTCCACCAGGCCCAACAGCTGGGACATTGCCTCTCCTCGCACAGCTTGCAAACGGTATAGGGCATTCATGCATCACACCATCAGGTGAGCAGTCTGCCCTAGGTAAAGAGCCCACACATCCTTGGCATGCTCCACTCGATCCTTCCACATTGGGTCATCCACCTTTTCAGCGGGGAACAAGCCAATGAGATGAGTGGACAGCTCCAAGGGGTGAAAGCCACAAAAGGTCATCAGCCCGTGGAGAGCAATGGCCTCAATAGTGTCTTCAGCCTGGTATCCGAAAGACTCGTAGTCCAACGAACGCCAGCCTGGCTGCAAGTGATGAGGCTCCAAGATCATCTGCACCCTACAGCGGGGTACCCGGTGCTCCTCGAACAACTGCACTGCGTACTGGGGAGGCGTCGTATAACCAGCTCCCTGCAACACCTCCCACAAAATGCGGGGAAAACCCTCTCGTGCAAGCCTGTCCGTGTGGGAATGTGTGTTCCCTCCTTCCGAGGATTCGTGAGAAGTCATCTGTGTATGGGTACGCGTAAGCGAAAAAGAGAAAGAATTACAAGAATAAAAGGGAATGAGTGCTTAGCTTTTCTAAGGTTACGTCAAGGTCGTGGAGTATATTTCATCTTTTATTATCATGCCCTATAGCCTTTAAAGTTCTCAACCACTTACCAAGTAGTTTGAATGAAATGATGCATGCATGCTCGTCCTGAACGATCTCACATCAACCTATAGGGAATAGAGAAATCCCCATCCCTTATAGTAGCCTGTAGGGCTCACTCAAATAGCCACCCAGCTACCCCTCTAGTATCGTAAGGCTTCACACTCTATGTCCATCCCTATCGCCTTATCAATCTATCCAATCAGGGGTTGCTATCAAGTTTTAATTTTTGAAAAGGATGCTAATTATGGTTTATTGATTCCTCTGTGGTGGTACAAGCTCCAATACCAGCTATGACAGAACCGCCTGAATTATTCCAAATTAAGTGCCTAAGTCGCACCTTAAAGGCTAGACCACACTTAAATAGGAATAAAACGTCAGTCCCTCGGATCTAGTCCGATGAGGCCACTAACAGGATCAAGTACCACGTACTCACTCGAAGGTGAGGCACAGAGCAAATACAATAAAGCATAAAACCATACATTAAGGAGTATTTAATTTATTACAACATCATCGGAGTTTAACAAAAGTAGTGATCATTGTTCGGAATGCAGCGGAATAAAACTAGCGGTAAATAAATGGAGGGATGGGGAAGCCTGGCCCATCACTCCTCATGTTCCTCCTCTACCGAGGTAGGGTCCCACTCGACTGTCCAACCCGGTGGCAAGATGGACGGCCAAGTCACTCCAGCAACCATGTCCTCCAAAGAACCTATAAAAAATTATGCCACAAGCAAGGCTGAGTATACTAATACTCAGCTAGACTTACCCGGTGTGAGGAGTCTACTCCTCTACCTCTAGACATGCAGCTGTTTGGCTGAGGGGTTTGGTTTGCCAAAAGCACTAGCTGAGTCTAAAATCAAGTTTAGCTTTTCAAGTTTTAGTGTGACTCTCTTAAGACTAAATGTGTATCTATCTAATCATACATGGTATCAAGCAATTAGCAATCAACATCTTTTGCCAAGTCAACTCATTTCCACTTATTACTCAATGTAGCAGCATGGATCAAGCAGTCTCATTAGCTGTGAGAAGCAGACGATTCGAATCAAGTTTCAACCTTGCAAGGTAAACCTAAACACACGACGTGGTGAGGCACTCCGTCCCCACACACATCAACCGTCCCCATCGATTCCTTGGCAACAGATCAGGGCTCACCGCCTTGGCGTACAATGCCTCACTGACCCCGACTGCCGTCGTGCAGTGACATCACTTGTACCCACCATAACCGGAATGGGAGACTACGTCTCAGGTCGTGTGAGGGGCAAAGTCTACGGGCAGGTTCACTCAGGTACTAGGCTTACCGATTTACCATATTTCTCGGTATATGTTTAGTACGTTCAAATGCTTGACACACGGTACCACACCTTAATCCTTATTCCAATTTCCGTCTCGTAGACAATGCATCCCCATGGACCGTTGTCAATAGACCATTATCATTCCGATATAAAATGGGTACAATCAATTCCTGACCTCGCGCGAGTGCTAGAAAAATCACTCGACTTGTACCGAGATCCCTAATTAGTAAAACAGTTACTCGACCTAGCATACTAGTATCCATCACAAGGGAAAACCTGAGTTCATGCAACTAAGGTTTCAATCAACTCCTACACTTAAGTGCACAGTACAAGCCTACAAACATTAAGTGCAGTAAAATAGCATATAGAATAGGTTATGCATAAAACCGAGGCTTGCCTTCCAAAGTGGGGGCAGGCAGATCCTCGATGGCAGGCTCTAGTGCTGGCTCCTGGGCTAACTCCTGAGCAACTCCTTGCTTCGGAACGAGGATGTACTCCCCGTCAGCGAGATTACAGTCGGTGGCAAGGGAGGTCCGGCAAAGGGCGGGGTTCGCTACGGGATGTCCTTGCGGTCCGTCGAGGTACGGCTCATCGACGATGATGGCCGGAATCGGTCGGTCCACATGTGCAGGCGGGCGGGCTCATCGGCGGCGTGTGCTTCGGCCTGCTTACGGCGGTAGGGTTCAATCCAAGGGCACAAGGAGCTTCATGGGGTGCTAAGGAGTCTACTCGTGTAAGGAATTGAAGAAAGACTCACCATGGAGCTTGGTCTACGTACGCTGGCGATCGGGTGAAGTCTGACGACGTCGATCTGGGGTCTCCAGCAAGGTAGAGCTCAATTCCTGGCTCTGGAAGCTTCACCGAGACACGCAGAGGCTCTCTCGAGGGTCGGACGGGGCGGGGAATGGCTAGGGTGGCCGATCTACGGTGGTCGGGTCTTGGGCGGCCGCTGGCACGCCATGCGCGGAGCAATCGCCGGTGAACTTGTGCTCCGGCGAGGTTGAGAGCGAGCAGGGGCGTACGGTTGAGGCCTCGTTGGCTTTATAGTCGCGGGCGCAGTGCGTGGACACGGGTTTGGCTTGGCGCGGCGCGGTGCCCGCGGTGTCGAGCGCCGGGGCGTGCTCGGGCGCGCCAGAACACGTCGAACACGTAGGCATTTGTTTCTGCCCCTGTTCAAATGCTTGCAGAGATCGCAAACATGCGAATCTTGCCAAGGGTCTTGCACAAATCTCTTCCTGGCAACTAGGGCTAGCTATTATGTGTGAGTTCCAATGGGAGATATGCCCTAGTTCACAAGATATGGGGACGCCAAATTGGGTCTGTCTCCCTGTTCACCTCGAGAGAAAATGGATGTCAAATCATGTCAAAAGGTCTTGGCTTCGGTTCAAATTTTTCCATGGTGTTCCTTAGGTAATTTAGCTCCTTTTTGGTATTTAGACCAAGTGGGTTTGGCGCCATTAAAAAGGTGAACACATCTGATCCTTGGATTAGGGTAGTTTTGGGGACTTAGAGAGAAAAATGGAGGGCTCTTGTGTGCTCTCTACTTAGTGAATTGATTTGGGGTCTTGGTGGGGCCTTTTTGTAATATTTCTCATATTAAATTTTGTAGATATTTTAGTGTACTTAAACTTTGGTAAAAGGTTTAAGTCATGAAAGGTTCAATTGCTTATCCTTTTCATTAATCCAGTGTTTGGGGGCTAAAGGCTTAAGGAGGGGGTCTAGGGTTTTAATCTCTTTTGTTCAAGGTGATCAATGCATAACACTTTTGGGTATTGTTTTTGCCATGAACATTCCTTACTTAATCCATGGTTTCTAAAGTTTTGGGGTTTTTTCTCCTTCACTTAAACACATGTGATAATTTGGCCAAGAGTGCTTGTATTGAGCCAGGGCCTTGGGTAACACCTGGGGTGTTACATGCGCACTCGTCTGCTAACTGATGGGGCCCGCACGGCAGCTTGTGCCACATGCCCATATTCCGCACTGGTCGAGCCGACATGTGGGGCTTAGCAGACAGTTTCTACGTCGTGTGTTGCCTTAGTCTCCTTGGCGCGTGGACCCAATGCGTCAGTGTTAGACATATATGGATAGTGCGCTGTACATAGACTAGTATAGACTGATTATAGTCTTCCTTGTATAAGCTTATAGCTTTCCCTATTTAGGAGATTGTATACTTGTACTACAAGCTACTTTGGCTCTATATATGAGAGATCACCCCCTCATTGGGTGTGGTGTCTTCCCAATTCTATCTCTCTACATGGTATCACGAGTCTAGGGTCTCCCTGATTTTGTGCCTTTCCTCCCGATGCCTCTACACCTACCACATGCTGTCGCCTAACCTAGAGCATGGCAACTACCTGCGCCGCAAATCCTTCTGCTGCGCAGGTTTCTTGGATGTCCACGATCACCCACATGGACTCCTCTGCCAATGACAGCAACTCCGTCTACTCCGTCGGATATTCTCTCCTGTTCAACGATGACGTTCTTGCTGCCTAGATCGATCTCCCCATGGCGCTTCCCTATGCCACAATCGTTGTGCAGTCCTACATCCCCATGAAGCTCGACCTCCATGCGAACAAATTCTCCAAGTGGAAGGCCTATTTCGAAGCCCTGTGTGGCACCATCGAGCTACTGTCCCACATCGACGGGACGGCGCCACCCAATCCCCTCACTTTGGTTTGGCTCTAGGAGGACTGCTGCGTCCGTGCCTGGCTCTACGGCACCATCTCCGACGCCGTCCATAACCTCATCATGATACCTGACCTGATGGCACGCAAGCATTGGGATACCATCACCGCCCGCTTTGAGGCGAACAAGGCATCGCGTGCCATCTTCCTAAACCAGGCCTTCATGACCTTGACTCAGGGAGACTTGTCTGTCGAGGCCTATGGCCAGGAGATGAAGAGAGTGGCTGATCGCCTATGCGATGTCAACAACCCCGTCGACGACTCCACCATGGTGCTCAACCTCCTCAGCGGCGCTAATCCCCGCTTTAGCACCACCTGCGACATCATCACTGGTGATGCCACTATGGACTTCACCCACGCCCTCGACATGCTCGCCCTCAAGGAACTGCGGCTGGCTAAGGAGGGCAAGATGGTGAAGTCCACTGCCCTCCACGTCTCCTCCACATCCTCCTCGTCATCCTCCGACTGCACAGGCCCCTGTCGGTCATGTACATTGTCTCCCCAGCCGTTTAGGTGCAGCACCAGCAGCCGGGGAAGCAGCAGCGCAGCAGCAGGCTGCAAAAGTGCAAGAAGACCTACTTTTGCAAGGGTGGGGCGATGGCCACCACCAGCAGCAGCACCGTGCGCCTAACCCCACTGGCCCATGGATTTGCATCAATCTGTGGGGTCAGCAATAGGGACAAGCCGGTGGCAGCAGCGGTTCTGGAGGTGGCGGGCAGACATGGCGTGCTATGAGCGGTGGCCAGTAGCGTGGTGGCCCCAGCCTTCTCGGGTCCGCCCCGCAGGCCCACACCACGGTCAGCGACCAGCAGCCCGCTGGCCCCCAGTACTTCAACACGGTGGGCCTCATGGAGGCGCTGCAGCAAATTTTGCTGCAAGGTGACGCCTAGGTGATGGACACTGGTGCCTCTACACATTTGCACTCCTCTGAAGGTATCCTTCATTCTCATCTCCTAGCTGCTGATTCTTCGATCATAGTAGGCAATGGTGCACGTATTCCTATCATGACCCCCGACTCATCGATCCTTGACATCAACTCCACTAAATTTGTCCTGAACAATATCCTTGTCGCTCCTTCCATAGTTCGTAATTTACTATCTGTTCGTCAATTTACCCACGATAATGGTGGTTCTATCAAATTTGACGGTTTTGGTTTCTCTGTCAAGGAACCCAGGACGGGGCGAGTGATTCTTTGCTGCAATAGCTCGGACGACCTCTACACACTTTCACTAGCCGCCTAGTCCACTACCATCTCCCTCCTTGCAGCCTCCTCCTCCGTGTGGCATCATCGCCTAGGTCACCCTGGTCCAGCAATCTTATCTTGTCTCAAGAGAAAAATTTTAAATTTCATGTAATAAAGTAGACCACACTCTTTGTCATGCCTGTCAGCTAGGCAAACATGTCGTCTACCTTTTAGTACATCTACTTCCTACATGAGATAGTTTATTGTGATGTCTGGACATCCCTGATTACTAGTATATCTAGATGCTCATATTACTTGGTTCTACTAGATGACTTCACTCATTTTTGCTGGACATTTCCCCTTAAGCACAAGTCTGAGGTCCGTCAGCACATTGCTGATTTTATTCCTTATGTTCGCACATAGTTTAGCTACACTATTAAATGCTTCCAAGCTGATAGTGGGATAGAATTTGTTAACCATGCCATGGATGATCTCCTTGTTGCCCACAGCATCGTTTTCCATCTTTCTTGTCCCCACACTTCACCGCAGAATGTCAAGGCCAAACGTGTTCTCCGTACCCTCAACAACTCTGTGCGTACCCGGCTCCTTCATGCATCCATGCCACCCAAATATTAGTTTGAGGCCCTCGCATCTGCCACATACTTGCTTAACCGCATACCTTCCTCCTCCATACACCATGAGGTTCCATACACCCGTCTGTACAATACCCCTCCTTCCTATGAGCACTTGCGGGTCTTTGACTGTCTCTGTTATCCAAACTTACAGGCCATGTCTCCGCATAAGCTTGCGCCCCGTTCTGCCGCCTGTGTCTTCTTAGGGTACCCTTCTACTCCCAAGGGGTATTGCTGTTTGGATCTCTCCACACACCGAATTATTATTTCCCGTCATGTTGTATTTGATGAGCTTAGTTTTCCATTCGCTCATGACCCTCCTACTCCCGCTAGCTCCTTCGATTTTCTTCTTGGTCGCGACTTGGATACTGCGCCTTGTGTTGCTGATCATGCAGCTAGTGACTCCTCGTCGGGTGGGTGTGGCCCTGTGCCCCTACCTAGCATCTTCTCCTCTGGTGGGCGTGGTTTCATACCCTCATCCAGCGCTTCGGATGCTCCTACTCGGGGCAGGTGTGGTCTCGTGCCCCCGTCAGGATCTCTCGACGACACAGGGGCCGTTGCTCCCAGCGGCTCTAGATCAGGGGCTTCGCCCCCTGGTCCTCCCTGCCACCTCCGGTCCCCGTGTAACACCCTAAATTTGGGGGTATAAAATTTCTTGCTAATTACCAACCAAATTCAGGTGTTACTCTTCTCTCTCTAGTTTCACCCTCTCCTTTTTTGTAGAATTAGTTTCACCCTCTCCAAACCATATGAGTCATGAAATGTTGCATCATGTTGAGCTCCAAATATTCTTTGAATTGTTGCACATGTTTGATTTGGTTTGAATTTGAAACTTGATTTGAATTTGAATTGAAAACCCTAGAGAAAATAAATAGAAAAGCAATTAGAAATTCCTTGAAAAATAGAAAAGGAAATTCAGCCCAAGTCGGCCCATTAGGCCCAGCTCCACGCGTGCGGCCACACCCACGACCGCGCGTTCTCTGGCCACTTCCTCACACTCGAAGCCCACCTGTCAGCTCTCGTCACGCGCCCGCGGATCTAATCTCGGCCGTTGATTTTAGATATAATGGCTGAGCAGATCCGATACTCCTTCGCGTGTAATTTTAGCTAAAGAGACCCTGAATTTTCAGGTAATAGAACCCGCCGTCCCTGGTTTTTGCGCGCAGGCCCCTATGTTCTTTTAAACAGCCCCCTGTGCTTTTAAATAATTACAGAATTAGACTTATTTTCATATTTCAAACTTCAAAACTTGTTTATTTCATATCTTTTTCATATGAACTCCAAATTTAGTGATTCAAATTGGAACATGTTCATAGGAATATTCTCTGTTCAAATAAATTATGTCCATACATAGTCTGTACACTCTAATTTTACACTTAGACTAGAAGTTAGTGCATGTGTTAATTCATTTGTTAATTAAATAAATAAAAAGGAGAAACCTAGTTGCAAATGAATATTTAATGTTGTGAGATTAATAATGTGCCATGTAAGAATTGGTTTCTGGTATAATTGTGTGTCTCACTAAAGTTAGTAGAACTAAAACTATGTAATCCCTAATGACTAGGGAATTACTGATTTCTAATTATATTAAACCCTAGCATTTAAGTTTACCCTACTTATTCTAGGTGTTTTATCCACTTGTGTTCAGTTGATTGTACATGTTTGATGTGCTGTTCATTTGTACTTTCCAAATGTATTGAATGTATGATCGCTTTATTTAGACAACGAGCAGCCCGTGGTTCCTGAGTGTGTTGCCGAAGATCTTCCTGAGCAACAACCTAGAGAAGGCAAGTGTCCTCTGACCCATTATGTCCTATCTACTTATAATTCACTGTCCCGCATTACTTAATTGAAACCTAAGGATTGACTAGCTTTGTATTTACCTTGTCCTTGATTACCTTTTGGGTTATTATGGTTAGCTTCATGCTATTGCTTTACTTTAATCAATGAACATGATGTGAATATTATGATACGATGATGTTATCTCGATGATGTTCTTGTGATTACTTTAGGGGACTCAGGTTGTTTCCTGAGTACCTCTCCGTAAGGACCTGTTTAGGGAGTGACAACCTGGGATAACAGTGCAACCATGAGAGTGGAATGGGACCCCCTTAGCTGATTAATTAGAGGAACCAAAGGAGTAGTTGGCTTCGCCGTAGGGCTGTCAATGGGGTCTGGGCACATCACTTGCTCTGCCGAGGCTGGTTGCAGAGGTTCTCGATTTGGTTTTGTTAGTCACGCTTCCTTTGGGGAGATGTACTGTGTTTATCAAACTAGAGAAACCTAATGGGCGGCTATGACCTCTGGTGAATCCTTGTAAAGGCTACGTAGTGAGACCCTGCTAGGTCACTTTGGTAGTGATTAATGGGGAGGCTAGAACCCCAGGCAGGAAGGGAACCATGACTTGTGGGTAAAGTGTGCGACCTCTGCAAAGTGTTAGAAACTGGTATATCAGTCGTGCTCACGGTTATGAGCGACCTTGGGATCCTCTTTGATTAGAAGAACTTTGGTTACTTTTGTGATGATGGTTATAATTTTGATCTCTGGTATTTCCTCTTGGAGGGAGTACTGCTGGGAAATTACTGGGTTTATTACTAAAATTTGGCTCTACTTATAGTAATAAAACATGACCAACTAAAAGCAACTGCTTAACCTTAACTCCATATATAGCTAGTCTACTTTAGCCAAATGGGACATTTGCTGAGTACGTTGATGTGTACTCACCCTTGATTTACAAACCATCCCACCCAGGTTGTCCCCACTATACTCAGTGCTCAGGAGGAGATGCTGGCAACATGGAGGACTTTGAGGAGTTTCAGGACTACGATGAGTTCTAGTTTATCTTAGTGGCAAACCCCCAATCAGCTGCCTGTGTAGGCCTACACTCTACGTTTCGTATTTCTGCACTTTGATATTAATGTTGAAGACTATGGCTATGTATTAGAATCTGTGGATGTCTTGGACATCTTGATGTAATTAAAGTACCTTTCCGCTATTTACTTTGAGCATTGTGTGATGATGTCCAATTATGTAATCGCTGTGTATGTGTACATGGTTCGCATTCGGTTTGCCTTCCAAAACCGGGTGTGACATAAGTGGTATCAAAGCCTTGCTGACTGTAGGACCGCTAACCTATATTAGAATGGTCGCCCTAAGGACTATAGACCTCTACCCTTACCTTGACCTTAGTATCCTTTCAAAAGTTGGTCATCTTGACCAATTCTATGTTATCGACTTGTCTCACAAAAAAATTTGTCTCACTTTTCTTTCTGTTTACTTTCTGGTCATATAGTTCTACTCTCACTCTTGTGCTTATGATGTTTTTTGTAGATGGCCCATATTAGATGCACTGCACGTAAGTTTGTGATCCCCTTTTTGCCTTCTCGCCTGGCGGAGTGTCCACTGCATCGCACGGTGCTAGGTCAGTCCAGTCACCTAGCGAGACTGCATCGTCGCCTGCACGAGGAGCAGGAGCGCCGACACTAGGAGCAGCAGGACTCTTCCCCCTCGCCTCAGCAGGAGGTGGAGTCTGGGAGGCAGCCTTCCCCTGCACCTCAGCTAGAGATGCCTCCTGCACCACCATAGGGCATCTCGGTTGCTGGAGGAGACCCTGAAGGAGACAGAGATGACAACGACGCCAGTGGCAGTTCGAGCCACGGCACTGAGCTCTCAGAGGAGCCAGAGCCGGAGGGATGGATCGCTAGACCCATCACTCGCGACAACGCTCGCGGGTGTCACTTCCACGACGCTCTTGACACCTTGTTGCATCAGGACTTCGATCGACACACTTAGTCCATCGAGTACCATTGTGTAGTCTACCAGCATTGTCGTGGGTTATACCCGGACTAGTGGGAGGCTACTTGCTTGGTGCGCCATCCAGACTATGATCTCCGGGGTGTAGAGGCCTTCTCAGAGCACTATTCTATTACTGAGAGGGATACTGCTGAGGCAGCCATGCAAGATGCAGCATGACGTGCACTTTCTCAGTATTGGTCGTTGTTCAGCGGGGTAGCTGATGGCCTTGACCTGAAGTACTACCCTCGCTGTTCGACCGGCAATGCTAGAGGTGTGATTGTCTCGCCTGCTGGTGAGGGCAATCCCAGGCTGAACAGCATGGTCAACCTGGTCACCATGCTCAACACCGAGCTGGACCACGCCCTTGATGAGTTGGGCAAGGTTTGGGTGGAGGTTGCAGAATTGCGTGCAGAGTGCACAGCACGCCACTATCTGGATAGTGGTTCTCCCGTCCCTGTCGGGATTTAGCACCCTTCCCGCTCATCGCCCCATGGTCGCTTTGAGTATGGTACCCCTGATTGCAGGACCCAGATAGATTTGGATCCATAGATTGGCGGAGTCGGAGTCTGTAATAATGATTAATTCAGTATCTTAGTCTTAGTCAGTCTTAGTTAGAGTTAGTTTGCTTATCATTTGTTTGATGCTTGTCATGATGAACATGTAATGAAGTTGGCTCTTTGTATTGATTGTCATCAAGGTGTGGGTATCCCCAGCAACTTGGTGTAGTTATTAATAAAGTCAGTTATTTAGTTGGGTAATCCCTTTATTTCCACCTCCCTCTTCATCTGAGAGTCTGTCAGTGAAGATGATCGTTTGTTTAGTGCTATGAAGATTTTCGTATATCTTTTCTTATCCTGAAAGACTGTAGAGTCAGATCTGATGTGTGTGTGCTTTCTACAGATGTCTGAGAAAAGGTGCAGAGGTGCAAGGTGTGCTCAGCCGGAACTGCAGGCACCCTAGGAGGAGGCAGCTCAGCAGCAGCAGTTGCCACCACCACCCCCGATGACAGTTGAGCAGATGTTCATGATGCAAACTTAGGTAGTCCAAGTAATTGGTCAGACCCTAGTAGCAATGCAGCAGGTGTAGCAGCAGCCACCCCCACCTCAGCCTCAAGTGCAAGTTCAGATGCAACAAGTGCCCAGAGACAAGCGGGTAGAATTCATGAGGAGCCATCCCCCTGTCTTTGCCCACTCTGCTCATCCCATGGATGCTAAAGATTGGTTGTGTACTGTGGAGCGTGAGTTGCACACTGCCCAGTGCAATGATCCCGAGAAGGTTCTGTATGGTCCCCGTCAGCTAAGGGGAGCAGCACAGTCCTGGTGGGAGTCTTACCTTGCCACTCATGCCGACCCTAAAGCCATCACCTTTGAGGAGTTCAAGGATAACTTCCATCGCTACCATATGCTAGAAGGACTGATGATAGTAAGGAAGGAGGAGTTTCTGGCATTGAAGCAAGGTCCCCTGTCTATCAGTGAGTATAGGGACAAGTTTCTGCAGCTGTCACGTTACGCCCGAGAAGATGTCAACATGGATGCTAAGAGGCAGTACCGTTTTCTGAGAGGATTGGTTGACCCCCTTCACTACCAGCTGATGAATCACACTTTCCCCACCTTCCAGCATTTGATCGACCGAGCAATCATGACTGAAAGGAAGCGCCGAGAGATGGAGGATAGGAAATGCAAGATTGGTGGATCTCAGTCCGGGAATAGTAGTCGTCCCCGCTACTCCAGCAACCCACACCAGCAATTCAAGCAAGGTCACCCTCAAGGTCACAAGCATCAGCGTCAGCACCAGTACCAGAGGCAGTTTCCTCGGCAGCAGCAGCAGTATCGTTAAAGCAATCAGCAGGGAGGAAATCAGTACCAGCGTCAGAATAACTAGGCAGCTCGCTTTCCTGCCCCAACAACCAACCAGAATAGCCAAGCAGCTCCATCACAAGTAGGAGGTCGTGCATGCTTCTACTGTGGAGAACAAAACCACTGGGCGAAGAACTGTCCAAAGAAAGCAGCTCAGCAGTCACCAGCAGTCAATACCCCAGCAAGACAAGGAGCGCCACAGCAAGCACCAGGAGGCCGTGGTCAGGCCTACAACGGTGGAAAGGTGAACCACCTGGAGGTAAAAGCAATCCATGATGCTCAAGATGTGGCAGTAGGTATGTTTCAAGTCGAATCCTATCCAACAAAAGTATTATTTGATACTGGTGCCACACATTCTTTTGTTTCTACATCTTGGGTAGAATCACATGACATCCCCATAGAATCAATGATCCCACCTTTAAGAGTTAATTCAGTTGGGGGAAATTCAGTCCAATAGGATTTGTCCGAATCTAAGGATTGAAATAAGGGGGATAGACTTCCCCGCTAACCTAGTAGTAATGGGAACTCAAGGGTTAGATGTCATCCTAGGGATGAATTGGCTGCACAGAAATCTAGCCACTGTCAGTTGTGACAAGAAAACAGTTAAGTTGGTGTCCCCATCCAGAAAGGAAGTAGTAACTAAGCTATACTTGCCTAAACTAGAAGGAGCCTGTCACCATTTATCAGTAGATGACAAGGAGTCTAATCCGATTGAGGCAATTAGAATTGTGTCAGAATTCCCCGACGTGTTCCCTAAAGAGTTACTAGGTATGCCACCTGAAAGGAAGGTTGAATTTGCCATAGACCTTATCCCAGGCACCGCCCCTATCTCCAAGAAAGCATATCGAGTATCCGGGCCAGAGTTGGTGGAACTCAAGAAGCAAATTGATGAGTTGTTAGAGAAAGGCTATATCAGACCAAGTACCTCGCCTTGGGCAGCCCTAGTGCTATTTGTGGAGAAGAAGGATGGTACAAAGAGGATGTGCATTGATTACAGAGCTTTGAATGAAGTCACTGTCAAGAACAAGTACCCCCTACAGTGAATCGAGGACCTATATGATCAGTTGAGAGGAGCCAGTGTTTTCTCAAAGATAGATCCGAGGTTAGGTTACCATCAGCTCAGAATCCGACCTGTAGATATACCGAAGACAACATTCTTCACCAAGTATGGATTATATGAGTTCATGGTTTTGTCATTCGGTTTGACGAATGCGCCAACTTAATTCATGTACCTAATGAATAGTGTGTTCATGAATTACCTCGACAAGTTTGTAGTGGTGTTCATTGATGATATTCTTGTATATTCCTAGAATGTGCAAGAGCATGAGGAACATTTGAGAAAAGTACTTCAAAGGCTACGAGATTGCCAGTTGTACGCCAAACTTATCAATTGTGAGTTCTGGATCAGCGAAGTTCTGTTCTTGGGCCATATTATAAACCGAGATGGACTAGCTGTGGATCCAAAGAAGGTAGCAGCGATTCTGGACTGGAAAGCACCAAAAGATGTCCGAGAAATCAAGAGTTTCATTGGAATGGCCGGTTACTATCGGCGTTTCATTGAAGGTTTTTCCAAGATTGCTAGACCAATGACAGCCTTGCTAGCAAAGAAGGTTGAGTTCAAGTGGACCCCAGCGTGCCAAGAATCATTTGAGATGTTGAAGTAGAAGTTGACAACAGCACCGATATTGGTTCTGCCAGATGTTCACAAGCCGTTCTCAGTATATTGTGATGCTTCGTATACCGGACAAGGATGTGTGTTAATGCAGGAAGGGAGAGTAGTGGCATACTCGTCCCACCAATTGAAGGTTCACGAGAAGAATTACCCCACTCATGATCTGGAGTTAGCAGCAGTGGTTCATGCACTGAAGACCTAGAGACACTATCTTTATGGGTAGAAGTGTGATATCTACACGGATCACAAGAGCCTCAAGTACATATTCACTCAGTCAGAGTTAAACATGAGGCAGCAAAGATGGCTAGAATTGATCAAAGACTATGAGCTGGAGATCCATTATCACCCAGGCAAAGCAAATGTGGTTGCAGATGCTCTGAGAAAAAAGAGTCAAGTTAATATGTTGGCCACTCACCCGATGCCGTTCGAGCTAGCAAAGGAATTCGATAGGCTGAGTCTCGGATTTCTGAACAACACTCAAGGAGTGACAGTCGAGCTAGAACCCACCCTAGAGCAAGATATTAGGAAGGGCCAAAGGGAGGCTGAGAAGATCAACGAGATCCGGCAGCTGATCATACATGGGAAAGGTCCATATTTCCGTGAAGATGCAGAAGGAGTGATATGGTTCAAGGATAGGCTGTGCGTTCCCGACATCAGATCGATCTGGGAACTGATTCTCAAGGAAGCTCATGAGACAACATATTCTATACACCCTGGTAGCGAGAAGATGTATAAAGACCTGAAAAAGAGATTCTGGTGGTACGATATGAAAAGGGAGATAGTAGAGTATGTTGCCAGATGCGATAGTTGTTAGAGGATAAAGGCAGAACATCAGAGGCCCGCAGGCTTGTTGCAGTCATTGCAGATTCCTCAGTGGAAATGGTATGAGATTGGGATGGACTTTATAGTCGGTCTGCCCCACACTTGAACTGGTTATGACTCCATCTGGGTAGTAGTGGACCGTTTAACAAAGGCAACCCATTTCATACCAATCAAGACCACCTATAACAGTGCAGTGTTGGTAGAATTATACATGTCTCGGATTGTGTGCTTGCATGGCATTCTAAAGAAGATAGTATCAGACAGAGGCACCCAATTTACTTCTCATTTTTGGCAGCAGTTGCATGAAGCTTTGGGCACACACTTGAAGTTCAGTTCAGCCTATCACCCACAGACAGACGGTCAGACAGAGACGAAAGTAGCCTAGGGGGTGAATAGGCAAAACCTAAAATTTATAAACTTAAACACACACTAAGGTCAGGGGTTAGCGTTAGAATTAAATTTAAGAACAAAAGAATATTTCTCTTGCTAGGAGTTGCTCAAAGATTGCAGATGACGTATGGGAGTCAAGTCAACTTCACACTTAGCAAGGAAGCGTTAGAGAGGGAAAACAAATCAAATAAGAATCAAGGCGAGTGAACATGATGATTTGTTTTACCGAGGTTCGGTTCCAAAGAACCTAGTCCCTATTGAGGAGGTCACAAAGACCAGGTCTATTTCAACCCTTTCCCTCTCTCAAACGGTCACTTAGACCGAATGAGCCTTTTCCTTAATCTCCTGGGTCACTTAGACCCCAGAAGGACCACCACACACTTTGGTGTCTCTTGCTTCGATTACAAGTCACTTGAGAAACAGAAGGGAAAAGAAAAAGGCCAAGTCAAGCAACAAGAGCAACAAAAGAACACAAATGATCCTCTCACAAGCCCTAATGCACTAGAGTTTCTTTTGGGGCTTTGAGTGGATTGATTGCTTTCATTGTGTCTTGGAGTGTTGAGTTTTGCTCTTGTAATGAATGAGAGCTCAGAAATGCTTAAATTGATATGAATGAGGTGGTTGGGGGTATTTATAGCCCCCAACCATTTCCATAGCCGTTGGTGAAGGCTGCTGGCGATGAGCGCACCAGACAGTCCGGTGCGCCACCGGACAGCCATTGTGCACTGTCTGGTGCGCGCCATGTCAGCGCTTCTGTTAGGGTTCGAAGCTGGTCGAACATTGGAGCCTTTGTCGTCTTGCTGCACCAGACAGTCTAGTGCCACATCGGATAGTTAGGTGCCCTCTGACTTTTGTGCTCTGACTTCTGACATGCACTGTTCACCGCGGCAGGTGACCATTGGCGCGCAGTGAGCCGTTGCTCTGCTGGCTCACCGGACAGTCCGGCACACCGGATAGTCCGGTGAATTATAGTGAAGCGCGCTATGATAGAACTGCCCAAATTATCCCAGCTTAAGTGCCCATGTCGCGCCTTAGAGGCCGCAACACACTTAAATCAGAATAATCCGCCAGTCCCTCAGATCTAGTCTTATGAAGCCACTTATCCAGGATCAAATACCACTAATCCCACTCAATGGTGAGTCACAGAGGAACACAATAAAATAGGAAACCTCAAATCAAGGTACTAGAGTTATTACATAAATCGGAGTTTTTCAAGTAAACTGAAGTAAGTTCATAATTTAAATTGCAGCGGATAGTCGATATCGTCGAAATATGAGGAATAGGGCAAGGCCTAGCCCACTACTCCTTCTGCTCCTCTCCTACTAGAGCAGCATCCCACTCGACCGTCCAACCCAGTGGCAGGATGGTAGGCCAAGTCACACCATCAACCATATCCTGAAGCATACCTACAAAAAATTATACCACAAGCAAGGCTGAGTATACTAATACTCAGCTAGACTTACCCGGTGTGAGGAATCTACTCCTCTACCTCTAGACCATGCAACTGTTTTGCTGAGGGGGTTTGGTTTGCCAAAAGCACTAGCTGAGTCTAAAAGCAATTTTAGCCTTTCCAATTCTAGTATCATTACTTTTAGATAAATTTGCTCCTTCTAAGCATACATGGTAGCAATCATTAGCTGTGAGAAGTAGATGAATCGAATCGAGTTTTTAAACCTTGCAAGGTAAACCTAAACACACGACATGTAAGGGCACTCCGTACCCACAAATGTCAACCGTCCCCATCGATTCCCCATTCGCGGCCAGGGCTCACCGCCTTGGCATACAATGCTCCACTGACCCCGGCTGCCACCTTGCAATGACCGCAATTGTACCCACCATAGCTAGCATGGGAGACCCAGTCTCAGGACAAGTGAGGAGAAAAGTCCGCGCCCAGCTTCACTCAGGTACTAGGTTTACCGGTTACCATATTTCCCGACATGTGTTTAGTACGTTCAAACGCTTGACTCAGGTATCCACACATTAATCCTTAATTCCTTTTCCTATCTCATGGACAAGGCATCCACCCTGGATCCAAGTCTATAGACCATCATAGGTCCCGTTATCAAGATGAATACACTCAATTCCCGACCTCGCGCGAGTGCTAGAAAAATCACTCGACTTCTACAGAGATCCTAGTTAGCAAGCAGCTACTCGATCTAGCATACTAGTATCCATCTCAAAAAGGAATCCTGAATTCATGCAACTAAGGGTTTCAAGCAACTCCTACACTTAAATGCACATTACAAGCCTACAAACATTAAGTGAAGTAAAGTAGCATATATATCACTGGTTATGCATAAAACTGGGGCTTGCCTTCAATTGCTGGGGCTGCGGGGAGATCCACGATGGCAGGCCCGGGAGCTGGCTCCTGATCTTCCTCGTGGACAACTCCTTGCTCAGGAATGAGCACGTACTCTCCATTAGCGAGGTTGCAATCTAATGAATGCAATGGATAAGATATATGTATGGCATGATATGCAATTTTAGCAATTAAAATTGTATGGTGAAAGATTAAATAAATAAGGTAGAGCTAAATCTTTCTACTAGAGATTTCTGTGGTATACTTAGTAAATTAGGGTCAAGTTTGATTACTGAATGGTCACACTATTTTTAGTGTTCCTCTGATTTTTCCTTTTATGTTTTAGTGAAATTATAACAAGATTCCTAGCTGCATTTATTGGGGTGAGATTCATTAATCTTTCTAATTTATCTTTTCCTTTCTTTTTTTCTTTTATTACCTTAAGGTGGGTTTGAACTACAAGCCAGTGTTATGAATTTCTAAAAATTCTGCAAAAAATACAGTGGCTTCTCACTTGTGTATAACTCTCTGTCTCAAAAATTGGGGCTTAAAAAGTGAAGGGTTCTCTCTATACAAATTATCAAGTTTTAGGGCAGAGGGGGTGCTTTGAACTACAACTCTCCTTTAACAATAGTTTTTTCTCTAAGTCTCATTTTTGGTGGCATCTAGGTGTAATAACATGACTTTTCACCAAATTTCAGCCACTAATACTTATTGGTCATTTTACTGTGATCTCATAAAGTTTCTAGCCAATGGGGTGCTTTCTACTACCACTATACTTGAAAAATATCAAACAACAGATTTCTAAATTTTCCTGTCTTATTCTTTGTGCAAGAGCAATCATTCTAGAATTTGGCAACTTTTTGCTTAAGGGAAAGGGTGGTAGGATTTCTTTGATTATATGGCTTTTTTCATGAGGTAGGGGGAATGGGTGTTATTTTGTAGGTTTGAATAGGTTTTGCATTTTTCTCTAGTGGTCTACTTCATCAATAATTTGGTAAAAATTTGTTTGCCCATTGTTGCACAATTTTTGGCTTTCTTATGATTTAATTGGATCATGGCTAAAAATCAAGTTTTAATTGTTCAACTCACTTATGATGATGGGCTGGGTTGTTCTAGTAGTTAGGAGTCTAATGAATTTTTCTTACCCATATTGAAATGGTCCTTATATTTATAATTATGGCCTTTCTAGATTTACTAGTTCCTAATAAAATAACTAACTCTGGATTTGCTCTGGACTAGGGTTCTCTGTATTTTTCCTAGGTTCTTCATTACCTAAGTAGACTAGGAAAAATATGTTCATCCTCTCTTCATTAATTTCTATTGCTTTTCATAATTTCCTACGTTTTGGACAGATATAGTCTTTAATAGCAAAACTTGAGTTAATCTTGTATACTGGGGTGCTCAATATTTTTAAATAGTGCCTAAGATGGGTTTGTATTTCTACAAATTTTCTTAAGTCTAGCACAGGAGTATTTCTATTTTTCTTTATTTAAACTAGGTTTGGGCAGTTTTCTTATTTAATTCTAAACACTAAAATTAAATACAGAAATCATAGGGTTCAATATTTTTGTTCAATAGTTCACTTTATTTGGAATCTAGGAAAATTGGTTTGACTAAATATGGTTAAATTTTTCTCAAGATATGATTTTCCTAAGTTCACTGCTCATTTAAAAAGAATAAACAGAATGGTTAAAGGAAAAAGGTTTTGCATCAGGGTCCCTGGCAAAAGTTTCTAAGTTTCCTTTGCAGACGGGTCCTCGGGTTACTATTCACATGAGTCGCTGACAACGCAGAAAACTCCCTAGGGTTCGGCTAAATCAAACCCGCGGTCCTTCCCATATTGAAACAGTAGTCGTGGCGAAGGAAAAGGGCGGAGGGTCTTACCCGCGGCGAGATTGCTCCGGTGAAGTGGATGAGGGTGTAGGGGAGGTCTTGACGGTCACACCGATGTGTGGATCGTCTCCGGGGATGGTCGGTGTAGGTCGATCCACGCACGTAGGCAGGGGAGCTCGTCGGCGGCGAGGACTCCGGCCTAACCATGGCGGTAAAGTTCAGAATTGGTCAGTGAGCTCCACTAGTGGTCTAGGAAGACATGGGTGCGAGGAATTGGAGAATGGCTCAACGGATTGCTCGGTCAACGCGCGGCTGCGGGCGACCGAAGTCCGGCGACGATGATCTTGCGGTTCCAGTGAGACAAGGCCTCGATTCTTGCTTTGGGGAAGCTGTCCAAGAGCTCGGTTGAGGCTGCAGGTCTCTGGAAAAGGGTGGCCACGGTGGCCGGCACTTGGGTGGCTCGGGCAGGTGGCGCAGAGCTCGCCGGAGCTAAGGGTGGTGCCTGGCCAGCGTGGGTGAGTGCAGAGTGAGGTGAGGCGCGTCTGGGGGTGGTGTTAAAGGCGCGGGCGAGCACGGTCGAGGGGTGGCTCTAACACACGCTTGGGGTGTGCGCAGGCGAGCGCCAGTGCGCGCTCTGGCGCCTGGGCATGGCGTCGAGCACGAGGCAGCGCAGAGAGAGGTCATGTTCAAGCGTGGATGGGCTCCAAATCTTTGCGATTATTGCCATGATCCCATTGAGAGATCTCTTCCCCTAACATTCCTTTGTCATTTGACGTGTCTAGGGCACGCATATCGATGCCATCTTCACACACGTTGTAGAGGGGTTAGTTTAGAACAAAATTGTCAATGGGGACTTAAGGATTTGAGCTAGGGATTAAGGTAACGTGCTCAAGTTCTAGGTGAAGGCTGAAATTCAGAAATCTGAATTTCAGATTCTCCCTAGAGAGTTTCCACTTGGAGGGCCTTTTTGGGGTTTTTAATAAACTATTTTGGCCAAACTTTTATAACAATTATTGTAGTTTAGTTAGTGTATTTCAACTTTAATAATTGGCCTAAGCCATGATTTCATGTTTTTCATGGCCTTTTACCCATTTCTTCCTTTCTACTTAAATGGCCCAATTAGGGTTGTTCTAGGGTTTTAGCAAATTCTTTCCTTTTTGAATGCACCATATGATTTAGGCATGATCCTTAAGATAAAGACTTAGTGGTACTTTTATTCTCAAGTTGATGGGTGTCTTTTGCCTAATTTGGTTCACATGAAATAATGGTTCTTGAGTTAGCACTGAGAAGGACTTTGAGAATTACTAGGGTGTTACACCCTTCCCCCCTTAAAGGAATCTCGTCACGAGATTCGGGTCAGAGTCCTCCGGGGTGAAGTGAAGGTTAAGGCTTGCTTGAATTTGGTGGTTTGTTTACCAAGGTTCTTTTTAGTAAACTGCTCTTTGAATGTCATCTTCTTTGCAACTTCAGAAGGAAGTCCTCTTAGTTTTAGTCTCACAATTAACTCCTTTTATGCTAAGATCATCATTCTTATATTTAGATTCAAAGGGCAGGGGGAGGGGTTGGGCATGGTTACATACCAATTCCTTTAGGTAGACAATTGAGGAAGTTCGAACGTAGAAATTCCTCAGTCTCCCAAGTAGCCTCTTCCTCTGTGTGATTACTCCATTGGATCTTATACATTTTGATCGATTTAGCTCGAGTTGACCTTTCTTTTCAATCTAGAACCTTGGAAGGGTACTCTTGGTACGACAGATCTGGCTCTATCTCCACTTCTAGTTCTGCTATGATCTCGGTTGGCAATCGAACACATTTCTTCGGTTGGGATACATGGAATACATTGTGGATGACAGACATTTTTGGAGGTAACTTCAATTTGTATGCCATGGGTCCACATGCTTCTATGATCTCATAAGGTCCAATGTAATGAGGGGCTAACTTGCCTTTGATCCCAAACCTCTGCACTCCTTTGGTGGGTGATACCTTCAGGTATACGAAATCTCCCACTTCAAACTGGAGAGGTTTCCTTGTCTTATCATGGTAACTCTTCTGCTTGGCCTGAGCAGCTTCTAGATTCTTCCTAATTAGCTTGACTTTCCTTTTAGCTTCAGTCACTAAGTTAGGTCCAAAAATTTCTCTTTCTCTAGGCTGAGACCAATTGAGTTGTGTTCGACACCTTCTTCCATATAGGGCTTCGAAGGGTGCCATCTTTAGGCTAGATTGATAACTGTTGTTATAAGCAAACTCTGCCAATGAGAGGTACTTATCCCAGTTCTTGCCGCAATCGATCGCACAAGCCCTTAACATATCTTCAAGAATTTGATTTACCCTTTCGGTCTGACCATTAGTCTGTGGGTGATAAGCTGAACTTCTTATTAGCTTGGTTCCCAAAGACTCTTGCAGTTGTTCCCAAAATCTGGCAACAAATTGGATTCCTCGGTCAGAGACAATGGTCCGGGGTAATCCGTGCAAACACACGATTTGGTCAATGTACAACTCTGCATACTTCTGAGCCTTATCTGTGGTGTGCACTGGAAGAAAATGTGCCACTTTTGTCAGTCAGTCCACAATGATCCAAATCGAATCATGATGTCGAGAGGTATTGGGTAGACCCACAATAAAATCCATGCTGATGTCATCCAATTTCCATGAAGGTACTAATAGGGGTTGCAAGGCACCAGCTGATTTCAAGTGGCTTGCATTTATCCTCTGACATGTGTCACATTCTGATACATATTGGGCTATCTCCCTCTTCATTCTGGTCCACCAATACAAGGGCTTTGGATCATGGTACATTTTGGTGCTCCCGAGATGCATAGAGAATTTGGAGAGATGAGCTTCATCCAAGATTTTCTTCTTGAGATCCTTACTTTTAGGAACCACCAATCTGCTTTCAAACCACAATATACCCTTCCCATCTTGGCGAAAACACTTGTACTTCTCTGTCTTTTGATGGAGGTTCCCTTTAATGATTTGCACTCCCTTGTCACTGAGCTAGGCCATGATTATCTGGTCTTGCAAAGTTGGCTCAACGGAAATGTGAGACAAAGCACCAGAAGGAATCACTTCAATCTTCATTTTGCTCAACTCATCACATAGGGTGTTGATGCAAGAATACATCATAACACAGTTGCATTGTGATTTCCGACTCAAGGCATTAGCTACTACATTGGCTTTTCTTGGGTTGTAGTGTACCTCTAGGTCATAGTCCTTGATCAGCTCTAGCCATCTTCTCTGTCTCATGTTGAGATCAGCCTGAATAAAGATATACTTGAGGCTCTTATGATCTATGAAGATGTTGCAGTGGGTTCCCATTAGATAGTGTCTCCACATCTTCAATGCATGAACCACGACTGCTAACTCCAAGTCATGAGTGGGATAATTCTGCTCGTGAGGCCTGAGTGCCCTGGATGCGTAGGCAATGACCCGGTTGTCTTGCATCAAGACACAACCTAGTCCAGTGCCAGAGGCATCACAGTACACGTCAAATGGCTTGCCGCTGTCAGGTTGCGCTAACACCGGTGCTGTGGTCAGATGTTGCCTCAATGTGTGGAAGACATCTTCGCACTTCTGACCCCAATCAAACTTGGCTCCTTTCTTTAATAATTCAGTCATGGGCTTCACAATACGAGAGAAATCTAAAATGAATCTTCGATAATAACCGGCCAATCCTAGAAAACTTCGAATCTGACGGACAGTTGTTGGCGGCTTCCAGTTCATCACTTCTTGCACTTTATCCGGATCAACAGCTATGCCTGTCTGAGAGACAGTGTGACCCAAGAATTTGATTTCCTTTAGCAAAAAATCACATTTAGACAGTTTGGCATAAAGACGGTGCTCTCGCAGACGTTGAAGCACTACATGCAAATGACCGGCATGCTCTTCTTCGTTCTTTGAGTACACCAAGATATCATCGATGAAAAACACCACGAACTTGTCTAGTTCAGGCATGAAGACATAATTCATCAGATACATGAAGTATGCTGGCGCATTAGTCAGCCCAAATGACATTACCAAATATTCATATAGCCCATATCTGGTTGAGAAAGCAGTCTTCGGAATGTCACTTGCTCGTATCTTGATCTGATGATAGCCGGAGCGAAGGTCTATCTTGGAAAACACTTTGGCTCCGACCAATTGATCGAAAAGAACATCAATACGAGGCAAAGGATACTTGTTCTTGATAGTCACCACATTGAGTGGGCGGTAATCTATACACAGCCTCAAGCTTTCATCCTTATTTTTCACAAACAAGGCCGGACAACCCCAAGGTGAAATACTTGGGCGAATGAAACACTTGTCTAACAATTCTTGCAATTACTTCTTCAATTTAGCCAATTCAGCAGGTGGCATCCGGTAAGGCCTCTTGGAAATAGGTGTCGTTCCCAGTTGCAACTCGATGGCGAATTCAATATCCCGGTCTGGTGGCATTCCTGGCAATTCATCATGAAAAACATCTGCATACTCACATACCACTGGAATCTTCTTCAAGGGCAACTCTATCATAGCAAAAGCACATGATCGAGTAGAATCTTGGCTGGGTAGATACAACACAAGGTCTTCAAAGGTAGGAGAATGGATCTCCAGAGCTCTGGCAGCTACATCCAACACCACTCATTGTTGAGTCATCCAGTCGGCTCCAAGAATGATGTCCATACCTTCTAATCCCAAAATCAGGAGTGTGGTTTTGAAGATTCTACTTCCTAGTGAGATAGGCACATTTTGGTTTAATTGGTTGGTTGCAATTTTACCCCTAGGTGTTGCTATCATGAAGGATCCTTTTGCATGATAGAAAGGCAGTTGACATTTAGCACTAAACTTCTAGCTAATGAAACTATGAGATGCACCAGAATCAAACAGAATTAATGCAGGTTGATTAAAAACTGAAAAGATACCAGTCATGATGGGGGCTCCCTCAGGTAACTCCTCCAGAGTAGTGAAGTTGAGCTTCCCTTGCCTGACTTGCACCTTCTGCTTTCTTCCCCTGTCTTGAATCGGTGTTGGCATCTGCCTCTGCTGATTCCTTGGGCAATTCTTGGCATAATGGCCCACATTGCCACAAGTGAAGCACTTGTTCCCATTTCCCTGGCAGAACTGCTGCTGCTGAGGTTGATTGTTCCTTGAAGCAGGAGCTGGAAAGCGGTTGGGTGCTGGCTGCTGCTGCTGAGGTGGCCTGATCACCCATCTACCTGCCTGCTGCTGAAATCCTCTGCTCTGATTGTTGGAAACAATCCTGAACCTCTGGGGTTGAGCAGAGGGTGCTGTCATCGGCGCCTTTCTCTTCTTCTCTGCCCAGTGAGCTACAATAAAATCCTCCTATGATATGGCCAAGTTGACCAACTCATTAAAGCTATCAGCCTGGACAGTGTTAAGACGCTCACGCAACTTGGTGTTGAGACCTCTGTGGAAGCGGTCTCTCTTCTTCTCATCAGAGTCAGCATGATACCCCGCGTACTAGCACAGGTCATTGAAGGCCTGGGCATACTGCAATACAGTGCGGGTTCCTTGATTGAGTGCCAGGAATTCATTCAGCTTGCGGTCAAGAATCCCAGCTGGAATGTGGTGTCCTCTGAAGGCATTCTTGAATTCCTCCCAAGAAACCTCATGACCAGCAGGTAGCATGGTGCGGAAATGGTCCCACCATGTCCGAGCAGGTCCGCGAAGCTGCTGCGCGGCGAAGCGACCCTTTGTGTCATCAGGGCAGTCTCCCGTGAGGAGGGGAAACTTGGACTCCACGACGCGTAGCCACACGTCGGCGTCCAACGGATTCTCTGCCTTGGTGAACAAGGGCGGCTGCATACTCAGGAACTCCTGGTAGGTCACCGCGGCCATAGGTCACTACGGCTGGCCTCCACCATGCTGCTGAGGGTGGGGCTGGCGCTGCAAGAGCTGTCGCAGAATTTCGTTCTACTGAGCTATCAGCTCCTACATCGTGGGAGCTAGAGGAGGTGGCGGGGGAACTTGCTCATTCTGCCCGCGATGCTGCCTAGCTGCCATCTAAAAACAGAGATTTCGCCATCGTTATCCCAATTCATAATTCCGAACAACATGCTTTGTATCATATGGAAAGAAAATGTCGTAACATAACATTAATTCGAACGAAGATAACATGGTTACAATCACTTCAATGATCTCAAAAGTTCTCATGGGTTACATCAATTTTAGGGGACAGTACCCGTTAGCCTAGTCCAAAATTTGACATCAACTACGCTCGCGTGGGTTTCTATCCTCCTAAAGCATCAAAATGACTAATCAACCTTGAGTAGTGGAAGCGACACTGGATACGGGTGAAGGGGGCATCTCGGAGGCAGTCGCATTGGTACCAGGGGCTGGTCCTAACTCCTCGGGAGCCTCTTCTCCCTCGCTTCTGGCCTCATTGGCCTGCATCTCCAGGTGGTGCATGTCTAGGTGGTTATTAGCTTCCTCAAGCTCCTGCTGCATATCGTGGAGCTAGTTTTCTAGGACATCGATGGTGTTGTCCCGGATCTCCACCTGCTGCTCCAGGGTGGTGATGTGCTGGCTCAACCGTTCCACCTGTAGGTCCTTCTCCACCAACTCTAAGGACAAGTCGACCACGAAGTCTTCTCAGCTATCGAGGGTGAGCTTGGTGGTCTGAGCGAGGTTAGCAAGATGTGCCATAGCGTCACTCTGCAGGGCCTGTAGGCGGTACAGTGCGCTCATGCACTGAACAGTGATCCTCCCAACCAAGTCGGGGTACATAGCCCATATGTCTTTCACATGGCTTACACAGTTGCACCACATGGGGTCATCCCTCTTCTTAGCGGGGAAAAGTCCTAGTGGATGCATCACCATATCTCCAGGGGATGGTAGCCACAGAAAGTCGTCAGGGTCTTCATGGCTGTCGCCTCGGTGGTGTCATCCGTCCTGAATCCAATAGTCTCGGAGTCAAGGGAACACCAACCCGGCTGAAGGGGATGTGCCTCTAGAGTCAGCCAGACACGGTAACGTGGCACCCGATGCTCCTCGTACAACTGCACAGTGTAGAAAGGGAGTGTAGGGTAACCGGCGGACCTGAGCACTTCCCACAAGATGGAAGGAAAACCATCGTGAGAAAGGAAATCGGAACTGAAACGAGTGTCTCCTCCATTGGTGGGGGGTCGTTGAAGTCATCTGTGGAAGAGGATTAGATGTAAAGGTTATGGTGGAAGAAAGAAAAATAAAAGAGCCTGGGTGGTTTAAAAGGAAGCGGGTTAGATCAAAATTTTACTCCTTTAATTTCTCATCTTTTTAGTGTTATAATGCATGCATGCTGAAAATAACGTCTCCTCTCCAAATCAGAAGGGTGCTTTTTAGGGCATCCTTAAAAATCCCAAGACTAGCCCATATGGCCTACTTGATTAGCCACCTATTTCTCCCCACTGTCCCTAAGGCCTTTCGTCCTAGGTCTAGCGTTCTAGTCTTGACGATTCCAATTCTGGTTTCTAAGCAAGTTTTAGTTTTTTGAAAGTTGGTGTTCATGGTTTATTGATTTCTCTATGGTGGTATTTTCTCCGATACTAGCTGTGGCAAAACCGCCCAAATTATCCCAGCTTAAGTGCCCAAGTCACGCCTTAGAGGCCGCAACACACTTAAATCGGAATAACCCGTCAGTCCCTCAGATCTAGTCTGATGAAGCCACTTATCTAGGATCAAATACCACTAATCCCACTCGATGGTGAGTCATAGAGGAATACAATAAAACAGGAAACCTCAAATCAAGGTACTGAAGTTATTACATAAATCGAAGTTTTTCTAGTAAACTGAAGTAAGTTCATGATTTAAATTGCAGCGGGGTGGTAGGCCAAGTCACACCATCAACCATATCCTGAAGCGTACCTGCAAAAATTATGCCACAAGCAAGGCTAAGTATACTAATACTCAGCTAGACTTACCCGGTGTTAGGAACCTACTCCTCTACCTCTAGACCATGCAACTGTTTGGCTAAGGGGGGGTTTGGTTTACCAAAAGCGCTAGCTGAGTCTAAAAGAAATTTTAGCTTTTCCAATTCTAGTATCATTACTTTTAGCTAAATTTGCTCCTTCTAAGCATACATGGTAGCAATCATTTAATACAATCAATATATTATCTCATGTAAAACCTCATTTCACTTCTTACTCAACATAGTACAAGGGTTCAAGCAGTCTCATTAGCTGCGAGAAGCAGACAATTCAAATCGAGTTTTTAAACCTTGCAAGGTAAACCTAAACACACGACATGAAAGGGCACTACGTCCCCACACATGACAACCGTCCCCATCGATTCCCCGTTCGCGGCCAGGGCTCACCGCCTTGGCATACAATGCTCCACTGACCTCAGCTACCGCTGTGCAATGACCGCACTTGTACCCACCATAGCTAGCATGGCAGACCTAGTCTCAGGACAAGTGAGGAGAAAAGTCCACGCCCGGCTTCACTCAAGTACTAGGTTTACCGGTTACCATATTTCCCGACATGTGTTTAGTACGTTCAAACGCTTGACTCAGGTATCCACACATTAATCCTTAATTCCTTTCCCTGTCCCATGGACAAGGCATCCACCCTGGATCCAAGTCCATAGACCATCATAGGTCCCGTTATCAAGATGAATACACTCAATTTCTGACCTCGCACAAGTGCTAGAAAAATCACTCGACTTCTACCGAGATCCTAGTTAGCAAGCAGCTACTCGACCTAGCATACTAGTATCCATCTCAAAAAGAAATCTTGAATTCATGCAACTAAGGGTTTCAAGCAACTCCTACACTTAAATGCACATTGCATGCCTACAAACATTAAGTGAAGTAAAGTAGCATATATATCACTTGTTATGCATAAAACCGGGGCTTGCCTTCAATTGCTGGGGCTGCGGGGAGATCCTCAATGGCAGGCTCAGGTTCTGGCTCCTAATCTTTCTCGTGGACAGCTCCTTGCTCAAGAATGAGCACATACTCTCTGTCAGCGAGGTTGCAATCTAATGAATGCAATGAGTAAGATATATGTTTGTCATGATATGCAATTTTAGCAATTAAAATTGTATGGTGAAAGATTAAATAAATAAGGTAGAGCTAAATCTTGCTACTAGAGATTTCTATGGTATACTTAGTAAATTAGGGTCAAGTTTGATTACTGAATGGTCAGACTATTTTTAGTGTTCCTCTGATTTTTCCTTTTATGTTTTAGTGAAATTTTAAAAAGATTCCTAGCTGCATTTATTGGGGCGAGATTCATTAATCTTTCTAATTTATCTCTTCCTTTCTTTTTTTCTTTTATGCCCTTAAGGTGGGTTTAAACTACAAGCCAATGTTATGAATTTCTAAAAATTCTGCAAAAAATTACAGTGGCTTATCACTGGTGTATAACTCTCTGTCTCAAAAATTGGGGCTTAAAAAGTGAAGGGTTCTCTCTATACAAATTATCAAGTTTTAGGGCAGAGGGATTGCTTTGAACTACAACTCTCCTTTAACAGTAGTTTATTCTCTAAGGCTCATTTTTGCTGGCATCTAGGTGTAATAACATGACTTTGCACCAAATTTCAGCCACTAATACTTATTGGTCATTTTACTGTGATTTTATAAAGTTTCTCGCCAATGGGGTGCTTTCTACTACCACTATACTTGAAAAATATCAAACAACAGATTTCTAAATTTTCCTGTCTTCTTCTTTGTGCAAGAGCAATCATTATAGAATTTGGTAACTTTTTGATTAAGGGAAAGGGTGGTAGGATTTCTTGGATTATATGGCCTTTTTAATGAGGTAGGGTGAATGGTTGTTATTTTGTAGTTTTGAATAGGTTTTGCATTTTTCCCTAGTGGTCTACTTCACCAATAATTTGGTAAAAATTCATTTGCCCATAGTTGCACAATTTTTGACTTTCTTATGATTTAATTGGATCATGGCTAAAAATCAAGTTTGAAATGTTCAACTCACTTATGATGATGGGCTGGGGTGTTTATTATTTTTGTAGAGGTATTCTAGTAGTTAGGAGTCTATTGAATTTTTCTTACCCTTATTGAAATGGTCCTTATATTTTTAATTATGGCCTTTCTGGATTTACTAGTGCCTAATAAAATAACTAACCTTAGATTTGCTCTGGACTAGGGTTCTTTGTATTTTTCCTAGGTTCTTCATTACTTAAGTAGACTAGGAAAAATATGTTCATCCTATGTTCATTAATTTATATTGCTTTTCTTAATTTCCTAAGTTTTGGACATATATAGTCTTTAATAGCAAAACTTGATTTAATCTTGTATACTGGGGTGCTTAGTATTTTTAAATAGTGCCTAGGATGGGTTTATATTTCTACAAATTTCTTACGTCTAGCACATGAGTATTTCTAATTTTCTTTATTTAAACAAGGTTTGGGCAGTTTCCTTATTTAATTCTAAACTCTAAAATTAAATACAGAGAGCATAGGGTTCAGTATTTTTGTTCAATAGATCATTTTATTCAGAATCTAGCAAAATAGGTTTGACTAAATATGGTTAAATATTTCTCAACATATGAATTTACTAAGTTCTCTCCTCATTTAAAAAGAATAAACAGAAATGGTTAAAGGAAAAAGGTTTTGCATCGGGGTCCCTAGCGAAAGTTTCTAAGTTTCCTTGCAAACGGGTCCTCGGTTTACTATTCACATGAGTCTCTGACTACGCAGAAAACTCCCTAGGGTTCCGCTAAATCAAACCCGCGGTCCTTCCCCTAATGAAATAGTAACCATGTCGGAGGAAAAGGGCGGAGGGGCTTATCAGCGGCGAGATTGCTCTAGTGAAGTGGTCGAGGATGTAGGGGAGGTCTTGACGGTCACGCCGATGTGTGGATCGTCTCTAGGGATTGTTGGAGTAGGTTGGTCCACGCGTGCAGGCGGGAGAGCTCGTCGGCGACGAGGGCTTCGGCCTAACCAGGGCAGTAAAGTTCAATTGAATTGGTCAGTGAGCTCCACTAGAGGTCAAGGAAGACATGGGTGCGAGGAATTGGAGAATGGCTCACTGGATTGCTCGGTCTACGCGTAGCTACGGGCGACCGAAGTCCGGCGACGATGATCTTGCGGTTCCGGTGAGACAGGGCCTCGATTCTTGCTTGGAGAAGCTTCACGGATCTTCGGGGAAGCTGTCCAAGAGCTCGGTTGAGGCTGAAGGTCTCTGGAAAAGGCTGGCCACGGTGGCCGGCGCTCGGGTGGCTCGGGTAGGTGGCGCAGAGCTCGCCGGAGCTAAGGGTGGTGCCTGGCCAGCGAGGGTGGGTGCAGAGTGAGGTGTGGCAGGTCTAGGGGTGGTCTTAAAGGCGCAGGCGAGCACGGCCAAGGGGTGGCTCTAACACGCGCTCAGGGTGTGCGCGGGCGAGCGCCAGTGCACGCTCTGGCGCCTGTGCATGGCGTTAAGCACGAGGCAGCGTAGAGAGAGGTCATGTTCAAGCGCGGATTGGCTCCAAATCTTTGCGATTATGGCCATGATCCCATTGAGAGATCTCTTCCCCTAACATTCCTTTGTTGTTTGTGTGTGGAGGATTATGGGTTTCGCTGACTGGATCAAGACATATGGACGGATGAAGTTGGGTTTGTCTCACTGTTGAACTCCAAGAGAAAATCCTGGTTTTGACGTGTCTAGGGCACGCATCTTGATGCCATCTTCACACACGTTGCAGAGGGGTTAGTTTACAACAAAATTGTTAATGGGGACTTAAGGATTTGAGCTAGGGATTAAGGTGAACGCGCTTAAGTTCTAGGTGAAGGCCGAAATTCAGATATCTGAATTTCAGATTCTTCCTAGAGAGCTTCCACTTGGAGGGCCTTTTTGGGGTTTTTAATAAACTATTTTGGCCAAACTTTTACAACAATTATTGTAGTCTAGTTAGTGTATTTCAACTTTAGTAATTGGTCTAATCGATGATTTCATGTTTTTCATGGTATTTTACCCATTTCTTCCTTTCTACTTAAATGGCCCAATTAGGGTTGTTCTAGGGTTTTAGCAAATTCTTTCCTTTTTGAATGCACCATATGATTTAGGCATGATCCTTAAGATGAAGACTTAGTGGAACTTTTATTCTCAAGTCGATGGGTGTCTTTTGCCCAATTTGGTTCACATGAAATAATGGTTCTTGAGTTAGCACTGAGAAGGACTTTGAGAATTACTGGGGTGTTACACGCGCCCTGGAATTCCTGAGAGTGGTTGGTTTGGAGTTGTACGGCCCTGGTGCACCGGACACTGTCCGGTGGCACACCGGACAGTCCGGTGCGCCATTTTATAGCACACTCAGGTTCTTTTCTCCAAATAAATTGTGTCCCTAACTTGATTCCTTTCTTGGTTTGTGTTGAACCTTATGCATCTGTAATACATGTATTCTTGACAAACTAGTTAGTCCATGTGTTTGTGTTGGTCGTCAACCACCAAAATTAATTATAGGAAATGGTTAACCCAATTTTCCTTTCAATCTCCCCCTTTTTGGTGATTGATACCAACACAAACCAAAGCAAATATGAAGTGCAGAAATGCAACTATTTTGTAATTGAGAAGATTGTGCATAGGTTGCTTAGAATTAGACCAATAAAAGATTTTCAACATATGAATAGGATTGAATGGTTTGGCTTTCTTTTATTTAATATTTGG
Organism: Zea luxurians; assembly: GCA_029449295.1. Classification (NCBI taxonomy): domain Eukaryota; kingdom Viridiplantae; phylum Streptophyta; class Magnoliopsida; order Poales; family Poaceae; genus Zea; species Zea luxurians. Next base: position 42,097,697 of record JAOPSE010000022.1, on the reverse strand, counting down.
GACCACATTTGCACCACAAGTTTTTTTTTGCAAATCCTTTGGAAATCTATTCAAAAACTTTAGCAAATAGTCAAAGGTATAGGAATATGATCACAAGAAGCATTTTTTTGATTTGAAATTTCTCCCCGTGTTTCAAATGTTTTTCTTTTGACTATAAAAGCTCCCCCTAAATGAAATTCTCCCCTTAGCTTTCAAGAGGGTTTTTGAAATAGATACCAATTGAATTTTTTCTCTCACATATGATTTGAAAGTTTGAAACCAATTGAGAAATTCTCTTCACATACCAATTGAAAATTCATTTTGATCAATAATCAACTCATTTTTAAAAATTTTGAAATGGTGGTGCGTGGTCCTTTTGCTTTGGGCTTAATATTTTCTCTCCCTTTGGCATTAAGCGCCAAAAATGGAGAACTTGAGAGCCCTTTAGTATTTTCTCCCAAATGGTAAAGTAAATATGAGTGAAGAGTCATACCATGAGAGTTTGTGGAATACCGACATAGGGTAAATGATACTGTTAGAGTTGAGTGGAAGCGTTGTCTTTGTCGAATACTTCATTTCCCTTTCAATCTAAGACTAATCATAGGGATATACTTGAAAGCATATTAGTGTTAGCCTTGGCACAAGAAGAATAAGAAATATGCATTTGCAACAAATGAAAGAGATACGATCAAAGGTATGTACTTGAGCTATGTGTGCAATGTTTCATTCAAAGTTCCGAGAATCAAGTATATTTAGCTCATTCCTAAGTTTGCTAAAGGTCTTCTCATCTAGTGGCTTAGTAAAGATATCGGCTAATTGGTTGTGGGTGTTAACATAAGCAATTTCGATATCCCCCTTTTGTTGTTGATCTCTCATAAAGTGATATCGGATGTCTATGTTCTTAGTGCGGCTGTGTTCAACGGAATTATCCGCCATGCGGATTGCACTCTCATTATCACATAGGAGAGGGACTTTGCTTAATTTGTAGCCATAGTCCCTAAGGGTTTGCCTTATCCAAAGTAATTGCACACAACAATGGCCTGCGGCAATGTACTCGGCTTCGGCGGTGAAAAGAGCTACAGAGTTTTGTTTCCTTGAAGCCCATGACACCAGGGATCTTCCTAGAAATTGACAAGTCCCTGATGTGCTCTTTCTATCAATTTTACATCTAGCATAATCGGCATCGGAATACCCAATTAGATCAAAGGTAGATCCCTTAGTACCAAAGCCCAAACTAACGAGTGTAAACTAAATATCTCATGATTCTTTTCATGGCCCTAAGGTGAACTTCCTTAGGATTTGCCTAGAACCTTGCACACATGCGTGTAGAAAGCATAATATCCGGTCGAGATGCACATAAGTAGAGTAAAGATCCTATCATCAACTGGTATACCTTTTGATATACGGATTTACCTCCCGTGTCGAGGTCGAGATGCCCATTGGTTCCCATGGGTGTTTTGATGGGTTTGCCATTCTTCATCCCAAACTTCTTAAGTATATCTTGAATGTACTTGGTTTGGCTGATGAAGGTGCCCTCTTGGAGTTGCTTGATTTGAAATCCAAGGAAATACTTCAACTCCCCCATCATAGACATCTCAAATTTCTGTATCATGATCCTACTAAACTCTTCACAAGTTGACTTGTTAGTAGACCCAAATATAATATCATCAACATAAATTTGGCATATAAACAGGCCTTTTGCAACAGTTTTAGTGAAGAGAGTAGGATCAGCTTTACCGACTTTGAAGCCATTAGTGATAAGGAAATCTCGCAGGCATTCAAACCATGCTCTTAGGGCTTGCTTGAGCCCATAAAGCACCTTTGAGAGCTTATACACATGGTTAGGGTACTCACTATCTTCAAAGCCAGGAGGTTGCTCAATGTAGACCTCTTCCTTGATAGGTCCTTTGAGGAAGGCACTTTTCACATCCATTTGATAAAGCTTGAAGCCATGGTAAGTAGCATAGGCAAGTAATATACGAATTGACTCAAGCCTAGCTACGGGTGCATAAGTTTCATCAAAGTCCAAACCTTCGACTTGTGAATATCCTTTTGCCACAAGTCAGGCTTTGTTCCTAGTCACCACACCATGCTCATCTTGTTTGTTGCAGAATACCCATTTGGTACCTACAACATTTTGATTAGGACGTGGAACTAAATGCCATACCTCATTCCTTGTGAAGTTGTTGAGCTCCTCTTGCATAGCCATCACCCAATCCGGATCTCTTAGTGCATCCACCACCCTGTATGGCTCAATAGAGGACATAAAAGAGTAAAGTTCACAGAAATGTGCAACTCGAGATCTAGTGGTTACCCCCTTGTGAGTATCACCAAGAATGGAGTCGACAGGGTGATCTCGTTGAATTTCTTGGTGGACTCTTGGGTGTGGCGGTCTTTGATCCCTGATTTATTGATCATCTTCCTTATCTTCATTATCTTCATCTCCCCCTTGATCAATGTCCCCCTCTTGAGGTGGCTCATCCTCTTGATCCTCATCTTCATCATCTTGAGCCTATTCCTCATCTTGAGTTTGTGGAGATGCTTGCATGGAAGATGATGGTTGATCTTGTGCTTGTGTGGGCTCTTCAGATTTCTTAGGACACACACCCCCAATGGACATGTTCCTTAGTGCGATGCATGGAGCCTCTTTATCATCTAGTTCATCAAGATCAACTTGCTCTACTTGGGAGCCATTAGTCTCATCAAACACAATGTCACATGAAACCTCAACTAATCCAGTGGATTTGTTGAAGACTCTATCTATATGCCCTTGTGTTTGAGTCATACCCTAATAAAAAGCCTTCTACCGGTTTAGGAGCTAATTTAGAACTTCTACCTCTCTTGATAAGAATAAAGCATTTGCTCCCAAAGACTCTAAAATATGAAACATTGGGCTTTTTACCAGTTTGGAGTACATACGATGTCTTCTTGAGGATTCGGTGAAGATATAACTGATTGATGGAGTAGCAAGCGGTGTTAATCGCCTCAGCCTAGAACCGGTCTGGTGTCTTGTACTCATCAAGCATGGTTCTTGCCATGTCCAGTAGAGTTCTATTTTTCCTCTCCACTAGACCATTTTGTTGAGGTGTGTAGGGAGAAGAAAACTCATACTTGATGCCCTCCTCCTCATTATCGCTTCTTATCTTTTTGATCCTTAATCCAAACTCATTTTGAGCCTGTCTTAAGAATCTCTTTAAATTCTCTTGGGTTTGAGATTTTTCCTGCAAAAAGAACACCCAAGTGAAGCAAGAATAATCATCCACAATAACTAGACAGTACTTACTCCCGTTGATTCTTATGTAAGCGATCGGGCCGAATAGGTCCATGTGGAGTAGCTCAAGTGGCATGTCAGTCATCATGATGTTCTTATGTGGATGATGGACTCCAACTTGCTTCCCTGCTTGGCATGCGCTACAAATCCCGTCTTTCTCAAAATGAACATTTGTTAGTCCTAAAATGTGCTCTGCCTTTAAAAGCTTGTGAAGATTATTCATTCCAACATGGGCAAGTCGGTGATGCCAGAGCCAGCCCATGTTAGTCTTAGTAATTAAGCAAGTGTCTAGTTTAGCTTGGTTATCATTAAAATCAACTAGGTATAGCTGGCCATCTAGCACTCCCTTAAATGCTATTGAATCATCACTTCTTCTAAAGACAGTAACACCTATATCAGTAAAAAGACAGTTGTAGCCCATTTTGCATAATTGAGAAAAAAAGCAAATTGTAATCTAAAGAATCTACAAGAAAAACATTGGAAATAGAATGGTCAGGAGATATAGCAATTTTACCCAAACCTTTGACCAAACCTTGATTTCCATCCCCAAATGTGATGGCTCGTTGGGGATCTTCATTTTTCTCATAGGGGGAGAACATCCTTTTCTCCCCTGTCATGTGGTTTGTGCACCCGCTATCGATTATCCAACTTGAACCACTGAATGCATAAACCTACAAAACAATTTTAGGCCTTGTTCTTAGGTATCCAAACGGTCTTGGGTCCTTTTACATTAGAAACAAGCACCTTGGGTACCCAAACAGAAGTCTTTGGACTCTTGTGTTTGCCCCCAATATATTTGGCAACTACTTTGCCTGATTTGTCAGTTAAAACATAGAAAGCATCAAAAGTCTTAAATAAAATATTATGCTCATTTGATGCATTAGGAATTTTCATTTTAGGCAATTTAATGTGAGTGGTATGCCTAGAGCTAGAAGCCTCATTTTTATACATAAAAGCATGGTGAGAAATATTATGAGGTTTCCTAGCATGAATCTTCCTAATCTTGTGCTCAGGATAGTTTATAGGATATAAAATGTAACCCTCACTATCCTGAACCATGGGAGCCTTGCCCTTCACAAAGTTAGACAATTTCTTAGGGGCATTAAGCTTGACATTGCTCCCCTGTTGGAAACCAATGCCATCCTTAATGCCAGGGCGTCTCCCATTATAAAGCATGCTACGAGCAAATTTAATTTTTTCATTTTCGAGCTCATGCTCGGCAATTTTAGCATTTAATGTAGTTATGTGATCATTTTCTTATTTAATCATAGCAAGATGATCATCAATAGCTTCAATATTAACATCTCTACATCTAGTACAAATAGTAACATGATCAATAGTAGATGTAGATGGTTTGCAAATATTTAATTCTTCTATCTTAGATTTTAATCTAGCATTCTCATCTCTAAGACAGGAAATCAAATCATTGCAAACATTCAATTCTTCAATCTTAGAAGCTAGATTATCATTCTTGTTGGGGGCCTTCTTCTCCGCCGAAGGTCCTCAAGGCAAAAACACCTTTGGCTAGAAGATATAAGCTAAAGCTACGATTGAAGGAGCTTCGGCATGGTGACATGCTAAAGACGAAAGGCGATACCGATTTAAAGGGGAAAAGACTATGTAGTCCCTGATGATCTGTATTGTAAATATAGTTAGTCGTTAGGGACATGGATGTAATTTTGTCTGGACTGTGTCTCATGCCTATAAATAGATGAACAGTACCCACATACTGTTCACGCTGGATTGTAATCACTCTTGCGTCACTCCCGCTCTTCCACCTTCTATCAAGCTGAAGGTACAAATGTAATATATATATACTATTGATGTTTATCCATGTTTATAAAATAAGAATATAAATAATCTAATGATTTGGAATGATTGTTTATATTCTTTTTGTGTTTCATATGTCTCTGTTTACATCTTTGCTCGCTGAAATGAGGAAGGTATGCCCTTCATGACCTTCGTCTGAAGATCATTATATACCAAGGGAGATAATGCTTCAAAGGACGAAGGTCTCTAACTGTTAATAATTGTGTTGCTTTGTTCTTGGTGTATAGCATCCGAGAACAAGGACCAACAATTCTCAATTTTAAGATAAGAAATTGAATCATGGCATGTGCTAAGCTCCTTAGACAGGTTTTCATTTTTCTCTACTTCTAGAGCATAAGCATTTTTCAATTTAACAAATTTTTTGTTCTCTTTAACAAGGAAGTCCTCTTGACTTTCCAAGAGATCATCCTTCTTGTTAATGGTCTCAATTAGTTCATTTAATTTTTTCTTTTGTTCCATGTTAAGGTTGGCAAAAAGAGCAAGTAAATCATCTTCATTATCACTTGAGCTACCCTCATCACTAGATGTTGTATATTTGGGGGTGGCTCTAGAGTGTACCTTCTTCTTCTTGCCATCCTTAGCCATAAGACACTTGTGGCCGACGTTGGGGAAGAGGAGTCCCTTGTTGACGGCGATGTTGGCGGCGTTCTCGTTGGAGGAGTCGGTGGAGCTCTCGTCGGAGTCCCATTCCCGGCATATGTGCACATCGCCGCCCTTCTTCTTGTAGTATCTCTTCTTTTCCTTCTTCCCTTTCTTGTCTTCGTCCCTGTCACTTTCACTAGAAATTGGACATTTAGCTATGAAATGACCAGACTTACCACATTAGTAGCACACCCGTTTGGAGCAGGATTTGTAATCCTTCCCCATCCTTTGTTTGAGGATTTGGTAGAAGCTCTTGATGATGAGCGCCATTTCATCATTGTCAAGCTTGGAGGTGTCGATTGGAAGCCTACTTGATGTAAACTCCTTCTTCTCTTCTTCTGTTGCCTTGAATGCAACGGGTTGCACCTCGGGAGTGGAGGTGGCGCCTTGCTCCAAGTTGACAATGTATTCGGAGTCTTTGATCATTAGTTCAAAGCTCACAAACTTGCCAATAACCTCCTCGAGAGACATTAGTTTATATCTAGGATCCCCATGTATTAATTGAACTTGAGTAGGATTGTGAAATACGAGGGATCTAAGAATAACCCTGACCATCTCATGGTCATCCCATTTGGTGCTCCCGAGGTTGCGCACTTGGTTTACCATTGTCTTGAGCTGGTTGTACATGGCTTGTGGCTCTTCCCCTTTGTTGAGGACGAGTCGACCGAGTTCTCCCTGGATCGTCTCGCGCTTGGTGATCTTGGTCACCTCGTCCCCTTCGTGCGCAGTTTTGAGGATGTCCCAAATTTCTTTGGCGCTCTTTAACCCTTACACCTTATTATACTCCTCTTGACACAAGGAGGCAAGGAGTATAGACGTGGCTTGGGAGTTAAAGTGCCTAATTTGGATGGCCTCGTCCGAGTCGTAGTCTATGTCCCCCACCTTTGGTGCCTGCGCTCCAAACTCAACAATATCCCAAATGCTTTCATGGAGTGAGGTTAGATGGTGCCTCATTTTATCACTCCACATACAATAATCTTCACTATCAAAATATGGTGGTTTGCCTATGGGTACGGAAAGTAATGGAGCTAGGGGTGGTAATGGATCACGATCCAAATGTCTCTTCACAATTTGTTAAGGCCCTAAATTATTTCTAGTTCAAAAATGAATAGAAACAAAGTCTGATCCTAATCTGATTCGATCCTTAAATTTTATAGTGTAAAATTTGAGGCCCATTGGTAGCCCTAAATGGAGCGCGCTTTGAAATGTGAGGATAGCATAGGGCATCTTACTATACTTCTTGCTCTCATGGCACTTAGAAGTAGTGGATGACTTGGTGCTTGATGTGAAGGATGACGAGGGGTCGGTCTCATAGAAGACCACCTTCTTCATCTTCTTCTTCTTGTCACCTCTCTGATGCGACTTGATGGAGGAAGAGGATTCCTCCTTGTGTTTGTTGCAGGACTCCGTTGAGAGAGTCCTCTCCGAGCTTGCGGCCTTTTCGCCGGTCATGATCTCCCTCTTGGCGTGATCTCCAGACATCACTTCGAGTTGGTTAGACTCTTAATGAAGCACTGATTCTGATACTAATTGAAAGTCGCCTAGAGGGGGTGAATAGGCGAAACCTGAAATTTATTAACTTAAACACACACTAAGGTCGAGGGTTAGCGTTAGAATTAAATTCAAGTCCAAAAGAATATTTCTCTTGCTAGGAGTTGCTCAAAGATTATGGATGGCATATGGGAGTTGTTGGGGACTTGTTCTCAAATGCTAAGAGTTAAGAACAAGGCAACATAAAAAGTGTTAAGTATTAAAGTCCTTCGTCCTTCGAAACATTATGCCCCTGCGGGAAATAATGAGTTTCGGACGAAGGTCACAAAAGACACACCTTCGTAAATATAACAAGTAATGACGAAGGATTCATATAAAGCATGAAATATTATATAGACATCATCATAAAACCATTTCTATTTTATTAACATGGAAAAATAGAAATGATTTCAAATTACCAATGTACCTTCGGTCCTGAGAGAAGGTAAAAAGTACAAGCGTGACGCAAAAGCAAATGCCAAGTCAGTGTGAACAGTACGGGAGTACTGTTCATCTATTTATCGACGCGGGACGCAGCCCACGTAAAATTACATTCATGTCCATTACATTTGCTAATGACTTATGGAAATCTGTCAAGGCCCAAGTAGTCTTTTCATCTTTAAGTCGGTTCCCCTTTCTGCTATCGCGACGAAGCTTCCCTGCGCACAGCTTCGGCTGTGCACCATCCTTCGTGAAGCCCGTCCTTCGTCTGGTTCAGGCTTCGTCCTGACCGTACTTCACGTTCATAATTCTGAGTCCGAAGATACCTGTTCACATAATCCACTTGGAAAACATTGTCAAATCATGTTTTTGAGGACCTTCGGAGGACGAAGGCCCCCAACAGTAGCCCCTCGCAATATTAATTTATTAATGATAAATTCAGATTGCGATATGGACGAAGGCCTTGAGCCGAAGGTCCGAAAAAACACCTTCCCTTTGCTAGAATAGCAACATTCACTGACAAGTGGGGTCTTTCAATTTTCAACGCCCTGTGGGTATAAATAAGATCATACCGCAAACTTATTTGGTACGCACACTTGCCATCTGTTTCGGCCCACTAAATTTTTAGCTCTTGTGCACTAAGATTTGCTGATCTTTTTGATTTTGAAGCTTCGGTCTTGAAAACAGTTTTTTAGCGTTTCCGAAGATGTCTGAAGGTAAGAAGATCTCTGCCGAGACGAAGCTGAGCCTCGACGAAGAGAAGAACTTGGGGTTCCTTATAGCGATGGCGGAGACTAATACGGAGAAAATCACCAAGGAGATTCTTGAAGGTTTGTCCGAAGATACTGATGACAGCGACAGTTACGATGTAGAAAGTGGTGGGGAAGAGTCCGAAGATCGACCATGGCGGCCAAGCCACACGGTTTTCGGGAAAACCACTATTAAGCAGAGTCATATTGATAATATGAGGGGACGGTATTTTTGAGATATATCTATTGTGAGGGCTGACGCTGGAGAAAAGACTTCTCCCACCCCTGAAGAAGATGAAGTCGTAATCTTCCGAAGCTTTCTCAAGGCTGGGCTTCGATTCCCCCTAAGCAACTTTGTTGTTGAAGTACTGAAAACATTTCAAGTCTACCTTCATCAAATTACTCCCGAAGCCATCATAAGAATGGGGATGTTTGTCTGGGCTGCAAAAAGCCAAGGTTTAGAACCAAATGCTAAAAGCTTTTGCAACATTCATGAGTTGTTATACGAGACGAAGCCCTGGGGGAAAGAACAATATCACAACAACTTTGGGTGTTACAGCTTTGGTGCCCGCTCTGGGTCAAGCCGCCCTGTGCCAACCTTTCGGAAGAGGTGGCCCGGAGCCTGGATGTCAGAGTGGTTTTATGTAAAGAATGACTTAACAGCGCAAGAAGATGTCAAGAATATCATTATGCGCCCCATCTGGCAACGCTTCGGACTACGAAGGCCGAAGGTTGAAATGGATGAAGCAGCCGAGGAATGTCAAAGAGCCTTCGGTGTAATCTGCTCTTTCATTGGGACAAGGGACTTGGTCCAAGAGCATATTGCCTTCAGGGTGTGGCCACTTGCAGGAAAGTGGGAAATGCCGAAAGAGACCATCAAAGAGTCCGACGAAGGCGGACTGGTCAGACTGAAATACACATTCAAATACGGTGATAAGTTTGTTGAACCTGATGACGACTGGTTGAAAAGCATTGAAACATTAAGTGACGAACTGCTTGGGGCATATTCGAAGGCCGAGAACACTGCGTTATCAGCAGCCTTCGGAGGCCGAAAGAAGAAAAGACTCAACCGGGTATTTGACGCAGTCGGGTTTGTCTACCCTGACTATCACTATCCGGTACTGGGTCGCAAAAGAAAAATTACTTCTCCTGCGACAGAAGCTACCACGAGTGCCACTAGTGAACCAGCGCCGCAAAGGAAAAAGATGAAGGTGCTCACCCACCGAGCGCGCTTTATTGAGCCGGCCACAGTGCCAAAATTTATTGGTGAAGTCTCTTTGGCCTCTGAAGCTACAGAACCAGCTCCAGTGCCGAAGCTGCCTTATCCTCCGAAGACATCAAAGACCCCTCGGCCGAAGCAAGCATGGTTGGTGGCAAATTCTTTACTGATATCTGGGACAACGGCGGCCGAGAAATGGCGCAAGAAATCATTCAAAGGAGTGAAAAAGGCATCCATGATGCTAGGAAAGTGACAGAAGCTGCCGAAGGGCAAATATGTATTAATTAGTCGCTCTTGTTGTGTTGTAATTTTTATTTCAAACTTTGCTCGCGGTTTGTAATAGTAATGCAAAAATATTCTGCTTCCTCAGAACCTGCTGGATCGTCAATTGACCCTCACACAAAAGAGGATGACGAAATCAAACAAATGGCCGAAGCTATCATGGATAAAGTTGTTGAACAACTTCTAAATGAGGCTGCCGAAGTAGTATTAAGAGAAAACTAGGTGTTATTAGAAAACATTTAAAGTGTGATCTATGTAATATTTTGTACTTTTGAATGTAATATACAAGTCTCTTTTCATTATTCAATTCTTTACGATGCATGAAATTCTACATACATACCATTTTTGAGCCTTCGGCGAAAAAACACCTTCCCTTCTTTTCATGCTTCGTGAAGAAGACATTCTCCGTTAAAACTATTCTGATGAATCACATCCACGCTTCGTGAAAACATTCTCCGAAGCTATATAATTTCGATATTGCTCTGATGAAGCTCGTCCATGCTTCGTAAAAACATTCTCCGAAGCTGTATTCCGAAGATTATCATTGTATTCCCTCGTGACTTTACACAATTTTCACTTTCTCAAAGCGTCCTTTCGAAGGTTGATACTGTGTCCCCTTCTTTTGCCAAATGCAACATGATGTATGATGCTTATGCTATGCAAAATGATGTGATGATGTTATGTTATGCAAATGACATTTGTTCCGAAGATACATACAAAATATATTTGTAAGCTCTGCATACCCTTAGGAACGTCTTTGGAGCTTCTTCGCCTTTTACTTAGACGGTATAAGCTCTGCATTCCCTTAGGAACGTCTTTGGAGCTTCTTCGCCTTTTACTTAGACGGTATAAGCTCTGCATTCCCTTAGGAACGTCTTTGGAGCTTCTTCGCCTTTTACTTAGGCGGTATCAGCGTTGACTTTTCGCTGTATGCTCTGCATTCCCTTAGGAACGTCTTTGGAGCAAAAAACTTACACTGCGCTCCCTTTGGAACGGCTTTTTGTAACTTCGGCAACTTACTCTGCGTTCCTTAGAACGACTTTTTGTTGCTTCGAAAGATTTTTAATAATTCGAAGGTCCTCCTTGTTACCGCAAATTTTTAAGCTTCAGCAACTTAAGCCTGTGGAGAAAATAGGTTTTCCTGATAACCAACCACGAAACTATTATATAAAAACTGAAATGTTCTTTATTATATAGAAAATAGAACTTAAACAGAAAAGACTGCTATCAAAGTAGGATATTTGTCAATAAATGTGCTTCGACTCTGGCACAGTACTATTGACTGTGCGAGCTTCAGATTGCTCTCTGAGATCCCTTTGGTGCGGAACATATTGGCTCCCTTCTGGCTGTTGGCCTTGTTGCAGCGGAGGTGGAGGCGGGGGCTGTTGCCATGAAGCCTGAGGTTGACTCGCCGAAGCTACGGAAACCGCAGGGTGATTGCCCACGTATTCCGGGATGTAAGGCTGATGGTACGAAGCAGTATGCATGACCTGCTTCGGCTGGCCCTGTTGCGCTGCAGCTTCTGCTAGCTCCTTTTGTTTCTGGATGGTGACATGGCACATCCTGGTGGTATGTCCCTTGTTTTCACCACAGAATAAGCAAAATATCCTCCTTGGTTGATCTCCAAATCTTCCGCCGAAGCCCCTGGCGCCTCTGCCTCTTGGAGCTGGTGGCCGGAAGAAAGTTTGCTGTTGCCCCGAAGCCTGCGAGGAGCACTGTGGCCTGTTCTGCTGACTCCCCTTATCATCATTTTGAGTGGAGTTGTGGATGGACCTGACATGCCTCAGATAGGATCTTCCTCCGAAGCCCCTGGTCATCTCAGAAAATCTGAAGGCCTCCTCCCTTCTTTGGCGAAAGTCATTATCGGCACGAATGTACTCGTCCATCTTTTGGAGCAGCTTCTCCAGAGTCTGAGGAGGCTTCCTAGCAAATTATTGAGCTGCAGGTCCAGGACGAAGCCCCTTGATCATGGCTTCGATGACAATTTCATTGGGCACCATTGGTGCCTGCGCCCTCAAACGCAAGAACCTTCTGACATACGCCTGAAGGTATTCTTCATGATCCTGAGTGCACTGGAACAAGGCTTGAGCAGTGACCGGCTTCGTCTGAAATCCTTGAAAGCTGGTTAACAACATATCCTTCAGCTTCTGCCATGAGGTGATCGTTCCTGGTCGAAGGGAGGAATACCAGGTCTGAGCAACACTCCTGACGGCCATAACGAAAGACTTTGCCATGACTGCAGCATTGCCCCCATACGAAGACACTGTTGCTTCGTAGCTCATCAAGAACTGCTTCGGGTCTGAGTGGCCGTCAAACATGGGAAGCTGGGGTGGCTTATAGGATGGAGGCCAAGGTGTAGCCTGCAGCTCAGCGGACAGAGGAGAGGCATCATCGAAAACAAAATTTCCATGATGGAAATTGTCATACCAGTCATCTTCGTTGAAGAAGCCCTCCTGATGAAGGTCTTTTTGTTGAGGCCTTCGGTTCTGCTCATCATGGGTAAGATGACGAACTTCTTCAGAAGCTTCGTCTATCTGCCTTTGCAGCTCAGCTAGCCTGGCCATCTTTTCCTTTTTCCTCTGCACCTGTTGATGAAGCATCTCCATATCCCTGATCTCTTGGTCTAGTTCATCCTCCTGAAGCGTCGGGCTGACGACCTTCCTCTTCTGGCTTCGGGCCTCCCGAAGAGAGACGGTCTCCTGGTTGGGGTCCAGCGGTTGCAGTGCTGCAGTCCCAGTCGCTGAAGCTTTCTTCGGCGCCATAGCGAAGGTCTATAGCTTCCGAAGGTGTTCAAAAAACTCGAAGTGGAAGTGAGTTCACCGGAGGTGGGCGCCAATGTTGGGGACTTGTTCTCAAATGCTAAGAGTTAAGAACAAGGCAACATAAAAAGTGTTAAGTATTAAAGTCCTTCGTCCTTCGAAACATTATGCCCCTTCGGGAAATAATGAGTTTCGGACGAAGGTCACAAAAGACACACCTTCGTAAATATAACAAGTAATGACGAAGGATTCATATAAAGCATGAAATATTATATAGACATCATCATAAAACCATTTCTATTTTATTAACATGGAAAAATAGAAATGATTTCAAATTAGCAATGTACCTTCGGTCCTGAGAGAAGGTAAAAAGTACAAGCGTGACGCAAAAGCAAATGCCAAGTCAGCGTGAACAGTACGGGAGTACTGTTCATCTATTTATAGACGCGGGACGCAGCCCACGTAAAATTACATTCATGTCCATTACATTTGCTAATGACTTATGGAAATCTGTCAAGGCCCAAGTAGTCTTTTCATCTTTAAGTCGGTTCCCCTTTCTGCTATCGCGACGAAGCTTCCCTGCGCACAGCTTCGGCTGTGCACCATCCTTCGTGAAGCCCGTCCTTCGTCTGGTTCAGGCTTCATCCTGACCGTACTTCACGTTCATAATTCTGAGTCCGAAGATACCTGTTCACATAATCCACTTGGAAAACATTGTCAAATCATGTTTTTGAGGACCTTCGGAGGACGAAGGCCCCCAACAGGAGTCAATTCAAATTCACACTTAGCAAGGAAGAATTAGAGAGGGAAAACAAATCAAACAAGAATCACGGTGAGTGAACATGATGATTTTTTTATCGAGGTTCGTTTCCAAAGAACCTAGTCCTTGTTGAGGAGGTCACAAAGATCGGGTCTATTTCAACCCTTTCCCTCTCTCTCAAACGGTCACTTAGACTGAGTGAGCCTTTTCCTTAATCTCTTAGGTCACTTGACCCCGCAAGGACCACCACACACTTAGGTGTCTCTTGCTTCGATTACAAGTCACTTGAGAAATAGAAGGGAAAAGAAAAAGGCCAAGTCAAGCAACAAGAGCAACAAAAGAACACAAATGATCCTCTCACAAGCCCTAATGCACTAGAGTTGATTTTGGGGCTTTGAGGGATTGATTGCTTTATTGTGTCTTGGAGTGTTGAGTTTTGGTCTTGCAATGAATGAGAGCTCAAAAATGCTTGGATTGATATGAATGAGGTGGTTGGGGGTATTTATAGCCCCCAACCATTTCCATAGCCGTTGGTGAAGGCTGCTGGCGATGGGCGCACCGGACAGTCCGGTGCGCCACCGGACAGCCGTTGTGCACTGTCTGATGCGCACCACGTCAGCGCAACCGTTAGGGTTTGGAGCTGGTCGATCGTTGGAGCATTTGTCGTCTTGCTGCACCGGATAGTCCGGTGCCACACCGGGCAGTCCGGTGCCTTCTGACTTCTGCACTCTGACTTCTGACATGCGATGTTCACCGTGGCAGGTGACCGTTGGCGCGCAGGGAGCCGTTGCTCCGCTGGCGCACCGGGTAGTTCGGTGGCACACCGGACAGTCCGGTGAATTATAGTGGAGCACGCCCTAGAATTCCCGAGAGTGGCTGGTTTGGAGTTGTACGGCCCTGGTGCACCGGACACTGTCCGGTGGCACAACGGACAGTCCACTGTGCCATTTTTCAGCACACTTAGGTTCTTTGCTCCAAATAAATTGTGTCCCTAACTTGATTTCTTTCTTGGTTTGTGTTGAACCTTATGCACCTGTAATACATGAATTCTTGACAAACTAGTTAGTCCATGTGTTTGTGTTGGTCGTCAACCACCAAAATTAATTATAGGAAATGGTTAACCCAATTCTTGAAGACATGTTGAGAGCTTGTACTTTTCAAGACAAGTTAGGTTGGGACAAGAGGCTACCATATGCAGAATTCTCCTACAACAACAGCTATCATGCCAGCCTGAAGATGTCACCATTCCAAGCACTATATGAGAGGAATTGCAGAACCCCGTTGCATTGGGACCAACCTGGCGAAAGGCAGGTGTTCGGTCCAGATATTTTGCTTGAAGCTGAAGAGAATATCAGAATGGTCCGAACGAATCTGAAGGCATCGCAGTCAAGACAGCAAAGCTATGCTGACACCCGAAGGAGAGAACTAAGTTTTGAAGTGGGAGACTATGTCTACTTGAAAGTGTCACCCGTCAGAGGAACCAAAAGGTTTGAAGTCAAAGGCAAGCTAACACCTCGATATATTGGGCCGTATCAGATTCAAGCAAGACGTGGAGAAGTGGCATATCAACTTAGCTTACTAGAGAATCTGTCCGCCGTGCACGATGTGTTTCACGTGTCTCAGTTAAAGAAATGTTTGCGAGTACCCGAAGAGCAGTTGCCAACGGAAGACCTTGAAGTTCAAGAGGATCTAACATATATTGAGAAGCCAATTCAAATTCTGGAGACAGCAGATCGGGTCACTCAGAGGAACACTAACCGGATGTGCAAAGTCAAGTGGGGTCACCACTCAGAACAAGAAGCAACATGGGAAACAGAAGACGATCTGAGAGCCAAATACCCCGAACTCTTTGCTAGCCAGCCCTGAATCTCGAGGGCAAGATTCTTTTAAGGGGGATAGGTCTGTAACACCATGAATTTGGGGGTATAAAATTTCTTGCTAATTACCAACCAAATTTAGGTGTTACTCTTCTCTCTCTCTAGTTTCACCCTCTCCTTTTTTGTAGAATTAGTTTAATTAGGGAGGGATTATTTATTTTATTTTGTCCAAACCAAATGAGTCATGAAATGTTGCATCATGTTGAGCCCCAAATATTCTTTGAATTGTTGCACATGTTTGATTTGGTTTGAATTTGAAACTTGATTTGAATTTGAATTGAAAACCCTAGAGAAAATAAATAGAAAAGCAATTAGAAATTCTCTGGAAAATAGAAAAGCAAATTCAGCCCAAGTCGGCCCATTAAGCCCAGCTCCGCGCGCGTGGCCGCGCCCTCGCCCGCGTGACCTTGGTGCCTGATAGGCGGGTCCCGCCGGTTGGCGCCAACCCGCGCGCTCTCTCTCTCTCCCTCTCTCTCTATCGCTGCTCTAAGGGGCTGACCTATCGACGCTATTTCTTCTCCGCACGCGCGCTCTTTCTCTCTGCCTCGCGGACCCCACCCGTTAACCCCCTTCCGCGTCCCTAACCTCTCGCCCACGTTCCCCGCCGTGGACGCGCCCACGACCGCGCATTCTCCGGCCACTTCCTCACGCCCAGAGCCCACCTGTCAGCGCTCGCCGCGCGCCCGCGGATCTAATCTCGGCCGTTGATTTTAGATGTAACGGCTGAGCAGACCCGATACTCCTTCGCGTGTAATTTTAGCTAAAGAGACCCTGAGTTTTCGGGTAATAGAACCCGTCGTCACAGGTTTTCGCGTGCAGGCCCCTGTGTTCTTTTAAACAGCCCCCTGTGCTTTTAAATAATTATAGAATTAGACTTATTTTCATATTTCAAACTTCAAAACTTGTTTATTTCATATCTTTTTTATATGAACTCAAAATTTAGTGATTCAAATTGCAAAATGTTCATAGAAATATTCTCTGTTCAAATAAATTATGTCCATACACAGTCTGTACACTCTAATTTTACACTTAGACTAGAGGTTAGTGTATGTGTTAATTCATTTTTTATTAAATAAATAAAAGGGAGAACCCTAGTTGCAAATGAATATTTAATGTTGTGAGATTAATAATGTGCCATGTAAGAATTGATTTCTGGTATAATTGTGTGTCTCACTAAAGTTAGTAGAACTAAAACTATGTAATCCATAATGTCTAGGGAATTACTTATTTCTAATTATATTAAATCCTAGCATTTAAGTTTACCCTACTTATTATAGGTGTTTTATCAACTTGTGTTCAGTTGATTGTACATGTTTGATGTGCTGTTCATTTGTACTTTCCAAATGTATTGAATGTATGATCGCTTTATTTAGACAACTAGCAGCCCGTGGTTCCTAAGTGTGTTGCCGAAGATCTTCCTGAGCAACAACCTGGTGAAGGCAAGTGTCCTCTGACCCATTATGTCCTATCTACTTATAATTCACTGTCCCGCATTACTTAATTAAAACCTAAGGATTGACTAGCTTTGTATTTACCTTGTCCTTGATTACCTTTTGGGTTATTATGGTTACCTTCATGATATTGCTTTACTTTAATCAATGAACATGATGTGAATATTAAGATAAAATGATGTTATCCCGATGATGTTCTTGTGATTACTTTAGGGGACTCAGGTTGTTTCCTGAGTACCTCTCCGTAAGGACCTGTTTGGGGAGTGACAACCCAGGATAACAGTGCAACCATGAGGGTGGAATGGGACGCCCTTAGTTGATTAATTAGAGGAACCAGAGGAGTAGTTGGCTTCGCCGTAGGGCCATCAATAGGGTCCGAGCATAGTACTTGCTCTGCCGAGGCTGGTTGCAGAGGTTCTTGATTTGGTTTTGTAAGTCACCCTTCCTTTGGGGAGATGTACTATGTTGATCAAACTAGAAAAACCTAACAGGCGGCTACGACCTCTGGGGAATCTTTGTAAAGGCTACATAGTGAGACCCTGCTAGGTCACCTTGGTAGTGATCAATGAGGAGGCTAGAACCCTAGGCAGAAAGCGAATCACAAATTGTGGGTTGAGTGTGCGACCTCTACAGAGTGTTAGAAACTGGTACATCAGTCGTGCTCACGGTTATGAGCGGCCTTGGGATCCTCTTTGATTAGAAGAACTTTGGTTACTTTTATGATGATGGTTAGTAATGATGGTTATAATTTTGATCTCTGGTATTTCCTCTTTGATGGAGTGCTGCTGGGTAATAACTAGGTTTATTACTAAAATTTGGCTCTACTTATAGTAATAAAACTTGACCAACTAAAAGCAACTGCTTAACCTTAACTCCACATACAGCTAGTCCACTTTAGCCAAACGGGACATTTGCTGAGTACTTTGATGTGTACTCACCCTTGCTTTACAAACCACCCCACCCTAGGTTGTCCCCACTGTACTCAGTGCTCAGAAGGAGATGCTGGCAACATGGAGGACTTTGAGGAGTTTCAGGACTATAATGAGTTCTAGTTTATCTTAGTGGCAAACCCCCAGTCAGCTACATGTGTAGGCTTATCCTCTACGTTTCGTATTTCCGCACTTTGATATTAATGTTGAAGACTATAAGTATGTATTAGACTCTGTGGATGTCTTGGACATCTTGATATAATTAAAGTACCTTTCCGCTATTTACTTTGAGCATTTTGTGACGATGTCCAATTATGTAATCGCTGTGTACATGAGTTCTGATCCTGGCACGTATGGTTCGCATTCGGTTTGCCTTCTAAAACTGGGTGTGACACCCCGCCCGTGACCACTACATCGTCTACTATAGGCGACAGCCGCCTCTAGCACCCTAGACTCTAGCCGGGCCCCCCCTTGCGCTAGCACCTCCAGCAGCTCATACGGCTCCTACACCAGCATTGTTCCATCGTGTGACACGCACATAGACCGGGACGGTCCAGCGTGTGTCGTACAGAAACATGTCTACTACGACTCCTTCGCCGACCCCGACAAATTACCGCAGTGGGCTGGTGGACCCCAACTGGCGTGCAGCTATGGCTGATGAATACAAGGCGCTGATCGACAACAACACTTGGCGCCTTGTCCCATGGCCACCAGGCACCAACATCATCTCCGGGAAATGGATCTTCAAGCATAAGTACCACTCTGACGGTACTCTTGCTCGCCACAAGGCACGCTGGGTGGTTCGAGACTTCTCCCAGCAGCACAGCATCGACTACGATGA
Source organism: Zea luxurians (assembly GCA_029449295.1). Classification (NCBI taxonomy): domain Eukaryota; kingdom Viridiplantae; phylum Streptophyta; class Magnoliopsida; order Poales; family Poaceae; genus Zea; species Zea luxurians. The sequence goes on along the minus strand of JAOPSE010000022.1, from coordinate 42,079,137 downwards.
GACCTTTAGCCCGGTGGTCAAACTGCCGACTATTCGAGTTGTTCTGAGCATCGTCGCTTCCCGTTCCTGGTCGATTCGCCAGCTGGACATGAAGAACGCCTTCCTTCATGGTCACCTTGAGGAGACAGTCTACTGTCAGCAGCTGCCTAGCTTCGTCGATCTAGCGGCTCCTGGCCATGTTTGTCTCCTTCAGCGCTCTCTCTACGACCTGAAGCAGGCATCGTGAGCTTGGTACCAGCGGTTCGCCTCGTACATTCGTCAACTCGGGTTCACTGCTTCCATCTCTAATGTTTCACTCTTTGTGTACAAAGAGGGTGGGGACATGGCCTACTTGCTACTGTACGTCGATGACATCATCCTCACCGCCTCTTCGTCAACTTTTCTCCAACGCATCATCGACAGGCTCCACTCCAAGTTCACCATGACAGATCTTGGGGATCTCCACCACTTCCTCAACATCTCCGTCAAGCGCTTCCCCACCGAGATCTTCCTGTCTCAGCGACAGTATGCCGTCGAGCTTCTTCAGCATGCAGGCATGGCCGAGTGTCACTCCACGACAACCCCTGTCGACACTCATGCCAAGATCTCCATGACTGTTGGTGCTCCAGTCGCCGACCCTTCCATGTACAGAAGCATCGTCGGTGCTCTCCAGTACATCACGCTGACTCACCCTGATATGGCATATGCGGTTCAGCAGGTGTGCCTTTTCATGCATGACCTGCGCGAGCCACATCTGGCCTTGCTCAAATGGATCTTGCGTTACTTGAAGGGCACGCTTTCCTCCGGTCTTCACCTAGGCGTCGGCCCCATTCAGTCTCTCACCACTTACTCGGATGCGGACTGGGCTAGGTGTCCTGACTCTCGGTGCTCCACTTTGGGATACTGTGGCTACCTTGGCGACAACCTCATCTCTTGGTCCTCCAAGAGACAGACTACCGTCTCCTGGTCCAGCGTGGAGGCTGATTACCGGGCTGTGGCCCACGCTGTTGCTTAGTGTTGCTAGTTGTGGCAACTTCTTGAGGAACTCCACGTGTTGATTACTTCTGCGACGGTCGTCTACTGCAACAACGTGAGTGTTGTCTACATGGCAGCCAATCCCGTTCATCACCGCCGCACCAAGCACATCGAGATCGACATTCACTTCTTCTGTGAGAAGGTTGCTCTTGGACAAGTGCGCATGCTTCATGTCCCATCTTCTCATCAGTTCGCGGACATCATGACCAAAGGCTTGCCTGTATAGCTCTTTAATGAGTTCAAATCCAGTCTTTGCGTCCAGGACCCTAACGCTGCGACTATGGGTGGGTGTTAGACGTATATGGATAGTGCAGCCATACATAGAGTAGTATAGACTGATTATAGTCTTCCTTGTATAAGCTTATAGCTTTCCCTATTTAGGAGATTGTATACTTGTACTCCAAGCTACTTTCGCTGTATATATGACAGATCACCCCCCTCATTGGGTGTGGTGTCTTCCCAATTCTATCTCTCTACAGTCAGTTGTTTTCGTCTACCCAGGGAAATTGGAACAGGGGCTGCTATGGTCCAATTCTTGCACTGGTGGCGCGATTCGCGCGGTGGTGGTTGTGGTGGGCTTAAAAGGGTTATGGTCTCCACATACTTTACCCCTCGCCTTTGGACCGAGCCGACCCTTCCACCAAATTGTTGGTCACCGACGAGAGAAAGGTAAGTGAAGGAGAGTCGTCGTTGGGGACCGGTGACTTCGCCCTCGTTCCACCCACAAGGATCACTTCGAGAAGCTCGTTGCGACTCGGCGGGTGTTGCGAGGAAGGTGTCTACGGCTGCACGGGTCTGGTGAGGGTGATATTGCTCGCCGGTGCTAGGATTTAGCCACCAGTCGCCATAAGTGGGCATTCAGCCTCTATGTTGCGTTATCCACATGTATGATTGCTTGATCGGATTCACTATGCCCTTAGCTACATGTAGCACCTAGCTGTAGGGATTTTAGTTCACCAGAGCGGCAAATCGATGTGCGCCGGCGACATCTCCGCCGTGTGCCGGCACGGCACCGCTGTTCGGTGTACGGGTGTGTGCCGAGGCTCGGCACCCGTTGGATGCTCTGCCAATGGTTCGGATTAAAGGTAGGGCACCGGTTCGGGGCGATTGAATCTGGGTCGTTGACGAGAGATCAAATGAACGATGTGGGTCATAGTAAAATAAAACATGTGTCGTCTAATTGCGAATCCAAGGGCCATGAAATGATACTGATTCAGATCAACTTGATCTAATCTGAGCCGTCCGGTGGCGATCGGAGGGATGGTACCAAACGATACCCATTCAGTTAGACGTTTTGCAAAAGAAACCTCGGAAAAAATGGAAATGAACCCGCAGTCACGACAATTGTGTACTGAGTCTTAGGGATCTTTGCGTAAGGCCCCTGTGTTTCTCTAGAATATTGCGTGCAGTCCATACCTTTAATAAAACCAGAAAAATTATTCAGAAAATGATTTCTAGTACAAAATTAATTGCAGAAACTTGATTAATTCCTAGAAAATTCATATTAAGTCCAAATTGATCCATTCCAGTGGCATTAATTTTGTATTAGTATTGTTCATCACTTAGTAGATTTGTCTAGCCATGAAACTTGGATTAAAATTGTTCACCTGAATTATTCAATACCAAGCACATATGAACTTCGAAAAATCATAACTTAAAATCCGTAACTCCGAATTTAGTGATTCTTTTTCCTACGATCTCGTTACGACATGTAGATTATTATTATGTATTTTGTATTCATGTTTGTTGTGATGTTAATTTACCTTTGTACCATGTTTGTTTGTATTGTGGAGAGTAGACGAGCCAGTGGCCGAGGATCCGGGTGTTTAGCAGATAGAAGTTCCTGAGCAGGAGCTCATTGAAGGCAAGTTATGCCCTTGACCACTTTTATTTACCTAATAATGTTCTTTATACTCATTTATTCATGCATAGGCTTAATTTTGATGGGACCCAATAGGTCACCCTAGTCTGGTTATCTTTTTCACCTTGTTTACCCCTGAATTTTTGCGTAGTCATTGCTATTACTATTCATGGTTTTGGGTGTTGAGATAACTATTACACATGATTATTCTTTATTACTGTTCTATTTCTGTTCATAATAAGACAACTGTGTTAATTGGAACATCGAGCTTAACTTGAGAAAGATGTGCCACCACAAGGGTGGAATGGGACACCCTTGGCTGACTAACTAGGAAAGCAGTTGAGGACTACCTTACCCGATAGGGGAAAGGGTAGTAGGGGAGTAAGCGTGTAGGGAGGTTTTCGGGTTGATTTTGCTGCGGTGGCGGTCAGACGGGGGATTCCTGCATTGCTCTTCCTAGAAACTATAGCGGGTTTTCTAAAGCTAGTGGAACTTTGTAAAGGCCTTGCAGTGGATCCCTAGCCATTCACCTCGGACTTGTCTAAGGGCCTCGCAAACCCAGGCAACATGGGATACACGACTTGTGGGCATAGGGCATAACCTCTGCAGAGTGTAAAACTGGTATACTAGTCGTGCTCGCGGTCATGAGCAGCTCAGGACTCTCGCATGATTAATTTATGGAATTAAATTCAATTTGTCATTTGCATCGCATTGGGATTTATTATTAATTTTGATCTATTATTATTCTAGATTGGTATTTACTTACATTTAGTAACTGCTAATAAAATTTGACCAACTTATTAAAAGCAATGCTCAGCTTTAACCCTTACTTGTTGATTAGCCTTACATTTCACATGAACTCCCACCTTTGGTGAGTTCATGCACATTATTCCCCACAACTTGTTGAGCTATGATCTTTTGTGAGCTCACCCTTGCGATATATAAACCCCCCGTAGGAGAAGAACAGGTGGTCCAGGAGGAGTCGTACAATGAGGAGTACGAGTTTATCTAGGTGGCGTCTCCCAGTCAGCTTTGTGGCGCCAAGGAATAATACTTAGTTCACTTTATTATTACCATTTATTTTTGTAAGACTTCCACTATGCAATAATGACATTTATGTTATTTTGTGACATTTATCTCTATACGCTTTGTCATTATATGTGATGTTCTTCTTTGGCGCGCATATGAGACGCACCCGGCTTTATCCCTTAAATTCAGGTGTGACATGTACCTGAAACATGCTTGTTTATGCCGAAGTGAAGGTTGAATGAGCAACTTCAGCATAATAGGGCACCTGGGAGCACCTAGAGGGGGAGGGTGAATAGGTGATCCTATAAAAAATCTCAACAAAACAAACTTGGACTAATATTAAATTAGTGGAAGCAAGAGCCAAGCTTGAGTGAGGAGTATGAGCGGAGTAAACTTCTTCACTTATATGCTCTTCACTAAGTGAGTATTAAACTTAGAGCAATAATGTAAGTGAAGTGAGTAGAGAGAAAATCGCAGTAGAGTAAAGACACGTAACATAGCGATTTTTATCTCGTGGTTCGGTCAAGTAGAATATTTGCCTACTCCACGTTGTGGCGTCCCAACAAACGAGGGTTGCACTCAACCCCTTTCAAGTGATCCAAAGATCAACTTGAATACCACGGTTCTCTTTATCTTAATAATATCACATTGTGAGGAATCTCTGCAATTTGGAGTCTCTCACACCTTACACAAATGATCTCAAATGAACACAAGAGTAAGGAGAAATAGAAGCACACACACAAGCGCGAGAGTTGCAGCAACAACACGCACACAAGACAAGAACGAGCACATGGAACAAAACAGCGGAGTTACAACTCAAAGAAGTGCTCGAATCTCTATCACAGTGAACCAAATGTGTGTTTGTGAAGTCTCGGCATTGTAGAATGTTCAATGGGTGCTTGGTGTTGTGCTCCATGCGCCTAGGGGTTCCTTTTATAGCCCCAAGGGAGCTAGGAGCCGTTGGAGCTCCATTTTGAAGGCCCTGGTTGCCTTCTGTCCGCGGGTGCACCGAACTGTCCGGTGCACACCGGACAGTGAATAGTGCACACGCTGGACGCGGGCAGAGAATCCCTGATTGGCTTCTTTCCAGTTCTGGGGGGCACCGGACCATCCAGTGTGGGGCACTGGACTGTCCGGTGCGCCACCCCCCACCCCCCCCCCCCCATAGGCCCGGGGCTGACGTGGCCACTAGCCATTGGCTGTTGGCTCACCGAACTATCCGGCGCCTCACGTGGACAGTCTGGTGAATTATAGCCGATGTAGGCTACAATTCCCGAGAGCACACAGTTGGCTGGACCATGCACTAGACTGTCCAGTGCACACCGGACTGTCTGGTGGGTGGCACCAGACCGTTTGGTGCTCTGCAGTCTAGCACCTTTTCTCTTTTCCTTCCTTGTTCTCTTTTTCTCCCTTTTGACTAGACTTTACTAAGTCTCTGTCACTTAGATAAACATGATTAGCACACAAATCAATTGATTAAGTGTCCAGAACATACCTTTTTGCTTAATCCATATATATTTGCACTAAGTCCTCTTCCGAGCTCAATTTGCTTTAAATACCTTTGCTCATCATCATCTTAGTTCAATCATAATGTGTTGTGCATCTAATCACCAAAACAATATAGAAATGGCCCAAGGGCACATTTCCCTTTCAATCTCCCCATTTTTGCTGATTTATGCCAACACATAAAAAAACAACTCAAATTGAACTAACATATCCAAAAGAGCTAAAGAAAAGCACATTAATGTCAAATTGAAGACCAATAAGATTATCAAAGGATTTGGCATATTTGGATCACTTTTGCCACCACTTGGTTTGTTTGCCCAACCCAAATTCATTTTCCTATCTCTTTGACAAAAACACTTGTTTTGGCAAATCAAAATCTCTTTCAAGACTAGTTACAATCAAACACAAAAACACCCCCTTTTTCCCATAAATAAATTTATCCCCCATAAGAGAGCAGTTTTTGAACTTAAGAGAGTTTTAATCAAAAAACCAAGTATGCTTTCACTAGAATTTTTTGATATTCATAAGTGGTAGCTGATCCAATTGCTTTGGCCTTAATTTCTCCGCCTTTGGCATTAAGCACCAAAACAGAAGAACTATTTGGCCTCTTAACCCCATTGCCTCACAATAATTGCAAGTAAAACCAAGGGCAATGAGAAAAACACAGATAGTGACTTGGAACAAGTTACATTGATACCGGAATGCAATGGAAGCATTTTCTTTGTCGAAGTCGACCTGTTCCCTTTCAATCCATCTTTGAGACTATAACAAAATCACTCAAGCAAACACATTAGTCTCAAAAGGTCAAGTTGTAGTACATGTGCACCATTTGCATAGGGACTTGGGAGGTCTGGGATGACTTGTACAACTTGAGCACCAAAGTAAGTGAAGAAAAAATGCTTAAAAGAACATGATTGTAACACCCTGAATTTGGGGTATAAAATTTTCCTCTAAATACCTAGCAAATTCAGGTGTTACTTCTTTTCTCACTTCTATAGTGTTTCTTTTCTATTCTCTTTAATAGAATTTTGGGTTAATTATGTGGGAGATGTATTATTTTCTTGAGAATATCAAAACCTAGGGTGTATGTGAATGCTTGCATCATGCTGACCCTAGATTATAATTTTTGTTTGATGCACATGTTTGAATTATTTGAATTTGAATTGGGCTTGAATTTGAATTGAATTCCATAGGCAAAATAAAAAGAACAGACATTTCGAAATTCAGGAAAAAGGAAAAACCAAATTCGGCCCAAGCAGCCCAACCTAGCCCAGCTAGGCCAAGCATGCACCCGCTCCGCCTGACAGGTGGGTCCCACTTGTCAGCGACAGCCCACGCCCGCACGCTCTCCCTCCCCCTCTCTCTCTCTACCTAGTGGGGCCAACCTGTCGGCGTCGACTCCCCTCGTGCACGCGCTCCGCTCTCTCTCTCTCTGCGCTGCGGGCCCACCTCGTCAGCGCCAGTTGCCTTCGTCGGCACGCCCGTGCCTCTGCACCGCGGGCCTGCCCTATCAGTCCCGTCTTCTCCACAACCACCATGGACCACCGCGCACGCACGCCGAGAAGCCGGCTACATTGCCTACCCAATTGCCCCAGCTCCTTTTTGGGCCCCGCTCGCACCCACTCTCTCTCTCCCCTGCCTCATTTCGCCCACTCTCGCCCTATCTCGCGCTCTGCGGCCACCGCCCGTGCTCGCCGAAGATCCACACCCGCCGTGCCGGCCGTCCAGCTCGCCAGAAGCCGCGTCGTACCAAGCAACATCCCGAGGTGAGGAACTCGCTCCCATGCTCAGTTTCTCTTAATTCTGCCGTGTCTTAGCTAATTCAGCCTCACCAGAGTTTGGTTGCGCCGGTTCACTGCACCCGCGCGATGACTAGTTGATTCGGCATCGTGCTGAGCTTTTGCTTTGGTCCATAATGTTTCCCTTACCCCGCCAGAACTAGTCCAGGCCTTAGCTATCCCGATTCCCCCTCCCCGAGGCTGGGATTCCTCGCCGGAGTTACCCGACCCGCCCGGAGCACCTCCCTCCATCGTTCTCCTGCCTCTAGTCCCGTTCTCACGGCCAGGGTCCTGCCAACGAGTTCGTCGGACCTTTTTCACCAGTTCGAACCACCACCAGCGACCCCATAACCCCTTCGGAGGTCATCTGCTCAGTCTCCGGTGACTTCACCGCCGTGAATGAAGCAGCGCCAGCCACCGAGCCATAAACCCTTGTGCACTAGATCCTAACCTCTCATCTCTAATCTAGCGGTCCGGATCTACGGATACCACTTCGCGGGAGCACGCCCTGCCCCGAGCCCCACCTGTCAGGCATCCGCGCTTAGCCCTCGCCAGAGCCCACTAACCCACTGGCCCCACGTGTAAGTGTCTCGACCTGCCCCGAGCCCCGCCAATCAGGTGCTCGCATCCGCGCGCCCGCCTGCTAGATCTAATCTTGGTCGTTGATCTGAGATCTAACGGCTGGCAGAACCCGTATGTCATACATGCGCCAAAGAAGACAACACATATAATAATAGAGTGTATAGAGATAAATGTCATAACAATCAGAGTATTTAATACATAGCGGAAGTCTTACAAAATAAAAGGTAAATATAACACAAACTAAGGATCGTCGGCACCAATGTCAACCGAGAAACGCCACCTAGATCAGATCATACTCCTCGCCTTGTGGCTCCTCCTGAACCACCTGCTCTTCTCCTGTGGGGGGAGGTGTGAGACAGCAAGGGTGAGCTCACACATGTTCATCGCTCAACAAGTTGTGGGGAATAATGTGGCATGAACTCACCAAAGGTGGGAGTTGATGAAGTGTAAGGCTGATCAACAATAGAGGTTAAAGCTGAGCATTGCTTTTATAAGTTGGTCAAAATTTTATTAGCAATTACTAGATGTAAGTAAATACCAAACCATAATAATAATAACAGAACAAAATTAATAATAAACCCATGCAAATGCAAATGACAAATTGAGTTTAGGTTCCATAATTTAATCATCGGAGAGTCCTGAGCCGCTCATGACCGTGAGCTCGGCTAGTATACCAGTTTTACACTCTGCAGAGGTTGTACCCTTCACCCACAAGTCGTGTTTCCCATGTCGCCAGGGTTAGCTAGGCCCTTAGACACTATCGAGGTGAATGGCTAGGGATCCACTACGAGGCCTTTACAAAGTTCCACTAGCTTCCGAAAACCCGCTACAGTTTATGGGAAGAGCACTTGCAAGAATCCCCCGTCTGACCGCCATCGCAGCAAAATCAACCCGAGAACCTCCTTGCATGCAACTCCCCTACTTCCCTTGCCCCTTTCGGGTAAGGTAGTCTTCCACTAGCTTTCCTAATTAGTCAGCCAAGGGGTCCCATTCCTCCCTTGTGGTGGCACGTGTTTCTCAAGTTAAGCTCCATGTTCCAATTAACAATAATATAATGATCTTGACATGAACATGAATAGAATAACAAAATAACTGGAACATGGATATAATGAAATATTAACCCAAAACCATGTAAAGCAATAGCATAACTACCCATATGATTCAGGGGTAAACAAGGAAAAATGGATAAACAGACTAGGGTGACCTATTGGGTCCCATCAAAATTAAACCTATGCATGGTAAATGATTATAAAGAACATTATTGGGTAACAAAAGTGAATCAAGGGCACAACTTGCCTGGCACTTGAGATTCCAGGTACCAACTTGCTCTTCAAGTAACTCGTAACCTCGCTGCTAGTCGTAGCAATACAAACAAACATGGTATAAACAAAATTAACATCACACCAAACATAAGAATACACTGCGTAAAAATAATCTACGCGCTGCTACAAGACTAACGCAACTTGAACGGATCAAATCGAAGTTAAAACGGAGGAGTTATGATTTTCTGAAGATTCTATGTGTTTTGTACAAGATTAAATGAGATATAAGTTTTAATGTGACTTTCATGTCAAAACAGTGGTACTAAATGATAAACAATAATATTACAAAATTACAGGAATTGGAATGGATTAATTCGGACTTCACATGAATTTTCTATGGATTTAACAAGATTCTGGAATTGTTTTTATATAAGAAATCCATTTTGATTATGTTTTCTCTTATTTAATAATTGACTGGATTGTGGCTGTGAATTCCAGAGAGCACAGGGTCTATTACGCAAATAGGTCCAAGACTCAAGACTGGACCGCGGGTTGATTACTATATAGAGCAGGGGCTCTTTAACAAATGTGTTGGCCGAAGGGGTACGGTGTGACCTGGCTCATCCGATCGAAAATCGACGCATCGGATTAGATCGTCGGTGACCCGAACCGGTATGCGCACGGGACCACACGATCCGGATCTAACGGCTGGCTGCCATCCCACTACTGGATCTAATCACGACCACATGCCTACGATCCAATGGCTCAGCTACAATTGGACGATGGGGGTCTATCTTCTAATCTCGACCGCCCAAGGAACTATCAACGGTCCATGGCCTGCTCCCTTATTTTGACCACCAGGGCGGCGGCGCTCTAGTGCCGCACGACGGAGGGCCCGCCAGCGACAGCCGTGCCGGTGCGCAGATGCCCCAATCCCCGCTCCTAAGGGTGCTACGTGGAGCGCAGAACATAGGGAATAGGGAGGGGTGGTTCTCACCGACAACAGAGGTCCGGTCGATGCCACGGAGGATGGCGGCAACACGGCGGGGATGGTTCTCCGGCGAGCGATTCACTGGACTCTGAAGGCCACCGCGGCTAAGCACATGCCCGTTCACCATCCACGTGCACCGGCGATTCTCCCAGAGCCCACCATGGACACCGAATGGAGGCAGAGATGCCGGACCATGGTGGCGGCATTACCTCGCTCCCCCGGTGGCGGTGGCGAGTCCATAGATACGGAGCACTTGGAGGACTGGCTCAAAGGAGGGTAGTGGGGTCCGGTCTGCAGGGAGCCGTGAGGGGGAAGATGGTTGGAGGGGGCAATGGCGCTAGCAGACGATTTCTGCCAAAGCTTCTCTCTCTCCACGCGACGGCTGCGTCCGAGTTGGCTTGATTCGATCGTGGAGTCGGTATGGATGGGGGCGCGACGGCGAGCGCATCCGCATCCCGATATATATGCCCCAAGCTGCGGTCACGGTGGAGCCAGAGGTGGTTGTATAATCGCGTCAACACATCAGGCGGCAGCGGCTTCGGAGTACGTTGAGCTCGACCACGAATCGCGCGTGTGGTTGAGCCGTGGAGCTCGAAAATCTTGGGATGCCAAGCGGTTTGTTGAGGGAGATAAGCATGACGAGTGAGGCCCACCGCGACAGGGGTACAGGCATCACACGATGGCGACAAGCCCGGGCGCGCAGTCCAGGCGGACTTTCCTCCCAGTCGTTACGACCCCAGCTCCACAACCAGAGGAGGGAGATCATCCTGACGGCTTGACCCCACAAGGCAGCGACCCAAGGCGCGTAGGCGCGGTACAGGAGTGGAAAAAGGGAGATGGGCCAAGAGGAGTGAGTTTGGCCCAGCTGCAGGGTTTTATCCCTTTTCTTTTTTTTCTTTTCTTCCTTTTTATCCCAAATTCAAATCAGTCCCAAGTTTAAAATTCCAGATTTTTGTGGCAAATCTATCTTCTCATCAAATGTTCAATTTGAACATGATATGAACTTTATAGGTTTTTATTTTGTATTTTATGGTAATTCTCTCTTTCTATATCGTTTCTCATTTCCAAACTTTCAAGTTAGTCTTTATATTTCTATTTTGTTTATTATTTTATTCATATTGTTGTGACTACTATTAAGGGCACAAACAATTAAAAGCCAACATAATGCACGATTTAGTGATATGGCTTTTTATTAATTGATTATTTTTTTTGTGAGGTGTTCACATGTGATGACAAATGGATGCGATACACACATATAAATAAAGGAAAACACTTTTCTCCCTTTTAATACGATCTCTTACAAATTAGGTGTTACAAATCCTACCCCCTTAAAAAGAATCTCGTCCTCGAGATTTAGGAGGAACGAGGGAAAATATGAGGAAAATCTATGTGAAGCTCTTCTTCTCTTTCCCAAGTAGCTTTATCTTCTCCATGGTAACTCCATTGCATTTTGCACATCTTTATCACCTTATTTCTTGTAACTCGTGTCAATGTGTCAAGAATCTTGATCGGGTACTCCGTATAAGTCAAATCACCCTGAACACTGAGCTCTTCCCTAGGTAAGTGTTCCTCAGGGACATGGAGACACTTCCTCAGTTGAGATACGTGGAACACACTATGTACATCAGATAGATTATCAGGTAGTTCGAGTTGATAGGCCATCTCTCCAACTTGCCTAAAAAAAACTCAGAATGGTCCAATGAAGTGAGGGGACAATTTGCCCTTAACTTTGAATATCTTCATTCCACGAAGTGGTGACACCTTGAGGTACACATGATCACCTTCCTCAAACTCAAGTAGTCTTCTTCTATTATCCACGTAGCTCTTTTGTCTGGTCTAAGCTACCCTCCAATTCTTCTGAATTATACTGTCTTGTTCTTCTGCCTCTTGAATAAGTTCAGGTCCGAAGAACTATCTTTCTCTAGTCTGATCCAATATAGAGGAGTCCTGCATTTCCTGCCATACAGAGTCTCGAACGGTGACATCTTCAGACTGGCCCGGTAACTATTATTATATGAGAACTCAGCATAAGGTAGACTCTTGTCCCAACTACTACCATGCTGAAGGGCACAAGCTCTCAACATATCCTACAATACTTGGTTAGTCCTTTTAGTCTGTCCATCAGTCTGAGGATGATAGGTTGTAAAAATTCAACTTCGTATCCATATTCTCATGAAAGCTTCTCCAAAATCTTGAGGTAAACTGTGAACCCCGATCAGACACGATCTTCTTTGGTACTCCATGTAAACACACAATTCGAGTCATATATAACTCTGCCAACTAAGATTCCTTATAAGTAGTCTTGACCGGAATGAAATGAGCCACTTTGGTCAGTCTATCCACAATAACCCGTATAGAATCATATCCTTTCGGGGTGCGAGGCAATCCAGTAATAAAATCCATACCACCATTATTTTTGCTTCAAATCCTGATACATCTTCGTACTCTTAGTATGAATAGAATAATCCGAGTCATGGGCCTCCTTTTTAATAGTTTCACGAAGGCTATCAATCTCAGGAACACATATCCGGTCCTTGAACCATATGGTGCCTTGCTCATCCTCCGTGAATTCTGGACATTGACCTTGTATCTTAGCATCACCAATTTGTCCTTTGCGGATTTCTTGCTCCAACGTAGGTTCCACAACAATAATAACTCCTGCAGTGTGAGCAACTATCCCCAGGTTAAGTCTCCTGAAATCCTCAACAATCTCATCGGGTAGCTGGGCAACAACAGCTGAATGAACATGCTCCTTGCGACTCAAGGCATCTGCAACCAAATTTGCCTTGCCCGGGTGATAGTGAATCTCCAAATCATAATCCTTAATAAGCTCCAACCAACGGCGTTGCCTGAGGTTGAGATCCTTTTGAGTGAATATATACTTCAAACTCTTATGATCCGTGTATACTTGGCACTTGGTTCCCATAATATAATGTCTCTAAATCTTAAGCGCATACACAACCGCTGCCAGTTCTAAGTCATGAGTGGGGTAGTTTAACTCTTGTTTCCGCAACTGACGAGATGCGTAGGCGATCACATGTGCTTCTTGCATAAGTACACATCCAAAGCCTTGGCCACATGCATCACAATAAATGTCAAATCCTTTCTGTAGATCAGGCATAACCAACACTGGTGGTGACATCAATCTCTTCTTTAATTGATCGAAGCTGTCTTGGCACATCCCACTTAAACTCTCTTCCCTTCTCCAGAAGCGAGGTCATAGGCTTAGCAATCTTAAGAAATCCTTCAATAAATCTCCGATAATATCCTTCAAGTCCCAAGAAACTTCGAATCTCTGTAACTGTAGTGGGTATGCTCCACGCCACTATGTCCTTGACTTTAGTAGGATCCACTGATATCCTTCCATTAGAAATAATATGTCCAAGAAATGGCACCTCGTCAATCTAAAACTCGCATTTACTGTACTTGGTGTAGAGTTGATTATCTCGTAGCTTCTGTAGCACCAATCTCAGATGTTCCTCATGATCACTATCACTCTTAGAATAGATAAGGATATCGTCGATGAATACTACGACGAATCTGTCCAAATCATGAACACCTTATTCTTTAGATCCATAAAATAGGCTGGTGCATTAGTTAGTCCAAACGACATAACAGTGAACTCATATAATCCATATCGGGTCGAGGAATCTGTCTTGGGAATATTCGATGGCCTAATCTTCATTTGGTGATAACCCGGTCAGAGTTCAATCTTCGAGAATACCCTTGCATCTCTCATCTGATCAAATAAATCTTCAATGCGGGGTAACAGATACTTGTTCTTCACAGTAACATCATTAAGGGATCTATAATCCACGCACATCCTTTATGATCCATCTTTCTTCTATATAAATAGAACCGGTGCTCCACAAGGTGAAGAATTCAGATGAGTGTATCCATCCTCTTGTAATTCCGTTAATTGCTTCTTAAGTTCCTTTAGTTCTTCTACGAACATTCTGTATAGCCGTTTAGAAATAGGAGCAGTCCCAGGTAAGAGATCCATGACAAACTCAACTTCCCTATCTGGTGGCATCCCTGGTAACTCCTCTGGAAAGACATCCGAAAAATCTCTAACCACACGGATGTTGACACCAACAAACTTCCCATCTACTAAGAATGCCGCTAGTCTGATGGTGGTAGTTACTGCAACTTCAACTTCAAATCTTTCTTCTTTGGAACAGGTGAGTTCTATGGTTCCCTTAGCACAGTGTATATACTGCCTTTGTCTTTCTTAACCATGACATACCAAGGATCAAGTCTATACTGCTCTCTTCTAACAGTATAGGGGTAGTCCATCTAGGTTAGAAATACAGGGTAAGAAAGGATGGTAGACAAGGCGAGTAATTACGAGGAATGTTACTGTGGTGGATTTATTAGCTAAGTAGATTAGTGTGTCACCTACTAAAGCTAATACATTACCTTTTGGTGGTACATGCTAAGATGCCCAACTATAACGTTCCAATCAATCAAAGAAGAAAATCAAGCAGTTATCATCAGAACAATCAACCAACATTTTTTTTAATAGAGAAAATACTTTTAATTTTGTCTTAGGTTCCCTATCTCTTAAAAAGATCATAGTTGTAGGATTCCAAGGTGTGAAATCCATCATGTCTTAGAGTTGAAAAGATAAGAGTAATCAGAGTATGACAGCAAAAGGTGAGACAGGATCAAGACAAGATAAGTATAGAAAGAATTAGAATAAGATAAGTAGGTAAGGGTTTCGTCCATTTCTATCTAGGTTTCGTCCTACAGTCAACATTTCCTCTGATACCACTTCTGTCACACCCGGCTTTAAGGAACAAAGCCAGGTGCATCTCATACATGCGCCAAAGAAGACAACACATATAATAACAGAGTGTATAGAGATAAATGTCATAACAATCAGAGTATTTAATACATAGCGGAAGTCTTACAAAATAAAAGGTAAATATAACACAAACTAAGGATTGTCGGCGCCAATGTCAACCGAGAAACGCCACCTAGATCTGATCATACTCCTCGCCTTATGGCTCCTCCTGAACCACCTGCTCTTCTCCTATGGGGGGGTGTGAGACAGCAAGGGTGAGCTCACACATGTTCATCGCTCAACAAGTTGTGGGGAATAATGTGGCACGAACTCACCAAAGGTGGGAGTTCATGAAGTGTAAGGCTGATCAACAATAGAGGTTAAAGCTGAGCATTGCTTTTATAAGTTGGTCAAAATTTTATTAGCAATTACTAGATGTAAGTAAATACCAAACCATAATAATAATAACAGAACAAAATTAATAATAAACCCATGCAAATGCAAATGACAAATTGAGTTTAGGTTCCATAATTTAATCATCGGAGAGTCCTGAGCCGCTCATGACCGTGAGCTCGGCTAGTATACCAGTTTTACACTCTGCAGAGGTTGTACCCTTCACCCACAAGTCGTGATTCCCATGTCGCCAGGGTTAGCTAGGCCCTTAGACACTACCAAGGTGAATGGCTAGGGATCCACTACGAGGCCTTTACAAAGTTCCACTAGCTTCCGAAAACCCGCTATAGTTTATGGGAAGAGCACTTGCAAGAATCCCCCGTCTGACCGCCATCGCAGCAAAATCAACCCGAGAAACTCCTTGCATGCAACTCCCCTACTGCCCTTGCCCCTTTCGGGTAAGGTAGTCTTCCACTAGCTTTCCTAATTAGTCAGCCAAGGGGTCCCATTCCTCCCTTGTGGTGGCACGTGTTTCTCAAGTTAAGCTCTGTTGGGGGCCTTCGTCCTCCGAAGGTCCTCAAAAACATGATTTGACAATGTTTTCCAAGTGGATTATGTGAACAGGTATCTTCGGACTCAGAATTATGAACATAAAGCACGGTCAGGACGAAGCCTGAACCAGACGAAGGACGAGCTGATTACCAAGTTCTACGAAGGACGGTGCACAGCCGAAGCTGTGTGCAGGGAAGCTTCGTCGCGATAGCGGAAAGGGGAACCGACTTAAAGATGAAAAGACTACGTGGGCCTCGACGGATTTCCATAAGTCATTAACAAATGTAATGGACATGGATGTAATTTTACGTGGGCTGCGTCCCGCGTCTATAAATAGATGAACAGTACTCCCGTACTATTCACGCTGACTTGGCATCTGCTTTTACGTCACGCTTGTACTTTTTACCTTCTCTCAGGACTGAAGGTACATTTGTAATTTGAAATCATTTCTATTTTTCCATGTTAATAAAATAGAAATGATTCTGTGATGGTGTTTATATTATATTTCATGCCCTATATGAGTCCTTCGTCATTACTTGTTATGTTTACGAAGGTATGTCTCTTGTGACCTTCGTCCGAAATACATTATCTCCCGAAGGGACATAATGTTCCGAAGGACGAAGGGCTTTAACACTTAACATTTTTTATGTTGCCTTGTTCTTAACTCTTAGCCTTTGAGAACAAGTCCCCAACATTGGCGCCCACCTCCGGTGAACTCACTTCCACTTCGAGTTTTTTGAACACCTTCGGAAGCTGTAGACCTTCGCTATGGCACCGAAGAAAGCTTCAGCGGCTGGGGCTGCAGCACTGCAACCGCTGGACCACAACCAGGAGACCGTCTCTCTTCGGGAGGCCCGGAGCCAGAAGAGAAAGGCCATCAGCCCAACGCTTCAGGAGGAAGAGCTAGACCAAGAAATCAGGGATATGGAGATGCTACATCAACAGGTGCAGAGAAAGAAGGAGAAGATGGCCCGGCTAGCTGAGTTGCAACGGCAGATAGACGAAGCCTCTGAGGAAGTTCGCCATCTTACTCACGATGAGCAAAACAGAAGGCCTCAGCAGAAAGACCTTCATCAGGAGGGCTTCGTCAACGAAGATGACTGGTATGACAATTTCCATCAGGGAAATTTTGTTTTCGATGATGCTTCTCCTTTGTCCGCTAAGCTGCAGGCTACACCTTGGCCTCCATCCTATAAGCCACCCCAGCTTCCCATGTTCGACGGCCACTCAGACCCGAAGCAGTTCTTAATGAGCTACGAAGCAACAGTGTCTTCGTATGGGGGCAATGCTGCAGTCATGGCGAAGTCTTTCGTTATGGCCGTTAGGAATGTTGCTCAGACCTGGTATTCCTCCCTTTGACCAGGAACGATCACCTCATGGCAGAAGCTGAAGGATATGTTGTTAACCAGCTTTCAAGGATTTCAAACGAAGCCGGTTACTGCTCAAGCCTTGTTTCAGTGCACTCAGGATCATGAAGAATACCTTCAGGCGTATGTCCGAAGGTTCTTGCGTTTGAGGGCACAGGCACTAACGGTGCCCAATGAAATTGTTATCGAAGCCATGATCAAGGGGCTTCGTCCTGGACCTGCAGCCCAATACTTTGCTAGGAAGCCTCCTCAGACTCTGGAGAAGCTACTCCAAAAGATGGACGAGTACATTCGTGCAGATAACGACTTTCGCCAAAGAAGGGAGGAGGCCTTCAGATTTTCTGAGATGACCAGGGGCTTCGGGGGACGATTCTATCCGAGGCATGTCAGGTCCATCCACAACACTCAAAATGATGATAAGGGGAGTCAACAGAGCAGGCCGCAGTGCTCCTCACAGGCTTCGGGGCAGCAGCAAACTTTCTTTCGGCCACCAGCTCCAAGAGGCAGAGGCGCCAGGGGCTTCGGCGGGAGATTTGGAGATCAACCAAGGAGGACATTTTGCTTATTCTGCGGTGAGAACAAGGGCCACACCACCAGGATGTGCCATGTTACCATCCAGAAACAAAAGGAGCTAGCAGAAGCTGCAGCGCAACAGGGACAGCCGAAGCAGGTCATGCATACTGCTTCGTACCATCAGCCTTACATCCCGGAGTACGTGGGCAACCACCCTGCAGTTTCCGTAGCTTCGGCAAGTCAACCTCAAGCTTCATGGCAACAGCCCCCGCCTCCACCTCCGCTGCAACAAG
Source organism: Zea luxurians (assembly GCA_029449295.1). Lineage (NCBI taxonomy): Eukaryota > Viridiplantae > Streptophyta > Magnoliopsida > Poales > Poaceae > Zea > Zea luxurians. The sequence goes on along the minus strand of JAOPSE010000022.1, from coordinate 42,061,210 downwards.
GCCAGCAGCCAGAAGGGAGCCAATATGTTCCGCACCAAAGGGATATCAGAGAGTAATCTGAAGCCCGTACAGTCAATAGTACTGTGCCAGAGTCGAAGCACATTTATTGACAAATATCCTACTTTGATAACAGTCTTTTCCGTTTAAGTTCTGTTTTCTGTGTAATAAAGAACACTTCAGATTTCATATAATAGTTTCGTGGTTGGTTATCAGAAAAACCTATCTTCTCTACAGGTTTAAGTTGCTGAAGCTTAAAAATTTGCGGTAACAAGGAGGATCTTCGGATTATTAAAAAACCCTTCGAAGCAACAAAAAGTCGTTCTAAGGAGCGCAGAGTAAGTCGCCGAAGTTACAAAAAGCCGTTCCAAAGGGAGCGCAGTGTAAGTTTTTTGCTCCAAAGACGTTCCTAAGGGAATGCAGAGCATACAGCGAAAAGTCAACGCTGATACCGCCTAAGTAAAAGGCGAAGAAGCTCCAAAGACGTTCCTAAGGGAATGCAGAGCTTATACCGTCTAAGTAAAAGGCGAAGAAGCTCCAAAGACGTTCCTAAGGGAATGCAGAGCTTATACCGTCTAAGTGAAAGGCGAAGAAGCTCCAAAGACGTTCCTAAGGGAATGCAGAGCTTACGAATATATTTTGTGTGTATCTTCGGAACAAATGTCATTTGCATAACATAACATCATCACATCATTTTGCATAACATAAGCATCATACATCATATTGCATTTGGCAAAAGAAGGGGACACAGTATCAACCTTCGAAAGGACGCTTTGAGAAAGTGAAAATTGTGTAAAGTCACGAGGGAATATAATGATAATCTTCGGAATACAGCTTCGGAGAATATTTTTTACGAAGCATGGACGAGCTTCATCAGAGCAATATCGAAATTGTATAGCTTCGGAGAATGTTTTCATGAAGTATGAACGTGCTTCATCAGAATAATTTTAACGGAGAATGTCTTCTTCACGAAGCATGAAAAGAAGGGAAGGTGTTTTTTCGCCGAAGGCTCAAAAATGGTATGTATGTAGAGTTTCATGCATCGTAAAGAATTGAATAATGAAAAGAAACTTGTATATTACATTCAAATGTACAAAATGTTACATAGATCACACTTTAAATGTTTTTTCTAAATAGCATTTAGTCTTCTCTTAATACTGCTTCGGCGGCTTCATTTAGAAGTTGATCAACAACTTTGTCCATGATAGCTTCGGCCATTTGATTAATTTCGTCATCCCCTTTTGTGTGGGGGTCGGCAGTCGATCCAGCAGCTTCTGAGGGAAGAAAACATTTCTTCATTACTATTACAAATCGCGAGCAAAGTTTGAAATAAAAATTACAACACAATAAGAACGACTAATTAATACCTAATTGCCTTTCGGGCTCTGTACTTCTTTCGGCAGCTTCTGCCACTCTCCTAGCATCATGGATGCCTTTTTCGCTTCTTTGAATTATTTCTTGCGCCATTTCCCGGCCGCCATTGACCCAGATATCAGTGAAGAATTTGCCGCCAACCATGCTGGCTTCGGTCGAGGGATCTTTGATATCTTCCGAGGATAGGTCAGCTTCGGATTGAGCTAAGGATTTTATATGTTCACAACCTTTTTTCTCCAAAACAGCAGCAATTCCCCTGGCGCCTGAAAAAGCGCAGATGTCACCGCGGCTGCTCAGGATTTCCTCGAAGGCTTCTGCTTCGTGACTAATCCAGTCCAGTGGACCTTCGGGATTGCCTCTTGAAAAGTCCTCTTCACTAGAAAAGGCGCCAACGCTGGCGAAGCTGGATTTTATCTTTTTCACGCATTCTACAGATTTAACATAACATTTCCTCTGAGATGCACGAAGCTCTTTAACACTTAACTCCAATTTATTGACCATATAATCACTAAGTTCTCGTTTCGTTTCCTCAAGCACACGTTCCTCTTTGGCTCTAGTTAGCTGTTTCTGAAGATCTTTAATTTCACGTTTTTGGGCTTCGGCCTGGGCTTTTGAAGCAGCTTCGTCCTTCTTCACTTTATCTACCAGTGTAAGCAGAATTTTATCCTTTTCCAGAGCTTCGTTTCTCAGTTTGATAACCTCGGAGCGTAAATTGTTAAACGCAATGTCATAGCTTTCATCTTCGGCGCTTTTTTGGGCTCTTAATGCGTTGCTCAGAATCAAGCCCTATATGAAAAAGAATCCATATAAGAATAAAGGAATGAATTACGCATTAAAAAGTTTTTTCAAACGCTTAATTTCCATACCTTTAGGCTATTATATGCAAGACTGTCTGCGAGATCCTCTTTCGTCATGGCGCATAATCCAGCTTCGAGTTTCGGGAACCCCATGCTTCTAGCCATTTCCCGGCACACGGATAATTCTTTATTGTCTGGGAGACAGTACAGGAAATCATATTCGTTTGTCCCATTGAATACTACTGCCCCCTTCGGATACTTCAACTCTCTAGCATAGTGATTCGCTTCATAGATTTCTTCTTCAGAAAGTTTCTTCCCCGAAGCATGTCGCACGATGTAATCGCGTATGCTGGAGGGAGCTTCGGGGGCGGCAGTATCAATTTCTTTAACCAAGGCTGGTTCTGATATTTTCTCGGATTGTTCCTTGGTGGGCTCTGAAGGCCCAGCTTCAGCTTCAGCTTGTTGTTTCGAAGCTTCAGTAGATGCTTCAGCGAGTTCAACAGACTCCTTTGTGGTTGTGCTTGAAGACTTAATCGTCTCCAAGACATCCAATACGTTCACCATTCTTTTTCTTCTTGGGGTCACCGATGGGCCCTTTTGATTTTTTGTTGTGTCGACATTTGCTGAAGGACTTAAAATTTCTGATGTTTTTGGCCCTTCAGTCTTCGGTTTTTCTACTGCTGAAGGCGCTTCAGCTTTCTCTACTATCTTCGGCAATGGAGCTGGTTCTGTAGCTTCAGAGGCCAAAGAAATTTCACCAATAAATTCTGGCACTGTGGCCGGCTCAATAAAACGTGTCCGATGGGTGAGCACCTTCATCTTTTTCCTTTGAGGCGCTGGCTCACTAGTGGCACTTGTGGTAGCTTCTGTCGCAGGAGAAGCATTTTTCCTTTTGCGACCCAGTACCGGATAATGATAGTCAGGGTAGATAAACCCGACTGCGTCGAACACCCGGTTGAGCCTTTTCTTCTTTCGGCCTCCGAAGGCTGCTGATAACGCAGTATTTTCGGCCTTCGAATATGCCCCAAGCAGTTCGTCACTCAATGTTTCAATGCTTTTCAACCACTCATCGTCAGGTTCAACAAATTTATCTGCATATTTGAATGTGTATTTCAGTCTGACCAGTCCGCCTTCGTCGGACTCTTTAATGGTCTCCTTCGGCATTTCCCACTTTTCTGTAAGTGGCCATACCCTGAAGGCAATGTGCTCTTGGACCAAGTCCCTTGTCCCAATGAAAGAGCAGACCACGCCGAAGGCTCTTTGGCATTCCTCGGCTGCTTCATCCATTTCAACCTTCGGCCTTCGAAGTCCGAAGCGTTGCCAGATGGGGCGCATAATGATACTTTTGACATCTTCTTGCACCGATAAGTCATTCTTTACATAAAACCACTCTGTCATCCAGGCTCCGGGCCACCTCTTCCGAAAGGTCGGCACAGGGCAGCTTGACCCGAAGCGGGCACCGAAGCTATAACACCCAAAATTGTTGTGATATTGTTCTTTTCCCCAGGGCTTCGTCTCGTATAATAACTCATGAATGTTGCAGAAGCTTTTAGCGTTTGGTTCCAAACCTTGGCTCCTCACAGCCCAGACAAACATCCCCATTCTTATGACAGCTTCGGGAGTAAGTTGATGAAGGTAGACTTGGAATGTTTTCAGTACCTCAACAACAAAGTTGCTTAGCGGGAATCGAAGCCCAGCCTTGAGAAAGCTTCGGAAAATTACGACTTCATCCTCTTCGGGGGTGGGAGAAGTCTTTTCTCCAGCGTCAGCCCTCACAATAGATATATCCCGAAAATACCGCCCCCTCATATTATCAATATGACTCTGCTTGATAGTGGTTTTCCCGAAAACCGTGTGACTTGGCCGCCATGGCCGATCTTCGGCCTCTTCCCCACCACTTTCTACATCATAGCTGTCGCTGTCACCAGTATCTTCGGACAAACCTTCAAGAATCTCCTTCGTGATTTTCTCCGTATTGGTCTCCGCCATCGCTATGAGGAACCCCAAATTCTTCTCTTCCTCGAGACTCAGCTTCATCTCAGCAGGGATCTTCTTACCTTCAGACATCTTCGGAAACGCTAAAAAACTGTTTTCAGGGCCGAAGCTTCGAAATCAAAAAGGTCACCAATCTTAATGCACAATAGCTAAAAATTTAGTGGACCGAAGCAGATGGCAAGTGTGCGTACCAAATGAGTTGGCGGTGTGGTCTTATTTATACGCCCAGGGCGTTGAAAATTGAAAGACCCCGCTTGTCAGTGAATGTTGCTATTCTAGCAAAGGGAAGGTGTTTTTTCGGACCTTCGGCTCAAGGCCTTCGTCCATATCGCAATCTGAATTTATTATTAACAAATTAATATTGCGAGGGGCTACTGTTGGGGGCCTTCGTCCTCCGAAGGTCCTCAAAAACATGATTTGACAATGTTTTCCAAGTGGATTATGTGAACAGGTATCTTCGGACTCAGAATTATGAACATAAAGCACGGTCAGGACGAAGCCTGAACCAGACGAAGGACGAGCTGATTACCAAGTTCTACGAAGGACGGTGCACAGCCGAAGCTGTGTGCAGGGAAGCTTCGTCGCGATAGCGGAAAGGGGAACCGACTTAAAGATGAAAAGACTACGTGGGCCTCGACGGATTTCCATAAGTCATTAACAAATGTAATGGACATGGATGTAATTTTACGTGGGCTGCGTCCCGCGTCTATAAATAGATGAACAGTACTCCCGTACTGTTCACGCTGACTTGGCATCTGCTTTTACGTCACGCTTGTACTTTTTACCTTCTCTCAGGACTGAAGGTACATTTGTAATTTGAAATCATTTCTATTTTTCCATGTTAATAAAATAGAAATGATTCTGTGATGGTGTTTATATTATATTTCATGCCCTATATGAGTCCTTCGTCATTACTTGTTATGTTTACGAAGGTATGTCTCTTGTGACCTTCGTCCGAAATACATTATCTCCCGAAGGGACATAATGTTCCGAAGGACGAAGGGCTTTAACACTTAACATTTTTTATGTTGCCTTGTTCTTAACTCTTAGCCTTTGAGAACAAGTCCCCAACAAGCTCCATGTTCCAATTAACAATAATATAATGATCTTGACATGAACATGAATAGAATAACAAAATAACTGGAACATGGATATAATGAAATATTATCCCAAAACCATGTAAAGCAATAGCATAACTACCCATATGATTCAGGGGTAAACAAGGAAAAATGGATAAACAGACTAGGGTGACCTATTGGGTCCCATCAAAATTAAACCTATGCATGGTAAATGATTATAAAGAACATTATTGGGTAACAAATGTGAATCAAGGGCACAACTTGCCTGGCACTTGAGATTCCAGGTACCAACTTGCTCTTCAAGTAACTCGTAACCTCGCTGCTAGTCGTAGCAATACAAACAAACATGGTATAAACAAAATTAACATCACACCAAACATAAGAATACACTGCGTAAAAATAATCTACGCGCTGCTACGAGACTAACGCAACTTGAACGGATCAAATCGGAGTTAAAACAGAGGAGCTATGATTTTTTGAAGATTCTATGTGTTTTGTACAAGATTAAATGAGATATAAGTTTTAATGTGACTTTCATATCAAAACAGTGGTACTAAATGATAAACAATAATATTACAAAATTACAGGAATTGGAATGGATTAATTCGGACTTCACATGAATTTTCTATGGATTTAACAAGATTCTGGAATTGTTTTTATATAAGAAATCCATTTTGATTATGTTTTCTCTTATTTAATAACTGACTGGATTGTGGCTGTGAATTCCAGAGAGCACAGGGTCTATTACGCAAATAGGTCCAAGACTCAAGACTGGACCGCGGGTTGATTACTATATAGAGCAGGGGCTCTTTAACAAATGTGTTGGCCGAAGGGGTACGGTGTGACCTGGCTCGTCCGATCGAAAATCGACGCATCGGATTAGATCGTCGGTGACCCGAACAGGTATGCGCACGGGACCACACGATCTGGATCTAACGGCTGGCTGCCATCCCACTACTAGATCTAATCACGACCACATGCGTACGATCCAATGGCTCAGCTACAATTGGACGATGGGGGTCTATCTTCTAATCTCGGGCGCCCAAGGAACTATCAATGGTCCATGGCCTGCTCCCATATTTCGACCACCAGGGCGGCGGCGCTCTAGTGCCGCACGGCGGAGGGCCCGCCGGCGACAGCCGTGCCGGTGCGCAGATGCCCCAATCCCCGCTCCTAAGGGTGCTACGTGGAGCGCACATAGGGAATAGGGAGGGGTGGTTCTCACCGACAATAGAGGTCCGGTCGATGCTGTCCACGGAGGATGGCGGCAACACGGCGGGGATGGTTCTCCGGCGAGCGATTCACTGGACTCTGAAGGCCACCGCGGCTAAGCACATGCCCGATCACCATCCACGTGCACCGGCGATTCTCCTAGACCCCACCATGGACACCGAATGGAGGCAGAGATGCCGGACCATGGTGGCGGCATTACCTCGCTCCCCCGGTGGCGGTGGCGAGTCCATAGATACGGAGCACTTGGAGGACTGGCTCAAAGGAGGGTAGTGGGGTCCGGTCTGCAGGGAGCCGTGAGGGGGAAGATGGTTGGAGGGGGCAATGGCGCTGGCAGACGATTTCTACCCCAGCTTCTCTCTCTCCACGCGACGGCTGCGTCCAAGTTGGCTTGATTCGGTCGTGGAGTCGGTATGGATGGGGGCGCGACGGCGAGCGCATCCGCATCCCGATATATATGCCCCAAGCTGCGGTCACGGTGGAGCCAGAGGTGGTTGTATAATCGCGTCAACACATCAGGCGGCGGCGGCTTCGGAGTACGTTGAGCTCGACCGCGAATCGCGCGTGTGGTTGAGCCGTGGAGCTAGAAAATCCTGGGATGTCGAGCGGTTTGTTGAGGGAGATAAGCATGACGAGTGAGGCCCACCGCGACAGAGGTACAGGCATCGCACGATGGCGACAAGCCCGGGCGCACAGTCTAGGCTGACTTTCCTCCCAGTCATTACGACCCCAGCTCCACATCCAGAGGAGGGAGATCATCCTGACGGCTTGACCCCACAAGGCAGCGACCCAAGGCGCGTAGGCGCGGTACAGGAGTGGAAAAAGGGAGATGGGCCAAGAGGAGTGAGTTCGGCCCAGCTGCAGGGTTTTATCCCTTTTCTTTTTTTTCTTTTCTTCCTTTTTATCCCAAATTCAAATCAGTCCCAAGTTTAAAATTCCAGATTTTTGTGGCAAATCTATCTTCTCATCAAATGTTCAATTTGAACATGATATGAACTTTATTGGTTTTTATTTTGTATTTTATGGTAATTCTCTCTTTCTATATCGTTTCTCATTTCCAAACTTTCAAGTTAGTCTTTATATTTCTATTTTGTTTATTATTTTATTCATATTGTTGTGACTACTATTAAGGGCACAAACAATTAAAAGCCAACATAATGCATGATTTAGTGATATGGCTTTTTATTAATTGATTATTTTTTTGTGAGGTGTTCACATGTGATGACAAATGGATGCGATACACACATATAAATAAAGGAAAACACTTTTCTCCCTTTTAATACGATCTCTTACAAATTAGGTGTTACACCGTACCCCTTCGGTTTGTAGCTTTATAAAAAGAACCCTCTGCTTCCGAGAAATAGAACCTGTTGTCCCTAGAGTTTGCAGCTGAGCCCCTGGGTTTTTGCAGAAAGGACCCCGAGCTTATATTTAATCGCAAAAATGGACCTAATTTTGTATTTTGAATTCCAAAATTTGTTTATTTCATATCTTTTGCAAATGAACTCCAAATTGGGTGGTTCAAATTGCAAAATGTTCATAAACTTATTCCCTATCTGTTTAAATTATAATCATTCACTGTCTACATGTATTAATTGTATGGCTAGGCTATAGGTGCATGTAGAGTAATGGTTTATTTATTAAAAAGGGAAAACACTAATGATAATTAAGTGATTAACTTTGTGAAGTTAATATCATGTAGTGTATGATCTCATCTCTGGAATAACTTTAACTTGGTAATTAATTCATTAATATAAATGAAGTTAAGTCATGTGATCCCCGACATAGGCAGTACTTAGAGAACCACAAACCTCTAGGTGTATTAGTTCACCCTAGAACCCAAACTTCACTCTTGTGTTTGTACTTTTCTTCTGAACTTGTATTCACTTCATTGTACATGTTTGGTGTATTGTTTATTTGTCATTTCCCAATGTGTTGAATGCATGATTGCTTTGCGTAGATAACGAGCAGTCTATGGTTACTGAGTGTGTTGCCGGAGACTTCCCTGAGCAGCAACCTGGTGAAGGCAAGTGTCCTCTGACCCATTATGTCCTACTTACTTTATAATTCACTGTCCTGCATTACTTAATTGAAACATAAGGATTGATTGTTCTGTATTTACCTGGTTCTTGATTACCTTTTGGGGTTACTATGGTTAGCTTCATGCTATTGCTCTACTTTAATCAACAAACATAATGCAAATATTTATGATACGATGATGTTATCTTGATTATGATGATGAACTATGATACTTTAGGGGACTCAGGTTGTTTCTTGAGTATCTCTTCGTAAGGACCTGTTCATTGAGAGACCACCCCGAATAACAGTACAACCATGAGGGCGGAATGTGACGTCCTTAGTTGATTAATTAGATGAACTTGGGGGTGTAGTTGGCTTTGCCTTCGGGCCATCATGGGGGCCAGGACATAGTGCTTGCTCTGCTAAGGGTGGGTGCCAAGGTTCATTTGATTTGGTTTTGTTAGTCACCCACCTTTGGGAGGAGTACTGTGTTTGTACAACTAGTGAAACCTAACGAGCAACTATGCACCAGGGGAATCTTTATAAAGGCTACGTAGTGTATCCCTGGCCATTCACCTCGGAAGTGAAGATCGGGTCTTGTAAACCTAGGCTAGGACTCATGGGTAAAGTGTGCAACCTCTGCAGAGTGTTAGAAACTTGTAGATCAGTCATGCTCATGGTTAAGAGCAGCCTTGGGGTCCTCTTTGATTAGAAGAACTTTGGATACTTTTATGATAATGGTAACTGGTGATAATCATATCTGTGGTTTCTGGTATTTCCTCTTGGAGGGAGTAGTTTTGGGTAATAACTAGGTTTATTACTAAAACTTGTGTTGGGGGCCTTCCTCTTCCGAAGGTCCTCAAAAACTTAACTAACAAGTTTCTCAGTATAAGACTGTTACAGGAGGTTTTCGGCCTTGAGATGAAGGTGTGCGTAATATGAAGGTACGGTTTGAAGGAAGGGTGAACGGGCGCCGAAGCTGTGGCTGAAGGACTTTGGCTTAGCATGACAAAGATGATGAAGGATGGAACTGACTTAAAGGAGAAAAGACTACCTAGTCCTTGATAGTTTGCTTTATGGCCAATAGTAAATGTCAGGGACACAAATGTAATTTTGTCCAGGCTGCGCCTTGTGCCTATAAATAGATGAACAGTAACATCATACTGTTCACGCTGAATTGTAATTGCTCTCTCGTCACTATCGCTTTTCCACCTTCTAGCAAGCCGAAGGTATAAATGTAATGTAAATATCATTGATGTTTATCCATGTTAATAAAATAAGAATATAAATGATTTAACGATTTATAATGATTGTTCATATTATTTTGTGTTTCATATGTCTCTACTTATATTTGCCCACTGAAATGATGAATGTATGCCCTTCATGACCTTCGTCTGGAAATCATTATATCCTAGGGGAGATTATGCTTCGAAGGACGAAGGTCTCTAAAGATTAACAATTGTGTTGCTTTGTTCTTGATGTATAACATCCGAGAACAAGGACCAACATTGGCGCCCATCTCCGATGAACTCATCCGACCACCTTCGGCAAGCATCAACCTTCATCATGCCCCCAAAGAAGATAGCAGCGCCAGGGGCTACATTGCAGCCACTAGACACTAACCAAGAGACGCTACGTGAAGCTAGGAGCCAGAAGAGGAAGGCTACCAGCCCAACACCTCAGGAGGAGGAACTAGACCAAGAAATCAGGGATTTGGAAGTTATCCATCGACAAGTCCAAAAGAAGAGAGAGAAGATGCTTCGACTCGCCGACCTCCAGAGGAAGATTGATGAAGCCGCTAAGGAAATGCGTCACCTCACCCAGGACGACCAAGACCGAAGGCCCTAGCACAGGGAGCTTTGTCAAGAAAATTCATACAATGATGATGAATGGTACGGTGATTTTCATCATGGCAATTTTGCTTTTGATGATGCTTCTCACTTGGCAGCAGAATTGCAGGTTACCCCGTGGCCCCCATCATACAAGCCACCTCAGCTTCCTATGTATGATGGGCACTCAGACCCAAAGCAATTCCTGATGAGCTACGAAGCAACCATATCTTCGTATGGGGGCAATACTGCAGTCATGGCGAAATCCTTCGACATGGCAGTCAAAAGCGTAGCGCAAACTTGGTACTCTTCTCTTTGGCCAGGGACAATTATGTCGTGGCAGAAGCTAAAGGACATGCTGGTCACTAGCTTCTAGGGCTTTCAAACGAAGCCAGTCACCGCTCAAGCTCTGTTCCAGTGCACACAGGATCAGGAAGAATACCTCCAGGCGTATGTCCGAAGGTTCCTGTGACTGAGAGCCCAGGCGCCTACAGTGCCCAATGAGATTGTCATTGAGGCCATGATCAAGGGGCTTAGACCAGGACCAACGACACAATATTTTGTAAGGAAGCCGCCACAAACCTTGGAGAAGCTCCTCTAGAAAATGGATGAATACATCAGAGCTGATAATGATTTCTGGCAAAGAAGGGAAGAAGCTTACAGATACTCTGAGATGGCCAAGGGCTTCGGAGGAAGATTCCACCCCAGGCATGTCAGGTCAATCCATAATGCCAGCCTAAGTGATGATAGGGGAAGCCAACCCCAAAGGCAACAGCACAGCTCCCAATCATTAGGGTCGCAACAAAGTTCCTTCAGGCCACCAGCTCCAAGAGGCAGAGGGGGCAGAAGCTTCGGAGGAAGATACGGAGATCAGCCCAGGAGACTGTTTTGTTTGTTCTGCGGCAAAGACAAAGGCCACACCACAAGAACATGCCAAGTCACGATTTAGAAGCCGAAAGAGATTGCGAAGCTGAAGCACGGCAGAATCAGCCGAAGCAAGTCCTACATACTGCTTCATGCCATTCCCCCTATGTCCCAGAGTACGTAGGCAATCAACAGCCTACGGCTTCTATCACTTCGGCAAGCCATTCTCAAGCTTCCTGGGCCCAACTCCCACCACTACCACCGCTAGCACCTACTCTAGCCCGTGGCCAGTAGCCAGAAGGGCAGCAGCGCGATTTTCAGGAGTCTGAAGCTTGCATAGTCAATAGCATTGTGCCTGAATCCAAGCACATCTACTAAAGAATGTCCTACCTCCGGTGCATCTTTGTTTTGTCTGCCATTTCATTTTCTTGTATGAAAAACAATTCACGAAGGATTAAATTCCAATTTGATGTAATAATATTATACTCATATCATCGAGTGAGATGCATTCCCTTAACAAGATTCCGAAGCTACAAAAGTCGTTCCTAAGGGAGCGCAGAGTAAGTCTGAAGCTCAAAAGTCGTTCCCAAGGGAATGCAGAGCCAAAATACCACCGAAATAGAAGGTGAAGAAGCTCCAAAGTCGTCCCTAAGGGGATGCAGAGCTTAAATACCACCGAAATAGAAGGTGAAGAAGCTCCAAAGTCGTCCCTAAGGAGATGCAGAGCTTAGATACCACCGAAATAGAAGGTGAAGAAGCTCCAAAGTCGTTCCTAAGGGGATGCAGAGCTTAAATGTCACCGAAATATAAGGTGAAGATACTCAAAAGACGTCCCTAAGGGGATGCAGATCAGTGTTTCCGTGTGGACATGTGTCTTTGGCATAAACATCATGCTCCATCATATCATTGCATCATTCAGCATAGCATTACATCAAACATCATGTCGCATCAGCAGCAAAATTGAGCAGAAGGAAAGCTGTTTCTCTCAAAATATATGATGAATGAAACAATGTGCCGAGGCATAAAGCAACTCTTCGACAATTACAATCTTATACACCAGGAAATTTTTTGTCGACAACACCATACAACAGCTGTGTTATAGAAGGGCTTTTTTCTTTACGAAGCATGAAAAGAAGGGAAGGTGTTTTTTCGCCGAAGGCTCAAAAATGGTATGTACACAAATTTCATGCATCGCAAAGAAATATATTACACCAATATACACATAGATATACAATTTTAACTCGTACGAATATTACATCACACAAATGTTACATTTCTTAGCTACACAAAAATCTAGTCTTCTTTCAAAATCTTTGTTGGAACTTGCTCTCAGCTGCAAGGGGATCCAACAAGGATGAACAGTGATGACAACAGGGTACTCGCGCTAGATGGCAAAAGCTCTGTTAATCTGGCCTCTCACGGGCACTGTGCAGGGGTATTTATAGGTACCTGAGCGCGCAGCACCTCGAGCTAAGGACGCATGTGCCCTCGGGTACCTAGGTTATCCCAAGAATATTCCCATAAAGCGGGGTTACAGACCGTAATTACAGGAATGCTTTTACAAAATAGGCCCGTAACGCGCGGCGGCCAAGCGGGGCCCGCAACGACGGGCTGGATTGCACGTGGGCCTCCGAGCTGGACGAGGCCGCACCGTGGGATGCCCTTCGTTGCCAGTCTTCGCCTAGAGCGGTAGAAGACGAAGGGTGTCCCCGCCTGTTTTGTTTCTGTCAGTTCAGCTGCTGCAGCGAAGGCTTCGAGCGAAGGGTGGCGCCTTTGCCTTCGCCCCAACATTTGCCCTCCGAGGGACCAGTTCGACAAAGTCACCTGGTGCCGAAGACGTCGATAGATGGCGGAGACGCTGCCCTCGCTCGAAGTGGTTCCGCGGGGGTTTTTGACATGACCGTTGATTGACGCCGTACTGTGGGACTGCGGGTTTCCCGAAGCGCCGCGCCCTGTGTATAAAAGGGGGCGGGGGTCGGCGCTTTTTGAACTTCACCTTCCGCGCTCCGCGAAAACCCTAGCCGCCCTTTCCGCCGTCTTGGTGCTCGTCTGCCTGCCGCGGTCTTGTTCGCCGGAGATCTGGCTCGAGTGAAGCAGACCGCCCGCCGCCGCCGACGGTACGTTGCGATGCCGTCCTCGTCTTCTTCCGCTGCCGCTACGCCGCCGGCCGCTCCCTCGCCGCCGACCGCCGCCTCGTCTGAGGAGACGCTGAGTAGTTTAATGGCGGAGGAGTTGCGCGCCGGCGATTCTGTTGATTTCGACGTATCTCGGATGTCGTCGGCCCGCGTGCAAGATATGCAGCGGTTGGGTTACTTCGGCAGCGGAGTTGGTCGAGTCCCGGGGGCGGAGGAGGTCCCTGAGCCAGAGGGCGAGTTGGTCGTTTTCGAGGCGTTCTTCGCCGCCGGACTCCGCTTGCCTGCGCACCGATTTGTTGGCGAAGTCCTGCGCAGGTTCAACGTTCAAATACACTAGCTGACGCCGAATGCCATAGTGGCTCTATCGAAGTATGTCTGGGCGACGACTTCGTACGGCGGACGGCCATCGGTGGAAGTTTTTGCGAAGTATTATTGTTTGCATTGGCAGAAGAGGATGATTGGAGGCGAAGTCGCTCAGTTTGGATCCTGCACATTCACGCCGAAGACTGGCAAAACGACGATGCAGGTAGTCGAGTTGGTTCCTTGCGCCCGCAACAAGTGGGGCAACTGGAATGAATTTTGGTTTTATGTCGCTGAGGGTACCGTCGAAGGCCATGAGGGACTCCCCGTGTCCACGATGTGTTCTCATTTTTACTCAGCGTATCCGCCCTTTGAAGTGGCGGAGGAAGATGAGGACGAAGGGGCTCTTCGGTGCGCCGCCGGCCTGAGCAGTGGGCGCGACTTGGTTGAAGAATTTGTGGCGTACGGGGTGTGGCCATTGGCGCGTGGCTGGGCGTTGGGCGAAGTATGCCCTCGCCAGATGCCTTTTCATGGTGGAAGGGTGGTGCGGAGTCCCGCCTTCGCCCTGAATCTGCAAAATCGCGATCCGGCCGCCGTTGTGCGTGAGGTGGAGGATGGGGCGGTGCGGCTTGTTGGACGCTACGTGCCGAGGACAGAGGGCCAGCGCAGCTGGGATATCCGCGGGTCGAATGACCGCTTGAACAGGGTTTTTGAATTAAATCAATTGCCATATGACGGCTACCCTGGTCAAGACGATGTGGACCGCCGTGGGAAGAAACCGGCGGTGGAGACCGGAGACGACCCTGCGCCGGCGGCCGCTCCGCCCTCTAAAAAGAGAAAATTAGGTACTGCTATGGGAGGACTTGGGGTTTCTGATCGTTTTGCTAGAGAGTTGATGGAGACGTGCGCGGCCCCGGGGGAAAGGATGTCTTCGCCCGAGCTCCGGGAGTCTTCGGCTCGGATGCTGAGGGTTACCGGGGGTTGTTGGCCTAGGAATGTTCCTGTCCCCCGCGTGGCTGGCGAGGACTTTTTAACATCTCGCATGGTTCGTGAATGGAGGGTATTTCCTTACGGGCGGAATATTGCTGCTGTTGTGTCAGCAGTGATGGACAAGGATCGCCAAGGAGCTACACAAAAGCGCCAAGCGGCTATCAGGCTCGTTGAAGCCAGGCCGAAGAGACAGCGGGGGACTGCGAAGACTGCGGCCTCCGGCGGAGGCCGGCCGCCGCTGGCGGCGAAGTCGGGCGTCCCTGCATCTAGCAAGGCGCCGGAGGCAACGGCAGGCGCTGAAGGCTCGAGGTCGGCGAAGGCGGCGCCACCGTCCAGCGGAGTGGCGGAGGTCGCGAAGGCGGCCCGAGCGTTGCCGCTGGCGGGCAAACGCGTCGCCGACTTCGTCACCGATATTAGTGTGGACGACTATCTCGGTGGTAGGTCGTTGGCCTCTTTTTTTTTTAATCGGTTCATTGGTACGTTGCAGGGCTGGGCAAAAGCCAACTTGCTATGGTTGCGCCTGGCGCGGCGACGACGATGGCTGCCGCAGCGCCGAAGGCGAAGGGCGGGGCTTTTAGCGCCGGAGGCGAGGCGTCGGCCCTCGCGGTTGTCATGGATGAGGCGGGCGCTGCGTCCCGTCGGCTGACGGAGGTGACGGAGGCGCTGCGTCAGGTCTGCTGAGTTGGGCTTCGTCCCCCCCCTTTTTTTTGGCTTGCTGGGACCGCAGTCTTACGATTGCTCTGCAGGTGGCTGACTTCGCTAGTCGCACTGCGTCGGGGGCCCTTACGGCAGCCGTGGCTGCCGAAGTCGAAAGACTTCGGACACAACACGCTGACGCCGTCCGCGAAAAATCGGCCGCCGACAGCAAGTGTCGCAAGCTGGTGGACAAGGTGGCCACACTGGAGGACGAGAAGGCCGCCCTCCGTCACCAACTGGCGGGGGAAAGGAGGGAGACCAACGAGGCCCTTGTCAAGGCCAGGCTGCGCAGACGGAGGCCAACCTGGCATGGGCGGAGGGCAATCTTGCCAGGGAGCGGGCCGAGCAGTTGCAGGAGCGGCTCACCGCCCTGGAGAGCCGCGTGAAGGGGGCCGAGGCCGCGGCACGAGCGGAGGCAGAGCGGACGCGCCGACTGCTCGTAGATACATACCGTGGCCTGGGCGCAGGGACCGGTGAATTCGATGTGCCGGACCGAGAGCCCGGACTTCGGTGCCTGGAGTGGGTGCAGGAGGAGTTGCAGGCGCTCCCCACTGTCGTGGAGGGGTTTATGGCGTATGCCTCCCTGGTCACCTGCGAGGGGGCGATGAACGCGCTCTCCCGCGAAGGGTGCCGACACTTTGAGGTCTTCGACCAAGTCGAAGAAGACTTTGAGCAAGATATCTTCAAGGTCGAGGACCCCGTAGTGAAGGATTCTGCCGGAGCTATCTTTGACCGGCTGTGGGGTCCACACGGGCGCGAGGTGGTCAGGGAGCGCGCCGAGACGGCGAGGGCTCAGGTAACGTTTTCGCTTGTTTGGTATTTGTTGGACGTGGGCTGTGTGTGTTTAATGAATTTTGTGTGTTTTGGCTTAGGCGGCGCGTGGCGAGAGGGTCGACGACTTCGGGGCGCTGAACATCATGCTGACTGACCCGGAGCCGACCCCGGCGGAGGCTGTGTCCGGGGTCGCCCGGGCGCCGACCCCGGCCGCATCCACTGTGGCCGGCGAAGGCCTACCCCCAGAGGTCGCCGAAGGCGCACCTGATGCTTCTGCAGCCGCCGCGCCGAGTGCTGAGGATCCCGCAGCGGTAGCGGCGGAGATAACAGCGGAAACAACGGCAGAGCCAACGGCGGATGCTCCCGCAACGTCAGGGCCGTCGCAGGTGGCGTAGTAGGTGTAGAGGGTTGGGGAAATTTGTACATGTTACTGAATTTTGGTTGCTGCGCAGGTTCAAGATTTTGGGCCTGCGCACGCAACCGCTACTACTAAATTTTTGGCGGCTACGACCGTGGAAGATGGTAATGAATGTGGTGGTTCTGCATCTGAGTTTTTTGATTGTGCCGACTCTGGGAGCTCGATTGAGTGGACTGAGGAGTCGTCGGAGGACTTGGACTACTTCGCGGCCTTGGATGTGGCTGCGACGGAGGCCTCGCCGCACGCCGCGGATGCAGGAGATGTGCCGGGTCCTAGCACCGGGCGACGGCGGCGAAGGGCAGTTGCGAAACGTAGAGTTAGTGGGGCGGAGGGGGCTTGGCTTCGTGTGAGTGGGGCTGGCCGGCAGGAACTGTTGTCTTCGCCGGCCGCCGATAATATAGGTGAAGGGGAACTGCAAAGTCTTTTTGCGGGTGAGGAGCTCAGGATAATGTTATTTAATTAGAGGGAGATGGGAATTATTCCTAAGGTTGAGCCGATGTAAGGTGTGGTGCCCTCGCTTGTATATGTAGAGGCTTGTATGATGAAATTGTGTGCCCTCGCTTGCATATGTGTGTGCGAGGGCGTTGTGTACTTTGTCTGGTTTGTTTTGTTGTGCTGTGTTGGCGTGATTAAAGTTGGTCTTGGCGTGGACAGTTTGATGTTGTCGTTTCTGCCTTTGTTGTGCTAGTCCGGTTGCACCCTTAGGTGTCTTCTGCACGGATAGTCTTCGATTTTTTCGCACTTGTTGTGCTAATCCGGCTGCACCCTTAGGCGACTTCTGCGCGGATAGTCTTCGATTTTTTTCGCACTTGTTGTGCTAATCCGGCTGCACCCTTAGGCGACTTCTGCGCGGATAGTCTTCGCGATAGACTTGGATTTTTCGCACTTGTTGTGCTAATCCGGCTGCACCCTTAGGCGACTTCTGCGCGGATAGTCTTCGCGATAGACTTGGATTTTTTCGCACTTGTTGTGCTAATCCGGCTGCACCCTTAGGCGACTTCTGCGCGGATAGTCTTCGCGATAGACTTGGATTTTTTCGCACTTGTTGTGCTAATCCGGCTGCACCCTTAGGCGACTTCTGCGCGGATAGTCTTCGCGATAGACTTAGATTTTTTTCGCACTTGTTGTGCTAATCCGGCTGCACCCTTAGGCGACTTCTGCGCGGATTTGTCGCACGCGAGGGTAGCTAGTGCTTGGCCTCGCGGTGACCTCGTGTTGGTCAAATGTCGAAGACCGTCGTCACGGTCTTTTTCGACGCATGTCTTTGCGGGGGATTTTTCACACATATATTACATGGCTCCGCCTCGTTAAAAACCTCACCCCCCAGGAGGAAAAGAGTGCGGGCCGGTACAAGATTGTTTTTGCGAATTACAAGGGCGAAGATAGCCATGAGGAATCAAACAAAAAATTTGCGGAGGTTGTCGATGTTCCAGGAGTGCTCCAGGTCCTCGCCGTTTGGCGTTGTGAGCCTGTAAGCGTTGGGGGAAGCTTTTGTCTTGACGATGAAGGGGCCCTCCCACCTGGGCTCCAGCTTGCCCTTGGACTCCGTCCGAGCTGTTCGAACGAGTACGAGGTCCCCCTCGTTGAACTCCCTCGGGATGACTGAGTGGTCGCGCCATGCTTTGGTCTGGGCTTGGTATTTGTTCAGGGCCTGTAGGGCGAAGACACGGTCTCCGTCGATGAGATCCTTTGAAGTCGGCTCGTCCACATCGGGGACGGCTGACGGAATGGTTCGCGGGGACCCGTGCTTTATTTCTTGCGGGGTCATGGCCTCCGATCCGTATAGAAGACGGAAGGGAGTGAACCCGGTCGCCCTGCACTCAGTCGTGTTTAGTGCCCAGACTGCCTCAGGTAAGAAATCGGTCCATCTGCCCTTTTTTTCATCAAGGAGTATTTTCTTGATAGCTGTCAAGATTTTCCCGTTGGCGCGCTCCATGACCCCGTTGGACTGCAGATGATAGACTGAGGCGAAGGCAAGCTTGGTGCCAATGGAGAAACAAAAATCCTTGAAGTCTTGGTTGTCAAACTGCTTGCCGTTGTCGACTGTTAGTTCGGACGGTACTCCGAAACGGCAAACGATGTTCTGCCAGAAGAATTTTTGGGCAGTCTTTGATGTTATTGTAGAAACAGCCCGTGCCTCGATCCATTTGGTGAAGTACTCGACCGCGACGAAGGCGAACTTAAGGTTCCCCTGAGCGGTGGGCAGGGGTCCGACAATGTCGAGACCCCAGCGCTGGAGAGGCCATGTATGGGCGATCAGCTTTGTATACTGCGAAGGGCCGCCTGACCGAGGAGAAAACTTCTGGCAGGCTTCGCAGGACCGAGTGACCCGATTTGCGGCGCAGATCATTGCGGGCCAGTAAAAGCCCTGGCGGATCACCTTAGCAGCTAGGGCCCTCGGCCCCGCGTGTGAGCCGCACGTGCCACTGTGGACTTCACGTAGAATCTGCATGCCTTTGGCCTCGGTGACGCACTTAAGCATTGGCTGACTGACCCCTTTTTTGTAGAGTTGGCCTTCAATCAAAGCGAAGTCTCGGCTTCGATGTTTGAGACGCTTGGCCTCACTGATGTCGGCTGGATGATAATACCCCTGCAGGAACAGGGTTATGGGTGCCCGCCAGTCTTCGGTCATGATGAAGTTGACTGTGCGGTGGCCCTCGCTGTCATTGGTTATTTGGAGCCCTTCGGGGCTCCGGAGTGCTGGCGTGCCGATGACATGAAAGAACACGTCTGAGGGCAGAGTTTCGCCCCTGGCCGTGGCCTTGGCCAATGCGTCGGCCTCCTCATTCTTGGCCCGATCCACATGCTGCAAGGTGAACCCCTTGAACTGCCTCTCGAGACTTCGGATGGCCGCGAGGTATTGCATGAGTGCGGGGTCCTTGGCTGCATAGTCTTTCTCTACTTGGCCGGCAACTACCTTGGAGTCTGTTTTGATGATGCAGGTGGTGACTCCGAGGGCCCTTAGCTTGCGGAGGCCGAGGATGACTGCTTCGTATTCTGCTATATTATTTGTGCATCTGTCGGATTCCAGATTGAAGCTGAGTCGTGCTGCATATCTGTGCTTGACCCCGACTGGTGAGGTTATGACTGCAGCGACGCCTGCCCCCGCATGGCACCATGCGCCGTCGCAATGGATCGTCCAAGTCTTCTCTGCGGACGGATCTGGCTGTGTTGTTGGCCCAGTCCAGTCGACGATGAAGTCTGCCAGGACTTGAGACTTGATAGCTGTCCTGGGCTCGAAGCAGATGTGGTAGCCGGAGAGTTCGGCCGCCCACTTGGCGATCCTCACCGACGCCTCCGGGTTTCTGAATAATTCGCCGAGCCCCCTGTTTGAGGTGACTCGGACCTTGAATGCTTCGAAGTAATGGCGCAGTTTGCGTGACGACATGACGACTGCATAGGCAATCTTCTCCAGCTCTGTCATGTTGCACTTGGACGGTGTCAGCACTTCGGAGACATAATACACGGGGCACTGTCGGACCACGCCCTCGACAGTCTGCTCCTGCACTAGTGCCGCGCTGACCGCATGTGGCGAAGCCGCGACGTAGAGCAGCAGGGGGAGCGAGGGGTCGGGGCTGGTAAGGACGGCCAACTCTGTCAGGTACTGTTTTAATGAGGCGAAGGCCGCCGCCTGCTCTGGTCCCCAGGCGAAGTCTTTTGCACCACAGAGTGTCTTGAGGAAGGGGAGACTTCGCTCGGCGGACTTGGATATGAATCTGTTGAGAGCGGTCAATCTGCCTGTCAGGCGCTGGACGTCCCTGACGGACTGCGGAGGCGTCATGTCCAAGATAGCCTGAATCTTGGTTGGGTTGGCCTCGATGCCGCGGTGTGATACCAGGTAGCCCAATATTTTGCCCTGGCGAACGCCGAAGACACACTTTTCCGGGTTTAGGCGGAGTTGTGCGTCCCGCATGTTCGCGAATGTTTCGACGAGGTCGGCGAGGTGGTCCTCCTTGCTCTTGCTGGCGACGACAATGTCGTCTACATATGTGAATATGTTTCTGCCAACCTGCCCCTCGAGCACTGTTTTGGTAAGCCTGGAGAAGGTGGACCCGGCGTTCTTGAGTCCCTCCGGCATTCTGATGAAGCAATATGTGCCGAAGGGTGTTATGAAGCTGGTGCTAGCCTTGTCCTCTTCCTTCATGTATATCTGGTGGTAACCGGAGAAGCAATCGAGGAGGGACATGACCTCGCATCCGGCCGCGCTATCGACTATTTTGTCGATCCGTGGCAACGGGAAATTGTCCTTTGGGCAGTCTTTATTGAGACTGGTGAAGTCGATGCACATTCGCCACTTCCCGCTCTTTTTCTGCACCATTACGACATTGGAGAGCCATGTGGGGTAAGCCACCGGCTCGATGAATTTGGCCTCCAGGAGACGGTGCACTTCTGCCTTGGCGGCCTCCGTCTTTTCGTCGGACATCTTGCGAAGCCGCTGCTTTCTCGGCCGTACCGAAGGGTCGATTCCCAGACTGTGCTCAATTATTGAACGGCTGACCCCGACCAGGTCGAGGGCCGACCAGGCGAAGACATCTTTGTTCTTGGACAGGCAGCAGAGGAGCTTTTCTTCTTTGTGCGAAGTAAGGTCTTCGCTGATGATAACTGTCTGCCTGGGCGTGGCCTGGTCGAGGGGGACGGTCTTGGTCCCGTCGTGGCTCTGCAGCTATGCCTTGTCATGATGCTTATTGGTTGGGCTGGCAGGCGCGGGGGCTTCGCGTTGGGCCGTGAGGCAGTGCACGTTTCTTTGACCGGGCACGAAGTCCCGCTCTATGTTACGCGCAGTCTGTTGATTGCCGAAGACTGTGATAACGCCTAACGGACCTGGTATCTTCATACATAGGTACAGTCCGTGAATGGCTGCTTCGAACTTATTGGTGGAGCCCCGGCCCATGATGGCATTGTAAGGGTATACCATATCCACAATGTCAAAGGTTATTTGCTCGCTTCGGGCATTGGGTGTTACACCGAAGGAGAGAGGCAGCTCTATTTTGCCGACGGGGAAGGTGCCCTTGCCGCCGAAGCCATACAACAGGTTGTCCGAAGGCTTAAGCAGGCTGTGGCTTATGCCCATGCGATCGAAGGCGTGGAGGAAGATGATGTCCGCCTGGCTGCCGTTGTCAACGAGGACCTTGTGCAGGTCCCAGCCTGCCACGCTGCAATTGATAACCATGGCATCGCAGTGGGGGGCGCTGCGCAAGTCGACGTCCCGTGCGTCGAAGGTTAGCGGTATGTGAGACCACTTTGTCTGCACGACTGGGCCCGTGACGGCGACATGGTTGATGCTGCGGTAGTGGTCCCGCTTCTGCCGCTTGGTGTCGAAGTCGGTGCTGGACCCCCCAGTTATCATGTGGATGACTCCGCGATATGGTTGATCGGCGAAGTCTTCCTGCTTTGGGGCATGGGGGATGTTTTGGTGTTGCTGGTGTGGTGGTGGGGGTGGAGGAGGTACGATTTGTACTTCCTGATGGTGTTGGTAAGCGTGGTGCGGTGGATGCGGAGCTGGAGCGTGGATATATGGCGGAGGGGGTTGCTGGTAATTGTGCACGACAATTCTGGGGTTGTCGGCTAGCTGTGCCCGTGCCATTCTGTCTCTGGTGGCCTTCGTCTCGGGGCAGTCTTTGGTTTGGTGGGCGCAGTCTTCGCCATGGAAGAGGCAGTAGAATCGGCGCGGCGGCTGCGCACGCCCTCGGCCCCTGCCGCGAGTGCCGTTACCGCGGCCCTGGGGGGGATATTCCTGGCGACGAGGGGGGTCGGCAGCGGGGTGCTGGTTGGCGATGTTGTGCACCTGCTGCTGATTGCGGCCGTCTCGACCAGAGTCTGGCTGCGGAGTCCTTGTCCACGTGCGGCTGGACTGTGGAGCATCTTTAGGCTTCCTCTGGGACTCAATCTTGCGCTGGTGGAGCTCTTCGGATCTGGCGTACTTTTCAAACAGCTGGTATAGCTCTTGGAGGTTTTTTGGGGGATCTCTGATGCAGTGGCTGTAAAGGACGCCGGCGCGAAGACCACTGATAGCATAGTGGATGGCAATCTGGTCATCGACTGAGGGTAGCTGTGACTTGAGTGTTAGAAATTTGCGGTAATACTCCCTCAGGGTCTCCTTTTCTAGCTGCTTGCAGAGCGAAAGTTCGGCCAGGGCGTCGGTGTCTGGGTGGTACCCTTGGAAGTTGAGCAGGAACTTGTCCCGGAGACTTCTCCAGGAATCAATGGACAACGGAGGCAACCTGGTGAACCAGGTGAGTGCGGGGCCCTCGAGGGCGATGATGAAAGACTTCGCCATTGTGGCGTCGTCCCCCCCGGACGATGCAACGGCGACCTGGTAACTCATTATGTATTGAGCCGGGTCGGTGCTGCTGTTGTACTTGGGATAGGTCCCTGCCCGGAAGTTAGTTGGCCACGGCGTCACTTGCAGGTGAGGCGCCAGGGGACTTCGCTCATCGAGATAGTTGACCCCTTGGAATGGCGCGGCGTGCGGGAAGGCGTGGTCGCGTTGAGGGAAACGCGGGTCCTCCGGTTGCGCGCGGTGCTGCAGGGGTGGCCCATGCTGCAGGCCGGGGTGGCCTTCGCGCGTGTCTTCGTCTTGTGCGCGCTGCTGGAGGGGTGACTCGTGCTTCAGGCCGAGGTGGCCTTCGCGCTGCATCAGCGCAATCTCCCGCTCGAGTTCCTGGGCCTTGTGCTCTTCGTCGCGTATCATTTGCCGCACTTTGGCTAGTGCGGACACGCGTCGGCGCTTGGCCTCCAGTATCTCCTTCTGCCTCTGGAGATTGCGGTTCTTGAGGCGCAGGGCGCGCAGCTGTAGCTGTTCTTCTGCTGAGACGCCGAGGACCTCACCGTCCTCGGTAAGGTCCGCGCCCTCCGGTGGTGCGAAGCCTGAGGGTGGCTGCGTTTGTCCCTCAGGGTCGCAGGTGCGGAGGGTGTCGTCTTCGTCTGCGTGAGGGACATCGTCTTCAGTGGCCTCTTGGTGGGTGGATTGGGTGAGGGCGAGGGCCTTGCCCTTTCTTGCGGCGAGCAGTGCTGCCTTCGCAGCCTCGTCAGCCTTCGGGTTAGCTCTTTTGGGTGCCATCGCGGGTGGTTTTCTCGTAGCACGAACGGTGGGCGCCAAATGTTGGAACTTGCTCTCAGCTGCAAGGGGATCCAACAAGGATGAACAGTGATGACAACAGGGCACTCGCGCTAGATGGCAAAAGCTCTGTTAATCTGGCCTCTCACGGGCACTGTGCAGGGGTATTTATAGGTACCTGAGCGCGCAGCACCTCGAGCTAAGGACGCATGTGCCCTCGGGTACCTAGGTTATCCCAAGAATATTCCCATAAAGCGGGGTTACAGACCGTAATTACAGGAATGCTTTTACAAAATAGGCCCGTAACGCGCGGCGGCCAAGCGGGGCCCGCAACGACGGGCTGGATTGCACGTGGGCCTCCGAGCTGGACGAGGCCACACCGTGGGATGCCCTTCGTTGCCAGTCTTCGCCTGGAGCGGTAGAAGACGAAGGGTGTCCCCGCCTGTTTTGTTTCTGTCAGTTCAGCTGCTGCAGCGAAGGCTTCGAGCGAAGGGTGGCGCCTTTGCCTTCGCCCCAACAATCTTCTCAGCTGCTTCGTTCAGAAGTTTGTTGACAGCTTCATCAACAACTTCTTCAGCAATTCTTATAGTTTCTAGTGCTGCCTTCATGGCTGGATCAGCTTTGGGATCATACGGCTCAGGTGGCGGCGAAAGTTTAGCTACAACAAAAGTAATTTATTAATCTAAAGCTAGAAAAAATGCTTAAGCAACGAAACAATTAAAATACATATGCGCCTTACGCGCTCGGCAGCCTCTTCGGCTCGCTTGGCTTCTTCTCAGGCTTCGTGGGATTCTTTCTCATTGTTCTTTATAGCTTCGTCGACTAACTCTCGGCCGCCTTTCATCTGAACGTTGGAGTAGAATTTCCTGCCCATCAAAGTAGCCTCAGCCGAAGGATCCTTCGTGTTTTCTACAAAGAAGACGGCCTCCGTCTGGGTTGCAGCTTTAACATGTTCACAACCAGATTTTTCTAAAATTGCTGCAACTCCTTTAGCACCAGCGAAGGCGCAAAAATCGCCACGATCGCTAAGTATCTCATCAAAAGCTTTAGCTTCTTCTCCGATCCATTCGATGATTCCTTCGGGATTGCCTCTAATAAATTTCTGCTCATATGAGTAGGCACCCACCTTTGCAAAACTATCTTTCAGCTTTTTAGCACAATCCAAGGATTTTTTGTAGTACCTCTCCTTTGATTCCCAAAGCTCATCTACATTCTTTTGTAGTCTTGTGCAAGTCCATTCACTTATTTCTTGTTTTTCTTTAGCGACTTCAAAATCCTCGTTCTTTTCTACAAGCTTTTTCTTTAAATCTTCAATCTCAGCTCTATGAGCTCCGGACTGTACAACAAGATTGGCTTCGCTAGTCTTTACCCTGGCTATCAAGGAAAGCATAATTTTATCTTTCTATGTGGCTTCATTCCTCAGTTTGATAACCTCCGACTGAAGGTTACCAAGGGCTATTTGGCAGCTTTCATCCTCAGCATTCTTTTGTGCTCTCAAAGCATTGCTCAGAATTATGCCCTACAAAAAACGGGGGAGACAAAGGATCAGCACAAGAATAAAAGACGCAAAAATAATCTGCTTATACGTCCATAACTTCTGTACCTTCAGACTATTGTAAGCAAGGATGTGTTCGAGATCATCCTTCGACATAACAGAAAGGTCAACTTCAAGCTTCAGAAATCCTATGTTTTTTGTCGTCTCCTGGCAAACTGATATTTCCATGTTGTCCGGGAGGCAATATAGAAAGTCATCTTCGTTGGTGCCATTATACACCAAGGCCCCCTTCGGGTACTTTAGTTCCCGGGCGTAGTGTTTGGCTTCCGCAATTTCCTCTTCTGACAACTTTTTACCCGAAGCATGTCGAATAATAAAGTCAAGCTCTTCAGTAGGTGCTTCGGGAGTAGGGGATTCAACCTTCTCGAGCGCGTCTTTTTTCTCCAGAACCAGACCAACGTCTGAAGGTCCTTGTTCAATGCTCTACCCAGTTCTAATAGGCTCTGTTTCAATGGGCACAGAGGGCCCAGCTTCGGCTTCAACGCAAACTGTAGCAGCTTCATCAGTCTCATTTGCAGAAGCAGGAGTTGACGCCCTTGTCGACTCCAGGACATTGTCCAGCACACTAGCCATCCTCCTCCTCTTGGGAGTTATTACAGGAGCTCTAGGTACCTTCGGCAACTCCGGCTCTAGTGGCTGGCTCAGGATTTTTTGCAATCCTGTCGATTCTCCTAGCTCTCGCACTTCGGCCGCTTTTTCTGTGGCTTCGGCAGAATGCTTCGGCGCTCCGGCTGATTCGATTTTCTCCTGCCCTATTATTTTTGGCATTTCAGCTGATTCTTCCTTAGAGCCGGCAGGAGCAGGCTGACCCGGCTCAGCGGTAGAAGGTGCCCCTTCAACAAGCTTCGGCACCCTGGCCATTTCAATTTATCTAGGCCGGTGCGTCAACACCATGATCTTTTTGCCCTTCGGCGCAGCAGAAATGGCCGAAGTAGCCGTTTTTCTCTTTTTTCCGTGCTTTCACGAGGGATAGCTATAATCTAGGTATACAGAACCAATAACATCGAAAACTCTGTTTAGTCTTTTCTTACCTCGCCTTCTAAAGGCTAAGGTCATGGCATCATCTTTGACTCTTGTGTAAGCCCCAAGCAACTCATCGCTAGTCGCCTCAACACAGTTCAACCAGTCATCACTCGGCTCGTCAAACTGATCTCTGTATCTGAAGGTGTATTTCAGATAAACCAAACCGCCTTGACTGGACCCGGCAGTAGTCTCCTTCGGCATTTCCCAGTCACTCACAAGAGGCCACACTCTATAGGTGTTGGGGGCCTTCGGCTCCCGAAGGTCCTCAAAAACTTAGTTTGACAATGTTTTCCAAGTGTAATATGTGAACAGGCATCTTCGGAGTCAGGTCGTGGATATACAAGAGCACGGTTAAGATGAAGCTTGACTGGAATAAAAAACGATCATGACGAAGGATAAGACGATCACGAAGCTATGTGCAGAAAAGCTTCGGCATAACGACAGAAAAGAGGAACCGACTTAAAGATGAAAAGCCAGACTGGATCTTGAAGAATTACTGTAGAGTTATTGATAAATGTAAAGGGCATCAATGTAATTTTACACGGGCTGCGTCCCGTGCCTATAAATAGGTGAACAGTACTCCCGTACTGTTCACGCTGACTTGGCATACACTTTTACACATCACGTCTGTGCCTTTACTTTACATCAATCTGAAGGTACATTTGTAATTCTATTTTATGAACTTAATAATGGGAATACATTAGTAATAATATTGGTATTATTACTCGCGTATTATATATGGTTGCCCTGTTTTATCATTTATCATCCTTACGAAGGTCTTTTCTTTTGTAACCTTCGTCCGAGATTCATTATATCCGAGGGGATATATTGTTTTTAAGGACGAAGGAGTTTAACATTTAACACTTTTATGTTGTCTTGTTCTTAATTCATAGCGTTTGAGAACAAGCCCCCAATATTGGTGCCCACCTCCGGTGAACTCACTTCCACTTTTTGAGTTTTGAAAACCTTCGGCAAGCATCACCTTCGTCATGCCGCCGAAAAAAGCTTCAGCGCCAGGAGCTGCCACTCTGCAGCCGCTGGACCCCAATCAGGATGTCGTTTCTCTTAGGGAGGCCCGAAGCCAGAAGAGGAAAGCCACCAGTCCAACGCCTCCGGAAGACGACTTGGACCAAGAAATCCAAAAAATGGAGGTGCTCCATCAACAGGTCCAACGGAAGAAGGAGAAGATGGCTCGTCTAGCTGATCTTCAAAGGCAGATAGATGAAGCCTCTGAAGAGCTTCGACACCTCGCTCAAGATGACTAGAATCAAAGGCGCCCGCGCAGAGAGCTTCATCAAGAGGGTTTCTAGAACGAGGACGACTGGTATGGAAATTTTGCTTTTGATGATACTTCTCCTCTGTCAACAGAACTGCAGGCTACACCTTGGCCACAGTCTTATAAGCCACCTCAGCTCCCCATGTACGACGGTCATTCAGACCCGAAGCAATTCTTGATGAGCTATGAAGCAACTATATCTTCGTATGGTGGCAACACGGCGGTCATGGCAAAGTCCTTTGTCATGGCTGTCAGGAGCGTGGCACAAACCTGGTACTCCTCCCTTAGGCCAGGAACAATCACCTCATGGCAAAAGCTGAAGGATATGTTGATAACCAGCTTCCAAGGCTTTTAGACGAAGCCGGTCACTGCTCAAGCCTTATTCCAGTGCACCCAAGATCACGAAGAATATCTTCAGGCATATGTCCGAAGGTTCCTACGTCTGAGGGCACAGGCACCAACAGTGCCCAATGAAATTGTCATTGAGGCCATGATCAAGGGGCTTCGGCCAAGACCTTCGGCTCAGTACTTCGTCAGGAAGCCACCTCAAACTTTGGAGAAGCTGCTCCAGAAGATGGATGAGTATATTCGAGCTGACAATGATTTTCGCCAAAGAAGGGAGGAAGCTCTCAGGTTCTCTGAAATGACCAGGGGCTTCGGAGGAAGGTTTTATCCGAGGCATGTCAAGTCAATTCACAATTCTACTCAAAATGATGACAAAGGGAGTCAGCAGCAAAGGCCACAGTGTTCCTCGCAAGCTTCAGGGCAACAGCAAAGCTCTTTTCGGCCGCCAGCGCCAAGAGGCAGAGGCGCTAGGGGCTTTGGAGGAAGATTTGGAGATCAACCAAGAAAAATTTACTGCTTATTTTGCGGTGAAGGCAAGGGCCATACCACCAGAATGTGCCATATTACCATTCAAAAGCAAAAGGAACTAGTAGAGGCTGCAGCGCAACAGAGCCAGCCGAAGCAGGTCATGCATACTGCTTCGTACCATTCGCCTTACATTCCAGAATATGTAGGCAATCACCCTGCAGCCTCTGTTGCTTCGGCAAGCCAACCCCAAGCTTCCTGGCAACAGCTTCCACCACCACCACCAATACAACGAGCTCCGCAGCCAGAAGGGAGCCAACACTCTCACCCCTAGAGGGACTTCAGAGAATAATCTGAAGCTCGCACAGTCAATAGCACTGTGCCAGAGTCGAAGCACATTTACTGACAAAATATCCTATCTCGATACCAGCTTTTTGCACTTTCGCGTTCAGTTTTACTTTCTTCGTAGTAAAGAACAATTATGGGAAGTTTAAGTGTTTTTTGTCATTTTCAAATTCTTGTAACAGTTTAGCTTATTATCATAATGAAAATGTCTTCTCCATAGGCTTGAGTTGCCGAAGCATAAGAATCTATGGTGGCACGGAGAGCCTTCGAATTATCAAAAAATTGTTCTAAGGAACGCAGTGCAATTTCTTCAAAGTAGTAAAAAAGTCGTTCCTAAGGGAGCGCAGTGTAAGTTTTCTGCTCAAAAGTCATTCCGAAGGGAATGCAGAGCTTACAGCGAAAAATAAACGCTGATTCCGCTGAAAGTAAAAGGCGAAGAAGCTCCTAAGGGAGGCTTACAGCGAAAAATAAACGCTGATTCCGCTGAAAGTAAAAGGCGAAGAAGCTCCTAAGGGAGGCTTACAGTGAAAAATAAACGCTGATTCCGCTGAAAGTAAAAGGCGAAGAAGCTCCTAAGGGAGGCTTACAGCGAAAAGTCAGCGCTGAGATAAAAAGATTATGTGCTCTATTGCAGAGATGTGTGTATCTTCAGCATAAATATCATTTTGCATAGCATAACATCATCCCACCATTTTGCATAACATAAGCATCATACATCATATTGCATGAAAACGAGAAGGGGACACAGTATTAATCTTCGAAGAATGTTTTGAGGAATGTATTAAGAAGAAGTATAGCTTCGTCAGAGAGGCAACATAAAACTTTTTTATAGCTTCGAAGAATGTTTGCACGAAGCTTGGATATTCTTCATCAAGAGAAGTATGAAAATTATTATGATATATAAAAAGATTTTTCTTCACGAAGCATGAAAAGAAGGGAAGGTGTTTTTTTCGCCGAAGGCTCAAAAGCGGTATGTATGTAAAATTTCATGCATCGTAAAGAATTGAGCCGTAAGTAGATTATATATTACATTCAAAATTGCAAAGATTTACACATGTCATGTTCCAAGTGTTTTTTACACTAACACTTAATCTTCCCTAAGAACTACTTCTGCAGCTTCGTTTAATAGCTGATTGACAACTTTGTCCATAATGGCTTCGGCCATTCGTCTAATTTCGTCGTCCCCTTCGGGGGGGGGTCTGGAGCTGCCCCAGCAGATTCTCAGGGAGGAGAGGATACGACTATATTACTATTACAGAATCGCGAGCAAAGTTTAAAATAAAAAATCACAACAGAATAAAAACCACTAACTAATACCTATTTGCCCTTCGGGCCCTGTGCCTTCTTCAGCAGCCTCCGCTACCTTTCTAGCATCATGGATGCCTTTTTCGCTTCTCTGAATAATTTCTTGAGCCATTTCTCGGCCGCCATTGTCCCAAATGTCTGTGAAAAATTTTCCACCGACCTGGCTTGCTTCAGCTGAAGGGTCTTTGATATCTTCAGAGGATAAAGCAGTTCCAGACTGTGCTAAAGATTTCACATGTTCGCATCCTTTCTTTTCCAAAATAGTAACAATTCCTCTGGCGCCTAAAAAAGCACAAATGTCCCTGCGACTATTCAAGATTTCCTCGAAGGCCTCAGCTTCACGACTGATCCATTCAATCGTGCCTTCTGGATTCCCTCTTGTGAAATTTTCTTCACTAGAAAATGCGCCGACGCTAGCGAAGCTGAATTTTATCTTTTTAACACACTCTATGGATTTATCATAACACCTTTTCTTCGAAGCACGAAGCTCTTCGACATTTACTTCCAAATGATTTGCCCATTGATCACTTAATTCTCGTTTTGTTTCTTCAAGAATGCGTTCTTCTTTAGCTTGGGCTAGTTGTTTCCGAAGATCTTCGATTTCGCGCTTCTGAGCTTCGGCTTGAGTTTTAGAGTTAGCTTCGTCTTCCTTCATTTTTTCCACTAACGTAAGCAGAATTTTGTCCTTCTCCAAGGCTTCGTTTCTTAGCTTAATAACCTCTGTTCGAAGGTTGTTAAGAGCCATGGTGTAGCTCTCATCTTCGGCATTCTTCTGTGCCCTTAAGGCATTGCTGAGTATTAAGCCCTATTCAAAAGAATGAATGAGTTAACATAAGAACAAAAGACTAATTCAAAATTCATAAACATCAAAATTCACAATTTTTTGTACCTTCAGACTATTGTATGCCAGGCTATCCGCAAGATCGTCCTTCGTCATGGCGCAAAGGCCAGCTTCGAGTTTCGGGAACCCCATGCTTCTAGCCATCTCCTGGCACATGGATAATTCTTTATTGTCTAGGAGACAGTATAGGAAATCATCTTCGTTTGTCCCATTGAACACTACGGCCCCCCTCGGATACTTCAGTTCTCGGGCATAATGATTGGCTTCAAAAACCTCTTCTTCAGATAGTTTCTTCCCCGAAGCATGTCGCACAATATAATCACGTATTTTGGAAGATGCTTCGGGGATGGCAGTGTCGATTTCCTCAATCAAAATTGGCTCTGATGTTTTTTTAGCTTCTAAACTTGCCTCTGACATTTTTGTTTCTTCGTCTTCCAAAGGTTGTATCTTGGTGGGTTCTGAAGGCCCAGCTCCAGTTTCAAATTGTTGCTTCGAAGTTTCAGCAACAAAGGCTTCAGTAGGCACTTCAGAAGTTTCAACAGTTTTCTTTGGAGTTATGCTTGAAGATTTAATTGTCTCCAAAACAACCAGCACATTAACCATCCTTTTTCTTTTCGGGGTCGCTGCTGGCCCCTTTTGGCTTTTAGCTGCCTCAACTATTGATGAAGGACTTAAAATGTCCAATGTTTTTCCTTCTTCAGTTCTCTGTTCTTCCGTTTTCTCTATTCCTGGTGCTTCGGCCATTTCTTCGGATTTTGGCACTAGAGTTGGTTCTCTGACTTCGGTGGCCGAAGAAGCCTCACCAATAAACTCAGGCACTGTGGCCGGCTCAATACAGCGTGGAGGGTATGTGAGCACTTTTACCTTCTTCCTCTTCGGCGCTGGCTCCCTAGGAGCAGCCGAAGCAATTTCCTTTGCAGGAGAAGTATTTTTCCTTTTTTGGCCTCGCATTGGATAATAGTAGTCGGGGTAGATAAACCCAATTGCATCAAATACTCGGTTCAGTCTCTTCTTCTTTCGGCCTCCGAAAGCCGCTGATAATGCAGTATTTTCGGCCTTTGTGTATGCCCCAAGCAATTCATCACTTACATTCTCAATGCTTTTCAACCAATCATCATCTGGTTCAACGAACTTATCTCCATACTTGAATGTATATTTCAGCCTGATTAGTCCACCCTCGTCAGTTTCTTTAACGGTCTCCTTCGGCATTTCATAGTTATCTGCATGTGGCCACACTCTGAAGGCAATGTGCTCTTGCATTAAATCCCTGGTCCCAATAAAAGAGCAGACTACGCCGAAGGCTCTCTGACATTCTTCAGCTACTTCGTCCATTTCTACCTTTGGTTTCCGGAGTCCGAAGCGCTGCCAGATAGGGCGCATGATGATATCTTTAATATCTTCTCGAACCTTCAAATCGTTCTTCACATAGAACCATTCCTTCATCCATTCCCCGGGCCATCTCTTCCGAAAAGTTGGCACGGGACAGCTTGACCCAGAGCGGGCACCGAAGCTATAGCAGCCAAAATTATTATGATATTGCTCCTTACCCCAGGGCTTCGTCTCGTACACTAACTCGTGTATATTGCAAAAGCTTTCTGCACTTGGCTCCAGGCCCTGGCTCTTCACGGCCCAGATGAAGACTCCCAGTCTTATCACTGCTTCAGGAGTAAGTTGATGAAGGTAAACTTGATATATTTTCAGAACTTCTACCACAAATCTGCTTAGAGGGAATCGTAGCCCAGCTTTTAAAAAGCTTTGGAAGATCACGACTTCATTATCTTCGGGAGTCGGCGTAGTTTTCTCTCCGTCATCTACCCTCACGATGGATATATCTCGGAAATATCTCCCCCTCATATTTTCAAGGTGACTCTGCTTTATAGTTGATTTTTCGAAATTTGAGTGACTGGGCCGCCACGGGCGATCTTCGGAATCCTCCCCACCACTATCCACATCATAACTATCACTGTCGCCAGTATCTTCAGATAGACCCTCCAAAGTCTCCTTGACAATCTTCTCCGTATTGGTCTTCGACATTGATTCAAGAAAACCCAGGTGCATTTCCTCAGAAAGGCTTAGCTTCGAAGCACCAGCAACTTTCTTGTCCTCAGACATCTTCGCGAATGCTGGCAAACCAGACTTGAAAGTGAAGCTTAAAAATTTAAAACTGAGCAAATGCTGTCGCGCGCAGGCTAAAAAGCTGGGTGAGTAAAAAGCAGATGGCAAAAGAGTGTGCCAAATAAACTCGGGATGAGCTCGTATTTATACAACCAGTGTGTCGAAAGCTAGAGGGCCCCGCTTGTCAATGACTGTTGCTATTCTAGTAAAAGGAATGTGTTTTTTTTCAGACCTTCGGCTTAAAGCCTTCGTCTATGTCGCAATATGAATTTATCATTACAGTAAATTAATATTGCGAGGGGCTACTGTTGGGGGCCTTCGGCTCCAGAAGGTCCTCAAAAACTTAGTTTGACAATGTTTTCCAAGTGTAATATGTGAACAGGCATCTTCGGAGTCAGGTCGTGGATATACAAGAGCACGGTTAAGACAAAGCTTGACTGGAATAAAAAACGATCATGACGAAGGATAAGACGATCACAAAGCTATGTGCAGAAAAGCTTCGGCATAACGACAGAAAAGAGGAACCGACTTAAAGATGAAAAGCCAGATTGGACCTTGAAGAATTACTGTAGAGTTATTTATAAATGTAAAGGGCATCAATGTAATTTTACACGGGCTGCGTCTCGTGCCTATAAATAGGTGAACAGTACTCTCGTACTGTTCACGCTGACTTGGCATACACTTTTACACATCACGTCTGTGCCTTTACTTTACATCAATCTGAAGGTACATTTGTAATTCTATTTTATGAATTTAATAATGGGAATACATTAGTAATAATATTGGTATTATTACTCGCGTATTATATATGGTTGCCCTATTTTATCATTTATCATCCTTATGAAGGTCTTTTCTTTTGTAACCTTCGTCCGAGATTCATTATATCCGAGGGGATATATTGTTTTTAAGGACGAAGGAGTTTAACATTTAACACTTTTATGTTGTCTTGTTCTTAATTCATAGCGTTTGAGAACAAGCCCCAACAATAGGCTATGTGCTCCTAGACCAGGTCTCTTGTACCAATAAAGGTGCATACATTGTTGAAAGCCTTCTTGCATGCTTCAATATCGTTTCCAAGAGCAGTAGCCAGTCTTCTGATGCCAAAGCGAGACCAAATAGGGCGTTGGATAATCCCCTTTATATCTTCCTTTTCAGCTAAGTTATTCTTTACATAAAACCATTCTTCCATTCAGGCCCCTGGCCACCTCTATCAAAATGTTGGAACTGGATAACTTACATCAGAACATGGCACGAAGCCATAACAACCAAAGTTATTGTGATACTGCTCCTTGCCAGTAGCCTTCGTCTCATACAGCAGCTCGTGCATGTTGCAGAAGCATTTTGCACTTGGCTCTAGTCCTTGGCTCCTCACGGCCCAAATAAAAATCCTCATCCTGATTATAACTTTAAGGGTAATCTAATGAAGAAAAATCTCAAAGGTCTTCAGCACTTCAACTAGAAATTTACTCAATGGAAACCGAACCCTGCCTTCATGAAACTCCTGTAAACAACAACTTCGTCCACCTCGAATGTAGGGGCAGCACTATCCCCTCCAGCTCTCACAATGGACATATCACGAAAATATCTTCCTTTCATAGCATCAATCTGACTCTGTTTGATGGATGACTTTCTGAAGATAGTGTGTCTCGGCCACCAAGGCCAATCTTCGGCATCTTCGTTCCCACTTTCCACATCAAAGTTTTCGCTATCACCAGAATCTTCAGACAAACCAGCTAGCATTTCATTTGTAATCTTCTCTGTGTTTGTCTTCTCCATAGCCTCGTAAAAACCAGCTAGAGCAGGATCAACAACTTTCTTCTCTTCAGCCATTTGGTGAGCACTTGTGCAAATGCCGAAGCTCACAAATCAAGCAAAATCTGATAGAGCAAGAGAATTCAAGCTTAAAAAATAGCATAAGCGATAGAGATGGCGCATCAAATGCTATCATTGTGGGTTCCTATTTATATGCCCAACGCATTGCAACATGGCGGGCCCTACATGTCATTGACTTTCGCTATTCTAGCGAAGAGAAGGTGTTTTTTCGGACCTTCGGCTAAAGGCCTTCGTTCACATCGCAGTCTGAATTTGTTAAATACAAAAACAAATTAATACTGCGAGGGGCTACTGTTGGGAGCCTTCCTCTTTCGAAGGTCCTCAAAAACTTAACTAACATGTTTCTCAGTATAAGACTATTACAGGAGGTTTTCTGCCTTGAGATAAAGGTGTGCATAATATGAAGGTATGGTTTGAAGGAAGGGTGAACAGGCGCTGAAGCTGTGGCTGAAGGACCTTCGGCTTAGCATGACAATGATGGTGAAGGATGGAACCGAATTAACGGAGAAAAGACCACCTAGTCCTTGATAGTTTGCTTTATGGTCAACAGTAAATGTCAGGGACACGAATGTAATTTTGTCCAGGCTGCGCCCTGTGTCTATAAATAGATGAACAGTAACACCGTACTGTTCGCGCTGAATTGTAATTGCTCTCTCGTCACTCTCGCTTTTCCACCTTCTAGCAAGCCGAAGGTATAAATGTAATATAAATATCATTGATGTTTATCCATGTTTATAAAATAAGAATATAAATGATCTAATGATTTGTAATGATTGTTCATATTCTTTTGTGTTTCATATGTCTCTACTTATATTTGCCCAGTGAAATGATGAAGGTATGCCCTTCATGACCTTCGTCTGGAGATCATTATATCCTAGGGGAGATAATGCTTCGAAGGACGAAGGTCTCTAATCATTAATAATTGTGTTGCTTTATTCTTGATGTATAGCATCCAAGAACAAGGACCAACAACTTGTCTCTACTACGAGTAATAAATACCTGACCAACTAAAAGCAACTTCTTTAACCTTAACTCCACATACAGCTTGTCCACTTTAGCTAAACGAGACATTTGTTGAGTACGTTGATGTGTACTCACCCTTGCTTTAAAACCCCCAACCCTAGGTTGTCCCCATTGCAATCAGTGCTCAAGAGGAGTGTGATATCCTGGACCGTGGGATGGTGATTTCCTAGCCCAAGGCTTAATAGAATTAATAGAGTATCCATACCAATAAGGTGCATCTTCTTTTTCGAAAGCCTATCTCGAAGGAACCTCTAAGTTAAGCGTGCTTGACTACGAGCAATTTGGGATGGGTGACCGACAAGAAAGCACCCTTGGGTGCGCATGAGTGGGGACAAAGTGCGCACAAAAGACTCATGTTGGTCTGTTGGGACAATATATGATCCTAGCGAGCTGCTAGGAGTAAGTACCGCCGGTTCAGGGATTGGATGGGGTGTTACAAGTGGTATTAGAGCCGACCCTCGCAGTTTCATGGGCGTGTGTGGGCTAGGGGGTTCAGGTATATGGCGCATGGCGCATGTGGACCCAGAGTGGTCACATGGCATGGCATATGACGGCACTAGACACACAGACATGGCTAAGAGGGGAGGTTCCTGGATTGGGGTTGACTGACGAGGACGTAGGTCTTCTAAGGGGGTGGATTGTGATATCTTGGCCCTTGGGATGGTGATTTCCTAGCCCAAGGCTTAATATAATTAATAGAGTATCCATACCAACAAGGTGTATCTTCTTTTTCGGAAGCCTATTGTAAGGAAAATGGACCCCGGGCCATTTGGCTTAATGAGTTTTGGTGTTTGATGATTAACACAATCCATGAACTAATGAATTTCCTAGTGTTTGTGTTTGTAGTTCACAAGATGCTAGAATCACTTGGACCAAGGAATTGAGGAAAGCAACACCTCAAAAGAAGACATTAAGAAGATCCAAGAAAAGTCCAAGAATGAAGATGTGTGTTGCCTGCGGACTGTTTGTGCGAGGAGCACCGGACTGTCCGGTGCCCACACGTCGGACTGTTCGGTGCACCAGGAACTGCAGCCCTAATGGCTAGTTCCAGGTGGCACCCAGAGGGAAGACCACCGAACTGTCCAGTGTGAAGTCCGGACTGTCCGGTGTGAAAAGCCTGCGGCGCCAATGGTCACCTGCTCTAACAGGGCAACGGCTAGGCGCACCGGACAAGGAACAGTGCACAGTTCGGTGCACCACTGGACTGTCCGGTGTACCACCGGACTGTCCGGTGTGACCGCAGAAAGGAGCAGCTTTCCTCCAACGGCTACTTTTGTGTTGGGGGCTATAAATACACCCCCAACCGGCCATTTCCAAGTGTGGGAGCCCAAGAGACATACCAAGGCATATAGTAGACATTCCCAAGTGCTCTTACACCCAAGTGCTTAATAGAATCACTCGGTGATTAGTGTAGGTGCTTTGTGAAGTGCTTAGGTTAGTTTGACCGCTCTAGCGCTTGATCTAGGTGAATACTAGTTAGTTGAGTGAGTTTTATAAAACCACACAACCCCTTGGCTCTTGCGTGAGTCGTCATTAGTGTACCGAGTGGTGCGAGAGTCTTACGATATCGTGATAACCGCGTTTATGTCACGGCCACCACCGTGTACCGGAGGGAATGAGGCCCGTGGCGTTTCCGTCGGAAGCTCGATAGTGGAGACGACGGGGAGCATCCAAGAGGAGCCGGAAGCGGAGCACCACTTGCGCGTGGAGAAGGCCTGTGGCTCTCTACGGAGTTACTCGACCAAGGTGCTTGGCCCTCGCGTGGGCTTCCCTTTGCGTAGGGGCACCAACGAGGATTAGTCAGGACCTTGCGCGGTTCTGGATACCTCGGTAAAAATACCGGCGTCATCCATGAGAGTTTGCTTCTGTACTTTGCTCTTTAAGTTTCTGCAATTATATTAAGCATTTATGTTTCAATCTTGTATTCATACCTATATAGTATAGATTGAAACTTAGCCATTGCGGTAGAGGTAGCAACACTTAGACAAAACCTAGTTTGCACATTCTAGTTTGATTATTTGCATAGGTTTTTCTCTAGTTATTTATTTGTGGCCTAGTTTAGCGAAAGTTTTAGAAGTCCTAATTCACCCCCCTCTTAGGCGTCACCCGTTTCCTACAAGTGGTATCGGAGCCTGGTTTGGCTCATTTGAAACGTTTTAGCTTCACAGCTAAAAGAGTCGACACTTTTTAGAGGAAGGGATGGATACCCATAGGCCACCACACTTCGACGGCACTAACTTCCCATATTATAGTGCTAGAATGGCTTGTTACCTAGAGGTCGTTGATCTAGGTGTTTGGCGAGTCACTCGTGACGTGATGAAACCCCCAAGAATCCCGAGAAACCCACCACGAGTGAGGAAAAAGAAATTCATTTAAATGTTAGAGCCAAAAATTGCTTGTATGAATCTCTTAGCATGGATATTTTTAATCAAGTATTTACCTTGAAAACTGCTAATGAGATTTGGCTAAAATTGCATGAGCTCCATGACGGCACATCAAATGTCCATGAGCAAAAACATTGCCTAGTCTTAAATGAGTATAATTCTTTTACTATGAGAGATGATGAGCTTGTTAGAGACATGTATTCTCGTTTAAATCTAATCATCAATGAGCTCAACTCTATTGGCATAAATAAGCTAGGTGGTGCGAACATTGTAAGGAAGATTATCTCCCTGCTACAAAAACAAAGAAATGGGAGCACCATCACCATTCATCACAACATGGAGGACTTGAGTACCATGACCCCGACCGTTGTGATTGAGAAAATCGCGGCTTTTGAGATGTCGTGAAAAATGTGTCGAGGAGAGGAGCCAACTTTCTCAAGGTCATATGCTTTTGCATGTGATGAAAGGAAGGGTAAAAAGAAGGCTCCCACTCTAAGTTCCTCAAGTGAAGAAGAGGAAGAAGAAGAAAGTGATGATAATGAAGATAGTCAACCGTGCACATCATCCTCCAAGGACGAAGAAACAATCCGACGCGTCGGAAAGGTAATGGGGATGATCTGCAAGATTAATCTAATGGGTGTGCCCCTGTAGGTTGAAGATCCTCTCTTTAACATTGACAGAAAAAAGCAAAGTAAGAGAGGGTGCTTCGCATGCGGGGAGAAGGGCCTCTTTAGGGACAACTGTCCAACTATGGCCGAACCCAAAAAGGAGAGGAGCAAAGGCAAGGCACTAACAAGTGTCAGAACTTGGGATGATTCTTCAAGTGAAGATGAATCTCCAAGGACGCATAGCCACCGGTCCTCATCACGCTCATCACGGTCATCACACAAATGCCTTATGGCAAGAGGTAACAAAAGCATTCCATCCTCTAGTGATGAAAGTAGTAGTGATGATGAAGGTGAGGGAAAGCCCTCCGTAGATGAGCTTGCGGAAGCCGTTAAATTTTTTCAGAATGTTTGCACTAAGCAAAAAGCTCAACTTAAAACTTTGAAAAATAAGTTGATTAGCTCCTAAAATGATTATAAAGGTTTGCTAGAAAAATTTGAAACTTTTGCAAACTTAAATAGTGAGCTGTCAACTAAAATTGAGCTATTAGAGTCTAGTGCTCCATCCACTGCTACCGATGATGGTCTTATTAAAAAGAATGAAAAACTTAAGGCTAAGTTAGCTAGCTCTCAAGAAGTTATTGAAAATTTGATGGAGAAAATGGAAATTCTTAGCATACACAACAATGAGCTAACTACTAAGCTAGAAAACATTGGTAGTACCCTAGAAGTATCTTTGATTGAAATACCTGAAATTATTAAGAAAGATGCTTCTACTTCTTGCTTTGATTTAATTGATGATTCTAACCCCTGCAATCAAGTTCTTGTTAAGAATGTTATTATAGAAACCTGTTCTAACGAGATTGCAAAGGAAAATGAGCAATTAAAGCAAGAAGTGACTCACCTTGGAAGAGCCTTGTATAACAAAAAAGGCAAAGCTAAACAAATCTAACCTCCACAGGATAACACCACTGCGGGAGTGAACAAGCCTATGGAGGGTGGAACTATGATTTGTAGGTTATGCCACAAGGAAGGCCATAAGTCTTTCCAATGCAAGGCGATGACCAGGGAAAAGCAAAAGCAAAAGCCATCAAGCAAAATCTCCAACACCTACATCAAAAAGGTGGATAAAAAGACCGCTACACCATATCTGATCAAAAAGAAAAAGAATGGAAAGGAGATAGAAATTAAGGCCAACAAGCAAACCAACAAAGGAAAGTGGGGCAAACGCATCTGGGTGCCAAAGGAAATAATTTCAGCCATGAAAAGCACCAAGAAGGTTTGGATCCCGAAAGGGAAGTGAGTGGACCGATGGTCAACGGGAAATTTGGAGACTTGGCAAAGTGGGGATATATATCATGGGATACATCATATTGGATCAAGTTATTGCCAAGTAAGTTAATGAAAAAGTTTGGTCCTAAATTTCCCACCCATGACTAAGGTAACTAGATTTATTGTATTTCTTATTTTTAGATATGCGTATCTATTTATTTTATATCTAGTTTACCTTTCATGCCTAGTATTACAATTTGTACTTACTTTTGCTTAAATGCATGCATACTAGGTAAATCACATGGTAGGATTGCTTGCTTTCAATTCATACACTTAAGCAAACCTACATGATTTAAAATGTTAATTTAAGCACGGCACATAGCTTCTATATCACTCCATAGTAAATGATACATCAATTGATATTTTTAAATACTACAAGTGGTAAAACACTCATATTCTACAATTTGTATCATTTAATTTTATATGTGCCAAAGTTCGGATTATAGATAAATCACCCCTCTTGATATCAAATCAAAGTGCATGTCTCCTACAAGTATTCAAAACTTGTATGCACACTTTCGGGGGAGGTTACTCTATAATCTAAGACTTTGAGACTAACACCTCGTTCAAGCCTATTTCTTGTGATAGTCTCATTGTAAGGAAAATGAAGTCCCTGGAGAAAGACAACAATCTTCCACTGCAAAATCTCCAAGAACTCTCATGTCTCACAAGCCTACCATTGGTTTTCAATTGGTCCGCCATTGACTTTCAATCGGTATCTTTTGAGACTATATTTAGTATCATTTACATGTCTTCTCCAATATTTATCAGACTATATTTATCATATACTTCCATGTTGCTAAAAAATGCATATGTGGTTAACTCATATTCTGTTACCTATGCATAAGGGAAGTTAGTCTAATCAAATTATGTCTTGCACCTCTAATTTTCACATGCTTTTTCCTAAGTAGAAGATCTCTATCAAGGGGAGTAATTCTTCGTCTCTAAAAATAGGGAGAAATTTCTTTCTAAAGAGAACACTCATTTAGGGGGAGTTATCATTTGATGGTAACCTACAAGTGTTTCAATTCCTTATGAGGGCATGTCTTATTTACTTCCTACATGCTATTAATGTCTTCCTTTTCGGTGGTTGATGCCAAAGGGGGAGAAGTTTAGGGATCAAAGCAATGAAACATGTATCAACACCAAACACCAGCAATTTAAAATTTTAAAATCTGCAAGTGGCTTTTTAAATGGTTTTGGTTATTTGGTCCAAAATAGGAAGTAAGTGAATTATGGAGTTAGGGGAGGCTTAAGTCCATAATATCACATTATGGGGACAAACATGCATCCTAGCAAGTAGATTGCATATTTTCATTCAAATACTTGTATTATTTGCTTGCTTTGGTTGTGTGGTCATCAATCACCAAAAAGGGGGAGATTGTAAGGAAAATGGACCCCGGGCTATTTGGCTTAATGAGTTTTGGTGTTTGATGATTAACACAATCCGTGAAATAATGAATTTCCTAGTGTTTGTGTTTGTAGTTCACAGGATGCTAGAATCACTTGGACCAAGGAATTGAGGAAAGCAACACCTCAAAAGAAGACATTAAGAAGATCCAAGAAAAGTCCAAGAATGAAGATGTGTGTTGCCTACGGACTGTCTGTGCGAGGAGCACCGGACTGTCCGGTGGCACTCCGGACTGTCCGGTGCCCACATGCCGGACTATCCGGTGCACCAGGAACTGCAGCTGTAACGGCTAGTTCTAGGTGGCACCCGGAGGGAAGACTATCAAACTGTCCGGTGTGAAGTCTAGACTGTCCGGTGTGAAAAGCTTGCGGCGCCAACGGTCACCTGCTCTTACAGGGCAACGGCTAGGCGCACTGGACAAGGAACAGTGCGCTGTCCGGTGTGACCGTAGAAAGCAGCAGCTTTCCTCCAAGGGCTACTTTTGTGTTGGGGGCTATAAATACACCCCCAACCGGCCATTTCCAAGTGTGGGAGCCCAAGAGACATACCAAGGCATATAGTAGACATTCCCAAGTGCTCTTACACCCAAGTGCTTAATAGAATCACTCGGTGATTACCGTAGGTGCTTTGCGAAGTGCTTAGGTTAGTTAGACCTGTAACACCCCAGGTGTTTACCTCCTGTTAAGCAGTGACTATGGATGTAAGCACGTAATATCAGTGGATAAAACGGATACTAAATTTTAATCATCTTCGCCTATCGCGATTTTAATATCGCATCTGTTTCGTCTGTCGCGAGTGCGGCATCGTTTTTATTTTTATCTATCCGGGCTCTTCCTAAATTTTCATGATGTTCGGAACATAGTTATCCTGAAAATCGGTGCGTCCAGTGACTATTTAAAATTCATCGCTCGCGCGAATACGAAATCGGAAGCTTGATCTATTCTTATGGTTTTATCCTAGGCAAATTAGTTTGAACTCGACGACTAAATTGCTCGGGGCAAAATAATCTGAATCGAGCAGTGTTTGAGAGAAATCGTGCGCGAGGTTGATAATCAAGGAATTATAGTTGAGATCCGATTATCACACAAATTGCATGTAACCATGGAACCGGATCTCCAGACCCCAGATAAATTTATCATGTTTCGAATCAAATCAAACCATGTCACAAGTATTGTCGACCCTTTAGTTATCACTAAAAATCTTAAGTCAAAAATATCGGTGATTTTTCGGTTAAAAAAGGAGAGAGAAAAAGAAATTAAAAAAATCTCTACCAGCCTTATCCCGCCGCCGCTCAGCTCCGTGGAAAAAAAAATCCCGCTGCCGCTTGGGGCTGGATTTCTCCCTCACGTTTCTCTCTCCCTCATCCGCTTGGGATTTTTTTCAGCCGCCCATGCCCTGGATAAAAATCACGCGCAGCCGTTTCTCTCCTCCTTGTGTACGTCTTCTTCCCCAGCGCCTCCTCTGCTTCTCCGTGGAGCACCCGCCCATGGCAGCCGTGTCCTCGAGTTCCATTTCCCTGGCGCGTGGAGCTTCTCCCCAGCTCCATCTCCCAGCTCGCAGAGCTCCCTGACTGGCGTGCCTCTCTCTTCTCCGGCTCCTGCTCGCCTGTGCTCTTTTCTCTGTTCCTCCCGCGCTTGGATCCTGGAGAGGATCTCCTGGCCGGTGCTCGGCTTCCAGGTCGTCATGCTTAGCCCTCATGGTCGAGCACCCTCCCAGCCATGGCCCCCCGGTGTTCGGCCCTGGTTGCTCGCCCTCAACTGTGCTGCGCCAACGCTCCAGCCATGGAGTCCCTACGCGCACACCTCTGCTCGGATTTTGCCCTGGCTCGCGGTTTCCTCTCTCCTCCCTCCATTTCTCTCCAACCGAAGCGCCCTCTGCTTAGCTCACCGGCGCCCAGTCCCAGTGCCGCGTCATGTTCCCCCCCTGTTTCCCCTGCTCACTCAGAGCCCTCCATGGCCATCGTCGAAGCTCCCCTGCACGCTCCTCTCCATTAGATTCCTCCCTGCGCGCCGCTCAGCTTTGTCGTCGCCCAGTGCACGTTCTTCTCTGCCATGGTTGTGCCCTGCTCCCAACGCACGCGCCGCCGTCGAATCCCCTGCGTTCCAGTGTCGCGCCCTAGAGCTCGCCCAGCGTTCTTCCTCGCTGATGGTCGGTGATCTCCTCACAGCGATGCTGATTCTTCCACCCGTGGATGCTGGCAGCAGGAGATGCTTCTCCCTTGCGCTCGCCCATGGACGCCAGCCGCACCCCCTTCTCGTCGTGGAGCTTGCCGCGCCCTTCCAGTTCCCTCTGCCCGGCCATGGAGCTCACCCCTGGCTCGGATTCCAACGCCTCGCTCCCTGTTTGCCCCTGCTCACCGGCAGCGAGTCCCTACCCATGGCCGCTGTGACGAGTTCTTCTCTAGCATCGTGAAGCCCCTACTTTTTCTCCAGCCGCGCCTGCTCCTGCGCGCGTCCTCCTATTCGCTGTCGCGACTGCCGTCAAATCATCGGAGTCGCTCAACTCACCAATCGCATCTTGGTCAGTCATCGATTTCATATTCGTCATGGTCCTCACGTCAGCTGTC
Organism: Zea luxurians; assembly: GCA_029449295.1. NCBI lineage: Eukaryota > Viridiplantae > Streptophyta > Magnoliopsida > Poales > Poaceae > Zea > Zea luxurians. The sequence continues at coordinate 42,017,232 of JAOPSE010000022.1, read as the reverse complement.
CCTATCCGAACTTGTCAGCTCACCGACTGACCATCGTGTTCCTTGTTTTCCTTTGTCGGCCGACCTTGCTGCGACTTAGTTCGTCCGTCGTGCTGGTCGTTGTCCCATGTTGTGCCTATTAGCTTGGATCCTACCCAGCTCACCGTCGTGTCGTTCGCCGTCGACCTCGCTTGGTCCTATATCGTTAGGCTAGTCGACCATAGTCACTTCCACGCGCACTTGTCCCTGATGCCCATCGTGCGGTATTTGGGTCTTACCGATTTGGCCGCTCTTGCCCGCCGTTAATTCTGCTTCGTAGCTCGCCTGCTGTTGTGATGCTGCTATCCCACGACACTCATGCCGGTGCATCGTTGCCTGGCTGAGAGTTGTCGCCCCTAGTTTGCTTTCATTCAAAATTATTCAGTCGAGGAGAGATTCCAAGAGTTGTGGATTGAAGAGAAAAGTGGAGCTCCGTTCCATACTCGTCAGCTGTTTGATCGAAGACTTCAATCAAAGACTATAGTCGTTCCCGCAAACACTGAATCAAGTTGATAACGGTGAGCCAAATCACTATTTTTACTATAGATTTTATGATCGTGAAATAAGACGCTTAGTTTGCGTAGGAAGTTTAAATTAGAAATACCCGTGAGGCGAGGTGTGCTTCGAGGAGTTTAGTGGCCGAATATATTCGAACTAGTTCTATTTTGTAGAGTATAGTTTTTCAGTGACGTGTAGGTTAAATTTAGTATTTTATGCTACTGTCATTAGCTCTGTCAATGCTAATGGTGTTCAATACACGTAAGCTAAAGTCGATGTCCTGCGCTAGTAATTAGTATCATCTATGTTTGTGATCGATAATGTTGGAGTAGGATATGATCGACGAAAAAATATATGTAGCAATATGATTCTGTTAATAAATCATAAAAGAAAGTAGAGCGTGAATATATAGATTATTGTTTTGTGATATATGAGATACCTTTGAATAAGCTAGAAAAGCGTAATTATTATAATTAGTTGTACATCGCTAGCTATTATTTGCTTAATGTTTTGTGATAAGTGTTTCATCCTCTTCAGTGTAGATATCTATCTTATACTCTTTATACTCGTGCTCATACATGTGCATTGTACATCTTATGAGGTAAGATAAATAATCGAGTGATGCGAAAGACGAGCCAAGTCAACCCCAAGCGTGGGCTAATCCGCAGGATGATGCTGATGGACAAACCTGAAGATGAATAATGGAGCGAGTATCGGAATAAAGGCTGATCGTCAAGTGGATGTCGTCTAACAACACTAACCTAGTGTTATCCAGGCAAGCCCCGGTGTATTTGCCACTTCCTTGATGTTTTAAAATCTTTATCACCTTGTTTGATGCATTAGGTGATAGGAGTTGTGTGCTAAACCGTTGATGCATTTCCTTCCTTAGAAAATTGATTACCCTTCCTTGACACCCTTTTATAAATTTTTTTTTGATGCTTAGCCTTACTTTAGAAAAACAAAATTGTTTTGTTTTAAAACAAAGGTGATGCTTTAGTGGGTGGGAATGTTTTCAAAAAGAAAAACTTGATGGTGAATCCGTCAAAGGCCTTGATGGGTTCAACATCAGAAAAGATGTACCTCTGCCAGGTACTAAACTTTGGGTTCAAAATAATAAAGCCAAGACTGGGCGGTTGACTTGCACTAGAAGAGAGTCTCGGTGTAGTGTCTCCGTCTGAGTCGATTAAGGACCATCGCGATGTAGGCTTGATGATTGAGGACCTTTTAACTGGTCACATGCCTCATCATGGGTAAGCTTTGCCTCGGGCAGACTAATACCAAAATAAGACAACACGCAATGGGAGTGGAGAGATGGCGAGAGTAGCGTGTACCCTCCGTGGCAAGAGGCTGGATGGTGGTGTATCTATGCTCTCGGTTGGCGTGAACCTGATCTAGTCTTAAGAACCCCGGTGGCGAGTTGACATATGTAAGGGTTAAGTGCTATATATGTCATGTGATCAGAGATCCCCAGCTGGGTATTAATCGATTCGGATCGCTGTTACTTCTCGGACATGAAGACTTGATCACTGCCCTACACGTAGCAATCCAGTGAACTAATGGGATGATAAAAAGACGGCTAGTATAGGCCAAGTGATTGAACTAGGGTAGAAAGAACTCTAGATGCAGGTAACTTTACTTAACCTGACAAGTAAAAATGGATTTTTAAGGATCCACTCATAGTAAGCTTTTCTGCAAAACAGAGTCTTTGATTCTTGATAAGCCATACCTTGACTCCCTCTAGCCAGCATACTCTTGAGAGTCTTTTCTTTAGTCGGGTAAGTCTTCCTGAGTAATTCCATACTCAGGGTTTTATTCCCTGTTGTTTTTCAGGTTATAGTTTTGTGCTGCTGATGATGGTGTTAAGTGCCGGCGGGCTCGGCCTTCTTATAAGTCTAAGTAACTCTTCTATACTTCTTATTGAGGATGGTCACTTGAGCTAGCATATATTTCAAACTTATACTTTTGTAATCACTCCGATAAAATAATGTAAAATTTTTGTAACTTGTAAAAGTTGGTAATAAGATTTCCGCTGCAAAAATATTGGGGTGTGTGATTTGTGTTACTTAATCTCGCGATCTTGGTTGTAAGTGGTTCATCTGATGTCCTTGGGGCAATCGGACGGATCCTGTTAAGTTATCTGGTGCACATGCATAGCAGTCTGAGGTCTTTGAGACAAGGACAGGTGCATGTGGGCCCAATAACTTGGGAGGTTCTGCCACAGGCTGGTATCGGAGCAAGATTAAGTATATACGGTCACATAAGTATTTTCAAAACAAAAGTTTTGGTTTTGAAAAACCTATTTTTAAATAATCACATTGTTTGGTTTTGAAAAACAGGTTTGAAAAACTATAATGCTAGCAACATCCTCTATTAAGCCCTAAGTTAAGGACTAATAGGTGGCTTATGTAAAAACCACTAACCCACAACCAGGGTATTGCATACATGTGTATTGTTATTTTAAAGGCCATTCAGTCTTGAATGGATCGACGCTCAGGCAAGGTGAGATGTGAGAGCATGACCGAACAAACGTCGATCTAAGGGAGTGCTTAATTGTGGCGTCTGACTATATACATGTTCAACATATGTATATATGAAGGCTGCGATGTGGAGTATTTACTTTTCTGGGAATTCAGTACCCCATGGATGTGTATGGGTATACAGACATGGGAATACTGAGAAGTGTAATGTACTTGCAACGACGCACCTACGCTCTGGTAAGAAGGTGAGTTACCATAATGAGTTGCCCTATGGTTAAAGTGTGGCAACGGCGCCTATGCGTGGCTCGGCACTTAATGAAGAGCTGGCCTCCATATAGAAATATATGGAGTATAAACTGTGACAAACTGTCATGTGTGAACTGCATCATGGGCAAATTGGGCTGTGATGGATTTTTCTGCAGGTACACTAACCTCGAAAACGTATGTGTAGCTGACGACTAGCAAAATACCGTGAGAGTTGTAAGTTTGCCACCAATATAGAACGCTATCGCCACATTATGTTGGCAAAATCAGTGAGGACGTATAGGACGAGCATGCATCCTGATTGTTGCATCATGTTTGTCACCTATACACCCAAAATGCTTATCTCACCTTTATTCTAATAACTGGTGATTATAGATAATGTGGTGTAATGTTGTATTATGAACTTCGATGAAATAGTTGTCCTCCGTTCTTTAGGTAACCTATTTAGGTGTTATATATGTGTTTGCTCTGGTGCTTGATGTACTAATAGAAGGTCAGTAGTTTGTTTGCTTAAACCCAAAATTAGGCCATGTTCTTATTTAGTGAACCATGACCCAAAGTTGATTTTTCCGTTATCACTCCACGACCAACTCATACAAACAAATGCTTAGATAATTTCTTTGTTGGACATAAAGTGTACCCAAGCTTAAAACAAGAATCTTGAGTCATGTTTCCTTCCAAAACCATGTCCTTGTTCAATTGGTACAAGCTGATGTCCCTTATCTAGTTTGCCTGTTCTTAAGAATCGCAATGTTGTTTTATCAACCTAACCTAGGAAAGACATGTCCGACCATTTTCTTAAGTTTGATGCCTTTGGTTCCCTCATGTCTCTCGAAGCCATACCAACTTAATCTTGTGATTGTTTTCCCCCTGTATCTAATCAGATACTAATCCTTGACCTTGTAATATCTATGATGGGCATAGAAATATGCTTGGGACTGAATTAACAGTCTCCCATCATACTCCTTTCATCAAGTTTAGGTTATGGCCATGCCTTTTTCATTTCATTGGGCCATGATCTATTTGACCCTCGACTTGTAACCGTTTTGATAGCCTTGGAGCTTTTTAGTGTGGAAAACAACTAATTAGCTCTCAAAATGGAGATTGGATTTCCCCTGCTGCTGAGATGCAGGAGTTTGTTCATTTGCTCTCCTATTTAATCCATATATTCCCTAACCAAGTGGATGATTCATCTCGCATGAAGAAACAGATGAACAATCTGACCAAATGGGTTTTTACCCAAGTGCATGATCTCCTGTTAACCAAAGTGAACTCTTAACCCTTGGTTTACCGATGGTACTGAGAGGACCTACTCAATGTCAAAAGTAGTTCAACAAGTTGGTTTTACCAACTTGTAACTGCCCAATAAACAAAGGTTGAGTTTAGATATCGTTTATCGAGTTGTCTAAACTCACTTTGATTCAACCCATCCTAAGAAAGTTCTTACAAAGATCAAGTTAAAATCGGCCAGTAACCACTTAATCATCGCTCTAGTCGTGCCTCGATCGCCTCACGTGTGCTTTTCCAGCATGGGTGATCAAGTCGAGCCATGCCTAGTGCTTGATAAAATGGATTGATTGTGAAATCAACATCAACAGATCTCTTCATTGATATTTTTTTGAGTCTCTATCATTTTCTTGAACTTGGATTTTCTGGCCAACACGAGTTAACTGTGATGTTGTTCGACATTCACACCCATCTCGTGTGCTATGAACTTATCGTGACCACTTGTTGGTAAACCTACTTTTATGTGTTTTACCCAAGAGGTTGCATCTAATTCTTGGGTAAAATCGCGTATTTGCCACTCACTCAATAGACTCAGATAGTACAGTGTCATTAGAAAAAGCAAACTACACACATGGAACCTTATGTGTTCTTCTGGTAGACATCATTTCTATTGGTGGACATCTCTAAGTTAGCTTAAGGCGATACATATTATGTCCACTAGAGTAACAACATCCTGAGACACTCGCCTTTATTTGGAAATGTCTTGTGATTATCGCTGATATGGACATGGGTTACATGCTTCTCTACTCTTAGAAGTCTTTCTTTCTGAATCTTGGGACGAGATTCTTTTAACGGGGGAGGGATGTAACACCCCAGGTGTTTACCTCCTGTTAAGCAGTGACTATGGATGTAAGCACGTAATATCAGTGGATAAAATAGATGCTAAATTTTAATCATCTTCGCCTATCGCAATTTTAATATCGCATCTGTTTCGTCTGTCGCGAGTGTGACATCGTTTTTATTTTTATCTATCCAGTCTCTTTCTAAATTTTCGTGATGTTCGGAACATAGTTGTCCCGAAAATCGGTGCGTCTGGTGATTATTTAAAATTCATCGCTCGCGCGAATACGTAATCGGAAGCTTGATCTATTCTTACGGTTTTATCCCGGGCAAATTAGTTTGAACTACGACTAAATTGTTTGGGGCAAAATAATCTGAATCGCGCAGTGTTTGAGAGAAATCATACGCGAGGTTGATAATCAAGGAATTATAATTGAGATCCGATTATCACACAAATTGCCTGTAACCATGGAACCGAATGTCCAGACCCCAGATAAATTTATCATGTTTCGAATCAAATCAAACCATGTCGCAAGTATTGTAGACCCTTTAGTTATCACTAAAAATCTTAAGTCAAAAATATCGGTGATTTTTCGGTTAAAAAAAAGAGAGAGAAAAAGAAATTAAAAAAAATCTCTCCCAGCCTTATCCTGCCGCCGCTCAGCTCCGTGGAAAAAAATCCCACCGCTGCTTGGGGCTGTATTTCTCCCTCACGTTTCTCTCTCCCTCATCCGCTTGGGATTTTTTTCAGCCGCCCACGCCCTGGATAAAAATCGCGCGCAGCCGTTTCTCTCCTCCCTATACACGTCTTCTTCCCCATCGCCTCCTCTACTTCTCTGTGGAGCACCCGCCCATGGCAGCCGTGTCCACGAGCTCCATTTCCCTGGCGCGTGGAGCTTCTCCCTAGCTCCATCTCCCAGCTCGCGGAGCTCCCTGACTGGCGCGCCTCTCTCTTCTCCGTCTCTTGCTCGCCTGTGCTCTTTTCTCTGTTCCTCCCGCGCTCGGATCCTTGAGCGGATCTCCTGGCCGGTGCTCGGCTTCCAGCTTGTCATGCTGAGCCCCCATGGCCGAGCGCCCTCCCAGCCATGGCCCCCCTAGTGTTCGGCCCTGGTCGCTCGCCCTCAACTGTGCTACACCAATGCTCCAGCCATGGAGTCCCTACGGGCACACCTCTGCTCGGATTTCGCCCTGGCTCGCGGTTTCCTCTCTCCTCCCTCCATTTTCTCCAGCCAAAGCGCCCTCTGCTCAGCTCGCCGGTGCCCAGTCCCAGTGCCGTGTCGTGTTCCCCCCCCCCCGTTTCCCCTGCTCGCTCGGAGCCCTCCATGGCCACCGTCGAATCTCCCCTGCGCGCTACTCAGCCTTGTCGTCGCCCTATGCACGTTATTCTCTGCCATGGCCATGCCATGCTCCCTGCGCACGCGCCGCCGTCGAATCCACTGCGTTCTAGTGTCGCGCCCTGGAGCTCACCCAGCGTTCTTCCTCGCTGATGGTTGGTGTCTCCTCATAGTGACGCCGATTCTTTCTCCCGTGGATGCTGGCGACAGGAGATGCTTCTCCCCTGCGCTCACCCATGGACGCCAGCCACGCCCCCTTCACATCGTGGAGCTTGCCGCGCCCTTCCAGTTCCCTCTGCTCGGCCATGGAGCTCGCCCCTGGCTCGGATTCCAACGCCCCGCTCCCGGTTTGCCCCTGCTCGCCGGCCGCGAGTCCCTACCCATGGCCACTGTGCCGAGTTCTTCTCCAGCGTCGTGAAGCCCCTGCTTTTTCTCCAGCCACGCCTGCTCCTACGCGTCCTCCTGTTCGCTATCACGACTACCGTCAAATTATCAGAGTCGCTCAACTCACCAATCGCATCTTGGTCAGTCATCGATTTCATATTCATCATGGTCCTCACGTCAGTTGTCCCTATCCAAACTTGTCAGCTCACCGACTGACCGTCGTGTTCCTTGTTTTCCTTCGTCGGCCGACCTCGCCGCGACTTAGTTCGTCCGTCGTGCTGGTCGCTGTCCCATGCCATGCCTATTAGCTCGGATCCTGCCCAGCTCGCCGTCGTGTCGTTCATCGACCTCGCTTGGTCCTATATCGTTTGGCTAGTCGACCATAGTCACTGTCGCACGCACTTGTCCGTGATGCCCATCGTGCGGTATTTAGGTCTCACCGATTTGGCCGCTCTTGCCCGCTGTTAATTCTGCTTCGCAGCTCGCCTGCTGTTGTGATGCTGCTATCCCACGACACTGGTGCCGGTGCATCGTCGCCTGGCCGAGAGTTGTCGCCCCTAGTTTGCTTTCATTCAAAATTATTCAGTCGAGGAGAGATTCCAAGAGTTGTGGATTGAAGAGAAAAGTGGAGCTCCGTTCCATACATGTTAGCTGTTTGATCGAAGACTTCAATCGAAGACTGTCATCGTTCCCGCAAACACTGAATCAAGTTGATAACGGTGAGCCAAATCACTATTTTTACTATAGATTTTATGATCGTGAAATAAGATGCTTAGTTTGCGTAGGAAGTTTAAATTAGAAATACCCCTGAGGCGAGGTGTGCTTCGAGGAGTTTAGTGGCCGAATATATTCGAACTAGTTCTATTTTGTAGAGTATAGTTTTTTGATGACGTGTAGGTTAAATTCAGTATTTTATGCTACTGTCGGTAGCTCTATCAATGCTAATGGTGTTCAATACACGTAAGCTGAAGCCGATGTCCTGCACTAGTAGTTAGTATCATCTATGTTTGTGATTGATAATGTTGGAGTAGGATATGATCGAGATTTTCTTATCTAGTGATTGGTGTAATGGTACATTGTATAAAATATGCTTGGTAAAAATATATGTAGCAATATGATTCTGTTAATAAATCATAAAAGAAAGTAGAGCGTGAATATATAGATTATTGTTTTGTGATATATGAGATACCTTTGAATAAGCTAGAAAAGCGTAATTATTATAATTAGTCGTACATCGCTAGCTAGTATTTGCTTAATGTTTTGTGATAAATGTTTCATCCTCTTCAGTGTAGATATCTATCTTATACTCTTTATACTCATGCTCATACATGTGCATTGTACATCTCATGAGGTACGATAAATAATCGCGTGATGCGGAAGACGAGCCAAGTCGACCCTAAGCGCGGGCTAATCCGCAAGATGATGCTGATGGACAAACATGAAGATGAATAATGGAGCGAGTATCGGAATAAAGGCTGATCGTCAAGTGGACGTTGTCTAACAACACTAACCTAGTGTTATCCAGGCAAGCCCCGGTGCATTTGCCACCTCCTTGATGTTTTAAAATCTTTATCACCTTGTTTGATGCATTAGGCGATGAGAGTTGTGTGCTAAACCATTGATGCATTTCCTTCCTTGGAAAATTGATTACTCTTCCTTGACACCCTTTTATAAAAACAATTTTTGATGCTTAGCCTTGCTTTAGAAAAACAAAAATGTTTTGTTTTAAAACAAAGGTGATGCTTCAATGGGTGGGAATGTTTTCAAAAAGAAAAACTTGATGGTGAATCCATCAAAGGCCTTGATGGGTTCAACATTGGAAAAGATGTACCTCTGCCAGGTACCAAACTTTGGGTTGAAAATAATAAAGCTGAAACCGGGCGGTTGACTTGCACGAGAAGAGAGTCTCGGTGTAGTGTCTTCGTCTGAGTCGATTAAGGACCGTCGTGATGTAGGCTTGATGATTGAGGACCTTTTAACTGGTCACATGCCTCATCATGGGTAAGCTTTGCCTTGGGCAGACTAATACCAGTATAAGACAACACACAATGGGAGTGGAGAGACGGTGAGAGTAGCGTGTACCCTCCGTGGCAAGAGGCTGGACGGTGGTGTATCTGTGCTCTCGGTTGGCGTGAACCTAACATGGTCTTAAGAACCCTGGTGGCGAGTTGACATATGCAAGGGTTAAGTGCTACATATGTCATGTGATCGGAGATCCCCAGCTGGGTATTAATCGATTCGGATCGCCATTACTTCTCAGACATGAAGACTTGGTCACTGCCCTACACGTAGCAATCCAGTGAACTGATGGGATGATAAAAAGATGGCTAGTATAGGCCAAGCGATTGAACTAGGGTAGAAAGAACTCTAGATGCAGGTAACTTTACTTAACCTGACAAGTAAAAATGGATTTTAAGGATCCACTCATAGTAAGCTTTTCTGCAAAACAGAGACTTGGATTCTTGATAAGCCATACCATGACTCCCTCTAGCAAGCATACCCTTGAGAGTCTTTTCTTTAGTCGGGTAAGTCTTGCTGAGTAATTCCATACTCAGGGTTTTATTCTCTGTTGTTTTTCAGGTTATAGTTTTGTGCTGGTGATGATGGTGTTAAGTGCTGGTGGGCTCGGCCTTCTTATAAGTCTAAGTAACTCTTCTATACTTCTTATTGAGGATGGTCACTTGAGCTAGCATATATTTCAAACTTATACTTTTGTAATCACTCCGATAAAATAATGTAAAATTTTTGTAACTTGTAAAAGTTGGTAATAAGATTTCCGCTGCAAAAATATTGGGATGTGTGATTTGTGTTACTTAATCTCGTGATCTTGGTTGTAAGTGGTTTATCCGATGTCCTTGGGGCAATCGAACGGATCCTATTAAGTTATTTGGTACACATGCATAGCAGTCTGAGGTCTTTGAGATAAGGATAGGTGCATGTGGGCCCAATAACTTGGGAGGTTCTGCCACAAGACCGCTCTAGCACTTGCTCCAGGTGAATACTAGTTAGTTTAGTGAGTTTTGTAAAACCACACAACCCCTCGGCTCTTGCGTGAGTCGTCATTAGTGTACCGAGTGGGGCAAGAGTCTTACGAGACTGTGACAACCGTGTTTGTGTCACGGCCGCCACCGTGTACCGGAGGGAACGAGGCCAACGGCGTTTCCGCCGGAAGCTCGATAGTGGAGACGGCGGGGGGCATCCGAGAGGACCCGGAAGAGGAGCACCACTTGCGCATGGAGAAGGCCCGTGGCTCTCTATGGAGTTACTCGACCGAGGTGTTTGGCCCTCGCGTGGGCTTCCCTTTGCGTAGGGGCACCAACGAGGATTAGTCGGGACCTTGCGCGACTCCGAATACCTTAGTAAAAATATTGGCGTCATACACGAGAGTTTGCTTCTATACTTTGCTATTTAAGTTTCCGCATTTATATTAAGCATTTAAGTTTCAATCTTGTATTCATACCTATATAGTGTAGATTGAAACTTAGCCATTGTGGTAGAGATAGCAACAGTTAGACAAAACCTAGTTTGCACATTCTAGTTTGATTATTTGCATAGATTTTTCTCTAGGGATTTATTTGTGGCCTAGTTTAGTGAAAGTTTTAGAAGTCCTAATTCACCCCCCCTCTTAGGCGTCACCCGTTTCCTACACCTATCACGAAAGAACCTCCAAGTTAAGCGTGCTTGACTTGGAGAAATTTGGGATGGGTGACTGACCGGGAAGTTTTCTTGGGTGCGCATGAGTGACGACAAAGTGCGCACAAAAGACTCGTGTTGGTCTGTGGGGACAATATACGATCCTAGCAAGCTGCCAGGAGTAAGTACCGCTGGTTTAGAGATTGGACGGGGTGTTACAAGGAGATGAAGGCAACATGGAGGACTTTGAAGAGTTTCAGGACTACGATGAATTCTAGTTGTGTTTAGTGGCAACCCCCAGTCAGCTGCCTATGAAGGCCTTATCATCTACGTTTCGTATTCCGCACTTTGATTATGTTAATGACTATGTTAAGTTAATGACTATGTGGATGTCTTGGACATCTTGATGTAATAAAGTACTATTTCCGCTATTTATTTTGAGAAATGTGTGATGATGTCCAACTATGTAATAGCTATGTACGTGAGTTTCTGATCCTGGCACGTACATGGTTTGCATTCGGTTTGCCTTCCGAAACCGGATGTGACAAAGATCAAAGGCATAAAACACATGTATGTTATAGATCAATCCAAGTTCCGTGAATCTAAGACATTTAGCTCACTACGTCACCTGCAAAACCTTTTCTCATCTAAAGGTTTGGTGAAGATATTGGTTAGTTGGTTTTTGGTGCTAATATGGCAAACATCGATATCTCCCCTTTGCTGGTGTCTCTCAAAAAGTGATGCTGGATGTCTATGTGCTTAGTGCGGCTATGTTCAACAGGATTGTCCACCAAGCGGATTGCACTCTCATTATCACATAGGAGTGGGACTTTGCTCAAATTGTAGCCAAAGTCCTGGAGAGTTTGCCTCATGCAAAGTAGTTGTGTGCAACACTGGCCTGCGGCAACATACTCGGCCTCAGCGCTGGATAGGGCAACGGATGGTTGTTTCTTAGAGCTCCAAGACACCAGGGACCTTCCCAGAAACTGACAAGTCCCTGATGTGCTCTTTCTATCAACCTTGCACCCGGCATAGTCAGAATCTAAATATCCGATTAAGTCAAAGGTAGACCCCTTTGGATACCAGATCCCGAAGCAAGGCATATGAACTAAATATGTAAGAATTCACTTCACAGCCACAAGATGACATTCCTTGGGGCTGGATTCAAATCTAGCATACATGCATACGCTAAGCATTATATCCGGTCTACTAGCACAAAGATAAAGTAATGAACCTATCATAGACCGATATGTCTTTTGATCAACGGACTTATCTCCTTTGTCAAGGTCTAGGTGTCTGTCAGTTCCCATTTGTGTTTTTGTGGGCTTTGCGTCCTTCATCCCAAACCTTTTGAGTGAGTCTTGGGTATACTTTGTTTGGGAGATGAAGGTTCCTTCCTTGATTTGCTTCACTTGAAATCCAAGTAAGTAGTTCAACTCGCTCATCATTGACATCTTGAATTTCTACATCATTACACTGCTAAACTCTTCACAAGACTTTTGATTAGTAGAACCAAATATTATGTCATCGACATATATTTGGCACACAAACAAATCACTATTATAAGTCTTAGTAAAAAGAGTAGGATCCGCTTTCCCGACCTTGAAAGCATTAGATATGAGAAAATCTCTAAGGCATTCATACCATGCTCTTGGAGCTTGCTTAAGTCCATAAACCACCTTAGAGAGCTTATAAACATGGTCGGGATACCTATCATTCTCGAAGTCAGGGGGTTGTTATATGTACAACTCCTCCTTAATTGGTCTGTTGAGGAAGGTGCTCTTCACATCCATTTGAAATAGCTTAAATGAGTGGTGAGCAGCATAGGCCAATAATATGCGTATTGACTCAGCCTAGCTATAGGAGCAAAAGTCTCCTCAAAATCCAAACCTGCGACTTGGGCATAACCTTTTGCCATAAGTCAAGCATTGTTCCTTGTCACCACCTTGTGCTCATCTTGCTTGTTGCGGAACACCCACTTGGTTCCCACAAGATTTTGCTTTAGATGTGGCACCAGGCTCCATACTTCATTTCTCTTGACGTTGTTGAGCTCTTTCTACATGGCCAACACCTAGTCCAGATCCTGCAAGGCTTCTTCTACCCTGAAAGGCTCAATAGAGGAAACAAAAAAGTAATTTTCATAAAAAATAGCTAAACATGAATGAGTGGTTACTCCCTTGCTGATGTCACCCAGAATCTGATCCACTGGATGATTCCTTTGGATGGTGTCCTAGACTTGAGTTGGAGGTGCCTGTTATACTTCTTCCTCTTTATCCTTTTCTTCATGTACTCCCCCTTGATTCATGCCTGCATTTTGAGGTACATGTTCCTCATCTTGAGTTGGGGGTTGTACCAATGTTGAGGAAGATGGTTGATCTTGATCGTGTTGTTCCTGCGGTCGCACAACACCTATTGCCATAGTTCTCATTGCGGCCATTGGAACTTCATTCTCATCTACATCATCAAGATCAACTTGCTCTTTTAGAGAGTCATTAGTCCCATCAAATACAACGTCACTAGAGACTTCAACCAAACCCGAAGATTTATTAAACACTCTATATGTATTTGTATTTGAATCATAACCTAGTAAAAACCCTTCTATAGCTTTGGAGCAAATTTTGAATGCCTACCTTTCTTAACCTAGATGTACCATTTGCTTCCAAATACATGAAAGTATGAAACATTGGGTTTTTCTACCGGTTAGGAGTTCATAGGATGTCTTCTTGAGAAGGCGGTGAAGATAGAGCCGGTTTATGGCATGGCAAGCTGTATTTACAGCTTCTGACCAAAACTGCTCATGTGTCTTGTACTCTCCAAACATTATTTTCGTCATGTCGATGAGCGTTCTGTTCTTCCTCTCTACTACACCATTTTGTTGTGGTGTAAGGAGCGGAGATCTCATGCTTGATGCCTTCTTCCTCAAGAAACTCCTCTACTTGAAGATTCTCAAATTTAGATCCATTGTCGCTCCTAATCTTCTTCACCTTGAGCTCAAACTCAATTTAAGCTCTCCTTAGAAAACGCTTTAGAGTATCTTGGATTTCTGTTTTATCCTAAAAAAAGATCGGGCTTGGTTCTACGCTCTGGTAGCGGCCGGTGGCGGATCTGCTAATGTGGCTGCATCTTTTGAGATCATGGAGGCAGCGACAGGGGTGCTGAAGATGTCCGTGGAGTCTACGAAGGCTGTTGTAGATGTGTCACACACTGATGCCAAGGCAGGCAATGTGGCAGGCCAGCACTTGCGCTATGTAAGTCGGTTTCACATGATAAGCTACAAACTCTTATTGTACATTATTTAATTTTTGGCTTTTGTAGTTGGGGGTCTCACCAATCACGTGGCATCAGGAGCCCTCGTCACTGCCGCGACCTCATAGCTGGTTGTAATACCCAAATTTGTAAGAACATAAGAAATGAGGTTATTTTCCCTATATATGTTACCTTTATTCATTAATACATGTGAACAATTACCATAAAAGTAATTAATTAACTAATGACCCTAAGACAATATGTGCATCATGCTGAGAATTTTATTTTGTGTGTGCATATAATTATAAAAATCTATAGAAAAGACATTGATACTCAAAGTGGGAATTTAGACCTAAATGTGGAAATTAAAATATGGAGGGAGAGGAAGAAAAGAAATACTATAGAATACAAAACAAAATTTATAGAAATGTAAACTTTATCCATACTAGTAAGATCAAGATCTACCTTTAGTTTGAGTACAAAATTCACATTCATAGTTGAATTCAAATTGGAATTCAAAAGATAAAGAGAAAAAAAAGGGAAAACATAGAAGAAATAATAAAAGGGCACATCCTGCGCATTGGGCCCAATTCATTGGAACCGGCCCACCCCCCAACACCACTGCGCAGCCCAGCCAGCTAATGGGCTCACCGCTAGGCGGGACCCACTGCTCAGTTCTCCCATGCCGCGGGCGTTGGGTTGCTCTCACTGTCGCGTGGGTCGCTGCCCTTCTCTCTGCGTTGTGTGCGCGTTCAGTCAATGTCACGTGGGTCCCACCTATCGGATCGATCTCCTCTTTCCCCGCACAACAGCAATTTGATCTGGGCATTGTGTCTCTTCCATACGCCCACCTCATCTCCCTCCTCCGCTCACCACGGCTGGGCTAGTACCGTTGGATCGGACGAGATCTCCGCTACCAGAAGTCTGCGAAATCCTTGGAAGCGATCTCCTTGCCGCGCGACGTGGACCTCCACCATGGACGCATCGCGAGCACCACGGGTGAGAGCTAGGATTTCGGAATCCTAACGAACTCAGACCTCGGGCGATAAAGGGGAGCTCCCGTGATCTATTTCTTCCCCTCTGCTACTCTCTCGCGCGGATTTCTTTCCCCAGAACAAAAAAATCGCCGCCACCAGTGAGGTGTAGAAAGCAACGCCGCCGTCGGTGAGAGAGAAAAGGCACAGCAGTCCAGTGCGGGCGCGGGAACATCGCCGGGCCATACTGGGTACGGATGGGAGCTCGCCACGGCTGATTGGCGTTCTGCGCGGGGGGGATTTCTCACCGGATTCGAAGCTCCGCTGCGACTGGTCCGCTGCCGTCCACCTTCCAGGTCGCGTTGTGCTTCGGCCATCACAGGGGGGGACTCGACCGCAGCCGGGGACCCTTTACGGCGGTGCACCGCCGCAGCGGGTGTGGTGAAGCGGCCCCAATTTCACTTCGGTGTCCAGCTGAGATCATTGGTTTGCCGCGCACCATGACCGGAGTTCCCTGCGACGAATTGCGGGGTGAGTAATCGACCATCGTGTTTCCCTAGTTTAGAGCACCCAGTAGGACTTCCCAGATTGTATTTTTGCGCGCGATGTCGAGGATTGGGGCTAACCAGCCATGGCGTCGCCGCATGGTTGGATGCGCCGCCGTGCTCAGCCACCAGGAGAGAAGACGAAGTAGGAGACGTCCTCTGGCCGTTAGATCTCTATTGGACGGTCATGATTTGACCACGATAACGTTTCGGTTGAGATGATCTGAGCCGTTGTATCCGGATCAGATGGTGTGGATCAGATCGCGCTTTAATAAAATCTGAGACGTTGATGTTTGATCGAGTGGTTCCGAATAGGATAGAGAGTACCGTTTCGGTGGGATCTAATCTGGGCCCTTGGATTCTAATCCAGCGGCTGGCATCCCACGATACCCCTTCGCTGGCGCGTTTTTCTTTATGAGCCCCCGGATTATTCAAGGTTCAACCCGCAGTCCAGGGAATAGTGCTCTGAGTCTAGGGTTTATTTGCGCCGTGGCCCTTGCCTTCTCTGGTTATCTTGTGCCCAGTCCAGAAAAATATAAAATTCAGTAAAAGTGATTAGGAAATGATTTTTAATGTGAAAATAAATGCTAGAATTTGTTTAACCTCTAGAAAATCCATATTAAGTCCGAATTAGTTCATTCCAGTTCCTATAATTTTATAATATTATTGTTTATCAAATAGTACCACTGTTTTGACACGAATGTTACAATAAAATTTATATCCTATTTAATCTTGTACAAAACACATAAAACCTTCAAAAATTCATAACTTGAAATATATAACTCCAAATTGATTCATTCCAGTGGCATTTATTTTGTTTAAATATTGTTTACCACCTGGTATCTTTGTCTAACCATGAAACTTGATTTAAAAGTATTCACATGAATAACTCTATTCTAAGCATTAAATAACTTCAGAAAATCATAACTTAATAACCCTAACTCCGATCGTAGTAGTTCTCGTTCCCACGACCTCGTAGCAACGTGTAGATTATTATCACGTAGTTTTATTCTTATGTTTGGTGCAATGTTAATTTTATCTATACCATGTTTGTTTGTATTGCTACGATTAGCGCGAGGACACGTGTCATCTGAAAGCAAGTTGGTACCTGGAATCTCAAGTGCCAGGCAAGTTGTGCCCTTGATTCACTTTTGTTACCCAATAATATTCTTTATAATCATTTACCATGCATAGGTTTAATTTTGATGGGACCCAATAGGTCACCCTAGATTGTTTATCTCATTACCTTGTTTACCCCTGAATCACTTGGGTAGTTTGCTATTGCTTTATATGGTTTTGGGATAATCATTTATTATATCCATGTTCTAGTTATTTTGTTATTCTATTTATGTTCATGTCAAGATCATTATATTATTGTTAATTGGAACATGGAGCTTAACTTGAGAAACACGTGCCACCACAAGGGAGGAATGGGACCCCTTGGCTGACTAATTAGGAAAGCTAGTGGAAGACTACCTTACCCGAAGGGGCAAGGGCAGTAGGGGAGTGGTCAGTGTAGGGAGGTCCTTGGATGATTTTGCTGCGATGGCGGTCAGACAAGAACCCTGCATTGGAACTTCCTATAAACTGTAGCGGGTTTTCGGAAGCTAGTGGAACTTGGTAAAGGCCTCGTAGTGGATCCCTAGCCATTCACCTTGGTAGTGTCTAAGGGCCTAGCTAACCCTAGCGACATGGGAAACACGACTTGTGGGTAAAGGGTACAACCTCTGCAGAGTTTAAAACTGGTATACTAGCCGAGCTCACGGTCATGAGCGGCTCAGGACTCTCCGATGATTAATCTATGGAACTTAAATTCAATTTGTCATTTGCATTTGCATGGGATTTGTTATTAATTTTGTTCTATTATTTTATTATGGTTTGGTATTCACTTACACTTAGTAACTGCTAATAAAATTTTGACCAACTTATAAAAGCAATGCTCAGCTTTAACCTCTAATGTTGATCAGCCTTACACTTCATGAACTCCCACCTTTGGTGAGTTCATGCCACATTATTCCCCACAACTTGTTGAGCGATGAACATGTGTGAGCTCACCCTTGCTGTCTCACACCCCCCCAAAGGAGAAGAACAGGTGGTTCAGGAGAAGCCACGTATCGAGGAGTTCGATCCGATCTAGGTGGCGTTTCTCAGTTGACATCGGCGCCAACGATCCTTAGTTCGTGTTATATTTATCTTTTATTTTGTAAGACTTCCGCTATGTATTAAATACTCTGATTATTGTGACATTTATCTCTATACACTCTGTTATTATATATGTTGTCTTCTTGGCGCATGTATGAGATGCACCTAGCTTTGTCCCTTAAAGCCAGGTGTGACAGAAGTGGTATCAGAGCAAATGTTGACTGTAGGACGAAACCTAGATAGAAATGGACAACACCCTTACCTACTTACCTTGCCCTGATTCATTCTATACTTATCTCACTCTGATTCTTTCTATACTTATATTGATCCTGTCTCACCTTCTACTGTTCCACTCTGATTATTCTTACCTTCTCTACTCTGAGACAAGATGGATTACACACTTTGGAATCCTACAACTATGAACTTTTTCAGAGATAGGGAACCTAAGACGAAATTAAAACTATATTTTCTCTAATAAAAATGTTGGTTGATTGTTCTGATGATCAATGCTTGATTTGCTTCTTTGATTGATTGAGACATTATAGTTGGGCATCTTAGCATGTACCACCATAAGGTAATGAATTAACTTTAGTAGGTGACACACTAATCTACTTAGTTAATAAATCCCCCGCAGTTACATTTCTCGTAATTACTCGCCTTGTCTACAATTCTTCCTTTCTTACCCTGTATTTCTAACCCAGATGGGCTACCCCTATAGTGTTAGAAGAGAGCACTATAGACGTGATCCTTGGTATGTCATGGTTAAGAAAGGTAAAGGCAGTTTATACACTGTGCTAAAGAACCGTAGAACTCACCAGTTCCAAAGGACAAAGATTTGAAGTTGAAGTTGCAGTAACTACCACCATCAGTCTAACAACATTCTTAGAAGATGAGAAGTTTGTGGGTGACAACATCCGTGCAGTTAGAGATTTTCCGGATGTCTTTCCAGAGGAGTTACCAGGAATGCCACCAGATGTGGAAGTTGGGTTGGTCATTGATCTCTTACCTGGGACTGCTCCTATTTCTAAACGGCTATATAGGATGTCCGTAGGAGAACTAAAGGAACTTAAGAAGCAATTAATGGAATTACAAGAGGCTGGATATATTCATCTGAGTTCTTCACCTTAGGGGAGCGCTAGTTCTATTTGTGCAGAAGAATGGTGGATCGCAAGGGATGTGTGTGGATTATAGGTCCCTTAATGATGTTACCGTGAAGAACAAGTATCCCTTACCCCACATTGAAGATTTATTTAATCAGATGAGAGGTGCAAGGGTATTCTCGAAGATTGAACTCCGACCGGGTTATCACCAAATGAAGATTAGGCCATCGGATATTCCCAAGACGATTTTATCGACCCGATATGGTTTATTTGAGTTCACTGTTGTGCCATTTGGACTAACTAATGCACCAGCCTATTTTATGGATCTGAAGAATAAAGTGTTCATGGTCTGGATAGATTCGTCATGGTTCTCATCGACGATATTCTTATTTATACTAAGAGTGATAGTGATCATGAGAAATATCTGATATTGGTGCTATAGAAGCTACGAGATAATCAACTCTCCGCCAAGTACAGTAAATGCGAGTTTTGGATTGACAAGGTGCCATTCCTTGGACATATTATTTATAACGGAGGAATATCAGTGGATCCTGCTAAGGTTAAGGAGATAATGGAGTGGAGAGTGCCCACTACAGTTACTGAGATTCGAAGTTTCTTGGGACTAGCAGGATATTATCGGAGATTTATTGAAGGATTTTTCTAAGATTGCCAAGCCTATGACCTCGCTTTTGGAGAAAGGAAGAGAATTCAAGTGGGATAAGAAGTGCCAATAAAGCTTTGATCAATTGAAGGAGAGACTAATGTCGCCGCCAGTATTGATTATGCCAGATCTACAGAAGGGATTTGACATTTATTGTGATGCATGTGGCCAAGGACTTGGATGTGTGCTCATGCAAGAAGGTCATGTGGTTGCCTATGCATCTCGTCAGTTGTGGAAACACGAATTGAACTACCCCACTCATGACTTGGAGCTGGCAGCAGTTGTGCATGCACTTAAGATTTGGAGACACTACATTATGGGAACTAAGTGCCAAGTATATACGGATCATAAGAGTTTGAAGTATATATTCACTCAGAAGGATCTCAACCTTAGGAAACGCCGTTGGTTGGAGCTCATTAAGGATTATGATTTGGAGATTCATTACCACCCAGGCAAGGCAAATTTGGTTGCAGATGCCTTGAGTCGGAAGGAGCATGTTCACTCCACTTTCGCTATCCAGTTACCTGATGAATTAGCAAAAGATTTTGAGAGGCTCAACCTGGGAATTGTTACACATACAGAAGGAATTACCATTGAATTGGAACCTACCTTGGAACAAGAAATTCATAAAGGTCAGGTTGGTGATGCTAAGATTCAGGAGATCAAGGATCTGATAACAGAAGGTAGAGGCCCGGAGTTCACAGAGGATGAGCAAGGCACGATATGGTTCAAGAATCGGATCTGTGTTCCCGATATTGATAGTCTTCGGGAAACCATATTGAAGGAGGCACATGATTCAGTTTATTCTATTCATCCTGGAAGTACCAAGATGTATCAAGATTTGAAGCAAAAGTATTGGTGGTATGGACTAAAGAGAGATGTGGCTGCACATGTGGCTATGTGTGATGTATGCCAAAGAGTTAAAGCTGAACAACAGAGGCCAGCCGGACTACTGCACCCACTGAAGATACCTGAGTGGAAATGGGAAGAGATTGGCATGGACTTCATTGTTGGATTACCCCGCACGTCTGCTGGATATGATTCTATATGGGTGATTGTGGACAGGCTAACTAAGGTAGCCCACTTTATTCCAGTGAAGACCACGTATTCAGGAGCCAAGTTGGCAGAGTTGTACATGGCACGGATTGTATGCCTACATGGTGTGCCAAAGAAGATTGTGTCTGATCGAGGATCACAGTTTACTTCTCGATTTTGGAAGAAGTTGCATGAGAGCTTGGATACAAAGTTGAATTTTAGCTCGGCTTACCATCCACAGACTGATGGGCAGACTGAGAGAACTAACCAAGTGCTGGAAGATATGTTAAGAGCTTGTGCTCTTAAGCATGGTGGTAGTTGGGATAAGAGTCTACCGTATGCGGAGTTCTCTTATAATAATAGCTATCAGGCCAGTTTGAAGATGTCCCTGTTTGAGGCTTTATATGGCAGAAAGTGCAGGACTCCATTGTATTGGGATCAAACTGGTGAAAGACAGTTGTTTGGGCCTGAAATTATACAAGAAGCAGAGGAACAAGTTCAGCAAATAAGGGAGAATTTGAAAACTGCACAGTCCAGGCAGAAAAGCTATGCTGATACCCGGAGAAGACTGCTTGAGTTTAAAGAGGGAGATTATGTCTATTTGAAGGTGTCACCACTCCGGGGTATGAGAAGGTTCAAAGTCAAAGGAAAGTTGTCCCCTCGCTTTATTGGACCCTTCTTAATCTTAAAGCGAGTGGGAGAGGTTGCATACCAATTGGGGTTACCGGATCATCTTGCGGATGTTCATGATGTCTTTCATGTATCTCAACTGAAGAAATGTCTTAGGGTACCTGAAGAACAGTTACCAATGGAAGACCTTAATGTTCAAGAGGATCTGACTTATGCTGAGTACCCCATCAAGATTTTGGATACATTGACTCGAGTTACGAGGAATAAGGTTATAAAGATGTGCAAAGTTCAATAGAGTCACCATGGTGAAGATGAAGCAACGTAGGAAAGAGAAGAAGAGCTTCGGATAGATTTTCCCCATCTTTTCTCTAGGTCTTCTTAAATCTCGAGGACAAGATTCTTGTTAAGGGGGGTAGGACTTGTAATACCCAAATTTGTAAGAACATAAGAAATGAGGTTATTTTCCCTATATATGTTACCTTTATTCATTAATACATTTGAACAATTACCATAAAAGTAATTAATTAACTAATGACCCTAAGACAATATGTGCATCATGCTGAGAATTTTATTTTGTGTGTGCATATAATTATAAAAATCTATAGAAAAGACATTGATACTCAAAGTGGGAATTTAGACCTAAATGTGGAAATTAAAATATGGAGGGAGAGGAAGAAAAGAAATACTATAGAATACAAAACAAAATTTATAAAAATGTAAACTTTATCCATACTAGTAAGATCAAGATCTACCTTTAGTTTGAGTACAAAATTCACATTCATAGTTGAATTCAAATTGGAATTCAAAAGATAAAGAGAAAAAAAGGGGAAAACATAGAAGAAATAATAAAAGGGGACATCCTGCGCATTGGGCCCAATTCATTCGAACCGGCCCACCCCCCAACACCACTGCGCAGCCCAGCCAGCTAATGGGCTCACCGCTAGGCGGGACCCACTGCTCAGTTCTCCCATGCCGCGGGCGTTGGGTTGCTCTCACTATCGCGTGGGTCGCTGCCCTTCTCTCTACGTTGCGTACGCGTTCAGTCAATGTCACGTGGGTCCCACCTGTCGGATCGATCTCCTCTTTCCCCGCACAGCAGCAATTTGACCTGGGCATTGTGTCTCTTCCATCCGCCCACCTCATCTCCCTCCTCCGCTCACCACGGCTGGGCTAGTACCGTTGGATCGGACGAGATCTCCGCTACCAGAAGTCTGCGAAATCCTTGGAAGCGATCTCCTTGCCGCGCGACGTGGACCTCCACCATGGACGCATCGCGAGCACCACGGGTGAGAGCTAGGATTTCGGAATCCTAACGAACTCAGACCTCGGGCGATAAAGGGGAGCTCCCGTGATCTATTTCTTCCCCTCTGCTACTCTCTCGCGTGGATTTCTTTCCCCAGAACAAAAAAATCGCCGCCACCAGTGAGGTATAGAAAGCAACGCCGCCGTCGGTGAGAGAGAAAAGGCACAACAGTCCGGTGCGGGCGCGGGAACATCGCCGGACCATACTGGGTACAGATGGGAGCTCGCCACGGCTGATTGGCGTTCTGCGCGGGGGGAATTTCTCACCGGATTCGAAGCTCCGCTGCGACTGGTCCGCTGCTGTCCACCTTCCAGGTCGCGCTGTGCTTCGGCCATCACAGGGGGGGACTCGACCGTAGCCGGGGACCCTTTACGGTGGTGCACCGCCGCAGCGGGTGTGGTGAAGCGGCCCTAATTTCACTTCGGTGTCCAGCTGAGATCATTGGTTTGCCGCGCACCATGACCGGAGTTCCCTGCGACGAATTGCGGGGTGAGTAATCGACCATCGTGTTTCCCTAGTTTAGAGCACCCGGTAGGACTTCCCAGATTGTATTTTTGCGCGCGATGTCGAGGATTGGGGCTAACCAGCCATGGCGCCGCCACATGGTTGGATGCGCCGCCGTGCTCAGCCACCAGGAGAGAAGACGAAGTAGGAGACGTCCTCTGGCCGATAGATCCCTATTGGACGGTCATGATTTGACCATGATACCGTTTCGGTTGAGATGATCTGAGCCGTTGTATCCGGATCAGATGGTGTGGATCAGATCGCGCTTTAATAAAATCTGAGTCGTTGATGTTTGATCGAGTGGTTCCGAATAGGATAGAGAGTACCGTTTCGGTGGGATCTAATCTGGGCCCTTGGTTTCTAATCCAGCGGCTGGCATCCCACGATACCCCTTCGCTGGCGCGTTTTTCTTTATGAGCCCCCGGATTATTCAAGGTTCAACCCGCAGTCCAGGGAATAGTGCTCTGAGTCTAGGGTTTATTTGCGCCGTGGCCCCTGCCTTCTCTGGTTATCTTGTGCCCAGTCCAGAAAAATATAAAATTCAGTAAAAGTGATTAGGAAATGATTTTTAATGTGAAAATAAATGCTAGAATTTGTTTAACCCCTAGAAAATCCATATTAAGTCCGAATTAGTTCATTCCAATTCCTATAATTTTATAATATTATTGTTTATCAAATAGTACCACTGTTTTGACACGAATGTTACAATAAAATTTATATCCTATTTAATCTTGTACAAAACACATAAAACCTTCAAAAATTCATAACTTGAAATATATAACTCCAAATTGATTCATTCCAGTGGCATTTATTTTGTTTAAATATTGTTTACCACCAGGTATCTTTGTCTAACCATGAAACTTGATTTAAAAGTATTCACATGAATAACTCTATTCTAAGCATTAAATAACTTCAGAAAATCATAACTTAATAACCCTAACTCCGATCGTAGTAGTTCTCGTTCCCACGACCTCGTAGCAACGTGTAGATTATTATCACGTAGTTTTATTCTTATGTTTGGTGCAATGTTAATTTTATCTATACCATGTTTGTTTGTATTGCTACGATTAGCGCGAGGACACGTGTCATCTGAAAGCAAGTTGGTACCTGCAATCTCAAGTGCCAGGCAAGTTGTGCCCTTGATTCACTTTTGTTACCCAATAATATTCTTTATAATCATTTACCATGCATAGGTTTAATTTTGATGGGACCCAATAGGTCACCCTAGATTGTTTATCTCATTACCTTGTTTACCCCTGAATCACTTGGGTAGTTTGCTATTGCTTTATATGGTTTTGGGATAATCATTTATTATATCCATGTTCCAGTTATTTTGTTATTCTATTTATGTTCATGTCAAGATCATTATATTATTGTTAATTGGAACATGGAGCTTAACTTGAGAAACACGTGCCACCACAAGGGAGGAATGGGACCCCTTGGCTGACTAATTAGGAAAGCTAGTGGAAGACTACCTTACCCGAAAGGGGCAAGGGCAGTAGGGGAGTGGTCAGTGTAGGGAGGTCCTTGGATGATTTTGCTGCGATGGCGGTCAGACAAGAACCCTGCATTGGAACTTCCTATAAAATGTAGCGGGTTTTCGGAAGCTAGTGGAACTTTGTAAAGGCCTCGTAGTGGATCCCTAGCCATTCACCTTGGTAGTGTCTAAGGGCCTAGCTAACCCTGGCGACATGGGAAACACGACTTGTGGGTAAAGGGTACAACCTCTGCAGAGTGTAAAACTGGTATACTAGCTGAGCTCACGGTCATGAGCGGCTCAGGACTCTCCGATGATTAATCTATGGAACTTAAATTCAATTTGTCATTTGCATTTGCATGGGATTTGTTATTAATTTTGTTCTATTATTTTATTATGGTTTGGTATTCACTTACACTTAGTAACTGCTAATAAAATTTTGACCAACTTATAAAAGCAATGCTCAGCTTTAACCTCTAATGTTGATCAGCCTTACACTTCATGAACTCCCACCTTTGGTGAGTTCATGCCACATTATTCCCCACAACTTATTGAGCGATGAACATGTGTGAGCTCAACCTTGCTGTCTCACACCCCCCCACAGGAGAAGAACAGGTGGTTCAGGAGGAGCCACGTATCGAGGAGTTCGATCCGATCTAGGTGGCGTTTCTGAGTTGACATCGGCGCCAACGATCCTTAGTTCGTGTTATATTTATCTTTTATTTTGTAAGACTTCCGCTATGTATTAAATACTCTGATTATTATGACATTTATCTCTATACACTCTGTTATTATATATGTTGTCTTCTTGGCGCATGTATGAGATGCACCTGGCTTTGTCCCTTAAAGCCGGGTGTGACACTGGTGGTAGAGAAGGTGTTGGAGCAGAGGATTAAGCCAAGAGTCGTGTGTTGGCTGATAGAGTCCAATAGGCCAAATAGGAGGTCATGGCCCTTTGTGATGAGTCCAATCACCTTGACGTTGCTAAGGCAAAAAGTCGGCTTGAAGCGGCGTAGGACAAGGAGCGCGTTGTAGTGGTGGTGAAAGAGGTAGTTGAGCTAAAGCAGAGTGCTGAGCAATCAGAGGCAGCACTTGACGAAAACATTAGGTTGGCACATGGCACATACCCAATTCTATGATGACTGTTATGCCTTAGGCGTGGAGGCCGAGCCATTCGATGAAGTCACGAAAGATGTGGGCAACCGTTCCTTAAGATGGCTCGAGGCGGAGTTCATCAATATCTCTATCGTCGTTGAGGGATTGATGCAGGGCCGTGCTGGGAGAAAATGGGGCCATGTACAAACTATTGAATAAAAAACTCTTCTTACTAGATTATTTAAAAACAGAATTGTAAGTATTAAAAATGTTGTAATGTAGTACATAGAAATGGAGTTTACGGAAAAAAATACCTATTTAACTCTTTGTTGGGGGCCTTCGTCCTCCGAAGGTCCTCAAAAACGTGATTTAACAAAAACTTCAAGTGTGACATGTGAACAGGTACCTTCGGACTCGGGCTAAAAGCATGTGCGACGTAAAAAGCATGATCGTGACGAAGGTTGGAGTTCCTTTGAAGCTACGTGCAGGGGAGCTTCGACTAAATGGCGGAGAAAGGAACCGACTTAAAGGGGAAAAGACTATCTAGTCCTCATAAGATTGTCTATTAGTTAATAATAAATGTAAAGGGCATGAATGTAATTTCTCATAGGCTGCGTTCTGTGCCTATAAATAGATGAACAGTTCCCCGTACTGTTCACGCTGACTGGTACTTGCTCGTGCGTCACACTTGTACTTTTACCTTTTTTCAAGTCGAAGGTACATATGTAATCTAATTTCGTTTTTATTTTTCCATGATAATATAATGAGGATGAATTGGTAACATTATATAATTGTTCATGTTATCGCCTGCATTTCATATGCTTCTCCTTTTATTAATTTATACCACGATGATGAAGGTATGTCCTTCGTGACCTTCGTCTGAAGATCATTATATCCTAAGGAAAATAATGCTTCGAAGGACGAAGGGCATTAACATTTAACATTTTGTGTTGCCTTGTTCTTAATTCGAAGCACTTGAGAACAAGTCCCCAACATTGGCGCCCACCTCCGGTGAACTCTTTCAACCACCTTCGGCAAGCACTGACCTTCGTCATGCCGTCGAAGAAAGCTTCAGCGACAGGGGATGCTGCACTGCAGCCACTAGACTCAAACCAGGAAACTCTTTCTCTCCGCGAAGCTCGAAGCCAGAAGAGGAAGGCCACCAGTCCAACACTCCAGGAGGAGGAATTGGACCAAGAAATTAGGGACATGGAAATCATTCATCAACAAGTACAAAGGAAGAAGGAGAAGATGGTGCAGCTGGCTGATCTTCAAAGGAAGATCGACGAGGCTACTGAAGAAGTGCGCCATCTTGTTCAAGATGAACAAGATCGAAGGCCCAACATAGAGAACTTCGTTAAGAAGGCTTATTAACGAAGATGGGTGGTATGATGATTTTAATCATGATACTTTTACTTTTGATGATGCTTCTCCCTTGGCAGCAGAACTGCAGGCTACCCCATGGCCCCCGACATACAAGCCACCTTAGCTTCCCATGTATGATGGGCATTCAGATCCAAAGTAGTTTCTAATGAGCTACGAAGAAACTATGTCTTCGTATGGGGGCAATACTGCAGTTATGGCAAAGTCCTTCATCATGGCAGTCCGGAATGTAGCCCAAACATGGTATTCTTCTCTTCGGCCAGGGACTATCACATCATGGCAGAAGCTTAAGGACATGCTGGTGACCAGTTTCCAAGGCTTTCAAACGAAGCCGGTCACAGCTCAGGCTCTGTTCCAATGCACATAAGACCACGAAGAGTATCTTCAGGCATATGTGAGAGCACCTAGAGGGGGGTGAATAGGTGATCCTGTAAAACTTGAAACTTAAGCCACAAAAACTTGGTTAAGCGTTAGCACAATAATCGCCAAGTGGCTAGAGAGGAGTCTCAACAAAACACAATAACCACAAGAGATCAATCACAGAGATAGCACAGTGGTTTATCCCGTGGTTCGGCCAAGACCAACGCTTGCCTACTCCACGTTGTGGCGTCCGAACGGACGAGGGTTGCAATCAACCCCTCTCAAGCGGTCCAAAGACCCACTTGAATACCACAGTGTTTTGCTTTGCTTTTCTTTATCCCGTTTGCGAGGAATCTCCACAACTTGGAGTCTCTCGCCCTTACACTTGAAGTTCACAAAGAAGCACGGAGTAAGGGAGGGATAAGCAACGCACACAAGACACAAAATCAGAATGTCAACACGCACACAAGTCGCAACAAGAGCTCACAACACAACCCGATGAGTTCACAACTCTAATAGAGCTCTAGATGCTATCACGAAGAAACAAATGCGTGGATTCGAAGTCTCGGTGCTTAGGAATGCTTTGAGTATGCTTGGTGTTTTCCTCCATGCGCCTAGGGGTCCCTTTTATAGCCCCAAGGCAGCTAGGAGCCGTTGAGAGCATTCCAGGAAGGCAGATCTTGCCTTCTGTCGACTAGCGCACCGGACAGTCTGGTGCACCACCGGACACTGTCCGGTGCGGATTTCTTTCCTTCTATGGCGTAGTCGACCGTTGCTGATTGAGAGCCGTTGGCACACCGGACACTGTCCGGTGCACACCGGACAGTCCGGTGCCCCAATGTGACCGTTGGCTCGGCCACGCGTCACGCGCGGAATCCTCGGCCGACCGTTGCCCCGGCAGACCGTTGGCTCACCGGACAGTCCGGTGCACACCGGACAGTCCGGTGAATTATAGCCGTACGCCGTTGATGGTTTCCCGAGAGCGACGAGTTCGCCTGTGAACGGCTCACCGGACAGTCCGGTGCACACTGGACAGTCCGGTGAATTATAGTCGTACACCGCCGTCGAAGTTCCGAGAGTAGCAAGTTCGCCAGAGTCAGTCTGACGCACCGGACACTGTCCGGTGCACCCAGACTGAGCAGACTTTGGCAGAACAAAGCCATCTCTTCTCTAACTTGATTTTTCCTATTTCCAGCACTTAGACACAATACATTAGTCCATAAAACAATGTACTAAGTCTAGAAACATACCTTTTGACATGATTTGCACTTTGTCCACCACTTTGCATAGATTATCACAAAAGCACTTGTGTTGGCACTCAATCACCAAAATACTTAGAAATGGCTCAAGGGCACATTTCCCTTTCAATATGTACGAAGGTTCTTGCGATTGAGGGCATAAGCGCCTACGGTGCCCAATGAGATTGTCATTGAGGCCATGATCAAAGGTGTTCGCCTAGGACCTACCGCCCAATATTTCGCCAGGAAGCCCCCACAAACTCTAGAGAAGCTGCTTCAAAAGATGGATGAGTACATCCGAGCTGATAATGACTTCCGCCAAAGAAGGGAGGAAGCTTACAGATTCTTTGAGATGACCAGGGGCTTTAGAGGAAGAATCCACCCGAGGCATGTCAGGTCAATTCATAACTCCACTCAGAATGATGACAAAGGAAGTCAGCTGCAGAGGCCACAGTATACCTCACAATCTTCAGGGCAGCAACAAAGCTCTTTCTGGACGCCAGCTCCAAGAGGCAGAGGGGCCAGGGGCTTCGGAGAAAGATATGGGGATTAGCCCAGGAAGATCTACTGCTTATTTTGTGGTGAAGACAAGGGCCATACTACAAGAATGTGCCAAATCACCATCCAAAAGTAGAAGGAGATTGCAGAAGCCGAAGCTCGGCAGAATCAACCGAAGCAGGTCTTGCACACTGCTTCGTGCCACTCACCCTACATACCAGAATATGTGGGTAATCACTCTGCAGCTTCTGTTGCTTCGGCTAGTCAGCCACAAGCTTCTTGACCACAGCTTCCACCTCCGCCACCACTACAACCTACCTATTCACGGGGTCAGCAGCCAGAAGGGCGCCAACACACCCAACAGCAGCGGGATTTCAGGGAGGAATCCGAAGCTCGCACAGTCAACAGTATTGTGCTGGAGTCAAAGCACATCTATTGGGAGATATCCTACTTTCTGAAACACTTTTTTATTCTATGCCAATTTGTTTTTTAATAAGGGACAAGTAGTGCAAATCTAGTTTTAATTCTTTGTAATAGTTTCACTTTTATTAAAATGAAATATATCTTCTTCATAGATTTACGAAGCTCGAAAATTGTCGAAGCTCAAAAAGTCGTTCCTAAGGGAGCGCAGCATAAGTCTTGCCGAAGTCACCAAAAGTCGTTCCCAAGGAGCGCAGTGTAAGTTTTTTGCTCAAAAGTCGTTCCTAACGGAATGCAGAGCCAAATACCGCCGAAATATAAGGCGAAGCGCGAAAAGTCAACGCGAAAAATACCGCCAAAATAGAAGGCGAAGAAGTTCAAAAGACGTTCCTAAGGGGATGCAGAACTTACACCGAAAAATAAACGGTGAAGCCAAAAAATAAACGGCAAAGAGATTTCGATCGTTCCTAAGGGGACGCAGAGATGGTGTGTTCCAGTGTGGGTGCATGGGTGCGTGGGTGCATATCTTCGGCATTAGCATCATCCTTTGCATCATATCATCACATCATCCCGCATAACATCACATCATACATCATATTACACCGATGACACGAATTGAATACGAAGTCGATCTTCGGAGACTGCTTTATAAAAAATGAAAATGTGTTAAGGCACAAAGTAAGCTGAGAAATACAGCTTCGTCAATTCTAATGCAAAAGAAGGGATCCTTTGTTTACGAAGAAGAAAGGATATTTTTACGAAGCACGAATTTTCTTCTTTACGAAGCATGAAAAGAAGGGAAGGTGTTTTTTCGCCAAAGGCTCAAAAGCGGTATGTATATCAAGTTTCGTGCATCGCAAAGAACTAAATTACAAATAATTTACATATTAGATTCAAAAACATGCACATCGAATACTACAGCCTTGATACAGCAAAGTTACATTGATCATCTACAAATGTTTTTACAAACAAGTACTAGTCCTCTTTCAGGACCTTCTCCGCAACTTCATTTAGCAACTTGTTAACAACTTCGTCAACAATAGATTCGGCCACATTAATGATATCTATTGCTTCCTTCGTTTCCGGGTCAGCCACGGGGTCGAACGGTTTCGGCGGAGGAGATAGTTCAGCTACAATAGAAAAAATTAATCAGTTCGAAGTCACTAAAACAAATGCCGAAGCTAGATGCCGCGAAACAATACCTATGCGCCTCTCGCGCTCTGCAGCTTCTTCAGCTTGCTTAGCTTGAACTCGGGCCTCATGGATGTCTTTCTCGCTTTTCTTTATTATTTCGTGAGCCATTTCTCGGCCGCCATTTGCCTAGATGTCAGTATAAAATTTTCTGCCCATTAAGCTTGCTTCGGCTGAGGGATCCTTCATGACATCCACGGAGAAGGCAGCTTCGCCCTGGGCCAGGGTTTTGATATGTTCGCAACCCGCCTTCTCCAAGATAGCTAAAATTCCTCTCGCACCAAAAAATGCGCAGACATCCCCGCGATCATTCAAAATTTCTTCAAAACCTCGGCCTCTCTGCTTATCCATTCTATAACACCTTCGGGGTTGGCTCGTATAAAGTTATCTTCATTTGAATGGGCGCCCATGTTGGCGAAGCTAGCCTTTATCTTTTCCACGCAGCCCAGGGATTTTTCGAAGCATCTTTCTTTGGACGCGCGGAGTTCTTCGACTGTTTTTTCTAAAAAATTTCTCCAGTATCATAGGCCTCTGCGAGACCACATTTTTCTTTGGTTTCGGCCAGCTGTTTTCGAAGGTCTTCAATCTCATTCTTTTGAATTTCAGCTTGAGCCTTGAAACTAGCTTCATCTTCTTTTACCTTGTCCACCAATGAAAGTAGAATCTTGTCTTTTTCTGTGACTTCGTTCCTCAGTTTGATAACCTCTGTTCGAAGGTTGCTGAGAGCTATAGTGCAGCTCTCGTCTTCAGCATTCTTTTGCGCCCTTAGGGCGTTGCTAAGTATTAAGCCCTGCAAGAAAGGTTAAAAGGATTAACATAAGATTAAAAAGACTCCATTCCAGAGTCCATAAGCTTCAAAAATCACAACTTCAGTACCTTCAGACTGTTGTACGCAAGACTGTCTGCTAGATCGTCCTTCGTCATGGCACAGAGGCTAGCTTCAAGCTTCGGAAAACCCATACTTCTGGTCATCTCCCGGCAGACAGATAATTCCTTGTTATCTGGGAGGCAGTACAGGAAATCATCTTCGTCCGTACCATTAAACACCAAGGCCCCCTTCAGATACTTTAGTTCTCGGGCATAGTGTTTAGCTTCAAAAATTTCTTCTTCGGATAATCTCTTTCCCGAAGCATGTCGAATGATATAATCAAGATCTTCGGAGAATGCTTCGGGGGCAAGGGATTCGGCCTCTTTGGCCGCACTCTTCTCAAAAGCTATATTAATATCTGGAGTTATTTCTTCGGCCTTGTGCTCGGTGGCGGCAAGCTTCATCTTAGTAGGCACTGTGGGCTCTGCCTTGGCTTCAGTCTGGGTTAGTGTAGTCTCGACTTCTATTTGCTTAGTATCAGCCTTGGATTGCATTTTGATAGCTTCAGCAACCTTCCCTGTGGAAGCAGGGCCTATGGAATCGGTTGTTTCCAAAACATCTAATACATTTACCATCCTCCTTCTCCTAGGAGTTATGACAGAACTTTTTTGTGCTTTTAGCGCTGTGGCTTCTGTCGAAGGACTTAAAATCCCTGGCATCTTTTTCACCTCTTCGGTTGTTGACCTGTCAGCCTTATCTTTTTCAACCTTCGTTTCAACTGGCTCAACCGAAAGTGCCTTCGGCATTATAGTCGGTTCTTCAGCCTTCTGTACCGGAGCAGATTCTCTTGATTCAGCAGCCAAAGATGCCCCCCGCCAAACTCAGGCACCACGGCCGGCTCAATATAATGTGGCCGGTGGGTAAGTACCTTCATCTTTTTGCCCGCAGCCTTCGGTGCAGGTTCACCCGGGGCGGCCAGAGCAGCAGCTTTCCTCTTCTTCCCTTGCCCCCGCACCGGGTAGTGGTAGTCGGGGTAGACGAAGCCAATGGCGTCAAAAACTCTGTTTATTCTCTTTTTTCCCCAACCTCCGAAGGCTATAGACAGCGCATTATCTTCTGCCTTGGAGTATGATCCAAGTAGTTCATCACTTGTAACTTTGATGCATTTCAACCAATCATCGTTTGGTTCATCGAATTTATCCCCATATCTGAATGTATATTTCAGCCGAACCAGTTCACCTTCGCTAGACTTGGTAATAGTTTCTTTTGGCATTTCCCAGCTCTCTACAAGCGGCCATACTCTGAATGCTATATGCTCTTGAATTAAATCTCTGGTACCAATGAAGAAGCAGACAGTACCAAACGCCTTTTGGCACGCTTTTGCGGCTTCATCAATTTCAACCTTAGGCCTTCGGAGGTCGAAGCGGGACCATATGGGGCGCATGATAACATCTTTAATGTCCTCCCTCGCTGACAAGTCATTCTTCACATGAAACCATTCTTCCATCTAATTTCCACGCTATCTCTTCCGAAATGTCGGCATAGGGTGACTGGCGTCGGGACGGGCGATAAACCCATAACAACCGAAGTTGTTATGATACTGTTCTTTCCCCATGGCCTTCGTCTCATACAAAAGTTCGTGCATACTACAGAAGCATTTCGCATTTGGTTCTATCCCTTGGCTTCTTGCTGCCCAGATGAAGATTCCCATCCTCAATATGGCTTCGGGGGTCAACTGGTGAAGGAAAACTTGGTAGGTTTTCAACACTTCAACTACAAACTTGCTCAGCGGAAACCGAAGCCCAGCTTTGAAGAAGCTTCGGAAAATCACAACTTCGTTTCCCTCGGGGGCTGGGACGTTGTTGTCTCCACCAGCCCTCACAATAGACATATCCCGAAAGTACCTTCCCCTCATGTTTTCAAGGTGACTTTGCTTGATGGTAGATTTTCCGAAAATTGTATGGCTCGGTCTCCAGGGTCGATCCTCAGAATCTTCGCCCCCACTTTCTACATCATAACTATCACTGTCCCCAGTATCTTCAGACAGGCCCTCCAATATATCATTAGTAATCTTCTCTGTATTTGATTTTGCCATTGACTCGATAAATCCAGCAATGTAAGGATTCACAGCCTTCTTCTCCTCAAAAAGCTTCTCCTCTTCAGCAGGTTTTGTCTCAGCAGCAACCTTCTTGCCTTGAGACATCTTTTCCTTCAGAGATGACAAAAATGTGTCTTTCTAACCGAAGCTCAAAAAGCTTGAAAAACCAGCAAGCGTTAGTGAGCAAGAGCTATGAAAATTGACAAAATAAAGCAAGTGGCACAAGCAGCGTACCAAATGAGGTTGATATGAGTTCTTATTTATACGTTCGACACGCTCCAAATTGGGGGGCCCCATCTGTCATTGACTGTTGCTATTCTATCAAAGGGAAGGTGTTTTTTCGGACCTTCGGCTTAGGCCTTCGTCCATGTCGCAGTCTAAATTCGTTATCTTAAACAAATTAATACTGCGAGGGGCTACTGTTGGGGTCCTTCGTCCTCCAAAGGTCCTCAAAACGTGATTTAACAAAATCTTCAAGTGCGACATGGGAACAGGTACCTTCGGACTCAGGCTAAAAGCATGTGCGACGTAAAAAGCATGATCATGACGAAGGTTGGAGTTGCTCTGAAGCTACGTGCAGGGGAGCTTCGGCTAAATGGCGGAGAAAGGAACCGACTTAAAGGAGAAAATGCTATCTAGTCCTCATAAGATTGTCTATTAGTTAATAATAAATGTAAAGGGCATGAATGTAATTTCTCACAGGCTGTGTTCTGTGCCTATAAATAGATGAACAGTTCCCTCGTACTGTTCACGCTGACTAGTACTTGCTCGTGCGTCACACTTGTACTTTTACCTTCTGTCAAGTCGAAGGTGCATATGTAATCTAATTTCGTTTTTATTTTTCCATGATAATATAATGAGGACGAATTGGTAACGTTATATAATTGTTCATGTTATCTCCTGCATTTGATATGCTTCTCCTTTTATTAATTTATACCACGATGATGAAGGTATGTCCTTCGTGACCTTCGTCTGAAGATCATTATATCCTTAGGGAAATAATGCTTCGAAGGACAAAGGGCATTAACATTTAACATTTTGTGTTGCCTTGTTCTTAATTCGAAGCACTTGAGAACAAGTCCCCAACACTCTTTATTGTATGAATTTTACTTGAATAACTTCATTCTTTTAGTGTTCATTGAAATAAATTCTTCAATGATATGCTCATATTCAATCTTGTCTAATAATCCACTCTCAAGTGCTATTGTGGCTAAATCAGTAAGTCTTTGTTGTGTCATTGTAGAACGCAAATAGGACTTCAATAGTTTTAATTTAGAAAAGCTTCGGTCTGCTAATGCAACAGTCACAGGAATGGTCAATAAAACTCTGTATGCAATACTTGCATTAGGAAAAGAATCATGTCGCTTTAGAAACTTTAGAATTATCACAGGTCCCATCTTTTCTTTTGGAATGAAATTCTGAAGAAACTTCAAATCTGCATACAATTCATTAGCATCAATATCAGATTGTCCATCCTTTTTAGGGCAACCTCCAAATTATCACAAGAGGACTTTAGGCTCTCATTATCTAATGATTGCAATATTTCAGAAGTAAATAAGAATCCAAAAATTTTCTGATAACCTTGATACTGTTCAAATCTCCTTGTAAGTGAGGAAATTGCTTGATCAATAATAGGTATAAAATAGGTGATTCTAAATGATTCCTCCTAAGTTTGTGTGTCATTATTTGTATCATCGGGATTTTCATCAAAATGTCTCTTTCTTTTAATCACCCGTCTTTTACGAAATGACGTGCCAATATCCATCTCAAGTGCAATAGCTTTGGCTATCTGCAATGCTTCTAAGAAACCATTTTCCCTATAATCCTTGAAGAAAGAAATCAACCCTTGCACTTTATCAATAGCATCGTCAATGAGCATATCTTTGGCTTGCAAATGCTTGCTTACTGTATTAACAGCATATAGTACCTCATACCAAATGACTATTGCCACTATAAATTCATACTCTCCAAGTTCGTTATTAGCCAAACCTTTAGCCTCGCTACTCGTTTTTGCATCATTATCAACATCTACTACCTATTATTAGAAAAAAAATATGTGTTATAATTGGACAAATCTGAAAGTATTAAACAAATATGAAAATATTAGGTACCTAAAGTAGAGCCTCTCGAATATCCGCACATTGAAATCTAATAGCTTTAACACTTTCAATATGACTCTCCCAACTTGTAGCTGACACTGACTTGAGAGTCAATCCTGTTATGTTATCTTTGAGAATCTGCCACTTCTTAGTGGAATTAGCAAAGGTTGTATATATCCGTTGTATGATTCCAAAGAAGTCCTTAGCTTTTCCACATGTGTTGGCCATATCACAAAGTGTTAAATTAAGGCTATGGCAACTACAAGAAGAATAGAAAGTTGTAGGATTTAAGTCCAAAAGTTTCTTTTTGACCCCCTTTTTGCATCCTTTCATATTTGCCCCATTATCATAGCCTTGTCCTCTCACATTGCCTATATCAAGATCATTTAATTCATTTTGTAACACATCCAAAATACCTTGTCCAGTTGTATCATTCACATCTAAAAATCCTAAAAAAGATTCTTCAATGATAACATGACTTGAAGATAAATCCACATATCTTATAATTAAGGACATTTGCTCTTGGTGGCTTGCATCAGGGGTACAATCAAGTATGATAGAGAAATACTTTGCCTTCTTTATTTTCTTAATAATTTCAGACTTAATAGCAGAAGCAAGCAAGTGTATCAACTCATTCTGAATCTTATTATCAAGATAATGAACTTGAGTTTCATCATTTGTAATACGACGAACATGCTCTTGAATAATTGGATCAAATTCAGCCAACATCTCTACTAAACCCAAGAAATTCCCATTGCTATCATCATACAACTTACTATTAGAACCACGAAAGGCAAGATTATGCTTGGCAAGAAACTTTACAATGCAAAACAATTTTAAATAAAACCTTTCTCCAATGGTCCTTTTCTTTTACAAATTGTCGTTGAGCAGTTTTATCAATAGTTTCATCCTTTTCCAATCGATTGCGCAACTCATACCAAGTGGTCATACTCAAAATATGATTAGGACTTGTCTCATGCTCTTTAAGTCTGGTGCCAAGATGTATCCAATCATTATACCCCCTCATTTGCCAATTGACCTTTACGATGCCCTTTCGTAAACAATTTACAACCAAAGCAGAAGACTCTGTCAAGTTCCTTAGAATAAACAAGCCAATCTCTATCACAAAGCTCCCCATTTGGTAAAATTCTATTATAGAATAATGCAGAAAACCTTCTAGAATGTTTATTCCTAGGACCTTTCTGAATTGATAAGTCCCTTCTAGGGCTTTTTTGTGCTAAAATATTAATTTGTTTAGAAACAAGAGAATCCCAATATCTTGGATCAAATATATCAGGCTGAAAAGAATCATCAGTATTAACATCATCAACCTCAACATTAGTCTCTCCCTCTGTTTGGCCATCTATACTAGTACCATTGACAGCATCATTATTACATGCAGCCTCAATATTAGTCTCTATTTGCATCGAACCATCTCTAGCCTCGTTATCAACATTATTATCATGTGTAGGGCTTTGATCAAGTGAACGATTATTAGGCGACATTTGTGATTGTTTTATAATAAATCTATCCATAACTCCCTTTTGAGATTGAGTTAAATCATCTATTCTTTGTTTTTCTTATGCTTTTCGTAACCAGATTCATATTTTCTAGATTGATTGGCTGAAGACATGATGTCCGATAGTTGGATCTTGAAATTAATAAACATGCACACAAAGATGAAAAAACAATTAAATTATTATAATTGTTAAAGGATATATTAACAGAGGATTTTTTGGAAAATTACCTTGATGCTTCGTAATTCCGGACAGCAAGCAGGGATCAGGATTTAGAATTCCAAACACAAGCAGTATGGTACTGGCAGGCGGTAGCCACAGTATCAGGATTTAGATTTCAGAATTCCAGACACAAGCAGTCAAGCAGGAAATGTCTTTAAGAACAGCAGGGTGCTTGGCGTTGTATAGGATTGGTTGGGATCCTTAATAAGCTCGTGATACAAAACAAGATCTCCCTAGCCATGCATATGTAGGGTAGACAAATGTAATTCCTGGCGGCGGAGGCTAGAGGCTGAAACATCCCAATAGCCAGCAGAATATGAAGTTTATCTATTTATTACTTTACATAACCTAATTTTTTATATTATATGGGCTATACACGTATAAATTTGGAGGCCTTTGAAAATTTGGGGGCCCTGTTCCAATGTACCGGTTGAACTCCCTCCTGCACGGCCCTGGATCGATGGCTTACTCTACCCTAGTGTCTCATGGAGCGAGGCTGGGAGACGCTACCTGAATGAAGCAAACTAGTATAACTCTGATTTGATTGTTATAAGTACTGAATATAAAATGTAAATATATATACACACTATTTTCTATAAAATAAAAATATAATCGTGTCGGGCCGAGCGGGCACTACGGGCTAAGGCAGCAACCCAAGCACGACACGACACTATTAATGGGCCATGCCTTGGGTCGACACGTCAGGCACGATCCATTTGGTCATCTATACTCGCATGCAAAGGTTGCTGCCACTTCAAGAGCTTTGGGTCTTCAAACTATTTTGTTAATCATGACATCTACGACATTGAGGAGAGCCTGAAGATGCCATCTGACGTGTTGTTTGACCAGCTATGGGGCCCCTTTAGCTCGAACGTCTTATGGGAGCGAGTGAGGCGAGGGATGGAAGAGGTATGTTTACCTTTTGTCTCCCTTCTTCTTTTTTATTATAATATACTATACTATATTGAGCAGGCACGACGGCTGCTGAGGTGGAGGCTAGTCTGTATGGCAACGAGAGAGAGGGTGACTCCAATTTTTGGCACTATGACTTTGAAGGAGTCTAGGATGGACGGTGGTGATTCGAACAGTATGACTCAGGTTGTTTAGTCGTTGCCCAATTATAGTGGTAGACGCTTCCCGGTGATTTTGTAGTCACTTGGTGACTTCGGAACTAGATGCTTGCGTAGGTTCCACTAACAGGCTTCTTATGATGTGTTGGACAACGATGATGCTATGTTTCTCTCTCCTTTAGAGTGTCAAAGTCTGTCGATGGACTCCAACGTGTTTTATGAATTTTCGGTTCCAAAGATTCGTCGGACATTGAAAACTATCTTGCCCATTTTGTGGTGTTAGTTGAGGCATCTTTGGCCCCTCTAGGTGCGTGTGAGGGGTTAACGTCTTTTATTGTGCGTGAGAGGGCAAAGTCGTCGGGCGTAAGAGGTGGACACTAGAGGTCGGGAATGTGGCTACCCAAGGGAATTTTAAGTTTGGGAGGTAGTGAAGCGCCAAACACTCCTCGAGGCACATGGAAAAGGGCCAGTCATGTTGCCACGACTAGTATGTTGACTGGGCTTCCCCACAGCCCTTGTATTAGCAAAGATGAGTTTTTTTGCCTTGGATGGACTGCCGATGAGTATAATATATGTCTGTATTAGCAAAGATGAGCTTTTTTAGCAAAGATGAGCTTTTTATTGCTATGGGCAGGGATGTAAATGGAATTGATATTATCTGTCCGTATATGAATTCGATCCATCTAAGCGGGTTGAGATTTGATCCATATCTGAGTCCAGGTATTCAATAAAAAGTGAAGATGAGATCCATATAATGCATGGTATCCATATAAAAAGTGAAGATGAGATCTAGGTATTGCTACGGGTGAGGAAGATGAGATCGAGTCAAGGACCACTCCAATTCAAGAAGGAGAGGATGATGAGGACATCACTACAATACATATAATACATAGACTGATAACACGCTCACGCGCACGACAGCTAAATCTCCATGTTCATTCTAACCTAGTCAATTGTGGTTTCAAGCTTACATTTGGGACCATGGATGTTTTTTTGATTAGAAACCTTGGAGAGGATCAGCAAGGACTTGGGAGAGGCCGAGGTATTGAGGACGAGCAGCAAGGGCAACCAGAATAGGAAGGAGATCAACTCCGACTTGGATGCGATTCCATCTCGGGTTCCAGGAACAATCTGCACTAAAATAAACGTACAGGATGCATGCGAACTCCGATTGTGATAGACTTATTATGGTTGTAAAGATAAGGAGATTATCTAACCAACCAAACTGGTTTCACCTTAAAATTCATCTGGAGTAAACAAGAATCGTTGAAACAAGTCAACCTTCATATTCTGTTTTGGTGCTGCGACACTGTTTGTTGGGCCATTGGGCTGTGTAACACGTCGGAGCCCATTAGGGGCGAGACCAGGGGTCACCCACGCCCTAAAACTCTATTTACTCAGCAGCCGCCATCACATTAGGATGGGGTTTTTACTTAGATTCTTCTTTCATCGAACAGTGTCATCGTCATCGGCTTCTGAGACCACATCTCGTAATCAACATAGTTTTGGTTGTGTTCTTCATATTCTTGCTTGTGTTCTTGATTGCGCTTGCAGGGATAAGCCTTCATGGTGACTGAAAGGAACGGTGACGCCTAAGAGGCGGTGAATTAGGACTTCTAAAAACTTTCTCTAAACTAGGCCACAAATAAATCCCTAGAACAAAACCTATGCAAATAAATAATCTAGAATGTGCAAACTAGGTTTGTCTAAGTGTTGTTATCTCTATCGTAAAGCCTAAGTTTCAATCCTAAATAATCTAACTAGAAAGACAAGATTGAAACTTAAATACTTAATGTAAATGCGGAAGGTAAAGGGTAAGGTAGAGATGCAAACTCTCATGGATGACGCCGGTATTTTACCGAGGTATCTGGAACCACGCAAGGTCCCGACTAATCCTCGTTGGTGCCCCTTGCAAAGGGAAGCCCATGTGAGGGCCAAGCACCTCAGTCGAGTAACTCCGTAGAGAGCCACAGACCTTAGCCACACGCAAGTGGTGCTCCGCTTTCGGCTCCTCCTGGACACTCCCCACCGTCTCCACTATCGAGCTTCTGGCCGAAAACGCAGCAGGCCTCGTTCCCTCCAGTACATGGTGGCAGCCGTGACACAAACACGGTTGTCACGGTCTCGCAAGACTCTCGCCCCACTCGGTACAATTATAACAGCTTGCGCAAGAGCCGAGGGGGTTGTGTGGTTTTTCTAAACTCACTCAACTAACTAAGATTCACCTAGAGCAAGCGCATAAGCGGTCTAACTAACCTAAGCACTTCACAAAGCACCTACGCTAATCACAGAGTGATTCTACTAAGCACTTGGGTGTATGAGCACTTGGAAATATCTACAATATGTCTTGGTATGTTGCTTGAGCTCCCACACCTCCAAATAGCCAATTGGGGGTATTTATAGCCTCCCCCACAATTATAGCCATTGGACAGAAGCAGCAGCTTTCTGTCGATGGGCGCACCGAACAGTCCGGCGCACACCGGACATCCACTGTTCACTGTCCGGTGCCCTAGCCACGTCCGCCGACCCTTGGGGTCTGTAGCAGTCGACTGTTGAATCCGATCATTACCTAGATTGTCCGGTGCTACAACCCATGAGCGCCCGTTGTGGGCCTCTCTACGTAGATTGCCTGGTGGCCCACCGGACAGTCTGGTGCACATCGGACACGTTACTATTCACTGTCCGGTGCGCCACCAGTGCGCTGGTTGACTGCCCACTTCATGGATTTCTTCGTTGTTTCTTTAGGCTTCTTTTGTTCTTGAGTCTTGAACTTCTATGCTCTTTTATGTCTTCTTTTGAGGTGTTGCTTTCCTCAATGCCTTAGTCCAAGTCACTTTAACATCCTGTAAACTACAAACATGAACACTAGCAAACGCATTAGTCCATAGGCTATGTTGATCATCAAACACCAAAATCCTATTAGCCAAATGGCCTGGGGTCCATTTTCCTTACAATCTCCCCCTTTTTGGTGATTGATGGTGTCGGCGTTTTGACCCCGGGGGGTCCCTGGACCGACGAGTAAATTGTCGTCGCGTGCCCCAGCCCAGATGGGTCGGCGCGAGGCAGAACGCGAAGGGGGGAAGAAGCCGGAGGGAGACAGGCGTGGGAGGTGGAACCCGCGGCCTTCGTGTTAGCCCCGCGCCCAGGTCGGGTGCGCTTGCAGTAGGGGGTTACAAGCGTCCACGCGGGAGGGAGCGAGCGGCCTTGCGCGAGCGCCGTCCCGTCCTTCCCCGCGCGGCCAACCCTCTGTAAGAGGGCCCTGGACCTCCCTTTTATAGGCGTAAGGAGAGGATTCAGGTGTACAATGGGGGTGTAGCATTGTGCTAACGTGTCTAGCGGAGGAGAGCTAGCGCCCTAAGTACATGCCATCGTGGCAGCCGGAGAGGTTTTGGCACCCAGTTCGTGTGGTGTCGTGGCCGTCGGAGGAGAGCTGGAGCCTGGCGGAAGGACAGCTGTCGGGGCTGTCGAGTCCTTGCTGACGTCTTCTTGCTTCCGTAAGGGGGCTGAGAGCCGCCGTCGTCATAGAGCATGCGGGGCGCCATCATCACTTGTTTAGCGGAGCGAGCCAGATGGGACGCCGGTCTTGTCCCCCGTAGCCTGAGTCAGCTTGGGGTAGGGTAATGATGGCGCTTCCTATGACGTGGTCGGTCCGAGCCCTGAGTTGGGCGAGGTGGAGGCTCCTCCGAGGTCGAGGTCGAGTCTATCTTCCAAGGCCGAGGTCGATTCCGAGCCCTTGGGTCGGGTGAGGCGCAGACTGTCGGCTGAGGCCAGGGCTGAGGCCGAGCCCTGGGGTCGGGCGAAGCGGAGTCCGTCGTCTTCCGGGGCTAAGCCCGAGTCCGAGCCCTGGGGTCGGGCGAAGTGGAGTTCGTCGTCTTCCGGGGCTGAGCCCGAGTCCGAGCCCTGGGGTCGGGCGAAGCGGAGTCCGTCGTCTTCCGGGGCTGAGCCCGAGTCCGAGCCCTAGGGTCGGGCGAAGCGGAGTTCGTCGTCTTCCAGGGCTGAGCCCGAGTCCGAGCCCTGGGGTCGGGCGAAGTGGAGTTCGTCGTCTTTCGGGGCTGAGCCCGAGTCCGAGCCCTAGGGTCAGGCGAAGCGGAGTTCGTCGTCTTCTGGGGCTGAGCCCAAGTCCGAGCCCTGGGGTCGGGCGAAGCGAAGTTTCCTATGGCGCCTGAGGCCGGACTGGGTTGCTGTCAGTCTCACTCTATCGAGTGGCACAACAGTCGGGGCGGCGCAGGCGGTGCTATCCCCTTGTCAGGCCGGTCAGTGGAGCGGCGAAGTGACTGCGGTCACTTCGGCTCTGTCGATTGGAGGGCGTGCGTCAGGATAAAGGTGTCAGGCCACCTTTGCATTAAATGCCCCTGCGATTTGGTCGGTTGGCACGGCGATTTGGCCAAGGTTGCTTCTTGGTGAAGACTGGGCCTCGGGCGAGCCGAAGGTGTGTCCGTTGCTGGAGGGGGTCCTCGGACGAGACGTAGATCCTCCGGGGTCGGCTGCCCTTGCCCAAGGCTGGGCTCGGGCGAGGCGTGATCGCGTCCCTCGAATGGACCGATCCTTGACTTCATCGCA
Source organism: Zea luxurians (assembly GCA_029449295.1). Taxonomy (NCBI): domain Eukaryota; kingdom Viridiplantae; phylum Streptophyta; class Magnoliopsida; order Poales; family Poaceae; genus Zea; species Zea luxurians. The sequence continues at coordinate 41,974,381 of JAOPSE010000022.1, read as the reverse complement.
CCCATCAGGCCTTTGCAGCTTTGTGCTGATGGGGGTTACCAGCTGAGATTTAGGAGTCTTGAGGGTACCCCTAATTATGGTCCCCGACAGATGGCAACACAACCAAAGCAAGCAAATATAACAAACATTTCAATGAAAATATGCAATCTACTTGCTAGGATGCATGAGTGCCCCTTCAACGTGAGATTATGGACTTAAGCCTCCCCCTAACTCCATAATTCACTTACTTTCTATTTTAGACCAAAGATACTTGAAGTATCAAAACCTCTTGCAAGATAAAAAATAATTTAATTTGGTGCTGTTTGGTGTTTGATATATTTTTCATGCTTTGGTCCCTAAAACTTCTCCCCTTTGGCATCAACCACCGAAAAGGAAGACAATATAAGCATATAGGAAGCAAAAATAAGGCTTGCCCTATAAAAGATTTATCAATTGAAGCACTAAAAGATTACTCCCCCTAAACGAGTGTTCTCCTTTTGAATGAATATTCTCCCTCTTTGTCATAGACGAAGAAATACTCCCCCTGACAGAGATCTTCTACTTAGGAAAAAGCATGTGAGAAATACAGGTACAAGACATGATTTGATTAGACTAAGTCCCCCTAAGCATAGGTAACAGATATATCAACATATGCATTTAGCAATATGAGAAGTATAAGATATGAAATATAGTCTAATCAATAACTGGAGAAGACATGTAAAAAGATACCAAATGTAGTCCTGTGAGACATGAAACTACTTGTAGATTTGCAGTGGAAGCTTATTGTCTTTCTCCGGGGACTCCATTTTCCTTCAATGAGACTACTATATAATAGACTTGAAAACAGGTATTAGTCTCAAATACTTAGATTATAGAGTAACCCCCTGAAAGTGTCCATACATGTTTTAAATACTTGTAGGAGACATGCACTTTGATTTTGATATCAAGAGGGGCAATTATCTATAATCCGAGCTTTGGCACATATAAGTTAAATGATACCAATTGAAGTATGGAGGATATCAAATGTGGAATATGTCATATACCAATACCAATTGGAATATCATTTACTTAGAATGTTTAATAAGCTATGTGCCATGCTTAACTAATCTTTTTAAACCATGTAGGCTTGCTCAAGAATATGAATTGAAAGCGAGCATTCCTACCATATGATTGAACTATTATGCATGCAGTTAATATCAAAAGAAAATATAACATGCAAAACTAGGCATTTAAGGTAAAAACTAGATACAAGAAAATAAATACGCATATCTAAAAAGAAAATTCAATAAATCTAGTTACCTTAGTCATGGGTGGGGAATTTGGGTCCAAAGTTTTCACTAACTCAGTTGGCAATAGACTTGATCCAATATGATGCATCCCATGATATACATCCCATTTTGCCAGGTCTCCAAATTCCTCGAAGTCCTTCAGACTTCTCACTTCCCTCTTGGGATCCAAAGTTTATTAGTGCTTTTCATGGTTGAAATAATTTATTTTGGCACCCAGATGCGTTTGGCCCCCTTTCCTTTGTTGGCTTGCTTGTTGGCCTTGATTGCTATCACATTTCCATTATTTTTCTTCTTGATCAAATATGGTGTAGCAGCCTTTTTATCCACCTTGTTGATGTAGGTTTTGTATATTTTGCTTGTTGGCTTTTGCTTATCTCTGGTCTTTGCCTTCCATTGGTAAGACTTGTGACCTTCCTTGTGGCATAGCCTACAAATCACAGTTTCTCCCTCCACATGCTTGTTCATTCCTGCAGTGGTGTTATCCTGAGGAGGTTGGATTTGTTTGGCTTTACCTTTCTTGTCATACAAGGCCTCACCAAGGCGAGCCACCTCTTGCTTTAATTGCTCATTCTCCATTGCAATCTCATCCGAACATGTTTCTATAACAACATTCTTAACAAGAACTTGATTGCAGGGGTTAGAATCATCAATTAAATCAAAACAAGAAGTAGAAGCATCTTTCTTAATGATTTCAGGAATTTCAATTAAAGATGCTCTTGGGGGTTCTACCGATGTTTCTAGCTTAGTAGTAAGCTCATTATTGTGTATGCTAAGAATTTCCATTTTTCTAGCAAGTTTTCAATAGCTTCTTGAGATCTAGCTAACTTAGCCTTAAGTTTTTCATTATTTTTGATAAGGCTATCATCGGTAGTTGAGTATGGAGCATTAGACTCTAGTTGCTCAAGTTTAGTTGTTAGATCACAATTCAAATTTGCAAATGTTTCAAAATTTTCAAGCAAACATTTATAATCATTTTGAGAGCTAATCAACTTATTTTTTAATGTTTTAAGTTGAGCCTTTTGTTTAGTGCATACATCCTCAAAAAATTTGACGGCTTTCGCAAGCTCATCTAAGGAGGGCTTTCCCTCACCTTTATCATCACTACTGTTGTCATCACTAGAGGATGGAATACTCATTTTACCTCTTGCCATAAGGCACTTGTGTGATGACCGTGATGAGCGTGATGAGGATCGGTGGCTGCACGTCCTAGGAGGTTCATCTTTGCATGAAGTGTCATCCCAAGTTTTGACACTTATAAGTGCGTTGCCTTTGCTCCTCCCCTTTATGGGTTCGGCCATATTTGGACAGCTGTCCCTGAAGTGACCCTTCTCCCCGCATGCGAAGCATCCTCTCTTTCTTTGCTTTTTCCTGTCAATGTTAAAGAGAAGATCCTCAACCTGCAGGGGCACACTCATTAGATTAATCTTGCGGATCATCCCCATTACCTTTCTGACGTGTCAGATTGCTTCTTCGTCCTCGGAGGATGATGTTGATGGTTGATTATCTTCTTCATCATCACTTTCTTCTTCTTCCTCTTCTTCATTTGAAGAACTTAGAGTGGGAGCCTTCTTCTTTCCTTTGCTCTTTTCGTCACATGCAAAATCATATGGCCTTGAAAAAGTTGGCTCCTCTTGTCGACCCATTTTTCACAACATCTGAAATGCCGCAATTTTCCCAATCACAATGGTCGGGGTCATTTGACTCAAGTCCTCTATGTTGTGAAGAATGGTGATGATACTCCTATATCTTTGTTGTGGTAGTAGGGAGATAATCTTCCTCACAATGTCCACATCACCTAGCTTATTAATGCCAATAGAATTGAGCTCATTGATGATTAGATTCAAATGAGAATACATATCTCTATCAAGCTCATTATCATTCATAGCAAAAGAATTATACTCATTTAAAACTTGGCGATATTTTTGCTCACAGACATTGGATGTGCCGTCATGGAGCTCATGCAATTTTAGCCAAACCTCATTAGCAGTTTTTAATGTAAAAACTTGATTAAAAATATCCATGCTAAGAGATTCATACAAGCAATTTTTGGCTCTAACATTTAAACGAATTTTTGTTTCCTCACTCGTGGTGGGTTTCTCGGGATTCATAGGTGGTTTCATCCTATCACGAGTGACTCTCCAAACACCTAGATCAACGACATCTACGTAACAAGCTAGTCTAGCACTATAATATGGGAATTTAGTGATGTCGACGTGTGGTGGCCTATGGGTATCCATCCCTTTCCTCTAAAAAGCATTGGCTCATTAAGGTGAATCTAAAAAGTTTCAAATGAGCCAAACCAAGCTCTGATACCAATTGAAAGGAACGGTGACGCCTAAGAGGGGGTGAATTAGAACTTCCAAAAACTTTCTCTAAATTAGGCCACAAATAAATCCCTAGAGCAAAACCTGTGCAAATAAATAATCTAGAATGTACAAACTAGGTTTTGTCCAAGTGTTGATATCTCTATCGCAAAGCTTAAGTTTCAATCCTAAATAATCTAACTAGAAAGACAAGATTGAAACTTAAATACTTAATGTAAATGCGGAAGGTAAAGAGTAAGGTAGAGATGCAAACTCTTGTGGATGACGCCGATATTTTACCGAGGTATCTGGAACCACGCAAGGTCCTGACTAATCCTCGTTGGTGCCCCTATGCAAAGGGCAGCCCATGCGAGATCCAAGCACCTTGGTCGAGTAACTCCGTAGAGAGTCACGAGCCTTCTCCACACGCAAGTGGTGCTCTACTTTCGGCTCCTCTCGGACGCTCCCCACCGTCTCCACTATTGAGCTTCCGTCCAAAGACACCGTGGACCTCATTCCCTCCAGTACATGGTGGCAGACGTGACACAAACACGGTTGTCATGGTCTCGCAAGACTCTCTCCCCACTCGGTACAATTACAACGGCTCGCGCAAGAGCCGAGGGGGTTGTGTGGTTTTTCTAAACTCACTCAACTAACTAGGATTAACCTAGAGCAAGCGCATAAGCGGTCTAACTAACCTAAGCACTTCGGAAAGCACCTAGCTAATCACAGGGTGATTCGATTAAGCACTTGGGTGTATGTGCACTTGGAAATGTCTACAATATGTCTTGATATATTGCTTGAGCTCCCACACCTCCAAATAGCTGGTTGGGGGTATTTATAGCCTCCCCCCACAATTATAGTCGTTGGACAGAAGCAGCAACTTTCTGTCGATGGGCGCACCGGACAGTCCGATGCACACCAGACATGCATTGTTCACTGTCCGGTGCCCTAGCCACGTCCACCGACCGTTGGGGTCTGTAGCAGTCAACCGTTGGATCCGACCATTACCCAGACTGTCCGATGCACACCTAACAGTCTGGTGCTATACCCCAAGAGCGCCCGTTGTGGGCCTCTCTGCGTAGACTGCCTGGTGGCCCACCAGACAGTCTGGTGCGCCACCAGTGCGCTGGCTGACTGTCCACTTCATGGATTTCTTCACTATTTCTTTGGGATTCTTTTGTTCTTGAGTCTTGGACTTCTATGCTCTTTTATGTCTTCTTTTGAGGTGTTGCTTTCCTCAATACCTTAGTCCAAGTCACTTTAACATCTTGTGAACTACAAACATGAACACTAGAAAACGTGTTAGTCCATAGGCTATGTTGATCATCAAACACCAAAATTATATTAGCCAAATGGCCTAGGGGTCCATTTTCCCTAAAGTGATGCCACTCGTGTGTCACGTGTGATAACCAATAGAGAAGCGGTGTTGATTGAGAGGATCTGTTCTCTCGGAGCCTTGGATCATCAACATCAAGATCTCCACCCAATCAAGTTATCATACCTCACGAAAGATCGGGCCATGTCCTTTATCAAGTGGTATCAAGATTTAGGTTGCCCGTGAGGTATAATATTACATTTCGATTCATTTGGTCATCCTATAACCCACAAAAAGACAAAAAATACGATCTGTTTATCTCGACCAAAAACCATCGCCTTAGCCTTTGCACAATTCAGTTTTGGAGTCCGCAGTTCTAAGTTCATGTCCTACCTCAAGGTCTTGTTATTGGTTTAGATTTGTTTTGGGTCAGTTTCATCATTACCATCCACTTGCACCCTAGAAACTCAATCTCAATGAACCAATCCATCCACAAACCGACCTATTGTAAATCCCAAAATCACATTTTGGGATTTATAGAAGTTCTCCAAAGGTTTTGAGTTAAACGATAGAACCAACCTACTGATGATAAAAAAATCCATCCCAAACCAACATCAAACAAGATCTAGACCTACTTAATGTAGTCTATCCAACACACAACTATTTAAACTAGATGTCCATAACTTTGATGGAAACACTAAGACCCGAGAAGGAAGACAACATCATCGTCAAGGAAGGATAGGCGTCAAAGAACATCTTCGGACAAGTCAAGAGCCACCACCTAGGATAGGAATTTTCCTTACCTAATCTTCTCTTATCCTACACTTCTCTAATATTATCCATTAGCAAAAAAATACAATATGCCCATGATTGTTTAGCCACTTGCTTACCAGTATTAGAAACTTAAAAAACCTTTGGTTCCTGAAAATAATTAGAAACTAAAAGCTAAAACCTTCTATACTTTTTTCCGACTAATCTCGAGGACGAGATTATTTTTAAGGGGGGTAGAATTTGTAAACCCCAAAATCACATTTTGGGATTTATAGAAGTTCTCTAAAGGTTTTAAGTTAAAATATCTTCTAAATAAAAACTCTCACCTTAAAAATAAATATGATTTCTAATAAAGGATCCCAACATGAATTTAGTTCTCTCATTCATTTGAACTATAAACCTAAGATAAAGCATCTCTTGTAAAGCTGGTGCACTAGAAATTCGCTTCTCATAGAAACGCTATTTTTTGTGTATTGCATACTTGAAGGCATGCTACTTAAATGAAAATAATAATAAATATTTATACACTTAGGTACATCATACTAGGTCTTTTGAATGGTGCATTTAGTTTGAATTTTAAAACTTAACTTGAGTTTGAAATTGGAGAAAATAAAATGGAAAAAAGGGAAAGAAAACAAGGAAACCTCACTTGGGTTGAATCCCCAAACCGGTGCAACTCCTTTCCCCTCCTCCCCAGCCCAGCACCAGCCAAACCTAGGCACCGACAGTTGGGCCCCAGTGTCGGTCTCAGTTGACACTGCTACCGGGACATATCCCTGGTCGGTGGCCCCCACATGTTGGACTCACCCTCAAGCTACAAATCCACCATGTGCGCAGTAACAGAACCTGCTTTGCCGGGCGCACATAATCCGTGTGGGATTCGATCACACGAGCACCACCTTCCCCATATAAACCCGAGCGATCCCTGCGTACGCCACCCTCATCTATCCTAAGTACAGCCGAGAGCCTCAACGCCGTGGTGGTGAGTACTGCCACCATGCTGATAAGAAGAATGAGGTCGAGGGTGCCATGGAACTCCACTCTTGCTTTGCCCACTTCAGATTCCCAGAGGGGATCTCCCACACCTATGGAGCGCATCCGGAGTTGTGGCAAGTTGGGAGGTGGCCGGTGCATAGGTTAATTCCTCACCGGAATTTCACATGCTCGTGGATGCGCCTCTCATCGTGGGCAGACATCTCGGATGCGCAAGAACCGGTGGGAACCTCTTCCCTGTGATCGCCATACTCCCCTTGGTGTGTTGGAAACCTTGGATTAGGAAACGTTGCATGGTGTACCTAGTTCGGTTCACCAGCAATGGCGCCACCGTGGGGAAACTCCTTGCGCCACCGCCTGGGGGCTCGGGTGGGGAGGATGGCCGATGTCCATTGATGGGGTCACGGACGAGGGAGATTAGAGTGTGCATAATGGTTGACCAATCCAATCTGGGCATCAAACCAGATCGCGAGACAGAGAGAAAGCGAGCGGATCATGAACCGTGGATCATGGATCTCGGATCCGATGATTGTGAGTGGATGCGGGTTTATAATCAGTATAGAACTAACCTGGGTGTAGGAGTTAGATCAGACGACCGATCTCATCTTGTACCCATTCGGCCGAACGCCTTTGCAAATAGGACCTGTTGGTCACTTGTTCTCAAATGTTGTGAATCAAGAACAAGGCAACACAATTGTTAAAGATAAAGGACCTTCATCCTCTAAAGCATTGTTTCCTATTGGATTCAATGATCATCGGATGAAGGTCATGAAGGACACGCCTTCATCATGTTATGAATAAACAAGAATGTAAAGAGATAAACACAACAAGTATAACTCATTGATTCATTCGTATTTGCACTCCATAAAACATGTATGAATGTCAACAGAATTCATATTACATTGATACCTTCGGCTTGCTCGAAGGTTAAGACGTGAGAGAGTGATTACAATTCAGCGTGAACAGTATGGTGCTACTATTCATCTATTTATAGGCATGGGATGTAGCCCAGATAAAATTACATTCATGAACCTCAACATTTGTTTATAAGCATAACATAAATCACTGGGGTCTATTTGGTCTTTTCATCCTTTGCTTGATCTAAACCGAAGCTGATGGTAGCTTTGGCACTTGGCATCGTTGCTTCTAAGTGAGGTCTTCGTCCTGAGAACCTTCGGTAGAAGGAGGGAAGTCTTCAATATCACTTTGTCGATGGTGTCTTTGTCTTGAGGACCTTCGGCAGATAAGAAGACCCCCAACAGTAGCCCCTTCATAGTGCTAGATCGTTTTTTATAACGAGCTCAATCCATGAAAACACGAAGGCTTCGGAATGACGAAGGTCCAAAAACACCTTCCCTGAACTTGTTATCAAAAAGCAATTAAAATATTCCGAGCACTTGCTGGTCCACCGTTCAGCCAGTATACGAGCTTTGGCGTTTCGCCTTCTTCTCCTGCAGGGCTATATAAATAGACAGGATGGTGAGAAGTTATCGTAGTATTCATTGCTATTGCACCGTTGTGCTGTTGAAAATTTTAACGAAGTCAAAGCTCTCTATATCGTACTTTTGAACAAGCACTTCATCGTTTAAGATCAACTTCGTCTAAAAGAAGCTAAACATCAAAATAGCCAGAGTAAGATTCACTGCAAGGGTGTCCCGTGAGGGAGATGAAACTGAAGCAACTGAGACAGCACCCATATCAGAAATGATGAGGCGGTCAGGGCTGGTTTTGCAAGAGGGAGCTATTGCCGAAGGTACCTCTAATGCCAAAGCTGAACATGCCATGGCTGAAGTTGAGAGTGATAACGAAAGTGAAGAGGACAATAATATTCTGTGCCCAACTAAGCCTAGCCATGTTGAATTTGGAAAATCCACAATAAAGACAGAGGATCTAGTTGTGATGAAGAAACTAGGGTATTTTGGAGAGAATGATGATGAATTAGTTCGCTTTGCTGGAGAAGAAATAATTTTGGAGCCGAAGGAAGATGAAATTGTGGTATTCAAGAGCTTCTTCAGGGCGGGGCTTCGGTTCCCCTTTACAAGATGATAGGTGAAGTTTTAAAGAAGTTTGAGGTCTATCTCCATCAGCTGATCCCGAACGCTATTGTCAGGCTGAGCATTTACATCTGGGCTCTTCGAAGCCAAGGAAAGAGCGCTAACAACGAAGGGTTCTGTCGGGTTCATGAGCTTAATTACTAGACAAAGGCAAGGGCTGACGGTCTACGCAAAAAATTCGGATGCTACAACTTTGCATACCAAAAGGATACGAAGGCCCCAGTGACAGGCTACCGGACTAAGTGGCCTACTAGTTGGACGAGTGAATGGTTTTACGTTAAGGCAGACGAGAAGAAAAGGTAAAAGCTTATGAGCATGGTGATGAGTCCACTACAATTAAACTTTGGCATGACTCGGCCCCTATGCAACATGTAGCTAGGGTCTCCTTGCTAGCTAGCTGAAGTGGAATTTAGGATCGTGACTAAGCATATCAGCACGAGAGATTTGGTACAAGAATATCTAGCAAACCGGACATTCCCAACTTCTAGCGGCTGGGGAATGCCGAAGAAGAGAGAAGAGGTGAAGAAATATGAGCTTATCTATCTGTTGTATCATTTCAAGTTTCAGAAAAGATTTAAAGAACCATGCACTGAATGGTTAGAATTGATAGAAACCATGTGCAATAAAATTCTTGGAAACTATACAAAGAACGAAGATCAGTTAATGACTGCTGCCTTCGGCACCCGCCCAAAGCGAAGGTTGAACCGTGTGATGGATGCTCTAAACTTTGAGTATCCTGATTACGAAAGGCTTGATGAAGGGGCTAGAGGAGTCAAGAGGAAGAGGATTATCAGTATTCTAAGTAGGCAGGCTATTCAGTCGGTTAAAAAAGACTAAGAGGCTTTGAAGAAGCAAAAAACTATATCGGAGCCAAAAATATCGGTTCCTATGAGAAGACGAAGGTGCAAGATGTGCCGAAGCAGACTACGAGCCCTTCTTTGTCTTCTACTGTTGAGGTCTCGGAGATTTTGAAGGTAATGGCTGAGTCTTTCCCATTTGCACTGCTAAGTCCTCTGAGGTTGGAACTGACTAGCCTCTTCCAGACAAGGGAAATCTCTTTGGCTGTCGAGGGGGAAAACGGGGGCCAGAAGAAATGACGTATGATGAATATACTGGAAGCCATTGACCAAACCCCGCCCTCAGCTTTGGCAGACAAAGTTACTAAATCTACTAATGCTGAAGCTACTTCCGCAGCTGAAGATGAAAATCTCACAACCACCCTGTCGGAGATTGACAGACTTATATCGGATGTAGTTGTGCAGAAAGATGCAACTGCAGTAGTTTCTGATAAGGGGAAGAAAATTGAATAAACCTTTTTAGAAAATGCAAATTTCGACCTACGACACTTGGGCGGCCAATAGCTCTCTAAAGAGGACATATCAGAACTAAAGGAATTTGCCATCTCCTGCGACTACCAGCCTGGATCAGTGCTCTTCGGTGGGGTCGATGAAGAAATTGTGGGATGCATTCGTGACCACACCAGTGCTAAAATTATAAGCACCCTATCCAAGAGTATTGGATTCTCGAAGCTTGAAAAAGATATCAGCTGCTACAGACGCCAACACATCATCGGTAACTTATTTTACTCAAACTTCAAAGTAAGGCACATTTGCAAGTTACCGTTGATATCTTCGTGTTGATTTAGGTATTCTAACTTTAATTCATTTTTACAGAGTTTATTGTTAAACAAAGCTTTGAAAATTCAACAAGATGACAAAGACAGAAAGAATGAAATTGTTGTCAAGGGTTTCGAGGATAAAATTAAGAGACTTGAAGACTCTTTAAAAGAAAAAGATGATTTGCTGCATTCAGCTGAAGGATCGCTTGCCAAAGCACAGGCTCAGAATGAGAAATTGAGCAAAGAGTTGAAAGAGGCTCAGATGCTTTTGGAAGAGAACTCCAGTCGATTCAACCGTGAAACCAAAGCTTTGAACATCACAATCAAGGTTGAGGCTGAAAGGAACCTGAAGCTGAGTGAAGCACTCAGAAATCTTAAGAATAAATGTATTAATTTTGCAACCCAATGCACTATTCAATTAAAGAGTATATTCAGTTCAGTCGGAGCTGCATCCGAGGAAGCTAGTCTCAATACCGAAGATGTCCCTGGAGCACTTAAATGCGTCGAGAAAAAGGTTGACGTCCTCGACGAAGTCATAACTGGTCACGGTGACTTCTGTGCGCTAGTGGCTTCTCGTGGTACGACCGCTACTTTCATAAAAGCGAGGTGCAACCATGCAAGGGCCATTAACAGGCCAAATTTCAACCTTTTTCCATCGGACCTAGTTGATATTCCAGCCGAAGCTCAAAGCATAGGCAACAGGTTTATCACCCAAATCTGGGCAAAAGGCGACCAAGAGTTGGCTAGAAACGAAGCTCGAAATCTGCTCAATAGAGTATAGCTCTTTACCTCTATTCTTTTTTTATGTTTTTTCTTACCATATTCCTCATTACCCTTACCTTCGTCATTCTTCAGGGTGACGGTGCCGAAAGTTAGTGAACTAAAGCTAAGTCTGAACCCTTGAAGAAGACTTTAGAGGCTCCCTTTGTTGATATTTGTAGAAACACTTTTTGGAAACTCTTTATGCAAGAAAAGTGTATTATTTGACAAAGGATTGTAATTGAATGTGAACGGATAGTTGTAAATATTTGTAAATGCTTTGTAATGCTATTTTACCTTTCATTTGTGTGCCGTCTGCTTTGCTGTGGACGAAACCAATGCTCATAGCTTTTTGAGCCGAATGTGAAAAACACCTTCCCTTCTTTTTGTTCACATCGAAGCACCTCTTGAGCAAAATCAAAGATCGACTCTCATATACAACAAAATTTCATTTGAGACGAAGCATCTTCGTATATACGAAGCATTTTCTCATTGAAGGCAGAAACCCTTGCTTTTCCTGTTAATGCTTTATGCTTTATGTCATGATGATGAATCTACAGATGCCTAATGTATGTTTGTATGAATGCAAAAGATGATGTGATGAAGTATGCACATGTATGCCAAAGGTAAAAAGCTCACGCAAATACACACTCAGACTCTGCATCCCCTTAGGAACGACTATGGAGTCTCTTCACCTTTTACTTAGGTGGTTATTCAGCTCTACATTCTCTTGGGAATGACTTTGGAGCTAAGCTCTACATCCCCTTAGGAACGACTTTGGAGCTTCTTCCCCTTTTACTTAGGTGGCATTTAAGCTCTGTATCCCCTTAGGGACGACTTTGGAGCTTCTTCACCTTTCACTTAGGTGGCATTCTAGCTCTGCATCCCCTTAGGGACGACTTTGGAGCTTCTTCGTACTTTTTTACACTCAATGGTGTAGTCCCAGATCCTTACATTTTACATGTGGGGGAATTTGGCCCTTGTATTGCACATGGCTGCACAAAAAATGAAAATTACAACCTATGGCCCCATTAAAAACCTTTCTCCCCTCTTGGAAAGGAAAAGAGAGCCATAAGGAAAAAATAAGAAACTTACAAAATTTACACATAATATCTCCGAAGCTCATATGCATTCCACGATCTTGGAATATCGTTGCTATCCATGTCTTTCAGCCTATATGATCCAAGTCTTGACAAAGATACCACCAAGAAAGGACCTTCCCATTTGAGCTCAAGTTTTCCCAATATATCAGGGTTGGCCACTCTCCGAAGTACCAAGTGTCCTGGCTTGATGTTTTTTAGTCTTACCTTTCGATCATGCCATTTGACTATTGCAGCATGATATTTATTGATGTGATCTATTGCCTGAAGTCTGGTCCCTTCTATGGTGTCTTTTGTTATTTTACAATCCTCCTCGTCTTTTGCCGAAGCTAGGGTTCTTATTGAACCCATTCTTGCTTCTTCCGGTGTTATTGCTTCGTCATCGAATAAAAGCTTGAATGGGGTAAATCTGGTTGACCTTGATACAATAGTGTTTTGGTTCCATACCACTTTTATTAACTAATCTGGCCACTTTCCTTTTGGCTGGTTGAAGATTGACTTCATTACTCCTGTTATTATGATTCCATTAGCTCGTTCTACCAGTCCATTTGATTCTGGATGTCTCACTGATGCAAAATGTATTTTTGTACCGATTTGGTCACAAAAAGCTCTGAACATTTCATCATCAAATTGAATTTCATTATCAACTATAATGGCCTTTGGCACACTGAAGCGACAAACAATATTCTGCCAAAAAACTTTTGAACTGTGGCCGAAGTGATTGTAGCTAGAGATTTAGCTTCAATCCACTTTTAAAAGTATTCCACCGCTACTACAACGTATTTTAGATTTCCTTGCGCTGGTGGAAGTGGGCCTAATAAATCTAGACCCCACCTTTGCAATGGCTAGGTGGGCTGGATTAGATGAGTTAGAGGCGAAGGTTGTTTTTTGGTCTCTAGCACACTTCTGACAGTATTCACATTTTTTAATTAAATTCGTTGCATCTGAAGCTGCCTTCGGCCAATAAAATCCTTGTCTGAAAACTTTTCCAAGTACAGGCCTGGACCTAATATAAGCTTTGCATAGTCCTACATGTATTTCCTTCATTAGCTCCTGACCTTCGGTTCTAGACAAACACTTCAGCAATGGAGAGCAAACTCCTTGTTTATACAATTCTCCTTCTATGATTACGTAAGGCCTTGTCCTAGCTTCCATTCTTTTGATATAAGCTTCGTCGTCCGAAGGATAATTGCCTTGTAGGAAGGATACAATCTCAGTCCTCGAATCTTCACAGTGCACTGGTGAGATTGTAAGCACTGCTCGCTCCATGATCTCGACTGAAGGTGCTTTTATTGTTTCAAAAAATACTTCTGAAGGTAATGGGAGCCCCTGTGCCGCTAACTTGGCTAATAGGTATGCATGTTCATTTTCTCCTCTTGGGATATTCTTTACAGAGAAGCCTTCGAAAGAGGCTTTCATTCTTTGGACTGTATCGAGATATTTCTCAAGCTTCGGATCTCTTGCTTTACTAGTTTGTCGATGTGGCCTATGATAACATGTGTCAGATTTGAGGATTGCCCTTCTTATTCCCATTGCATTAAGTTTTCAAAACCCCAAGAGAAGGGCTTCGTATTCTGCAATGTTATTTGTGCAGTTGAACTCCAACCTGGTTGTGTAGCAGGTTCTGATCTTAGATGGTGAAATTAGAATGGCAGCTACTCCTGCGCTGAAGGTTCCCCATGACCCATCATAAAATATTGTCCAAGCTTCGTCATCTTTTGTTTTTTTCCTTTGTCCTGAGCCCCTGGCGTCCAATCAGCAATAAAGTCTCCTAATGCCTGAGATTGGATTGAAGACCTATGAACATAATCTATGGTGAATTCATTCAGCTCTGCAGCCCATTTTCCAACTCTTCATGTGGCTTCTCTATTCCTTATTATATCCTTGAGAGGCTAAGAAGAAGGTACTATGATATGGTATGACTGGAAATAATGTCGGAGCTTTCTGGAGGCCATCAATACAACATATAGTACCTTCTCCAACTCTGTGTAATTTTTCTTTGATAGACTAAGTACTTCAGAGATGAAGTACACTAGCACTTGCTTCTTCTCTTGGCCATCTTGCTTTTCTTGCACCAACTCTTCACTAACTGCAGCGTGAGAAGCAGCTACATATAGCAGCAATGGGGCTCCTGACGAAGGTGGGGTTAGTGTTGTCAGTTCTATTAAGTATTGCTTCAGCTCTTCGAAAGCCTTTTGCTAAGTTGGTCCCTACTGGAAGACTTCGACTAACTTCAATACTTCAAAGAATGACAAGTTCCTTTCTGCCGATCTTGAAATAAATCTGTTCAATGAGACCAACCTTCCTATCAGCCTTTGGGCACCTTTTCTTGACTTTGGTGGTTCCATTTGAAGTATAGCTTCTATCTTGTTTGGGTTTGCCTCAATTCCCTTTGTTGACATGAGACACCCAAGAAATTTCCACTTCTTCACTCCGAAAACACTTTTTTCTGGGTTGAGCTTGAGGCCTGCCTTTCTAAAATTGGCAAATGTTTCTTGTAGATCAGCGATGTGATTTTCTTGCTTGGTACTTTTGACTATGATATCATCAACATATGTTAGAAAATTCATGCCAATCTGTGAGCAAAGGACTTTAGCAGTCATCCTGCTGAAACTTCCTCCAGCATTCTTGAGCCCCTTAGGCACCAAAGGTAGCAGTAGGTCCCACTAGGGGTTATGAAGCTTGTTTTGGGCTTGTCTTCTTTCTTCATCCAAATTTGATGGTAGCCTGAATAGCAGTCCAATAGACTCATGAGCTCTGAGGTAGCTGCTGCATCCACAAGGGAGTCTATTCTTGGCAAAGGGAACTCATCCTTCGGACATGCCTTATTGAGATCTGTAAAATCAATGCACATTCTCTAGTTTCCATTAGCCTTCTTCACCATCACAGTATTGGCCAGCCACTCTGGATATGTTACCTCTCTGATTACTCTGGCACTTAGAAGCCTTTTGACTTCGTTTCTTCCACCTTTGGCTTTATCATTGGACATCTTCCGAAGCTTCTGCTTCCTTGGCCAGATAGCCGGATCTACATTAAGTGAATGCTCGATGACATCTCTGTTGACACCACAAGTCCACAAAGATCATTGGCTGACCAAGCAAAGACATCCTTGTTGTTGAACAGAAACCTCAACAGGTTTTTTTTCTTGTTCATCAGACAACTAAGATTCCAGCAACACCTTCTGCTCGGCTATGTCTTCACATAGAAGCCTGGGCTTCTGTTGGTCTACTGAGGCAGCCTTATCTCTTTTGTGCTTATATTGTTGATGAGCTTCGGCTTCATCTATGTTATGGATAGCCTTTGAATCTGTCCAGTTCCCTTTGGTCCTTCTAGCAGCCTCTTGACTTCCATACACAGCTATGGGACCTTGGTCTGATGGTATCTTCATGCATAGATATGCTGGATGAAGTATTGCTTCGAAGGCGTTTAATGTTGCTCGACCAATGATTGCATTGTAAGGATATTCCATATCAACAATGTCAAAGACAACTTGCTCTGTCCTTGTATTGTGAACATAGCCGAAGGTAATCAACATTGTTATCTTACCAAGTGCCACTATCTGTCTTCCTTCGAAACCATAGAGGGGATGTGTTGCATTATGTATCTTATCATCCTGCTCTTACATCTGCTTGAAAGCTTTTGCAAAGATAATATATGTTGCACTACCTATGTCTACAAGGACGTTGTGTACCATAAAACCCTTGATGACAGAAGATATAACCATTGCATCATTATGAGGATAATCCTTAAGCTGAAGGTCCTCCTGGGAGAAGGTGATTGGTATGTGTGACCACTTGGACTTGATGAAGGTTCCATGTATTCCAACATGTTATACCCTTCTTTGTGCCTCCCTCTTCTGCTTCTTGTTAGCTAGCTCAGAACTTGAACCGCCCGTGATTGGGAGCACTAGCTTCGTAGCTAAAGGTGTCATGGCTTTGATTCCTTGTGAAGTCATTATCGCGGTCGTGGAAGTGAGTTCACAGGAGGTGGGCGCCAATGTTGGTCACTTGTTCTCAAATGTTGTGAATCAAGAATAAGACAACACAATTGTTAAAGATAAAGGACCTTCGTCCTCCGAAGCATTGTTTCCTCTTGGATTCAATGATCAACGGACGAAGGTCATGAAGGACATGCCTTCATCATATTATGAATAAACAAGAATGTAAACAGATAAACGCAACAAGTATAACTCATTTATTCATTCGTATTTGCACTCCATAAAACATGTATGAATGTCAATAGAATTCATATTACATTGATACCTTCGGCTTGCTCGAAGGTGAAGACGTGAGAGAGTGATTACAATTCAGCGTGAACACTATGGTGCTACTGTTCATCTATTTATAGGCATGGGACGCAGCCCGGGTAAAATTACATTCATGACCCTCAACATTTGTTTATAAGCATAACTTAAATCACTAGGGTCTATCTGGTCTTTTCATCCTCTGCTTGATCTAAACCGAACCTGATGGTAGCTTTGGCACTTGGCATCGTTGCTTCTAAGTGAGGTCTTTGTCTTGAGAATCTTCAGCAAAAGGAGGGAAGTCTTCAGTATCACTTTGTCGATGGTGTCTTTGTCTTGAGGACCTTCGGCAGAGAAGAAGACCCCCAACAGGACCTCCAGATTATATGTAATCAACCTGTCGTCCCATGTGTGTGGGGAAGGATTTAATTCAGGCCCTAAGAATTTTAAAAATAGCCCTTGGACTTCGATATAATAGTGTCTGCAGTCCAAATAGGAAATCAGGTTGGTAAAATAAACTAGAAAAATGATTTTTAGTATAGAAATAATTCCAAAAACTTGACTAATTCATAATTAATCCATTTTAACTCATTTTTGATCCATTCTAGTTGCACTAAATTCATATTGATATTGTTGATCATCTGGTAACCTTATATTGAAATATAGGTTAGAATTATACACTTAATTTGTTTTATATCCAACACCTAAATCTTCGGAAAATTATAACTCTTTAACCGTAACTCCAAATTTAGTGGTTCTCGAACCTACAACCTCGTAGTAGCGCGTAGAATATTGTTACGCTGTTTATTCTCATGTTTGGTGTAATATTATTTTCATGCACTGCTTGTCTATTTGTATGTATTGCTGCGAATAACGGTGAGGTCATGAGTCACTCGAAGACCAATTTGGTGAAAGTACCTAGGATCTCAAGTCTAAGGCAAGTTGTGCCCTTAATCACTTTTCTTTACCTTATAATGTTCCTGTTAATCAATGTGACATGCTCAGGTTAATTTGATGGGACCCAATAGGTTTCCCTAGCATTGTTTATCCCACACCTTGCAAACAAAAGAACTATTGGGTAGATTTGCTATTGCTCTACCTAGTTTTGGAAAAATAATGTTATATTATGACCATGTTCCAATTATGTTGTTGTTTTAATTATTGTTCATGATAAGATCACTATGTTAATTGGAACATGGAGCGACCACCTAGGAAAGCAATGCTACCACAAGGGTGGTATGGGACGCCCTTGGCTGACAAATTAGGAAAGCTAGTGGATGACTACCTTACCAAAAACGGGCAAGGGCGGTAGAGGACCTGCGTATAGGGAGGTTCTCGGGTCGATCATGCTGCGATGGCTTTTAGGACGAGGGATTCCTATATTGCCCTTCACAAAAACCGTAGCGGGTTTTCTGAAGCTAGTGCAACTTTATAAAGGCCTCGTAGTGCTACCCTGCCTCGTCTCCTCGGTAGACATGAATGGGAAGTCGCGATCCCTTGGCAAATGGGTAACACGATTTGTGGGTAAAGATGTGCAACCTCTACAGAGTGTAAAACTGGTATACCAGCCGTGCTCACGATCATGAGCAGCTTGGACCCTCACATGAGTAATTTATGGAACTAAACTTAATTTGTTATATGCATTACATTGCGGGTTTATTATTCATTGTGATCTCTTATTTATTTAGGTTGGTATCTACTATTGCTAATATAATTTTGACCAACTCTAAAAGCAATTCTTAGCTTTAACCATCTCCTTTGGTAAGCCTTACACTTCACATAAGCCCTATTGTAAGTGAGCTCATGCACATTATTCCCCACAACTTATTGAGCGATGAACATATGTGAGCTCACTCTTGTTGTACTCACATTCCCCCGAGGTCAAGGACATGTACTACAACATGAGGAGCATGAAGGATGTCGCGATGAGTTTGTGAGATGTCTAGGCTGTCGTCTCCCAGGCAACTATGGTTGCTAGATTGCTGTCTTCGTATGATGTATTTATTTAACTATTTTGTATAGATCTCCATTATATATTAAAGATGTGACATTTGTTTCAGTACCATGAGTCATCATATGTATGAGACTTGATCCTAGCACACATTTGACACACGCCTCGGGTTTGGCCCCCCTAAATCCGGGTATGACAGAAGTGGTATCAGAGGAATGTTGACTGTAGGATGTAACCTAGATAGAACTGGACAACCATTATCTACTTACCTTTTACTATGATTCTTTCTAAACTTTTCTTAATTTTTTTCTCTCATCTATTGTTGCTTTACTCTGATTATTCTTACCTTTCACTTCTAAAGACAAAAGTGGATTTCACACTTTGACATCATGTACCTAAAGCGACCTTTAGGAATAGGAGACCTAATCTTAGGAACAAAAACAGAACTATTTTTGTAAGTATCTATACGCTTGAATGTTTGTTCTTATGGTAACTGTTTGATTTGGTTCTTTTGTTGAATGTGATGAGTAGTGCAGTAATATCCACCATTGAATCCACATGTACATATAGGCATAAAAATGTGTTTATGAGATAACTGGCTAACCTAGATTATCCCTCATTAAAATGTATCTAGTGTCACAGATCCATCTTATCTTAAAAGATTCTATCTTATCTTAACCACTTTGCTTATCCCATTTGAGAGTAACAACTATGATCTAATCCAAAACAAATTAGATCCTATCTAGTCTAATCTAGTCAAACCAATCTAATCTAGATCTCGACTAATCTAATATGATCTAATATAACGTAAGTTACTTAAACATGTTAGTTAATACTCATGAAATGGATCAAACCCTATTCCTATAATCGTGTTTTAACCTAGTTCACTTGATCCTAAATTGGTGTCTTAGACCAACTCGGTCATGAACAAACGATCTAACCAACCTGCTGATGATAAAAAAATCCATCCCAAACCAACATCAAACAAGATCTAGACCTACTTAATGTAGTATATCCAACTCACAACTATTTAAACTAGATGTCCATAACTTTGATGGAAACACTAAGACCCAAGAAGGAATACAACATCATCGTCAAGGAAGGATAAGCATCAAAGAACATCTTCGGACAAGTCAAGAGCCACCACCGATGATAGAAATTTTCCTTACCTAATCTTCTCCTATACTACCCTTCTCTAATCTTACCCATTAGCAAAAAAATACAATATGCCCATGATTGTTTAGCCACTTGCTTACCAGTATTAGAAACTTAAAAAATTGGTTCTTGAAAATAATTAGAAACTAAAAGCTAAAACCTTCTTTACTTTGTTCCTAGTAATCTCGAGGACGAGATTATTTTTAAGGGGTAGAATTTGTAAACCCCAAAATCACATTTTGGGATTTATAGAAGTTCTCCAAAGGTTTTGAGTTAAAATATCTTCTAAATAAGAACTCTCTCCTTAAAAATAAATATGTTTTGTAATAAAGGATCTCTACATGAATTTAGTTCTCTCATTCATTTGAACTATAAACCTAAGATAAAGCATCTCTTGTAAAGGTGGTGCACAGAAATTCGCTTCTCATAGAAATGCTATTGTTTGTATTGCATACTTGAAGGCATGCTACTTAAATGAAAATAATAATAAATATTTATACACTTTAGGTACATCATGCTGAGTATTTTTACTAGTGCCTTTAGTTTGAGTTTTGAAACTTAACTTGAGTTTGAAATTGGAGAAAATAAAATGGAAAAAAGAGAAAGAAAACAAGGAATCCTCACTTGGGCTGAATCCTCAAACCGGCCCAACTCCTTTCCCCTCCTCCGCAGCCCAGCGCTAGCCAAACCTCGGCGGCGACAGTTGGGCCCCAGTGTTGGTCTCAGTGGACACAGCTACTTGAAGTTGTCCCTGGTCGGTGGCCCCCACATGTCGGACTCACCCTCAAGCTACAAATCCACCACGCGCGTCGTAACAGAACCCGCTTCGCTGGGTGCGCGGAATCCGCGTGGAATTCGATCACACGAGCGCCGCGTTCCCTATACAAACTCGAGCGACCCCTGTGTATGCTACCCTCATCTATCCTAAGCACAGTCGAGAGCCTCAACGTCGTGGTGGTGAGTTCTTCTGCCACGCCGAGAAGAAAATGAGGTGACGGGCGCCGTGGAACTCCACTCTCGCTCTGCCCTCTTCAGCTAGCCAGAGGGGATCTCCCACACCTATGGAGCACGTTCGGAGTTGTGGAAAGTTGGGAGGTAGTCGGTGCACAAGTTAATTCCTCGCCGGAATTACACATGCTCGTGGATGCGCCTCTCATCGTGGGTAGACGTCTTGGCTATGCAAGAACCGGTGGGAACCCCTTCCCTGTGATAGCCATACTCCCCTTGGTGTGTTGGGAACCTTGGATTAGGAAATGTTGTGCGGTGTACCTAGTTCGGCTCACCAGCAATGGCGCCGCCATGGGGAAACTCCTTGCGCCACCGCCTTGGGGCTCAGGTGGGGAGGATGGCTGCTGACTGTTGATGGGGTCACGGACGGGGGAGATTAGAGCGTGCATAATAGTTGACCAATCCAATTTGGGCCATCAAACCAGATCGTGCGGTAGAGAGAGTGTGAGCAGATCATGAACCATGGATTGTGGATCTCGGTTCCAACGATTGTGAGTGGATGCAGGTTTATAATCAGTATAGAACTAATCTGGGGCATAGGAGTTAGATCGGACGACCGATCTCGTCTTGTACCCTTCGGTCGAACGCCTTTGCAAATAGAATCCCCGGTTTATATGTAATCAACCCGCATCCCATGTGTGTGGGGAAGGATTTAATTCAGGGCCTGAGAATTTATGTAATAGCCCCTGGACTTTGGTATAATAGTGTCTGCAGTCCAAATAGGAAATCAGGTTGGTAAAATAAACTAGAAAATGATTTTTTTAGTATAGAAATAATCCCAGAAACTTGATTAATTCATAATTAATCCATTTTAACTCATTTTTGATCCATTCTAGTTGCACTAAATTCATATTGATATTGTTGATCATTTGGTAACCTTATATTGAAATATAGGTTAGAATTATACACTTAATTTGTTTTATATCTAACACCTAAATCTTCAGAAAATCATAACTCTTTAACCGTAACTCCAAATTTAGTGGTTCTCAAACCTATGACCTCGTAGCAGGGCGTAGAATATCATTACGTTGTTTCTTCTCATGTTTGGTGTAATGTTATTTTCATGCACTGCTGTCACACCCGGTTTTTAGAAGGTAAACCGAATGCGAACCATGTACGTGCCAGGATCAGTTATTCACGTACACAGCAGTTACATAACATGGACATCATCACACAGTGCTCAAATAGTATTAAAAGGGGAAATAATAGTCGATTACATCATACGTCTAAGACGTCCATATAGTCCTTACAATAAATCAAAGTGTGGAAAAGAAACGTAGATAACCGCGGCCTTCACAGGCAGCCGACTGGGGGTTGCCGCTAACCCACACCTAGAACTCGTCGTAGTCTTGGAACTCCTGGAAGTCTCCTTCCACAGCTTCATCTTCTCCTGAGCAGTGGTTGCAATGCTGACAACCTGGGGGGTTTGGTGTGTAGAGCAAGAGTGAGTACACATCAACATACTCAGCAAGTATCCTGTTTGGCTGTAGTGGACTAGCTTTGTGTGGGGATAAGTCAAGCAGTTGCTTTTAGTTGGTCAGTTTGTTATTTACTAGTAGAAAGCCAGGTTTTAGCATTAACCCAAGTTATTAACCCAAAGTACCCTTTCCAAACGGAAAGAATACCACTTACCATTACCATAAGCATAATCATAACCATCCTCATTGTCATCTGTAAACCAAAATGTCTCTGATCAAGTACCACTAATCACTGGAGCTCCCTTGGCCGCTCATAACCGCGAGCACGGCTCATATATCAGTTTTCAAACACTCTGCAGAGGTTGTGCACTTTACCCACAAGCCGTGATTCCCTTTCTGCCCGGAGATCATGACTCTCCATTGATCACTACCAAGGTGACCTAGCAGGGCATCACTACGTAGCCTTTACAAAGATTCCCCGGGACTGTAGTCGCCCGTTAGGTTTCCTAAATGTACCGCACTCCTCCCCAAGGGACGAATCAACCTTGGCAGAGCGAGCCGCATACACCGAGCTCCATTGACGGCACGACGGCTAAGCGAACTACACCCCGGTTCCTCTAATTACTCAGCTAAGGGCGTCCCATTCCACCCTCATGGTTGCACTGTTTTCCCGGGCGGTCATCCATAGAACAGGTCCTTACGGAGAGGCACTCGAGAAACCGCTCGAGCCCCCTTGAAAACCACAAGTATAACATCATAATAAGAGAGGGGAAAACAGCGTATCATATATAATCTCATCATGTTCATTGATTAGAGTTTGAGCAATAGCATGAAGCTAAACAATAATAAACCGACCCAAATAGGTAAACAAGGACATGGATAACAAAAGCTAGTCAATCCTTAGGTATAAATGTGTAATGCGGGAGGTGAATTAAAGAATGAATAGGACAGAGATAGGTCAAAGGACACTTGCCTCCACCAACCGACTGCTGCTCAGGGGCTTCTCCTGCGAGTTCTTCGGGCTCTTCGACCGGATCGTTCTCTATGCGAGCGCAAACATACATACATCCACACATTTAATACAAGAGAACAGTACACCATACAATAGAATGCAGTAAGTAAACAGACGTTCCACGCGGGCTCGCAACTACGGTTAAGAGAGAAAGAGAAAAAGACAGTCGAGAAACGATCACGTTACATGATTATAAATTAACCACTTGCTTAATGGAAGGAAATTTAACGTAGACACTATGTTTAGCGCAAAGTAAAGTCATGTTTCATGTCTAATCGTTATAAGCAGGTAGAGATAAATAAAAAGGATGGTCGCGCGGCGAGACGCGCGACATAGCACTCTAAAACAAATTAAGAAGTTAACGACTCGTCGCGCGACCGAGCACGCAACGAGACACTTCGCCTTAGTTATGAGGAGACATTAAGCGTCGCGCGACGAAACGCACGACGGCATACGTCGACTAAACTGAGTCCAAAGTGGAACGTCGCGTGAATACACACGCGGCGTTACACCTTAAACAACCTGAAATTAAAATGAATCGTCGCGCGACGAAGCGCACGACGCAACACACAGATAGAATCTGAAATTAGACAAATCCGTCGCGCGGCGAAGCGCGCGACGCAGCACGCTAACTAACGGAGTTTGATGTTAACTACCAACCAAAAATAATCGCAGCGAGCGCGGGCGAGCGGGGACACGGTCGGGCGAGGCCGGGACGGGGCGGGGCGACCGGGCCGGGGCCGGGGCGGTTGAACCGGCCAGGGGGGCGGTTGAACCGGCCAGGGGGGCGGTTGAACCGGCCAGGGGCGGCCGGGTCGGCCGGGACGGCCAGGGAGCCGGGCCGAGCGGGCGAGGTGGCCGAGCCGGGGCCGGGCGCGGCGAGGGCCGGCCGAGGCCGGGCGGCCGAGCCGAGCGACAGGGGCGGGGCGGAGCGGGCTCGCCGGGGGGGCGGGTTCGCCGGGGGCGAGGCGGGGCCGGCGCGGGACGGGCTCGCCGGAGCGGCCGAGCCGGGCGGCCGAGCTCGCCGGAGCCGGGCGCGGGGAGGGGCGAGGGCTGGGCGCGGCGGAGGCCGGCGCGGCGGGGCCAAGCGCCGCCGGGGAGGGAGGGGGAGGGGCCGAGCGGGGGGCCGAGCGGGGGGGGGGGCGAGCGCCGCCGGGGAGGCCGGGGCGGGGCCAAGCGCCGCCGGGGAGGGAGGGGGAGGGGCCGAGCGCCGCCGGGGAGGGAGGGGGAGGGGCCGAGCGCCGCCGGGGAGGGAGGGGGAGGGGCCGAGCGCCGCCGCGCGCAGGGGGAAGGGCGGGGGCGCGCTCGGGCAGGGGGAGAGGGAGGGCGTGCGCGGAGGGAAGAAGAGGAGGGAGAGGGGGAGGGAGAAGGGAAGGGGAGGGGAGCTCACCTCGGGGTCCAAAATCCGGTGATCGCCGTCTCCAAATCCTAGGGCACCACGGGGAGAGAGAGGTGGAAGAAGAAGAGGAGAGGTTGTTGCGCGGGAGATCCAAATGAGAGAGAGAGGGAGAAGGGGGGCGCATGGGGGGGGGGGTTTGGCCGCCAGGGGCGCGCAGGACCGGGCCGGGCTGGGCTAGGTTGGGCTGGGCTAGGCTGGGCCGGGCCACTTCGCGGATCGAAAACCCACGACGAGCGCGGACCATTAAATGGAATTAAATCGCGAATCGAAATCCGGAACGGAACGAGACGAACACTCAACATCAGACAAAGAAATGTGCTTCGGCATGATGCAACACCCAAAATAAAGTATTTTAAGGTTTTGCTTTACACTGGGTCTAAAGCCAAAACCCGCTATAACTTTGGAAAAGATCAAGGTTTAGCGAGGGAACGAGAAAAAAAGAAAAAGGGTAACGCCTGAATTTGGTGAGAGAAAAGAAGAAAAAATTCTACCCCCAAATTCAGGGCGTTACAAACCTATGCCCCTTAAAAGAATCTCGCCCTCGAGATTCAGGGTTGGCTAGCAAAGAGCTCAGGGTATTTAGCCATCAGATCATCTTCACGCTCCCAGGTTGCTTCTTCCTCAGAGTGGTGATTCCATCTAACTTTGCACATCCTGATGGTCTTCCTTCGGGTGACTCTATCTGCAACCTCAAGGATTTGCGCTGGCTTCTCTGTGTAGGTCAAGTCCTCTTGGACTTCAAGACCTTCCACTGGCAACTGCTCTTCTGGCACACGCAAGCACTTCTTCAACTGAGACACATGAAAGACATCATGCACAGCGGACAAATTCTCTGGCAAACTGAGCTGATAGGCCACTTCTCCACGTCTTGCAAGAATCTGATACGGACCAATGTAGCGGGGTGCTAGCTTGCCTTTCACTCCGAATCTTCTGACTCCTCTGATCGGTGACACTTTCAGATAGACAAAGTCTCCGACTTCGAAACTCAGCTCTCTTCTTCTTGTGTCCGCATAGCTTCGCTGCCTTGATTGCGCTATCTTCAGATTCTCTCGGACCATCTTGATGTTCTCTTCGGCTTCAAGCAGAATGTCTGGCCCAAACACCTGCTTTTCTCCAGGCTGATCCCATTGCAACGGGGTTCTGCAACTCCTTCCGTAGAGCGCCTGAAACGGTGACATCTTCAAACTGGCCTGGTAACTGTTGTTATAGGAAAACTCTGCATAAGGCAATCTCTTATCCCATCCAGACTGATCTTGCAACGCACAGGCTCTCAACATATCTTCAAGAATTTGATTGGTTCTTTCAGTCTGACCATCTGTCTGCGGATGATAAGCTGAACTGAAATTCAGATGTGTGCCCAAGGCTTCATGCAACTGCTGCCAGAAATGAGAGGTGAACTGTGTTCCTCTGTCTGACACTATCTTCTTTGGCACACCATGAAGACAAACGATCCGAGACATATACAACTCTGCCAATACGGCACTGCTGTAGTTGGTCTTGACTGGTATGAAGTGGGCTGACTTGGTCAAACGGTCCACTACTACCCAAATGGAATCGTAGCCGGCTCGAGTGCGAGGCAATCCGACTATGAAATCCATACCGATTTCATCCCATTTCCACTGAGGGATCTGCAACGGTTGCAACAATCCAGCTGGTCTCTGGTGCTCTGCCTTAATTCTTCGGCAACTATCGCACATAGCCACATGCTCTGCGATTTCCCTCTTCATTCCGTACCACTAGAATTTCTTCTTCAGATCCTGATACATCTTCTCACTGCCAGGGTGAATCGAATAGGCTGTCTCATGAGCTTCCTTGAGAATCAACTCCCGAATGGACTGGACATTGGGAACACACAAGCGGTCTTTGAACCATACCACGCCTTCTGCATCTTCTCGAAAATCTTTGCCTCTGCCATCTAGAATCAGTCGCCGAATCTCACTGATCTTTTCATCATTCTTCTGCGCTTCTTTGATTTCTCGCTCCAAGGTAGGTTCCAACTCAACTGTGACTCCTCGCAAATTGTTCAGAAACCCGAGACTCAACCTGTCAAACTCTTTGGCCAACTCATAAGGCATCGGACGAGCGACCATCAGATTGACTTGACTCTTTCTGCTCAAAGCATCTGCCACTACATTCGCTTTGCCTGGATGGTAATGGATCTCCAACTCATAGTCTTTGATCAACTCTAACCATCTTCGTTGCCTCATGTTCAATTCTGACTGAGTGAATATGTACTTCAGACTCTTGTGATCTGTGTAAACATCGCATTTCTGTCCATACAGATAGTGTCTCCATGTCTTCAGTGCGTGAACCACTGCTGCCAACTCTAGGTCATGGATTGGGTAATTCTTCTCATGAACCTTCAGCTGTCGGGACGAGTAAGCCACAACTCTTCCCTCCTGCATCAACACGCATCCCAAACCTGTGTAACAAGCATCACAATACACCGAGAAGGGCCTGTGCACATCAGGCAAGACTAAGACAGGCGCTGTTGTCAACTTCCCTTTCAGCGCTTCGAAGGCCTCTTGACATTTCTGGGTCCACTTGAACTCAACCTTGTTGCCTAGCAACGCTGTCATTGGTTTCGCAATCTTCGAAAACCCTTCAATGAATCGCCGATAATATCCGGCCATTCCAATGAAGCTCTTGATTCCTCGAGCATCCGTTGGCGCTTTCCAGTTCAGAATGTCTGCCACTTTCTTCGGATCCACAGCCAATCCTTCTTTGTTGATTATGTGACCCAAGAACAGGACTTCACTGATCCAGAACTCACACTTGCTCAACTTTGCATACAACTGGTGCTCTTGCAATCTCTGTAATACCATCCTCAAATGATCTGCATGTTCTTCTTCGCTTTGAGAATAAACCAGAATGTCATCAATAAATACCACCACAAACTTATCGAGATAATCCATGAATACACTGTTCATCAAGTTCATGAAGAACGCTGGTGCATTGGTCAAACCAAAAGACATCACTGTGAACTCATATAACCCATACTTGGTAATGAATGCCGTCTTCGGAATGTCCGAAGGTCGGATCCTGAGCTGATGATAACCTGACCTTAGATCAATCTTGGAGAACACACTAGCTCCTCTCAACTGGTCGAACAGATCTTCTATTCTAGGCAAAGGGTACTTGTTCTTGATCGTGACTTCATTCAAAGCTCGATAATCGATACACATCCTCTTGGTGCCATCTTTCTTTTCCACAAACAAGACAGGGGCGGCCCAAGGCGAGGTGCTTGGCCGGATGTAACCTTTCTCTGACAGCTCATCAATCTGCTTCTTAAGCTCAACCAACTCTGGTCCGGATATTCTGTAAGCTCTCTTAAAGATGGGGGCGGTTCCAGGAAGAAGCTCTATGGCAAACTCAACTTTCCGCTCTGGTGGCATACCCGGTAAGTCCTTTGGAAACACATCTGGGAATTTAGACACCACCTTGATACTCTCAATTGGGTCTGCTTCACTGCTATCGACAGCCATCTGATAACAACTTCCTCTCTTCGGCTCAGGCGGGACTAACTCGGTCACCACTTCCTCTCCTAGTGGGGACACCAACTTGATTGTCCTTTTATCACAACTGATAACTGCCTGATACTTATCTAGCCAATTCATCCCTAGGATGACATCTATTCCCTGAGTACCCATTACTATAAGGTTAGCGGGAAACGCTATCCCCCTTATTTCCACGCTTACATTCAAACAGATGCTGTCAGCTCGAATTCTACCACCGGCTGAGTCAATTTGAATGGGGGTTGACATGGTAGTAATTGGAAGATTATGTGCTTCTACCCATGATGCAGTAATGAAAGAATGCGTTGCTCCAGTATCAAATAACACTTCTGCAATATGGGAGTCGACTGGGAACATACCTACTATCATGCCGGGAGTCTCCTGAACTGCTTCAGCCTCCAAGTGGTTCAGTCTCCCATGATTATAGCGCGGTTGAGAGCGGTTGCCTGCTCCAGGCTGAGACACATTTTGCTTTGCTGGGGCATTGGGGCCTGACTGCTGCTGGGCTGCCTTCTTCGGACATTGCATCACCCAGTGGCCTTGCTCTCCGCAGTGGAAACATGCTCTGTTTCCAACCTGAGCTGGTGCTGCCTGACTGTTCTGCTGGCTTGCTGGGGCAGGAAGACGAGGTGTCTGCTGATTCTGCCTCTAAAACTGACCTCCTGACTGATTGCTCTGACGGTTCTGGTACTGATGCTGAGGATACTGCCTTTGGAACTGCTGATGCTGCTGCGGTGGACGCTGGTTCTGCCTGAACTGCTGAGGTTGATTGCCTGAGAAACGAGGGCGGCTGTTGCTTCCAGGCTGGGGTCCACTGATCTTGCGCTTACGATCCTCCATCTCCTTACGCTTCCTTTCTGTCATGATTGCTCTGTCAATCAGGTGCTGGAATGTCGGGAAGGTATAATTCATCAGTTGGTACTGAAGAGGGTCAACCAAGCCTCTCAAGAAACGGTATTGTCGCTTGGCGTCGGTGTTGACATCTTCAGGAGCATAGCGAGACAGCTGCAGAAACCTGTCCCGGTACTCACTGACAGATGATGACCCTTGCTTAAGGGCCAGGAACTCCTCCTTCTTCACTGTCATCAGACCTGCAGGCACATGGTACTGACGAAAGCTACCTCTGAACTCTTCCCAGATGATGGCATCGGGGTTGGCATGGGTGGCGAGGTAAGACTCCCACCATGATTGGGCTGCTCCTCTCAACAGACGGGGACCATACAAGACTTTCTCCCTGTCGTCACACTGAGCGGTATGCAACTCCCACTCCACAGTGCGCAGCCAATCTTCAGCATCCATGGGGTCAGAAGTGTGAGCGAACGTTGGGGGATGACCTCTCATGAATTCAGCACGCTTGTCTCTGGGCATCTGAGGCATCTGAGGCTGGGGTGGTGCTTGCTGCTGTTGCTGCTGCTGCTGCTGCTGAATGGCGGCCAGAGTCTGACCGATGGCCTGAACTGCCTGAGTCTGCATCAGAAACATCTGCTCGATCGACATCGGGGGCGGGGGTGGCAGGTGCTGCTGCTGAGGCACCTCATCCTGCGGAGCGGCTCGCTCCTGCTGAGCACGCCTTCCTCCTCTGCGCCTGTTCTCTGACATCTACAGAATGCAACCACACATCAGAACTGATCTGGCAAATCTTGCAGCATAAGAAAAGAGTATAGAATTCTTCAACAGCACTGAACAGATGAGCATCTCCACTGATCTCCATCGCAGACCACACAGCTTCTCAGATAAAGAGGAAAGTAGAATAAAGGGTTTCCCAACTATATAACTAACTCCATTAACATAATAGGTAAGCCAAAATGCAGGGGATACCCACACTCTGGTGACAATCATTACAAAGATCCAAACCAAACATAGTTCATCATGACAAACATAAATGCACAGGATATAGCAAACTACCCTGTCTAACTAAGACTAACTAAGACCGAGATTAACGCTAAGACTGAAGCTTCTATGTATATATATTTCGTATTAATTACAAGATCCAACTCTAACGAGCTATGGTTCTAGATTTATCTTGGTCTTGCAGTCGGGATTGCCATAAGACTGGTGTCCACACCGAGGTGAGCGGTACGGGTGCTGAGTCCCAACGGGAGCGGGGGAACCATCATCCAAGTGACGACGTTCCGCGCGCTCAGCCCGCAGCAGGGCGATCTCAGCACGAGCCCTACTCAGCTCGTCTAATGCATGGTCCAGCTCCGTGTTTAGCACGGCGGCTAGGTTGACTGTGCTGCTCAACCTAGGATTGTCCTCACCAGCAGGTGAAACAATCACGCCTCCTGTGCTGCCAGATGGACGGCGAGGGTAATACTTCAGGTCGAGACCGTCAGCTACCCCACCGAGAACCGAGCAGTAGTGCGAAAGCACACGCCGTGCAGCATCCTGCATGGCTGCCTCAGCTGAGTCCCGCTCAGAGATAGAATAGTGCTCTGAGCAAGCCTCCGCACCCTAGAGACTGTTCTCCGGACGACGCACCAAACAGGTCGCCTCCCAGCGGTCTGGGTAGACCCTGCGACTATGCTGGTAGACCACACAGCGATACTCGATGGACCAAGTACGCCGGTCAAGTGCCCGACGTAGCAGGGTGTCGAGCGCGTCGTGGAAGTGACACCCGCGAGCAGCGTCGCGAGTGATGGGTCGAGCAACCCATCCTTCCGGCTCATGGTCAGCAGGGAAGTCAGTGTCGTGGCTCGGGCTGTCGTCGCCATCTCCGTCGTCTGGGTCTCCTCCAGCAGCTACTCCAGAGGCTGGGGCGCCCAGTGGTGGTGCAGGGGGCGCCTCCAGGGGAAGCACAGGAGAGCAGCTCCTCACAGACTCTATCTCCTGCTGGAGCGAGAAAGAAGAGCCCTGCTGCTCCTGTCGTCGACGTTCCTGCTCCTCATGCAGGCGGTGGTGCAGTCTCTCCAAGTGGCTGGACTGTCCGGCCACGGGACGGCGAAGCGGACGCTCAGCAAGGCGGGAGGGTAAGAAGGGGATGACGGACTTTCGTGCAGTGTGTCTAAGTCGAGCCATCTACAAAAGACATCGCAAGCAAAAGGGTGAGAACAGAATTAATATGACCAGCAAGTAATGAATCATAAATAAATGAAGGATCAGAATAAAACATAATTTTCAGCAAGGTATAATATATAGTAGAACATAGGTTTGGTCGGTATGACCAACTTTTGAAGGGATATCAAAGTCAAGGCAGTGACAGAGGTCTATAATCCTTAGAACGACCATTCTAATCTAGGTTAGCGGTCCTACAGTCAGCACGGCTTTGATACCACTTATGTCAACCCGGTTTTTAGAAGGTAAACCGAATGTGAACCATGTACGTGCCAGGATCAGTTATTCACGTACACAGCAGTTACATAACATGGACATCATCACACAGTGCTCAAATAGTATTAAAAGGGGAAATAATAGTCGATTACATCATACGTCTGAGACGTCCATATAGTCCTTACAATAAATCAAAGTGCGGAAAAGAAACGTAGATAACCGCGGCCTTCACAGGCAGCCGACTGGGGGTTGCCGCTAACCCACACCTAGAACTCGTCGTAGTCTTGGAACTCCTGGAAGTCTCCTTCCACAGCTTCATCTTCTCCTGAGCAGTGGTTGCAATGCTGACAACCTGGGGGGGTTTGGTGTGTAGAGCAAGAGTGAGTACACATCAACATACTCAGCAAGTATCCTGTTTGGCTGTAGTGGACTAGCTTTATGTGGGGATAAGTCAAGCAGTTGCTTTTAGTTGGTCAGTTTGTTATTTACTAGTAGAAAGCCAGGTTTTAGCATTAACCCAAGTTATTAACCCAAAGTACCCTTTCCAAACGGAAAGAATACCACTTACCATTACCATAAGCATAATCATAACCATCCTCATTGTCATCTGTAAACCAAAATGTCTCTGATCAAGTACCACTAATCACTGGAGCTCCCTTGGCCGCTCATAACCGCGAGCACGGCTGATATATCAGTTTTCAAACACTCTGCAGAGGTTGTGCACTTTACCCACAAGCCGTGATTCCCTTTCTGCCCGGAGATCATGACTCTCCATTGATCACTACCAAGGTGACCCAGCAGGGCATCACTACGTAGCCTTTACAAAGATTCCCCGGGACTGTAGTCGCCCGTTAGGTTTCCTAAATGTACCGCACTCCTCCCCAAGGGACGAATCAACCTTGGCAGAGCGAGCCGCATACACCGAGCCCCATTGACGGCACGATGGCTAAGCGAACTACACCCCGGTTCCTCTAATTATTCAGCTAAGGGCGTCCCATTCCACCCTCATGGTTGCACTGTTTTCCCGGGCGGTCATCCATAGAACAGGTCCTTACGGAGAGGCACTCGAGAAACCGCTCGAGCCCCCTTGAAAACCACAAGTATAACATCATAATAAGAGAGGGGAAAACAGCGTATCATATATAATCTCATCATGTTCATTGATTAGAGTTTGAGCAATAGCATGAAGCTAAACAATAATAAACCGACCCAAATAGGTAAACAAGGACATGGATAACAAAAGCTAGTCAATCCTTAGGTATAAATGTGTAATGCGGGAGGTGAATTAAAGAATGAATAGGACAGAGATAGGTCAAAGGACACTTGCCTCCACCAACCGACTGCTGCTCAGGGGCTTCTCCTGCGAGTTCTTCGGGCTCTTCGACCGGATCGTTCTCTATGCGAGCGCAAACATACATACATCCACATATTTAATACAAGAGAACAGTACACCATACAATAGAATGCAGTAAGTAAACAGACGTTCCACGCGGGCTCGCAACTACGGTTAAGAGAGAAAGAGAAAAAGACAGTCGAGAAACGATCACGTTACATGATTATAAATTAACCACTTGCTTAATGGAAGGAAATTTAATGTAGACACTATGTTTAGCGTAAAGTAAAGTCATGTTTCATGTCTAATCGTTATAAGCAGGTAGAGATAAATAAAAAGGATGGTCGCGCGGCGAGACGCGCGACATAGCACTCTAAAACAAATTAAGAAGTTAACGACTCGTCGCGCGACCGAGCACACAACGAGACACTTCGCCTTAGTTATGAGGAGATGTTAAGCGTCGCGCGACGAAACGCACGACGGCATACGTCGACTAAACTGAGTCCAAAGTGGAACATCGCGTGAATACACACGCGGCGTTACACCTTAAACAACCTGAAATTAAAATGAATCGTCGCGCGACGAAGCGCACGACGCAACACACAGATAGAATCTGAAATTAGACAAATCCATCGCGCGGCGAAGAGCGCGACGCAGCACGCTAACTAACGAAGTTTGATGTTAACTACCAACCAAAAATAATCGCAGCGAGCGCGGGCGAGCGGGGACACGGTCGGGCGAGGCCGGGACGGGGCGGGGCGACCGAGCCGGGGCCGGGGCGGTTGAACCGGCCAGGGGGGCGGTTGAACCGGCCAGGGGCGGCCGGGTTGGCCGGGACGGCCAGGGAGCCGGGCCGAGCGGGCGAGGCGGCCGAGCCAGGGCCGGGCGCGGCGAGGGCCGGCCGAGGCCGGGCAGCCGAGCCGAGCAACGGGGGCGGGGCGGAGCGGGCTCGTCGGGGGGGCGGGTTCGCCGGGGGCGAGGCGGGGCCGGCGCGGGACGGGCTCGCCGGAGCGGCCGAGCCGGGCGGCCGAGCTCGCCGGAGACGGGCGCGGGGAGGGGCGAGGGCTGGGCGCGGCGGAGGCCGGCGCGGCGGGGCCAAGCGCCGCCGGGGAGGGAGGGGGAGGGGCCGAGCGCCGCCGGGGAGGCCGGGGCGGGGCCAAGCGCCACTGGGGAGGGAGGGGGAGGGGCCGAGCGCCGCCGGGGAGGGAGGGGGAGGGGCCGAGCGCCGTCGGGGAGGGAGGGGGAGGGGCCGAGCGCCGCCGCGCGCAGGGGGAAGGGCGGGGGCGCGCGCAGGCAGGGGGAGAGGGAGGGCGCGCGCGGAGGGAAGAAGAGGAGGGAGAGGGGGTGGGAGAAGGGAAGGGGAGGGGAGCTCACCTCGGGGTCCAAAATCCGGGGATCGCCGTCTCCAAATCCTAGGGCACCATGGGGAGAGAGAGGTGGAAGAAGAAGAGGAGAGGTTGTTGCGCGGGAGATCCAAATGAGAGAGAGAGGGAGAAGGGGGGCGCATGGGGGGGGTTTGGCCGCCAGGGGCGCGCAGGACCGGGCCGGACCGGGCCGGGCTGGGCTAGGCTGGGCTGGGCTAGGCTGGGCCGGGCCACTTCGCGGATCGAAAACCCACGACGAGCGCGGACCATTAAATGGAATTAAATCGCGAATCGAAATCCGGAACGGAACGAGACGAACACTCAACGTCAGACAAAGAAATGTGCTTCGACATGATGCAACACCCAAAATAAAGTATTTTAAGGTTTTGCTTTACACGGGGTCTAAAGCCAAAACCCGCTATAACTTTGGAAAAGATCAAGGTTTAGCGAGGGAACGAGAAAAAAAGAAAAAGGGTAACGCCTGAATTTGGTGAGAGAAAAGAAGAAAAAATTCTACCCCCAAATTCAGGGCGTTACAACTGCTTGTCTATTTGTATGTATTGCTGCGAATAGCGGTGAGGTCACGAGTCACCCAAAGACCAATTTGGTGAAAGTACCTGGGATCTCAAGTATAAGGCAAGTTGTGCCCTTGATCACTTTTCTTTACGTAATAATGTTTCTGTTAATCACTGTGACATGCTCAGGTTAATTTGATGGGACTCAATAGGTTTCCCTAGCATTGTTTATCCCACACCTTGCAAACAAAAGAACTATTGGGTAGATTTGCTATTGCTCTACCTGGTTTTGGGAAATTAATGTTATATTATGATCATGTTCCAATTATGTTGTTGTTTTAATTATTGTTCATGATAAGATCACTATGTTAATTGGAACATGGAGCGACCACCTGGGAAAATAGTGCTACCACAAGGGCGCTATGAGACGCCCTTGGCTAACTAATTAGGAAAGCTAGTGGAGGACTACCTTACCTGAAAGGGGCAAGGGCGATAGAGGAGCTGCGTATACGGAGGTTCTCGGGTCGATCATGCTACGATGGCTTTTTGGATGAGGGATTCCTATATTGCCCTTCTCAGAAATCATAGCGGGTTTTTTGAAGCTAGTGCAACTTTGTAAAGGCCCCGTAGTGCTACCGTGCCTCGTCTCCTCGGGAGAGATGAATGAGAAGTCGCGATCCCTTGGCAAATGGGTAAAACGACTTGTGAGTAAGATGCGCAACCTCTGCAGAGTGTAAAACTGGTATATCAACCGTGCTCACAGTCATGAGCAGCTCGGACCCTCACATGAGTAATTTATGGAACTAAACTTAATTTGTCATATGCATTACATTGCGGGTTTATTATTAATTGTGATCTCTTATTTATTTGGGTTGGTATCTACTTATATTTAGTAACTGCTAATAAAATTTTGACCAACTCTAAAAGCATTGCTCAGCTTTAACCATCTCCTTTGGTAAGCCTTACACTTCACATGAGCCCCACTGTAAGTGAGCTCATGCACATTATTCCCCACAACTTGTTGAGCGATAAACATATGTGAGCTCACTCTTGTTGTACTCACATTCCCCTCAGGTCAAGGACAGGTACTACAATATGAGGGGCATGAAGGATGTCGCGATGAGTTCGTGAGAGGTCTAGGTCAATGTCTCCCAGTTAACTTTGGTTGCTGGATTGCTATCTTCGTATGATGTATTTATTTAACTATTTTGTACAGATCTCCATTATATATTAAAGATGTGACATTCGTTTATGTACCATGAGTCATCATATGTGTGAGACTTGATCCTAGCACACATTTGACACACGCAGGGTTTGGCCCCTATAAATATGGGTGTGACACCTATCCACAAAACCAACCCCATTCACCCTTCATTTGCCTCTCCAACAACCCTAATTAGGTTGCTGGTTTAGGTTTTTATGGGTCAGTTTTGTCATCACCGTCCACAGTCATTTTACAAACTCAATCTCGATAAACCAATCCAATCACCCAAACTGACCATACCCACATAACCGCCCCACCCTTCCAGCGTCTCACCAAAAACCCTGATTCGAAGTCCAAACTTAAAACGACCATAACTTTAGCCTTAGAACTTGAATCTGGCCCATTGTTTCAAATTGCACAGAATTAAATTTCTCATCCGATTCTTTCCTATTTCTTTGGATTCGTCATTTTTAAAATCCTCAAATTCGGCTTGGAAGTACAAGATCTCATTTTTCGAACATTTATTCCAATTTTAGGGCAAACTTGTAGAAATTCTAGAGGACGCGTCTTTGCACAAAAAATATGAAACTTGGTGTGTTCCTTCTTATGTGCTTCTACAAAAGGGAAAAATATTAAAAAATATTTGAAAAAAGAAAAATCATAAAAAATAACGACTAGAGGAAAAATTAGGGAAAAGAGAAAAAGTGTAGCACATAAGCAGAAACGCCTTTGATCTGTGCACCTCTCTGTTTGTTTTGATCCCAACTTATTTCCTTGCTGTTGGGGGCCTTTGCCTTCCGAAGGTCCTCAAAAACATGATTTAACAAAGTTTCCCAAGTGTAATGTATGTACAGGTACCTTCGGACTCGGAATGAAACTGTACACAATATTAAAAGTTTGGTCGAGACGAAGGTTGATGCTGCTCTGAAGCTACGCGCAAAGGAGCTTCGGCTCAGCGACAGGAAAAGGAACCGACTTAATGGGAAAAAGGCTATCTAGTCCTCATTAGATTGTCCTTAAGTCAATAGTAAACATAAAGGACATGAATGTAATTTTACACAGGCTGCGCCCTGTGCCTATAAATAGATGAACAGTACCCCCGTATTGTTCACGTTGGCTTGTATTCGCTCGTGCGTCACGCTTGGACTTTTGCCTTCTGTTAAGCCGAAGGTACAAATGTAATTCAATATTGTTTCTATTTATCCATGATATTAAAAAGAAGACATATTAATGATGTCATATGATTATTCATGTTGCCTTACATATTTCATATGCTTCTTCTTCAATTAATATACACTGCGTGATGAAGGTATGTCCTTCATGACCTTCGTCTGAAGATCATTATATCCTAAGGGAAATAATGCTTCGAAGGACGAAGGGCATTAACCTTTAACATTATGTGTTGCCTTGTTCTTAACTCATAGCATTTGAGAACAAGTCCCCAACATTGGCGTCCACCTCCGGTAAACTCATTCGACCACCTTCAGCAAGCTGTGACCTTCGTCATGCCGCCGAAGAAAGCTTTAGGGCTAGGGGCTACACTGCAGCCACTAGACGTCAACCAGGACACGCTACGCGAAGCCCAAACTCAAAAGAGGAAGGCTACAAGTCCAACCCCCCCAAGAGGAGGAGTTGGACCAGGAGATAAGGGATCTCGAAGCTATCCATCAGCAGGTCGAAAGGAAGAGAGAGAAGATGCTTCGTCTTTCTGATCTTCAGAAGAAGATCGATGAAGCTGCTGAAGAAATACGTCATCTTACTCAAGATGACCAGGACCGAAGACCTCCACAGAGAGAGCTTCGTCAAGATAATTCCTACAATGATGATGATTGGTATGACGATTTCCATCATGGAAATTTTGCTTTTGATGATGCTTCTCCTCTATCAGCAGAACTGCAGGCTACCCCATGGACCTCATCATACAAGCCCCCTCAGCTCCCCATGTATGATGGGCACTCAGATCCGAAGCAGTTCCTGATGAGCTACGAAGCAACTATATCTTCGTACGGGGGCAATACTGCAGTCATGGCGAAGTCCTTCGTCATGGTAGTCCGGAGTGTGGCATAGACATGGTACTCCTCTCTCCGGCCAGGGACGATCACGTCATGGCACAAGCTTAAGGACATGCTGGTCACCAGTTTTCAAGGGTTTCAAACGAAGCCAGTCACTGCTCAGGCCTTGTTCCAGTGCACTCAAGACCATGAGGAGTATCTTCAGGCATATGTCCGAAGGTTCTTGCGCCTGAGAACACAAGCGCCTATGGTGCCCAATGAAATCGTCATTGAGGCCATGATCAAAGGTCTTCGGCCAGGGCCTACAGCTCAATACTTCACCAGGAAACCCTCTCAGACTCTGGAGAAGCTGCTTCAGAAAATGGATGAGTACATCCGGGCCGACAATGATTTCCGCCAAAGAAGGGAGGAAGCTTAAAGATTTTCTGAGATGACTAGGGGCTTCGGAGGAAGAATTCACCCTAGGCATGACAGATCAATCCACAGCTCCAGTCAGAACGATGACAAAGGAGGCCAGTCTTAGAGGCCACAGCACAACTCGCAGTCTTTAGAACAGCAGCAAAGCTTCTTCAGGCCACTAGCTCCAAGGGGTTGAGGCAGCAGGGGCTTCGGAGGAAGATATGGGGATCAGCCCAGGAAAATCTATTGCTTATTTTGTGGTGAGAACAAGGGCCATACTACAAGAACGTGTCAGATCACCATTCAGAAGCAAAAAGAGATTGTTGAAGCATAAGCTCAGCAAAATCAGCCGAAGAAGGTCCTACATACTACTTCATGCCACTCTCCCTACATACCAGAGTATGTGGGCAATCAACCTGCAACTTCTATTGCTTTGGCAAGCCATTCACAAGCTTCCTGGCCTCAGCTCCCACCACCACCACCACCACCACCACTGCAACCTACTTATACCCGAAGCCAGCAGCCAGAAGGGCGCCAACATCCACAACAACAACATGACTTCAGGGAAGAGTCCGAAGCTCGTACAGTCGACAGCACTGTACCAGAATTGAAGCAAATTTATTGAGGAATATCCTATTTTTTGAATTACCTTTGTCTTTTATATCACTTTACTTTTTTGTATGAATAACAATGAAAATTTTAGTTTCAACTTCTTGTAATAATGCTGCAAATACTAGAATGAAATATATCTTCTTCACAGATTTATGAAGCTCAAAACACGACCCTTAAAGTGAAGCAGATTTCGAAGCTCAAAAGTCGTTCCCAAGGGAATGCAGAGCCTAAAATGATGAAGCTACAAAAGTCGTTCCTAAGGGAGCGCAGCGTAAGTTTTTTGCTCAAAAGTCGTTCCTAAGGGAATGTAGAGCCAAAATTGACGAAGCTACAAAAAGTCGTTCCTAAGGGAGCGCAACGTAAGTTTTCTGCTCAAAAGTTGTTCCAAAGGGAATGCAGAGCCAAATACCGCTGAAATATAAGGCGAAGAAGTTCAAAAGTCGTTCCTAAGGGGATGCAGAACTTATGCCGTCGACATAGAAGGCGAAGAAGTTCAAAAGACGTTCCTAAGGGGATGCAGAACCTATATCACCGAAATAGAAGGTGAAGAAGCTAAAAAGACGTTCCTAAGGGGATGCAGAGCTTGTGTCTTACAGAGTGGGTGCGTGGTTGTGTGTCTTCGGCATCTTCATCATTTCGCATCATATCATCACATCATTTTGCATAACATTACATCATATACCATACTGCATTACCGGCTTAAATACGAAGCCAATCTTTGGAAAATGCTTCGTTAAAATGAGAATGTGCTAAGGCATGAAGTAAGCTTCGGGAAATACAATTTTATCAGGCCTGTCATAAGAGAGGACATTTTTCTTTACGAAGCATGAAAAAAAGGGAAGGTGTTTTTTTGCT
Source organism: Zea luxurians (assembly GCA_029449295.1). Taxonomy (NCBI): domain Eukaryota; kingdom Viridiplantae; phylum Streptophyta; class Magnoliopsida; order Poales; family Poaceae; genus Zea; species Zea luxurians. The sequence continues at coordinate 41,934,932 of JAOPSE010000022.1, read as the reverse complement.
GAAGGCTCAAAAATAGTATGTGAGTAAATTTCATGCATCGCAAAGAAATAAATTGCAATAATTTACATATTCGATTCAATGTCGCATATATCAAATGTTACACAGTTTCATTACAAAAAGAGGTATAATCTTCCTTTATTAGTTTTATACATCAAGCTTCACAAAATGATTATTACAACAAAACCTATTCCTCTCTAAGGACTTTTTCTGCAATTTCGTTCAGTAATTTGTCAACGACTTTGTTGACAATGGATTCAACCATGCTTATGATATCCAATGATTCCTTCATCTCTGGATCAGCTTGGGGATCGTACGGTTCCAGCGGTGGAGATAGTTCAGCTGAAATAGGAAAAATCGATTAGTCTGAAGCCACAGAGCAAGTACTGAAGCTAAAAAACCAAAAAATAATACCTATACGTCTTTCGCGTTCTGCAGCTTGTCTTACTTCTGCTCGGGTGTCATGGGTGTCTTTTTCGCTCTTTTTTATAATTTCATGGGCCATTTCTCAGCCACCATTCACCCAGACATCACTGTAAAATTTCCCGCCCATCAAGGTCGCTTCAGCTGAAGGATCCTTCGTATCATCTACGGAGAAGACAGTTTCGGCCTAGGCTATGGCTTTAATGTGATCGCATCCGGCCTTCTCCAAGATGGCTGAAATCCCCCGCGCACCGGAAAATGCGCAGACATCCCCGCGATCACTTAAAAGTTCTTCGAAGGTTTTGGCCTCTCCACTTATCCATTCAATAACGCCTTCGGGGTCGCCTCGAATGAAGTTTTCTTCAGCAGAGTAGGCACCCAGTTTGGCGAAGCTAGATTTCAATTTCTTCACACAATCCAAGGATTTCTCGAAGCACCTTTCCTTGGATTTGTGAAGTTCTTCAACATTTTTCTCTAGATAATTTTCCAATATTCGCTAATTTCTTGATTAGCTTGTGCAAGCACGTAGTTTTCCTTAGCTTCGGCCAGTTGTCTCCGAAGGTCTTCAATTTCGGTTTTTTGGGCTTCGGCCTGAGCCTTGAAGTTAGCTTCGTCTTCCTTTACTTTGTTTACTAGTGAAATTAAGATTTTGTCTTTTTCTAGACCTTCGTTTCTCAGTTCAATCACTTCCGAACGAAGGTTATTAAGGGCCATTGTATAGCCTTCGTCTTCAGTATTCTTCTGCGCCCTCAGGGCATTACTAAGAATTAAGCCCTGCAAAGAGGAGGAAAAATTTGAGCATGGCAACTACAATACTCCATTCTAAAATTCAAGGTTAACTTATATACCTTTATATTGTTGTATGTTAGGCTGTCAGCAAGTTCATCCTTCGATAAAATTGAAAGGCCGTCTTCCAGCTTCGGGAATCCTATGCTCTTACCTATCTCCCAGCAAACAGATATTTCTTTGTTATCCGGGAGACAGTACAGAAAATCTTCTTCGTTACTACCATTGAACACTAGAGCCCCCTTCGGATATTTCAACCTTTGGGCGTAGTGTCTGGCCTCTAGTATTTCTTCTTGGGAGAGTTTCTTTCCCGAAGCATGACGAATGATGTAGTCAACATTTTTGTTCGAAGCTTCGGGAGCAGGAGCCTCGATCTTTTCAAGTGCAATCTGCTATGTCATTTTTTCCTCAGGCGCGGCAGGCTCCGTCCCGGTAGGCACTAAAGGCCCAGCTTCGGCTTCAGCCTGAGCTTGCGTAGCTTCGGCTTCTGCTTGCCCAGTTTCGGCTTCGGCTTGCATCTTGGCAGCTTCAGCAACTTTCTTTGTAGGAGCAGGGCTCGAGGCCTTTGTAGTCTCCAGCACAGCATCCAGCACAATGGCCATTCTCCTCCTCTTGGGAGTTGCAGCAGAAGCCTTTTGCACCTTCGGCAGTTTTGACTCTGTCGGAGGGCTCAGAATTTGTGGCATTTTTATTATTTCTTCAACCCATGACTCTTCAGCCTTATCAACCTTATCTTCGACTGCTTGACTGTATGCATCTTCAGCATTATAGTTGGATCTTCAACGCTCTGTGTAATTGAAGCAGCTCGTCTTGCTTCACCAAGTGAAGAGGCCCCTTCGACAAAATCAAGCACCACAGCCGGTTCGATGTACCGCGGCGTGTGGGTCAAGACCTTCATCTTCTTGCTCTTCAGAACACCAGCGGTGGCCGAAGCTGCGGGGGCCGAAGCAGTAGTTTTTCTTTTTCTCCCTTGACCCTGCGGTGGGTAGTGATAATCATGGTATATAAAGCCTATGGCATCAAATACCCTGTTTAATCTTTTCTTCTCTCGGCCCCCGAAGGCTGCGGACAAAGCATTATCTTCGGCCTTACTATATGCCCCAAGTAGTTCATCGCTGATAGCCTCAATACTTTTTAGCCAATCATCATTGGGCTCATCAAATCGGTCTCTGAACCTGAAAGTATATTTCAGTCGAATCAACACACCTTCAGTTGATTCAGTAGTAGTATCCTTCGGCATATCCCAGTTTTCCACAAGTGGCCATACTCTGTACACTATATGCTCTTGAACAATATCCCTTGTGCTAATGAAGGCACAGACGTTGCTAAAAGCCTTCTGGCAAGCTTCATCATTCTGATCGATTACCACCTTCGGCCTCCAAAGGCCGAAGCGAGACCAGATAGGACGTTGGATGATTTCCTTAATATCTTCCCTTTCAATTAAATCATTCTTAACATAAAACCACTCTTCCATCCAGGCTCCAGGCCATCTCTTCGGAATGAGGGAACTAGATGGCTTGCATTGGATCGACTAACGAATCCGTAACAACCGAAGTTGTTGTGATATTGCTCCTTCCCGGTGGCCTTCGTCTCATACAGGAGCTCGTGCATGCTGCAAAAGCTTTTTGCGTTGGGTTCCAACCCTTGGCTTCTCACAGCCCAAACAAACAAACCCATCCTGATTATAGCTTCAGGCATAAGTTGATGAATAAAAATCTGAAATGTCTTCAATACTTCAACCAAGAACCTGCTCAATGGAAACCGAAGCCCTGCTTTCAAAAAGCTTCGGTAGATAGCCACCTCATTTGCTTCAGGAACAGGAGCAGTGCTGTCCCCTCTAACCCTCACAATAGTTATGTCGCGGAAGTATCTTCCTCTCATAGCATCAACGTGACTCTATTTGATAGTCGATTTCCCGAAGATGGTATGGCTTGGTCGCCACGGTCGATCTTCAGAAACTTCGTCTCCACTTTCTACATCATACTCGTCACTGTCGTCAGAATCCTCAGACAGTTCAGCTAGTATTTCTCTTGTAATCTTTTCCGTGTTCGTCTTTGCCATGGATTCTAAAAACCTAGAAATGAAAGGATCTGCAGCTTTCTTCTTTTCATAAAGCTTTTCTTCCTCAATTATCTTCTTTTCCTCGGACATCTTCTCCCCAGACATGAAACAAAAACACGTCTTTCAATCGAAGCTCTAACAAACTTGAAAATCAAGCGAGAGCTATTGAGCAAGAGCCAGATATTTTAGAAAATAACGCGAATAGCCGAAATAGCGCATCAAATGCCGCTGCTATGGGTTCATATTTATACGCCCAGAGCCTTGCAGCTTGGCGGGACCCGCCTGTCATTGACTATTGCTATTCTAGCAAAGGGAAGGTGTTTTTTCGGACCTTCGGTTTAAGGCCTTCGTTCACATCGCAATCTAAATTCATTGTTACAACAAATTAATACTGCGAGGGGCTACTGTTGGGGGCCTTCGTCTTCCGAAGGTCCTCAAAAACATGATTTAACAAAGTTTCCCAAGTGTAATGTATGTACAGGTACCTTCGGACTCAGAATGAAACTGTACACAATATCAAAAGCTTGGTCGAGACAAAGGTTGATGCTGCTCTGAAGCTACGCACAAAGGAGCTTCGGCTCAACGGCAGGAAAAGGAACCAACTTAAAGGGGAAAAGGCTATCTAGTCCTCGTTGGATTGTCCTTAAGTCAATAGTAAACATAAAGGACATGAATGTAATTTTACACAGGCTGCACCCTGTGCCTATAAATAGATGAACAATACCCCCGTACTGTTCACGCTGACTTGTATTCGCTCGTGTGTCACACTTGGACTTTTGCCTTTTGTCAAGCCGAAGGTACAAATATAATTCAATATTGTTTCTGTTTATCCATGATAATAAAAAGAAGACATATTAATGATGTCATATGATTATTCATGTTGCCTTACATATTTCATATGCTTCTGCTTTCATTAATATACACTACGATGATGAAGGTATGTCCTTCATAACCTTCGTCTGAAGATCATTATATCCTAAGGGAAATAATGCTTCGAAGGACGAAGGGCACTAACCTTTAACATTATGTGTTGTCTTGTTCTTAACTCATAGCATTTAAGAACAAGTCCCCAACACTTGCTGTACCTAAACCCTTCCTACCACCTTTGGGTGCCTTGGTCCAACTGTTCTAATACATTTTTAGGCCAACAACTAGGATGAGTACATGGAACACTTATTCAGTACTGCTCTCTGTTACTGACTTGTGTGCCACAAATAGTTATTTAGTGAGCCTTCCGAAAGCTCCACCTTTTCTCTCGAGCAGAACAGGTAATCCTTTGCAATCACACCTACAGTCTTTGGGCAGTCACACTAGCTACCGTGTGCCACTGCAGTGCTGGTAAGAACCTTGTAAGAGCGGGGTAAGACGCTTTCATAACTTGTGTTCCACCACCGCACCTGAGAGTAAAATTTGTGGGTTTCGTACTGTTTGTTCGTTGCCTTTTGTCTCTATTTTGTACTAACAGTGATAGGACCAAAGAATATGCATCGACATGTTGGAGGCTCATCCCTAGGGATGGCAATGGGTCGGGTTCGGATCGGGTATGGTAAATATCTGCCCGTGACAATACCCGCGGGCATTACTCATACCCGCCCGCGACTATACCCGCGGGTAGGATTTTGTACCCGTGCCCGTACCCATCGGGTATCGGGCGGGTATCGGATACCCGCGGGTATAATTACACTTCACACAAAAAACACATGGTTGTGAGTATTCAATTCACACTTGAAGCCACACTTGAACCAAATTCAAAGTATTCAATTCAACAAAACAGTAAAGGTCTCTTGGAGTTTTGGACATGGCGCTGGAGGACGGCTTCACGGCGACGTGCTTGGCTGCCGGTGTCCGGGCGGACAGGGGCTGGGCTACCGGTGGCCGGGTGACGTGCCCTGCCTGGGATCTGGACCTGGACGCCGGAGTGCTGGACTGCCGGTGGCTAGGGATGGCAATATTACCCGTGGGTTCAGATATCCACGGATATCCGACCCGTCGGGTTCGGTTTCGGGTACAATATTTTACCCACGGGTCTTACCCATACCCGACCCGAGGTAACATTGGGTCGGGTTCGGATATTGTACTTTACCCGCGGGTACCCGCGGATATCCGAAAATATGTAAATAGGAGCCACCGAGCCAAGTAGTCAATTGTGGCCCAATTGCAGGCCCAACTTGTGACCGACTGGGCTAACCCTAAGCTCTTCAAGTCCCACCCGGTGTCCCGGCCGCCAGCAGTACTGCAGTAGGCATCAAGGCATCAAGCCGAGCGAGTGAGCGACCGCGCGCGCCGACCCTGCCGTCCTGCGTCCGGTGTACCTGCCCCAACCACCCAGCCGCCACCCGCCAGCAGCAGGCATCAAGCCGAGGCGTCGAGCGACCCTAGGATCCTGCGTCCCTAGCACCTGGCTCCTTGCCTTTGCATCACTGCACTCCAAGGCCCTTGCGTCACTGCACTCCAAGGCAGGAGCCGGCCACCGGGCCCAGGCATATCCCAAGCTGCTACTGCCAGCCGCCCAGCCACCGGCAGTCCAGCACTCCGGCGTCCAGGTCCAGATCCCAGGCAGGGCACGTCGCCCGGCCACCGGTAGCCCAGCCCCTGTCCGCCCGGACACCGGCAGCCAAGCACGTCGCCGTGAAGCCGTCCTCCAGCGCCATGTCCAAAACTCCAAGAGACCTTTACTGTTTTGTTGAATTGAATACTTTGAATTTGGTTCAAGTGTGGCTTCAAGTGTGAATTGAATACTCACAACCATGTGTTTTTTGTGTGAAGTGTAATTATACCCGCGGGTATCCGATACCCGCCCGATACCCGATGGGTACGGGCACGGGTACAAAATCCTACCCGCGGGTATAGTCGCGGGCGGGTATGAGTAATGCCCGCGGGTATTGTCACGGGCAGATATTTACCATACCCGATCCGAACCCGACCCATTGCCATCCCTACCGGTGGCTGGGCGGCTGGCAGTAGCAGCTTGGGATATGCCTGGGCCCGGTGGCCGGCTCCTGCCTTGGAGTGCAGTGACGCAAGGGCCTTGGAGTGCAGTGATGCAAAGGCAAGGAGCCAGGTGCTAGGGACGTAGGATCCTAGGGTCGCTCGACGCCTCGGCTTGATGCCTGCTGCTGGCGGGTGGCGGCTGGGTGGTTGGGGCAGGTACACCGGACGCAGGACGGCAGGGTCGGCGCGCGCGGTCGCTCACTCGCTCGGCTTGATGCCTTGATGCCTACTGCAGTACTGCTGGCGGCCGGGACACCGGGTGGGACTTGAAGAGCTTAGGGTTAGCCCAGTCGGTCACAAGTTGGGCCTGCAATTGGGCCACAATTGACTACTTGGCTCGGTGGCTCCTATTTACATATTTTCGGATATCCGCGGGTACCCGCGGGTAAAGTACAATATCCGAACCCGACCCAATGTTACCTCGGGTCGGGTATGGGTAAGACCCGTGGGTAAAATATTGTACCCGAAACCGAACCCGACGGGTCGGATATCCGTGGATATCTGAACCCACGGGTAATATTGCCATCCCTACTCATCCCCCACCACAAGCTCCATGTGCTGGTGCTATAGTGATGTCTCCTGTGGAGGAGGAGGATGACGATGATGTTGATGCATCGCTACGACGACGCCTTGCACGTAATCAACAAGGTATGGGAGTTAATGGTAGACGTCGTCATTATAATCCTGAATTAGACAATGATCCATATGCTAAGATTAAGTTCTCTATTCCTTCGTTCATTGGTTCTTATGATGTTGAAGCCTACTTAGACAGGGAGATGACGGTAGAACAAAAAATTAATTCTCATCTTGTTTCTGAATGACATAGGGTTAGACAAGCCACTAGTGAGTTTAATGATTTTGCTATCATTTGGTGAAATGAACTTGTTAACACACGTACTGCACCACAAACATGGAATGTGTTAAAAGAGGATATACGAGCTTGTTTTGTTTCTCCTTATAGACGTGATCTTCAAAAAATATTGCAACGCTTAGATCAGTGAGACATGTATGTGCAGGAATACTACCCAGAACTTTAGAAAGGTATGCTATGATGTGGGGCAGTTGAGGATCCGAAGGACCAAATAGTTAGGTTCTATGGGGAATTGATGCAGAAAATTCATGATATTGTTAATTATAAAGAGTATCATTTCATATAACGCTTGTTCCACCTTTTGATGCTTGACGCAGCATGCCTACGGATGAGAACTTGGCCTACGCACGACCTAGAGGCCGATGGAACGGAGAGATGACGGGAGCGGCTCCACTGACATACCAAGTGTTTTTTCTGGGCTCCCCCACTGCACCCGGGCAGGGACCCATCAGCCATTTTGTGATGATATTGCGGTAGAACCAAAACCCCGTCAAACCTAAATATGAGGGTACTATCCTGTCAAACGATGACCGCAGGTATAAATAACAACCTAGTAATTATATATATATATATATATATATATTAATTATATATATTAATAATTGATTTCTTGCCAATCAGTACTCCCTATCCGTAAAGCAAATCAATACCTAAAGTTGTTTTAAATTATTTTTTAAAATTTGATTGAATTCATGAAAAGTGCAAGATCTATGGCACCATATTACCACTATAGACACACCATAAAATATAAATTCATAATGTGTTTATTTGGATCATAAGTATTTGGATTATTTTTGTATAAACTTTGTGGAACGAAAAAGTTCAATTTGTATGGAAAGAAAATATGTATTAAAAGTCGTGAATAGGTGGACTTATCCCCTAGAGACCACTCATTCAAACAAACACTGAGCCATTAAAAAACCAGGTAAAGCCTACGGCAGGTACCAGCACAACTGTTTCCTGCGTTGGGATGTTATCGGAAGGAGGGATCAGTGTGTGTGCACGGAGCAAAATAGTCAGAGCCAGCAGTACTACTGCTGCGGAGACTTCTCTAGAGCAAAAGCAGTGTAGGGTCGTGCCTACCCGGTGGCGTGGCCAGGTGGATAGGATAGGCTGTAAAAACTGATGCACATGCAGGGAGGTGGTAGCCGTGCTTCATCCGCGCCTCTCTCTCCTCTCTCTCTCTCTCTCTCTGGGTCAAATGAGCAGTTAGTTAAACGCAACCACCCTGGCAACGGGGACGAGAAACAAATGCAGAGCGGTTGCTCTGCTGTCTTCTCTTCGGCTGGAGGGTGTGCAAATGAACGACGCGGTTCCGTTAGCGGTGGGCGTTTGGTGGAACCACCTCTGAATTCTCACCCCCGTGGGCCGTGGTCGTCCATCCCGCGGGCGCGGCCACGGGAACGAGGCGGACGGACGGGGCTCGCACGACAACCAACACACGACACGACACGACACAACACAAGCGAGAGGAGAAAAGAAGAGCGAGCGCGGAAAGGAGGCCACGGGGCGGGCGGTCGGGCGGTAGTACCCAAGCACAACCAGCCCATCCGCGTCTCGCTCGCCTTCTCTCTCTCATACACACACGGGCGAGTGGCGACGGCCTCTCAGCCCAGTTGCCCCCCTTTTCCGGTTCGGTTGGTTGGCTCGGCTGCGTTTTCCCCAAAACGCCCCCCTGTTCTTGTCCATGTCGTTCGTCTTCGGTTGCTCCAACCGAACCTCCCTCCTCCCCACCCCCCATAAAAGTAACCACCACCCGCGTCTCCCCCGTTCCGTCCCGTCCCGTCCCGTCCCGTTTACTCCACCCCTCATCTCTCCTTCCGCCTCCTCCCCCTTCCCCCGCTGGTGGTCGCCGGCCACCGCCGGTGGGGCCCACTGCTCGGTTCTCCCATTGCTGGCCTGGCCCTCCCCACCGCCTCTGTCCGGCCGGCGTCGCGCGCGAAACCAACCGACCCCAAGGGGAGAGGGAGAGGGAGAGTGAGAGGAACAGGAGGAGACCGCCTGCCTCGGATCCCCGGCCTCTCCCGCCCGCCGGGGGGACCTCCGGAGGTGAATGTGGGACCCGTGCCGCCGGGGATTTCTCTAGAGGCTTCTCCGACCCACCGCCCTGCGACGCGAACGCGACATGGTGAATCCTCCTTCCCTCCCTCCCGTAGATCTGCGCCAATTTCCTCCTCCACTCGCGCGCTTTTTCCTCCAGTCGCCGCGGCAATTAATCACCACCAACACTACTACTAGTAGTATCGTATCGCCTGGTTAGTGGTTACTGTTTGATTCCTCGTCCCCCCATCTTCCTCTGTTTTCGCCTGTTTTTCCGCCAAAAACCAAACCAAATTAGATTCTCTTATATCTAGATTTCATTAGTTGATTAACGGCCCAACCCGTGGATTTTGCCTCCAATTGCAACAATTCGGCAGAAAACCTCCCTAGACACCCGTGGATTGCTTCTTGTACGTGCCAGCTTTTTCCTACCCAACCCGTTAATTTCGTCTGTTTGCCGTCTCCTGATGAATTTCTGCTCCGTCAATGCAGGAAAAGTAGGAGTCCTTTTTTTTATCCGTCAGGGAAAACTCGTCAAATCCGGTCCCTATTAGGAATTAGGGCCACGTTCCCCCTCTCCCATACGGCTATTGGTTTTCACCGCTAGGGTGCTTGTTTTCGCCTCGTTTTCGTTTTGTGCTGGTAGTATATATGAGGTTGCAGAGATACTCCTGCCGAACCGCTAGTACAAGTCAAGTTACGGTTCGTTGTCCGATTCTTGACGTGTGAGCGTGTTTGTGCGCCACCTCCACCGCCCTTTTTCCACAAATTCCTTCTCCTTCGGCTTCACCACCATGGTCGTCACGCATGTGCGTAATTGCCTACTTTGACCGCGTCTGCGGTCTGCTAGGAAGATTTCTCTTCTTTTCTTTCTTCGCGGTGTAGGGGTACACGCCATTTTTTTATGCGTTCTCATTACGCTGATACCTCTTGTTCTAGTTCCGAGGAAAGTTTAGTTGATGACTTAATCATGTTTTATTTGTTACTGCTATTATCGCTAAGCATCTTGCACTGTTATGGATAATTGATTGATTATACAAGCTAGAGCGCGTGGCTGCTAAAAATCATATTGCAAACTGATTGTGACTATGGGCGTGGTATGGAAACAACCCCAGGAATATCAACGTGCCGTGTTTGGTTTCGGTACCTACAGCTTTCTTGACTTGGTTGCCGAGTTACTGCTCTTTTGGTACTACATAAGACCAATCTGTGGTATCCAAACAATTGGTGCTGTTTCAGTCTGCTGTCTCTGTTGGTCAATGTCTACTTGCAATACCGAACTGCAGTACATGTTAGTTTTGTTTGACTGCAAAATTGACTAGTTTACCTACGCCTTAGGTGGAGGGTAGGAGCTATCTCCCTGCAGAGGTCAGGAACGGCCTCGAGACCCTGAAGCGGAGGAGGCTCGAGAGAGTGCGTTTGAGTGCTCAGAACGAAGCTGGCGACAATCCTGCTGTTGCTGCGAGAAGTGGCGGTGATGCCTTGCGGAGCCCCGCTAACTGTGGAGTCAGATTGCATTCCAACAACAGTACAGGTTTACCTGGAAATGTCCATGACAAGAATCCTTTTGCAAAGCGCAAGGTGGAGAAGTTTGATATGTCCAACCTTGAGTGGATAGACAAGATTCCAGAGTGCCCTGTGTATTGTCCCACCAAGGAGGAATTTGAGGATCCCATTGCATATATACAGAAGATTTCACCTGAGGCTGCTAAATATGGTACAGTTGCTTTATTTAGCAAAATATGTATATGATCATTTTTCACTCATTGGTCTAATGGTCTTGCTAGACATTTTGAATAACTATGACTGTTACTTATATTTCAGGTATTTGTAAAATCGTCTCTCCTGTATGTGCGTCTGTTCCTGCCGGTGTTGTGCTGATGAAGGAACATCCCAGTTTTAAGTTCATGACTAGAGTTCAGCCCCTTCGACTTGCTGAATGGGCTGAGGATGATACAGTCACTTTCTTCATGAGTGGAAGGTATGCCCACTGTTTGTCTATTTTCATTATTGCTTTAGCTCATGTTCTGAACTTCATCATTTTTGGCATGACTCCGCAGAAAGTACACCTTCCGGGACTATGAGAAAATGGCGAACAAAGTGTTCACTAAGAAATATTCCAGCTCTAGTTGTCTCCCAGCTAGGTATGTGGAGGAGGAGTTCTGGCGTGAAATTGCTTTTGGCAAAATGGATTTCGTAGAATATGCTTGTGACGTTGATGGGAGTGCCTTCTCTTCATCTCCTCATGATCAACTTGGGAAAAGCAACTGGAACCTCAAGGTGAATATTCTTTCTTTGATCGGCCATGCATGTGTGGTTGTGTGTTGTATTTACTACATGGCCATTATTGATGTTCTTTTGCATGTCTGTAGAATTTTTCATGGCTCCCCAATTCTGTTCTAAGACTTCTTCAGACGCCAATTCCAGTAAGTAACATAATTCTATTAGTTCTGCACATTCTTTACCACATTACATGTCATGGTTGTTAACAATTCTGGTCTGAAAACAGGGAGTGACAGATCCAATGCTTTATATTGGGATGCTCTTCAGCATGTTTGCGTGGCACGTGGAAGACCATTACTTGTACAGGTAAAAATCTTGAGTCTTATGAGAATGGTTAGCTACTTATCTTTTTAAGGCTGTTGATGCTGATTTTGATAATTTGACCAGCATCAATTACCATCACTGTGGGGCATTTAAAACATGGTATGGGATACCAGGCGATGCGGCTCCTGAGTTTGAAAGGGTTGCTAGCCAGTACGTATATAACAAGGACATTTTGATTGGTGATGGAGAGGATGCAGCATTTGATGTCCTACTAGGGAAAACAACAATGTTCCCTCCAAATGTCTTGCTAGATCACAATGTTCCTGTCTATAAAGCTGTACAAAGACCTGGAGAATTTGTTATTACTTTTCCTCGTTCTTACCATGCAGGCTTCAGTCATGGTATGCCTCGTTTTTTCTTTCACGTTTTGGTTTACTGTATTATGTATGTCTATATATATCCTAAGGAATTTTTGAATTTCCCAGGCTTCAATTGTGGAGAGGCTGTTAATTTTGCTATTGGCGATTGGTTTCCTCTTGGTTCTCTGGCTAGCAAGCGCTATGCACTTCTGAACAGAACTCCATTGCTTGCACATGAGGAGCTACTTTGCCGTTCTGCTGTGCTTCTGTCCCAAAAGCTGTTGAACTGTGATCCAAGATCCTTGGACAAGTTGGAACATCCATATTCCCAGAATTGTGTGAAATCCTGCTTTGTGCGGTTGATACGATTCCAGCGACGTGCTCGTGGCCTTCTTGCTAAAATGGGTTCTGAAATATGCTATAAGCCAAAGACATTTCCAAATCTGTCCTGTAGCATTTGTCGGCGTGATTGCTATATCACACACGTGTTGTGTAGATGTAACTTTAATCCTGTCTGCCTACATCATGGTAATTATGTTAATTTTACTGTTTCTGTAGCTTTATTTAATTGTTTTTGGGCTAATTATTTCTTTTAATTGGGGGTACAGAACAAGAACTGCGGAGCTGCCCTTGTAAGTCCAATCGCGTTGTCTATGTTAGAGAGGACATACTGGAGCTAGAGGCTCTATCAAGAAAATTTGAGCAGGATGTCAGCTCGTATAAGGAAGGAAGTTGCATTAGCTCATGTAAGGAGGTTGAGATCTCTGATACTACTGATGAACAACTTCCAAATCTTGGGATTACTCTGGATTTCGTTAATAGTAAAGCTGGTAGCTCAGGCTTTATGACTGTTGATGGAGGAAACAGTTCTTCTGCAGTATCAATTTTGACATCTTCAGTGCATCATGAGGCATATAAGCATACAGAAGCAAGGGTGGGTTTGCTAACCCTCTATTGAGACATTTTTCCAACCGCTATTGTCAGTTAATTTAATTCTTGTTTCTTAGGTCCATGCAACACAATCTAATCACATTTATTCCATTGCGAAGCAGGCAATAAATACATCAATGACCAAAGGAACTTACACTATGGATGAGAGTTCATCCGGCATAGATGGTGCTTGTAATGAACACGGTTCATGTAATGCTTCAGCCATGGAATGCAGTGATAATTCCGATTCGGAGTGTGAAATCTTCCGAGTCAAGCGCAGGTCCACCTCATTTGACAAACCTACTTCTGAAGTTAAGACATCAACCTTGTCTGAACAGCAGGTATGTTATATTTTGATCATGTAGAATTTGTGTTGGCAGAGAGCGAACCATTTTATTTCAATTTATTTCAGTTACCACTTTTTTTTTGCTTTCCCCATGTAGAGTTGCAGTATTTCAAGGTAGTTTATAGGTTCATTGGAAGAAGTGTAATATGTAATAAGCATGATGGTGAAGTTGATGTGTCTTAAAGTCACAAATGTTCAGACATGTTCAGTTTTTAAATAGTATACATATTGGACTCTGCCACATTATATACCCTTGGCTTAATTGATATGTGTCTAAATTATGATTCATAGAATGGAATTCAATTCCAAGGATCCAAATGGGATTAGTTGAATTTCTGGCTCTAGTTATTCAACATTTAAGTTCTTTAAAGCACAAAGTACAAGTTTGCAACATACTTTTCATAATATAAGACTTGCTATCATCAGGTTCTGAGGCGGCTGAAGAAGGTACATCCTGAAGTACAGCAAGTCATCAGTAAGCGTCAAGAAGAATCTGGTAATGGTTCAGTTCGCGCTGCCCACATGAGCCAGAAAAGCTCAAATCCTGCCCCTGCTGATGATGAAACAGAGGACATGGCTCCCATAATGTGGAGAATAAAGCGGCGACAGTCAGAAACCCAAGATGCTACATGTCCTGGTACGAGACCGCAGTCATATCCGCCTTCCAGTGGTGGTTCTGGAGAAGAGTTTGTGGAAAGAACTAGAGATGCTGCAGTAGAACTCCGTCCAAAACGAGTGAAAATCCGGCTACCTTCTAATGCCAGTAGGCAGACTGAGCAGCAGCGCAGTTCAGGGCAGAGATTTGCTAGGGAGGACAGGTTGCCGCTTGGTTTTCCACGTACATTTTAGGGAATCACAGGTGCTACTAACCTCTACTTGAGCAGACGAATTCTTTGTTTAGGTGCACTGTTAACTACAAAACGTGGTGACAGAAGAGAGGAGTGGGAGGGATCAGGTGCAGACTGACTTTAGAATTGGCAGCAAAGGAAGCGGCTGTCTAATCGATTCTTTTGTGCAGCAGGGCCTCCAATTTGAGGCCACTGGGGGCACGCTTAGAAGATACACATGTGATAATATTCTTGTTGCTGGAGGTTCCGTGTCATTGCCGATAGCTCTTTGATGCCTGGCTATCAGTGACACAGATTAAAGAGAACCTCGCTACCTTGATATCTCCGCTAGTGTTTAGAGCTAGCTTAGCTGTTATCTCTCACTGTACCAACGGCCTTTCCCTTGTAATTTCCTGTAAACAGGCTTAGCTGCTACACTATGGCTAACTCTATTCTTTTGTTGGTTTAGCCTTAACGTTAAATTCAATGCATTTCTTTTTCGGTTAGTTGGTACTTGTTATGGTGTTGCTGCTCTCAACTGTGCTCTGTGGGTGGAATATTCTGATGGCATGATATTGATTATTTCTGTCAATAGTAACAATTCGGTTTTTACGTGTAAGAGTGGAATGAAACTACTCTCATCCGTATCCATCTCAAATTAGTATTTATTTTACTTTTGGTTTTTATGTCTATATTTAAATAGAGGATGATAAATTTAGACACACATATATAATATATATATTATGAATCTATTAAAAGGCTAAAACGAATTTTAATTTGCAACTACTAAAATTAAACAGATAGAAACATCTGGAAATACAGTAAATATGAACGGGAAGGGGAGAACTGAGTGAACGATTGATGGGCCAAAAGTCGTGGACATCGAAGGAGTGATGGGGCAAAAGACGACATCGATGTTTATGTGCCGGTTAGTACCTCCGTCCCAGAATAAACGCGTTCAAAATTAGTCCTAAAATATTTAAAAACAGTCCCCAAAATCATCGTCGAAAGCCTATGGATTTGGACGAATTATCAACAATAAGGGCTAGTTTAGGTTTTACAAGAGATTTCTATTTTCCCTTGAAAAAATGAAATCCTTTCAAAAATAGGGTTTCTAAACTAGCCTTAAAATTATAAAAAAATAAAAAAGGGACAAGAACTTATCCCCGGCAGCTGCTGCCCTACCCTTTGGACCACCTTGGAATCATCAACAAAATTAAGAAAGGTAAAAAAGTGACGAGCTTATCCTTCCATACCATCATTTAGACTTTCAAAACTGCATCAGCGCTTCGCTTGTGCCCCTCACTTCCCCTTCTACACCACGTCAGCACCCCGATTTAGTGGGGGTAATTTTGTAATTTTACTTATCTTCTTAGTTTCTACTATATATCCTAAATGCCAAGTATTGACTCCCGGTATAATTGTAGCTTTGCATAAGGATTAGACGTAAGACAAAGAATTTATACTGGTTCACATACATAATATCCTATGGCTAGCTTGAATTAGAACTTCTCTCTTCATATGTGCGGTTACCATAATTGCTAGCTATAACCATGTCTATGATAGATGTGTTGACGTCGATTGGATCCCCTACCCCTTCTTATATGTTGTGGAAGCCAGGGTTACATGAGATCCGATCAACTTATAGGTGTGAAAGTACATTAGATTATCTAACCATATCCCACAAAAAGGGGCACACAACCTTCTGTGTCCGGTGTCTTGATCGCCACATCTACTACTATATCCGGCAACCATAGGCATCATATTGATCATATTCAACCCAACTAATGATCGTGGGCTGATCAACTTCAGCCTAGCAAATGATCATGTTCAAATATATTTGACAATAGCCCCCATAGGACTTGATGAGGAGTTAGTCGAATGGCCCCATCCTCGGGTATTATCGGTCTTCTGCGATCCTTGGGTGACTAGGTTTCCAAGCAATTGATCTTGTTCGTGTGATGGCCACTCCTTGGGTGTCACTCTTTGGGTGTCAAGGGTATTCTATATTCTGATGGCCCGGGTCTTTACATATTAATTGATTCTCACATGTCGAGGGTCTTTGGGTAATAAATATTTTTCCCACGAACCTTGATTTTTTAGATACCATGTGTGCATCCTTTGGTTTGCTAAATATTTTGCATCATTAAGTCATATTATAGATAAGGATGAAGTACACCAGAGAATATGAACTACTTCCTCTTCACCATTGTTGCGCCTATAGTGTCGCATGTTGACTAGTGGAGTCATCGATCTTGACCGTTGGTCTCCTGTTGGGGGCCTTCGTCTTTCGAAGGTCCTTAAAAACACGACTAACATGCTTTCCAGTATAATATACTATCATAGGAAGCTTCGACTTTGAGATGAAGGTGTACATAGTTTGAAAGGCGCAACCTGGAAGAAGGATGGACTAGTTCCGAAGCTGTGGACGGAGAAGCTTCGGCTTAGCACAAGGATGATGATGAAGGACAAAACCGACTTAAAGGGAAAAGACAACTTAGCCCTCGACATCTTACTTTTAGCTAATAGTAAATGTCAGGGACATAAATGTAATTTTACCCAGGCTGCGTCCTGTGCCTATAAATAGATGAACAGTAACACCGTACTGTTCACGCTGACTTGTAATCATTTGCACGTCACTCTTGGATTCTTATCTTCTGTCAAGCCGAAGGTACAAATGTAATTCAATATCATTAATGTTTGTTCATGATCATATAATGAAAATATAAATAAACTAATGATTAAATATGATTATTCATGTTCTTTATATGTCTTATATGTTCCTGCTTTTCATTACATATTGAGATGATGAAGGTTTGTCCTTCATAACCTTTGTCTGAAGATCATTATATCCTAAGGGAGATAATGCTGTAAGGAAAATGGACCCCGGGCCTTTTGGCTAACTGAGTTTTGGTGTTTGATGAACAACACAATCAGTGAACTAATAAGTTTTCTAGTGTTTGTGTTTGTAGTTCACAGGATGCGAAGAGAATTGGACCAAGGCAATGAGGATGCAACACCTCAAAAGAAGACATAAAAAGATGCATAGGAGTCCAATACTCAAGAACAAAGAAGCCCGAAGAAATCCAAGACGAGGGCTGTCAGCCAGCGCCTGGTGGCGCACCGGACATCGGTGTCCGGTGTGCACCGGACTGTCCGGTGTGGCACCGGACAGTCTGCGCAGAGAGGCCGCAGACAGGCGCTCTCTGGCTGTAGCACCGGACTGTCCGGTGTGCACCGGACTGTCCGGTGTGCCAACGGGCAGACGGCAACGGTCGGATCCAACGGTCGACTGCTACAGGCGCCAACGGTCGGCTGACGTGGCGTGCACCGGACATCCACTGTGCAGTGTCCGGTGGTGCACCGGACTGTCCGGTGCACCCGACGACAGAAAGCTACTGCTTTCTGTCCAACGGCTAGTTTGGGGTGTGGAGGCTATAAATACCACCCCAACCGGCCATTCTCAAGTGTGAGAGCCCAAGCAACATACCAAGACACATAGTGCATATTTCCAAGAGCTCAAACACCCAAGTGCTTAATAGAATCACTTGGTGATTAGCGTAGGTGCTTTGCGAAGTGCTTAGGTTAGTTAGACCGTTTTAGCGCTTGCTCTAGGTGAATCCTAGTTAGTTGAGTGAGTTTTGTAAAACCACACAACCCCTCGGCTCTTGCGTGAGTCGTTGTAATTGTACCGTGTGGGGCGAGAGTCTTGCGAGACCGTGACAACCGCGTTTGTGTCACGGCCGCCACCGTGTACCGGAGGGAACGAGGCCCGCGGCATTTCGGCCGGAAGCTCGATAGTGGAGACGGCGGGGAGCGTCCGAGAGGAGCCAGAAGCGGAGCACCACTTGCGCGTGGAGAAGGCCCGCGGCTCTCTACGGAGTTACTCGACCGTGGTGCTTGGCCCTCGCGTGGGCTTCCCTTTGCGTAGGGGCACCAACGAGGATTAGTCGGGACCTTGTGTTGTTCCGGATACCTCGGTAAAAATACCGGCGTCATCCACGAGAGTTTGCTTCTCTACTTAGCTCTTTACATTCCGCATTTACATTAAGCATTTAAGTTTCAATCTTGTAGTCATACTTATTTAGTGTAGATTGAAACTTAGCCTTTGCGGTAGAGATAGCAACACTTAGACAAAACCTAGTTTGCACATTCTAGTTTTTGATTATTTGCATAGGTTTTGCTCTAGGGATTTAATTGTGGCCTAGTTAAGTAAAAGTTTTAGAAGTCCTAATTCACCCCCCCCCCCTCTTAGGCGTCACCCGTTTCCTACAAGTGGTATCAGAGCCCGGTTTGGCTCATTTGAAACGCTTTAGCTTCACCGCTAAAAGAGCCGACGCTTTTTACAGGAAGGGATGGATACCCATAGGCCACCACACTTCGACGGCACTAACTTCCCATATTATAGTGCTAGAATGGCTTGTTACCTAGAGGCCGTTGATTTAGGTGTTTGGAGAGTCACTCGTGACGGGATGAAACCTCTCAAGAATCCCGAGAAACCCACCACGAGTGAGGAAAAAGAAATCCATTTAAATGCTAGAGCCAAAAATTGCTTGTATGAATCTCTTAGCATGGATATTTTCAATCAAGTATTTACCTTGAAAACTGCTAATGAGATTTGGCTAAAATTGCATGAGCTCCATGACGGCACATCCAATGTCCGTGAGCAAAAACATTGCCTAGTCTTAAATGAGTATAATTCTTTTGCCATGAAAGATGATGAGCTTGTTAGAGACATGTATTCTCGTTTGAATCTAATAATTAATGAGCTCAACTCTATTGGCATTAATAAGCTAGGTGATGCGGACATTGTGAGGAAGATTATCTCTCTGCTACCACAACAAAGATATGGGAGCATCATCACCATCCTTCACAATATGGAGGATTTGAGCAACATGACCCCGACCATTGTGATTGGGAAAATCGCGGCCTTTGAGATGTCGCGAAAAATGAGTCGGGGAGAGGAGCCAACTTCCTCAAGACCATATGCTTTTGCATGTGATGAAAGGAAGGGCAAAAAGAAGGCTCCCACTCCAAGTTCCTCAAGCGAAGAAGAGGAAGAAGAAGAAGAAAGTGATGATGATGAAGATAATCAACCATGCACATCATCCTCCGAGGACGAATAAACAATCCGACGCGTCGGAAAGGTAATGAGGATGATCCGCAAGATTAATCTAATGGGTGTGCCCCTGCAGGTCGAGGATCTTCTCTTTAACATTGACAGGAAAAAGCAAAGGAAGAGAGGATGCTTCGCATGTGGGGAGAAGGGCCACTTCAGGGACAACTGTCCAAATATGGCCAAACCCAAAAAGGAGAGGAGCAAAGGCAAGGCGCTCACAAGTGTTAGAACTTGGTATGATTCTTCAAGTGAAGATGAACCTCCAAGGACGCGCAGCCACCGGTCCTCGTCACGATCATCACGGTCATCACACAAATGCCTTATGGCAAGAGGTAACAAAAGCATTCCATCCTCTAGTGATGAAAGTAGTAGTGATGATGAAGGCGAGGGAAAGGCCTCTCTAGAAGAGCTTGCGGAAGCCGTAAAATTTTTCCAGGATGTTTGCACTAAGCAAAAAGCTCAACTTAAAACTTTGAAAAATAAGTTGGTTAGCTCTCAAAATGATTACAAAGGTTTGCTAGAAAAATTTGAAACTTTTGCAAACTTAAATAGTGAGCTATCAACTAAAATTGAGCTATTAGAATCTAGTGCTCCATCCACTGCTACCGATGATAGCCTTATTAAAAAGAATGAAAAACTTAAGGCTAAGTTAGCTAGCTCCCAAGAAGCTATTGAAAATTTGCTAGAGAAAATGGAAATTCTTAGCATACACAATAATGAGCTAACTACTAAGCTAGAAAACATTGGTAGCACCCCAGCAGCATCTTTAGTTGAAATACCTGAAATAATTAAGAAAGATGCTTCTACTTCCTGCTTTGATTCAATTGATGATTCTAACCCCTGCAACCAAGTCGTTGTTGAGAATATTGTTGTAGAGACATGTACGGATGAGGTTGCAAAGGAAAATGAACAATTAAAGCAAGAAGTGGCTCGCCTTGGCAAGGCTTTGTATGACAAGAAAGGCAAAGCCAAACAAATCCGACCTCCACAGGATAACACCACTGCGGGAGTGAACAAGCCTGTAGAGGGAGAAACTGTGATTTGTAGGCTATGCCACAAGGAAGGCCACAAGTCTTTCCAATGCAAGGCGATGACCGGGGATAAACAAAGGCAAAAGCTCAAGCAAAAGCCATCAAGCAAAATCTCCAACACCTACATCAAAAAGGTGAACAAAAAGGATGCTACACCATATTTGATCAAGAAGAAAAAGAATGGAAAGGTGATAGCAATCAAGGCCAACAAGCAAGCCAACAAAGGAAAAGGGGCCAAACGCATCTGGGTGCCAAAAGAGATAATTTCAACCATGAAAAGCACCAAGAAGGTTTGGATCCCGAAAGGGAAGTGAGTGGACCAAAGGTCTACGGGAAATTTGGAGACTTGGCAAAATTGGGATGTATATCATGGGGTACATCATATTGGATCAAGTTTATTGCCAAGTGGGTTAGTGAAAACTTTGGACCCAAATTTCCCACCCATGACTAAGGTAACTAGTTTTATTGTATTCTTCATTTTTAGATATGCGTATCTATTTACCTTCTATCTAGTTTACCTTTCTTGCCTAGTATTACAATTGTTATGTACTTTTGTTTAAAATCATGCATACTAGGTAAATCACATGGTAGGATTGCTTGCTTTCAATTCATATACTTAAGCAAACCTACATGGCTTAAAATGTTTATTTAAGCACGGCACATAGCTTTTATATCACTCCATAGTAAATGATGCATCAATTGAAAATTTTGATTTCTACAAGTTGTATCATTTAACTTATATGTGCCAAAGTTAGGATTATGGATAATTTGCCCCTCTTGATATCAAATCAAAGTGCATGTCTCCTACAGGTATTCAAAACTTGTATGCACACCTTTAGGGGGAGGTTACTCTATAATCTAACACTTTGAGACTAACACCTTTTCAAGTCTATTTCATGTGATAGTCTCATTGTAAGGAAAATGAAGTCCCCGGAGAAAGACAACAATCTTCCACTGCAAAATCTCCAAGAACTCTCATGTCTCTCAAGCTCGCCATTGATCTTCAATTGGTATCTTTTGAGACTACATTCAGTATCATTTACATGTCTTCTCCAATATTTGATTAGACTATATTTCATATCATATGCTTCCATGTTGCAAAAATGCATAAGTAGTTAACTCATATTCTGTTACCTATGCATAAGGGAAGTTAGTCTTTTCAAATCATGTCTTGCACCTCTAATTTTTCACATGCTTTATCCTAAGTAGAGGATCTCTGTCAGGGGAAGTATTTCTTCATCTCTAAAGGGGGAGAAAAACTCTTTCTAAAGGAGAATACTCATTTAGGGGGAGTAATCTTTTAAGGACTCCTACAAGTGGTATCATTCACCTGGCTTAATTTAATATCCTTCTAGTGATATCATTTGATACAATTCTTGTTGAGGGCAAGCTTTTATTTTCTTCCTACATGCTTTTAATGTCTTCCTTTTCGGTGGTTGATGCCAAAGGGGGAGAAGTTTAGGGACCAAAGCAATGAAATCTATATCAAACATCAAACACCACTGATTTAAAATTTTATATCTACAAATGGCTTTTCAAGTGGTTTTGGTTATTTGGTCCAAAAATAGGAAGTAAGTGAATTATGGAGTTAGGGGGAGGCTTAAGTCCATAATATCACATTGTGGGGACAATCATGCATCTTAGCAAGTAGATTGCATATTTTCACTCAAATACTTGTATTATTTGCTTGCTTTGGTTGTGTTGTCATCAATCACCAAAAAGGGGGAGATTGTAAGGAAAATGGACCCCGGGCCTTTTGGCTAACTGAGTTTTGGTGTTTGATGAACAACACAATCAGAGAACTAATAAGTTTTCTAGTGTTTGTGTTTGTAGTTCACAGGATGCGAAGAGAATTGGACCAAGGCAATGAGGATGCAACACCTCAAAAGAAGACATAAAAAGATGCATAGGAGTCCAATACTCAAGAACAAAGAAGCCCGAAGAAATCAGCGAAGAAATCCAAGACGAGGGCTGTCAGCCAGCGCCTGGTGGCGCACCGGACATCGGTGTCCGGTGTGCACCGGACTGTCCGGTGTGGCACCGGACAGTCTGCGCAGAGAGGCCGCAGACAGGCGCTCTCTGGCTATAGCACCGGACTGTCCGGTGTGCCAACGGGCAGACGGCAACGGTCGGATCCAACGGTCGACTGCTACAGGCGCCAACGGTCGACTGACGTGGCGTGCACCGGACATCCACTGTGCAGTGTCCGGTGGTGCACCGGACTGTCCGGTGCACCCGACGACAGAAAGCTGTTGCTTTTTGTCCAACGGCTAGTTTGGGGTGTGGAGGCTATAAATACCACCCCAACCGGCCATTCTCAAGTGTGAGAGCCCAAGCAACATACCAAGACACATAGTGCACATTTCCAAGAGCTCAAACACCCAAGTGCTTAATAGAATCACTCGGTGATTAGCGTAGGTGCTTTGCGAAGTGCTTAGGTTAGTTAGACCGCTTTAGCGCTTGCTCTAGGTGAATCCTAGTTAGTTGAGTGAGTTTTGTAAAACCACACAACCCCTCGGCTCTTGCGTGAGTCGTTGTAATTGTACCGAGTGGGGCGAGAGTCTTGCGAGACCGTGACAACCGCGTTTGTGTCACGGCCGCCACCGTGTACCGGAGGGAACGAGGCCCGCGGCGTTTCGGCCGGAAGCTCGATAGTGGAGACGGCGGGGAGCGTCCGAGAGGAGCCAGAAGCGGAGCACCACTTACGCGTGGAGAAGGCCCGCGGCTCTCTACGGAGTTACTCGACCGTGGTGCTTGGCCCTCGCGTGGGCTTCCCTTTGCGTAGGGGCACCAACGAGGATTAGTCGGGACCTTGTGTGGTTCCGGATACCTCGGTAAAAATACCGGCGTCATCCACGAGAGTTTGCTTCTCTACTTAGCTCTTTACATTCCGCATTTACATTAAGCATTTAAGTTTCAATCTTGTAGTCATACTTATTTAGTGTAGATTGAAACTTAGCCTTTGCGGTAGAGATAGCAACACTTAGACAAAACCTAGTTTGCACATTCTAGTTTTTGATTATTTGCATAGGTTTTGCTCTAGGGATTTAATTGTGGCCTAGTTAAGTAAAAGTTTTAGAAGTCCTAATTCACCCCCCCTCTTAGGCGTCACCCGTTTCCTACAAATGCTTTGAAGGACGAAGGTCTTTAACCTTTAACATTTGTGTTTCCTTATTCTTAACTCATAGCATTTGAGAACAAGTGACCAATATCTCCCTACTAGTGTATGTAGATGTAGCTATCTATGCCAAGGAAAGGGGAGCCCTTTAGTCTCACTCCCAATCTCCTTTGTTCATCCTTCAACACACTAGTGGGGAACATTAATTTTTATAGTCATCGCCACGACTTCCTTCGTCCCCCAACTGGTACATCATTGCTGGGAGAAGCCTTCAATATCGGCTTTGTCATCACTCTGGAAAGGCCATAACTTGAATGTTGCAAAAACACATTCAAGGATCTCAGTATAGAAAATTATTACAAGGCCTAGCTCCTAGGACCACTGCTCCTAGGGCCTCATGCTTTGAAAACCTACCCTAGCTTCAGCCAAGGCAGAGAGGCCTAGCTCCTTGGGCATCTTGATCTTGAGGCACTCCGATGGAATAAGACTACACCGATGCATCCCATTAGAACGACCAAGGGGCTTAGGGACCTAGACTACTCCAAGTTTGGGGCACTCCCATACTAATGAGAACTAGGCCACAAGAATGGAAGACCTAGGGTCCTTCATGCTTCGAGGCACCACCAGCTAGAATAACCTAAGTACCTAGGGTCCCCTAGGGGCTCATGGCACTCTTAACTGTAGAAACATTTAGCCTCTTAGCGGCCCTTTTCTAGCCTTCAAATTCTTAAGGTTCCCAACTGAAATTCGCCTAGAGGTGGGGGTAAATAAGCGAAACCTAAAATTTATCACTTAAAAACAAATACTTGATCCCAATTAGTGGTTAGAACAAGATGTAAGTCAATCAGAGTAAGGAGACAAGTTCAATCTTGCAATGAATTGCTCTTATGAATGTGTAGGATGAACTTCGAAACAATACTAAGGAATTTGTATGAATATCAATGCAAGAGAAATTAGGAGGAAAGGAAGAAAAGAAATTGTAGAAAATCAAACACAAAGACACGATAATTTGTTTACCAGAGTTACTTTTGCCAACAAAACCTATGTCCCCATTGACCAGTTGTGGTGGAACCACCCGAATTATTCCAACTTAAGGGCCTAAGTCCCGCCTTGAAGGCTAGACCACACTTAAATGGAAATAAACCGTGAGTCCCTCGGATCTAGTCCGACAAGGCCACTAATAGGATCAAGTACCACATACTCACTCGAAGGTGAGGCACAGAGAAAATACAATAAAGCATAAACCATAAGTTAAAGAGGTACTTAATGTTATTACATCATCATCGGAGTTTTGCAAAAGTAGTAACCATTGTTCTCAATGCAGCGAAAATTAACTAACGGTAAATAAAAGGGAGGATGGGGAAGCCTGGCCCATCACTCCTCATGTTCCTCTCCTGCTGAGGTAGGGTCCCACTCGACTGTCCACCCTGGTGGCAAGGTGGTCAGCCAAGTCACTCCAGCAACCATATCCTCTAGAGAACCTGTAAAAATTATGCCACAAGCAAGGCTGAATATACTAATACTCAGCTAGACTTACCTGGTGTGAGTAGTGTACTCCTCTACCTCTAGACATGCAGCTGTTTGGCTGAGGGGTTTGGTTTGCCAAAAGCACTAGCTGAGTCTAAAACAAAGTTTAGCTTTTCAAGTTTTATTATAATCCTTTAGACTAGATGAGTACCTAGCTATTCATACATGGTATCAAACATTATTACAATCAACATCTTTTGAATGCCACCTTATTCCACTTCTTACTCGATGCAGTACAATGAATCAAGCAGTCTCATTAGCTGTAAGAAGCAGACGATTCGAATCGAGTTTTAACCTTGTATGGCAAACCTAAACACACGACATGACGAGGCACTCCATCCCCACACACATCAATCGTCCCCATCGATTCCCTGGCAACAGAACAGGGCTCACGGCCTTGGCGTACAATGCTCCAATTGTCCTCGGCTGCCACCGTGCAACGGTCGCACTTGTACCCACCATAATCCAGCATGGGAGACTCCGTCTCAGTTCCAGTGAGGGGTAAAGTCTGTGGGCAGGTTCAATCAGGTACTAGGCTTATCGGTTACCATATTTCCCGACATGTGTTTAGTACGTTCAAACGCTTGACACAGGTACCACACATTAATCCTTATTCTAAATTTTTTATCTCGTAGACAACACATCCCCATGGATCATTGTCCACAGACCATTATCATTCTGATATAAAAATGGATACAACCAATTCCTAACCTCACACAAGTGCTGGAAAAATCACTCGACTTCTACTGAGATCCCTAATTAGTAAAGCAACTACTCAACCTAGCATACTAGTATCCATCTCAAAAGGAATCCTGTGTTCATGCAACTAGGGTTTTCAGACAATTCCTACACTTAAGTGCACAGTATAAACCTACAATCATTAAGTGCAGTAAAATAGCATATATAATGGTTATGCATAAAACCGGAGCTTGCCTTCAAAAGCTGGGGCAGGTAGATCCTCCGTAGCAGGCTCTGGTGCTGGCTCCTAGACTACCTCCTGAGCAACTCCTTGCTCAGGAATGAGGACGTACTCTCCGTCAGCGAGGTTACAATCTATCGAATGCAATGAATAAGATACATGCATGTTAATGATATGTCAATTTAGTAAATACTATGTATGGTGAAACAATATTAAAGCAGTGGGTAAACTAGGGTTTCTTTATCGGATGGTGCTCTTAGTGTTTTATACTCACCTGTTTTAGGGTCTTAAGTGAAATTATGAATTTAATCATCTCTTTTATGTTTTATTGGACACTTAGAGAGATTTAGTTGTGTAATATTAATTCCTTCCACAATTCCCTTTTTACTTTCTATTTATTCTTTTTAGAGTGATCTTGAACTACCATAGTGATTTAGAATTTTTCAAAAATGTTGCAAAAATTACAGTGGGTAAACATTGGTCTCTATAGTCTATTCTACAAATTTGAGGTTAAAAATAATTAATATAAACTTTGGGCAAAAATAACAAAAGTGAGGGTAGATGGTCACTTTATACTACAACTCTGATTTTGGTGGGGGTTTCTATACAATTTTTTTGCTAAC
The DNA here is from genome assembly GCA_029449295.1 of Zea luxurians. Taxonomy (NCBI): domain Eukaryota; kingdom Viridiplantae; phylum Streptophyta; class Magnoliopsida; order Poales; family Poaceae; genus Zea; species Zea luxurians. The sequence continues at coordinate 41,908,417 of JAOPSE010000022.1, read as the reverse complement.
ATCTATGGGTAATAACATACTTCTGTGCCAAAAATCACAGAAGGTGACTTAATGGTTATTTAGTTGTGATTTTCTAAAGTTTAATGTCAAAAAGACACTTATAACTAACTTGTTATTTAAAAAATATCAAACAACAGAACTTGTATTTTTCCTAGATTCATACTAGCAGAATATTAGTTATCCCTAGGGTTGGGGTGGGTCCTCCCTAGGGTTATTTTTCTAGGATTTCTCTAAGTTCTTACTGTTTTATTAAATAAAATGTGGTGCATTTTCTTTGTACTAACAGAGGGTTCAACAAAATTTTCTTATGAACTACATCACCCAAGCAAGCTAGGAAAAATGTGGTTGCCCTTTGGTTCTCATTTTAACTTCTCCTTTTCATTTTCTTAAGGTTTGGGTCAATACAAGTTTTAATGGTTAATCACTTCTTATCCTAGTATACTGGGGAGTTTAACATTTTTAAACAGTGTAGTTGCTAGCTAAGGACATCTCCAATTTTTATCAACCTTAGTACTAAAGTATTTTATTTTCCCTTTGTTTATTTAGTTTTGGGCAGTATACTTATTTAAATTAAAACTCTAAAAAGTATTGCAGAAACCAGAGTGTTTATTATTTTTGCTGAATAGTTCATAATATTTAGGACCTGGCAAAATTAGTTTGTCCAAATTTGGTTCAATCAAACTCAGTGTATGAATTGTCTAAGTACACTGCTTATTTGAAAAAGGATAAATCTAAAGGTTTAAGAAAAACAGCTTTGCACCGGGGCCCCTGGGGTTTTCCTTAACCAAACCTTACATCCGTGCCCCTGGGAAACTATTCACCAGAGTCACTGGCATTTCCAAATAGCCCCCGGGCTTTTTCCTTTCTCAACCCACGCTCCCTCCTCACCGGAGCAGTAGCCATAGGGGTAAAACACGGTGGCGCGGCTTACCAGCGCCGGGAGAGGTCCGGTGGAGGGTCTGGTGAAGTCCGGGGCTTCTGGCGGTCACGCCGAGAGGCGGATCGCCGGCGGTGATGGTCGAAGTAGGGCTGGCCGCGTGCGCAGGCAGTTGGGCTCATCGGCGGCGCGTGCTCCGGCCTGCTCATGGCGGTAGAGTTCAATCAAACCTCACTGGGAGCTTCACTAGATGTCAAGGATGCTGTAGGCGTAAGGAATCGATGAGTGGCTTACCGTGCAATGTGGTCTACGTGCGACATCGGCCAATCGAAGTCCGACGACGTCAATCTGGCGCCTCCGACGAGGTGGTGCTTGGTCTGTGGGCTTGGGGAGCTTCACTGAGATCCGGGGGAGCTAGCCGAGGGATTGGTTGGGGTGGAGGAGGGCTGGAGTGGCCGGTCCACGATGGCCAGGGCTCAGGCGGCCGCTGGCACGCCGTGCGCAGAGGGAACGCCAGTGAACTGGCGCTCAGGCGGGGTTGGGAGTGAGCGGGGTGTACCGTCGAGGCCAGGGTTGGCTTTATAGTCGTGGGCGTGGGCATGGCGCGGCGCGGCGCGGCGTGCGCGGGGCCGAGTGACGGGGCGTGCTATGGCATTGCCAGGGCGCGTCGAACACGTGGTCGTGTTATTCTGCCCAAGTTCTTGCGCCTGCTGAGGAGCCAAACATGCGTGTCGGAGAGAAAATCCTCCGGCCGGGTGGCGGAATACACCCGCCCTAATCCTAAGATGAGGAGGGGGCCTAAGAGGTTGCCTGTTTGGTGAACTCGGGGTGAACACAAGAGCACTCGAGGGTTTATAGTGGTTCAGGCCGCCGGAGCGTAATACCCTACCTCCACTGTGTGTAAGTTGTATTGAGTGTGTGTTGAGCGTGTGTCTAAGCATGTTGAGTCTGTCCCTTGTAACGCTGTGTCCCTTCCCTTTTATAGTTTAAGGGAGGTACATACAAGGATGCTGAGCCCCAACATACGGGCCCAGGAGCATAATGGTAGGAATACATTATGTGAATAGTAAATGCTGACAGCACACAAAGATCCTCCGCCTTAGTAATGCGTGAGTAATCAGCGGGAGTCATGATGACTGCAGTCCATGCAGCATTGATAGTCAGTAACCCTTTTCTTGGAAACGTGCGAGTAATGGTGAGTAAGAGCATGGCCCACGTATCGTGGACTAAGCACGCCGCCTGTTAGTGGAATGGACAGGCGCACATCTTATCCGTAATGAATGTGAAGGCACGCGTAGCCCAGAGGCGTCATGCTAGGTTCCACCCGTTGGCTTATGCCACACGCAGTATGCCACGTGGTAGCATCGGGTCTCCGCCTAGGCGGGGAGCAGGAGTGTATGCGGATAGGTCCGGATCCCACCAGACCAGGTCTGGACACGTGTCAGCACCAGACCCCCGCCTAGGCCCTGATTAAGGCCTGAGTGTGTTCTGTCCTGGAACCTTGGGACCCTACTGTGGGCGGCCCGGACCCCATACAGGGGGGGTCCGGATCCCATTCTAGGGGTCCGGTCCATACACGTGGGGGTCCTGGACCAAACTTGGAGGTCCGGACTGTATATCCAGGGGTCCGGCACTGTCCCATGGGGGTCCGGACTCACTGTTGATGCCTTGGAGTATATCACTTTCTCTGGACACATGGCAGCCCCAGACCCGCCCATGTGGTGGGGTTAGGCGCTGTTGCTGACCCAGAGTAGTCGCCCGAGGCTGGGGCGAGTCATGGCCTGGTTCCACATACAACTCTTTTACCACGCGACTAAGAGTAGCCGCGTGGGTACTGTGCTTTTATACAACAGTAAGGGGTACCCTAGTTTCAGTGTACCGACAGTGGCCCCTAGGCCCACCTCAGGGGAGGATGCGAGCCTGCAGGTGGGGCCAAATCTTGTACCTTGCCTCAATATGGCCTGATTGGTGGTTGGCACGCCGTTTCAGCGCGTCTGCTGACACACCCACTGTCAATCACCTTCGATCACACCAACTGCCATATCTGTCCCCGCGACTAACTGACCCACGGGCCCCCATGCCTGGTGGTTTCGTCAGGCCATGCGTGGGGCGCCTCGTTGTCGTTGCCTTGGTTTAAAAAATTACCTTTTGTCTTCTGCAGCAGCCCCAAGGAGGCGCACTACAGGCGCGTGCGGCTGTTCGCTCTTTCTGCACCCGAAATCCGGCACACAACCTATATGACTTATGGACTCAGGCCCTCGTGTCACAGACTGGGCTGCCTGGTCCTAGGTACCCGTCGAGCAGGATTTATTGCGGCGATTCAGGGGCACGCGGAAGGGTTTCCCTGAACAAGGACTCTGGTTTTCTTGAAAAAGGATTCACCCCACGTGCAGCAGTTACCTTTTCGCATTCTCTCCCAATCAGCTACGCCCCTTTGCCTTCGTGCTCCTCTGCTCTACACTCGCGCCGCCGCACTCGCCATGGCTTTGCTTGGTCATCCCGACCGCTTGGGTGGACCGCGCCAGGGCTCGCCAAAAGAATCCTTGCCGGCGCTGCTCCACTTAGCGATCTCGCCGCTGGGGAGTTTGTGCTGTTCTCCTCCTACATCTCTTGCAGGTTGGCGCTGCTGATTTCGCCCTTCTTCCTACTGCTGCTGGAGGAGTTTGGGCTTCAGCTTCAACACCTCATGCCCCACTCCATTCTCCAGGTAGCCATCTTCGTCCACCTCTGCGAGATGTTCGTAGGTGTGGCCCCCTGCACTTCCCTCTTCCGCTACTTCTTCGTGCTGGTCAGGTCTAGGAAGACTAGGGACCACATTAGTGCCTACTACATTCAGACAAGGCCAGATCCGGTTGTAGTCTACATCCCCACCTTTGGTGGAGCGAGGTGGGAGAACTGGCGTAGCGACTTGGTGATTGCCAGCACTGAGGCCAACGACCGCCTCGTCCTGCCGTCCAATGGGCCATCCCTCGACCGCAAGCAATGGAGGACCATGTCGTCCCTGTCGCCAGAGTTCCTGCCCGTATTGGACAGGATCAAGGTCTTGGCCACGGGTGGCCTAACGTCAATGCACGTGGTCGGGGACCTCCTGAAGTGCCGGATCATGCCGCTGCAGAGGAGGCCACGCCTATGCTACTGGTTCACCGGCCCAAATGACATCGGCAGGATTCAGCATGGGCCGGGCACCGATTTGTCCTAGAATGAGCTAGAACTCCTGGTGGTGGGATTACTGGGGAGACTTTTGTCCCTGAATCCCTGATACTCCCCCAGGCCACCCTGACACTCTATGATGACTTAGGGCTGAGGACGGCGATCCTGGCCACGCTGCCGACCCTCGATGACAGCGGCGTGGCGGTTCGCCAGACCGGCGGCCGGGACCCCTTCACGGGATCCGGATCTCCGATGCACCGGTTGGAGGTCCCTAGCCCACCGGTGTGGCTCCCAGCGCTAATCCCACCGTGGCCCCTAGCCCCTTAGACAAGGGCAAAGGGGCTGCAAGCAGTGCCTCCGCCCCAGGTAGCTCAGGGGGGTCAGAGGAGGAGAGGCGACGTAGGCTGCATCGTGCTGATGGGTCGCTCGTTTCGGAGCCCCCCAGAAGCGCCAGTGGACTGCAGGTGGGGCCGAGGAGGCCAGCTCCCAGGCCCACGGCGCGCAGAGGCGCGTCAGTCCTCCGGTCCCACCGCCACCACCACCATCTAGGGGTGATCACCCCCAGGGGCACCAGTAGTAGCAGGAGCAGCAACAGCAGCAGGAGCAGTGATCGCCCCGCTTCTAGGGTCACTGGAAAGTCCAGGGCCCCAAGTAAGTGTAGCCCCTTTTTCCATGAGTCTAATCATCATGCCGACAAGTCTTAACCCATCATCTATTCGCCAGGGCTTTTTCCTCCATCGCTCCCAAGGTCACGCCTCCTCTGCCAGATACCAAGCCCACCAATGGGTCTGGCTCTCAGCAGCAGGAATCTGCTAAGGGTGGTGCCGACGGTCCGCCTCCAGCTGCTGCCAAGACAGCGCCAGCGGCTTCTCATGCTCCAGCCGGGGGTCCGGCGGTAGTGGCGCCAGCGTCAGGCGGCGTCGCAGTGGTGGAGGAGATCCCAGCCAGGGGATCCATGCCCACGCTCGACGCAGGAGGCGTGTCCAGCTCCAACCCCCCACCTGCTCCGGAGGAGATGGAGGTGGTGTTTGGGCGGCAACTCCGGTCGGGTGCCGAGCAAGAAGCTGCACCAGTCCCCCTCCCTGCATGTTGTCCCGTGCCCACCAGGTCCTTAGTGACACTTAGGCAGCAATCTTACGGGAATGGGAGGCGCTTGAGGCTAAGCACCAGTGCCTCAGAGACTAACGCACCCAACTGGAGGAGCGCACTAGGACAGCGTCCCGATAGTTCATCTCCGAGCAGTCCCAACTCGAGCGGGATCGCAAGGAGTACAAGAGGGACCTCCAGAGGGTGTGCGCCAGGGAGCTGGAGGTGTCCCGGAGGGAGAAGAAGGTGGCCAGGAGGGAGGAGGCCGTGACCCAGAGGAAGGCCCTCACAACAAAGTACCAGGCCAAGCTGATGCTCTAGACTAGACTCTGGAAGCCCAGCGGGCCCAGCAGGTCAAGGCTATGGAAAGGCTGTAGAAATGGCAGCAGGAGCTCGAGGGCAAGGCCAGGGACGCCGCCCTTGCCGAGGAAAATCTTAAGGCGAAGGAACAATCCTTGGATAGGTGGGAGACAGACCTCGCCAGGCGGGAGACGGATCTCGCCTTCAGGGAAGAAATGCTCACCCGGCGAGGCAAGTTGCTGGCCGAGCACAAGCTCAAGGTAGAGGAAAAAGAGAGGAAGCTGGAGGGAGCAGATCCGCCAGTTTAATGCGGTGCAGGCGGCGCTGGGCCCCTAGGCCATGGAGGCCACCAGGAAGGCCTTTGAGGATCTCCAGGCAGAGCACAGCACCGGGGTCCAGCGCATTGCCGAGTGGGCCGGTGAGGCAAGCACGACACTGGTGCCACTAGGGATGAGCCCCATCCCAGTGTCGGAGCTGCCAGCGTCGGTCTTCGATGCCCTCCTGGTGCTGGACTCCGCCGCCGATCGTCTCTAGCGCCTGGATCAGATCCTCGGTGCCCGCCTGGAGGTAGAGGGCACCAAGCTCTGCCGGGCGGTGGTTGAATACGTCCTGACGTGCTTCCGGAGTCATGACCCCGCCATATCCTTGGCGTCGGTGATCGCTGGTCCGATAGCCGCCATAGAAGATGCCACCCGGGAGAGTGTACAAGACGCTGTGGAGATGGTGGCCGAGCGATTCCAGCGCGATCCTGTTGACGACCTATAGAGACGAAGCAATTGTTCCGCTGGGAAGCGGCTGTAATAACTTTTGGTCTTGTAACATACTTTAAGAACCATTAATCGAGTAAAACTGGAACTTATCTTGTATGTTATTTGTCTTTGCTGTGTGTAGCGTTATCAACTTCCCCCTGGTACTTGGCCCCCCTAGGAGGTAGGCTCGATGTGTCGAGGCTAGATACCAGTATACCAAAGAAAAAAATTGATGGCCCGGTCCCTAGGAGGTAGTCCCTATGGTATGAGACTACCTACATCTAGACTGGGACCTGGACCTGCACACAGCTTCAGCTTTGAAGTGTTAGGAGCACACCCATAGGACCTATTGTCTAGTATCTGTCATCCTTTGATTCATGCAACAGGACCTGCAGGATTTAGCCTAGGAAGCCAAGCCGTATGCCCAGACCCACAGGATCACAGTTCCAAATACTAGGGTACGGAACCATGCTAAGTGGCTACACAACTCCGGACCCCTCTAGGAGACAAGCGCCCATTCTCTATAACTGGTCCGCAGGTTGCTAGACCTCCTGTAGCAGTAGAGGGGTCCTGAACTGCAAGCCTGGCTACTCAATTCGGATGTCATCATACCAGCAAGGGTGGGAAACGATATGGGTGGGTTAGATAAAAAATAATGCACGTAAACTGAAGTAGAATAAAACCATCACAAAAGCACATCTAGGGGGTAAATCCTTTCCTTATAACTCAATATACATGGGTGTAGACCAACAGACGGGCTTACAAGGGCGGGCCTCACCGAATTGACGTACACATATGCATAACCTAGTTACAAAGGAAGAAAACTCAACCCCCCAGTTTTGCTATCATGGATAGAACTTACGGAGATGCTCTATATTCCAGGGATTGGGAAGAGGTACTCCTTCTGTTGTGGCAAGGCGGACACACCCAGGTCGGCATATTTCCATCACCTTGAAGGGTCCTTCCCAACTGGGGGAGAGTTTATGGAGCCCTTCTCGGTTCAGTACTTGCCTTAGGACTAGGTCCCTGACCCTGAGCTCCCTACTATGCACAAACCGTTGGTGGTAGCGCATGAGCGCTTAGTTGTACCGTGCATTTCGGATCGCCGCTTGCCATCTGCGTTCGTCGATGAAGTCCACGTCCTCACGTCGTAGCTATTCATGCATAGACTCATTGAAAGACTGGACCCATGGGGAGCCCATAATGATTTCTGGGGGAAGACAGGCTTTGGCCCCGTAGACCAGGAAGAACGGGGTCTCCTTGGTAGCTCGGCTGGGTGTGGTCCGGTTCCCCCCATAGTACGGACGGAAGCTCGTTGACCCAATTTGCACCATGCTTTTTTAAGCAGTCATAGGTGCGTGTCTTGAGTCCCCTGAGGATTTCTGCGTTTGCCCTCTCCGCCTGGCCGTTGCTCCTGGGATGCGCCACGGACACAAAGCAGAGCTAGGTGCCGATGCCCTCGCAATACTCCTGGAAGAGCCGACTTGTAAACTAGGTCCCGTTGTCGTAATGATACGGCTTGGGACCCCAAATCTACAGACAATCGACTTGAGGAAGAACAGCAGCACCCTGGGTGATACTGACCATAGGGGTAGCCTCTGGCCACTTTGTGAACTTGTCGATAGAGATGAAGAGGAAACGGTACCCGCCGACAGCCCTAGGGAATGGTCCCAGGATATCCACCCCCACACGACGAATGGCCAGGAGGGTGGAATCATCTGCAGAGCCTGAGCTGGGGTGTGTATCTGCTTTGCATGGAACTGACATGCTTTGCAGGACTTTACCAACTCATCTGCATCCTGGAGAGCGGTTGGCCAATAGAAGCCATGCTGGAAGGCCTTACCAACCAGTGTGCAGGATGACGAATGACTTCCGCACTCACCTCCATGGATCTCCGTGAGCAGCTCATGGCCCTCCTCCTGGGTGATGCACCGCATGAGAATGCCGTTGGCGCCACGGCGGTATAGATCCCCTTCTACAACCGTGTATCGTTTAGCCAACCACACTATGCGCTCTGCGGACACATGATCTTCAGGAAGGATATTTTCTTTTAGGTAGTCCTGGATCTCAGAGATCCATGCATCGGGACCACTCTCAGCTACTAGCTGTGGCGCTAAGTGGTTGGCAGGACCCTCTGTAGCACACATAATCCTTGGTGGGTTCTGCTGATGGTATGCCACCGGGACCGCTAGCTTCGAGGTGCTAGTCTCACCCCCTTCGCCCGGTTCGGCAGGCTAGGCGGTAGGTCTCAGCAGCCGTCTTTCGAAGACGCCCTTGGGCATGGGTGCCCAAGTTGATGCCCTCGTGGAGAGTTCATCTGCCGTTGAGTTGTTAGCCCGAGGAACATGTTGCAGTTCTAGGGCAATGAAGTCCTTTTCTAGCTTCCTTATGTGAAGGAGGTAAGCTGCGAGCCTAGGCTCGTTGCAGCTACATTCTTCACGGACCTGCTTGATAATCAGCTGGGAGTCCCCCTTCAAGAGGAGCTGGTGGATCCCTAGGGATAGGGCCGCAGACAAGCCGAAGATTAGTGCTTCATACTTTGCCATGTTGTTGGTGGCCTTGAACTCAAGGTGCACCATGTACTTCACTTGATCTCCGCTTGGGTCGACAAGGACCACCCCAGCACCGCCACCCTTCTAGCGGGCGGACCCGTCGGAGAAGAGCATCCAGTGGGGCTCGGTGAAGACCGGGGCCCTGGGCTCCGCAGGTGTGGGGTCCGAATTAGGATCCGTACCGCCAGGAGCGCTCGGGGGAGGGGTCCATTCCATAATGAAGTCAGCCAAAACCTGGCTCTTGACAGCGTGGCGAGGCTGGAAGTCCAGTTGGAATTCAGCAAGCTCCGTGGCCCACTTGGCTATGTTGCCTGTGGTGTTAAAGTTGTGGACAATGGCCCTTAACGTGAAGGAGGTCACCACCACGACCCTGTGTGCCTGAAAGTAGTGGCGCAGCTTCCTGGACGCAACAAGTATGGCATAGATAAGCTTGTGCGTCTTAAGGTACCTGGCCTTTGCCTCATGGAGGACTTCGGTGACGTAGTAGACTGGCTTCTGGATGGTTAGGACCCTGGGGTTGGTCCCGAGTCCTCAAACTCTTGACCTTCCATCAGCACTGTGGTGGTCGAACCACCACCTTCTCCTAGGGGAACTTTTTGGCTCCCCTGGGTATGTTGTGCTGTCCTTTCGATGACTAGCACCATGCTCACCACCTCTGTAACCGCTGTAATGTATAAGTACAACGACTCCCCTGGTTCTGGAGCTACCAGTATTGGTAGGGACATAAGGTGCTGCTTCAACTCTTGAAAGGCACGTTCTGCCTCCTCAGTCCAAGAGAATGGGCCGGACTTTCGTAATAGCTTGAAGAAGGGTAGCGCCCTTTCATCCAGTCTTGAGATGAAACGGTTAAGGGCAGCCAGTGATCCCGTAAGCTTCTGGACATCCTTGATTCGGGCCAGAGGTCTAATTGCCTCAATTGCTTTGCTCTTCTCCGGGTTTGCTTCAATGCCCCAGTGCGAAACCAGGAATCCTAGCAACTTCCCTGCGGAGACACCAAAGACACACTTTTCCGGGTTTAGCTTCGTGCATGTTGCCCGCAGCTTGTCAAAGACCAGGGTTAAGTCTTTCACTAGGGTCGACCCTCTCTTAGTCTTGACCATGATGTCATCGACGTATATCTCTATCCTGTCCCTAATCAGGTCACCAAAGGTCTTACTCATCGCCCATACAAATGTTGGCAAGGCATTTTTCAGACCGTATGGCATTACAACATAACAGTAAAGCCAGGGCTGGAAACGAGCCGAGCCGAGCTCGGCTCGGCTCGGCTCGGTGCGGCTCGGTGACTGAACGAGCTCGGCTCGGCTCGGCTCGTCCATTCCACGAGCTGGTGAAATAGGCTCGGCTCGGCTCGACCTTGGCTCGCGAGCCGGCTCGGCTCGGCTCGCGAGCCATATTTTGGTACTTTTCGTTGTATTATTTGGTGAATTAACATTATATAAATTTGAAATATAGAATCATCATTCTACATTATGAGTAAATTAAATTATAACTTGTAATATATTCATCATCAAAGACTAAAAAATGAGCTATTATTCATAAAATTATCTAATATTCATTATTATTCCATAAATTGACCATTTTTGCAAGGCTCGCGAGCTGGAACGAGCCAGCTCGGCTCGGCTCGCTGCAAAAACGAGCTCGAAGAAGAGGCTCGGCTCGGCTCGTTCGAGGCTCGCGAGCCGCTCCGAGCCGAGCCGAGCCGCTCCGAGCTCGAGCCGGCTCGCGAGCCTCGAGCTAATTTTCCAGCCCTAAGTAAAGCCCATCCACAGTTACAAAAGCGGTATGCTTCCTATCTTGCCTAGACATCTGGATCTGATGAAAATCAGAGTAAGCATCTAGGAAGGATAGGAGGTCGCACCAGGAAGTAGAATCCACGATTTGATCTATTCGTGGAAGTGGATACGGGTCCTTGGGACAAGCCTTATTGAGGTTGGTGTAGTCGATGCACATCTGAAGCTTCCCATTAGCCTTGGGAATGATGACTAGATTTGCCAGCCATACTGGGTGATGGACCTCTTAGATGAAGCCAGTGTGCAGCAGCTTCAGGACCTCCTCACGGATGAAATCCTGCCGCTCAATGGACTATTTTCGAGGCTTCTGACTCACCGGTTTGGCGTCAGGGTGGATCTTCAGATGGTGCTCAATCACCTCCCTGGGGATCCAGGCATCTGCGACGGTTTCCATGCGAATACGTCGGCATTTTCCTGGAGGAAGGCGACGAGCGCGATTTCCTATTTTTCCTCTAGATTGCCCGCGATGCGGGTGGTCTGGGAGGAATCCACGCCAACCTGGATGGTTTTGATGGGACTGCCGTGTGCTCCAGATGGCTGCACCTTTGGCACCTTGGTAGGTGCCTTGGTACTGGAAGTCGAGGGGTCCCTTCCCCCGTCATCCGTGTGAGCAGTTTCTGCCGCTAGGGCGTGCAACTTCTCGACAGCTGCAATGTAGCGGCGCGGTCGCCCCGCACGGTGAGGACCCCGGCAAGGGACGGCATCTTGAGGACCAAGTACCCGTAATGGGCAATGGCCATGAACTGGCACAAGGCCGGCCTGCCAATGATGGCATTGAAAGGGAGGTTAACCTCCACGACGTCGAACTGGACGTTCTCTGTGCGGATGTTCTCAGTCCCGAATGTAACCGAGAGTGCGATGCTCCCAAGGGGATACACCGGTTGAGGGCCCACTCCGGAGAATGGATGAGATGGTCCCAGTCGGGATCCTGGGATCTGCAGCTGCTTGAACACAGCGTGACTGATGACGTTGAGCCTAGCCCCACCGTCAATCAGGACATGATGCAGCCGCATGTTGGCGATGATAGGGGCGGTGATGAGTGGTATTATGCTAGCCCCTGCCATGTTTTCGGGGTAGTCGGATGCCTCGAAAGAGATAGTGGTGCTCCGCCATCGCTGATGTGGAGCAGCCTTCGGGACCCCTGGGATCACCGAAAGGACCTCTCGGCGCAGGGACTTCATGTTCCTACGGGAGGTGAGCTCCCAGCTCCCGCCGTACATCACGTACAACTTCTTGCGGCGGTCGTTGTCATCACTGGAGTTGGAGTCTCCAGTGATGACATCCTTGAGGACTCCCTTAGGGGACTGATACCCAAGGTCCCGTTCTCCCGCGGCCGTGTCACCTTCGTCGACTTTCTCCTTGCCAGGCCGGCGACGAGGCGGCGAGCCATCCTTGGAGGCCTGCTCGCGCTGCTCGCTGCAGCGCTTCGCGAGCTTGAGGATCTCGTGGCATTCCGAGGCGCTATGGCAACTGTTGGGGTGGACAAGGCATGACCCACTGTTGCTTCCCTGTTGCCGTGGGCGCTTGCCGTGCTCGTTCCGGCCCCCAGCCGTAGCTGCGGCAACCGTAGCAGCAGACTATGGTCTATCGTGACCATGGTTCTTCTTCTTCTTGTTGTTGTTGCCGCCTTGAGTGGCGGCACCAGAGCCACCCGTCTGGGTAACTCCGGTCTGTGGTGCCGAGTGCCATGCACGGCCCTCAGCAGCTCTGGCACATTTGTCAGCAAGAGCAAAGAGCGTATTGACGGTTTCCACGTCATGAGTCGCCAATTTCTCCAACATCTTCTCATCACGTACCCCATGTCAGAAAGCAATGATAATGGAGGCATTGGAGACACGAGGTATAGTCCCTCGTACCTTGGTGAAGCAAGAGATGAAAGCCCGAAGAGTCTCCCCAGGTTCTTGCCTTACATCATGGAGATGAACCTCCACACCATGCTGTTGATAAGCACTGGCAAAGTTCACTGTGAATCATGCACGGAGCTCTTCCCAGGAGTAGATGGACCCCGGGGTAAGATTCATGAGCCAGGTATGGGCCGGCCCGGTCAAGGCTACATGGAAGTAGCTCGCCATTGCTGCAGTGTTTCCACTAGCTGCCGTAATGGCGGTGACGTAAACCTGCAAGAATTCCGACAGGTTTAACGTACCGTCGTACTTCTCTGGTAGGTGTGGCCGGAACTTGGGTGGCGAAGTCACCGCACGGAGGTGATCCGCTAGTGCGGCACAGCCCACACCGACCAATGGGACACCCGCCTGGATTCGGGTGCCCCTTGGAGTTTGTGGCGCAACTGGAGCGAAGTCTTGATCGAGGTCGCGACCCTCGAAGTTTTGTCGGTGCTCACGCGCCCTCTCCCGAGAGACTCGAGCATCCTCGCCTGCATGCCTACGGTTGAGCTCTACCCGCAGGTTGTCAGCCCTCTCTAGAGAGATTCGAGCATCCTCGCCCGCATGCCTGCGGTTGAGCTCTATCCGCATATCGTCAGTCCGTGCAGCCCTCACTGAGGGTGAGCGCACAGATGCCGACACCTCGTGTTGACGTCGGAATGACCGAGGCCTAGGCCTAGCTGAGCCAGAATGTGCCTTGCCGAGGAGACGGTCAACATCTTCATGCCACTGCCTCATGCTAATCCGAAATGTGCAACTCCTTGGCTGCAGACAACGCCCCACCAGGAGCAGCCCTCGACGGAGCCCTAGATGTTTGTGCAGGCGTGTGCTGTTGCGCAGCGTGCATAGCAGCGGCACCAGGAGCAGGGCGGTAAGAGCCTCGTGGCATGGAAGATGCTGCCCCTTCCTCCATCCGGAAGTCCTCGAGAGACAAGTCGCAGTGCTTGACGATCTGAACCATCGTGTCGAGCAAGAAAACAGGCGAAAAACCTAAAGCCAAAGTCCCCTACCTGGCACGCCAAATGTCGAAGAGAAAATCCTCCGGCCTGGTGGCGGAATGCACCCGCCCTAATCCTAAGATGAGGAGGGGGCCTAAGCGGTTGCCTGTTTGGTGGACTCGGGGTGAACATAAGAGCAGTCGAGGGTTTATAGTGGTTCAAGCCGCTGGAGCATAATACCCTACATCCACTGTGTAAGTTGTATTGAGTGTGTGTTGAGCGTGTGTCTGAGCGTGTTGAGTCTGTCCCTTGTAACGTTGTGTCCCTTCCTGTAACACCCTAGGTGTTACTTAGGGTTTTCACTCAAGCCTGCACTATTGAACCCATCATCACATGTGGTTTAGTTTGAGCAAAAGACACCAAACTTGGGGGTCAAGATCCTAAGTAGGTGTAACCCATCTTAAAAGTCATGCTTTGTCCATATCATGCACCTAAAGAGGAGAAAATGGCTCAAACCCTAATTCAAATCTATTTAGGCAAATGGAGCCCTAGAAGGGAGAATATCACAAAGACTATGTAAACCACATTATCATAACTTGGGCTAATTATAAAAGTTGTAGTATACTTAATACCCTACAAAAATTAGTAAGAGAGTGACCCCAAAAAGAATTCAAAAAAACCCCAAAAAGGTCACCAAAGAGAAGGACATAAAAGAAAAATCAGATTGCTCTCAAGTTCAAAACCGACCCTCTTTCAAAGATCAAACATGTTCACCTTTTTCCAAACCTCAAAACCATATGGCCCAATTGACAAAATGGCACCTAAAGACCCCTAGAACACCCTGGAAAATTTTGAACTCAACCCTAATTCGATTGGCATGACTTGGCACAGTTTTTGTCTCGGTTTGGATAGCTCGGACAGAGCCAACTTCACACACCTATATCTCTCAACCTCGACCATATCTTTGCTTGGAACTCACATAGAAAAGATAGGATATGGTGCAGAGAAGACACCGTACACAAGATTTTTGCTGAGATCTGCACGCTAAGGCGACCAAACAGGCCGTTGAACACTGGCAGAAGTAAACCACCATGTGTTCGATGTGGGAGACACTCGAGAGCGCGCCCAGAGCACGCCCGCCCGCGCACCCCCGCACGCCCTTGGCCGCCCTCGTGCCAACGCCCGTGCCGTGTCCGCGCATGGCTATAAAGCCCGCCCTTGCGCTTGGTCACCTTCCCGGTCACCCCCTCCGCACCCCGCCTAACTTTCTTGAGCTCGCCCGCAGCTCTGACGACCTCCCCGCGACCCGCTAGAGCCACCCGCGGACGCCCGCCGTGGCCAAGCCATTTCCCGCCCACCTCCGCTCGATCCGAGCCCTCGAATAGCTTCATCGTGAGGCTGTGAAGCTTTCCCGAGCTTGAGCCGAGGACTAGCCCCACCGGAATAGTGCAATCGCGCTCGCCGGAGTTCGTGAACCCGCCGGAGCACGTGGACCTGATAATCCACTGAACCTTTTCTCAATTCCTTACGCACGTGGCCTCTACATCACCTAGTAGAGCTTCTCGTGCACTATGATTGAACCCTACCGCCGTGGTTTGGCCGGAGCAGGAGCTGCCGACGACCTCTGCCGCCTGCGCTCGTGGCCAGTGCAGCTCCGACCACCTCCGACGTCGACCCGCACACCGACGTGACCGCCGTGACCTCCCCGACATCACTGACCACCCCACCGGAGCTCTACTGCCGCCGGTAAGCCTTGCCGCCGTGAACTTTGCCACGGTTACTGTTTCAGCCGGCCAGGGAGCGTGGGTTAGGTTTAGGTTAAGTCCAGGGGGTTTTGTGCAAGGTCAGTGACTCATGCAAATAGTAGACCGAGGACTGATTTGTGAGAAAAAGGGGAAAGCAACCCAGGGACTTCGGCGCAAATCTGTATTTCTTTTCCATTTCAAATTTACTTTCTTTTAAATATGGCAGAGAACTCAATAAATGCATAATTTGAAGAATAATCATCCAAAATTGGTCAAACCAATTTTGCTAGACCTTGTGAAATATAAACTATCAAGCAAAAATAGTAAACCCCATGGTTCCTGTAATATTTTCTAAAGTTTTGATTTAAATAAGAAAAGTAGCCAAAACTTAATAATAAAAGGAAAACAGAAATATTGTTAGACCAGGGTTGAGAAAAATAGTGGAGACACTAACCTAGTAATTACACTGTTTAAAATTAATAAACACCCCAGGGTACAAGGATAAGGAAGATTTATTCACTAAACCTTGTTTATGCTCAAACTTAAGAAAATGAAGAAAAGAGGTTAAAAATGGGCACCAGAGGGCAACCATATTTTTTCCTAGCTTGCCTACTTGATGTAGTTCACAAGAAAAATTTGTGGAACCATAGTCCAGTGGAAAGAAATTGCACTCACATTTATTCATGGAAAACAGGGAAAACTTTGAAAAATCATAAGAAAATAATCCTAAGGAGAAAACACCCCTACCTTAGGAATGACTGCT
This sequence comes from Zea luxurians, assembly GCA_029449295.1. NCBI lineage: Eukaryota > Viridiplantae > Streptophyta > Magnoliopsida > Poales > Poaceae > Zea > Zea luxurians. Next base: position 41,892,584 of record JAOPSE010000022.1, on the reverse strand, counting down.
CTTGTGTTAAGAAGAACCTAGGAAAAATACAAGTTCTGTTGTTTGATATTTTTCAAATAACAAGTTAGTTATAAGTGTCTTTTTGGCTTTAAACTTTAGAAAATCTTAACTAAATAACCACTAAGTAACCCTCTGTGATTTTTGGCACAGAAGCATGTTATTACCCATAGATACCAGCAAAAATAACTCTTGGTACAGAACCCACACCTAAGTAAGAGTTGTAGTGCAAAGTAACCCCTCTGCCCCAACTTTTGTTATTTTTGTCCAGGGCATAATCTAGTTATTTTTGACCTCAAATTTATAGGACAGACTACAGTGACCAATATTAACCCACTGTAATTTTTACAAAATTTTTGGAAATTTTGAAATCACTGTTGTAGTTCAAACCCACCTTAAAAGCATAAAAAGCAAATAAAGAGAGGAATTAGTAGTGGAGATTAATGTTACCTTGACCAAATCAGCAAAACCCTTGAGTACCTAATAGAACCTTTAAAGGGCAATCCAAGTCTTAATCCACTATGTTTGCCTCTAAGCAAAACCTCAAACCTACATTACTAAGCATAAACCACCGAGAGCTTTTTATAACGAGGAAAACCCTAAGTATCAACTAACTTAGCTTTTTCTTCACTATGCATAATAGTTACTAAACTCTGCATATCATAGCATACATATATCTTATTCATTGCATTCGATAGATTGCAACCTCGCTGACGGAGAGTACATCCTCGTGCCGGAGCAAGGAGTTGCTCAGGAGGTAGCCCCGGATCCAGCACCAGAGCCTGCCATCGAGGATCTGCCTGCCCCAGCTTTGGAAGGCAAGCCCCGGTTTTATGCTTAACCATTTATATATGCTATGTTACTACACTTAATGTTTGTAGGTTTGTACTGTGCACTCAAGTGTAGGAGTTGACTGAAACCCTAGTTGCATGAACTCAGGAATCCTTTTGAGATGGATACTAGTATGCTAGGTCGAGTAGCTGCTTTACTAATCAGGGATCTCGGTAGAAGTCGAGTGATTTTTCTAGCACTAGCGCGAGGTCAGGAATTGGTTGTATCCATTTTTATATCGTAATGATGATGGTCGATGGGCAACGGTCCATGGGGATGCGTTGTCTACGAGACGGAAATTGGAATAAGGATTAAGGTGTGGTACCGTGTGTCAAGCGTTTGAACGTACTAAGCACATGCCGAGAAATATGGTAAATCGGTAAGCCTAGTACCTGAGTGAACCTGGCAGCAGACTTTACCCCTCACGCGACCTGAGACGTAGTCTCCCATTCCGGTTATGGTGGGTGCAAGTGCGGTCACTACACGACGGCAGTCGGGGTCAGTGTGGCATTGTACGCCAAGGCGGTAGCCCTGATCTGCTAACGGGGAATCGATGGGGACGGTTGATGTGTGTGGGGACAGAGTGCCTCGCCATGTCGTGTGTTTAGGTTTACCTTGCAAGGATGAAAACTCGATTCGAATCGTCTGCTTCTCGCAGCTAATGAGACTGCTTGATCCATGCTGCTACATTGAGTAACAAGTGGAATTGTGTTGATTTGGCAAAAGATGTTGATTGCTAAAAATGATTGCGACCATGTATGATTAGATAAGGATACATCTAGTCTTAAGAGAGTCACACTAAAACTTGAAAAACAAAAACTTGATTTTAGACTCAGCTAGTGCTTTTGGCAAACCAAACCCCTCAGCCAAACAACTGCATGTCTAGAGGTAGAGGAGTAGACTCCTCATACCGGGTAAGTCTAGCTGAGTATTAGTATACTCAGCCTTGCTTGTGGCATAATTTTTACAGGTTCTCTGAAGGACATGGTTGCTGGAGTGACTTGGCCGTCCACCTTGCCACCGGGTTGGACAGTCGAGTGGGACCCTGCCTCGGCTGAGGAGGAGCATGAGGAGTGATGGGACCGGCTTCCCCATCCCTCCATTTATTTATCGTTAGTTTATTTCCACTGCATCCCGAACAATGATCACTACTTTTGCTAAAACTCCGATGACGTTGTAATAAATTTAATACTTCTTAATGTATGGTTTTATGCTTTATTGTATTTGCTCTGTGCCTCACCTTCGAGTGAGTACGTGATACTTGATCCTGTTAGTGGCCTCGTCGGACTCGATCCGAGGGACTGACGTTTTATTCCTATTTATGTGTGGTCTAGCCTTTAAGGTGGGACTTAGGCACTTAAGTTGGAATAATTCGGGTGGTTCTGCCACACTTCCCTTTTATAGTTTAAGGGAGGTACATACAAGGATGCTGAGCCCCGACATGCGGGCCTAGGAGCGTAATGGTAGGAATACATTATGTGAATAGTAAATGCTGACAGCACACAAAGATCCTCCGCCTTAGTAACGCGTGAGTAATCAGTGGGAGTCATGATGACCGCAGTCCATGCAGCATTGATAGTCAGTAACCCTTTTCTTGAAAACGTGCGAGTAATGGTGAGTAAGAGCACGACCCACGTATCATGGACTGAGCACGCCGCTTGTCAGTGGAATGGACAGGCGCACGTCTTATCCGTAATGAATGCGAAGGCGCGCGTAGCCCAGAGGCGTCATGCTAGGTTCTGCCCGTTGGCTTATGCCACACACAGTATGCCACGTGGTAGCATCGGGTCTCCGCCTGGGCGGGGAGCAGGAGTGTATGCAGATAGGTCCAGATCCCACCAGACCAGGTCTAGACACGTGTCAGCACCGGACCCCTGCCTGGGCCCTGATTAAGGCCCGGGTGTGTTCTGTCCTGGAACCTTGGGACCCTACTGTGGGCGGTCCGGACCCCATACGGGGGGGGGGGTCCGAATCCCATTCTAGTGGTTCGGTCCATACACATGGGGGTCCTAGACCAAACTTGGAGGTCCAGACTGTATATCCAGGGGTCCGACACTTTCCCATGGGGGTCCGGACTCACTGTTGATGCCTTGGTGTATATCACTTTCTCTGGACACGTGGCGGCCCTGGACCCGCCCATGTGGTGGGGTCAGGCGCTGTTGCTGACCCAGAGTAGTCGCCCGAGGCTGGGGCGAGTCATGGCCTAGTTCCATATACAGCTCTTTTACCACGCGACTAAAAGTAGCTGCGTGGGTACTGTGCTTTTATACAGCAGTAAGGGGTACCCTAGTTTTAGGGCACCGACAGTGCGAATCTTGCCATAAGACTTGTGTAAGATTTCTTCCCTGCACCTAGAGCTACCTAGTTCATGTGAGTTCCATGGGGAGATCGGGTCTGGTTTAGAAGATATGGTGGCGCCAGGTCATGTCTGTTTGCACTGTTCAACCCGAGACAAAATTCGTGTCAAACCGTGTTAAACAGTTCTGGTTTGGGTTCAAACTTTTCAGGGGTGTGCCTTGGGTAGTTTGGCTCCTTTTTGTTATTTGGACCTTAAGGATTTGGCGCTAGCAACTTAATGAACATCTCCCATCTTTGGGAGTGGGCTGATTTTTGACTTAGAGAAGAATTAGATTGCTCTAGGGTGCTCTCCACTTGGGGGCTTGATTTGGGGTTTTTGAAGGACCTTTTTGTAATATTACCCTTCCTATTTCTTGTAGATATATACATGTACTTCAACTTTGGTGTTTAAGTCATGAATTGGTCATTTGCATAGTTCTCCCCTTACTAATGTTTGGAAGTCTAATGGCTCAAGAGGGGGAACTAGGGTTTGAGCATCTTTCTCCAAGGTGGAGACATAAGAAAAGCTAGGGTATTCCTCCTATCATGATCCTTACTTAATTAAGCCATGGTTCTAAAGCTTTGGGTGCCCCTTCTTTCCACTTAAACACATGTGATAAAAGGCCATTGATGCATATATTGAGCCAGGACCTTGGGTAACACCTAGGGTGTTACACCAGTCCCAAATGATCGGGTCTCTTTCAACCCTTTCAAGTGATTTCAAAGATCAAACTTGAGTCTTCTCTCTTTTCTCAACCGAGAGACAGAAGTCTCCGCAAGGCACTTCACAAATTAAAGACTCTTGCTAGCTTTACAATTAATGGGTGCCTTGCACCAAGACTCAAAAACGCAACACACACTCTTCTCTGTAGCACTCTCGCAAGGTTCTATCACAATTCACACGCGAATGGCTATCTCTATGCTCAATTCACTCTTTTGTGGCACTTGGGAGATTTTGATCACTTGGGAGTGTTGCTCTAGTATATTGAAGTTATTGCTCAGCTCTTATGTATTGAATGGGATGGTTGGGGTTTATTTATGCCCCCCAACCACTCATATAGTTATAGGAAACTACTCCTAAAATCTGCACTAAATTCGGGTGCACTAGACCTTTGTACACTGCTAGTCTGCTGCACAACAGACTATTCTCAGACTACCATTTTAGTGACCATTTCGATCCAGATGTCGAGTGTCAAGTCGCACTGGACCGGTTTGGTGCACCATCGGACCCTACCATATCAACTTGACCGTTGAGTAGTCCAATTCAACCATTGAGTACTACAGGTCCGATGCACCATCTAACCTTGTCTTCTTTAGTTCCAAAAATGAGTGTTCTGCATAACTTGTATGGTGCTCACAAGGCCAAGGTTCGGTGAACCAAAGTCTTCAAGTGCAAAAATGTCCTCTCTATGTAACTGGTCTGATGACCCACCAAACGGGTCCGGTGCAAACCAGACTTGGTCTGGTGTGTCGTAGAGTAGCATTCTTAAATCCTTTTTGTTTTTCTTCTTGGTCTTTGTTTGGCTACCTTTTTTTAGAACTTCTATGACTTAGACAAACATACCTAGAGTCCATCCAACTAGTCTAAGCCATAGTTCCTTGTCCTTTTGATTGACTCGACCAATTTTCTCATCTTTGCTCAAACTAAGCTCTAGAAAACCAATTTTAATATTTGATCTTTTTAATCTCTTTAAGGTGCTTAAATTTGTTCCTATGACTGTTTCGAACTTATCCAATCAATTGACCTACTTATAGTCCATCTTTTCCAAGTGATGCCCTTTTATCCTATTTTTGAGCTATTGTTCACATTCGATTTTCTGATTTCATTTTTATGAACCTACAACCATTCACTTAACAAACTAGTTAGTCCATAATGTTGTTATGGTCATCAATCGCCAAAACCAATATAGAAATGGATTAAAGCCCATTTCTCTTTCAATCTCTCCCTTTTGGTGATTGATGCTAACACAACCAAAGCAAATAAAAAATTCTAACTGACAACCTTTTTGTTGAACATCATATGTTCATAAGATATCAATTAAAATTCAGAATTAAGCTGAAAATGAGTTTGTTGTGATTTTAACATTTTTACCACATATGCATCCTCTTTACATTTTGATTTTGCAAATCAAACCTTTTCTTCAAATTTTGAAAATTTTTCCCCTATTGTTAATATTTTTAAATTCTCCTCCTTTAGTAATACCTTTTGTTTTGGCTACACAAATTCTTTTGTTTTGAAAATTCTCCAACTTTGTCAAATTATACATGATTTTGAATATTCTCATATCTTTCAGAATCTTTTTGCTTTGGTCGAATTCTCTCTTTTGAAAATATTTCCAAATAAGAAAATTTTTCTGTTTGATAAAGTTTCATAAAAGAATCTCCTCTTAGCTATCATGAGGGTTTTAACAAGTTTGAAAATTTATAAAACTTGGTGGTTTGCGATTCTTTTGCTTTGGCAAAATAAATTCTCCCCCTTTGGCATCGAACACCAAAATAGATGACATATGTGGCCTTATGAATAATTCTCCCCCATTAAATAGATTATGTCTATGAAAGCATGAATAGAAGCGAATGATCTTTGATACCAATCGAACTTGTAGTGGAAGCACTTTTCTTTGCCCAAAACCTTCATTTCCCTTTCAATTTGAGACTACACACATAATAGACTTGAACATAATGTTAGTCTCAAAGATTCAAATTATAGACTATCCTCCCCTGAATATGTTCATAGAAGTGATGATGCTTGTTTAATCCTTGCACTTGGACTTGTGAGGCCTAGAGATTTAGTTATACAATTGGAACCTTGGTAAAAGCAAAAATATGAAAATATTATACCAATTGAAAGAACTATTTAAGACTAAAGGTATGATAAATAAGCATTACATGCAACATTTCAATCCACATTTTGTGAATCAAGAATATGTAGCTCATTTCTAAGTTCACAATATATCTTCTCATCTGTGGGCTTTGTGAAGATATCGAGTAATTGTTTGTGGATGCTCACATAGTTTATAACGATGTCTCCATTTTGTCAGTGATCTCTTAAGAAGTGATACGAGATGTCCATGTGCTTTATGGAGACATGATCAATGGTGTTATCGGCCATTCGAATGGCACTCTCTTTATGTAACACCTCAAAATTGAATTTTGAAATCAGGCAAATTCTTTTCAAAATCTAAGCAAATGTGTTCTCTAATAAGGATTAATTAAGAAAGAGACCCATAGTCAAATTATCCTTTGTTGGATGGTATAATTTGAAAATAATTGAACTAAAACATCTCTTGAAATTTATGTTTTTAAATAAGTAATAAATATTGATATCTCTTTAATTGGATTATAATTTTAGAATATATTTTTGGTTTTGTGTGTGCATTTCATAAAGAAACTAATATAATATATAAATATATATCTATTTCATGCTGCAGCATTTCTTTTGTTTGTGGGAACTCAAATTTGAATTTGTTTGAATTTCATTTAAGCCAAAATCTGAAAAGAAAACAAAAAGAAAAGAAAAGAAAAGAGAAAACAGCTGGCCTAGCCCATCTTGAATACTTGCCCAGGGCAAAATCCAAGTATACCTACACCACATTGTGTCACTACCGCCTAGGACCTGCATGACATCCAGACCTGTGAGTCACCCTTCCACTATCGCGAGCGCGTGTCCACCGTGGGGCTTCTCTGAGCGAAGCAGATCACCTCCATCGTAACAAACCCTGATTAATCCTGAAAGTGGCCTAGAGGGGGTGAATAGGCCACACCTACAATTAACAACATAAACTTCGAACTTCTGTGAGAAATGATAGTTCAACAGGGGAGGCCGGTACAACCGCAATTCACCCGTTCAACTGCGAACTTAAATGAAACTACTCAGATCTACCAACAATAAACACATCAGAAGAGTTGAATTAAAACCAACTAGTCGGTTGCCCGTGCATTACGACGGCTTACAACAATATCAATATAACCTATTCACCAAAAAAATTCAACATTTTTTATTGATTGTCTCCGCTCTCTGTATAATATTTTTTGATTTGGCTAACCGATGTTATTATTTACTCCATCCAATATGTCTTCGTACAACATGACCAATGAAGTGAGTGATTAGAAGAGAGTTCACAATGACTGACTGAACGAACATAGATTACAAAATAACATAATTCCACCATACAGAGACAAAATAAGAGAAAGTTTGTGAGCTCAAGTTTCTAAAAAAGTCAAATGAACTCAAACTTATAAAAAAGATAGATCAAAATATGGAGTGATTGCTAAAGTCAGGCTCCATATAAATTATGCTACTTTGTAGCAATTACTAATGTTTAAAACCAATAAATAACCTTTTATTTTACTGTTAGTGTGACAAATCATTGTTGCTTCATCCAATTCAGCAACCTCAAACACCATGGAGTCCATTGTGCCAATGTGGTCTCAGAAATGACCTAATACTTGCAAGAGTCAAAAAACACCGTGCTTGGGCTGTAGCCTCGGCCCGTAGTGCTGGTCTGGCCCAACACGATTATATGTTTTTATTTTACACAAAAACGCATATACATATATATAACTTATATTCAATATTGAAAACATCTTAGCATGATATTCTATTGGTTAGACAGCTTTACCTAGTGTCTCTCGCCCTTCTTCCCTCAGGGCATGGGTTCAAACCTCACCTCTTGCACTGTTTTTTAACATTTTACGCTGATTTAATCAAATGGGCCGACGAGCTAACGAGCTGGCCGGCACAGCCAGCAGGCCGGCATGATGTGCCTGGGCTAGAGTTGTGGCCCGCACGTGTCTGGCCCATCGACGGTCTAACGGGATAGACCGGCACAGTCCGTAGGCCGACATGACGCGCTTGGGCCAGAGTTATGGCCCGCGTATAGTCGTGTATTGGATTAATTTGAAATTGCTGTGAGGGGTTATTTGTAAAAAGATGACGCGGGACGACCGTTGAAACTGGTGCTTTAAGTATATTAAAACCAACTAGATAGATCAAAGATCTGAGATAATGAGACAAAATCACACGCACAAAAGCACATAAGACACACGATTTTTACCAAGGTTCGGTCACACCACCAAGGTGCCCTACTTCCTCGTTGAGGCACCCACAAAGAGTCGGTCTCTTTCAACCCTAATCCTCCCCTCACTGACCACAAAGATCCAAGTGAGGTCACTTACTAGAGATTGCTCAAAAGAGCGGGTAACACAAACTTCTTGCGGTCTTCCACAAGATTTGAGGCTCACAAGCGATGCCTGGCTGTCTAGGAGCTTGGAGCTCCAAGAGAAACGAATCCACAAAGAACTTGTTCTTGCACCAAAGCTCGAAGGAGAGATATCAAAGAATAAGAGTTGAAATCACGTTTGAGATCTAAAAACTTATCTCACACCGAAGAGACTTCCCACTAATCGAAGGAGGAAGACTTGGGGCGCGAGATCAGAGTTGAAACGCTTTGAATCGAAGGAGAGAAGCCATCACATGGTTTAGGTTCGAGAGCCTTAGGGTTTAAAATGAGAGGGGAAGGCTTTTTATAGCCGCCCCCGACTCAGATCTAAAATTCTGGGCGACTGCGCAAATCCAGGTTCAACCAGTGTGAATCCCGGTTGAACCTAAAAATTCCAAAGTAGAACTTGATGAATCCCGGTTGAACCGGCCCTGATACCGGTTGAACTGGTATGAATAGTAAAAATATAGTTTGAACAGAAACAAGATAGAAACCAAAGGAGAAACCAACAGGTAAACTCGTGACTTTTCAAAACAAGGATTTTGAGCTTTTAGTGCAAGTACCAATACTCATTTGTGGATCCCTCTTGATAGTACAACGACTCCTAAACTCAAGAACTCAATTAAAAATCAAAATAATTCTCCAATAGACACTTGGAACTCCAAACTTCAAACCTAAGTAATCCTCTTACCTCAATGAGTTCCAATATGCTGCAATAGTCACCAAGAACATGTCCAAACACTGGAATGACCCAAACTCTTATTCTTTCTAGATTTTTCACTTTTTGATCTTTTCTATCAAAGTCTTGCAGAACTATGAGCCCTTTCTAGGTCTTTCTTTGATACCTCTTACTTGGACTTGTGGCCATGCTTCCCCACTTGTCTTGAGCTAGAAACCCCATGTCTTATGATTTAAATCATCTCATCATATATGAGTTAAACTTATGACTTCAAATCACGTCTTCTAATGTTGTGATCTTCATCACTGTATGAATCTTCACAATCTGATTAGTCTGTCGACATCTTGCAAGTACTCTCTTCTTCACCTTAGCCATGGTACCTTGGTCCATAAGCCATCTACTTGTCCTTCACCTTTGCTTAGTCCCTCGAAACCCTTTCCTTGCCTATCTTCACCCTATCAGACTGTTCCAAGTCACATTACATTGAGCATCCATTCAAAATTCATTTCTTCAATATTGTGAACCTTGCTTGAATTTCATCTAGATATGAGTTTTAAGATCAATCAAGCCTTAGTGTGATTCGCATAGAATCATATATGTACCAACATCAATATGGTCAAACCAATTCACGATTCCTTATATCCTATTCATTTTGGCTTGACACTTCCTCTCATTTACTTCAATCTCTATCTTCAATAAAGATCACTCATCCATATATGACTTCTATCTGGCTTGATTTTCCCTTGATTAAATGTAATAACTTGCTTCTCCACTTGATCAAGCTTTCCTTAAGCCATACGTCTTGAGTGTACATTGAATCCTTTGATGTCTAATTATCTGATATATGATCTTTTGACTTTTGATCTTAATGGAATATCCCATCTCCATATATCCAAATGGCCTTACTTATAGGGTATCCTTATCATTGTTTGATGTCGATCCTTTATACTTTTCTATCATGAACAATTCATGTATATGAAACATTTTCATATCAATCCATGTCTCTTGGCTGTTTTCAATTATGATTGTTTTTATACTTTCCTGATCAACACTTAGCAAACTAATTAGTCCTTTAAAAGTGTTGTTATCCAAATCACCAAAACCCATAAAAGGGCTAGATGCACTTTCAAATCCAGAGTCAGTTGCAAAAATCTGAAGTCAAGAGTCGTGGGGAAGCTATAAAACCAAGCCCTAGGCACCCCTCTTCCTATCCTAGTTTTCCTGAGCATCACCAATGACCGAGCTGAGGGAGTAGAGAGAGATGGAGGGTGTCGCCATCATCGTGCGCCTGCACTGCCACTCGGACTCCGAGAGGAGTCCCGCAATCATCGTCGGTGTTGGCAGATTGGGTGCAAAAGCAGATGGAGCCAGTGATTTTCTCACCATCGATGGAGCACCGTCGTGGATTCACGTGTCATCATGGGCACTCGCCTGCATTTACATTTGGGTCTCAAGGGTCGGTCTGGGGGCTTCACGGCGTCCCCAGGGAGGTAACCATGTCCTCGCCATGGGAGATTGGTGGCTAGAGTAGCAGGAATTGCTCGTCGGAGCTCATGCACCGCCGTAGAGCTGTTGTTCACCGTGGGCCGGTCAATATGCTGCATGAATCGATGTAATCTCTCTCTCTATAGGTTCGATTTTGTCCCTATATTGTGTAGAACCGGTCGGTTGGAAGATTGGTGGTCTGGAGCGCCGGTACGACTATCTCTGGTGTGCTCGCCAGCGATGGGAGGCATGGTGCCACCGCCCAGTCGCTGTGGAGAAAGAAGATGGCTGCTGACCATTGATCGGCTAGCGTACGACTATGATTAAGACATTGTGCATCGCTTGGATGTTTTAAATCTGTGTTGTTATTATGGAAACAGAGGGCTTATGTTATATGAGGTGTGGGGGGCCATGGAATGTAGATCATAGATCCAAGGGTCGTCATAATATGTCGGTTTGTGTGTGGGTGGGGGGATGGATCTAATCCGGACCGCCGAATTACGATCAGACGACTAAAAAACAAACATACCCCTTCGGTCGAACCTTTTGCATGAAAGACCTCGGGAGTTTACAAAATAAACTCACCATCCATTTTCAGTAGTAAAGAAAATAAGAATACACCCTCGAGAGCTAATTCTTAGTATAAAATAATATTAAATGACCTAAAATCCTATTCTATCCATAACCTTCACATTTTAACTCCAATTTACTCCGTTCATGGCACGTTAGCTTCGTAATAAAATTGCATATACAGTAACAACATTAGTTGTATCATATCACACACTTTTATAATTAGATATTGGTTTAAACTATGTTTAGTATATTAACCGTTCGAAATCAAAGTTAATCTATCAATAATTATAGTTTGACTAAAATATGATTTCTAGTCAATCTATAACCTAGATTAAAGTTGAGTTTGTTATTTATTTAGAATATATTTCTCGCATGATTTATATTACTTCTAAACATACTTTTATTGTTTATTCACCAGAATCTTCCGAAAACCATATTTTTTAATTGTAACTTCGGTTTTAGTGGTTCTTAAACTAGTGGTCTCGTAGCGACATTTAGAACATTATTGTGTGGTTTGTTTCCATCTTTGGTGTAATGTTATTGTATCCATTATTTTCTTATTTGTATGTATTGCTACGAGTAGAAGCGAGGTCAGAAGGCACCTGAAGCCCAAACTTAGGGATATACCTGGAATCATAAGTAAAAGGCAAGTTGTGTCCTTGATCACATTCTTTGACCTAATAATGTTTATGCTTTTGATAATCACCATTGCATGCTTAGGCTAAATTGATGGACCTAATAGGCTACACCTTGCATACAAATGAATTATTGGGTAGTCTTGCTATTGCTCTACCTGGTTTTGGGGTTAATATTATATTTGAATTATGATCATGCTTTATCATTATTGTTGGCTTAAATATTGTTCATGATAAGATTACTTTGTTAATTGGAACATGGAGAATCATCCGAGAAAACAGTGCTACAACAAGAATGGAATGGGACGTCCTTGGCCAATTAATTAGGAAAGCTAGGGAGAGATTACCTTACCCGAAAGGGGCAAGCGGGGAGTGAATCGTTGTAGAGTATAGGGAGGTTCTCGGGTCGATCATGTTGCGATGGTTGTTTGGATGAGGGATTCATATGCTCCCTTTTGCCTGAAACCGTAGCAGGTTTTCTCAAACTAGTGAAACTTTTGAAAGGCCTCGTAGTGCTACCATACCTTGCCTCCTCGGTAGAGGTGTATGGGATTCATGACCCTGTGGTAGATGGGTATCATGACTTATCGGTAAAGATGCACAACCTCCGCAGAGTGTAAAACTGGTATATCAGTCGTGCTCACTTTCATGAGCGACTGGACCCTCACATGAAGAAATTATGGAATTATATTTAACCTGTCATGCATTTGCATTTGCATTGTTGGATATTTCATCTATGATCTGTTATTTAATTGGGATTGTATACACTTATACTTAGTAACTGCTAATAAAATTTTGACCAACTTATTAAAAGCTATGCTTGGCTTGAACCATTTTCCTTGGTAAACCTTACACTACACATGAGCCCCAACCGTAAGTGAGCTCATACACACTTTCCCCACACTTGCTGAGTGATGACCATATGGGAGCTCAACCTTGCTATAATCACACCAGGCTAAGACCAGGTACTGCTGGAGGAGCATGAAGGATGTAGTGATGAGTTTGGAGAGGTCTAGGACGTTGTCTCCTAATCAACTATGATGGTGGAGGATTGTTGTCACCATATGGTGTATTTTATTTAGTTATTTTGTATAGAACTGGTATCATGTAAATAAAATGTGACATTGGTTTCTGTACACTAAATCATCATATGTGTGAGACTTGATCCTAGCACACATTTGAGATGCATCTGGATTTGCCCTTAAATCCTGGTGTGACACATTATCACATAGGCAGGGGACTTTGCTCAAATTTTAGCTAAAGTCCTTTAAGGTTTGACTCATCCAAAGTAATTGTACACAACCATGTCATGCATCAATATACTCGGCCTTGACGGCGGATGGAGCAATGAAATTTTGTTTCTTTGAAGCTTATGAAACCAAGGATCTTCCCAAAAATTGGTACGTCCCGAAAGTGTTCTTCCTATCTACCATACATCTGACATAATCAGCATCAGAATATCCAATGAGATCAAATTTGGAATTTTTAGGATGTTAAAGCCTAAAATTGGGAGTATGAACTAAATATCTCAAAATTCTCTTGACCGTCATAAGGTAACATTCCATAAGAATAGGTTGGAATCTTGCATCTTATCTAGATTACATAAATAGAGTAAAGATCCTATCATAGACCTGTATACCTTTTGATCTACCGAATAACCTCTCATGTCTAGGTCAAGGTGTCCTATAGTGCCCATGGGTGTCTTGATGGGTTTAGCAATATTCATCCCAAAATTCTTTAGAATGTCTTGAGTGTACTTTGTTTGATTGATGAATGTGTCATCTTTGAGTTGCTTGATTTGAAATCCTAAGAAAAACTTTAACTCTCCCATCATTGACATCTCAAATTTCTTGACCATTATCCTACTCAACTCTTCACAAGATGATCAGTTAATAGAACCAAACATAATGTCGTTAACATAAATTTGGCACACAAATAGATCATTATCAACCGTCTTAGTGAAAAGCATAGGATTGCCTTTTCCAACTTTGAATAAATTTGCAATAAGGAAATCTTTAAGGCATTCATATCATGCACTAGATGATTGCGTAAGCCCGTAGAGATAATTTATTGAGCTTATAAACATGGTTAAGATACTTATTGTCTTCAAAGCAGGGATATTGCTCAACATAGACCTCTTTCTTGATTGGTCCATTGTGGAATGAAGTTTTCACATCCATTTGATAAAGCTTGAAATCAGGGTAAGTAGCACAAGCTAATAATATTCAAATTTACTCAAGCCTAGCTACAGGTGCAAAGGTTTCATCAAAATCCAAACCTTCTACTTTTGAATAATCTTTGGCCATAGTCATGCCTTGTTCCTTGTCACCACACCATGTTTATCTTGTTTGTTGCAGAAGACCCACTTGGTTCCAAAAACATTTTGCTTATGACATGATACTAAGTTCCAAACCGCATTCCTCTTGAAATTGTTGAGCTCTTCTTGCACAGCCACCACCCAATATGAATCCTTTAATGGATCTTCTACCCTCAAAGGCTCAAGAGAAGAAACACAAGTGTAATTTTCATAAAAATTGGAAATTCTTGAATGAGTGCCACTCCCTTTATGTATGTGTCCAAGGATCATGTCCACTGGATGGTATCTTCGAATGGTTTGGTGGACTCTTGGGTGTGATACTTGACTTCTTGATGGTTGGAATGCTCCTTGATCTTTTTTGTCTTGAATTTATTCATCTTCCCCTTGATGTGTGCCTTCATCTTGATTGTCTTGATTCTCTTCTTGAGTTGGGGTGAAGCTTGAGTAGAGTATGATTGATCTTTTCATGACTTGGCTCTTGTAGACAAACATCCTCAATGGACATATTCCTTAATGTGGTGTGTGGATCCTCCTCATCATCTAACTCGTTGAGATGAACTTCCTCCACTTGGGAGCCATTAGTCTCATCAAACACAACATCACAAGAAACTTCAACACACCCTGTGGATTTGTTGAATACTCTATATGCTCTTGTGTTTGAGTCACAACCAAGTAAAAAACATTCTATAACTTTGGGATCAAATTTAGAATTTCTACCTCTTTTCACCAAAATATAGCATTTGCTCCCAAATACTCTAAAATATGAAACATTGGGTTTGTTAGGAGATCATAAGATGTCTTATTGCAAAGTCGGTGAAGATATAATCGGCTAATGGTGTGGTATGTCATGTTGATCGCTTCCACCCAAAACCGATCTGATGTCTTGTACTCTACAAGAATGATTCTTGTCATATCAATTAAAGTTTGATTCTTCCTTTCCACCACTCCACTTAATTGTGGAGAATAGGGAGAAGAGAACTCATGATTGATGTCATCCTCAAGGAATTCTTCAACTTGAGTGTTTTTAACTTCACTCCGTTATTGCTTCTTATCTTCTTGATTCTTCAATTGAATTCGTTTTGCACCCTTCTCAAGAATTTCTTTAAGAATCCTAGGGTTCCACTCTTATTCTGCAAAAAGAATGTAACACCTCTGGGGTTACTATCACTAAAACTTAAGTATAACATCATGAACATTGGAATATAATGTGTTTGTTACACCTAGAGTGCATTCACTAGGTAAAAATTTCAAACAAGTTGTAATGATGTGACTTGATGTGTGATTAACCCTAAGGTAGAGTGCTTAACCCTAAATTAGGGCTTATGAGTGAAAGTGAAGTCCAAATAGGGGAAAACCTCAAAACTCATGTGAAATACTCATAAGTTATCAAAATTAATGGACTTTAGTGGCACAAAACCCTAGAGAACTCAAAACCCTAAAAAGACCCCTGGAAAACCCTAAATTGGAACCCTAGGGGGGTAACTATAAATTCTAGGAACTTTTGGACCAAAGTGCAAATATCAAAGTAAAAGAGCACCTCAAACCCACTATCTTTCATATTGGAGAATTTGCAAGTTGAATAGTGGAATTCAGACCTATTTGCAAAAAGCACCACATAAACCATATATACCTAAGTCTGAAATTCAGTTGAATGGGGCCAACTTTGGAGCTCTATATCTTTAAATCTACAAGGATTTTGCCCTAGGTCAACACATAAAACTTGTAGAGCTATGTTAGGAGTGTAACTTTGCTTAAGTGATTAAGCATTGGTGTTATGTAAATATTTGAGATAAACTGGCTCAAAGATGGGCTGTCAGTCATATGGAAATTCTGAACCTGGTTTAGCAGTGGCACTGGTCTGACTTTAGAAATGAATTAAGGATGATTCAGTGGGTCTAAGTTCTAGGTCACTGTAAGGAAGTTGGAGGTAATATATAGGAGCATAACTTTTCTAAAGAAGGGTTGGGTTGTTGTTGTACGAAAACCGTAGAAATAGTGCCTTGAAGTAGTGCTATCAGTCGGCCTGATAGACATGTGTTCACTGCATCTGGATGAAGCCTGGGTTCAGTGTTATTGAGCCAACTTGGGCGTCATGGCATGCTCAATCCATGAGGATTCTCGGTATGGTCATTGTACCAAAATGAAAGAACGATGATCAATGTACAACTTCGATACGAACTAGTTTGCAAGCAACCATAGAAAATTGGGCGCAATAAATATCCGAATTTAGGCTGGCAGGCGTGCCGTCAACCGTGGTTCAGTGAACCTCACCGGGGATAAGAATACCACTGCGGCTGAGGCACTGCTTGGACTTGCGGCCGTGGTAAAAATCTTCTGCGACGTGGCGCATGTTACCATGAGGTGGCGCCGTTTGGCTAAAATGTTTCACCGGGTGCTCGTCGTGGCCCTGCCCGCGCGCACGAGCTCGCCAGCGTAGTGGGAGATCTTTTGAATTCCGTCCAACTCCGGCCATCCCTCTATAAATTGAGCCCGAGTGCTAGTTCCTCACTACATTACGCACCTGAGTGCTTGTGCAAACCACTCAATTTCGCAAAGGAACTCAGTTAAGCCATAAGCCCCTCCTCACCGTTCTTAACTCCACCGTGAAGGACCTCTCCATGGCCAGGTCAAATTGAGCGAGCCCTCCCTAAATTCTGTCCCATCCGAGCTTCCTTAGATACTAAGGGTACTCCTTGATCTGTTTGATTTAACACGGCTGTCGTTATCTCGCCAGAACAGTCCCTTGTTGCCAGAGTGCTCCGTGATCCGCCACCCAACATGGACCACCTTCTCTGTCCTTCATTCCGCCCATTCCCCTGCCATTTTGAGCTACTGGTAAGTCCTTAATGCTTGCCATGCCTTTTAATTGGTTATTAGCGCGCCGTGGTCTTGGGACCAAGCACGGCGAACCTCGGTGTCCGCCCTAAACCAAGCAACATGGACTGTAGTCCATAACAGTCCAATTGGGGGTAGGGCGTGGGTTGGTTATGCCCAGGTAAGTAGCCGAGCTGCTCGTCATTTCGATAGGGGCTTCCGGCGGCGAGCTCTGACTATGGCAGTCAGGTGTTCAACGCGGCTTCGTCAAAGGACCGATGGACATAAATAAAACCAAACAGAAGGGGTTAGGTGTAAGTGACAGTGACTCAAATAAATAGTATCAGTAGGCGCTTCGCGATAGTTTGAACGTGCGGGGGCCTTTGTGTAAAACCTACCACGCGGTCGCGAGTGCGCCCGAAATTCTATGAGGCCTGGGCTGGTTGGGCCAGTTTTGGCCCAACACTGTTAATAATTTTTCTTTTTCTGAGAAGATTTAGAAATCCATACAAAATTCTAGAAAATGATAAAAATATGAAACCAATTTTTCTATACTCCTAAATTCCAATAGTATTTAATAAAAAATAGTTCCAAGATTTTTAGCCCCAATCATGAATTATATAGTATTTAAGAAGGCCAAAACCTAGTCTCTTGGAATTTTAGAAATTATTTAATAACTCCAAAAATCACCAATCTTTTTGGAGAAGTCTAATATGATATTTAGATCCCATGTGAGAAGTTTTACTTGCTTTGGATATTGTTTGATTCCTAAACCCAAAACCCTAGCTCCTTAGGGTAAAATTGTCTAACCCTACTAGGGTATTGACCTAGAAGACCATAGTTTCCCTGGTATACCATGAAGGAAAGTTGTATTCAAGATACAACTTGGTGTATCTCTACTATCATTGCATTTTCATAAGCATCACATGAGCATTCATGGTTATATATGGTATGTATAGAGAACGAGGAAGAAATAATTGTTGAAGAAGAGGAGACTGCTCCATCAACTGAAAATCCACCTACCAGGAACTTTTTTTTTATTTTGACATCTGTGGAACAGAGCCCGACTCCCCTACGACACAAGGCAAGCCCCGATGCATTTGCCACCTCCTTGCTGTTTTAAAATCTTTATCACTTTCTTGATGCATTAGGTGGTAGGAGTTGTGTGCTAAACCAATTGTTGCATTTCCTTCCTTAGAACTGTTGACCATTCCTTGATTACCTGTTTTATTAAAAGATTTTCTGATGCTTAGTCTTGCTTTAGAAAAACAAGAGTTTTGTTTTAAACAAAAAAATGATGCTTCAAGGGGAATGGGATGATTTTCAAAAATAAAACTTGATGGTGGATCCATCATGGCCGTGATGGGTTCAACATCGGACAAGATGTACCTCTGCCAGGTACCAAACTTTGGGATTTTAAATGATAAAGCTGAGACCGGACGGGTGACTTGCACGAGAAGAGAGTCTCGGTGTAGTGTCTCTGTCTGAGTCGATTACGGACCGTGTCGATGTAGGCTTGCTGATTGAGGATCTTTTAACTGGTCACATGCCTCATCATGGGTAAGCTTTGCCTCGGGCAGACTAATACCAGAAAGGCCAACACGCAACGGGAGTGAAGAGATGGCGAGAGTAGCATGTACCCTCCGTGGCAAGAGGCTGGATGGTGGTGTATCTGTGCTCTCGGTTGGCGTGAACCCGGTCTGGTCTTAAGAAACCCGGTGGCGAGTTGACATATGCAAGGGTTAAGTGCAACATATGTCGTGTGATTGGAGATCCCCAGCTGGGTATTAATCGATTTGGATCGCTGTTACTTCTCGGACATGAAGACTTGGTCACTGCCCTACACGTAGCATTCAGTAAACAAAAGGGTTTGATAAAAGATGGCTAGTATAGGCCAAGTGCTTGAACTAGGGTAGAAGGAACTCTAGATTTAGGTAATTATTAACTTGTTAATAAAACTGGATTTTTAAGGATCCACTATTAGTAAGCATTTTTGCAAATAGAGTCTTTGATATTTGATCAGCTTCACCTTGAATCCCTCAAACCAGCATATCCTTGAGAGTCTTTTCTTTTGACGGGTAAGACTTGCGAAAGTACACTCTGTACTCAGGGTTTTCGAACCCATGTTGTTGTAGGTGAGGAAACATCAGACTTTTGTTGTTTTTGTTCTAAGGTGGTGTCCAAAGAAGAACCTCAGCAGTGAAGCCGCTGGAGGATGTTAGCCTCCCACATGGAAAACAATATACTTTTATGCGGGAGGGGTTTTTGCCTCCCAAGTCTGTAATATTAATACTCTATGCACTCATAGTACCCTGGTTTTGTAATAACTATAATACTCTTTCTCTATATTTGAATAAATGTAAATTAAGTTATTATAATTGCTTCCGCTATTCTTTCCTCCGATGTGATGTAATATCTGCGTGACGGGTGAAGCACTCTTGGGCAAGGAATTGAGGATACAGATACTGAACTTGTCAAGTGATTATGTGCACCTACATGGTTGTTCAAAGTCCGTTGGACAAGACAACTGTAGGTGGGCCTAATAACTTGGAAGGTTCTATCACAGCTGGTATCGGAGCGAAGCCCATCTCTTCTGATATTACGAAGCATTTCAAAATGAATTTTCAAACACTTCCCCAGAAATATTCTTTCATTCTTACCTTACCACTTTCTGGTAGTTCCTTATCTAGTAAAGACAGAGTAACAGAGTGCAATACATAGGGAGTTGGGGATCAACGAAAGTTGATTCCATAATTATTAGGTTATGCATGCATCATGTTAAGAATATACTAATAAATTTCCCCTCTTATGGAGATATGGAACATACAAGGAAAACTACACGCAAATCTACAAGACCCTTTGGCGTGCCTCACCATCAGTTAGCCCCCAGACATGAAGGGAGCAGTAGTGGCTCCAACGACCCCATTAGAAACCTGGAAGCTATGGTGGAGCAACTCCGATCAGAGCTACGCCATCGAAACAGGGCACGGGAGCAGGACAGGCAGCGTATAACTGAATTGTCAACCGAAGTCAGTCGCTTGCGGTTTGAGATCTCAGAACGAGACTCAGCCATTGATTGGGCCATTAACTCATCTTCGATCGCTTGGCACCGTGAAGCAAAAGCTCGAGCTCATGTGGACGAGCTTAGCGCGGCCCTTGACAACCTGCAAGTATACTGTATTACTCTACATGAGGAAGTACATGTACTGTATGGTCGACTGCACCCAAACGTGCCCTCTAACGCTGGTGCAATGGAAGCCGGACTCTCAAGAACAACAAACGAAGGACTTGGTGGGGAGTTGGACCTTTTTAAGCCCCTCCTTCTATGAACCTGGCTGATGAGCGGTCCCCTGCAGCAGACAGTGAAGCAACAAAAGACGATGAAGACTAGAATAGTATAGTTTAGATATTATACGTATGTAAAATAAGTTATGAAATCAAGTTGTACGCCGGAGTCTGTATAATTACTACATGTTAGTAATGTAATATGATGGTATATGCTGGCATGTTATATTTTTCCCAAATGTTTCTTTGCCTCAGATGCCATCATGGACTCGCGCACACGATGGTGCAGGAACCTCCCGTGGTCAGGAGGGTACTCCTAAGCCGCCACCAGTACCACCAACGTTGGTTGAGGCTATCGCTGCCTTGGTCAATGCTACTACAGATAATACCCGCTTCTTGCGTGAAATGGCGGGTAATCAGTTCTAGCAACAGGGCGGGAGAGCTCCTCTGCAAGGACCCCGTGAAACTACATATCTGGACTTCATAAAAACTCGTCCCCTGCTCTTTATTAAAGCAGAAGAACCTCTAGAAGCTGATGAATGGGTAAGAGTGATAGAGCAGAAGTTCGGCTTGATTCATTGCACGGAAATCTAGAAGCCATTGTTTGCTGCTCAACAACTGAGAGGGCCTGCCAGCACTTGGTGTCAAATTTTGTAGTAGTTCAACCAGCTGGACATCAAATCACCTGGGAGGAGTTCAAGATAGCATTCCACGAACACTATGTTCTAGAAGGAGTGCTTCACATGAAACAAGAGGAGTTCATTCGACTAAAGCAAGGGGAGATACTGTAATGCAGTATCTCAACAAGTTTAATCATCTGTCCTAGTATGCCATTGATCAAGTAAATACTGATCTGAAGAAAAAGAATTGCTTCATGCGAGGACTCAATGACAGGCTACAGAGGAAAATGGCCACTTTTCTGGACCTTACTTATAGCAGAGCTGTCAGCACAGTGCTGGCAGTAGAATCCAAGAACACAGGCCAAGAGAAAACAAAGGGATTTGGAGGTGACAGGTCTAACTAGGGACCTGAGAAGCGAACCAGGTTGGTGGTCCGACCTTTTAATCAGAATCGTTCTTTGCCTTGCCCACCCTCCTATCCATTCAAACAACCTGTTTTCATTCGTCCTACTACTGCCCCCACTTCTACAAATCAGCCAAGTGCCCCTGGTACTCGTTTCCCCGCTCTCCCTAGTTCTTCAACTGGCTGCTTCAACTGTGGAAAGTCTGGTCATTTTATAAAGGACCGTCCATACCCGAAGCATAATAAATTCAACGCTCAGCAGAACCCTGGGAGCTCCAATCAAGGCAAAGGGAACATGACTAATAATTCAACCGGCAAAAATGTCAAGAAGACAGGACGAATTTATTATACTCAAGTGGCCACTACACCGGAAGGCGAGCCGGTAATGATGGGTATGTTCCTTGTGGCCAATTACACAGCAGTCATTCTCTTTGATTCTGGTGCTTCACATACTTTCATAAGCAAGAATTGCGTGGAAAAGCATTACATTCCTTGCACAGAATCAAGGGAGGGATTTATTATTCATTTGCCCGAGGGACAAATATTCACTAAAGAAATAGTCTTCCATATATCAGTAACATTGGCCGGAAGGGAATTCCCTACTAATATGATTGTTTTAAAAGGCCAAGACATAGATGTGATTCTGGGCATGAATTGGTTAGCCCAACATAAGGCCATCATCAATACTAACTTAAGGACTATCAAGTTGAGCCATGACCATGAAGAGATTCATTTGTCCATCCCTGTAGCTGTCACAGCAAAACCATGTGGACGGGTCTATGAAGCTATCATGTCAGAAATCCAGGATATTCCAGTAGTATGTAAATTCCTGGATGTCTTTCCTGAAGATCTGCCTGGATTACCTCCAGAAAGGGATGTAGAGTTTGTGATTGAACTAAAGCCCGGTACGGCTCCTGTTTCTAGAAGGTCGTACCGAATGCCACCTAATGAATTGGCGGAACTCAAGACTCAATTACAAGACTTGCTTGAGAAGGGATTCATTAGGCCCAGTTCATCACCTTGGGGATGTCCCGCAATTTTTGTCAAGAAGAAGGATCAAACACTTCGAATGTGCGTGGACTACAGACCCCTTAATGAGGTCACTATCAAGAATAAGTACCGTCTTCCCTAGATCGATATTCTATTCGATCAACTTACTAGAGCTCGGGTATTCTCCAAAATTGACCTCAGATCTGGATATCATCAAATCCATATTCGACCCGAAGATATACCCAAGACCGCATTCACTACTCGATATGGATTATTCGAATATTTGGTTATGTCTTTCGGATTGACAAATGCTCCAGCCCATTTTACATATCTAATGAACTTGGTATTTATGCCCGAGTTGGATAAATTTGTGGTGGTCTTCAATGATGAAATCTTCATTTGTTCTAAAAATGAAGAGGAGCATGTTAAACACTTACAGATTGTGTTGACGCGCTTAAGGGAACACCAATTGTATGCTAAATTCAGCAAATGCGCGTTTTGGTTGGAGGAAATCCATTTTTTGGAGCATGTATTGTCTGCCAAAGGAATTGCGGTTGACCCCAGCAAAGTCAAGGATATTCTAGAGTGGAAACCCCCAACGACAGTCCATCAAGTTTGAAGTTTCCTTGGGCTGGCTGGCTATTAGCGCAGATTTATTCCGGATTTCTCCAAGATTGTGAAACCAGTCACAAGTTTTTTGAAGAATGATACGGAATTTGACTGGTCCTCAAAATGCCATGAAGCCTTTGAGCAGTTAAAGATATTATTGACTACTGCTCCGGTATTGGCTCAACCGGATATAGAGAAGCCTTTTGATGTGTACTGTGACGCATCCGGCAGTGGACTTGGGTGTGTCCTGATGCAGGAGTGCCGAGTCATAGCATATGCTTCAAGACAGTTGCGCCGGCACGAGGAGCACTATCCAACTCATGACTTGGAATTAGCTGCAGTTGTTCATGCTCTTAAGATATGGTGTCATTATCTGCTAGGAAATATCTGCCATTTATATACGGATCATAAAAGTCTGAAATATATTTTTACCCAGTCAGAACTGAACATGAGACAGAGAAGATGGCTTGAGCTGATTAAGGATTATGATTTAGAAATCCATTATCACCCAGTTAAGGCAAATGTGGTAGCAGATGCACTGAGTCGCAAGGCTTCCTGCCATTGTCTTACAGTAAGGACCTCTGACACCACATTATGTCAAGAAATGGAGAAGTTAAACCTAGGAATGATACAACATGGAACTTTAACCCAATTGAAGCTTGAGTCAGTTCTTCTGCAAAAGATTATTGATGCCCAAAGAAGTGACAAGGGTATGAAACATATTCATGAGAAAATAGAAGCCGGCAAAGCCAATTGCTTTAGAAAGGATGGTCAAGGGATAGTATGGTTTAATGACCGCATAGTTGTGCTTAAGGATGAGGAAGTCCACCAACAAATTTTGGATGAAGCTCATCTTAGTCGATATTCCATTCTTCCCGGAAGTACTAAGATGTATCAAGACTTAAAGTAATATTATTGGTGGATAAAAATGAAGATTGAGATTGCACGCTATGTGGCAAGATGTGATAACTGCAGGCGTGTCAAAGCAATACACATGAAGACCGCTGGACCACTGCAATTCTTGCCCATCCCAACTTGGAAATGGGAGGATATTAGTATGGATTTTATTGTGGGGCTGCCCAAGACAGTCAAAGATTTTGATTCCATATGGGTTATAATTGATCGGCTTACAAAGATCGCCCACTTTCTTCTTGTCAAAGTAAAGTATACAGTGGCCACATATGTGGAACTTTATATTGCTCGCATTCTCAGTTTGCACGGGGTTCCAAAAATAGTTGTGTTGGATCGCGGACCACAATTTGTATCCAAATTCTAGGAAGAACTCCATAAATCTTTGGGTACTAAGTTGCTCCACAGTTTGGCGTATCATCCCCAAACAAGTGGACAGACTGAGAGAGTAAATCAAATACTTGAAGACATGTTGCGAGCATGTGTTCTGGAGTTTCTGTAGAAATGGGATGACTTTCTGCCCTTAGCAGAATTTTCGTATAATAATAGTTATCAAGCAAGTATTAATATGGCACCATTTGAAGCACTGTACGGACGATGGTGCCGTACACCCTTGAATTGGTCTGAACTAGGAGAAAGGTGGTTTTTCAGGCCTAACATGGTTAAAGAGGTAGAATAAAAGGTTCAACGAATCATACAAACAACGCCGACCCTTGTACTTGCAAGTCAAAGATTATGTGTACCTAAAAGTATCGCCAATGAAGGGTGTGACCCGTTTCGGTGTAAAAGGAAAGCTTGCACCCCGATACATTGGTCCATTCCCTATTCTTGAACAATGTGGACCAGTGGCATACCAACTCCAACTACCCGAAACATTGTCTGCAGTACACAATGTGTTCCATGTATCCCGATTGAAGAAGTGTCTTCATGTTCTAGATCGAACCATTGATGTAGTGGATGTTACCTTGGAACCGGACTTAACATATTTAGAACATCCCATTCGAGTCTTGGATCAAAAGTACAGGGTCACCCAAAGAAGAACTCTTAAGTTCTATAAGATACAATGGAACCAACATACTGAAGATGAAGCTACCTAGGAGACTCAAGACTTCTTGGAAAAGAATTTCCCTAGGTTTTTAGCTTCATGTAACTTGTGAGATATGTACATTTGTTTGTAAAGATGGAATAGACCCATACCACCCCCTGCTCTGTACGACAAACAAGGAAATAAAGATATGACGTGTTTCCTTTTCCACTACTCACCCTAGGACCTTAAATCTCGGGACTAGATTCTTTTATGGGGGGAAGGATGTAACACCTCTGGTGTTACTGTCACTAAAACTTGAGCATAACATCATGAACATTGGCATATCATGTGTTTGTTACACCTAGAGTGCATTCACTAGGTAAAAATTTCAAACAAGTTGTAATGATGTGACTTGATGTGTGAGTAAACCTAAGGTAGAGTGCTTAACCCTAAATTAGGTCTTATGAGTGAAAGTGAAGTCAAAATAGGGTAAAACCTCAAAACTCATGTGAAGAAGGATCAAACACTTCGAATGTGCGTGCACTACAGACCCCTTAATGAGGTCACTATGAAGAATAAGTACCCTCTTCCCCGGATCGATATTCTATTCAATCAACTTACTGGAGCTTGGGTATTCTCCAAAATTGACCTCAGATCTGGATATCATCAGATCCATATTCGACCCAAAGATATACCCAAGACCGCATTCACTACGTGGTATGGATTATTCGAATATTTGGTTATGTCTTTCGGGTTGACAAATGCTCCAGCCCATTTCACATATCTAATGAACTCGATATTTATGCCCGAGTTGGATAAATTTGTGGTGGTCTTCATTGATGATATCTTGATTTATTCTAAAAATGAAGAGGAGCATGCTAAACACTTACGGATCGTGTTGACGTGCTTAAGGGAACACCAATTGTATGCTAAATTTAGCAAATGTGTGTTTTGGTTGGAGGAAATCCAATTTTTGGGGCATGTATTGTCTGCCAAAGGAATTGCTGTTGACCCCAGCAAAGTCAAGGATATTATAGAGTGGAAACCCCCAGCGACAGTCCATCAAGTTCGAAGCTTCCTTGGGCTGGCTGGCTATTACCGCAGATTTATTCTGGATTTCTCCAAGATTGTGAAACCAATCACAAGGTTGTTGAAGAATGATACAAAATTTGACTGGTCCTCAAAATGCCATGAAGCCTTTGAGGAGTTGAAGATATTATTGACTACTGCTCTGGTATTAGCTCAACCGGATATAGAGAAGCCTTTTGATGTGTACTGTGACGCATCGGGCAGGGGACTTGGGTGTGTCCTGATGCAGGAGGGCCGAGTCATAGCATATGCTTCAAGACAGATACGCCGGCACGAGGAGCACTATCCAACTCATGACTTGGAATTAGCTGCAGTTGTTCAATTTTGCAAAGGAACTTAGTTAAGCCATAAGCCCCTCCTCGCCGTTCTTAGGTCTACCGTGAAGAACCTCTCCGTGGCTAGGTCAAATTGAGCAAGCCCTCCCTAAATTCTATCCCGTCCGAGCTTCCTTAGATACTAAGGGTACTCCTTGATCTATTTGATTTAACACGACTGTCGTTATCTCGCCAGAACTATCCCTTGTCGCTGGAGTGCTCTGTGATCCGCCACCCAACACGGACCGCCTTCTCTGTCCTTCATTCCGCCCATTCCCCTACCGTTCTGAGCTACTGGTAAGTCCTTAATGCTTGCCATGCCTTTTAATTGGTTATTAGCGCGCCGTGGTCTTGGGACCAAGCCCGGCGAACCTCAGTGTTCGCCCTAAACCAAGCAACGTGGATCGTAGTCCATAACAGTCCAATTAGGGGTAGGGCGTGGGTCGGTTATGCCCAGGGAAGTAGCCGGGATGCTCGTCTTTTCGTTAGGGGTTGCCGGCGGTGAGCACTGACTATGGTAGTCAGGTGTTCGACGCGGCGTCGTCAAAGGACCGATGGAGATAAATAGAACCAAATAGAAGGGGTCAGGTGTAAGTGACAGTGACTCAGATAAATAGTATCAGCAAGCGCTTCGTGATTGTTTGAATGTGCAGGGGCCTTTGTGTAAAACCTACCGCACGGTCATGAGCACGCCCGAAATTCTGTAAGGCATGGGCTAGTTGGGCCAGTTTTGGCCCAACACTGTTAATAATTTTTCTTTTTCCGAGAAGATTTAGAAATCCATACAAAATTCTAGAAAAATAATAAAAATATGAAACCAATTTTGCTATACTCCTAAATTCCAATAGTATTTAATAAAAATAGTTCCAAGATTTTTAACCCCAATCATGAATTATGTAGTATTTAAGAAGGCCAAAACCTAGTCTCTTGGAATTTTAGAAATTATTTAATAACTCCAAAAATCACCAAACTTTTTGGATAAGTCTAATATGATATTTAGATTTCATGAGAGATGTTTGACTTGCTTTGGACATTGTTTGATTCCTAAACCCAAAACCCTAGCTCCTTAGGGTAAAACTGTCTAACCCTACTAGGGTATTGACCTAGAAGACCATAGTTTCCCTGGTATACCATGAAGGAAAGTTGTATTCAAGATACAACTTGGTGTATCTCTACTATCATTGCATTTTCAAAAGCATCACATGAGCATTCATGGTTATATATGGTTATGTATAGATAACGATGAAGAAATAACTATTGAAGAAGAGGAGACTGCTCCATCAACTGAAAATCCACCTACCGGGAACTGTTTTTATTTTGACATCTGTGGAACGGAGCCTGACTCCCCTACGACACAAGGCAAGCCCCGATGCATTTGCCACCTCCTTGCTGTTTTAAAATCTTTATCACTTGCTTGATGCATTAGGTGGTAGGAGTTGTGTGCTAAACCAATTGCTGCATTTCCTTCCTTGGAACTGTTGACCATTCCTTGATTACCTATTTTATTAAAAGATTTTCTGATGCTTAGTCCTGCTTTAGAAAAATAAAAGTTTTGTTTTAAACAAAAAAATGATGCTTCAAGGGGAATGGGATGATTTTCAAAAAAAACTTGATGGTGGATCCATCATGGCCGTGATGGGTTCAACATCGGATATGATGTACCTCTGCCAGGTACCAAACTTTGGGATTTTAAATGATAAAGCTGAGACCGGACGGGTGACTTGCACGAGAAGAGAGTCTCGATGTAGTGTCTTCGTCTGAGTCGATTAAGGACCGTGTCGATGTAGGCTTGCTAATTGAGGACCTTTTAACTGGTCAGATGCCTCATCATGGGTAAGCTTTGCCCTGGGCAGACTAATACCAGAAAGGCCAACACACAATGGGAGTGGAGAGATGGCGAGAGTAGCATGTACCCTCTGTGGCAAGAGGCTAGACAGTGGTGTATCTGTGCTCTCGGTTGGCGTGAACCCGGTCTGGTCTTAAGAAACCCTGTGGCGAGTTGACATATGCAAGGGTTAAGTGCAACATATGTCATGTGATTGGAGATTCCCAGCTGGGTATTAATCGATTCGGATCGTCGTTACTTCTCGAACATGAAGAATTGGTCACTGCCCTACACGTAGCATTCAGTAAACAAAAGGGGTTGATAAAAGATGGCTAGTATAAGCCAAGTACTTGAACTAGGGTAGAAGGAACTCTAGATTTAGGTAATTACTAACTTGTTAATAAAACTGGATTTTTAAGGATCCACTATTAGTAAGCATTTTTGCAAATAGAGTCTTTGATATTTGATCAGCCTCACCTTGAATCCCTCAAACCAGCATATCCTTGAGAGTCTTTTCTTTTGATGGGTAAGACTTGCAAAAGTACACTCCGTACTTAGGGTTTTCGAACCCATATTGTTGTAGGTGAGGAAATAGCAGACTTTTGTTGTTTTTGTTCTAAGGTGGTGTCCAAAGAAGAACCTCAGCAGTGAAGCCGCGGGAGGATGTTAGCCTCCCACATGGAAAACAATATACTTTTATGCGGGAGGGGTTTTTGCCTCCTAAGTCTGTAATATTAATACTCTATGCATTCATAGTACCCTGGTTTTGTAATAACTATATACTCTTTCTCTATATTTGAATAAATGTAAATTAAGTTATTGTAATTGCTTCCGCTATTCTTTCCTCCGATGTGATGTAATATCTGCGTGACGGGTGAAGCGCTCTTGGGCAAGGAATTGAGGATACAGATACCGATCTTGTCAAGTTGGCGGTGCCATAGCTTATAAACATTGGTTAGCCCTTAAATGTGTTTGCCCTTTAGAAGCTTATGAAGATTCTTCATCCCGACTTGGGCTAGTTGGCGGTGCCATAGCCAACCCATATTGGTTTTAGCTATTAAGCATGTGTATAGTTCGACTTTATCATCTTAAAAATATACTAGATAAAGATTTTCTTTAACATGCCCTTAAAATCAACTGAATCGTTACTTCTTCTAAAGACCATGACACCAACATCGATAAATAAACAATTATAACCAATTTGACATAACTGAAAAATGGAAAGAAGTTATAGTCTAAAGAATCCACCAAGAATATATTGGAAATAGAATGCTCGATGGTGATAGCAATTTTACCTAGACCTTTTACCTTTCCTTGACTCCCATCATCAAATGTGATTGAATCTTGGGAATCATTAATCTTTTTGTAAGAAGAGAGCATTCTCTTCTCCCTATCATATGGTTTGTGCATCCGCTATCAATTACCCAACTTGTGCCTCTAGATGCATAAACCTACAAAACAATTTACTGCCTTGTTATTAGGTATCCAAATAGGTTTGGGTCCTCTCACATTTGTAACAAGCGCCTTTGGCACCTAAACACAAGATTTGGTGTTCTTATGTCATGGCCCAACATATTTGGCAACTATTTAGCCACATTTGCATGAAATCACATAAGATGCATCAAAAGTGTGATATGGCATATATGGACTATTTTATGCATTTTGGGATTTACCATTATGCATATGAACCTTTTTAGCATGACAAATATTATGCCTAACATGTGAAACTCTAGAATACAAAACATGAGCATATGAGGTATGAGCATTCTTAGCATGGATGGTATGAGTATGAGAAACATGGGCATTATCATGGGTGAAATGAGCATTATGAACAAGTGCTTTACCCTTCTCCTTCATGAATTTGGGAAACTCATGCCGATTGATTTTAATTTTGGTATTTTCTTTGCCTCCCCTTTAGAACCCAATATCATCTTAGATTATTGGACATCTCATATTCAAATATGCACCTCTTGCATATTTGAGTTTCTCATCCTTAAGCTCTTTTTTACCGTTTAGAGCTTCCTCCTTCAATTTCGTGAATTGAACATTTAATTTCTCCATCAATGTCATGTTAGCAAGAATCAAAATTAGCATATCTACATCTAGTGTCATTTATTCAATTTATCAATCTTATCCTTAAGATCAACATTTTCAGATTTAAGACTAGAAATTGAATCATGGCAATCTTTTAGCTCCTTGGTCAAAATTATATATTATTTCCTTTCATGAGCTAAGGCCTTTTATAGCATGGCATTTCTCTCTTTTTCATCAATGAGTAGACCCACCTTCTTTTCCAGGTGTTCATCCTTCTCATTAATGGTTTTGATTAGTTAATTAACCTTAGCTACTTGATTTGTATCAAGGCCTTCGAAAAACATGGGCATATCCTCATCATCACTAGAATCATCGCTTAAGGAAGTATACTTTGGAGAGGGTTTTGGACATACCTTCTTTTTGCTCTCCTTTGCCATGAGGCAAGTATGGTTGACCTTTGGGAAGATGAAGGATTTGTTGACGGCGAGAGTGGTGACACCTTCATTCTTAGAGGAGCTTTCATCACCTAAGTCCCACTCCTTCCCGATGTGGGCCTCTCCACCCTTCTTGTTGAAGAATATTTTCTTCTCAAATTTTTTCTTTTCTTTCTTCTCTTCTTCCCTATCATTATTTTTAGAATATGGACAATTTGCAATGAAATTACCACTCTTACCATAATTGTAGGAATTTATTTTTTTTCCTATGGCTTGTAATCCTTTCCCTTGTCCTTTCAGGTCCTAAAGATTTGCCTAAAGCTGCGAACACTAGGTTGACTTGTTCTTCGTGGTTTGGGTTGATGATGAGTGATTGTAAATGGGTAATGTCTCAGGTCGAGCGATGAACTGACTGAGGCATGAAGATTATGTATGTGTAACCATGTCGGTCGGCTTGTGGTGTGCAGGTTTGGAGCACAAGGATGGTGGTCGATGGATGACGTGAAGGTCATGCAGGCTCATGCTGATGGACGAAGAGCAGTGAAGGACGAGTGTTGGGTTTTCGCTGATAGACCGGAGCAACCGAGTGACTAGCCATGGTGGCTGACACCTGGGACACGCACTCGCGCGAGGACGTGGCGAAGCGGGTTGTGTTGCCGATGCGGTCGAGGACTGGCGGAACACGTGTCTAGGACTTGGGGGACACGCCCGCAGTGCGATACTCATAGCGCTTTGGTGGTTGAGCCTCAAAACCACCATGCACTATAGATGGCGAGTTTTGCTGAGTTTGGGTCTCAAAACTCGGAAGCAGCGGTTCCAGAGGGAACTAGTGGTAGCATAGCGAAGGGTGCATCAAGGTGAAGCAACTTTGCTACAAATAGAGGGGAGGGCTGGTTAGTTCAGTATTCCTTGGCTGCCATTTGTTTAGGCTTCTTGTTTAGAACTCCTAGTTTTTCCTGTCTAGGTAGCCACTTCCTGTACCAGTAGATCCATAGAGATTTTGTTTGTCAACTGTGTCTAGGGGTGGTAATGGGCTTTAGATTTTACACTATAAAATTTAAGGATCGAATCGAGTTAGAATCGGGCTCTATTCCTATTCATTTTTGAACTAAAATTAGTTAAGGGCCCTAACTTATTGTGAAGAGGCATTTGGATCATGATCCATTACCACCCCTAACTATGTCTGAGAGTTGTATTGTTTCATCTAAGGAAAGGTCACCGGACTGACCCACAACGTTTGGCTAATCTCAAGTTCACATTCTTGCTTAAATTTCTGAAGTCTTTTGTTCTTGAGTTCTTCATCTCTTTGTTCTTGAGGATTTTAGAGAACCATCTAGTTCTTGTTGCTCTGGTGCTGTTGGGATTAGTTAGTGGATGAGATTTAGTCTTTGGATCACTTCTTACAGCCAGATGGTCCTGTTTGTGGTTGTGAACCCTTTCGATCTTGTTTTGAGTTCATCCTAGAAAACCCCATTCTTCTCGGGTTTTTGAGTCTGCGCTTCGATCTCTAAGTTTCTCAGGTTGATACTTCATTAGTAGACTTCTTACCCCCTGTTGGTCACTTGTTCTCAAATGCTATGAGTTACGAACAAGGCAACACAAATGTTAATGGTTAAAGACCTTTGTCCTTTGAAGCATTATCTCCCTTAGGATATAATGATCTTTAGACGAAGGGTATGAAGGACAAACCTTCATCATCTCAACATATAATAAAAAGTAGGAACATGGGTAACATATAAACAACATGAATGATAATATTAGATCATTAGATTATCCATCTTCTCATTATATGATCATGAACAAACATTAATAATATTGGATTACATTTGTACCTTCGGCTTGACAGAAGGTAAGGATCCAAGAGTGATGTGCGAGTGATTACAAGTCAACGTGAACATATGGTGTTACTATTCATCTATTTATAGGCACAGGACACATCCTGGGTAAAATTACATCCATGTCCTTGACACTTACTATTGACTAGGGAGTAATCTGTCGAGGACTAAGTAGCCTTTTCCCCTTTATGTCGGTTTCATTCTCTATCACCGTCTTTGCGTTATGCCGAAGCTTCTCCATCCATAGCTTCGGAACTGATTAATCCTTCTTCCAGGTCACGCTTTTCATATCATGCACACCTTTATCTCAAAGTCGAGGGTTCTTGTGACAGTATATTATACTTGGAAAGCATGTTAGTCGTGTTTTTGAGGACCTTCGAAAGACGAAGGCCCCCCAACAGTAGCCCCTCGCAGTATTAATTTGTTCTTGTATATAACAAATTCAGACTGCAATGTGAACGCAGGCCTTTAGTCGAAGGTCCAAAAACACCTTCCCTTCGCTAGAATAGCGAAAGTCAATGACAAATGGGGCCCGACAAGTTGTAATGCACTAAGCATATAAATAGAAACCCACAACGGCAGCATTTGTTACGCCATTTCTGCTGCTTGTGTTATTTTCTTAAATTTTTAATTCTCTTGCCATCAGCTCTCGCTTGATTTTCGAGCTTTGTGATATACTTAAGTACTTGTTGCATGTCTGGAGAGAAGAAGATGTCTGAGGAGAAGAAGGTTGTGGACCCTTTTATTGTTGGGTTTTACGAATCTATGGCAAAAACAAATATAGAGAAGATCACAAAGGAAATAATGGCAGATTTGTCTGAAGATTCTGACGACAGTGATGACTATGATGTGGAAAGTGGAGATGAAGATTCTGAAGATCAGCCCTGGCGGCCAAGCCATACCATCTTCGGAAAGTCGACCATTAAACAAAGTCAGATTGATGCCATGAAGGGAAGAACTTTCGTGACATGTCTATTGTGAGGGTTGGAGGGGACAGCACCGCCCCTGCACCTGAAGAAAATGAGGTTGTTGTTTATAGAAGCTTTATGAAGGCAGGTCTTCGGTTCCCATTGAGCAAATTTGTGGTGAAGTGTTGAAGATATTTCAGATCTTTATTCATCAAATTACTCCCAAAACTATAATTAGAATGGGAATGTTTGTTTGGGCTATGAGAAGACAAGGGCTGGAATCGAGTGCAAAGTGTTTTTGCAATATGCATGAACTACTGTACAAGACGAAGGCCACTGGCAAAGAGCAGTATCACAACAACTTCGGTTGTGATTCATTGCTCGTCCTAATGCAAGCTACTCGGTTCCAATATTTCAGAAAAGGTGGCCCGGGGCCTAGATGGAGGAATGGTTTTATGTTAAGAATGATCTGATTAAAAGGGAAGACATAAAAGAGATTATCCAACGGCCCATCTGGTCTCGCTTCGGTCTTCGAAGGCCGACCGTGGCGATTGAAAATGATGTCGAAGCATGTCAAAAGGCTTTTAGCAATGTCTGTGCTTTCATTAGTACAAGAGACCTGATTCAAGAGCACATAGCCTACTGGGTATGACCACTTGTGGATAACTGGGAAATGCTGAAGGAGATTGTTACCGGGTCCAGTCAAGGTGGACTAGTTCGCTTGAAATATACCTTCAGATACAGAGACCGGTTTGACGAACCAAACGATGACTGGTTGAAATGTATTGAGGCTACTAGCGACGAGTTACTTGGGGCATATACCAGAGCTGAAGATGATGCTTTGTCCTCAACCTTCAGGGGTCGAAGCAAGAAAAGATTGAACAGAGTTTTCGATGCGATTGGTTTTATATATCCTCATTATTGCTATCCCTCGCGAAAGCAGGGAAAAAAGAGGAAAGCTGCCACTTCGGCCGTCTCTGTTGTGCCGAAGGGCAAGAAAATCAAGGTTTTGACCCACCGGCCAAGATATATTGAAACGGCCATAGTGCCAAAATTTGGTGAAGAAACATCTTCTGCTGCCGAAACAGAATAAGCTGCTCCCACCACTCAGAGTGCTGAGGAATCAACTATAGTGCTGAAGGTGCCTATAGTTGAGCCAGTCGAAGCCAAAGATGTGCAGCCAAAAAGCCAGAATTAGAAAAAACAATAAAGCTGCCAGAAATTCTGAGCCCACCGGTAGAAGCAGAACTGTCGAAGGTTGCAAAAGCTCCTACCACCACTCCTAAGAGGAGAAGAATGGCTAGCGTGTTAGATGCCGTCGTGGAGACAACAAGAGCGTTGACTCCTGCTCCTGTAAAAAAAGGTTGCCGAAGCTGTTACGGCTCATTCTGAAACTGAAACTGGGCCTTCAGTGCCTGCTGAGACGAAGCCTACCGCAACTGAGGATAAGGCTGAGCAAGAATCTCCAGATGACGGCATGGCAGCGGAGCAGGATGTGACAGAAAAAGCTAAATCTCCTGCTCCCAAAGCATCGTCCGAAGATCTTAACTATATTATTCGACATGCTTCGGGGAAAAGATTATCCGAAGAAGAAATTTTAGAAGCCAAACACTATGCCCGGGAACTGAAATATCCGAAGGAGGCCTTAGTGTTCAACGACATAGACGAAGATGATTTCCTGTACTGTCTCTCGGACAACAAAGAGATATCTGTCTATCGGGAGATGGCCAAAAGTATGGGATTTCCGAAGCTTGAAGCTGGCCTCTCCGCCATGTCGAAGGATGACCTTACGGACAGCCTCGCATACAACATTATGAAGGTACAGAAGCTATGAAATTTAAAGTTTATGGACTTGGAAATGAAGTCTTTCATTCTAATGCTAAACCTTTCTTGTTTCTTGCAGGGCTTAATCCTTAGCAACGCCCTGAGGGCGCAAAAGAATGCAGAAGACGAAGGCTGCACTATAGCTCTCGGCAACCTTTGGTCAGAAGTCATTAAGCTAAGAAACGAAGCCTTGGATAAGGACAAAATTCTACTTTCATTGGTGAGTAAAGTGAAGGAAGATGAAGCGAAATCCAATGCTCAAGCTGAAGCTCATAAAGCCGAGGTTGCAGACCTTCGAAAAAAGCTCGCCGAAGCTAATGAGAATTTTGCACTTGCAAAAGCTAGTGAAGAAATTAGCGAATGGTCAAAAACTAGGCTAGAGAAAGTTATTGAGGAGCTCCGCGAATCCAAGGAAAGGTGCTTCGAGAAGTCCTTGGATTGCGTGAAAAAATTGAAAAGCAGCTTTGCAAAAGTAGGTGCTTATTCTTCCGAAGAGAACTTCATTCGAGGCGACCCCGAAGGCATCATTGATTGGATAAGCGGGGAAGCCGAAGCCTTTGAAGAAATCCTAAGCGATCGTGGGGATATTTGTGCTTTCTCTGGCGCTCGAGGGATTGCGGCTATCCTGGAGAAGGCTGGTTGCAATCATGTTAAAGTTGCGGCCCAAGCTGAAGCCACCTTCTCCATAGACGACATAAAAGATCCTTCGGCTGAAGCTAGCTTGGTGGGCGGAAAATTTTATTCCGATGTATGGGTGAACGGTGGTCGGGAATTGGCCAACAAAATTATAAAGAAGAATGAAAAAGAAACCCATGAAGCCCGGGAAGATGCTAGGCGAGCCGAAGAAGCTACTGAGCATGAAAGGCTTATAGGTATTGTTTTTTGAATTTTAGCTTTGGCTTTTATTTTCTGGCTTCGAACTAACAGTTTTCTTATTACAGCCGAACTATCACTGCTGCCTGAGCCATACAACCCCCTAGCCGATCTGGTCATGAAAGAAGCACTGGATATAATGAGCATTGCTAAGTCTATCATCGACGAAGTCGTCGACATGCTGCTAAACGAAGCCACGGAAAAATACTTAAGGAAGATTAGACTTCATTGTAATGATACTATGTAACGTTTGGTGTATGGAACAGTTAATCAGACATGTAAATTATTGTAATATATTTCTTTGTGATGCATGAAATTTACGCACATACCGTTTTTGAGCATTTAGCGAAAAAACACCTTCCCTTCTTTTCATGCTTTGTAAAGAAGGAAGCCCCTTTTATGTCAAGTATGATAAGATTGTGTTTCCCAAAGTTTGCTTCGTGCCTCAGCACATTTTCATTTAACAAAGTATTGCCGAAGATTTGCTTCGTATCCAATCTTTTTGCCATTGATGCGATATGATGTATGATGTAATGTTATGCGGAATGATATGATGATATGATAAAAAATGATGGTTATGTTGAACACACACACACGCCCACACTGGAACACACAAGACTCTGCATCCCCTTAGGAACGACTTTGGAGTCTTTAAGCTCTGCATCCCCCTTAGGAATGACTTTGGAGCTTCTTCACCTTATATTTCGGTGGCATTTGAGCTCTGCATCCCCTTAGGAATGACTTTGGAGCTTCTTCACCTTCTATTTCGGTGGAATTTTTGGCTATGCATCCCCTTAGGAATGACTTTTGAGCAAAAAACTTACTCTGCGCTTCCTTAGGAACGACTTTGGAACTTCTTCACCTTCTATTTCAGTGGAATTTTTGGCTCTGCATCCCCTTAGAAACGACTTTTGAGCAGAAAACTTACCCTGTGCTCCCTTAGGAATGACTTTTGTAGCTTCGGAACTTACTCCGTGCTCCCTTAGGAACGACTTTTGTAGCTTCGAAAGTCTATGAGAAAGGCATATTTTACTCATTGATGCAAGCTCAATTATTATATGAAATCGAAATTTAGTCCTTCATTACTTGTTTCTGATACAAAAAATGAAATGGCATAAAAGATAAAGGTGCAACAATAGTAAGATATTCTTCAGTAGATATGTTTAGATTCTGGCACAGTGTTGTTGACTGTACGAGCTTCGCACTCCTCCTGGAAGTCGCGCTGCTGTTGAGCGTACTGGTGCCCTTCTGGCTGCTGGCTTCGGGTGTGAGTAGGTGGTAATGGTGGTGGTAATGGGAGCTGGGCCCAGGAAGCTTGAGAGTGACTTTTCGAAGCGACAGAAGCCGAAGGTTGTGGATTGCCTACGTACTCTGGTACATAGGGAGAGTAGCATGAAGCAGTATGTAGGACCTGCTTCGGCTGATTCTGCCACGCCCCAGCTTCGGCAATCTCCTTTTGCTTCTAAATTGTGACTTGGCATGTTCTTGTAGTGTGGCCCTTGTCTTTACCACAAAATAAGCAATATAGCTTTCTAGGTTGATCCCCGTACCTTCCTCCGAAGCCCCTGCCACCTCCGCCCCTTGGGGCTGGTGGCCTAAAAGAGCTTTGTTGTTGCCCTGTAGATTGGGAGCTATGTTGTGGCCTTTGTGGATGGCTTCCTCTGTCATCACTTTGGCTAGAATTATGGATTGACCTGACATGCCTGGGGTGGATTCTTCCTCCGAAGCCCCTGGTCATCTCAGAAAACCTGTAGGCTTCTTCCCTTCTCTAGCGGAAATCATTATCAGCTCGGATGTATTCATCCATCTTCTGAAGAAGCTTCTCTAGAGTTTGTGGGGGTTTCCTGGCAAAATACTAAGTCGTAGGTCCTAGCCGAAGCCCTTTGATCATGGCCTCAATGACAATTTCATTGGGCATTGTGGGCGCTTGAGCTCCCAGACGCAGGAACCTTCGGACATACGCTTGAAGGTATTCCTCGTGGTCTTGCGTGCACTGGAACAAAAGCCTGAGTAGTGACTGGCTTTGTTTGAAATCCTTGGAAGCTAGTGATTAGCATACCCTTTAGCTTCTGCCATGATGTGATTGTCCCTGGCCAGAGAGAAGAGTACCAAGTTTGTGTGACATTTTTTAGTGCCATGACGAAGGATTTCGCCATGACTGCAGTGTTGCCCCCATATGAAGATATGGTTGCTTCGTAGCTCATTAGAAACTGCTTCGGGTCTGAGTGCCCATCATACATAGGGAGCTGGGGTGGCTTGTATGATGGGGGCCATGGGGTAGCCTGCAATTTTGCTGATAGAGGAGAAGCATCATCAAAAGCAAAATTGCCATGATGAAAATCATCATACCATTCGTCATCGTTGCAGGAATTGCCTTGACGAAGCTCTCTATGTTGAGGCCTTCGATCTTGGTCATCTTGGGTGACATGATGCATTTCCTCAGTAGCCTCATTAATCTTCTTCTGAAGATCGGCAAGACGAAGCATCTTTTCCTTCTTCCTCTGGACCTGTTGATGAATGGCCTTGAGGTCCCTGATTTCTTGATCCAGCTCCTCCTCCTGAGGTGTTGGACTGGTAGCCTTCCTTTTTTGACTCCTTGCTTCGCGTAATGTTTCTTGATTGACGTCTAGTGGCTGCAGTGCAGCCCCTAGCCCTGAAGATTTCTTCGGCGGCATGACAAAGGTCACAGCTTGCCAAAGGTGGTCAAATGAGTTCACCGGAGGTGGGTGCCAATGTTGGTTACTTGTTCTCAAATGCTATGAGTTAAGAACAAGGCAACACAAATGTTAATGGTTAAAGACCTTCGTCCTTTGAAGCATTATCTCCCTTAGGATATAGTGATCTTCAGACGAAGGGTATGAAGGACAAACCTTCATCATCTCAACATATAATAAAAAGTAGGAACATGGGTAACATATAAAGAACATGAATGATAATATTATACTTGGAAAGCATGTTAGTCATGTTTTTGAGGACCTTCGAAAGACGAATGCCCCCAACACCCCCCCCCCCCCGCCCCGCCCAAACTATCTACAAAGTTGGAGCCTATTCTAGACATTTTTCTTTGTCCGGCACTGCCGGACCTAAGGCCTCCACTGTCGCTCCTCCTTCCTGAAGTTTCTGACTCTAATTTTTCGCAGGAAGTTAGGTCTGCTTGTCTTCGGGTTTTTTACAGTCAAATGACATTAGTTTGCATTATACTCTGATCTGCTGCTTTGAGTCCCTAGTGGTTTTGGGATTCAGTTTTGGGATCAAAGTCACGTGCTTGCAAGTCGTGAATTTTTAGTGGCTCCCATTCACCCTCTCTGGTCGCCTCGCTGGTCCTTGAAAATCTTTTGATGATGAGAGCTATTTCTTCATCATTAAGTTTGGATCCTTCAATTTGTTGCTCCTTGCTTGGAATATCTTCCTTTGTTGCCTTCAAGGTGATTTCTTGTGACTTGGTGGAGCTGTTGCCTTGGGCGATGTTGTCGATATACTTGGAGTCTTCCTCCATCATCTCATGGCTTAGGAACTTCCCAAGCACCTGCTCCATCGTCATCTTCTTGCACCTAGGATTTTCATGGATTAATGTAACAAGAGTAGAGTTTCTTGCTGTGAATGACCAGAGCATCAATTTGATCACTTCATAATTGGTCCACTTCTTGCTCCCATAGTTGTGGATCTTGCCCGGAGAGGTGCACTGGACTGTCCAGTCATGCACTGGACAAGCCACATATACTAGCCGTTAGGGGTAGCTGTCGGAGCTTCTAAAGATGGCGCACTGGGCCATCTGGACTTGGTGCACTAGACTGTCCGGTGAGCCATCAGTGTGCCACCAGTCTTCTTACCCAAAACATGATGCTTCTCAAATTTTGGCCATAACTTTTAGCTTCGAACACCAATTTCAATGATCTTGTACCTTTTTTAAAGCTTCTAAAATTCAATATATCCTAGAGTTGAAATCATAGCATTAGGAGTAAATTTGGCACATCGGACAGTCCGGTACAAACCACTCATATGATGCTACATTTTTTTTAGCACTCCCAAAATTGTATTATGGTCATAACTTCTAGCTCCGAACTTCAATTTTTATGATCTTGAACTTTTTAGAAAGCAAATAAAATTCTCTACATATTAAAGTTGAAGCCAAGTCAGTTTGAGTAGATCAAAAATCGTGAGACACTTCTAATTCAGCCACTCATTTGTCTCAACTTCGGTAGTCTTCACTTTTGTTTGTCGCTTTGCATCCCACTTCTATTTCTTGGTGTTTTTGACTTTTAGCATGTATAAAGGTATTCAATATGACTTTATAATGTCTTCTTAGTCCAACAATACTTCACATCCTATAGAAAACACATTAGTCCATAGGTTATGTTTTCATCAAACACCAAAACCCTTTAGTCAAATGGGTTGGATCCATTTTTGTGATGGAACCTCCCAAGTTATTAGGCCCACCTACAGTTGTCCTTGTCCAACGGACCTCAGACAACCCTGCAGGTGTTCCTGAATCACTTGACAAGTTCGGTATCTGCTTTCCTTACCTTCCCAAGAGCGTTTTACCCGTCACGCAGACATTACAAATCATCGGAGATATGAAAATGCAGAAGCGATTATGTAACACCCCAGGTGTAACCTAGGGTTTTCACTCAAGACTACAATAGTGAACCCATCATCACATGTGGTTTAATTTGAGCAAAAGACACCAAACTTGGGGATCAAGATCCTAAGTAGGTGTAAACCATCTTAGAAGTCATGCCTTGGCCTTATCATGCACAAAAGAGAAGGGAATGACTAAAACCCTAATTCAAATCCCTTATAGGCAAATGGAGCCCTAGGGGGTTATGGCAAAAAGTCTATGTAAATCACATTGTCATGACTTGGACCAATTATAAAAGTTGTAGTACACTTAATACCCTACAAAACATAGAAAGAGTGTGACCCCAAAAAGGATTCAGAAAAACCCCAAAAAGGTCACCAAAGAGAAAGACATAAAATAAAAATCAGGTTTTTTCCCAAGTTCAAAACCGACCCTCTTTCAAAGATCACACATGTTCACCTTGATCCCAACCTCAAAACCTTATGGCCCAATTGACAAAATGGCGCCCAAAGACCCCTAGAACACCCTAGAAAAGTTTGAACCCAACCCTAAGCCATTTGACATGACTTGGCATGGCTTTTGTCTCGGTATGGATAGCTCTGACAGAGCCGACTTCTCACCCCCATATCTCTCTAAAGAGACCATAACTTTGCTTGGAACTCACATCAAAAAGGTAGGATTTGGTGTAGGGAAGAGACCGTACATGGGGGTTTTGCTAAGATCTGCACGTTAAGTCGACCAAATCGGCCGTTGAACCTTGGTAGAAGTAAACCCACACGTGTTCGACATGGGCTGACACTTGGGGGCGCGCTCAGAGGACGCCCGCACACGAACCCCCGCGCGCCCGCGGCTGCCCCATGACCACGCCCGCACCGTAGCTATAAAGCCCACCCCAGTGCCCGGCTACCTTCCCCGTTGCCTCCTCTGTACCACGCCTAACTCCCCCGAGCTCGCCCATAGCTCCGGCGACCTCCCCGCGACCCGCTAGAGCCGCCCGAGGGCAACCACCGTGGCCAACCCTTTTCCTGCCCTCCTCCGCTCGATCCAAGCCTTCGGATAGAGCCCGTGGAAGTTGTGAAGCTTGCCCAAGCTTGAACCGAGGACCCGCGCCACCGGAATAGCGCAATCGTGCTCGCCGGAGTTCGGAACCCCGCCGGAGCACGTGAACCAGGTAAACCTCTGCACCATTTCTCAATTCGTTGCACGCATGGCCTCTACATCACCCCGTGAAGCTCCTCTGGTGCTTTAATTGAACCCTATCGTCGTGGATAGGCCGGAGCACTCGCCGCCGACGAGCCCGCCCGCCTGCGCTCGTGGACCGGCCGATTCTGGCCATCACCGATGGCAAGCCATACCTCGACGTGACCGCAGAGGCTCCCTGGAGCCAACCCTGCCCTTCACCGGACCTTCCTCGCCGCCGGTAAGCCGCGCCGCCCTTTTTACCTTCGCGGGTACTGTTCAAAAGGGGGGAGGGACCTCGGGGAAGAAGAAATAGAAGCTAGGGGGTTTTGAACTGTTAGTGGCTCAGGGAAATAGTTGCGTAGGGGCATAAATTAAAGAAATGGTTTAGGAAGAACCCAGGGTCCTTGGTGTAAACTGGTTTTTCAGGAAATCTTTTAATATTTCTGATTTAAATACAAACAGAGCTTGTAAAATTCGTAACTTCAGTTTTATTCAACCAAATTTGGTCAAACCAATTTTGCCTGGTTCTAAATAATGTGAACTACTTAGGAAAAATACAAAACCCCCTTAGTATTGCAAAAGAAATTAAAGTTTGGATTTAAATATTGTTTTAGCCAAAAGTTAAATAATAGAAGAAAAATAGCTACACAGTTAGACTGAGGTTAAGAAAAATCAGAGAGGTACTTAATCACTCCCTGATCTGTTTAAAAATATGAAACCCCTCAGTACACCAAATTAAGGAAGAGTTTGCCATTTAAATTATTTTTAGCTTAAAGATAAGGAAAATAGGAAAGTTAATTTAAAATAGAAACCAGGGAGCAACCACATTTTTGTTAGCTCACTTATTTAATATAGTTCATTGGAAAATTTTATTAGACCCCAGTTTAGTACAAAATACATGGGATACCTTTTATTTTATGAAAACAATGAAAACTTAGGAAAATCTTAGAGAAATAATCCTGAGGAGAAAACACCCCAAACCTTGGGATAACTAATACTTTGTTATTATGAACATAGGAAAAATATGAATTTTGTTGTTTGATATTTTTCAAATAACAAGTTAATTATAAGTACCTTTTTGGCATAAAACTTTAGAAATTCACAACTACATATCCAGTAGGCCTTTTTCTGTGATATTTAACACAGAGGCCTAATATCACCCATGAATCTGGACAAAAATAAAATTTGGTACAAAAACCTCACTAAAGTCATAGCTGTAGTGTAAAATGCCCTTTTACACTTGTTTTTGTTAATTTTGCACAAGTAGTATCTGAATTAATATCCACCTCAAAATTTTTGGGAGGACCTACAAAGGTTAATATTTACCCACTATAATT
Source organism: Zea luxurians (assembly GCA_029449295.1). Classification (NCBI taxonomy): domain Eukaryota; kingdom Viridiplantae; phylum Streptophyta; class Magnoliopsida; order Poales; family Poaceae; genus Zea; species Zea luxurians. Next base: position 41,849,620 of record JAOPSE010000022.1, on the reverse strand, counting down.
TTTATAACAATTTTTGGAAAATTTAACTAACCCTCATAGTTCAAACTGCTTAATTAGAAGCACAATAGAAAGGAAAGGGAAACCTTGTGGAGAAATAGATGAAAGTACAAAGCCCTTAAGGATATCAAAAAGAAACCCTAGGGAAACACTAAACTTAATATTGTTATACTATGCATAACCCTTACAAATGTTCATGTCATATTTATACATATATCTCATGCATTGCATTCGATAGATTGTAATCTCGCTGACGGGGAATACATCCTCGTGCCGGAGCAAGGAGTTGCTCAGGAGGTAGCCCAGGATCCAGCATCAGAGCCTGCCATCGAGGATCTGCCTGCCCCAACTTTGGAAGGCAAGCCCCGGTTTTATGCATAACCATTGATATATGTTATTTTACTACACTTAATGTTTGTAGGCTTGTACTGTGCACTTAAGTGTAGGAGTTGACTGAAACCCTAGTTGCATGAACTCAGGATTCCTTTTGAGATGGATACTAGTATGCTAGGTCGAGTAGCTGCTTTACTAATTAGGGATCTCGGTAGAAGTCAAGTTATTTTTCTAGCACTCGCGCGAGGTGAGGAATTGGTTGTATCCACTTTGATAACAGAATGATAAAGGTCTATGGACACGGATCCATGGGGATGCGTGGTCTACGAGATGAAATTGGAATAAGGATTAACATGCGGATACCTGTGTCAAGCGTTTGAACGTACTAAGCACATGCCGAGAAATATGGTAAATCAGTAAGCCTAGTACTTGAGTGAACCTGCCCGAGGATCGATCTCCTCACGCGACCTGAGACGTAGTCTCCCATTCCGGTTATGGTGGGTACAAGTGCGGTCACTGCACGACGGCAGTCGGGGTCAGTGAGGCATTGTACGCCAAAGCGGTGGGCCTGTTTCCGTTGCCAGGAAATCGATGGGGACGGCTGATGTGTGTGGGGACGGAGTGCCTCGCCACGTCGTGTGTTTAGGTTTACCTTACAAGGATAAAAACTCGATTCGAATTGTCTGCTTCTCGCAGCTAATGAGACCGCTTGATCCATTGTACTGCATTGAGTAACAAGTGAAAAGGTGATGATTTGGCAAAAGATGTTGATTGCTAATTTTCTTGATAACATGAATGAGTAGATAGTACACCTTTAGTCTTAAGAGAGTCACACTAAAACTTGAAAAAGCTAAAAACTTGATTTTTAGACTCAGCTAGTGCTTTTGGCAACCAAACCCCTCAGCCAAACAGCTGCATGTCTAGAGGTAGAGGAGTAGACTCCTCACACCGGGTAAGTCTAGCTGAGTATTAGTGTACTCAGCCTTGCTTGTGGCATAATTTTTTACAGGTTCCCTAGAGGACATGGTTGCTGGAGTGACTTGGTCGTCCACCTTGCCACCGGATTGGACCGTCGAGTGGGACCCTACCTCGACTGAGGAGGAGGATGAGGAGTGATGGGACAGGCTTCCCCATCCCTCAATTTATTTATCGTTAGTTTATTCCGCTGCATCCTGAACAATGATCGCTACTTTTGCTAAAACTTCGATGATGTTGTAATAAATTTAATACTTCTTAATGTATGGTTTTATGCTTTATTGTATTTGTTCTGTGCCTCACCTTCGAGTGAGTACGTGGTACTTGATCCTGTTAGTGGCCTCGTCGGACTAGACCCAAGGGACTGACATTTTATTCCTATTTAAGTGTGGTCTAGCCTTTAAGGTGGGACTTAGGCACTTAAGTTGGAATAATTCGGGCGGTTCCGCCACAGCTGGTATCGGAGCTCGTACCACCACAGAGGAATCAATAAACTATAAGTACTATCCTTTTCAAAAGTAAAACTTGATAGAAACAAATGTTGGATAGATCGTCAGGACGATAAGGGTAGACCTAGGACGTGAAGCCTTAGTATGATAGAGGGGTAGCTAGGTGGCTAATTGTGTAAGCCCTACAGGCTACTATACGGGATGGGACCTTTACCCTATTCCCTCTGAGTTGGAATGAGGTCGTTAGGACGAGCATGCATGCACCCCTACTTAAACTATTGATAATTAGGTAAGAATTCTAATACGTGATAATGACAGATTAAGTACACTCTGTGACATTTGTCATAGCCATAGAGGGGTCGAACCTTGATCCCTTTTTCTTTTATAATCCTTTTTCTTTTTCACTTACGCTTAACCATACACAGATGACTTCTCACGGATCCTCGGATGGAGGGAACGCACAGTCCCACACGGATGGACTTGCACAAGAGGGTTTTCCCTGTATCTTGTGGGAGGTACTTCAGGGAGCCGGTTACACGATGCCTCCCCAGTACGTGGTGCAGCTGTTCGAGAAGCACCGAGTGCCCCGCTGTAGGGTGAGGATGACCCTGGAGCCTCATCCCTTACAGCCAGGCTAGCGTTCGTTGGACTCTGAGTCTTTCGGATACCGGGTTGAAGACACTATCGAGGCCATTGCTCTCCATGGGCTGACTACTTTCTATGGTTTTCACCCCTTGGAGCTATCTACTCATCCCATTGGCTTGTTCCCCGCGGATAATGAGGACGACCCAATGTGGAAAGACCGAGTGGAACATGCCAAGGACATATGGGCTCTTTACCTAGGGCAAACTGCTCACCTCACGGTGTGATGCATGAATGCCCTGTATCGTCTGCAAGTGATGCGAGGAGAGGCTATGTCTCATCTGATGGCATTGTTGGAGGCTACCAAAATTACCTTGGATAACAGAGAGGAGCTTGTGGTAGACCTGTCCACTGAGATGGTGGAAAAGGACTTACAAGTGGAACAGCTATCCAACGAGATCCAGGAGCTTTAGGAGCTAGTGGGAACCAGGGAGAACACCATTGAGGTTCTCGTGGATCAGCTAATCAACACTCAGCAGCAACTTGCAGAGGCTAACCAAGATTTAGATATGCACCACTAGGAGATCCAGGACATGGAGGCCAACCAGGATGTCGACATCGAGGGAGGAGAGGAGCCGAAGCCCGCATCTAGTCTGGACACTGCTTGCTCAGGGAGACCACCTTCCCCCGAGTCGAGAGTTGCCTTGTTTGCTCACTAGGTCACAGGGATAGAGTTAGAAGTGTGTGGCAGTAGAACTCCTCGGAGCTAGCTTAGCTTTTGCACCCTTGGGGTACTAGGCTAGACAGAGTTAAGTCTTTTGGGTCACCAATGTAATCGTAACAAACTCTTTTGGGAAGTTTGGATGATGAATGATGTCAGCTCTAAATTATGAAGAAAAGTGTTATGCCATGTAGTATCTTTTATAAATTATGCAAGAAAACATTGGTTTTACCCTTTCAGATCTTTCACCACGTATAAACCCTTACATCTAAAGTATAATGTTGAGAGCCTCCTTAATTTTTTTTCAGATGGCAGGAAGAGCGCGTCGTGGACAGAATGAGCGCATTCCTCCACCCCCGCCACCGCCTCCTACCATGCAAGAGTTGACGGCTCAGCAGAATGAGATTCTGTGTCAGTTGGCTCAGCGACAGCCACCACCGCAGCACTATGGTGTTGGTGATCACCATCAGTGTCCCCCAGCAGCAGCCACTTACCAGGAGTTCCTCAGCACTCAGCCGCTGTTGTTCAGTCGGGCAGAGGACCCACATGATGCTGATGTATGGATCAGGGTAGTGGAATCCAAATTCCCATTACTTACCGGCAATTGTTCAGATGCGGCCAAAGTTCATTTTGCCACTCAGCAGCTTCGCGGACCCACGCGAACGTGGTGGGATCAATTTCTCGCTATGCAGCTAGATGGCCACGTGGTGGAATGGAGAGAATTCAAGGCAGCTTTTAGAGGGCATCATATACCAGCAGGCATTATGGATCACAAGCTTAATGAGTTTCTGGCACTCACTCAGGGGAATCGTACAGTGTTATAGTATGCTCAGGCCTTCAATGACCTGTGCTAGTATGTCGGATATCATGCAGACACAGATGAGAAGAAGAGGGACAGGTTCAGGAGGGGGCTCAGCACTAAGCTCTGCGACCGTCTCAACACCGTTAGGGCCAACAGTTACAATGAGTTAGTCAACATGGCCATATCTCAGGAGGACTGCATCACAGCCCGTCAGGCAGAAAAGAAGAGGAAGACCCCTGTGACAAGACCTTCAGCCCAACCACAGCGCTTCAGGATTGTATCTGACCCTCAGAATAGGAGACCCCAGCAACAGCAAGGACGTTGGGTGATCCGACCATAGCTGTTGCAACAGGCACCCAACCGCTCTCAGCCCCTAGTTTAGAGGAACAACAATCAGCCACAGCAGCAACAGTACCGTCAGGCCAATGACAACAGGTGTTTCACTTGTGGTAACACGGGACACTATGCCAAGAATTGCCCCCGGAACTAGCAGAGGCGGGGACAAAATTCCAATCAGAACCAAGGCAAGTGGCAGAAGGTGCAAGTAAGGCAAGGCAGGCTGAACTTCACCACCATGGCTGACATTCCAGAGGGAGCGTCCATCATGACTAGTATCTTTTCCATTTTGAATAATCCTGCAATCATTCTTTTTGATTCTGATGCATCACATAGTTTTATCAGTGCAAAATTCAGTGCCAAATGTCAGTTGCCTTTCCATCACACTAATGGGGGCATTACCATTTCCACACCAGGAGGCAGGGTTGCCACCTATCAAATCAACAGGCATGTGCCTATAAAATTTGGTAGTCTTATAATTGGAACCACCCTCCTTATCTTGGGGTTGGATAGTGTGGACATCATACTAGGAACTAACTGGTTAACAAGGCATAAGGGAATAATTGATGTTGCAGCCAGGGCCATTGAGATTCATTCACCTACTTGTGGTGAAATTACTTTGTATTTGCCTAACCAGGGTTGTACCCGTTCATGTGCCTTCACCATGATAGAGTCACCTGTTGAGAGAATCCCCGTCGTCTGTGACTACCCAGATGTTTTTCCGGATGAATTGCCAGGGATGCCACCTGACAGAGACATAGAGTTCACGATTGAATTACAACCTGGAACTAGCCCTATATCCAAGAGACCCTATAGGATGCCCCCGGCAGAGTTGGTAGAATTGAAAAAGCAATTGCAAGAGTTGTTGGACAAGGGATTCATTCGCCCAAGTACTTCGCCATGGGGATGTCCAGCATTGTTCGTTAAGAAGAAAGATGAGAGTCTGAGATTGTGTGTTGATTACCGCCCTCTCAATGCGTTGACCATCAAGAATAAGTATTCGTTGCCCCGCATCGATGTGTTGTTTGATCAGTTGGTGGGAGCCAAGGTATTTTCCAAGATAGATCTTCGCTCTGGCTATCATCAGATCAAAATCAGGGCCAGTGATATTCCGAAGACGGCTTTCTCTACCAGATATGGGCTCTTATGAGTACTTGGTGATGTCCTTCGGATTGACCAATGCCCCAGCATATTTCATGTATTTGATGAACTCAGTGTTCATGCTGGAATTGGACAAGTTCGTGGTGGTTTTCATTGATGACATTCTGGTATATTCAAGGAGCGAGCAGGAGCATACTAAACACTTGCATACAGTACTTCAGAGACTGCGCGATCATCATTTATATGCCAAGTTGTCCAAATGTGAATTATAGCTAAAGGAAATCAAGTTTCTGGGTCACACCATTTCTCAGGAGGGGGTATCTGTTGATCCTGAGAAAGTCCAAGAAGTGATGGATTGGAAACCTCCTACCACTATGCGGCAAATTCGGAGTTTTCTGGGATTGGCAGGGTACTAACGGTGCTTTATTACGCATTTCTCCAGGATTGCCAAGCCAATGCCTGAATTGTTGAAGAAAGGAGTCAAGTATGAATGGAGCCAAGAATGCGAGGATGCCTTCCATGCACTAAGGCAACATTTGACAACAGCACCCGTGTTAGCTCAACCAGACAACACAAAATCTTTTGAGGTCTATTGTGATGCTTCCAGTACTGGATTGGGATGTGTCTTGATGCAAGACAACAGAGTCATTGCTTATGCCTCCCGAGCACTCATACCCCATGAGTAGAACTACCCCACACATGATCTAGAGTTAGCAGCCGTAGTTCATGCTCTCAAGATATGGAGACACTATTTGATGGGAGCTCTTTGTAATATCTATATTGATCATAAGAGTATCAAGTATATCTTCACTCAGGCTGATCTAAATATGAGGCAGAGGAGATGGTTGGAACTCATCAAGGACTATGATTTGGAAGTACATTACCATCCGGGCAAGGCCAACGTTGTGGCAGATGCTTTAAGTCGAAAAGCCCAGTGCAACTGTGTAACGATGGACTCCAAGATTGCCACCCTATGTGATGAGTTATGCAAGTTGAGCATAGAAGTTGTTTCCTTAGGAACTTTGGAGTATATCTCAGTGGAACCCACATTGCATGAGAAAATAGTCATGGCTCAAATTGGTGACAAGGGTGTTCAAGTCATCAAGCAGAAGGTAGATAAGTACAAGTGCTTCCGTCAAGACAGCAAGGGAATTCTATGGTTTGGAGACCGATTGGTTGTTCCCAAGAACCCCGAACTCAGAAAGAAAATATTGGATGAAGCTCACCTTTCCAAATTCTCCATGCATCCTGGCAGCAACAAGATGTATCATGATCTCAGATCTTTGTACTGGTGGACCAGAATGAAAAGGGAAATTGCTAAGTATATATCTGAGTGCGACACTTGCCAGGGAGTTAAGGCCAGTCATTTGAAGGTGGCAGGCACTTTACAGCCCCTCCCCGTACCGACTTGGAAATGGGAGGATATTTGCATGGATTTTATTGTGGGACTGCCCAATACCTGCCGGCATCACGATTCTATTTGGGTCATTGTGGATAGATTGACCAAGACAGTTCATTTCCTGCCAGTGCATATCACTTACAAGACCGAGAAGTATGCAAAAATCTATATTGACCAAATAGTGCGTTTGCATGGAATCCTGAAGACTATTGTATCTGACCGAGGAGCATTGTTTGTGGCACGCTTTTGGGAGCAGCTCCAAAAATCACTTGGGACCCATGTAATAAGAAGCTTAGCATACCATCCCCAGACAGATGGTCAGACAGAAAGAGTGAATCAAATTCTCTAAGACATGTTGTGAGCCTGTGTGCTACACTATGGTAAAGATTGGGACAAGTGTCTATCCTTGGCAGAGTTCTCTTATAATAACAGCTACCAGTCCAGTTTAAAGATGGCACCTTTCGAAGCCTTGTATGGAAGAAGGTGTAGGACACCGCTAAATTGGTCTCAAGCTGGAGAAAGGGAAATATTTGGACCTGACTTGGTACTTGAAGCAGAGGCGAAGGTCAGAGTCATAAGAAAGAACCTAGAAGCTGCTCAGGCCAGACAAAAGAGCTATCATGACAAGAGGAGGAAACCTCTGCAGTTTGAAATAGGAGATCATGTTTACCTTAAAGTGTCACCCACTAAAGGTGTTCAGAGATTTGGAATTAAGGGCAAATTGACTCCCCGCTACATTGGACCCTATGAGATCAAAAAACTTGTGGGCCTGTAGCATATCAATTGAAGTTGCCGTCCCATATGTTAGCAGTTCATGATGTGTTCCACGTATCACAGTTGCGGAAGTGTGTCCGCTTACCCACGGAAGTAATACCTGAACCAGAATTGGAGATAGAACCATACTTATCCTATCAAGAGCACCCCGTTAAGGTATTGGATCAAAAGGAGAGATCAACATGGGCAAGGTCGATCAGGATGTATAAGGTTCAGTGGAGTCATCACTCGGTGGAATAGGCTACGTGGGAGACTGAGGATTTTCTGCGTTCTCGCTTCCCCGACTTTATACCCAAAGGAGTCGGTATGTAATCCAAAAACCCCACCCCCACCTGCCCTTTGAATCTAAATACAAGAAAAACTTAGATGATAAAGGGATAGTAAACCTTGAAAATAACTTAAAAAGGACTTCCTTCTGAAGTTGCAAAGAGGATGACATTCGAAGAGCAGTTAATTAGAGAAACTTGGCTTAAAGAATCTACGTCATACAGACCCATCTTCCGGGTACCCTCTAAAGGATCCCCACCCACAATCTCGGGGCGAGATTCCTTTAAGGGGGGAGGGCTGTAACACCCCATGTGTTACCTAGGATTTTCACTCAAGACTACAATAGTGAACCCATCATCACATGTGGTTTAATTTGAGCAAAAGACACCAAACATGGGGATCAAGATCCTATGTAGATGTAAACCATCTTAGAAGTCATGCCATGGCCTTATCATGCACAAAAGAGAAGGGAATGACTAAAACCCTAATTCAAATCCCTTATAGGCAAATGGAGCCCTAGGGGGGTTATGGCAAAAAGTCTATGTAAATCACATTATCATGACTTGGACCAATTATAAAAGTTGTAGTACACTTAATACCCTACAAAACATAGAAAGAGTGTGACACCAAAAAGGATTCTGAAAAACCCCAAAAAGGTCACCAAAGAGAAAGACATAAAATAAAAATCAGGTTTTTTCCCAAGTTCAAAACCGACCCTCTTTCAAAGATCACACATGTTCACCTTGATCCCAACCTCAAAACCTTATGGCCCAATTGACAAAATGGCGCCCAAAGACCCCTAGAACACCCTGGAAAAGTTTGAACCCAACCCTAAGCCATTTGACATGACTTGGCATGGCTTTTGTCTCGGTATGGATAGCTCTGACAGAGCCAACTTCTCACCACCATATCTCTCTAACCAGACCATATCTTTGCTTGGAACTCATATAAAAAGGTAGGATTTGGTGCAGGGAAGAGACCGTACATGGGGGTTTTGCTAAGATCTGCACGCTAAGTCGACCAAATCGGCCGTTGAACCTTGGCAGAAGTAAACCCACACGTGTTCGACGTGGGGTGACACTCGGGGGCGCGCTCTGAGCACGCCCGCACGCGAACCCCCGCTCGCCCGCGGCCGCCCATGACCACGCCCGCACCGTGGCTATAAAGCCCACCCAGTGCCCAGCTACCTTCCCCGTTGCCTCCTCTTTACCACGACTAACTTCCCCGAGCTCGCCCATAGCTCCGGTGACCTCCCCGCGACCCGCCAGAGCCACCCGAGGGCAACCACCATGGCCAACCCTTTTCCTGCCCTCCTCCGCTCGATCCAAGCCTTCGGATAGATCCTGTGGAAGTTGTGAAGCTTGCCCAAGCTTGAATCGAGGACCCGCGCCACCGGAATAGCACAATCATGCTTGCCGGAGTTCGGAACCCGGCCGGAGAACGTGGACCGGGTAAACCTCTGCACCATTTCTCAATTCGTTGCACGCATGGCCTCTACATCACCTCGTGAAGCTCCTCTGGCGCTTTAATTGAACCCTATCATCGTGGATAGGGCGGAGCACTCGCTACCGACGAGCCTGCCCGCCTGTGCTCGTGGACCGGCCGATTCCGGCCATCACCGACGGCAAGCCGTACCTCGACGTGACCGCAGAGACTCCCCGGAGCCAACCCTGCCCTTCACCGGACCTTCCTCGCCGCTGGTAAGCCACGCCGCCCTTTTTCCCTTCGCGGGTACTATTCAAAAGGGGGGAGGGACCTCGGGGAAGAAGAAATAGAAGCTAGGGGGTTTTTGAACTGTCAGTGGCTCAGGGAAATAGTTGCGCAGGGGTATAAATTAAAGAAATGGTTTAGGAAGAACCCAGGGTCCTCGGTGTAAACTGGTTTTTCTAGGAAATCTTTTAATATTTCTGATTTAAATACAAACAGAGCTTCTAAAATTCGTAACTTCAGTTTTATTCAACCAAATTTGGTCAAACCAATTTTGCCTGGTTCTAAATAATGTGAACTACTTAGGAAAAATACAAAACCTCCTTAGTATTGCAAAAGAAATTAAAGTTTGGATTTAAATATTGTTTTGGCCAAAAGTTAAATAATAGAAGAAAAATAGCTACACTATTAGACTGAGGTTAAGAAAAATCAAAGAGGTACTTAATCACTCCTTGATCTGTTTAAAAATAATAAACCCCTCAGTACACCAAATTAAGGAAGAGTTTGCCATTTAAATCATTTTTAGCTTAAAGATAAGGAAAATAGGAAAGGTAATTTAAAATAGAAACCAAGGAGCAACCACATTTTTGTTAGCTCACTTATTTAATATAGTTCACTGGAAAATTTTATTAGACCCTAGTTTAGTACAAAATACATGGGATACCTTTTATTTTATGAAAACAATGAAAACTTAGGAAATCTTAGAGAAATAATCCTGAGGAGAAAACACCCTAAACCTTGGGATAACTAATAATTTGTTGTTATGAACATAGGAAAAATATGAATTCTGTTGTTTGATATTTTTCAAATAACAAGTTAATTATAAGTACCGTTTTGGCATGAAACTTTAGAAATTCACAACTACATATCCAGTAGGTCTTTTTCTGTGATATTTAACACAGAGGCCTAATATCACCCATGAATCTGGACAAAAATAAAATTTGGTACAAAAACCTCACTAAAATCATAGCTGTAGTGTAAAATGCCTTTTTACACTTGTTTTTGTTAATTTTGCACAAGTAGTATCTGAATTAATATCCACCTCAAAATTTTTGGGAAGACCTGCAAAGGTTAATATTTACCCACTGTAATTTTTATAACAATTTTTGGAAAATGTTAACTAACCCTCATAGTTCAAACTGCTTAATAAGAAGCACAATAGAAAGGAAAGGGAAACCTTGGGGAGAAATAGATGAAAGTACAAAGCCCTTAAGGATATCAAAAAGAAATCCTAGGGAAACACTAAACTTAATATTGTTATACTATGCATAACCCTTACAAATGTTCATGTCATATTTATACATATATCTCATGCATTGCATTCGATAGATTGTAATCTCGCTGACGGGGAATACATCCTCGTGCCGGAGCAAGGAGTTGCTCAGAAGGTAGCCCAGGATCCAGCACCAGAGCCTGCCATCGAGGATCTGCCTGCCCTAGCTTTGGAAGGCAAGCCCCGGTTTTATGCATAACCATTGATATATGCTATTTTACTACACTTAATGTTTGTAGGCTTGTACTATGCACTTAAGTGTAGGAGTTGACTGAAACCCTAGTTGCATGAACTCAGGATTCCTTTTGAGATGGATACTAGTATGCTAGGTCGAGTAGCTGCTTTACTAATTAGGGATCTCGGTAGAAGTTAAGTGATTTTTCTAGCACTCGAACGAGGTCAGAAATTGGTTGTATCCACTTTGATAACAGAATGATAAAGGTCTGTGGACACGGATCCATGGGGATGTGTGGTCTACGAGATGAAATTGGAATAAGGATTAACGTGTGAATACCTGTGTCAAGCGTTTGAACGTACTAAGCACATGTCGAGAAATATGGTAAATCGGTAAGCCTAGTACCTGAGTGAACCTGCCCGCGGATTGATCTCCTCACGCTACCTGAGACGTAGTCTCCCATTCCGGTTATGGTTGGTACAAGTGCGGTCACTGCACGACGGTAGTAGGGGTCAGTGAGGCATTGTACACCAAGGCAGTGGGCCTCTTTCTGTTGCCAGGGAATCGATGGGGATGGTTGATGTGTGTGGGGACGGAGTGCCTCGCCACGTCGTGTGTTTAGGTTTACCTTGCAAGGATAAAAACTCGATTTGAATCGTCTGCTTCTCGCAGCAATGAGACTACTTGATCCATTGTACTGCATTGAGTAACAAGTGAAAAGGTGATGATTTGGCAAAAGATGTTGATTGCTAATTTGCTTGATACCATGAATGAGTAGATAGTACAGCTTTAGTCTTAACAGAGTCACACTAAAACTTGAAAAAGCTAAAACTTGATTTTTAGACTCAGCTAGTGCTTTTCGCAACCAAACCCCTCAGCCAAACAGCTGCATGTCTAGAGGTAGAGGAGTAGACTCCTCACACCAGGTAAGTCTAGCTGAGTATTAGTATACTCAGCCTTGCTTGTGGCATAATTTTTTACAGTTTCCCTCGAGGACATGGTTGCTAGAGTGACTTGGCCGTCCACCTTGCCACCGGGTTGGACCGTCGAGTGGGACCCTACCTCGGCTGAGGAGGAGCATGAGGAGTGATGGGATAGGCTTCCCCATCCCTCCATTTATTTATCGTTAGTTTATTCCTCTGCATCCTGAACAATGATCGCTACTTTTGCTAAAACTCCGATGATGTTGTAATAAATTTAATACTTCTTAATGTATGGTTTTATGCTTTATTGTATTTGCTCTGTGCCTCACCTTCGAGTGAGTACGTGGTACTTGATCCTGTTAGTGGCCTCATCGGACTATATCCGAGAGACTGACGTTTTATTCCTATTTAAGTCTGGTCTAGCCTTTAAGGTGGGACTTAGGCACTTAAGTTGGAATAATTCGGGCGGTTCCGCCACAGATTACATAAACTTACCTTTACTTAAAAGTAAGACAAAGTTATATATTATAGACCAGGATATAATTAACTGAGTGCAGAGTATTATTATTACAGAACCAAGGGAGGCAAAAACCCCTCCAGATAAGTTTCAAACAAAAGTTTTTATGGAGGATCCTTTCCTCCCGCAGCTTTATTCCTGGTGTTCTTCCTTTGGAACCACCTTAGAACAGAAACAACAAAAATTTGTTGCTTCTTCACCTAAAAACAATAGGGAATAAAACCCTGAGTATGGAATTACTCAGCTAGTCTTACCCGACTAAAGAAAAGACTCAAGGGTATGCTGGTTATCAGGGAGTCAAGGTAAGGTTTCTCAATAGTCAAAGACTCTGTTTGCAGAAATGCTTACTAAAGTGGATCCTTAAAAATCCAATTTTACTTGTGAGGTTAAGTAAGATTACCTGTCTCTAGAGTTCTTTCTACCCTAGTTCAATCACTTGACCTGCACTAGCCAATTTCTTAATAATCCTTCATCTTTACGAGAGTTCTATGTGTAAGTCAGTGACCAAGTCTTCATAACCGCGAAGGTACAGCGATCCGAATCGATTATACTCAGCTGAGGATCTCCAATCACACGACATATGTAGCACTTAACCCTTGCATATGTCAACCCGCCACCAGGGTTCTTAAGACCAGATCAGGTTCACGCCAACCGAGAGCACAGTTACACCACCGTCCAGCCTCTTGCCATGGAGGGTACACGCTACTCTCGCCATCTCTCCACTCCCATTGCGTGGTATCTTATTCTGGCCTTAGTCTGCCTGAGGCAAAGCTTACCCATGACGAGGCATGTGACCAGCTAAAGGGTCCTCGGTCAGCAGCCCTACATCGAGATGGTCCTTAATCATAATTGTCTTAGCAAGACTAAGCATAATGAAAACCTTTTATAAAACAGGGATTCAAAGGAAGGTAATCAAATTCAAGGAAGGTAATGTAGGAATTGTCTTAGCAATAAACTCCTATCACCTAATGCATTAAGCAAGTGAGAAAAATTTTAAAAGAGTCAAGGGTGTGGCAAATGCACCGGGGCTTGCCTTGGTTTACAGGTGATTTAGGCTCAGTTCCACAGATATCAAAATAAAAATAGCTGTCGGCCTGATGTTCCTGAGGTGGTGGTGGTGAAGTCTTCTCTCCTTCTACTTCAACTTCTTCTTTGTTTTCTAAAGATAACCATACACAATAATGAATGCCCATGTAATGTTCATGAGAATGCAAAGATAATAAGAGTTCATTATCTAAGGTCTTGAGTACAATTTTCCTTTATGGTTCTCCGAGAAACTAGGGTTTTCGGAGTCAGTAAAGGAATTCAAAGGGCAGGGGATAGGGTTGTGGGTTCTAGTTATCAAACAAAGTCCAAATCAAATCAAACTCTACCCAAGGCTTCTAAATGATGTTTAGAGTTCATATAAAAAGTTTGGAGATTTTTGGAATTGTTATCTAGTTTCTAAAAATCCGGAAGCAATGCTTTAGGCTATTTTAAATGCTCCAAAATTCCCCATTTGATCTAAAAAACATGAAACTATTTTTATTAAATACTATGGAAAATTAGAAACCTAACAAAATTGGTCTGGTATTTTTTAGATTTTTTTACAATTTCCTATAAATTTCTAAAGTCCAGAAGAAAAAGAAAAGAGAAAAGGTGCTATAGAACTGGGCCGAAAGCAGCCCGAGTGGCCCAGTCTGCACAGGAAAGCGCGCGCGCCCACGCACGCTGAGTCGACTTTACACTGGGGTCCTTAGGGTTTTGAATAACGAGGAAAAAGGCCTGCGCACTATTTACTTCAGTCACTGACATCTTCACCGAAGCCCTCCAAGTTCTATTTCTTCACACGCCGAGGTCCCCGATGGTGAGCGGCGCGGCAGAGCTCCGGCGAGCACCTGGATCGGCCAAACGGGGCAAGGACTGGTGCCCTAACTTGGCTAAGACCTAATTCAACACTTAACAAACATTTCCCCTCGATCAATTGCATAACTCGAGCTCTAAATCGCCCTGTCCACGGAGACAGCGCAAAGAATGGATGAGCAGGAGTGTTCTCGGCGATCTAGGACAGTCTAGCTCAATTAAACGGGTTAAGGAGCATTAGAAGAACCTAAGGATGTTGAAACGGGAGAGCAGAGATCATGAACATACCTGGAAGTGACTGACCGTGGCGAGGTGTTCTTCGCGGTGTGATGAACCGATTTGGGGGATATTAGAAATTGGCGCTCACTGGTGATCAACTAGGGGCAATACTGTGTGGCTGGGTGCGCGATGATCTTACGGAGCTCACGGTGGCTTCAATTTATACTGAGCGAGAGCGGTGGCCGGGAATTGCAGAGATGACGGCACGAATCGCGCGTGGCTCGTCGGCGGCGAGAGTGGAGCTGGCAGTCTGATCAACGCACTGTACCATCACGAACCTCATTCAGTTGGCCTGACAGAACACTTTTGGGGGCAATTTGTGCCTAATTTCATATAGAGATCAGGCCAACACCCTACATCAAACTTGTAGTTCAATAAACCAGCTTCAAGTTTGTTATAAAGACTTCGGCTAAACAACCATTGAATCGAGCGCTACATGGTTTCAAAGTTGATCCAACATTACTGATTATCTAAATTTTCAGACTGTTTTAGTGTGACAACCCATCTTTGGGCACATTTTTCTCCAAATTCTTCAAAACAACCTTGCTTACACGCTTAAGAAAAATTGTTCTTCTTTGATAGGTTTACAAACTTAATGTGTTGACCTAGGGTAAATTCTCACTATTTTGGAAAATATAGAGCTCCAAAGTGGAGTCAATATCCTGATTTTCAGACTTAGCACTAGAACACAAAGGGGGTCCTTTTAGCAAATAGGTCTAAAATTCAGGGTTTGAATTGCAAATCTTCATAAATGTGAACCATATAACTTTATATGCCTTGACATCATAGTTTTTACACTTTAATCCAAAAGTGCACTAGCTTTGCACTTAACCCCCTAGGGTTTAGGGTTAAGGTTTTCCAGGGTTCCAATTAGGGTCTTTGGCATCTCTGGGGTGTAAATGTAATGTAGGTCCATTCTTAGGAACAATTTATGACCATTTCACTTAAACTTCAGGGTTTACTCTATTTGGGTCTTGCTTTACCCTTCAGATCCCTATTCAGGGTTAAGTATCCTACACTAGGGTCTTATCTGCAAAATGCCATAACAATACAACTTGGTTGAAAATTTTTACCTAGTGAATGCATCCTAGGTGTGTCAAACATATGAAATGTTGATGCTTATGATGTTATGATCAGGTTTTAGTAATAGTAACACCAGGGGTGTTACATCCTTCCCCCCATAAAAGAATCTCGTCCCGAGATTAAAAGTCATAGGGTAAGTAGTGGAAAAGGAAATGCTTCACATTTTTATTTCCTGAGTTTGGGTACAAGGCAGGGGTGGTTTGGGGCTCACTCCTTTACAACAAGTATATACACTTTACAAATTACATGAGGCTAAAAAGCCTGGGAAATTTTTGTCTAAGAAGTCTTGAGTTTCCCAAGTAGCCTCATCTTCGGAATGTTGGTTCCACTGTATCTTGTAAAACTTGAGAGTTTTTCTCCAGGTAACCCTGTCCTTTTGATCCAAGATTCGAACAGAGTGCTCTGAATATGTCTAGTCTGGCTCTAGGACAACATCTGTTACTTCAATTGTTCGGATTGGAACCCAAAGACATTTCTTCAATTGAGACACGTGGAACACATTATGTACAGCAAACAAGGTTTCGGGTAACTGAAGTCGGTATGCCACTGGCCCATATCGTTCAAGAATGAGAAAAGGACCAATATATCGTAGTGCAAGCTTCCCTTAACCCCGAAACGTAATACACCCTTCATTGGGGAAACTTTTAGGTAGACATAATCTCCCACGAGAAAGTACAAGGGTTGTCGTCGCTTGTCTACATAACTTTTCTGACGAGCTTGAGCTTTCTTCAAATTATGAATTATTCTCTAAACCTTTTCTTCGGTCTCTTTTACTATATCAGGCCTGAAGAAGTACCTTTCACCTGGTTCGGACCAATTTAGCAGAGTACGACATCGTCGTCCATATAAAGCTTCGAAGGGGGCCATCTTAATACTTTCTTGATAGCTATTATTATATGAGAACTCCGCTAAAGGTAAACATTCATCCCATTTTTGTGGGAACTCCAGAATACATGCCCGCAACATATCTTCGAGTATCTAATTTACCCTCTAAGTCTGCCCACTGGTTTGAGGATGATAGGCCAAACTATGGAGCAACTTAGTACCCAGGGATTTGTGAAGTGCTTCCCAAAACTTGGCTACAAATTGAGGTCCACGGTCCGACACTGTATTCTTTGGAACACCATGCAGACTAAGAATACGAGCAATGTACAATTGGGCATAGACAGTAACCCGGTAATCAGTCTTGACTGGCAGAAAATGAGCAATTTTCGTAAGCCGATCAATTATAACCCAAATAGAATCATACCCCTTTGCAGTCCTGGGCAATCCCACAATGAAGTCCATGCTTATATCTTCCCATTTCTATGTTGGGATAGGTAAAGATTGTAATGGACCAGCAGCCTTCATGTGTATGGCCTTGACACGTTTACAAGTGTCACATCTAGCCACATAGCATGCAATTTCAATTTTCATCTTCGTCCACCATTAATGTTGTTTCAGGTCTTGATACATCTTAGTGCTTTCGGGATGAATAGAATAGCGACTAAGATGTGCTTCATCTAGAATTTGCTGGCGGACTTCTTCATTCTTTGGCACAACTATGCGGTTGTTGAACCATACGACGCCTTGATCGTCTACTCTGAAACAGTTGGCTATTCCAGCCCTTATCTTTTCACGTATATGCCTCATACCCTCATCATTTTTCTGTGCGTCAATTATCCTTTGCAAGATGACTGACTCTAGCTTCAAATGATTTGAAGTCCCTTGTTGAATCATTCCCAGGTTCAGATTTTCCATTTCCTGGCACAATGTAATGTCAGAAGTCCTCATAATTAAACAATGGCAGGAGGCCTTGCGACTGAGTGCATCTGCCACTACATTTGCTTTTCCTGGGTGATAATGGATCTCTAGTTCATAATCCTTGATCAGATCGAGCCATCTCCTTTGTCTCATATTGAGCTCAGACTGGGTAAAAATGTACTTCAAACTTTTATGGTCTATATAAATGTGACAGACATTTCGCAGTAGATAATGACGCCATATCTTCAGAGCATGAACCACTGCAGCTAGCTCCAGGTCATGAGTGGGATAATGCTCCTCATGCTGGTGTAACTGCCTTGAAGCATACGCTATTACTCGGCCTTCTTGCATTAATACACAGCCGAGACCACTGCTAGATGCGTCACAATACACATCAAAAGGCTTTTCAATATCCGGTTGAGCCAATACCGGAGCAGTGGTTAATAATACCTTTAACTTCTCAAAGGCTTCATTACATTCTGAAGACCAATTGAATTTAGTATCATTCTTTAATAGGCTTGTGATTGGTTTCACAAGCTTAGAAAAATCCGGTATAAATCGACGGTAATAGCCAGCAAGTCCAAGGAAACTTCGGACTTGATAAACAGTGGTTGGGGGTTTCCACTCCAAAATATCCTTGATTTTGCTGGGATCTACCGCAATCCCCTTGGCAGATAACACATGCCCCAGAAATTGAATTTCTTCCAGCCAAAACGCGCACATACTGAACTTGGCATATAATTGATGTCCCCTCAAGCGCGTCAATACGATCCGTAAGTGTTGAGCAGGCTCCTCTTTGTTCTTAGAGTATATTAACATATCATCTATGAAGACCACCACAAATTTGTCCAACTCGGGCATGAATACCGAGTTCATCAGATAAGTGAAGTGGGCAGGAGCATTCGTTAGTCTGAAAGACATTACCAAGTATTCAAATAAACCATACTGCGTAGTGAATGCGGTTTTGGGTATATCCTCAGGCCTAATACGGATCTGATGATAGCCCGATCTAAGATCAATTTTGGAGAATACCCTCACTCCGGTCAGTTGATCAAATAAAATGTCAATCCGCAGAAGAGGATACTTGTTCTTGTTAGTGACCTCATTAAGGGGTCGATAATCCACGCACATTCACAATGTTTGATCCTTCTTCTTGATGAATATGGCTGGACAACCCCATGGTGACGAGCTTGGCCGGATAAATCCCTTCTCTAGTAGGTCTTGCAATTGGGTCTTCAGTTCCGCCAATTCATTTGGAGGCATTCGGTACGATCTTCTAGAAATGGGAGCCGTACCAGGCTTTAATTCAATTACAAACTCTACATCTCTTTTGGGCAGCAATCCAGGCAAATCTTCTGGAAAGATATCTGGGAACTCACATACTACCGGAATATCCTTGATCTCTGGTATAATGGCTTCATTAATTCTGCCAATTGGTCTAGCTGGAATAGCTATGGGGATGGACAAAAGAATTTCTTCTTGGCCATAACTCAACCTGATTGTTCTCGGATCAGTGTTGAGAACTGCTTTATGTTGGGCCAACCAATTCATGCCCAGGATTACATCTATGTCTTGGACTTTTAGAACAATCATCTTAGTAAGAAAGTCTCATCCAGCCAATGTTACGGGCACTTGGTAAGCCACTTCTTTGGTAAATATTTGTCCCCCAGGCGAATGTATTTTAAACCCTTCCCTTGATTCAGTATATGGAATGCAGTGTTTCTCCACGAACTTTTTGCTTATGAAAGTATGTGATGCACTCGAATCAAAGAGAATAAGTGCGGGGTGATTGGCTACGAGGAACGTACCCATCATCACCGGTTCGCCTTCTGGTGTGGTAGCCACTTGAGTGTAATAAACTCATCCTATTTTCTTTGTATTCCGACCCATAGTATTGTTGCCTGCATTTCCCTTGGAGCTTCCAGAACTTTGTTGATTATTTGCTTGATTTTGCCTTAGGTACGGACAGTCCTTAAAAATGTACGGACTTCCCGCAGTTGAAGCAGTCGGTAGGTGAGCTTGGAAGAGTAGGGAAACGAGTGCCAGGGGCACCCGGCTGATTTGTAGTAGTGAAGGCAGGGGTAGGACGGATAAACACTGGTTGTTTGAATGGGAAGGAGGGTGGGTGTGATGAAGAATGACCCTGATTAAAAGGCCGGATAACTAACTATTGCCTTTTCTCGGGGCCCTGATTAGGTCTGTTGCCTCCATTCCCCTTGGACTTTCCGGAACTTGTACAATTAGCTTCAACTGCCAGCGCTGTGCTGACAGCCCTTCCGTATGTGAGGTCAATGCAGGTAGCCATTTTTCTTTGCATCCGATCATTTAAACCCCTCATGAAGCAGTTCTTCTTTATGTCGGTGTTGACTTGGTCGATCGCATACAGAGATAAGTGATTAAATTTATTGAGATACTGGGTGACAGTATCTCCGCCTTGCTTCAATTTCATGAATTCCTCCTGCTTCATGTGGAGGACTCCTTCAGGTATGTAATGTTCACGAAAGGCCAACTTGAATTCATCCCATGTAATCCGATGATTGGCCGGTTGAACGGCCACATAGTTTCCCCACCACGTGCTGGCAGGGCCACGCAATTGTTGAGCTGCGAACAAGGGCTTCTGAGTTTCAGAACATCGAAGAAGTCCAAATTTTTGTTCAATGACGCGGATCCATTCATCCGCCTCTAGAGGGTCTTCAGCCTTGACGAACAACGGAGGGCGCGTCTCGGACAAGTTCGGATAAGATGTCTCACGGGGGCCTTGCGGATAGGCCCGCCCGCCTTGTTGTTGAAGTTGTTGACCTGCCATCTCCCACAGGAAGCGGGTATTATCTGCTGTGGCGTTTACCAAGGCAGCGATGGCCTCGGCAAGTGTTGGGGGTACTGGAGGTGGATTTGGGGTCGCTTCCCTCCCACGGGAGGTACCAGCCCCATCCTGAGCGCGAGTCCTGGAAGGCATCTGAGGCAAAGAACATTTGGAGCAATATGATATGCCATACAAACCATCCATTTCACATTACTTAAAAAGGTAATGTTACAGACTCGTACTTTACAATAGGATTACACCACCTACTACACAATAGTACTACTTCTATACTATACTATCCCTGCTTCCTGTCACTCTTGGTAGCCTCACTGTCGGGCGTAGGAGACCACTCATCGACCAACTTCATAGAGGGAGAGGGCCTCAAAAGGTCCAATTCGCCACCAAAAGCTTCTCCCACTACTTGAGAAGGTTCGGCTTCTGTCCCGACAGGATCCGCAGGTACACTGGGTGTAGTTGTGAGTACAATACATGAACTTCTTCATGTAGAGTATTACAATAAGCCTACAAGTTATCAATAGCTGAGCTAAGCTCTTCTACTCGGGCTCGAGCTTTTGCCTCCTTAGCCCAGGCAAGCGAACGAGAGTGAACCGCCTAGTCGAGCGCTAGATCTCGATCCGCGAGCTGATCTTGCAGGCGGCAGATGTCGCTTCTCAATTCATTGATCCTCTCGCCATCCACGACCCATATGTTATTCCTGCGACGGAGTTCTGTTTGAAGCTGATTAACTTGTGCTTCCAGATCTCTAATCGGATCGTTATTCCCACTACTGCTGTCGTCATGTCTCAGGGCAAGTTGGTGACGAGGTACACCGATCGACCCGGTTGCCTTGCGTGCAGTCTTTCTTGTACGCGACAGCATTTTTGCTAAGGGGGAAATCTTATTAGCATAGTTTTTAGCATGATGCATGTGTAATTACAGAATCAACCTTAGTTTATTCACACCTTCTATTGCACTCTTCCTATCTGGTCTTTCATATAAACTCTTCAGAGATATTAGGTAAGAAGGGAAGAAATTTTCTAGATAAGTCTTTTAGAAAAATTCTTTTGAAGATGCCTCATAATATCTGTAGAGATGGGCTTCGCTCTGATACCAGCTGTGACAGAACCTCCCAAGTTATTAGGCCCACCTACAGTTGTCCTTGTCCAACGGACCTCAGACAACCCTGCAGGTGTTCCTGAATCACTTGACAAGTTCGGTATCTGCTTTCCTTACCTTCCCAAGAGCATTTTACCCGTCACGCAGACATTACAAATCATCGGAGATACGAAAATGCGGAAGCGATTACATAAACTTACCTTTATTTAAAAGTAAGACAAAGTTATATATTACAGACCAGGATATAATTAACTGAGTGCAGAGTATTATTATTACAGAACCAAGGGAGGCAAAAACCGCTCCCGATAAGTTTCAAACAAAAGTTTTTATGGAGGATCCTTTCCTCCCGCAGCTTTATTCCTGGTGTTCTTCCTTTGGAACCACCTTAGAACAGAAACAACAAAAATTTGTCGCTTCTTCACCTAAAAACAATAGGGAATCAAACCCTGAGTATGGAATTACTTAGCAAGTCTTACCCGACTAAAAAAAAGACTCTCAAGGGTATGCTGGTTATCAGGGAGTCAAGGTAAGGTTTCTCAATAGTCAAAGACTCTGTTTGCAGAAATGCTTACTAAAGTGGATCCTTAAAAATCCAATTTTACTTGTTAGGTTAAGTAAGATTACCTGTCTCTAGAGTTCTTTCTACCCTAGTTCAATCACTTGACCTGCACTAGCCAATTTCTTAACAATCCTTCATCTTTACTGGAGTTCTACGTGTAAGTCAGTGACCAAGTCTTCATAACCACGAAGGTACGGCGATCCAAATCGATTATACTCAGCTGAGGATCTCCAATCACACGACATATGTAGCACTTAACCCTTGCATATGTCAACCCGCCACCGGGGTTCTTAAGACCATATCAGGTTCACGCCAACCGAGAGCACAGTTACACCACCGTCCAGCCTCTTGCCACGGAGGGTACACGCTACTCTCGCCATCTCTCCACTCCCATTGTGTGGTATCTTATTCTGGCCTTAGTCTGCCCGAGGCAAAGCTTACCCATGACGAGGCATGTGACCAGCTAAAGGGTCCTCGGTCAACAGGCCTACATCGAGACGATCCTTAATCGACTCAGACGGAGACACTACACCGAGACTCTCTTCCCGTGCAAGTCACTCGCCTGGCCTCATCTTAATCATTTTAATCCCAAAGTTTGGTACCTGACAGAAGTACATCTTTTTCGATGTTTGACCCATCATGGCCATGATGGATCCACCATCAAGTTTTATTTCAAAAACATCCCTCCCACTTTGCCACATCATCTTTGGTAAAAACAAAACCTTTTTCTTTGCTAGAGCAAGACTAAGCATAATGAAAACCTTTTATAAAACAGGGATTCAAAGGAAGGTAATCAAATTCAAGGAAGGTAATGCAGGAATTGTCTTAGCAATCAACTCATATCACCTAATGCATTAAGCAAGTGAGAAAAATTTTAAAAGAGTCAAGGGGTGGCAAATGCACCAGGGCTTGCCTTGGTTTACAGGTGATTCAGGCTCAGTTCCTCAGATGTCAAAATAAAAACAGCTGTCGGCCTGATGTTCCTGAGGTGGTGGTGGTGAAGTCTTCTCTCCTTCTACTTCAACTTCTTCTTCGTTTTCTAAAGATAACCATACATAATAATGAATGCCCATGTAATGTTCATGAGAATGCAAAGATAATAAAAGTTCATTATCTAAGGTCTTGAATACAATTTTCCTTCATGGTTCCCCGAGAAACTAGGGTTTCCGGAGTCAGTAAAGGAATTCAAAGGGCAGGGGATAGGGTTGTGGGTTCTAGTTATCAAACAAAGTCCAAATCAAATCAAACTCTACTCAAGGCTTCTAAATGATGTTTAGAGTTAATATAAAAAGTTTGGGGATTTTTGGAATTGTTATCTAGTTTCTAAAAATCCGGAAGCAATGCTTTAGGCTATTTTAAATGCTCCAAAATTCCCCATTTGATCTAAAAAACATGAAACTATTTTTATTAAATACTATGGAAAATTAGAAACCTAACAAAATTGGTCTGGTATTTTTAGGATTTTTTTACAATTTCCTATAAATTTCTAAAGTCCAGAAGAAAAAGAAAAGAGAAAAGGTGCTACAGAACTGGGCCGAAAGCAGCCCGAGTGGCCCAGTCTGCACAGGAAAGCACGCGCGCCCACGCCCGATGAGTCGACTTTACACCGGGGTCCTTAGGGTTTTGAATAACGAGGAAAAAGGCCTGCGCACTATTTACTTCAGTCACTGACATCTTCACCGAAGCCCTCCAAGTTCTATTTCTTCGCATGCCGAGGTCCCCGATGGTGAGCGGCGCGGCAGAGCTCCGGCGAGCACCTGGATCGGCCAAACGGGGCAAGGACTAGTGCCCTAACTTGGCTAAGACCTAATTCAACACTTAACAAACGTTTCCCCTCGATCAATTGCATAACTCGAGCTCTAAATTGCCCTGTCCATGGAGACAGCGCAAAGAACGGATGAGCAGGAGTGTTCCCGGTGATCTAGGGTAGTCTAGCTCAATTAAACGGGTTGAGGAGCATTAGGAGAACCTAAGGATGTTGAAATGGGAGAGTAGAGATCATGAACATACCTGGAAGTGGCTGACCACGGCGAGGTGTTCTTCATGGTGTGATGAACCGATTTGGGGGAAATTAGAAATTGGCGCTCATTGGTGATCAACTAGGGGCAATACTGGGTGGTTGGGTGCGCGATGATCTTATGGAGCTCACGGTGGCTTCAATTTATACTGAACGAGAGCGGTGGCCGGGAATTGCAGAGATGACGCGCGACGGTCGAAGAAGCGGGAGATCACTGGCGCGTGATTAGTGTCCTATTACCGTGGCAGTCATTCCGGTAATCAACGGAGAGTCACAATGGTTCATAGCGATGCGGTGGAGGTGCTCAGGCACGTGGCACAAGGCCGGAAGGCGGCGGTCACCGGCGAGGTCATCTGATTCCACCGTGGCGAGTGCGGTACAGTGGCCGGATTTGTTTACTGGCCGGAGTTATACACGGTGAGGACCCTTAGTCAATCCCAAGAGCTATCCACATGATCCGAGCACAAATCGCAGTGACGACGGCACGAATCGTGCGTGGCTCGTCGGCGGCGAGAGTGGATCTGGCAGTCTGATCAACGCACTGTACCATCACGAACCTCATTCAGTTGGCCTGACAGAACACTTTTGGGGGCAATTTGTGCCAAATTTCATATAGAGATCAGGCCAACACCCTACATCAAACTTGTAGTTCAATAAACCGGCTTCAAGTTTGTTATAAAGACTTCGGCTAAACAACCATTGAATCGAGCGCTACATGGTTTCAAAGTTGATCCAACATTACTGATTATCTAAATTTTCAGACTGTTTTAGTGTGACAGCCCATCTTTGGGCACATTTTTCTCCAAATTCTTCAAAACAACCTTGCTTACACGCTTAAGAAAAATTGTTCTTCTTTGATAGGTTTACAAACTTAATGTGTTGACCTAGGGTAAATTCTCACTATTTTGGAAAATATAGAGCTCCAAAGTGGAGTCAATATCCTGATTTTCAGACTTAGCACTAGAACACAAAGGGGGTCCTTTTTGCAAATAGGTCTAAAATTCAGGGTTTGAATTGCAAATCTTCATAAATGTGAACCATATAACTTTATATGCCTTTACATCATAGTTTTTACACTTTAGTCCAAAAGTGCACTAGCTTTGCACTTAACCCCCTAGGGTTTAGGGTTAAGGTTTTCCAGGGTTCCAATTAGGGTCTTTGGCATCTCAGGGGTGTAAATGTAATGTAGGTCCATTCTTAGGAACATTTTATGACCATTTCACTTAAACTTCAGGGTTTACTCTATTTGGGTCTTGCTTTACCCTTCAGATCCCTATTCAGGGTTAAGTATCCTACACTAGGGTCTTATCTGCAAAATGCCATAACAATACAACTTGCTTGAAAATTTTTACCTAGTGAATGCATCCTAGGTGTGTCAAACATATGAAATGTTGATGCTTATGATGTTATGCTCAGGTTTTAGTAATAGTAACACCAGGAGTGTTACAATTTTCCTTACAGGAAGCTCACAAGTCCAAGTCAAAAGGAGAAAAACTTGGAACAAAAGGACTGAACTCAGCTAGTCTGGGAGTATCGTACCATGGTCCAGTGCAACAGACCAGCTTGTACAACGAACTTGCCAGCTTCGGGAAAAAGGTTTAAAAATCATCGAACCATGGTCCAGTGTGCAATAGACCCTTTTTCCATACAAGGTTACATACTACTTCTTTGACAAGGGTCATCAAACCATGGTCCGATGACGATTGGACTGGTCGGGTCCAACAGCTACCTTAGGCAGAGAGAATCGACACAATGGCTAGCTAACATGGCAACGAGGTCTGGTCCAATGGATTGATCCATTGGCCACCCTACTTGGAAAGTGTTAATCAAGATCCTGAAGAAGGTGTGCGTAGACCCGGTTCGATGTGCAACGGACCGGTTCGGTGCCCCCGCAGACAGTAGTTTTAAAAATCTTTTTGGAAGGAACGGGCAATGGCTATGAGACCTTTTTGGGCTATAAAAAGAACCTCACAACGCACTCCTTCAGTACAAAAGCACTTCAAGCACAACGCATCACTCCAACACTCTATCACAACGTGTTCTAGTGATTCTAGTGAGATCTAAGCACCGTTTCTAAGCTGTTTTGTGACTTTGTGTGTTTGCGTTCTTGTGATCTTCACTCTTGTATTGTGTTGCTGCGTTTTGCTCTTGTGTGTACTCTCCCCTCTCTTGTGCTTTTACTAAGTTGTAAACTCCATTAATCTGTGTACAGCTGTAAGAGACTCCAACTTGTGGAGTTTCTTGTGAGGGGAATCATATTGATATAAGGAAGACTGTGGCACTCAAGTGGATCATAGGGTCGCTTGAGAGGGGTTGAGAGCAACCCTTGTCCATTGAGGACACCACAATGTGGATGTAGGCAAGCATTTTAGGCTTGGCCGAACCATTAGATAAAATCGCCTCTCTCTTGTGCATTTACTTTCTTGCGATTTTGTTTTTCCTTTCTCTCCAAGTTCTGGATCTCACTTGCAATATTGTTCTAAATTAAATCCACCATCTTGTGAGATCAATCAAGTGAAAGAACTTCTCTCTACCTTCTCACTTGTTCTTGAAATACTTTTGCACTAACAATTAATTTGGATCAAGTTTGTGTTCAAAGTTGTGTTTTTAGGCATCTTCTATTCAACCCCCTGTCGTTGCTGCTCTAGGAGACTCTCAATTGGTACTGAAATCGGTCTCTTCATTTTGGGTCTAACAACCCGAAGGGATGGCACGAAAGACTACAAAGGGAAGGGGAAGGTGGCCGACGAACATGACAGGAAGGAGAATATCCCCGTCGACGATGAGCCGAAAGGCGAGAAGCCCGTCGACTCGGGATTGGGAAACAAGGCGGGCATGGAAAAGAAGCACATCAAGAAGATCGTCTACTACGAGAGCGACACTTCTTCTTCATCACAAAAGAATGACGACTCCTCTTCTTCCAAACAAAAACTGGTTAAAACTACTTTCAATCGCATTCCTTTTAATTACTCGCCCATTTCTTGTTCCTCGAATGCCCAATTGCTTTCAATTTCTCTTGGCAAGCCTCCTCATATTGATGGGGAGGATTATTCTTGGTAGAGAAATAAAATGTGTAGCCATCTCTTTTCGCTCCAACCTTGCATTTGGGATATTGTAGAAAATGGAATGAACATACCTAATGTTCTTGATGAAAATTATAATGAGGTTGAAGTAGAGGAACAAATTCATAGAAATGCCCAAGCTACTAGTGTTCAGTTACCTTATCTATACAAGGAAGAATACAACAAAGTCAACCACTTGAAGAATGAGAAGTAAAATATGGGACACATTAAGGATTGCACACAAAGGGAACTTGATGACCAAAGTCACCAAGATGGAGGTCATCGAGGGCAAGCTAGGGAGGTTTGCCATGAAGAGCGATGAAGGGCCACAAGAAATGTCCAACATGCTCAAGTCCTTGGTGAACCAAGTTTGCAACTATAGAAACACAAGATGGATAGATCATGAAGTTGTCTCACTCATGCTCAAGTTATTTATAGTTTTTGATGCTAACTTGTTTCCTTAGTTCATGAAAACCCTAGGTATACAAAGATGAGTCCCAAGGAGGTGCTAAGCAAATTTGTTAGCCATCAAATGATGGTTGAAAATGCCAAGTACATTGACAACATCGCCAACAGGAGCCTCCCCTCCACCGAGCCTCCCCTCCATCAAGTTGTCGCTTTCTAAGCAACAAACGACAATGAGGCACTCCCCTTATTTTACATGTCATCAAACTCTTCAAGAATGCACTAAAGGGGCACAAGGACTACTCCAACTAGGGAAAATCAAAGGGGAAGAGTGCCTACATCAAGTACGATAAGTATGGTCATTTTATAGCTAACTGTCCTGATAATGAGAATGATGAGGACAAGGAGAATAAGGAGAAGAAAGATGAGAAGAAGTTTTACAAGAAGAATAAGGGGAAGGCACACATTGTCAACGAGTGGGACTTGGACTGCTCCTCCTCCGACTCTAACAATGAGGGACTCGTCGCTGCTGCCTTCGACAAGTCTTCTCTCTTCCCCAATGAGCGTCGCACCTGCTTAATGGAAAAGGAGAGGAAGGTATTTTCAAGAACTACTCCTAAGTATACTTCCTCTAGTGATGATGAGGATGATTATAGTGAATTATTTAAGGGATTGGATAGAGCTAAAATTGCTAAAATTAATGAATTAATTGATGCTTTGAATGAAAAATATATACTCATAGAAAAGAAAGAGGATTTACTTTATGAAGAGCGTGATAAGGTTGTTAATGTAGAAAAGAAACTTGCTTTAGAAATTAAGAAGAATGAATTATTCTCAACTGAGTTGTTTGATTGTCATTCATCCATTTACTGTCTTAAAATTGATAATGATGAATTGAATATTAAGATAGAGAAATTAAATGAATGCCATGTTTCTACTTCCTCTCTTGAGCATGTATCAATTTGTACTAGATGTAAGGATTTTGATATTGATGTTTGCCATGCTCATGTCTGAAAGGAACATGGACGCCTAAGAGGGGGATGAATTAGGACTTCTAAAAATCTCACTAATCTTGGCCATAAATAAATCTCCTAAACAAAACATATGCAAATAACTAAACAAGAATGTACAATCTAGGTGTTGTCTAAGTGTTTCTATCTCTACCGCAAAAAGAGTTATGCAACCTAGGTTCCAATCCTAAATATTCTACACTAGGAATAGAGAGATTGAAACTTAAGTACTTAATGTAAATGCAGAAGCTAAAGAGCAAAGGTAGAGATTGCAAACTCACATGGACGCGCCTATATTTTTACCGAGGTATCCAGGATCACGCAAGGTCCTGACTAATCCTCGTTGGTGCCACTATGCAAAGGGATGTCCACACGAGGGTCAAGCTCCCAGTCAAGTAACTGTGTAGAGAGTCGCGAGCCTTCTCCACACGCAAGTGGTGCTCTGCTTCCTGCCTCCTCTCGGACGCTCCCCACCATCTTCACTATAGAGCTTCCGACAAAAACATCATGGGCCTTGTTGGTCACTTGTTCTCAAATGTTGTGAATTAAGAACAAGGCAACACAATTGTTAAGGATTAAAGACCTTCGTCCTTCAAAACATTATCTCCCCTTGGATATAATGATCTTCAGATGAAGATCATGAAGGACATGCCTTCATCACTTAATGAATGAACAAGAATATACAGAGATGATAAATGTAAACTGTTGACTCACTCACATATGTATATCACAATGTACACATGAACATTAACAAAATTCACATTACATTGATACCTTCGGCTTGTTCGAAGGTGCTGACGCGAGAGCGATTACCATCCACCGTGAACAATACAATTCTATTGTTCATCTATTTATAGGCACGGGACGCAGGCACACAGCTTGGGTAAAAGTACATTTCTGTCCTTGACATTTACTCTTTACTATAACATAAATCATTAGGGACTAGCTAGTCTTTTCTCTTTCGGTCAGCATCATGTTTGGTCTTCATCATCATTTTAAGCTGAAGCTATTACTCTTCGGCTATAGCTTCAGCGTTCACTCTTATCATGCTAAAGCCAAAGCTCCCTGTAGCAATTTGTGTTATGCTAAAAGCAGATGGTTAGTCATGTTTTTGAGGACCTTCGGAAGAGGAAGGCCCCCAACAGTAGCCCCTCGCAGTATTAATTTGTTTCTTTGCAACAAATTCAGACTGCAAGGTGAACGATGGCCTTCGGCCGAAGGTCCAAAAAAAACACCTTCCATTCGCTAGAATAGCGAGTCATTCTGAACTGTGGGACCCACCGAGCGATGGAGCTTTGAGTATATATATAGAAGCATGTGTCATGAATATTTTTCATTCCATTTAGTTGTTTGTGTTGTGATTGCTATCTTAGCCTTCTTCTCTTTGCGAGCTCGATTGATTTCTGAGCTTCGGCATTTGCCGTAACCATCATCCAAATGGCTGAGGACAAGAAGAATACAGACCCCACAATGGCTGGGTTTTACGAAGCAATGGAAAAGACCAATGCAGAAAAGATTACCAATGAGATGCTAGCTGGGTTGTTTGGGATTCCAGCGACAGTGACAATTTTGATGTGGAAAGTGGAATTGAAGATGTCGAAGATTGGCCGTGGAGGCCGAGCCATGTTGTTTTTGGGAAGTCAACTGTCAAGCAAGGGCAGATCGAAGCGATGAAGGGCAAATATTTTCATGATATTTTTATAGTGAGGGCCGGGGGGAAAGCATCGTTCCTCTTCCCGAAGCTGATGAGGTGGTTGTCTTTAAAAGCTTCATAAAGTCGGGCTTCGCTTCCCACTACAAAAGATGTTGGTTGAAGTTCTAAAGACATTCGAAATATACCTTCATCAACTTACCACCGAAGCCTTTATTAAAGTGGGGTTTTTTATGGGCTATGAGGAGTCAAGGGCTAGAGTCGGATGCTAGGTGTTTCTGCAATATTCATGAGTTATCCTACCATATGAAGGCAACCGGAAAGGAACAATACCATAACAACTTTGGATGTTACAACTTTGTGCCCCGCTCTGAGGCAAATTATCCTGTGCCAACATTTCAGAAGAAGTGGTCGGGCTCTTGGATGAAGCAATGGTTCTACGTAAAGAATGATCTGAATCAGAGGGAGGATGTGAGGGGCATCATTCAATGTCCCATATGGTCGCGTTTTAGCGTTAGAATACCATAAATCACAATTGGGAATGAAGTGCAAGCATGCCTAATGGCCTTCAACACTGTATGTACCTACATCGGTACTAGGGATTTGATACAAGAACACATTGCTTTCAAAGTATGGCCTCTTGTGAATGAATGGGAAATGCCGAAGGAGACTGCTGCTGGCTCTAGCCAAGGTGGCTTGGTTTATCTTAAGTATACCTTCCGGTATAGAACCAATTTGACGAGCCAAATGATGATAGGATACACGCTATAGAGGCAACCAGTGATGAGCTACTTGGAGCCTACTCGAGGGTAGAGGATGAGGCCATGACTGTTGCCTTCAGCACTCGAGGAAAAAGGAGACTGAATAGGGTTTTCGATGTAATTGGGTTTGTTTATCCAGATTACTGTTTTCCTGTCCGAAGGCAAGGAGGAAAAAGTAAAGTTGCTACTTCAACCTCTACTGGTGCGCTAAAGCCGAAGAGGGCCAAGGTCCTGACACGTAGGCCGAAGCCTATTGGGACGGCTGAGGTGCTGAAGCTTATTGAAAATGCCGATGCTACCCCCTCAGCCATGGAAACAGCTCCTGCCATGTCAATCGAAGCTAGTATAGATCCGATAAAAGAGCCACAATCAGAAAAAACAGTAGAACAACCAAAGGTTCTTAGCCCTCCAGCTGTAACAGGGCTGTCGAAGCCATCGACTACTACAACAGTGACTCCAAGGAAGAGAAGAATGGCTAGCGTTTTAAATGCTATTTTAGAATCCATGAAAGCGCCAACTCCCGCTTCTGCCGAAGCATCTAGCAAAAAATCTAAAGATGCCAAGAGAGGCGATTACTGCAAGCACGGCTATTGTTCTTGCCGAAGCCGAACCTTCGAAAGCTGCGCCAATAAGGCTGGTGGAAGAGAGTGTTCCTGAAAAATCTACATCTCCTGCTCCTAAAGCACCTCCCCATGGTGACTTGGAATACATTGTTCGACATGCTTCGGGAAAGCAGTTATCATTAGAACAAATTGCCGAAGTGCAACACTATGCCAAGGACTTGAAATACCCCCGAGGGTCCTTGGTATATGGAGGGAATGACGAAGACGACTTCCTCTACTGCCTGGCCGATAGTAAGGAGGTTAATTTTTGCCACGAGATGATGAACAACATGGGATTTCCGAAGCTTGAGCTTGGTTTGTCCGCTATGACGAAGGATCAACTTATGGACAACCTCGCTTACAATAGCTTGAAGGTTTGCACATTTTGGCTTCGTATTTGGTACTTTTCATTGCAGTGAAATATTTTTTGGTAATTCTTATTATTATTGTTTGTTTGTTCTTCTGTTTGTCAGGGTCTAATCCTTAGTAAGGCTCTGAAGGCTCAAAAAGATGCAGACGACGAAAGCTGCCAGATAGCACTTGGAAACATCCAATCGGAGGTTATAACTTTGAGAAACGAAGCTCTTGCAAAGGACAAGATTTTGCTATCTTTGGTCAAAAGGCTGAAATCCAGTGAAGTTAAGCTGTCCACGCAAGTAGAAGTGCACAAAGCTGAAGTGCAATAGTTAGAAAAGAAACTTGCTGAATCAACTGAAAATTTTAATGTGGAGCTAACAAAACGTGAAATATCTAATATCAAACGATCAAGGGTACAGAAAAATGTTGAAGAGCTTCATGAAGCTAAAGAAAAATGCTAAAATGTAGCTGTAGAATGTGCCAAGAATTTGAAGTATAGCTTTGCTAAAGTTGGTGCATTTTCCTCATAACAGAATTTCATCCGCGATGAACCCGATGGAGTTATCTAGTGGATTAATGGTGAAGTTTGAAGAGATCCTTAGTGATAGAGGGGATTTTTGTGCCTTCGCCGGTGCCCATGGGGCCGTATCAGTCCTAGAAAAAATCGACTGTGAACATGCTAAGGCTGTGGCTCAGCCAGGATTCTCGCTTTCAGCTGATGACGTTAAAAACCCTTCGTCTGACGCTACTGCATTAAGCGAAAAGTTCTATTCCGAAGTATGGATGAAGGGTGGCCGAGAGATAGCTGATAAAGCCATTAGAATAAATGAGGAAGAGTCTTACAACGCCTTAGAAGAGGCTAAGAAAGCTGAAGAAACTGCTGAACACGCCAGGGTTATAAGTATATCCATTTTAGCTTAGCTTCGTAAATTATTGTAGCTTCGGTACTAACAGATACTTGTATTTTGATGCAGCTGAGCTTTCACCCCATCTAGAGCCAAAGGATCCTGAAACTAATCCATCTCTGAAGGGGGAGCTCGACTGTTGGGGGCTTGTTCTCAAATGCTAAGAGTTAAGAACAAGGCAACATAGAAAATGTTAAGTGTTAAAGTCCTTCGTCCTTCAAAACATTATACCCCTTCGGTCCTGAGGAAGGCAAAAATACAAGTGTGATGCGAAAGCAAATGACAGGTTCGCGTGAACAGTACGGGGGTACTGTTCATCTATTTATAGACACAGGACACAGCCTGTGACGAATTACAATTATGCCCCTTACAAAAGTTTACAACATTGACTCAGACCTCTATGGATAAAAAGGTCATTCTATCTCTATGTCGGTTTGTAATGCCGAAGCTCCATGAAAAGGAACCTTCGGCCATCTCCTGGGGACAACTTCAGCCGAAGCTGCTTCTTCGTGTAAGACCTTCGGCGCAACGAAGCATGGCCCCAACAGTAGCCCCTTTCGCGGCGCTAGATCGTTTTTCGTAACGAGCTTGATCCGTGAAAAAAGCCTCTTAAGCTTCGGGAAGCCGAAGGTCCAAAAAACACCTTCCCTGAGCTCGTTGCCGAGAAACGATTCAATTTCCGAGCTCGTGTCGGACCCACCTTGCAGAGTTACTGTTTGATCTTTGCGGTCCACCGCGCAGCGGGTACAAGTGACTGCCCGCCTGGTGTAAAAATCCTGGCGCTTCGCCTTCTTACCTGCAGCACTATATAAACAGACGAGTAGGTGTGAAGTTACCACAGCATTCATTGCTATTTGCACTGTTTTGCTGCCAAAATTTTTAACTATAGCCGAAGCTTGTTTCTCAGAATCGAACGAAGGTCCATCTCGAAGTCTGCTTCGTCAGAAAGAAAGGCTTCGGGAGAAAAGGAAAAAGAAAAAAGTATTTAATTTCCCCAAACTCAGAATCAAATGGCTAGAGTGCGATCTACTGCCAGAGTTGAACGTGAAGGAGACGAAGCTGAAGGTTCGGAGACTGTGCCCATCTCCGAAGCAATGCAACGTTCCGGACTGGTGACTGCGGAAGAAGTGCCCGCTGCTGAAGCAGACCCGACAACTGCCGAAGGAGAAGAAGAGAACATTGAAGAAACTGATCCCGAAGATGACTATCGCATTGCCATGCCCAGCAAGCCCAGTCACTTGGACTTCGGGAAATCGACTGTTTCAAAGGCTGATCTTTCCAAGATGGTGAAGGCAGGTTATTTCAGTGAAAATCAGAAGAAGCTACTTCGCTTCGGGGGAGAAGAAACTACCCCGAAGCCACAGAAGGACGAGATTGTCATCTTCAAGAGCTTTTTAAAGGCTGGGCTGAGATTCCCTCTTCATGGAATTATTGCAGATGTATTGAAAAAGTTTGGTATTTACTTTCATCAATTGACTCCTAACGCTATCGTTAGGCTTAATGTCTATATCTGGGCCCTCCGAAGCCAGGCAGTGGAGCCGTTTGCCGACAGTTTCTGTCGAGTTCATGAGTTACATTACCAAACGAAGGCCAGAAAAGATGGATTACATGATAACTTTGGTTGCTACAATTTTGCTTACCGGAAAACAACAAAGTTCCCTGTTATTAGCTACCGAAGCAAATGGCCGGCGGGCTGGAAGTCAGAGTGGTTTTATGTGAAAGTTGACGAAGACGAAGAAAAGTTGGTACAAAGCCCACTTGAATTAATCTTCGGAGAAACAAGGCCGCGATGCCACATGACATTGGAAGGTCCCACCTGGGCTGCACTGGGTGAGTTTGAAATTATTTCAGAGCATATCGGTACCAGAGATCTGGTTCAAGAGTTCTTGGCGTTCAGAGTCTTCCCTAGTCTAAAAGAATGGGAAATGCCAAAGCTAGAGGGGGAGAAGAAGAAGGGGGAGCTTGTCCGGCTTCCTTACCATTTCAAATTCAAGAAATACTTTAAAAAGCCTTGCCAAGAGTGGCTGGACACAGTTGAGGTGATGTGCAATGAAATTCTTGGGAATTATTCCAAAAAAGAAGATCAACTGATGACCGTGGCCTTCGGCACCCGTCCGAAGCGAAGGCTGAACCGAGTGCTTGATGCCCTGGGCTTCGAGTACCCTGACTATGAACGGCTGAACAAGGGTGCTGAGGGCCAAAAAAGGAAAAGAGTGGCCGAAACTTTGAACAAGGATGAAGAAAAACCACCAAAAGAGAAGAAAATTCCCAAGAAGAGAAAAATATCAACTCCAAAGCGAAAATTATCCGATGAAGAGGGGACTCCTGCACCAACCTCTACCACCGACGTAGAGGAAATCTTAAAGGTAATGACTGAAACCCTGCCCACGAAGCTAAGTCCATTAAGGCCTCAACTGACGAAGCTTTTTCGAAAGGTGGAGGAGCCCGAAAAATCGAAGAAGATAACAAAAACAAAGAGACAAAGAATTATTGCAGTGACCGAAGTTATCGATAAGACGCCCCCAAGGGCTTCAACTCGGAAACCGCCAGCGGTTGAGGGCACAACAAATGTCGAAGTCGCACCTTCGGAGGTCGCGGCTACCGAAGCCGCTTCAGCCGAAGATATGAACTTAGAAACTACCATTGAAGACATCGACAAAATTTTGTTAGACATGGCTGCAGAAGAAGCTGCCACCGCTGCTGAAGAAACCATGGCCACAGTGCCTGGGAAGGGAAAAGAAATAGCCGAAGACACTTCGGAAGACGAAGCCTACATATTTCAAAATTTAGTTGGGCAAGAACTGTCGAAGGCTGAAATAGAAGAGCTTAAGGAATATGCCAAATCTTGCGGATACAAGCCAGGAGCTCTTCTATTTGGAGGCATTGATGATGAGAAATTGGGCTGCATCCGGGATCAAACTGGGGCTAAGGTCATCGGTACTCTATCAAAGAGTATCGGTTTTCCGAAGCTAGAAACAGATATCAGCCGCTACCGACGACAACATATCGTCGGCAGCTTATTTTATTCCAATTTCAAGGTAAACAACTTTTCTCTGACTTCTATTGTTTTTTAATAATGAAAATATTCCTAACGAAGGTTGTTTCTGTGCAGAGCATGCACTGAGCAAAGCTTTGAAGATGCAACAAGATCTAGAGGATAAGAAACACGAAGCTATAATTGAAAATCTAGAGAGCAAGATAAAAGAGCAGTCAGCTATTATTGAAAAGAAAGATTTTGAACTCCAAACAACTGAAGGCTTGCTGGCAGAGACTGAAGCTAAAGTATCGGAATTGAATTCGAAGCTTATCTGGCAATCAAAACAATTTGAACAAGAGAAGCT
Organism: Zea luxurians; assembly: GCA_029449295.1. Lineage (NCBI taxonomy): Eukaryota > Viridiplantae > Streptophyta > Magnoliopsida > Poales > Poaceae > Zea > Zea luxurians. The sequence goes on along the minus strand of JAOPSE010000022.1, from coordinate 41,813,753 downwards.
AGAGCTTAATTCAAAACTTGAGGCCGAAGTCCAAACCAGCTCAGATTTGAAGAAATTATTAACAAGCCTTCAAGACAAATGTTTGAAATTTAGCAACAACTGTATTGAACAATTAAAAAAGATCTTTTACTCAGTTGGAGCCAGCAGTGGGAAGTTTACCCCTTCAGCTGAAAATTTACCAAAAGCCTTCGATCATATTGAAGCTGAAATTGATGAGCTTGACGAAGTTATAGCCGGGCACGGTGACTTCTGTGCCTGGGTAGCTTCTCGGGGTACCGCTGCAGCGTTCCTGAAGGCCGGCTGCGAGCATGGAAAATCGTCAACAGGCCTACTTTCGCTCTGTCTCCATCAATTCTAGACGATATTCCTGACCTCGCCCGAAGCATCTCAAATAGATTCATAAAAATGATATGGACAAAAGGCGGGCGAGAGAAGGCTGGAGACGAAGCTCGAAGTCAACTTGAACCAGTAAGAAATGATACCTTGTGCTTACCTTCTCCTTCACACTTGATTTTTACTCGCGATACCTTGATTCATGTAGGATGACGAAGCTGAAGATGATGCTTAATATTTGTCGCCGAAGCTGAAGCTTAGTGAAGATCAGTAGGAGTATACTATAGAAAAAACTCAGGAGACTTTTGTAACAACTTTTGTAAATACAATTAAACTGTTCTCAATGAACTTTGTACATACCTTGTAATATATTTCTACCCTTCTATTGAGGCGCTTTGATGTGGACGAAATTAGTATTTTGAGCCGAAGGCGAAAAAACACCTTCCCTTCTTTTCGTACACAACGAAGCATAAAAGACTGCTTCTTCTTTTTGCCGAAGCTTTTCTTTTTGGTACACAACGAAGCATAAAAAACCGCTTCTTCTTTTTGCCGAAACGACCACTTAGGAACGCAAATGCTATGAATGAATGCTTATGAATGCAAATGCTATGATGTAATGTAATGTGCGAATGAATGTCCAAAACATATGTCCGAAGCCACACTCTCAACCATTATTTCCTTAGAAACAACCACATATCAGCTCTGCATTCCCTTAGGAACGACTTTGGAGCTTCTTCGCCTTTTACTTAGGCGGTATCAGCGTTGACTTTTCACTGTAAGCTCTACATTCCCTTAGGAACGTCTTTGGAGCTTCTTCGCCTTTTACTTTCGGCGGTATCAGCGTTGACTTTTCGCTGTAAGCTCTGCATTCCCTTAGGAACGTCTTTGGAGCTTCTTCGTTTTCTCAGTTTCGGCACTCGATGGTGCGTTCTCAGCTTTTTACATTTACATTCTTTGGGGGATTTTGCTCTTATAAAACTAAAAAGGAAATTACATGTGATGGCCCCATTAAAAACCTTTCTCCCCCTTTAGAAAGGAAAAGGGTGCCATGAAACAGAAAAGAAAAAACATAAAAAGTTACATCAAGTTATACATAATATCGCCGAAGCTCATCCGCATTCCAAGATCTTGGAACTTCGTTGCCATCCATGTCCTTCAATCTGTACGAACCAGGCCTTGACGAAGATACTACTAAGAAAGGTCCTTCCCATTTCAACTGTAGCTTGCCCACTGTATCTGGGTTGGCTACTCTCCGAAGCACCAAGTGTCCCGGCTCAATATTTTTTAGCCGGACCTTTCTATCTCGCCATTTGACTGTTTCAGCTTGGTATTTATTGATATTTTCCACAGCTTGAAGCCTGATCCCTTCTAAAGCATCTTTTTCCACAAGACAAGCATCTTCAGGACCTGATTCTGCCGAAGCTACTACTCTTATTGATCCAGCTTTAGCTTCTTCCGGAGTTATTGCTTCGTCACCGAATAATAACTTGAATGGAGTAAAGCCTGTAGACCTTGATGTTGTTGTATTGTGGCTCCACACCACTTTGGTTAACAAATCCGGCCACTTTCCCCTGGGTTGATTGAAGATTAACTTCATTATTCCTGTCATTATAATGCCGTTGGCTCTTTCAACGAGCCCATTTGACTCCGGATGCCTGACTGATGCAAAATGGATCTTCGTACCAATTTGATCACAGAAATCTCTGAAAGCTTCGGAGTCGAATTGTGTTCCATTATCTACAGTGATGGCCTTTGGTACCCTGAAGCGACAGACAATATTCTGCCAAAAAAACTTTTGGACAGTGGCCGAAGTTATTGTGGCTAATGGCTTCGCCTCAATCCATTTAGAAAAATATTCCACAGCCACTATAACATATTTTAGATTCCCTTGAGCCGGTGGTAATGGACCTAACAAGTCAAGGCCCCACCTTTGCAATGGCCAGATGGGTTGTATTAGCTGTGTCAAAGACGAAGGTTGCTTTTGATCTCTTGCACATTTCTGACAACCTTCGCACTTTTGAACTAACTCCGCTGCATCCGAAGCTGCCTTCGGCCAATAAAACCCTTGGCGGAAGACTTTTCCAAGTAACGGCCTAGATCCAATGTGGGATCCACACAGGCCTGCATGTATTTCTTTCATCAACTCTATACCTTCGGTTCTAGATAAGCACTTGAGCAGCGGAGCGCAAACTCCATGTTTGTATAACTCCCCTTCTATCATGACATACGGACGAGCTCTTGCCTCTATCCTTTTATTATAAGCTTCGTCATCTGATAGGAAGTTACCCTGAAGGTAAGAGATGATTTCAGTTCTCCAATCTTCGCTGTAAACAGGAGATATGTTGAGGACTGCTCTTTCGAGGAGCTCCACTGAAGGTGCCTTTATTGTTTCGAAGAACACATCCGAAGGTAACGGCAGCCCCTGTGCTGCAGACTTGGCTAGCAAATCAGCATGCTCATTTTGTCCTCGAGGGATATTCTTGACAGAAAATCCTTCGAAGGAGGCTTCGATCCTTCGGACCGTGTCTAGATATTTTTCAAGCTTCGGATCTTTAGCCTTGCAACTTTTGTCAATATGACCCGAAACAACCTGGGAATCAGTTTTAAGAATCGCCCTTCTGATTCCCATTGCTTTTAATTCCGAAGGCCCAGGAGCAGGGCTTCGTACTCAGTAATATTGTTTGTACAGCTGAAATCAAGTCTTGCTGCATAACAAGTTTTAACCTTGGATGGTGAGACCAACACAGCGGCTGCACCTGCTCCGAAGGTTCCCCAAGAGCCATCACAAAACACTGTCCACACTTCGGCATCTTTATTTGCTTCTTCATCCTGAGCCCCTGGCGTCCAGTCGGCAATGAAATCTGCCAATGCTTGAGACTGGATCGAGGATCTATGCACATAATCAATGTAAAATTCATTGAGCTCTGCAGCCCATTTTCCAATCCGTCCAGTAGCTTCTCTATTTCTCATGATATCCTTCAACGGCTGCGAAGAAGGAACAATAATATTGTATGCCTGAAAATAATGCCGAAGCTTCCTGGATGCCATTAAAACGGCATATAATACCTTCTCCAGCTCTGTATAATTTTTCTTTGATATACTAAGGACTTCAGATACAAAATATACTGGGACCTGCTTCTTGACTTGGCCATCAAACTTCTCCTGGACAAGTGCCGCACTTACTGCTGAGTGCGAAGCTGCCACATATAACAATAGAGGAGCCCCTGGCGTTGGTGGAGTTAATGTTGTTAGATCTATCAAATATTGTTTCAGCTCTTCGAAGGCTTTTTGTTGGCTTGGTCCCCATTGAAAGACTTCAGCTGACTTCAGCACCTCGAAGAATGGTAAATTTCTTTCTGCTGATCTGGATATGAATCTATTGAGAGATGCCAGCCTTCCTGTCAATCTTTGGGCCCCCTTTCTTGTAGTTGGTGGCTCCATTCGAAGTATAGCTTCAATTTTATTTGGATTAGCTTCGATTCCCTTTGTTGAAACCAAGCATCCAAGAAATTTCCCCTTCTTTACTCCGAAGACACATTTTTCTGGATTCAGCTTCAAACCAGCTTGTCTGAAACTGGCGAAGGTCTCCTGCAGATCAGCAATATGATTTTCCTGCTTCGTGCTTTTTACAATGATGTCATCGACATAAGTCAACACATTTCTGCCTATCTGAGACTGGAGGACCTTCGCAGTCATTCTGCTGAAACTTCCTCCAGCATTTTTGAGCCCCTCAGGCATCCGAAGATAGCAATATGTGCCACTTGGGGTTATGAAGCTAGTCTTCGGCTCATCTTCCTTCTTCATCCAGATTTGATGATAGCCTGAGTAGCAGTCTAGGAGACTCATGAGCTCTGAAGAAGCTGCTGCATCGACTAAAGAGTCTATCCTTGGAAGCGGGAATTCATCCTTCGGACAAGCCTTGTTGAGATCTGTGAAATCGATACACATTCTCCACTTGCCATTGGCCTTCTTCACCATAACAGTGTTAGCTAGCCACTCTGGATACTTTACTTCTCTGATAACTCCTGCACTGAGGAGTCTTTTTACTTCATTGCGAGCCCCTTCGGCCTTGTCATCCGACATCTTCCGAAGCCTCTGCTTTCGGGGTTTGAAGGTTGGGTCAACATTGAGCGAATGTTCAATAACATCCCGATTTACTCCACAGAGATCATTAGCTGACCATGCAAAAACATCTTTGTTATTGAATAAAAACCTTATCAAGGTTTTCTCCTGGTCTTCAGATAATTGCGAGCCCAACAGCACCTTCTGCTCTGCTATGTCCTCACACAATAGCATGGGCTTCGGCTGATCTGCTGAAGCTGCTTTCTCCCTTCTGAATTTGTACTGTTCACAAGCTTCAGCTCCATCTATGTTATGGATTGCTTTGGAGTCAGTCCAGCTTCCTTCGGCCCTTCTAGCAGCTTCCTGGCTTCCATGAATAGCAATAGGCCCTTGGTCCGAAGGTATCTTCATGCAGAGATAAGCTGGGTGAAGAATTGCTTCGAAGGCATTAAGAGTACCACGGCCAATGATAGCATTGTAAGGATACTCCATGTCAACAATATCAAACACAATTTGCTCAGTCCTTGTGTTGTTAACAAATCCGAAGGTTACCGGCATGGTAATCTTCCCAAGTGCTACAATCTGTCGCCCTCCGAAGCCACAAAGAGGGTGCGTAGCATCATGGATCTTGTCTTCGGGCTCTTGCATTTGTCTGAAGGCCTTAGCAAATATAATATCAGCTGCACTGCCTGTATCAACTAAGACATTGTGGACCAGAAATCCTTTGATCACGCAAGAGATAACCATGGCATCATTGTGAGGATAATCCTTAAGCTGAAGGTCTTCCTGAGAGAAAGTAATTGGAATGTGAGACCATTTTGACTTGATGAAGGGTCCCTGCACTCCAACATGCTGCACCCTTCTCTGAGCCTCCTTCTTCTGCTTCTTGTTAGCCGGCTCTGAGCAAGAACCGCCTGTTATCGAGAGCACCAGCTTCGAAGCCGAAGCAGCTCCAGCTTGATTGTTGAACGAAGCCATCAGCTCAGAAAAGTGGAAGTGAGTTCACCGGAGGTGGGCGCCAATGTTGGGGGCTTGTTCTCAAATGCTAAGAGTTAAGAACAAGGCAACATAGAAAATGTTAAGTGTTAAAGTCCTTCGTCCTTCAAAACATTATACCCCTTCGGTCCTGAGGAAGGCAAAAATACAAGTGTGATGCGAAAGCAAATGACAGGTTCGCGTGAACAGTACGGGGGTACTGTTCATCTATTTATAGACACAGGACACAGCCTGTGACGAATTACAATTATGCCCCTTACAAAAGTTTACAACATTGACTCAGACCTCTATGGATAAAAAGGTCATTCTATCTCTATGTCGGTTTGTAATGCCGAAGCTCCATGAAAAGGAACCTTCGGCCATCTCCTGGGGACAACTTCAGCCGAAGCTGCTTCTTCGTGTAAGACCTTCGGCGCAACGAAGCATGGCCCCAACATCGACATAATTAGAATTGCTAATGAGGCCATTGACGAAGCTGTTGACAGACTGTTGAACGAAGCTGCCGAAAAAGTCTTAAAAGAAGACTAGAGTTTTGTATATTTGAGAGTTTAAGGTCTTCGCACATAGTTTTTGTTTTTGTAAGAAACAATTATCAAATATCCGCATATGTATTGATGTAATATATTTCTTTGTGATGCGTGAAACCTTCGTACATACCATTTTTGAGCCGCTGGCGAAAAAACACCTTCCCTTCTTTTCACGCTTCACGAAGAAAGAAATCCCCCTTCTTTGCCAAGACAATACTGAATATCTTGTCATGGCTGTTGTATAGTAATACTATTGACGAAGGTACTATCCTAGTATAAAAAACATCTCTACCAAAGGCATATCTTGTGTTATTGGTACATTCTTCTGTGATTCCTTGAAGGAGCACTTTTCCTTCTATTCCACTGTTTTTTGTTGATGCAAAATGATGTATGATGTGATGTTCTGCAATATGATATGATGGTATGATGCAAATGATGTTTATGCACGAATCATCAAAGAAAAACCAAGACTCTACATCCCCTTAGGAATGACTTTGGAGTCTCTTCGCCTTTTACTTAGGTGGTATTTCAGCTCTGCATTCCCTTAGGAATGACTTTGGAGCTAAGCTCTGTATCCCCTTAGGAATGACTTTGGAGCTTCTTCACCTTTTACTTAGGTGGTATTTTAGCTCTGCATCCCCTTAGGAACGACTTTGGAGCTAAACTCTGCATCTCCTTAGGAACGACTTTGGAGCTTCTTCACCTTTTACTTAGGTGGTATTTTAGTCCTGCATCCCCTTAGGAACGACTTTGGAGCTTCTTCACCCTTCTTGTTACACTCGATGGTGTAACCACAAATTTATTACAATAGGCCGAAGGTTGAACCTTCTTATATTGTCTTCGGAGGGGAAATTTAAAGACAGAAAAAGTAAAAATACATTGAACTTGGAAACTTCCTGGTCGAGTCCCTGTATTGCTTTAGTAAATATGTATTGATTCAGGCACAGTGTTGTTGACTGTGCGAGCTTCGGACTCCTCTCGTGTGTCGCACTGTTGCTGCGCTTGGCGATGCCCTTCTGGCTGCTGATTGTGAATCAAGGTTGGTGCCATAGGTGGTGGTGGTGGTAGCTGAGCCCATGTAGCTTGAGAATGACTTGCCAAAGCAACTGATGCTATGGGTTGCTAGTTGCCCACATACTCAGGGATATATGGCGAACAACATGAAGTAGTGTGCAAGACCTGCTTCGGCTGATTCTGTCATGCTTCGGCTTCAGCTCTCTCCTTTTGCTTTTTGATCGTGACTTGGCACGTCCTTGTTGTATGTCCCTTATCCTCCCCCACAAAATAAATAGAACAACCTCCTGGGTTGGGAGCTGAACCTTCCTCTGAAGCTTCTTCCTCCTATGCCCCTTGAAGTTGGTGGTCTGTAAGAGCTTTGTTGCATTCCTAAAGATTGTGAGCTTTATTGGTTGCCTTGAGTGTAGTTTGCCCTGTAATCATGTGAGCTGGGATTGTGGATTGTTCTGACATGCCTAGGGTGGAGCCTTCCTCTGAAGCCCCTAGTCATCTCAGAATACCTATAGGCATCCTCCCTTCTCTACCGAAAGTCATTGTCAGCTCTGATGTATTCATCCATCTTCTGGAGGAGCTTTTCTAGAGTTTGTGGTGGCTTCTTAGCAAAATACTGTGTTGTCGGTCCTGATCGAAGCCCCTTGATCATAGCTTCGATGACAATCTCATTTGTCACCATTGGCGCCTAGGCTCTAAGTCGCAGAAACCTTCAGACATAAGCCTGCAAGTACTCTTCATGGTCTTGCGTACACTGGAACAAGGCTTGGGAGGTTACTAGCTTCATCTAGAAACCTTGAAAGCTAGTTACCAACATGTCCTTCAGCTTTTGCCATGATGTGATCGTTCCTAGGCAAAGGGAAGAATACCACGTCTGAGCTACACTCCTGACTGCCATGACAAAGGATTTCACCATGATAGTCATGTTGCCACCATATGAGGATATGGTTGCTTCGTAACTCATGAGAAACTGCTTTGGATCCGAATGCCCATCGTACATGGGAAGCTCCGGTGGCTTGTAAGATGGTGGCCATGGGGTAGCCTGCAACTCTACTGCTAGATTAGAAGCATCATCAAAGGCAAAGTTACCATGATGAAAGTCATCATACCATTCATCATCATTGATTGAACTTTCTTGATGAAGCTTTCTCTGTTGAGGCCTTCGTCCTTGGTCATCTTGGGTGGTGTGATGCATTTCTTCAGCAGCTTCACCGATCTTCCTCTGAAGGTCGGCTAGCCGAAGCATCATCTCTCTTCCTCTACACTTGTTGGTGTATGGCATCCAGGTCTCTGATTTCTTGGTCCAACTCCTCCACATGCGGTGTTGGGCTGCTAGCCTTCCTTTTTGGCTCCAGGCTTCTCTCAGCGAGAGAGTCTCTTGGTTGGTGTCCAGTGGCTACAGGGCAGCCCCTGGCGATGTTGCCTTCTTCGACGGCATGACAAAGGTGAATTCTTGCCGAAGGTGGTCGTTTGAGTTCACCAGAGGTGGGGGCCAATGTTGGTCACTTGTTTTCAAATGTTGTGAATTAAGAACAAGGCAACACAGTTGTTAAGGATTAAATACCTTCGTCCTTCAAAATATTATCTCCTATCAGATATAATGATCTTTAGACGAAGGTCATGAAGGACATGCCTTCATCACTTAATGAATGAATAAGAATATACAGAGATAATGAATGTAAACTGTTGAGTCATTCACATATGTATTTCACAATGTACACATGAAAATTAACAGAATTCACATTACATTGATAACTTTAGCTTTTTCGAAGGTGCTGACGCGATAGCGATTACCATCCAACGTGAACATACGGTGCTACGGTTCATCTATTTATATGCTTGGGACGTAGTCCGGGTAAAAGTACATTTGTGTCCTTGACATTTACACATGACTATAACATAAATCATTAGGGACTAGCTAGTCTTTTTCTCTTCCGGTCAGCATCATGTTTTGTCTTCATCATCATTTTAAGTCAAAGCTATTACTCTTCGGATACAGCTTCAGCGTTCACTCTTATCATACTGAAGCGAAACTCCCTGCAGCAATTTGTGTTATGCTAAAAGAATATGGTTAGTCATGTTTTTGAGGACCTTCGAAAGAGGAAGGCCCCCAGCAGGCCTCGTTCCCTCTGGTACACTATGGTGGCCACACCACAATCACGGTTCATGTGGTCTCGTAAGACATTGCCCCACTCGGTACATATTACAACAGCTCACGCAAGAGCCAAGGGATTTGTGCATTGTTCTAATCTCACTCACACAACTATGAACAACCTAGAGCAAGTGCTAATGCAGTCCAACTAACCTAAGCACTTCGCAAAGCATCTACACTAATCACCGAGTGGTTCTATTAAGCACTTGGTGTTTGAGCTATTGGAGATGTGTCTCTACACTTGGGAAAACTTCTTGAGCTCTCCACTCGTTCAAATGGTTGGCAAGAGGAGTATATATAGATCCCCCATCCAAATGTAGTCATTGGAGGAATCTTGCCTTTCTATGCCGCCCCGGACTAGTCCGGTGCACCACCGGACCGGGGGTCCCGTGCCTCTATGTCAGCTAGTTGTTGGCTACTAACAGTTGTAGTAGCGGCTCAGTGTGCCACTCGCACGGTCCAGTGCCCACCACATCATTTGACTGTTGGCCGACTAGCCATTGTCGACCGTTGGGATCGGTCCAGTGTGCACTCACCCAGCCCGGTGCCCAAGCTTGCCAAAAACCCGAGAGGGCCTCTCTAGCAAAACTGCTCTGGTGCCTCGGTCCGGTGCACCTAGTTTCAACCCATCTTCTATTTCTTCAAATTTATTTGCTAGGGATCTTTTGGTCTTGTGTCTTGGACTTGTGCTGAATATTTGTAGGTCTTCCTAGAGCCTTTTGAAGTCTTCTTTTAAGGCGTTGCATCCTTAGAGCCTCAGTCCAAAGTATAAAACACAAACACTTGGAAAACATTAGTCCATATGTTATGTTGATTATCAAACACCACAATCACTTAGTCAAATGGGTCGAGATCCATTTTCCTTACAATCTCCCCCTTTTTAGTGATTGATGACAACACAACGAAAGCAAGCAAATATTAAATAACAAAATGAAATATGCACTCTAATTGCTATGGATGCTTGTGCATAGACAAGATGTATGAGATACCAAATTGACATATATGTGATCATTTAGAAATTAATCACATTCTTGCATATGCAACTAGTCCCTTATGTGTGATTATGGACTTAAGCCTCCCCTTAACTCCATAATCCACATACTTCCTATCTAGGACCAAAACAAATCATTATCAACCACTTGAAAGATCATAACTAATTGAAAAGGTCATAAAAATTTTTAAAATGGTGATTTTTGGTATTTGATAGCTTTGGTTTGCTTTGGTCGACAAAATTCTCTCCCTTTGGAATCAAACACCGAAAGGAGGACATGTTAAAGAATATAGGAAGCAATAAAGGACTTAACCCTTAAAAAATTTCTCCCCCTAAAAAAAGTTCTCACCATTTGAAAAAGCAATCTCCCCTTTACGGAAAAAGGCATACTCCCCATATCGGAAAACTCTCTAATTAGGAAAAGCACATGAATACAAGAGAAAACAAGACATGACTGAATAGACTAACTCCTTCTAAATCTATGCATAGGTTGTAGAGTAACCTCACCATAAATTGTGCATAAAAGTTTTTGAATGCTTGTAGGAGACATGCACTTGACTTTTAAGATCAAGAGGGGCATATTATCCATAATCCAAACTTTGGGACATATGATTCAAGATTACACTAATTGAAGAATATTATTTTAGAAACAAGCAATATTATCATCTATTTAGGATTTTCAATTAAGCCATGTGTCGTGCTTTACTAAACATTTTAAAGCATGTAGCTTTGCTCAACAAGTATGAATTTAAACTGAGCATTCCTACCATATGATATACCTAGCATGCATGCAATTCAATTGAAAACAAAATACTAATTGAAAAGACATGAATAATATCAATTCAAAAATGATATTAATTGAAAGCAATACTAGGCATAAATGGTAATCTAGATATAATAAAATAGATACGCATATCAAAAACCAAGAATTGCAATAAATCTAGTTACCTTAGTCATGGGTGGGGAATTTGGATCCATAATTGTTGGGGGCCTTCCTCTTCCGAAGGTCCTCAAAAACATGACTAATATGTTTTTTAGTGTAACATAGACTGTTACAGGAGGCTTCGGCTTTGGGATGAAGGTATGCGTGATATGGAGATACAACCCAAAGGCAGAATGAACGGACGTCGAGGCTGTGACTGAAGGAGCTTCGGCTTAGTATAATGACGAAGGTGGAAGATGAAACCGACCTAAAGGGGAAATGGCTACTTAGCCCTTGATAGTTTGCTTTATGATTAAGAGTAAATGTCAGGGACATGGATGTAATTTTGTCCGGGTTGCGTCTCGTGCCTATAAATAGATGAACAGTAATATTGTACTGTTCACGCTGGACTATAATCACTCTTGCGCCATTCGCATTTTCACCTTCTGACAAGCCGAAGGTATCAATGTAATATGGATATTATGGATATTTATTCATGTTTACGAAATGATAATATAAATAATTTACCGATATATCATCATTATTTATATTCCTTTGTATTTCATGTACTTTCGTTTATATTTGTTTACTGAGATGATGAAGGTATGTCCTTCATGAAGATCATTATACCCGAAAGGAGATAATGTGTCGAAGGACGAAGGTCTTTAATCGCTAACAATTGTGTTGCTTTGTTCTTGACATATAGCATTCGAGAATAAGGACCAACATTGACGCCCACCGTGGGTGAACTCATTCGACCACCTTTGGCAAGCATCGACTTTCGCAATGCCGCCGAAGAAGACAATGGTGCCAGGGGCTGCCCTGCAGCCACTAGACATTAATCAGGAGACGCTACGAGAAGCTAGGAGCCAGAAGAGGAAGGCTACTAGCCCAACACCTCAGGAGGAGGAGCTGGATCAAGAGATCAGGGATTTGGAGGCTATCCACCAACAGGTGCAAAGAAAGAGGGAAAAGATGCTTTGGCTCACCGACCTTTAGAAGAAGATCGACGAAGCTGCTGAAGAAATGCGTCACCTCACTCAGGATGACTAAGACTAAAGGCCCCAACACAGGGACCTTCGCCAAGAAATCCTATTCAATGATGATGAATGGTACGGTGACTTTCATCAGGGCAATTTTTCTTTTGACGATGCTTCTTCCTTGTGTCGGCGTTCCGAGACCGGGGGGTCCTCGAGCCGACGAGTGAGAGTGCCGCGTGCCCCAGCCCAGATGGGTCGAGCGCGTGGAGCGAGCGCAAAGGGGGGAACGGAGTGAGAGAGAGGTCGGTGGCCGGAGCCGGATCGCGAGGGAGTCGGAGAAATTCCCACGGCCTTCGTGTTCGTCCCGCGCCCAGGTCGGGTGCGCTTGCAGTAGGGGGTTACAAGCGTCCGCACGGGGTGAAGGGAGAGGGCGGCCCCGAGAGAGCGCCTGCCCCTGCCTTTCGTCCCCGTGAGGCCAACCTTCTCTAAGAAGGCCCTGGCCCTTCCTTTTATAGTCGTAAGGAGAGGGTCCAGGTGTACAAGACGGGGGTGTAGCAAGGTGCTACGTGTCTAGCGAGGGAGAGCTAGTGCCCTATGTACATGCCCAGGTGGCAGCCAGAGAGATCGTGGCACCCTGTTGGAGTGGCGTCGTGGCTGTTGGAGGAGTAACGGAGCCGGACGGGGGGACAGCTGTCGAGGTGGCTGGGTCCTTGCTGACGTCCTCCTGCTTTCGTAAGGGAGCTGGGGGCCGCCGTCGTCATGATCTAGTGGGGCGCCATCATGGCTTATCTGGCATAGCTGGCCAGATGGGACGCCGGTCTTGTTCTCTGCGACCCAAGTCGGCTCAGGGCAGGGTGATGATGACGCTTCCTGTTGATGTGGCGGTCTCGTATCCTAGGTCGGGCGTCGTGGAGGCTCCTCCGAGGCTGTGGCCGAGTCCGTCCTGCAAGACAGAGACAGAGTCTGAGCCCTGGTCGGGCGAGGCGGAGATTATTCGGCAGAGGCCGAGGCGGAGTCCGAGCCCTGGGTCGGGCGAGGCGGAGGTCGCCGTCTTCCGAGGCCTTAGCCTGAGTCCGAGCCCTGGGTCGGGCGGAGCGGAGTTCGCCGTCTTCCGAGGCCTTAGCCTGAGTCCGAGCCCTGGGTCGGGCGGAGCGGAGTTCGCCGTCTTCCGAGGCCTTAGCCTGAGTCCGAGCCCTGGGTCGGGCGGAGTCTCCTATGGCACCACTGGCGAAGTCTGGCCGCCCGTCGGTCTTACCTTTTGCGTTAAACGCCCTGGTGACTCGGTCGGTTGGTGCGGTGATTTAGTCAGGGTTTTCTCCTTATCGGAGGCGGGGCCTAGGGCGAGCCGGGGATGCGCCTGCCGTGAAAGAGGAGACCTCAGGCGAGACGGAGTCATCTTAGGGTCGGCTGCCCTCGCCCGAGGCTAGGCTCGGGCGTGGCGTGGTCAAGTCACTCGTGTGGACTGATCCCTGACTTAATCAAACCCATCAGGCCTTTGCAGCTTTATGCTGATGGGGGTTACCAGCTGAGAATTAGGCGTCTTGAGGGTACCCCTAATTATGGTCCCCGACAGTAGCCCCCGAGCCTCGAAGAGAGTGTTAACACTCGCTTGGAGGCTTGCATCGCACTTTTTTGCAAGGGGACCAGCCTTTCTCGGAGGTACCTTGTTCCGGTGGGTGCGCGCGAGCGCACCCGCCGGGTGTAGCCCCCGAGGCCTCGGAGGAGTGGTTTCACTCCTTCGAGGTCTTAATGCCTTGCGCAATGCTTCGGCGTGACTAGCGGTTCCCTCATGCGAGCAGGGCGTAACCCAGGTGCACTGTCGGGGCCCAAGTTCTCGGGCTGGTATGTTGACGCTGTCAACGGTTCGGCCGGAGCCGGGTTTGCGAGAGCAGCCCCCGAGCCTTCGCACGGAGCGAGAGGACGATCAGGGACAGACTCGACTTTTTATATACGCCCCTACGTCGCCTTTCCGCAAGGAGGAGGGGGGGAGTGCGCCATGTTACCCTCGATGGGCACCGAACATGGTGTCTCCGGTGAGCTGCGATCGGGTAATCCGAGTGGACGTCCGTGCCCCGTTCGTTAGGGGTCGGCTAGGGGCCCGGAGGCACGCCCAAAAGTACCTGCGGGTGATCTGCCGGACCCGGTCCCCTAGCGACGGGGTCCGAGGGCTCGTTGCCTCCCTCCGATGGGATTCCGTTACAGAGTCGTTCCCGCTGGTCTCGGAAATGTCCTAGGGTACCTCGGGAGCGCAGCCCGAGCCTTGGTTATGTATCGAACGTACCCCTGGTCATCCCTCGCTCGGCGTCTGAGGCGGCTGTGAACCCTTCGACAGGCCAGCCTTCGAACCCCTGATCAGTAGGGGGCACGGAGCCCTAGTAGCCTGAGGCGGTCATGGAACCTTTCGGGGGCCGACCTTCGAACCCCTGACCAGTAGTGGGTGTCGGGCCCACGCGATCTGAGGCGGCTGTTGAACCCTTCGGGGGGCCAGCCTTCGAACCCCTGATCAGTAGGGAGGCTCGGGGCCTAGTTCCTTCACGGGGAAGGATCCCTTTGGGGTTATCCCCCTTCTCGGTCCCTGTTGCAAGAGATAGAGAAAGAAGGAAAAGGGAAAAAGGGATTCGAAATTGAACTTCGTGGCGTACCTTTCTCGGCGTGGCCGTTTTTGGCGGAGGCGAAGCGCCGCCAGCTGCCCCTGCCAGAAACGTCACCTATTTCGCCGTGGAGTTAATGCGCTGGGGTGAGTAGTTGGCGAGGTCGCCGTTGCGTGCGCGAGCCGTTCGAGGTACGGGTCACGGACGCGTCGTCTTCACGCCGTGAGAAGGGTTCTCTTGCTGCCCCCGGATGGGACGTGAGCCTGGCCGATGGCGTGACCGCTGCCCTCACACGCCCGCCACCGTCATTACTGCCGGCCCATTTTTGACCGCGTTTGACCGCTGCGCCAGGCTGGCGCCGCTGGATCGCAGGCTGGGCGGCCTCGAGTCGCGGTATCGGTTCCGCAATCGAGGAGGTGCGGTGGTGGAGCGAGAGGCCTTCGGACCGCGTGGCCACCCGAGGCCAGGTCGGGTCTTGCCGAAGGTGCTGCTGATGCCGAGGGTGTCGTCACCCTCTTCCAGCGCCAAGGTCCGCGCCTGCAGGGTCAAGTCGTCCTGTAGCGTGGGCCTTGTGCGGCCGTTGAGGCCAGAACACACACCCTTGTCGCGTTATAAAGCTGTGTCTCTTTTCCTCTTGCTTCGAGTATCTGGACTTTTTGTCGGTAGCAGGGATGTTAGTGCGAGCAAGAGTTGCTTCTCGCGGGAGGTGATGAGTGAGGTATCCGTATCCCGGAGGCGTGGGAGTCCCTCGGCTCGGTCGGCCTCGCCGCTTACGCGTACTTTTACCCATCCATGAGGCCCTGTCACCGACTCGGTCGAGAAGGCTCGAAGAACCTGCTTCAACAGAAGAGCCTCCGTACGTAAAGACTCATTCGATCCGCGGAGTCATCTTATCCGAACGCGAGTTACTTATCACAGAAGGTGACGAGTGAGGTATCCGTATCCCGGAGGCGTAGGAGTCCCTCGGCTCGGTCGGCCTTGGCTGTTTACGTGCACCCCGTCGTTTCTAGGACCCACTTTTCGAAGTAGTCAAAAAGCACGAAAGATGTTCTGGTAAAAGAGGTTTTTTGTTCGAGGAAAATTTTGACGCAGAGGGGGTTAACCCCCTTTTAGCCCCCGAGGGAGGGTCGGGCTCCGCCGAGGCGAGGCCGACCCTTCCTTGTTGACTAAACTTCGCGTGGGTACGGGGTATAAGAACAACTTGGAAACATTCTTAAGGATAGAAGCGACGTAGCTGTTGGATGTTCCAAGCGTTGCCGTAGACCTCGCCTTGACTGTTGGCCAGCTTGTAAGTTCCGGGCTTCAGAACTTTGGCGATGATGAACGGCCCCTCCCAGGGGGGCGTTAGCTTATGCCTCCCTCGGGCGTCCTGCCGCAGCCGAAGCACCAGATCGCCCACCTGGAGATCTCGGGGTCGGACCCCTCGGGCGTGGTAGCGTCGCAGGGACTGCTGATACCGCGCTGAGTGTAGTAGGGCCCTGTCCCGAGCCTCGTCCAGCTGGTCCAGCGAGTCTTCTCGGCTGGCTTGGTTGCTTTCTTCGTCGTAAGCCCTCGTCCTCGGGGAACCGTATTCCAGGTCCGTGGGCAGGATTGCCTCGGCCCCGTAGACCAGGAAGAACGGCGTGAAACCCGTGGCTCGGCTTGGAGTCGTCCTCAGGCTCCAGACCACCGAGGGGAGTTCCTTCATCCATCGCTTGCCGAACTTGTTGAGACTGTTATAAATCCGAGGCTTAAGCCCCCGTAGAATCATGCCATTGGCACGTTCCACTTGCCCATTCGACATGGGGTGAGCTACGGCGGCCCAGTCCACCCGGATGTTGTGATCGTCGCAAAAATCCAAGAATTTTTTGCCGGTGAACTGGGTGCCATTGTCGGTGATGATGGAGTTCGGGACCCCGAAGCGATGGATGATGTTGGTGAAGAATGCCACCGCCTGCTCGGACCTGATGCTGCTTAGGGGTCGGACCTCGATCCACTTGGAGAATTTGTCGATGGCGACCAGCAGGTGCGTGTAGCCCCCGGGTGCCTTCTGCAGTGGGCCGACGAGGTCCAGACCCCACACAGCGAAGGGCCAGGTGATGGGTATCGTCTGCAGAGCCTGAGCGGGCAGGTGGGTCTGCTTCGCATAGAATTGGCACCCTTCGCAGGCGCGGACAATTCTAGTGGCGTCAGCCACCGCCGTTGGCCAGTAGAAGCCTTGGCGGAAAGCATTCCCGACGAGGGTTCGAGGTGCTGCATGATGACCGCAAGCCCCCGAGTGTATTTCCTGCAGGAGGTCCTGACCCTCGGCGATGGTAACGCATCGCTGGAGGATGCCCGAGGGGCTGCGGTGGTAGAGCTCCTTCTCGTCGCCCAGCAGGACGAACGATTTTGCTCGTCGCGTTACCCGCCGAGCCTCGGTTTGGTCGAGGGGCAGCTCTCCTCGGCGGAGATATTGCAAGTACGGGGTCCTCCAATCTTGATCTGGCACGACCCCGTTCTGCTCCTCCTCGACGTGCAGCGCTTCGCGCTCGGGCCCCGAGGGTTCCTCGGATTGAGCCGAGGACGGCTCGGGCTGAGCCGAGGTCACCTCGGACGAGGCCGAGGGTGCCTCGGGTTCGGGCGCGTCGCCTATCTTGACGGAGGGTTGGTGCAGATCGCGGGCGAAGACGTCCGGGGGAACCGTTGTCCGCCCCGAGGCTATCTTCGCCAGCTCGTCCGCAGTCTCGTTATAGCGTCGGGCGATGTGGTTAAGTTCGAGCCCGTAGAACTTGTCCTCCAGGCGTCGAACCTCTTCGCAGTAGGCCTCCATCTTCGGGTCGCGGCAGAGGGAATTCTTCATGACTTGGTCGATGACGAGCTGCGAGTCGCCGCGTGCATCGAGGCGTCGAACCCCTAGCTCGATGGCGATTCGCAACCCGTTGATCAGAGCCTCGTACTCAGCTACATTGTTAGACGCCGGGAAATGGAGGCGAAGCACATAGCGCAGGTGTTTTCCGAGGGGCGAGACGAAAAGCAGGCCCGCGCCAGCTCCCGTCTTCATCAGTGACCCGTCGAAAAACATGGTCCAGAGTTCTGGTTGGATCGGAGCCGTTGGTAACTGGGTATCGACCCATTCGGCTACGAAATCCGCCAGTGCCTGGGACTTGATGGCCTTCCGAGGGGCGAACGAGATCGCCTCGCCCATGATTTCCACCGCCCACTTTGCGATCCGTCCCGAGGCTTCCCGGCACTGGATGATCTCCCCCAGGGGGAAGGATGACACCACAGTCACCGGATGGGACTCGAAGTAATGTCGCAACTTTCGCCTCGTCAGGACCACAGCGTATAGCAGCTTCTGGACTTGTGGGTAGCGGGTCTTGGTCTCGGACAGCACTTCGCTGACGAAGTAAACTGGCCTCTGAATGGGCAAAGCATGCCCCTCTTCCTGCCTTTCGACCATGATCGCGGCGCTGACCACCTGAGTGGTTGCGGCGACGTAGACCAGGAGGGTCTCTCCATCAGTTGGGGGTACCAAGATGGGCGCCTGTGTGAGGAGTGCCTTCAGGCTCCCGAGGGCTTCCTCGGCCTCGGGAGTCCAAGTGAAGCATTCGGCCTTCCTTAAGAGGCGGTACAGGGGCAGGCCTCTTTCGCCGAGGCGCGAGATGAAGCGGCTCAAGGCCGCGAGGCATCCCATGACCCTCTGTACGCCTTTTAAGTCCTTGATAGGTCCCATGTTTGTGATTGCTGCGATCTTCTCCGGATTGGCTTCGATGCCCCGCTCGGAGACGATGAACCCCAAGAGCATGCCCCGGGGCACCCCGAAGACGCACTTCTCGGGATTGAGCTTGACGCCCTTCGCCTTGAGACACCGGAATGTCAGTCCGAGGTCGGAGAGAAGGTCGGAGGCTTTCCTCGTCTTGACCACGATGTCGTCGACGTAGGCCTCGACCGTGCGACCGATGTGTTCGCCGAACACATGGTTCATGCACCGCTGGTACGTTGCACCCGCGTTCCTCAACCCGAACGGCATTGTGACATAACAGTACATGCCGAAGGGCGTGATGAAAGAAGTCGCGAGCTGGTCGGACTCTTTCATCTTGATTTGATGATACCCTGAGTAGGCATCGAGAAAAGACAGGGTTTCGCACCCTGCTGTGGAGTCCACAATTTGGTCGATGCGAGGTAGAGGGTAGGGGACCTTTGGACATGCTTTGTTGAGGCCAGTGTAGTCTACACACATCCGCCACTTCCCCCCTTTTTTCCTCACAAGTACAGGGTTGGCAAGCCATTCGGGATGGAATACCTCTTTAATGAACCCTGCTGCCATCAGCTTGTGGACCTCCTCGCCTATCACTCTGCGCCTTTCCTCGTCGAATCGGCGCAGAGGCTGTCTGACCGGTCGGGCCCCGGCCCGAATATCCAGCGAGTGCTCGGCGACTTCCCTCGGTATGCCGGGCATGTCCGAGGGACTCCACGCGAAAACGTCGGCGTTTGCGCGGAGAAAGTCGACGAGCACTGCCTCCTATTTGGGGTCGAGCCCCGAACCGATCCGGATCTGCTTGGAGGCGTCGCCACTGGGGTCGAGAGGGACGGCCTTAACCGTCTCCGCTGGCTCGAAGTTGCCGGCATGCCGCTTCACATCCGGCACCTCTCGGGAGAGGCTTTCCAGGTCGGCAATGAGGGCCTCGGACTCGGCGAGGGCCTCGGCGTACTCCACGCACTCCACATCGCATTCGAATGCGTGTTTGTACGTGGGGCCGACGGTGATGACCCCGTTGGGGCCCGGCATCTTGAGCTTCAGGTAGGTGTAGTTGGGGATGGCCATGAACTTCGCGTAGCATGGCCTTCCCAACACCGCGTGGTAGGTCCCTCGGAACCCGACCACCTCGAACGTCAAAGTCTCCCTTCGGAAGTTGGAGGGTGTTCCGAAGCAGACAGGGAGGTCGAGCTGTCCGAGGGGCTGGACACGCTTCCCGGGAATGATCCCGTGGAAGGGCGCAGCGCCTGCTCGGACGGACGACAAGTCGACGCGCAGGAGCTTGAGAGTCTCGGCGTAGATGATGTTGAGGCAGCTGCCCCCATCCATCAGGACCTTGGTGAGCCTGACGTCGCCAATGACAGGATCGACGACGAGCGGGTACTTCCCCGGGCTCGGCACGTGGTCGGGGTGGTCGTCCTGGTCGAAGGTGATGGGCTTGTCGGACCAGTCTAGGTAGACTGGCGCCGCCACCTTCACCGAGCAGACCTCCCGACGCTCTTGCTTACGATGCCGAGCCGAGGCATTCGCCACATGCCCTCCGTAGATCATGAAGCAGTCGCGGACCTCGGGGAACTCTCCTGCTTGGTGATCCTCCCTTTTTTCGTCGTCGTGAGCCTTGCCACCCTCGGCGGGTGGCCCGGCCCGATGGAAGTGACGCCGAAGCATGACGCACTCTTCGAGGGTGTGTTTGACGGGCCCCTGATGGTAGGGGCACGTCTCCTTGAGTGCCTTGTCGAAGAGGTTTGCACCTCCGGGGGGTTTCCGAGGGTTCTTGCGCTCGGCGGCGGCGACAAGGTCAGCATCGGGAACGTCGCGTTTCGCTTGCGACTTCCTCCTGCCTTTCTTCTTGGCGCCGCGCGGAGCAGACGCCTCGGGAGCATCTTCCGACGGGCGGCCCTGGGGCTGCTTGTCCTTTCGGAAGATGGCCTCTACCGCCTCCTGGCCGGAGGCGAACTTGGTAGCGATGTCCATCAGCTCGCTCGCCCTGGTGGGGGTCTTGCGACCCAACTTGCTCACCAGGTCGCGGCAGGTGGTGCCGGCGAGGAACGCGCCGATGACATCGGAGTCGGTGATGTTGGGCAGCTCGGTGCGCTGCTTCGAGAACCGCCGGATGTAGTCCCGAAGGGACTCTCCCGGCAATTGCCGACAGCTTCGGAGGTCCCAGGAATTCCCGGGGCGCACGTACGTGCCCTGGAAGTTCTCGGCGAAGGCCTGGACCAGATCTTCCCAGTTGGAAATCTGCCCCGGGGGCAGATGCTCCAACCAGGCACGAGCGGTGTCGGAGAGAAATAGGGGGAGGTTTCGGATGATGAGGTTGTCATCGTCCGTCCCACCCAGCTGACAGGCCAGGCGGTAGTCTGCAAGCCACAATTCCGGTCTCGTCTCCCCCGAGTACTTCGTGATAGTAGTCGGGGGTCGGAATCGGGGCGGAAACGGCGCCCGCCGAATGGCTCGGCTAAAGACCTGCGGACCGGGTGGTTCGGGCGAGGGACTTCGATCCTCCCCGCTGTCATAACGTCCCCCACGCCTGGGGTGGTAGCCTCGGCGCACCCTTTCGTCGAGGCGTGCCCGACGGTCACGATGAGGGTGCTCGTCGCCGAGGTGGCCCGGGGCCGCAGGCGCGGTGTTGCGCGTGCGCCCGGTGAAGACCGAGGCTTCCCGCGTGAGTCGGGAAGTCGCGGCACGAGGATCCGGGGTGTATCCCTGCCTTCGAGAGGCAGAGCTCTCTGCCCGCCGGGCCGCAGCGCCTTCCAGGAGATGCCTGAGTTCTCCCTGGATCCGCCGTCCCTCGGTGGTTGATGACTCCGGCATCGCGCGGAGGAGCATCGCTGCAGCGACCAGGTCCTGGCCAGTCCCGCCGGATGCGGGTGGCGGTTTGTCCCTGGCATCGTTGGCGATGCGGTGCTGGAGACCTTGGGGCAAGTGACGTATTCCTCCGGCCGGGGGTTGGCTCGCCCATACCTGCCCGATGTTCTGACAGATTGCCTCGAGCGCTCCTGCTCCTTCATCGAACCCGGCCTGCGCCCCGCGGACTTGCTCGAGCTGTGGGTCGTGACCTCCCGCCGAAGCGGGGACCACAGCTAGCTCCCGCGGGATGTCAGCGCGAGGCGCTGGCCTAGGGGGATCACCATCCTCCGGCATGCCGAGACAGCCGCCTCCGGAGGGATCCCCTAGCTCGATGTGGAAACATTCGCGACTCAGGCCGCAGTCCTTGTCGCCAAGGCTGCGGCTGCCGTCGGAACAGTCGGAGAGGCAGTAGTCACATGCGGTCAGGAAGTCCCGCATGGCACTAGGGTTGCCAGATCCGGAGAAATCCCAGCAGATGCTGGGGTCGTCGTCTTCCTCGGACCCAGAGGGTCCGTAGGTCGAGACACCCGTCAATCGGTCCCAAGGCGACCGCACAGGAAACCCCAGAGAGGTTGCACTCGCCTCAATGTGAGCGCCCGCCAAAGCGAGATCGCCAGGCGGGCTGAGGCCGAGTCGAAATAACGAAAGATGGGTAGCAGTCGATACCTTTTTGTCGACGAGGAGCGATGAAGTCGCGTCGGGGGCTGACCGCGTCGTCGTCTTGGGTCCGAGGGCGACGTCCTGCAGGCCTTCCGTGAGCGTGCTGGCGTCGTCCACTTGCTCGGAGTTGACGTGTTGCGGGGGGATGGCGCTCGCGTCTGCCTTGAACGCGAGGGCGACGCTTGGCGTGTCCTCCGTCGAGGCGCCGGGGATGTCGATTTGCCCGACAGCCGTCGGAGCGCGACCTCCCGCTCGGCCCCGGTTGCCCTGCCTCCTCCTCCTTCGACGGCGAGGGAGAGGATGGGGCGAGCTCGAAAGTTGTCCTTCCCCTACGCGGGAAAGATGTCGTCGATTCCGCCGCCGGCGGGCGGGCTGTCCGCCATCAATGTCGCCGTCGCGCGGCGGTGGAAGGAGTATCATGTCGTAGTCGCCGTCGAGCGAGATGAACTCGAGGTTCCCGAAACGGAGCACCGTCCCGGGTTGAAGAGGTTGTTGGAGACTGCCCATCTGGAGCTTGACGGGAAATCGAACGTCAACACGCAGCGTGCCCCTACCTGGCGCGCCAACTGTCGGCGTTCCGAGACCGGGGGGTCCTCGAGCCGACGAGTGAGAGTGCCGCGTGCCCCAGCCCAGATGGGTCGAGCGCGTGGAGCGAGCGCAAAGGGGGGAACGGAGTGAGAGAGAGGTCGGTGGCCGGAGCCGGATCGCGAGGGAGTCGGAGAAATTCCCACGGCCTTCGTGTTCGTCCCGCGCCCAGGTCGGGTGCGCTTGCAGTAGGGGGTTACAAGCGTCCGCACGGGGTGAAGGGAGAGGGCGGCCCCGAGAGAGCGCCTGCCCCTGCCTTTCGTCCCCGTGAGGCCAACCTTCTCTAAGAAGGCCCTGGCCCTTCCTTTTATAGTCGTAAGGAGAGGGTCCAGGTGTACAAGACGGGGGTGTAGCAAGGTGCTACGTGTCTAGCGAGGGAGAGCTAGCGCCCTATGTACATGCCCAGGTGGCAGCCAGAGAGATCGTGGCACCCTGTTGGAGTGGCGTCGTGGCTGTTGGAGGAGTAACGGAGCCGGACGGGGGGACAGCTGTCGAGGTGGCTGGGTCCTTGCTGACGTCCTCCTGCTTTCGTAAGGGAGCTGGGGGCCGCCGTCGTCATGATCTAGTGGGGCGCCATCATGGCTTATCTGGCATAGCTGGCCAGATGGGACGCCGGTCTTGTTCTCTGCGACCCAAGTCGGCTCAGGGCAGGGTGATGATGACGCTTCCTGTTGATGTGGCGGTCTCGTATCCTAGGTCGGGCGTCGTGGAGGCTCCTCTGAGGCTGTGGCCGAGTCCGTCCTGCAAGACAGAGACAGAGTCCGAGCCCTGGTCGGGCGAGGCGGAGATTATTCGGCAGAGGCCGAGGCGGAGTCCGAGCCCTGGGTCGGGCGAGGCGGAGGTCGCCGTCTTCCGAGGCCTTAGCCTGAGTCCGAGCCCTGGGTCGGGCGGAGCGGAGTTCGCCGTCTTCCGAGGCCTTAGCCTGAGTCCGAGCCCTGGGTCGGGCGGAGCGGAGTTCGCCGTCTTCCGAGGCCTTAGCCTGAGTCCGAGCCCTGGGTCGGGCGGAGTCTCCTATGGCACCACTGGCGAAGTCTGGCCGCCCGTCGGTCTTACCTTTTGCGTTAAACGCCCTGGTGACTCGGTCGGTTGGTGCGGTGATTTAGTCAGGGTTTTCTCCTTATCGGAGGCGGGGCCTAGGGCGAGCCGGGGATGCGCCTGCCGTGAAAGAGGAGACCTCAGGCGAGACGGAGTCATCTTAGGGTCGGCTGCCCTCGCCCGAGGCTAGGCTCGGGCGTGGCGTGGTCAAGTCACTCGTGTGGACTGATCCCTGACTTAATCAAACCCATCAGGCCTTTGCAGCTTTATGCTGATGGGGGTTACCAGCTGAGAATTAGGCGTCTTGAGGGTACCCCTAATTATGGTCCCCGACACCTTGGCAGCAGAATTGCAGGCTACCCCATGGTCACCGTCATACAAGCCACCTCAACTCCCCATGTATGACAGACACTCAGACCCAAAGCAATTCTTGATGAGCTACGAAGCAACCATATCCTCATATGGGGGCAATACTGTAGTCATGGCGAAGTCCTTCGTCATGGCAGTCAAAAGCGTAGCTCAAACTTGGTACTCCTCTCTTCAGCTAGGGACAATTACATCATGGCAGAAGCTAAAGGATATGTTAGTGACCAGCTTTCAGGGATTTCAAACGAAGCCGGTCACTGCCCAGGCTCTCTTTCAGTGTACGCAGGACCAGAAGGAGTATTTGTAGGCGTATGTCCGAAGGTTCCTGCGGCTGAGAGCTCAAGCACCTACAGTACCTAATGAGATCGTCATTGAGTCCATGATCAAGGGGCTCTGGCCAGGACCTACGGCGCAATACTTTGCAAGGAAGCCACCGCAAACTTTAGAGAAGCTTCTCCAGAAAATGGATGAGTACATTAGAGCCGATAATGATTTTCAGCAAAGAAGGGAAAAAGCCTACATATACTCTAAAATGGCTAGGGCCTTCGGAGGGAGATTCTACCCCATGCATGTCAGGTCAATCCATAATACCAGCTCAAGTGACGATAGGGGAAACCAAACCCAAAGGCAGTAGCACAGCTCCCAATCATCAGGGGCACAACAAAGTTTTTCAGGCCACCAGCTCCAAGAGGCAGAGGGGGTAGAGGATTCGGAGGAAGATATGGAGATCAGCCTAGGAAGCTGTTTTGTTTGTTCTGCGGTGAAGACAAAGGGCATACCACAAGGACGTGCCAAGTTACAATTCAGAAACAGAAAGAAATTGCTGAAGCTGAAGCACGGCAGAACCAGCCGAAGCAGGTCCTGCATACTGCTTTGTGTTATTCTCCTTATATCCCGGAATATGTAGGCAAACAACAGCCTACGGCCTCTGTCGCTTCGTCAAGCCATTCTCAAGCTTCCTGGGCTCAGTTGCCACCACCACGACCATCGCTAGCACCTGCCATGCTTCATGGTCAACAGCCAGAAGGGCATCACCACGCTCAGCAACAACGTGACCTTTGGGAGGAGTCCGAAGCTCTCACAGTCAACAGCATTGTGCCTGAGTCGAAGCACATTTATTAAAGGTGTCACGGTGATTCGATTAAAGAATATCCTACCCTGGTGTATCTTAGTTCTTTCTACCATTTTATTTTCTTGTATGAAAAACAATTCACGAAGGATTAAATTCCAATTTGATGTAATAATATTGTGGTCACACCATCGAGTGTGGGGCGCATCCCCTTAACAAAACTTCCGAAGCTCCAACAAGTCGTTCCTAAGGGAGCGCAGAGTAAGTTCCGAAGCTACAAAGTCGTTCCTAAGGGAGCATAGAGTAAGTTTCGAAGCTCAGAAGTCGTTCCTAAGGGAATGCAAAGCTAAGATGCCACCGAAATAGAAGGTGAAGAAGCTCAAAAGTCGTTCCTTAGGGAATGCAGAGCTTAAATACCACCGAAATAGAAGGCAAAGAAGCTCAAAAGTCATTCCTAAGGGGATGCGGAGCTTAAATGCCACCAAAATAGAAGGTGAAGAGACTCAAAAGTCGTTCCTAAGGGGATGCAGAGTCTGGGTGTGTTTTCGTGGGGGCGTGTGTCTTCGGCATAAACATCATGCTGCATCATATCATCGCATCATTTCGCATACCATTACATCATACATCATATCGCATCAGCAACAAAGCTGTGAAGGAAACTTTTGATGAATCATGGAACAATGTGCTCAAGCACAAAGCATGCCTTCGGCGGATATAATTTTTCACACCAAGAAAATCTTCGTCGACAACAATATTATACAAATAGCTGTGGTATAGAAGGGGTGACTTTCTTTACGAAGCATGAAAAGAAGGGAAGGTGTTTTTTCGCCGAAGACTCAAAAATGGTATGTACGCAAATTTCATGCATCGCAAAGAAATATATTACATTAATATACATACAGATATTCAATGTTTAACTCATATATGAATATTACATTTCTCAAATACTACATTTCTTAAGTACACAAGAATTCAGTCTTCTTTTAATATCTTCTCGACAGCCTCATTCAAGAGTTTGTTGACAGCTTCGTCAATGGCTTCTTCAGCAATCCTTATTGTTTCTAATGCTGCTTTCATGGCTGGATCGGCCTCGGGATCATATGGCTCCGGTGGCGGTGAAAGTTCAGCTATAGAAAAGAAGTTGTTAATCCGAAGCCAAAAATAAACACCAAAGCTAAAATTCAGTAATAATACCTATATGTCTTGCGCGTTCAGCAGCCTCTTCGACCCGTTTAGCTTCTTCTCGAGCGTCATGAGATTCTTTTTCATTTTTCTTTATAGCTTCGTCGGCTATCTCGCGGCCGCCCTTCATCCAAACATCAGAATAGAATTTTCCACCTATCAAAGTAGCTTCAGCCGAAGGCTCCTTAGCGTTGTCTATGGAGAAGACAGTTTCTTCCTGAGCTGCAGCTTTAACGTGTTCGCAGCCATTTTTCACCAGAATCGCTACAACCCCTCGAGCACCGGCGAAGGCACAAAAATCCCCATGGTCGCTAAGAATTTCTTCAAAAGCTTCACCCTCTTCGTCAATCCATTCAATGACTCCTTCAGGATCGCCTCGAATAAACTTTTTCTCTAATGAGTATGCACCCACCTTGGCAAAGCTATCTTTCACTTTCTTGGCGCAATCCAAGGATTTCTCATAGCATCTTTCCTTGGATTCACGAAGCTCTTTCACATTCTTTTCCAACCTCACACTTGTCCATTCACTTATCTCTTGCTTTGCCTTTGCAAGTTCAAAGTTTTCATTAGTTTTGGCAAGCTTTTTCCGAAGATCTTCGACTTTGGCTATATGAGCTTTGGACTATGTAGTAAGTTTGGCTTCGCTGATCTTTACTCTATCTACCAAGGAGAGCAGAATTTTATCCTTTTCTAGGGCTTCATTACTCAGTCTTATAACCTCTGACCGAAGGTTACCAAGTGCAATTGCACAGCTTTCGTCTTTGGCCTCTTTTTGGGCTCTTAAAGCTTTACTAAGAATTAAGCCCTACAAAAAATAAAGGATCAGCACACAATAATAAGAAAAGACACAAAGAGTAATTTGCTAAAACATCCTCACCTTTAGACTGTTATAGGCAAGGCTATCTGCAAGGTCATCCTTTGTCATTGCAGATAGGCCGAGTTCTAGCTTCGGGAATCCTATATTTTTTGCCATCTCCCGGCAAATAGATATTTCCTTATTGTCCGGAAGGCAGTACAGGAAGTCGTCTTCATCAGTGCCATTATACACCAAGGATCCTTTTGGATACTTTAAATCCCTGGCATAGTGCTTAGCTTCGGCAATCTGCTCTTCCGACAACTGTTTACCTGAAGCATGTCGTATGACAAATCTAGCTCTTCAGTAGACGCTTCGGGGGTAGGAGATTTAACCTTCTTTGGTGCGCCTTCTTTTTCCAAGATCAGAGCAGCATCCGAAGGTCCTTGTTCAGTATCCTTTTCAACAGTTTCAACATGCCTTGTTTCTGCGGGAACTAAGGGCCCAACTTCAGCTTCAGCATGAGTTGTAACAGCTTCGATGGTCTCCTTTATATTTTTCTCACTTGATCTTGACACTTCTGTAGAGGCGGGAGTTGGTACCTTTGTCGACTCCATGACAGCGTCTAGTACGCTCGCCATTCTCCTCCTCTTTGGAGTTACTGCAGGAATTTTTGATACTTCTGTCGATTCCTCAATTCTGGCTCTTCGACCGTTTTGCCCCATCTTCGGCAGGACACTTTGGCACATTGGCTATTTCGTCTTTTGACTGCTCCGCTGCTGTCTTCGGAATTGGCTCTTCGGCTGATCCCACTGCGGCTTCAGCAGGAGCGGGGAACTCTGGCTCAACAGCGGAAGAAGTTCCCTCAGCAAGCTTCGACACTCTGGTCGTTTCAATGTACCTGGGCCGGTGTGTCAAAACTTTAATCTTTTTCCCCTTTGGCAATGGCCAAAGCAGCAACTTTTCTTTTCTTTCCCTACTTTTGCGAGGGATAACAATAGTCTGGGTATACAAAACCAATTACATCAAAAACTCTATTTAATCTTCTCTTGCCTCGTCCTCCGAATGCTAATGTCATGGCATCATCTTCAGCCCTTGTGTAGGCCCCAAGCAATTCATCACTAGTTGCCTTAACACAACTCAGCCAGTCATCGTTCGGCTCATCAAATTGATCTCTATATCTGAAGGTGTATTTCAGATAAACCAAGCCATCTTAACTAGAGCCGGCAGCAGTTTCCTTCGGCATCTCCCAGTCACTTACAAGAGTCCACACTCTATAAGCAATATGCTCTTGGTCTAAGTCTCTTGTGCCAATAAAAGTGCATACAGTGTTAAAGGCCTTCTGGCATGCTTCAATTTCATTTCCAAGAGCAGTGGCTGGCCTTCGATGCCGAAGCGAGACCAAATAGGGCGTTGAATGATCCTCTTTATATCTTCTCTTTCAACTAAGTTGTTCTTTACATAAAACCACTCTTCTATCCAGGCTCCTGGCCACCTCTTCCGAAACGTCGGGACTGGATAGCTCACATCAGAGCGAGGCACGAAGCCGTAACAACCAAAATTATTATGATATTGCTCTTTGCGAGTAGCCTTCGTCTCATAGGATAGCTCATGCATGTTACAGAAGCATTTTGCACTCGGCTCTAGTCCCTGGCTCCTCATGGCCCAAATGAAAATCCCCATTCTAACGATAGCTTTAGGGGTAATCTGATGAAGGTAAATCTCAAAAGTCTTCAGAACTTCAACTAAAAATTTACTCAAGGGAAACCGAAACCCTGCCTTCATGAAGCTCCTGTAGACAACAACTTCGTCTACTTCGGGCGCAGGGGCAGTGCTATCTCCTCCAGCCCTCACAATAGAAATATCATGGAAGTATCTTCCTTTCATAGCATCAATCTGACTCTGTTTGATGGTTGATTTTCCGAAGATGGTATGACTCGGCCGCTAGGGCCGATCTTCGGCATCTTCATTTCCACTTTCCAAGTCGAAACTTTCACTATCGCTGGAATCCTCAGATAACCTAGCCAGCATTTCATTGGTGATTTTTTCTGTATTCGTCTTCTCCATAGCCTCATAAAACACCAGCCAGTGCAGGGTCAACAATCTTCTTCTCTTCAGCCATTTAGTCAACGGTTGTGCAAATACCGAAGCTTACGATTTAATTAAAACTCGGCAGAGCAAGAAAATTCATAATAACAAAAATAGCGCAAGCAGCTGAAATGGCACAGCAAATGCTATCAATGCGAGTCACTATTTATATGCCCAGCGCCTCACAATTTGGTGGGCCCTACATGTCAATGTCTTTCGCTATTCTAGCGAAGGGAAGGTGTTTTTTCAGACCTTCGGCTAAAGGTCTTCGTTCACATCGCAGTCTAAATTTGTTACAAAGAAACAAATTAATACTGCGAGGGGCTATTGTTGGGGGCCTTCCTCTTCCGAAGGTCCTAAAACGTGACTAATATGTTTTTCAGTGTAACATAGATTATTACAGGAGGCTTCGGCTTTAGGATGAAGGTATGTGTGATATGGAGATACAACCCGAAGGCAGAATGAATGGACGTCGAGGCTGTGACTGAAGGAGCTTCGGCTTAGTATAATGACGAAGGTGGAAGATGAAACCGACCTAAAGGGGAAATGGCTACTTAGCCCTTGATAGTTTGCTTTATGATTAAGAGTAAATGTCAGGGACATGGATGTAATTTTGTCCGGGCTGTCCCGTGCCTATAAATAGATGAACAGTAACACCGTACTGTTCACGCTGGACTGTAATCACTCTTGCGCCATTCGCATTTTCACCTTCTGGCAAGCCGAAGGTATCAATGTAATATGAATATTATGGATATTTATTCATGTTTACGAAATGAGAATATAAATAATTTACCGATATATCATCATTATTTACATTCCTTTGTATTTCATGTACTTTCATTTATATTTGTTTACTGAGATGATGAAGGTATGCCCTTCATGACCTTTGTCTGAAGATCATTATACCCCAAAGGAGATAATGTGTCGAAGGACGAAGGTCTTTAATCGTTAACAATTGTGTTGCTTTGTTCTTGACGTATAGCATTCGAGAACAAGGACCAACAATAATGTTCACTAATCCACTTGGCAATACACTTGATTCAATATGATGTATCCCATGATATACATACATTTTTGCCAAGTCTCCAAATTCCCCGAAGTCCTTTGGGCTTCTCACTTCCCTCTCGGGACCCAAACTTTCTTGGTGCTTTTCATGTTCGAAATGATCTCCTTAGGCACCTAGATACGTTTGACCCCCTTTCCCTTGTTGGCTTGCTTGTTGGCCTTGATGGCTATCACCTTTCCATTCTTCTTATTCTTGATTAAGTATGGTGTAGCCACCTTTTTAACCACCTTGTTGGTCTAGGTATTGGAGATCTTGCTTGTTTGATTTTTTCTTCTTACCTCCCCAATCTTCTCCTTGCATTGGTAAGACTTGTGGCCTTCCTTATGACATATCCAGCAAACCACAGTTTCAACCTCGTCAAGCTTGTTCACTCCCGCAGTGGTGTTATCCTGACGAGGTTGGGTTTGTTTGGCCTTGTCTTTCTTATCATACAAAGCCTTACCAAGGCAAGCCACTTCTTTTCTTAATAACTCATTTTCCATAGCAATCTCATCCAAACAAGTTTCTACAATAACATTCTTAATAAGAACTTGATTGCATGAGTTAGGATTAACATCAATAAAATCTAAGCAAGAAGTAGCAGTATTATTTTTAATAGTTTCAAGAGTTTCAACTAAAGAAGCTTCTAGGGTATTACTGATGTTTTCTAGCTTAATAGTTAGCTCATTATTATGAATGCTAAGAATTTCCATTTTTTCTAGCAAACTTTTAATAGCATGTTGAGAGCTATCTAACTTGGCCATAAGTTTTTCTAATCAAACTATCATCGGTAGTTGAGGATGGAGCTTTAGACTCTAGTTGCTCAATTTGAGTTGTTAGCTCACAATTCAAATTTGCAAATGTTTCAAATTTTTCTAGCAAGCATTATAATCATTTTGAGATCTAAGCAACTTAGATTAATTGAGCTTTTTGTTTAGTGAAATATCCTCAAAAACTTAACAACATGCACAGGTTCATCTATGGAGGGCTTATCTTCATCATCGACATCGCTATCACTAGAGGATGGAATACTTGTGTTACCTTTTGCCATAAGCCATTTGTGTGATGAGTGTGATGAAGAGTGATGTTCGTGGATCCTTGAAAGATATTTATATTTATCAAAACAAAGTGTTTTTGACATAGAGATAGGAAAATGAATTTGTTTTGTGAAAACAAACCAAGTGGTGCAAAAATGATCCAAATATGCCAATTCCGATGACAATTTAATTGGTTTTAAGTTCAACATCAATTTGCACATTTATCTAACAATTCGATATGTTAGTACATTTTGAGTTGCTTTTGATGTGTTGGCATGAATCACCAAAAGGGAGAGATTGAAAGAGAAATGTGCTCTTGGACCATTTCTATATTGTTTTGGTGATTAGATGCTCAACACATTCATGTTTAGACTAACATGAGAAATGAGCAAAGATACATGAAGCAAATTGAGCTTGGAAGAGGACATAATACAAATCTATATGGGACCATGTGAAAAAGGTAAGCTTTGGACACTTAGTAAATTGTTTTGTGTACTAATCATATTTGTCTAAGTGCTAGAGACTTTATGAAGTCAAGTCAAAAGGAGCAAAAGAGAATCAGATTGAAAAAGGAGACTTTGGGCTAGACTACATAGCACCGGAAGGTCCGGTGCCACTCACCAGACAGTTCGGTGTGCACCGAATAGTCCGATGTGCACCTGACAGTCCGGTGCATGGTCCGCCAAACTGGCTACTCTCGGAAATTTCAGCCTATGTCGGCTATAATTCACCGAACCATCCGCACAGAGCGCCGGACAGTCCGGTGTGCTAGCTAGCCAATGGCTAGCTGCCACGTCGGCCGAGGGCCAACGGTCACATGGTGCACCGGACGATCCGGTGCCGCTAGAACAGGAAACCAGCCAATCACGCGATTCTCTATCACTGCACTGTTCACTGTCCGGTGTGCACCAGACATTCCGGTGCACCCGCGGACAGAAGGCAACCAAAGCCTACCAAATGGAGCTCCAATGGCTCCTAGGTCCCTTGGGGCTATAAAAGGCACCCTAGGCTCATGGAGCACTACACCCAAGCATCATTTGAACATCCTAAGACACCGAGACACTGCGATCACGCTAGAGCTTTGATAGTTTGAGATTCGAGTAAGTATTTGAGTTGTAATTCCATTGTGTTGTTTCTTATGCTCCTCTCTCAACTTTTGAGCGTGTGTTGTTGTGATTTTTGTCTCTTGTGTGTGTTTCAACTCCCCCTTACTCTTGAGTTCATTTGAGATCAAATTGTGCAAGGCGTGAGAGACTCCAAATTGTGAAGATTCCTCACAATGGGGTAAACTTGAGATAAGAAAGAAAATCGTGTATTCAACTTGATCTTTGGATCACTTGAGAGGGGTTTAGTGCAACCCTCGTCCATTTGGACGCCATAACATGGAGCAGGCAAGCATTTTAGGCTTGACCGAACCATGAGATAAAAATCACCGTGTCACCTGTCTATTTCACTTTACTGTGATTCTATTCTTTCTAGCACGTCTCTTCACTTATAATATTGCTCTAAGTTTAACACTCATCTTGTGAGAGCAATTAAGTGAAGAATTCATGTCTTCTCTCGCTCTTCATTCGAACTTGGTTTTGATTTTACTAATCCACTTTAGACCAAGTTTGTTTTTGTTGAGTTGTTTTTATAGGATCACCTATTCACCCCCCCCCTCTAGGTGCTCTTAGAGGGCCAAGCAACCGGTCAAGTTACTCCATAGAAAGACTCGGGCCTTCTCCATGCATAAGTGGTGCTCCACTTTCGACCTCCTCTCTGACGCTCCTCACCGTCTTCACTATTGAGCTTCTGACTGAAATGTTGTGGACCTCATTCCCTCTGGTACACGGTGTTGGCCACACCACAATTGCGGTTGATGTGATCTCGCAAGATGTCGGCCCACTTAGTACAATATTACATGGCTAATGCAAGAGCCGAGGGATTTTTGAGTTGTTCTAACCTCACTCGCACAAATAGGAACAAACCTAAAGCAAGGGCTAATGTGGTCTAACTAACCTAAGCACTTCGCAAAGCACCTACGCTAATCACCGAGTGGTTCAATTAAGCACTTGGGTGTTTGAGCTATTGGAGATGTGTCTCTACACTTGCGCAAACTTCTTGAGCTCTCCACTCCTTCAAATGGCCAGCCAAAGGGGTATATATAGAGTCCCCATCTAAATGTAGTCGTTTGAGGAATCCTGTCTTTCTGCGTGGACCGAACTGGACGGTGCACCACCAGACTGAGGGTTTGGTTCCTCCACGTTAGCTAGTCATTGACTGCTGCTGGGACTTGTTCTCAAGTGCTATGAGTTAAGAACAAGGCAACACAGAAAACGTTAAACGTTAAAGCCCTTTGTCCTTCGAAGCATTATTTCCCTTAGGATATAATGACTTTCGGACGAAGGTAATGAAGAACATACCTTCATCAACATAACATATAGAGATGAAGAAAGAATCACATAAAACATAAAAGATAATATAAATAGTCTTATATTATTATTATCTCATTTCTATTTTATTACTATGGAAAAATAGAAATAATATCAAATTACAAGTGTACCTTCGACTTGAAAGAAGGTAAAAGTACCAGCGTGACGCAAGGATCAATGCCTAGTCCGCCTGAATAGTACGGGGTTACTGTTCATCTATTTATAGGCACGGGACACAGCCCATGTAAAATTACACTCATGCCCTTTACATTTGCTAATAACTCTATAGTAATCCATCGAGGTCTAAATAGCCTTTTCATCTTTAAGTCGGTTTTCCTTTTCTGCTATCATGCTAAAGCTCTCCTGCGCATAGCTTCGGCTTCGTGCTATCCTTCGTACTCCTTCTTGTGCTTCTTCACGCTGTGGTTTCAACTCAAGTCCAAAGGTACCTGTCCATGCATTATACTTCCAGAAACAATGTTAAATCATGTTTTTGAGGACCTTCGGAAGCTGAAGGCCCCCAACAGTAGCCCCTCACAATATTAATTTGTTAGAATGATAAATTCAGATTGCGACAAGGACGAAGGCCATGAGCCGAAGGTCCGAAAAAACACCTTCCCTTTGCTAGAATAGCAACAGCCACTGACAAGCGGGCCCTCCAGCATGCAACGCACCAGGCGTATAAATAAGAGCACGCTTTCTTGCCATCTGCTCTTACTTACTCAATTTTTAGCTCTTGCGCACCAACACTTGCTTGGCTTTTTAAAAAAATTTTAAGCTTCGGCTTTGAGAGCACTTTCTCAGCATTTTCGAAGATGTCTGAAGATAAGAAAGTTGTCGCTGAATCGAAGCTGAGCCTTTCTGAGGAGATGAATCTTGGCTTTATTGAATCAATAGCAAAGACAAATGCAGAGAAGATTACTAGGGAAATTTTGGAGGGTTTATCTGAAGACACTGGTGATAGTGACAGCTATGATGTGGAAAGCGGCGGGGAAGACTCCGAAGATCGACCCTGGCGACCGAGCCATGTAGTTTTTGGAAAATCAACTATTAAACAAAGCCATCTTGACAACATGAGGGGGAGATACTTTCAGGATATGTCTATTGTGAGGGCTGACGACGGAGAGAAGACTTGTCCTACTCTAGAGGAGAATGAAGTCGTGATCTTTCGAAGCTTTTTCAAGGCTGGGCTTCAGCTCCCTCTGAGCAGCTTCGTAGTTAAGGTTTTGAAGATATTCCAGATTTACCTTCACCAGATTACCCCCGAAGCCATTATAAGAATGGGAATCTTCGTATGGGCTGTAAGGAGTCAGGACTTGGAGCCAAATGCAAAAAGTTTCTGTAGTATGCATGAACTGCTATATGAGACGAAGCCCTGGGGTAAAGAATAGTATCATAACAATTTCGGCTGCTATAGCTTCGTTGCCCGTTCTGGCTCAAGCTCCCCAGTACCGACTTTTCGGAAGAGAAGGCCCGGAGACTGGACGAAAGAATGGTTCTATGTAAAAAAATGATTTAAAGGCACGAGAAGACATTAAAGAGATAATCATGCGCCCTATCTGGCAACGCTTCGGGCTCCAGAAACCGAAGGTAGAAATTGACGAAGCGGTCGAAGAATGTTGCAAGGCCTTCGGCTTAGTCTGCTCTTTCATCGGGACAAGGGACTTAGTTCAAGAGCACGTGGCCTACAGAATATGGCCATTGGTAGCCAAATGGGAGATGCCAAAAGAATCCATCAGCAATCCCCACGAAGGTGGTTTGGTTCGACTAAAATATACCTTCATGTTTAGAGACCAGTTTATCGAGCCAGACGACGACTGGCTGAAAAGCGTCGAAGCTACAAGCGATGAGCTGCTTGGGCTATACTCCAGAGCAGAAGATAACGCATTATCTGCGACCTTCGGGAATCGGAAAAAGAAGAGACTAAACAGAGTTTTTGATGCTCTTGGGTTCATGTATCCTGACTACCGTTACCCGCCCCGGGGGCAAAAAAGAAAAGGTGGAGGTTCCGGGAGAGATGATGTTTCAGCCGCTCCGAGCGAGCCTGTGCCGAAGAGGAAAAGGGTGAAGGTACTTACTCATCGACCGCGCTATATTGAACCGGCCATAGTGCCCGAATTTGGCGGTGAGACCTCTTCGGTGACCGACAGCAAGAAACCTGCGATTACACAGAAAATTGAAGAATCGTCTGTATCACCGAAGGCATCATCAGCCAAATCAGATGAGCCAAAGGCCATTAACATTGAAGAGATGAAGGTTGAGAAAACGAGGATATTAGAAGTAATAAGTCCTTCGGCAGAGGTGACAATGCCGAAGGCACAAAAGGATCTTTCAACGACTCCCAAGAGGAAGAGAATGGTCAACGTATTAGATGTGCTAGAAACAATAAAATCTTCAAGCTCTACTCCGAAGAAAGCTGCCGAAGCTTCGGAAACACAAATTGAGGCCGAAGCTGCCAAGATCCAAGTCGAGACCGAAGCTGGGCCTTCAGAGCCCGCCAAGGAGAAATCCTTGGAAATCGGAGAAAAGACAGAGAAAGAAGCTGCAGAAGTAATTCTAACTAGAAAAACCGCCATTCCTATTCCCGAAGCATCATCTGAAGCTCCTGATTATATTATACGACATGCTTCGGGAAAAAGATTATTTGAGAAAGAAAAGCGAGAAGCTCAATTCTATGCTCAAAGATTGAAATATCCAAAGGGAGCACTGGTATTCAACGGCAGCGGGAAAGAAGACTTCTTGTATTGTCTCCCAGATAGCAAAGAGATTTCTGTCTGCCGAGAGATGGGCAAGAGCTTCGGGTTCCCGACACTAGAAGATGAGCTCTCAGTGTTATCAAAAGATGAGTTGGACGATAGCTTAGCATACAATAGTTTAAAGGTGAGAAAATGAGATTTTTGTATTTAAAAACAAAATTTCCATTTGCTTACACTCAATACTGCATTTTTTGCAGGGCCTTATCGTTAGCAACGCCCTCAGGGCGCAAAAAAGTGCTGAAGATGAAGGGTATACCATAGCCTTAAACAACCTTCGTTCCGAAGTAATTGAACTAAGGAACGAAGGTCTTGAAAAAGATAAAATATTAAACTCATTGTTGAACAAAATAAAAGAAGACGAAGTTGCTTCCAAAGCCCAAGCTGAAGCTTAGAAATACGAAATCGAAGATCTTCGAAAACAGCTATTCGAAGCTAAAGAAAAATGTGGTCTTGCAGAGGCTGATCGAGATATTAGTGTATATTGGAGGAACCACTTACAAAAAACAGTTGATGAACTTCATGCATCCAAGGAGAGGTGCTATGAAAAGTCTATAGAGTGTGTTAAGAAAATAAAAACTAGCTTCGCCAATGTTGGCGCATTCTCTAACGAAGACGACTTCATAAGGGGTGATCCTGAAGGCCCAATTGATTGGATCAGCAACGAAGCTAAAGCTTTTGAGGAAGTTTTGAGTGGTCGCGGGGATATCTGCGCTTTCTCGGGTGCCAGGGGTATAGTAGTCCAGTGTGCCACCCACATAGTCCGGTGCCTGCCACATCATTTGATCGTTGGACGACTAGCTGTTATCGATCATTGGGACTGATCTGGTGTGCACTCACCTGGTCCGGTGCCCCAGCTTGCCAAAAACCCAAGAGGGTCTCGCTGGCAAAACTGGTTGGTGTCTCGATCCGATGCGCCACCACATGGTCTAGTGCACCAAGTTTCAGTCCGTCTTCTATTTCTTCTACTTTCTTTGCTTGGGCTATTTTGGTCTTGTATCTTGGACTTGTGTTGAATACTTGTAGATCTTTTTAGAGCCTTTTCAAGTCTTCTTTTGAGGTGTTGCATCCTTAGAGCCTCAGTCCAATCCACATTACACCCTATGAACTATAAAACACAAACACTTGGAAAACATTAGTCCATAGGTTATGTTGATCATTAATCACCCAAATCACTTAGTCAAATGGGCTGAGGTCCATTTTCATTACAATGCCTCTATCATTGCTAGTTTGAATGGTGATATTGCTAAATTGAATGCTCAACTTAAAACTTGCAATGGTGAATTAGAGAAAATTAAATTTGCTAGGGAATCCTACATAATTGGTAGGCATCGCTCAATTAAGGATGGTGTTGGCTTCCAAAGGGGAGCAAACAACAAAAAGAGCCATGAGGCCCCCAAATTCATCAAGGAAAAGGGGAAGGCGTGTATGGCTAGTAGTGTTCATTCTTCACATGCTTGCAAGAATCATGCTAATAATTATGCTTGTGTTAAGAATGTTCATAATGTTCATGATGATTGTGTTGATCATGTTGTCCATGTTGTGTGTCATGATGTTTATTCACCTCATGCCATGATTACTTCTTCTAGTTCATCTTTTGTTCATGGTAGACCTAGGCGCAATATTTCTCATGCTAGATCTATTTATGTGCCTAAGTCTAGGTGAGAGCACCTAGAGGGGGGGGGTGAATAGGTGATCCTGTGAAATTTAAACTTATAGCCACAAAAACTTGTTAAGTGTTAGCACAATAATTTCCAAGTGGCTAAAGAGGAGTCTCAACAAAACACAATACCACAAGAGATCAGACACAGATATGACACAGTGGTTTATCCCGTGGTTCGGCCAAGACCAACGCTTGCCTACTCCACGTTGTGGCGTCCCAACGGACGAGGGTTGCAATCAACCCCTCTCAAGCGGTCCAAAGACCAACTTGAATACCACGGTGTTTTGTTTTGCCTTTCAATATCCCGTTTGCAAGGAATCTCCACAAATTGGAGTCTCTTGCCCTTACAAGTATATGATCACAAAGAAGCACAGAGTAAGGGAGGGAAGCAACACACACAAATCCACAGCAAAATGCGCACACACACGGCCAAGAATCGAGCTCAAAAGACTATCTCAAGGTTCTCACTAGAACGGAGCTCGAATCACTTAGAATCACAAACGAATGCGCAAAGACTGAGTGTGGATGATCAAGAATGCTCTAAGGTTGCTTGGTTGTCTCCTCCATGCGCCTAGGGGCCCCTTTTATAGCCCCAAGGCAGCTAGGAGCCGTTGAGAGCAAATCTGGAAGGCTATCCTTGCCTTCTGTCGTCGGGGGCACCGGACAGTCCGGTGCACACCGGACACTGTCCGGTGCCCGATTTCTTTCCTTAAACAGCGCTGCCGACCGTTGCAGACCGTTGCAGATCTGGGAGCCGTTGGCGCACCGGACATGTCCGGTGCACACCGGACAGTCCGGTGCCGTCTTCTAGCCGTTGGCTCGGCCACGTGTCCCGCGCTGATTGCGCAGCCGACCGTTGGCCCGGCCGACCGTTGGCTCACCGGACAGTCCGGTGCACACCGGACAGTCCGGTGAATTTTAGCCGTACGCCGTCGGCGAATTCCCGAGAGCGGCCAGTTCACGCCGAGTCAGCCTGGCGCACCGGACACTGTCCGGTGCACACCGGACAGTCCGGTGCTCCAGACCGAGCTGAGTCTTGGCTGCACACAGCCAAGTCTTTTTCTCCTCTCTTCTTTTCTTCTACTTTCTGTTTCTAACACTTAGACAAGTATATTAGTACTCAAAACCAATGTACTAAGGCTTAGAAACATACCTTTATCCTTGATTTGTACTTTGTCCACCATTTTACAATTAGGCACCTGTGTTGGGCACTAAATCACCAAAATACTTAGAAATGGCCCAAGGGCACATTTCCCTTTCAATCTCCCCCTTTTTGGTGATTTATGCCAACACAACATAAAGCAAGTAGAACAAGTACAAAAACACTTCAAATAAGAACTCAAATTATTTTGATTCAATTTTGACATATATGGATCACTCTATGCCACCACTTGGTTTGTTTTTGCAAATCAAACTCAAATCTCTATCTCTAAGTCAAACACACATGTTGAAGCATAAAGAGAGTCATTCCAAAAGAGATTGATCAAAGATTTCAAAAAACCCCCCCTTTTTCCCATAATCAATACTTCTCCCCACAAGAAGCCAACTTTTGACAAGAGAGACAACAAAAGAGTTTTGACAAACCAAAAACTCTATTCTACTATTTTCAAAATCTCTCAAGTGGTAGCTGATCCATTTATCGCTTTGGCCTTTATTTTCTCCCCCTTTGGCATCAAACACCAAAACGGGATCAATCTTGGCTCCATAACCCCATTGCCTCACCAAAATCTTCAATTAAGAGCAAATGGCAATAAGAGTTCATGAGATGAACTTGGAATAAGTTACCCTCTCATCGGAGTGCAGTGGAAGTCTTTCATGGTCCAAGTCCACCTTTTCCCTTTCAATTCTCCTTTGAGACTAAAACAAGCAAACTCAAGCATATGGTTAGTCTCAAGGGGTCAAGTTGTAACACATCTCCCCCTAAAACTGTGCATAACTTTGCAACGGACTTGTGAGGTCCAGGGAGTGTTTGTACAACTTGAGCACCACAATAAGCAATAAAATGCAGAATGAACATGATCAAAGGCATAAACACATATATGCTACAATTCAATCCAAGTTCCGCGAATCTAAGATATTGAGCTCACTACGCAGCCTGCAAAAGGTCTTCTCATCTAGAGGCTTGGTAAAGATATCGGCTAGCTGGTTCTCGGTGCTAACATAAAACACTTCGATATCTCCCTTTTGCTGGTGGTCTCTCAAAAAGTGATGCCGGATGTCAATGTGCTTTGTGCGGCTGTGCTCAACAGGATTTTCCGCTATTCGGATAGCACTCTCATTGTCACATAGGAGTGGGACTTTGCTCAGATTGTAGCCAAAGTCCCTGAGGGTTTGCCTCATCCAAAGTAGTTGCGCACAACACTGTCCTGCGGCAACGTACTCGGCCTCAGCGGTGGATAGGGCAACGGAGGTTTGTTTCTTAGAGTTCCATGACACCAGGGACCTTCCTAAGAATTGGCACGTCCCCGATGTACTCTTCCTATCGACCTTACATCCAGCATAGTCGGAATCTGAGTACCCAATCAAGTCAAAGTTAGACCCCTTTGGATACCAGATCCCGAAGCAAGACGTAGCGACTAAATATCTAAGAATTCGCTTCACTGCCACTAAGTGACACTCCTTAGGATCGGATTGAAATCTAGCACACATGCATACGCTAAGCATAATATCCGGTCTACTAGCACATAAATAAAGTAAAGACCCTATCATTGACCGGTATGCTTTTTGATCAACGGACTTACCTCCTTTGTTGAGGTCGGTGTGTCCGTCGGTTCCCATCGGAGTCTTTGCGGGCTTGGCGTCCTTCATCCCAAACCGCTTTAGCAGATCTTGCGTGTACTTCGTTTGGGAGATGAAAGTGCCGTCCTTGAGTTGCTTCACTTGGAACCCAAGGAAGTAGTTCAACTCGCCCATCATCGACATCTCGAATTTCTGCGTCATTACCCTGCTAAACTCTTCACAAGACTTTTGGTTAGTAGAACCAAATATTATGTCATCGACATAAATTTGGCACACAAACAAATCACCATCACAAGTCTTTGTAAAAAGAGTTGGATCAGCTTTCCCAACCTTGAAAGCATTAGCAATTAAAAAGTCTCTAAGGCATTCATACCATGCTCTTGGGGCTTGCTTAAGTCCATAGAGCGCCTTAGAGAGCTTACACACATGGTCGGGGTACCGTTCATCCTCGAAGCCAGGGGGTTGCTCCACGTACACCTCCTCCTTGATTGGCCCGTTGAGGAAAGCGCTCTTCACATCCATTTGGAACAACCTGAAAGAATGGTGAGCGGCATATGCTAGCAAGATACGAATTGATTCTAGCCTAGCCACAGGAGCAAAAGTCTCCTCAAAGTCCAAACCTGCGACTTGGGCATAACCTTTTGCCACAAGTCGAGCCTTGTTCCTCGTCACCACCCCGTGCTCGTCCTGTTTGTTGCGGAACACCCACTTGGTTCCCACAACATTTTGCTTGGGACGAGGCACCAGTGTCCAAACTTCATTGCGCTTGAAGTTGTTGAGTTCCTCCTGCATGGCCAACACCCAATCCGGATCTAGCAAGGCCTCCTCTACCCTGAAAGGCTCAATAGAAGAGACAAAGGAGTAATGCTCACAAAAATTAACTAATCGAGAGCGAGTAGTTACTCCCTTGATAATGTCACCCAAAATTTGGTCGACGGGATGATCCCTTTGAATCACCGCTCGAACTTGGGTTGGAGGTGCCGGTTGCGCTTCTTCCTCCATCACATGATCATCTTGTGCTCCCCCTTGATCACACGCCTCCTTTTGATGAACCTGTTCATCGTCTTGAGTTGGGGGATGCACCGTGGTTGAGGAAGAAGGTTGATCTCGTTCATCTTGTTCCTGTGGCCGCACTTCTCCAATCGCCATGGTTCATATAGCGGCCGTCGGAACATCTTCTTCATCTACATCATCACAATCAACAACTTGCTCTCTTGGAGAGCCATTAGTCTCATCAAATACAACGTCGCTAGAGACTTCAACCAAACCCGATGATTTGTTGAAGACCCTATACGCCTTTGTATTTGAATCATAACCTAATAAAAACCCTTCTACAGCTTTGGGAGCAAACTTAGAATTTCTACCCTTCTTCACTAGAATGTAGCATTTGCTCCCAAATACACGAAAGTACGATACATTGGGTTTGTTACCGGTTAGCAGCTCATACGACGTCTTCTTGAGGAGGCGGTGAAGGTAGACCCTGTTGATGGCGTGGCAAGCCGTGTTCACGGCTTCCGACCAAAAGCACTCGGGGGTCTTGAATTCTCCAAGCATAGTCCTCGCCATGTCTATCAGCGTCCTGTTCTTTCTCTCTACCACACCATTTTGCTGTGGTGTGTAGGGAGCGGAGAACTCGTGCTTGATCCCTTCCTCCTCAAGGAACTCCTCCACTTGAAGGTTCTTGAACTCGGACCCGTTGTCGCTCCTTATCTTCTTCACCTTGAGCTCAAACTCATTTTGAGCTCTCCTGAGGAAGCGTTTGAGGGTCCCTTGGGTTTCAGACTTATCCTGCAAAAAGAACACCCAAGTGAAGCGGGAAAAGTCATCAACAATAACTAAACCATACTTACTTCCTCCTATGCTTAGATAGGCGACAGGTCCGAAGAGGTCCATATGTAGCAGCTCCAGGGGTCTTGATGTGGTCATCACATTCTTGCTGTGATGCGCTCCTCCCACTTGTTTACCTGCTTGACAAGCTGCACAAGGTCTATCTTTTTCGAAATAAACATTGGTTAGACCTATCACGTGTTCTCCCTTTAGAAGCTTGTGGAGGTTCTTCATCCCCACATGTGCTAAGCGGCGATGCCACAGCCAGCCCATGCAAGTCTTAGCCATTAAGCATGCATCTAGACCGGCCTCTTCTTTTGCAAAATCAACTAAGTAAAGCTTGCCGTCTAGTACACCCTTAAAAGCTAGTGAACCATCACATCTTCTAAAGACAGACACATCTACATTAGTAAAAAGACAATTATATCCCATATTGCATAGTTGACTAACGGATAGCAAATTGTAACCAAGAGACTCAACTAAAAATACATTTGATATTGAGTGCTCATTAGAAATTGCAATTTTACCTAACCCTTTTACCTTGCCTTGATTCCCATCACCGAATATAATTGAATCTTGGGAATCCTTATTTTTGACGTAGGAGGTGAACATCTTCTTCTCCCCCGTCATATGGTTTGTGCATCCGCTGTCGATAATCCAGCTTGAACCCCCGGATGCATAAACCTGCAAGGCAAATTTAGGCTTGAGTCTTAGGTACCCAACTCATGTTGGGTCCTACAAGGTTAGTGCAAATATCCTTAGGGACCCAAATGCAAGTTTTGTCTCCCTTGCATTTTGCCCCTAACTTCCTAGCAATTACCTTCTTACCCTTTCTACAAATAGCAAAGGGAGTATTGCAAGCATAATAAATGGTAGAAGGTTTGTTCAGAACTTTTCTAGGAACATGAGCAAAATTTCTCCTAGGCATATGCACAACATTTCTCCTACACATATCTCTATCATGCTTATAGGAAGAACTAGAAGCCAACATGGCATGAGAATCATAAACATGTGAATCAAAATCATTATAGGCA
The DNA here is from genome assembly GCA_029449295.1 of Zea luxurians. Classification (NCBI taxonomy): domain Eukaryota; kingdom Viridiplantae; phylum Streptophyta; class Magnoliopsida; order Poales; family Poaceae; genus Zea; species Zea luxurians. Next base: position 41,770,333 of record JAOPSE010000022.1, on the reverse strand, counting down.
TTTCTAGCATGTCTCCTATCATTATACATAAAAGCATGGTTCTTTTTAGCGCTACTGGCCATAGGGGCCTTCCCTTTCTCCTTGGCGGGAATGGGAGCCTTATGGCTTATTAAGTTCTTGGCCTCTCTCTTGAAGCCAAGACCATCCTTAATTGAGGGGTGTCTACCAATCGTGTAGGCATCCCTTGCAAATTTTATTTTATCAACTTCACTCTTGCTAGTCTTAAGTTGGGCATTAAGACTAGCCACTTCATCATTTAGTTTTGAAATTGAAACTAAGTGTTCACTACAAGCATTAACATCAAAATCCTTACACCTAGTGCAAATTGTAACATTTTCAACACAAGAGTTACTTGCTACTTCTAGTTTAGCAGTTAAAACATTAATTTCACCTTTTAAAGAAGAAATGGTTTCATTACAAGTAGAAAGTTCACAAGAAAGCATTCCATTTCTTTTAACTTCTAGAGCAAGTGAATTTTGTGCACTAACAAATTTATCATGCTCTTCATATAAAAGGTCTTCTTGTTTCTCTAAGATTCTATCCTTTTCATTTAAGGCATCAATCAACTCATTAATCTTAGCTATCTTCGTTCTATCCAATCCCTTGAATAAACTAGAGTAATCAATTTCATCCTCACTAGATTCATCATCACTCGAAGAATCATAAGTATTACCATTACGAGTGATTACCTTCTTTTCCCTTGCCATGAGCGCTTCCCCTTTGTCTTGGTCTTGCTTGGCTGCCCCTTGCGACCATTTAGCGCCATCTTGAATCTCTTGATGATGAGAGCCATCTCTTCATCATTGAGCCCGGCCGCCTCAACTTGCGCCACCTTGCTAGGTAGCGACTCCTTGCTCCTTGTTGCCTTGAGAGCAATGGGTTGAGGCTCGTGGATTGGACCGTTCAACGCTTCGTCGACGTATCTTGCCTCCTTGATCATCATCCGCCCGCTTACGAATTTTCCAAGTACTTCCTCGGGCGTCATCATCGTGTACCTGGGATTCTCACGAATATTGTTCACGAGATGAGGATCAAGAACGGTAAAGGACCTGAGCATTAGGCGGACGACGTCATGATCCGTCCAACGCGTGCTTCCGTAGCTCCTTATTTTGTTGATAAGGGTCTTGAGCCGGTTGTACGTTTGAGTTGGCTCCTCTCCCCTTATCATGGCGAATCGTCCAAGCTCGCCCTCCACCAACTCCATTTTGGTGAGCATGGTGATGTCATTCCCCTCGTGTGATATCTTGAGGGTGTCCCATATTTGCTTGGCATTGTCCAAGCCGCTCACCTTGTTATACTCTTCCCTGCACAAAGACGCTAAGAGAACAGTAGTAGCTTGTGCATTTCTATGAATTTGTTCATTTATATGCATGGAATTATCCGAGCTATCAAACTTCATTCCATTCTCTACAATCTCCCATATGCTTGGATGAAGAGAGAATAAGTGACTACGCATTTTGTGACTCCAAAATCCGTAGTCCTCCCCATCAAAGTGTGGAGGTTTGCCAAGAGGAATGGAAAGCAAATGTGAATTCGAACTATGTTGAATACGAGAATAATCAAATGAAAAGTTCGAATTGACCGTCTTTTTGTAGTCGTTGTCGTCGTCCTTTTGGGAAGAAGTAGACTCATCACTATCGTCGTGGTAGATGATCTCCTTGATGCGCCTTGTCTTCTTCTTCTTCCCATCCCTGCGCTTGTGGCCCGAGCCCGAGTCGGTAGGCTTGTCATCCCTCGGCTCGTTGAAGATAGACTCCTTCTCGTTGTTGTTGACCACCATCCCCTTTCCCTTAGGATCCATCTCTTCGGGCGATTAGTCCCTTTGTGAAGAGAACGGCTCCGATACCAATTGAGAGCACCTAGAGGGGGGGTGAATAGGTGATCCTGTGAAATTTAAACTTATAGCCACAAAAACTTGTTAAGTGTTAGCACAATAATTTCCAAGTGGCTAAAGAGGAGTCTCAACAAAACACAATACCACAAGAGATCAGACACAGATATGACACAGTGGTTTATCCCGTGGTTCGGCCAAGACCAACGCTTGCCTACTCCACGTTGTGGCGTCCCAACGGACGAGGGTTGCAATCAACCCCTCTCAAGCGGTCCAAAGACCAACTTGAATACCACGGTGTTTTGTTTTGCCTTTCAATATCCCGTTTGCAAGGAATCTCCACAAATTGGAGTCTCTTGCCCTTACAAGTATATGATCACAAAGAAGCACAGAGTAAGGGAGGGAAGCAACACACACAAATCCACAGCAAAATGCGCACACACACGGCCAAGAATCGAGCTCAAAAGACTATCTCAAGGTTCTCACTAGAACGGAGCTCGAATCACTTAGAATCACAAACGAATGCGCAAAGACTGAGTGTGGATGATCAAGAATGCTCTAAGGTTGCTTGGTTGTCTCCTCCATGCGCCTAGGGGCCCCTTTTATAGCCCCAAGGCAGCTAGGAGCCGTTGAGAGCAAATCTGGAAGGCTATCCTTGCCTTCTGTCGTCGGGGGCACCGGACAGTCCGGTGCACACCGGACACTGTCCGGTGCCCGATTTCTTTCCTTAAACAGCGCTGCCGACCGTTGCAGACCGTTGCAGATCTGGGAGCCGTTGGCGCACCGGACATGTCCGGTGCACACCGGACAGTCCGGTGCCGTCTTCTAGCCGTTGGCTCGGCCACGTGTCCCGCGCTGATTGCGCAGCCGACCGTTGGCCCGGCCGACCGTTGGCTCACCGGACAGTCCGGTGCACACCGGACAGTCCGGTGAATTTTAGCCGTACGCCGTCGGCGAATTCCCGAGAGCGGCCAGTTCACGCCGAGTCAGCCTGGCGCACCGGACACTGTCCGGTGCACACCGGACAGTCCGGTGCTCCAGACCGAGCTGAGTCTTGGCTGCACACAGCCAAGTCTTTTTCTCCTCTCTTCTTTTCTTCTACTTTCTGTTTCTAACACTTAGACAAGTATATTAGTACTCAAAACCAATGTACTAAGGCTTAGAAACATACCTTTATCCTTGATTTGTACTTTGTCCACCATTTTACAATTAGGCACATGTGTTGGGCACTAAATCACCAAAATACTTAGAAATGGCCCAAGGGCACATTTCCCTTTCACTAGGAATGCATCTTTTGGTCCTTCTATTTCATATCGCACTTTTGATGCTTCCTATGTTCTGTAACCATTGTTAACTATCGATGAAGTTCATAGGAAACAGTCGAACTATTTCAGGATAATTAGGTGTCAGTGTATCCGACCTAGGACAGTCCTATCTGAGGCCAAATGGGACACCATTCCATACCCTCTAGGGACCATTGTGTCGAATTTCTCCAAATTCTTAGGAAAGGGTAGTAGAAGCACTCACGAACATGTGGGCCAATTCCTAGCACAATTGGGGGCATTGGCCGACATAGAAGTTTTTCGTGTTCGTTTGTTCTCATTATCCCTTATTAGCATTGGATTCACTTAGTATTTAGCCTGGCCTCCTAACTCAATTAGTTTCTAGGATTAGTTACACTACAACACATATAGCCTTCTATGACGAATACCTCGTGACAATAGATCAAAATGTCATAAATCTCTCCTATTTATGACGTTTTGTAGGGACTGATTGACTTCAGTGACGAAGAGAAAATGTTTGTCATTAAGACCAATGCGAAATCGTCATAAATATGAAAGATGTCATATTTGTGACGAACACTCTTTCAATCTCATGACAATTAGCTAGTGTCACTGTTTCATGACAATATTGGTCATCATAAGTTCTCTTGTTAATTTCTAAAAAAGAAAAATTGTAGGCCCCACTACAAATAATGAAATACATCAAAATGGTAATGAAACAAGTTTGAATATGAAATCATGTTTAAATAAAATTGATTAAGTTTTGAATTTTCCACATGTATTTTTTCATAAATATATTACTATAGATTTAGATCTAATGTATTCATGAGCAATCTGTTATATACCAATAGCTAAAAATTATAATTAAACTGTAAAAAAATAGAAACAGTTTTGAAACTAAAAATTTAGCTTTGAGCGAGGTCCCCGTGTCCGTTCACCTCTCCGGCTCTCCCTCCCAGCCTCGACCTCCCACCGTCCCACGTTGTTCCTCCCGACCCTCGCCGTCCCTCCCGCCGCGACCCGCCCTCCTCCTCCCGACCACGCCGCCCAGCCCGTGTACCACTCCCTCCCAGCCTCGCCCTCCCACGCCGTCCCTCCCGCCGTGACCCTTCCTCCTCCTCCCGACCTCGCCGCCTAGCCCGTGTCGCCGCCGTCGCCCGTGCCACTCTGCTGCTGCGACCACGACAATGGGGATGTGGAAGGTGGTGTGCGTCACCGACGCATCAGCGTACATCGCGTCCTGGATCGTCAGGCTCCTCCTCGACCGTGGCTACACCGTCCGCGCCACCGTGCGAGACACAGGTGCGCATCCCGGCCCGTCCTCCCCAATCCCCGTGCCTTTCTTTCCCACTGATCCCTGTGGTAGCTAGCGGAATTACTGTGATGTTTTGTGAGATTGGTTAGGTTAGACTGGGAATTGATTAGTTGGCAGGGGACTGCATAACCTACCTTGGTAAATTTGGGATGTTAGGTTCGGTACTATTTTGCTTCTGGATCCACTTGCCTCCGGCAACCCAAAATCTTGATTGCATCTGTAGACTGAAAAATGCTGCTACAGATGAACTTGGCTTGTCAGTTTATTAAGGAGCAATTTGTATCCCCATACATATCAGTACACCAAGTTCCAGAAGGGAGAGAAATAGAAAATCAACCAAACGGATAGAAACAGAAACTATTTTTTAGAAGCAACACATATTATAATGGGTCCCTATTATAATCCTAACAAGGAGAAACCTTGAAGTGCAGCCTATCCTTAGCTCCATCCAACGCAGTCACTTGCAATGTTTTCTTTGGGTCAGCCGAAAAGTGAAGGTAACAACAATGACCGAATGCCAAAGGTAATATTACTAAAGAATTATGGTAAGAAATAGAAGACAGTAGTATTATTCTGTTGTATCTCCTTGTTAGGATTTGCAACACGTATTCTGCATTTGCAACTTTTATTTGTTCTTCGTGTGGTCATTCTAGCATGCTTGGATTACTCTCTGCATACATAGATATGGGAAAATAGCTCCGATCCATTTTTTGGTAGCCAACGATAGCTGGCAGAAAATTTATTCTGTCAGACAGGCACTTCTGGTCTCTAGATCTAGATTAATTAACACACTGCACATAAATGAGGTTTCCATCCGGGGCTATAGCTTATTTCTGCACTAGCGCATCGCCACATGTATATGTATCAAGCTTGAGTATAAGTATATATTTCCAGCAGTTCTACATATGTCACCACAATATATATGTTATCTTTGGCCATTAACTTGTATATGTCTGTATTTATACTTCTTCGATACGGACCCTATACTATATATCTACGTTGTCAAGGGCTACGTTTGACAATAGTTTAATTTCCTGCCCCCATGGAAGGAATTCTGCTGGAGTTCGCATGTCTATTTCAGATGCTGTTGCAACTGAACCAACCCAGTTGACCTGCACGCTTGTATAAGATTTTCATGTCTCACTTCATTCACTGATGATCACCATCAACATTTCAATCTCCGCACATATTTGGTCACATATCCACGCTTGTTTGGTCACTTAACTAGCTTCTGAATCTTGCAAACTCTCATCTACAGAGAGGAGTCACCAAGCCAATTGTACTCTCTATAGGCTTCTTTCCTCTCCCCGGAAGATAAAGGATTGTAGCTGTCTTTTCTTAATAGAATGGAGAAAGATCTGTACTGTGAGTATTTGTGTACGTTGTTGGTCGATGGCTCAAATCGTCTGACCAAATCTTTTATTCAGCGAGAATGGCAAGCAAAATATATTTGATCTTTTGTGTTGTGTTTTTAGACATGTGTGGATTCTCACAGTTCATTTGGTTGCATTTTTACTTGCCTTTAAACCTGATCCCTGATGCTGTTCGTCAAATACTCAGCTTGTTGGCTGCAATCTGTGTTTATCTTGGTATATCCTTGAAAGTTGATAGTACAGAACCAAAGCATATTAAGGCATACTGCTATTATTTATCATTCATGTTTCAAACACACTTGATACTGCATATCTCTACAGTTTGTTTACATGCTCAGATGTTGAACTCGATCTATTCCTTGCCATATTTATTTATGATTGACGAACCAATATCCATTGACCATGACATCAATGTTCCCTAGAGTAAATGCATCAAAAGTCGGAAGGAGTGATCTTTGAGTAGTTCTATTTGTTGCTGGTAGTATACTGAAAGTTTCGTTAGTTCTCATCTCTCTGATGCTTTTTCTTTCAGTTCTCCACAACCTACATTCACTTAACAAGGCACTTTTTCTTGAGAATAATAAAAAATGTACTCCTTTCAGTGTTGCTATCATCATAAAGTGTTGCTTGTGGACTTCCTTTTTGTAATATTCGTCTAATGTTGATGAGAATCTACCGGTTGGTGATGTGAATGACCAAATAACATTGCTAAACACTTTGTTAATGTAACATACATGACTGGTATAGGGGATCCACGAGAGAGAAAGCACTGGGCGCTCCTACTGATGCTTTTGAAAGTTTTGTCCTCCTTGGTTTAGTGGAAACAAGTTATTATTCTACTTTAATGATGCCTTCTTAGAATTTTATATAACTAGACAAGTGAAAATATGGGATATACATTGTCTTTTGCACCCATGGATGTGTAAGTTGTAACCTCATCAATGCAGTTATGCTCTGGTTTTAAAAAAAATAGTGAGCTTACATATGCCTGCACGCGGACTGCTGATCCATGTGTTCCCCTTTCTTGAGCCCAATACACATGCTAATAGCAGCATCAGGTTTTAGTGTTGCTGACTTGCTGTGTGGGGCAAACCAAAACAAGGCAGGCTTCAAATCTAAGGAATTTCCCTCTTGCCTAGGGCTCTTACAGTTGCTATTATTTGCAAGATGCCAAGGTCAAGATTCTCATACAGATTGTGTCCTGTAGTGTGGGTTGGTGCCTTGTTCTGTTTTCCATCTCACTCATCCAGCACAATTCTGCCCCTCTAAACAAACTTTGTATTCGCTCTGCTATTTAGGTGTTAAAAAGGAGAACTAAATTTAGCTGTCAAAAAAGGAGAACTGTCCTGTATAATTTCTTTGGTCACACATTCATAGTTCTTCTGTGACATTATTACAATTAACCAAATATATGCACCACTTTTCCCATGTTTTTTCCCTTTTCCTGAGCTGATGTCACTCTTTTTCTGGATTGCGTGATCTCACTCTCCAAATATTTGGCCCTTCATTATGTATCTGTCTGACTGATGATTTCATCTCATCTGTTCTCACCTAAATGAGTTGTTGATCATCCACCTTCTGGTACCCAACTTCATGGCACCAAATAATGGAGTGGCCGTCTAATTTGGGATCTACTACCTTGGATCCAACTGGTTGATGAGCTGATACGTATGAAACTGTTTTAATATATAATAACTACTTACAGATGGTACTACATCGCAACTTACACAGCCTTTGGAAATGTAGAGCCCACCTCAGTTGATCTATTCAAGAACTTCCATTATAGCAAAAACAATGGATTTACCGAGTTTGTACAGAAAGCAATTGTAAGTGATTGTTTACTTTTATTCCTTCTCTACATAAAGTATACATGAATAATACCATGTAAGAAACATTTGCTACTGTCATTTTGCTAGGATGATATGGAAGGCATCATGAGTGAACCAGTACAAGATGGACATGAACCAAAGTTAGCAAATGAAGCTGTTTCTCAGGTTGTCAAAATCAACTACTTTTCTTCGTGTTGCAGGTGTTTGTTCGGCCTCCAAGAGTACCTCTAGAGGCACAATATCGTCACAGGTACAAGTGTTTTACATACCAATTATGTTCGCTTCTTTCTTTGGATAAGTTGTACTTGCAACATGTACCTTGAGAAAGCATCTAGAAAAAAAAATTAAAATGTATGGAAACAATGTGTGGTATATTTTGATGCGCAATTGAAAAAACATTGTGCTTCACCTTTTGCCCATGCTCTTGTCATGTACGCATCCAACAACACTCCCTTGTCCTTGGCTCTATCTATGCATCCACCTTTCACTCTTCTTTTCATCCTTGTAATAGAAAACAGTAGGAGGTAGCAGACAAAGAAATGGAAAAGTAATTAGCAGTCGTTTAACTTGTTCGATGCTTTGTGTTTTGCTTGGTTCTTGTTACTGCCCATTTCTATATAATAGAGCGCGACGCAAAACGGCACAGCCAAGTGGTCCACGTCACTTTTTAGTTTTTTAGCCGTTGGATTGGTGAGCAACGGAGATGCGAGTGCGCCGTACAAACAACGCTTCTTCCTCCCGCTTCCGTTCTCGGTCAACACGAACACGATGCTTCTAGATGGCGCCAGGAGAAAAAAAAAATAAGAACAACACTTCTTCCTCCTACAGCCTCGCTCCTGGCAGCGGTGACGTCGGATCCAGTCTGTCTACCCACCGCCACAACGTTCACGTGGGCCATCGCCAGGAGCACGACCAACACCCGATCTGGTCGTACGGGATCTATAGAGGTGAGAGAGAAGGTACCAGAGGCTGAGGATCTGGAATCTTGCCGGCCGCTGGTGTGGTATCCCGGTGGGTGAGGTTGCGGCGCGTCCAAGAGGAGAATGCGTAGGGATGGTGCTGGGTGGCGACATGGCAGCTGCATGGGGATGCCGTCGTCGTCATGCTATTGGGCGCTGCCGAGGGCGACGAAACCGCCGTCACTGCCAACTACCCGAGCACACCGGCCTGAGCTGCGACCTCTACCGCCCCATCCTCGTGTTCGACCTCTGCATCACCCGCGGTGGTATGTCCCGTTCCACCCTCGCTTCTTCTGATGAAAGTTAGTTCAATTCAATCGATTCATCCTTCCCTTCCATGATCCATCTCTGCAAGGAAACTCATCTACGACAACCTCGATGCATCTAACAAGTTCGAGGCAAATTACAGATTTACTAGGGTACCCGTGTTTTACCCCTACTATTTTTGTCACTTGATCACTGACACTGGATTGAGGGATAGGGAGGAGGGAACCTACAAGGCTTTGTCGCTTGGTCTTTGCCTTCTCGATTTTTTTGGCACGGAAGCGATGGGGTGCGGGGAGGAACTAGGGGAATGTGGAGTGGCTTACTGGCTTCCTAGACCCTGCAGCAGCCATCCAAACTATTGTGTAAGGAATGTCGAACCATCTCCGGGCCTAGATTTCTCTCAGTCGTCATCTTCTTTTTCTTTGCCAAGTTCCTTCCATGTTGCTGCTCTACTCGGTCACCTCCATTGATTTCTAAGTCGTCATAATCATCATAAGCACCGAAATCTGCTTCAGTAGTAGTACTAATAATAAATGCATACAATTTTCTTTAAATAAAGAAACAAAAATTGATACTCGGCAAAGGTAGAGGTTTGCGTTATACAATTGCTAGACTCAGCTCCCACCTCTTATTCATTTGGTCATTTCCTTGTCACAGCACAAGCACTTCTCTGGTTGTAGTTGTAGCTGCACCTAATCTCCGTGTTTCAATCGAACTACCAATAGGTGTCGTCTGAAACAAACCATAATATGTACTCCCTCAGTTCTTTTTTATTTGTCGTATTTTAGTTCAAAAATGAACTAGCGGACGACAAATATTTAAGAAGGAAGGTAGTATTATGTAACTGGTCGATGAGAGAAGCAGGCAACAACCTGAACAGCTAAACCGGCGACACCACCTTCCCATATCACCTCCAGATGCTGATCGAAATGGATGGCGCCTTACATAGGAATGGCAAATGCTTCACATGACTAATGACATGCACTTTCAATTCATGTGTGTGTGATCAAGAAGCTAGCCAGCCATAGTCGTCGATGCTAAATTGCTAATGACCTGCACTTTCAATATAAAATCCCTGACTGTCCTAGCTAAGAGACGTTTTTCTTTCAGTTTGTATATACTTCAAATATTTTTTCTTTTCAAACTCAATCACAGGTTTATCTTTATAGAGGGTTGCACCATGCTGGTATGTTTTTTTTCTTTCTATATAGGAGAAGTTATCACTGAACATCTCACCATTTGGTATTTTCTATTATATGCTTTGATGCCTTCCGTATTAGTCATCGTGGAAACAGAAAAAATAAATATATGATGTCTTCTAGCTCAGCCATTTCTTATAGACCACATAAATATCTCCAAGTTATATGAGAACAGCGCATCACCTGAACTACGGGTGCAAGCCTCGCTGACGACCTCTAATTCCGTCAACTGTGATTATATGCATTCCTTCCACGGAATAAAGTGGAGCCAAGCATGCATTGATTGCAAGCCTTTTCGAATGCTGCTATGGCACTATTTTTCAAACCAGACTGTACAAAGAGATGCAAACTAAAAAACAACAATAGAATAGACAATCTTAAAATTAACTAACATGTAACTATCCTTAGATCATTTGTAATTGGAGCATTAAAGACAGGGATAGCCTGGTTCAAGAAAAAGTGACACCAGTGGATTTTTTGAGCTTTTTGCCAACCTCTTTTCGTTCAAGTTTATCAGTATGAGGAGCATGGTAGACCTCCAGTTGTGGGATTTCAATGATTTTGTAAATGTACACTCGAACCTAAGTCACAAACAACATAAACTTAAGAACATTGAATCTTAATATCCAATTTTCTAATTCATGTGAAATTAATAGTTGGTCTCCTGTTTTGCCATAAATTTGGTTCGAACTTATCAGCTGGCATTACTTTACTGTGTGTGTGATCGAGAAAAACATCTCTTAATTAGGACAGTTAAGAAAAATGTATCTTTCCAGTGAATGTTAGGTGACGAAGGTAGTTATGGGTACACCCCAAGCAGTTGAGCTATCTACGTCCTGTTTTTAGATAATACTATTATTTCTACGTTAATGTATCCATATATTGCTACTCATGTCTCTATTATTTGAAGTAACACTCTTTAGACCATGTAAACACACCGATTCAACTGTATAAACTTACTCGCGCAAGGCGCGAGCAAATTACATATTAATATATTATTTATTAATTATGTTCTTGTTCTTGCTTGTATGTGTGTGCATGATATGAAGTAATAGGTTATGTTTATTTATAGGTCCAAGATCTTTAGATTACCTTGAGAATGAGAAGCAATAAACGGCAGAACTTCGACAAGAGTTGGATAACATGAAGATGGAATCAGAAACTTTGGTAAAACATTCTGAGGAAATAGAGGATTTAAAGAAGACACCATAAGAAATACATGCCCTCCTTCACTAGCTGCTAAGCTTCAATCAGGATCAGCACAATCCAGGGCCATAAAGTTCCTAAGCCCCCAACAGTGAACTATTGCAGGACGTTTCTGTTTTGAAATTTGGTTGTTGGTTGAACTATGTCTAATTGTTTTATCAATAATTGGTTGCTAGTTGTTTACAAGTATGACTTAGTAGGTCCAAGTTTATTGATTTTTGTTACTGGTACCTCCAAGTTTTGTTGAACATTGTTGCTTCTTGCAAGACGTATTGTGATCTATGAATTGGAACTCATGTCTGCTATAATTTTGGTCATTGGATGTGTAAATTTTGTGAAATATGTTATGTGAACATTTGTACGCTTGAATGAGATTGCTCAATGGGCTATAGATTTTGATAATATAAAATAGTATTCATGGAAAATTACAAATTAGATTTAATGAGGCCACAAATTTGGCCGACCACTAGCATGGGCCATTTTATAAATTATGACAACAAAATTTGTCATTGAAAAGTGCTATGTCATATTAATAAACGTTATAACCATTTGTCACATCAGCTCCACATCATAGGTATGCATGATTTTATGACAATCTGGTCCATATGGCAAGGCTTAAGCTGATTATTAGTGACATTTTTCTTTGGAGTAATGACAATATTTAAACGTCATAAAATCTATGACGAAGTAGAATCGTCACAATTTTAATGACAGAAAAACTTCAATTCGTTATAGAACATGTTTAGCCACGTCACATAGATGACGAACCAAAAAATGTCACACAAGCGTTATAGATTTCAATCTATGACATATATTCACTTATTAATGACTTAAGGTGAATGTCATAAAAGGTAAGGTGTGTTGTAGTGTTAGAGCAGAAGTTTCATGAACACTTCTTCTCTTGGGATTATGAGCTAGATTTTATTTGACCTGGCATCGCTCCATCAAGGGATCGATGAAGCGGTTAATGATTATATCCGAAGGTTCAGGGATATTATCGGTGTGTTTATATTGATATTATAGAAAAGCAGCTAACAGGGTTGGTTGTTAATGGATCGCGTCCATACTTGAAAGAAAAACTAGATGGATCCCAGTTCTTTTCGCTAACTTAGTTTCATCAATAGGATTTGGCTTGTAAAAGCCGAAGCAAAGAACTGCCTTGTCAAGATGAGCACTGTGACAATAGTAGCTCAGATGATGAGCCAAAAGAGTTACATGTCGATAAGCTTGTTTGGTCTGCTAAGGCCAATCTTTCTGCTTGCTCTTTCCTACAGCTGGTTCAAAAGAATCGACAAGGAGAATTTGAGTTCACATATAATGTTGCTAGGTGTGATAAGATGTTTGATGAATTATTTAAGAGCAGGAACATTAAATTGTCTCACACAATTTCCCTAACAGAAGAATTGAAAAGGCGTGCTTATTATAAATGGCATAACTCCTTTTCTCATGTCACCAATGATTGCAATGCTTTTTGTTAGCAGATACAATCGACTATAAATAAAGGTCGGTTGGTTTTTTAAGGAATGCAAATTGACAGACAGTCATTCCCCATCAATACACTTGAGATGAATGGCAAGAAGGTCCTAGTTCAGCCAGAACTAGCTGATAAAGACAAGGGGAAGAGTGTAGTCATCAGCGATCCTCGCACGCTGAATCCATCACGAGGAGTGGCTACTCAAAAGGCTCCAAAAAAGGAAGGAACCGTAAGGACAACTAATAATACGGAGGTGTCAGGGGCAAGATAAATAAGACATCGACAAAGTTCTTCTAGCCGATGTAGATCGGACAATTCGATGGCTATCACCAAATAGTCTAGTACTTTAGATAGTTCGATACTTAGAATTAGACAATCTAATATTGTCAAAATTGGATCAACAACCCGCACGATGAAGGTGAACAGGACCAAGAAGAGGATTAGACCAAGGCTTTGGGTAAATCTACTAAATCTAGTCCTACGTTCGATCAACTTTGCTCTAAATATATGAATAAAAGGGTCATTCCACACAATCGGCTAGCAAAATAATCAAATTCTTCTGCAGGAAAAAGCGACATGTGCACAAGCAAAGGTCGATTAAACCGGCCTGAAAGGTGGCGCGACGAATGTCGCCTGCTCATCTGCTTCCATTATGTCATGGTATTTTCCACCTGTCTACTCGTTGTCGATGTGTTGTCCTGCTCAAGTGTGGGATAGTATGACGATGAATATGCATTACATGCCTAATCAGTTTGCTTATTCATGCCATGGGTACCACAATTTTAAACCTTTTAACATATTGATCAGATAGCCATGTTCAAAGAAGATGCAATCCTAAACAACCATTATGAATTAGAGATCTATTAAATGGACTATTTGGTTGAAAGAGTTGGTGGCTTTCATCGGCCAGAGTTCTTATTTCATGAACAAGACAATTTGTGAAATATATTGTTTCTCAAAAAAATAATGGTAGTACATGTGCTTTTGGTTCGTGACCTCCACCAAAAGGCAGGGGAATGTGTTGAACACCAAATTTGGCATCTGGATGGTCGACTGTCGTCAAGAGTAGCCCAAACAATCTGTGATTAGATTAATTCAGACTGGAGTCCTTATCCCTTATATGAAGGGGTTTAGCCGATTAAGACACACACAATCCAATCGAACCAATCTATTTACATTATTTATCTTAATGCCTTAGGTTTAGATGTAGTGTAGCTCTAGTTGTAGTTTTCCAATCTCAACCTTCACCTCTCTTTGGTTCTACGTCGTCTAGAGACACTTTGGGTGGAATGCCGATCCCGAAGCAATCCTACGACCTATCCTCCCGACTGGGTCCCTCCCGAGAGACGAGATCTAGGTTCTACTCGAAGCTCTTTGCACCATCATGGACGGTCCGCCGCCTAACGCAGACGGTGCGCGTACCTACAGAGAAGAGCAAAGTTATCTGCGCTATCGCAGATGGTTCGGTGCCCAACCACGGATCGTCCGGTGCTCTACCACGGACTGTCTGGTTAACTACCACGGACCGTTCGGCACTTCACAGAGCCAACTATAAGGTACTGCACGTCGCATGAAGGCCCTAGGGCTTGTTAGTATTTGGCCAAAAAGACGCCAACACCTTATTCGGTTACTTGAGAATGATTCCTAATGGATGATCCCTTCACTAATTTGTATGCATTGGAATACTACTTTTTACAAGACATCTGGTTCAGATCTTTTAATTCTAAGGTTAATTAGAAATATGACACTCCAATTTTGAAAAGTGAGAAACTAGTGCATTTTCATGCCACTCCATAGCATCAAAATGAATTAATCATCTAAATTTGCAAAAGTTGAGTGGCATTATTTCTATATATTATGGTATCCTTTATTTTTAATTGCAATATGCAAGTTTGTCTTCCCAAGTTCCCAGCAATTTCGAAAGAAAAAAAATCTTCCTCCGCTCCACTCTTTAATGTCTCTTTCATTAAAATGTGAATATTGAATATAGAGGTGTATTTTTACATGCATATTTAATGTTGCAGAACTAGGTGTGCATTACTTGGAGTCTTAGGACGTGGTTAGAGGGTGGTTAGAGGGAGAGCGGCGTCAAATGAGAGGTAGAGCTAGTTTGGAAATTGTATTTTTCTAAGTAATTTCTATTTTTAATAGAAAATAAATTAATTTTCTTCTAAAATTAAGGTTTCCAAACTAGCTCGTAAGGGTCTATTTGTTTCCACTCTAATCCGTATGGATTATAGAGAATTAGACGGATTTAAATCTCTAGTAAGTCAAAATTACTCTCAACCCATACCGATCCTTTCTAATTTATATGGATTACAAATAACCGAGCAAGCCTAGGATTTTTTCGCGTAGTGATGGCAAAAGCGCAGTACTTCTTTCTTTTATTTTGGATGACAAATATGTTATAGACTTAAAGTTTTTTTGGAACAAAGGAAAATTTTCTGAATCATGTGTTTTCCCTTTATTTTTTAAAATTAATTGATGTGAAATTTATATACCATTTTTATAAAATTACTGGGTTTCTAAAAGGAGCACTTAACAAGAGTGGCGTTAAATATCCCTTCTGGCTTGTTTGGTTATTTTCAATTCATATGGATTGGGGTGGATTGATACGGATTAGAGGGGATTTTGACTTACTAGGGATTAAAACTCCCTCAATCCCCCTCAATCCATATGGATTGGGGTAAAACGGCACACGCTAGAGCTCTTCACTTGTTCAGGGAGTTCCACTCCACTCTCCCATAATGAGGATAGGGGCAGGGGCGAACATGGCTGCGTGCTCCTCCGTTCCCTGCTCCTTCCCCGCGAAGCCTGACCCTCACCGCCGAGGCCCCAGCGGCCTCTCAATCTCTCATCTCCCTCGGCTCCCTGCTACCCAGTTTCGTCGGCTTCGATCACTCTCTGCCGCCGCCTCGCCGCCGGCGAGTCGCCTCCGCCCACGAGCCTCCGTGTCCACGTCGCCCGCCCCGTCTAAGGACTACGAGGCAAGTACTAGTCTTTTATTAGGAATTGCTTACTTGGTTGCGAGCTAACCTTACCTGCTCGTGCCCGTAATTTGCAGTCTGACGCGCCAGATTATGTCATCTCGCTTACTCTCCATTGCTCTTTTAATTCGTGTACCAACATAACCGTCCGCGAAGTATTAGCGCCGTTTTTTCCCCATTACCGTTGTTTATTACTCCATCAGTTATTTTCTATTTATCATGTTTTAGTTCAAAAATGAATTATATGTATTTGAGAACGAAGGTAGTAGTTGACTCTGCATACTATTATGTTATCAACTAGTGTCACAATTACTTCAGCTCCTGAGAAACTGGTCATGTAATTCCTACTAGTTCAACTGACAAACACAAAATTATGTATACTGATTGTGCATCGAGATTACCGGAAGCGACCAAAAGACAATGGAGAATGGTAGTGCAATGCAAGCCACATGGAAGTTAACCATGCTCTCCTA
The DNA here is from genome assembly GCA_029449295.1 of Zea luxurians. Lineage (NCBI taxonomy): Eukaryota > Viridiplantae > Streptophyta > Magnoliopsida > Poales > Poaceae > Zea > Zea luxurians. Next base: position 41,754,137 of record JAOPSE010000022.1, on the reverse strand, counting down.
TGGTTGATTACTCCGTGTTTCTGAAACAGGTTCAGAGCAAGCTCCCATCCCGTCGTGCTTTACCCCCATGCACGTATAAGTAAGTTTAAGACCGCAGGGAAAACAGGTGTCGAATCAGATAGAAGAATAATGATGATCGTATTTATTGTTTAATTTGCCATGAATAACTTACTATTGTTAATTCATGACAAAAAAATCACCTGGTATTATTCTGTATAGTTCACTGACGGGAACGGAGAGGTGGAGCTGAGACTGGACATCCAAAAGCTCGGCATAACGAGTTCAAAAGATGTTTTCGTTGACGTCGATGACACATCCCTACTGATCAGAGCCAAGTCTGACGGGACACTGAGGACTTTGATGAACGTCCAAACACTGTTTGATAGGATTAAGTCTTCCGAGACCATATGGTGTGTATCGATCATCTAGTGCCGCGCTCTTACCCTGCGAGGACGCATTTATTCGCTCACTCTACGTCGCAGGTTCATCGATGAGGACCAGTTGGTGGTGAATCTGAAGAAAGTAGAGCAAGAGTTGAAATGGCCTGATGTAGATGAATCCTGGGAATCGCTCACTTCTGGGATCACCCAGCTACTGACAGGGATCAGTGTGCACATCGTTGGTGATTCCACGGACATTAATGAGGCAGTTGCTAAAGAGATAGCCGAGGGCATCGGGTGAGTGCTTCTCGTCTCTTTTCTTTCGTTCGGTTGCTTTCCAGTTAGATACAGTGCTGTGCAGGTTGCATTCTAGGCCGAATGCTTCCAGAACATGCAAAGTATGGATGGGGGCAAACTTGATGTCTGATAAACCTACTCATGAACCTGTCCATATTTCATGGCGTCGCAGGTACCTTCCGGTTTGCACTAGTGAGCTGCTAGAGAGCGCCACTGAGAAGTCGATTGATACATGTATGGTTTTCTGTCTAGTGGCGTTTTATTGATAAAATGATGTGGTATCTGCGCTACCAGATTTGAGTAAAATCCAGGAGTCAATCTAGCCATATATGGTCGACATTGTTATCACAAAGTAACAGACAGTGCACTTACTTGTAGGGGTGGCTTCTGAAGGAGTGGACTCGGTAGCTGAAGCAGAATCTGTTGTCCTCGAAAGCCTTAGCAGGTTGGTTGTTGTTGTAGTTGTTTTCCTTTTTGAGCCTTCTTTCTGTAGCCCATAGCTGATGATTCTGATACAAGGTACGCTTCCGTTTCAGCCATGTCCGCACTGTAGTTGCAACTCTGGGAGGCAAGCAAGGAGCAGCTAGCAGATTCGACAAGTGGCAGTACCTTCACTCTGGGTTCACGGTTTGGCTATCGGTGTCCGACGCAAGTGGTAAGAGACACTTGGACCATTTCCCCCACATCAGTCTAGAGATTTCACTGCGCTGCCTTGAGAGGTTTATCCCCTGTGGCTATCCAACAAGCAGACGAGGCTAGTGCGAGAGAGGAAGCCCGAAGGAGCGTGAGCAGTGGAAGCGTTTCTTACGCGAAGGCGGACGTGGTGGTGAAGCTCGGCGGATGGGACCCGGAGTACACGCGGGCTGTTGCGCAGGGCTGCCTCGTCGCACTCAAGCAGCTCACCTTAGCAGACAAGAAGCTAGCAGGTACGATCAGTAGTTAAGTTACCTTCATCAGCTTGCCAATTACATCAACATGCCATGCTGAATCCGACTACCATCGCATGCTGGTTTGTTTCATCTGACGGGGATCGAACAGGGAAGAAGAGCCTCTACATCAGGCTTGGTTGCAGAGGCGATTGGCCCAACATCGAGCCTCCAGGCTGGGACCCTGAATCCGACGCCCCAGCGACCAATATCTGAAACAATCCTCCGCCCAGTTGTATTCTAGGATAATTCTCTGCGTCACCATTCCGGACTAGTTTTTTCAGTGTAATAAATAAGAGAGGAACTTGTCATCTGTCTGTTGATGCATAAAATGAACTCGACTAACGTTTAGTGGGGTACCACGGGTGCAGAATAAACACACGACTGGCAGCGAGAGCCAAACTCAAAAACATTGTATACATCATATATTATTCTATATGACCCACATTAATTAACAATGCACAACACTGTTATCAGAAAGGTAAAAGGAGCCTTTTTCGTTGACGAACTATTCCAAAGGCTCAAAAGAACATGCGCAGCTCAATTTGAAATGAAAAACTCCTGAATACAATCTACTAGGAAAAAACATACTCATACGACACAGAAAGAAGAAACATCAGCCGCCATACAAAGACTGACACAAGAGGCTTCATAGTTGCTGCTTCCCACAGGGTTGTCAAAGTCAGTTGCTTCCTCCCTTCTGCATTCCTCGCCCACCGACCGACCGACACCCGCCTCACGGTTTCGCCACCATCTTGGCAGCTGATGCACCCGGTGCCTCACGCCTCTCCACAGGAGGCAACTGCTGCCAAATACACACAAAAGAGAAGGAATTCCTCAGAAAACAGCGTGAAAAGAAACAAGCTAAAAAACCACTGCTGTTCTGTTGCTCTTGGAAAGTAGCTTGTTCACAGCAAAAGATATAGGCCTCAGAAGTTCAGTGCGTGGCAGACTGGCGGTCCATCCCAGAACCGCATCAGCTGACACACCTTATGGCTAGAAGGATTTCAGGCTTTCAGAAAGAATCCAAGACACTGTATCAGCAACGTACAAGTAGAGCGATTCACACCTTATCCTGGAGACGCATTATCGTCGATATTAGCACTCTATCACCAACTACGTGCCTCAGCTCCTTTACTAGTTCACATCGGCTTATTTTCTTACTCTGGCGAACACACAATCATACAAATACAAGTGATTCTGGATACCATAGAAGGGAAGGTGACTTCAGCCAAAAGAGAAGAAAAAAAAATTGTAACAGACCTTAAACTCTTCATAGCAACCAATAACCATGTCCATACATTGAGGAGACACTTTGGTTGAGATCGCTGCAAACAACATAGAGAAAGGCATCCAAGGTGAGCTTGGAGCCTTTGCCAGCGAATCTCCTAGCATGGGGGCTGCACATCCACCTCCCAATGCTGGAGGTGCCTCCAGGTTCATCTCCTGTTTTATGCATAAAAGGAAGTTGTTAACTGGTTCTTTAACCAACTCCAACATGACTAAAACAGCATGGTTTCACAAGGAAACTTATCATATTTGGAGGTTTCTATCATAGATAACGAATATAATCAGCTCCAAGTTATAATCTCAATAACGCAAACACAAGTCAAGTATTGTGTCAAATCACACAATCTGAATTACTGCACTCTTGCTGCTCCAACAGTGGAACTCGTCTGTATATCAAGTTAGTAACAGGAGTTGACTCTAGTGTTGGAGTACTATCTTGTTAATGCCCCATGTAATGCATCTTACCTCTGAAATACAGTCGGGTGAACTAGAATTCAACACCAGTGACAGATCAGATGAATTCTGGCAGTCTTCTTGCGATACGAAGTAATCTGACACAGAAAATGCTTAGCAATAAGGAAATTTGGGTTGCCACAGATCAAGAAACAAATAAGTCAAACAAACTGAAGACACAGTAGCTGCAATTAGTTACCTTTTGTTTTAGAAGGCAATTTGACGGTGACTACAAACTCAGGATAGATGTGCCTATTCAGATTCATATCCCACACAATGTAATGTTGTGGGTTTTTAAGGTCATCTACTCCACTATCAAAATAGTCACTACTAGGTTGGTGCTGCTTAGATCCAGGGTGAACTATTTCTACGTTCCCCATTATAACACGGCACAACATCATATTGACAATGCCATTTTCATCAACAGCAGAGAATTTCACACTGCAGAAAGTAATACAAATATTGAATTTGGCAACAGTTAGGAAAAGAAAAAAGAACTTAGTGAGGAACGAGAACAATAAAATGAAACAGTAATTAGTTGCTGTCATCAATCTAAAATCGTCTGAATAGCATGTCAGTAAAAGGAAAGTAATGAACTCAGGAGTGAGCAAGCATCTGATACATAGATGCAAACATAACGGAACTCAGGAAATCTGAACAGCTAAGAAACATAGATGAGATACGAGAGTCAGGTGCCAGCAACGATTTGGAAAGGGGGAGGGAAAATCCTGACATACATGGAACAATTAATATTTCAAGAACATACCAGGCATCAGAACGATTTGCTGGTGTAAGGAGGGTGCCCTCTCCATAGGCTGCACACTTAATGGGCGGCTTATGAACTTGTAAAGAACTATTCAGCATCATTTCATGCACAGTGCTTTTGGAGCAAGGAAGCCATGCATAACGGACATTTGCGTTTCCACGATGACATCTGGTAACCTGTACTTGCTTTTCGTGATTATGGTAACGGACTTGTCCATGGTCATCCAATAATGGAGTCCTGTAGATTCCAATAATGTCCTTGGATTCCATAACTGAACCCATCCCCTGCAACAACAGCTTCTCCACGGCTTCAATAGTGCGCTGGGCACGTGATACCTCGCCCAGATTAGCTTGGCGTGGTAGTAGGTTACAGGCTGTAGGCAACAAAGTGCATGGCTCATTTTCTCCAATAGCTTCTTCCATATCACAGTATTTTTTTATGATGGAATTATTTTCAGCTCTAGCTCTCTTAGGACTGGAAACATCTTCAGTACTTGAACCGAAGTTTGAACTTTCTGCAGAACTTTCTGATGTTTCAAGCTGGTCATTCATTTCTCGTGTCCCATTTGACTCAACACTAATGTACTCATGATATCCGTTGCCAAAATCTTTCTTCATAAATATTTTCTGATCTTGTATAAATGATTCTGGGAAGTAGCAGTTTCCATTTTCATCGATCCAAGCTATCGGCTTCTGAAGACCTGTCTTCGTGTCTATGAATGTCATATGGGCAAAATCCAGCAAAAATAGTTGGTTCTGATATCCTGTTTCTGTGATCGTTTTTTTCGCCCTGAAGTCAGCTTGTGCCAATTTGACAATCTTTTCTGGGAAGTCTTTCCAGACAGCACCTACGCGAAGCAAAATACGTTTAGGTGGTGCACTACTCATGAAGTTCTTATAGCTCTGCAAAACCTGCTTGTTGAAGTGGCACACGATCTTTGCCTTGCGGTCTTGATCAACATGAAACCTAACAGCAGAATCATTGACAGGATGCTGATGCAATTCAGAGTTGTGGAACATGTCAGCATCATATGCAGTGGGGGTCTCCCGCTTTCTCTTGAGACTATTCATGTTCCTTCCACATTTACCCAATACCTTTCCGTTCATTGCAGCCATTATTGCTAGCAGAAATGAACACGAACCAGAGACTAATTCTTCCAACCAAACTAAACCTGAACAAGTCTACTATTTACACTAATCTAGTGGAGAAGCTTCTGAAGACGTTCCACCTTGTAACCGACAGGTAAACGAAAAAGAGCCGGAGAAGAAACGCCAAAAGACAGAATGATCCTGCTAAGGGAAAATTGTCAGAAATCAGTAAGATATAATTGTTGCTGCACATTATATGCAACAAAACAATATTGGATTACAGCAGGACACTCAAAAAAAAAGGAATGACTATGGTATCAATTTTCCGGTGAGACCCTGGAAAAAATCCAAATCTTAATGCTGTCACTAGCTGTTATGTTAAGCATGGCCAAACAGATTATAGAAGTGCACACATCTTTTGTCGTGGTGAAAAATGTCTTTCCATGAAAAATAAGTCAACCTGTTGACTAGTAATGCCTAGGGAGTGCTGCAACCATATAGACAGATAGAGAGGCTTTTACTTATTATGGTATTATTAGCAATGAAGGTCTGCTGCTGGTGAGGGAACAAGATGCTTGTACTAACCTACATATAACATGGTTATGAAATAATCTATGATGATGGATTAAAGCACCAAATATTCTCTTTCATGCACAAATTAGCAGTTAACCAATGAATTTAACTGAACATGGAGCAAGAAAACTTGTATCTTAGACCATATCCATCACAGAGCACATGGCAGGGCAGTAAACAACTCATCAAGTAATAGAAGTAAACATCAGAATATGGTGCAAAGGGTAAAATTCAGCGGAATTCTGACAAAATCCACTCAGTTTCCATGGATAATTTAACAAGTAATTAAACAGAACTGCAGTGCCAGGAATCGAATTTTTTGAAAAGTCAACAATACATAGAAGAATCGATTTGGTGATCTCAAATCTGCTTTAGGCCCCAACAATTCACATCTTCATAGCACATATAATTGGCATCCAACATATCGAACATGAAGGCTACAGATCAACAAAAAAAAGCTTCCAGATCGAAAATACATACATATACAATATACAAGGGGATCCTCTTCGCCGAGGAATCAGTCAGTCAGACAAGCAGATCCGCCGATCGACGCCGCTTACCTAGGGTTAGTAGTGGGGGCGTTAGCAGGGGCGACGGCGGACGAATAAATTGATTGCTTCATCTCTCCCTATCGGATCCCTTTTGCTCCCCCTAGGTCACCGCCCCTACCGACCCCACTTTATCCCCAGGCGATAGCCGGAGGTCGGGGTTCTCGCCGGAGCTTCTGCTACTGCTTCCCTCGCCTGCGATATTGAACTGGGTCGAGGTGAGCGTAGCACGAATCGACGGCGGCGGGGGGAACGAAGGTAGGAGGAAGGCAGGAGCTATGCGGTGGTGGAATTATTGAACACGGAGCAGAAGAGATGAGAGCGAGGTCCACGCACGCGGCACGCCTTTGCCGTGACCCCACCTGCGTTATTATTATTCCGGCCTATCCACCCACCGCCCTCCGTCCTCGATCGATCTCCGACGCATGGGTCCGGACCCACCTGGGCAGGGGTACGCAAGGCGCTAAACTTGGATGCCAAGTTGCCCGCCTCTTTCCTTGCGCCATAAGCAAAAAAAATGGCGAGCGGGCGACGCCGTGATGCCGACATGCGTGCGTGCATCGGACGGTTCACGCTTGAGGTCAACGGTACCTGTCCCACAGCAGCCGCATCACGGCCGTCCACACGTTGCAGGTTTTTGTTTTTCGTTAAATTATGGAGTAAATTCTAATGGTTTGCGTGTGTGTGTCGGGAAGAGGCGACGTGCTGATGCCGTATTCTGAATTCTTGCGCCCAACGTTCAGATTGGCCTTCGCAGCCCATCGGTGGTTTCAGTTTTTTTCTAAATGAACTGGATAGCAATATCAATTTGCTGGCTAGTGTGTCAGATGTATAGTTTTGGTGAATTGAACTTATTAATTGCACGTCGTGTTTCACGAATCTATGGAGAACTCTGGCCCACGCCATCGAGGATTTGTTGGCGCTGATCTAAATAATACTTGCGCTTTCTGTGTGGTTTCCTACTCCATGGCTGCGCACTAGAGAAAACTAACATCATTTCCATCACCATCGTGTTGCAGTTTCAATCTAAGGCGACACCTAATAAACTTTATTAAGTGCTAGATACAATACTTGTGTGAAGAATGATCATCTGAACAGACCTCAGACTCGGAGTTGATACGACTGACTGCAGACCTAAGATATTTACATAAGCCAGAGCCAGAGCCAAGTATTGAATATTACTTTACCTAACAATCGTTGATTGCCAGAAGTCTTCGAGTCTTGCTGAAACAAATGCAGATACGAAGATTGACCGCTAGGCTTAGTTTGGCAGCGAGGGGACAAAAGGCCCGGGAAAATAATCCAGCAAGAGGATTTTAAATGGTATTTCAATTCACTTGGAGGATTTTTTTTTCCACTCGATTATATTTGGCAACTGTCATGTCCGGATTTAAGAGACAAAGCCACATATCATACATGCGCCAAAAAAGACAACATATATAATAACAGAGTGTATAAAGATAAATGTCACAATAACATCAGAGTACTTATTACATTGCGGACGTCTTACAAAATAAAAGATAAATATAAAACGAACTAAGGACCATCCTTGGTGCCATAAAGTCAACTGGGAGACGTCACCTGAATCAAATCAAACTCCTCGTTGTGTGGCTCCTCTTGAACCACCTGTTCTTCTTCTGTGGGGGGTGGGAGACAGCAAGAGTGAGCTCACATATGATCATAGCTCAACAAGTTATGAGGAACATTGTGCATGAACTCACCAAAGGTGGAAGTTCATGTGATGTGTAATGCTAATCAATAATAGGGGTTAAAGCTGAGCATTGCTTTTAATAAGTTGGTTAAATTTTATTAGCAGTTACTAAGTGTAAGTAAATATCAAAGCATAATAAGAATAATAGAACAAAATTAATAAATAATCCCAAGCAATACAAATGATAAATTGAATTTAATTCCATAAATTAATCATGTGAGTGTCCGAGCCGCTCATGACCGTGAGCACGGCTAGTATACCAGTTTTACACTCTGTAGAGGTTGTACACTGTACCCACAAAGTCGTATATCCCATGTCGCCATGGTTTGCAAGGCCCTTAGACACTACCGAAGTGAATGACTAGGGATCCACTACGAGGCCTTAATAGGTGATAATAAAAAGATAAATAGTTTAGGGTGACCTATTAGGTCCCATCAAAATTAAACATATGCATTAATAGGTGATAATAAAAACATTATTGGGTAAAAAGTGATCAAGGGCACAACTTGCCTTCAATGAGCTCCTGCTCAGCAACTTCTATCTGCTAGGCACCAGGATCCTCAGCTACTGGCTCTTCTACTCACCATAATGCAAACAAGTACAGTATATACAGAAAAATTAACATCACACCAAACATATAAATAAAATACATAATAATAATCTACACATTAAAATAAGATCCTAAGAACAGAAATCATTAATTTTGGAGTTATAGATTTTAAGTTATGAATTTCCAAAGGTTTTATGTGCTTGATATATGATTAATTGAGAAATTAATTTACTACTGTTTTCATGTCAAAACAGTGGCACTATATGATAGAAAATAATATTACAAAATTATAGGAACTGGAATGGATTAATTTGGACTAAGCATGAATTTTCTACAAATTAAACAAGTTCTAACATTTATTTATACATTAAAAATCAATTTTTGTTATTAATTTCCAATTTTCATTAGTCTCTGGATTATGCGCCAATTAATAAAAAGCCCAGGGTCTAACCTGTAAAAATTCCCCAGACTCAGGTTACTATTACGGTGGCCGACGGGTTCTATTTAAGAAAACGCAGGGGCTTATTTATCAATTGGCAGAGCCGAAGGGGTAACGCGTGATGTCGGCTGTTGGATTCAAATATCACGGCCAGGATTAGATTCTGCCACGGCTAACTCGGGGTGTAACCAGAACCGATGGATCAGGATTCAACGACAAGGATCCTAGATCTAATTCTATTCGTCAGATCGGTGATCAATGGCCTCGATTTAATGTCGTGAAGGGGTACCCCCAGCTTCTAATCAGAGTCGTTAACCCCTGGATCAACGGCTCACACGACCCCGTCGCTACTCCGCGCCAGTAGTCACCAGACTTGGGCGGCGGATCCCATTCCAACGGTGGCGAGCCTACCGGAGTTCGGCCACTAGGCGCTATGGGGTCCCATTCTCTATCCCGAATAGTGCTACGCGAAGAAAATAGCATGGCGGACTATATGAGTAGCGACTCACCGGAGTTAGGCGCGGCAAGCACTGGTATTCCCGGCAATGGCGGATCCACAGCGCAATCTGAATTCCGATGAGCAATTCCCGTGGAACCGAGCCGTTCTAGGCGGGGGCGAATCACATGTGACCTTCAGAGTCAGGTAGCAGACAGCCCGCGCGCATTCACAGGGCCGGAACGGCGGTAAGATGCCATGGCCAGCGGACCAACCTTCGTCGCGTGCTGGCAAACGACAGCGGCGCAGCTTAGGGTTTGGGAAGGAGGCGAGGTCTATGAATGCGGGCGTACGGATGTGCATGAGGAGGAAGGAGCGGCTGCCGCTATTTATCTAGGGAATACCCGATCGTTGTATCCGATCTTCGCGCGCGCCAGCTGCGGGATGCCGTTCGGCCAGGTTGGGGACAGTACTGATGAAGCCGGCCCACGCGTCGGTGAGAAGGTGAGGCGAGCGTGCGCGAGAGACTGACAAGCCAACCCCAGTGCTCAGCGCTAGAAGCGGTCTCCTCCACGCGCGGGTCGTGGGTTTGGTGCGTGGGACCCATGGAGCAGTGGGTGGTGTGATTGACTAGTGGGGCCCTCATGTCGGTGCGTCCGCTTGGCTGATGGGCCGCGCAGAGCAGTGGAGAGGTTAGGTGGGCCAGAATTGGTGGTGTTGGCCTAGTGCAGTTTTCTTTTCTTTTTCTTTTCTGTTTTCTAATTTCTTTCCTCTATTCCCAAATTCAATTTTAATTCAAATCTAAATTCAAACTTTGTGCAAATTTTATCCTCCAATTATATTGTGACCTTAAAAGTACTAATTTTGGAATTATATAAATTTTCTTTATATTTTATATGCTTTCTCCTTTTTTTCTTTTCTCCCCTTTTCCTCATTTTCCAATCCAATTTCAAATGTAGGTTTTTAATCTAAATGTTCAACTCATGGTTATATTCCAATTAGTGTTATTATTTTTATTATTTAAATGCACAAACAAAACTCCAATATGATGCATATTTTATTGAGGTGTCTTTTTTAATTCTTTAAAAGTGATTATTTTCCATGAGGCAATGAGTGGATGGCAAAACACATAACGAGATCAACTCTTATATAATTTTGGGTATTACAAATCCCACCCCCCTTACAAAGAATCTCGTCCTAGAGATTTAGGTAGAACTAGGAAAGGGTGGGGAAAATCTATGTGTGGTTCGTCTTCTCTTTCCCAAGTTGCTCCATCTTCTCCTGGTGACTCCATTGCACTTTGCACATTTTAATCACTTTACTCCTCGTGACACGAGTCAAAGTATCAAGAATCTTGATAGGATACTCATTATAAGTCAGATCATCTTGAACACTCAGATCCCCCATTGGTAGCTGCTCTTCAGGTACCCTAAGACACTTCTTCAATTGTGATACATGAAAGACATCATGTACATCCGCAAGATGATCAGGTAGTTTTAGTTGATATGCAACTTCTCCCACTCGCTTTAAGATCAAGAAAGGTCCAATGAAGCGAGGGGACAACTTCCCTTTAACTTTAAATCTCCTCATACCCCGAATTGGTGACACCTTCAGATACATGTGATCACCCTCCTTAAACTCTAGCAGTCTTCTCCGGGTATCCGCATAGCTTTTCTGCCTTGACTGCATAGTTCTCAAATTCTCCCTTATCATTCGCACTTGTTCTTCTGCCTCTTGTATAATTTTAGGCCAAAGAACTGTCGTTCACCAGTTTGATCCCAATACAGTGGAGTCCTGCATTTTCTGCCATATAGAGCCTCAAACGGTGACATCTTCAAACTGGCCTGGTAGCTATTATTGTAAGAGAACTCCGCATATGGTAAGCTGTAGCATCCCAAAAATTCAAATCTTGAAATTTTCTCAAACTTGCTCTAAATTCAAAATGAATTTTAAATTTCATTTCAAAATGTTTGTTTGCGAGTTGATATCAACAAATAAAATATAGTGGTCTACATTCTCTCCAGAGTCCTCCTCAAAATATCCTACAAATACTTCCCTAGTGATCACCCTCAAATTCTTCCAGAAATACCGCCCAGATATTTCCCGAGTAATCCCCTTCAAGTTCTTTCCAGAAATATTGTCCAAATATTCCACTGATATATCTCCAGATAATTTCCTCTTGAGAAATACCTTCAGAATCATTTTTCAAGTCCCTATAAATATTTTCTTCATAACTTTCCTCATGCTCATACGTATACGTATGCCTCCGGTGTCATACGGTGAGCTCTACAAGCTAATTACACTCATATAAGACAAATCCATGCTAATCTCCCACTAATCCTCTCATCCCTCCCCCTAATCCCCCCACCATGGCTATAAATAGAGGGGCAAGGGCCTCCTCTCATCCCACCCCAAGCCATTTCATGGCAACTCTTCCCCCCCCACACACCCACTCCATGTTCCACACAAGCACACACTAGCACAAGGATCGTTCGGTCGTTCTTCGATCGTTCGTCCCCTTGTTCTTAGTTCGTTCATTCGTTCGTCCGATCGTTCGATCGTTCGTCCGATCGTTCATGGTTCGTTCATCCGTTCGTCCGATCGTTCGATCGTTCGTCCGTTCGTTCGTTCGTCCAAATAATCTTTATCCTGCCGTTATGCTGCCGAAATTCTGACGTTCGTTCGTCCGATCATTCGATCGTTCGTCCGTTCGTTCATAGTTCCTATTCATCGTTCATCGTTCGTTCATAGTCCCTATTCATCGTTCTTCCAGATAATCTTTGTCCTGCCGTTATGCTGTCGAAACTCTGATCATTCGTTCGTTCGATCATTCGATTGTTCATCGTCTGTTCATAGTTCCTATTCGATCGTTCATCATTCGTTCATAGTTCCTATTCGATCGTTCATCATTCGTTCGTAGTCCCTATTCATCGTTCATCGTTCGTTCATAGTCCCTATTTCATCGTTCTTCCAGATAATCTTTGTCCTGCCGTTATGCTGCCGAAATTCCGATCATTCGATCGTTCATCGTTCGTTCATAGTTCCTATTCGATCGTTCATCATTCATTCATAGTTCCTATTCGATCGTTCATCATTCGTTCGTAGTTCCTATTCATCGTTCATCGTTCGTTCATAGTCCCTATTTCATCGTTCTTCTAGATAATCTTTATCCTGCCATTATGCTGACGAAATTCCGATCGTTCATTCGTCCGATCATTCGGCACTCCGAAGCGACAAACAATATTCTGCCAGAAAAATTTCTGAATGGTAACCGAAGTTATTGTGGCTAAAGGCTTCGCCTCAATCCACTTAGAAAAATATTCTACTGCCACCACGACATATTTTAAATTTCCTTATGCTGGTGGTAGGGGGCCTAACAAATCAAGGCCCCACCTTTGTAATGGCCAAGTTGGTTGTATTAACTGAGTCATAGACGAAGGTTGTTTTTGATCTCTTGCGCATTTCTGACAGCCTTCGCATTTTTGAATTAATTATGCTGCATCCGAAGCTGCCTTCGGCCAATAAAATCCTTGACAAAAAACTTTTCCCAGCAAGGGCCTAGATCCAATGTGAGATCCACACAGGCCTGCGTGTATTTCCTTCATCAATTCTATACCTTCAGCTCTGGATAAACATTTGAGCAATGGAGAACAAACTCCATGCTTGTATAGCTCCCCTTCTATTATGACATATGGTCGGGCTCTTGCCTCTATTATCTTATTATAAGCTTTGTCATCTGAATGGAAATTGCCTTGGAGGAAAGACATAATCTCAGTTCTCCAATCTTCACTATGAACAGGCGATATATTGAGCACTGCTCTTTCAAGAAGGTCCACTGAAGTTGCTTTTATTGTTTCAAAAAATACTTCCGAAGGTAAAGGCAGCCCCTGTGCTGCTGACTTGGCTAGCAAATCAGCATGTTCATTTTCTCCTTGAGGAATATTCTTGACAGAAAACACCTCGAAGGAAGCTTCAATGCTTCGGACCATGTCCAAGTATTTCTCAAGCTTCAGGTTTCTTGCTTTACAACTCTTGTCAACATGACCAGAAATAACTTGGGAATCGGTTTTGAGAACCGCCCTTCTAATCCCCATTGCCTTTAACTTCTGAAGCCCCAAAAGCAAAGCTTCGTACTCAGCAATATTATTTGTACAGGTAAAATCAAGTTTTACTGCATAGCAAGTTCTAATTTTGGAAGGTGCAACTAACACAGCAGCTGCTCCTGCCCCGAAGGTTCCCCAAGAACCGTCGCAGAATACTGTCCAAGCTTCGGCATCTTTAGTTGTTTCTTCTCCCTGAGCCCCTGGTGTCTAATCAGCGATGAAGTCTGCTAATGCCTGGGACTGTATTGAGGATCTATGCACATAATCAATGCTGAACTCGTTGAGTTCTGCAACCCATTTTCCAATTCTTCCAGTAGCTTCTCTATTCCTCATGATATCCTTCAAAGGTTGTGACGAAGGAACAATTATATGATATGCTTGAAAGTAATGTCGTAGCTTCCTGGAGGCCATTAAGACAGCATATAACACCTTTTCTAATTCTGTATAGTTCTTTTTTGATAGACTAAGGACTTCGGAGACGAAGTATATTGGGGCTTGCTTTTTGGTTTGTCCTTCAAGCTTTTCTTGGACAAGTGCCGCACTCACTGCCGAGTGCGAAGCTGCTACATACAACAACAGAGGAGCCCCTGGCATTGGTGGAGTTAGGGTCGTTAGATCTATCAGATACTGCTTCAGCTCTTCGAAGGCCTTCTGCTGAGCTGATCCCCATTGAAAGACTTCGGCTAACTTCAGCACTTCGAAGAACGGTAGATTTCTCTCTGCTGACCTAGATATGAATCGATTTAGAGATGCCAGTCTTCCTGTCAGCCGTTGAGCCCCCTTCTTTGTGCTTGGCGGCTCCATCCGAAGAATAGCTTCGATTTTATTTGGATTAGCTTCGATTCCTTTTCTTGAAACCAGACAACCAAGGAATTTCCCCTTCTTTACTCTGAAGACACACTTCTCTGGATTCAGCTTCAGACCAGCTTGTCTAAAATTAGCGAATGTCTCCTGCAAATCAGTGATGTGATTTTCTTGCTTCGTGCTTTTTACTATAATATCATCAACATAGGTTAGCACATTTCTGCCTATCTGAGAATGGAGAACCTTCGCTGTCATTCTACTGAAGCTTCCTCTAGCATTCTTGAGCCCCTCAGGCATCCGAAGATAACAATATGTTCCACTAGGGGTTATGAAGCTGGTTTTCGGCTCATCCTCTTTCTTCATCCAAATTTGATGATAGCCTGAATAACAATCTAGCAGACTCATAAGCTCTGACGAAGCTGCTGCGTCTACTAGAGAATCGATCCTTGGCAATGGAAACTCATCCTTCGGACAAGCCTTGTTGAGATCAGTAAAATCAATACACATCCTCCATTTACCATTGGCCTTCTTCACCATAACAGTGTTGGCTAGCCATTCTGGGTATTTCACTTCTCTGATGACTCCAGCGCTAAGAAGTCTTTTCACTTCATTCCGAGCACCTTTGGCTTTGTCATCAGACATTTTCCGAAGCCTCTGCTTTCTGGGTCTGAAGGATGGATCAACATTTAACGAGTGTTCAATGACATCCCTGTTAACACCACAGAGATCATTGGCTGACCATGCAAAGGCATCTTTGTTGTTGAACAAAAACCTTATCAGGGTTTTCTCCTGTTCTTCAGGCAATTGAGATCCCAGCAGCACCTTCTGCTCTGCAATATCTTCACATAAAAGCATGGGCTTCGGCTGATCGGCCGAAGCAGCCTTCTCCCTTCTGTACTTGTACTGCTCACAAGCTTCATCTCCATCTATATTATGGATTGCCTTTGAATCTGTCCAGTTCCCTTCAGCCTTTCTGGCAGCTTCCTGACTCCCATGAATAGCAATAGGTCCCTGATCCGAAGGTATCTTCATGCAAAGATATGCTGGATGAAGAATTGCTTCGAAAGCGTTGAGTGTTCCACGACCAATGATTGCATTGTAGGGGTACTCCATGTCGACAATATCAAACACAACTTGCTCAGTTCTGGTGTTGTTAACGAATCCGAAGGTCACTGGCATGGTGATCTTGCCAAGTGCTACAATCTGTCTTCCTCCGAAGCCACAGAGAGGGTGTGTAGCATCATGAATCTTGTCTTCTAGCTCTTGCATTTGTCTGAAGGCCTTAGCAAATATGATATCAGCTGCACTGCTTGTATCAACCAGAACATTGTGGACCAGAAACCCTTTGATAACACAAGAAATAACCATAGCATCATTGTGAGGGTAATCCTTGAGCCGAAGGTCCTCTTGGGAGAAGGTAATTGGAATGTGAGACCATCTTGACTTGATGAAGGGTCCCTGCACACCGACATGCTGTACCCTTCTCTGTGCCTCCTTCTTTTGCTTCTTGTTGGCCGGTTCTGAGCACGATCCGCCTGTTATCGGGAGCACCAGCTTCGTAGCCGAAGCAGCTCCAGCTTGGTTGTTGAACGAAGCCATTAGCTCAGAAAGTGGAAGTGAGTTCACCGGAGGTGGGCGCCAATGATAGGGACTTGTTCTCAAATGCTATGAATTAAGAACAAGGCAACATAAAAATGTTAAATGTTATTGCCCTTCGTTCGCTGAAGCATTATCTCCCTAAGGATTTAATGAACTTCGGACGAAGGTCGCAGGTTAAATACCACGAAGGTCATACCTTCATGATCAGGTTTACAGAACAATGTAAAATGAAGCACAACGTATAAAACATATGTTAGGAGCAGATAACATTATTCTTATATTTCATTATATCGATCTGAATATTAAAACATGACATTTGAGTACATTTATACCTTCTCCTTGACGGAAAACAATAATTCCAGTGTGATGCGTCAACAATTACAAGATTGCGTGAACAGTACAGGGGCACTGTTCATCTATTTATAGGCACAGGACACATCCTATGTGAAATTACATTTATCCCCTTTATAATCAATTACAATACTGACACAAAACATCATGGGTCTTTGAGTCATTTGATCTTTAAGTCGGTTCGCCCCCTTCGTCTTGAGACTTGTCACTGTGCCGAAGCTCTATCGGTGATAACTTCGGCGCTGTTCTTGAAAGGATCTTGCCGAAGGTGTTTTCCTCTTTTAGGATCTTTGGCTACGAAGCATACCCCCAACACCAGCCAGACCCATGTTCCAGTCATACGAACTCCGGTGACTGTGATTTTCCTTCCAGTGGGAACTTCCCATCTGGTCACCCATCCCAGGTTTCTCCAATTTGAGCACGCTTAACTTTGAGATTCCTTCGAACCAGGCTTCCAAACTCCGATTCCAATAATTCTTGTTCCTAAATTCTTATCAAACTATTCCCTATCCAACCATGTCATCCCTTAAGCATGGTTCATGTTCCAGAAAACTCCCAAAATACTCTTGTCCCATATTTTGCCTATAACTCTCCTGTTCATACTAAGTCAGACGATTCATTCGTCACTATTCTCACCAACAGTGAACTTCATGTGCTACACCACATACACCCAGCTATATATACATCCAGCTACCCTCTCCCTCTCCACACACACTCAACACACTCAGCCAAGGCAAACACCCCACCCACTCAGTTACCCCTCTCCACAGGCTACACGCATAGTGTTGCTTCGCCTCCAGTCCACCCTCCTAGTAAGCGCCTCCGCTCCACCACCAGTAGTATCTCAACACCACATGACACAGATTCTACTCAAGACTCTACCCATCAATATATCGCTATTCAGACCACTATACTAAATATTTGTTGGTATACTTGCTGGTTTGTATGTTTGCTCGTTCATGTTGCATAGTTATCGGAGCGTTCGTGCCGTCTCATGGAGGCTAGATCTGCAAGCCTACGCCAGGCAGTGGAGCTAGAAGCCAGTTCCGCGAGCTCTCCCCCCTTTCGCCGGATAAGCACGGAAAGCTCACTGGATCCCTTTCATGCATAAATTACCTATGTTTTTCAACCACAACCCTCAGCCTGTTATTTTATGCATGATATGATTTTGAGACAAGTTATTATGGCCACCCAGCCGCTTGCTGCAATCAATCCTTGATATATTTGTTACAAATGATTTGAGAAATGGTGTGAGTTTTCAAAAGAAAATGCTTTTCAAAATGTGTATGATGAAGGGTTTTCACCCTTATCACCTTTGAGTAGGGATGATCAGGGACTCCCTGGTTTAGGGGAGGGCCTAAGGTGATGGCTCAGCTGGTTTAGGCATGAGCAGAAGGATTGTCCCCTCATATAAGGACCGGTTTGTCATCTTTCACTACCTGTACTCATGAAAAGTACAACCACTCGAGACTGTGTGGGCAGTCACTCAATCTGAACTCGTACGGTCCAACACCAGGGTTATTAAGGCTGGGGAGCACCGGGAGGATAAGGAGGGGGAATGTTTTGTCCGGTTTGGACATGGCGGTGGCCTGGCTCCTTCCGGTATAACGGTTAAGGTAGGACGTGCGAGGGAAGAAAGAGATTCGGATTCGGATCTCGTTGGCCATGGGATCGCAGAGCCGGACTAGTGGGTAAAGTGTACACCTCTGCGCAGAGTTTCAAACCTATTCGAATAGTCTGTGTCCACAGGAATGGACGAGTCTGGTGTGGTATGACAATTAGTGTTTTGTTTTCAAAAAAAGGGTGCGTTTGAGAAAAGTGGTTTTTAAAAAGGTCCAGCGGTTGAGCCGTGAGCTATGGTGGACGGGAAGTCCAGTAGCTGTTTTTGAAAATGAAAACCAGTGGGAAACTGCTGAGATACCTGGATGGTTTAGTCCAGGGGATTTTTATTCTATATTGAAAAACTTCCTGCTCCTTTGGGAGAGGATGCGCTTTGAAAAATACAAAATGTTTTACAAAACAACCCTGCATCAAATATTGCTGTTTCTGCAAAATATCCTGAGCTCCACATATTCCATGCATTATATCTGATTTCCCCATTCCGCGGGTGAAGGTGGGCTGCTGAGTACGTTTGTACTCACCCTTGCTTATTTGTTGTTTTTCAGAAAAAGGAGATCGGGTAAGAGTTACGGCTATTCCCAACCTTGCCTGTGGCTGTTGGACCGCTGATTTGCTTCGCTGCGTGTATCGGGCTGCTTCAGCCCCACTCTGATGATATATCCCAAGTTGTGGACCAACTCTTAAAGTTGATCGCCACCTTTATAGGTTTGTCTCGTGTAGGCAAATCTAGAATCATCTGTTGTATAAATATGTTTACTAGCCTCCTGGGACTAGTAATTGTATCACATTTGAGTCCCAGAGGATCTAGGGCGCTTCAGGTGGTATCAGAGCTGTTAGGTTGGCCGCAGGACGTAACCCTTAGCCTTGATTCAAAAGTTTTTGAGTCAAAACTATTTTCTTAAAAAAATTCTTGCTCTCATCCCTTCATTTCAAAAATGCTTTCCCCCTTTCCTTCTCTCAGAAGTCAGATGGAGGTTTCCTGCCAAACCAGCTTTTGCCAGAATGAACATGGTTTCCCCAAGTTGCTGAGAGCATGCACAGTTCGCCTCGGAATCAGGAGCCAGCCAGAGTATGATGGTCGTGAATTTGTCGAGCATGGCATAGAGAAGTGTGTCGTGACTGTATACATTGGATCCAGTCCGCACCATGTGGAATGGAGTGTCACTGCTGCTGGGCACAGATTCAAAGACACCTACCAAGTCGTCGCCCGCAAGGCATTGAGGGCCCTGTGTCAGATCTATGAAGAAGAAGTGGCCGACACCCCACTCAGATTCTTTCCGCCCTTTCAGAGAGACCGTCCAGTTTGGATGGCCAGGATGTGTGCATTGGAAGGGAAGCAACTACTTGAGGATGACCCCATAGTCGTGCACCTCACTGCATACCTGCTCACCCTGGATGCATAGTATGATTTCTTAGCTCGACACCACCATCAGATGATTGCCCGAGCAGAAGATGTAGAGAAGCTCAACCGTAAGCTCCATGTGGATCTCACCACAACTCAAGCCCGTGTAGCTGCCTTGGAAAGTCATGAAGTCATTGCTGTTGAAGCCCTAAAGCAAGCCAAGGATGAGCATGTCCAGAAGCTGATGGATACCTACTTGGTAACCATAACCAACGTAGAGCCCTGCGGATCCAAGAAACCACTTCATTCAACCTAGTTCAACCCATGAGAGCTGAAGATCCCCAGATTCTTGAAGGTCACCCGGTCTCTACCAGAGGAGAAAAGAAGGCTTGGGAACTCCTGGAAGGAGCCATAGTCTTGGAAGGAATGCCAGTCTTCCCTCAGGATATGAATAAGCAAGAGCACCCTGAATCCTCCCAAGATCCCCCGTCAGAGTTGTTGGAGCCCCTCACCATGAAGAAGATTCCAGCTCCATCCCTTGAGGTCAAGGAAGAAGCTGCAAGCACCCCACCAGCATCGCCGCCCTCTGAGGAGCTACAAGAGCATGTCCCTCTTGAAGAAGAGTTTGACCCCACCTTGCCATCTCAGTTGCCGCTAGAAGAAGTCATCAACATCAGCTCCCTCTTGACCCATCCAGGAGATATCTCAGATTGAAGTTGTGCTAGCCTCGCCAGAAGAGATGTTGCCAGGTCTGAGTTAGTTATGCCCAATCCTCTGCATGCGTTGGGTAGTGAAGTTTTTCTTCACTTTGGCTAGAGCCCTGCATGTATGAGAGGTAATCGTGTAGACTCGTGTTTTGCAAAACTCTATTTGTGTGGCCCCCTAGGGCATTTCAAAATGAATTTCGCTTGATGTTGTCTCCCCCTTTGAGTGCATATGTGATGCTTTAACGTTAGTGCTCATAAGTCGCATTTAGCATAGTTCTCAGTTTAGGAGCCGAGCAATAGTAGTTATGCTTAGCCCTCGAATCTGAGTAGTCCGTGCTTTGGAAAAACTCTATTCTTCCCTTATTCAAAATATTTGATTTGTTTGTGCTTATCATTGCTGAGCTTGTGTGTTTTCTTTCGTTTTAAGAAAGATTTTCTCTAAAAACATAGATCACAAATTAAAGCTAATCCTCACCTTATGCTTCCATTCTCATCTTAACCCATCTCAAGAGAAAAGCACCTTACCCAAGAAGATACCGAGAAGCTTACCCTTGAAGCCTGGAATAAGCTACAGGAGAAACAGGTCTAGTCGCTCAGTCAAAAGGACCGATCGTGAGAATCAAAGCACTGCCCCTGAGTCAAAGTAAACAGAAAAAGAGGACAAAAGAAGTTATTACCATATAGAGAGGCAAAGATTCTTGAAACCAGAGACCACAAACATCAGGGTCATTGACCCCACCACTCAGCCGTGCCCCTCGCACACGTGCCCTGCCTCCAACCACCGCCCCACGCCCCCTTTGCAGCGCACTACCGCCACCCACGCCCCCTTTTGCAGCGCACCCACCGCCATCGTCGCCGACAACAGGCCCCCCATCCCCTTGTCACACCTGCTGCCTCGTGTCACCTATTCCATCACTACCACTCCACACCCCCCCGAGCACCCCCGCTCGCCTATAAAACCCCCCACTAGTTCCCTCAATCCCCACCTCGCTCAAAGCAAAACACTCCCGATAAAATCCCCTCTGCCAAATCGCAAGCAACTCCATTTTCCACTCCCTCGCCCCTAAGATCACAATGCTAGGTGATTCTTGGGTTGAAGACTGTTGTACATGGTTCATAGTCTTTGGTTTCCTCCTTTGTATGATGGTAATACTCTTTGATAGAATCCTCCAGTGGGAAGAGCAAAGATAAAGAAAGAGGCAGTAAGAAGAGAAAAGAAGATAGTGAAGAGAAGATAAGAAGAAGGTTCTCCCAAAATCAACCCTGTGTCAGTCATTTCTCCGCAGCCTGCTCAAGCAGCAACAGTAGAAGAAGGCCCCGTAACACCCTTGTTATGAGGTACTTCAAGGAGTTCAAATCCCCAAGATTCAAGAGTTCTACCCTCATTCTTTTTAAGTGGGGTAGTGTTCTAGTGAGGTTCCTGCTATGGAGAAAAAGAAGAAGGCCTGTAGCAAGCTTGTGGAGGACCAGATCATCAAAGCATATAAGTTTCTAGATGAGAAGTGGTCACCCAAGTTTTGTTGATGAAGCACCAGAAGACTAATCAAGGAAGGAATCCATGTGGGAGTTTGCAAGAGAAAGGTTTGTGTGTTGGCATCGTTGCTTCTTCAATAAGTTAGCTGCCAAGTGAAACCTAGAAGCCTGAAGATGATCTTTGAGTAGCCAGAATCAGCGTTTGCAATCGGCAACCAGATGCTCCTCAAGGCCAGATTTTGTTGAAGCTCCATCTCCTCGAAGAGTCTGCAAAGTGAAGATTTGTAGCTGAAGTAAAGCTATACCCATAACCCTTCTAAGCCGAATTTTGAGGTCGAGATTCATTTTAAGTGGGGTAGATCTGTAGCATCCCAACAATTCAAATCTTGAAATTTTCTCAAACTTGCTCTAAATTCAAAATGAATTTTAAATTTCATTTCAAAATGTTTGTTTGCGAGTTGATATCAACAAATAAAATATAGTGGTCTACATTCTCTCCAAAATCCTCCTCAAAATATCCTACAAATACTTCCCTAGTGATCACCCTCAAATTCTTCTAGAAATACCGCCCAGATATTTCCTGAGTAATCCCCTTCAAGTTCTTTCCAGAAATACTGTCCAAATATTCCACCGATATATCTCCAGATAATTTTCTCTTGAGAAATACCTTCAGAATCATTTTTCAAGTCCCTATAAATATTTTCTTCATAACTTTCCTCATGCTCATACGTATACGTATGCCTCCGGTGTCATACGGTGAGCACTACAAGCTAATTACACTCATATAAGACAAATCCATGCTAATCTCCCACTAATCCTCTCATCCCTCCCCCTAATCCCCCCACCATGGCTATAAATAGAGGGGCAAGGGCCTCCTCTCATCCCACCCCAAGCCATTTCATGGCAACTCTTCCCCCCCCACACACCCACTCCATGTTCCACACAATCACACACTAGCACAAGGATCGTTCGGTCGTTCTTCGATCGTTCGTCCCCCTGTTCTTAGTTCGTTTGTTCGTCCGATCGTTCATGGTTCGTTCGTCCGTTCGTCCGATCGTTCGATCGTTCGTCCATTCGTTCGTCCAAATAATCTTTATCCTGCCGTTATGCTGCCGAAATTCCGATGTTCGTTCGTCCGATCATTCGATCGTTCGTCCGTTCGTTCATAGTTCCTATTCATTGTTCATCGTTCGTTCATAGTCCCTATTCATCGTTCTTCTAGATAATCTTTGTCCTGTCGTTATGCTGCCGAAATTCCGATCATTCGTTCGTTCGATCATTCGATCGTTCATTGTTCGTTCATAGTTCCTATTCGATCGTTCATCGTTCGTTCATAGTTCCTATTCGATCGTTCATCATTCGTTCGTAGTTCCTATTCATCGTTCATCATTCGTTCATAGTCCCTATTTCATCGTTCTTCCAGATAATTTTTATCCTGCCGTTATGCTGCCAAAATTCCGATCGTTCGTTCGTCCGATCATTCGATCGTTCGTCCGTTTGTTCATAGTTCCTATTCATCGTTCATCGTTCGTTCATAGCCACTATTCATCGTTCATCATTTGTTCATATGAACTATTCACCATTACTATTCACCATTACTATTCATCGTTGCTATTCATCGTTCATCCGATCACCCCCAAATTTCAACTACTCATCCATCATGCTGTCCAGTCCACTTAAGACCAGCCAGACCCATGTTCCAGTCAAACGAACTCCGGTGACTGTGATTTTCCTTCCAGTGGGAACTTCCCATCTGGTCATCTATCCCAGGTTTCTCCAAGTTGAGCACGCTTAACTTTGAGATTCCTTTGAACCAGGCTTCCAAACTCCGATTCCAATAATTCTTGTTTCAAAATTCTTATCAAACTATTCCCTATCCAACCATGTCATCCCTTAAGCATGATTCATGTTCCAGAAAACTCCCAAAATACTCTTGTCCCATATTCTGCCTATAACTCTCTTGTTCATACTAAGTCAGACGATTCATTCGTCACTATTCTCACCAACAGTGAACTTCACTGTGCTACACCACATACACTCAGCTATAAATATACCCAGCTACCCTCTCCCTCTCCACACACACTCAACACCCTTAGCCAAGGCAAACACCCCACCCACTCAGTTACCCCGCTCCACCGGCTACACGCATAGTCTCGCTTCGCCTCCAGTCCACCCTCCTGGTAAGCGCCTCCGCTCCACCACCAGTAGTATCTCAACACCACATGACACAGATTCTACTCAAGACTCTACCCATCAATATATCGCTATTCTGACCACTATACTAAATATTTGTTGGTATACTTACTGGTTTGTATGTTTGCTTGTTCATGTTGCATAGTTATCGGAGCGTTCGTGCCGTCTTGTGGAGGCCAGATCTGCAAGGCTACGCCAGGCAGTGGAGCTAGAAGCCAGTTCCGCGAGCTCTCCCCCCCTTTTGCTGGATAAGCATGGAAATCTCACTGGATCCCTTTGATGCATAAATTACCTATGTTTTTCAACCACAACCCTCAACCTGTTATTTTATGCATGATATGATTTTGAGACAAGTTATTATGGCCACCCAGCCGCTTGCCTCAATCAATCCTTGATATATTTGTTACAAATGATTTGAGAAATGGTGTGAGTTTTCAAAAGAAAATGCTTTTCAAAATGTGTATGATTAAGGGTTTTCACCCTTATCTCCTTTGAGTAGGGATGATCAGGGACTCCCTGGTATAGGGGAGGACCTAAGGTGATGGATCAGCTGGTTTAGGCGTGAGCAGAAGGATTGTCCCCTCATATAAGGTCTAGTTTGTCATCTTTCACTACCTGTACTCATGAAAAGTACAACCACTCGAGACTGTGTGGGCAGTCACTCAATCTGAACTCGTACGGTCCAACCCTAGGGTTATGAAGGCTGGGGAGCACCAGGAGGATAAGGAGGGGGAATGTTTTGTTCGGTTTAGACATGGCGGTGGCCTGACTCCTTTCGGTATAATCATTAAGGTTAGGATGTGCGAGGGAAGAAAGAGATTCGGATTCGGATCTCGTTGGCCATGGGATCTCAGAGCCGGACTAGTGGGTAAAGTGTGCACCTCTGCACAGAGTTTCAAACCTATTCGAATAGTCTGTGTCCACAGGAATGGACGAGTCTGGTGTGGTATGACAATTAGTGTTTTGTTTTAAAAAAAAGGGTGTGTTTGAGAAAAGTGGTTTTTAAAAAGGTCCAGCGGTTGAGCCGTGAGCTATGGTGGACGGGAAGTCCAGTAGCTGTTTTTGAAAATGAAAACCTGTGGGAAACTGCTGAGATACCTGGATGGTTTAGTCTAGGGGATTTTATTATATATTGAAAAACTTCCTGCTCCTTTGGGAGAGGATGCGCTTTGAAAAATACAAAATGTTTTACAAAACAACCCTGCATCAAATATTGCTGTTTCTGCAAAATATCCTGAGCTCCACATATTCCATGCATTATATTTGATTTCCCCATTCTGCAGGTGAAGGTGGGCTGCTGAGTACGTTTGCACTCACCCTTGCTTATTTGTTGTTTTTCAGAAAAAGGAGATCGAGTAAGAGTTACGGCTGTTCCCAACCTTGCCTGTGGCTGTTGGACCGCTGATTTGCTTCGCTGCATATATCGGGCTGCTTCAGCCCCACTCTGATGATATATCCTGAGTTACGGACCAACTCTGAAAGTTGATCACCACCTTTATAGGTTTGTCTCGTGTAGGCAGATCTGGAATCATCTGTTGTATAAATGTATTTACTAGCCTCCTGGGACTAGTAATTGTATCATATTTGAGTCCCAGAGGATCTGGGGCGCTTCATAAGCTCTTATCCCAACTACCACCATGTTTAAGAGCACATGCTCTTAACATATCCTCCAGTACTTGGTTAGTTCTCTCGGTCTGCCCATCAGTGTGAGGATGGTAGGCTGAACTGAAATTCAACTGTGTGTCCAAGCACTCGTGCAACTTCTTCCAAAACTGAGAAGTAAACTGTGATCCTCAGTCTGACACGATCTTCTTAGGCACCCCATGTAGACAGACTATCCGAGTCATATACAATTCTGCTTGCTTGGCTCCCGTGTAGTTAGTTCTCACAGGTATGAAGTGAGCCACTTTCGTCAGTCTGTCCACAATCACCCAAATAGAGTCATACCCTGCAGGAGTGCGGGGTAGTCCAACAATGAAATCCATTCCAATTTCTTCCCATTTCCACTCAGGTATCTTAAGCGGGTGCAATAGTCCAGCTGGTCTTTGATGTTCGGCCTTGACTCTTTGACATACATCACACATAGCCACATGTGCAGCCACATCTCTCTTCAACCCATACCACCAGTACTTCTGCTTCAAATCTTGGTACATCTTAGTGCTACCAGGATGAATAGAGTAGTCATAATCATGGGCTTCCTTCAATATAGTCTCACGAAGGCTATCAATCTAAGGAACACATATCCTGTCCTTGAACCACACTGTGCCTTGCTCATCCTCCGTGAATTCTGGACCTCTACCTTCCGTAATAAGATCCTTGATCTCTTGAATTTTGGCATCGCCAATCTGACCTTTACGGATTTCTTGTTCCAAGGCAGGTTCCACATCTATTGTAACTCCTTCAGTGTGGGCAACTATTCCCAGGTTGAGTCTCCTGAAATCCTCAACGATCGCCTCAGGTAGCTGGGCAACAATAGCTGAATGGACGTGCTCCTTTCGACTCAAGGCATCTGCAACCAAATTCGCCTTGCCTGGATGATAGTGAATCTCCAAATAATAATCCTTAATGAGCTCTAACCATCGGCGTTGGCTAAGGTTGAGATCCTTCTGAGTGAATATGTACTTCAAACTCTTATGATCGGTGTACACTTGGCACTTGGTTCCCATGATATAATGTCTCGATATCTTAAGTGCATGCACTACAGCTGCCAATTCTAAGTCATGAGTGGGATAGTTCAACTTAGAGATGGCAACGGGTCGGGTTCGGGTCGGGTGGAGAAAAAACCCACCCGCGACCGCACCCGCGGAATAAGCCCAAACCCGCCCGCGACCACACCCGCGGGTGAAATCCCACACCCGCACCCGCATCCGTCGGGTTTCGGGTGGGTTTCGGGTCCCCGTCGGGTTTCACATAGTCACCGTTTTTATTCCACATGTTCACTAATCAGTAATCACTAGTGCGTGTGCGTGCTGTGACCAGCAGACCGGCTGACGCCAGGTGAAGGCCCACTGGCCCAGCAGCAAAAAACAGTTCACAGGTAATAATCTTAGACAAAACAGCAACATTGCAACAATAAATTCATGTCTCAAACTGAAATGGTACCAGCATCATTACATGATTACATCAGTCTCACAATAATAACAGCAGTAACATGAATACATGATACATATGAGAATAAGTTCATGCCTATGTGTCAATCAAATGTTAGTATTCAGTAAACCAAAACTAAGAAATTAGATATTAAGGAACTCAATGTCACCATTTCTTCATCCTCCAAAGTATGGTAGAATCTGACGGTGAACATGTGGTAGAAGTAGAAAGCAGATTCTACCAAACGGTGAACATAGTTGATACATATGAGAATAGTATCCGTCGGGTGGTACATATGATGCTGGTACCATTTGAGACATATGATGCTGGTACCATTTGGTACATATGATTCTACCAACATATGATGCTGGTAAACCAAAACCAAACTGTTTGATACATATGAGAATAGTATCCGACGGAAACGACGGTGAACATGTGGTAGGCTGAAACAAGATTTGCTAGGGAGATTTGAGACATTTGGAGTCCAAACAAATCACTTGGTCAAGCTTCAACTTCAATCAACTATGGTAGAATCTGCTTCATCCTAACAAGAAAAATAGACAATTAAATGATAGTATTCATTAAATCAAAAGTAAGAAAATAAATGTTAAGAAACTCAATGTTACCATTTCTTCTTCTTCATCCTCCAAACATGTCATTAGAGCATTCACAAAACAGGATTGATCGCCTAACATGTTAGCACGAGACCAAGCTTGCATACACATCAATCCTTCAACTGTTTTTGGTGCTAGTCTACTTCGATGTGGGCTTATTACTCTTCCCCCAGTGCTGAATACAGACTCAGATGCAACAGTTGTGACTGGAATTGCCATGATATCTCGAGCAATCTTTCTCAAAGTGGGGTACTTGATCCCTGCATATTGCCACCAATTAATTATGTCTAGCTCTTGAGTTCTTGGCAGTGTTGGCTCCTCCAAATATAAATCCAACTCAGTGCGCACAAAAGATGAACAATTAGGTTCTTCCGACAAGAATTTATCAAAGATTCCAAACATCAAGTCATCTCCTTCGTTGGGGGCCCTACAGCCCCTACTAGCTGCACCTACAGCATCTGTTGTTGCCATGCCCTCCATAGATTCTTGATATTCTAACACCAACTCATACAACAAATTTTTGACTCTACACACTTCATTGTCTGTAGTTGGACTTTCTTCCCCATAAATGGTGCTATAAAAAGCTTTCATGAACTTCAATTTGTACCTAGGATCTAAAACAGTGGCTACTTCCATAAGCCCATGTACATCTGTCCAATACTTCTTAAACTTATCTTTCATCAAGACAGACATCTCTTCTACCTTTGGAATGGCACTAGTTCTCCATTTATCAATGGCCAAATAAATTCCACAAATTTTGGGGAAAAAAAGATTAGCTGTTACATAACTAGTGCCTGACAATAGCTCAGTTGCATCAAAAAATATTTTCAGCCTACCACAAAGCTCCCTAGCAAACTCCCAATCATCTGTTGTTGGCTTAAAATGAGCACAAAGCTTCTCTTTACTTGCAAGTCGATCAAAAACTGATTGGTATTCTAATGCAATGCTAAGCATAACGTAGGTTGAATTCCATCTTGTCTTACAATCTATAGTTATCCTTCTACCATATTTAATATTCATTTGATTTGCTGTCCGTTCAAAACGTTCATGCCTTTTTGGCGTGGCACACCAAAACCCAACACTATCACGTATCCTTTCAACACCCTTTTCCATAACAGTCATGCCATCTTTCACGATGAGATTAATGATATGTGCCGCACAACGCATATGTAACAAAGTACCATTTAGCATGAGTGAGGGAAGGGGTAGCTTATCTTGCATATAACTCATCAAATTGTCATTGGTGGTGCAGTTATCAAGAGTGACCGTTGACACCTTCTTTTCAATTTGCAAATCTTGTAGTACCTCATAAAGGACATCACTTATCATTTCCCCGGTATGTGGAGCAGGCACATATATGAACCTACAAGCAACAACATTCCAACACATTTTTAGCACTACAAAACTGCAGCACCATATAACTTATACATTCAAAGAAACAAGACATTGCAATAGATTATTACCTCAAAAGAAAAGACTTTAGCTTCCATTCATCATCAATGAAATGTACTGTCACAGACATATATCCTTTCTTTTGATGGTTTGCTGTCCACATGTCAGTAGTTACGGCAATTCTTGATTGTAACCGTTGAAATACATTCACTACTGCAAGCCTTTGGACCTCGTACATATCCAATATATCCTTTTTAATGGTATTTCTGGACACTACTTTGAATAGGGGTTGTAGTGCTCCACAAAACCTCTTAAAACCAACATGATCAACCATAGATAGAGGATACTCATGGACACATATCATTAGTGCAAGTTCTTTCCTAGCAACTTCCTGATCAAACACATACTTCTCAACAACTACTGCCCCATTCTCATCTTTTCCTAGTTTTAAGGAGGTTTGTTTTAATCCTTTCCTAACCTGTCTTGATTGACAACATCTAAGATGACCACGCAAGTGATTAGTACCGGCTCTACTATCTCCAACTAGTCGCTTTTTACACCAAGTGCATTCAGCTTTCATTTTACCCCCAACTGTTACTTGTTCAAATTCAAGCCACACATCAGATTTCAGCTTCCTTTTGCATCCAACTTGTACATTATCATCATCATCATTTACGACCACATGTTCTGTACCTTCTGATGGTGGAGCTTGAACACTTGAAGATGGCATTTCATTTGCAGCAGCACTCGTCGGTGTAGCTGCACTTGAGGAACCTCCACCTCCTGCAACCACAGCACTGCTCTTTGTGGGAACTTGACGACTGCTCCTGCTCAGCCTCGAAGCACCTTGGTCAGACATCAGACTCTGCAATTTACAAATTAGAGCTGCTCAAGTCAAGCTGTGCAAGGGCCAAGGGACATGCTCACGGATTCCTGTGGTAATGGTAATTTTTCTGAACTGTAATTAATCACATACAAAGTTCTGGTGCGGATAAGATCTTTGGGTCATTGACATTTCGAAGAGAAAAAAAACTCAATGCATGTATCCACCTCTAGGCATGCATTTTAACTCACAAATCTATAGTGTATATAGTATATGTGGCATACCAGTTAATCACAAATGGCAACGGTTAACCACGATAACACAATCAGGACACAAATCCCCTGAAGCCAGCAGCACAAACGTAGAAAGATGTGTTGTTCGTTGTCTCATTGGAGTGTATGCCTTCAGTTGGCTAGCTTTTGAGATCTGTTAATCACACTTCTAATAATTTGTGCCACTTGTGCTAATAATTTATGCCTTCAGTTGGTTCTGAAATCTTACTCAGTGGCAAAATCATATTCACCTCACCTGCAAGGATAGGAACCTCGTACGTGGTGGCCTGGTGGGAGCAGGCTGCGCCGCTGCAGTCGGACTCCGGTGGTCCTGGGGAGTGCCGGAGTGGGGATGCCGCGGCCGAGACTTGGACTCCTGGCTTGGCCTCGACGCTCGGTGGCTGTGGCTCCTAGGGATGCGTCCTCCTCCGGTGGTCCTGGGGATCCGGCAGGAGCAGGATGCGGCGGCCCTGGGGATGCGTCCTCCGGTGGTGGTGACGGACTGACGGCGGAGGGGGTGGCCGGGTGGGGCGGGCAGCGGCGGGCGGATCTGGTGGTGGCGTCTGGCCTCTGGGCGGATCCGGTGGTCTATCGTGGCCGCGGCCGCCTGGACGCCTGCCGCCTGGTGCTAGCCAAAGTCGGCGCTCGCCGTGGAAGAAGAAGGTCCCGTGGGCCAAAGTCGGCGCTCGCCGTCGTCCAGTGCTAGGGTTGGCCGGTTGGCCCTGGCCGGTTGGGGACTTGGGGTTGAGGGAATGAGGGATTTGGGTTTTTCTCAGGGACTGGAGTACTGGACTACCGGCTGCAACTCTGCGTTTCGGGCGTAGCTCCGGGTTCCGGGTGACCCGCGGGCGAAAATCAAAACCCGCACCCGCACCCGTAATGCTTCGGGTCGGGTTTGGGTCTAACCCGTGGGCGGATTTTTACACCCGAACCCGAACCCGACGGGTGCAAAACCCGACGGGGCCCGAACCCGCGGGTGAAATTGCCATCCTCAACTCATGTTTCCACAACTGACGAGACGTGTATGCAATCACGTGTCCTTCTTGCATAAGCACACATCCCAAGCCTTGACTGCATGCATCACAATAAATGTCAAATCCCTTCTATAGATCTAGCATAACCAACACTAGGGGTGACATCAATCTCATCTTTAATTGATCAAAGCTATTTTGGAACTTCTCGTCCCACTTAAACTCTCTTCCTTTCTCCAGAAGCGAGGTCATAGGCTTAGCAATTTTAGAAAATCCTTCAATAAATCTCCAATAATAGCCTGCAAGTCCCAAGTAACTCTGGACCTCAGTAACTGTAGTGGGTATGCTCCACGCCATTATCTCCTTGACCTTAGTAGGATCCACTGATATTGTTGGGCACTTGTTCTCAAATGCTATGAATTAAGAGCAAGGCAACACGAAAAATGTTAAACGTTAAAGTCCTTCGTCCTTGAAGCATTATTTCCTTTGGGATATAATGATCTTCGGATGAAGGTTATGAAGGACATACCTTCAGCAGCATAACATATAATGATGAAGAAGGAATCATATGAAATATAAAATAACATAAACAATCATGTATTATTATCAACTCATTTCTATTTTATTATTATGGAAAATAGAAATGATATCAAATTACAAATGTACCTTCGACTTGATAGAAGGTAAAAGTACAAGCGTGACGTAAAAGCAAATGCCAAGTCAGCGTGAACAGTAAGGGAGCACTGTTCATCTATTTATAGGCACGGGACGCAGCCCATGTAAAATTACACCCATGCCCTTTACATTTGCTAATGGCTCTATAGTAACCCATCGAGGTCTGAATAGCCTTTTCCTTTTTAAGTCGATTTCCTTTTCTGCTATCATGCTGAAGCTCTCCTGCACATAGCTTCGGCTCTGCGCCAACCTTCGTATTCTTTGTGCTTCTTCACACTATGGTTCTGATCTAAGCCCGAAGATACCTGTTCATGTATTATACTCCAGAAACATTATTAAATTATGTTTTTGAGGACCTTCGGAAGCCGAAGGCCCCAAACAGTAGCCCCTCGCAATATTAATTTGTTAGAATAATAAATTCAGATTACGATATGGATGAAGGCCCTAAGCCGAAGGTCTGAAAAAACGCCTTCCCTTTGCTAGAATAGCAACAGTCAATGACAAGCGGGGCCCTCCACCCTGCAACGCACTAGGCGTATAAATAAGAGCACACCACGAGCTCATTTGGTACGCTTTTTGCCATCTGCTCTGTTTGCTCAATTTTTACCTCTTGCCTACCAACGCTTGCTTGGTTTTTTAGATTTTCTAAGCTTCGGCTTTAAGAGCATATTTTCACCATTTCCGAAGAGAAGATGTCTCAAGGTAAGAAAGCTATTGCTGAAACGAAGCTGAGCGAGGAGGAGAAGCTTCTTAAGGAAAAAACCACTGGATTCATCGAATCAATTGCAAAGACCAACACAGAAAAGATTACAAAAGAAATTCTAGAAGGCTTATCTGAAGATACTGATGACAGCGATAGTTATGATGTGGAAAGTGGGGGTGAAGACTCCGAAGATCGGCCGTGGCGACCAAGTCACATAGTCTTCGGAAAATCGACTATCAGGCAAAGTCATCTTGATAACATGAGAGGAAGGTATTTTCGAGACATATCCATCGTGAGGGCTAACAACGGAGACAGGACTGTTCCTGTTCCTGAAGAGAATGAAGTCGTAATCTACGGAAGCTTCTTCAAGGCTGGGTTTCGGCTCCCCTTAAGCAGTTTTGTGGTTGAAGTTTTAAAGGTATACCAGATTTTTCTTCACCAGATTACTCTCGGCCATCATAAGAATGGGAATCTTCGTATGGGCTGTGAGGAGTCAAGGTTTGGAACCAAGTGCAAAAAGTTTCTGCAGTATGCACAAACTTTTATATGAGACGAAGCCCTGGGGTAAGGAGCAGTATCACAACAATTTTGGTTGCTATAGCTTCGTTGCTCGTTCAGGCTCAAGCTGCCTAGTGCCAACCTTTCGGAAGAGGTGGCCTGGAGACTGGATGAAAGAATGGTTCTATGTGAAAAATGATTTAAGGGCGAGAGAAGATATTAAAGAGATCATCATGCGCCCCATCTGGTCCCGCTTCGGCCTTCAGAAACCGAAGGTAGAGATTGATGAAGCAGCCGAAGAATGCCGGAGGGCCTTTGGCATAGTTTGTTCTTTCATCGGGACAAGGGACTTAGTCCAAGAGCACGTGGCCTACAGGATATGGCCATTGGTAGTCAACTGGGAGATGCCAAAAGAAACCATCAGCAACCCCAATGAAGGTGGTTTGGTTCGACTGAAATATACCTTCAAGTTTGGAGACCAATTTATCGAACCAGACGATGACTGGTTGAAGTTCATTGAAGCTACAAGTGATGAACTGCTTGGGTCGTACTCCAAAGAGGAGGATAATGCGTTATCTGCGGCCTTCGAAAGCCGGAAAAAGAAAAGGCTAAATAGAGTTTTTGATGCTATTGGGTTCATGTACCCTTATTACCGCTACCCGCCATGGGGGCAGAAGAGAAAGAGTGCAACTTCTGGGAAAGATGCTGCTTCAGCTGCTCCAAGCGAGCCCACGCCGAAGAGGAAAAAGGTGAAGGTTCTTACTCACCGGCCGCGATATATTGAACCGGCCGTAGTGCCGGAATTTGGCGGTGAGACCTCTTCGGCTACTGAAGCCAAAAAACCTGCGCCTACGCAGAAGATTGAAGAGCGGGCTGTGTCACACCCGGTTCCAGGGAGTAGAACCGAGCGCATAGTATATGTGTGCCAGGATCCATTTCCACACATATGTTGACGCCACAAGTGTAATATATCAAAAGACAATGCAATAAAGGCGTAAAGAGAGTATAATACTTTATTACATCATCTAAAACATTGTATCTTTAACAAGTATCACATCAAAGTAAGGCGGAAATAAACAACTGGGCAATCTCCCACAGGAAGATGACCGGCGCATCGTTAGACTTAGAATTCATCGTCGTCGATAAAATCTCCATCAAAGTCTCCAGCATCACCCTCTGATCAAAATATTAGCAAGGGTGAGCTCACTTATGGTCGGGGCTCAGCAAGTGGGGGAAAAATTAATGCAGGTATAACAAGGTGA
Organism: Zea luxurians; assembly: GCA_029449295.1. NCBI lineage: Eukaryota > Viridiplantae > Streptophyta > Magnoliopsida > Poales > Poaceae > Zea > Zea luxurians. The sequence goes on along the minus strand of JAOPSE010000022.1, from coordinate 41,720,188 downwards.
GGCTAATGTTGAGCAGTAAGCATTTTAGTTGGTCAAAATTTTATTAACAACACATGTCTTACTAATAAGTGTGAATCCCAAATATCCCATTTAAACAAAGGAATATGAATATAACAAAAACACTTAAGTGAAACCACTCAAGCAAATTTTTGGCAGATCATCGGATCTCAATTTAATTCCATCTTCAAGTTCAATTATCATGTGAGGAGTCCAGACCGCTCTTAATCCGGAGCACGGCTGATATATCAGTTTTACACTCTGCAGAGGTGGTACAACTTTACCCACAAGCCATGTATCCCATCTAGCCTAGGTTGATCGGACCCTTAAACACTGTCGAGGTGAATGGCTAGGGATCCATTATGAGGCTTTCACAAAATACACTTAATATGAAGCAACCCGCTAAGGTTTCTAAAGATGATGGTGGTGGCCCCCTGGGTGAGGTACCTTAGCCATGAATACGTCCCCATGTTAACGTGGGCTGCCAGCACCTACCGCTCCCCCTCTTGCCCATGTTTCAGGTAAGGTTGCTAGGCACTAAGCATATAGAGCTAATTACCAAAGCCAGAGCCATGATAGCACTCATGGTTGCACTGTTATCCTGGGTGGTCACTCCATGTTCCAATTAATTTGAAATAATGTTATCTTAACCATCGGGTTAATGCCATAATTGCCAATTAAAATTTTGGAACATTAATACCAATTGATGAGTGACATTAAAAATCATTAAGTTGAACAGTAGCATAAATCTTGCAAAGCTTAATTATTTCCCCAGGTTAATCAAGGAATACAGTTGGTAAATCTAGGAAATCCTTAATTAGGTAAAACCCATCAAATTATGCAGTATATCAAAAAGTAAACATTGTTATATGCAATGAGTGGGTACAAAAAGAATATACAGAGGGAGAATCCACTTGCCTTGCTCAAATGCGTCCTGCGGATCGTCCTCGAACGAATTTGGTTCGTCTACCACACCATCAGCCTCTAATAACGTTACACGTCGCCATACAAAAAGAAAACATACCCAATAAATAAACATGCACCGTTACATAATCATACATCATTACATGCACATTAACACGTCGCACTTATCACACCTTAAATACGTCCTAAACGCGTAAATACTTATTAATTCAATTATAGTTATTATTGTGAGTCCTACTGATGAATTTATGAGTGGGTGTAATAAAACTAGTATTAATATATTCTAACATCATCAATGAAATTAAATGATAATTATCGTCTTTAATACTAATAAATAAATTAATAGCTTTTATTCTTTTTATTTCTAACTCAAATTATTAGTATAGCAAAAATGAATTAATAATTATCGTCTTTAATACTAATTGAACTTTTCATAACACAAGTGAGGTTATTTTGACATAAACTAGTATTTTGCTTACTCTAAAAATTTAAGTGCTCAATTTACGAACATGTTTATTTGACTAGCAAAAATCTATTTTCCATCCTACTAATGATATTTTCTCCTTTCTTTATAAAAAGAAAATGTTAATAAAATAATTAGATAAATCATCTAGAAATCCTATATTATTCATATGACATGAGTTCTATACCATTTTCTAAATCCATTAAAATGCACCTATAACTATAATTCTCCAAATAGTTTCTAAAGTTTATTGTGACCAAATTTAACTACAAAGTTTCCTATCTAGTATTTTTATCACCAACGTGTGACTACTAAATCTACGTCATATTTCTCTAATCCAAAAATCAACGCCATGACTAACATGAAATATCACGGTGTACTAACAATCACATATCTCTACCAAAAATTCCATAACGCACATACACATAAATTGCGGATCACATATGTTCATATTACAACAACTAAATATACAATCGAATCAAAAATATTTTATAAAATACACAAATTTAATTTGGGTCGTCTTCAACCTTGGGTTCGCACGTGTGACGGGGAGAGTTCGACGGGGGTTCGGCCGGGTGGAGAAGAGCAGGGCTCGACTACGGACGGCGGATGGCGAGTGCGTGGCTCCGGCGACGAACTGCGGGCTCCGGTGAACTCCGGCGACGAACGACAACTCCGGCGACGAGCAGTGCACTAGCGATGAGCGAGGAGAGCTAGAGAGAGAGGCGAGCTTGGGTAGGGGGAAAATGGAGAGAGAGCTCTACTGCCTTTTATAGAGAGAGGGAGAGGAAGAGTCAGCCAGGGAGATGGAGAGACACGTCGGCTGTTCTTCAATGGTCATCAATGGCGTCGGTTACCGAAGAATAATGGGAGAAGGGAGAAACGGATGAGTTCATGCTCCATTAACGGTGAGTAATCAAACGGACGCGCGGTCGGACGTGCAGGGAGCTCGGCTACCTGGCTTGCATCGCGCGGGTGCGGCTTCGGTCGGGGTCTTCGCGTGTGCGACTACAGGACATGGCGCGGGGTCGGGGCACGTTGTCCTGGGCGCGATCGGGCTAGCGGCTCCACGCGCGTTCCTGGCGCGTGCAGGCGCGGGGCTTGAGGCAGAGCGCGCGGTGATGCGTGCTGGTCGGGCGTTGGGACCGGCTCGGTGGCTCGGGTTGAATGGCGCACGCGCGTCGCGGCTTGCTGTGCGCGCGTGAGGGAGAAGTGAGGGGAGAGAAGAGAGGAGGAGAGCGGCGCGCGCTGGGGCCAAGGCTGCTGGGCGCGGCTTGGCGTGCAGGGCAGCGTGGGTGAGAGCAGAGGGAAGGACAGAGAGAAGAGGGAGAGAGGGAGAAATGCAGGGAGGCGGCGGCGGCTTCTGCTGGCTGGGAGAGGGCGCGCACACTAGGTTTTGGGGATTGGGCCCCTAGTGGGTCGGCTAGGTTAGGGTTTTTTTCTTTTTTTTTTCCAATTTCCGAAATATATTTTTAAAGAGCTCAAAAATTCATAAAAAAATTCACCAAAATTATTTATAAATAAAATACTTGTTTTTATACTAATAACTATTATATTATTTAATTATTATATTAATTACTAGGTTTTTTTTCTTTAAAAGAATTGATGATAAACATCCGATAATCAATCAAGCGCATACAAAGAAAATGATCAAAATGCAAATAAATAATTAAACACTTAAAAAAATTATTACCCTAATTAATATAATAACTAAATTCAGTATTTTTAATTGATGGCTTTTATGGTGTTACAAACCTACCCCTCTTAAAAAGAATCTCGTCCTCGAGATTAAGAAACTTCCGAGAATAACTGGGGAAATTCTGCTCTGAGTTCATCTTCTCTTTCCCAAGTGGCCTCATCTTCCAAATAATGACTCCACTGAACTTTGCACATGTTAATAACTTTACTCCGTGTAATTCTGCGAGATGTTTCCAAAATTCTGACTGGGTACTCCGAATAGGTCAAATCCTCATTAACATTCAGTTCTTCCATGGGTAACTGTTCTTCTGGTACTCTTAAACACTTCTTGAGTTGTGATACGTGAAATACGTCATGCACATCCGATAAACTATCAGGTAGCTCTAACTGGTAGGCTACTTCACCTTTTCTTTCCAAAATCTTGAATGGGCCGATATAGCGAGGTGATAATTTTCCCTTAACCTTAAACCTTTTCATTCCTCTCATCGGTGAAACTTTAAGGTAGACAAAGTCTCCTACTTCAAACATCAACTCCCTTCTTCTATTATCAGCATAGCTTTTCTGTCTTGACTGTGCTGTCTTCAAATTTTCTCTAATAATCTGTACTTGCTTTTCCGCCTCTTGGAGAATTTCTGGACCGAATACTTGACTTTCTCCAGTCTGATTCCAATAAAGCGGTGTTCTACACTTTCGTCCATAAAGTGCTTAAAAGGGTGCCATTTTTAGACTTGCTTGATAACTGTTGTTATACAAAAATTCTGCATAAGGCAAACTTTTATCCCAGCTTCTACCATGCTTTAGAGCGCAAGCTCTTAGCATATCTTCTAACACTTGGATTGTTCTTTCCGTTTGCCCATCCGTTTGCGGATGATAAGCTAAACTAAAATTTAGCTTGGTATCCATGGACTCATGTAGTCTTTTCCAAAAGCGCGAGGTAAATTGGGTTCCTCGATCTGATACGATCTTCTTCGGTACTCCATGTAGACAAACAATCCTCGACATGTATAACTCTGCTAACTGGGCTCCCGAGTAAGTTGTCTTCACAGGTATAAAATGTGCCACTTTAGTCAACCTGTCTACTATGACCCATATTGAATCATAGCCATCTCGAGTACGGGGTAGTCCAACTATGAAATCCATACTGATTTCTTCCCATTTCCATTCCGGTACCTTGAGAGGTTGTAGTAATCCTGCTGGTCTTTGGTGTTCGGCTTTAACTCGCTCACACACGTCACATAATGCAACATGAGTAGCAACATCTCTTTTCAATCCGTACCACCAATACTTTTCCTTAAGATCCTGGTACATCTTTGTACTTCCAGGGTGAATAGAGTAAGCTGAATCATGAGCTTCTCTCAAAATAAGTTGGCGCAAGTGTTCGATTTCTGGTACGCAGATTCTCTTCTTAAACCATACTGTGCCTTGTTCATCTTCCATGAAATCTGGGGTTGTGACGGAACCTCCCAAGTCATTAGGCCCACCTACAGTTGTCCTTGTCCAACAGACATCAGACAACCCTGTAGATGTTCCTGAATCACTTGATAAGTTCGGTATCTTCTTCTTACCTTTCTAGGAACGTTTCACCCGTCTTGCAGACATTACAGAACATCGGAGATATAGAAATGCGGAAGCGATTACATAAACTTACATTTATTTAGAAAGTAGGATCAAGTTACTTATTACAGACCAGAGTTATAAAACGAGTGCTGAGTAGTATTATTACAATACCAAGGGAGGCAAAAACTCCTCCTGATAAGTTCTTACATAAAAGTTTCTTATGGAGGACCAGGTCCTCCCGCAGCTTCACTCTTGTTTTTCTTCATTTGGAACCACCTTGGTACAAAAGCAACAAAAATTTGCTGCTTCCTCACCTAAAAACAACGAGGGAATAAACCCTGAGTATGGAATTACTCAGCAAGTCTTACCCGACTAAAGAAAAGACTCTCAAGGGTATGCTGGTTATAAGGGAGTCAAGGTAAGGTATCTCAAGATCAAAGACTCTGTTTTGCATAAATGCTTACTAAGAGTGGATCCTTAAAAATCCAATTTTATTTTCCGGTTAGGTAAACTTTCCTGCATCTAGAGCTCTTTCTACCCTAGTTCAAACACTTGACCTGCACTAGCCAATTTCTTATCAACCCTTCATCTTTACTGGATTGCTACATGTAAGTCAGTGACCAAGTCTTCATAACCGCGAAGGTACGGCGATCCGAATCGATTATACTCAGCTGAGGATCTCCAATCACACGACATATGTAGCACTTAACCCTTGCATATGTCAACCCGCCACCGGGGTTCTTAAGACCAGATCAGGTTCACGCAAAACGAGAGCACAGATACACCACCATCCAGCCTCTTGCCACGGAGGGTACACGCTACTCTCGCCACCGCTCCACGCCCATTTCGTGTTATCTTATTCTAGCCTTAGTCTGCCCGAGGCAAGGCTTACCCATGACGAGGCATGTGACCAGTTAAAGGGTCCTCGGTCATCAGGCCTACATTGAGACGGTCCTTAATCGACTCAGACGGAGACACTACACCGAGACTCTCTTCTCGTGCAAGTCACCCGCCCGGTCTCAGCTTAATCATTTAAACCCAAAAACTTGGTACCTGGCAGAGGTACATCTTTTCCGATGTTGAATCCATCACGTCCGCGATGGATTCACCATCAAGTTTTATTTTCAAAAACATCCCTCCCACTTTGCCAAGCATCTTTTGTAAAACAAAACCTTTTGTTTTTACTAAATCAATACTAAGCATAGTAAAACTTTTTGTAAAGACAGGGGTTCAAGGAAGGTAATCAAAGATCAAGGAAGTCAATGTAGGAATAGTTTAAGCATTCAACTCCTATCACTTAATGCATCAAACAAGTGAGAATGATTTTAAAAACATCAAGGAAGGTGGCAAATGCACCCGGGCTTGCCTTCGTTAGTAGGTGAGTTAGGCTCAGGCCCGCAGATGTCAAAGTAGAGACAAGTTCCTGCCTGAGATTCCAAAGGTGGTGGTGTCTTCTCTTCGGTCACTTCAATCTCTTCTTCGTTTTCTAAACATAACCATATATATGTATATAAGAATGAATGCCATGTAATGCTCATGAGAGTGCAAAGATAATAAGATTTTATTATCTAAGGTCTTGAATACAATTTTCCTTCACAGAACTCCGAGAACTTAGGGTTTCCGGAGTCAGTAAAGGAGTTCACACGGCAGGGGTGGGGGTTTTGGGTTCTAGTTATCAAACAAGGTCCAAATCAAATCAAACTCTACCCAAGGCTTCTAAATAATGTGTAGAGCTTGAATAAAAAGTTAGATCATTTTTGGACTTATTATCTATTTTCTAAAAATCCAGAATTAATGTTTTAAACTACTTTAAATGCTTTAATATTCCTTATTTAATCTAAAAATCATGAAGCTATTTTTATTAAATACTACGGAAAATAAGAAGTCTAGGAAAATTGGTTTGACAATATTAGGATTTTTCTACAATTTATAACAGATTTTCAAAGCTCTATTGAAAAAGAAAAAGAAAAAGTTGAAACAGTGATGGGCTGGTTTCAGCCCAGGCGGCCCAACCCAGAGGGGAAAGCGCGCGCGCGCTCACGCCCGCGAAGGAGACTTTGCGCAGAGGTCCTCGGGGTTTTGGCTAACTGTGAACGAGTTCTTTCACTATTTCTTGTGTCGCTGACAGATTGCAGAAAAGTCCTCCGGTTTCTATGCCTTCGCAGGGGAAGTCCTCGACGGCGCTCCGCACGGGAAGCTTAACTTCGGCGAGCTAGACCGGCCGGAGGGGGCCAAGACCGACGCTCCCGAGCGGCGAACACAAACCTGGATCTACCCCGACCGTTTCCCCCAACACAATTTCATTAGTGGCTACAAGGTTTGTTCTAGCCACGACAACCGTGAACATGGCGGACTGATGAGCACGTTCCCGTGGATTCATGGCGGTCCAGTACAATTAAAGGGTTCGAGGAGCATCACCATCATGTAAAGATGCTAGAACAGGAACAAGGAGGGTATGAGCAGACCTAGGGAGGGCTGGCCACGGCAGGATGTGATTCACGGCGGCGGAGACCGAAATTGAGGGAAGTTCGAAATTCACGAGTTCTGGCGAACGATTGCTAACGATTCTCGATGGCTCGGTGGGTGACGATCTTGCGGGGCTGGTGGGGGCTTCAATTTATAGGGCTCAACGGTGGTGGCCGGGAATTTGGATGACGATGCGCGGCGGTCGGAAAGGGCAGGGAGTTACTGATGCGCACGAACCCGTGTCTAACGTCGTGGCGACCTCACCGGCGACGATGGGATGGCCCCAGAGAGTCACGGCGACGCGGTGGAAAGGCAGAGCCACGCGGCACAAAGCCGAGAGGTGGTGGTTCACCGGCGAGCCAATCTGCCCCAGCCGCAAAGCAGAAGAGTGCGGCGGTGAGTCACCGGAGGGACCTCCAGCCGTCGAGCTACTACTTGGCAGACTTATCTAGTTACTGACGATGTGAATTGCAGTGGCGACGGCGTGAATCTTTGCGCAGAGAGGTCACCGGCGACGAGGATCCGACGCTGGCAGTCTGATCTTTATTGGGCTACTGTACCATCGAAGTGGGATTCAGTTGGCCTGACAGTCAATATTTAGGCTTGATTTGCTCACAAATCCCTATGGTAACATACTCTATGCTCTGCAGCAAAGTTGGAGAGCTATATACCATCTATATTTTGACTATAGGGATTGAACTCATTTGATCACTAGATCAATGTTAAATTCAAACCCAAAGATGGCTCTGTTACACTGAAATTCTCAATTTCAGAGTTCCATTAGCCTGACAGTCCAACTTTAGGCTTAATTATCTCCCAAATTCTCTTAACAACTATGCTTACACTCTTAAGCAAAGTTGTTCTCCTTTGTTTGGTCAACAAGTTTGATGTGGGAACCTAGGGCAAAAACCCTATAGTTTGAAAGTTACAAAGCTCAAAAGTTGAGCCCTCAAATCTGAAATTCAGACTTAGAGTGAAATTTCAATTGGGGTCCATTTTCAAATGAATCCAAAACTTAGGGTTTGGCTTGTAAATCTTCCCAAATGTGAACCATGTGACTTTATATGCTTTAACATAGTAGTTTTTACACTTTAGTCCAAATGTGCATAATTTTTGCACATAGGCCCCTACGGTTTGGACTTAGGGTTTTCCAGGGTTCAAATGGGGATTTTTAGTACCTCAGGGGTATAAATGTGATTCAAGTTCATTTTTGGGAACATTTTATGACTATTTTCCTAAAGCTTTTAGGTTTTCTCAATTTGGTTAGGTTTTACCCCCTTTAATCCCTATTTAGGGTTCCCTATTCAGGGTTCTATTTGCAAAATGCTATAACAATACAACTTGTTTGAAATTTTTACCTAGTGAATGCACTTTAGGTGTGTCAAACATATGCAATGCAATTGTTTATGATGTCATGCTCAAGTTTTAGTTGCAGTAACACCAGGGGTGTTACATCCTTCCCCCCATAAAAGAATCTCGTCCCGAGATTAAAAGTCCTAGGGTAAGTAATGGAAAACGAAATGTGTCACATTTTTATTTCCTTATTTTTGGTACAAGGCAGGGGTGGTGTGGGGCTTATTCCTTTATTACAATAACTATACCCATTTTACAAATTACATGAGGCTAAAAAGCCCAGGAAATTCTTATCTAAAAAGTCTTGAGTTTCCCATGTAGCCTCATCTTCAGAATGTTGGTTCCACTGTATCTTATAGAACTTGAGAGTTTTTCTCTGGGTAACCCTGTCCTTTTGATCCAAGACCCGAATGGGATGTTCGGAATATGTTAAGTCTGGTTCAAGGACAACATCTATCACCTCAACGGTTCGATCTGGTACCCGAAGACATTTCTTCAATTGTGACACATGGAACACATTGTGTACAGCAGACAAGGTTTCGGGTAGTTGAAGTCGATACGCCACTGGCCCATATCTTTCAAGTATAGGGAATGGACCAATGTACCTGGGTGCAAGCTTCCCTTTTATCCCGAAACGCGATACACCCTTCATTGGTGAAACCTTCAGGTAGACATAGTCCCCTTCAAGAAAATACAAGGGCATTCGCCGTTTGTCTGCATAACTCTTTTGACGAGCTTGGGCTTTCTTCATATTATGAATTATTTTCTGAACCTTTTCTTCGGTCTCTTTCACCATATCAGGCCTGAAGAAGTACCTTTCACCAGGTTCAGACCAATTTAGCGGAGTACGACATCGTCGTCCATATAAAGCTTCGAAAGGTGCCATCTTGATACTTTCTTGATAGCTATTATTATATGAAAACTTCGCTAAAGGCAAACATTCATCCCATTTTTGTGAGAAGTCCAGAACACATGCCCGCAGCATATCTTCAAGTATTTGATTAACCCTCTTAGTCTGTCCACATGTTTGAGGATGATAGGCCGAACTGTGGAGCAATTTGGTACCCAGGGATTTATGAAGTTCTTCCCAAAATTTGGATACGAATTGTGGTCCACGATCTGACACTATAGTCTTTGGAACACCGTGCAAACTGAGAATGCGAGCAATGTATAATTCCGCATAGGTAAGAACCGGGTAAGATGTTTTGACTGGCAGAAAGTGAGCAAATTTGGTGAGCCGATCAACAATAACCCAGATAGAGTCATATCCCTTTGCGGTTCTGGGCAATCCCACAATAAAGTCCATACTAATGTCTTCCCATTTCCATGTGGGTATTGGTAGAGACTGTAATGGACCGGCAGCTTTCAGATGTATGGCCTTGACACGTCTGCAGGTGTCACATCTAGCCACATAGCGTGCAATCTCGATCTTCATTTTCGTCCACCAATAATGTTGTTTCAGATCTTGGTACATCTTAGTGCTTCCGGGATGAATAGAATAGCGACTAAGATGTGCTTCATCAAGAATTTGCTGGCGGACCTCTTCATTCTTCGGCACCACTATGTGGTTATTAAACCATACAATGCCTTGATCATCTTCTTTGAAACATTTGGCTTTTCCAGCCCTTATCTTCTCATGAATGTGTTTCATACCCTCATTATCCCTTTGAGCATCAATTATCCTTTGCAAGATGACTGACTCAAGCTTTAGCTGACTCAGGGTTCCTTGTTGGACCATTCCCAGGTTTAGCTTCTCCATCTCCTGACATAATGTATTGTCAGAGGTCTTCACCGTAAGACAGTGACAGGAAACTTTACGGCTAAGTGCATCTGCTACTACATTGGCCTTGCCTGGGTGATAATGAATTTCTAGTTCATAATCCTTGATAAGCTCAAGCCATCGCCTTTGTCTCATGTTCAATTCTGACTGGGTGAAGATATACTTCAAGCTTTTATGATCTGTATAAATGTGACAGATATTACCCAGCAGATAGTGACGCCAAATCTTTAGGGCATGAACCACAACAGCTAGCTCCAGATCATGAGTTAGGTAATGCTCCTCATGTCGGCGCAACTGCCTTGAAGCATACGCAATTACTTGGCCTTCTTGCATTAATACACAGCCGAGACCACTGCCTGATGCATCACAATACACATCAAAAGGCTTAGTGATATCCGGTTGAGCCAATACCGAAGCAGTGGTTAATAATGTCTTCAATTGTTCAAAAGCTTCATTACACTTGGAAGACCAATTGAATTTAATGTCATTCTTCAATAAACTTGTGATTGGCTTCACAAGCTTAGAAAAATCTGGTATAAATCGGCGGTAATATTCAGCCAGTCCAAGGAAACTTCAGACTTGATGAACAGTGGTCGGGGGTTTCCACTCCAAAATGTCCTTGACTTTGCTGGGATCTACCGCAATCCCCCTGGCAGATAGAATGTGTCCCAAAAACTGAATTTCCTCCAGCTAAAACGCGCATTTACTGAACTTGGCATACAACTGATGTTCTCTCAGGCGCGTTAACACGATCCGTAAATGTTGAGCGTGCTCCTCTTCATTTTTGGAATATATTAGAATATCGTCAATGAAGACCACCACAAACTTGTCCAACTCGGGCATGAATACCGAGTTCATCAAATACATGAAGTGGGCAGGAGCATTTGTCAATCCGAAAGACATTACCAGGTATTCAAATAATCCATACCGCGTAGTGAACACGGTCTTTGGTATATCCTCGGGCCGAATACGGATCTGATGATAGCCCGATCTGAGATCAATCTTGGAGAATACCCTCGCCCCGATCAGTTGATCAAATAAAATGTCAATCCTCGGAAGAGGGTACTTGTTCTTGATAGTGACCTCATTCATGGGTCGATAATCCACACACATCCGTTAAGTTTGATCCTTCTTCTTGACGAATATGGCTGGACAACCCCATGGTGACGAGCTTGGCCAGATGAATCCTTTCTCAAGTAGATCTTGTAATTGAATCTTCAATTCTGCCAACTCATTTGGAGGCATACGGTACGATCTTCTAGATATGGGAGCCGTACAGGGCTTCAACTCAATTACAAACTCTACATCCCTTTCAGGTGGCAATCCAGGCAAATCCTCTAGAAAGACATCGGGAAACTCGCATACTACCAGAATATCCTTGATTTCTGGTATAAGGGCTTCATAAACTCTGCCAGTAGCTTGGGTTGGAATGGGGATAGACAAGAGAATTTCCTCTTGATTATGACTCAACCTGATGGTTCTCTGATCAGTGTTGAGAGTTGCTTTTTGTTTGGCCAACCAATTCATGCCCAAAATGACATCTATGTCTTGGCCTTTTAGAACGATCATATTGGTAGGAAAGTCCCGTCCGGCCAATGATACGGGCACTTGATAGACCACTTCTCTAGTAAAGATTTGTCCCCCAGGGGAGTGAATTTTAAACCCCTCTTTTGATTCATGGCATGAAATGCGATGTTGCTCCACAAATTTCTTACTAATGAATGTATGCGAAGCACCAGAATCAAAGAGAATGACTGCAGGATGATTGGCCACGAGGAACGTACCCATCATTACCGGCTCTCCGTCCGGTGTAGTGGCCACTTGCGTATAATATATGCGTCCCGTCTTCTTGGTATTTTTGCCCATAGTATTTCCCTTGACTTGAGATGAATTCCTAGATCCTTGCTGATTATTTGACTGGTTCTGCTTTGGATAGGGGCAATCCTTGATGAAATGCCTAGATTTGCCACAATTGAAACATCCAGTCGATGAACTGGGCAGAGCAGGGAATCGAGTGCCTGGGGCACCCGGCTGACTTGGGGCAGTGGGGGCATTATTGGGACAAATAATTATTGGTTGCTTAAAAGGGAAGGAGGGTGGACGAGAGCGATTCTGGTTGGAAGGCCGGAGAACAAACCGTTGCCTTTTCACCGGGCCTTGACTAGGCCTGTCACCTCCAAAACCCTTGGATTTTTCGACACCTGCATACTTCGCTTCTACTGCCAATGCTGTACTGACAGCTCTTCCATAAGTAAGATCTATGCAGGTTGCCATCTTTCTTTGCAGTCGATCATTAAAACCTCTCATAAAACAATTCTTCTTTTCAGATCGGTGTTCACTTGATTGATTGCATACTGCGACAGATGATTGAACTTATTGAGATACTGATTAACAGTATCCCCTCCTTGCTTCAGCTTCATAAATTCTTCTTGCTTCATGTGAAGAACACCTTCTGGTATATAGTGTTCATGGAAGGCCACCTTGAATTCTTCCCATGTTATCTGATGATTGGCCGGTTGAACGTCCACGAAATTTCCCCACCAGGTGCTGGCAGGGCCGTGCAGTTGCTGGGTTGCGAATAAAGGCTTCTGGGTTTCAGAACAGCGCAGAAGTCCGAATTTTTGCTCGATAACCCGAATCCATTCGTCGGCTTCTAACGGGTCTTCGGCTTTGACAAACAGCGGTGGACGTGTCCCTAAGAAGTCCAAGTAAGAGGTTTCATGGGGGCCCTGTTGATAACCCCGCCCGCCTTGTTGCTGAAACTGTTGACCCGCCATCTCTCTTTGAAAATGGGTATTATCCGCGGTCGCATTTACCAAGGCGGCAATCGCCTCGACAAGTGTGGGAGGGACAGGAGGTGGATTTGGGGTAGACTCCCTCCCACTGGAGGTTCCAGCTGCATCCTGTGATCGGGTCTTGGACGGCATCTGTGGCAACAAACATTTGGAAACAAATATAATATGCCAAAGATAAAACCATCCATTTTACATTACCAAAAAGAGTAATGTTATAGACTCGATTTTATACAACAGGAGTACAGTACCCATTATACAATAGTACAACCTATTATACAATACACTACTTCTATTTCTACTACTACACCACTATTCCTGCTTCTGGTTGCTCCTGGCAGCCTCGTCGTCAGGTGTGGGAGACCATTCATCGACTAGCCTCATAGAAGGAGGGGGCCTAAAAAGGTCTAGCTCACCACCAAGCGCTTCTCCCGCAATGTGCGAGGGTCCGGCTTCCGACCCGACAGGATCCGTAGGTGCACTGGGATGTAGTTGCGAATATAGTACATGGACTTCCTCATGTAGGGTATTGCAATACGCCTGCAGATTGTCAATGGTAGAGCTAAGTTCTTCGACTCAGGCTCGAGCCTTTGCTTCCTTAGCCCAAGCCATTGAACGAGACTGTACCGCCCAATCGAGCGCTAAATCCCGATCAGCAAGCTGATCTTGCAGGCGGCGGATGTAACTTCTTAATTCATTTATTCTGTCGCCATCCACGACCCATAAGCTGGTCCTGCGTTGCAGTTCCGTTTGAAGCTGATTCACTCGGGCTTCAAGATCCCCAATCGAATCGTTGCTTCCACTACTACTATCCTCATCCCGTGGGGCAAGATGATGACGAGGTACTCCAATTGGGCCAGTTGACTTGCGCGCGGTTTTCCTCGTGCGTGGCGGCATTCCTCTAATAAGGGAAGATTTTATTAGTATAATTCTAAGCATGATGCATGTGTAATTACAGAATCAACCTTAGCTGATTCATACCTTCTATGCGTTGCACTCTTCCTATCTGGTCTTTCATATAAATTCTTCAGATATGCGGGATAAGAATGGAAGAAATCTTTCTAGGTAAGTTTTTAGAAAATCCTTTTGAAGATGCCTCATAATATCTGCAAAGAAGGGCTTCGCTCTGATACCAGCTGTGACGGAACCTCCCAAGTCATTAGGCCCACCTTTAGTTGTCCTTGTCCAACAGACATCAGACAACCCTGTAGATGTTCCTGAATCACTTGACAAGTTCGGTATCTTCTTTCTTACCTTTCCAGGAACGTTTCACCCGTCTTGCAGACATTACAGAACATCGGAGATATAGAAATGCGGAAGCGATTACATAAACTTACATTTATTTAGAAAGTAGGATCAAGTTACTTATTACAGACCAGAGTTATAAAACGAGTGCTGAGTAGTATTATTACAATACAAAGGGAGGCAAAAACTCCTCCTGATAAGTTCTTACATAAAAGTTTCTTATGGAGGACCAGGTCCTCCCGCAGCTTCACTCTTGTTTTTCTTCATTTGGAACCACCTTGGTACAAAAGCAACAAAAATTTGCTGCTTCCTCACCTAAAAACAAGGAGGGAATAAACCCTGAGCATGGAATTACTCAGCAAGTCTTACCCGACTAAAGAAAAGACTCTCAAGGGTATGCTGGTTATAAGGGAGTCAAGGTAAGGTATCTCAAGATCAAAGACTCTGTTTTGCATAAATGCTTACTAAGAGTGGATCCTTAAAAATCCAATTTTATTTTCCGGTTAGGTAAACTTACCTGCATCTAGAGCTCTTTCTACCCTAGTTCAAACACTTGACCTGCACTAGCCAATTTCTTATCAACCCTTCATCTTTACTAGATTGCTACGTGTAAGTTAGTGACCAAGTCTTCATAACCGCGAAGGTACGGCGATCCGAATCGATTATACTCAGCTGAGGATCTCCAATCACATGACATATGTAGCACTTAACCCTTGCATATGTCAACCCGCCACCGGGGTTCTTAAGACCAGATCAGGTTCATGCAAACCGAGAGCACAGATACACCACCGTCCAGCCTCTTGCCACGGAGGGTACACGCTACTCTTGCCACCGCTCCACGCCCATTTCGTGTTATCTTATTCTGGCCTTAGTCTGCCCGAGGCAAGGCTTACCCATGACGAGGCATGTGACCAGTTAAAGGGTCCTCGGTCATCAGGCCTACATCGAGACGGTCCTTAATCGACTCAGACGGAGACACTACACCGAGACTCTCTTCTCGTGCAAGTCACCCGCCCGGTCTCAGCTTAATCATTTAAACCCAAAAACTTGGTACCTGGCAGAGGTACATCTTTTCCGATGTTGAATCCATCACGGCCGCGATGGATTCACCATCAAGTTTTATTTTCAAAAACATCCCTCCCACTTTGCCAAGCATCTTTTGTAAAACAAAACCTTTTGTTTTTACTAAAGCAATACTAAGCATAGTAAAACTTTTTGTAAAGACAGGGGTTCAAGGAAGGTAATCAAAGATCAAGGAAGTCAATGCATGAATAGTTTAAGCATTCAACTCCTATCACTTAATGCATCAAACAAGTGAGAAAGATTTTAAAAACATCAAGGAAGGTGGCAAATGCACCGGGGCTTGCCTTCGTTAGTAGGTGAGTCAGGCTCAGGCCCGCAGATGTCAAAGTAGAGACAAGTTCCTGCCTGAGATTCCAAAGGTGGTGGTGTCTTCTCTTCGGTCACTTCAATCTCTTCTTCGTTTTCTAAACATAACCATATATATGTATATAAGAATGAATGCCATGTAATGCTCATGAGAGTGCAAACATAATAAGATTTTATTATCTAAGGTCTTGAATACAATTTTCCTTCACGGAACTCCGAGAACTTAGGGTTTCCGGAGTTAGTAAAGGAGTTCACAGGACAGGGGTGGGGGTTTTGGGTTCTAGTTATCAAAAAAGGTCCAAATCAAATCAAACTCTACCCAAGGCTTCTAAATAATGTGTAGAGCTTGTATAAAAAGTTTGATCATTTTTGGACTTATTATCTATTTTCTAAAAATCCAGAACTAATGTTTTAAACTACTTTAAATGCTTTAAAATTACTTATTTAATCTAAAAATCATGAAGCTATTTTTATTAAATACTACGGAAAATAAGAAGTCTAGGAAAATTGGTTTGAAAATTTTAGGATTTTTCTACAATTTATAACAGATTTTCAAAGCTCTACTGAAAAAGAAAAAGAAAAAGTTGAAACAGTGATGGGCTGGTTTCAGCCCAGGCGGCCCAACCTAGAGGGGAAAGCGCGCGCGCGCTCGCGCCTACGAAGGAGACTTTGCGCAGAGGTCCTCGGGGTTTTGGCTAACTGTGAACGAGTTCTTTCACTGTTTCTTGTGTCGCTGACAGATTGCAGAAAAGTCCTCCGGTTTCTATGTCTTCGCAGGGGGATGTCCTCGACGGCGCTCCGCACGGGAAGCTTAACTTCGGTGAGCTAGACCGGCCAGAGGGGGCCAAGACCGGTGCTCCCGAGCAGCGGACACAAACCTGGATCTACCCCGACCGTTTCCCCCAACACAATTTCATTAGTGGCTACAAGGTTTGTTCTAGCCACGGCAACCATGAACATGGCGGACTGATGAGCATGTTCCCGTGGATTCATGGCGGTCTAGTACAATTAATGGGTTCGGGGAGCAACACCATCATGTAAAGATGCTAGAAAAGGAACAAGGAGGGTATGAGCAGACCTGGGGAGGGCTGGCCACGGCAGGATGTGATTCACAGCGGCGGAGACCGAAATTGGGGGAAGTTCGAAATTCATGAGTTCTGGCGAACGATTGCTAACGATTCTCAGTGGCTGGGTGGGTGACGATCTTGCGGGGCTGGTGGGGGCTTCAATTTATAGGGCTCAACGGCGGTGGCCGGGAATTTGGATGACGATGCACGGCGGTCGGAAAGGGCAGGGAGTTACTGATGCGCACGAACCCGTGTCTAACGTCGTGGCGACCTCACCGGCGACGATGGGATAGCCCCAGAGAGTCACGACAACACGGTGGAAAGGCAGAGCCACGCGGCACAAGGCCGAGAGGCGGTGGTTCACCGGCGAGCCAATCCGCCCCAGCCGCAAAGCAGAAGAGTGCGGCGGTGAGTCACCGGAGTGACCTCCAGCCGTTGAGCTACTACCTGGCAGACTTATCTAGTTACTGACGACGTGAATCGCAACGGCGGCGCGCGTGAATCTTTGCGCCGAGAGGTCGCCGGCGGCGAGGATCCGACGTTGGTAGCCTGATCTTTATCGGGCTACTGTACCATCGAAGTGGGATTCAGTTGGCCTGACAGTCAATATTTAGGCTTGATTTGCTCACAAATCCCTATGGTAACATACTCTATGCTCCGCAGCAAAGTTGGAGAGCTATATACCATCTATATTTTGACTATAGGGATTGAACTCATTTGATCACTAGATCAAGGTTAAATTCAAACCCAAAAATGGCTCTGTTACACTGAAATTCTGAATTTCAGAGTTCCATTAGCCTGACAGTCCAACTTTAGGCTTAATTATCTCCTAGATTCTCTTAACAACTATGCTTACACTCTTAAGCAAAGTTGTTCTCCTTTGTTTGGTCAACAAGTTTGATGTGGGAACCTAGGGCAAAAACCCTATAGTTTGAAAGTTACAAAGCTCAAAAGTTGAGCCCTCAAATCTGAAATTCAGACTTAGAGTGAAATTTCAATTGGGGTCCTTTTTGCAAATGAATCCAAAACTTAGGGTTTGGCTTGTAAATCTTCCCAAATGTGAACCATGTGACTTTATATGCTTTAACATAGTAGTTTTTACACTTTAGTCCAAATGTGCATAATTTTTGCACATAGGCCCCTAGGGTTTGTACTTAGGGTTTTCCAGGGTTCAAATGGGGATTTTTAGTACCTCAGGGGTATAAATGTGATTCAAGTTCATTTTTGGGAACATTTTATGACTATTCCCCTAAAGCTTTTAGGTTTTCTCAATTTGGTTAGGTTTTACCCCCTTTAATCCCTATTTAGGGTTAAGTTCCCTATTCAAGGTTCTATTTGCAAAATGCTATAACAATACAACTTGTTTGAAATTTTTACCTAGTGAATGCACTCTAGGTGTGTCAAACATATGCAATGCCAATGTTTATGATGTCATGCTCAAGTTTTAGTTGCAGTAACACCAGGGGTGTTACAGGGGCTTTACCTAAACCAATCAAAGTTTTAATTTCCTTAATTTTCTCATCGGACTCTTGTCCTTTACGAATCTCTTCTTCCAAAGTAGATTCAACTTCCATAACTGTTTCTTCTACATTATTGAGCATACCAAGGTTGAGTTGTTCCATTTCCCAGCACAATTCTTGTGACATCAAATGAGTAGTGATGTTGTTCACTTGACCCTTACGGCTCAAAGCATCAGCTACTACATTTGCTTTTCCGGGGTGATATTGTATTTCCAAATCATAGTCCTTAATCGACTCAAGACATCTTCTTTGTCTTAGGTTGAGTTCTTTCTGAGTGAATATATATTTCAAGCTTTTGTGATCCGTGAAGATTTTGCACTTGTTTCCAATCATATAGTGCCTCCAAATTTTCAAAGCGTGCACTACGACAGCTAGTTCCAAATCATGCGTCGGATAATTCTTCTCATGCTTTCTCAACTGCCTTGAAGCATAAGCTATTACTTTTCCTTCTTGCATTAGCACACATCCAAGTCCAAGGTGTGATGCATCGCAATACACATCAAATCCCTTGTGGATGTCTGGCATTACCAATATTGGTGTAGTGGTTAACCTTTTCTTGAGTTCCTCGAAACAATTCTGACAAGCTTCATCCCATTTGAACTATTTACCTTTCTCCAGTAGAGAGGTAAGTGGTTTCACTAACTTGGAAAAACCTTCAATAAATCTTCTATAGTATCCTACCAATCCAAGAAAACTTCTGATCTTTGACGCATCCTTTGGTTACTTCCAATCTAGTATCTCACTTATCTTTCCTGGGTCCACTTTAATTCCACCATCGGTAACGATATGCCCTAAGAAAGCAACTTCCTTCAACCAAAAATCACACTTCGAGAACTTTGCGTACAGTTGGTTGTCACGAAGCTTTTGTAGGACTAGCCTTAGATGATCTTCATGTGTTTCTTCATTCGGAGAATATATCAGTATGTCGTCAATGAATACGACCACAAACTGATCCAGATATTCCATGAATACTTTATTCATCAAGTTCATAAAGTATGCTGGTGCATTAGTCAGTCCAAACGACATGACCAAAAACTCATATAATCCATATCTTGTCGTGAAGGCTGTCTTCGGTACATCTTCTGCTCGAATCTTTAACCGATGATATCCCGATCTCAGATCTATCTTCGAGAATATCTTAGCTCCCTTCATTTGATTGAATAGATCTTCAATCCGAGGTAGTGGGTATTTATTCTTGATGGTTACTTCATTCAAACTTCTATAATCAACACACATTCTCCTCGAACCATCCTTCTTGTTCACATATAGCAATGGGGCTCCCCAAGGGGATGAACTTGGGCGAACGAAACCTTTTTTAGTAATTCTTCTATTTGTTTGTTTAGTTCTACTAAATCTTTGACATCCATTCTGTATGGTCTTTTTGAGATGGGTGCGGTTCCGGGTAATAATTCAATAGAAAACTCTATATCACGGTCAGGTGGCATACCTGGTAATTCCTCTGGAAATACATCTGGGTATTCGCACACTACTTTGATATTTTCCAAGGGCTTTTCTTCCAAGTGATTGATCACTGTTTTCCCTTTTTCATCTGTTGACTTGTCTATGTTAACTTGGATTCTTTCACCTTGAGGACTTGTCAACTTAATTGTTCCATTGGCACACTGTATCACTCCATCACAACTTTTCAACCAATCGCATCCAAGAATCACATCAATACCGTTGGATCCTAGGACCACTGGGTTGACTGAAAAATGTATTCCTTGAATCTTGAGATTAACATGGGGGCATGAGTGTGTGGCCTTCATGTCACCTCCCGGTGAACTAATATGTAACATCTTCTTAAGAGGGTACTTAGGTATGTTGTGTTTTTCCACGAATGACTCAGTTATAAACAAATGAGATGCTCCAGAGTCTAATAAAACTGATGCAGGTATGGAGTTAACAAGGAACATACCATACACTATGTCGACATCCTCAGGTACTGATTCTGCGGTGATGTGATTGACCCTTCCTCTGCTCTGGTTCTGCGGTGTCTTATTCTGAGCAGATTCACGAGCGGGGGTGTTCTGGTCATTTCTCTGGTTATTGCTTTTCTGGGGTGTCTACTGGTTGCGCCTTGGGCAGTTGTTAGCATAGTGGCCTAGCTCACCGCACTTGAAGCAGCCATTGGGTTGGATAGGTGCGTTGTTGCTTCTGGCCTGCGTGTTACTGGCGCCACTTTGATGGTTCTGTGAACTCCCACCAGACCTCTGGTTGGTCTGAGAGTTGCTCCTTTGCTGGTTCTGACTCTGATTATTTCTCTGGCCTTGCTGTCCAGAGCGTTGCACTTGATAATTGTTTCCGCCTTGATTTCCAGAGCGGAACTGTGAACCTTAAGCGTTGTTCGGGCGAGTGTTCCTGCTGGACTGACCTTGAAATTTTCTTTTGTGGTCAGATAATTCCTTTCTTTTGCTTTCAAGGCCAATTGCCTTGTTCAACAATGTCTAGAAGTTGGGAAATGTATGACTCTGAAGTTGGTAATTCAGAGGTCCAATCAGTCCTTCCAGGAAACGCTCTTGGCGCTTCTCATCTGTGTCCACTTCTTCAGGGGCATAGCGTGAAAGCTGAGTGAAGCGATCACGATACTCGCTGACAGACATATTCCCTTGAGTAAGGGAAAGGAACTCCTTCTTCAACTTCATAATTCCTGAGGGGATGTGATGAGCGCGGAAGTTCTCCTGAAACTCCTGCCAAGTTATTGTATTCGCGTTGGGATGTGTCGCTATGAAGGCATCCCACCAGTCGGACGCGGAACCCTCGAGTCTTCCCAAGGCGTACAAGACCTTCTCCCGGTCGTTGCACTGAGTGATGTCCAGCTTCTTTCCAATGACCTTGAGCCAGTCATCGGCATCCAGAGGATCAACAGCATGAGAAAATGTTGGTGGGTGATGACTCATAAAATCCCGGTGCTTATCTCTGGCCGGGGGTGCATACTGCTGTTGTTGCTGATGTTGTTGGTTCTGTTGGTTCTGCTGAATTTGTTGAACAGCCACAGTGAGTCCTTGCAGAATCTTCATCTGGGCGGAATGAATTGCTCCATGTTGGGATTCGGTGGTGGTGGTATCTGTTGACCACGCTGGTTCCGGTTGTTGTTGGGTCCTTGACGAGCGTTCACCATCTGATTGGTTAGGAAGTGAACATCTTAGAGGAGTGAAGAGTAGAAAAGATTCTAGAGGGGAAATCCAAAGTTTATATTTTTATATTTTTTATGCTCTTATGGCCATCATTCCATAAGACCATTGCACTCAAACAAAGATCCAACTCAAACATTTCAATCAATCACCATCACATGGTTGGTATTTATTAATAGGATAACTTAAAAAGAGTATCATCGTCTAACGCGAAGCATAACTTATTACATCATATCTCAAAACACCTAAAGCAGCCTAGTGACGGATTCGGGCTCTCCATAGCGCAGCCTCTTGCGGGGAGGAGACAATGCCATGGCGGGGACCTGAGCTTCGGGCGGATCTAGTCCTTGCAGTTGGGCTTCCAGGGCTGCAATCCTGGCATGGGCATTCTCCAGCTCCAAGTGCACCCTAGAGAGATCCAGGGTGGCACTGTCCAGGTCGATGTTGAGACCGGCCACTACACCAGCTAGGGTGTTGAGGCGATCCTCACCAGCTTCACCTGGGACGATGCTAGTCTGACTTCCTCCACGCAGACGCTGAGGAAGATGCCTGAACCTCGTGTTCTACAACTGCTGCCGGTAGGTGTGGCTGAGCGACCATAGGGTCCGACGGGCAGCGTCGCTAACCGAGGCAGTGTAGGTGGACAGTGGTGTCAGGGACTCATGAGCAGACAGAGTCCTGAATCCCCTATCCCCTGCATCCATCACCCTGACGTGGATGCGAGTGATGTAGTAGCAAGATCGGGGAGGCTCGCTCACTCGCCTTGTTTCGTACAGGGGGCAGACGTAGGTGCCTAGCACGTGCAGCACTTCTTGCAGTAGGTTGGGGAAGTGCCCCGTCTCAAACATTGATGTATAATGTTCGACAACAGGACCAAACCCCATGAAGTAGTCCTGCTGGGCGTAGTCAGCTTCCTCGTGGACGTGTTCGTCTCCACCTTCTTCGTCATCATCATCCTCGTCATCGTCGTCTCCGGAGTCGTAGGGGTCATCGCCTCCAGGTGTAGGTGCTTGGAAGGCTGGTGCAGGCGGTGCTGACGTCGATGACCTAGCTACGAAGGCCAGGGACTCTGCCAACGGGGTAGGCGTCGATAGCTGCTCCTCCGAGCTATCCTCTAGATTGACTACATTCTCCACTCGGATGGGAGGGAGATCCACCGGAACTTCCTCGACTACCACTGGGTAGACCAAGATCTACCGGGGCGGAGGGGCGTAGCTGGTGTTGATGCAGGTAGTTTGGAGAGTACAAACCATCCAGGGGCGGAGGGCCCATTATGGCTTATTATGGCCCAAGCCACACCAAAAAAAACAGATCCGCCGGCCCAGCATCTAAAACCTAATCACTACCGCTCCGAGCGACCGCTCCTCCGCTCGCCGTCCGCCGCCCTCATCACTGCCGACCTGCCGTCCGCTCAGCTGGCCAGGCGGCCAGCCGCTGTCCCGCCTGTCCGCTTTGGTTCCTGTTTCCCCACAGCTCCCAACTCTCTATATCTCAATCTCTTGTTCATCTACCGTTTCTTGCTTTGACGCAAACCAGATCAATCTGTGGCTGTTGTTTCCATCGGAGCTGTTGAGGTTTGTCTTCTTCTTGGCCAAAGACATGGCGGCGGCGAACGGAGCTGCCGGTGCGGTGCTGTTCAGCGAGGAGGACCTGAGGGAGGTGAGCGGGGTGCGCTAGGGTGAGGACTTTGTGGAGGTGACGTGCGGATGCACCAGCCACCGCTACGGCGACGCCGTCGGCCGCCTCCGCGTCTTTGCGTCACGCGACTTGGAGATCAACTGCGAGTGCATGCCCGGCTGCCGCGAAGGTCCGTCCCAGGCCCAGCCACCACTTCCATCCCTTTGCTTCTCTCTTCAATAGCTGTGTCTGTGTATATCGATTTAAAGTCATTGTTGTTTCTATAGATGAGAAATGTGTCGGTAGGTGTGTAGAGCCATACCTAAAATTTTTTTCGTCCTCTGCCACTGGAACCATCTATAAGAGAAGAGTCAACTCAGTTGAAATTTTAAAGAGGTAAGGCTGATAAAATAAGTTATAAGAATGAAATTAGCAAGTTTTGAATAACTAGGCTTTCCATTTCTAACTAGTCTAACGACCTAGGGTCAGCATAGCTTTGATACCACTTCTGTCACACCCGGTTCCAGGGGGTAGAACCGAGCGCATAGCATATGTGTGCCAGGATCCATTTCCATACATATGTTGACGTCACAAGTGTAATATATCAAAAGACAATGCAATAAAGGCGTAAAGAGAGTATAATACTTTATTACATCATCTAAAACATTGTATCTTTAACAAGTATCACATCAAAGTAAGGCGGAAATAAACAACTGGGCAATCTCCCACAGGAAGATGACCGGCGCATCGTTAGACTTAGAATTCATCGTCGTCGATAAAATCTCCATCAAAGTCTCCAGCATCACCCCCTGATCAAAATATTAGCAAGGGTGAGCTCACTTATGGTCGGGGCTCAACAAGTGGGGGAAAAATTGATGCAGGTATAACAAGGTGAGGCTAAGGTTGAGCAGTAAACATTTTAGTTGGTCAACATTTTATTAACAACACCTGTCTTACTAATAAGTGTAAATCCCAAATATCCCATTTAAACGAAGGAATATGAATATAACAAAAACACTTAAGTGAAACCACTTAAGCAAATTATTGGCAGATCATCGAATCTCAATTTAATTCTATCTTCAAGTTCAATTATCATGTGAGGAGTCCAGGCCGCTCTTAACCCAGAGCACGGCTGATATATCAGTTTTACACTCTGCAGAGGTGGTACAACTTTACCCACAAGCCATGTATCCCATCTAGCCTAGGTTGATCGGACCCTTAAACACTGCCGAGGTGAATGGCTAGGGATCCATTATGAGGCTTTCACAAAATACACTTAATACGAAGCAACCCGCTAAGGTTTCTAAAGACGATGGTGGTGGCCCCCTGGGTGAGGTACCTTAGCCAAGCATACGTCCCCATGTTAACGTGGGCCGCCAGCACCTACCGCTCCACCTCTTGCCCATGTTTCAGGTAAGGTTGCTAGGCACTAAGCATATAGAGCTAATTACCAAAGCCAGAGCCATGATAGCACTCGTGGTTGCACTGTTATCCTGGGTGGTCACTCCATGTTCCAATTAATTTGAAATAATGTTATCTTAACCATCGGGTTAATGCCATAATTGCCAATTAAATTTTTGGAACATTAATACCAATTGATGAGTGACATTAAAAATCATTAAGTTGAACAGTAGCATAAATCTTGCAAAGCTTAATTATTTCCCCAGGTTAATCAAGGAATACAGTTGGTAAATCTAGGAAATCCTTAATTAGGTAAAACCCATCAAATTATGCAGTATATCAAAAAGTAAACATTGTTATATGCAATGAGTGGGTACAAAAAGAATATGCAGAGGGAGAATCCACTTGCCTTGCTCAAATGCGTCATGCGGATCATCCTCGAACGAATTTGGTTCGTCTACCACACCGTCAGGCTCTAATAACGTTACACGTCGCCATACAAAAAGAAAACATACACCAATAAATAAACATGCACCATTACATAATCATACATCATTACATGCACATTAACACGTCGCACTTATCACACCTTAAATACGTCCTAAACGCGTAAATACTTATTAATTCAATTATAGTTATTATTGTGAGTCCTAATGATGAATTTATGAGTGGGTGCAATAAAACTAGTATTAATATATTCTAACATCATCAATGAAATTAAATGATAATTATCATCTTTAATACTAATAAATAAATTAATAGCCTTTATCATTTTTATTTCTAACTCAAATTATTTAGTATAGCAAAAATGAATTTAACATTCTAAAAATCCCTATAAATACTAATTGAACTTTTCATAACACAAGTGAGGTTATTTTGACATAAACTAGTATTTTGCTTACTCTAAAAATTTAAGTGCTCAATTTGCGAACATGTTTATTTGACTAGCAAAAATATATATTTCATCGTACTAATGATATTTTCTCCTTTCTTTATAAAAAGAAAATGTTAATAAAATAATTAGATAAATCATCTAGAAATCCTATATTATTCATATGACATGAGTTCTATACCATTTTCTAAATCCATTAAAATGCACCTATAACTATAATTCTCCAAATAGTTTCTAAAGTTTATTATGACCAAATTTGACTACAAAGTTTCCTATCTAGTATTTTTATCACCAACGTGTGACTACTAAATCTACGTCATATTTCTCTAATCCAAAAATCAACGCCACGACTAACATGAAATATCACGGTGTACTAACAATCGCATATCTCTACCAAAAATTCCAGGTTTGCACAACATTCTTGACTACCATGACGAAAGATTTCGCCATGACTGCGATATTGCCTCCATATGAAGATATGGTTGCTTCGTAGCTCATCAGGAACTGCTTTGGATCTGAGTGCCCGTCATAGATGGGGAGCTAAGGTGGCTTGTAAGATGTGGGCCAAGGTGTAGCCTGCAGTTCTGCTGACAGAGGAGAAGCATGACGAAAGATTTCGCCATGACTGCGATATTGCCTCCATATGAAGATATGGTTGCTTCGTAGCTCATCAGGAATTGCTTTGGATCTGAGTGCCCATCATAGATGGGGAGCTGAGGTGGCTTGTAAGATGTGGGCCAAGGTGTAGCCTGCAGTTCTGCTGACAGAGGAGAAGCATCATCAAAAGCAAAATTTCCATGATGGAAATCGTCATACCATTCATCCTCGTTGAAGAAGCCTTCTTGGTGAAGCTCCCTATGTTGGGGCCTTCGCTCTTGTTCATCTTGAGCAAGATAGCGTACTTCTTCAGTGGCTTTGTCAATCTGCCTTTGGAGATCAACTAGTCAAGCCATCTTTTCTTTCTTCCTTTGTACTTGTTGATGAAGCATCTCCATGTTTCTAATTTCTTGGTCCAACTCGTCCTCCTGGGGTGTTGGACTAGTGGCCTTCCTCTTCTGGCTTTGGGCCTCTCGAAGAGAAAAGGTTTCTTGGTTCGGGTCCAGCGGCTGGAGAGCAGCAACCCCTATCGCTGAAGCTTTCTTCGGTGGCATGACGAAGGTCAATGCTTGCCGAAGGTGGTCGAAAAGAGTTCACCGGAGGTGGGTGCCAATGTTGGGCACTTGTTCTCAAATGCTATGAATTAAGAGCAAGGCAACACGAAAAATGTTAAACTTTAAAGTCCTTCGTCCTTCGAAGCATTATTTCCCTTGGGATATAATGATCTTCGGAGGAAGGTTATGAAGGACATACCTTCAGCAGCATAACATATAATGATGAAGAAGGAATCATATAAAATATAAAATAACATAAACAATCATGTATTATTATCAACTCATTTATATTTTATTATTATGGAAAATAGAAATGATATCAAATTACAAATGTACCTTCGGCTTGATAGAAGGTAAAAGTACAAGCGTGACGCAAAAGCAAATGCCAAGTCAGTGTGAACAGTACGGGAGCACTGTTCATCTATTTATAGGCACGGGACGCAGCCCATGTAAAATTACACCCATGCCCTTTATATTTGCTAATGGCTCTATAGTAACCCATCGAGGTCTGAATAGCCTTTTCCTTTTTAAGTCGATTTCCTTTTCTGCTATCATGCCGAAGCTCTCCTGCACATAGCTTCGGCTCTACACCAACCTTCGTATTCTTTGTGCTTCTTCACACTGTGGTTCTGATCCGAGCCCGAAGATACCTGTTCATGTATTATACTCTAGAAACATTGTTAAATCATGTTTTTGAGGACCTTCGGAAGCCGAAGGCCCCCAACAGATATCCCACCATTAGAAATGATATGTCCAAGGAATGGTACTTCATCAATCCAGAACTCGCATTTGCTGTACTTGGCATAGAGTTGATTATCTCGTAGCTTCTGTAGCACCAATCTCAGATATTCCTCATGATCACTATCGCTCTTGGAATAAATAAGAATATCATCGATGAATACCACGACAAATCTATCAAGATACTCCATGAATACCTTATTCATCAGATTCATAAAATAAGCTGGTGCATTAGTTAGTCCAGATGGCATAACTGTGAACTCATATAAACCATATCGGGTTGAGAAAGCCGTCTTGGTAATATCAGTTAGCCTAATCTTCATTTGGTGGTAACCCGATCGGAGATCAATCTTTGAGAATACCGTTGCTCCTCTCATCTGATCGAATAAATCCTCAATGCGGGGTAACAAATACTTGTTCTTCACAGTAACATCATTAAGAGATCTATAATCCACACACATCCGCTGTGATCCATCCTTCTTCTGTATAAACAGAACCGACGCTCCCAAGGTGAGGAACTCGGACGAATGTACCTAGCCTCTTGTAACTCCATTAACTGCTTCTTAAGTTCTTTTAACTCTTCTACGGACATCCTGTATGGCCGTTTAGAAATAGGGGCAGTCCCAGGTAAGAGATCAATGACAAACTCAACTTCCCTATTTGGTGTCATCCCTAGTAACTCCTCTGGAAAGACATCCAGAAAATCCCTAACCACACGGATGTTATCACCAACAAACTTTCCATCTACTAAGAATGCCGCAAGTCTGGTAGTGGTAGTTACTGCAATTTCAACTTCAAATCTTTCTTCTTTAGGGCTAGTGAGTTCTACAGTACCCCTACCACATTGTATAATGACCTTTGCCTTTCTTAACCATAACATACCAAGGATCAGATCTATATTGCTTTCCTCTAATATTATAGCAGTAGCCCAGAATTCTCTTCCCATAATTGTCAATGTCAATTTATGTGTCATGTAGCTCGCCTCAACAGGCCCCTTAGGTGTAATTACTATCATTGGTGTTTTCATATTTTTTAGTGGTAACTCATTTGTGTTGGCATATCGAGCAGACATGAATGAATGTGTAGCACCAGAATCAAATAATATTGTTGCAGGAATTGCATTAATGTAAAACATACCAAGTGCGATGTTAGCTCCTTCGGCAGTAGCATCAGCGCTGACCTGATTAACCCTAGTAATAGAGAATCCATTGCCAGATCTCGGAGTCTGCTGCTTGTTCTGCACAAGTGTTGTAGCACTCCTCTGCGGACAAATATTAGCATAATGACCAGTCTTACCATACTTGTAGCATGTGGTACCAGCACTCTGTCCTGAGAATTTCACTAGGGTGCCAGTGGGGGCAGCCTGACGAGTCGGTGGAGTCCCCTGAGGTGTGTGCTGAGCTGGGCGCTGGCCTCCACCAGTTCGAACTGGTGTACCTTGGGGTGGAACATAGCGAGGACGAACATTGCTGCTTCCCTGACCCTGGGACATAGCCTTCCTCTTCAGATCTCCCAACTGAACACGCTTGTGTTCAATAGCTAGGGCCTTGTCAAGCAGCCTCTGGAATGACGGAAAGGTGTGAGCCACTAGAGCATACTACAGAGGTCCATTAAGTGCATATCTGGATAGCTGGATAAATTTGTCGCGGTACTCGCTTACTGACATGCTCCCCTGCTTCAGCGACAGAAACTTTTTCTTCTTAATCTTCATCAGTCCAGCAGGTATGTGATAGCTCCTGAACTGTGTAGTGAACTCTGCCCAAGTAATAGTATCAGTAGCATCGTGGGCAGCAGTGTAGGAATCCCACCAATTAGCAGCAGGACCAGTAAGTCGACCAGAAGCATAGAGAACCTTCTCCCGGTCAGAGCACTGTGCAATGTTCAACATCTTCTCCACATACTTCAGCCAATCATCAGCATGCAGAGGATCTGGAGAACTAGAGAACGTCGGTGGCTTGTGGCTCATGAACTCCTAGTGCTTGTCCCGGGGTGGAACTGGTGGTGGTGGTGGCAGTGGTGCTTGCTGCTGTTGCGCCCTTCGCTCCTAGCGCATCTCCTCTTTCTCTTGGCGCATCTCTTGGCGTTCATGCCGCATCTGCGCATGCATATCTGCCATTGTATCAGCCATCTGCTGCATTATCCGCATCTGGCCTGCAACTGCGGGATCAGCCCCGACTAGTGGAGGATTCGAAGGATTCATCTTGGCTTGCTGTTGTTGCTGTCTAAGTACCCTCCGGTTGAATGGGTTGGCAGGTAAATCAATTCCTCCTCCCTTCCTGGTACTGATCATCTGAGTTAGAAACATATGGTAAGAAAGAAAGGATTGTAGACAAGGCAGGTAATTATGAGGCATGTTACTTTGGGGGATTTATTAGCTAAGTAGATTAATGTTTTACCCACTAAAGCTAATTCATTACCTTATGGTGGTACATGCTAAGATGTCCATTTATAATATCACAATCAATCAAAGAAGCAAACCAGACATTTATCATCAGAACAATCAACCAACATTTTAAAATAGAGAAAATAGTTTTAATTTTGTCTTAGGTTTCCTATCTCTTAAAAAAGTCATAAATGTCGGATTCCAAGGTGTGAAATCCATCTTGTCTTAGAGTAGAAAAGATAAGAGTAATCAGAGTAGAACAGCAAAAGGTGAGACGTAATCAAGATAAGATGAGTATAGAAGGAATCAGAGAAGGTAAGTAGGTAATGGTTTTGTCCATTTCTATCTAGGTTTCGTCCTACAGTCAACATTTCCTCTGATACCACTTCTGTCACACCCAGATTTAAGGGAGAAAGCTAGATGCATCTCATACATGCGCCAAAGAAGACAACATATATAATAACAGAGTGTATAGAGATAAATCTCACAATAACATCAGAGTACTTATTACATTGCGGAAGTCTTACAATATAAAAGATAAATATAAAACGAACTAAGGATCATCCTTGGCACCAAAAACTCAACTAGGAGACACCACCTAGATCAGATCAAACTCCTCGTTGTGTGGCTCCTCTTGAACCATCTATTCTTCTCCTGTGGGGGGGTTTGAGATAGCAAGGGTGAGCTCACACATGATCATAACTCAACAAGTTGTGGGGAACTAGTGTGCATGAACTCACCAAAGGTGGGAGTTCATGTGATGTGTAAGGCTGATCAATAATAGGGGTTAAAGCTGAGCATTGCTTTTAATAAGTTGGTCAAATTTTATTAGGAGTTACTAAGTGTAAGTGAATACCAAACCATAATAAGAATAATAGAACAAAATTAATAAATAATCCCATGCAATGCAAATGATAAATTGAATTTCATTCCATAAATTAATCATATGAGTGTCCGAGCCACTCATGACCGTGAGCACAGCTAGTATACTAGTTTTACACTCTGCAGAGGTTGTACCCTGTACCCACAAGTCATGTATCCCATGTCGCTAGGGTTTACAAGGCCCTTAGACACTACCGAGGTGAATGGCTAGGGATCCACTACGAGGCCTTTACAAAGTTCCACTAGCTTTCGAAAACCCGCTACAGTTTATGGGAAGAGCACTTGCAAGAATCCCTTGTCTAACCGCCATCGCAGCAAAATCAACCCGAGAACCCCCTGCATGCAACTCCCCTACTGCCCTTGCCCCTTTCGGGTAAGGTAGTCTTCCACTAGCTTTCCTAGTTAATTAGCCAAGGGTGTCCCATTAAACCCTTGTAGTGGCACTATTTTCCCAGGTGGTTCTCCATGTTCCCATTAACAATAATGATCTTCACATGAACATAAATAAAATAACAGAATAATTGGAACAAGGATATATTGAAATATTAACCCAAAACCATGTAAAGCAATAGCATAACTACCCAAATGATTCAGGGGTAAACAAGGTAAAAACATAAACAGTCTAGGGTGATCTATTGGGTCCCATCAAAATTAAACCTATGCATTAATGAGTGATAATAAATAACATTATTGGGTAAAAAGTGGTCAAGGGCACAACTTGCCTTCAATGAGCTCCTGCTCAGCAACTTCTATCTGCTGGGCACCAGGATCCTCAGCTACTAGCTCTTCTACTCGCCACAATGCAAACAAGTACAATATATAGAGAAAATTAACATCACACCAAACATGTAAACAAAATACATAATAATAATCTACACATTAAAATAAGATCCTAGGAACAAAAATCATTAATTTTGGAGTTATAGATTTTAAGTTATGAATTTCTGAAGATTTCATGTGCTTGATATATGATTAATTGAGAAATTAATTTTACTACTGTTTTAATGTCAAAATAGTGGCACTATATGATAGACAATAATATTACAAAAATATAGGAATTGAAATGGATTAATTTGGACGAAGCATGAATTTTCTACAAATTAAACAAGTTCTAACATTTATTTATACATTAAAAATCAATTTTTGTTATTAATTTCCTATTTTCATTAGTCTCTGGATTGGGCGCCGATTAATAAAAAGCCCGGGGTCTAACCTGTAAAAATTCCCTAGACTCAGGTTACTATTATGGTGGACGGCGGGTTCTATTTAAGAAAATGCAGGGGCTTATTTATCAATTGGAAGAGCCGAAGGGGTAACGCGTGATGTCGGCCGTTGGATTCAAATATCGCGACCAGGATTAGATTCCGCCGTGGCTAACTCGGGGTGTAACCAGAACCAATGGATCAGGATTCAACGACAAGGATCCTAGATCTCATTCTATTCGTCAGATCGGTGATCAATGGCTTCGATTTAATGTCGTGAAGGGGTATCCCCAGCTTCTAATCAGAGCCATTAACCCCTAGATCAATGGCTCACACGACCCTGTCGCTACTCCGCACCAGTAGTTGCCGGACTTGGGCGGCGGATCCCATTCCAACGGCGGCGAGCCTACCAGAGTTTTGCCACTAGGCGCTACGGGGTCCCATTCTCTATCCCGAATAGTGCTACGCGAAGAAAATAGCATGGCAGACTATATGAGTAGCAACTCACCAGAGTTAGGCACGGCAAGCACCGATATTCCCGGCAATGGCAGATCCGCGGCGCAATCTGAATTCCGATGAGCAATTCCCATGGAGCCGGGCCGTTCTAGGCGGGGGTGAATCACACGCAGCCTTCAGAGTCAGGTAGCAGACAGCCCGCGTGCATTCATAGGGCCGGAACAGCGGCAAGATGCGATGGCCAGCGGACCAACCTCCGCCTCGTGCTGGCAAACGACGGCGGTACAACTTAGGGTTTGGGAAGGAGGCGAGGTCTATGAATGCGGGCGTACGGATGCGCATGAGGAGGAAGGAGCGGCTGTCGCTATTTATCTAGGGAATACCCGGTCGCTAGACTCGACCTTCGCGCACGCCAGCTGCGGGATGTCGTTCGGCCAGGTTGGGGACGATACGGACGAAGCCAGCCCACGCGTCGGTGAGAAGGTGAGGCGAGCGTGCGCGAGAGACTGACAAGTGAGCCCCAGTGCTCAGCGCTAGAAGCGGTCTCCTCCACGCACGGGTTGTGGGTTTGGTGCGTGGGACCCGCGGAGCAGTGGGTGGCGTGATTGACTAGTGGGGCCCTTGTGTCGGTGCGTCCGCTTGGCTGATGGGCCGCGCGGAGCAGTGGAGAGGTTAGGTGGGCCAGAATTGGTGGTGTTGGCTCAGTGCAGTTTTCTTTTTCTTTTCTGTTTTCTAATTTCTTTCCTCTATTCCCAAATTCAATTTGAATTCAAATCTAAATTCTAACCTTGTGCCAATTTTATCCTCTAATTATATTGTGACCTTAAAAGTACTAATATTGGAATTATATAAATTTTCTTTATATTTTATATGCTTTCTCCTTTTTCTTTTCTCCCCTTTTCCTCATTTTCCAATCCAATTTCAAATGTAGGTTTTTAATCTAAATGTTCAACTCATGGTTATATTCCAATTAGTGTTATTATTTTTATTATTTAAATGCACAAACAAAACTCCAATATGATGCATATTTTATTGAGGTGTCTTATTTAATTCTTTAAAAGTGATTATTTTCCATGAGGCAATGAGTGGACGACAAAGCACATAATGAGATCAACTCATATGTAATTTTGGGTATTACAGCAACCAAGGGGCCAAATACGAAAATATCCCTCTTGAGCAAAATAATACTTCGAAAATCAGGAAAATTCAGAAAAAATCAAACAGCAACCGCTCATCGATCATCACATCACACGTACGGATAGTTGTGTGAACATTAGAAAAAATGTTTAAAAATAGCACATAAAGTTTAATTTGAATAAAATCTAATATCCAACAAAGTTAATCCATCCATCACCATATCACATAAAATCATCTCCATTTACACGTATAATAGACAATTTAACATAAAAATGAAGTACAAACCTCTTTATTAGGAACTTTGGCACTAAAATAAATTATGAGTTTAACTCCTTTTTCACAAGCTTCATGTGGACTGCCATTGCATTTTCCTTCTCGGCGAACACAAGGTTGACTTGTCCCTTGTGGTTCGGATTGGTGATGAGTGATTGTTAACGGGTAGCACCATGGGGTAGTCAGTGGAACCAGCTCACCAAGTTGAACAAGCCCCTCGGGGGCTAGTGTTGGAGCGAAGGCCGTCCGCCCCTCGTTCGGTCTACTTAAAATATAAACTGAGCAGGTTACATCAGTCACAGGAAGCGAAGGGTACCTCAACCCGCACTGAAGACAGTGCCTCGGTCAGAGAACTGACGAAGGCTTGGGGGCGAAGGGACCAGTCAGCCATAGCGGGGGCTCTTTAAGACTTCGCTTGCCATGACTCCGGATGCAAGCCTTGACAAGATTCGAAGACCCAACGCTTCAAGCGAAGATCGTCGCTCCTATCCGTGTGGATTGTAAAATGGGCCCACGCAGCGCCCTGCTGGCTGTAACACTCTGAATTTAGGGTATAAAATTTCACATCGCCTCGTGAATCAATAACGAGGATCATTTGGTCATGAGCGTGTGAAGGTCAAAGCAACCAGTCCGCAAGTTAAGCTTGTCAAGTCAAAGTTAACTCGAAAATGCCGAGGACGACCTATGAACCAACCTTATCGTTCTTGCTAGCCTCTTCTTGAATCTCGGGGGCGAGATTCTGTTAAGGGGGTTAGATTTGTAACATCCTGAATTTGGGGTATAAAATTTCCTTTCTAATATCCACCAAATTCAGGTGTTACCCTCTTTCTTCCCTTCTTTTCTATTTTTTAAATGGTGGGGAGTTATTTTGTTATATATATAGGTGTGAGCCTAGTAAAATAAAACCCCATTCGAGTCTCGAATGTTGCATCACATGCTGGAGCACATATTTAGATTGATAAACTTATTTGGTATGTATTTATTTAACTTGCGTGTCATGCTCGGGTTTGAATTTAAGCAGAAAGACAAGAAAATGAGCAAGGTAAAAAAAGGGAAAATCATCCCGAGCCCAACTCCCCCTCCCAGTCGCGGACAGGCCTTTTTCCCCTCCGCTCGCGTGGCCCAGCGGCCTACTCGGCCCATCCGACGCGCTCGGCCCGTGTGGCCCACCTAGCTCCGCGCTCCACCGCGCTGCACCGCGCCCAGCGCTCACTCGCGCATGCGCAAAGGAGCGCTGCTGTCGCCGTCGCCTGGAAGTGGGCCCCACCACCTATTCCTCTTCTCCAAACCGCCTCCCACGCATGTCTCGTCCATGTCAGTCCCATTTGAACCCCCAGCACCCCATTTCCCTCTCACTCTCCCTCACACACGACCACACCTCCGCTGCCATCATTGTCGCGCCATTCGCCGGAGCCCGCTGTCCACACAGCCCGCTTGTGCGGCAGCGCCGCTGCCTGGAGCCCCGTCACCCGTCCGAAATCGTCGTCCGTCCCCGGAGCTCCATCCCGCAGGTGAGCCCTTCTCCTCCTTCCTCCCTACTGTGCGTCGAGCCCCTGGCCGCACGTGCCGTCGGTGAGCGCCGGCGCCACTAGCCAGCCTACCCTGCACGCGCTATCGACCTTGCCCTCGACCTCTCACGATCCTAGCCGCATGCCGTCTCCTCTTTGCGTGTTGGTGCGCTCACTGCCTGCTCCCTTGGCCACACCTTGTCGCACTGCCCTAGTCGGCGAGTCTTGCAGCGTCAAGGTCCATGAGCATGCAGGCATGCAGGGGCACGCGGTTTGTGCGGGTGCACCATCTAAGGAAACTACCTTGGCCCCACCTGCTAGGAAACAACCGCCCTCCCCCCCACACACATGGCCACGTGGCATCCTTCCATTGGCTCATGATCCACCATTTCATGTTTGGCACCCACACCAAATCTAGTCTGTTATGCGGGATCTCATATGACGGTAACCATGTGCTCCTCCACATGGTCGAATTCTAGCCAACAGAACCGTAGCACGACATATTAAATCTAAGAATTAATAAATGTGTGCAACATACTATAAATCTGTTTTGACTCGTTTGTTCTAGGTGCACTAACTTCATAACAACGTCAATTTTATATTAGTAACGTTATTTGGTCATGCCGCAAGTTTAATTAATTAACTAATTAATTGTTTGATAGTTATAAATGTCATTCTAAGTAAAACTAGGCTATAGTTTTAATTTATGCTTTTATAAATACCTATTAATGTGATCACGCTAATTCAGATGTTTGCAAATTAATACTTGTTTAGTATAAACACATCATCTATTTAGTATTTCTCGTGTGTCATGTGTGTGCCCCCGGCGCGGCCTGCGCAGCCCCGGGTCAGCCTTTACGCGGCCCTCGCGCAGCAGCAGCCTCACCGTCCTCGTTTCTCGCCGCAAGCTAGTCTGGCCATCCGCCGTCGCCGCGAGGTGAGCATCGTCTACGCGTTAGTAACCTTGTTTCACCATGTCACACGTTTTAAATAATTATTTATGTTTTTGTTTAACTAACTAAAAGGGAAATGGACTTAAACATTTCCTATAATTGATTTTGGTGTTTGAGAACCATCACAAACCTTATGGACTAACTAGTTTACCTAGTTCATCACTTCTCAGGTGTATAAGTTCATCTACAACTATTCTAAGTTGACTGTCCAGAATATCGTAGATTATTCTGGACAGGAGAAGCTTTTTGGAAAAACACATATGCGCGGACCATCCGGGCCCTTGCGGCGGACCGTCCACGACACCAGGGTGAGCCTCGAACAGGAACACTGCAAAAACACAAGTTAACATTACGAACTGTCCAGAGGAGAAGTGAGCACCGTCCGAGACCAAGCGCGGACTGTCCGGCATCAGGCGCGGACCATCCAGTCGTTGAAAAACCAGAAAAACCTGAAGGTGACGGGTTCGGTAAACTTCATATTTACGTCCTCGCGGACCATCTGGGGTGCACAACCGGACCGTCTGCGACTGCTTTATCTGACATCTGACGATGCATTAAATGCACTATAGCCATTGATATAGCCGTTACTGCTGACCATTGCGATTTCAGCCGTTGATGTGCAGAGATGGACCGTCCGGACCAGGAGCTCGGACCGTCCGCGGTCAGCAGAAAAGGAGCTTAAGAAGTGGTTGGAGGCTATAAATACAACCCCAACCACCTCCATTCACTGCATCCAAGCACTCCACTGATACACATTCAATACAAGAGCTAGCAATTCATTCCAAGATACATTCAACTTCCAATCCCTCCAAGTTCCACAATTGAGACAAGTGATCATTAGTGATTAGTGACTTGAGAGAGAGTGATTCGTGTTTCATTTGTTGCTCTTGTTGCTTGGTTTCCTTAATCATCCTTTCCTCATCTCTCTCTAAACTCTAAGTATTTTGTAAAGCTTGCAAGGGACACCTAATTGTATGGTGACCCTTACGGGGTCTTAGTGACCCGTGAGATTAAGAAGAAGCACTCAACCGGTCTAAGTGACCAATTAAGAGAGGGAAAGGGTTGGAATAGACCCGGCCTTTGTGGCCTCCTCAACGGGGACTAGATTCTTTGGAACCAAACCTCGGTAAACAAATCGTCGTGTTCATTTTTGTTGATCTCCACTCGATTTGTTCCCCTCCCTTCCTCTCTCTAAAAATTCCCTTACTCATATAGATTTGAGTTGTCTCCCAAAGTTATCCACATTGATTGAGCAACTCATAGCAAGGAGAACTATCTTTCGCACCTCGAATTATTTCTAACACTAACCCTGGGCATAGTGCATGTTCAAAGTTTATAATTTTTAGGTTTCGCCTATTCACCCCCCTCTAGGTGACTTTTAATTGGTATCAGAGTCAGTGCTTCATTAAGAGTCTAACAACTCGAAGTGATGTCTGGAGATCATGCCAAGAGGGAGATAGTCACCGGCGACAAGGGCGAAGGTTCAAGAAGGAAGAACAATGAAAGGACTCCGTCAAGGGAGTCCTGTGACAAATATAAGGAGGAATCTGCTTCCTCCATCAAGTCACATAGGAAGGGTGACAAGAAGAAAAAGAAAATGAAGAAGGTTGTCTACTACGAGACTAACTCTTCATCAGGTTCCACATCCGGCGCCGAGTCTACTACTTCGAAGCGCCAAGAGCGTAAGAAGTATAGTAAGATGCATCTTCGGTATCCTCTCATTCCTAAACACGCTCCTCTACTTTTGGTACCCCTAGGCAAACCACGATATTTTGATGGTGAAGATTATTGTACATGGAGTGATAAAATGAGGCACCATCTAACCTCACTCCACGAAAGCATTTGGGATATTGTTGAGTTTGGAGCGTAAGCACCATAGGTGGACGACGAGGACTACGACTCTGATGAGGCCGCCCAAATTAGGCATTTTAATTCCCAAGCAACTTCTATACTCCTCGCTTCCTTGTGTCGAGAGGAGTATAATAAGGTGCAATGGTTGAAAAATGCCAAAGAAATTTGGGACATCCTCAAAACGGCGCATGAAGGGGACGAGGTGACCAAGATCACCAAACACGAGACGATCGAGGGAGAGCTCGGTCGATTCGTCCTCAACAAATGAGAGGAGCCACAAACAATGTACAACCAGCTCAAGACGATGGTCAACCAAGTGCGCAACCTTGGGAGCACCAAGTGAGATGACCATGAGATGGT
The DNA here is from genome assembly GCA_029449295.1 of Zea luxurians. Taxonomy (NCBI): domain Eukaryota; kingdom Viridiplantae; phylum Streptophyta; class Magnoliopsida; order Poales; family Poaceae; genus Zea; species Zea luxurians. The sequence goes on along the minus strand of JAOPSE010000022.1, from coordinate 41,682,002 downwards.
CAAAGTTATTCTTATATTTCTTGTTTTTCATAATCCCACTCAAGTGCAACTAATATGTGGAGACCCTAGATATAAACAGATGTCTCCCGAGGAAGTGATTGGCAAGTTTGTGAGCTTTGAACTTATGATCCAAGACTCTAAACACATTGTCAACTTGGAGCAAGGCGCCACCTCCACACCCGAGGTGCAACCCGTTGCATTCAAAGCAACAGAAGAGAAGAAGGAAGAGTCTACACCAAGTAGACTCCCAATCGACGCCTCCAAGCTCGACAATGAGGAGATGGCTCTTATCATCAAGAGCTTTCGACAAATCCTCAAGCAAAGGAAGGAAAGGACTACAAACCCCGTTCCAAGAGGGTTTGCTATAGGTGTGGTAAGTCCGGTCACTTCATTGCAAAATATCCATATACAAGTGACAGTGACAGGGACGACGACAAGAAAGTGAAGAAGTAGATGGATAAGAAGAAATATTACAAGAAGAAGGGTGGCGAGGCACACATGGGGCGGGAATGAGACTCCGACGAGGACACCGCCAACATCGCCATCAACAAGGGCCTTCTCTTCCCCAACGTTGGCCATAAGTGACTAATGGCTAAGGATGACAAAAAGAAGGTACATTCTAGAGATACCCCCAAATATACTGCATCTGATGATGAGGGTAGCTCTAGTAATAATGAAGATGATTTAACTTCTCTTTTTGCTAACCTTACTAAGGATCAAAATAAGAAAATAAATGAATTGATAAAATCCATTAACGAGAAGGATGATCTCTTGGAATGCCAAGAGGACTTGCTCGTTAAGGAAAATAAAAAATTTGTTAAATTGAAAAATGCTTATGCTCTAGAGGTAGAAAAATGTGAAAATTTATCTAAAGAGCTTAGTATATGCAATAATTCAATTTCTTGTCTTAGAATTGAGAATGATGATTTGATTGCTAAGATTGAAGAATTGAATGTTTGCAAACCACCTACATCTACTGTTGAGCATGTCACTGTTTGTACTAGATGTAGAGATGTTAATATTGAAGCTATTGATGATCACCTTGTCATGATTAAAGAAAAAATAATCACATAGCTAAGTTAAATGCTAAAATTGCCGAGCATAACTTAGAAAATGAAAATTTTAAATTTGTTCATAGCTTGCTATATAATGGGAGACGCCCTGACATTAAGGATGGCATTGGCTTCCAACAAGGGAGCTAAAGCAACATCAAGCTTAATGCCCCCAAGAACAGATTGCCTAATTTTGTTAAGGGTAAGGCTCCCATGGTTCAGGATAGAGAAGGTTACATTTTATACCCTGAAAACTATCCCGAGCATAAGATTAGGAGAATCTATGCTAGAAAACCTCATTCTATTTCTCATCATGCCTAAAAAGAAAATTGCAAATGCATCAAATGAGCATTATATTTCATTTAAGACCTTTGATGCATCCTATGCACTAACTAATAAATCAGGCAAAGTAGTTGACAAATATGTTGGGGGCAAACACAAGAGTCCCAAGACTTGTGTTTGGGTACCCAAGGTGCTTGTTTCTAATGTCAAAGGATCCAAGACCGTTTGGGTACCTAAGAACAAGGCCTAAATTTGTTTTGTAGGTTTATGCATCCGACGGATCAAGTTGGATAATCGATAGCGGGTGCACAAACCCCATGACAGGGGAGAAAAGGATGTTCTCATCATATGAGAAAAATGAAGATCCTCAAAGAACAATTACATTCAGGGATGGAAATCAAGGTTTGGTCAAAGGTTTGGGTAAAATTGCTATATCTCCTGACCATTCCATTTCTAATGTTTTTCTTGTAGATTCCTTAGACTACAATTTGCTTTTAGTTTCTCAATTATGTAAAATGGGCTACAGCTGTCTCTTTACTGATGTTGGTGTTACTATCTTTAGAAGAAGTGATGATTCAATAGCATTTAAGGGAGTGTTAGAGGGTCATCTATATTTAGTTGATTTTAATGATAACAAGGCTGAACTAGACACTTGCTTAATTGCTAAGACTAATATGGGCTGGCTCTGGCATCGCTGACTTGCCCATGTTGGGATGAAGAATCTTCACAAGCTTCTAAAGGGACAACACATTTTAGGACTAACAAATGTTCATTTTGAGAAAGACAGAATTTGTAGCGCATGTCAAGTAGGGAAGCAAGTTGGAGTTCATCATCCACACAAGAACATCATGACGACCGATAGGCCGCTTGAGCTACTCCACATGGATCTATTCGGCCCGATCGCTTATATAAGCATCGGTGGGAGTAAGTATTGTCTTGTAATTGTGGATGACTATTCTCGCTTCACTTGGGTATTCTTTTTGCAGGAAAAATCTAAAACCCAAGAAACCTTAAAGAGATTCTTAAGATGAGCTCAAAATGAGTTCGGATTAAGAATCAAAAAGATTAGAAGCGACAATAGAACGGAGTTCAAGAATTCACAAATTGAAGGATTTCTTGAGGAATAGGGCATCAAGCATGAGTTCTCTTCTCCCTACAAACCTCAACAAAATGGTGTAGTGGAGAGGAAAAATAGAACTATTTTGGATATGGCAAGGACCATGCTTGATGAGTACAAGACTCCAGATCGGTTTTGGGCAGAGGCAATTAACACCGCCTGCTACTCCATCAACCGTCTATATCTTCATTGAATTCTCAAGAAAACATCATATGAACTCCTCACCTATAAAAAGCCCAATGTTTCTTATTTTAGAGTTTTTGGGAGCAAATGCTTTATTCTTATTAAGAGAGGTAGAAATTCTAAATTTACTCCTAAAGTAGTAGAAGGCTTTTTACTTAGTTATGACTCAAATACAAGGGCATATAGAGTCTTCAACAAGTCCACTGAATTAGTTGAAGTTTCTTGTGACATTGTGTTTGATGAGACTAATGGTTCCCAAGTGGAGCAAGTTGATCTTGATGAATTAGATGATGAAGAGGCTCTGTGCGTCACGCTAAGGAACATGTCCATTGGTGATGTGTGTCCAAAAGACCCCGAAGAGCCTGCACAAGCACAAGATCAACCATCATCTTCCATACAAGCATCTCCACCAACTCAAGATGAATAAATAGCTCAAGAAGAAGAGGATGAAGATCAAGACGATAAGCCACCTCAAGAGGAGGACATTGATCAAGGGGGAGATGAAGATGATCAAGACAAGGAAGATGATCAAGAGATTCGGGATCAAAGACCGGCACACCCAAGAGTCTACCAAGCAATTCAAAGAGATCACCCCGTCAACTCCATTCTTGGTGACATTCATAAGGGGGTAATCACTAGATCTTGAGTTGCTCACTTTTGTGAACATTACTCTTTTGTGTCTTCTATTGAGCCATGCAGGATAGAGGATGCACTAAGAGATCCAGATTGGGTGGTGGCAATGCAAGAGGAGCTCAACAACTTTACGAGGAATGAGGTATGCCATTTAGTTCCACGTCCTAACCAAAATGTCGTAGGTACCAAGTGGGTATTCTGCAACAAACAGGACGAGCATGGTGTGGTGATAGGAACAAAGCCCGACTTGTTGCCAAGGGATATTCACAAGTCGAAGGTTTGGATTTTGATGAAACCTATGCACCCGTAGCTAGGCTTGAGTAAATTCGTATATTACTTTCCTATGCTACTTACCATGGCTTTAAGTTGTATCAAATGGATGTGAAGAGTGCCTTCCTCAATGGCCCTATTAAAAGGGAAATATGCCTTTGGGCCATTTCTATAAATGTTTTGGTGATTAGATGCCCAACACATATTGTTTTGGTTGATATGTGCTAAGTGTTAAAGAGATGCAAATCAAGAATCAAGGTATGACTCTAGTCTTAGTGAATTGTTTATAGTACTAACATATTCCTCTAAGTGCTAGGAACCTTGTCAAAAGAAATGGGATTGATTGGAGAAGTTTGGCTAAGTCTAGCTAGACTTGCACTAGCCTGCGGTGCATCGGACTATCCGGTGTGCACCAGACTGGCCGGTGTGCACCGGACTGACCAGTGCCCAGGTTGGCTCAGCGACGAACTCGCTGCTCTCGGGAATCGCCGAGGGCGCTGCGGCTAAAATTCACCGGACTATCTGGTGAGCCAACAGCGCCCGCGCCAATGGTCGGCAGCGCGATCAACGGGCGACGCGTGGCCAGAGCCAACGGTCACTAGGCCGCACTGGACTGTGCGGAGTGCACCGGATAGTGTCCGGTGTACCATGTGGACCGAGGGTTCAACGGTCGGCTTCACCAAAGAAGGAAAGAAGTCATGCACTGTTCATGTCTAGTGGTGCACCGGACAGTCCATTGAAATGGAAATATTCCTTTGGGCCATTTCTATAAATGTTTTGGTGATTAGATGCCCAACACATATTGTTTTGGTTGATATGTGCTAAGTGTTAAAGAGATGCAAATCAAGAATCAAGGTATGACTCTAGCCTTAGTGAATTGTTTATAGTACCAACATATTCCTCTAAGTGCTAGGAACCTTGTCAAAAGAAATGAGATTGGATTGGAGAAGTTTGGCTAAGTCCAGCCAGACTTGCACTAGCCTGCTTTGCACCAGACTGTCCGGTGCCCAGGCTGGCTCAGTGACGAACTCGTTGCTCTCGGGAATCGCCGAGGGCGCTGCGGCTAAAATTTACTGGACTATCTGGTGTGCACCGGACTGTTCGGTGAGCCAACAGCGCCCACGCCAACGGTCGGCAGCGTGATCAACGGGCGACGCATGCTAGAGCCAACGGTCACTAGACCGCACCGGACTATCCGGTGTGCACCGGACAGTGTCCAGTGTGCCAATTTTGACCAAGGGTTGAACGGTCGGCTTCACCAAAGAAGGAAAGAAGTCGTGCACTGTTCATGTCCAGTGGTGCATCGGACTGTCCGGTGCGCCAACAGACAGAAGGCAAGAATTGCCTACCAAATAGAGATCCAATGGCTCCTAGCTGCCTTAGGGCTATAAAAGGGACCCCTAGGCGCATGAAGCAGAACACCAAGCCTCCATTGAACATCCTAAGACGCCTAGACTCCGCAAGCACGCATTCGGATAATTGTGTTTGAGATTTGAGCACTTGTTGAGTTCTGAACTCGCTGCACTGTGTTTGTGTGCTCGTTTCTTGACTTATGTGTGTGTCACTGTTGTGACTCTAGCTCTTGCGTGTGTTTCTATTCCCTCTCTTACTCTTGTGGTTTTCATTGTGATCAATATTGTAAGGGTGAGAGGCTCGAACTTGTGGAGATTCCTCACAAAGGGAACATCTTCTATAAGGAAGAAAACCATGGTATTCAAGTGGATCATTGGATCGCTTGAAAGGGGTTGAGTGCAACCCTCGTCCATTGGGACACCACAACGTGGAAGTAGGCAAGTGTTCTACTTTGCTGAACCACGGGATAAAATCACTGTGTTATTTGTTGTTATTCGTGTGCAATTCTCTCTGCTTCTACTCACTTGAAAATTGCTCTAAGTTTAATACTCACCTTGTGAAGAGCAATTAAGTGAAGAAGTCATCTCTTTCTCTCTAGACATAGCACCTTGGTTTTGATTCCACTAACATTTCATAAACCAAGTTTGTGTCATTTAGTGTTGATTTTTACAGGATCACATATTCACCCCCCTCTAGGTGCTCTCAATTGGTATCAAAGCCATACTCTTCATTTAGGGACTAACCGCCCAAAGAGATGGATCCTAAAGGTAAGGGGATGGTGATCAATGACATGGAGAAGGAGACCCTCTACGTCGATGAGCCAAAAAGGCGACAAGCCCACTGGCTGAGGCTCAAGTCACAAGAAGAGGGATGGGAAGAAGAAGAGGCGCATAAAGAAGATCATCTACTACAACAGCGACGCCTCCTCCTCTTCACCAAGGGATGACGACGACAAAGATTCTTCGTCGAAAAATAAAATGGTTAATCAAAACTATTCTTTTGATTACTCTCGCATCCCTCATAATTCAAATGCCCATTTACTATCTATTCTACTTGGAAAACCCCCACAGTTTGATGGAGAGGACTATTCATTTTGGAGTTATAAAATGCGCAGTCACTTATTTTCCCTCCATCCTAGTATTTGGGAAATTGTTGAAAATAGAATGCATTTCGATAGCATTGACAATCCTGTATTTATCAATGAGAAAATACATAAAAATGCCCAAGCTACTACTGTGTTGTTAGCATCTCTATGCAGGAATGAATACAACAAAATGAGCGGCTTGGACAATGCCAAGCAAATATGGGATACCCTCAAGATCTCTCACGAGGGCAATGACACCACCATGATTACCAAGATGGAATTGGTGGAAGGCGAGCTGGGGAGGTTCGCCATGATAAGGGGAGAAGAGCCAACTCAAACTTACAACAGGCTCAAGACCCTGGTCAACAAGATTCGAAGCTATGGGAGTACAAGATGGATGGATCATGACGTCGTTCGACTCATGCTAAGGTCATTTACCGTTATTGATCCTCATCTTGTAAATCTTATTCGTGAGAACCTCAGGTACACCAAGATGACGCCCAAGGAAATTCTCGAAAAATTCGTAAGCGGGCGCATGATGGTAAAGGAAGCAAGGTATGTAGACGATGCCACAAACGGACCGCTTCCTCTCTACGAGCCGTAGCCTATTGCTCTAAAAGCAACAAGTAGCAAGGAGGCGCTACCTAGCAAGGTAGCACAAGTAGAGACTGCCGGGCTCAACGAGGATGAAATGGTGCTTATAATCAAGCGCTTCAAGACCGGTTTGAAGGGACGCAAGGAGTACCCCAGCAAGAACGAATCAAGGGGAAAGCGCTCCTGCTTCAAGTGCGGTAAGTCTGGTCATTTCATAGCACAATGTCTCGATAATGACAATGACCAGGTACAAGAAAAGAAAGGGAAGAAGGAAAGGAAGAAGAACTACATGAAGACGAAGAGCGAGGCACACATTGGAAAAGAATGGGACTCCGACTGTTCTTCACAACAGCACTGTACAACATTTTCGGCGGCCCCCACTATTTTCGGCGGCCAGAGGTGGGCCGCAGAAAATAAGGTGGTATTTTCGGCGGTCTGACACAGCCGCCGAAAATAGTTCGGCGGTCTAACACAGCCGCCGAAAATACCACCTTATTTTCGGCGGCCATACCCTAGCCGCCGAAAATAGTGTTTTTAAAAACCGTCCGGTTCCTTTTTCTCCGTTGCTTTTCTTCTCTCTCTCTTAACCAAAACACGACGCCGATGTCGACGCAGCCGCCGCCCTGGGCTCGCGCTCGCCTTCGCCTGCTCCGCTGCCCGTGCCCACCCCTACGCGCGTCGATCGCCATTCCCCGCGCGCGCTGCTCCGCCCGCCCCGCGCGCGCTGCTCTACCCACGCGGCACCGTGCTGCTCGCACGTCGTCCGTCCCCACGCTGCTCACCCGCCGGCCTGCCCGTCACTCTGAGCCGCCGCCACTCCCCCATCGTCGTCGAGCCGCCGCATCGAGAGAAGGTAATTTTTTTTGCGTATTTTATTCCTTATTTTTGGCAGTTGTTATTTAGGTGCCGCCGAAATTATTATATATTTGTAATTGTGTTTGTTTGATTAATATTTGTGATTAGTATTATTGTTTAATTTGATTTCATTAATGTATTAGTGAATATGTGATTTAGGGATTAGGGGCATATTGTATTTAGGCATTAATTTCATATTAATATGTTGTACTATTATATTATTAGTTTTAATAGTATATTATATTGGTACATAGAATAGTTGCATAATTAGTGTATGTGGTACTTAGTTTGATTTGATTAATATTATATCATTTTTTGTTTTGTATATAAGTAATATTATTTAGTGGCAGCGAGGTTATGCTGCTGATTTTTTTTGGGTCCTGCTAGGTTCATGTGGGTTTAGAACCTATCTTTGCCTATACATATAGGACCGATACCCTTGACGAAGTTGAATAATGTTTTCACGATATGGTTCGGTTTAACAGTCTCAGGCATGGCTGACGATCGTGCATGGATGTATAATGGTTGGAGTAGGAATGGATGTCATTCTGATGATTGGGTAGCCAAGACCAAAGATTTTCTGGACCACGTATTCTCCTTGTCATTAATCGACACTGTCAGATGCCCTTGTAGGCGGCACAAAAACAATATATTTCTTAATAAGGAAAGAGTTAGCCTAGATCTTTGTCAGTTTGGATTTATGCCCGAATATGAGGTGTGAGAACATCATGGTGAGGTAGTACCCAACCAGAATATAGAAGAGGAGGAGAATAACGATTGGCCTGGCGATGATGCGATGCATGGGATGCTAGATTCGCTACGTCCAGAATTAAACCTAAGCTCCGAGGATCCTGCCACACCAGAGGTTTCTAGATTTATTCAAACTACTAAAAGACTTTGAAGAGTCGTTGCATGAACACACAGATGTGAGTATACTCACTTTTGTGACTCGGCTCATGGCCATTAAGTCCAAGTACTTTTTCTCGAACAATTGTTACAATGAGATTTTAAAGTTATTAGGAGATGTGCTCCCAAAGGCCAATAAGTTGTCTAAAGACATGTTCCATTCAAAGACAATTATCAAAGGTCTCGGTATGGATTATGAAAAGATTGATGTGTGCAAAAATAATTGTATGTTTTTCATGAAGGAGCATGCGGAAGAGAAAAAATGTCTGAAATGTGGACAATTTAGATTTGTGGAAGTTGTTAATGATGAGGGTGAGAAGGTGATGACAGATGTTGCACATAAGCAGCTCCGCTACTTGCCACTAACTCCTCGAGTGAAACAATTGTTTCTATCTAAAAACACCGCTATGCACATGCGATGGCACAAAGAAGGTATCCGTGATAACGATGACCTAATCATGCACCCTTCAGACGGGGATGCATGGAAGGCTCTCGACACATTTGATCCCGACTTTGTAGCTGATCCGAGGAATGTTCGAATCGGCCTACCATCGATGCTGAAGTTGTGCATTCTATTGGAGGAAAGGCGCATGGATGGTATGAACTTGTGAATTTTTTCAATAATATTGGAACTATGACTGAATAGCTAATTTTCTTGTTTTCAAGATATTCTATGTTTACCGGTGTTATCGATTCGACGGAGTTGTGTTCTTGTGGCGGCTCTTCGTCGCAGGCGGGTTGTGGTAGTAGCAGCCGTAGTCGGCGCTCTGTATCTAGCATGGAGGAGGCTATGAGGGAGCAGCAAGAAAAGTTTCGTGAAGAGCTGCGACAACAACAAATGACATTCCTCCAACAGCAATCAGAGTACATGGCTGCTTATAACGCACAGGCGCAACAAGCAATGAACGTGAGTGTCTTATTTATTCTCAACACGGTTGTTATTGGTTCTATAACTAATATATTATATTTGCAACAGTCTTGGTTTCCAGAGCAGGCACAGCAGCAACCATTTGTTTTCCCTCAATTTCAGCCGTTGATGCCTCAGTGGGGATTACATGTTCCGCCACCTCCACCTCGGGTGCTTCAATTTAGTTAAGACTTGTCGTTTGTATCAACCTTTCAAATCTTTACTAAACTTGATTTTTTAGGGATCCGGGGTCATGGGCCACAACACGCCACCACCGGTGATACCAGCACCAGGAGGAGCTTATGCAGGGGAGGGAGCTACTCCAGGAGAGGTTAGTTTGACAAACAATTTGTTTGAATAGTGGTCATGCATGTAAACACTGCCGTTATTAATGTCTTCTTTTTTCTTTAGAATACAAACCCGTTACACGACTTCGTCAATGAGTTTTTCGCTTATGGAGGTAGTGGTCATAACTCCAACGACCCCGATATGTGATGGTTTGAGTTTTGTGCCGAATTGTGCGATGTAATGGACTATTTGTGAACTTTATGTTGTATGGACTATTTGTGAACTCGGATGTTGTAATGGACTCCAACTTTATGTTGTGGACTATTTGTGAATTGTGCAATTGTGGACTTAATGTTTCCGACATTTTATTGTGATTATATTGTTGATGAATTTTCTGCTATTTTTTGCATATTTTATATTTTTTTCTCTGGAATTATTAATTTTTGGCGGCCAGGGGACAAGCCGCCGAAAATAGATTATTTTCGGCGGCTAGGGGAGCAGCCGCCGAAAATAGCCTATTTTCGGCGGCCAGGTACCAGCCGCCGAAAGTCAGGTGTTATTTTCGGCGGCTGTTTGAGCAGCCGCCGAAAATAAGCTATTTTCGGCGGCTGGACTCTGGCCGCCGAAAATATAGGCTTATTTTCGGCTGATTTTTTATGGCGGCCAGAAACCGCCGAAAATAAGCCTAAGGCTGCCGAAAATAGCTTATTTTCGGCGGCAAAGGCCTTATTTTCAGCGGTTCCTAGCCGCCGAAAATGCCTGTAGCTGTTGTAGTGCTTCATCCGACTCCGATGATGAGGGACTAGCTGCCTCGGCCTTGAACAAGTCCTCTCTCTTCCCCAACGAATGACACACATGCCTCATGGCTAAGGAGAAGAAGGTACATACATGAGATACACATAAGTATACTTCTTCTAGTGATGAGGAATCTTCTGACGATGAAGTAGATTATAATGATCTATTTAAAGGTTTAGATAGTTCTAAAGTAGATAAGATAAATGAATTGATTGATGCTCTTAATGAAAAAGATAGGCTTCTAGAAAAGCAAGAAGACATTCTGATGAGGACATCACTTCTATACATACAATGAATGGATCGATAACACGATCGCGTGCATGACAGCTAAATCTCCAGGTACATTCTACCCTAGTCAATTGTGTTTCAGAGCTTACGCTTGGGGCCATAGATGTTTTGATGATTAGAAACCTTGGAGAGGACCAACAAGGACTTGGGAAAGACCAAGGTGTTGAGGAGGAGCAGCAAGGACGCCCACAACTGGAAGGAGATCAAGTCCGACTCGGGTGCGACTCCATCTCAGGTTCCAGGACCAGTCTGCACTAAAATGGACGCCCAAGATGCATCTGGACTCCGATTGCAACGGACTTGATATGGTTGTAAAGATAAAGAGATTATCTAATCAACCCAACTGGTTCCACCTTAAAATTCATCCAGAGTGAACGGGAATCGTCGAAACAATTCAGCGTTCAGATTCTATTTTAGTGCTGCATCACCGTCTGTTGGGCCATTGGGCCGTGTATCGCGTTGGAGCCCATTAGGGGCGAGTCCAGGGATCACACACGCCCTAATACTCTATTTATTCAGCAGCCACCGCCACATTAGGTTTTTGGGTTTTGCTTAGATCAATTCTGTCATCGAACAGTGTCTCCGTCATCGGTTTGTGAGACCCCATCCTATAATCAATACAATTTTGGTTGCGTTTCTTTCCTGTTCTTACTTGTGTTCTTGATTGCGCTCGCAGGGATAAGCCTTCGTGGCGAGATCACTCATGTGTCATGGTTGATAACCAACAGAGCCGTGGTGTAGTGATTGCCAGGAACCGTTCGCTCGGAGCCTTAGATCATCAACGTCGAGATCTCCACTCAATCAAGTTATCATATCTCATGGAAGATCGGGCCGCGTCTTCTATCACATTCTTTATGAAGAACAAGATAAATTCATTAATGTTCAAAAAACTCTTGCTCTAGAAATTAAGAAAAATGAACTATTAACTTCTTAGTTATCTGCTTGTAATGACTCTATCTCTAAGCTTAAGAATTTAAATGTTGATTTAGACGCTAAGTTAGAAGAAGTTAAGATGGCTAGTTCATGTGTATAGCATGTTGTAATCTACAATAGGTGTAAAGATTTTAATATTGATGCCTGCAATGAACATGTCTCTACCATTCTCAATTTAAATAATGATGTCGCAAGTCTTAATGCTTAACTTAAGACTTGCAAGGATAATTATGAGAAGTTAAAATTTGCTAGGGATGCCTACACCGTTGATAGACTCCCCTCTATTAAGGATGGACTTGGTTTCTAAAAGGGAACCAAGAACTTAACAAGCCAAAGCACTTCCAATCTCAACAAAGAGAAAGGGAATGCTCCCATGGCTGGTAGCTCTTAAAAGAATAATGCCTATCTTTATGATAAGAAAGTTACTAGTATTGCTCATCATGATAGGTGTCATAATCATGTTGTTTCTCCTATATGTCATGAGGCTGCATTTAATTCTCATGCCATGTTTGCATCTAGCTCTTCATATGCTCATAGTAGAAATAGGCCTAGGTGCCATCATGTTGCTTCTCATGCGCCTAGGAGAGCATCATCTAGACCAACTATGCTTATCAAACACGTGATGCTTCATTTGTCCTTATATGCAAAAATGATAATGTAGTTGCTAGAAGTTTGGGACCTAAGTGCAAGAGAGACAAAACTTGAATCCAGGTTCCAAAGTCTGTTGTGACTAACCTTGTAGGACCCAACAAGAGTTGGGTACCTAAAACCCAAGCTTAATTACCTTGCAGGTTTATGCATTCGGGCCTCAAGCTGGATCATTGATAGTAGATGCACAAACAACATGACGAGGGAGAAGAAAATTGTGGCAGAACCACCCGAATTATTCCAGCTTAAGTGCCCACGTCACGCCTTGGAGGCAGCAACACACTTAAATCGGAATAACCCGTCAGTCCCTCAGATCTAGTCTGATAAAGTCACTTACCAAGGATCGAATACCACTAGCTCACGCGAAGGTGAGGCACAGAGAGAATACAATAAACATGAAACCACAAATTAAGGTACTGGAGTTATTACATAAATCAGAGTTTTAATAACAGAAAACAAGTTCATAATTAAAGTGCAGCGGATAATCGATGATGTCGAATACTGAGGAATAGGGCAAGGCCTAGCCCACTACTCCTCCTGATCCTCTCCTGTTGATGCAGCATCCCACTCAACCGTCCAACCCGGTGGCAGGGTGGAAGGCCAAGTCACACCGTCAACCATATCATGTAGTGTACCTGAAAAAAATATGCCACAAGCAAGGCTGAGTATACTAATACTCAGCTAGACTTACCCGGTGTGAGGAGTCTACTCCTCTACCTCTAGACCATACAGCTGTTTGGCTGAGGGGTTTGGTTTGCCAAAAGCACTAGCTGAGTCTAAAAACAATTTTAGCTTCTCCAGTTCTAGCATATTTAATTTAGCTAGGTTTGCTCCTTTCTATGCATACATGGTAACAAACATTTAGTGCAATCAACATGTTATCTTAGATAAAACCTCATTTCACTTATTACTCGATGCAGTACAAGGGGTCAAGCAGTCTCATTAGTTGCGAGAAGCAGACGATTCGAATCGAGTTTTAACCTTGCAAGGTAAACCTAAACACACGATGTGTAGGGGCACTCCGTCCCCACACACGTCAACCACCCCATCGATTCCTCGTTCGTGGCTAGGGCTCACCGCCTTGGCATACAATGCTCCACTAACCCCGGCTGCCGCCGTGCAGTGACCGCACTTGTACCCACCATAGCTAGCATGGGAGACCTAGTCTCAGGACAAGTGAGGAGTAAAGTCCGCGCCTAGCTTCACTCAGGTACTAGGCTTACCGGTTACCATATTTCTCGACATGTGTTTAGTACTTTCAAACAGTTGACTCAGGGGTCCGCACATAAATCTTTAATTCCATTTTTGTCTCATGGACAAGGCATCCACCCTGGATCCGAGTCCATAGACCATCATAGATCCCGTTATCAAGATGAATACAATCAATTCGTATCATCGCGCGAGTGCTAGAAAAATCACTCGACTTCTACCGAGATCCTTATTAGCAAAGCAGCTACTCGGCCTAGCATACTAGTATCCATCTCAAAAAGGAATCATGAGTTTATGCAACTAAGGGTTTCAAGCAACTCCTACACTTAAGTGCACATTACAAGCCTACAAACATTAAGTGTAGTAAAGTAGCATATATAAATTGGCTATGCATAAACTGGGGCTTGCCTTCAAATGTTGGGGCTCCGGGGAGATCCTCGGTGGTAGGCTCCTGAGCTGGCTGCTAAACTTCCTCTTGGACAGCTCCTTGCTCGGGAATGAGCACGTACTCTCCGTCAGCGAGGTTGCAATCTAATGAATGCTAGGAGTAAGATACATGTATGCCATGATATGCAATTTAGTAATGATAATGTATGGTGAAATGATTGAGTTAATAAGGTGAAGCTTAATCTTACTACTGGAAGTTCTAGCGGTACACTTAGCCATTTAAAGTCAAGTATGGTCAAGTTTAAGTGGTCAGTTTATTTGGGTGTCCCAATGATTCTCTTCAGTGTCTTAGTGAAAAGTTTATCAAGATTCTTGCTGAAATCATTATGGGTGAGGTATATTACCTTTACTAAGTCTCTCTTTCTCTTTTCTCCATTCATGCTTTTAGGGTACGTTTGAACTACAACCTTGATTTAGAAATTTATAAAAATTCTGTAAAAATTATAGTGGCTTCTCACTGGGGTATAATTTTTTGTCTCAAAAATTGAGGCTTAAATTGATAAGGGTTTTCTGTGTACAAAAATATTGAAATTTAGGACAGAGGGGGTGCTTAGAACTACAACTCTCTTCTAATAGTGGATTTTCCCTGGGGTTTATTTTTTCTGGCATTTAGGTGCAATAATATGACTTTGTACCAAAGTTTAGCCAATGTTAACTAATGGTCATTTTATGGTGATTTTCTTAAGTTTTAGGGCTTAATGGTGCTTTCTACTACTTTTATAATTGAAAAATGTCAAACGATAGATTTCCTAATTTTTCTATCTTCTTTGCCCAAGAGCAATCATTCTAGAAGTTGGCTGGTTTTGCTCAAAGGGAAGGGGTGGTAGAATTTTTTGGAAATTTATGGTCTTTTTCATGGGGTAGGGGGTGAGGTGTATTACATCATATTTTTATTTTAGTTTCATATTTTTCTCTGGTGGCTTACATCATAAGTAATTGGATAAAAATTGGTTTACTCACTGTTTCATATTTTAGCCTTTCTTTTGATTTATTGGAAGTACTGGCTAAATCCAAGTTCTATTTGTTTAACTCACTTACTGTGATGGTCTGGGGTGTTTACCATTTTTGTAGTGGTATGCTAGTAGTTAGAGGTCCACTGAATTTTTCTTGTCATTATTGTATTTGTCCTTATATTTTTAATCATAGCTTTTCTAGATTTCTTAATGTCTAATAAAATTATAAACTTAGATTAGCACTAGACTAGGGTTCCATATATTTTTCCTATGTTCTTTATCACTTAGGTATAGTAGGAAAAATATAGTGATTCTCTAGTTTTTATTTCCTATTACCTTTTTCATTTTTCTAAAGTTTGGGCAAAAATAGTCTTTAATGGACATTTCTGGGTTATTTTTGTATACTAGGGTGTTCATTATTTTTAAACAGTGCCTATGCTTGATAAGTATCTCCACAAATTTTCTCCAGTCCAGTATAGAAGTATTTCTATTTTTCTTTGTATTAAGAAGGTTTTGTCAGTTTTCTTATTTAATTCAAAACTCTAAAAACCAGTATAGAAAACATGGGGTTTACTATTTTTGCCTGATAGTTCATATTTCACAGAGCCTAACAAAAATTGTTTGACTAAATTTGGCTGAGAATTTCTTAACTTACGCATTTAACTAATTTACTGCAGATTTTAAGGATTGAATTTCAAATGGGAAAAATAAAATCTACTTTGCGCTAGGGTCCCTGGTGTCTTCTTCCTGCGTTCCTTACAAACTGGTCCTCGGGTTACTATTTCATTGAGTCTCTAACAATGTTGAAAACCCCCTGGGGTAACCCTAAATCTAACCCGCGGTCCTTCCCCTATTGGAACAGTACACACGGCGGAAAAAGGGGCGGAGGGGCTTACCAGCGGCGCAGTGGCTTCGGTAAGGCGTCCACGAAGGCCAAGGAGGTTACGACTGTAACGACGAGGTACGGGTCGGCATCGGAGGTGGTCGGAGTCGGCCAGTCCACATGCGCAGGCGGGGGGAGTTCGTCGGCGGCGAGTGCTGCGGCCTGCTCACGGTGAGATAATTCGATTGGTTGGCTCGGTAGGCTTGACCAAGTGATGCAGAGGCGATACACATGAGGAATTGGAAAATGGCGCAGAGACTTACTTGGTCCATGTTCGCCGGTGAGCGGAAGAAGTCTGGCCAGGGTGATTCGGGGTCTCCGGCGAGGTTCCGCTGGGTCTGAGGGTTTGGGAGCTTCACGGGTCTCTAGCGAAGCTAACTGAGCTGCTGTCATGGACTGGGAGTGGCTGGGGTGGGCTGGCCACGGTGGCCGAAGCTCGGGTGGTTTGGCGGGCGGTGGCGCTTGCTCTCTGCAACGATCTCCGGTGATCTCCGGCTTGGACGAGAGTGAGAGCGTGCGAGGGATACGGCTGAGGCCATGGGGGTACTTATAGGTGGGGCGAGGCACAGGCGTGCGTGGAGGGGCGACCGCGTGTGGGGGCGCGCGCTACCATGGCTAGTCCGCGCTCGGCTGGCATGACACGGCGTCGAGCATGTGGCTCTTTGCTTGTGCCCAAGTTTAAATGTTCATAGGTTGCAAATCTTCGCGTATTTGGGCATGATCACTATACAAGATATGCTCCCCCGACGTAGCTTTGTCGTTTATGTGTGGAAGTCGAGAGGTTTCCGGCCGTGTACAGTGAGTTGTCACGTCGCCAAAATGTCAGTGTCTCACGGTCGTGTCCCGAGGTAAATCGATGCCAAGATTATGTCAAACGGTTGAGAGTTGCTCCCAAACTTCGCTAGGGTGTGTTCAAGGAAATTTGGCACCATTTTGATATTTGGACCAAGTGGATTTGAGTTTTTGAATTATGAGAACACAGCTGATCTTTGTGAAGAGGTCAGATTTCAGAATTCTAAATTTTCTGAATTTCCCATAGAGGTTTTACTTAATGGGTTGTTTTGGGAATTTTGCAAAATCCCAATGATCAATCTTCCTTACTACATTTTGTAGTTTATTTAGTGCACTATAACTTTGTTATTTGGTTCTCACCATGATTTTATGTTTTCCATGGTCTTTTACCAATTTCCCCCGAAATGGCTTAATCAGGGTTATTCTAGGGTTTTGAACATTTTTCTCCCTTGTGGTGCATGATGAGTCTATAGTATGTTTGTTGAGATGAGAATTATATGTTAGAGTCTTTGCTTTTCAATTTGATGCCCTTTTGCTCCATTATATTCACATGTGATAATATGCACAGATGGGGGTGTGTGGAGAGGAAAAGCCTGAGTAACACCTAGGGTGTTACAACCCTCCCCCTTAAAAGAATCTCGCCCCAAGATTCGGGCCGGGGTTCTCCAGGGGTGAGGAGAAGTTTACGGCTTGCTTTGATGGTGTGGGTTTGCTTATTAAGGTTCTTAGAAAACTGCTCTTCGAATGTCATCCTCTTTGCAACTTCAGAAGGAAGTCCTTCTTGTTTTAGTTTCATAGTTTAACTTGGTTTACGTTAGGATCATCTTTCTTATGATTGGATTTGAAGGGCAGGGGGCTGGGGTATGGTTACGTACCGGTTTCCTTAGGTAGACAATCGGGGTAGTTTGAGCGCAGAAATTCCTTAGTCTCCCAGGTAGCTTCTTCCTTTGAATGGTTGCTCCATTGGATCTTATACATTTTGATCGACTTCGCATGAGTTGATCTTTCCTTGCAATCCAGAACTTTGGAGGGGCGCGCTTGGAAATAGGCGTCGTTCTCGGTTGCAATTCGATGGCGAATTCAATATCCTGGTCTGGCGGCATTCCTGGCAACTCGTTAGGAAAAACTTCTGCATACTCACAGACCACTGGAATTTTCTTCAAGGGTAACTCTATCATAGAGAAAGCACATGACCGAGTGGTTTCTTGGATGGGCAAATATAAGGTGAATTTTCCACAGATTGGGGAATGGACTTCAACGAGGCGATTGGCGACATCTAGCACCACTTGGTGCTGGGTCATCCAGTTGGCTCCCAAAATAATATCCACATTGTTCGTTTCGAGAATGAGGAGGGTGGTTTTGACAATTTTGCTTCCCAGCTAGATAGGCACATTTCAATTTAATTGGTTAGTCGCTATCTTGCCTCCCGGCATGGCGATCATGAAGGACCCTTGGGTATGACAGAAGGGCAATTGACATTTGACACTGAACTTCTGGCTAATGAAGCTATGTGATGCACCAGAATCAAATAGAACCAAAGCAGGTTGATTGAAGACGGAAAAGGTACCAGTCATGACGGGCGCTCCTTCAGGTAGCTCCTCCAAGGTAGTGAAATTTAGTTTCCCCTTCCTGACTTGCACTTTCTGCTTCCTTCCTCTGTCTTGGTTGGGTGCTGGCACTTGCTTTGGCTAGTTCCATGGGCAATTCTTGGCATAATGGCCCATGTTGCCACACTTGAAGCACTTGTTTCCATTCCCTTGGCGAAACTGCTGCTGCTGAGGCTGATTGTTCCTTGGAGCGGGAGCGGAAAAGCGGTTGGGTGCTTGCTGCTGCTACGGTGGCCTGATCACCTATCTTCCTGCCTGCTGCTGAAATCCTCTACTCTGATTGTTGGAAACAATCTGGAATCTCTGGGGTGGAGGTAAAGTTATTGACATTGGTGCCTTCCTCTTCTTCTCTGCCTGGTGAGCTACAATACAGTCTTCCTGTGATATGGCAAGGTTGACCAATTCATTGAAGCTGTCAGCCCGAACAGTGTTGAGGCGCTCACACAGCTTGGTGTTGAGACCTCTACGGAAACGGTCTCTTTTCTTCTCATCAGAATCTGCATGATAGCCCGCATACTGGCATAGGTCAATGAAGGCCTGGACATACTGTAGCACCGTGTGGGTTCCCTGAGTTAATGCCAGAAACTCATTCAGCTTGCAATCCAGAATCCCTGCTGGAATATGGTGTCCCCTGAAAGCAGTCTTGAATTCCTCCCATGTCACCTCGTGATCAGCAGGTAACATGGCGCGGAAATGGTCCCACCATGTCCTAGCAGGTCCATGAAGCTGCTTCGCGGTGAAACGGGTCTTCGTGTCGCTAGGGCAAGCTCCTGTGAGGAGAAGAACTTTGACACCACAACCCTTAGCCACACGTCGGCGTCTAGCGGATCCTCTGCCTTGGTGAACAAGGGCGACTGCGTGGTCAAGAACTCTTGATAGGTTGCCACAGCCGGAGGACGCTGCGGCTGGCCTCCACCATACTGCTGAGGGTGGGGCCAGTGCTGCAATAGCTGCCGCAGAATCTCATTCTGATGAGCCATCAGCTCCTGCACCGTGGGAGCTGGAGGAGGTGGCAGGGGAACCTGCTCGTTCTGCCCACGATGCTGCCTAGCTGCCATCTAAAAACAGAAATTTCCACCATTGTTATCTCGACTCATAGTTCCCAACAAAATCCTTTATATTATGAGAAGAAAAGGTCATAACATAGTACTGAAACCAAACAGGAATAACATGCTACATTCATTCCATTACTCATACGAGTTTCCCTAGGTTACAACATTTTAGGGGAATTACCCATAAGCCTAGTCCAAAATCTGATGCCAAACTAAGCTCGCATGGGTTCCTATCCTCCTAATATGTCAAACTAACCCGTCAACCCTGAGTGGTAGAAGCAACGCTGGATGCAGGTGAAGGGGGCATTCCAGAGGGAGTCGCATTAGGACAAGGGGCTGGCTCTAATTCCTCAAGAGTCTCCTCTCCCTCGCTTCCTGCCTCATTTGCCTCCATATCCTGATGGTGCATCTCTAGGTGGTCGTTGGCTTCCTCAAACTCCCCCTGCACATCATGGAGCTGGATCTCTAGGATATCGATGGTGTTATCCCGGATTTCCACCTGCTTCTCTAGGGTCGCGATGCGCTGGCTCAACTATTCCACCTATAGGTCCTTTTCCACCAGTTCTGAAGACAAGTCAACCACGAAGTCCTCTCGACTCTCGAGGGTGATCTTAGTAGTCTGAGCTAGGTTAGTGAGGTATGCAATGGCATCACTTTGCAGGGCCTGCAGGCGGTATAGTGCGCTCATACACTGAACAGTGATCCTCCCAACTTGGTCGGGATGCATAGCCTATACGTCCTTCACGTGGCTCACTCTGTTGCACCACATGGGGTCATCCCTCTTCTCAGCGGGGAAGAGTCCCAATGGGTGCATCACCATCTCCAGGGGATGATATCCGTAGAAAGTCGTCAGGGTCTTCAGAGCTGTGGCCTCGGTGGTGTCTTCCGCCCTAAACCCGATAGTCTCGGAATCGAGGGAACGCCATCCAGGCTGTAGAGGGTGATCCTCCAGAGTCAGCCAGACCCAGCAACGTGGCACCTCATGCTCCTCGTACAATTGCACCGTGTATAGAGGGAGTGTAGGGTAACCGTCGGAGCTAAGCACCTCCCACAAGATGGAGAGAAAGCCCTCGTGGGAAAGGTAGTCAAAACTGAAACGAGTGTCTCCTCCATTGATGGGGGTGGGTGAAGTCATCTGTGAAAGAGGGTTAGATGTAAGTGCTATAGTGGAAAAGAAAAACACATGTGCCCGGGTTGTTAAAGGGGATGAGTTAAATTAGATCCTACTCATTTATTATTAACCTTATTTGTTACATTCACACTTAGATGCATTTTTCCTTAGCTTCCAATTTCTTCATATTTTATGAAGCATGCATGTGGGAAGGAACGTTTCCTCACAGATCGGAGGGGTATTTCTAGGGCATCCTGGCTATTCTAAGAATGGCCTATGTGGCCTACTTATATAGCCACCTATTTTTCCCACTATTCCTAAGGCCTTTTGTCCTATGTCTAGCGTTCTAGTCCTGACGATTCCAACACTGATTTCTAAGCAATTTTTAGTTTTGAAAAGTTGGTATTCACAACTTATTGATTTCACTATGGTGGTATTCGCTCCGATACTAGCTGTGGCGGAACCGCCCGAATTATTCCAGCTTAAGTGCCCATTTCACGCCTTGGAGGCAGCAACACACTTAAATCAGAATAACCCATCAGTCCCTTAGATCTAGTCTGATAAAGCCACTTACCAAGGATCGAATACCACTAGTTCACGCGAAGGTGAGGCACAGAGAGAATACAATAAACATGAAACCACAAATTAAGGTACTGGAGTTATTACATAAATCAGAGTTTTAATAGCAGAAAACAAGTTCATAATTAAAGTGCAGCGGATAATCGATGACATTGAATACTGAGGAATAGGGCAAGGCCTAGCCCACTACTCCTAATCCTCTCTTGTTGAGGCAGCATCCCACTCAACCGTCCAACCCGGTGGCAGGGTGGAAGGCCAAGTCACACCGTCAACCATATCCTGTAGCGTAATTGAAAAAAAATATGCCACAAGCAAGGCTGAGTATACTAATACTCAGCTAGAGTTACCCGGTGTGAGGAGTCTACTCTACCTCTAGACCATGCAGCTGTTTGGTTGAGGGGTTTGGTTTGCCAAAAGCACTAGCTGAGTCTAAAAACAATTTTAGCTTCTCTAGTTCTAGCATATTTAATTTAGCTAGGTTTGCTCCTTTCTAAGCATACATGGTAACAAACATTTAGTGCAATCAACATGTTATCTCAGATAGAACCTCATTTCACTTATTACTCGATGTAGTACAAGGGGTCAAGCAGTCTCATTAGTTGCGAGAAGCAGACGATTCGAATCGAGTTTTAACCTTGCAAGGTAAACCTAAACACACATGTAGGGGCACTCCTTCCCCACACACGTCAACGGTCCCCATCGATTCCCCATTTGTGGCCAGGGCTCACCGCCTTGGTATACAATGCTCCACTGACCCCGGCTGCCGCCGTGCAGTGACTGCACTTGTACCCACCATAGCTAGCATGGGAGACCCAGTCTTAGGATAAGTGAGGAGTAAAGTCCACGCCCGGCTTCACTCAGGTACTAGGCTTACAGGTTACCATATTTCCCGACATGTGTTTAGTACTTTTAAATGCTTGACTCAGGTATCCGCACATAAATCCTTAATTCCAATTCCGTCTCATGGACAAGGCATCCACCCGGGATCCGAGTCCATAGACCATCATAGATCTCGTTATCAAGATGAATACAATCAATTCCTGACATCACACGAGTGCTAGAAAAATCACTCGACTTCTACCGAGATCCTAATTAGCAAAGCAACTACTCGACCTAGCATACTAGTATCCATCTCAAAAAGGAATCCTGAGTTTATGCAACTAAGGGTTTCAAGCAACTCGTACACTTAAGAGCACATTGCAAGCCTACAAACATTAAGTGTAGTAAAGTAGCATATATAAATGGTTATGCATAAGACCGAGGCTTGCCTTCAAAAGCTGGGGCTGCGGGGAGATCCTTGGTGGCAGGCTATTGAGCTGGCTCCTGAACTTCCTCTTGGACAGCGCCTTGCTCAGGAATGAGCACGTACTCTCCATCAGCGAGGTTGCAATCTAATGAATGCAAGGAGTAAGATACATGTATGCCATGATATGCAATTTAGTAATTATAATGTATGGTGAAATGATTGAGTTAATAAGGTGAAGCTTAATCTTACTACTGGAAGTTCTAGTGGTACACTTAGCCATTTAAAGTCAAGTATGGTCAAGTTTAAGTGGTCAGATTATTTGGGTGTCCCACTGATTATCTTTAGTGTCTTAGTGAAAATTTTATCAAGATTCTTGCTGAAATCATTATGGGTGAGGTATATTACCTTTGCTAAGTCTCTCTTTCTCTTTTCTCCATTCATGCTTTTAGGGTAGGTTTGAACTACAACCTTGATTTAGAAATTTATAAAAATTCTGTAAAAATTACAGTGGCTTCTCACTGAGGCAAAAATTTGTGTATCAAAAATTGAGGCTTAAAATGACAAGGGTTTTCTCTCTACAAAAATATTAAAATTTAGGGCAGAGGGGGTGCTTAGAACTACAACTCTCTTCTAACTGTGGATTTTTCCCTAGGGTTTATTTTTTCTGGCATTTAGGTGTAATAATATGACTTTGTACCAAATTTTAGCCAATATTACCTAATGGTCATTTTATGGTGATTTTCTAAAGTTTTAGGGATTAATGGTGCTTTCTACTACTACTATAATTGAAAAATGTCAAACAATAGATTCCCTAATTTTTCTACCTTCTTTGCGCAAGAGCAATCATTCTAGAAGTTATCTGGTTTTGTTCAAAGGGAAGGGGTGGTAGAATTTTTTAGAAATTTATGGTCTTTTTCATGGGGTAGGGGGTGAGGTGTATTGCATCATATTTTTATTTTAGTTTCATATTTTTCTCTTGTGGCTTACATCATAAGTAATTGGATAAAAATTGGTTTGCTCACTATTTCGTATTTTTAGCCTTTCTTTTGATTTATTGGAAGCATTGGCTAAATTCAAGTTCTATTTGTTTAACTCACTTACTGTGATGGTCTGGGGTGTTTACCATTTTTGTAGTGGTATACTAGTAGTTTGAGGTCTACTGAATTTTTCTTGTCATTATTGTATTTGTCCTTATATTTTTAATCATATCTTTTCTAGATTTCTTAATGTCTAATGAAATTATAAACTTAGATTAGCACTAGACTAGGGTTCCATATATTTTTCCTATGTTCTTTATCACTTAGGTATACTTGGAAAAATATAGTCATTCTCTGGTTTTTATTTCCTATTACCTTTTTCATTTTTCTAAAGTTTGGGCAAAAACAGTCTTTAATGGACATTCCTGGGTTATTTTTGTATACTGGGATGTTCATTATTTTTAAACAGTGCCTATGCTTGATAAGTATCTCCACAAATTTTCTACAGTCCAGTATAGAAGTATTTC
This sequence comes from Zea luxurians, assembly GCA_029449295.1. Classification (NCBI taxonomy): domain Eukaryota; kingdom Viridiplantae; phylum Streptophyta; class Magnoliopsida; order Poales; family Poaceae; genus Zea; species Zea luxurians. The sequence goes on along the minus strand of JAOPSE010000022.1, from coordinate 41,658,431 downwards.
TATTTTTCTTTGTATCAAGAAGGTTTGGTCAGTTTACTTATTTAATTCAAAACTCTAAAAATCAGTATAGAAAACACGAGGTTTACTATTTTTGCCTAATAGTTCATATTTCACAGAGCCTAACAAAAATTGTTTGACTAAATTTGGCTGAGAATTTCTTAAGTTATGCATTTAACTAATTTACTACAGATTTTAAGAATTGAATTTCAAATGGGAAAAAGAAAATCTACTTTGCACTAGGGTCCCTAGTGTTTTCTTCCTGCGTTCCTTACAAACAGGTCCTCAGGTTACTATTTCACTGAGTCTCTGATAATGCAGAAAACTCCCTGGGGTAACCCTAAATCTAACTCGTGGTCCTTCTCCTATTGGAACAGTACCCGCGACGGAAAAAGGGGTGGAGAGGCTTACCGACGACGAGGTGGCTCCGGTAAGGCGTCCAGGGAGGTCGGGGAGGTTACGGCAGTCACGTCGAGGTATGGGTCGGTGTCGGAGGTGGTCGGAGTCATGCGGTCCACGTGCGCAGGCGGGGGTAGTTCGTCGACCGGCGAGGTTCTGCTGGGTCTAAGGGTTTGGGGAGCTTCACGGGTCTCTAGCTAAGCTAACCGAGCTGGTGTCGTGGACTGGGAGTGGCTGCGGTGGGCTGGCCACGGTGGCTGAAGCTCGGGTGGCTTGGCGGGCGGTGGCGCTTGCTCTCTACGGCGATCTCCGGTGATCACCGGCTTGGACGAGAGTGAGAGCGTGCGAGGGGATACAACTAAGGCCATGGGGGTACTTATAGGCGGGGCGAGGCACAGGCGCGCGGGGAGAGGCGACCGCGCGCGGGGGCGTGTGCTACCGTGGCTAGTCCATGCTCGGCAGGCCTGACATGGCGTCGAGCACGTGGCTCTTTGCTTCTGCCCAAGTTTAAACGTTCATAGGTTGCAAATCTTCGCGTATTTGGGCATGATCACTATATAAGATATGCTCCCCTGACGTAGCTTTGTCGTTTATGTGTGGAAGTCAAGAGGTTTCCGGCCATGTACAGTGAGTTGTCGCAACGTCAATATGTCAGTGTCTCACGACCGTGTCCTGAGGTAAATCGATGCCAAGATTATGTCAAGCGGTTGAGAATTGCTCCCAAACTTCGCCAGGTTGTGTTCAAGGAAATTTGGCGCCACTTCGATATTTGGACCAAGTGGATTTGACTTTTTGAATTATGAGAACATAGCTGATCTTTGTGAAGAGGTCAGATTTCAGAATTCTGAATTTCCCATAGAGGTTTTACTTAAGGGGCTGTTTTGGGAATTTTGCAAAATCCCAATGATCAATCTTCCTTACTACATTTTATAGTTTATTTAGTGCACTATAACTTTGTTATTTGGTTCTCACCATGATTTTATGTTTTCCATGGTTTTTACTAATTTGCCCTATTGCACTGAAATGGCTTAATTAGTGTTATTCTAGGGTTTTGAACATTTTTCTCCCTTGTGGTGCATGATGAGTCTATGGTATGTTTCTTGAGATGAGAATTATATGTTAGAGTCTTTGCTTTTCAATTTGATGCCCTTTTGCTCCATTATATTCACATGTGATAATATGCACAGATGGGGGTGTGTGGAGAGGAAAAGCCTGAGTAACACCTAGGGTGTTACAAAAATGTTCACCTCCTACGTCAAAAACAGGGATTCCCAAGACACTATAATCTTTGGAATGAGAACCAATGTGTAACACCACAAAAGCCATCAAATAAAAATAATGAATTTAGTTATTATATTAATTAGGGTCATAATTTTTTTAAGTGTTTAATTATTTATTTGCATTTTGAATCAATTTTCGTTGTGTGCGCTTGATTGATTATCGGATGATTGTTATTAACTTCCTTTTAAAAAGAAATCCTAGTAATTAAAATAATAATTAAGTAATATAGTAATTATTAGTCTAAAAACAAGTATTTTTTTTATAAATATTTTTGGTGAATTTTTATGACTTTTTGAGCTCTTTAAATAATCATCTCGGAATTAGAAAAAAAAAGAAAAAAAACCTAAATCCTACACTAACCGGCCCACTAGGGCCCATATTTCCCAGACCCTAGCTCCCACGCGCGCACGCTCCCTAGCACTACACAGCCGCTGCCGCTCTCTCTCCCTCTCTCCTCTATTTTCTCTCTCCTTCTCTCCTCCCTCCCTCGCTCCTCTCTCACGCTCCCGCCCAGACCCACGACGCCGGTGCCCAGGCTGGCCGAGCCCCTGCACGCCGCGCCCAAGAACCGCGGCCACCCCGCGCGCGACCCCAGTTGCGGGCCCGGTCGAGCCGCGCCCTCTGCCTCCGCCTAGGCACGCACACCGCCCTGCACAGCGGCCGAGCCCGATGCCGCGCCATCTGCCTCCCTCCAGCCGCGCGCGAGCACCTCGCCGGTCCGAGCAAGCCCGACTGCGCGATCCGAGCCGACTGCCCCGCTGTCCGTTTCGTCTTCATGAATTAATGGACTTCATTCCTTCCATTTCCTCTCCCCCATCACTCCCCTGTAACCGACGGTGCCCCATTGAAGAGCCCGGCCGTCCCTCTCTCCCCTGGCCGACCCTTCTTCTTCCCTCCCTCTCTCTATAAAAGGCAGCAGAGCCCTCTCCATACTCTCCTACCCGAGCTCGCCTCTTTCTCTAGTGCTCCTCGCTCATCGCTAGTGCCGTTCGTCGCCGGAGTTCACCGGAGCCCGTGGAGTTCGCCGGAGCTACGCCATCCGCGGTCCGAAGTCGAGCCCTGCTCTTCTCCATCCGGCCGAAACCCGTCGATCCATCCCCGTCACACGCGCGAACCTAAGGTTGACGGCGACCCAAACTTATTTTGTGCATTTTATAAAACACTTTTTGATCCGATTCATTAGTTGTATATTTTGTTTGTTGTAATATGAACACGTGTGATTCGCAATTCTTATGTATATGTGTGCGTTATAGAATTTGTTAGAGATATGCAATTATTGGCGCACCGTGATAATTCATGTTAATCGATGTGTTGATTGTTGGATTAGAAGAATATGTCGTAGATTTAGTAGACACACGTTGGTGATAAAAATACTAGATAGGAATTTTTGTAGTTAAATGTGGTCGCAATAAACTTAGAAACTATTTGGAGAATTATAGGAGCATTTTTTATGGATTTAGAAAAATGGTATAGAACTCATGTCATATGAATAATATAGGATTTTTAGATGATTTATCCGATTATTTAATTAATATCTTCTTTTAGAAAGAAAAGAGAAAATATCGCCGGAAGTATGGAAAGTAGATTTCTACTAGCCAAATAAGCATGTTAACAAATTTAGCACTAAAATTGTTAAAGTACTAGTTTATGTCAAAATAATCTCGCTTGTGTTGGAAAAAGTTCAAATAGTGTTTATAGGAATTTTTAATGTTAAATTCATTTTTGACTATACTCAATAATTTGAGTTAGAAATAAAAAGGATAAAAACGTATTAATTTATTTATTAGTACTAAAGACGATAATTATTTTCATTAATGGTGTTAAAATTTATTAATATGGGTTAAAATTATATTCATTGCCGCCACCCATAAATTTACCATTAGGACTCACATTAATAGCTATAATTGAATTAATAAGTATTTACACAATTAGGACGAAATTCAAGATGTGATTAGTGCGATATGTTAATGTGTGTTTAATGATGTATTGGTGTATGTTTATGAAATGTTGCATGTTTATTTATGTATGTTTTATTTTTGTATGTGCGCTATGCGACTCTATTAGAAGTCGATTGTGCGGTAGGCGATCCGAACTCGTTCGAGGACGACCCGCAAGACGCTTTTGAGCAAGGCAAGTGGATTCTCCCTCTACATATTCTGTTTGTACCTACTCATTGCATATAATAATGTTCACTTTTTGATATACTGCATAATTTGATGGGTTTTACCTAATTAAGGATTTCCTAGATTTACTACCTGTATTCCTTGTTTAACCTGGGAAAATTATTAAGCTGTGCAAAATTTGTGCCACCGCTCAACTTAATGATTTCTTAATGTCACTCATTAATTGGTTTTAATGTTCCAAAGATTTAATTGGCAATTATGACATTAACCTGATGGTTAAAATAATATTATTTCAAATTAATTGGAACATGGAGTGACCACCTAGGATAACAGTGCAACCACGAGTGCTATCATGGCTCTGGCTTTGGTAATTAGCTTTATATGCTTAGTGCCTAGCAACCTTACCTGAAAGATGGGCAAGAGGGGGAGCGGTAGGTGCTGGCAGCCCACGTTAACATGGGGTCGTATTCTTGGCTAAGGTACTTCACCCAGGGGGCCACCACCATCGTCTTTAGAAACCTTAGCGGGTTGCTTCGTATTAAGTGTATTTTGTGAAAGCCTCATAATGGATCCCTAGCCATTCACCTCGGCAGTGTTTAAGGGTCCGATCAACCCGGGCTAGATGGGATACATGGCTTGTGGGTAAAGTTGTACCACCTCTGCAGAGTGTAAAACTGATATATCAGCTGTGCTCTCGGTTATGAGCGACCTGGACTCCTCACATGATAATTGAACTTGAAGATGGAATCAAATTGAGATCCGATGATCTGCCAATAATTTGCTTAAGTAGTTTCACTTAAGTGTTTTTGTTATACTCATATTCCTTTGTTTAAATGGGATACTTGGGGATTCACACTTATTAGTAAGACAGATGTTGTTAATAAAATGTTGACCAACTAAAATGCTTACTGCTCAACCTTAGCCTCACCTTGTTATACCTGCATTAATTTTTCCCCCACTTGCTGAGCCTCGACCATAAGTGAGCTCACCCTTGCTTATTTTGATCAGAGGGTGATGCTGGAGACTTTGATGGAGTTTTTGACGACGAAGAATTCTAAGTCTAACGATACGCCGGTCAACTTCCTGTGGAAGATTGCCCAGTTGTTTATTTCCGCTTTACTTTGATGTGATACTTGTTAAAGATACAATGTTTCAGATGATGTAATAAAGTATTATACTCTCTTTACGCCTTTATTGCATTGTCTTTTGATATATTAAACTTGTGACGTCAACATATGTGTGGAAATGGATCCTAGCACACATATGGTATGCGCTCGGTTCTACCCCCTGGAACCGGGTGTGACAGAAGTGGTATCAAAGGTATGCTGACCCTAGGTTGTTAGATTAGTTAGAAATGGAAAGCCTAGTTGTTCAAAACTTGCTAATTTCATTCCTATAAATTCCTTTATCAGCCTTACCTCTTTGAAATTCAACTGAGTTGACACTTCTCTTGTAGATGGTTCGCACTCTCCAAACTACCCGCGTCAACACCAGCTACGCCCCTCAGCCCCGGCAGATCCTGGTCTACCCAGTGGTAGTTGAGGAAGTTCTGGCGGATCTCCCTCCCATCCGAGTGGAGAATGTAATCAACCTGGAGGACAGCTTGGAGGAACAGCTGCCGACGCCCACCCCGTTGGCCGAGTCCCTGGCCTTCGCAGCTGGGTCATCGACGTCAGCACCGTCTGCACCAGCCTTCCAAGCACCTGCACCCGGAGGCGACGACCCCGACGACTCCGGAGACGACGATGACAAGGATGATGATGACGACGAAGGTGGAGACGAACACGTCCACGAGGAAGCTGACTACGCTCAGCAGGACAACTTCATGGGGTTTGGTCCTGTTGTCGAACATTACACATCAATGTTCGAGACGGGGCACTTCCCCAACCTGCTGCAAGAAGTGCTGCACGCGCTAGGCACCTACGTCTGCCCCCTGTACGAAACAAGGCAAGTGAGCGAGCCTCCCCAGGCTTGCTATTACATCACTCGCATCCACGTCAGGGTGATGGATGCAGGTGACAGGGGATTCAGGACTCTGTCTGCTCACGAGTCCCTGACCCCACTGTCCACCTACGCTGCCTCGGTCAGCGATGCTGCCCGTCGGACCCTGTGGTCGCTCAGCCACACCTACTGGCAGCAGCTGCAAAACACGAGGTTCAGGCATCTTCCTCAGCGTCTGCGTGGAGGAAGCCAGACCAACATCGTCCCAGGAGAAGCCGGTGAGGACTGCCTCAACACCCTAGCTGGTGTAGTGGCCGGTCTCAACACCGACCTAGACAGTGCCACCCTGGACCTCTACAGTGTGCACTTGGAGCTGGAGAATGCCCACGCCAGGATTGCAGCCCTGGAAGCCCAACTGCAAGGACTGGATCCGCCAGAAGCTCAGGTCCCCGCCATGGCGTTGTCTCCTCCCCGCAAGAGGCTGCGCTATGGAGAGCCCGGATCCGTCACTAGGCTACTTTAATTTTTAAGCTATGATGTAATAAGTTATACTTCGCGCTAGACGATGATACTCTCTTTAAGTTTTCATATTAATAAATAACAACCATGTGATGGTGATTGGTTGAAATGTTTGATTTGGATCTTTGTTTGAGTGCAATGGTCTTATGGAATGATGGCCATAAGAACATATAAAATTTTTAAAACTTAAGCTATTTTCCCTCTAGAATCTTTTCTACTCCTCACTTTTCTAAGGATTTCACTTCCTAACCAATCAGATGGTGAACCCACGTCAAGGACCTAACAACCGGAACCAACGTGGTCAACAAGTACCACCACCACCACCGAATCCCAATATGGAGCAGTTCATCGCCGCCTAGATGCAGATTCTGCAAGGACTCACTGCGGCTGTTCAGCAATTACAACAAAACCAACAGAATCAGCAACCCCAGCAGCAGCAATATGCACCCCTGGCCAAAGATAAGCACCGGGATTTCATGAGTCATCACCCGCCGGCATTTTCTCATGCGGTTGATCCTCTGGATGCCGATGACTGGCTCAAAGTCATTGGAAAGAAGCTGGACATAACTCAGTTCAACGACCGGGAGAAGGTCTTGTACGCCTCAAGAAGGATCGAGGGAGCTACGTCCGATTGGTGGGATGCGTTCACAGCGGCACATCCCAACGCAGATACCATAACCTAGCAGGAGTTCCAAGAGAACTTCCGTGCTCATCACATTCCTTCGGGAATTATGAAGCTGAAGAAGAAGGAGTTCCTTTCCCTTACTCAAGGGAATATGTCTATCAGTGAGTATCGTGATCGCTTCACTCAGCTTTCACGCTATGCCCCTAAAGAAGTGGACACTGATGAGAAGCGCCAAGAGCGTTTCCTGGAAGGACTAATTGGACCTCTGAACTACCAACTTCAGAGTCACACTTTTCCCAACTTCCAGACACTGTTGAACAAGGCAATTGGCCTTGAAAGTAAAAGAAAGGAGCTATCTGACCACAAAAGGAAATTTCAAGGTTAGTCAAGTAGGAACACTCGTCCGAACAACGCTCAAGGTTCACAGTTCCGCTCTGGAAATCAAGGCGGAAGCAATTATCAAGTGCAACGCTCTAGACAGCAAGGCTAGAGAAATAATCAGAGTCAAAACCAGCAAAGGAGCAACTCTTAGACCAACCAGAGGTCTGGTGGGAATTCCCAGAACCATCAAGGTGGTGCCAGTAACACGCAGGCCAGAAACAACACACCAGTCCAACCCAACGGCTGTTTCAAGTGCGGTGAGCTAGGCCACTATGCCAACAACTGCCCAAGGCGCAACCAGCAGACACCCCAGAAAGGCAATACTCAGAGGAATGACCAGAACACCCCCGCTCGTGGATCTGCTCAGAACAAGACTCGCAGAACCAGGGCAGAGGAAGGGTCAATCACGTCACCGCAGAATCAGCGCCTGAGGATGCTGACATAGTGTATGGTATGTTCCTTGTTAACTCCATACCTGCATCAGTTTTATTTGACTCTGGAGCCTCGCATTCGTTTATAACTGAGTCATTTGTTGAAAACACAATATACCTAAGTACCCTCTTAAGAAGATATTACACATTAGTTCACCGAGAGGTGCCATGAAGGCCACACACTCATGCCCCCATGTTAATATCAAGATTCAAGGAATAGATTTTTCAGTCGACCCAGTGGTCCTAGGATCCAACAATATTGATGTGATTCTTGGATGCAACTGGTTGAAAAGTTCTGCTGGAGTGATACAGTGTGCCAATGGAACAATTATGTTGACAAGTCCTCAAGGTGAAAAAATCCAAGTTAACATAGACAAGTCAACAGATGAAAAAGGGAAGACAGTGATCAATCACTTGGAAGAAAAGCCCTTGGAAAATATCAAAGTAGTGTGCGAGTACCCAGACGTATTTCCGGAGGAATTACCAGGTATGCCACCTAATCGTGATATAGAGTTTTCATTCGCCGGAGCCACACCTATCTCGAAAAGACCATATAGAATGGATGTCAAAGATTTAGTAGAACTGAAGAAACAAATAGAAGAATTACTAGAAAAAGGTTTCATTCGCCCAAGTTCATCCCCTTGGGGAGTCCCAGTTCTATCACTACAGGAATCCGAAGCATCCCCGTCGGCTACTTTAATTCCCGTCGGCCGGAGACCGGGCCGACGGGAATAACGTAATCCCCGTCGGCCAAAAGAAGGCCGACGGCGATTAATTAAATCCCGTCGGCCAAGAACGCCAGCCGACGACGATTACTTTATTCCCGTCGGTCAGTTTGGCAGCCGACGGGAATAACTTAACTCCCGTCGGCCCAATGCTCTGGCCGACGGGAGTTATTGGAATAAGTCAACAGCCACGCCGCCGCGAATTCATTTCTCTTCGTCTCCCCGGAAACGCCCGCCCGCCCGCCGCGCAAGGACGACCGCCGTCCGGCCACCGCGACCTCCGTTGCCGCCGCCCGTCCGGCCACCTGCCCGACCGTGCCAAGCGCCGCCGCCGCCCGTCCGGCGTCCACGCCCAACGCCGCCGCAGCCCACCCGTCCGCCCGCCCGCCGGACCGGCCAAGCGCCGCCGCCTGCCCGTCCGCCCGCCCGCCCGACCGGCCTCCGCGCCTAGCACCGCCGCCCGCCCGTCGTCGGCACAACGCCGTCGTGCACCACCGTCGTCCACCGTCTTCGTGCACCACCGTCGTCCGCGCGAGTCAAGGTATATTATATATATTAAAACATTTTATTTTCGTCGGTTTTTTGTGGCCGACGGGAGTTAACTGTTATGTGATTAGATTTTGTTTATATTTGTTAGTTGATATTGTTATTAGTCTTCATATGACTTTATACAGTGTAGTTGTTATTTTTAATTTTATGTTGCAAAATAAAATGTGTTGTTTGATGTTATTAGTTATTGAATATGATGGTGAATGTGATGTGTTATACAAATAGTAGTTATTGCAAATATTATTATTTAATGAATTTGATGTTATGCAAGTATTAATCATGTTATTGTGATGAAGTTATGTTATGTATATATATATAGTTTTACTACTTACCTATAGATGTATGTGTGACGTGTAGAAACGTGATTGTCTCACACACACTCTTTACTCGTACACAGCCGCAATAATGGGTGATAGACGTGATTGGATGTATGAAGGTTTCAAGAAGGGTGGGTGTCACACTAGTGAATGGTTTGCCAAGACGCAAATATTTCTGGACCATGCAGCTGCTTTGTCACAAATAGATAATATTAGGTGTCCATGCAATAAATGTAGAAATATGACGAGCCACACCAAGAGGCAGGTCACACTACACCTGTGCTCGCATGGTTTCGTGCCAGGCTATAAGGTCTGGTATCTCCACGGTGAAGATGCTGAACGAGCAGCAGAAGTAGAAGTTGATGATGGTGAAGATGATGTTGATAGGATGGACCAGATGCTTGAGGATCTGCAGCCTGAACTGGCACCAGATCATCATGATTCACCTACACCGGAGGTTCAGAAGTTCTTCGACCTACTCAAAGCGTCAGAAGAGCCTCTTCACGGGCACACTGACGTGACCGTCCTCGAATTCGAGACCCGACTGATGTCAATCAAGTCAAAATTTGCATTTTCAATTAATTGTTACAAGGAGCTTGTGGATTTGATTAGCGAGGTTCTTCCTACGGGTCACAAGATGCCCAAAGACATGTACCAGTCCAAAAAATTGCTTGAAGGTCTTGGTATGGAGTATGAGAAGATTGATGTTTGCCAAGACAACTGTATGCTTTTTTGGAAGGAACATGGCAGAGAACAAAAATGCTTAAAATGTGGGAAGTCAAGGTACGTGGAGCTTGTAAATGAAGATGGGGAGAAGGTGGTGACAAAGGTTGCACATAAACAGCTTCGGTACATGCCTCTCACTCCTAGAGTCAAACGTTTGTTTCTCTCGAGGAAGACCGCTATGCACATGAGGTGGCATAAAGATTGTATGGACAGACAAGATGGGTTAATGGTGCACCCGTCAGATGGTGATGCATGGAAGGCTCTTGACAAATTTGATCCAGATTTTGCCAGCGATGCAAGAAATGTTCGTATCGGCTTGGCAACTGATGGTTTCACGCCGTTCAATATGACCGCTGCGTCGTATTCATGTTGGCCTGTCATTGCCATACCGTACAACCTTCCACCTGCTCTTTGCATGAAATATGAGTTTATGTTCCTATGTCTTGTTATACCTGGGCCTGAGCATCCTGGCGTACGCCTCAATGTGATGCTTCAACCACCGATTGAAGAGTTAAAGAAGCTATGGCAAGGTGTGGAAGCCTATGACTGCTTCAAGAAGCAGAAATTCAATCTTCGTGTTGCATATCTGTTCTCGGTTCATGATTTTATGGCGTATGGTATTTTCTCTGGATGGAGCGTGCATGGTAGATTGACGTGTCCTTATTGTGCTAAAGATACAGATTGTTTTCGTCTTAGTGCTGGTGGCAAGATATGTTACTTTGATTGCCATAGATGTTTTCTACCCTTCAATCACCCCTTCAGAAGGCAGAGAAAGGAATTTAGGAAGGGCACCATTGTCACGAAGGGACCGCCCAAGCGACGTAGTGGGATAGAAATTACAGAAGAGCATATGAAACTTGTCCTAGACGAGAGTGGTAAAAGGTATCAAGGTTTTGGTGAGGAGCATAACTGGACTCACATATGTGGCTTGTGGGAGCTTCCTTATGCTAAGTCATTGATTTTGATGCACAACATCGATGTCATGCATCAAGAGAGTAACTTTTGCCAAGCCCTCATAAATACATGCATGGATTTCCCTGATAAAACGAAAGACAATGACAAGGCACGCATGGACTTAGCAGTGATATGTGATCGTCCAACCCAAGTGCTTAGAGAAAACGGAGGCAAACCAAAAGCTGACTATTGTCTGAAATCTAAGCAACGGAGAGAAGTGATGAAGTGGATGAAGGATATTAAATTCCCTGATGGTTATGCCGCTGGTTTTAGAAGATCTGTGAACTTGAAGACAATGAAGATGAATGGACTGAAGAGCCATGACTTCCACATAATTATGGAGAGGCTCATGCCTGTAATGTTTCGTGGGTACATTTCCGAAGCTGTGTGGGCAAATTGGAAAAAATATTTCCACCGGGTTTCTTCAATCCTATGCAGCATCTCTTTATACATCTTCCATATGAGGCTAAGGTCGGTGGTCCTGTTCAGTATAGGTGGATGTTTCATATAGAAAGAGCATTAAAGAAGCTTAGAGCAATGGTGGGCAATAAGGCAAGAGTTGAAGGATGTATTGCGGAACAATTTAAACTAAAGGAGGTAGCACACTTCACAAGTTGTTACTTTGAAGAAGAACATAATGTATTTGCTCGAAAGAAAAGGTACCATGATGATGAACGAGAGATGCCTCCGTGTAGTGATCTTTCGATTTTTCAGACAAACGGCAAAGCCGTTGGTCCACCCAAGGCATATCACCTCAGTATGGAAGAACGGAAGTCTGCTTTACTGTACATGTTCACGAATATGCCTGAGGTGGAGAAATACTTTGTGTAAGACTTATTTTCTTAAATTGTTCATATGTGAATTAGTTTATGTTATCAAATATCTCATGTCATACAATAATATTTGACAGCGAGTTTGATGAACAAAACATGAGGTGTCTCGGTAGGCCAACAGCGAGAGACATAGATAAATTGCGACGCGATGGTATGCATGGGCGACCTAATTTCATTATGTGGCTTCGGGACCGTGTAAGTCTTAATTATGTGGCTCCGACAGCTAATTTCAGTTAACTAATATTACAGAATTTGCTAATACTTTGTGGCATAATTGACAGTTTGGGGAGGAAATGAATTTGAATGATGACTTACGTCAGTTATCTATTGGAAGCGTAACTGCCAAAAGCTATGGACGTTACGACGTCAATGGATATCGCTTTCGTTCAAGCATTTTCGAATCAAGTCATCCTATGGCCGCCACTCAAAATAGTGGAGTCGTTACTAGGGCAACCGACATGGAAGGACACGAAGCCTGCTATTACGAGAAAATCAAAAATATAATCGAGATTACATTTGCTGGAAATAAGCCTTTAGCGCTAGTTTTCTTTGAGTGTAAATGGTATGACCCGAAGTATTATAGGACCGAATTTGGGATGACACAGATCCAACCTGAAAAATTGCTTCAAGGACACGACACGTATATCCTTGCCCATCAAGCAGACCAAGTTTATTTCTCGACATATCCATGCAAAAAGTTGTCTAAATGGAGGGTTGTGTACAATGTAAATCCCCGCGAACGCCTATACACTCCTGGTGAGGACGAATATCAAATTGGTCACCTTGAGCAGGTTGATGAGGTGTTTCAAGAAGAAGAGTTGCCAACTAGTTTTCATATTGATCCTGCACCGGCATTAGATTCACTAGTTGCAGACGTTAACGACTTAACTTTTCCCGAGAAAAGGAGAAGACAACCTGTTAGGAGAAAAGTAACATGGCGACCTCTGCATAGAAGAGAACAAATAGATCCTGATTTTGATGATATTTAACAAGTAAAGTTGTTTTGTTATTTAATTTGTTTATATTTTAAGTATTATGTCATTTTTTATCCTAATTTGTTTATATTTAACAAGTAAAGTTGTTTTCTTATTTTTTATGCAGGATGCCGCCAAAATCAAAGAAGTCAGTAAAGGGGCTGTTCAAGGGCCTGGGCCTTTTTCAGGGCAGTTCTTCGAGCAGCAGCAGACGTCGAGAGCTGTTGAGCGCGGTACATGGAGATGAGGTAACATATCTTGTACAAATAAATTTGTTTACATATTTACAAATAAATCTTGAGTTGTATGTACCAGGATGAGCAGCACACTGAGGAGCAGCACATTGAGGAGGAGCAGCACAATGAGGCTGAGCAGCACAATGATGAGGTGGAGCACAATGAGGAGGTGGAGCACGTGACATGGGACCAGGCCGCACAGCATCACCAGCCATGGGACCAGTGGGACCACCAGAGAGAGCAGCAACAGGCGTGGGACCAGTGGGGCCAACAGGGCGAACCGGCTGACAACCCGATGGATGATGGCTCGGGAGGCTCTTCAGTGACACGCACACGTCGCTCAAGAAAAAGCCACTCAGTAAAGCCTCGTCACGCGATAGAGCGAGAGGCTGATAGGACTTTAATCATGCCACATGGAGATCGGTGAGTGTAATATATTAACTTATCTCATATAACTATTATGTGTATTGTTAATGTTTTTGTGTAATGCAGGAATTGGGAGGACCTGTCCTTTGATGGCAAGGGACACCACACTCAGGTTAACCTTACGTTGGGTTCTCTTTGCCGCCTTCACTACCCTGGTATAGTGAAGGTGTCAAACGGTGATACCGAGGATGAGGTGCCCGTCAGTACCTGGGACGAGTACAAGTTTAAAAAGGAACGAAACCACACCGACAGACAGGGACTTGTGCGTAATGACTTTTGGGTATGAATTCTTTATTATTTTTGTTATGTTTCTTAATATTGTAAATCTATGACTTATACCATTGTATTTGTATTCTTTATGTTGTAGCTTCGATATCGGTTGCCTGACGGAGAGGATTACATGGGGCACGCTGAACGTGTCTTCCAAAACAATGCAAAGAAGCTGGTGAAGGATGCCATATACTATGCGAGAATTCAGGCTACAAACCTGTATTTTCAAAAGCATCCGGAAGAAGCAGGCCCCTTGACTAAAAAGGAAGGGTCGTCAAAGATATATTTGACTGAGGATCAATATCGTGAGGTTAGTATTCAATTTGTTTTACCCTTTATATTTATTGTTGTGATTGATAATATGTAACATTGTGTGTGTGCAGGTGATGGTTCCATGGATGGCGCCCGTGCCTGATGCGTACTATGCTTGGTGTCGATATTGGGCTTCCGAAGGCTTCCAGAAAGCGTCAGCGCATCACAGACAATGTCGAGGAACCAATCCTAACCACAAGTTTGGCGGTGACGACATGATACGAAAAGCTAAAAGAATGGTAAGTTTGATCTATCTATGTCGATCAGCAAATAATACGATTGCTTATGAATGTTTTTTGTTTATACAGGAAGCTACGAGTGGCCAAAAGCCTAGTGACATTGAGGTCTACCAGGAGGGCCACAAAGGACCAGACCCGAACAACCCTGACCAGCTCTGCAGCCAGACAGCCACGGATCGCTTGGTGAGTTTTGGCTCAAAAGTTCAAACGTTCAAAGTATATAAATTCTTGCATTTGTAAGGTTGTCAATGATGTATAGGCGGCATATGGGGAGGAGATGGTTCGTCGCCATGGCCCTGACTTCGACTGGCGCCATGAACCGGTGGATCCCTCGGTGGTGTACGCAAGTGGTGGTGGCAAAGCGCATGGACGGTAAGCTCTAACTTATGAAATTATATGGTTGACACTAAATTGATTATACAATAATCACATTTTTTGAATAACTTATAGATACGCACTCTTCGACGGATTCATTGACTCGTCGTCGGTGAGATCTCAGAGGACGGGTTCATCTTCCCGTAGCTCATGCTCTCGTCGACCGAACGAGCAGGAGTTGGAGATTATGAGGATGCGCGAAGAGATGAGACAACAACGCGAATTTATGGAGGCTTGCAATGCACATAACCAAGCGATGTATCAAGTGAGTACACATAATCCGAACTCTAAATTATTATATTTCAATACAACATCTTCGGTAGTAACACATATATGTTTAACAGTTAATGCAGCAACAGGGCATGACATCAAATTTTCCACCGCCACCACAATGGAGCCAATTTGCAAACACACCAGTTCCACCACCACAGTTCACCACCCCTCCGACACATATACCTGCACCTGGAGATAGGGTACGTTTGATAACTCTCCATTAATTTATATACTTGTATACTTTTTTGATATTTGCATTTAACGTGATGATATTTGCTAACTTGCATAGGTTACGCCCGAAGCGGGTGGTAGTGGATCTGATCCCGCAGCAGGGACTGGATTTGTTGACTCGCTCTTCGCGTACCCTCCTCCTGGTGGTGGTGGCGGCAGCGGTCAAAGCTCTAACCACCCAAGTGGTGGTTATTTCTAAACACATGAACATGTTTCTTAACTCGTGGACTCTTGGTCGTACTTGAACATATGTCGTACTTATATTTCAATACTATGTCGTACTCGTTGACTCGATGTGGTGGTTGAACTTATATTTGAAATGTTGGTGGATGTTATGTTTGTAATGCGTGATTTTATTATGAATGCATGTGTTTGTAATGTGGCTGTTATCTGTTATTTATGTTATGTGTGATATATGTTATGTGTGCAGAAATAGTGTCCTAATTTCGTGCTGTTTTTGTAGCAGTATAGGGTAATTCTCGTCGGCCCAGTTAATTCCCGTCGGCTATGGTCGAACCGACGGGAATTAACTAATAACTCTCGTCGGCCCAGTTAACTCCCGTCGGCCTAGGGAACCGACGGGAATTAACTAATAACTCCCGTCGGCCTGGTGAGCCGACGGGAATTAACTAATAACTCCCGTCGGCCTGGTGAGCCG
Organism: Zea luxurians; assembly: GCA_029449295.1. Lineage (NCBI taxonomy): Eukaryota > Viridiplantae > Streptophyta > Magnoliopsida > Poales > Poaceae > Zea > Zea luxurians. Next base: position 41,642,636 of record JAOPSE010000022.1, on the reverse strand, counting down.
ACGGGAGTTAGCATTAATTGCCGTCGGCTAGTTAATGGCCGACGGGGATAAATGTATCCCCGACAAGGGACGCCTGGCGGCTGAAAACCGACGGGAATAAGCCCTAAACCGACGAGAATTAAGTAATTCCCGTCGGTATATGCTTATTCCCGTCGGTTTCTGGCCGACGGGAATTAAGTGAATCCCTGTAGTGTATTTGTGAACAAGAAGGATGGTTCGAGGAGAATGTGCGTTGATTATAGAAGTTTGAATGAAGTAACCATCAAGAATAAATACCCATTACCTCGGATTGAAGATTTATTTGATCAGATGAAGGGAGCTAAGATATTCTCGAAGATAGATTTGAGATCGGGATATCATCAGTTAAAGATTCGAGCAGAAGATGTACCCAAGACAGCTTTCACGACGAGATATGGATTATATGAGTTTTTGGTCATGTCGTTTGGACTGACTAATGCACCAGCATACTTTATGAACTTAATGAATAAAGTATTCATGGAATATCTGGATCAGTTTGTGGTCGTATTCATTGACGACATACTGATATATTCTCCGAATGAAGAAACACATGAAGATCATCTAAGACTAGTCCTACAAAAGCTTCGTGACAACCAACTATATGCAAAATTCTCGAAGTGTGATTTCTGGCTTAAGGAAGTTGCTTTCTTAGGACATATTGTTACCGACGGTGGAATTAAAGTGGACCGAGGAAAGATAAGTGAGATACTAGATTGGAAGCAACCAAAGGATGCATCCAAGATCAGAAGTTTTCTTGGATTGGCTGGATACTATAGAAGATTTATTGAAGGTTTTTCCAAGTTAGTAAAACCACTTACCTCTCTACTGGAGAAAGGTAAAGAGTTCAAATGGGATGAGGCTTGCCAGAATTGTTTTGAAGAACTCATGAAGAGGTTAACCACTGCACCAATATTGGTAATGCCAGACATCCACAAGGGATTTGATGTGTATTGCGATGCATCACACCTTGGACTTGGATGTGTGCTAATGCAAGAAGGAAAAGTGATAGCTTATGCCTCAAGACAATTGAGGAAGCATGAGAAGAATTATCCTACGCATGATTTGGAACTAGCTGTCGTAGTGCATGCTTTGAAGATTTGGAGGCACTATATGATTGGAAACAAGTGCAAAATCTTCACAGATCACAAAAGCTTGAAATACATATTCACTCAGAAAGAACTCAACCTCAGACAGAGAAGATGGCTTGAGTTGATTAAGGACTATGATTTGGAAATACAATATCACCCCGGAAAAGCAAATGTAGTAGCTGATGCTTTGAGCCGTAAGGGCCAAGTGAACAACATCACTACTCATTTGATGTCACAGGAATTGTGCTGGGAAATGGAACAACTCAACCTTGGTATGCTTTATAATGTAGAAGCAACAGTGATGGAAGTTGAATCTACTTTGGAAGAAGAGATTCGTAAAGGAGAAGAGTTCGATGAGAAGATTAAGGAAATTAAAACTTTGATTGGTTTGGGTAAAGCCCCAGATTTCACGGAAGATGAACAAGGCACAGTATGGTTTAAGAAGAGAATCTGTGTACCCGAAATCGAGCACTTGCGCCAACTTATTTTGAGAGAAGCTCATGATTCAGCTTACTCTATTCACCCGGGAAGTACAAAGATGTACCAGGATCTCAAAAAAAGTATTGGTGGTACGAATTGAAAAGAGATGTTGCTACTCATGTTGCATTATGTGACGTGTGTCAGCGAGATAAAGCTGAACACCAAAGACCTGCAGGATTGCTACAACCTCTCAAGGTACCTGAATGGAAATGGGAAGAAATCAGTATGGATTTCATAGTTGGACTACCCCGTACTCGAGATGGTTATGATTCAATATGGGTCATAGTGGACAGGTTAACTAAAGTGGCACACTTTATACCTGTGAAGACAACTTACTCAGGAGCCCAGCTAGCAGAGTTATACATGTCGAGGATTGTTTGTCTGCATGGAGTACCGAAGAAGATTGTATCAAATCGAGGAACCCAGTTTACCTCGCGCTTTTGGAAAAGATTACATGAGTCCATGGATACCAAGCTAAACTTTAGTTCAGCTTATCATCCGCAAACGGATGGGCAAACAGAAAGAACAAACCAAGTGTTGGAAGATATGCTAAGAGCCTGCGCTCTAAAGCATGGTAGAAGCTGGGATAAAAGTTCGCCTTATGCAGAATTCTCGTATAATAACAGTTATCAAGCAAGTCTAAAAATGGCACCATTTGAAGCACTTTATGGACGATAGTGTAGAACACCGCTTTACTGGAATCAGACTGGAGAAAGTCAAGTATTCGGTCCAGAAATTCTCCAAGAGGCCGAAAAGCAAGTGCAGATTATCAGAGAAAATTTGAAGACAACACAGTCAAGACAGAAAAGCTATGCTGATAATAGAAGAAGAGAATTGATGTTCGAAGTAGGAGACTTTGTCTACCTTAAAGTTTCACCAATGAGAGGAATGAAAAGGTTTAAGGTTAAAGGAAAATTATCACCTCGCTATATTGGCCCATTCAAGATTCTGGAAAGAAAAGGTGAAGTAGCCTATCAGTTAGAGCTACCCGATAGATTATCAGATGTGCATGACGTATTTCACATATCACAACTCAAGAAGTGCTTAAGAGTATCAGAAGAACAGTTACCTATGGAGGAATTGAATGTCAATGAGGATTTGACCTATTCGGAGTACCCGATCAGAATTCTGGAAACATCTCGCAGAATTACATGAAGTAAAGTCATTAACATGTGCAAGGTTCATTGGAGTCATCATTCGGAAGATGAGGCCACTTGGGAAAGGGAAGATGAACTCAGAGCAGAATTCCCTCAGCTATTCTCAGAAGTTTCTTAATCTCGAGGACGAGATTCTTTTTAAGAGGGGTAGGTTTGTAACACCACAAAAGCCATCAAATAAAAATAATGAATTTAGTTATTATATTAATTAGGGTCATAATTTTTTCAAGTGTTTAATTATTTATTTGCATTTTGAATCAATTTTCATTGTGTGCGCTTGATTGATTATCGGATGATTGTTATTAACTTCCTTTTAAAAAGAAATCCTAGTAATTAAAATAATAATTAAGTAATATAGTAATTATTAGTCTAAAAACAAGTATTTTTTTATAAATATTTTTGGTGAATTTTTATGACTTTTTGAGCTCTTTAAATAATCATCTCGGAATTAAAAAAAGAAAAAAACCTAAATCCTACACTAACCGGCCCACTAGGGCCCATATTTCCCAAACCCTAGCTCCCACGCGCGCGCTCCCTAGCACTTCACAGTCGCCGCCGCTCTCTCTCCCTCTCTCCTCTATTTTCTCTCTCTCCCTCTCTCCTCCCTCCCTCGCTCCTCTCTCACGCTCCCGCCCAGACCCACGACGCCAGCGCCCAGGCTGGCCGAGCCCCTGCACGCCGCGCCCAAGAACCGCGGCCACCCCGCGCGCGACCCCAGCTGTGGGCCCGGCCGAGCCGCGCCCTCTGCCTCCGCCCAGGCGCGCACACCGCCCTGCACAGCGCCGAGCCCGACGCCGCGCCCTCTGCCTCCCTCCAGCCGCGCGCGAGCACCCCGCCGGTCCGAGCAAGCCCAACTGCGCGATCCGAGCCGAATGCCCCGCCGTCCGTTTCGTCTTCGTGAATTAATGGACTTCATTCCTTCCGTTTCCTCTCCCCCATCACTCCCCTGTAACCGACGGTGCCCCATTGAAGAGCCCGACCGTCCCTCTCTCCCCTGGCCGACCCTTCTTCTTCCCTCCCTCTCTCTATAAAAGGCAGCAGAGCCCTCTCCATACTCTCCTACCCGAGCTCGCCTCTTTCTCTAGTGCTCCTCGCTCATCGCTAGTGTCGTTCGTCGCCGGAGTTCATCAGAGCCCGTGGAGTTCGCCGGAGCTACGCCATCCGCGGTCCGAAGTCGAGCCCTACTCTTCTCCATCCGGCCGAAACCCATCGATCCATCCCCGTCACACGCGCGAACCTAAGGTTGACGGTGACCCAAACTTATTTTGTGCATTTTATAAAACACTTTTTGATCTGATTCATTAGTTGTATATTTTGTTTGTTGTAATATGAACACGTGTGATTCGCAATTCTTATGTATATGTGTGCGTTATGGAATTTGTTAGAGATATGCAATTATTGGCGCACCATGATAATTCATGTTAATCGATGCGTTGATTGTTGGATTAGAAGAATATGTCGTAGATTTAGTAGACACACGTTGGTGATAAAAATACTAGATAGGAATTTTTGTAGTTAAATGTGGTCGCAATAAACTTAGAAACTATTTGGAGAATTATAGGAGCATTTTTTATGGATTTAGAAAAATGGTATAGAACTCATGTCATATGAATAATATAGGATTTTTAGATGATTTATCCGATTATTTAATTAATATCTTCTTTTAGAAAGAAAAGAGAAAATATCACCAGAAGTATGGAAAGTAGATTTCTACTAGCCAAATAAGCATGTTCACAAATTTAGCACTAAAATTTTTAAAGTACTAGTTTATGTCAAAATAATCTCGCTTGTGTTGGAAAAAGTTCAAATAGTGTTTATAGGAATTTTTAATGTTAAATTCATTTTTGACTATACTCAATAATTGGAGTTAGAAATAAAACGGATAAAAACGTATTAATTTATTTATTAGTACTAAAGACGATAATTATTTTCATTAATGATGTTAAAATTTATTAATATGGGTTAAAATTATATTCATTGCACCCACCCATAAATTCACCATTAGGACTCATATTAATAGCTATAATTGAATTAATAAGTATTTACGCAATTAGGACGAAATTCAAGATGTGATTAGTGTGATATGTTAATGTGTGTTTAATGATGTATTGGTGTATGTTTATGAAATGGTGCATGTTTATTTATGTATGTTTTATTTTTGTATGTGCGCTATGCGACTCTATTAGAAGCCGATTGTGCGGTAGGCGATCCAAACTCGTTCGAGGACGACCCGCAAGACGCTTTTGAGCAAGGCAAGTGGATTCTCCCTCTGCATATTCTGTTTGTACCTACTCATTGCATATAATAATGTTCACTTTTTGATATACTGCATAATTTGATGGGTTTTACCTAATTAAGGATTTCCTAGATTTACTACCTGTATTCCTTGTTTAACCTAGGAAAATTATTAAGCTGTGAAAATTTTGTGCCACCGCTCAACTTAATGATTTCTTAATGTCACTCAATAATTGGTTTTAATGTTCCAAAGATTTAATTGGCAATTATGACATTAACCCGATGGTTAAAACAATATTATTTCAAACAAATTGGAACATGGAGTGACCACCCAGGATAACAGTGCAACCACGAGTGCTATCATGGCTCTGGCTTTGGTAATTAGCTTTATATGCTTAGTGCCTAGCAACCTTACCTGAAAGATGGGCAAGAGGGGGAGCGGTAGGTGCTGGCAGCCCACGTTAGCATGGGGTCGTATTCTTGGCTAAGGTACTTCACCCAGGGGGCCACCACCATCGTCTTTAGAAACCTTAGCGGGTTGCTTCGTATTAAGTGTATTTTGTGAAAGCCTCATAATGGATCCCTAGCCATTCACCTCGGCAGTGTTTAAGGGTCCGATCAACCCGGGCTAGATGGGATACATGGCTTGTGGGTAAAGTTGTACCACCTCTGCAGAGTGTAAAACTGATATATCAGCCGTGCTCCCGGTTATGAGCGACCTAGACTCCTCACATGATAATTGAACTTGAAGATGGAATCAAATTGAGATCCGATGATCTGCCAATAATTTGCTTAAGTGGTTTCACTTAAGTGTTTTTGTTATACTCATATTCCTTTGTTTAAATGGGATACTTGGGGATTCACACTTATTAGTAAGACAGGTGTCGTTAATAAAATGTTGACCAACTAAAATGCTTACTGCTCAACCTTAGCCTCACCTTGTTATACCTGCATTAATTTTTCCCCCACTTGCTGAGCCTCGACCATAAGTGAGCTCACCCTTGCTTATTTTGATCAGAGGGTGATGCTGGAGACTTTGATGGAGTTTTTGACGATGAAGAATTCTAAGTCTAACGATACGCCGGTCAACTTCCTGTGGAAGATTGCCCAGTTGTTTATTTCTGCTTTACTTTGATGTGATACTTGTTAAAGATACAATGTTTCAAATGATGTAATAAAGTATTATACTCTCTTTACGCCTTTATTGCATTGTCTTTTGATATATTACACTTGTGACGTCAACATATGTGTGGAAATGGATCCTGGCACACATATGGTATGCGCTCGGTTCTACCCCCTGGAACCGGGTGTGACACAAGGCAAGGTCAAGGGCTTAGGAAAAATAGCCATCACATCCGAGCATTCGATTTCAAATGTGTTTGTAGTAGAATCGCTCGGATACAATTTATTGTCTTTAAACCAATTATGTCATATGGGTTATAATTGCTTATTTACAAATACTGATGTATCTGTCTTTAGAAGAAGTGATGGTGCATTATCTTTTAACGGTGTATTCGACGATAAGCTCTGCTTAGTTGATTTCTCAAAAGAGGATGTCGATCTAGATGCATGCTTAATCGCTAAGACTAATATGGGCTAGCTCTGAAACCACCGTCTAGCACATGTTGGGATGAAGAACCTTCATAAACTTCTAAAGGGAGAACATGTGTTAGGACTAACAGATGTCTCTTTTGAGAAAGACAGACCTTGTGTAGCGTGCCAAGCAGGGAAGCAGGTGGGAAGCAATCATCAAAGCAAGAACGTGATGACAACCTCAAGACCACTGGAACTCCTACATATGGATCTCTTTGGGCCCGTTGCTTATCTTAGCATCGGGGGAAGTAAGTATGGTCTTGTCATTGTTGATGATTTTTCCCGCTTCACTTGGGTTTTCTTTTTGCAGGACAAATATGAAACTCAAGGAACTCTAAAGCGCTTCTTAAGGAGAGTTCAAAATGAATTTGAGCTAAAGGTGAAAAAGATTTGGAGCGATAATGGATCTGAGTTCAAGAACCTTCAAGTCAAAGAATATCTTGAGGAGGAAGGCATCAAGCATGAGTTCTCCCCTCCGTACACACCACAACAAAATGGTGTGGTAGAAAGGAAGAACATGACACTAATTGACATGGCGAGGACTATGCTTGGAGAATACAAGACGCCTGAGCGGTTCTGGTCGGAAGCTGTGAATACAGCCTGCCAAGCCATAAACCGACTCTATCTGCATTGCCTCCTCAAGAAGACATCATACAAACTCTTAACCGGTAACAAACCCAATGTTTCCTATTTTTGTGTATTTGGGAGCAAATGCTACATCTTAGTAAAGAAAGGTAGACATTCGAAGTTTGCTCCCAAAGCCGTAGAAGGGTTTTTACTAGGTTATGACTCAAATACAAAGGCGTATATGGTCTTCAACAAGTCATCAGGATTAGTTGAAGTCTCTAGCGACGTTGTATTTGATGAAACTAATGGCTCTTCAAGAGAGCAAGTTGATCTTGATGTAGATGCGGATGAGGTTCCGACGATCGCAATGCGAACAATGGCAATAGGTGATGTGCGACCACAGGAACAACAAGAGCAAGATCAACCTTCTTCCTCTATTGGTGCATCCTCCAACCCAAGATGAGGAACAAGTACCTCAAGATGAAGGGCTGGATCAAGGGGGAGCACATGAAGAACATGATAAGGAGGAAGAAGCGTCACAAGTTCCTCCAACTCAAGTCCGGTCAACCATTCAAAAAATCATCCAGTAGATCAGATTCTGGGTGATATCAGCAAGGGAGTAACCACTCGCTCACGTTTAGCTAACTTTTGTGAGCATTACTCGTTTGTTGCTTCTATTGAGCCTTTTAGGGTAGAAGAAGACTTGCAGGATCCGGAGTGGGTGTTGGCCATGCAGGAAGAGCTCAACAACTTCAAGGGAAATGATGTTTGGAGCCTAGTGCCACATCCGAAGCAAAATGTTGTGGGAACCAAGTGGGTGTTCCGCAACAAGCAAGATGAACACGGTGTGGTGCCAAGAAACAAGGCTCGACTTGTGGCAAAAGGTTATGCCCAAGTCGTGGGTTTGGATTTTGAGGAGACTTTTGCTCCTGTAGCTAGGCTAGAATCAATTCGAATATTATTGGCCTATGCTGCTCACCACTCTTTTAAGTTGTTTCAAATGGACGTAAAGAGTGCTTTCCTGAATGGACAAATCAAGGAGGAAGTGTATGTGGAACAACCCCCTGGCTTTGAGGATGACACGTATCCCAACCATGTCTACAAACTCTCTAAGGGGCTCTATGGACTTAAGCAAGCCCCAAGAGCATGGTATGATTGCCTTAGAGATTTCCTTATTTCTAATGCTTTCAAGGTTGGGAAAGCTGATCCTACTCTCTTTACTAAGACTTGTAATGGTGATCTTTTCGTATGCCAAATATATTTTGATGACATTATATTTGGTTCTACTAATCAAAAGTCTTGTGAGGAGTTTAGCAGGGTGATGATGCAGAAATTTGAGATGTCAATGATGGGTGACCTGAACTACTTCCTTGGATTTCAAGTGAAGCAACTCAAGGAAGGAACTTCATCTCCCAAACAAAGTATACTCAAGATTTGCTCAAGAGGTTTGGGATGAAGGATGCAAAACCTACGTAGACATCGATGTGAACAGACGGACATCTGGACCTCAACAAAGGAGGTAAGTCCATTGATCAAAAGGCATACCGGTCTATGATATGATCCTTGCTTTATCCTTGTGCTAGTAGACCGGATATTATGCTAAGTATATGCATGTGTGCTAGATTTCAATCCGACCCCAAGGAGTGTCACCTTGTGGTTGTTAAGCAAATTCTCACATATTTGGTTTCTACGCCTTGCTTCAGGATCTGGTATCCAAAGGGCTCTACTTTTGACTTAATCGAATACTCAGATTCTGACTACGCCAGGTGCAAGGTTGATAGGAAGAGTACATCAGGGACTTGTCAGTTTCTTGGAAGATCCCTGGTGTCTTAGAGCTCTAAGAAACAAACTTTCGTTGCCCTATCCTCCACTAAGGCAGAGTATGTTGCCGCAGGACAGTGTTGCGCGCAACTGCTTTGGATGAGGCAAATCCTCCGGGACTTTGGATATAATCTGAGCAAAGTCCCACTCCTATGTGATAATGAGAGTGCAATCCTCTTGGCAGATAATCCTATTGAATACAGCCGCACTAAGCACATAGACATCGGGCATCACTTCTTGAGAGACCACCAGCAAAGGAGAGATATCGATATTTATCATATTAGCACCGAGAACCAGCTAGCCGATATCTTCACCTAGCCTTTAGATGAGAAAAGATTTTGCAGGTTGCGTAGTGAGCTAAATGTCTTAGATTCACGTAACTTGGATTGATCAATAGCATACATGTGCTCTATGCCTTTGACCATGTCACTTTAAGCATTAATGTCTTTCATTGCTTATTTTTGGTGCTCAAGTTGTACAAGTCATCCCAGACCTCACAAGTCCCTATGCAAATGATGCACATGTTTAGGGGGAGGATGTGCTACAACTTGACTCCCTTGAGACTAACTTGTTTGTTGAGTACTCTTGATATAGTCTAAAAGTTGCATTGAAAGGGAAAAGTGAACTTGGATAAAGAAAGGGTTTCCACTGCATTCCGGTATAAATGTATCTTGTCCTAAGTTCTTCATTGTACTCTCATTGCCTTTTTGCTCTTATTTGACATTTTGGTGAAGCAATGGGGTTAAAGGGCCAAAAGTTCACCTATTTTGGTGCTTAATGCCAAAGGGGGAGAAATTAAGGCCAAAGCAAATGGATCAACCAACCACTTGTGAATGTGAATTTCAAAAAATTGTAGAGTTAGAATCTTTGTGTTTGATATCAAAACCCTCTTATCGCAAAAATTTTTCTCTTATGGGGGAGAATTTCGATTATGGGAATAGGGGGAGTTTTTGGCATTTGATCAAATTTACTCTTGAAAGAATTTTGATTTGCCAAAACAAGTGTTTTTGATATAGAGATAGGAAAAAGAATTTGTTTTGTGAAAATAAACCTGGTGGCAAAAGTGATCCAAATATGCCAAATCCTATGTGAGATAAATTGGTCTTCAATTTGCACTCTTTAGCCTCTCTTTGAAAATTTGTAGCATTTTGAGTTGCTTTTAATGTGTTGGCATATATCACCAAAAAGGGGGAGACTAAAAGGGAAATATGCATTTGGGCCATTTCTATAAATGTTTTGGTGATTAGATGCCCAACACATATTGTTTTGGTTGATATGTGCTAAGTGTTAAAGAGATGCAAATCAAGAATCAAGGTATGACTCTAGCCTTAGTGAATTGTTTATAGTACTAACATATTCTTCTAAGTGCTAGGAACCTTGTCAAAAGAAATGAGATTGGATTGGAGAAGTTTGGCTAAGTCCAACCATACTTGCACCAGCCTGCAGTGCACTGGACTGTCCGGTGTGCACCAGACAGTGTCTGGTGCTCAGGCTGGCTCAGCGACGAACTCGCTGCTCTCAGGAATGGACGAGGGCGCTGCAGCTAAAATTCACTGGACTGTCCGATGTGCATCGGACTGTCCGGTGAGCTAATAGCGCCCGCGCCAATGGTCGGCAGCGCGATCAACGGGCGACACGTGGCCAGAGCCAACGGTCACTAGGCCGCACCGGACTGTCCGGTGTGCACCAGACAATGTCTGATGTGCCATGTGGACCGAGGGTTCAACGGTCGGCTTCGCCAAAGAAGGAAAGAAGTCATGCACTGTTCATGTCTGGTGGTGCACCGGACTATCCGGTGCGCCAATGGACAGAAGGCAAGAATTGCCTACCAAATGGAGATCCAACGACTCCTAGCTGCCTTGGGGCTATAAAAGGGACCCCTATGCGCATGAAGCAGAACACCAAGCCTCCAATGAACATCCAAAGATGCCTAGACTCTCCAAGCACGCATTCAGATCATTTTGTTTGAGATTTGAGCACTTGTTGAGTTGTGAACTCGCTGCGCTGTGTTTGTGTGGTCATTTCTTGACTTATGTGCGTGTCACTATTGTGACTCTAGCTATTGCATGTGTTTCTATTCCCTTTCTTACTCTTGTGGTTTTCATTGTGATCAATATTGTAAGGGTGAGAGGCTCGAACTTGTGGAGATTCCTCACAAAGGGAACATATGCTATAAGGACAAAACCATGGTATTCAAGTGGATCATTGGATCACTTGAAAGGGGTTGAGTGCAACCCTCGTCCATTGGGATGCCACAACATGGAAGTAGGCAAGTGTTCTACTTGGCTGAACCACGGGATAAAAACATTGTGTCATCTGTTGTTATTCGTGTGCGATTCTCTCTGCTTCTACTTACTTGAAAATTGCTCTAAGTTCAGTACTCACCTTGTGAAGAGCAGTTAAGTGAAGAAGTCATCTCTTTCTCTCTAGACATAGCACTTTGGTTTTGATTCCACAAACATTTCATAAACCAAGTTTGTGCCATTTGGTGTTGATTTTTATAGGATCACCTATTCACCCCCCTCTAGTTGCTCTCACCTATCAAGGAAGAGGTATATGTTGAGCAACCTCCCGGCTTTGAAGATAGTGAGTATCCTAACCATGTTTATAAACTCTCAAAGGCGCTTTATGGGCTTAAGCAAGCCCCAAGAGCATGGTATGAATGCCTGCGAGACTTTCTTATCACTAATGACTTCAAAGTTGGAAAAGTTGATCCTACTCTCTTCACTAAAACAATTGCAAAAGACTTGTTTATATGCCAAATTTATGTTGATGATATTATTTTTGGATCTACTAACAAGTCATCTTGTGAAGAGTTTAGTAGGATTATGATACAGAAATTCGAGATGTCAATGATGGGGAGTTGAAGTATTTCCTTGGATTCCAAATCAAGCAACTCCAAGAGGGCACCTTCATCTGCCAAACTAAGTACATTCAAGATATTCTTATGAAGTTTGGAATGAAGAATGCTAAACCCATCAAGACTCCCATGGGAACAAATGGGCATCTCGACCTCGACATGGGAGGTAAATCCGTAGATCAAAAGGTATACCTGTCGATGATAGGTTCTTTACTCTATTTGTGTGCTTCATGACCAGATATTATGCTTTCAGTATGTATGTGTGCAAGGTTCCAGGCAAATCCTAAGGAAGTTCACCTTAGGGCCATGAAAAGAATCATGAGATATCTAGTTTACACCCCTAAGTTTGGGCTTTGGTACCCTAAGGGATCTACCTTTGATTTAATTGGGTATTCCAATGTCGATTATGCCGAATGTAAGTTTGACAGGAAGAGCACATTAGGGACTTGTTAGTTTCTAGGAAGATCCCTGGTGTCTTGGGCTTCAAAGAAACAAAACTTAATAGCTCTATCCACCCCCGAAGCCGAGTATATTGCTGCAGGACACTGTTGTGCACAATTACTCTAGATGAGGCGAACTCTTAGGGACTATGGCTACAAGTTGAGCAAAGTCCCTCTCCTATGTGATAATGAGAGTGCAATCCGCATGTCAGATAATCCCGTTGAACACAGCCGCACTAAGCACATAGACATCTGGTATCACTTTTTGAGAGATCACCAACAAAAGGGGGATATCGAAATTGCATATGTTAGCACCCACAACAAATTAGTCGATATCTTTACCAAGCCACTAGATGAAAAGACTTTTAGCAAGCTTAGGAATGAGCTAAATATACTTGATTCTCAAAACTTTGATTGAAACATTGCACACATTGCTCATTTAAATATACCTTTGATCATGTCTCTTTCATTTGGTACAAATGCATATTTCTTATTCTTCTTGTGCCAAGGCTAAGACTAATAAGCTTCCATGAGTATCTCTGTGATTAGTCTTAGATTGAAATGGAAATGGAGAATTCGGCAAAGGCAAGGCTTCCACTCCAACTCTGTCGGTATCATTTATCCTTTGCCATAAACTTCCAATTGGTATAAACCTTCACTCATATTTCTTTAACCAAAGGGAGAGAAAATAGGCCCCAAAGGGGAGAATTTAAAGGCCTCTCAAGTTTCTTCGTTTTTGGCGATTAATGCCAAAGGGGGAGAATTTATAGGCCCAAAGCAAAAGGACCGCATCACCATCTTCAAATTTAAAACTATTTCACAAAAAGGAATAAATTATTTCAACTAGTATCTGTTTCAAAAGGGGAAATCATTTCAATCACAAAAACCCTCTTGACAGCTAAGGGGAGAACTTCTTCAGGGGGAGCTTTTATTTAGCCAAAACAAAAGCATTTGAATCAGGGGGAGAATTTTTCAAAATCTTGAAAATGCCTTTTGAAATCATATAATTATACCTTTGGCTATTTGCAAAAGAATTTGAAAAGACTTTTCCAAGGGATTTGAAAAAACAAGCTAAGTGGTGCATATGTGGTCAAAAATGTTAAATAAAAGAAAGCAATCACATTTACTTAGACATATGTAGAAATTATTTTAATTGGTTTAACTCAAAGTAACTTATGCACATCTATCAAAGTTGCAAACTAGTTACATTCCTCACTTTATATTTGCTTTGGTTTGTGTTGGCATCAATCACAAAAATGGGGGAGATTGAAAGGGAAATGGACATAAACATTTCCTATAATCGATTTTGTGTTTGACAACCATCACAAACCTTATGGACTAACTAGTTTGCCTAGTTGATCATTTCTCAGGTGTATAAGTTCATCTACAACTATTCTAAGTCGACTGTCCAGAATACCGTAGATTATTCTGAACATGAGAAGCTTTTTAGAAAAACACATATGCGTGGACCGTCTGGGCCCTTGCGGTAGACCGTCCGCGACACCAGGGTGAGCCTCGGACAGGAACACTGCAAAAACACAAGTTAACACTACGGACCATCCAGAGGAGAAGCGAGCACCGTCCGAGACCAAGCGCGGACCGTTCGGTCGTTGAAAAACTAGAAAAACCCAAAGGTGACGGGTTCAGTAAAATTCATATTTAGCGTCCTTGCGGACCGTCCGGGGTGCACGGCCGAACTGTCCGTGACTGCTTTATCTGACATCTAACGACGCATTAAATGCACTATAGCCGTTGATATAGCCGTTACTGCTGGCCGTTGTGATTTCAGCCGTTGATATGCAGGGGCGGACCGTGCGGACTAGGAGCGCGGACCGTCCGTGGTCAGCAGAAAAGGAGCAATGACTAGGAAGTGGTTGGAGGCTATAAATACAACCCCAACCACCTCCATTCACTACATCCAAGCACTCCACTCATACACATTCAATACAAGAGCTAGCAATTCATTCCAAGACACATTCAAAGCTTCCAATCTCTCCAAGTTCCACGATTGAGACAAGTGATCATTAGTGATTAGTGACTTGAGAGAGAGTGATTTGTGTTTCATTTGTTGCTCTTGTTGCTTGGTTTCCTTTATCATGCTTTCCTCATCTCTCTCTAAACTCTTTAAGTATTTTGTAAAGCTTGCAAGAGACACCTAATTTTGTGGTGATCCTTGCGGGGTCTTAGTGACCCGTGAGATTAAGAAGAGCACTCAACCGGTCTAAGTGACCGATTGAGAGAGAAAGAGTTGGAATAGACCCAGCCTTTGTGGCCTCCTCAATGGGGACTAGCTTCTTTGGAACCGAACCTCGGTAAACAAATCACTGTGTTCATTTGTGTTAATCTCCACTTGATTTGTTTTCCCTCCCTTCCTCTCTCTAAAAGTTCCCTTGCTCATATAGATTTGAGTTGGCTCCCAAAGTTATCCGCATTGATTGAAAAACTCATAGCAAGGAGAACTATCTTCCGCACCCCGAATTATTTCTAACACTAACCCCGGGCATAGTGTGTGTTCAAAGTTTATAATTTTTAGGTTTCGCCTATTCACCCCACTCTAGGAGACTTTCACTAACGTTAATTAATTAGACTTTTCAATTTAACTAATTTATAGTTGTTAACTTTCTTTATAAATACATGTCGACGTGATTAATATTAATTCAAATGTTTTGCTTTAATTTTCGTTTAATATAAATATGATGTCTATTTATTACGTGTTGTTTCGCGTGTCAAGAATGCTGGTTCGCGTGTGTTACGCGTGCTGTTTCGCGTGTCACACGCTGTCTGCGCGCGTTATCCAACTGTCACTTATAATCACTCATAACAGTTAATTAGTTATTTATTTAATCATCCACAATTAAAACAGTAAGTTATTCAAAACTAAGTAGTTTTAATTTATAATTCATAAATGTCAATTAATATAATTACATCGAATTATATATTCTAATTAAAACTTGCTTAGTGTAAACACGCTAACCCCTCGACCGTAGCTTTGACTACCGCAGTTCTTTTCCTCGCGTAACCATAGAAGCGCTCTCTATTTTATATTTCTCGCTTTTATAATATTTTATCTTGTATGGTGTAATGTTCTTATGCAAGTATATGTTTGCTTGTGCCTGTTTATATTTGTTGCGCATTGCGAATAGACTGCGATCCATTTTCCGAGCTTCGAGGAATTGACGGTCAAGCTTTGGCGACCAAGAGATCAAACTCTTTGAGTTCTACAAGGCTGAAGATCCTGAGCATCTATTTGGTGAAGGCAAGTGTCATCTGACCCATTATGTCCCATTTACTTTATAATTCACTGTCCCGCATACCATAAACAACCTAAGGATTAACTAGTATTTTGTTTTCCTGTCGTTGTTTACCCTTTGAGAATTTGTTACTATGATTAGTATTATGCTACTGCTTTATTTTAATCAATGAACATGATAAGAACATTTATGAAACGTTGATGATATCTTGATTATGATGTTGGACTGATGATACTTTAGGGGGCTCAGGCGGTTTCTCTAGTGCCTCTCCGTAAGGACCTGTTCGTTAAATGACCACCCAGGAAAATAGTGTAGCCATGAGGGTGGTATGGGACGCCTTAGCTAATTAATTAGAGGAACTGAGGTGTAGTTTGCTTCGCCGTCATGCCGTCAATGTGGCTCGGTGTATGCGGCTCGCTCTGCCGAGGGTGGTTTGCCCTTGGGGAGGAGTGCGGTACATTTAGGAAACCTAATGGGTGGCTACGACCTCAGGGAATCTTTGTATAGGCTTCGTAGTGAATCCCTGGCCATTCACCTCAGGAGTGAACAAGGGTCTTCCAAGCCTAGGCTAGAGAGGGAATCACGGCTCGTGGGTAAAGTGTGCAACCTTTGCTGAGTGTTATGAAACTAATATATCTGTCGTGCTCGTGGTTATGAGCGTCCTTGGGAGCTCCTTTGATTAGAGATACATATTATCTGAGATACAATTGTTCTATTGATGGTTTTGGCTTCGATGATGATGATGATGTTCCTCGAAGAGGAAATAGTTCATGGGATGGTTATTGCTAAAACTTGACTTACACTAATAATAAATACCTGACCAAATAAAAGCAACTGCTTTGAGCTTAACTCCACATAAAGCTAGTCCACCTCAGCCAAATAGGACATTTGCTGAGTACATTGATGTGTACTCACCCTTGCTTTCACAGAACACCATGTTGCCTTGGGTGCAACCTATGCTTAGGTAAATAAGAAGAAGAAGGCGTCGAGGCGGATTTCCAGGAGTTCCAGGACATTGATGAGTTCGAGGATTAGGCTAGCGACCTCCCCCAGTCAGCTACCTGTGGTGGGTTGATTTACGTTGGCTATGTTTCGATTATGTGCACTTTGATTTATATTATGTAAATGGCTCTAGTCTGTAATATTATTACTTACTCCTTATTGTTATTCAAAGCATTGTGCTATGATGAGTCATTTATGTAATCGCTGTGTATGTAAATTTCTGATCCTGGCACGTACATGGTTCGCATTCGGTTTACCTTCTAAAGCCGGTTGTGACATAAGTGGTATCAAAGCCGTGCCGACTATAGGACTGCTAGCCTAAAGTAGCATTGGTTGTTTTAAGGACTTATTGATTGTTACTTCACCTCATCCTTGATGCAACTTAGGGATGGCAATCGAGCAGGTAGAACACGGATATATGTTTCGCGTATCCATACCCGCGAGGTAAAACCCAATCCATACCCATACCCATTTATGCTCGTGGGTACGGATCTATATCAGTACCCGTACCCGCCGGGTATCCGTTATCCAATGGATATCCGATACCCGCTCGCCCACTAAAATTACAGCATCATTCTAGCAGAAATTTATCACAAATTAACATTCCGACAACATTCCGATAATTTGTTTAGCACCAAACAATAATTTCAACATTCCATACAAGTAATCTTTTCAAATCCATACAAGTAATCTGTACAAAACTCTAAATCGAAAAACTAATTCATCCAAGCCTGTTTAATTTACCAGAGAAGACGAGAGAAGACTCGGTGGCTCGACTGCTCAGCGGTCGCTGCCCTCTGCTCGCTCCTCGGCTACTCGGTGCTAGCTGCTCGGTGCTCGACTGCTCGGCGATCCTTGCTGCTCGGCGGTCGGTGCCCTATGCTCCGTAGCTTGCTGCTCGCTGCTCGGCAGCCCTGCACCATATTCTGAGGATGCCTGGTCGATGGCGGAAACTGGGTCAGCGCCTGGTGGAGGTGGATGCTTGCAGCCTTGCACCGCAGACGAGCAGTTTGGGACTTGGGACTTGGGAGGGAGCTTGGCCTTGGCGGCTAGGGTTAGAAACTAGGAGACAAGAGAGAGTGAGAGAGAGACTATCCGAGACTCTGAGACTCCGTCCGTGAGCAGTCCTGGGCTGCTTGGACTGCTGTCTGCTGGCCTTGCGGTAATGCGACCTTGCTACTAAAGTGCCGAGGCGCTGACCTAGAATCCATCCGTGAAGCAGTGAACAAGCCCAAGGAGGCTAGCCGCTAGGACCTAGGATGCGTCCACTAGATGTTTGGGTCCACATGTCATATGTCCATCGGGTAATGGATATGGATAACAGATATCCATACCCGCGAAATTATTACCCATGGATACCATATCGTATCCATACCCGTACTCGCGGGTATGAAACTCCACCATATCCGTACCCAATGGGTAAATAACCACGGTTATTTACCCATATCCGTACCCACTGCCATCCTTAATGCAACTTCAAAACATTAGTCACCTCGACTAATTCTATGTTATGCTTCTATATATCACCTTGCTAAATGTACTTTATTCTAGTATTATCTATGCTTTACTTATTCATTCTATTATATCTGATCTCACTCTTGTGCTTGCGACATCTTTGTAGAAGACCCTTGATCATAGCCTTTTGTCTTTCGGGATTCTTTCCTCTTCCATCATTAAATTGATACCATTTGACCATCTCTGTTCCCTTGGCATTGACATGATCGTACCCCTAGATTGTTCAATACTCTTGTTTCAAATACTTACATCTGAATTTCTCCTACCTACTTAAACACTCTAGTTTATATGTCCATGAACTTCTTGTCTTCTATGATCCCTTCCTATTCCGTTGTTAAGTCGTTATCTTTTGGCTTTTTCTATTCCTAGTTTATCACCTTAACCCTTGTCATCCCTCGATCTTTACCTTGATGCTTATCATGTACCCGTACTTTAAAGCTTCCTCTCCCATTTCAGTTCAAGAGTGTTGCCTTACCCCTCCCTGCTCTTGTTCGTTCCCTTTTCCTCTGTCGTGTTGCAAGTCTTGTCTTAACTCGATCATTTGGTGTGCTTTCGCCTGTTACCTCCTTTATCTTTGTAATCACTAGATCTTTCCATGTTGCTTATCTTATGCCTACCTTTTGAATTATCATCTTTCCCATCTCAATTTGAGAATGGTGTTTACCTACCCTGCCCTTGGTTGCATTTTCTCCCTTGTCGATTACAATCCTTGCTTTAACTCCATCTTTTATTGTGCTCGTGTCCCTATCCTACACGTATTGTTCTTCTTCTCCTCCTTCGACAACCTTAGAGAGTAGTTATTCCCTTTTCAAGAAAGACAACCATCTGGTTAAGAGAAACGTGTAGCAACGAGCTGCTTGTTGTTGTGTGCTCGTGTTGTTTGCTTTTTGGTGTCATGGCTGATTTGCTCCTTTGTGATGAGTGTTGATGTGTTGTGGCCCTTTGTCCGCAATGGCATCAATTTACTAGGAGAGTGACATATAGTTAGGTAGTTGGGTGCTGTCTTCTTTCTCTCTTTAATCCATCTATGCTTACCTTTTCTATCTACACCCTTTCCTCTTGCACCTGTCCGGTTGGCAACCTCCAACCTATCTTAATCAGTCATGATCAGAGTCGGTAGCGTCTTCATCAAGTGCATAACAACGCTCATGTTAAGGGGGTTAGCTGCTAACCCAATGAAGACAATGCGGTCCACATCAACCAACAAGATTGAGGTGGCGCAGCAGAAGCGTGGTGGGTCCTAACCCACAGGTCCTAGGGGCATCAAGAAGGCAACTCGGCATTCATATCGCCTCATGAATCCAATAACAATGATCATTTGGTCATGAGCGTCTAAAGGTCATAGCAACCAGTCTGCAAGTTAAGCTTGTTGAGTCAAAGTTAACTCAAAAAAGCCGAGGACAACCTATGAACCAACCTTATCGTTCTTGCTAGCCTCTTCTTGAATCTTGGGGGTGAGATTCTGTTAAGGGGGTTAGATTTGTAACACCCTGAATTCGGGGGTATAAAATTTCCTTTTTAATTTCCACCAAATTCAGGTGTTACCCTCTTTCTTCCCTTCTTTTCTATTTTTTAAATGGTGGGGAGTTATTTTGTTATATATATAGGTGTGAGCCTAGTAAAATAAAACCCTAGAGGAGTCTGGAATGTTGCATCACATGTTGGAGCACATATTTGGATTGATGAACTTATTTGGTATGCATTTATTTAACTTGTGTGTCATGCTCGGGTTTGAATTTAAGCAGAAAGACAAGAAAATGAGCAAGGTAAATAAAAAAGGGAAAATCATCCCCAATCCAACTCCCCCTCCAAGCTGCGGCCCAGCCTTTTCCCCTCCACTCGCGTGGCCCAACGGCTTGCTCGGCCCATCCAGCGCGCTCGGCCCGTGTGGCACACCTAGTGCTGCGCTCCGCGCCACCCAGCCATGCCGCACCGCGCCCAGCGCTCGCCCGCGCATGCGTAGAGGAGCGCTGCCGCCGTCGCATGCGAGTGGGCACCACCTCCTATTCCTCTTCTCCAAACCGCCTCGCATGCATGTCTCGTCCACGTCAGTTCCATTTGAACTGCCAGCACCCCGTTTCCCTCTCCCTCTCCCTCACACGCGCCCACACCTTCGTTGCCGTCGTCGTCGCGTCGTTCGCCAGGGCCCGCTGGCCGCACAGCCTACCCATGCAGCAGCGCCACTGCCTAGAGCCACGTCACCCATCTGGAATCGTCGTCTGTCCCCGGAGCTCCATCCCGCAGGTGAGCCCTTCTCCTCCTTCCTCCCTCCCACGTGCCGAGCCCCTTGCCACACGCGCCGTCGATGAGTGCCGGCGCCACCAGCCAACTTACCCTGCACGCTCGTGACCTTGCCCTCGGCCTCGCGTGATCCCGGCTGCATGCCGTCTCCTCTCTGCACGTTGGTGCGCTCGCTGCCTACTCCCATGGCCACACCTTGTTGCACTGCCCTGGTCGGCGAGTCTTGCAGCCTCTAGGGTCCATGCGCATGCAGGGGCACATGGTTTGTGCAGGTGCACCATCTAAGGAAACTACCTAGGCCCCACCTACATGCACGTGATGCGACCAAGACCAAACCAGGAAACAACCGCCTTCCCCCCACACACATGGCCACGTGGCGTCCTACCATTGGCTCATGATCTGCTGTTTCATGTTTGGCACCCACACCGAATCCGGTCTGTTATGTGGGATCTCATGTGACGGTAACCATATGCTCCTCCACATGGTCGAATTCTAGCCAACAGAACCGTAGCACGACATATTAAATCTAAGAATTAATAAATATGTGCTGCATACTATAAATCTATTTAGACTCATTTGTTCTAGGTGCATTAACTCCATAACAACGTCAATTTCATATTAGTAACGTTATTTGGTCATGCCGCAAGTTTAATTAATTAACTAATTAATTGTTTGATAGTTATAAACGTCATTCTAAGTAAAACTAGGCTATAGTTTTAATTTACGCATTTATAAATACCTATTAATATGATCACGCTAATTTAGATGTTTGTGAAATAATACTTGTTTAGTATAAACACATCATCTATTTAGTATTTCTCGCATGTCGCATGTGTGCCCCCGGCACGGCCAGCACGGCCTACGCAACCCCGGCTCGGCCTTTGCGCGGCCCTGGCGCCACAGCTGCCTCGTCATCCTCATGCCTCGCCGCAAGCTAGTCTGGCCGTCCGCCGTCATCGCGTGGTGAGCATTGTCTATGCATTAGTAACCTTGTTTCACCATGTCACATATTTTAAATAATTAATTATATTTTTGTTTGACTAACGTTAATTAATTAGACTTTTCAATTAAACTAATTTATAGTTGTTAACTTGCGCTTTATAAATACATGTCGACGTGATTAATATTAACTCAAATGTTTTGCTTTAATGTTTGTTTAATATAAATATGATGTCTATTTAGTTTTTCTCGCGTATCGCGCGCGCGGTTTCGCACGTGGTTACGTGTTGTTTCGTATGTCATTCGCGTGTGCTGGTTCCCGTGTCGTTCGTACGTGTCACGCGTGCTATCCGTGTGCGTTATCGAACTGTGTGGCTTATAATCACTCATATCTGTTAATTAGTTATTTATTTAATCATCCACGATTAAAACAGTAAGTTATTCAGAATTAAGTAGTTTTAATTTATAATTTATAAATGTCAATTAATATAATTACATCAAATTAAATATTTTAATTAATACTTGCTTAGTGTAAACGCGCTAACCCCTCAACCATAGCTTCGACTACCGTGGTTCTTTTCCTCGCGTAACCATAGAAACGCTCTCTATTTTATATTGCTCGCTTTTATAATATTTTATCTTGTATGTTGTAATGTTCTTATGCAAGTATATGTTTGCTTGTGCCTATTTATATTCGTTGCGCGTCGTGAATAGACTGTGATCCATTTTCCGAGCTTCGAGGAATCAACGATCAAGCTTCGGTGGCCAAGAGATCAATCTCTTCGAGTTCTACGAGGCTGAAGATCCTGAGCATCTGTTTTATGAAGGCAAGTATTCTCCGACCCATTATGTCCCATTTACTTTATAATTCACTGTCCCACATACCATGAACAACCTAAGGATTGACTAGTATTCTGTTTTTCTGTCCTTGTTTACCTTTTGAGAATTAGTTACTGTGATTTGTATTACTCTAATGCTTTATTTTAATCAATGAACATGATGAGAACATTTATGATATGTTGATGATATCTTGATTATGATGTTGGACTAGTGATACTTTAGGCGGCTCAGGCGGTTTCTCGAGTGCCTCTCCGTAAGGACCTATTCGTTGGATAACCACCCGGGAAAACAGTGTAGCCATGAGGGTGGTATGGGACACCCTTAGCTAATTAATTAGAGGAACTGAGGTGTAGTTTGCTTCACCGTCGTGCCGTAAATGGGGCTCGATGTATGCGGCTCACTCTGCCGAGGGTTGTTTGCCCATTGGGGAGGAGTGCGGTACATTTTGGAAACCTAATGGACGGCTACAACCTTAGGGAATCTTTGTAAAGGCTTCATAGTGAATCCCTGGCCATTCACCTCTAGAGTGAACGAGGGTCTTGCAAGCCCGAGCTAGAGAGGGAATCATGGCTCGTGGGTAAAGTGTGCAACCTCTACAGAGGGTTATGAAACTAATATATATCAGCTATGCTCGTGGTTATGAGCGGCCTTAGGAGCTCCTTTGATTAGAGATACATATGATCTGAGATACAATGGTTCTATTTTTGGTTTTGGCTTCGATGATGATGATTATGTTCCTCGAAGAGGAAATGGTTCACGGGTTGGTTATTGCTAAAACTTGGCTTCCACTAATAATTAATACATGACTAACTAAAAGCAACTACTTTGAGCTTAACTCCACATAAAGCTAGTCCACCTCAGCCAAACATTACATTTGCTGAGTACGTGGATGTGTACTCACCCTTGCTTTCAGAAAACACCAGGTTGCCTTGGGTGCAACCTATGCTCAGGTAAAGAAGAAGAAGAAGGCATCGAGGCAGATCTCCAGGAGTTCCAGGATGTCGATGAGTTCGAGGATTATGCTAGCGACCTTCCTCAGTCAACTGCCTGTGGTGGGTTAATTTACGTTGGCTACGTTTCAATTATGTGCACTTTGATTTATATTATGTAAATGTCTCTAGTCTTTAATATTATTACTTACTCCTTATTGTTATTTGAAGCATTCTGCTATGATGAGTCTTTTATGTAATCACTGTGTACGTGAATTTCTGATCCTAGCACATACATTGTTCGCATTCGGTTTACCTTCTAAAACTGGGTGTGACGCTGGCCTACTCGGGCCCATGTGTAAGCCCTATCCTAAGGTAGGGTTGGTGGTGTGTTTGTTCAGGTTGTATTTAACTCCACTATAATGACCTGTAATGACCCCCAAGGGGGAATATTCTTGGAAAGACGTAGGTGTAACGCCCTGAATTTGGGGTATAAAATTTTGAAAGTCGCTTAGAGGGGGGTGAATAGGTGAAACCTGAAATTTATAAACTTTAAACACGCACGACACTTGGGGTAGGGTTAGAAATAAATCTGGAGTGCAGAAAATTGTTCCTCTTGCTATGAGTTGCTCAATCAATGCGGATAACCTTGGGAGCAACCTCAAAACAATATAAGCAAGGGAACTTTAGAGAGAGGAGAGGGAAGAAACAAATCGAGTGAAGATCAACACAAATGAACACAGTGATTTGTTTCCCAAGGTTTGGTTCCAAAGAACCTAGTCCTCATTGAGGAGGCCACAAAGGTTGGGTCTATTCCAACCCTCTCCCTCTCTCAATCTGTCACTCAGACCAGTTGAGTGCTTCTCCTTAATCACTTGGGTCACTAAGACCCCGCAAGGATCACCACATAATTAGGTGTCTCTTGCTAGCTTTACAAAGCACTTAAGAAGTTTAGAGTGAGAAGAAGAAACCAATCCAAGCAACAAGAGCAACAAAAGAAACACAAAACACCCTCTCTCAAGTCACTAAGCACTTGAGTTGATTTTGAGGCTCGGAGAGGATTTGATCTTTTGATTGTGTTTTGGAGTGTATGCTTTTGCTCTTGTATTGAATGTGAAGGTCTGAAAACTTGGATTGCTTGAATGGTGGTGGTTGGGGGTATTTATAGCCCCAACCACTATTCCAGTCGTTGCTGTCGAAGGGCACACCGGACAGTCCGGTGGTGCACCGGACATGGCACTGTTCACTATCTGGTGCGTGCGACGTCAGCTTACTGTTGGGGTTTGAGGCGGTTTACCATTGAATTCCTTTGTCCTCTTGCGGCACTAGACAGTCCGGTGCATTCTGACTTTGCAATTCTGACTTCTAACTTCCGTTCTATCCACTGTTCGCTGTTCATCGCAGTCGATCGTTGGGCGTAGTTGACTGTTGCTCTGTTGGCGCACCGGACAGTCCAGTAAATTATAGCGAATGAGCTCTGAGAAAACCTGAGAGCGGCCAGTTCGGGAGGTGCCTCGGCCTGGGCACCAAACAGTGTCCGGTGCGCCACTGGCAGCACCAATACTTGTTTTTGCTCCAACTTTGTAGAGTTCCCCAACTCATTTTCTTTGTTGGTTTATGTTGAACTTTATGCACCTGAGATAAATGACAACTAGACAAACTAGTTAGTCCACGTGGTTTATGATGGACGTCAAACACCAAAATCAATCATAGGAAATGTTTAATCCCATTTCCCTTTCAAATTTCTTCTCCAATACTCACCAAATTTGGGCATTACTCTCTTTTTCTCTTCTTGTTCTGCTCCTTCCTCCTATTTTCAAAACAAAATAGAGACTAGTGTTTGTGTCGCGTGTAAACAAACCCTAAGTTGATATTGTTGTTGAATCATGCCGGAACATATTTATTTCTACCAGATGTCGTGCCTAGGCGTGCATTCGTTTAGTTTGGGTTTTCTATTCGTGGAATGAATTTGATTAGAGAGCAAGCGAGATCGATTAGAGAGAAGCGGTTCCACCCCAGCCCGGCGCTGGCACGCGCCCAACTTCCCCTGCCCCCATGCGCCCCATCCTCCACTCACTTTCCCGCGCACCCATGGACTAGGAAGAGAGTAACCACCCTCTCCCTCTTCCTCCTCTCTCCCTGCCCTTGTTTGGATCCCAGTGAGCGATTGCTTCTGTCCGTCGAGCCTCGTGGTAAGCTCATCCCTCTCCTTCCCCCTGCCCCTGCGCACGACCCTATCCTCAATGGCTGCCCTTGTGCGCGCGCCCTCCCTGCGCGCAGTCCGGCCCCGGCGGCGTGCGCCCTCCATGGCGGCGGTGCGGCCCCTGTCGCGGCCCTCCACCGCCACCGTCATGCCCCACCCCCGGCGTGATGCGGCCCAGCCCCGGCGTGCCCTGCCCTAGCGCAGTGCGCCCCGGCGTGGCCATCCCCGGTAGCCCCCTGCTCCTAGAGGCGTGGACCTAGCCTCTCCCCCAGCACGGCCGTCCCCGGCGGCCCCTGCCCCAGCGCGGCTCCCCCTGTCTGGCGAGCCCTCCCCCAGCGCGGCCCCAGGTGGCGCGGCTCCCGGCGCGGCCTTGACGCAGCCCATGCGCATCCCCTCCCCTGGCGGTGCGGCCCCTGCCCGGTGCGTGACCTTGGCGCGTGGCCTCGGCGCGGCCTGGCCCCTATGCACGCGCCCTGTCCCCACGCGTGTAGCCACAACGCGCGTCGTAGCATTTTAAACTCCATTGGAGTCACGTGTTGTGTCGTGCACTTCGCCGCAAGACAATCCTTTTTAATTCTGTGTGGCGGAACTGCCCGAATTATTCCAATTTAAGTGCATGAGCCCCACCTTAAAGGCTAGACCACACTTAAATAGGAACAAAGCGTCAGTCCCTCGGATCTAGTCCGACGAGGCCACTAACAGGATCAAGTACCACGTACTCACTCGATGTTGAGGCACAGAGCAAATACAATAAAGCATAAAACCATACATTAAGAAGTATCAAATTTATTACAACATCATCAGGGTTTTAGCAAAAGTAGTGAACATTGTTCGGAATGCAGCGGAATAAAACAAACGATAAATAAACGGAGGATTGGGGAAGCTTGGCCCATCACTCCTCATGCTCTTCCTCTGCCGAGGTAGGGTCCCATTCGACTGTCCAACCCGGTGGCAAGGTGGACGGCCAAGTCACTCCAGCAACAATGTCGTCCAGAGAACCTGTAAAAAAAATTATGCCACAAGTAAGGCTGAGTATACTAATACTCAGCTAGACTTACCCGGTGTGAGGAGTCTACTCCTCTACCTCTAGTCATGCAGTTGTTTGGCTGAGGGGTTTGGTTTGCCAAAAGCACTAGCTGAGTCTAAAATCATATTTTAGCTTTTCAAGTTTTAGTGTGACTCTCTTAAGACTAAATGTATACCTACCTAATCATACATGGTAGCAAGCATTTAGCAATCAACATCTTTTGCCAAATCAACACATTTTCACTTGTTACTCAATGTAGCAGCATGGATCAAGCAGTCTCATTAGCTGCGAGAAGCGGACGATTTGAATCGAGTTTTAACCTTGCAAGGTAAACCTAAACACATGACGTGGCGAGGCACTCCGTCCCCACACACATCAACCGTCCCCATCGATTCCCCGTCAACAGATCAGGGCACACCGCCTTGGCGTATAATGCCTCACTGACCCCGACTGCCGTCCTGCAGTGACCGCACTTGTACCCACCATAACCGGAATGGGAGACCACGTCTCAGGTCGCGTGAGGAGCAAAGTCTGCTGCCAGGTTTACTCAGGTACTAGGCTTACCGATTTACCATATTTCTCAGTATGTGTTTAGTACGTTCAAACGCTTGACACACGGTACCATACCTTAATCCTTATTCCAATTTTCATCTCGTAGACAACGCATCCCCATGGTGCGTTGTCCACAGACCATCATCATTATGATATAAAAATGGGTACAACCAATTCCTGTTCTCGCGCGAGTGCTAAAAAAATCACTCGACTTCTACCGAGATCCCTGATTAGCAAAGCAGCTACTCGACCTAGCATGCTATTATCCATCTCAAAAGGAATCCTGAGTTCATGCAACTAAGGTTTCAGTCAACTCCTACACTTAAGTGCACAGTACAAGCCTACAAACATTAAGTGTAGGAGAATAGCATATATAAACGGTTATGCATAAAACCGGGGCTTGCCTTCCAAAGCTAGGGCAAGCAGATCCTCGATGGCAGATTCCGGTGCTGACTCCTAGGCTACCTCCTGAGCAACTCCTTGCTCCAGAACGAGGATGTATTCCCCGTCAGCGAGATTATAGTCTATCGAATGCGATGAATGAGATATATGCATAAAAATGATATTAAAATTTGGAAAGGTTGTGCATAGTAAAACAGTATTAAGTTGAGTGGTCCTCTAGGGTTCCTTTTGGATATACTTAAGGGTTTTGTACTTTCATCTTTGATATTTTGAATGAAGTTACACTCTTTAATTATATTTTTATGTTTCATGAGTTTTTTTGGAAGGTTTTGGTTGTACATTATCTATTTCTAACAAAATTCCCTTTTCCTTGCTATTATACTTCTTATCAAGCATTTTTAAACTATCGGGGTTAGTTAACATTTTCCAAAATGTTGTAAAAAATTACAGTGGGTAGATATTTACCTCTGGGGGTTATACTAGAAATTTAAGGTGGAAATTAATTCAGATACTACTTGTGTAAAATTAACAAAAACAAGTGTAAAAGGGCACTTTACACTATAGCTCTGATTTAGGTGAGGCTTCTGTATCAAATTTTATTTTTGTTAAGATTCATAGGTGATATTAGGCCTTTGTGTTAAAAATCACAGAAAAAGACCTACTGGATATATAGTTGTGATTTTCTAAAGTTAAATGCCAAAAAGGTACTTATAACTAACTTGTTATTTGAAAAATATCAAACAACAGAACACACATTTTTCCTAGATTCATAGTAACATATTATTAGTTATACCAAGGATTGGGGTGTTTTCCCTTTAGGATTATTTTTCTAGGATTTTTCTAAGTTTTCATTGTTTTCACAAAATAAAAGGTAATGCATGTCTTTTGTACTAATAGAGGGTCTAACAAAATTTTCCAGGGAACTATGTTAAATAAGTGAGCTAGCAAAAATGTGGTTGCCCCCTGGTTCTTATTTTAAATTACCTATTCTATTTTTCTTAACTTTGAGTCTAAATGAGTTTAAATGGGAAACCCTTCCTTAATTTGGTGTACTGAGAGGTGTACTATTTTTAAACAGAGTATGGAGTGGTTAAGTACTTCCCTGATTTTTCTTAACCCTAGTCTAATAGTGTAACTATTTTTTTCCTGTTTTATTAACTTTTGGCCAGATAACTATTTAAATCAAAACTTTGAAATCTTCTGCAATACTTAGGGGGTTTTGTATTTTTCCTAAGTAGTTCACATTACTTAGAACTTAGCAAAATTGGTTTGACTAAATTTGGCCAAGTAAAACTAAAGTTATGAATTTTACAAGTTCTGTTTGTATTTAAATGAGAATTGTTTATAAGGTCTTCTGGAAAACCAGTTTACACCGAGGACCCTAGGTTTTTCTTAAACCAGTTCTCTCACTTATACCCCTGCGCCACTATTCATTTGAGTCGGTGACACTTCAAAAAACCCCCTGACTTTCTTTCCTTCTTCCCCGAGGTCCCTCCCCCATTTTGAACAGTACCCGCGAAAGTAAACAGGGCGGCGCGGCTTACCGGCGGCGAGGGAGGTCCGGTGAAGGGCAGGGTTGGCTCTGGGAAGTTCTTGCAGTCACGACGAGGTGCGGCTTGCCATCGGTGATGGCCAGAATCGGCCGATCCACGAGCGCAGGCGGGTGAGCTCGTCGGCGGCGGGTGCTCCGGCCTATCCACAGTGACATAGGTCAATCCAAGGGCATGGGAAGCTTCACGGGGTGCTAATGAGTCTACCCGTGCAAGGAATTGAAGAATAACTCACCATGGAGCTCGGTCTACGTTCGCTGGCGGTCGGGTGAGGTCTGGTGACCTTGATCCAGCGTCTCCGGCGAGGTAGAGCTTGATTCCTCGCTCTAGGAGCTTCACCGAGGCACGCAGAGTGTCTCTCGAGGGTCGGACGGGGCCAAGAATGTCTCGGTTGGCCGGTCTACGGTGGCGGGTGCTCGGGCGGCCGCTGGCACGCCATGTGCACGGCAAACTCCAATGATCTCGCGCTCCGGTGAGGTCGAGAGCCCGCGGGGCGTACGGCTGAAGCCTCGGCTGGCTTTATAGGCGCGGGCGTGGGCATTGGGCATGGGCTTGTCTTTGCACGATGCGGGGCACGCGGGTTCGGGCGCCGGTTGTGCTCTAGCGTGGTCAGGGCGCGTCGAACACGTGGAGGTGTGTTTCTGCCCTTGTTCAAACACCTGCTGAGATCGCAAACGTGCGAATCTTGGCAAAAATCCGGCGTAGACCTCTTCCTGGCACCTATGGCTATCTCTTGTATGTAAGTTCCGATGGAGGATACGCCCTAGGTCAGAAGATATGCGGACGCCAAATCAGGTATGTCTCACTGTCCACCCCAAGACAAAAGTGATGTCAAATCGTGTCAAATGGTTTTGGCTCGGGTTCAAATTTTTCCAGTGGGTTCCTTAGGTAGTTTGGCTCCTTTTTGGTATTCAGACCAAGTGGTTTTGGCACCATTTACTAAGTGAACACGTCTGATCTTTAGATTAGGGTTAAATTTGGACTTAGAGAAAATTAGAGAGTTCTAGTGTGCTCTCTACTTAATGAATGGATTTGGGGTCTTTAAGGGGCCTTTTCATAATGTTTCCCCTGTGCATTTTATAAACTTTAGTGTGTACTTAAACTTTGGTTAAGATTTGAAACAAGGATTTGCCCTTTGATTAACTTGCCCGCTAATCCCTTGCTTAGAAATCTAGTGCCTTTAGGGGTTTAGGGTTTAACCTCCTTGCCCAAAATGACAATTGCTCAAAATGTCTAGGGTAAATCTTTTGTCATTAATTCATCTTGGTTAACCCATGGTCTCCAAGGTCTTGGGGTTTCCTTTCCCCACTTAATCACATGTGATAACAAGTCATTAGTGCAGTATGAAGCCAGTGCCTTGGTAACACCTGAGGTGTTACAGCCCTCCCCCCTTAAAGGAATCTTGTCCCGAGATTTGTAACACCCGGTTTTAAAGGACAAAGCCGGGTGCATCTCATACATGCGCCAAGAAGACAACATATATAATAACAGAGTGTATAGAGATAAATGTCATAATACATCAGAGTATTTATTACATAGCGGAAGACTTACAAAAATAAAAGATAAATATAACACAAACTAAGGATCGTCGGCGCCAATGTCAACTGAGAAACGCCACCTAGATCAGATCATGCTCCTCGATACTTGACTCCACTTGAAACCACCTGTTCTTCTCCTGTGGGGGGGGTGTGAGACAGCAAGGGTGAGCTCACACATGTTCATCGCTCAACAAGTTGTGGGGAATAATGTGGCATGAACTCACAAAGGTG
The DNA here is from genome assembly GCA_029449295.1 of Zea luxurians. NCBI lineage: Eukaryota > Viridiplantae > Streptophyta > Magnoliopsida > Poales > Poaceae > Zea > Zea luxurians. The sequence goes on along the minus strand of JAOPSE010000022.1, from coordinate 41,612,157 downwards.
GGAGTTCATGAAGTGTAAGGCTGATCAACAATAGAGGTTAAAGCTGAGCATTGCTTTTATAAGTTGGTCAAAATTTTATTAGCAATTACTAAATGTAAGTGAATACCAAACCATAATAAAATAATATAACAAATTAATAACAAATCCCATGCAAATGCAAATGACAAATTGAGTTTAAGTTCCATAATTTAATCATCGGAGAGTCCTGAGCCGCTCATGACCGTGAGCTCGGCTAGTATACCAGTTTTACACTCTGCAGAGGTTGTACCCTTTACCCACAAGTCGTGTTTCCCATGTCGCCAGGGTTAGCTAGGCCCTTAGACACTACCAAGGTGAATGGCTAGGGATCCACTACGAGGCCTTTACAAAGTTCCACTAGCAAAAACCACGTAAAGCAATAGCATAACTACCCATATGATTCAGGGGTAAACAAGGAGAAATGGATAAACAGACTAGGGTGACCTATTGGGTCCCATCAAAATTAAACCTATGCATGGCAAATGATTATAAAGAATATTATTGGGTGACAAAAGTGAATCAAGGGCACAACTTGCCTGGCACTTGAGAATCCAGGTACCAACTTGCTTTTCTGATGACACGTGTCCCCGCGCTAGTCGTAGCAATACAAACAAACATGGTATAGATAAAATTAACATCACACCAAACATAAGTACCAACTGAATAATAATAATCTACGCGTTGCTACGAGACTAACGCAACTTGAACGGATCAAATCGGAGGTAAAACGGAGGAGTTATGAATTTTCGAAGGTTTTAAGTATTTGATACAAGATTAATTGAGTAATCAATTCTAGTATGATTTTCATGTTATAACAATGTTATTATGTGATAAACAATATTATTATAAAATTATAGGAACTGGAATGGACTAAAAAGGAGCTAATATGAATTTTCTAGAGTTTAAACACTGTTCTGGAATTATTTTTATATTAAAAAAAATCATTTCCTATATTCCTTTCCACTTGATTTCATAATTTGAATTCCAAAATTTGTTATAAGTTTTCCCATTTATTTTAAATATGCAAATTCAAATACTGGTCTAAATTAGTTTCATTATTTGTATTTTTATTTTCTCTATATGTTATAATATTTTCCTTCTCTTCTCAAATTATAGAATTTTCTTTTAGAATTCAAATTCCAATTTGGGTACCAACATAATTCTTTTTACATTATTTCTATCTTGTCACAAAATGCACACAAAGCAAAACCTCAGCAAGATGCATATTCCATTTTAGTATCTTTTATTTTAACTAATCACTCTTAATTGTAGGTATGCTCTTGTTATAATGAATATATGGCACACAACATAAGGAGATTTACTATATCCTCATCGTATACATTTTGGGTATTACAAATCCTACCCCCCTTAAAGATAATCTCGTCCTCGAGATTTAGGAAGGATTAGGTAAACGATGGGAGAATCTATGCGAAGCTCTTCTTCTCTCTCCCAAGTACCTTCATCTTCTCCGAGGTGACTCCATTGAACTTTGCACATCTCTATCACTTTATTCCTTGTAACTTGAGTCAATGTATCCAAAATCTTGATCGGGTACTCCGTGTAAGTCAAATCACCCTGAACACTGAGCTCTTTCATTGGTAATCGTTTCCCAGGGACACGGAGACACTTCTTAAGTTGAGACACATGAAATACATTATGTACATAAGATAGATTATCAGGTAGCTCAAGTTGATAGGTCATCTCTCCAACTTGCCTAAAAACTCAGAATGGTCCAATATAGCGAGGGGACAATTTGCCCTTAACTTTCAATCTCCTCATTCCACGAAGTGGTGACACCTCGAGGTACACATGATTTCTTTCCTCAAATTTCAGTGGTCTTCTATTATCATCATAGCTCTTTAACCTGGTTTGAGCTACCCTCAAATTCTCCCGAATTATACAAACTTGTTCTTCTGCCTCTTGAATAAGTTCAGGCCCAAAGAACTGTCTTCCTCTAGTCTGATCCAATATAGAGGAGTCATGCATTTTCTTCCATATAAAGCTTCAAAAGGTGACATCTTCAGACTGGCCTGGTAACTATTATTATATGAGAACTTAGCACAAGGTAGACTCTTGTCCCAACTACTACCATGCTGAAGGGTACAAGCTCTCAACATATCATTCAATACTTGGTTAGTCCTTTCGGTCAGTCCATCAGTCTGAGGTAGGCTGAACTAGAATTCAACTTCGCATCTGTATTCTCATGAAAACTTTTCCAAAATCTAGGGGTAAACTATGATCCTCTATCCAAAATGATCTTCTTCGGTACATCGTGTAGAGACACAATCCGAGCCATATATCACTCTACCAATTGAGGTATCTTATAAGTAGTCCTGACCGGAATGAAATGAGCCACTTTGGTCAACCTATCCATAATAACCCATATAGAATCATATTCTCTCGAGGTGCGAGGCAATCCAGTAATGAAGTCCATACCAATCTTTTCCCACTTCCACTCGGGTATCTTCAATGGGTGCAATAGTCCAGCTGGCCTCTGGTGTTCTGCCTTAACTCTTTGACACACATTGCACATAATCACATGTGCAGCCACATCTCTCTTCAGTCCATACCACCAGAACTTCTGCCTCAAATCCTGATACATCTTGGTACTCCCAGGATGAATAGAATAATCCGAGTCATTGGCCTCCCTCAATATAGTCTCACGAAGGCTTTCAATCTCAGGAACACATATCCGATCCTTGAACCATATGGTGCCTTGCTCATCTTCCATAAATTCTGGACCTCGACCTTCAGTAATAAGATCCTTGATCTCTTGTATCTTAGCATCACCAATCTGTTGTTCTGTGGATTTCTTGCTCCAAGGTAGGTTCCACATCAATAGTAACTCCTTCAGTGCGAGCAACTATCCCCAGATTAAGTCTTCTGAAATCCTCAACAATCTCATCGGGTAACTGGGCAACAATAGCTGAATGAACATGCCCCTTTCGACTCAAGACATCTGCAACCAAATTTGCCTTGCCCGGGTGATAGTAAATCTTCAATTCATAATCCTTAATAAGCTCCAACCAATGGCGTTGCCTAAGGTTAAGATCCTTCTGAGTGAATATATACTTCAGACTCTTATGATCCGTGTACACTTGGCACTTGGTTCCCATAATGTAATGTCTCCAAATCTTAAGTGCATGCACAACGGCTGCCAATTCCAAGTCATGAGTGGGATAGTTCAATTCTTGTTTCCGCAACTGTCGAGACGCGTAGTCGGTCACATGTCCTTCTTGCATGAGCACACATCCAAATCCTTGGCCACATGCATCACAATAAATATCAAATCCTTTTCATAGATCTGGCATAACCAACATTGGTGGCGACATCAATTTCAACTTCAGTTGGTTAAAACTATCTTGGTACTTCTCGTCCCACTTAAACTCTCTTCCCTTCTCCAGAAGCGAGGTCATAGGCTTGGCAATCTTAGAAAATCCTTCCATCAATCTCCGATAATATCCTGCAAGTCCCTAGAAACTCCGGACTTCAGTAATTGTAGTGGGTACTCTTCACACCACTATCTCCTTGACTTTAGCAGGATCCACTAATATCCCTCCATTAGAAATGATTTGTCCGAGGAATGGCACCTCGCCAATCCAAAACTTGCATTTGCTATACTTGACGTAGAGTTGATTGTCTCGTAGCTTCTGTAGCACCAATCTCAGATGTTCCTCATGATCACTATCACTCTTGGAATAAATAAAAATTATCGTCCATGAAAACCACGACGAATCTGTCCAGATCATGCACCTTATTCTTCAGATCCATAAAATAGGTTGGTGCATTAGTTGGTCGAAATGACATAACGGTAAACTCATATAAACCATATCGGGTCGAGAATTTCGTCTTGGGAATATCCGATGGCCTAATCTTCATTTGGTGATAACTCGGTCGGAGATCAATCTTCGACACCTCTCATCTGAATAAATCCTCAATGCGGGGTAATGGACACTTGTTCTTCACAGTGACATCGTTAAGGGACCTATAATCCACGCACATCCCTTGTGATCCATCTTTCTTCTGTACAAACAGAACCGGCGCTCCACAAGGTGAAGAATTCGGACGAATATATCCAGCCTCTTGTAATTCCATTATTTGCTTCTTAAGTTCCTTTAGTTCTTCTATGGACATCTTGTATGGCCGTTTAGAAATAGGGGCAGTCCCAGGTAAGAGATCAATAGTGAACTCAACTTCCCTATCTGGTGGCATCCCTGGTAACTCCTCTGGAAAGACATCCGAAAAATCTCTAACTGCACGGATGTTGACACCAAAAAAACTTCCCATCTACTAAGAATGACGCTAGTCCGATGGTGGTAGTTACTGCAATTTCAACTTCAAATCCTTCTTCTTTGGAATTGGTGAGTTCTATGGTTCCTTTAGCACAGTGTATTAACTGCCTTTGCCTCTCTTAACCATGACATACCAAGGATCACATCTATAGTGCTCTCTTCTAACACTATAGGGGTAGTCCATCTGGGTTAGAAACACAGGGTACGAAAGAAAGGATTGTAGACAAGGCGAGTAATTACGAGGAATGTTACTGCGGGGATTTATTAGCTAAGTAGATTAGTGTGTTATCCACTAAAGCTAATACATTACCTTATGGTGGTACATGCTAAGATGCCCGTCTATACTATTTCAATCAATCAAAGAAGCAAATCAAGCATTTATCATCAGAACAATCAACCAACATTTTTAAATAAATAAAATAGTTTTAATTTTGTCTTAGGTTCCCTATCTCTTAAGAAGATCATAGTCATAGGATTCCAAGTTGTGAAATCTATCTTGTCTTAGAGTAGAAAGGATAAGAGTAATTAGAGTGGAGAAGCAAAAGATGAGATCGGATCAAGATGAGGTAAGTATAGAATGAATCAGAGTAAGGTAAGTATTGAAGGGTTTAGTCCATTTCTATCTAGGTCTCGTCCTACAGTCAACATTTCCTCTGATACCACTTCTGTAACACCCGGTTTTAAAGGACAAAGCCGGGTGCATCTCATACATGCGCCAAGAAGACAACATATATAATAACAGAGTGTATAGAGATAAATGTCATAATACATCAGAGTATTTATTACATAGCGGAAGACTTACAAAAATAAAAGATAAATATAACACAAACTAAGGATCGTCGGCGCCAATGTCAACTGAGAAACGCCACCTAGATCAGATCATGCTCCTCGATACTTGACTCCACTTGAAACCACCTGTTCTTCTCCTGTGGGGGGGTGTGAGACAGCAAGGGTGAGCTCACACATGTTCATCGCTCAACAAGTTGTGGGGAATAATGTGGCATGAACTCACAAAGGTGGGAGTTCATGAAGTGTAAGGCTGATCAACAATAGAGGTTAAAGCTGAGCATTGCTTTTATAAGTTGGTCAAAATTTTATTAGCAATTACTAAATGTAAGTGAATACCAAACCATAATAAAATAATAGAACAAATTAATAACAAATCCCATGCAAATGCAAATGACAAATTGAGTTTAAGTTCCATAATTTAATCATCGGAGAGTCCTGAGCCGCTCATGACCGTGAGCTCGGCTAGTATACCAGTTTTACACTCTGCAGAGGTTGTACCCTTTACCCACAAGTCGTGTTTCCCATGTCGCCAGGGTTAGCTAGGCCCTTAGACACTACCAAGGTGAATGGCTAGGGATCCACTACGAGGCCTTTACAAAGTTCCACTAGCTTCCGAAAACCCGCTACAGTTTATAGGAAGTTCCAATGCAGGGTTCCTGGCTGACCGCCATCGCAGCAAAATCAACCAGGGACCTCCCTACACTGACCACTCCCCTACTGCCCTTGCCCCTTTCGGGTAAGGTAGTCTTCCACTAGCTTTCCTAATTAGTCAGCCAAGGGGTCCCATTCCTCCCTTGTGGTGGCACGTGGTTCTCAAGTTAAGCTCCATGTTCCAATTAACAATAACATAATGATCTTGACATGAACATAAATAGAATAACAAAATAACTGGAACATGGATATAATGAAATATTAACCCAAAAACCACGTAAAGCAATAGCATAACTACCCATATGATTCAGGGGTAAACAAGGAGAAATGGATAAACAGACTAGGGTGACCTATTGGGTCCCATCAAAATTAAACCTATGCATGGCAAATGATTATAAAGAATATTATTGGGTGACAAAAGTGAATCAAGGGCACAACTTGCCTGGCACTTGAGAATCCAGGTACCAACTTGCTTTTCTGATGACACGTGTCCCCGCGCTAGTCGTAGCAATACAAACAAACATGGTATAGATAAAATTAACATCACACCAAACATAAGTACCAACTGAATAATAATAATCTACGCGTTGCTACGAGACTAACGCAACTTGAACGGATCAAATCGGAGGTAAAACGGAGGAGTTATGAATTTTCGAAGGTTTTAAGTATTTGATACAAGATTAATTGAGTAATCAATTCTAGTATGATTTTCATGTTATAACAGTGTTATTATGTGATAAACAATATTATTATAAAATTATAGGAACTAGAATGGACTAAAAAGGAGCTAATATGAATTTTCTAGAGTTTAAACACTGTTCTGGAATTATTTTTATATTAAAAAAAATCATTTCCTATATTCCTTTCCACTTGATTTCATAATTTGAATTCCAAAATTTGTTATAAGTTTTCCCATTTATTTTAAATATGCAAATTCAAATACTGGTCTAAATTAGTTTCATTATTTGTATTTTTATTTTCTCTATATGTTATAATATTTTCCTTCTCTTCTCAAATTATAGAATTTTCTTTTAGAATTCAAATTCCAATTTGGGTACCAACATAATTCTTTTTACATTATTTCTATCTTGTCACAAAATGCACACAAAGCAAAACCTCAGCAAGATGCATATTCCATTTTAGTATCTTTTATTTTAACTAATCACTCTTAATTGTAGGTATGCTCTTGTTATAATGAATATATGGCACACAACATAAGGAGATTTACTATATCCTCATCGTATACATTTTGGGTATTACAAGATTTTGGGTGGGGATCCTTTAGAGGGGTACCCAAAAGGTGTGTTGGTGTGTTGCATTTTCCTTTAGCCAAGTTTCTCTAGTTAACTGCTCTTCGAATGTCATCCTCTTTGCAACTTCAGAAGGAAGTCCTTTTAAAGTTACTTTCAAAGCTTACTTTACCCTTAACAACTAAGTTTTTCTTATAGTTAGATTCAAAGGGCAGGTGGGGGTGGGGTCCTAGGTTACATACCGACTCCATTGGGCAGAAAGTCGGGGAAGCGAGAACGTAGAAAATCCTCAGTCTCCCAAGTAGCCTCTTCTACTGAATGGTGGTTCCACTGAACCTTATACATCTTGATCGACCTTGCCCGAGTTGATCTCTCCTTTTGGTCCAGTACCTTGACGGGGTGCTCTTGATAAGACAAGTCTAGTTCTATCTCCAATTCGGGTTCCGGTAGCACTTTCGTGGGTAAGCGGACACACTTTCGTAGCTGAGGTACGTGGAACACATCATGAACTGCTGACATACGGGGTGGCAACTTCAATTGATATGCTACAGGTCCACATGTCTTTTTGATCTCATAGGGTCCAACGTAGCGAGGAGCTCACTTGCTCTTGAGTCCAAATCTCTGAACACCTTTTTTGGGTGATACCTTAAGATAAACATGATCTCCCACTTCAAATTGTAGAGGCTTCTTCCTCTTATCATGATAACTCTTTTGTCTGGCCTGAGCAGCCTCTAAATTCTTATTAATGACCCTTACTTTCTCCTCGGCTTCAAGTACCAGGTCAGGCCCAAAAATTTCCCTCTCTCCAGCTTGTGACCAATTTAGCGGTGTTCTACACCTTCTCCCATACAAGGCCTCGAAAGGTGCCATCTTTAAGCTGGACTGGTAGCTGTTATTATAAGAAAATTCTGCCAAAGAAAGACACATGTCCCAATTATTCCCATAGTGTAGTACACAAGCTCGTAACATGTCCTCAAGAATCTGGTTCACTCTCTCCGTCTGCCCGTCTATCTGAGGATGGTATGCTGAACTTCTTATTACATGGGTCCCAAGTGACTCTTGCAGTTGCTCCCAGAAACAAGCTATGAACAGTGCTCTTCTGTCAGATACAATAGTCCTTGGTATTCCATGTAAACGAATTATCTGGTCGATATAGATCTCAGCATACTTCTCTGCTCTGTGGGTGGTATGCACTGGCAAGAAATGAGCTGTCTTGGTCAACCTATCCACAATGACCTAAATAGAATCGTGGTGCCGAGAGGTATTGGGCAAACCCACGATGAAATCCATGCAAATATCCTCCCCTTTCCAAGATGGTATGGGAAGGGGCTGTAAATCGCCTGCTGCCTTCAAGTGGCTGGCCTTAACTCTTTGGCAAGTGTCGCATTCAGATATATACTTAGCAATTTCTCTCTTCATTCTGGTCCACCAGTACAAGGATCTAAGATCATGATACATCTTGTTACTGCCGGGGTGCATGGAGAATTTGGAAAGGTGAGCTTCATCCAATATCTTCTTTCTAAGCTCGGGGTCCTTGGGAACAACCAATCGGTCTCCAAACCATAGAATTCCCTTGCTGTCCTGACGGAAGCATTTGTATTTGTCTACCTTCTGCTCGAGCATTTCCTTGATGACTTGAATACCCTTGTCACCAATTTGAGCCATGACTATTTGCTCATGTAAGGTGGGCTCCACTGAAATATAACTCTAGGCACCGGAGGAAACGACTTCTATGTTCAGCTTGCACAACTCATCACACAGGGTGGTGATTTTAGCATCCATACTCACACAGTTGCACTGGGCCTTTCGGCTTAAGGCATCTTCCACAACATTGGCTTTGCCAGGATGGTAATGCACTTCCAAATCGTAGTCCTTGATTAACTCCAACCATCTTCTCTGCCTCATATTAAGATCAGCCTGGGTGAAGATATATTTGAGACTCTTGTGATCAGTATAGATATTACAATAAGCTCCCATCAAGTAGTGTCTCCAAATCTTGAGAGCATGAACTACGGCAGCCAATTCCAAATCATATGTGGGGTAGTTCTGCTCATGAGGCCTGAGTGCTCGGGAGGCATAAGCAATGACTCTATTGTCTTGCATCAAGCCTGAGTACCTGAAGCATCGCAATAAACCTCAAAGGGTTTGGTATTGTCAGACTGAGCTAGCACGAGTGCTGTTGTCAAATGTTGCCTTAGTGCATGAAAGGCATCCTCACATTTCTAACTCCATTCATACTTTACTCCTTTCTTCAACAATTCAGTCATTGGCTTGGCAATCCTAGAGAAATCCAGGATGAATCACCGATAATATCCTGTCAATCCCAGAAAACTCCGAATCTGCCGCACAGTGGTAGGAGGCTTCCAATCCATCAGTTCTTGTACCTTCTCAGGATCAACCGATATCCCATCCTAAGAAATGGTGTGACCCAAAAATTTAATTTCCCTTAGCCAGAAATCACATTTGGATAACTTAGCATATAAGCGATGATCGCGCAGTCGCTGAAGTACGATGTGTAGATGCTCTGTATGCTCGTCTTCATTCTTGGAATAAACTAGAATATCATCAATGAAGACCACCACAAACTTGTCCAACTCTGGCATAAATACTAAGTTCATCAGATACATGAAATAAGCTGGGGCATTGGTCAGCCCAAAAGACATCACCAAGTACTCATAAAGCCCATATCTGGTAGAAAAAGCTGTCTTTGGAATATCACTGGCCCTAATCTTGATCTGATGGTAGCCAGAGCGAATGTCTATCTTGGAAAATACCTTGGCTTCCACCAACTGATCGAACAATACATCAATCCAAGGCAACGGATACTTATTCTTGATGGTCACCGCATTGAGAGGGCGGTAATCAACACATAATCTCAGACTCTCGTCCTTCTTCTTTACGAACAAGGCTGGACATCCCCATGGTGAAGTACTTGGGTGAATGAATCCTTTGTCTAACAACTCTTGTAACTGCTTTTTTCATTTCTGCCAATTCTATTGGAGGCATCCTATAGGGTCTCTTGGATATAGGTGCAGTTCCGGGTTGCAACTCAATTGCAAACTCTATGTCTCTGTCGGGTGGCATCCCTGGTAACTCATCCGAAAAAATATCTGGGTAGTCACAGACCACTAGGATTCTCTCAACAAGTGACTCTATCATAGTGAAGGCACAGGAACGGGTACAACCCCGGTCGGGTAGGTACAAGGTGATTTCTCCATCTAGTGGGGAGTGAATTTCTATGGCTCTGGCTGCGACATCAATTACCGCATGGTGTCACGACAACCAATCAGTCCCCAGGATGATATCCACACTATCCAATCGCATGATCAGGAGAGTGGTCTTAAATATGAAGCTACCCAACCTTATTGGTACGTGTCTGTTGATCTGATAGGTGGCAACTCTGCCTCCTGGTGTAGAAATTGTAATACCCCCATTTGTGTGGTGAAAAGGTAACTGACACTTGGCACTAAATTTGGTACTGATAAAACTGTGGGATGCACCAGAATCAAAAAGAATGATTGCAGGATAATTCAAAACTGAAAAGATACCAGTCAAGACGGGCGCTCCCTCTGGAATATCAGCCATGGTGGTGAAGTTCAGCCTGCCTTGCCTCACTTGCACCTTCTGCCTCTTGCCTTGGTTCTGATTGGAATTCTTCCCCTGCCTCTGCTGGCTCTTGGGACAATTCTTGGCATAATGCCCAGTGCTGCCACAAGTGAAACACTGGTTGTCATTGGCCTGACGGTACTGCTGTTGTGGCTGATTGTTGTTCCTCTGAACTGGGGGCTGAGAGCGGTTGGGTGTCTGATGCTGCTATTGTGGTCGGATCACCCATCGTCCCTGTTTCTGCTGTGCCCCCCTGCTCTGGGTGTCAGATACAATCCTGAAGCGCTGAGGCTGAGCTGAAGGTCCTGCCATAGGGGTCTTCCTCTTCTTTTCTGCCTGACGAGCTATGATGCAGTCTTCCTAGGAAATGGCCATGTTGACTAATTCATTGTAGTTGTTGGCCCTGACTGTGTTGAGACGGTCACGGAGCTTAGTGCTGAGCCCCCTCCTGAACCTATCCCTCTTCTTATCATCGGTGTCTGCATGATACCCTACATACTAGCACAGGTCATTGAAGGCCTGAGCGTACTGCAACACGGTACGATTCCCCTGAGTAAGTGCCAGAAACTCATTAAGCTTGCGGTCCATAATGCCTGCCGGTATGTGATGCCCTCTGAATGCTGCCTTCAATTCTCCCCATTCCACCACGTGGTTAGCTGGCTGCATGGCGAGGAAGTGATCCCACCATGTCCGCGCGGGTCCGTGAAGCTGCTGGGTGGCAAAATGAACCTTGGCCGCATCTGAACAAACGCCATTAAGTAGTGGGAATTTGGATTCCACTACCCTGAGCCATACATCAGCATCAAGTGGATCCTCTGCCCGAGTGAACAAAGGTGGCTGAGTGCTGAGGAATTCCTGATAAGTGGCCGCTGCTGGGGGACGCTGATGGTGATCACCACCACCATAGTGCTGAGGTGGTGGTTGCCGCTGAGCTAACTGTCGCAGAATCTCATTCTGCTGAGCCATCAGTTCTTGCATGGTAGGAGGCGGTGGCGGTGGTGCAGGAATGCGCTCATTATGTCCACGACGCGCTCTTCCGGCCATCTGAAAAATTAAGGATACTCTCAATATCATATTTCTGATGTCACGGTTCGTACGTGGTGACAGATTTGAAAGGACAAGGCCAACATTTTCTTGCATAATTCATAAAAGATACTACATGGCATAAAACTTTTCTTCATAAATTAAAGCTGAGATTATTCATCATCCATACTTCCAAAAGAGTTTGTTATGATTACATCAGTGGTCAAAAGACTCAACTCTATCTAGCCTAGTACCCCAAGGGTGCAAAAGCTAAGCTAGTTTCGAGGAGTTCTACCGCCACACACTTCTAACTCTATCCCTGCAACTCAATTGACAAACGAGGCAACGCTTGACTCGGGGGAAGGTGGTCTCCCTGAGCCAACAGTGTCCAGACTGGATGTGGGCTCCGGCTCCTCTCCTCCCTTAATGTCAACATCCTCGTTGGCCTCCATATCCTTAATCTCCTGATGGTGCAAATCTAAGTGCTGGTTAGCTTCCTCAAGTTGCTGCTGAGTGTTTAGAAGCTGATCCTCGAGAACCTCGATGGTGTTCTCCCTGGCTCCTACTAGCTCTTCAAGCTCTTGAATCTGGGTGGCCATCTATTCCACCTGAAGGTCTTTCTCCACCAGCTCAGTGGATAGGTCTACCACAAGGTCCTCCCTATTATCCAAGGTGATCTTGGTAGCCTCCACCAAGGCCATCAGTTGGGACATTGCTTCAGCTCGCACCGCTTGCAGACGATACAAAGCATTCATGCACCGCACCGTCAGGTGAGCAGTCTGCCCTGGGTAAAGAGCCCATATGTCCTTGGCATGCTCCACTCAGTCTTTCCACATTGGATCGTCCTCCTTGTCAGCGGGGAACAAGCCAATGGGGTGAGTAGACAGCTCCAAGGGGTGAAAGCCACAGGAGGTCGTCAGCCTGTGGAGAGCAATGGCCTCGATGGTGTCTTCAGCCCGAAATCCGAAAGACTCGGAGTCCAACAAACACCAGCCCGGCTGTAAGGGGTGAGGCTCCAAGGTCATCCTCACCCTACAGTGGGGTACCTGGTGCTTCTCAAACAGCCGCACCGCGTACTGGGGAGGTGTCGTATAATCGGCTCCCTGAAGTACCTCCCACAAGATGCGGGGAAAGCCCTCTCGTGCAAGTCCGTCCATGTGGGAATGTGCGTTCCCTCCTTCCGAGGACTCGTGAGAAGTCATCTGTGTACGGGTGAGCGTAAGCGAAAAAGAAAAAGAATTATAAAAAGGGAATCAAAGCTTGGCCTATCGGGGGTTACGATGAGGTCACTGAGTGTACTAAATCTTTCATTATCTTGTATTTAAGTTCTTGCTCAATTACCAAATGGTTTAATTAAAGGATGCATGCATGCTCGTTCTACACGACCTCACATCAACCTGTAGGGAATAGGGAAAACCCATCTCTTATGGTAGCCTGTAGGGCTCACTCAATTAGCCACCTAGCTACCCTTTTATGATCCTAAGGCTTCACGTCCTAGGTCTATCCTTATCGTCCTGACGATCTATCCAACATTTGTTTCTAAGCAGTTTTACTTTTGAAAAGGATGGTATTTACAGTTTATTGATTCCTCTATGGTGGTACAAGCTCCGATACCAGCTGTGGTGGAACTGCCCGAATTATTCCAATTTAAGTGCCTGAGCCCCACCTTAAAGGCTAGACCACACTTAAATAGGAATAAAACGTCAGTCCCTCAGATCTAGTCCGATAAGGCCACTAACAGGATCAAGTACCACGTACTCACTCGATGGTGAGGCACAAAGCAAATACAATAAAGCATAAAACCAAACATTAAGAAGTATCAAATTTATTACAACATCATCGGGGTTTTAGCAAAAGTAGTGATCATTGTTCGGAATGCAGCGGAATAAAACTAACGATAAATAAACGGAGGATTGGGGAAGCCTGGCCCATCACTCCTCATGCTCTTCCTCTGCCGAGGTAGGGTCCCATTCGACTGTCCAACCCGGTGGCAAGGTGGACGACCAAGTCACTCCAGCAACCATGTCGTCCAGAGAACCTGTAACAAAATTATGCCATAAGCAAGGCTGAGTATACTAATACTCAGCTAGACTTACCTGGTGTGAGGAGTCTACTCCTCTACCTCTAGACATGCAGCTGTTTGGCTGAAGGGTTTGGTTTGCCAAAAGCACTAGTTGAGTCTAAAATCATATTTTAGCTTTTCAAGTTTTAGTGTGACTCTCTTAAGACTAAATGTATACCTACCTAATCATACATGGTAGCAAGCATTATGCAATCAACATCTTTTGCCAAATCAACACATTTCCACTTGTTACTCAATGTAGCAGCATGGATCAAGCAGTCTCATTAGCTACGAGAAGCAGACGATTCGAATCGAGTTTTAACCTTGCAAGGTAAACCTAAACACACAACATGGCGAGGCACTCCGTCCCCACACACATCAACCGTCCCCATCGATTCCCCGTCAACAGATCAGGGCTCACCGCCTTGGCGTACAATGCCTCACTGACCCCGACTGCCGTCGTGCAGTGATCGCACTTGTACCCACTATAACCGGAATGGGAGACCACGTCTCAGGTCACATTAGAGGCAAAGTCTGCTGCCAGGTTCACTCAGGTACTAGGCTTACGGATTTACCATATTTCTCAGTATGTGTTTAGTACGTTCAAACGCTTGACACACAGTACCACACCTTAATCCTTATTCCAATTTTCATCTCGTAGACAACGCATCCCCATGGATCGTTGTCCACAGACCATCATCATTATGATATAAAAATGGGTACAACCAATTCCTGACCTCGCGCGAGTGCTAGAAAAATCACTCGACTTCTACCGAGATCCCTGATTAGCAAAGCAGCTACTCGACCTAGCATACTAGTATCCATCTCAAAAGGAATCCTGAGTTCATGCAACTAAGGTTTCAGTTAACTCCTACACTTAAGTGCACAGTACAAGCCTACAAACATTAAGTGTAGGAAAATAGCATATATAAATGGTTATGCATAAAACCGGGGCTTGCCTTCCAAAGCTGGGGCAGGCAGATCCTCGATGGCAGATTCTGGTGCTTACTCCTGGGCTACCTCCTGAGCAACTCCTTGCTCCGGAACGAGGATGTATTCCCCGTCGGCGAGATTACAGTCTATTGAATGCGATGAATGAGATATATGCATAAAAATGATATTAAAATTTGGAAAGGTTGTCCATAGTAAAACAAATTAAGTTGAGTGGTCCTCTAGGGTTCCTTTTGGATATACTTAAGGGTTTTGTACTTTCATCTTTGAGATTTTGAATGAAGTTACACTTTTTAATTATATTTTTATGTTTCATGAATTTTTTTGGAAGGTTTTGGTTGTACATTATCTATTTCTCCCAAAATTCCCTTTTTCTTGCTATTGTGCTTATTATCAAGCATTTTTAAACTATCGGGGTTAGTTAACATTTTTCAAAATGTTGTAAAAAATTACAGTGGGTAGATATTTACCTCTGGGGGTTATACTAGAAATTTAAGGTGGAAATTAATTCAGATACTACTTGTGTAAAATTAACAAAAACAAGTGTAAAAGGGCACTTTACACTATAGCTCTGATTTAGGTGAGGCTTCTATATCAAATTTTATTTTTGTTAAGATTCATAGGTGATATTAGGCCTCTGTGTTAAAAATCACAGAAAAAGACCTGTTGGATATATAGTTGTGATTTTCTAAAGTTAAATGCCAAAAAGGTACTTATAACTAACTTGTTATTTGAAAAATATCAAACAACAGAACTCACGTTTTTCCTAGATTCACGGTAACATATTATTAGTTATCCCAAGGATTGGGGTGTTTTCCCTTCAGGATTATTTTTCTAGGATTTCTCTAAGTTTTTATTGTTTTCACAAAATAAAAGGTAATGCATGTCTTTTGTACTAACAGAGGGTCTAACAAAATTTTGAAATCAAAACTTTTGGCCAGATAACAATTTAAATCAAAACTTTGAAATCTTCTGCAATACTTAGGGGGTTTTGTATTTTTCCTAAGTAGTTCACATTACTTAGAACTTAGCAAAATTGGTTTGACTAAATTTGGCCAAGTAAAACTGAAGTTATGAATTTTACAAGTTTTGTTTGTATTTAAATGAGAATTGTTTATAAGGTTTTCTAGAAAACCAGTTTTACACCGAGGACCCTAGGTTTTTCTTAAACCAGTTCTCTCACTTATACCCCTGCGCCACTATTCATTTGAGTCGCTGACACTTCAAAAACCCCCCTGACTTTCTTTCCTTCTCCCCGAGGTCCCTCCCCCCTTTTGAACAGTACCCGCGAAAGTAAAAAGTGCGGCACAGCTTACCGGCGGCGAGGGAGGTCCGACGAAGGGCGGGGTTGGATCCGGGAAGTTCTTGCGGTCACGACGAGGTGCGGCTTGCCATCGGTAATGGCCGGAATCGGCCGGTCCACGAGCGTAGGTGGGTGTCCTCATCGGCACGGGTGCTCCGGCCTATCCACGGCGACATAGGTCAATCCAAGGGCATGGGAAGCTTCACGGGGTGCTAATGAGTCTACCCGTGCAAGGAATCGAAGAATAACTCACCGTGGAGCTCGGTCTATGTTCGCCAGCGGTCGGGTGAGGTCCGGTGATCTTGATCCGGCGTCTCCGGCGAGGTAGAGCTTGATTCATCGCTCTGGGAGCTTCACCGAGGCACGTAGAGTCTTTCTCGAGGGTCGGACGGGGCCGAGAATGTCTCGGTTGGCCGATCTACGGTGGCGGGTGCTCGGGTGGCCGCTGGTACGCCGTCTGCAGGGCAAACTCCGGTGATCTAGCGCTCCGGTGAGGTCGAGAGCACACGGGGCGTACGGCTGAAGCCTTGGCTGGCTTTATAGGCGCGGGCGTGGGCAGTGGGCATGGGCTTGGCTTGGTGCGACGCGGGGCGCACGGGTTCGGGTGCCGGGCGTGCTCTGGCGAGGTCAGGGCGCGTCGAACACGTGGTGGTGTGTTTCTGCCCTTGTTCAAATGCCTGTTGAGATCGCAAACGTGCGAATCTTGGCAAAAAAATCCGGCACAGACCTCTTCCTGGCACCTATGGCTATCTCTTGTATGTAAGTTCCGATGGAGGATATGCCCTAGGTCAGAAGATATGTGGACGCCAAATCAGGTATGTCTCACTATCCACCCCGAGACAAAAGTGATGTCAAATCATGTCAAATGGTTTTGGCTCGGGTTCAAATTTTTCCAGTGGGTTCCTTAGGTAGTTTGGCTCCTTTTTGGTTTTCATACCAAGTGGTTTTGGCGCCATTTACTAAGTGAACACGTCTGATCTTTAGATTAGGGTTAAATTTGGACTTAGAGAAAATTAGAGAGTTCTAGTGTGCTCTCTACTTAATGAATGGATTTGGGGTCTTTGAGGGGCCTTTTTGTAATGTATCCCCTCTGCATTTTATAAACTTTAGTGTGTACTTAAACTTTGGTTAAGATTTGAAACAAGGATTTGCCCTTTGATTAACTTGCCCACTAATCCCTTGCTTAGAAATATAGTGCCTTTAGGGGTCTAGGGTTTAACCTCCTTGCCCAAAATGACAATTTCTCAAAATGTCTAGGGTAAAGCTTTTGTCATTAATTCATCTTGGTTAACCCATGGTCTCCAAGGTCTTGGGGTTTCCTTTCCCCACTTAATCACATGTGATAACAAGTCATTAGTGCAGTATGAAGCCAGTGCCTTGGTAACACCTGAGGTGTTACATTCCGTATGAGTCATGCGTTGTGTCGCGCGCTTCGCCGCATGGCAACCCTTTTAATGCACCTAAGTTCACGTATATTAATTTAAGTGTGTAGTGTAACGACGATTAATCAAGTACCAAACTAATCAGGATCTAGTGCTAATTTTATTTACACGTCGCATGAATATCAATTAATACAATTATGTTGAGATACATATTTTAATACATAGTTGCTTAACGTAATCGATATGTCTCTCGGCTGCAACTTCGACCGCCGTAGATTCTTTTCTTGTATAGTCGTAGATGCGAGCCCTACGCCACGCATTTGTTTAGTTGTTCTATTTTATTGTGTGGTGTATTGTTCCTTTCTTTGTTAAGAATGTGGAATGTATGTTTGAACTCGTATAGATAACGGTTCGTTGGCGGAGTCCGAAGGAGTTGCAGGCGAAGACCCTGAGCAGTAGCTAGTTGGTGAAGGTAAGTGTCCTCTGACCTATTTATGTCCTACTCATTTTATAATTTATCTCCCCATATTTACATAATTTATACCTAAGGATTTGCTAGTCTTTGTTTATCCTGTCCTTGTTCACCTATTTGGGTTGGATTATTTCTGGATTAGCTCTATGCTAGCGCATCACTTTTATTAATGAACATGATGAGATTATTTATGATACGATGTTTACCTTTGGAAATGATGATGGTATTGTGATATTTAAGGGGGCTCGAGCGGTTTCTCGAGTGCCTCTTCATAAGGACTGGTTCGTTGGATGACCACCCGAGAAAACAATACAACCATGAGGGTGGAATGGGATGCCCTTAGCTAATTAATTAGAGGAACTGAGGTGTAATTTGCTTCACCGTCGTGCCGTCAATTGGGCATGGTGTATGCAACTCGCTCTGCCGAAGGTGGTTTGCCCCTTGGGGAGGAGTGCAGTACATTTAGGAAACCTAACGGGTGGCTACAGCTCAGGGAATCTTTGTAAAGGCTTTGTAGTGAATCCCTAGCCATTCACTTCGGAAGTGAAGATCGGGTCTGTACAACCCAGACTAGAGAGGGAATCATGGCTCATGGGTAAAGTGTGCAACCTCTGTAGAGTGTTATGAAACTGATATATCAGCTGTGCTCGTGGTTAAGAGCGGCCTTGGGAGCTCCTTTGATTTGAGATACTATGATTATAGATGATGATGAGGATAATTGTGGTTTTTATGGTGATGATTATGATTATGGATTTCGATGTTCTTTCCGTTTGGAAGGAGTACCTTTGGGTTAATAACTTGGGTTTAATGCTAAAACCTGGCTCTCTACTAGTAATAATTACCTGACCAACTAAAAGAATCTACTCTGAGCTTCACCCCACATACAACTAGTCTACTTTAGCCAAATGGGACAATTGCTGAGTATGTTGATGTGTACTCACCCTTGCTTAAAACACCAAAACACAGGTTGTCCACATTGCAACCACTACTCAGGACAAGATGAGGTCATGGCGGAGGAGTTCTAGGAGTTCCAAGACTATGATGAGTTCTAGGCATGGGTTAGCGGCAAACCCCTGGTCGGCTGCCTGTGAAGGTCGTGTATTGCTACGTTTTGTTTTCACACTTTGATCTATGTTTAAGACTATGTGGATGTCTCGGGCATCATGATGTAATCAAATTAATACCTTTTTGCGTTATTATTTGAGCATTGTGTGATGATGTCCAGCTATGTAATTGTTGTGTACGTGAATTGCTGATCCTGGCACATATATGGTTCGCATTCGATTTGCCTTCTAAAATTGGGTGTGACAGTAGGTAACCAGGGGCATAATCATACTTAGGAGGGCATGTCCACTCACCTGGTTAACTATAAATACCCCCACACTGTACATTGATCGAAAACGCTTAACAACATTGTGGACCATGTTGGGTCTTGTCTGACGGACCAGAGTAGCCGGTTGAGCAGCCGCGGTGGCTGAAACATGGGACACACACTCGCGTGAGGGTGTGGTGGAGTGGACCATGTTGCCGGCATTATCGAAGACTGGCGGGACACGCGTCTGGTCATGGAGGACGTGCACGAGGTGCGGTGCTCACAACAAGTTTGGTGGTTTGAGCCTCAAAACCACCCAGCGCTACAGATAGCAGGTTTTGCTGAATTTAGACCTTGAAACTCGGTGACAGCGGTTCCGAAGGGAACCAGTGGTGGTACGCAGCATGATCGTGGAGGATGCGTCAAGGCAAAGCAACTCCGTGTGAAGGACGTGGCCGTCGGATCGAAAACCTAGGAGTTGGTCCATTTTGCCCCCGGTGGAGTGGATAGGCTCTATGTAAATAGGGGTAGTTTAGAAAGTGATAATAACCCTATATAAATAGAGGGGAGGGCTGGTTTGTTTAGCATCACTTGGCTGCCATTTGTTTTGGCTTAGGGTTTTAACACTTATATTTCCCATCTCTAGACGACTCTAGTTTTAGCCAAGGATCCATGATTTTGTACTTCGACTGTGTTTGTGTTTTTCAAGTTTAATCTGAGGAAGGGTCACCAGTATGGTCCACATATTTTGGTCACTTCTCAATCTCAGTTCTGGATACTTGCTGAAATTTTGAAGTTTGTGTTCTTGGTTTCTCCCTTCCCCTTCTCTTGTGGATTTGTGGAGAACCTTTGAGTTTTTCTGTCATGGGTACTGTTAGGGATTGATTTGGGTGGAGATAGACTCTTTGGATCACTACATACGCCCTCACGGTGTAGTTCTTGGTCGTGATTTGAGTTGATTCTCATTTGAGTTCGTTTTGAGAAAACCCCATCAAAACGCCATCCTTCTCGGGATTTCTGATCTGTGATTTGATCTCTTGTTTGTTCAGATTTGGACTTCACCAGAGAACTTCTTACACCCCATTGAGTTCGTTTTGAGAAAACCCCATCAAAACGCCATCCTTCTCGGGATTTCTGATCTGCGATTTGATCTCTTGTTTGTTCAGATTAGGATTTCACCAGAGAACTTCTTACACCCCATGCAAACTGTTTGTCAAATTTGAGATTGTTCCGAGTATTTTTGCTTACCCAGCATTGTCACCCCATGCGCGCGGCACCACCGCACCCTAGCACTACCAAACCTAACATCGACACTGCCGGACCTAAGGCCGGCACTACCGCTCTGACTTTCTGGTGATTTTGAGTCTGATAATTTCCAGGAAGTTGGGACTACAGTTCTTAGGGTTTTTGGTGCATACAAACGACACTGGTTTGTGTTGCACTCTTATCTGCAGCTCTGAGTCCCTAGAGGGTCTTTTGGGTTGATCTTTGGGATTAAAGTCACGTACTCGTAGGACGAGAATTTTTAGTGGCTCCTATTCTGTAACACTATAAAAATCATCAAATAAAAATAATGCATTTAGTTATTAATAGTATTTATGGTAATAACTTTTCTTTTAAGTGTTTGTTATTTATTTGCATTTGAAATAATTTTTGATCGCTGATGATTAGTTTTTTTGAATATTTAATATCATTTCTCTTTATAGAAAATCCTAGTAAATAATACAATAATTATTAGTCCAAAATAACTATATTATTTATAAATAGTTTTGGTGTAATTATTATGAATTTTAGGGTTATTTAAAAATATGTTTTTGAAATTAGAAAAGAAAAAGAAAAAAAACCTAACTAACCTAACCCTAAAGCCCACCAGGGCCCATGAAGTGCAGCCGCGCCCCTGCCTCTCCCTGGCAACAGCCGCCGCCGCGCCCTCCTCTCATTTCTCTCTCCTCCCCTTCCCTCCCGACGCGCAGCCGCCAGGACACCCCGCCCAGCGCGCTACCCGAGCAGCCGACCGCGCGCTAGGACGCCCAGAGCCGCGCCACCCCCGACCAGGCCGAGCCCCAGCTCAACGTGCCCTGCCTCTGCACCGAGGACCCCGACCGTGCCCATGGAGCTGCCAGCCATGCGCGTAGCGCCCCGTGCCCTTGTGCCCGTGATCTCGCCAACCCGACGCAGCCCGCGATAGAGACACCCGCGCCCAGCCGCACCAGGCAGCACCGCGCCCAAGCGCCCAGGACCTCGATGCGTCAAGCGACCTCGACGCGCCCGATCGAAGCCTAAGCAACACCCGCGCCGTCCGTTTCTTCACCGAGTTATGGAGCTTCAATGCCGCCGTTTCTTCCCTCTCCCTCTCCCCATTGATGAACGCCATCAATGGCAGCCCTGAAGCACCCCCAGCCGCCCCCTCCTCTTCCTCCCTCTCCTCTATAAAACCCCCCACCGAACCCTTGCTCCTCCCTACACGAGCTCTCTTCCTCCCCGAGTTCCCTCTCTCTTTCTCACACTCCTTGCTCGCTGGAGTTCGTCACACCGTCGCTGGAGTCCGTGGAGACTCGCCGGAGTTTGTACTCACCGTCTGCGTTCCCGGCCAAACCCCCTGTCCCGCTCCCTACTCGACCGACCACTCCCTTCTCGTCGACGTTCATCCCTGCACATGAGCGAGAACCAAAGGTTGAAGACCACCAGTTAATTTATTTTCTAAATCATGTTTTGAATTAATTTATGGATCTTGTGAATTATTGTTGTAATATTGATGCAATTTGACGATTCACATGTATGATTTTAGAGATTTCGATGTATACGTGTAGCCAAAAATCGAACCCTGCGACAATACTTTGAAGATATGTATGATTTTATAATTTTAAAAATGAATACGGTCACTATTCACTACCTCGGTGATTTTCATACTAGAAAACGTTTACAGATTTGATTTCTCTTTATTGTGTGGAACGATAATTGTTATTAGTATTTTAAGTGTAAACTTATTTGCATGAAGAAATAGAAGAAATACTAAGCCACATATTTCCAGTCAAATGAAAATATAGAAGTTACTAGTCATAATAAATGTATTCATAAGTATAGCACTTAATTACTTAGAATTAGTAAAATATTTATGTATGTCGTAATAACCATGAATATGTAGTTAAAAGTCCCATTTAGTAATCTACATTAATTCTTAGAATATTAATGAAAGGTGATTTAGAAATAAACATTGTAACGATACGTGTAATTTCTATTTAAGAAATAAAGGAGAAAACCGAAAGAGTAGAATTTATAATAATGTTAAAATGACTTAATTAGGCGCTCATACTTTTCTAATAAAGAAATTGATAGTTATGTTGGTAAACATAGGTTTCTTACTAAATAATTAGATAACTTGTTTCTAGTTCAAAATGACCTTTTTAATAGATATTATATTTAACAAGGTTCGTTATAGATATTTAAGTATAGCCGTATTAAATAGAAACTTAAAAGAATATGTAGATCATATGTTTCTTAATAAAAATAAAAAATAAATATATGTCCAATTAATAGATTATTTATATTTTCTTAATTAAAAGATAACAAGGGTCATTGCTTTTATAAACTAAAATGATAGTTTATACATAATTTCTTTTTTAATGAATTAGATCATTTGTTCCTACAATAGAATTAAAGATAATTTATAGATTAATTATCCTTTATCATAATTTATTAATCAAACCTATAGTAAATTTGTTCTTAACTAGATTTATGACATGATTAATGATTTCATAGAATTTAGTCCACATTATACGAATCACTTAGCTTTTCCTAAAGGAATAAAATAAAGTAATAAGAGTTTAAGTTCTTTCATAACTTAAAATGTTACTTTACATATTGACTTCGAATATAATAATATAGGCTATGTGTTTTCTAATAAAATTAAAATATGGTTATTCGTTCATTATCATTTGCATGATAATCCACTTAAGGGCCTATAACCTAGCTTTTCATAAAATAGGTGTTTAATAATAATGATATTTTCACATAAAACCTATTTAGACTTATATCTTAGTTTATCATAAGTGAATGTTTAACAATGATTTGTAATATGTTCCATAATGCTTCTAAAATTAATAACGTGTTTCGTAGCCCATTAACCTTAGATATATAACATATATCTTTTCTATAAGGTTAAAAAGGTTTAATATTGTTATAACGTGTTTTATCATCTTATAAACCCTTAATCTTAGACATATCACATATGACGTTTTATAAAAGATTAAATGGGTGAACTTAATATTTGTATATTTTAATTAAGATATTTATAAGCTCATGTCTTGTTTTATAAAGTATAGATCACACATTTTTTTGAAAAGAATACCTTTTTATTATAACCCTTACGTGTAATGTTTTTGAAAAGCGAACGCTCTTTTCGTTAGCCTTTCTTTTAGCTTTACATATGGTGAATGTTGTATGTTATTGAGTGGTGTTTGTTCTTCTTGTTTGTTTGTGTGATATTCTGTGGTTGATCTAGTAGTTAAGAATCAAGATCTATTCCGATCAGCGGAGGAAACTCAAGTTTTCAATAAGCAAGGCAAGTGGACTTCTCCCTCTGCATACTCTATTTGATCCCAAACAATACATTTAATAAAGTTTATTCTTGGATATATATGCATAATTTGATGGGTTACCTATTTGGATACACCTAACCTTTTCAACCTTATTCCTTGATCAAACCTGGGTATTATACTTTACCTTCATAGCTATGCTATTGCTATAACTTAACTTTATGCAGTCACTCCCGCTTATGATATTAATGTTCCAAATGGTAAGTTTACATTATTGTTGTTTACCCGATGGTTAAACAAGATTATTGCATATTAATTGGAACATGGAGTGACCACCCGGGAAAACAATGCTACCATGAGAACTATCATGGCTCTGGTCTTGACTAAATAACTAGGGAAGTCCTATGTTGGGTGCTGGTCATGGTTGACCGGAACGGGGGCATCTGGCAAGCGCTTATAGTTCCGGCTCAGGCAGATTGGATACGGACATAGTTTCCAAAGCTTTACCCTGCAGACTGGTCTATAGGTTGGTTACATTAGGTGTGCTTTATGCAGTTTGACCATTTCTAGCATTTGTGTAATGAGGACTCTAGGGAGAAGCCTCGTAGTGAGACCCTAGCCATTCACCTCGGAAGTGAATACGGGTCTAGCTAACCCAGGCTAGAAGGGAATCGCGACTCATGGGTAAAGATGGGTCACCTCTGCAGAGTGTAAAACTGATATATCAGTTGTGCTCACGGTTATGAGCAGCCTGGACTCCTTACATGATAATTGAACTTGAAGATGAAAATAAATTGAGATCTGATGATCTGCTAATGGTTTGCTTAAGTGGTTTCACTTAAGTGTTTTTGATATACTCTTATACCTTTGTTTAATGGGAATACTTGGGATTCACACTTATTAGTAAGACAGGTGTTGTTAATAAAATGTTGACCAACTAAAATGCTTACTACTCAACCTTAGCCTCACCTTGTTAAACTTGCATTAGTTTTTCCCCCACTTGCTGAGCCTCGACCATAAGTGAGCTCACCCTTGCTTAAATTTTGATCAGAAGTTTGCAGATGAAGTTATGATGTTGAGCTCCATGGATGCTAGTCTAGTGATACCCCCGATCATCTTCATGTGGATGGATGTCCATGTTTCGCTGTACTTTGATGAATAAAGGTTAAGACATTATGTCTGTTCGAAGTGTAATATGTTAATATAATCTTTATTTACGCTCTTATGCATTGTTCTTTTGATATATTACACTTGTGACGTCAACATATGTGTGGAAATAAATCCTGGCACACATATGCTATGCATCCAGCTCTGCCCCTCAAAAACAGGTGTGACAGAAGTGGTATCAGAGCAATGTGACTGTAGGTCGCTAGATTAGTTAGAAATGAAAAGCCTAGTCAGTCGTTCAAAACTTGACTTAATTGTCTCCATAAAAACTTACTTTATATCAAAACTCGTCTCTTTTATCTTCAACTCTTCTTGTCTGATTCTTCGTCTATCAGAAGATTCTAATGAGAAGCATTGCAAGATGATCAAGCTAGGAATGCGGAGCTTGAAGCGAAGTTTGCCAGAAGAAGCCTTTTCGAAGCTATCGACGATGCCCTATTCTCTGTCTTGTCCCCACTCCGCAAGAAGTTTTCTTATGGATCCCCTGGATCTATTATTTGACTTCTTGGCTAGGTTGATAGGATTGTTCTTTAGTATTAAGGTTTTCGACTAGATCGGTAAGGGTGATATTATATTATATTATATTATATTATATTATATTATATTATATTATATTATATTATATTATATTATATTATATTATATTATATTATATTATATTATATTATATTATATTATATTATATTATATTATATTATATTATATTATATTATATTATATTATATTATATTATATTATAGTGGTTTTCTAATCCCTAATATTGCCATATAACCCTTGACTTCTTATACTTTTGTTTTCTTGCCATTGTATTGCCACCCTTGCGCAATATCTACCTTGATATATTAAACCTTTGCCTCTCTACTTTTCTCCTTGATAATGCTTTCTCCCTAACCCATTTCATATCCTTGGTTGTATCATTTAGCCTCACTTTAA
Organism: Zea luxurians; assembly: GCA_029449295.1. Lineage (NCBI taxonomy): Eukaryota > Viridiplantae > Streptophyta > Magnoliopsida > Poales > Poaceae > Zea > Zea luxurians. The sequence continues at coordinate 41,586,411 of JAOPSE010000022.1, read as the reverse complement.
TAGTTCATGGTTATCTTATTTCACCCTTGGCCACCAACAATTATGTCTTGTCTAACTCCTCGCTATTTCTTACCTGACACCTTGACTTTATAATATCTTTCTTATTCCGAACCTTGTCTCACCTTTTGTTTTCGTTGAATGAGTAGAATTGGATTATGTTGTGCTGGTATGTTTGAGTTCATTGTCCTTTGTGTTCATGTTTGATTTGCTTCTTTGAAATGATTGTTGGTGTATTGTGTGACTTTTGTCCACAATGGCATCAATTAGCTAGGAAAAGAACCTTAGATAGATGGATTTTCTCTGCTCTCTATAATCTATCTTTGCTCAACCCTTTCGTCCCTTCCATTCTTCCATACCCATACAGACGTCAAACCTTGGAATGTCAACTACAAGTGATGTCACTAAATGCAAAGAATGTGGTGTGTTGGCAAATCAAAACAACACTATAAATAAAATAGTTGATGAACATACATTCAAGACACAAAAGGATGCACAACCAAACCAACAAACAAGTGAACTTGGAACATGTTGTTGTTGTGAGTACTATGGAATTCCTTGTCGCCAGATTAGTACAAACGAAAGTGAAACTACAAAACAGAAGAACCAGATTTTATTTTCTGGCATTAAAAGACAGAAGTCTTGTAACACCCAAATTCTGAATTTGGGATTGGTAGAAGAAATCTGAGCAAAGTACCATTGATAAATAATTAAACTTTATAAATCACCCTTTTTAAAGGTAAATGATCATAATAAAATAACGATAGTTAAAATAAATCATAATAAAGATTAGACATTGGAAAAATGTTCCTATCAAAACAAAGGGAGAACTTTTGAATATACCTTTAATCCAACTACACACTCAAATAATAATGTGGTGTGTGTACTTTATGTTGAAAACATTACTTAGTTAATATAATAATAAAATAAATGAAGAAATACTATGTAGTAATTGTGCATCATGTGAAAGCTTATCTTGTGCATAAATTTGAAATTTAAAATTTAAAACTTGGTTTGATTTGAAATTGAAATAAGAAAGGAAAATAGAAACAATTAAGAAAAGAGAGAAGGAGGAGGATTATACGAAATAGAGGAAAATAAATGTATAAAAGAATATATTTTTGTCCCCACTAATATTTTAATTTAAGAACTTAACTCAGATAAGATGCTCACAAACAAGTTTGAATTCAAATTGTATTAAAATTTGAATTTGTGAAAGAAAGGAGAAAATAAAAGGAAAAATAAAAAGAAAAAGACTAAAACCTTACCTGGGCCGGCGGCTTCACTTCTGGCCCACTTACACTTTCACCGCGCGCGGCCCAACTTCACGCTCGCGGGCGCGGTAGCATCCGCTCGGCAACTGACGTGTGGGACCCGCCTGTCTGCCTCTCCTCCACACGCGCGTGACTGGCTTCCCCCTCACTGACTTTGCGGGCCCCCTCGTCAGTCTCGGTGTCCTCCTGTGCATCTTCCCCATCCCGCGCGACGCGCGCTCTCAACAGACCGCTCCGCTCTCCACTCCGAGAATCTCGGACGACCGGTGCACTTGGCCAGCTGCGGACTCGGCGTCGCGGGTCTACAAGTACCCTTCCCTCTCCCTTCTCTATCTCTATCCCCAACTTCTTGCCACCGAGAACGCCTCCGCTGCGCCGCCGAGAGAAAACCCGCCGCGGGCGAATCCGGGCGTGCCGACGACCGTGCTCGAATTGTGGAACCCAGGGGCTCCCTTCGGCTGTGTGGAAGGCGACCGCAACCGAATTGCTGAGGATTGGCCACCGGCGGCACCGGAATTCGTCGACGTCGACTCAACTCCGCCGCGGATCCGCCTTCGCCGTGGCCGGACACTCTGCACGCCGAGACTGTCGGTAATAACCCCTCTAGCACGTTCGCCATCCCCTCGGCTGCGTGGTGCACCATTTAATTTTTAGAATAACACGCTTGGGCGTCGGATTGCCATCCCTCCGGCGAGGTTCGCCGTGAAGTCGGGCAGCGCCGCCGTCGCTGGCGGAGAGTTTGGGGGAAAACACCGTGGCCGTCGATCTACTGACGTGCGGCTGAGATTAGAGCAGAGATACCCCTTCGCTCAGTTTTGATCGCAGCCGTCGATGACCGATCGGGCGATCCGCGATGTTTTGGCCACCATAAAATCCGAGCCGTAGATGCAAGATCTGGCGGCTGGGAGAGCGTACCGGTTCACTTAAGTCGGGTTCTGATCTGGGCCCTGGATTTCTAATCCGACGGCCTATATCACCCCGTACCCTTTCGCGTAGCACATCTTACAAAAGAGTCCTCGTATTATTGATGAATCAACCCGCCATCCTGAGTCACTATTCCCTGTGTCTCAGGTTTCTTGCGTTGAGGCCCCTGACTTTTCCAGGATTTGGCGCGCAGTCCAGATAACAGAGAAACTAGATAATTAATATTAGAAATTGATTTTTAGTATAAAAATAAATCTTAAAACTTGTATAATTCATATTTAATTCATTTTAACTCCAAATTGAGTCATTCCAGTTGCAATAATTTTGTTATAATATTGCCTATCAACTAGTAACACTTTTTAGCCATGAAACTTGAAATAAAATTGTTCATTTGGAATAATCTATTCTAAGCACTAAATAATTTCAGAAATTCATAATTTAATAACCGTAGCTCCGAATTTAGTGGTTCTTGTTTCTACGATCTCGTAGCAACGCATAGATTATTATTATGTATTTTATTCTTATGTTTGGTGTGATGTTAAATTTTGCCTACACTGTTTGTTTGTATTACTACGACTAGCAGTGAGGTCACGAGTCACCTGAAGATCATCCTGGTACCTGGAATCTCAAGTGCCAGGCAAGTTGTGCCCTTGATCACTTCTTTTTACCCAGCCATGTTCTGATTAATCATAATGATCTGCATAGGTTAATTTTGATGGGACCCAATAGGTTACCCTAGTTTGTCTATCTTTATACCTTGTTTACCACTGAACTTTTGGGTAGTACTTGCTAGTGCTTTATGTGGTTTTGGGTATGAAGGTACATTATTCATGATCACACTTTTATTATCTGTTTATTATTATTGTTCATGTTAAGATCATTATGTTAATTGGAACATGGAGAACCACCCGGGAAAACAGTGCTACCACAAGGGAGGAATGAGACCCCTTGGCTGATTAATTAGGAAAGCTAGTGGAAGACTACCTTACCCGAAAGGGGCAAGGGCAGTAGGGGAGTGGTCAGTGTAGGGAGGCCCTCGGGAGGATTTTGCTGCGATGGCGGTCCTGCAAGGGATTCCTGCATTGGAACTTCCTATAAACTGTAGCGGGTTTTCGGAAGCTAGTGGAACTTTGTAAAGGCCTCGTAGTGGATCCCTAGCCATTCACCTCGGTAGTGTCTAAGGGCCTTGCAAACCCTGGCGACATGGGATACACGACTTGTGGGTAAAGATGCGCAACCTCTGCAGAGTGTAAAACTAGTATACTAGCCGTGCTCACGGTCATGAGCAGCTCGGACCCTCACATGATTAAATTATGGAACTTAAACTCAATTTGTCATATGCATTGCATCGCAGGTGAAGTTGTTACTTTTGTTCTACTATTTAACTGGGTTGGTATTTACTTATACTTAGTAACTGCTAATAAAATTTTGACCAACTTTAAAAGCAATGCTTAGCTCTAACCATCTTCTTTGGTAAGCCTTACACTTCACGTGAGCTCCCACCTTTGGCGAGTTCATGCACATTATTCCCCACAACTTGTTGAGCGATGAACGTATGTGAGCTCACTCTTGCTGTCTCACACCCCCCCCACAGGTCAAGAGCAGGTACCACAGGATGAGGCGCTTGGAGGATGCTGTGATGAGTTCGTGAGAGGTCTAGGCCGTCGTCTCCCAGTCAACTTTGGGTTGCTGGACCGTTGTCTCCTTATAATGTAATTATTTATTTTGTATAGAACTCCTGTTATATATAAAGATGTGACATTCGATCCTGTGCCACTATACATCATATGTGTGAGACTTGGTCCCAGCATACCTGGTGTTTATGTTCGCGCCCGGGTCTTGGTGCCCCCGAAATCCGGGTGTGACAGAAGTGGTATCAGAGGAATGTTGACTGTAGGACGAAACCTAGATAGAACTGGAAAACCATTGTCTACTTACCTTTGCTACTCTGATTCTTTCTAAACTTTTCTTAATCTTTTTTCATCTATTTCCGCTTTACTCTGATTATTCTTACCTTTTCTTTTCTAAAAGACAAATGTGGATTTCACACTTTGAAATCCCGTACCTAAAGTGATTTTTAGGACTAGGAGACCTACTCTTAGGAACAAAGACAAAACTATTTTTATATAGATATCTATATGCTTGAGTGTTTGTTCTTATGATACTTGTTTGATTTGGATCTTTGATTGAGTGTGATTAGTTGTGGAGTAATGTCCACAATTACATCTATATATACATATAGAAAAAAATGCTTATAAAAGTAACTAGACAAGTTGGATTATCCCTCATTAAAAAAAATGTATCTAGCTTAATAGATTCATCTCATCTTAAAAGATTCTATCGTACACTCATAGATCTATCTTATCTCGAAAGATCTTAACTTATCCTAATGTATCTAGATCCATCTTATCTTGAAAAGATTTAATCCTTATCCTGATAGATCTAACTGGTCTCAAAAGATTCTATCTTATCTTTATGGATCCATCTTATCCTAATAAGCATACTTATCCACCCTAGTTTAAACAACCATGATCTAATGCAAATTAATTAGATCTTACCTAGTCAAACTAGTCATACCGATCTAATCTAGATCCCATCTAATCTAATATGATCTAATCTAATGTGGTCTACTTAAACATATTAAGTGATACTGGTAGAAGAGATTAAACCCTACTAGCCATGTATTAACTTAACCAATAGAGCCATGATGAATGGTATAACCTTTCTATTCCCACCTAACAACAAACAAACTTTTAACCTACATCTTGTAGTCTATCTCACCCATATATACCTCTCATCTTGACAGATTCCATCTTACCCTTGGATATTCACCTTATACAACTGGTTACCCCAATCTGGACGTAAAACAAAGATTAAGCCCTACTAAAGAATCTTCAGATTACAACCAGCTACTAGCTTATTCATTCCGCTTATTGAATAATTTCCTTAGCAAAACTATTACCATATGCTTCTAACTCTCATGGTCAATACCAGGAAAGGAAAGATTATCATGTAACAGCAAACAGAAATGAATCCTCCAAATCCTCCACCTGTAGAAATCGATCAAGTGGTTGCTGCCCAAAGACTGGTAATACAACAATTAACAGACCTGGTGACCGAGATGCAAAATCAGATAAGACAAGAACGCGAGGAAATACGTCAGGTCCGCCAAGAAATAAGGCAAGCACGGTTGGAGAGACAACAACAACAACCTCCACCACCACCACCAGCTTCACCAAGCTACATAAATATAAATTATGATGATTTGTAAGATCTAGATGTTACTTTAGTTAGTAGATGATATGATATTATTTTAGAAGGAACAATAAGGTCTATTGACCCTATGTTTTGTTAAAGAATTATGCCTCATGCTGAGATTTCTTTGTTTGTGCATATGTTCCGAGAACAATATAAGCATACATCCCTTTTATTACTAATCTCGAGGACGAGATTATTTTTAAGGGGGGTAGGATTTGTAACACCCAAATTCTGAATTTGGGATTGGTAGAAGAAATCTGAGCAAAGTACCATTGATAAATAATTAAACTTTATAAATCACCCTTTTTAAAGGTAAATGATCATAATAAAATAACGATAGTTAAAATAAATCATAATAAAGATTAGACATTGGAAAAATGTTCCTATCAAAACAAAGGGAGAACTTTTGAATATACCTTTAATCCAACTACACACTCAAATAATAATGTGGTGTGTGTACTTTATGTTGAAAACATTACTTAGTTAATATAATAATAAAATAAATGAAGAAATACTATGTAGTAATTGTGCATCATGTGAAAGTTTATCTTGTGCATAAATTTGAAATTTAAAATTTAAAACTTGGTTTGATTTGAAATTGAAATAAGAAAGGAAAATAGAAACAATTAAGAAAAGAGAGAAGGAGGAGGATTATACGAAATAGAGGAAAATAAATGTATAAAAGAATATATTTTTGTCCCCACTAATATTTTAATTTAAGAACTTAACTCAGATAAGAAGCTCACAAACAAGTTTGAATTCAAATTGTATTAAAATTTGAATTTATGAAAGAAAGGAGAAAATAAAAGGAAAAATAAAAAGAAAAAGACTAAAACCTTACCTGGGCCGGCGGCTTCACTTCTGGCCCACTTACACTTTCACCGCGCGCGGCCCAACTTCACGCTCGCGGGCGCGGTAGCATCCGCTCGGCAACTGACGTGTGGGACCCGCCTGTCTGCCTCTCCTCCACACGCGCGTGACTGGCTTCCCCCTCACTGACTCTGTGGGCCCCCTCGTCAGTCTCGGTGTCCTCCTGTGCATCTTCCCCATCCCGCGCGACGCGCGCTCTCAACAGACCGCTCCGCTCTCCACTCCGAGAATCTCGGACGACCGGTGCACTTGGCCAGCTGCGGACTCGGCGTCGCGGGTCTACAAGTACCCTTCCCTCTCCCTTCTCTATCTCTATCCCCAACTTCTTGCCACCGAGAACGCCTCCGCTGCGCCGCCGAGAGAAAATCCGCCGCGGGCGAATCCGGGCGTGCCGACGACCGTGCTCGAATTGTGGAACCCAGGGGCTCCCTTCGGCTGTGTGGAAGGCGACCGCAACCGAATTGCTGAGGATTGGCCACCGGCGGCACCGGAATTCGTCGACGTCGACTCAACTCCGCCGCGGATCCGCCTTCGCCGTGGCCGGACACTCTGCACGCCGAGACTGTCGGTAATAACCCCTCTAGCACGTTCGCCATCCCCTCGGCTGCGTGGCGCACCATTTAATTTTTAGAATAACACGCTTGGGCGTCGGATTGCCATCCCTCCGGCGAGGTTCGCCGTGAAGTCGGGCGGCGCCGCCGTCGCTGGCGGAGAGTTTGGGGGAAAACACCGTGGCCGTCGATCTACTGACGTGCGGCTGAGATTAGAGCAGAGATACCCCTTCGCTCAGTTTTGATCGCAGCCGTCGATGACCGATCGGGCGATCCGCGATGTTTTGGCCACCATAAAATCCGAGCCGTAGATGCAAGATCTGGCGGCTGGGAGAGCGTACCGGTTCACTTAAGTCGGGTTCTGATCTGGGCCCTGGATTTCTAATCCGACGGCCTATATCACCCCGTACCCTTTCGCGTAGCACATCTTACAAAAGAGTCCTCGTATTATTGATGAATCAACCCGCCATCCTGAGTCACTATTCCCTGTGTCTCGGGTTTCTTGCGTTGAGGCCCCTGACTTTTCCAGGATTTGGCGCGCAGTCCAGATAACAGAGAAACTAGATAATTAATATTAGAAATTGATTTTTAGTATAAAAATAAATCTTAAAACTTGTATAATTCATATTTAATTCATTTTAACTCCAAATTGAGTCATTCTAGTTGCAATAATTTTGTTATAATATTGCCTATCAACTAGTAACACTTTTTAGCCATGAAACTTGAAATAAAATTGTTCATTTGGAATAATCTATTCTAAGCACTAAATAATTTCAGAAATTCATAATTTAATAACCGTAGCTCCGAATTTAGTGGTTCTTGTTTCTACGATCTCGTAGCAACGCATAGATTATTATTATGTATTTTATTCTTATGTTTGGTGTGATGTTAAATTTTGCCTACACTGTTTGTTTGTATTACTACGACTAGCAGTGAGGTCACGAGTCACCTGAAGATCATCCTGGTACCTGGAATCTCAAGTGCCAGGCAAGTTGTGCCCTTAATCACTTCTTTTTACCCAGCCATGTTCTGATTAATCATAATGATCTGCATAGGTTAATTTTGATGGGACCCAATAGGTTACCCTAGTTTGTCTATCTTTATACCTTGTTTACCACTGAACTTTTGGGTAGTACTTGCTAGTGCTTTATGTGGTTTTGGGTATGAAGGTACATTATTCATGATCACACTTTTATTATCTATTTATTATTATTGTTCATGTTAAGATCATTATGTTAATTGGAACATGGAGAACCACCCGGGAAAACAGTGCTACCACAAGGGAGGAATGGGACCCCTTGGCTGATTAATTAGGAAAGCTAGTGGAAGACTACCTTACCCGAAAGGGGCAAGGGCAGTAGGGGAGTGGTCAGTGTAGGGAGGCCCTCGGGAGGATTTTGCTGCGATGGCGGTCCTGCAAGGGATTCCTGCATTGGAACTTCCTATAAACTGTAGCGGGTTTTCGGAAGCTAGTGGAACTTTGTAAAGGCCTCGTAGTGGATCCCTAGCCATTCACCTCGGTAGTGTCTAAGGGCCTTGCAAACCCTGGCAACATGGGATACACGACTTGTGGGTAAAGATGCGCAACCTCTGCAGAGTGTAAAACTAGTATACTAGCCGTGCTCACGGTCATGAGCAGCTCGGACCCTCACATGATTAAATTATGGAACTTAAACTCAATTTGTCATATGCATTGCATCGCAGGTGAAGTTGTTACTTTTGTTCTACTATTTAACTGGGTTGGTATTTACTTATACTTAGTAACTGCTAATAAAATTTTGACCAACTTTAAAAGCAATGCTTAGCTCTAACCATCTTCTTTGGTAAGCCTTACACTTCACGTGAGCTCCCACCTTTGGCGAGTTCATGCACATTATTCCCCACAACTTGTTGAGCGATGAACGTATGTGAGCTCACTCTTGCTGTCTCACACCCCCCCCACAGGTCAAGAGCAGGTACCACAGGATGAGGCGCTTGGAGGATGCTGCGATGAGTTCGTGAGAGGTCTAGGCCGTCGTCTCCCAGTCAACTTTGGGTTGCTGGACCGTTGTCTCCTTATAATGTAATTATTTATTTTGTATAGAACTCCTGTTATATATAAAGATGTGACATTCGATCCTGTGCCACTATACATCATATGTGTGAGACTTGGTCCCAGCATACCTGGTGTTTATGTTCGCGCCCGGGTCTTGGTGCCCCCGAAATCCGGGTGTGACATGTCTCCTCAAGAACAACTAATAGAAGATTTTCTCATACCTAATGCACTGTCAGTTGATGAATCGCAAAGTATTTCAAAAAGGAAACATCACAAGGATGCCCAGCCCCAAGAAGAAACATAGGAGTGTTACATTGATGGATGGACTATTACTTGCACACAGTTTCATCCTCGTGATCGCATCAGGTCCGAGAAACAAAAAGGGAACATGGAAAAAGTCAAGAAATAACTTCAAGAAAAGCTTGCTATCAATGTAGGACGTGAAGGTCATTACTTCCATAACTATCCTGAGAAGAGTTCACTACAGATCACCTCCGAGATAAAGCCATCTCAGTCTTCAGACATGGAATATGAACAAAAATGCACAGAAACTTCCACCAACACCGTAAAGACAACACCATGTAACTCATCAAGTCGTGCTTGCTTTGGCTGTGGTGATATCGACCATCTTGTTAATAATTGTCCTAAGAAAAATGTGGAGATCAATAAGGACCAAAAGAAAAGACAACACCCTCAAACTCATGCATCAACAAAGAATTAACAAAGGAAAAAGTCCATGGGAAGGATAAGTTATGCAGTGACAGGAACCATTCCATATAATAATGCAGTAATTTTTGGAACACTAGTCATTCACACAACCATCGCCACCGTGTTGTATGATCCTCGTACAACACATTCTTTTATCAATGCCCAGTTTTCAACAAAGTATGGTATCTTTAAGTGTCCCTTGAGATCAAGAATGACCATCAGTGCACCTGAAGGAAAAATGTTAGTAAACTACATATGTCCAAATGTAAGTGTTAAAATCAATGGGATAGATTTTCTAGGTGATCTTTTAGTGATAGCATCAATGGGAAAGGATGTGATTCTTGGAAATAATTGGTTACAAAGAACTAAGGCAGTAATCCAACATACTGAGAGAACCATGTCCTTGGAAACTCCATCTGGAGAAAGAATAGTAGTTGAAGACAATTGACCTCTAATTGGTGCATCTGACGAGGAAGAATAATATATCATTTAGCTAGAAGAAGCAGTATGTCTCATAAAAAAATGTCAAGGTGTTGCCCCTTTCAAGATTTGTAATTGTGCTAAGTGATATATGAATAAATTTGGAGAACCTTTCGCACCTATTGTGTTTTGCCTCTTTATAAGGAAAATAAAATATGGTGTCATCTGCTATATGCAAACAATGTGATGCTCTATTCTAGTTGCCCTAAAGTCCCGCTCAAGTCTTTCTCTCAAATTGTGCTAAAAAAAGAGATACTGATGGATCAGAAAGATGATTTGGATATCATGCTCTGAGATCTATAAAGTTCAAAAGATCTTTGTTAGGGATTATAACACTTGTTCACTCTTGTAGTATGATGAAGCTAGGCGGAATTAGAAATCATCCTTAACTAATCTTATATTGGAAATCAAAATGTTGTGTTAACTCTTTATCTTAATCTCATACAAGCCTCTTATGCAGTCTGTCTCATTAACTCTTTCACCCTCTGACTAGGTGATGAACCCCAATGGAAATAATACCAACGACAATATTCCTACCTTAACAACTATGAACGAGAAAAATGAGTCAAAGATATTTGATGAATGGAATGAAGAACAACAAAAGGAATAGAAAAATGTTTGGATACATGATTAGTCCACCTCACCCACAAGCAAAAGCCACGAAACACATGGATACCCAAACAGAAGAATCAAGTCAGGCTTAGCTATATGAGATACAGACACCCAATCAACCCTCACCCCCTGTTGGTCAAGCAAAGTTGACTCGCAAAGAACTCAAAGCAAGAGGTGCTTGCTACTACTATAAAAACCAAGGACACCTTATTCGCGAATGCCCCAAGAAACATCTAGACCGGCTAAAGAAGAAAGCTGCCAAGCATGACCTAAGCAATAATTTAGAAGACCAACCATTTTATAAGTACGATGATGAAGGTCGCTTGATTAGTATACATTGCGGAGCAAAGAAGTAAGGAAGTTCCTTAATATTAGAAGAGTTCAATGTGAACTAAGAACCTAAAATAACCATGTATCTCTTTTGCTTTCGTGCTAGCCTTCCTTAATCTCGAGGACGAGATTCTTTTAAGAGGGGTAGGTTTGTAACACTATAAAAATCATCAAATAAAAATAATGCATTTAGTTATTAATAGTATTTATGGTAATAAATTTTCTTTTAAGTGTTTGTTATTTATTTGCATTTGAAATAATTTTTGATTGCTCATGATTGGTTTTTTTGAATATTTAATATCATTTCTTTTTATAGAAAAATCCTAGTAAATAATATAATAATTATTTGTCCAAAATAACTATATTATTTATAAATAGTTTTGGTATAATTATTATGAATTTTAGGGTTATTTAAAAATATATTTGTCGGGGACCATAATTAGGGGTACCCCCAAGACTCCTAATCTCAGCTGGTAAACCCCATCAGCACAAAGCTGCGAAGGCCTGATGGGCGCGATTCAGGCCAAGGCTCCGCTCAAGGAACACGATCCCGCCTCGCCCAAGCCCGACCTCGGGCAAAGACAGCCGACCCCGGAAGATTCACGCCTCGCCCGAGGGTCCCCTAAAGCAACGGACACACCATCGACTTGCCCGAGGCTCAGCTCGGGTAGGCTTCGCGGAGAAGCAAACTTGGCCAAATCGCCACACCAACCGACCGTATCATAGGAGCATTTAATGCAAGGATCGCCTGACACCTTATCCTGACGCGCGCTCTTCAGTCGACAGAGCCGAAGTGACCGCAGTCACTTCGCCGCTCCACTGACCGACCTGACAAGAAAACAGCGCCGCCTGCCCCGCTCCGACTACCGTGCCACTCGCTAGAGTGAGGTTGACAGCGGCTAAGTCCAGCCTCGGGCGACATAGGAAGCTCCGCCTCGCCCGACCCCAGGGTTCGGCCCCCTTCGGCCTCGGAAGGTGGACTCCGCCTCGCCCGACCCCAGGGCTCGGACTCAGCCTCGGCTCCGGAAGACGACGAACTCCGCCTCGCCCGACCCCAGGGCTCGGACTCAGCCTCGGCTCCGGAAGATGACGAACTCCGCCTCGCCCGACCCCAGGGCTCGGACTCAGCCTCGACTCCGGAAGACGATGGACTCCGCCTCGCCCGACCCCAGGGCTCGGACTCAACCTCGACCTCGGAGGAATCGCCACCTCGCCCAAACTCGGGTCCGGACCGGCCACGTCGCCAGGGGGGCCATCATTACCCTACCCCTAGCTAGCTCAGGCTACGGGGAACAAGACCGACGTCCCATCTGGCTCGCCCCAGTAAAGAAGTAATGATGACACCCCGCACGCTCCATGACGACGGCTGCTCCCAGCCCCTTACGTCAGCAAGGAGACGTAAGCAAAGACCCGACAGCCCCGACAACTGTACTTCCACAGGGCTCCAGCGCTCCTCCGATGGCCACGACATCACATGAACAGGGTGCCAAAACCTCTCCGACTGCCACGACGGCATGTACTTAGGGCTCTAGCTCCTCTCTGCTAGACACGTTAGCACATTGCTATACCCCCCATTGTACACCTGGGCCCTCTCCTTATGTCTATAAAAGGAAGGTCCAGGGCTCTCGTATGAAGGGTTTGGCCGCGCGGGAGAACGGGCCGACGCATAAGGCTCTCGCTCTCTCTCTCTCCGACGTGAACACTTGTAACCCCCTACTGCAAGCGCATCCAGCCGCCCTGGGCGCAGGACAACACGAATGCCGTGGTTTCCCCTTACTGTTCTCCCCCCTTTGTGTCCCATCTCGCGCCGACTCATCTAGGCTGGGACACGCAGCGACAATTTACTCGTCGGTCTAGGGACCCCCCGGGGTCGAAATGCCGACAGTTGGCGCGCCAGGTAGGGGCCTGCTGTGTGTTGACGAACAGCTTCCCGTCAAGCTCCAGATGGGTAGTCTCCAACAACCTTTCCAACCCGGGACGATGCTCCGTTTCGGGAGTCTTGAGTTCATGTCCCTCGACGGTAGCTACGACATGATACTCCTTCTTCCGCCGCGCGACAGCGACAATGGCGGCCGTCAGCCCGCCCTCCGGCGGCGGAATCAACGACGTCTTCCCCACATGGCGGAAGAACAGCATCCGGGTTTGTCTCGTCACCTCCCCAACCGGCAGAGGAGGAGGCGGGGCAACCATGGCCAAGCAGGAGGCGGCACCTCGTCAGCTGTCAAGCAAGTCAATGACGCCGGCGCCCCAGCAGGGGACACGTCGGGCTTCGACCTTGCGTCTGAGACGAAGACGAGCGCCGCTTCCCCGCAACACGCCAACCCCAAGCAGACGAACGACGCCAGCACGCTCGCGAAGGACTTGCTGGACGTCGCCCTCGTACCTGAGACAGCGGTGCAGTCTGCCCCTGACGCGACTTCGTCACCGCCCGTCGACCAAGAGGTACTGACTGATTCCCATCTCGTGCCTTTTGGATTCAGATTCGACCCACCAAGCGACCTCGCTTCGGTGGAAGCCTCCATAGAGGCATGTACCAACCCTCCGGGTACCATATGCGGTCGCCCTTGGACAGACTGACGGCCGTCTCGACCTACAGACCCTCGGGTTCCGAGGAAGATGACGAGCCCGACTTCTGTTGGGATTTCTCTGGGCTCGGTAACCCTAGTGCCATGCGGGACTTCATGACCGCATGCGACTACTGCCTCTCCGATTGTTCCAATGGTAGCCGCAGCTTCGGCGACGAGGACTGCGGCCCAAGTCGTGAATGTTTCCACGTCGATCTAGGGGGTCCCTGTGAAGGCAACCATCTTGGTATGTCGGAAAACGGCGGTCCCCCTAGGCCTGCGCCTCGCGTTGACATCCTTCAGGAGCTAGCTATGGTTCCAGTCCCTACGGGGGGTCAGGACACATAGCTCGAGCAAATCCGCGAGATGCAGGCCAGGCTCGACGAGGGAGCAGGAACACTTGAGCAGTTCCGGCGGAACATCGGGCAGGAATGGGCAGGCCAAGCTCCGGCCGGAGAAGCGGGTCATCTACCCCAGGGCATCCAGCACCGCATTGCCGACGACGTCAGGGCAAGGCCGCCACCAGCTTCCTGTGGGGTCAGCCAGAACCTGGCTGCAGCAGCAATACTACTTCGCGCGATGCCGGAACCATTAACCACCAAAGGGCGACGTATCCAGGGAGAGCTCAAGAATCTCCTGGAAGATGCCGCGGTCCGACGGGCCGAAAGCTCTGCCTCCCGAAGGCAGGGGTACCCCTCGGAGCATCGCGCCGCGACTTCCCGATTCGTGCGGGAAGCCTCGGTCCACACCGGGCGCATGCGCAACACGGCGCCTGCGGCCCCGGGTCGCCTCGGCAACGAGCACCACCACCGTGACCGTCGAGCCCACCTCGACGAGAGGGTGCGCCGAGGCTACCACCCTAGGCGTGGGGGACGCTACGACAGTAGGGAGGATCGGAGCCCCTCGCCCGAACCACCCGGTCCGCAGGCTTTTAGCCGGGCCATACGACGGGCGCCGTTCCCGACCCGGTTCCGAACCCTGACTACCATCACAAAGTACTCGGGGGAGACGAGGCCGGAACTGTGGCTCGCGGACTACCGACTGGCCTGCCAGCTGGGTGGAACGGACGATGACAACCTCATCATCCGCAACCTCCCCCTGTTCCTCTCCGACACCGCTCGAGCCTGGATGGAGCATCTGCCTCTGGGGCAGATCTCCAACTGGGACGACCTGGTCCAAGCCTTCGCCGGCAACTTCCAGGGCACGTACATGCACCCTAGGAACTCCTGGTGTTGGCAACTTGTTCTCAAATGCTATAAATTAAGAACAAGGCAACACGAAAATGTTAAATATTAAATACCCTTCGTCCGCTGAAGCATTATCTCCCCAAGGGTTTAATCAACTTCGGACAAAGGGTACAAACATAATATTACAAAGGTAACAAAAATAACATAAAACGATGTAAAATGTAAAACATTAAAGATAGATATGTTGGAGATAAATGGCACCATTCACGTATTTATTATCTGAATCTAAAATGTTTGAATACAATGTTTAAGGTATGATAATACCTTCGCCTTGACAAGCAATAATTCCCGAGTGATGCCTTTGCAATTACAGGAATGCGTGAACAGTAAAGGAATACTGTTCACTATTTATAGACACAAGACACAGCCTGTGAGGAATTACAATCATGCCCCTCATAAAAGTTTACAACAATGACTCAAACACTTGTGGACTAAAAGGTCATTCTACTTTTAAGTCGGTTTGCAATTCCGAAGCTTCATGAACAGCAACCTTCGGTCATCACGTGTCGATAGCTTCAGCCGAAGTTGTTTCTTCCTGCAGGACCTTCAGCGACGAAGCATGGTCCCAACAGTAGCCCCTTCGCGGTGCTAGATCGTTTTTCGTAACGAGCTTGATCCGTGAAAAAAGTCTCTTAGGCTTCAGGAAGCCGAAGGTCTGAAAAACACCTTCCCTGAGCTCGTTGTCGAGAAACGATTCAGTTTCCGAGCGCGTAGCGGTCCCACCCTGCAGGGTTACTATTTGGTTTCTGCGGTCCACCGCGCAGCGGGTGTAAGTAGCTGTTTGCCTGGTGTGTAAATCCTGACGATTCACCTTCTTACCTGCAGCACTATATAAACAGACGGGTAGGTGTGAAGTTACCACAGCATTCATTGCTATTGCACTGTTTTGCTGCCAAAATTTTTAACCATAGCTGAAGCTTGACTCTCACAAGCAGACGAAGCTCCAATTTTAAAGCCTACTTCATCAGAAGAAAAAGCTTCGGAAGAAAAAGTTCTTTAGTTCCCAAGAAATTCAGAATTAAATGGCCAGAGTGCGCTCTACCGCTAGTGTTGAGCGTAAGGGAGGCGAAGCCGAAGGAGCGGAGACTGTTCCTATCTCCGAAGCGATGCAACGATCCGGACTGGTGACCTCGGAAGGAATCCGTACTGCCGAGACAGGGCAGACTGCTGCCGAGACAGAAGAAGCTGTTGCCGAAGCGGAAGAAGGAAATATTGAGGAAGCTGATTCTGATGATGATTATCATATTGCCGTGCCAAGCAAGCCCAGCCACTTGGACTTCGGGAAGTCGACTGTCTCCAAGGCTGATTTCTCCAAGATGGTGAAGTCGGGTTATTTCAGTGAGAATGAGAAGAAGCTACTTCGCTTCGGGGGGGGGGGAAGAAACTACCCCGAAGCCAGAAAAAGATGAAATAGTTATTTTTAAGAGCTTTCTAAAAGCTGGATTAAGATTCCCCTTAAATAGGATGATATCTGATGTGCTGCAAAGATTTGGTATCTACTTTCACCAACTGACTCCCAACGCAATTGTCAGGCTCAGCGTCTATATCTGGGCTCTCCGAAGTCAGGCGGTGGAGCCATTTGCTGACAGCTTCTGTCGAGTTCATGAGTTGCATTACCAAACTAAGGCCAGAAAAGATGGATTGCATGAGAATTTTGGCTGCTATAATTTTGCTTATCGGAAAACCATGAAGTTTCCCGTGATCAGCTACCGAAGCAAATGGCCGACAGGCTGGAAATCAGAATGGTTTTATGTCAAAATTGATGAAGATAAAGAGAAGCTGGTTCAGAGCCCTCTTGAATTAATCTTCGGAGAAACAAGACCCTGATGCAAAATGGTAGTAGAAGGTCCAACTTGGGCTGCACTGGGCAAATTCAAAATTATAGTAGAACATATTGGCACTAGAGATTTAGTGCAAGAATTCCTGGCTTTCAGAGTTTTTCCAACGATGAAAGAGTGGACAATGCCGAAGCTTGAAGGGGAAAAGAAAGAGGGGGAACTCGTCAGGCTACCTTATCATTATAAATTCAAGAAATTTTTTAAAGTGCCCTGCCAAAAATGGCTTGATACAATTGAAATGATGAGCAATGAAATTCTTGGGAACTACTCTAAAAAAGAGGACCAACTGATGACAGCGGCCTTCGGCACTCGGCCGAAACAAAGGCTGAACAGAGTGCTTGATGCCATAGGATTTGAATACGCTGACTATGGTCGACTGGGCGGAGATGCCGAAGGCCCGAAGCGAAAAAGGATTGCTAGCGCTACTAACGAAGAGGTCGTCAAGGTAGCCAAGAAGAAAAAGAAAGATTCTGAAAGTCTTAGCGCTGAAGTTAAATCCTGAGCCGAAGGTGGCCACTTCAAGAAAGAGAAAAGGTGCGTCCCCGGAGCCGGAAACGTCGGTCCGAGAAGAAGATATTCCTGCTTCTCCTTCTGCTGTTGAAGTAGAAGAAATTATGAAGGTAATGACTGAACCCTTGCCTATCAGGCTAAGTCCACTGGCACTGGAACTGACGAAGTTTTTTCAGAAGGACAAGACAGCTTTGGCAGCAGAAAGTCCTGCGAAGCCGAAAAAATGGAGAATTATTCAAGTAACAGATGTGATCCACCAGACGCTGCCACCGGCAACGGTGCCGAAAATTCCCTTTGCTAAAACTGCCGAAGCCGAAGCTACTGGGATGAAAACTACTGAAGCTGAAACCAGCGAACCCGAAGCTACCGGGGCCGAAGCCGGGGCCACCGAAGAGTCGAACCTGGAAACTACACTTGAGGTTATTGACAATATTCTCCTGAAAATGGCCGAAGAAGAAGCTACTGTGGCTGCAGTGAATACATCAACTGAAAAGGGGAAAGAGCAAATTGGTGAAATTTATGAAGGAGAAGATTTTAACTTTCAAGACCTACTTGGACAAGAGTTAACAGACACTGAGAAAGAGGAGTTGAAAAAATGTGCCATATCTTGCGGATATAAATCAGGCGCTATGCTATTTGGTGGGGTGAACGAAGGGAAACTAAGGTGCCTTCGGAACCGCACCGAGGCCAAAATTATCAGAACCCTTTCCAAAAGCATTGGCTTGCCGAAGGTGGAAGCGGACTTGTGTCGTTATCAACGACACCACATCGCCGGAAGCTTGCTTTATGCTAACTTCAAGGTAACGAATATTTTTGTTATTTTATTACTGTTATTATTAATTTTTGGGTCGTGCTCTAACGAAGATCATTTCGACAGAGCATATTATTAAGCAAGGTTCTGAAAATGCAACAAGATCTGGAGGAAGAGAAAAATAAAACCGTCATTCAAGATTTGACTGAAAAGATTGAAAACTACGAAACCAATCTGAAAAAGAAAGACTTCGCAATCTAGAAATCATGGTCAAAGAGCACGAAGGTGCATTAGAAAAGAAAGATTTTGTTATTCAGACCATGGAGGGCTCTTTAGCTGAAGTCCAAACTGAAAATGATGAATTAAAGAATGAATTGCTCCGTCAATCAGAAAAATTCGAGCAAGAAAAGAAATATTTTGAAACAAGCCTGAAAGCTGAAGTGGATAAATACTCAAATTTGCAGAAATCCTTTACAGAACTTCAGGAGAAATGCTTAAGCTTCGGCATCCGATGTGTGCAGCGGCTGAAGGACGTATTTCACTCTGTCGGAGCTAGCTCTTCGAAATTTACACCTTCAGCTAAAAATCTGCCAAGAATATTAGAACATATTGAAGGCGAAGTTGATGCCCTTGACGAAGTTATTGGTGGGCACGCTGACTTCTGCGCCCTGGTATCTTCTCGGGGCACAGCTGCTGCTTTTTTGAAGGCTGGCTGCACACATGGAAACATCGTGAACAGACCAAACTTCAGCTTGTCAGCTTCAGATTTGTTAGATATCCCAAGCTTAGCCAGAAGCATTGGAAATAGATTCATGACCCAGATCTGAGTAAGTGGCGGGCGGAAAATGGCAGGCGACGAAGCTCGAAGCCATCTGAAGCCGGTAAGAAACTTATGTTTGTTACTTTTACCTTCTCCTTTGAAATTTGTACCTTTCTTACTGTGCTGTTTGATATATAGGATGATGAAGCTGAAGATTGATAATGCTGAAGTTTGACAAAACTGAAGACGAAGCCTTGGCTGAAGCTTAAAATTGCTTGTAATGCGCTTTCCTGCAAAAATTCTTGGAGAAACTCTTGTAATATAGATATGGAATAACTTATGTAAATTTGTACATACCTTGTAATATATTCTGTCTCCTATAACCACATCCAGTCTGCTTTGCTGTGGACGAAACTTCTCTTTTGAGCCGAAGGCGAAAAACACCTTCCCTTCTTTTCGTACACAACGAAGCATAGAAAATTTTTCCTTCGAATCTTTTCCTTATTTTCTGAAGCACCTGTCTTTTTTGTGTAGCATGATGATGACTCTACATATGTCTAAATAGATGTTTATAAATGCAAATGACATGATGATATGTTATGTGCAAATGAATATTAGGACACATGTTCAAAAAAAACATAAGCACGACCCTTCGTCCCCTTAAGAATGATAAAAATCTTTTTGCCGTTTACTTTTCGGCTTCACCGTTTACTTTTCGGTGTATCAGCGTTGACTTTTCGCTGTAAGCCTCCCTTAGGAGCTTCTTCTCCTTTTACTTTCAGCGGAATCAGCGTTTATTTTTCGCTGTAAGCCTCCCTTAGGAGCTTCTTCGCCTTTTACTTTCAGCGGAATTAGCGTTTATTTTTCGCTGTAAGCCTCCCTTAGGAGCTTCTTCGCCTTTTACTTTCAGCGGAATCAGCGTTTATTTTTCGCTGTAAGCTCTGCATTCCCTTAGGAACGACCTTTGAGCTTTTCCCTGTTCTCTTTTCTTTTTTCTTTGCACTTGAAGGTGCTTTCTCAGCTTTTACATTTACATTTTGGGGGATATCGCTCTTATAGAATTGAAATAAGGAAAAGAAAAATTACATGTTGTGGCCCCATTAAAAACCTTTCTCCCCCTTTGGAAAGGAAAAGGGTGCCACAAAAAAGAATATAAAAAATTACATCAAACTAAACATAATATCGCCGAAGCTCATCCGCATTCCACGATCTAGGAATGTCATTGCTGTCCATATCCTTCAATCTGTAGGAACCAGGTCTTGACGAAGATACTACCAAAAAGGGGCCTTCCCACTTCAGCTGTAATTTGCCTACTGTTTCAGGGTTAGCTACTCTTCGAAGTACCAAGTGTCCTGGTTCAATATTCTTTAGCTTGACCTTTCTATCATGCCATTTTATTGTTTCAGCTTGGTATTTATTGATGTTTTCCATAGCTTGAAGTCTAATCCCTTCAATAGCATCTTTTTCCACAGAACAATCAGCTTCGTTTTTGCCCTCTGCCGAAGCTACTGTCCTTATCGATCCTATTTTAGCCTCTTCTAGGGTTATTGCTTCATCACCAAACAATAGTTTAAAGGGTGTAAAGCCTGTTGATCTTGAAATGGTTGTGTTATGACTCCACACCACTTTGATTAACTCGTCTGGCCACTTTCCCCTTGGCTGATTGAAGATTGACTTCATTATTCCTGTCATTATGATCCCATTGGCTCTTTCAACAAGTCCATTAGATTCTGGGTGTCGGACTGATGCAAAATGGATCTTCGTGCCGATTTGATTGCAAAATTCTCTGAAGGCTTCAGAACCAAACTGTGTCCCATTATCCACAGTTATGGCCTTCGGCACTCCGAAGCGACAAACAATGTTTTACCAGAAAAACTTTTGAATAGTAAACGAGGTTATTGTGGCTAAGGGCTTTGCCTCAATCCACTTGGAAAAATATTCCACTGCCACCACCACATATCTTAAGTTCCCTTGTGCAGGTGGTAATGGACCTAGCAAATCCAGACCCCACCTTTGCAATGGCCAAGTGGGATGTATTAATCGAGTTAAAGACGAAGGTTGTTTTTGATCTCTTGCACATTTCTGACAACCTTCGCACTTTTGAACTAAATCCGCTGCATCCGAAGCTGCCTTTCAAGAATCCTTGACGAAAAACTTTCCCAAGCAAGGGCCTAGATCCAATATGAGATCCACATAGACCTGCATGTATGTCCTTCATTAATTCTATACCTTCGGATCTGGATAAGCACTTGAGCAATGGGGAACAGACCCCGCGCTTGTATAACTCCCCTTCTATTATGACATATGGTCGAGCTCTTGCTTCTATTCTCCTGTTATAAGCTTCGTCGTCTGAAAGAAAATTACCCTGAAGGAAAGAGATGATTTCAGTTCTCCAATCTTCACTATAAACAAGGGATATATTGAGGATTGCTCTTTCAAGAAGCTTGACCGAAGGTGCTTTTATTGTTTCAAAAAATACTTCCGAAGGTATAGGCAGCCCCTGGGCTGCTGACTTAGCCAATAGATCAGCGTATTCATTTTCTCCGCGAGGAATATTTTTGACAGAGAAACCTTCGAAGGAAGCCTCAATCCTTCGGACTGTATCTAGATACCTTTCAAGCTTCGGGTCTCTTGCTTTGTAACTTTTGTCAACATGACCAGAAATAACTTGAGAATCAGTTTTAAGAATGGCCCTTCTGATTCCCATTGCCTTTAATTTCCGAAGACCCAAAAGCAGAGCTTCATACTCGGTGATGTTATTTGTGCAACTAAAATCAAGTCTTGCCGCATAACAAGTTTTAACTTTGGAAGGTGAAACCAACACATCAGCCGCTCCTGCTCCGAAGGTTCCCCAAGACCCATCGCAAAACACTGTCCATGCTTCGGCGTCTTTATTTGTTTCTTCCTCCTGAGCCCCTGGCGTCCAATCAGCAATGAAGTCTGCTAATGCCTGGGACTGAATCGAAGATCTATGAACATAATCAATACAAAATTCATTGAGCTCTGCAGCCCATTTTCCAATCCTTCCAGTAGCTTCTCGGTTCCTCATAATATCCTTTAGAGGTTGTGAAGAAGGAACAATTATGTTGTAAGCTTGAAAATAGTGCCGAAGCTTTCTGGAGGCCATCAAGACAGCATATAGTACCTTCTCCAACTCTGTATAATTTTTCTTTGATAAACTAAGAACCTCGGATACAAAATATATTGGGGCCTGCCTCTTAACCTGGCCTTCAAGCTTCTCCTGAACAAGTGCTGCGCTTACCGCTGAGTGCGAAGCTGCCACATATAATAACAAAGGAGCCCCTGGCGTAGGTGGAGTTAATGTTGTTAGATCTATCAAATACTGCTTCAATTCTTCGAAGGCCTTCTGCTGGAGTGGTCCCCATTGAAAGACTTCAGCTGTCTTCAGCACTTCGAAGAATGGTAAGTTTCTCTCTGCTGATCTAGATATGAATCTGTTGAGAGATGATAGGCTTCCTGTTAATCTTTGAGCCCCCTTTTTTGTACTAGGTGGCTCCATTCGAAGTATAGCTTCGATTTTACTTGGGTTGGCCTCAATTCCCTTTGTTGAAACTAAGCAACCGAGAAATTTCCCCTTCTTTACTCCGAAGACACATTTTTCTGGATTCAGCTTTAGACCAGCCTGTCTAAAATTAGCGAAGGTCTCATGTAAATCAGCAATGTGGTTATCCTGCTTCGTACTTTTTACAATGATATCATCAACATAAGTTAGTACATTCCTGCCTATCTGAGAATGGAGAACCTTTGCTGTCATTCTGGTGAAACTTCCTCCAGCATTTTTAAGCCCTTCAGGCATCCGAAGGTAGCAATATGTTCCACTAGGGGTTATGAAGCTGGTTTTTGGTTCATCTTCCTTCTTCATCCATATTTGATGATAGTTTGAATAGCAGTCCAGCAAACTCATGAGCTCTGATGAAGATGCTGCATCAACTAAGGAATCTATCCTTGGCAATGGAAACTCGTCCTTCGGACAAGCTTTATTAAGGTCAGTAAAATCGATACACATTCTCCATTTACCATTGGCCTTCTTCACCATAACAGTGTTAGCCAACCATTCTGGATATTTTACCTCTCTAATAACTTCGGCAGTGAGGAGTCTTTTCACTTCATTTCGAGCACCTTCGGCCTTGTCATCAGACATCTTCTGAAGCCTCTGTTTCCTGGGTCTGAAGGATGGATCAACATTGAGCGAGTGCTCTATAATATCCCTGTTAACTCCGCAAAGATCATTAGCTGACCAAGCAAAAACATCTTTATTGTTAAACAAAAACCTTATCAAGGTTTTCTCCTGCTCTTCAGACAATTGAGATCCCAATAGCACCTTCTGCTCTGCTATATCCTCACATAAGAGCATGGGTTTCGGCTGGTCAGCCGAAGCAGCTTTTTCCCTTCTGAACTTGTATTGCTCACAAGCTTCAGCTCCATCTATATTATGGATTGCTTTTGAGTCTGTCCAATTTCCTTCGGCCCTTCTGGCAGCTTCTTGACTTCCATGAATAGCAATGGGCCCTTGGTCCGAAGGTATCTTCATGCAGAGGTAAGCTGGGTGAAGAATTGCTTCGAAGGCATTGAGAGTACCGCGACCAATGATAGCATTGTAAGGATACTCCATGTCAACAATATCAAACACAATTTGCTCAGTCCTTGTGTTGTTAACAAATCCGAAGGTTACTGGCATGGTAATCTTCCCAAGTGCTACAATTTGCCGTCCTCCGAAGCCACAAAGAGGGTGCGTAGCATCATGGATCTTGTCTTCGGGCTCTTGCATTTGTCTGAAAGCTTTAGCAAATATGATATCAGCTGCGCTGCCTGTGTCAACCAAAACATTATGGACCAGAAATCCTTTGATCACACAAGAGATAACCATAGCATCATTGTGTGGGTAATCCTTGAGTTGATGATCCTCTTGGGAGAAGGTGATTGGAATGTGAGACCATCTTGACTTGATGAAGGGTCCTTGCACCCCAACATGATGTACCCTTCTCTGTGCTTCCTTCTTCTGCTTTTTGTTGGCTGGCTCTGAGCATGAACCACCTGTTATCGGGAGTATCAGCTTCGGGGCCAAAGCAACTCCAGCTTGATCGTTGAACGAAGCCATCAGCTCAAAAAAGTGGAAGTGAATTGACCGGAGGTGGGCACCAATGTTGGCGACTTGTTCTCAAATGCTATGAATTAAGAACAAGGCAACACGAAAATGTTAAATATTAAATACCCTTCGTCCGCTGAAGCATTATCTCCCCAAGGGTTTAATGAACTTCGGACGAAGGGTACAAACATAATATTACAAAGGTAACAAAAATAACATAAAACAATGTAAAATATAAAACATTAAAGATAGATATGTTGGAGATAAATGGCACCATTCACGTATTTATTATCTGAATCTAAAATGTTTGAATACAATGTTTAAGGTATGATAATACCTTCGCCTTGACAAGCAATAATTCCCGAGTGATGCCTTTGCAATTACAGGAATGCGTGAACAGTAAAGGAATATTGTTCACTATTTATAGACACAAGACACAGCCTGTGAGGAATTACAATCATGCCCCTCATAAAAGTTTACAACAATGACTCAAACACTTGTGGACTAAAAGGTCATTCTACTTTTAAGTCGGTTTGCAATTCCGAAGCTTCATGAACAGCAACCTTCGGTCATCACGTGCCGACAGCTTCAGCCGAAGTTGTTTCTTCCTACAGGACCTTCGGCGACGAAGCATGGTCCCAACACCTGGGATCTCCGAAGCTTCCGCCAGCAGCCGGGAGAGTCTCTCTGGGACTACATCCGGCGATTGTCGAAGCAGCGCACCGAGCTACCCAACATCACCGACTCCGATGTCATCGGCGCGTTCCTCGCCGGCACCACCTGCCGCGACCTGGTGAGCAAGCTGGGTCGCAAGACCCCCACCAGGGCGAGCGAGCTGATGGACATCGCCACCAAGTTCGCCTCTGGCCAGGAGGCGGTTGAGGCCATCTTCCGGAAGGACAAGCAGCCCCAGGGCCACCAGCCGGAAGACGTCCCCAAGGCATCTGCTCAGCGCGGCACCAAGAAGAAGAACAAGAAGAAGTCCCAAGCGAAACACGACGCCACCGAACGCGGACCTTGTCGCCGCCACTGAGTACAAGAACCCTCGGAAACCCCCTGGAGGTGCCAATCTCTTCGATAAGATGCTCAAGGAGCCGTGCCCCTATCATCAGGGGCCCGTCAAGCACACCCTTGAGGAGTGCGTCATGCTTTGGCGCCACTTTCACAAGGCCGGGCCACCTGCGGAGGGTGGCACAACAACGACAAGAAGGAGGATCACAATGCAGAGGAGTTCCACGAGGTCCACGACTGCTTCATGATCTACGGTGGGCAAGTGGCGAACGCCTCGGCTCGACACCGCAAGCAAGAGCGTCGGGAGGTCTGCTCGGTAAAGGTGGCGGCGCTAGTCTACCTAGACTGGTCCGACAAGCCCATCACCTTCGACCAGGGCAACCACCCCGACTGCGTGCCGAGCCCGGGGAAATATGCGCTCGTTGTCGACCCCATCATCGGCAACGTCAGGCTCACCAAGGTCCTCATGGACGGAGGCAGCAGCCTCAACATCATATACGCCGAGACCCTCGGGCTCCTGCAGATCGATCTGTCCTCGATCCGGGCCGGTGCGGCGCCTTTTCACGGGATCATCCCCGGGAAATGCGTCCAACCCCTCGGACAACTCGATCTGCCCGTCTGCTTTGGAACTCCCTCCAACTTCAGAAGGGAAACCCTCACATTCGAGGTGGTCGGGTTCCGAGGAACCTACCACGCAGTATTGGGGAGGCCATGCTACGCCAAGTTCATGACCGTCCCCAACTACACCTACCTCAAGCTCAAAATGCCGGGCCCCAACGGGGTCATCACCGTCGGCCCCACGTACCGACACGCGTACGAATGCGACGTGGAGTGCGTGGAGTACGCCGAGGCCCTCGCCGAATCCGAGGCCCTCATCGCCGACATGGAGAGCCTCCCCAATAAGGTTCCAGATGCGAAGCGCCACGCCGGCAACTTCAAACCAGTAGAGGCGGTTAAGTCCATCCCTCTCGACCCCAGCAACGACGCCTCCAAGCAGATACGGATCGGCTCCGAGCTCGACCCCAAATAGGAAGCAGTGCTCGTCGACTTTCTCCACGCGAACGACGAAGTCTTTGCGTGGAGTCCCTCGGACATGCCTGGCATACCGATGGAAGTTGCCGAGCACTCACTGGATATCCGAGCTGGAGCCTTACCCGTGAAGCAGCCTCTGCGCCGATTCGACGAAGAAAAGCGCAGAGCCATAGGTGAGGAGATCCACAAGCTGATGGCCGCTGGGTTCATCAAAGAGGTATTCCATCCCGAATGGCTAGCCAACCCTGTGCTTGTGAAAAAGAAAGGTGGGAAATGGCGGATGTGTGTAGACTACACTGGTCTAAGCAAAGCATGTCCGAAGGTTCCCTACCCTCTGCCTCGTATCAATCAAATCGTGGATTC
Source organism: Zea luxurians (assembly GCA_029449295.1). Lineage (NCBI taxonomy): Eukaryota > Viridiplantae > Streptophyta > Magnoliopsida > Poales > Poaceae > Zea > Zea luxurians. The sequence goes on along the minus strand of JAOPSE010000022.1, from coordinate 41,560,189 downwards.
CACTGCTGGGTGCGAAACCCTGTCGTTCCTCGATGCCTACTCAGGGTATCACCAAATCAGGATGAAAGAGTCCGACCAGCTCGTGACTTCTTTCATCACACCTTTTGGCATGTACTGCTACGTTACTATGCCATTTGGTTTGAGGAATGAGGGTGCGATGTACCAAAGGTGCATGAACCATGTGTTCAGAGAGCACATTGGTCAAACCATCGAGGCTTACGTCGATGACATCGTAGTCGAGATGAGGAAAGCCTCCGACCACCTCTCCGACCTTGAAACGACATTCAAGTGTCTCAAGGCGAAAGGCGTAAAACTCAACCCCGAGAAGTGCGTCTTCGGAGTCCCCCAAGGCATGCTCTTGGGGTTCATCGTCTCCGAGCGGGGCATCAAGGCCAACCCAGAGAAAATCGTGGCCATCACCAACATGGGGCCCATCAAGGACTTGAAGGGCGTACAGAGGGTCATGGGATGCCTTGCGGCTCTGAGCCGCTGGAACCTTCGGCGAAAGAGGCCTACCTCTATACCCCCTCTTAAGAAAGACCGAGTGCTTCACTTGGACCCCCGAGGCCGAGGAAGCCCTCGGGAACCTGAAGGCGCTCCTTACGAACGCACCCATCCTGGTGCCTCCCGCTGCCGGAGAAGCCCTCTTGATCTACGTCGCCGCTACCACTCAGGTGGTCAGCGCCGCGATCATGGTCGAAAGGCGAGAAGAAGGGCATGCATTGCCCGTCCAGAGGCCGGTCTACTTCATCAGTGAGGTACTGTCCGAGACCAAGATCCGCTACCCACAAATTCAGAAGCTGCTGTACGCGGCGATTCTGACGCAACGGAAGTTGCGACACTACTTTGAGTCTCATCCGGTGACTGTGGTGTCATCCTTCCCACTGGGGGAGATCATCCAGTGCCGAGAGGCCTCGGGTAGGATTGCGAAGTGGGTGGTGGAAATCATGGGCGAGACAATCTCATTTGCCCCTCGAAAGGCCATCAAGTCCCAAGTCTTGGCGGACTTTGTGGCTGAATGGGTCGACACCCAACTCCCGGCAGCTCTGATCCAACCGGAACTCCAGACCATGTTTTTCGACGGGTCGCTGATGAAAACAGGGGCAGGCGCGGGCCTGCTCTTCATCTCACCCCTCGGGAAGCACCTCCGCTACGTGCTGCGCCTCCATTTCCCGGCGTCTGTAACACCCGGATTTTAGGGGTCCAAAACCCGGGCGTAAACATAATCACCAGGTGTGCTGGGACCAAGTCTCACACATATGATGAATCATGGCACAGGATCGAATGTCACATCTTTATATATAACAGGAGTTCTATACAAAATAAATAATTACATTATGAGGAGACAATGGTCCAGCAACCCAAAGTTGACTGGGAGACGACGACCTAGATCTCTCACGAACACATCACGGCATCCTCCATGCGTCTCATCCGGTGGTACCTGCTCTTGACCTGTGGGGTGGGTGAGACAGCAAGAGTGAGCTCACATACGTTCATCGCTCAACAAGTTGTGGGGAATAATGTGCATGAACTCGCCAAAGGTGGGAGCTCACGTGAAGTGTAAGGCTTACCAAAGGAGATGGTTAGAGCTGAGCATTGCTTTTAAAGTTGGTCAAAATTTTATTAGCAGTTACTACGTATAAGTAAATACCAAACCCAATTATGAAGTAGAACAAAAGTAACAACTTCACCTGCGATGCAATGCATATGACAAATTGAGTTTAAGTTCCATAATTTAATCATGTGAGTGTCCGAGCTGCTCTTGACCGTGAGCACGGCTAGTATACCAGTTTTACACTCTGCAGAGGTTGCGCATCTTTACCCACAAGTCATGTTACCCATCTGCCAAGAGACGGCCAATCCCATACACCTCTACCGAGGAGGCGAGGCAGGGTAACACTACGAGGCCTTTACAAAGTTCCACTAGCTTCAGAAAACCCGCTACAGTTTATAGGAAGTTCCAGTGCAGGAATCCCTTGCAGGACCGCCATCGCAGCAAAATCCTCCCGAGGGCCTCCCTACACTGACCACTCCCCTACTGCCCTTGCCCCTTTCGGGTAAGGTAGTCTTCCACTAGCTTTCCTAATTAATCGGCCAAGGGCGTCCCATTCCACCCTTGTGGTAGCACTGTTTTCCCGGGTGGTTCTCCATGTTCCAATTAACATAATGATCTTATCATGAACAATAAATAACAACTGATAACAAAAGTATAATCATGAATAGTGTAATCTTCATACCCAAAACCATATATAGCACTAGCAAGTACTACCCAGAAAATTCAGTGGTAAACAAGGTATAAAGATAGACAAACTAGGGTAACCTATTGGGTCCCATCAAAATTAACCTATGCAGATCATTATGATTAATTAGAACATGAGTAGGTGAAAAGAAGTGATCAAGGGCACAACTTGCCTGGGACTTGAGATTCCAGGTACCAGGATGATCTTCAGGTGACTCGTGACCTCACTGCTAGTCGTAGCAATTCAAACAAACATGGTATAGGCAAAATTAACATTACACCAAACATAAGAACAAATTACACATTAATAATATGCATATTAAAATAAGATCATAGGAACAGGAATCATTAATTTTGGAGTTATAGATTTTAAGTTATGAATTTTCAAAGGTTTTATGTGTTTAAAATGGATTAAGTGAGAGATTAAATTTCTAATTGTTTTCATGACAAAACAGAGTTTATAGGTGGTAGAGAATAAAATTACAAAATTTTAGAAAGTGGAATGGATTAATTTGGACTAAAAATGGATTTTCTATGATTTAAACAGGTTCTAGCATTTATTTATCTATTAAAAATCCATTTATAAATTATTTTCTCTGTTTTATAATACTATGGACTGGGCCTCAATTTTCAGAAAGCGCAGGGGGCTCGGCGCTAAAAATACCGAGACACAGGAAACAGTTAAACGGGGATGGCGGGTTTATTCCAAGAAAAGGCAGGGTCTCTTTAGCTAAAAGTCGCGGCGAAGGGGTATCATCCGATCTGCACCGTCGGATAAAAACCAAACGGCATAGATTAGATGGTGGATTCATCAAAACGGTATGCGCTATAGACCGTCAATCCCGAGATCTGCGGGCCAGATTTAAATAACGATATCTAATCGTAACCCCCCTCCGATCTAGATCGAACGGTTCCGGTCAACCCACCCAACCGGTACGATCCCTGGTCTAATCACGGCCACTGGCGCACGATCGGACGGTGCTCCAGCGTCTTCTCCACACGGCTAGCCAGGACGGCGGCGCCGCCACGCCCTGTGGCGGAAGTTCACCGGCGCCCGATCAATGCGCACATCCCCCGACAATTACCTGACCCGAAACGGTCCTACCCCTAGAGGCGACCCAGGCGAACGCGTAAGCGACATTCATACCTCTAATTATGGCGACGACTGCACAATTCATGGCGCGAGGCGGATCCACGGCGGAGGCGTTTCACCGACGAGCAATCACAGAGGCACAGAAGGAGCTCCCATCCAATCAATGCTACGAACTCCTTCACGGGAACCAGGCAGAGCTCCCCAACCGGTTTTCGGGGACCCAGCACTGGTGACCACGTGATTCACCCGTGGCGACCACGGAGACGGATCCGCCGACGAGAAAGAGCCAAGCGCCGCCCAAATTCGTGCCCCACGAGGTGCCACCCACGTGCGGAATGGGTGAAGCAACCCACCGGCAACACCCGAGAGCCCAATTATGGAACGACGGCCGATCACAGCGGTGGCGGCAACGAAGGTCACACTCCCTCCCTTCTCTCGGTGATTCTGTGGCTTCCATGGCCGCCCAGGTCCACGAGCACCCGGATTTTATAGCCCAGAGGAAAGGACTAAGTCCGCACTAGAGGAGGCCGAGACCGTCGGCGGGATTTCTGGCGGCGAGCTCGGAAGAGCTGTTCCCCGCCGCAAGCGGAGTCGGTTGAAGGGAGAAGACTGAGCTGACAGCCCCGGGCCCAGGTGACAGCGAGAGAAGAAGGGGAACGAACGACGACGTCACTAACAAGGGGGTCCCAGGTTGCAGTGTTACGCGAGATGCGGAAGCGAGCGCAAGCGGGCGAGAGACTGACGGGTTGGCCCCAGTGGCAGTGGGACACGGCTGACCAAGGAAGCGCGCGCGTGTTTGGGGCACTGGCGTCGCGGACCCACCTGTCGGCGCACGGTGAGAGGGGGAAAGTTGGGCCGCGCGGGGTAGTTTGCTGAGTGGGCCGAATTCCTAGCTGACGGCCCAATTAGGGTTTTAGTCTTTTTCCATTTTATTTTCTATTTTCTTTTCTCCATTTCCAAGTTAAATTTGAATTCAAACTTAAATTCAAATTTCTATGGCTCACCACTTCAACTTATATTTGTGAGATTAGGGATATCAATCCTGAATATATTTATTCATATATATTTTATTTATATATATATTTTTTATAACCCTTCTCTTTTTCTCTTTTACATATTATTTCTAAAACCCTAAAGTGCAACTTTGGGTTAAATTCAAATCTCCATCTCATTATTGTATTTCTATTATTATTATTTTATTATCAATTGCACAAACAAGCAAAACTCCATCATGATGCACAATTTAATGGTGTCCTTTGTTAGTTATCTATTTGTTTAAGTGAGGTGTCCACATGAAATGATGAATAGAGATAACACATATCTATGAAGAAATATAATTTCTCCCTTTTATGTCTTTCTTACAAAGTAGGTATTACAAATCCTACCCCCCTTAAAAATAATCTCGTCCTCGAGATTTGTAAGAAAAGGGAATACAAAAGGATTGGTTTGCAATTTAGCTTTTAATTTCTAAATCAAGGGTCTCTCTTTTTATTATTAGTAAGTGATAGGAGAGCATGGATATTATATGTATGTCCACTTTATTATGTAGGATAAAGGATATCTTTTAAAGCCTATATAGGTTTGGGCAAGAAAGAGTGGGGTAAAGAAAGACTCCATCCAAGATTGTGGATCTTGACTCATCTTGGTGACCTCACTTGATCCTTGAAGACTTGAGTTGGTGCTCATCCTTACTTGATGAAGTTGATCATATTCTTCGGTCTTGTCTTATTGATTAGGAGTTAGTGTATATTATCGGGCTAGAGAATATGGTTAAGATAGGTATGGTTGAGATAGACTACATGATGTAGGTCAAAATTTGGTTTGATGTCAGGTGGTGGTTGATAGATTTTGCAATCCATTAAGACTCTATTGATTGGGTAAGTTATGTAACTTGTTATATAGGTCGAGTTGTTGTGTATGGCCAAGTTGATATAAGTCTCCAAATTAGGCTTAGGTGATTTAGGAGTATGGCCTTATCTTTTGTACCAGCATTAAGTAACTTACACTAGATTAGACCATATTAAATTAGATATGATCTAGATTAGACTAGTTTAAGTTAGATAGATTTATCAGGGTAAGATATATCTTGTTAGGATATGTTAGAATCTTTTGAGATAGGATGGGGTATACGGTGTAGGTAGGTCAGAAGCTCTATTAGTGTTAACACAGAGGGATTATGCAACTATCGGATGGGTAAGGTAGTTGCATATGTATATGGTCAAGTTAATCTAGGGCATCAATTTAGCTTAAATCATTTTTATAGGAGTGAGGTCTAATCCATTTCACTAGTACTAACTAATTTATTAAATAACTCACTTTAGATTGGATCATATTAGATTAGATGGGATCTAGATTGGTATCACCGGATTAGTCTAGACAATATCTAATTACTTTGAATTAGATCATGGTTGATATTTTAGACTAGGATAAATATGCTAATTAGGGTAGGATGAATTCATAAGGATAAGGTATAATCTTTTGAGGTAAATTAGATCTATTAGGATAACAAAATCTTTTCAAGATAAGATGAATTTATTAAGGCAAGAGAGTATCTTGTAAGATAAGATGGATCTATTAAGATAAGAGAGTGTCTTTTAAGATAAGAAGAACTTCTACGAGATAGATACCTTTTAGTGGAGGATAATCTAAGTTGTTTAGTTATCTTATGAATTCTATTTATGCCTATACGTATATGCAGATGTAATTGTGGACATTACTCCACAACCCATCACACTCAAACAAAGATCCAAATCAGACATATTTCATAAGAGCAAACATTCAAATACATAGACACTTATAATAATAGTTTTGTTTTTGTTCCTAGGATTAGGTCTCCTATTCCTAAAGTCACTTTAGGCACAGGATTTCAAAGTGTGAAATCCAAGTTTGTCTTTAGAAATAAAAGGTAAGATTAATCAGAGTAAAGCGGAAATAGATGAGAAAAGATTAAGAAAAGTTTAGAAAGAATCAGAGTGGCAAAGGTAAGTAGAGAATAGTTGTCCAGTTCTATCTAGGTTTCGTCCTACAGTCAACATTCCTCTGATACCACTTCTGTAACACCCGGATTTTAGGGGTCCAAAACCTGGCCGTAAACATAATCACCAGGTGTGCTGGGACCAAGTCTCACACATATGATGAATCATGGCACAGGATCGAATGTCACATCTTTATATATAACAGGAGTTCTATACAAAATAAATAATTACATTATGAGGAGACAACGGTCCAGCAACCCAAAGTTGACTGGGAGACGACGACCTAGATCTCTCACGAACACATCACGGCATCCTCCATGCGTCTCATCCGGTGGTACCTGCTCTTGACCTGTGGGGTGGGTGAGACAGCAAGAGTGAGCTCACATACGTTCATCGCTCAACAAGTTGTGGGGAATAATGTGCATGAACTCGCCAAAGGTGGGAGCTCACGTGAAGTGTAAGGCTTACCAAAGGAGATGGTTAGAGCTGAGCATTGCTTTTAAAGTTGGTCAAAATTTTATTAGCAGTTACTACGTATAAGTAAATACCAAACCCAATTATGAAGTAGAACAAAAGTAACAACTTCACCTGCGATGCAATGCATATGACAAATTGAGTTTAAGTTCCATAATTTAATCATGTGAGTGTCCGAGCTGCTCTTGACCGTGAGCACGGCTAGTATACCAGTTTTACACTCTGCAGAGGTTGCGCATCTTTACCCACAAGTCATGTTACCCATCTGCCAAGAGACGGCCAATCCCATACACCTCTACCGAGGAGGCGAGGCAGGGTAACACTACGAGGCCTTTACAAAGTTCCACTAGCTTCAGAAAACCCGCTACAGTTTATAGGAAGTTCCAGTGCAGGAATCCCTTGCAGGACCGCCATCGCAGCAAAATCCTCCCGAGGGCCTCCCTACACTGACCACTCCCCTACTGCCCTTGCCCCTTTCGGGTAAGGTAGTCTTCCACTAGCTTTCCTAATTAATCGGCCAAGGGCGTCCCATTCCACCCTTGTGGTAGCACTGTTTTCCCGGGTGGTTCTCCATGTTCCAATTAACATAATGATCTTATCATGAACAATAAATAACAACTGATAACAAAAGTATAATCATGAATAGTGTAATCTTCATACCCAAAACCATATATAGCACTAGCAAGTACTACCCAGAAAATTCAGTGGTAAACAAGGTATAAAGATAGACAAACTAGGGTAACCTATTGGGTCCCATCAAAATTAACCTATGCAGATCATTATGATTAATTAGAACATGAGTAGGTGAAAAGAAGTGATCAAGGGCACAACTTGCCTGGGACTTGAGATTCCAGGTACCAGGATGATCTTCAGGTGACTCGTGACCTCACTGCTAGTCATAGCAATTCAAACAAACATGGTATAGGCAAAATTAACATTACACCAAACATAAGAACAAATTACACATTAATAATATGCATATTAAAATAAGATCATAGGAACAGGAATCATTAATTTTGGAGTTATAGATTTTAAGTTATGAATTTTCAAAGGTTTTATGTGTTTAAAATGGATTAAGTGAGAGATTAAATTTCTAATTGTTTTCATGACAAAACAGAGTTTATAGGTGGTAGAGAATAAAATTACAAAATTTTAGAAAGTGGAATGGATTAATTTGGACTAAAAATGGATTTTCTATGATTTAAACAGGTTCTAGCATTTATTTATCTATTAAAAATCCATTTATAAATTATTTTCTCTGTTTTGTAATACTATGGACTGGGCCTCAATTTTCAGAAAGCGCAGGGGGCTCGGCGCTAAAAATACCGAGACACAGGAAACAGTTAAACGGGGATGGCGGGTTTATTCCAAGAAAAGGCAGGGTCTCTTTAGCTAAAAGTCGCGGCGAAGGGGTATCATCCGATCTGCACCGTCGGATAAAAACCAAACGGCATAGATTAGATGGTGGATTCATCAAAACGGTATGCGCTATAGACCGTCAATCCCGAGATCTGCGGGCCAGATTTAAATAACGATATCTAATCGTAACCCCCCTCCGATCTAGATCGAACGGTTCCGGTCAACCCACCCAACCGGTACGATCCCTGGTCTAATCACGGCCACTGGCGCACGATCGGACGGTGCTCCAGCGTCTTCTCCACACGGCTAGCCAGGACGGCGGCGCCGCCACGCCCTGTGGCGGAAGTTCACCGGCGCCCGATCAATGCGCACATCCCCCGACAATTACCTGACCCGAAACGGTCCTACCCCTAGAGGCGACCCAGGCGAACGCGTAAGCGACATTCATACCTCTAATTATGGCGACGACTGCACAATTCATGGCGCGAGGCGGATCCACGGCGGAGGCGTTTCACCAACGAGCAATCACAGAGGCACAGAAGGAGCTCCCATCCAATCAATGCTACGAACTCCTTCACGGGAACCAGGCGGAGCTCCCCAACCGGTTTTCGGGGACCCAGCACTGGTGACCACGTGATTCACCCGTGGCGACCACGGAGATGGATCCGCCGACGAGAAAGAGCCAAGCGCCGCCCAAATTCGTGCCCCACGAGGTGCCACCCACGTGCGGAATGGGTGAAGCAACCCACCGGCAACACCCGAGAGCCCAATTATGGAACGACGGCCGATCACAGCGGTGGCGGCAACGAAGGTCACACTCCCTCCCTTCTCTCGGTGATTCTGTGGCTTCCATGGCCGCCCAGGTCCACGAGCACCCGGATTTTATAGCCCAGAGGAAAGGACTAAGTCCGCACTAGAGGAGGCCGAGACCGTCGGCAGGATTTCTGGCGGCGAGCTCGGAAGAGCTGTTCCCCGCCGCAAGCGGAGTCGGTTGAAGGGAGAAGACTGAGCTGACAGCCCCGGGCCCAGGTGACAGCGAGAGAAGAAGGGGAACGAACGACGACGTCACTAACAAGGGGGTCCCAGGTTGCAGTGTTACGCGAGATGCGGAAGCGAGCGCAAGCGGGCGAGAGACTGACGGGTTGGCCCCAGTGGTAGTGGGACACGGCTGACCAAGGAAGCGCGCGCGTGTTTGGGGCACTGGCGTCGCGGACCCACCTGTCGGCGCACGGTGAGAGGGGGAAAGTTGGGCCGCGCGGGGTAGTTTGCTGAGTGGGCCGAATTCCTAGCTGACGGCCCAATTAGGGTTTTAGTCTTTTTCCATTTTATTTTCTATTTTCTTTTCTCCATTTCCAAGTTAAATTTGAATTCAAACTTAAATTCAAATTTCTATGGCTCACCACTTCAACTTATATTTGTGAGATTAGGGATATCAATCCTGAATATATTTATTCATATATATTTTATTTATATATATATTTTTTATAACCCTTCTCTTTTTCTCTTTTACATATTATTTCTAAAACCCTAAAGTGCAACTTTGGGTTAAATTCAAATCTCCATCTCATTATTGTATTTCTATTATTATTATTTTATTATCAATTGCACAAACAAGCAAAACTCCATCATGATGCACAATTTAATGGTGTCCTTTGTTAGTTATCTATTTGTTTATGTGAGGTGTCCACATGAAATGATGAATAGAGATAACACACATATCTATGAAGAAATATAATTTCTCCCTTTTATGTCTTTCTTACAAAGTAGGTATTACAGCGTCCAACAATGTGGCCGAGTATGAGGCTCTGGTTAACGGGTTGCATCGCCATCGAGCTAGGGGTCCCACGCCTCGACGCTCGCGGCGACTCGCAGCTTGTCATCGACCAAGTCATGAAGAACTCCCATTGCCGCGACCCGAAGATGGAAGCCTACTGCGACGAGGTTCGGCGCCTGGAGGACAAGTTCTACGGGCTCGATGTCAACCATGTCGCCCGGCGGTACAACGAGACTGAGGACGAGCTGGCGAAGATAGCTTCGGCGCGAACAACGGTTCCCCCGAACGTCTTCCCCCGGGACCTACATCAACCCTCAGTCAAGACCAACGACACGCCCGAGCCCGAGAAGGTCTCGGCTCAGCCCGAGGCGCCCTCGGCTCTGCCCGAGGCACCCTCGGCCCCCGAGGGTGAGGCACTGCGCGTCGAAGGAGAGCGGAATGGGGTCCCGCCTGATCAAGACTAGCAGACCCCATACATGCAATATCTCAACCGAGGAGAGCTGCCCCTCGACCGAGCCGAAGCACGGCGACTGGCGTGGCGCGCCAAGTCATTCGTCTTGCTGGGTGATGGGAAGGAGCTCTACCACCATAGCCCCTCCGGCATCCTCCAGCGATGCATATCCATCGCCGAAGGCCAGGAGCTCTTACAAGAAATACACTCAAGGGCTTGCGGTCATCACGCAGCGCCTCGAGCCCTTGTTGGAAACGCTTTCCGACAAGGTTTCTACTGGTCGACCGCGGTGGCCGATGCCACTAGAATTGTCCGCACCTGCCAAGGGTGTCAATTCTACGCAAGGCAGACGCACCTACCCGCTCAGGCTCTGCAAACAATAACCATCACCTGGCCATTTGCTGTGTGGGGTCTGGACCTTGTAGGTCCCTTGCAGAAGGCACTCGGGGGCTACACGCACCTACTGGTCGCCATCGACAAATTCTCCAAGTGGATCGAGGTCCGACCCCTAAACAGCATCAGGTCCGAACAAGCGGTGGCATTCTTCACCAACATCATCCATCGCTTTAGGGTCCCGAACTCCATCATCACCAACAACAGCACCCAGTTCACCGACAAAAAGTTCCTAGACTTCTGCGAGGATCACCACATCCGGGTGGACTGGGCCGCCGTGGCACACCCCATGACGAATGGGCAGGTAGAATGTGCCAACGGCATGATTCTGCAAGGACTCAAGCCGAGGATCTACAACGACCTCCACAAGTTCGGCAGGCGATGGATGAAGGAACTCCCCTTGGTGGTCTGGAGTCTGAGGACAACGCCGAGCCGAGCCACGGGCTTCACACCGTTCTTTCTAGTCTATGGGGCCGAGGCCATCTTGCCCATAGACTTAGAATACGGTTCCCCAAGGACGAGGGCCTACGACGACCGACGCAACTAGACCAACCGAGAAGACTCACTGGACCAGCTAGAAGAGGCTCGGGACATGGCCTTACTACACTCGACGCGGTATCAGCAGTCCCTGCGACGCTACCACGCCCGAGGGGTTCGGTCCCGAGACCTCCAGGTGGGCGACTTGGTGCTTCGACTACGACAAGATGTCCGAGGGCGGCACAAGCTCACGCCTCCCTAGGAAGGGCCATTCATCATCGCCAAGATTTTGAAGCCTAGAACATACAAGCTGGCCAACAGTCAAGGCGAGGTCTACAGCAACGCTTGGAACATCCGATAGCTACGTCGCTTCTACCCTTAAGATGTTTTCAAGTCGTTCATACACCTCGTTTACATATGAAGTCTAACCATGAAGGAAGGGTCAGCCTTGCCTCGGCTAAGCCCAACCCTCCCTCGGGGGCTAGAAGGGGGGAACCCCCTCCACGTCAAAATTTTCCTCGGAAAAAGTCTTTCTGCCAGAATATCTTTCGTGCTTTTCGACTACTTCGGTAGTGGGGTCATGAAAACGGCGGAGTACACGTAAGCAGGCAAGGCCGACCGAGCCGAGGGACTCCTACGCCTCCGGGATATGGATACCTCACTCATCACCTTCTGCGAGAAGTAACTCGCGTTCGGATAAGCGATCCTGCTGACCGAACAAGTCTTAATGCTCGAAAACTTTTCTGCCGAAACGATTTTTCGTGCCTTCTCGACTATATCGATAGCAGAATCCTATGGACGAGTAAGAGTACACGTAAGCGCAAGGCCGACCGAGCCGAGGGACTCCTACGCCCCCGGGATACAGATACCTCACTCATCACCTTCCATGAAAAGTAACTCTCGCTCGGACAAACAATTCTGTTACCGACAAATAAGTCCTGATACTCGAAACAAGGGGAAAGAAACGCAGCTTTACAACGCGACGACAGTATGTTCGGGCCTCGGCGGCCGCAAAAAACATATGCATACTACAGGCGAACCGATCCTGCAGGCTCAGACGTCGATGGAGGGGGAGCAGCAGCACCCTCGGCGTCAACTCCACCATCGGCGAAGTCCGACCGAGCCTCGGACGGCAACACGGTTGGAGGATCTCCGCTCCGAAGGACGACGTCAGCACCACGCCCGGGCCATCGCCGCTAGGGTCTCCTCCAGGAACCCGGCCTGAGCAGACGGCTCGGCCGGCCGCCCCGAAGCCTCAGCCAGCTGTCCCCCGAGGACACCAGCCTGGCTCGTGGCCTCGACAACTCGACTCCGGCATTGGTCCCGGCCAAGCCCCGGCCGATGAAGCTCCCTTTTTCGAGCCAACTCTGCCTCTGTCTGTGCTGGCACCGCTGCCTCCGGCTCTGGCTCATCGCAGAGCGGCCGAGGGTTTCTTTGACTAAGCAAGTGAAGCCTCGAGCGGCAAGGCCGACCGAGCCGAGGGATTCCTACGCCTCCGGGATACGGATACGTCACTCGTCACCTTCTGCACAGAGCAACTCACATTTGGTTAAGCGGTTCGGCTAGCCGACAGGCGAGTCCCAGTGCTCAAAAATGAGGAAAAAACATGGTATTACACCCAAAAATACCTACATGTTCAGGCCCCGACAGCCACAATAAACAAACACCGGCACTCAAGGTGCCATTACAAACGGAACTCCAGTTCCGCCCCCGCGGGTATGAACAACCTCCACATCGGAGAGCCTGCGGGACGACAGACTCCGGGCGACTCGCCAGCAACCTCCACAGCAGCAGCCATGGTCCTAGGACGAACGCGGCCACCGGAAGGCTCTCGTTCGCGTCCCCACTCAAGGGACGCAAACCAGATATTAAAGCCAAAGAGCCGGAGGTTGGTCCGCGGGTGGCGCTGACGGTCTCGTCGGCGGAAAAGCCTACCTCTCCAGCTGCCACCACCTCAGCACTGATGGCGGCGTCCACCTGTCCACCAACACCGCACCAGCGAGCGCCGGCCGCCTCAAAGTGCACTGGCAGGTCCTCGCTCCCGCCCTCGCCGAGGCCGCCCCAGAACATGAGCACCACCCTCGTGGCACACGACATGCTGGGTAACCCTCTGGCGCGGCTGTCAGCACGAGGAAGACCTGGACATGGTCGGCACGTACGCGGCGCGACCATCGCCCGGACAGAGGACAGAATGCTGCACCCTGGCTGGGCAGCAGCAGTTTTCCTTCCCCGGCATGGCTGAAGGAAGCCTCCGTGGGGCTGGAGGATGCCTTTCTCCCCCAAACGCTGGGGGAAGAAAAGGGTTATCGACCCACGCGGAGGCAACCCCCCACTCGGTGCGCTCCTCCGCCTCAGCCCGGATGACGAAAATCCTTGAAGCTGAGGGCGGGGCGGAGGCCGCAGCCTGGCTCGCTTCTCTCCACCAAATTGCCCATTGGTGGGGGAAGGCGGTCGGGCTGCCTGATGAGAATCCTTGAAGCCGAGCGATGGCTGAAAGGTACCAACTTCCGCGAAGTTGCGTTCCTCCAACGATAGCAAGATGAAAGCGACGCGAGCGCTCCCCATCCGGGGGCTCGGAAGGTGGAAGGATGCAAAACATGGAGTGCGAAGACATGGTTGCCATCCAAGGGGGTCACCCTCCTTTTAAAGGCGACTCTCCCCACTTGCATCCTCAGCCGTCACGGACTGAGTCTTCTCCAACACGCTCCAAGGTCCTCCCCCTACGACACGGGGGCTGGGTCCCGCGCGTCATGCAAGATAGCCCAGGACAGAAGAAGCTAGACCGCCGCGCGCGGAGCGCACAACAGCCCAGCGGTTACAAGCATTCCTCCACTATCGCCCGGACCAGCGGGTAAATGGGCGGACCGCCATGCAGGCGGCATGCAACCGCACCAAGAGGGCGCACCCTTTCGACTTCGACGCGTCCAGCATGGAGGCCCAGGCCCACACGTCATGTAACCGGCGCGCCGGTTACTACGTGCGAGAAACTGCACCGCCATTCGCGCCAGTACCACGCCTTCTCGACTGCGGAACCGGTGCCGCGACACGAGGCAACCCCGCGCATGACCCAACAGTGCCAACCGAGCACATCGGTCACGGGTCAATCAGCCGCGGGAGAAGGCGCGACGGTCGATACGGCCAGAAATGGGCCGGCAGTAATGGCGGCAGCAGGCGGGCAGAAGCAGCGGTCAAGTCGTCTGCAGGCTCACGTCCCCTCCTAGGACAGCGAGACAGCCCTCTCCCATGGCGTGAAGACGACGCGCCCATGTTCCGTTCCTCGAACGGCTCGCGCACGCACAACGGCTACCCCGCCAACCACTCGTCCCGTCGCATTAACTCTGCGGTAGGGCAGGCGGCACCTTTGGCAGGCAAAGCGGGTGACGCTTCACCTCTGCCATAATGACCGCGTCAAAAAAGGTACGCCACATCGTTCAATTTCGTATCCTTTTCCTCTTCCCCTTTCTCTCTCTTGCTACAGGGACCGGGAAAGGGGATACTCTGAAAGGGATCCTTCTCCGCGAAGGAAGCGGGCCCCGAGCCCCCCTACTAATCAGAGGTTCAAAGGCTGGCCCCTCGGAGGGGTTCAACAGCCGCCTCAGAGCACTCGGGCTCCGCGCCCACTGCTGGTCAGAGGTTCGAAGGCTGGCCCCTCGGAAGGGTTCAACAGCCGCCTCAGGCCACTCGGGCTCCGCGCCCACTACTGATCAGGGGTTCGTAGGCTGGCCCCCGAAGGGTTCGACAGCCGCCTCAGAGCACGCAGAGCGAGGGATGACCCTGGGTACGTTCGACACATAACCAAGGCTCGGGCTACGCTCCCGAGGTACTCTAGGACATTACCGAGACCGACGGGAACGATTTTGTAACGGAATCCCACCAGAGGGAGGCATCGAGCCCTCGGACCCCGTCAAAAGGGGACCAGGTCCGGCGAATCACCCGCAGGTACTTTTGGAGCGCGCCTCCGGGCCACTAGCCGACCCCTAATGAATGGGGCACAGGCGTCCACTCGGATTACCCGCTAGCAACTCACTGGAGACACCATGTTCGGCGCCCTCCAAGGGCAACATGGCGCTTTCCCCCCTCCTCCTTGCGGAAAGGCGACGCAGGGGCGTATGAAAAAAGCCGAGTCTGTCCTTGACCGTCCTCTCGCTCTGTGCGGAGGCTCGGGGGCTGCTCTCACAAACCCGGCTCCGGCCAAACCGTTGACAGCGTCAACATACCAGCCCGAGAACTTGGGACTCGACTATGCACCCGGGCTACGGCCAGTTCGCATGAGGGAACAACCAAACCGACCGAGCCATCATGAAAGGCACTAAGACCTCGAAGGAGTCAAAACACTCCTCCGAGGCCTCGGGGGCTACACCCGGCGGGTGCGCTCGCGCGCACCCACCGGAACGAAATGCAACCGAGAAAGGTCGGTCCCCTTGCAAAAAAGTGCGACAAAAGCCTCCAAGCGAGTGCCAACACTCCCTTTGAGGCTCGGGGGCTACTGTCGGGGACCATAATTAGGGGTACCCCCAAGACTCCTAATCTCAGCTGGTAAACCCCATCAGCACAAAGCTGCGAAGGCCTGATGGGCGCGATTCAGGCCAAGGCTCTGCTCAAGGGACACGATCCCGCCTCGCCCGAGCCCGACCTCGGGCAAAGACAGCCGACCCCAGAAGATTCACGCCTCGCCCGAGGGTCCCCTCAAGCAACGGACGCACCATCGACTTGCCCGAGGCTCAGCTCAGGTAGGCTTCACGGAGAAGCAACCTTGGCCAAATCGCCACACCAACCGACTGTATCACAGGAGCATTTAATGCAAGGATCGCCTGACACCTTATCCTGACGCGCGCTCTTCAGTCGATAGAGCCGAAGTGACCGCAGTCACTTCGCCGCTCCACTGACCGACCTGACAAGAAAATAGCACCACCTGCCCCGCTCCGACTACCGTGCCACTCGCTAGAGTGAGGTCGACAGCGGCTAAGTCCAGCCTCAGGCGACATAGGAAGCTCCGCCTCGCCCGACCCTAGGGTTCGACCCCCGTCTCGGCCTCGGAAGATGGACTCCGCCTCGCCCGACCCCAGGGCTCGGACTCAGCCTCGGCTTCGGAAGACGACGAACTCCGCCTCGCCCGACCCCAGGGCTCGGACTCAGCCTCGGCTCCGGAAGACGACGAACTCCGCCTCGCCCGACCCCAGGGCTCGGACTCAGCCTCGACTCCAAAAGACGATGGACTCCGCCTCGCCCGACCCCAGGGCTCGGACTCAACCTCGACCTCGGAGGAATCGCCACCTCGCCCAAACTCAAGTCCGGACCGGTCACGTCGCCAGGGGGGCCATCATTACCCTACCCCTAGCTAGCTCAGGCTACGGGGAACAAGACCGGTGTCCCATCTGGCTCGCCCCAGTAAACAAGTAATGATGACACCCCGCACGCTCCATGACGACGGCAGCTCCCAGCCCCTTACGTCAGCAAGGAGACGTCAGCAAAGACCCGACAACCCCGACAGCTGTACTTCCGCAGGGCTCCAGCGCTCCTCCGATGGCCACGACATCACATGAACAGGGTGCCAAAACCTCTCCGACTACCATGACGGCATGTACTTAGGGCTCTAGCTCCTCTCTGCTAGACACGTTAGCACATTGCTACACCCCCCAATGTACACCTGGGCCCTCTCCTTACGTCTATAAAAGGAAGGTCCAGGGCTCTCGTACGAAGGGATTGGCCGCGCGGGAGAACGGGCCGACGCATAAGGCTCTCGCTCTCTCTCTCTCCCACGCGAACGCTTGTAACCCCCTACTACAAGCGCATCCAGCCGCCCTGGGCGCAGGACAACACGAAGGCCTCGGTTTCCCCTTACTGTTCTCCCCCTTTGTGTCCCGTCTCACGCCGACCCATCTGGGCTCGGACACGCGGCGACAATTTACTCGTCAGTCCAGGGACCCCCCGGGGTCGAAATGCCGACAATATTTTTGAAATTAGAAAAGAAAAAGAAAAAAACCTAACTAACCTAACCCTAAAGCCCACCAGGGCCCATGAAGTGCAGTCGCGCCCCTGCCCCTCCCTGGCAACAGCCGTCGCCGCCCCTGGTCTCCAGCCGTGCCCTCCTCTCATTTCTCTCTCCTCCCCTTCCCTCCCAACGCGCAGCCGCCAGGACACCCCGCCTAGCGTGCGACCCGAGCAGCTGACCGCGCGCCAGGACGCCCAGAGCCGCGCCACCCCCGACTAGGCTGAGCCCCAGCTCGACGTGCCCTGCCCCTGCATCGAGGACCCCGACCGCGCCCATGGAGCCGCCATCCGTGCTTGCAGTGCCCCACACCCTTGTGCCCACGATCCCGCCAACCCGACGCAGCCTGCGACAGAGACACCCACGCCCAGCCGCACCCAAGCGCCTAGGACCTCGACGCGCCAAGCGACCCCGACTCGCCTGACCGAAGCCCAAGCGACGCCCGCACCGTCCGTTTCTTCACCGAGTTATGGAGCTTCAATGCCGCCGTTTCTTCCCTCTCCCTCTCCCCATTGATGAACGCCATCAATGGCAGCCATGAAGCACCCCGGCCGCCCCATCCTCTTCCTCCCTCTCCTCTATAAAACCCCCCACCAAGCCCTTGCTCCTCCCTACACGAGCTCTCTTCCTCCCCGAGTTCCCTCTCTCTTTCTCAGACTCCTTGCTCGCTGGAGTTCATCATAGCATCGCCGGAGTCCATGGAGACTCGCCGAAGTTCGTACTCACCGTCCGCGTTCCCCGGCCGAACCCCCTGTCCCGCTCCCTACTCGACCGACCACTCCCTGCTCGTCGACGTTCATCCCTGCGCATGAGCGAGAACCCAAGGTTGAAGACCACCCGTTAATTTATTTTCTAAATCATGTTTTGAATTAATTTATGGATCTTGTGAAGTATTGTTGTAATATTGATGCGATTTGACGATTCACGAGTATGATTTTATAGATTTTGATGTATACGTGTAGCCAAAAGTCGAACCCCGCGACAATACTTTGAAGATATGTATGATTTTATAATTTTAAAAATGAATACGGTCACTATTCACAACCTCGGTGATTTTCATACTAGAAAACGTTTACAGATTTGATTTCTCTTTATTGTGTGGAACGATAATTGTTAGTAGTATTTTAAGTGTAAACTTATTTGCATGAAGAAATAGAAGAAATACTAAGCCACGTATTTTCGGTCAAATGAAAATATAGAAGTTACTAGTCATGATAAATGTATTCATAAGTATAGCACTTAATTACTTAGAATTAATAAAATATTTATGTATGTAGTAATAACCATGAATATGTTATTAAAAGTCCCATTTAGTAATCTACATTAATTCTTAGAATATTAATGAAAGGTGATTTAGAAATAAACATTGTAACGATATGTATAATTTCTATTTAAGAAAGAAAGGAGAAAACCAAAAGAGTAGAATTTATAATAATGTTAAAATGACTTAATTAGACGCTCATACTTTTCTAATAAAGAAATTGATAGTTATGTTGGTAAACATAGGTTTCTTACTAAAGAATTAGATAACTTGTTTCTAGTTTAAAATGACCTTTTTAATAGATATTATATTTAACAAGGTTCGTTATAGATGTTTAAGTGTAGCCGTATTAAATGGAAACTTAAAAGAATATGTAGACCATATGTTTCTTAATAAAAATAGAAGATAAATATATGTCCAATTAATAGATTATTTATATTTTCTTAATTAAAAGATAACAAGGGTCATTGCTTTTATAAACTAAAATGATAGTTTATAAATAATTTCCTTTCTAATGAATTAGATCATTTGTTCCTACAATAGAGTTAAAGATAATTAATAGATTAATTATCCTTTATCATAATTTATTAATCAAACCTATAGTCAATTTGTTCTTAACTAGATTTATGGCATGATTAATGATTTCATAGAATTTAGTCCACATTATATGAATCACTTAGCTTTTCCTAAAGGAATAAAATAAAGTAATAAGAGTTTAAGTTCTTTTATAACTTAAAATGTTACTTTACATATTGACTTCGAATATAATAATATAGGCTATGTGTTTTCTAATGAAATTAAAAGATGGTTATTCGTTCATTATCTTTTGCATGATAATCCACTTAAGGGCCTATAACCTAGCTTTTCATAAAATAGGTGTTTAATAATAATGATCTTTTCACATAAAACCTATTTAGACTTATATCTTAGTTTATCATAAGTGAATGTTTAACAATGATTTGTAATATGTTCCATAATGCTTCTAAAATTAATAACGTGTTTCGTAGCCCATTAACCTTAGATATATAACATATATCTTTTCTATAAGGTTAAAAAGGTTTAATATTGTTATAACGTGTTTTATCATCTTATAAACCCTTAATCTGAGACATATCACATATGACATTTTATAAAAGATTAAATGGGTGAACTTAATATTTGTATATTTTAATTAAGATATTTATATGCTCATGTCTTGTTTTATAAAGTATAGATCACACATTTTTTTGAAAAGAATACCTTTTTATTATAACCCTTGCGTGTAATGTTTTTGAAAAGCGAACACTCTTTTCGTTAGGCTTTCTTTTAGCTTTACATATGGTGAATGTTGTATGTTATTGAGTGGTGTTTGTTCTTCTTGTTTGTTTGTGTGATATTCAGTGGTTGATCTAGTAGTTAAGAATCAAGATCTATTCCGATCAGTGGAAGAAACTCAAGTTTTCAATAAGCAAGGCAAGTGCATTTCTCCCTCTGCATACTCTGTTTGATCCCAAACAATACATTTAAGAAAGTTTATTCTTGGATATATATGCATAATTTGATGGGTTACCTATTCGGATACACCTAACCTTTTCAACCTTATTCCTTGATCAAACCTGTGTATTATACTTTACCTTCGTAGCTATGCTATTGCTACAACTTAACTTTATGCAGTCACTCCCGCTTATGATATTAATGTTCTAAATGGTAAGTTTACATTATTGTTGTTAACCCAATGGTTAAACAAGATTATTGCATATTAATTGGAACATGGAGTGACCACCCGAGATGCTACCATGAGAACTATCATTGCTCTGGTCTTGGCTAAATAACTAGGGAAGTCCTATGTTTGGTGCTGGTCATGGTCGACCGAAACGGGGGCATCTGGCAAGCGCTTATAGTTCCGGCTCAGGCAGATTGGATACGGGCATAGTTCCCAAAGCTTTACCCTGTAGACTGGTCTATAGGTTAGTTATGTTTGGTGTGCTTTATGCAGTTTGACCATTTCCAGCATTTGCGTAATGAGGACTCTAGGGAGAAGCCTCGTAGTGAGACCCTAGCCATTCACCTCGGAAGTGAATACGGGTCTAGCTAACCTGGGCTAGAAGGGAATCGCGACTCATAGGTAAAGATGCGCCACCTCTACAGAGTGTAAAACTGATATATCAGCCGTGCTCACGGTTATGAGCAGCCTGGACTCCTCACATGATAATTGAACTTGAAGATGGAAATAAATTGAGATCCGATGATCTGCCAATGGTTTGCTTAAGTGGTTTCACTTAAGTGTTTTTGAAATACTCTTATACCTTTGTTTAATGGGAGTACTTGGGATTCACACTTATTAGTAAGACATGTGTTGTTAATAAAATGTTGACCAACTAAAATGCTTACTGCTCAACCTTAGCCTCACCATGTTAAACTTGCATTAGTTTTTCCCCCACTTGCTGAACCCCGACCATAAGTGAGCTCACCCTTGCTTAAATTTTGATCAAAAGTTTGCAGATGAAGTTATGATGCTGAACTCCATGGATGCTAGTCTAGTGATACCTCCGGTCATCTTCCTGTGGATGGATGTCCATGTTTCGCTGTACTTTGATGAATAAAGGTTAAGACATTATGTCAGTTCGAAGTGTAATATGTTAATATAATCTTTATTTATACTCTTATGCATTGTTCTTTTGATATATTACACTTGTGACATCAACATATGTGTGGAAATAGATCCTGACACACATATGCTATGCATCCGGCTCTGCCCCTCAGAAATGTGTGTGACATATTTAGGGGTGGTAATGGATCATGATCCAAATAGTTCTTCACAAAATAGTAGGGTCCTAAATAAATTTTAGTTCAAAAATTAATAGAAATAGGGCTCGATCCTAATCCGATCCGATCCTTAAATCTTATAGTGTAAAATTGAGAGCCCATTGTCACCCCTAGACATATTCACCCCCAATGGTCACCTCACCGGTCCTACATTCTCCATGCCAGCTTCATGTGTTGCTTCCACTTAGCAATTTGCAAAGCAACACCAATTGACACACGGTTTAGTTTACATGGTTACACAAAGAACATGAACATGGTTGCATGCACATAGCCGTTGGATCTGACACCGCAGGTGACCGTTGGCGGTGTAGGCTTTTACAACGGACAGTCCGTGTGTCACACCGGACAGTCCGATGGCTTCTCTCCACCAGTGCCACCTGAAAGTAGCCGTTGGGCTACTGTACCCTGGTGCACCGAATAGTCCGGTGCCCTCCGGACAGTTTGCCTGGCAACACTTCCTTCGTTTCTTGGACTTCACTTGATCTTGATAATGTCTTCTTTTGAGGTATTGCTTTCCTCAATGCCTTAGTCCAAGTCACTTTAGCATCCTGTGAACTACAAACATAAACACTAGCAAACACATTAGTCCACAAGTTATGTTGATCATCAAACACCAAAACCTAATGAGCCAAATGGCTCGGGGTCCATTTTCCTTACAACCTCCCCCTTTTGGTGATTGATGACAACACAACCAAAGCAAGCAAATATAACAAACGTTTGAATGAAAATATGCAATCTACTTGCTAGGATGCATGTTTGTCCCCTTAAGGTGAGATTAAGGACTTAAGCCTCCCTTAACTCCATGATTCACTTGCTTCCTATTTTAGACCAAAGAACCAAAACCACTTGGAGGATCAAAATTTTGAATTGGTGGTGTTTGGTGTTTGATAACATTTCATTGCTTTGGTCCGTACAACTTCTCCCCCTTTGGCATCAACCACCGAAAAGGAAGACATTAAAAGCACATAGGAAGCAAATAAGACTTGCCCTCATAAAAGATTTATCAATTAATATCAATTAAAACACTCAACATTATTACTCCCCCTAAATGAGTGTTCTCCTTTAGAAAGAATTTTCTCCCATTTAGAGATGAAGAAATACTCCCCTGATAGAGATCTTCTACTTAGTAAAAAGCATGTGAAAAATAGAGGTGCAAGACATGATTTGATTAGACTAACTTCCTTTATGCATAGGTAACAGAATATGATTTAACAACATATGCATTTATAGCAACATGGGAAGTATAAGATATGAAATATAGTCTAACCAAATGTTGGAGAAGACATGTAAATTATGCCAAATGTAGTCTCAAAGATACCAATTGAAAATCAATGGTGGACCATTTGAAGACTAATTGTAGGCTTGTGAGACATAAGAATTCTTATAGATTTGCAGTGGAAGCTTGTTGTCTTTCTCTGGGGACTTCATTTTCTTACAATGAGACTACTACATGAAATAGACTTGAAAACAGGTATTAGTCTCAAAAACTTAGATTATAGAGTAACCTCCCCTTGAAGATGTGCATACAACTTTTGAATACTTGTAGGAGACATGCACTTTGATTTGATATCAAGAGGGGCAAATTATCTATAATCCGAGCTTTGGCACATATAAGTTAAATGATACCAATTGAAGCATACCAATTGAAGTGTTATACCACTTGAAGTATTTACCATATCAATTGATGTATCATTTTCTTAGGAATGTTAAGTGTTGGGGGCCTTCATCTTCTGAAGGTCCTCAAAAACATGGCTAATATGTTTTCCATGTATAATATGTATACAGGGACCTTCGGCATTGGGATGAAGCTGTACACGGTATGAAAGGCACAGTCTGAGAGAAGGATGAAGCAGTGCCGAAGCTACTGGTGAAGAAGCTTCGGCTCTGCGCAAAGGCAACGATGAAGAATGGAACCGACCTAAAAAGGAATATACCACTCAGTCCTCGACAAATTACTCCTTAGTTAGTAGAAAGTGTTGAGGACACAAATGTAATTTTACCCATGCTGCGTCCTATGCCTATAAATAGATGAATAGTAACGTCGTACTGTTCACGCTGACTTGTATTCACTCGCACGTCACTCTCAAGCTCTTTACCTCCTGTCAAGCCAAAGGTATAAATGTAATTCAATATTGTTCATATTCATTTATGATAATATAATAAAAATGTTCTGATAATATCATATAATTATTCATGTCACTTTCCATGTTTCATATGTTTCCACTTCCATTATTATATACTGAAATGATGAAGGTATGTCCTTCATAACCTTCGTCTGAAGATCATTATATCCTGAGGGAGATAATGGTTCAAAGGACGAAGGTCTTTAACTGTTAACATTTGTGTTGCCTTGTTCTTAACTCATAGCATTTGAGAACAAGTGATCAACATTGGCGCCCACCTCCGGTGAACTCTCTTGACCACCTTCGGCAAGCTTCGACCTTCGTCATGCCGCCGAAGAAGTCTTCAGGGCTAGGGGCTGCACTCTAGCCACTAGACGTCAATCAAGAAACACTGCGTGAAGCCAGAAACCAAAAAGGAAAGCTACAAGTCCAACGCCTCAGGAGGAGGAGCTGGACCAAGAAATAAGGGACCTCGAAGCCATCAACCAACAAGTCCAGAGGAAGAAGGAGAAGATGCTTCATCTCTCCGAGCTACAAAGGAAGATTGACGAGGCTGCTGAGGAAATGCGTCATCTCACTCAAGATGACCAGGACCGAAGACCTCAACACAGAGAGCTCCATCAGGACAACTTCTATGATGATGATGAGTGGTATGACGATTTCCATCATGGAAATTTTGCTTTTGGTGATGCTTCTCCACTGTCAGCAGAACTGCAGGCTACCCCATGGCCCCCATCATACAAACCACCCTAGCTCCCCTTGTATGATGGGCACTCAGATCCGAAGCAGTTTCTGATGAGCTACAAAGCAACCATATCTTCATATGGGGGCAACACTACAGTCATGGCGAAATCCTTCGTCATGGAAGTCAAGAATGTAGCGCAAACCTGGTACTCCTCTCTTCGGCCAGGAACAATCACATCATGGCAGAAGCTGAAGGACATGCTGATCACCAGTCTCCAAGGGTTTCAGACGAAGCCATTTACCGCTCAAGCTTTGTTCCAATGAAAGCAAGACCATGAAGAATACCTCCAGGCATATGTCCGTAGGTTCTTGCGTCTGAGAGCACAAGCACCCACAGTGCCCAATGAAATCGTCATTGAGGCTATGATCAAAGGGCTTCGACCAGGACCTACGGCTTAATACTTCACCAAAAAAACCCCTCAAACCCTGGAGAAGCTGCTTCAGAAGATGGATGAGTACATCCGAGCTGATAATGATTTTCGCCAGAGAAGGTTAGAAGCTTATAGGTTTTCTGAGATGACTAGAGGCTTTGGAGGAAGAATCCACCCTAGGCATGTCAGGTCAATCCACAACTCTAGTCAGAATGATGACAGAGGAAGCCAGTTTCAGAGGCCACAACATAGCTCACAGTCTTTAGGGCAACAGTAGAGCTCATTCAGGCCACCAGGTCCAAGGGGCAGAGGTGGCAGGGGCTTCGGAGGGAGATATGGGGATCAGCCCAGGAAACTCTATTGCTTATTATGTGGTGAAGATAAGGGCCACACTACAAGATCCTGCTAGGTTACTATTCAGAAATAGAAGGAGATTGCCGAACCAGAGGCGCGGCAGAATCAACCGAAGTAGGTTCTACATACTGCTTCATGCTACTCTCCCTATATACCAGAATACATGGGTAATCAACCTGCAGCTTCTATTCCTTCAGCAAGTCATTAACAATCTTCCTGGCCCTAGATTCCACTACCACCACCATTGCCACCTACTCATACCCGAAGCTAATAGCCAGAAGGGCATCAGCATGCCCAACAGTAGCGCGACTTCAGGGAGCCGAAGCTCGTACAGTCAATAGCACTGTACTAGAATCAAAGCATATATACTGAGGAATATCCTACTTTTGATGAACTATATTCTATGCCACTTTATTCTTGTAATGAAGAACTTAATTTTAATTCCATGTAATAATTGTGCCTACATCTTCCTCATGGACTTACGAAGCTCGAAAGACGTTTTTGAGAAAGCGGACTAAATTTCGAAGCTCAAAAGTCGTTCCTAAGGGAATGCAGAGCCAAAAATTGACAAAGCTACAAAAGTCGTTCCTAAGGGGGCGCAGAGTATGTTTTCTGCTGAAAAGTCATTCCAAAGGGAATGCAGAGCCAAATACCGCTGAAATATAAGGCGAAGAAGTTCAAAAGTCGTTCCTAAGGGGATGCAGAACTTATACCATCGAAATATAAGGCGAAGAAGTTCAAAAGTCATTCCTAAGGGGATGCAGAACTTATACCACCAAAATAGAAGGTGAAGAAGCTCAAAAGTCGTTCCTAAGGGGATGCAGAGCTTAAAGAATCAAAAGACGTCCCTAAGGGGATGCAGAGTCCTTCGTGTCCTAGTATGGGTGTACATGTGGGTGTTCAAACATCATCATCATATTGCATCACATCATCGCATCTTTTAGCATAGCATCACATCATACATCATGCTGCATCAGCAGAAAGGTTGAGTACAAAGCAAACCTTCGGCAACATTTCGTTTAAAAATATACTAAGGCACGAAGCAAACTTCAGGTGATAATTCTGTCAGATCTGCCCTAGAAGGGGTTTCTTTCTTTACGAAGCATGAAAAGAAGGGAAGATGTTTTTTCGCCGAAGGCTCAAAAAGCGGTATGTGCGTAATTTTATGCATTGCAAAGAAATATATTACAATATATTACATGTTTGATTCATTGTTCCACACATCAAATGATACATAGTTCTATTACAATGAAAACTTAATCTTCTTTAAGAATTTTATCAGCAGCCTCGTATAGCAGTTTGTCGACAACTTCGTCAATGATGGAATTGGCAACACTCATTATATCCAGTGCTTCTTTTATCTCCGAATCAGCCAGGGGATTTTACGGCTCCGGCAACGGTGATAGCTCAGCTGTAGTAAGAAAACTATTAGTTTGAAGCCGAAAGATAAGTGCGGAAGCTAAAATTCAAAAACAATACCTATGCGTCTTTCGCGCTCAGCAACCTCTTCAGTTCGCCTGGCTTCTTCTCGGGCGTCATGGGTGTCTTTTTCATTCTTTTTTATAATTTCATGGGCCAGTTCTCGGCCATAGTTCACCCAGACATCAGAATAGAATTTTCCGCCCATCAAAGTTACTTCGGCTGAAGGATCTTTGGTATCGTCTATGGAGAGGGAAGCTTCGGCATTCGCTGCAGCTTTCACGTGTTCGCATCTTGCCTTCTCCAGAATAGCTGCAACTCCCCTGGCGCCGGAGAAAGCACAAATATCCCCACGATCATTGAAGATTTCTTCGAAATCTTTGGCTTCTCCACTTAGCCATTCAATAACGCCCTCAGGGTCGCCTCAGATAAAATTTTCTTCAGAAGAGTAGGCGCCCACTTTGGAGAAGCTAGTTTTTAATTTCTTCACGCAATCCAAGGATTTTTCAAAACACTTTTCCTTGGATTCGCGAAGTTCTTCAACATTTTACTCTAGTTTATTTTTCCAATATTCACTAATCTCTTGGTCAGCTTGTGCGAGTGCGCACTTCTCATTAGCTTCGGCCAGTTGTTTCCGAAGGTCTTCAATCTCGGCTTTTTGGGCTTCGGCCTGAGCGTTATACTTAGCTTCGTCTTCTTTCATTTTATTCACCAATGAAATCAAAATCTTGTCTTTTTCCAAACCTTCATTTCTTAGCTCAATTACCTCTAAGCGAAGGTTGCTGAGAGCTATTGTGCAACCTTCGTCTTCGGCGCTCTTTTGTGCCCTCAAGGCATTACTAAGAATTAAGCCCTGCAAGTAAAAGAAATAATTAAGTATAGCAACGAAATTTTTCATCTCCAACTTTAAAAGCTAACTTCTATACCTTTATACTATTATATGCAAGGCTATCAGCAAGATCATCCTTCGACATAGCCGAAAGGCCTTCTTCAATCTTTGGAAATCCCATACTTTTAGATTTCTCCCGGTAAATAGATATTTCTTTGTTGTCCGGGAGACAGTACAGGAAATCATCTTCATTAGTGCCATTAAACACTAAGGCCCCCTTCAGATATTTTAATTTTTGGGCATAGTGTCTGGCTTCTAGGACTTCTTCTTTGGATAATTTTTTCCCCGAAGCATGTAAAAAAATGTAATCAACATCTTCGACTGGAGCTTCAGGGGCAGGAGATTTTGCTTTTTCTGCCATACTTTGCCCTGGTGCCTTGCCAGTATCTGAAGTTTGCTGATCAGCCTTGTCCTCAGACGCGACGGCCTTCGTCTCAATGGGCACTGTTGGTTCAGCTTCGGCTTCGGCCTGGATTTTGGTGACTTCGGCAACTTTCTTAATAGGAGCAGGGGTCAAGGCCTTTGTGGTCTCCATAACAACGTCTAGCATGCTGGCCATCCTCCTCCTCTTGGAAGTTGCGGCAGGAGCTTTTTGCATTTTCAGCAAATTTGCCTCTGCCGGTGGGCTCAGGATTTCTGGCATTTTTACTGTTTCTTCCACCTTTGGCTCTTCGACCGTATCATCCTTAGGTTCGGCTGACCTGACGGTAGGGACCTTCGGCATTACAATAGACTCTTCAGCGCTCTCCACGATGGGAGCAGCTTGTTTTGCCTCGCCAGTTGAAGAGGTCCCCTTGCCAAATTCAGGCACTACGGACGGTTCAATATATCGCGGCCGGTGGGTCAGAACCTTCATTTTCTTGACCTTCGGCATAACAGCGGTGGCCAAAGCGACATTTTTTCTCTTCTTCCCTTGCCTTCGCAGCGGGTAGTGATAGTCAGGGTAAACGAAGCCGATTGCATCAAATACCCTGTTCAATCTTTTCTTCCCCCGGCCCCCAAAGGCTGCGGACAAGGCATCATCTTTGGCGTTGGAATATGTCCCAAGTAGTTCGTCACTGGTAGCTTCAATGCATTTCAACTAGTCATCATTTGGTTCATCAAACTTCTCTCTAAATCTGAAGGTATATTTCAATCGAACTAAGTCATTCTCACTAGATTCGACAGTAGTCTCCTTTGGCATATCCTAGCTCTCCACAAGTGGCCACACCCTATAGACTATGTGCTCTTGGACTATATCCCTTGTGCCTATGAAGGCACAAACATTGCTGAAGGCCTTCTAGCAAGCTTTGTCGTTACTTTCAATAGTGACCTTCGGCCTTCGAAGGCCGATGTGAGACCAGATGGGGCGCTAGATAATTTCCTTGATGTCTTCCCTTTTAATCAGATCATTTTTAACATAAAACCACTCCTCCATCCAGGCCCCGGGCCACCTTTTCCGATACGTCGGCACCGGGTAACTTGCATTAGAGAGGGCGATGAATCCGTAGCAACCGAAGTTGTTATGGTATTGTTCTTTGCCAGTAGCCTTCGTCTCGTATAAAAGCTCGCGCATATTGCAGAAGCACTTTGCGCTCGGCTCCAGTCCTTGGCTTCTTACAGCCCAGACAAACATCCCCATCCTAATTATAGCTTTGGGTGTAATCTGATGAAGAAAGATTTGGAATATCTTCAATACCTGAACCACAAACTTGCTCAGCGGAAACCGAAGGCCTGCTATCAGGAAGCTTCAGTAAATAACAACTTCATTTTCCTCAGGAGCAGGGGTAGTGCTGTCTCCTCCAACCCTGACAATAGACATGTCGCGAAAATATCTCCCTCTCATGGCATCAATATGGCTTTGCTTGATGGTCGATTTTCCGAAGATAGTATGGCTTGGTCTCCAGGGCCGGTCCTCAGAATCTTCATCTCCACTCTCTACATCATAACTATCACTGTCATCAAAATCTTCAGACAAACCCTCCATTATCTCTTTAGTAATTTTCTCTGTATTCGTCTTTGCCATGGACTCATAAAATCCAGCAATGAAAGGGTCCATAACTTTCTTCTCTTCGTATAGCTTCTTCTCCTCAGTCATCTTTTCCTTGGTCATCGTCTTCTCCTTAGACATGGAGCAAGCACGTCTTTAAACCAAAGCTCAAAAATTAAACAAGAGTTGATGAGCAAGAGCTAAAAATTTGAGAAAACAACGCAAACAGTAGAAATGGCGCATCAAATGCTGCCGCTGTGGGTTCCTATTTATACGCCTATTGCTTTACAACTTGGCGGGCCCAGTTTTTCATTGACTTTCGCTATTCTAGCGAAGGGAAGATATTTTTTCAGACCTTCGGCTTAAGGCCTTCGTTCACATCATAGTCTGAATTTATTGATTGAACAAATTAATACTGCGAGGGGCTACTGTTGGGGGCCTTCTTCTTCCGAAGGTCCTCAAAAACATGGCTGATATGTTTTCCAAGTATAATATGTATACAGGGACCTTCAACATTGGGATGAAGCTGTACACGGTATGAAAGGCACAGTCTGAGAAAAGGATGAACCAGTACCGAAGCTACTGGTGAAGAAGCTTCGGCTCAGCGCAAAGGCAACGATGAAGAATGGAACCGACCTAAAAAGGAATATACAACTCTGTCCTCGACAAATTACTCCTTAGTCAGTACAAAGTGTTGAGGACACAAATGTGATTTTACCCAGGCTGTGTCCTGTGCCTATAAATAGATGAACAGTAACGCCGTACTGTTCACATTGACTTGTATTCACTCGCACGTCACTCTCAAGCTCTTTACCTCCTATCAAGCCGAAGGTATAAATGTAATTTAATATTGTTCATATTCATTTATGATAATATAATAAAAATGTTCTGATAATATCATATAATTATTCATGTCACTTTCCATGTTTCATATGTTTCCACTTCCATTATTATATACTGAAATGATGAAGGTATGTCCTTCATAACCTTCGTCTGAAGATCATTATATCCTGAGGGAGATAATGCTTCGAAGGACGAAGGTCTTTAACTATTAACATTTTGTGTTGCCTTGTTCTTAACCCATAGCATTTGAGAACAAGTGACCAACATTAAGTAAGTTATGTGTCGTACTTAACATTTTAAACCATGTAGGTTTGCTCAAGAGTATGAATTGAAAGTGAGCAATCCGACCATATAATTTACCTAGTATGCATGCATTTTTTAAAAATAAATACCAATTGTAATGCTAGACATGAAAGGTAAAACTAGATACATAAAAATAGATATGCATATCTAAAAATAAGTAATACAATAAATCTAGTTACATTAGTCATGGGTGGGGGAATTTGGGTCCATAATATACACTAACCAACTTGGCAATAGACTCGATCCAATATGATGTATCCCATGATACACATCCCAATTTTGCCAAGTCTCCAAATTTCCCGTACGTCCTTCGGACTCTTCACTTCCCTCTCAAGATCTAAACCTTCTTGGTGCTTTTCATGGTTGAAATAATTTCCTTTGGCACCCAGATGCGTTTGGCCCTCTTTCCTTTGTTGGCTTGCTTGTTGGCCTTGATTGCTATCACCTTTCCATTCTTTTTCTTTTTGATTAAGTATGGTGTAGCAGCCTTTTTGTCTACCTTGTTGATGTAGGTGTTGGAGATTTTGCTTGTTGGCTTTTGCTTATCCCCGGTCTTTACCTTGCATTGGAAAGACTTGTGACCTTCCTTGTGGCATAGCCGACAAATCACAGTTTCTCCCTCCACAGGCTTGCTCACTTCCGCAGTGGTGTTATCCTGTGGAGGTTGGATTTGTTTGGCTTTGCCTTTCTTGTCGTACAAGGCCTTCCCAAGGCAAGCCACCTCTTGCTTTAATTGCTCATTCTCCATTGCAATCTCATCCAAACATGTTTCTATAACAACATTCTTAACAAGAACTTGATTGCAGGGGTTAGAATCATCAATTAAATCAAAGCAAGAAGTAGAAGCATCTTTCTTAATAATTTCATGTATTTCAACCAAAGATATTTGTAGGGTGCTACCAATGTTTTCTAGCTTAGTAGTTAGCTCATTATTGTGTATGCTAAGAATTTCCATTTTTCCTAGCAAATTTTCAATAGCTTCTTGGGAGCTAGCTAACTTAGCCTTAAGTTTTTCATTCTTTTTAATAAGGCCATAATCGGTAGCAGTGGATGGAGCACTAGACTCTAATTGCTCAATTTTAGTTAATAGCTCACAATTTAAATTTGCAATTGTTTCTAATTTTTCTAGCAAACCTTTATAATCATTTTGAGAGCTAATCAACTTATTTTTCAAAGTTTTAAGTTGAACCTTTTGTTTAGTGCAAAAATCCTGAAAAATTTTTATGGCTTCCGCAAGCTCATCTACGGAGGGCTTTCCCTCACCTTCATCATCACTACTGCTTTCATCACTAGAGGATGGAATACTCATTTTACCTCTTGCCATAAGGCACTTGTGTGATGACCGTGATGAGCGTGACGAGGATCAGTGGTTGCGCGTCCTTGGAGGTTTATCTTTGTAACACCCCTGATGTTACGAGAACTAAAACTTTGGCATGACATCATATACATTGACATTTCATTATGTATGATACACCTAGTATGCATCTACCAGGCTAAAATTTCAAAACAAACATGTGTGATCCTCGGACTTGGTAAAAGGAATTCTTGACCCTAGGTTAGAGTATCTCCCCAAGGATTTGAAGCTTATGGATTTGTGAGATGAGAACTAGAAGATGATCTCAAAAGTTAGTAGAAATGTTCAAGAAAAGTTAAACTTAGAAAGCTCAAGTGCCACATGTACCCTAAAACACTCAAAACCCTAGTTTGAAACCCTAAAACCCTAATTAGTGCCCTATTGGGTGATTTTGAGTTCTATGCACTTTTAGCCAAAAGTGTATACATCAAGATGATAGAGTAACAAAAGTTAAGCAACTTTCATGTTTGGGGATTTCCAAATTTTGTGGTGCAAATTGCAAAAGATTCAAGAGCACCCATATGCTTAACTCTAAAAACAGTGTTAACAGGCCAACTTCAAGCCTTTATATCTCTTGATCTATGAGGATTTTGTCATGAGTCACCACAACAAAGTTATAGAGCTACTATATTAGTTTAAGTTTGATTAAGTGACCTAGCCCAAGAATGGTATAGGAATTGGAGTAAAATGCCCTAGAAGTCGAGCTGTCAGTCGGGTCTTAGACTGAAAGCAGACTGACAGTGGTTCCTGATCAACATAGTTATGCTTGATCTAGTGAGTAATTGCTGAAGACCCTTATTACAAAGTTGAAGCTGGTATATAGGGGAACAACTTTGGTATAGTCGACTTGGTGCTTTGCTGAATGAAAATCAAAGGAAAAGGGCCCTCAAGTTGCTTTGTCAGGGCACTGAATGGAGTCGGTGATGGTACAGTTACTGAAAAAGATCTCCGATTCCGTGAACCCGACGTCGGCGATCTTCCGCCGTGATTCACGCTCACATGGGAGATTCGTGCCTGGGGAGAGTGGATAACTTTGGACCGATTCGCTGCTCTGCGGATTGAGCCGGGGGGGTAAAAGATCTGGCCGGCGTGCGGCACTCTCTTGAGTGCTTCATGTCGCGGTGTCACTGGCGGCCGAGCTCTCCCTCACTATGCCTCTCTACTACATGGTGTCCATGCGCTTGTGTCATACTCTCGTGATCATAGATAGCCAACCATGTCATCGTGCCATTGTTTGCCAGGATGCCTCGCCGTCGTGGAAGAAATCCAAGTGCCACCGTGAATGTTCTCATCCCAAATTCGCAAAGCACATGAGTGATCACTATAAATTGAGTGCTCTCCCTACTCCGCCTTCTTGTTACGTGCTCAGTGCAACACTCCTCACTCCCGATCATCCAACATAGCTCGCGAATTTTGGATTTCCCCCAAATCGGCCAGAACGCCGCCGTGAGGCCTCGCGCCGTGGCTAGCCGTTTTTAGGTCAGTTCATGTCCCTCTGATCCATGTTTCTACATCATCTGGTGCTAGTGAAACTCTCGGTCTCGGCCAATTGAACGCTACTGTGCCATAGCTTAGGGAACGCCACGTCGTCGCCCAAGAACGCCATCGTGGACATGGCTCATGTCGACCGACTGTTCCTGGTTGTCTTCGTCCAAGTTTACGTGAGCACCATAGTCCTAGTCAGTCACTGATTTGTTCCGAGTCTTTGAATTGAATGTGACTAGCTCGGGTAGACTGGAACGGACATGCTGGTGATCTTGCTCCACCGTTGTCACGGACAACTACGATTTAATGACGAACTGGTCGAATTAAGTCCATGGGTGTGCTCGGGTAGCATCCGTGATGGCGTCTGTGTACTCGACACCACCGGAACAAGTCACCGCCAGCAAGAATTTGAGTCTCCGGCCAGGTATTCGATCGGTGCGAAGTCAAGGACCAAAACCGTGAAGAAAAAGAAAAGGGAGGACATTCGTGTAATTGTCAGTGAGTCATAGGAATAGTGTTTAGGGATTCTTTACTGGTTATTCAAATGTCTAGGGGTTCCGATGCAAATTGCTAGAGCCAGTGCGGGCACGCTGGTATCCGTGTGGGATTTGGGCTGATCGGGCTGAATACGGCCCGATACTATTCATGCTTTTATCCTTTTCTTTTTACTATCAACTTGGGAAATCCGTAGAAAATAGCAGAAAAATGGAAAAATTATGAGACCAATTTTGTTAGATTTCTAAAATCAAGTAGTATTTAACAAAAATAATTTCAAGATTTTTAGTTCAAACCTGGAATTATGTAGCATTTAAAGGTGCTTAAATAAAGACCTTTAGAATTTTAGAAATAATCCAGTAATTCCAAAAATCATACAACTTTTGGGTAGACTTAATATGATGGTCAGAAACCCTGAGTGAAGTTTGAAATGATTTGGACACTGTTGGACTAGAAAACCCAACAACTAGCTTCATAAAATTAATCCTTTACCACTAATCCTAAAGGAATACCTATCTAGCAAATCTTAGTGATTGGTTAGTACCGCGAAGGAAAGTTGTATTCAAGACGCAACTTACTATATTTCTATTGTGTAACTGCATATTCATGACATAGCATAAGCATTCATGTACATGTATTATCATGTATAGAACACGAGGAAGAATCCGTAGTAGAGGAAGAAGTTGTCTCCCAGACTGAGAATCCTCCAGTGGAGAACAACTTTTACTTCGACATCTGCGTTGTGGAAACAGAAACTCCTTCAACACAAGGCAAGCCCCAGTGCATTATCCCTTTCCCTTGATGTTTTAAAATCTTTATCACCTTATATGATGCATTAGGTGATAGGAATTGTGTGATAGCCTTAGTCCAAGTCACTTTTAGCATCCTGTGAACTATAAATACAAACACTAGCAAACACATTAGTCCACAGGTCATGCTGATAATCAGACACCAAAATCATTTAGTCAAATGGACTAAGGTCCATTTTCCTACAAATGGTTATGAGTTCAAGAACCTACAGGTGGAGGAGTACCTTGAGGAGGAAGGCATCAAGCATGAGTTCTCCACCCCCTACACTCCATAGCAAAATGATGTAGTGGAGAGGATGAAGAGGATGCTCATCGACATGACGAGAACAATGCTTGGAGAATACAAGACACCAGAGCAGTTTTGATCAGAAGTCTTGAACATGGCTTGCCATGCCATAAACTGGCTCTATCTTCACCGCCTCCTTAAGAAGACGATATACGAGCTCCTAACCGGTAAAAACCAAATGTTTCTTATTTTTGAGTATTTGGGAGCAAATGTTATATTATGGTTAAGAGAGATAGGCATTCAAAATTTGCTCCCAAAGCTATTGAAGGGTTTTTGCTTGGTTATGATTCAAATACAAAAGTTTATAGGGCCTTCAACAAATCTTCTGGACTTGTTGAAGTCACTAGTGAGGTTGTATTTGATGAGACTAATGGCTCTCCAAGAGAGCAAGTTGATCTTGATGATGTAGATGAGAACGAAGTTTCGACAGTTGTGATGAGAACTATGGCAATAGGAGATGTGCGACCGCATGAACAAAGAGAACAAGATCAACCTTCTTCTTCAATGATGGCACAACCCCTAAGTCAAGGTGAGGAATATGTGCCTCAATATGATAGCATGGATCAAGGGGGAGTGCATTAATAAGAAGACAAGGAAGAATAAGACGTACCACAAACACCTCCAACCCAAGTACGAGCCACCATTCAAACAGATCATCCGATGGACCAAATCTTAGGTGACATCAGCAAGGGAGTAACTACTCATTCACATATTGCTAATTTTTGTGAGCACTACTCCTTTGTTTCTTCTATTGAACCTTTTAAGGTAGAAGAAGGTTTGTAGGATCTGAACTAAGTAATGGCCATGCAGGAAGAGCTCAACAACTTCAAGAGAAATGAAGTCTGAAGCCTGATGCCACGTCCAAAGCAAAATGTTGTGGGAACCAAGTGGGTGTTCTGCAACAAGCAAGATGAGTATGGGGTGGTGACAAGAAACAAGACCAGACTTGTTGAAAAAGGTTATGCCCAAGTTGCAGGTTTGGAATTTAAGGAGACTCTTGCTCCTGTAGCTAGGCTAGAGTCTATTCTAATTTTATTAGCCTATGCTACTCACCATTCTTTTAAGCTCTTTCAAATGAACATGAAGAATGCTTTTCTCAAGGGGCCAATCAAGGAGGAGGTGTACATGGAGCAACCCCTTGGCTTCGAGGATGACAAGTATCCTGACCATATTTACAAGCTCTCTAAGACGCTCTATAAGCTTTAGCAAGCACCAAGATCATGGTATGAATACCTTAGATATTTTCTTATTTCTAATGTTTTCAAGGCCGAGAAAGCTGATCCTACTCTTATTGAAAGTCGCCTAGGGGGTGAATAAGTGAAACCTGAAAATTATAAACTTTGAACACGCACTTCACCCGAGGTTAGGGTTAGAAATAAATAATAGTGAATTTGGAGTGTGGAAGATAGTTCTTCTTGCTATGAGTTGCTCAATCAATGCGGATAACTTTGGGAGCAAACTCAAACCAATGTGAGCAAGAGAACTTTAAAGACAGAGGAGAGGGGAGAAACAAATCAAATGGTGAAGATCAACACAAAGGAACACGATGTTTTGTTTCTCGAGGTTCGGTTCCAAAGAACCTACTCCCTATTGAGGAGGCCACAAAGGCTGGGTCTATTTCAACCCTTCCCTCTCTCAATCGGTCACTTAGACCGGTTGAGTGCTTGTTCTTAATCACAGGTCGCTTAGACCCCGCAAGGATCACCACACAATTAGGTGTCTCTTGCTTGCTTTACGAAACACTTAGAAAGTTTTAGAAGGAGAAGAAGAAAGCAACCAAGCAACAAGAGCAACAAAAGAAACACAAGTCACCCTCTCTCAAGTCACTAAACACTTTTGATCACTTGACTTGATTTTGGAACTTGGAGAGGATTGAAGGCTTTGATTGTGTCTTTGGAGTGTGTTGGGGGCCTTCGTCTTCCGAAGGTCCTCAAAAACACGACTAACATGTTTTCCAGAATAGTATACTGTCACAGGAGGCTTCGACTTTGAGGTGAAGGTGTATATGGTATGAAAGGCGCGATATGGAAGAAGGATGAACCAGTTCCGAAGCTGTGGATGGAGAAGCTTTGGCTTAGCACAAGGATGGTGATGGAGAATGAAACTGACTTAAAGGGGAAAAGACTGCTTAACCCTCGACAGCTTACCTTTTGGCTAATAGTAAATGTCAGGGACATTAATGTAATTTCGCCCAGGCTGCATCCTGTGTCTATAAATAGATGAACAGTAACACCATACTGTTCACGCTGACTTGTAATCACTCGCACGTCACTCTCGGACCTTTACCTTCTGTCAAGCCAAAGGTACAAATGTGATTTGATATCGTTAGTGTTTGTTCATGATCATATAATGATAATATGAATAATTTGATGACTTGATATAGTTATTCATGCTTTTTTCATGTTTCATATATCCCTGTTTATATTCTTGCATATTGGAATGATGAAGGTATGTCCTTCAAGACCTTCGTGTGAAGATCATTATATCCTAAGTGAGATAATGCTTCGAAGGACGAAGGTCTTTAATTATTAACGTTTGTGTCGCATTGTTCTTAACTCATAGTATTTAAGAACAAGTGACCAACAGAGTGTATTCTTTGGTCCTGTATTGAATGAGGAGAGTGGGATGCTTGGATGGCTTGAATGGTGGTGGTTGGGGGGTACTTACAGCCTCAACCACTATTCTAGTCGTTGGCTGTCTGCTCTGTCGATGGGCACACCGGACACTCCACTGTCCACTCTCTAGTGAGTGTCATGTTAGCCGACCGTTGGGGTTTGGAGCTGTTGACCATTGAAGACTTATGTCGTTTTGGTGCACCGGATAGTCCAGTGGCACACCAGACAGTCCGGTGCGACCTATCGTCGCAGACTGTCTTCTGACTTCTGGTGCTGCAGACTGCGGGCGTAGTCCACAATTCGATCGTTGCTCTAAGAGCTGACCGGACAGTCCGATGGCACACTGAACAGTCCGGTGATTTTTAGTGGATGAGCCTCGAGAAAACCCGAGAGTGTCCAGTTCGCGAAGTGCTCCAGCAAGGGCACCGGACACTATCCGGTGCACACCGGACAATCTGGTACGCCATTGGCTGCAGCAAGTCTGTTTTGGTCCAAACTTGTAGAATTGTTCCACGGTCATTTTCTTTGTATGTGTATATGAACTTTATGCACCTAAGAAAAATATTAACTAGGCAAACTAGTCAGTCCACAAGGTTTGTGATAGACATCAAACACCAAAACCAATTATAGGAAATGCTGAGGCCATTTTCCTTTCAATCTCCCTCTTTATGGTGATTGATGCCAACACAAACCAAAGCAAATACAAAGTGTAGAAATGTAACTAGTTTGCATTTTGGTAGATGTGCATAAGTTATTTTGAAATGAAAGCATTTCTAAGCATATATGGTTGTTTTGATATATTTAACATTTGAGACCACATTTGCACCACTTAGCTTGTTTTTGCAAATCTTTTGGAAAAGTCTTTTTAAATTCTTTTGCCATTAGCCAATGGTATAAGAATATGATTTCTAAAAGCATTTTCAAGTTTTTTGAAAATTCTCCCCCTGTTTCTAATGCTTTTCCTTTGGCTAAATAAAAGCTCCCCCCAAAGAAGTTCTCCCCTTAGCTGTCAAGAGGGTTTTTGCAAATGTCTATTGATTTCTCCCCTTTTTGAAAAAGTTTTTAGAAAATAGGGTGGTGGTGCAGTCCTTTTACTTTGGCCTATTAATTTCTCACCCTTTGGCATTAAGCACCAAAAACGAAGAAAGCTAGAGGCCTTGTACAAGAAGATAAGAAAGTAAGTTCATGAGTACGGCAAAGGATATATGATATCGACAGAGTCGTAGTGGAAGTCTTGCCTTTTCCGATTACTCCATTTCCATTTCAATCTAAGACTAATCAAAGAACTATTCTTGGAAACACATTAGTCTTAACTTTGGCACAAGAAGAATAAGAAATATGCATTTGTACCAAATGAAAGAGATATGGCATGATCAAAGGTATAAAATGTGCAATGTGTGCAAGATTTCAATCAAAATTCCGAGAATCTAGGATATTGAGTTCATTCCTAAGCTTGCTAAAAGTCTTCTCATCTAGGGGCTTGGTGAAGGTATCGGCTAATTGGTTGTGGGTGCTAACGTAAGCAATTTAGATATCCCCCTTTTGTTGGTGTTCTCTCAGAAAGTGATACTGGATGTCTATGTGCTTAGTGCAGCTGTGTTCAACGGGATTATCCGCCATGCAGATTGCACTCTCATTATCAGATAGGAGAGGAACTTTGCTCAACTTATAGCCATAGTCTCTGAGGGTTTGCCTCATCCAGAGTAATTGTGCACAACAATGTCCTGCAGCAATATACTCGGCTTCGGCGGTGGATAGAGCTACTGAGTTTTATTTCTTTGAAGCCCAAGACACCAGGGATCTCCCTAGAAACTTACAAGATCCTAATGTGCTCTTCCTATCAATTTTACATCTGGCATAATCGGCATGAGAATACCCGATTAGATCAAAGGTAGATCCCTTGGGGTACCATAGCCCAAACATAGGAGTGTAAACTAAATATCTCATGATTCTTTTTCACATCCCTAAGGTGAATTTCCTTAGGATTTGCCTGGAACCTTATACACATGCATACATAAAGCATAATATCTGGTCATGAAGCACATAAATAGAGTAAGGAACCTATCATTGACCGGTATACCTTTTGATCTACAAATTTACCTCCTGGATCGAGGTTGAGATGTCCATTTGTTCCCTTGGGTGTCTTGATGGGTTTGGCATTCTTCATTCCAAACTACTTGAGAATATCTTGAATATACTTTGTTTGGTAAATGAAGGTGCCCTCTTGGAGTTGCTTGATTTGGAATCCGAGGAAATACTTCAACTCCCCCATCATGGACATCTCAAATTTTTGTATCATAATCCTTCTAAACTCTTCACAAGATGACTTGTTAGTAGACCCAAAGATAATATCATCAACATAAATTTGGCATATAAACAAGTCTTTATCAATTGTTTTAGTGAAGAGAGTAGGGTTAGCTTTTCCGACTTTAAATCCATTAGTGAGAAGAAAGTCTCTTAGGCATTCATACCATGCTCTAACTTGTTTGAGCCCATAAAGCGCCTTTGAGAGCTTATAAACCTGTGTAGGATACTCACTATCTTCAAAGCCGGGAGGTTGCTCAACATATACCTCTTCCTTGATAGGGACATTGAGGAACACACTCTTCACGTCCATTTGATATAACTTAAAGCCATGGTAAGTAGCATAGGCAAGTAATATACGAATTGACTCAAGCCTAGCTCTGGGTGCATAGGTTTCATCAAAATCCAAACCTTCGACTTACGAATATCTTTTGGCAACAGGTCGGGCTTTGTTCCTAGTCACCATACCATGCTCCTCTTGTTTGTTGCGGAATACCCACTTGGTACCTACAACATTTTGGTTAGGACGTGGAACTAAATGTCATACCTCATTCCTCGTGAAGTTGTTGAGCTCCTCTTGCATTGCCACCACCAGTCCGGATCTCTAAGTACATCCTCTACCCTGTATGGTTCAATAGAATACACAAAAGAGTAATGTTCACAAAAATGAGGAATTCGGATCGAGTGGTTACCCCCTTGTGAATGTCAACAAGTATGGAGTTGACGGGGTGATCTCTTTGAATTACTTGGTGGACTCTTGGGTGCGGTGGTATTTGATCCTAAATATCTTGATCATCTTCCTTGTCTTGATCATCTTCATCTCTCCCTTGATCAATATCTTCCTCTTAAGGTGGCTCATCATCTGTTGGGGGCTTCCTCTCCCAAAGGTCCTCAAAAACATAATTAACCATTTGTTTTCAGCATAAGCAATTACAGGGAGCTTCATCTTCAGGATGCCAGTCTTTTCCTCATGATGAAGGCATACGAGATGAAGATATGATCTAAGGATGATAAGAATAAACACCGAAGCTATCGCCAGATTGACAGCTATGGAGATGAAGTATTATGATGATGCTGACCGAAGGGGAAAAGACTACTTAGTCCTTAATGACTTATATTACGATCATAAGTGAATATTGGGGACATAAATGTACTTTTACCCGGGCTGCGTCCCATGCCTATAAATAGATGAACCGTAGCACCGTACTGTTCACGCTGATTTGTAATCTCCCTCGCATCAACACCTTCGAGCAAGCCGAAGGTATCATTGTAATATAAATCTTGTTAATATTCATCCATGTTCTATGGAATGCAAATACGAATGAATCAATGGGATACACTTGTTGTTTTCGTCTCTTTGCATTCTCGCTTATCTATAAGATTATGAAGGCATGTCCTTCATGACCTTCGTCTGATGATCATTATGTCCATGAGAAGATGATGCTTCAGAAGACGAAGGTCATTAATACTTAACAAATGTGTTGCCTTGTTCTTGATTTATAGCATTTGAGAACAAGTGACCAATATTGGCGCCCACCTCCGGTGAACTCACTTCCACAAACTTCTTCAAGCGTTCGTCTTCATCATGCCACCGAAGAAGGCAACAACACCTACAGCCCCCTGGACACCAATCAGGAAACCCTCTCACTGAAGGAAGCTAGGAGCCAGAAGAGAAAGGCTCCAAGCCCAACACCTTAGGAGGAGGAGTTGGACCAAGAATTCAGAGACTTAGAAGCTATATATCACCAAGTACAGAGGAAAAGGGAAAAGATGCTTCGGCTAGCTGAACTTCAAAGGAAGATCGATTAAGCCGCTGAAGAAATGCGCCACATCGCGCAGGATGATCAAGGATGAGGGCCTCAACACAAAGAGCTTCGCCAAGAAACTCCAATCAACAATGATTGATGGTATGATGACTTGTACCATGGTAATTTTGCTTTTGATGATGCTTCATCCTTGGAAGCAGAGTTGCAGGCTACCCCATGCCCACCTTCAAAAAAGCCGCCACAGCTCCCCATGTATGATCAGCACTCCGACCCGAAGCAATTCCTCATGAGCTACGAAGCAATCATATCATCATATGGTGGCAAAACTGCTGTCATGGCAAAGTCCTTTGTCATGACAGTCAGGAGTGTGGCCCAGACTTGGTATTCTTCTCTTCGGCCAGGAACAATTACATCATGGCAGAAGCTAAAGGATATGCTAGTCACAAGCTTCCAGGGCTTCCAAACGAAGCCAGTGACCGCTCAAGCTCTATTCCAGTGCACACAAGACCATGAGGTGTACTTGCAGGCATTCGTCCGAAGGTTCTTGTGACTAAGAGCCTAGGCGCCAACGGTGCCTAATGAAATCGTCATTGAAGCCATGATCAAGGGGCTCCAACCAGGATCGATAGCACAATATTTTGCAAGGAAGCCACCATAGACCTTGGAGAAGCTTCTCTAGAAGATGGATGAGTACATCCGAGCTGATAATGATTTCCGCCAGAGAAGGGAGGAAGCTTACAGATATTCTGAGATGACTAGGGGCTTCGAAGGAAGACTCCACTGTGACACCCCAGTGTCACCTAGGGTTTCTCTCAAAGTGCTAACCCATGAACCATCATCTTACGTAAACCAAATTTAAGTATGAACATCAAATGGACTTAAGAATAAAGGATCCACCAAGCATATACTTACAAGTATCATGTTCAAAACAAATGGGTTTTTCAAAAGGCAAAATGTGCAACCCCAACAAAAACCCTAATTGAGCCCTATGAGCAAAATTCAAGAGAATCGAGAAAAGGGTATGAAAAATTAAAAATCATGGCTTGGGCCAATTATAAACATTGAGGTATATTTAATAATCAACAATAAAGATTGAAGAAGCTTGGCCAAAATAATTCAAATAAAACCCCAAGTAAGCTTCTCATGTGGGGACTCAATAGGAAATTCTGAATTTCAGAATTCTGAATTTCAGACCTTGAGCCAAAGATCAAGCGTGTTCACCTTGATCCCTAACTCAAATCCTAATGACCCCATTAACAAAAACGTGCCTAACTAACCCCTCTGTCACCTGCCAGAAGATGGCATTGGGACGCGTGCCTCGGACACGTCAAACCAGAGATTTTCTCCCTGTGTGCGGCAGTGAGACAAACCAGATTTCTTCCCTCTCTATCTCCTAAACCAGTCAACCGAACCTGCTAGCCTCCACACATAAACGACAAGGGACCTGAGAGGAAGAGATCTCTCAATGGGATTATGGCCAAAATCACCAAGATTTGGAGCCAATCCGCACTTGAACTCGACCTCTCTCTACGCTGCCTCGTG
This sequence comes from Zea luxurians, assembly GCA_029449295.1. Taxonomy (NCBI): domain Eukaryota; kingdom Viridiplantae; phylum Streptophyta; class Magnoliopsida; order Poales; family Poaceae; genus Zea; species Zea luxurians. Next base: position 41,517,228 of record JAOPSE010000022.1, on the reverse strand, counting down.
CTCGACGCTGTGCCAGGCACCAGAGCGCGCACTGGCGTTCGTCGCGCACGCCCCGAGCGCTTGTCAGAGCCCCGCCCCGGCCGTGCTCGCCTGCGCCTATAAAGCCTCCCCGGGCGTGCCTCACTTCACCCCGTGCTCACTATCACCGGCCAGCCACCCCTCCTTAGCTCCGGCAAGCTCTTTTCCGCCCGCCATTGCCGCCAGAGCTTTGGCCACCGTGGCCAGCCCGCTCCAGTCGCCCCTAAGTCGCGCCGGTGCTTCGGTTAGTTCCGCCATAGGCCCGTGAAGCTCCCCAAGCCCTCGGACCCGGCAGAACTTCACCGTAAGCCCGAGATCACCCTCGCCGGACTTCGGTCGCCCGCCTGCGCGCGTGGACCAAGCTCTCCGGTGAGCCATTCTTCAATTCCTCGCGCGCACACCTTCCTTGATCCCTGGTGAAGCTCTCTGACCCGTTTGATTGGTCAATTACGCCCTAGATAGGCCAGACTCCTCGCCGCCGACGAGCTCCCCCGCCTGTGCTCGCGGACCAGCCAAATCCGACCACCCCCGACAACGACCCACACATCGTTGTGATCCCCGAGACCTCCCCTACGTCCTCGACCACCTCACCGGAGCAATCTCGCTGCCGGTAAGCCCCTCCGCCCTTTCTTCCGCCGTGGGCACTGTTCAAACTGGGGAAAGGACCTTGGGTTAGGATTAGAAGAACCCGGGGGGTTTTCTGCAATGTCAGTGTCTCATGTGAATAGTAGCCCAGGGACTAATTCGTGAGGAAAAACTTGAAATACCCGCCAGGGACCCCAGTGCAAAGTAGTTTTCCCTTTTATCAATTATGTTAATCTTTTTAAATAACCAGAGAACTTAGAAAATCCATAACATGATGAATTCTTAATCAAAAGTTATCAAACTAATTTTGCTAGATCCTAAATATTATGAACTATCATTTAAAAATAATAAACCCTATGCTTTCTGTTCTAATTTTTAGAGTTTAAAATTAAAAACAGAAACTGACCAAACCTTGTTTAATTAAGGAAAATTAGTTTTGCTTCTGTGCTGAACCTAAGAAAATTTGTAGATGTTCAACCCTCATTTAAGCACTGTTTAAAAATAGTAGGAACCCCAGTATTGAAGAATATAGTGTAGATATCCATTTAAAACCATTTCTGCCCAAAACTTAGTAAAATCAGAAAGGCATTAGAAATTAATGAACAGTGAGTGAAATTATTTTTCCTAGTTTGCTTAAGTAACAGAGAACCTAAGAAAAATAAAGAGACCTTTAGTCTAGATCAGTTTTTAAATAAAATGTTTTATTTAGCATTATTCCAAATGGAAATTAATTATTAAAATTACAAAACCAGACCCAAAATTGATAATAAAAAAATCCAGTGGACTCATAACCACTAGGACCCCACTGCAAAAATAAAGAACACCCTAGCCCATCATTTTAAGTAGGGTAAATAAGTGTAATATGATAATGAGGCATTTTCTAAATAAATCATGGATAACCCATAATAATGCAATAATGGGCAAATAAAATTTTGCTAGGTCAATAATGAGATAGGCCACCAGAGAAAAATACAAACCCATTAAAAAGATGCAAATAATACCTATTGCTAATATTTTATAAGAAAGGCCATTTAATCCAATTAATGCATACCACCCCTTCCCTTAAACAAAAAGATGCCAAATTTCAGAATGATTGCTCTTGCACAAAATAGAAGCTAAGAAAAATCAGAAATCTGTTGTTTGATATTTTTCAAATATAGTGGTAGTAGAAAGCACCCCTTTGGCTAGAAACTTGAGAAAACTCTAGTAAGATAATTAATAGGTAATAGTGACTAGAAATTTGTGTCAAGTCATGTTATAGCACCTAAAAGCCAGCAAAAATAAATTTTAGAGGATTACCTACTGTTAAGTAATAGTTGTAGTTCAAAGCACCCCTTCTGCCCTAAAATTTGGTAATTTTGTCCAGAGAAAACCATTCACTTTCTGATCCCCAAATTTTGAGACAGAGAATTATACACCAGTAATAAGCCACTGTAATTTTTACAGAAGTTTTGGAATTTTATTAAAACAACTTGTAGTTCAAACCCACTCCAAAAACTTGAGGAGAATAAAGAAAAAGGAAGAAGAAATAAACCTCACTCCAATGAGTCTAACTTGAATTCTTGTCAAAACTCACTAAGGCTTAAAAGGAATTCAGTGGAACCCCAAAATAAAACCTACCACTTACCTTAGCTAAGTTTGATCCAATTTACCAAGTATACCACCCAAAAGTCTTACATAAGTAAGGTTTAACCTTGTCTAACTCAAGTAGATCATACACCATCAAAAGTCGTAATTTCTAAAGCACATGTCATATCGTATCATGCATATATCTTACGCAATGCTTGTAGGTTTGTGATGTGCACTTAAGCGTAGGAGTTGCTTGAAACCTCTAGTTGCATGAACTTAGGATCCCTTTTTTTGAGATGAATACTAGTATGCTAGGTCGAGTAGGTGCTTGCTAATCAGGATCTCAGTAGAAGTCGAATGATTTTTCTAGCACTCGCGCGAGGTCAGGAATTGATTGTATTCATCTTGATAACGGGATTTATGATAGTCTAGGGACTTGGATCCAGGGAGGATGCCTTGTCCATGAGACGGGAGAAAGGAATTAAGGATTAATGTGTGGATACCTGAGTCAAGCGTTTGAACGTACTAAGCACATGCCGGGAAAAATGGTAACCGGTAAACTTAGTACCTAAGTGAAGCCGGGCGCGGACTTTATCCCTCATGCGACCTGAGACTGGGTCTCCCATGCTAGCTATGGTGGGTACAAGTGCGGTCACTGCACGGCGGCAGCCGGGGTCAGTGGAGCATTGTATGCCAAGACGGTGAGGCCTGGACGCGAACGGGGAATCGATGGGGACGGTTGTCATGTGTGGGGTCAGAGTACCCTGACATGCCGTGTGTTTAGGTTTACCTTGCAAGGTTAAAACTCGATTCGAATCGTCTGCTTCTTGCAGCTAATGAGACTGCTTGACCCCTTGTACTGCATCGAGTAAGAAGTGAAATGAGGTTACATGAGATAACTTGTTGATTGAACTAAATGCTTGTTACCATGTATGCTTAGAAGAGGCAAACCTAGCTAAGATAATGATGCTAGAATTTGAAAAGTAAAAATGGAATTTAGAAACAGCTAGTGCTTTTAGCAAACCAACCCCCCCAGCCAGACAGCTGCATAGTCTAGAGGTAGAGGAGTAGACTCCTCACACCGGGTAAGTCTAGCTGAGTATTAGTATACTCAGCCTTGCTTGTGGCATAATTTTTGCAGGTACCATTCAAGAAATGGTTGATAGTGTGACTTGGCCTACCACCCTACCACCGGGTTGGACGGTCGAGTGGGATGCTGCTCTGGCAGGAGAGGAGCATGAGGAGTAGTGGGCTAGGCCTTGCCCATTTCCTCAATACCGACGACATCGATTATCCGCTGCATTTTATTTCGTGAACTCTTATTTTGCACCTCAAAACTCCGATCCATGTAATAACTCAACACTTAATTTGAGGTTTCCTGTTTTATTGTATCTCTTCTGTGACTCACCTTCGAGTGAGATTGTGGAATTTGATCCTGGTTAAGTGGCTCTATCAGACTAGATCTGAGGGACTGACAGGTTATTCTGGTTTAAGTGTGTTACGGCCCCTGAAGCGTGACTTAGGCACTTAAGATGGAATAATTCGGGTGGTTCCGCCACATCCACCCCAGGCATGTCAGAACGATCCACAATCCCAACACAAATAATGACAGGGCAAATCATACCTAGAGCAGCCAGCAAAGCTCACAATCTTTGGGAATGCAGCAAACTTCTTACAGGCCACTAGCCCTAAGAGGTAGAGGGGGGAGTAACTTCAGAGGAAGGTTTGGTACTCAACCCAGGAGATTATTCTACTTATTCTGTGGGGAGGATAAGGGACACACGACAAGGACGTGCCAAGTCATGATCCAAAAGCAGAAGGAGATCACTGAAGCCGAAACATGGCAGAACTAGCCGAAGCAGGTCTTGCATACTGCTTCGTGCTATTCCCCATATATCCCTGAGTATGTGGGCAATCAGCAACCTACGATGTCTGTTGCTTTGGCGAGTCATTCCCAAGCTTCTTGGGCTCAGTTGCCACCACCATCACCAATGGCGCCTACCTTGGTCCATAACCAACAGCCAGAAGGGCATCGCCAGGCACAGCAACAACTCGATACTCGGGAGGATTTCGAAGCTCGCACAGTCAACAACATTGTACCCGAGTCAAGGCACATCTACTAAAGGTAGCACATCGCTTCGACTAGAGAGTGTCCTAATCCAATGTATTTTTACCTTTTTGCCTTTATACTTTATCCTCAAAAGACAATACAAGGAGGTTTAACCTTCAGCTTGATGTAATAAGTCTGTGGTTACACCATCGAGTGTAACAAAAAAAGGATCAAGAAGTTCCAAAGTCATTCCTAAGGGAATGCAGAGCTAAGTTACCACGTAAGTGAAAGGTGAAGAAGCTCCAAAGTCGTTCCTAAGGGGATGCAGAGCTTAAATGCCACCTAAGTCAAAGGTGAAGAAGCTCCAAAGTCGTTTCCAAGGGGATGCAGAGCTTAGCTCCAAAGTCGTTCCTAAGGGAATGCAGAGCTGAAATACCACCTAAGAAAAAGGTGAAGAGACTCCAAAGTTGTTCCTAAGGGGATGTAGAGTCTTATCTTTTACGATTCGTGCGCCAACATCATTTGCATCGTGCCATCACATCATATTGCATCATGACATCGCATCATACACCATTTTGCATCAACAAAAGCAGTGAAAAAAACGAGAATTCCTGCTTCAGTTTCGGCAAAGACTCATGAAAGAGAATTAAAGACGCATGGTCCATGCTTGAGACAGTACTGCCATGTGAAGTTTGTGCTTCCGACAATACTATTCCTACATAACGTCTACACCAAGAATCAAACATCATACAGTAGCTTCGGCAAAGAAGGGGGATTTCTTTCTGAAGTGTGAAAAGAAGGGAAGGTGTTTTTTCGCCGCCGGCTCAAAAACGGTATGTACGAAGGTTCCACGCTTCATAAAGAAATATATTACATCAACATACATACAAATTGTTTACAAGTGTTTCTTACAAAACCAGGAATCATGTTCAAGGACATTAATCTAGCAAAAATACAAAGTTTTAGTCTTCCCTAAGGACTTTATCGGTAGCTTCGTTCAAAAGCCTGTCGACAACTTCATCAATAGTGTCATTAGCAATTTTAATTATATCGAGCGCCTCTTTGACGGATGGGTCAACTTCAGGGTTATATGGTTCGGGAGGTGGAGAAAGCTCAGCTGCATTGAAACAAAAATATCTATCAGTGTTGAAGCTGAGAAACTTACGAAAATGAGTTAAAAAGTGCATACCTATAAGTCTAGCCCGCTCGGCAGCTTCTTCTAAAGCATCATGAGATTCTTTCTCATTTCTTTTAATAGCTTCATCAACAATTTCTCGTCCACCCTTCAGCCATAATTTAGAATAAAATTTTCCACCTAAGGTAGTAGCTTCGGCTGAAGGGTTTCTAATATCATCAGCTGAGAAGGCGAAGTCTGGCTAAGCTACAGCCTTAGCATGCTCGCAGCCAACCTTCTCCAAGATGGACACAGCCCCACGGGCACTAGTGAAGGCACAAAAGTCCCCTCTATCGCTAAGAACTTCCTTGAAAGCTTCGACTTCGCCATTTATCCATTGAATGACTTCATCAGGATTTCCACGAATGAATTTCTGCTCGGAGGAATATGCTCCAACTTTAGAAAAGTTGTTCTTTAGATTTTTAGCGCATTCCATGGATATTTCATAGCATTTTTCCTTGGCGGCACGAAGCTCATCGACATTCTTCTGTGCTCTTGATCTTTCAATTTCACATATTTCGTGCTTCACCAATTCAACATTAAAGTTCTCAGTTGCTTCGGCAACTTTCTTCTTTAGCTCTTGTACTTCGGCTTCATGAGCTTCAGCTTGAGCAGAAAGCCTGGCTTCGCTGGATTTTAATCTTTACACTAAAGAGAGTAGGATTTTATCCTTCTCAAGAGCTTCATTTCTTAATGTAATGACCTCTGAACAAAGGTTTCCAAGCGCTATTTGGCAGCTCTCATCCTCTGCATCCTTCTGGGCTTTTAGAGCCTTGCTTAGAATCAAGCCCTGGAAAACAAAGAGTGAACACATAATGACGATAAGAAATACCACAAAAATAGTTTATTGTAACACAAATTGCAAAATAATAAACCAAAATATACAAACCTTCTGGCTGTTGTAGGCAAGGCTATCTGCAAGCTGATCCTTGGTCATCGCAGACAAGCCGAGTTCAAGCTTCGGATACCCCATGTTATCCATCATTTCACGACAAACATTGATCTCTTTACCGTCAAGTAGACAATAGAGGAAATCATCATCGTCATCTCCTCCATATACCAAGGATCCCTGGGGGTACTTCATCTCCTTAGCATAATGCTCGGTTTCGGCAACTTGCTCTGCTGATAGTTGTTTTCCTGAAGCATGTCGAACAATAAAGTTCAAATTACTCTTGGGAGGTCCTTCAGGAGCAGGTGCCGAGGGTTTTTCTGGAAGGTTCTCTTCCACAAGATTTTTTGGTGTAGTTTCCAAAGGTCCCGCCTCAGCATGAGCAGAAGTACTGGCAGTGATTATCTCTGTGGCATCTTCAATTTTGCCGCCAGAAGCTTCGCAGAAGGAGGCGGCGTTTTCACAGATTCTAAAATAGCTTCCAAAACACTAGCCATCCTCCTCTTCCTCGGAGTTCCTGGAGTAGCTGATAGCTTCGGCAACGCTGTCACCATCATCTTAGGCTGTTCTAGTACTTTTTCTGCTACCTTTTCTGATTCCGGCTCCCTGTCCGGGTCTGCAATGGCTTCAATAGGAATAGCAAGATCGGTCTCTCTAGCTAGGGGGGTTGTTTCTGCCATTTCAATTAACTTCGACACATCTGCCATCTCGATGCGCCTCGGTCTACGTGTCAAAACCTTGATTTTCTTTGTCTTCGACACACCAGTAGATGTCGAAGTAGTGACTTTCCTTTTTCTCCCTTGCTTTTGGATGGGATAGTAGTAGTCTGGGTAAACGAACCCAATAACGTCAAACACTCTATTCAACCTCTTTTTACCACGAGCGTCGAAGGCAGCCGTCATAGCTTCATCTTCTACCCTCGAGTACGCTCCAAGTAGTTCATCACTTGTTGCCTCTATAACATCCAGCCAATCATCATTTGGCTCATCGAATTGGTTTCTAAACCAAAAAGTATACTTAAGATAAACCAAGCCACCCTGGCTAGAGCCAGCGGCGGCATCCTTCGGCATTTCCCATTCGCTTGCAAGAGGCCATACTTTATAAGCAATATGCTCTTGAACTAGGTCTCTTATGCCAATATAGGTGCATACGGTGTTGAAAGAAACTTAGCACGCTTGTACTTCATTTCCAAGTGTGATGGATGGCCTTCTAATGCCGAAGCGTTACCATATAGGATGTTGGATAACGCCTTTCACATCTTCCCTCTGATTCAGGTCATTCTTCACGTAAAACCATTCCTTTCATCCAAGAACCTGGCCACTTCTTCTGTTATGTGGGCATAGGGTAATTTGCCTCAGACCGAGGCACGAAGCTATAACAACCAAAATTGTTATGATACTGTTCCTTTCCGGTTGCCTTCGTCTGATAAGACAGCTCATGAATCTCACATCTGGCTCCAGTCCTTGGCTCCTCATGGCCCATATAAAAACTCACACTCAAATAAGAGCTTCGTGGGTAATGTGATGAAGGTTTATCTCAAACGTCTTCAAAACTTTGACCAACATCTTGTGGGGCGGAAAGCGAAGCCTAGCTTTCATGAAGCTCCTAAGACTACCACTTCATCACCTTCTGGCAGGGGAACGGTGTCTTCTCCTCTAGCCCTCACTATAGACACATCATGAAAGTATTTGCCTTTCATCGCTTCAATTTGACCTTGTCTAATTGTGGATTTTTCAAAAACAATGTGGCTTGGTCTCTGCGGTCGATCTTTAGCATTTTCATTCTCACTCTCAACATCGAAGCTTTCACTGTTGCTTGAATCACCAGATAGTCCAACTAACATCTCGTTGGTGATCTTCTCTATGTTGGTTCTTTCCATGGCTTCGTAGAAGCCAGCGAGTGTGGGATCAATGCTTTTCTTATCCTCAGCCATTTCAGTGATGGTCACGACAGAAAGCCGAAGCTCACAAACAATTGCACTCACAGAACATGAAAACTAAAATGACAACTACAGCACGAAAGCTAGATGACATGAAAAATATTTGCGACACAGCCTTCTATATATATACTCAGAGCCCCACAGCTAGGTGGGTCCCATGGTTCAGAATGATTCACTATTCTAGCGAAGGGGAGGTGTTTTTTCAGACCTTCGGCTAAAGGCCTTCGTTCACGTCACAGTCTGAATTTGTTACATAAAAACAAATTAAAACTACAAGGGGCTACTGTTGGGGGCCTTCCTCTCCCAAAGGTCCTCAAAAACATAATTAACCATTTGTTTTCAGCATAAGCTATTACAGGGAGCTTCATCTTTAGGATGCAAGTCTTTTCCTCATGATGAAGGCATCCGAGATGAAGATATGATCTAAGGATGATAAGAATAAATGCCGAAGCTATTGCCAGATTGACAGCTTCGGCTCGTGATGGAGATGAAGTATGATGATGATGCTGACCGAAGGGGAAAAGACTACTTAGTCCTTAATGACTTATATTACGATCATAAGTGAATATTGGGGACATAAATGTACTTTTACCCCGGCTGCGTCCCGTGCCTATAAATAGATGAATAGTAGCACCGTACTGTTCACACTGATTTGTAATCTCCCTCGCATCAACACCTTCGAGCAAGCTGAAGGTATCATTGTAATATAGATCTTGTTATTATTCATGCATGTTCTATGGAATGCAAATATGAATGGATCAATGGGATACACTTGTTGTTTTTGTCTCTTTGCATTCTCGCTTATCTATAAGATGATGAAGGCATGTCCTTCGTCTGATGATCATTATGTCCATGAGGAGATGATGCTTCGAAAGACGAAGGTCCTTAATACTTAACAAATGGGTTGTCTTGTTCTTGATTCACAGCATTTGAGAACAAGTGATCAACATCGTCTTGATCTTGATCCTCATCCTCTTGAGCCATTTCCTCATCTTGCGTTGGTGGAGATGTTTGTATGGAAGATGATAACTGATCTTGTGCTTGTGAAGGCTCTTCGGGTTCTTTTGGACACACATCTCCTATGGACATGTTCCTTAGCGCGACGCATGGAGCCTATTCATCATCTAATTCATCAAGATCAACTTGCTCTACTTGAGAGCCATAAGTCTCATCAAACAAAATGTCATAAGAAACTTCAACTAATCCAGTGGACTTATTGAAGACTCTATATGCCCTTGTGTTTGAGTCATAACCAAGTAAAAAAATCTTCTACTACTTTAGGAGCAAATTTTGAATTTCTATCTCTTTTAATAAGAATAAAGCATTTGCTCCCAAAAACTCTAAAATAAGAAACATTGGGCTTTTTATCGGTGAGAAGTTCATATAATGTTCCTGAGGATTCGGTGAAGGTAGAGTCAGTTGATGGAGTATCAAGCGATGTTAATCGCCTCCACTTAAAACCGATCCGGTGTCTTGTACTCATCAAGCATGGACCTCGCCATATCCAAGAGAGTTCTATTCTTTCTCTCCACAACACCATTTTGTTGAGGTGTGTAGGGAGAAGAGAACTAATGCTTGATGCCCTCCTCCTCAAGAAATCCTTCAATTTGAGAGTTCTTGAACTCCGTTCCATTGTTTCTTCTAATCTTCTTAATTCTTAATCTGAACTTATTTTGAGCCCGTCTCAAGAATCTCTTTAAGGTCTCTTGGGTTTGTGATTTTTCTTGCAAAAAGAACACCTAAGTGAAGCGAGAATAATCATCCACAATCACAAGACAATACTTACTCCCGCCGATGCTTATGTAAGCAATTGGGTCGAATAGATCCATGTGGAGTAGTTCAAGCGGCCTCTCGGTTGTCATGATGTTCTTGTGTGGATGATGAACTCCAACCTGCTTCCCTGCTTGACATGCGCTACAAATCCTGTCTTTCTCAAAATGGACATTGGTTAGTCCAAAAATGTTTTCCCCCATTAGAAGCTTGTGAAGATTCTTCATCCCAACATGAGCAAGTCAGCGATGTCAGAGCAAGCCCATATTAGTCTTAGCAATTAAGCAAGTGGGTTCAGCATTTTTGCCATTGAAATCAACTAAATATAGCTGACCATCTAACACTCCCTTAAAGGCTATTGAATCATTACTTCTTCTAAAGACGGTAACACCAACATCAGTAAATAGACAGTTATAGCCCATTTTACATAATTGAGAAACAGAAAGCAAGTTGTAATCTAAAGAATCTACAAGAAAAACATTAGAAATGGAATGGTCAGGAGATATAGCAATTTACCAAGTCCTTTGACTAAACCTTGATTTCCATCCCTGAATGTGATTGCTCTTTGGTGTGATACCCAGTATATTAAAAAGGAAGTCAAACCTTTTTTTGTTGCCATGTACCATTGGAAATTTAGAGTCTACAGAAGTGAAGATCTCGTTTAAACGATATAATTTGAGTATTCATTCTCCTAAATCGGTGCATAGAGGTGGGAAAGGAATGTAGGCCGTTGGATCCGAATTAGGGAGTCATCGGAGGCATCGCTCTCTCCTCTACCCTAAACCCTAGAGCCGCCCCGCTCTTCCCACGTTTGCAGCCGTCCCCCCCCCTCTTCCCACATTGCAGCCGTCCCCCCTTCTCCCACATTGCAGCCGCCCCTCTCCTCCCCCATTGCAGCCGCCCCCTCTCCTTCCCCAATATTGCAACCGTCCCCTTCCCCTTCCCACTTGGGCTGCTGCCCTTCCATGGAGGCTTGGTGAGAAGAAGAAGAAAGGGGAGGAAGGAAAGAAGGAGGAGTTCAAGGGGGATCTCGCTTTCCATTAGGTAATTCGTGATTCTTGATTTCGAAGACTATCCATTACTCCTAGAACAAATGTCGTCGTGCTGTCCTGCTTTGGTGTGGGCGGGCAGCAGTAGTGCCGGCTGTTTTTGCAATTTTTGCGGGGTCAATTAGCTATAATATATGTAGGATTCATGAAGAGAATTATCATATCATTCCATAGAGTACTTGTACGTCGAATTTGGTGGAATATTCTAGAAGTTATTGAGTTTCGAGGGTGGTGAGGTTGCTGTCCAAAAACAGAACGCAATGTCTGTCTTGTCGGCTGTTTGAGACTGCTAAGACGTCGAAATTTAATTATCTTTTGAATACAAAACTTGTAGAGAATGTTGTGTACATGCTTCCAGAGTTTTTGTTTGATACCATTGTCATTATAATTTTAAAGATACAAAATTAACAAGCAGCAATGCTGCTATTTGGCGGGTGGTAGGGAGGAGTGGTTGTTCACGTCAATCTTGAGGTTTGTGCGTAGGAGCGATGTTGACTATTAGCAAATGCTATGTGAATGTTTGTACTAAGTTTTATACCCACAACAGGTGGTGGGGCTCCGGATCGTACGATGAAGGCAAGTAAATGCAGTGGTGGTTTGCTACTGTTTGGTTTGCATCCTAAGCCCTGTCATTGAGTATGCATAAGTATTAAATGTGTTAATCATTTAATTCTATGATGAGGTTTTATTTGTTCGAAAGTATTAATGCTCAATTGTCTAATAATGTGGATGATCATAATTTGGGAATGGTATATGTGGTTGATTCAGATCTTTGATGAAGTTAAAGTGTCTATTTTAAGCATGTTATATGAAGTGAAGTGTTGTTGGCATGTCATGCACATTGCATCATTCATCTTGCATTTGAAGTTATGTCGTGATCTTATGGTCCGACCGTACCGATACTTTTTAGCATTGTACGTTGCCCAAGGAGGGGTATAGTGTGGTTTCATATCCTTAGAGGTATGAAGATAGAAGTCATCCTTGCATTTGCAGTCATTTGCACTCATGAGGTATATATGAAGCGTGACATTGCTATGTTACTCTTGTGGTTTCTAGCTGCAAGGTGTGGTAACTTGGTGTGTGGTATATTGTATTCGTGCTGCACTTTGATAATAAGAAGAGGGTTGTGAAATCAAGTGGTGGTAAAACAATGTTGTTATGTGGTCAAATAGTTTGATATTAGTTTACTTGCTGAGATGTGTCATCTCACTCTTGCATTACTCAATGCAGGTACTTGATTCATGTTGGGAATGAGGGAAGTAGCAGCACGTCCACCTTCACTCTTATAATAACGCTGCTCAGTCGCAGCCAGGATTTAATTAAAAACCCCATGTCAAAGGATTGTTTTTTAACTAGTCGTGTGCACTGGTTAATTTAGTTCATGTCATTATGGATATCTCTCCTTTTTGCTAGCAGAGTAATAATGCTTAGTATGTTTTCTTATTATGATATATGTTTATACACTGTTGCTTCCTCGTTTATGCAATTTTTTCAAAGGAGATGCTGTCGAAATTTTATACCAGACTGTTGGAAGTGTAGTTTTAGTAGCACCTCGGGGTGTTTGTGGACCTTGGGGTGTTACAGTTGGTATTAGAGCCTGGGCTTTATATTCTAATTTGAAGATAAATTTGACACACTTACACATATAGGAAGGGTATGGGTTCGTATATCTTTCATGTTAGTATTTTAAAGTATAGATGACTAGAATTTCATTGCTCCAAATTCCTTTATGGTATGATGGGATATGTGGTTAACGACTTAATGCTTGATATGATGTTACTACTATTCAATATTGGTTTCTTGATGTGGTTGTTATTGAAGTTATTATGCAAGTGAAGCTACTAATGTACTTGTTTTATATACATATTGTCATGACGGTTTTTTTGGATGCATTGTTTTGAATTCTCTAAGCTATTACCATCATATATTTATATATGCTTGACTATGAATGTTTTTTTTTCCAAATGGATTTTTTCTTTGGGTTCTAGTACTTGTAGGACCAATTGTTTATTGAGTTTGTGTATAGTGGGTTTAATCTGGCTTGGTGTGGTGTGAAAACACTATAATTTTAGTTTTTATGATGTTGTTGAGTCTGATTGACTGTTGGGTTAAAACCCAACATATCAATGTAATATTTCCATGGATGCAATGCTTTATGCCTCACCCCTTTTGGCTAGTGTGGCTACTTGCCAACTTGATCTTAGCATACAATAGGTTTGTCTGTATAGAGCAAAGGCAATGTTGAACTGTCTATGAAATCTTGAGACTGGTAGAACTCAAGTGAATTGTAAGATGACGTGGATAGATAAGTCCAACCATGTTTACCTTATAGGTTTTCTTATGGTATGCAACCTTATTTTTAATAATAAATAGGGTGGTTTCAAGTGGATTTTATGTCTATATTATAGTTGAAAGGGCGTGCATGTTTTCCTTCTATGGTTTGTTTCAATAGCCATAAAGGCTATGCATAATTTTTAGTTGCTGCAGGCTAGTCATGTGGACGATATTGACAACCCATTTTATTTTTTATTTTTTATTCACCGACAATATATGGTAGTTTGATTTTTAATGATCAGTTTCGCTATGCATGCTTGTTGAATCATTATTTGGACCGCTTTATCTTAGACGAAGTCAATGCTTAACTAGGAGTTGCTTATGTTTGTTAGTCATCTATCTCTATAATGATGTGGTTGTTGCATCAGAATGAGATCTTTTTATATGAATGATGCTTTGATAGATCATGTATGTCTACTACTTTAAATGCATCCTGTGATATCACGAGGTACAAATTGTTCAAATGCTAGGAGGTTTTGTTGTATATGAGGTTAATCAAGGTAGTTTGGTTATGTGGATTATCTTATTGAAGTCCAATTACCCCTGTTGAGCATAATATTGTGTTATTATTTTAGTGTTGAATGTAATATTTATGAAGCTTTTGCATGAGTCCATGTCAAGAAGAACATCAGTTTTTCTTGTTGTTATCCCTTCATTGCTTTATGAGTATTGCAAATTTTATCTCTTTTGAGAGAAGAAAAAAAGACGTTATATGACATGAGCACCATTTGCTTCATGTCAGCAGAATAGTTTTGGAGGTCTCTAGTAGTTGGATTCTAATGTAACAACAACCATGTTTTATAGTGCTTGAGGGTGATATGTCAGGTGTTTCATACATTGATGATATAGGGATGTTTGACCTTAGTGACATTAACAAACGAGGTTGTCGAATTTGTTGATTGTTGTGCTTAGTGTTCTAACCTATTTGGTGAACTGTTGTTTAAAGACTTTGTGGAGTTGCATCCAAATTTGGTAGTGGGAAATCCTAGTGCTAATTGCACCCGACAATGTCTTGGGTTTCATTTTATATTGTTTTTTATTTGCTGTTAAGGTGTGTTGTTTTCTATGATAAAATAGTCCGAGTTAGGGGTTTTCCTATGAAAAAAACCCTCTTGAAGATCACATCAAGACAACTAGTCTACTATATGAGCTTATTTAGGGTGTTTGACCGAGTTTTACAATTGGTGAATGCTTTGATTTGTAGAAGTGACAGAATTCGATGATGAATTCTTTTGAGGAGGTAGAGTGTCACATCCCAAATAAAAACATTAACTGTGTTTTTTTTCTAAAATGCTTGGAGTTGACCAAAAATTGACCTTTTGATTCATTGCTCTGATGACCGATTGGGAGCCGTGGTTGCGTAGATCTTGTTGAGATGCATTTTTTTTGTTTGATTACTCATACACATGATTTGAGGTACGGACAAGTCTAGAATGAGTTGTCTAATCTGGGCCTTTGGATCCTAAATAATTAGGGTTTTTAGCTACCAATCCCTTCTCTTTTCTTTCATTCTTTTCCCTCCCTACGGCAGCAACAAAGGGAGCAGCAACCGCTGCCATCACCCATTTTCACCATCACTTGGAGCACAGCAGCCGCCACCATCTCCTCCATTGCTGGATGTTGCCGCCACCCATCTAGGAACAGGCCGTCGTCCAACTAGGAGTGGAGGGAATTGAGTTCATTTTTCCCAAGGTAATACCATTGTACAAGCTCCTGATCACTCCCCTATCATTTTGTTGGTGTGGATTAACGCGACTGCTGCTAGTGGGTGTTCTGTTCTATTGCATGTAGTTGTACTCTAGGGCATTTTTTGGGATCTTTAGATTCCGATTCTAGGTAAGTTACAATGGAATAATTTGTAGAGGATCTTTTAACCATTTCAACAAGTATTTATTTACATTTTTTGGATGAGTATTAAGGGAGATATTAGCGTTTGAAGTTAGGTGTCTTGTTCTGTTCAGATTCGAATTTTAGAGGTGTTGTTTGGTTTTGGGAGTCATTTTAAAATTAGATGGAGGCTGAATCAGGTTTCACTTATCTGGAACGTTTTGTAGTAGGTTTCTTGACCTTTTCATACGATGTTTAATCACCCAGTTTGGTCTAAGCATTTGAGAGTTATGGGTTTTCTAAAACAACCTTGTTGGTGTCACTAACAGAATGAGTCTATAATCTTGTACGAAAGGGTAGACATAGAAGACGGTATAATTTGGCCTTTGTTTGAATATGAAAGTTTTTGATAATTTCATGATCTTTCCAAAGATTATTTGTTTGTAATTTTTATTGCATATTACTGGAGTTAGGCTGCTCTGAAGTTGTTGTCCCGTTGTGTCTGATCTTTAGGTGTCGTTATAACCACCAATAAATCGACCATGTTTTGATAGTTTCAGATCCCAAATTTGGGAATTCTCTTTAAGCAAAACTTTAAGTTCTTTGCAGTACCTTTTTAATGGGTATTTACTTGCAATTGTTTGTTAAATATATTGGGAGAGGTGGATGTCTGAACTTAAGTCGAATCTCTGATGTGCAGTAATTCAGGCTGAGTTTAGCTATAGGTCATGCTGATTTGAGGGGTATAAAGGGAAAATTTGGGTGCAACTTTATTGCAAAGGTCGTGGCCAATTTCCAAAACTTTCCAGTGTGTACTCGTTTGCAGTTTTCTATTGAGTATAGCAGGAGTTATAGGATTCTGAATTTTAGTTGTCCATTGTTTCTATCCCATCAGTTTTGCAACAAAAGAGTTGCATTGTTTTATCGGTTTGGAAACCAATTCCAAGACATTCATTATAATAAAGTTTTAGGGAATGTTATAATCTTTCTAATGAGTTCATATTTGAAAATTTTTGTTGGCTATAGAGAGTTATGAGGTTTTGAGTTTATGTGTCACGTTCCGTCAGTTTCTGGTGGCAGATCATGTATGTCGCCTTACAAGTCAAATTAAAAAATAGTAGATGGTAAAATTTATTTATACTTTGAATACGAAAGTTGTAGATCATGAAGTTTGAATGATTTTACAATATTTCTTGGTTAACATTGCTTTTATAGTGAGAGAGGTAGAAACAAAATGAACATTTGTGATGTTGATTGAAATTTTCTATTTAGGGATATTTTCATGGGATTTTGGTTTAGGCTATAGGAACACCATATGCATTGCATTCATATATATTCATTGAAGTACTTGCATATGTCAATGATGATTTGGTGTTAGGAAAGCTTTGTCCGAGGTACATTGGACCGTCTACTATCTTAGCCCGAGTTGGCAACTTGGATTATCACTTGCAATTGTCGAAATCTATGATAGGAGTATACCATGTATTCCATGTCTCTATGATTAAGAAAGTATTTGCGGAATCCGGATCATCAAATCGAGCTAGAGTTGATCCCTGTGTAGCAAGACCTGACTTTAGAGTGTCGTCTGTTGCGTATCTTAGAATCCTCAGAGCATGTCATAAGGAGAAGAACAATTAAGTATGTTAGGGTCATGTGGACTAATCAGTCTAAGCATGAGGCTACATGGGAGCTTGAGGAGCAGATGCGACAGAAGTACCTAGAACTTTTCGTTATTGGTGATTCTTATCTTTCCTGATCTTTCATGTGTCGTTTCTGTAGAAGCGGCGGAATTCAAGGGCAAATTCTTTTTAAGGGAGGTAGAGTGTGATACCCAATATATTAAAAAGGAAGTTAAACCTTTTTTGTTACTATGTACCATTGGAAGTCGGAGTCCGCAGATGTGAAGATCTCGTTTAAATGATATAATTTGAGTATTCATTCGCCTAAATCGGTGCATGGAGGTGGGAAAGGGATGTAGGCCGATGGATCCTAATTAGGGAGTCATCGGAGGCATTGCTCTCTCCTCTACCCTACCCTAGAGCCGCCCCCTCTTCCCACATTTGCAGCCGTCCCCCCTCTTCCCATATTTGCAGCTGTCCCCCCTCTTCCCACATTGTAGCCGTCCCCCCTTCTCCCACATTGCAGTCGCCCCCCTCCTCCCCCATTGCAGCCGCCCCCTTCCCCTTCCCATTTGGGTTGCTGCCCTTCCATGGAGGCTTGGTGACAGGAAGAAGAAAGGGGAGGAAGGAAAGAACTAGGAGTTCAAGGGGTGTCTCACTGTCCATTAGGTAATTCTTGATTCTTGATTTCGAAGACTATCCATTACTCCTAGAACAAATGCTGTCGTGTTGTCCTGTTTTGGTGTGGTCGGGCAGCAGTAGTGTCGGCTGTTTTTGCAATTTTGCAGGATCAATTAGCTATAATCTCTGTAGGATTCATGAAGAGCATTATCATATCTTTCCATAGAGTACTTGTGCATCAAATTTGGTGGAATATTCTAGAAGTTATTGAGTTTCGAGGGTGGTGAGGTTGCTGTCCAAAAACAGAACGCAATGTCTGTCTTATCGGCTGTTTGAGGCTATCAAGACGTCGAAATTTAATTATCTTTTGAATACAAAACTTGTAGAGAATGTTGTGTACATGCTTCCAGAGGTTTTGTTTGATATCACTGCCATTATAATTTTAAAGATACAAAATTAACAAGCAATGATGGTGCTGTTTGGTGGGTGGTAGGGAGGAGTGGTTGTTCACGTCAATGTTGGGGTTTGTGCATAGGAGCAGTGTTGATTATTAGAAATGCTATGTGAATGTTTGTACTAAGTTTTATGCCCACAACAGGTGGTGGGGCTTTGGATCGTACCTAGTACCATTTCGAATTCCAAGCGAAGGCAAGTAAATGCAGTGGTGGTTTGCTACTATTTGGTTTGCACCCTATGCCCTGTCATTGAGTATGCATAAGTTTTGAATATGTTAATCATTGAATTCTATGATGAGGTTTAATTTGTTCGAAAGTATTAATGCTCAATTGTGTAATAATGTGGATGATCATGATTTGGGAATGGTATATGTGGTTGATTCACATCTTTGATGAAGTTGAAGTATCTATTTTAGGCATGTTATGTGAAGTGAAGTGTTGTTGGCATGTCATGCATATTGCATCATTCATCTTGCATTTGAAGTTATGTCGTGATCTTATGGTCCGACCGTACCAGTACTTTTTAGTATCGTACGTTGCCCGAGGAGGGGTACTGTGCGGCTTCATATTATTAGAGGTATGAAGGCAGAAATCATCCTTGCATTTGCAGTCATTTGCACTCATGAGGTATATATGAAGCGTGACATTGCTATGTTACTCTTGTGGTTTCTACCTGCAAGGTGTGGTAACTTGGTGTGTGGCATATTGTATTCGTGTTGCACCTTCATAATAAGAAGAGGGTTGTGAAATCAAGTGGTGGTAAAACAATGTCGTTATGTGGTTAAATAGTTTGATATTATTTTAGTTGCTAAGATGTGTCATCTCACTCTTGCATTACTCGATGCAGGTACTTGATTCATGTTGGAAATAAGGGAAGTAGCAGCACATCCACCTTCACTCTTATAATAACGCTGCTCAGTCGCAGCCAGAATTTAATTAAAAAAACCCATGTCAAAGAATTGTTTGTTTTTTAACTAGTCGTGTGCACTGGTTAATTCAGTTCATATCGTTATGGATATCTCCCCTTTTTGCTAGTAGAGTAATAATGCTTAGTATGTTTTCTTATCATGATATATGTTTATACATTGTTGCTTTCTCATTTATGCAAATTTTCAAAGGAGATGTTGTCGAAATTTTATACCAGACTATTGGAAGTGTAGTTTTAGTAGCACCTCGGGGTGTTTGTGGACCTTGGGGTGTTACATTTGGGGATCATCATTTTTCTTATATGAGGAGAACATTCTTTTCTCCCCTGTCATGTGGTTTGTGCACCCGCTATCGATTATCCAACTTGTCCCGCCGGATGCATAAACCTACAAAACAAATTTAGGCCTTGTTCTTAGGTACCCAAACGGTCTTGGGTCCTTTTACATTAGAAACAAGCACCTTGGGTACCCAAACACAAGTCTTTGGACTCTTGTGTTTGCCCCCAACATATTTTGTAACTACCTTGTCTGATTTGTAAGTAATCACAAAAGATGCATGAAAAGTTTTGAATGAAATGTTGTGCTCATTGGATGTATCAACAATCTTTTTCTTAGGCATTTTGATATGAGTTGAATGTCTAGAGCTAGAAACCTCATTACTATACATAAAAGCATGATGAGAAACATAATGAGATTTCCTAGCATGAATTCTTCTAATTTTGTGCTCAGGATAGTTCTCAGGGTATAAGATGTAACCTTCCCTATCCTGAACCATGAAAGCCTTGTCCTTAATAAAGTTAGAAAGCTTGTTCTTAGGGGCATTAAGTTTGATGTTGCTTTGGCTTCCTTGTTGGAAACCAATTCCATCCTTAATGCTCGGGCGTCTCCCATTATAAAGCATACTACAAGCAAATTTAAATATTTCATTCTCTAGTTCATGCTCGGCAATTTTAGTAGTTAATTTAGCTATGTGATCATTTTGTTCTTTAATCATAGCAAGGTGATCATTCATAGCATCAATAATAACATCTCTACATCTAGTGCAAATAGTGACATGCTCAACAGTAGATGTACAGGGTTTGCAAGCATTCAATTCTTCAATCTTAGCAATTAAACTAACATTTTCAGTTCTAAGACAAGAAATTGAAGCATTGCAAATATTAAGCTCTTTAGCCAAGTTTTCATATTTTTCTACTTCAAGAGCATTAGCATCCTTTAGCTTAACAAACTTTTTATTTTCTTAACGAGCAAGTCCTCTTGGCATTCGAAGATATCATCCTTCTCGTTAATGGTTTCTATAAATTCATCAATCTTCTTCTTTTGCTCTTTGGTAAGATTTGCAAAAAGAGAGGTCAAATCATCATTATTATCACTAGAGCTACCCTCATTATCAGAAGTAGTGTATTTGGGGGTATCTCTAGAATGTACCTTCTTCTTTTTGCTATCCTTAGCCATGAGGCATTTGTGGCCGATGTTGGGCAAGAGAAGGCCTTTGTTGACGACGATGTTGGCAGCGTCCTCGTCGTCGGAGGAGTCGGTGGAGCTCTTGTCGGAGTCCCATTCCCGCCCCATGTGCGCCTCACCACCCTTCTTCTTGTTTTAGTACCTTTTCTTTTCCATCTTATTTTTCCCTTTCTTGTCGTCGTCCCTATCACTGTCACTAGTATATGGACATTTAGCTATAAAGTGACCGGACTTACCACACCTGTAGCAAATCCTCTTGGAATGGGGTTTGTAGTTCTTCCCCTTCCTTTGTTTGAGGATTTGCTGGAAGCTCTTGATGATAAGAACCATCTCATCGTTATCGAGTTTGGAGGTGTCGATTGGGAGTCTACTTGTTGGTGTATATTCTTTCTTCTTTTCTTTCGTTGCTTTGAATGCAATGGGTTGCACCTCGGGTGTGGAGGTGGCGCCTTGCTCTAAGTTGACAATATGTTTGGAGTCTTTGATCATAAGTTCAAAGCTCACAAACTTGCCCATTACCTCCTCAGAAGACATCTGTTTGTATCTAGGATCTCCACGGATTAGTTGCACTTGAGTAGGATTATAAAAAACAAGAGATCTTAGAATAACCTTGACCATTTCATGGTCATCCCACTTGGTGCTCCTGAGGTTGCGGACTTGGTTGACCATCGTCTTGAGCCAGTTGTACATTGCTTGTGGCTCCTCTCCTTTGTTGAGGACGAATCGACCGAGTTCTCCCTCGATCGTTTCACGCTTGGTGATTTTGATCACCTTGTCCTCTTCATGCAACATTTTGAGGACGTCCCAAATCTCTTTGGCACTCTTCAACCCTTGCACTTTGTTGTACTCTCGACACAAGGAAGCGAGGAGTATAGAGGTGGCTTGGGAATTGAAGTGCCTTATTTGGGCGGCCTCATTGGAGTCGTAATCCTCGTCGCCCACCTATGTTGCCTGTGCTCCAAACTCAACAATATCCCATATACTTTCATGGAGTGAGGTTAGATGGTGCCTCATTTTATCACTCCACATACAATAATCTTCACCATCAAAATATGGTGGTTTCCCTAGGGGTACAGAAAGTAAAGGAGTGTGTTTAGGAATGCAAGGACATCGAAGAGGCATCTTACTATACTTCTTACGCTCTTGGCGCTTCGAAGATGTGGACTCGGCAATGGAGGTGGAGGGTGAGGAAGAGTCGATCTCATAGTAGACCATCTTCTTCATTTTCTTTTTCTTCTTGTCACCCTTTTTATATGACTTGATGGAGCCGACGGATTCCTCCTTGTGTTGCTTTTGCTTGTCGTCGGCCTCCTTCGATAGAGTCCTTTCTTCGTTCTTCTTTCCCAAAGATCCGGTCTTTCCCCTTTTGGTATGTTCTCCCGACATCACTTTGAGTTGTTAAACTCTAATGAAGCACCAGGCTTCGATACTAATTGAAAGTCGCCTAGAGGGGGGTTGAATAGGCGAAACCTAAAAATTATAAACTTTGAACACGCACTTCACCTGGGGTTAGGGTTAGAAATAAATAATAGTGAATTCAGAGTGCGAAAGATAGTGCTTCTTGCTATGAGTTGCTCAATCAATGTGGATAACTTTGGGAGCTAACTCAAACCAATGTGAGCTAACTTTAAAGAGAAAGGAGAGGGGAGAAACAAATCAGATGGTGAAGATCAACACAAATGGACAAGGCGATTTGTTTCCCAAGGTTTGGTTTCAAAGAACCTACTCCCCGTTGAGGACGCCACAAAGGCTAGATCTATTTCAACCCTTCCCTCTTTCAATTGGTCACTTAGACCGGATGAGTGCTTCTTCTTAATCACAGGTCACTTAGACCCTGCAAGGATCACCACACAATCAGGTGTCTCTTGCTTGCTTTACAAAACACTTAGAAAGTTTTAGAAGGAGAAGAAGAAAGCAACAAAGCAACAAGTGCAATAAAAGAAACACAAGTCACCCTTTCTCAAGTCACTAAACACTTTTGATCACTTGACTTGATTTTGGAACTTGGAGTGGATTGAAGGCTTTGATTGTGCCTTTGGAGTGTAGTCTTTGCTCTTGTATTGAATGAGGAGAGTGGGGTGCTTGGATGGCTTGAATGGTGGTGGTTGGGGGTATTTATCGCCCCAACCACTATTCTAGTCGTTGGCTGACTTCTCTGTCAATGGACACACCGGATAGTCCGGTGGTGCACTGGACACTCCACTGTTCACTGTCCAATGAGTGCCACGTCAGCCGACCGTTGGGGTTTGGAGCTGTTGACTGTTGAAGACTTCTGTCCTTTTGGTGCACCAGACAGTGTGGTGGCACACTGAACAGTCAGATGTGACCTGTCGTCGCAGACTGTCTTCTGACTTTTGGTGCTGCAGACTGCGGGCGCAATCCCACAGTCGACTGTTGGCAGAGTCGACCATTGCTTCGAGAGTTCACTGGATAGTCCGGTGGCACACTGGACAGTCTGGTGATTTTTAGTGGATGAACCCCGAGAAAACCCGAGAGTGGCCAGTTCGCGAAGTGCTCCAGCCAAGGCACCGAACACTGTCTGGTGCACACCGGACAGTCCGGTGCGCCACTGGCTGCAGCAAGTTTGTTGAGGTCCAAACTTGTAGAATTGTTCTACGGTCATTTTCTTTGTATGTGTATATGAACTTTATGCACCTGAGAAAATATTAACTAGGCAAACTAGTTAGTTCACATGGTTTGTGATGGACATCAAACACCAAAACCGATTATAGGAAATGTTGAGGCCATTTCCTTTTCACTTATCGCTAAGACATGTGGTGGTGATTTGTTTATATGCCAAATATATGTCGATGACATAATATTTGGTTCTACTAAACACAAGTCTTGTGAGGAATTTAGCAGGGTGATGATGCAAAAGTTCAAGATGTCGATGATGGGTGAGCTGACCTACTTCCTCGAATTACAAGTAAAATAGCTTAAGGAAGGCATCTTCATCTCCCAAACAAAGTATACGCAAGATCTTCTCAAGAAGTTTGGGATGAAGGACGCAAAGCCCAACAAGACACCGATGGGAACAAATTGACACTTGGACCTCGACATCGGAGGTAAGTCCGTAGATCGAAAGGTCTATCGATCTACGATAGGATTCTAGATTTATTTATGTGCAAGTAGACCGGATATTATACTTTCCGTTTGCATGTGTGCTAGATTTCAATATAACCTCAAGGAAGGTCACCTTGTGGCCATGAAGCGAATTTTAAGGTATTTAGTTCATATGCCTCACTTTGAACTCTAATATCCTAAGGGGTCTACCTTTGACCTAATTGGATATTTAGACTCCGATTATGCCGGGTGCAAGGTAGATATAAGAGTACACTAGAGACATGTCAGTTTCTAGGAAGGTCCCTGGTGTCCTAGAGTTCACAGAAACAAAATTTTGTTGCCCTACCCACTGCCGAGGCCGAGTATACATATTGTCGTAGGTCAGTGTTGCACGCAATTAATTTGGACGAGGCAAACCCTCTGAGACTTTGGCTACAATCTGAGAAAAGCCCAACTCCTATGTGACAATGAGAGTGCAATCATCTTTGCGATAATCCTGTTGAACACAGCCGCATGAAGCCCATAGACATTTGGCATCACTTCCTAAGAGACCACCAGCAAAGGGGAGATATTGATATTTCCCATGTTAGCACTGATCACTAGCTAGCCAATATCTTCACCAAGCCTTTAGATGAGAGAAGGTTTTGTGAGCTATATAGTGAGCTAAATGTCTTAGATTCGTGGAACTTGGATTGATTTATAGCATACATGTGTTTATATGCCTTTGATAATGTTCTTTAAGCATAATTATACATTATTGCTTATTTTTGTGCTTAAGTTGTAGAATGTCATCCCCGAACCTCACAAGTCCTTGTGCGTTGATGCATATGTTGAGGGGGAGGATATGCTACAACTTGACCCTTTGAGACTAATGTTTTTGTTTGACTTGAGCTTATGTAGTCTCAAAGGAGGATTGAAAGGGGACATGTGGATTTGGACAAAGAAGAAGGCTTCTACTGCATAACAGTATCAATGTACTTTGTTCCAAATTTCCTTGGTTTTTCATTACCTTTTGCTCTTCATTTGCTATTTCTGATGAGACAATGAGGTTAAAGGCCACTAGTTTCTCCGTTTTGGTGCTTAATGCCAAAGGGGGAGAAATTAAGGCCAAAGCAACTAGATCAACCACCACTTACAATTTTGAAAGATTTTTTTGATCTCTAAGTCTTTTTGATCAAAACCATCTTAATTGAAAAGAGGAGTTCTCTTATTGCAAACTTACTCTCATATATGGGGATGGTTTTCTTATGAAAGAAATGGGGAGCTTTTGAGAGTTTTGATCAAAACAAGTGTTTGAAAATGGTTTGATTTGCAAAACCAAGAGTTTTGACTTAGAAGTTATAAAAATGAGTTTGATCGCAAAATTCAAACGAGTGGTGGCTAAATGATCCAAATATGCCAAATCCTATGAACTTCTACTGGTTTTAGTTTGGACTTCAATTTGCAATCTTTATCTCATATTTTGTTAAGTTAGTCAATTTTGAGATGCTTTTGGTGTGTTGGCATAAATCACCAAAAGGGGGATATTGAAGGGAAATGTGCCCGTGCACCATTTCTAGTTATTTTGGTGATTAAATGCTTAAACACCACATTGGACTAATCACTTTAATATGAGCAAGAGCATAGGGTCTAGGAAAAGCAAGTTGAAATCAACAAGTCAATATGATCTGAATTGAAGGGCCAGAAGTGCAACTTTGAGCGAACCAACATAAACATGAGGTTTAAATGTTTGGATAAGTTGCACACACCCTACTCTATGTTTCTTTCACTTTGTTTTGGCTACTAACTCAGTTTTGCAAAGAAAGTGCTTTTTGGACTCAGTTTTAGACATATTGCAATTGCTGGAGAAACTGAATGAAAAAGGTATGACCCCAACACTTAATCAATTGTTTTATGTGCTAATTATGTTTGTCTAAGTGCTAGTGAACATCTCAAGTCGAGCCAAAAGAAGTTGAAAAGGTTTGGTACAAAAGAGAAGATTTTGGGCTAGTCTGGGTACCACCGGACAGTCCGGTGGCCTGTACGGCCAACTCCTCAGCCTCGGGTATTTATGCTAAAAATCACCAGACGGTCTGAGCACATCATTGAATAGACCGGTGTGTTATCTCCAATGGCTACTTTGGCTTCCACCGCGATGTCCAATGGTCGACTAGGAGCACCGGACAGTCCGGTGCCCCCCACCGGACAATCTGGTGCCCCCAAAACAGGAAAGCGACCAATCAGGACGATTCGGTAACCATTACTGTGCGCTGTCTGGTGCACTCTGGAGAGTCTGGTGCACACACAAACAGGGAAGGTGTGGAGCTTCCAAATGAAGCCCCAATGGCTCCTAGGTCCCTTGGGGCTATAAAAGGGACTCCTAGGCGCCTAGTTGCAGCATCCAAGCATATCAAGAGCTGCACAACGTTACAATACGCTGCGACGATGCCTCCGAGTGATTCTCGAGAGATTTGAGCACTATTTTTGAGCTATAACTCTGTCACTATGTTCTTGTACTCTTGTGTTTGCATCTCTTGCATGTGTTGATGTGATTTGCTCTTGTGTGTGTGTTCTTTCTCCCCCTTACTTCGGTTTTGATTGTGATCATCTTGTAAGGCTGTGAGAGACTCCAAAACGTGGATATTCCTCATAAATAGGATTGTAATATAAGGAAGAAATCGTGGCACTCAAGTTTGATCTTTGAATCACTTGAGAGGGGTTGATTGTAACCCTTGTTCGAAGGAGGACACCACAACGTGGACGTAGGTTTTGAACCAACCACGAGATAAAAATCATTGTATCTCTTGTGCCATTTACTTTACTGTGTTTCCCCTCTTCCTAAGTTATCTACTCTCACTTGCGATATTGCTCTAAGTCTAATTCATATCTTGATAGAGCAATCAAGTGAAGGGAACATCTCTCTCTTTCTCTCCTCTCAAACTTGGTTTAGTTTGCTCTAACTCTAGCTTCTAGACCAAGTTTGTTTGTTTTAAGTCATATTTTGCAGGATCACCTATTCACCTCCGTCTAGGTGCTGTCAGCCTTGAACTATTTAAACTTGTCCAAAGCTTTTGATCTTTCCTGAATAGGATAAATGTAACTGTAACAAGAGTAGTCATCTATGAAGGCTATGAACGAATTGAACCCATCTATTGTCCTAACTAGAAAAGGACCACAAATATCTGTATGAATAATTTCTAACACTCTCATACTATGCTTAACATTTTTCTTAATCTGCTTCACAAATTTACCCTTAATGCAATCTCTGCATTGCTCTAAGTCTATAAAATCTAAGGGATGGAGAATTTCATCCTTAATGACATGATCTATTCTCCTCCTCGAATTATGGCTGAAAGGAAAATTGGCCTAAAAACCATTTCCACACTTGTTTTGGTAATTGATGACCAGCATAACCAACTGAGCTAACTAGTTTACCAAGTTATGATTTCAGGAACTCAGAAAACTCTTCAAGAAAGATCAGCCTTGAAATCATCTAGCGCGGACCATCCAGACCCCTGGGTGGACCATCCGTGACACCTAGGACAAGAATGACGTTGATTATCACACTTTTCCTATGAATTGTCCGAAGGAGAGAAGAGCATCGTTCGGGACCAAGCGCGGACTATCTGGCCCTTAGGCACGAACCATTCATTCGTTAAAAACCAGAAGGTGTTGGGTTCAGTAAAATTCATTTTTTGTGTCCACGCGGACCATCTGGGTGCACGACCAGACCATCTGCGGCTAGTTTATATGTAGGGGTGAAAATGGGCAGATACAAACGGATAATATCTCATTCTGTATCCTACCCTAATGTATTTAAAACGGATTCAGGATCGGATACGAATAGTTAGAAATGGGACAGATACGGATACATGGTCTGGATATTTATTCAGGTGGATAAGTGACGGGTATGGATATTATTTGGTCGGATATCGAATACTTGTCGAATAATGCATTAATTGCTTTATCATAAAATATTCTTGTTCGACCACAAAATTGCAAATAAATTATCAAGACTTAAACATTTTATAAGAAGATAACCTTGAGTTCCCACATAAAAATGGTTAAGTGAAGTATTGATTAGGTTGAAACTTGGATACTTAGAGTGATTTCACATGTAACTCACGCAATAAGTGGAAATGAAATAAAAGAAACGTTGACATCTTGTGGATTTTATGGTCCCATTATTTTTGATGACTATATGTGGACATATGTTGTACCTTCATATATATTCATGAATTTCCAAGGCTATTTGTGCATTATTAATTTCTTTCTGCAAAAAATCATCAAAATATAACTAAATTCATAAAATACACTAGTTTCGACCCAAAATTGCAAAAATTTACCAAAACTAATAAACATTCTATTCGAAAATAACCTTAAGTACCCACATAAAAATGATAACTGAAGTATTGACTACGTTGAAACTTGGATATTTCGACAGATAAAGTGATTTCACGTGTAACTCATGCAACAGTTGGAAGTGGAATGGAAGAAACACTAGCATCTTGTGGATTTTATAGTCCAAATATTTTTAGAACTATATGTGGATATATGTTGTGTCTCCGTAAAAAATCATGAATTTCTGAGGCTATTTGTGTATTATTATTTTTTTTATAGAAATCATAAAAATGCAATTAAATTCATAAAATATTCTAGTTTCACTCAAAAATTGAAAATAAGTTACAAAAACTAATAAACATTCTATACGAAGATAACTCAAGTCCTCACATGAAAATGATAAAGTAAAGTACTGATTATGTTGAAATTTGGATACTTAGAGTGATTTCACATGTAGCTCATAAAAATAAGTGAAAGTGAAATAGAAAAAACGTGGGCATCTTATAGATCTTATGATCCAAATATTTTTTATGGTTATATATGGATATATGTTGTGCCTCCATATAATTTCATAATTTTTTACGCTATTTGTGTATTACTAATTTATTGTTGCATAAAGTTATCAAAATACAATTAAATTCATAAAATATTGTAGCGTATATCGAAAATTGCAAATAAGTTACTAATACTAATAAATAGTCTGTAAAAAGAAAACCTTAAGTTCCCACATGGAGATAACCTTAAGTCCCCACATGAAAACGATAAAGTCTATTAATTTGATATAAATTTGGACATTATTTCAATGATTTTTGTCTAAAGATATATTTAAACAAAAATATGATGTACTACAAAGTTATAGATCTCTTCGAGCACTACAATTTTCACATAAACTTTATCTTCATCCAATTTCATATGTAAAAGTTATGATTTTATAATTATATTATATTATGCAGAAAAGGAAAAAATAGGTACCTGAATTCCGGGTACTCGTATCCGACCCGAATATCCGAGTATTTACTGGGTAGTCCTCACTCCATATCCGACCCGAATCCGAAGTTGCACTATCTGGGTATTACCCGTATCCGTCCCGAATATAAAATACCCGGATCCGTATCTGAAAAAACGAGTATTTACACTATCCGTATCTGGTACCCGGTGGGTATACCTGACCCGTTTTCACCTCTATTTATATAACAATCTGACGTCGTATTTAATGCGATTATAACCGTTGATATAGCCATTACTGTTGATCGTTGCAAATCCAGCCATTGATGTGCAGAGGTGGACCATCTAGGCTAAAGGCGTGGACCATCCACATGTGGCAGAAAGATGAAAACAACTAAGAAGTGGTTGGTGGCCATAAATACAACCCCAACAACCTCCATTCAATAGATCCAAGCATTCCAACTCCTACATTCATTGCAAAGAGCTAGTCTCCACTCCAAAGCCTCACAGAAGCATCAAAGATCTTCCAAGCGCAACATTTGTGATTGTGTTCATTAGTGATGTTGACCACTAGCTTTTGATTACTATAAGGTATCAAAAACAAGGCAACACAAGTTAGAAAATTGTGTCCTTCCCCCTTAAGTTGACACTTCTCTGAAGGGTAACTTAAGGGAGAAGGAAAGAAATATAAACGAACACAAATTGATTAAGTGCAAAAGAATGATAAAGGACAAAGCATTTTACTCATCTTATGTGTCTTAGCATTTTTCATTTCATTCTTTTGTACACAATATAAATTTACAAGCATACATTTGGCTTTACAGGAGGAATAGCTCGAAGATCCTTTGAAGGCTAAGCTAGACGAAGCTTAAGACTGTCAAAAGGTGAATTTATGCATGGCATTGTTCCCGTATTTGTGAGGAATTTGTACAGCCTCGTATGAAATTACAAATATGCCCACAAAGTTTACACACATGACTTACAAATATTATAGGGGCATCATTGTCTTTCTTCTTTCTATCTTGCTGCACAAGTCTTGGACTGCTTCCCCTTCGTCCCTTCATGCTCAAAGCTCTTTCCACGCTGAGGCTGGTTGCCTCGGCTCGCACATTCACTGCACGCGTGCATAGCCGAAGCACCTCTTATATGCTACTTCAGTCGAAAACCACCTTCGTTTATTCTATGCTATTTGCCTGAAACACATTTGCTCACACCGAAGCAAAGACATTTTGAGGACCTTCGATAAGGCAGGCCCACAATAGTAGCCCCTTATGAAATGAGTTAGTTTCTTCATAACGAGCTTAGATCACAGCCTTGTGTTGAAGGTCCGAAAAACACCTTCCCAAAGCTCGTTACAAAACGTTAGTTTTAGGACCATATGGTTGTTTGCATCTGTAGTTGTTAGAGCTTTCTTTGCCTTCAAAGCTTGCTTCGAAGGCCTTTGCTGACTTTGAACCAGCCTTAGCCAGTCACAAAGCACGTGTTTTTTCATTAGAAATGGTCGGAGAGCAATCTACCCCAAGCTGCCTTTGGTGCCTTCGTTAGGTGTGCTAGAGTCAAAGACTAAAGGTTTGACCGTGACAATAGAGGCCATTGGTTTCGAGGCTGATGCTACTACTGTGGATCCATTCGAAGGTTCAGGATAGGACAATGATGATATTGATATTGAGGAGGATAATACAACCACCCATCCTACGAATCTAAGCCACATGGACTTCAGAAACTTGAAGATTAAAGGAGGACATATCGAGGTACTTGCTAAGTTTGATTACATTGAAAACACTAAGTGAGTGTGATTGGGGGCGATGACTTAGTGCCAAAGCCTAAAGAGGATGAAGTTGTTGTTTTTCGAAGCTTCCTAAAAGCTAGTCTTAGATTTCCTTTGCACTAGGTGATAGTCGTTGCTTTGAAGAAGTTTAATATATATCTTTATCAGCTTCCCCCAAATGCCATAGTGCGGCTAGGAATTTTTATTTGGGTCGTGAAAAGTTAAGGCATTGAGCCTGATGTCAAAGCTTTTTGTGAGGCCTTTTGCTAGATTCACGAATTGCACTTTCAGACGAAGGCAACTAGGGGTCTTCATAACAACTTTGACTGTTATAACTATTGGTGGCCTACCTTTTCCGAATGTCCTCAAATAACTCTCGTTTCAAAGTGAACAAATGTGTTTCTGGTACATGACTAACAGTAAATGAAGCTAGGCCACGGCTAAAGTGCTACCAAGAATAGTCAAAGCAATGTGAGGAGGGCTTCGTTCAACACACATGGACAATAAGGATGAAACTCGAAGTTGCACACTTGACACGAAGAAGATTTCGCACGACGAAGTTCGAGACTTGTGTAACAAGAATGAAAGAGAAATCACAATTTTGCCCTGATGTCATCTGTAAATCATGTATGTGAAACTGAAAGGGAAATGGCCTCAACCATCTCCTATAATTGATTTTGGTGTTTTACAACCATCACAAAGCTTATGGACTTACTAGTTTGCCTAGTTGATCTTTTCTCAGGTGCATAAAGTTCATATACATCTGTAAGTAACCTTGTCAAATCAAGAGAAATCAGATTGGAGAAGTTTGGCCCAGGCAAGTCAGACTTGCACCAGCCTATGGTACACCGGACTGTCCGGTGTGCACCGGACAGTGTTCGGTGCCTTGGCGGGCGCCCGACGAACAGGCCGCTCTCGGGAAAAATTCAGAGCTTCGCAGCTATAATTCACCAGACTCTCTGGTGAGCCCACGTCCAATGGTCGACTTCTCCACAGAGAGCCAACGGTCGACTGCCACCGGAGTAAGAAACGGTCAGAAGGTCAGAAACGGTCAGAAGTCAGGTCGCACCGGACTGTTCGGTGTGCCACCGTACTGTCCGGTGGCCGGCGGATCCAATGGTCGACTGCTACAGACTCCAACGGTCGACTGACGTGGTACACACCGGACAGTGAATAGTGCTCTTTCCGGTGTGCACCGGACTATTCAATGCGCTCGTCGATAGACAGCTACTGCCAACGGCTACAATTGTGGTTGGGGCTATAAATACCCCCCAAACCACCTCCATTCAATACATCCAAGCCTTCCACTCTCACACATTCAATACAAGAGCAAAGAATCAATTCCAAGACACATTCAAAGCTTCCAATCTCCTCAAGTGCCACAATTAAGACAAGTGATCATTAGTGATTAGTGACTTGAGAGAGTGTGATTCGTGTTTCATTTGTTGCTCTTGTTGCTTGGTTGTTTTAATCGTGCTTTCTTCATCTCCTTCTAAACTCTCTAGTGACTTGTAAAGCTAGCAACAGACACCTAAATGTGTGGTGATCCTTGTAGGGTCTTTGTGATCCTTGAGATTAAGAAGAAGCACTAAATCGGTCTAGGTGATCGATTGAGATAGGAAAATGGTTGAAAAAGACTTGGCCTTTGTGGCCTCCTCAACGGGGAGTAGGTTCATTGGAACCGAACCTCAGGAAACAAATCATCATGTTCATTTGTGTTGATCATCACCGTTCGATTTGTTTCTTCCCCTCCCCTCTCTCTAAAAGTTCTCTTGCTCACAATCCTTTGAGTTAGCTCCCAAAGTTATCCGCATTGATTGAGCAACTCATAGCAAGAAAAACTCTCTTCCACACTCCGTATTCATTATTATTTGTTTCTAATCCTAACCCCAGGTGAAGTTCGTGTTCAAAGTTTATAATTTATAGGTTTTGCCTATTCACCCCCCTCTAGGCAACTTTCAGAAACCCTGAGGACATGAATGCAATTTTGCTATTCATCTTCCCTATAAATAGATGAACATTGCCATGTATAAATTCACATTTCGAGGGCCATAGCTTCGTGTAGCTTAACCTTCAAAGAACCTTCGTGACATCTTGTGTTATGAAGCCGAAGGTATGTTTGTAAAATTATTTGACACAAAGGAGAATGGAATAAAAATGCTAAGGCATACGAGATGGGTTGCACACTCCATTGTACATTGTTGTTTCATTCTACATTGTTTCATTTACACCCTTTTGAAGACCTTCGTCTTTCACACTAACACTTGGAAGAAGTATTAAGTCAAGGACGAAGCCCCGCATACTTAAATTGTGTTGCCTTGATTTTCAATGCCTTCAGAGGATTGAAATCAAGTATCCAACATTGGCACCCTCCTCCGGTGATTCCACGACCACAACGATAACTTACATCATGCCGTCTAGGAAGGCGGCAGCAACCAGCTCCGTCCTTAGGACCTTGGACACCAACCAGGAGGATGAAGCTCTCCTCAGGGAGTCAAGGAACTAGAAGAGGAAGGCCATTAGCCCAGAGCCACAACACGAGGAGCTTGATCAAGAAATCAATAACCTCAAAGCAATCAACCATCAGTTGGATAAGCGTAGGGCGAAGCTGCTTCGTCTTTCTAAGCTTTAGAAAAAGATTTACGAAGTAGCCGAAGAAATGTGCAACATTGAAGCGCAAGATCAATACAACTATAGGGATCAGAACTATGAGGGGCATAACCATGACAATCTTCATCATGATCCAGTCAACTTCCAAGATTTCCTCTACGATGAAGCTTCCCCACTAACACCAGAGCTGCAGGCGACACCTTGGCCACTAATGTACAGGCCACCTACACTACCAATGTATGATGGCCTAACTGATCCAAAGTAGTTCCTTATGAGTTATAAAGCTACCATATCTTCATATGGTGGTAACTCAGCAGTCATGGCGAGGCCCCTCATCATGGCGGTCAGGAGTGTGGCTTGGACTTAGTACTCATCACTTCAGCCAAGAACTGTCAGTTCATGGTAGAAAATAATAGAAATGCTCCTCACCAGCTTCCAAGGCTTCCAGTCAAAGCCAGTCACTGCACAAGCCCTGTTCTGGTGTACCCAGGATCCAGACGAATACCTTAAGTCATTCGTCCGAAGGTTCCTTCGTCTTCGAGCTCAAGCACCAGTGAAGGAAATGGTGACGCCTAAGAGGGGGGTCAATTAGGACTTCTAAAAACTTTCTCTAAGATAATCCACAATTAAATCCCTAAAGCAAAACCTATGCAAATAAACAATCAAAATATACAAACTAGGTTTTGTCTAAGTGTTGCTATCTCTACCGCAAAGCCTAAGTTTCAATCCTAAATAATCTAATTAGAATGGCTAGATTGAAGCTTAAATACTTAACATAAATAGGGATGTTCCTAAAACATCTGACTTGTATCACAAATCTAATATTTTAGCATAGATATACATATAATTTAAAGCTAATTTTTGACAATGTTATGAAGAATATTATGAAGTATTTAAATAAATTTTTGTATACTTTTTTATGTACATTATTTTCTCCCTACAACAAAAAAGGTGAAAAAACATCTGAATCCGTATTCGGATAGACATCCGAATTTTATATCAATTATTTAAAAATATCTAGAACGAATTTAATGTTTATTTTTTGTGAAGATTAATAACCTCAATGCTAAAAACAAGAATATAAATTTACATAGCAAATTATATATGTTATTTGTTCACAATCGAAGAAAGAAGACCAAAAAATTGACATCCGAATAAATATCCGGATCCATCCCTAAATATAAATGCAGAATGTAAAGAGCAATGTAGACATGCAAATTCTCGTGGATGACGCTGGTATTTTTACCGAGGTATCCAGAACCGCACAAGGTTCTAATTAATCCTCGTTGGTGCCTCTACGCAAAGGGAAGCCCACGCGAGGGCCAAGCACCTCGGTCGAGTAACTCCGTAGAGAGTTGTAGGCCTTCTCCACACGCAAGTGGTGCTCTGCTTCCAGCTCTTCTCAAACGCTCCCCTCCGCCTCCACTATCAAGCTTTCGGTCGAAATGCCGCGGGCCTCGTTCCCTCTCATACACGGTGGCAGTCATGACACAAACTTGGTTGTCACGTTCTCGCAAGACTCTCGCCCCACTCGGTACAATTACAACGGCTCGCACAAAAGCCGAGGGGTTGTGTGGTTTTTCTAAACTCACACAACTAACTAGGATTCACCTAGAGCAAGCGCTAATGCGATCTAACTAACCTAAGCACTTCGCAAAGCACCTACGCTAATCACCGAGTGATTTTATTAAGCACTTGGGTGTTTGAGCACATGGAAATGTCTACAATATGCCTTGGTATGTTGCTTGGGCTCCCACACCTTGAAATGGCCGGTTGGGGGGGTATTTATAGCCCCCCACAATTATAGCCGTTGGACAGAAGCAGTAACTTTCTGTCGTTGGGTGCACCGGACATGCATTGTTCACTGTCCGATGCCCTGCCACGTCATCCGACCGTTGGGGTCTGTAGCAGTCGACCGTTGGATCCGACCATTACCCAAACTGTCCGGTGCACACTAGATAGTCTGGTGCTACAGCCCGAGAGCACCTATTGTGGGACTCTCTACGCAGACTGCCCAGCGTCCCACCGGATACTCCGGTGCACACTAGGTAGGTTACTGTTCACTGTCTAGTGCGTCGGCTGACTGCCCACTTCATGGATTTCTTTGTTGTTTCCTTGGGCTTCTTTTGTTCTTGAGTCTTAGACTTCTATGCATCCTTTATGTCTTCTTTTGAGGTGTTGCATCCTCACTACCTTAGTCCAATCCTCTTCGCATCCTATGAACTATAAATACAAACACTAGCAAACACATTAGTTCACAAGTTATGTTGATCATCAAACACCAAAATCCATTTAGCCAAATGGCCCGGGGTCCATTTTCCTTACAATCTCCCCATTTTTGGTGATTGATGAAAACACAACCAAAGCAAGAAAATATAACAAAAATTTTAATGAAAATATGCAATATACTTGCTAGGATGCAAGAAAATCCCCACAAGGTGAGATTATGGACTTAAGCCTCTCCCTAACACCATAATTCACATGCGTCCTATTTTAGACCAAAGATACTTGAGGAACCAAAACCATTTGTAAGATAAAAATTTTAATTTGGTGGTGTTTAGTGTTTGATATATTTTTCATTTCTTTTGACCCTAAAACTTCTTCCCCTTTGGCATCAACCACCGAAAATGAAGACATAAAAAGCATATAGGAAGCAAATAAAGGCTTGCCCTCTTAATGATTTATCAATTGAAGTTCTAAAAGATTACTCCCCCTAAAATAGTATTCTCCCTTTTGAAAGAATATGCCCCCCCTTTGTCATAGACGAAGAAATACTCCCCCTGACGGAGATCCTCTACTTAGGAAAAGCACATGAGAAAGAGAGGTGCAAGAAATAGTTTGATTAGACTAAGTCCCCTTATGCATAGGTAAAAGATATATTTTTTCAACATATGCATTTAGCAACATAGTAAGCATAAGATATGATATTTATTCTAATCAAAGTCTGGAGAAGATATGTAAATGATACCAATTGTTGAATGGAACCAAATGAAGATTTTGTAGCTTTGCAGTGGAAGTTTATTGTCTTTCTCCGGGGACTTCATTTTCCTTCAATGAGATTACTGCATATAATGGACTTAAAACAGGCATTAGTCTCAAAAACTTAGATTATAGAGTAACCTCCCCCTAGAAGTGTGCATACAAGTTTTGAATACTTGTAGGAGACATGCACTTGATTTTGAGATCAAGGGGGGCAAATTATCTATAATCCGAGCTTTGGCACATATAAGTTAAATGATACCAATTTAAGCATTGAAGGATATGAAAATAGTAATTGAAGTATCATCCGCTTAGGAATGTTGAATAAGCTATGTGTCGTGCTTGACTTAATTATTTTAAACTATGTAGGTTTGCTCAAGAATATGAATTGAAAACAAGCATTCCTACCATATGATTGACCTAGTATGCATGTAATTTAATTAAAGAAAAATACATAATGTAAAATTAGGCCTCAAAGGTAAAACTAGATACATGAGAATAGATACGCATATCTAAAAACAAGAAATACAATAAATCTAGTTACCTTAGTCATGGGTGGGGAATTTGGGTTCAAAGTGTTCACTAACCCACTTGGCAATAGACTTGATCTAATGTGATGCATCCCATGAAATATATCCCAATTTTGCCAAGTCTCTAAATTCCTCGTAGTCCTTCGTACTTCTCACTTCTCTCTTAGGATCCAAACCTTCTTGGTGCTTTTCATGGTTGAGACAATCTCCTTTGGCACCCAGATGCGTTTGGCCCCCTTTCCTTTGTTGGCTTGCTTGTTGGCCTTGATTGCTATCACCTTTCCATTTTTTTTTCTTCTTGATCAAATATGGTGTAGCAACCTTTTTATCGACCTTGTTGATGTAGGTGTTGGAGATTTTGCTTGTTGACTTTTGCTTGAGCTTTTGCTTGTCCTCGGTCTTCGCCTTGCATTCATAAGACTTCTCGCCTTCCTTATGGCATAGCCTACAAATCATAGTTTCTCCCTCCACAGGCTTGTTCACTCCTGCAGTGGTGTTATCTTGAGGAGGTTGGATTTGTTTGGCTTTGCCTTTCTTGTCATACAAAACCTTGCCAAGGCAAGCCACCTCTTGCCTTAATTGCTCATTCTCCATTTCAATCTCATCCGAACATGTTTCTATAACAACATTCTTAAGAAAAACTTGATTGCAGGGGTTAGAATAATCAATTGAATCAAAGCAAGAAGTAAAAGCATCTTTCTTAATAATTTCAGGCATTTCCACAAAAGATACTCCTGGGGTGCTACCAATATTTTCTAGCTTAGTAGTTAGCTCATTATTATGTATGCTAAGAATTTCCGTTTTTTCTAGCAAGTTTTCAATGGCTTCTTGAGAGCTAGCTAACTTAGCCTTAAGTTTTTCATTCTTTTTAACAAGGCCATCATCGATAGCTGAGGATGGAGCATTAGACTCTAATTGCTCAATTTTAGTTGATAGCTCACAATTTAAATTTGCAAATGTTTCAAATTTTTATAGCAAACATTTATAATCATCTTGGGAGCTAATCAACTTATTTTTCAATGTTTTAAGTTGAGCCTTTTGTTTAGTGCATACATCCTCAAAAAATTTAACAGCTTCAGCAAGCTCATCTAAGGAGGGTTTTCCTCACCTTCATCATCATCACTACTGCTATCATCACTTGAGGATGGAATACTGATTTACCTCTTGCCATAAGGCAATTGTGTGATGACCATGATGAGAGTGATGAGGATCGGTGGTTGCACATCCTTGGAGGTTCATCTTCGCTTGAAGAATCATCCCAAGTTTTGACACTTGTACGTGCCTTGCCTTTGCTCCTCCCCTTTGTGGGTTCGACAATATTTGGACAGCTGTCCCTGAAGTGGCCCTTCTCCCCGCATGCGAAGCATCCTCTCTTTCTTTGTTTTTTCCTATCAATGTTAAAGAGAAGGTCCTCGACCTGCAGGGCATACCCATTTGATTAATCTTGCGGAACATCCCCATTAACTTTCTGACACATCGGATTGTTTCCTCGTCATTGGAGGATGTTGTTGATGGTTGATTATCTTCATCATTATCAATTTCTTCTTCTTCCTCTTCTTCACTTGAGGAGCTTGGAGTGGGAACCTTCTTCTTTCCCTTGTTGTTTTCATCACATGCAAAAGCATATGGTCTTGAAGAAGTTGGCTCCTCTTGTTGACCCATTTTTCGCGACATTTCAAATACCGCAATCTTTCCTATTACAATTGTCGGGGTCATTGTACTCAAGTCCTCCATGTTGTGAAGAATGGTGATGATGCTCCCATATATTTGTTGTGGTAGTAGGGAGATAATCTTCCTCACGATATCCGCATCACCTAGCTTATTAATGGCAATAGAATTGAGCTCATTGATGATTGGATTTAAACGAGAATACATGTCTCTGACAAGCTCATTTTGTTTCATGGCAAAAGAATTATAATCATTTAAGGATAGGCAATGTTTTTTCTCACGGACATTGGATGTCCCATCTTGGAGCTAATGCAATTTTAGCCAAATATCATTAGCAGTTTTTAATGTAAAAACGTGATTGAAAATTTCCATGCTAAGAGATTCATGCAAGCAATTTTTGTCTCTTGTATTCAAATGAACTTCCTTTTCTTCACTCGTGGTGAGCTTCTCGGGATTTTAGGTGGTTTCATCTCATCACGAGTGACTCTCAAAACACTTAGATCAACGACCTCTAGGTAACAAGCCATTCTAGTACTATAAAATGGGAAGTGAGCGCCTTCGAAGTGTGGTGGCCTATGGGTATCCATCCCCTTCCTCTAAGAAGCGTCGACTCGATTAGCGGTGAAGCTAAAACGTTTCAAATGAGCCAAACGAGGCTCTTATACCAATTGAAGGAAACAGTGACACCTAAGAGGGGGGTGAATTAGGACTTCTAAAAACTTTTTCTAAGCTAGGCCACAATTAAATCTCTAGAGCAAAACCTATGCAAATAAACAATAAAAAATGTGCAAACTAGGTTTTGTCTAAGTGTTGCTATCTCTACCGCAATGCCTAAGTTTCAATCCTAAATAATCTAATTAGAATGGCTAGATTGAAACATAAATACTTAATATAAATGTGGAAGGTAAAGAGCAAGGTAGAGACGCAAACTCTCGTGGATGACACCGGTATTTTTACCAAGGTATCCGAAACCACGCAAGATTCCGACTAATCCTCAGTGGTGCCCCTACACAAAGGGAAGCCCATGTGAGGGCCAAGCACCTCTGTCGAGTAACTCTGTAGAGAGTCGCGGACCTTCTCCACACGCAAGTGGTGCTCCTCTTCCGACTCCTCTCAGACGATCCCCGCTGTCTCCACTATCGAGCTTCCGGTCGAAACGCCGCGGGCCTCGTTCGCCCTAGTACACGGAGGTGGCCGTGACTCAAACTCAGTTGTCACAGTCTCACAAGACTTTCTCCCCACTCGGTACAATTACAATGGCTCGCACAAGAGCCTAGGGATTGTGTGGTTTTTCTAAACTCACTCAATTAACTAGGATTCACCTAGAGCAAGCGCTAATGCAGTCTAACTATCTTAAGCACTTCGCAAAGCACATACGCTAATCACCGAGTGATTCTGTTAAGCACTTGGGTGTTTGAGCACTTGGAAATGTCTACAATATGCATTGGTATGTTGCTTAGGCTCCCACACCTTGAAATGGCCGATTGGGGGTATTTATAGCCTCCCCCACAATTATAGCCATTGGACAGAAGCAAGAGCTTTCTGTCCTTGGGCGCCCCAGATAGTCCGGTGCGCACCGGACATGCACTATTCACTGTCTGGTGCCCTGCCATGTCAGCCGACCGTTGGGGTCTATAGAAGTTTACCGTAGGATCCAACCATTACCCAGACTGTCCGGTGCACACCGAACAGTCTGGTGCTATAGCCCGAGAGCGCCCGTTGTGGGCCTCTATGCGCAGACTACACAGTGTCGCTCCGGACAGTCCGGTGCACACTGGACAGGTTACTGTTCACTGTCCAGTGCGCCGGCTGACTACCCACTTCATGGATTTCTTTGTTGTTTCCTTGGGCTTCTTTTGTTCTTGAGTCTCGGGCTTCTACACATCTTTTATGTCCTCTTTTGAGGTGTTGCATCCTCAGTGCCTTAGTCCAATCCTTTTCGCATCCTGTGAACTATAAATACAAACACTAGCAAACACATTAGTTCACAAGTTATGTTGATCATCAAACACCAAAATCCCTTTAGCCAAATGGCTGGGGTCCATTTTCTTTATAACTAGCAGTCCAAGATTACATCGTCATCAATAGGGATGGCAAAGGGTCGGGTTTGGATCGGATAGAGTAAATACTCGCCCGCGACCATACCCGCGGGGATTATTCATATCCGCCCATGACTATACCCATGGGTAAAATTTTGTACCCGTGCCCATACCCATCAGGTATCGGGCGGATATCGGGTACCCATCGGGTATAGCAGCTTGGTGCATTCTCCCTAAATGAAGTCTAGTGCAGTCTGAGCGTCGCACATCGCCATGATCATCGGAGGCACATAATGTTGTTTCACAGTGCAGCCGTGTAGATGTAGCCCTGGACATGTGTTGCTAATGTTTTTTTGTTAATAAACTTCCAACTCGTCAAGATCAGAGAGTAGCTAGCATAGTCGTCTGGTGTATTAACACTCTCTTAGCTCAAGTACTTGTACTAGATAGAACTGGTACTACGTACTGGCACTTTATCAAACATACTGGCACTAGTACTAGAAACTAGATCAGAAGCATCAGCAGACAGGGAGGGATGGCAGTAGCATGAGCTGTCGAGGATGGACGGCTAGCTAGCGTACTGGTAGGTTGAAAATCTAAAATCACTATTTTTGGATATCCGTGGGGTACCCGCGGGTAAGAAATCAAATCCGTACCCGACCCGTAATAAAATCGGGTCGGGTACGGGTAAGACCCGCGGGTCAAATTTCATGCCTGAACCCGTACCCGACGAGTCGGATATCTGACGGATATCTGAACCCGCGGGTAAAATTGCCATCCCTAGTCATCAAAGCCATGGTCAAAGGGCTTAGGACAAAACCAGTAGCCCAATACTTCGTAAGGAAGCCTCCGCACTCTCTAGAGAAATTGTTGCAGAAGATAGATGAATACATAAGGGACGACAACGATTTCTGCCAAAGAAGGGAGGAGTTGCATAGACACCGAAGCCGCTAGGGGCTTTGGAGGAAGATTTAACCAAAGGCATGTATGAAGCATTCACAACCTGGTGCAGGGTGAAGAAAAGATAGCTCAATCTCATGCCAGTCAGGCAAGCAACAGACAAGTTCTCAGCAGCAGCCTTCCCACAACACATTCGTCTGCCTACTCTAAGAGGGGGAAGGGAAGGCCGAAGCTTTGGTGGCAGGTTTAATGCGCCTCCAAGGAAGCCAATCTACTTTTTTGTGGTGAGGACAAGGGACACACAACAAGAACCTTCCACCATACAATCAACAAGCAGAAAGAACTTGCTTCATCACTTGCTCAACCTCCCCAGTCAAAGGATTTGTTCAGTACATCTTCGTACTATTCACCACATGTCTCGTAGTATGTTCAACCTCAGTCACAAGAGCCAAGGCTACATTTTCCATCGGCCTCAAATGCTTCAAGCAATCCAGTGATGAGCTCATGGTCACCATCTACCTCCTTTGTCCCTGGACCACCTCCCTACAATCAAGTTCCTACTGGTCATCCCAAGTTCCCAGTGCAAGATTTGCAGCAAATGGACAAAAGGGAGGGATCCGTAACTCATACTGTCAACAGTATGGTTCCAGAGATGAAGCATATATACTAAGGACCCTAAGGGGCTGGGTAGAAGCTATTTCAAATTTACATTTATTTGCAAAACTCTTTTCCATTATGCAATTCAATGTAATAAGCAAAGTTGGCACCTTCGAGTGCAATGATGAACCGATTTATTCACCTAAGTAATGGTGAAAAAGCTCTGAAGTCGTTCCTAAGGGAATGCAGAGCTCCTATTTATTCACCTAAGTAACGGTGAAAAAGCTCCGAAGTTGTTTCTAAGGGAATGCAGAGCTCCAACTTGTTCACCTAAGTAACGGTGAAAAATCTCCAAAGTCATTCCTAAGGGAATGTAGTGCTCTGGTTTGTTCACCTAAGTAACGGTGAAAAAGCTCCAAAGTCATTCCTAAGGGAATGTAGAGCTTCTATTTGATCACATAAGTAATGGTGAAAAAGCTCCGAAGTCATTTCTAAGGGAATGCAAAGCTTCGATTTGATCACCTAAGTAACGATAAAAAGCTTCGAAGTCATTCCTAAGGAAAATGTTCCGAGGCCATTCCTAAGGGAATGGAGGCATAAATTTAGTATACCCCAAGCCACCTTTATGAAGAGTACTCTTTTGTAACATGTGAAAAGAAGGGAAGGTGTTTTTGGCCTTTGGCTCAAAAACGTGTATTAAAGTAAAATTTCACACATCACAAAGGAAGAAAGCAAATTGATAAAAAGCGAAGCCAAGAAGGTACGATTATGTTTCAACAAAGCTACTAAAAAAGTTTCGAGTGTTCCAATCACTTCGTACCACAAAAATATTATAATAAAAACAATTGTTCCTTATCCCTGCATCATCTCATCATAAATTTATTCACAAATCTTAAAGATAACATCGTCTACAGCTTTCTCTACGGCCCTGGCAG
Source organism: Zea luxurians (assembly GCA_029449295.1). NCBI lineage: Eukaryota > Viridiplantae > Streptophyta > Magnoliopsida > Poales > Poaceae > Zea > Zea luxurians. The sequence goes on along the minus strand of JAOPSE010000022.1, from coordinate 41,474,585 downwards.
CTTTTGCTTTGGCTTTAATAACAACATCCTTGGCTTCGGCCTAAGTATACTTCACTTCAATTATTACGTGCGAAGTGGAAACTTCTCAACAAAAGCTAGAGCACAAACTGTCAACATGAGCACAAAGAGATTCAACAGAGGTAAAAAAGGAAAGTATCTTTAGCCTTCTTGGTCTGCAAATTTTTCCTGATGCTTGCTTCTTTTTCGGCTGCCTTTCGACCCTGCAAAAAGGTCGGACGTTAGACCACACTCATATTTTGTGCAAGTAAAATGAAGGTAGACAAACTCAAACCTTCTCTCTGTTTTTCATGGATTCTTCAATGCTCATTTCTTTTCTGCATTTCTTCAATATATATTGGATAAGAATTTTTGAAACCACTTTGAAGCTTCGACAGTAGATCTTCGGACGTGGTCGGTAGAAACTAAGTCAGGGTCAGTACAAGTCCTCACATGTTTACACTCGGCCTTCTATAGAACCGAAGTAGTGCTTCGAGCGCCTATCCACGCGCAGTAGTCCTTTCGCGCTGAGAGCACACTTTTGTAGGCGCGAGTTTCACTGAGTATCCACCACATTATCCCCTTCAGGTCGCCATCCACAAAGTTTTTCTCTCAAGATTTAGCTTCGGTAGAAGAAAAGGTCTTTGTTAATTCATTATAGCACCTCTTGTCGAGGGTGTAGCTGTTAGCAGCCAGAATCCAATAGTTCTCATTAAGCTGGTGTACGTGATTTACTTCATCATTAAGGTCGCCTATCTTCACTTGAGCAGCGTTGAGGTCAACAACTGCTTCGGTAGATGCTTGCCTTATCTTCTTAGTTTCAGCTTTGTATTCCTCTTTTGCTCGTTTCAGCTCAGCTTCAAGTGATGCAATATGCTTGTCTTTTTCAACACTTGAAGCTTCGAGCTCCGACACTTTCTTCCCCATTATTTCTTTGAACTTGCTTTTTTATTCAGATATAGCTTGAACTTTGGTTCAACTTTCAATAAAATCTTTTTTAGAATCTTAAAGGATTTCTCTTTGTCTTTGTAGTCAAACCGAAGCTCGAACACTTCAGACTAAGTTTAAGTATCTTCCTTTGGGCACCTTCTCCATCAACATTTCTCTTGTTCTTCAGAGCTTTGCTCAAGAACAAGCCTTGTGAGAAGTCAAAAAATTAACTAAGTATTATATCAATCTAACTCGAAGCTTGGAAGCAGAATCAATAGAAATTACCTTTAGATGGTTATAAGCGAGGCAGTCTAAGAAATCTTTGGAGGAAATGGTTGAAAGCATGGCCTCTAGCTTTGGAAAACCAATACTGCCCGCCATGTGGTGGCACACTTCCATCTCTAGATTATCCGAGCAGCAATATAGATAATTGTTCAGCCCTCCCCCGAAGATAGCAGACCTTGAGGGGTATCCAAGTTGTTCAGCATAGCCAATGGCTTTGGCTAGCTGCTTCGCACCCATAATCTTCCTAGCTGCATGGTGAACTCTACATTTCTGGACCGTGAACTCTTTGTCGACGGCCCCTCGCCAAGTGGCGTGTCATCCTCAATGGCCTTCTTACCCTCTTCAATCTTCGCGGACCCCTTGACCTTGTCTTTTGCCATAATAGGCTTAGTAGAACCAGTTTTTTCTTTAGCTAATTTCATCGTTGAAGATGTTGTTACTTAGAGATTCAGTTCAACCTTCGGGCTCATTGGCCTCCTCTCAACTACAGCGGGCAACACAGCATCCTTCATCGCTAGAGCAGTTGTAGCAGTGTCTTCTTACTTTTCATCCTCCTCTTTGTCAAATCATAAAAAATGAACTCATTACCGGAGCTATTCACTCCTCATCCTCTTCTTACTCACTCTCTGAAACAGAGGCTAGAGCGGCAACCCCTTGAACCTTCAGAATAACAACTTCTTCGATCTTTGCTTCCTGAGTCCTCGAAGTTGTGATGATCAAAGGAGTATCCTCTATGGTGGATAGCATAGCAACTTCGGGCACGGCTTCCAGAAGTTTGAAAAATAGCTTAGTAATGTACAACCGAAGCAGACAAGACTTCAAAAAGCTTATCTTACAAGCAAAGCTTCTTCAAAAGCCTAAGAAGGTGTAGCCTCAGACCGTTGAGAGCTCTCTTGTGGGTTTTGGTGGTTTGGATGACAACCCAATTAAAGGACTAACATGTGTGCTAAGTGTTGAACAAGTGCTTAATGGAAAGCTAACAGGGTTCAACACAAGTAAACAAGTGTGATGGTCCAAAGATTGGAATATCTATAGATAATGGACATCACAAGTAAGATGGACATTGCTTAAGTGAGACTCGGTGTGCATAACTTAGAGACAACCGATCAAGCCAAGGATGGAGGCAAGAAGAGCTTCGAGGTACTGAGTGCACAGGAGAAGGTCAAGGAGACCGAGGAACCCAAAGCCAGGGGTGAAGAAGAAGACTTGCAAGTCAAGGTTGATCGAGTTATGAAGAGTTATGGTGCATCAAGGATCACTACATAAGGACATGAATTACAACCAATGAGGTAACATCTACAGTTATGTGGTGTAAATCATAAGGCTCAAGATCAAGCTCGATAAATGAACAAGGTCACTAGAAGGAGGAGAAGTGTCAAAACCAGAACTAGAAGCAGTCCAAAAGAGCTAAGTTTACTTTGACCTTTAGTTTGGGTTGTTCCTGTGTTTGGATATGTTCTATGTGACCTTTGCAAGGTGTTGGAGCTTATGTGTATTAATCTAGATCAAGTCGACTTGATGGTTTTGAAGCTCTGTCTAAAGTAGATCAAATATACTGGAGTAAAGAGGTATGATACCAAAACTTAGTCAATTGATTTAATGACTAACTGTGTATGTCTAAGTGCTAGTGATCATCCTAAAAGAAGACAAATTGGAGTAAAGAAGTTGCACAAGTCTAGGAGCAACTGACCGTCTGGTGCCCAGGCTGGCCCTCGGTGAACAGGCCGCTCTCGGGAAGCAGTTGGGGGGCGCTGTGGCTATAAATCACCGGACTGTCCAGTGCGCCAGCTGCACGCTTGACCAACGGTCCGTCGCGTAATCAGCATCGTCCACATCAGCCAAGCCAACGATCATCAAGTTCCACCGGACTGTACGGTGCGCCACTAGACTGTCCGGTGTGCCAAGTGGCCGAAGGGTGGCAACGGTCGGCTTTGCTAGGAAAGGAAGGAAATCAGCTACTGATTATTGTCCAGTGTGCACCGGATAGCCCGGTGCACACGCGGATAGGGAAAGCTGATTGCTTCCCATTTGAAGAACCAACGGCTAGGGGCTCCCTTGGAGCTATAAAAGGACTCCCTAGGCATACATGCATCTACATGTGTGGAGGACTCCCAAGTGCAGCAACACTTTGTAGACTCATTGCAAATCATTTTGCTCTCCCTCTTTTGTGTATTTCTCTCTAGGTTGTGTAGAGGCACAATTATAAGCCTTTAGAGAGAGGAAGTGCTGCTGAGAGCAAGATCAAGATCTTGATCACTGTTACTCTATCGGAGTGCTGTCAAGAAGGTTGTAAGCAGCCGCGGGAACGTTGTAACAACCATCAACATATTGGAAGGCTCTATCTATCACATTGATAGATTTGAGCACATCGGAGGATGGAGTATGATACTCCAAGCCAAGGTGTGGCTAACTCCAACGAGGACTAGGCAAGCATTTCAGGCTTGGCCGAATCTCGGTATAAATCCTTATGTCCAGCGTTGTTGGGGACTTGTTCTCAAATACTATGAATTAAGAACAAGGCAACACAGAAAAGGTTAATGGTTAATGCCCTTCGTCCTTCGAAGCATTATTTCCTTCAGGATATAATGATCTTCAGACGAAGGTCATGAAGGACGCACCTTCATCATCACAGTATATATTAATGAAAGGGGAAGCATATGAGACATGATAAATAACATAAATGATCATATGACATCATTAATATTTCTTCATTATATCATTATGAATGAACGTGAACAATATTGAATCACATTTATACCCTTGGCTTGACAGAAGGCAAAAGTCCAAGCGTGACGCACGAGCAAATGCAAGTCAACGTGAACAGTACGGGAGTACTGTTCATCTATTTATAGGCACATGGCGCAGTCTGTGTAAAATTACATTTATGTCCTTCACATTTACTATTGTATTATGGACAACTCATCGAGGACTGGATGGCCTTTTCCCCTTTAAGTCGGTTCCTTTTTCCGCTGTTGAGCCGAAGCTATTCCACCTGTAGCTTCGGAGCAGCATCATCCTTTGTTCTGACCATGCTTCTTACATCGTGTACGACTTTGATCTATATCCGAAGGTACCTGTTTGCATGTTACACTTGGAAAACATTGTTAAACCACGTTTTTGAGGACCTTCGAAGGATGAAGGCCCCCAACATGTATGCTCTATGTTGTGACTCTTGTTTTGTCTCTGTTTCTGTTCTTTGGCTCTTGCCTTATTACTGTGTGCACTTCATATAGTCTTATCTGTGGTATGAGTTACTTGTGAAGTGCAGGATTTTTCGAGACCGGAATTTCATTTCCGCTGCCACCTACTCGAATCAATCTTCATTCCACTGTGATCCAGTCTTTGAGTAGAGTAAGGTTTTAAGTTTTATATTGCTAATTATTATTCGCCTTTTCACCCCCCCTCTAGGCGACATCAAGATCCTATTCCCGGGCATAGGGAACTTTCAATCTTTAGGATCTTACTCCTCTTAGTTGTCACCTTTCTCTTCTTCCTCTTCTTCGAACCCTAAACCATGTCAGGGTAATTAGGATAAAAAAACCAATAACATCAAAAACATGATTTAGTTGACGTCTCTTTCGTGCTACAAAAGCGCAGTGTAGAACTTCGACCTCTGGCATGCTAAAGGTTCCAAGAATTTCAATGCATTTTTCTTCAATAGAATCCAACCGTTCATCACTAGGTTCCCCAAACTCCTCTTCGAACTTATAACGAAGCCTAATTAGTTCAGTCTCCACATCCTAAGTATCTTTCTCAGACATCTTCGACATTTCCCAATCAGCCCTCAGTGGCCATATGATGGACCAGCTGGAGAAAGAGGCACCGGTGCTTTTGTGCAAATTGTAAAAAAAATATTCCCACTAGGTTTCTTCAATCCTATGCAGCATCTCCTTATACATCTTCCATATGAAGCTAAGGTTGGTGGTCATGTTTAGTATAGGTGGACGTTTCATATAGAAAGAGCATCAAAGAAGCTTAAAGCAATGCTGGGAAATAAGGCAAGAGTTGAAGGATGTATTGCAGAACAATTTAAACTGAAGGAGGTAGCACACTTCACAAGTTGTTACTTTGCAGAAGAACATAATGTATTTGCTCGAAAGAAGAGGTACCATGATGATGAACGAGAGACGCCTCCATGTAGTGATCTTTCGATTTTTCAAACAAACGGCAAAACTATTGGTCCACCCAAGGCATATCACCTCACTATGGAAAAACGAAAGTCTGCTTTACTCTACATGTTGACGAATATGCCTGAGGTGGAGAAATACTTTGTGCAAGAGTTTATTTCCTTAAATTGTTCATATGTGAATAAGTTTATGTTCTCAAATACCTCATGTCCTGCAATAATATTTGGCAGCGAATTTGATGAACAAAACATGAGGTGTCTCGATACACCAATAGCGAGAGACCTAAACAAATTGCGACGTGATGGAATGCATGGGCGACATAATTTCGTTATGTGGCTCTAAGACTGTGTAAGTCCTAATTATGTGGCTCTGAGACCTAATTCCAGCTCTGAGACTGTGTAAGTCCTAATTATGTGGCTCTGAGACCTAATTCCATTATGTTAGTTAACTGCATTACACACTTTGCTAATGCTCTATGGCATAATTGACAGTTTGGGGAGGAAATGAATATGAATGATGACTTATGATATCTATTGTAACACCCTGAATTTTGGGTCTAAAATTTTTCTTTTCTCTATACTCAAAAATCAGGTGTTACCCTCTCTTTTCTCTTCTTTTTCTAAACGATGAAGAGTTATTTTGTACATAAATACATATATAGATGTTAAGTTTAGTACCATAAAACCCTAGAGAAGCTTCAATTGTTGCATCATGCTGGAGCACATATTTTTGATTGATGAACTTACTTATTGTGATTTCTTTTCGTTTGTGAATTGCGCTCGAGATTGCAATCAAATAGGAAGAATAAGAAATAAAAAGAAAAGAGAAAAAATAAAATCACACCAACAATTTTCCCCTAATCCGGCCCCACTCTCCCTCCCGACAAGCTCGGTTGGCTTGGCCCACTCACCTCCCCCCTGTGGCCCATCTTGCACAGCCACACCACCCCTTCCCAGGCTCGTTGCCCCGTGCCCCATCCTCGCCTCGTGTCCCCAGCCCAACTCCCATGCCCTCGCGCTGCGCCGCGTCGGCCCGGCTCCCCGACCCGCTCTCCAGCACACAAACGCGCCATCCTTGTCCCAACGACCTACTACACCCCCCGCGCCCCGGATGTCCCACTGAGCAGCAGACCTCGCCCGTCAGCTCCACCTCCCTCATGAAACTACCCACCTCCATCTCCTCCACGACGCATGGTGCAACGACCCCACCCGCCCCTAGCGCCACTTGGCCCACATTCCCCTCCCTCACCTTGCCTTCACGCAACCGCCACGCTTCGCCAAAACATTCACCAGGCCACGCGCTGCACTCGTTACCCACATGATGTGCCTGTAGTTGTCGTTCCTAGCCATACTAGATCTGGCCCCATCGTGTTGCGCATCACCTACCAGCCATAAATCATCGTCGATCCGACGCTCGGATGTGTCCGCGGCAACCCATCCAACCCCGGCACGTGGCCCTCTCCCTGTGTCCCAATGTCCGACACACCCAACCCTAGCATGAAGCCCCTGCCCCGACATGCGCCTCAATCTCGTCGTGCTATCGCCTCAATCCCGGACATGCGGCTTCACCCGTGCCATCACCGCGCTATCACGCCACGTGTCTGCCCTTGCAGGTGTCGCATTGCACTTGCAGGCGCCGTGTCCACATCTCGCCACGCACTGCGCAACCATCAAAGCCGCAGTGTCAACGCTGCCATCGAGTAGGAGCCTTGTTGTGCACACATGCAGCAGTCGCATGCCACACCCACCCTATTCTCTAGCCCCACGCCCTTGCATGTCATCATCCGTGTGCGTTGTTTGCACGCGTCGTCATCACTTGTCTGCGCACTCGTGCTACACCCGTTGTTTGCAAGCGTCGTCATCACTTGTCTGCGCACTCGTGCCGCATGGCTAGTTCGCATGTTGTTTGTGTGTTGTCGAGTGCTGTCCGAACGCGTTGTTGGGTGTTGTTTTGTGCGCCGTTCTAGTGCTATTCCACACGTTGTCGTGCATCATCACACGTCATTCGCGTGTGTCACGTGCACTGTTTTTGCCTGTCGCGCGCATTGACACACATCGTTCGCGCGTATCAAGCACTGTCTGCATGCGATATTAAACTATTCGCTTATAATCGTCTACTATAAAAGAATATGTTAGTCAAAACTAAGTAGTAGCTTTAATTTTATTTTGATATATGTCAATTAATATGGTTATGTCAAATTAAATGTTCTAGCTAAACATTGTTTAGCATAAATGTTGTATGTCTTGACCGTAGCTTCGACTGTCACAATTCTTTTTCTCGCGTGACCATAGTAGTGAGCTACATTCCATGTTGCACTTTTTTATAATATTTTCCTTTGTATGGTGTAATGTTCCTATACATGTATTTGTTTGTGCTTGTTCGTGTTCACTGCGTGTCATGAATAACACATGTCCCCGTTCTTCGAGGAATCGATGACAAAGCTTTGATGAGCAAGTGATCAAGCTCTTCAAGTTCTATAAGGTTGAAGATCCTAAGCACTTGTTTGGTGAAGGCAAGTGTACTCTAGCCTATTATGTCCCATTCACATGAAAACTTGCATTTCTGCACAACATGATTCAATCTAAGGACGGGCTAACTTTTCGTTATTGTCGGGGACCATAATTAGGGGTACCCCCAAGACTCCTAAACTCGGCTGGTAACCACCATCAGCATAAAGCTGCAAAGGCCTAATGGGCGCAATTCAGGTCAAGGCTCCGTCCACTCAAGGGACGCGATCCTGCCTCGCCCGAGCCCAGCCTCGGGCAGGAACAGTAGACCAAGGCAGATTCACGCCTCGCCCGAGGGCATCCTCAAGTAACGGGCGCACCTTCGACTCGCCCGAGGCCCAGCTCGGGCAGGCTTCGCAGTGAAGCAACCTTGGCCAGATCGCCGCGCCAACCGACCGCATCATAGGAGCATTCAATGCAAGGATCGCCTGACACCTTATCCTGACGCGCGCTCCTCAGTCGACAAGGCCAAAGTGACCGCAGTCACTTCGCCCCTCCACTGGCTGACCTGACAGGAAAACAGTGCCGCCTGCACTGCTCCGACTGCTGTGCCACCCGCCAGGGTGAGGCTGACAGCAGCCAAGTCTAGCCTCGGGCACCATAGGAAGCTCCGCCTCGCCCGACCCTAGGGCTCGGACTCAACCTCGACCCCAGAAGACGGTCTCCGCCTCGCCCGACCCCAGGGCTCGGACTCAACCTCGACCTCGGACGACAATCTCCACCTCGCCCGACCCTAGGGCTCGGACTCAACCTCGACCTCGGACGACGATCTCCGCCTCGCCCAACCCCAGGGCTCAGACTCAACCTCGACCTCGGACGATGGTCTCCGCCTTGCCTGACCCCAGGGCTCGGACTCAACCTCGACCTCGGACGATGGTCTCCGCCTCGCCCGACCCCAGGGCTCGGACTCAACCTCGACCTCGGACGATGGTCTCCGCCTCGCCCGACCCCAGGGTTCGGACTCAGCCTCGACCTCGGAGGAGCCTCCGCCTCGCCCGACCTTGGGCTCGGACCGGCCACGTCGCAGGGGGGTACATCATTACCCTACCACTAGCTAGCTCAGGCTACGGGGAACAAGACCGACGTCCCATCTGGCTCGCCCCGGTAAAACAAGTAATGATGACACCCCACGTGCTCCATGACGACGGCGGTTCTCAGCCCCCTACGAAAGCAAGGAGACGTCAGCAAGGTCCTGACAGCCCCGATAGTTGTGCTTCTATAGGGTTTAAGCGCCCCTCCGACGGCCACGACATCACATGAACAGGGCACCAACACCTCTCCGACAGCCACGTCGGTATGTACATAGGACTCTGGCTCCTCTCTACCGAACACGTTAGCACACTGCTACACCCCCCATTGTATACCTGGGCCCTCTCCTTACGTCTATAAAAGGAAGGTCCAGGGCCGTCGTACGAGAAGGTGGCCGCGCGGGAGGACGGGCTAACGAGCAGGCTCTCTCTCTCCCTCGCGAACGCTTGTGACCCCCTACTGCAAGCGCATCCGCCCTGGGCGCAGGACAACACGAGCCGCGGTTCCCCTTATTGTTTTCCCCCTTGTGTTCCGTCTCGCGCCGACCCATCTGGGCTGGGACACGTAGCGACAATTTACTCGTCGGTCCAGGGACCCCCCGGGGTCGAAATGCCGACAGTTGGCGCGCCAGGTAGGGGCCTGCTGCGTGTTGACGAACAGCTTCCCGTCAAGCTCTAGATGGGTAGTCTCCAGAAACCTCTCCAGCCCGGGACGCTGCTCCGTTTCGGGAGTCTCGAGTTCATGTCCCTCGACGGCAGCTACGACATGGTACTCCTTCCTCTGCCGCGCGACAACAACAATGGCGGCCGTCAGCCCGCCCGCCGGAAGCGGAATCGACGACGTCTTCCCCGCGTGGCGGAAGAACAGCATCCGAGTCTGTCCCGTCACCTTCCTCGCCGACGGAGGAGGAGGCGGGGCAACCATGGCCAAGTAGGAGGCGGCACCTCGTCGGCTGTCGAGCGAGTCGACGATGTCGACGCCCAAGCGGGGGACACGTCGGGCGTCGACCTCACGTCTGAGACGTAGACGGGCGTCATTTCCCCGTAACACGCCAACCCCAAGCGAACGGATGACGCCAGCACGCTCGCGAAGGACCTGCTGGGCGTTAGCCTCGTACCAGAGATAACGGTGCAGTCCGTCCCCGACGTGACTCCGCCACCACCCGTCGATCAAGAGGTACCGTCCGTTTTCCACCATTTGCCTTTTAGATTCAGCTTCGACCCACCATGCGACCCCGCTTCGGTGGACGCTTTCATAAAGGCATATCCGAACCTTCCGGGGTATCATATGTGGTCAACCTGGGACCGATTGACGGTCGTCTCGACCTACGGGCCTCCGAGTTCCGAGGAAGATGACGAGCCCGACTATGGTTGGGATTTCTCCGGGCTCGGGAACCCCAGTGCCATGCGGGACTTCATGATCGCATGTGACTACTGCCTCTCCGATTGCTCCAATGATAGCCACAGCCTCGGCGACGAGGACTATGGCCCAAGTCGCGAATGTTTCCACGTCGATCTAGGGGGTCTCGACGAAGGCAACCACCTTGGTATGCCGGAGGACGGCGATCCCCCTAGGCCTGCGCCTCGTGTTGACATCCTTCGGGAGCTAGCTGTGGTCCCAGTCCCTGCGGGGGGTCAGGACGCACAGCTCGAGCAAATCCGCGAGATGCAGGCCAGGCTCGACGAGGAAGCAGGACAACTTGTGCAGCTCCGGCAGAACATCGGGCAGGAGTGGGCAGGCCAAGCACCAGTCGGAGAAGCGCGTCATCTGCCCCAGGACGTCCAACACCGCATCACTGACAATGCCAGGGCAAGGCTGCCCCCGGCTTCCAGAGGGGTCGGCCAGAACCTGGCTGCAGTAGCAATACTACTCCAAGCGATGCTGGAACCATCCACCACCGAGGGGCGGCGTATCCAGGGAGAACTCAAGAATCTTCTGGAGGATGTCGCGGTCCGATGGGCCGAAAGCTCTGCCTCCCAAAGGCAGGGGTACCCCCGGTAGCATCGTGCCGCGACTTCCCGATTCATGCGGGAAGCCTCGGTCCACACCGGGCGCACGCGGGACACAGCGCCTGCGGCAACGAGTCGCCTCGGCAATGAGCACCATCGCCGCGCCCGTCGAGCCCACCTCGACGAGAAGGTGCGCCGAGGCTACCACCCCAGGCGTGGGGGACGCTACGATAGTGGGGAGGATCGGAGCCCCTCGCCCGAACCACCCAGTCCGCAAGCTTTCAGTCGGGCCATACGACGGGCGCCGTTCCCGACCCGGTTCCGGACCCCGACTACCATCACCAAGTACTCGGGGGAAACAAGGCCGGAACTGTGGCTCGTGGACTACCGGCTTGCCTGCCAGCTGGGTGGAACGGACGATGACAACCTCATCATCTGCAACCTCCCCCTGTTCCTCTTTGACGCCGCCCGAGCCTGGCTCGAGCATCTGCCTCCTGCGCAGATCTCCAACTGGGACGACCTGGTCAAAGCCTTCGCCGGAAACTTCCAGGGCACATATGTGCGCCCTAGGAACTCCTGGGATCTTCGAAGCTGCCGCCAGCAGCCGGGAGAGTCTCTCCGGGACTACATACAGCGATTCTCGAAGCAGCGCACCGAGCTGCCCAACATCACTGATTCCGATGTCATCGGCGCGTTCCTCGCCGGCACCACCTGCCGCGACCTGGTGAGCAAGTTGGGTCGCAAGACCCCCACCAGGGCGAGCGAGCTGATGGACATCGCCACCAAGTTTGCCTCTGGCCAGGAGGCAGTCGAGGCCATCTTCCGGAAGGACAAGCAGCCTCAGGGACGCCAGCAGGAAGACGTCCCTGAGGCGTCCACTCAGCGCAGCACAAAGAAGAAGGGCAAGAAAAAGTCGCAAACGAAACGCGACGCCGCCGACGCAGATCTTGTCGCCGCTGCCGAACACAGGAACCCTCGAAAGCCTCCCGGAGGGGCCAACCTGTTCGACAAGATGCTCAAGGAGTCGTGCCCCTATCATCAGGGTCCCGTCAAGCACACCCTTGAGGAGTGCGTCATGCTTCGGCGCTACTTCCACAAGGCCGAGCCACCGGCGGAAGGTGGCAAAGCCCACGACAACGACAAGAAGGAAGGCCACAAGGCAGAGAAGTTCCCCGAGGTCCATGACTGCTTCATGATCTACAGTGGGCAGGTGGCGAACGCCTCGGCTCGGCACAGCAAGCAGGAGCGCCAGGAGGTCTGCTCGATGAAGGTGGCGGCGCCAGTCTACCTAGACTAGTCCGACAAGCCCATCACCTTTGACCAAGGCGACCACCCCGACCGCGTGCCGAGCCCGGGGAAGTACCCCGCTCGTTGTTGATCCCGTCATCGGCAACATCAGGCTTACCAAGGTCCTCATGGACGGAGGCAGCAGCCTCAACATCATCTACGCCGAGACCCTCGGGCTATTGCAGATCGATTTGTCCACGATCCGGGCCGGTGCGGCGCCCTTTCACGGGATCATCCCCAGGAAGCGCGTCCAACCCCTTGGGCAACTCAATCTGCCCGTCTGCTTCGGGACTCCCTCCAACTTCCGAAAGGAAACCCTCACGTTCGAGGTGGTCGGGTTCCGAGGAACCTACCACGCAGTGCTGGGGAGACCATGCTACGCCAAGTTCATGGCTGTCCCCAACTACACCTACCTCAAGCTCAAGATGTTGGGCCCCAACGGGGTCATCACCATCGGATCCACATACCGACACGCGTACGAATGCGACGTGGAGTGTGTGGAGTACGATGAGGCCCTCGCCGAGTTCGAGGCCCTCATCGCCGACCTGGAGAGCCTCTCCAAGGAGGTGCCAGATGCGAAACGCCACGCCGGCAAATTTGAGCCAGCAGAGGCGGTTAAGTCCGTCCCTCTCGACCCCAGCAACGATGCCTCCAAGCAAGTCCGGATCGGCTCTAGCTCGACCCCAAATAGGAAGCAGTGCTCGTCGACTTTCTCCGCGCAAACGCCGAGGTTTTTGCGTGGAGTCCCTCGGACATGCCTGGCATACCAAGGGATGTCGCCGAGCACTCGCTAGATAACCGAGCTGGAGCCCGACCCGTGAAGCAGCCTCTGCGCCGATTCGACGAAGAAAAGCGCAGAGCCATAGGCGAGGAGATCCACAAGCTGATGGCTGCAGGGTTCATCAAAGAGGTATTCCATCCCGAATGGCTAGCCAACCCTGTGCTTGTGAAAAAGAAAGGTGGGAAATGGCGGATGTGTGTAGACTACACTAGTCTAAACAAAGCATGTCCGAAGGTTCCCTACCCTCTACCTCGCATCGATCAAATCGTGGATTCCACTGCTGGGTGCGAAACCCTGTCATTCCTTGATGCCTACTCAGGGTATCACCAAATCAGGATGAAAGAGTCCGACCAGCTCGCGACTTCTTTCATCATGCCCCTTGGCATGTACTGCTATATTACTATGCCATTCGGTTTAAGGAATGCAGGCGCGACATACCAAAGGTGCATGAACCACGTGTTCGGACAGCACATTGGCCGAACGGTCGAGGCTTACGTCGATGACATCGTAGTCAAGACGAGGAAAGCCTCCGACCTCCTCTCTGACCATGAAACGACATTCAAGTGTCTCAAAGCGAAAGGCATAAAACTCAATCCCGAGAAGTGTCTCTTCGGAGTCCCCCGAGGCATGCTCCTGGGGTTCATCGTCTCCGAGCGGGGCATCGAGGCCAACCCGGAGAAAATCGCGGCCATCACCAACATGGGGCCCATCAAGGACTTGAAAGGAGTACAGAGGGTCATGGGATGCCTTGTGGCTCTGAGCCGCTTCATCTCGCGCCTCGCGCTTCACTTGGACCCCCGAGGCCGAGGAAGCCCTCGGGAACTTAAAAGCGCTCCTTACAAGTGCGCCCATCCTAGTGCCCCCCGCTGCCGGAGAAGCTCTCCTGATCTACGTAGCCGCAACCACTCAGGTGGTCGGCGCCGCGATCGTAGTCGAGAGACAAGAAGAAGGGCATGCATTGCTCGTCCAGAGGCCGGTCTACTTCATCAGTGAGGTACTGTCCGAGACCAAAATCCGCTACCCGCAAATTCAGAAGCTACTGTACACGGTAATTCTGATGCGGCGAAAGTTGCGACACTACTTCGAGTCTCATCCGGTGACTGTGGTGTCATCCTTCCCCCTGGGGGAGATCATCTAGTGCTGAGAGGCCTCGGGTTGGATTGCAAAGTGGGTGGTGGAGATCATGGGCGAGACAATCTCGTTCGCCCCTCGGAAGGCCATCAAGTCCCAAGTCTTGGTAGATTTCGTGGCAGAATGAGTCGACACCCAGCTTCCAGCAGCTCCGATCCAATCGGAACTCTGGACCATGTTTTTCGACGGGTCGCTGATGAAAACAGGAGCGGGCGCAGGCCTGCTCTTCATCTCACCCCTCGGGAAGCACCTCCACTATGTGCTGTGCCTCCATTTCCCGGCGTCCAACAACGTGGCCGAGTACGAGGCTCTGGTTAACGGGTTGCGCATCGCCATCGAGCTAGGGGTTCGGCGCCTCGACGCACGTGGCGACTCGCAGCTTGTCATCGACCAAGTCATGAAGAACTCCCATTGCCGCGACCCGAAGATGGAAGCCTACTGCGACGAGGTTCGGCGCCTGGAAGACAAGTTCTATGGGCTCGAGCTCAACCACGTCGTCCAACGGTACAACGAGACTGCGGACGAGCTGGCTAAAATAGCCTCAGGGCGGACAACGGTCCCCCCGGACGTCTTCTCCCGAGACCTACATCAACCCTCCGCCAAGACCGACGACACGCCCGAGCCCGAGAAGGCCTCGGCCCTGCCCAAGGCACCCTCGGCTCAGTCCGAGGCACCCTCGACCGCCAAGGGTGAGGCACTGCGCGTCGAGGAAGAGCGGAATGGGGTCCTGCCTAATCGAAACTGGCAGACCCCGTACCTGCAATATCTCCACCAAGGAGAGCTACCCCTCGACGGAACCGAGGCTCGGTGATTGGCGCGGCGCGCCAAGTCGTTCGTCTTGCTGGGTGACGGAAAGGAGCTCTACCACCATAGCCCCTCAGGCATCGTCCAGCGATGCATATCCATCGCCGAAGGTCAGGAGTTATTGCAAGAAATACACTCGGGGGCTTGCGGTCACCACGCAGCGCCTCGAGCCCTTGTTGGAAACGCCTTCCGACAAGGTTTCTACTGGCCAACCGCGGTGGCCGACGCCACTAGGATTGTACGCACCTGCCAAGGGTGTCAATTCTACGCAAGGCAGACCCACCTGCCCGCTCAGGCTCTGCAAACAATACCCATCACCTGGCCGTTTGCTGTGTGGGGTCTGGACCTCGTCGGTCCCTTGCAGAAGGCACCCGGGGGCTTCACGCACCTGCTGGTCACTATCGACAAATTCTCCAAGTGGATTGAGGTCCAACCCCTAAACAACATCAGGTCTGAACAGGCGGTGGCGTTCTTCACCAACATCATCCATCGCTTTGGAGTCCCGAACTCCATCATCACTGACAACGGCACCCAGTTCACCGGCAGGAAGTTCCTGGACTTCTGCGAGGACCACCACATCCGGCTGGACTGGGCCGCCGTAGCTCACCCCATGACAAATGTGCAGGTAGAGCGTGCCAACGGCATGATTCTACAGGGACTCAAGCCGAGGATCTACAACGACCTCAACAAGTTCGGCAGGCGATGGATGAAGGAACTCCCCTCGGTGGTCTGGAGTCTGAGGACGACGCCAAGCCGAGCCACGGGCTTCACGACGTTTTTTCTAGTCTATGGGGCTGAGGCTATCTTGCCCACAGACTTAGAATACGGCTCCCCGAGGACGAGGGCATACGACGCCCGAAGCAACCAGACCAACCGAGAAGACTCACTGGACCAGCTGGAAGAGGCTCGGGACATGGCCTTACTACACTCAGCGCGGTATCAGCAGTCCCTGCGACGCTACCACGCCCGAGGGGTTCGGTCCCGAGACCTCCAGGTGGGCGACTTGGTGCTTCGGCTACGACAAGACGCCCGAGGGCGCCACAAGCTCACACCTCCCTAGGAAGGTCCATTCATCATCGCCAAGATTTTGAAGCCCGGAACATACAAGCTGGCCAACAGTCAAGGCGAGGTCTACAGCAACGCTTGGAACATCCGACAGCTACGTCGCTTCTACTCTTAAGATGTTTTCAAGTCGTTCATATACCTCGTTTACATACACAAGTAAAGTCTAACCATCAAGGAAGGGTCAGCCTTGCCTCGGCAAAGCCCGACCCTCCCTCGGGGGCTAGAAGGGGGGAACCCCCTCTGCGTCAAAATTTTCCTCGAAAAAAGTCTTTCGGCCAAAACATCTTTCGCGGTTTTTGACTACATCGATAGTGGGATCCTGAAAACGACGGAGTACACATAAGCGGCAAGGCCGACCGAGCCGAGGGACTCCTATGCCTCTGGGATACGGATACCTCACTCATCACCTTTTGCGATAAGTAACTCACGCTCGGATAAGCGATTCTGCTAACCGAACAAGTCTTAATGCTCGAAAACTTCTCTGCCGAAACGATTTTTCGTGCCTTCTCGACTATATCGATAGCAGAATCCCACGGACGAGCAAGAGTACACGTAAGCGGCGAAGGTCGACCGAGCCAAGGGACTCCTACGCCTCCGGGATATGGATACCTCACTCATCACCTTCCGCGATAAGTAACTCTCGCTCGCATAAACGATTCTGCTACCGACAAGCAAATTCCGATACTCGAAACAAGAGGAAAAGAAAACGCAGCTTTATAACACGACAATGACATGTTTGGGCCTCGGCAGCCACAAAAAAACATACGCACACTACAGACAAACTGTTCCTACAGGTTCAGACATCGAT
The DNA here is from genome assembly GCA_029449295.1 of Zea luxurians. NCBI lineage: Eukaryota > Viridiplantae > Streptophyta > Magnoliopsida > Poales > Poaceae > Zea > Zea luxurians. The sequence goes on along the minus strand of JAOPSE010000022.1, from coordinate 41,457,885 downwards.
AGGGGGAGCAGCAGCACCCTTGGCATCGTCTCCACCTTCGGCGGAATCTGACCCGGCCTCGGACGGCAACACGGGCGAAGGATCTCCACCTCGAAGGAAGATGTTAGCACTGCGCTTGGGCCATCGCCGCTAGGGTCTCCTCTAGGAACTCGGCCCGAGCAGAAGGCTTGTCTGGCCGCTCCATGGCCTCAGCCAGCTGTCCCCCGAGGACACCAGCCTGGCTCATGGCCTCGGCAGCCCGACTCTGGGGTTGGTCCCGCCAGTGGACGACCCGACCACGCTCCGACCACCGCTACTACGCCTCCTCGGCCTGGGCCGACGAAGCCCCCTTTTCGAGCCAACTCCGCCTCTGTCCATGTTGACACCACTGCCTCCGGCTCCGGCTCATCGCAGAGCGGCCGAGGGTTTCTTTAACTGGGCAAGAGAAGCCTTGAGTGGCAAGGCCGACCGAGCCGAGGGACTCCTACGCCTCCGGGATACGGATACCTCACTCGTCACCTTCCGCGCAGGGCAACTCACACTTGGTTAGGCGGTTCAGCTAGCCGACAGGCGAGACCTGGTGCTCGAAATGAGGAAGAAACACGGCTTTACGCCCAAATACACAGATGTTCAGGCCCCTACCGCCGCAATGAACATACACCGGCACTCAAGATGCCATTACAAACGGAACTTCGGTTCCACTCCCGCGGGTATGAACAACCTCCACTTTGGAGGGCCTGTGGGACGACAACTTCCAGGTGGCTCGCCGCCGCCCACTCCTGCAGCAGCGACAACGACCTCCGGCTCCCGGCGACCTCAACAGCAGCAGCGATGACCTCAGGGCAAACACTGCTGCGACAAGGCCCTTGCCCACGTCCCCACTTGAGGGGCGAGGACAAGCTATCAAATATAAAGAGCCGGAGGCCCGGAGCGCAGATGGCACCGATGATCTCGTCGGCGCCGATGATCTCGTCGGCGACGAGGACTTCTCCAGCCGCCACTACCTCAGCACCGACGACGGCAGCCACCTGCCCACCGGCAGATCCCCACTCAAGTCCTCCCGGACGGGCGAGCACCGACCTCCGCGCGGAGGCATCGTGCCGGAGCACGGGCAAGACAGCCCAAGAACATGAACGCCGCCCTAGCAGCACGCGACGTCTTGGACGGTCCCCCGGTACGCGCGGCGCGACAGCCGCCCGTACAGCGGCTAGATAGCCACACTCCGCCCGACGGCGGGAGGGGGCACTAGAAGCTGAGCCAGAGCCAGCTGAGCCAGCGAGCCCAACGCGCTGAAGCTGACGACGCTTGCGGCCGACCAGCCCCACGTTGTCGAAGTCCGCCCCCTCCGCTAGGCCGGTGGGCGCCCTCTCCCCTGAAGGCTAAAGGAGAAGGTGGCCCACCGACCCGTGCGGGAGGTAGAGCTCCGGCTCAGCTTGCCCTCCACCCCAGCAAGGATGATGAAGATCCTTGAAGTTGAGGACAAGGCAGAGGCCGCAGCCCGGCTTGCTTCTCCCCACCATCGAACTGGTGGTCACCGTCTTGGGTGACCATTGGTGAGGAGATGCAGCCGGGCTGCCTGATGAAAATCCTTGGAGCCGAGCGATGGCTGAAAGGTGCCAACTTCCGCGAAGTTGCGCTCCTCCAAAGGCAGCAAGACGAAGGCAACGCGGGCGCTCCCCATCTGGGGGCTCGGAAGGTGGAAGGGCGCAATGCATGAAGAGAGTGCGGAGGCGTGACTGCCACCCAGGGAGCCATTCCCTTTTTAAAGGCAACTCACCCCACTCGCGTCCTTAGGCATCGCGGGCTAAGTCTTCACCAACGCGCTCAAATGTCCTCCCCCTACGACACGGGGGCTGGGTCCCACACGACATGCAAGCTGGCCCAGGACAGAAGAAGCCAAACCACCGCGCGTGGAGCGTGTAACCGCCCAGCGGTAACAAGCACTCCTCCGTCTTCGCCTAAACCAGCGGGCGAAAGGGCGGACCGCCATGCAGGCAGCATGCAACCGCGCCACGGGGATGCACCCTTTTGACTTCGACGCGTCCAGCATGGAGTCCCAGGCCCACACGTCATGTAACCGGCACGCCGGTTACTATGTGTGAAAAACTGCACCGCCACTTGCGCTAGTGCCGCGCCTTCTCGATTCCGGAACCGGTGCCGCGATTCGAGGCAACCCTGCGCATGGACAAACAGTGCCAGCCAAACACGCCGGCCATGGGTCGATCAGCCGCGGGGCAGGCACGACGGTCGATATGGCAAGAAGTGGGTCGACAGTAATGGCGGCAGCCAGAGAGCGGAAGCGGCGGTCAAATCGTATGCAGGCTCACGTCCCCTCCTGGAGCAGTAGGAGAGCCCTCTCCCACAGCGTGAAGACGACGCGCCCATGTTCTGTTCCTCGAATGGCTCGCGCATGCACAACGGCTGCCCCGCGAACCACTCGTCCCGTCGCATTAACTCCGCGGCAGGGCAGGCGACACCTTTGGCAGGCGAAGCAGGCGACGCTTCACCTCCGCCATAATGACCGCGTCAAAAAAAAGGTGCGCCACATCGTTCAATTTCGTATCCTTTTCCTCTTCCCCTTTCTCTCTCTTGCTACAGGGACCGGAAAAGGGGACACTCCGAAAGGGATCCTTCTCTGCGAAGGAAGCGGGCCCCGAGCCCTCCTACTGATCAGAGGTTCGAAGGCTGGCCCCTCGGAAGGGTTCGACAGCCGCCTCAGAGCACTCGGGCCCCGAGCCCTCCTACTGATCAGAGGTTCGAAGGCTGGCCCCTCGGAAGGGTTCGACAACCGCCTCAGAGCACTCGGGCCCCGAGCCCTCCTACTGATCAGAGGTTTGAAGGCTGGCCCCTCGGAAGGGTTCGACAGCCGCCTCAGGCCACTCAGGCTCCGTGCCCACTACTGATCAGGGGTCCGTAGGCTGGCCCCCCGAAGGGTTCGACAGCCGCCTCAGAACATGCAGAGCGAGAGATGACTCTGGGTACGTCTGATACATGGCCGAGGCTCGGGCTACGCTCCCAAGGTACCCTAGGACATTTCCGAGACTAGCAGGAGCGATTCCGTAACGGAATCCCATCAGAGGGAGGCATCGAACCCTCGAACCCTATCAAACGGGACCAGGAACGGCAAATCACCTGCAGGTACTTTTGGAGCGCGCCTGTGGGCCACTAGTCGACCCTTATCGAATGGGGCACGGGCGTCCACTCGGATCACCCGTTAGCAACTCACTGGAGACACCATGTTCGGTGCCCTCCGAGGGCAACATGGCGCTTTCCCCCCTCCTCCTTGCGGAAAGGCGACGAAGGGGTGTATGAAAAAAAGCCGAGTCAGTCCCTGACCGTCCTCTAGCCCAGTGCAGAGGTTCGGGGGCTGCTCTCACGAACCCGGCTCCAGCCAAACCGTTGACAGCGTAAACATACCAGCCCGAGAACTCGGAACCTGACCATGCACCCGGGCTACGATCAGATCACATGAGGGAACAACCAGACCGGCCAAGGCATCACGAAAGGCACTAAGACCTCGGAGGAGTCAAACCACTCCTCCGAGGCCTCGGGGGCTACACCCGGCGGGTGCGCTCGCGCGCACCCACCGGAACAAAGTGTAACCGAGAAAGGTCGGTCCCCTTGCAAAAAAGTGCGACAAAGCCTCCAAGCGAGTACCAACACTCCCTTTGAGGCTCGGGGGCTACTGTCGGGGACCATAATTAGGGGTACCCCCAAGACTCCTAAACTCGGCTGGTAACCACCATCAGCACAAAGCTGCAAAGGCCTGATGGGCGCAATTCAGGTCAAGGCTCCGTCCACTCAAGGGACACGATCCCTCCTCGCCCGAGCCCAGCCTCGGGCAGGAACAGTAGACCAAGGCAGATTCACGCCTCGCCCGAGGGCATCCTCAAGTAACGGGCGCACCTTCGACTCGCCCGAGGCCTAGCTCGGGCAGGCTTCGCAGTGAAGCAACCTTGGCCAGATCGCCGTGCCAACCGACCGCATCGCAGGAGCATTCAATGCAAGGATCGCATGACACCTTATCCTAACGTGCGCTCCTCAGTCGACAAGGCCGAAGTGACCGTAGTCACTTAGCCCCTCCACTAACTGACCTGACAGGAAAACAGCGCTGCCTACACTGCTCCGACTGCTGTGCCACCCGCCAGGGTGAGGCTGACAGCAGCCAAGTCCAGCCTCGGGCGCCATAGGAAGCTCCGCCTCGCCCGACCCCAGGGCTCAGACTCAACCTCGACCCTGGAAGACGGTCTCTGCCTCGCCCGACCCCAGGGCTCAGACTCAACCTCGACCTCGTACGATGATCTCCGTCTCGCCCGACCCTAGGGCTCGGACTCAACCTCGACCTCAGACGATGGTCTCCGCCTCGCCCGACCCCAGGGCTCGGACTCAACCTCGACCTCGGACGACGATCTCCGCCTCGCCCGACCCCAGGGCTCGGACTCAACCTCGACCTCGGACGATGGTCTCCGCCTCGCCCGACCCCAGGGTTCGGACTCAGCCTCGACCTCGGAGGAGCCTCCGCCTCGCCCGACCTTGGGCTCAGACCGACCACGTCGCAGGGGGTACATCATTACCTTACCCCTAGCTAGCTCAGGCTACGGGGAACAAGACCGGCGTCCCATCTGGCTCGTCCCGGTAAAACAAGTAATGATGACACCCCGCGTGCTCCATGACGACGGCGGTTCTCAGCCCCCTACGGAAGCAAGGAGACGTCAGCAAGGTCCTGACAGCCCCGACAGCTGTGCTTCTACAGGGTTTAAGCGCTCCTCTGACGGCCACGACATCACATGAATAGGGCACCAACACCACTCCGACAGCCACGTCGACATGTACATAGGACTCTAGCTCCTCTCTGCCGGACACGTTAGCACACTGCTACACCCCCCATTGTACACCTGAGCCATCTCCTTACGTCTATAAAAGGAAGGTCCAGGGCCCTCGTACGAGAAGATGGCCGCGCGGGAAGACGGGCTGACGAGCAGGCTCTCTCTCTCCCTCGCGAACGCTTGTAACCCCCTACTGCAAGCGCATCCGCCCTGGGCGCAGGACAACACGAGCCGCAGTTCCCCTTATTGTTTTCCCCCTTGTGTTCCGTCTCACGCCGACCCATCTGGGATGGGACACGCAGCGACAATTTACTCGTCGGTCCAGGGACCCCCGGGGTCGAAACGGCGACAGTTATCCTTACCTTTTGGGTTAGGTTGTGATGATTAGCTTTTATACAAGTGCTCTAACTTAATCAATGAATATGATGATATAATGATGATACAATGTTTACAAGATTTGGTTTGTGGATTTTTGATGTCAAGGGGCTCATGTTGTGCTCCAAGTTTCTCTCGATATGGTCTGGTTCTTAGGATGACCACCCAGTAAAATAGTACAGCCATGAAAGTGAAATAGGACATTCTTAGCTAATTAATTTGAAGATTTGGAGGTGTAGTTGCTTCGTTGGTGTGCAGTTAATGAGGTCCGCGGCACAATACTTGCTGTGCCGAGGCTGTGTTGAGATGACGACGGCGTGTGCGTAGGCTCCACACGCACGGCGAGCTGGGCGAGCTAGGCACAGCGCCGGCCCTGGCGGGGGTCGAGCAGTGCCCCCGACCAGGCCCCCAGACTTGTGGGGCCTCACCCCATATACTAAATATCATATATATATATATATATATATATATATATATATATATATATATATATATATATATATATGCATATAATATATATTATATAGATTTGTCTGCTAGTTCTATAAAATATTTAAAGGCTTAATTATAAGTCAACAACATGACAACAACAAGCAAAGAGAATTAGGCATAACCTATCAATCTTGTTTTTTATATTCTAATAGTAGTACTTCATAGTCTCAGGCCAAGCCGCCTAGGCTCTCAGTGTGCAGTGAGACAACGACGCAGTTTCATCTCTATCTCTCGCACAATTGTAGATAGACAAGTGAATAGCTGACCTGACAACGCATTGCGTCCATTTAATCGTTGTTCGAACTAACCTTTTTAGTCATTTAGACACATATATGTCACATTTTTCTGTGAGATATTAGGCTATATTTTAATTATTTTTATTTAATATGAATAACTTTTTTAGATACATATAAATATTTTATTGACAATATATACACACTATATTTATGTGTAGTAATTATTATTATAAAGAGCCTCCTTTATAAGTCTTGTTCTAGGCCTCTCTAATGTCAGGACCGGCACTGGCTAGGCAGGACGGGGAGTCAGACCTAGCGTCTGACGGCACGGGCAGGGCATGGCCTGGCGAGCTGGAGGACGCCGGCAACCAGAGAGCCGGGACAGTGACCGGCCGTGTCACGGCAAGGGGAGGACGCATGTGGGCTGTGGTGAGGACGGGCGTCGGGTCATCGGCGAGCAGGCCAACAGACCGAGCGTGCCATGGCAGGGACGTCTGACGAGCATGAGGAAGACGCTGGGCGTGACGACCGGAAGAGGCAGCAGGGATTGACAAGGTCCGAGCGAAATACCTGGATGCGACCTAGCCAAACATGGGCGTGCCTGAGCGCCAGCGCTGGGCGAGCACTCGCCCGCAGAAGAGCTGCGGGGGCCGGCCCGGCGAGGACGAGCCGGCGATGGCCCATAAGGAGAGGCGGGGGAGACAGCGCCCTGGGCGCGTGAGGACGCAGCTTGGCCCTAGGCTGAGGACGACAACCATGGAGGCAAAAAGCAAGGGATGGAGGTCGGCGGCTGCTGGTGCGAGGAGAGAAAAGGGAGCGCGTGGAGCTGAGCGACTCCTAAGAAAATTTTGATTTCTTCTCTCTTTTTAACAAAAATTGAATGGATAGATACGACTTCTAAAATTACCTTTTATTAAAATCCGGTGGAATTTGAGCTCCTCCCCGCATTTCACGGACCGTCCGCTACAGCTCGAACGAGGTGTGGCATGAGTACGACGCTAGACTAGAACCCAGCTCTTGGACCCGAGTTCTTTATGCAATCGAGTTATGAGTGTTCTCGTTCCTCTCCCTTCCTGTTGCTCCCGTCTCCTGGCGCCTCGCCCTTGCCCCACCCCGGATCTCGGCCTCCAGTCCTCACTGCTGCTGCTCCAGCACCACGACTTGCTCGCCCCGTCTCCCTCTCCCTTCGACCCCGCCTCATCGTAGTCGTGGTGACCAAGGAACCCAAGCTCGGTGGCGGCGGATCGAAGGCTGACGACGGCGGCGGCGATCCGATGGGAGGTCAGGAAGGGGAAGGGTCAAAGGGACGGGGATGCAGAGAATATTGGCCAGGGACTGTCCATGTCGTGCCGCACTCATCGGAGGTGCCCTCATTCCTCTCATCTCTCAGTCTCAGTCGCCACCCCTTCCTCGCGGCTCACGCCGCTGCACCTGACCGCGACACTAACGGAGGACAATGGCGGCATCCTACGGTAGGCCATCACGGGGGTGTCGGGGGACGACGGAGCGGTTAGGACTTGTTCGAGCACGCGTTGAGCAACGCGCCAGAGAAGCTTCCATTGCAGTCCTCGCCGTTGAAATCTGTCCGGGTGTCCACAACACTGGTCGAGGTCCTGCGCCGCGCACAGTCCACACAAAAAAAGCGCAGAACTTGCACCACACCGTCGACCAGTTGCTGCTCGGTCTGCTCCAGGACTCGCAGATCTCCGACTGCCTCTAGGAGGTTGTCGTGCCCGTGGCATGGGTGCGCACCGAGCTCGTGAACTTCCACACAAAGAGGGTCCCCGCGTGGAGTCCGTGTCCGAGGATGCCAACTTCAAGGAGGCGCTCAAGACGAACGACCACGACCTCGTCGATCAGCCCTAGAAGCTGGACCCTGTCATCGGCCGCGACGAGGAGACCCATCGCATGGTGCACATCCTCTCGCATCACACCACAAAAAACCACGTCCTCATCGGTGAGACCGGTGTGGGGAAGATGGGTGTCGTGCGGGGCCTCGCGAAGCGCATCGTTCGTGGTGACATGCTTAGCGACCTTCTCGACGTCCGACTCATCGCGCTCGACATGGGCGCGCTTGTCGTGGGCGTCATGTTCCTCGGCGAGTTCGACGAGCATCTTAAAACGTCATGCTTAAGGAGGTGGACGAGAGGCCAAAGGGAAGGTCATTCTCTTCATCGACGAGATACACCTTCCTGGGAACGGGCAGGACGCGATGTTCCTTGAATGCGACCAATCTGTTCAAGCCGATGTCAGCGAGGGGACGGCTCCGTTGCAGCAGCGCCACAACGCTGGAGGAGTACCGGAAGTATGTGGAGAAGGATGCAGCGTTCGAGCGACAGTTCCAGTAGGTGTTCGTCGCGAGCCGAACGTGGCCGACACCATCAGCATTCTGAGGGGGCTCAAGGAGAAGTACAAGGGGCACCACGGTTTGAGGATTCAGGACCGTGACCTCGCCACGCATCTCTCCGCAATGTGGATGAGGACTGCGCTAATGTGAGGATACAATGTGTTTTATGATTTGGCCATCGTAGCCGTGTCAACGCTGTGTCTTGGCAGATCTGAACCCGTTGCCATATCTAGACTCATGCATCATCGCTTTTGCCTCGCTGTGGAGTAGCTCCGCATCCCCACTCGCTAGATAAGATCTTCCCTCGCTTGTTTCTTCTGCTGTTTGCTCACTATTCTGATGTATTTTCAGGTCCACATGCCGAAAGCAATGGCGACGCTGGGGAGATAGCTGCTCGTGAAGCCTGCCTAAGCCTCGTCGTGCCAGGTGATAGAATTTGTGCAAATATTTTATTTAGATCGACATTTCTACTTGATTTTGTGTGTTTGTATGATACATTGATGTTTTGATGCACTTCGATTCACATGTCATATTGGGTGCAATGTAAGTCATACTACTTGTTATGCATAGGGTGCTGTTGGGGGCCTTCGTCCTCCGAAGGTCCTCAAAAACATGATTTGACAATGTTTTCCAAGTGGATTATATGAACAGGTACCTTCGGACTCAGAATTATGAACATGAAGTACAGTCAGGACGAAGCCTGAACCAGACGAAGGGGGATTGAAATGGAGGACGGACTGATTACCAAGCTCTACGAAGGATGATGCACAGCCGAAGCTGTACGCAGGAAAGCTTCGTCGCGATAGCAGAAAGGGGAACCGACTTAAAGGTGAAAAGACTACTTAGGCCTTGACAGATTTCCATAAGTCATTAGCAAATGTAATGGACATGAATGTAATTTTATATGGGCTGTGTCTCACGCCTATAAATAGATGAACAGTACTCCCGTACTGTACACGCTGACTTGGCATTTGCTTTTGCGTCATCCTTGTACTTTTGCCTTCCTGCCATCCGAAGGTACATTTGTAATTTGAAGTCATTTCTATTGTTACATAAGAATAAAATAGAAATAATGTTGTGATAAAATTTAAATGTTCACATTACTTTTTATGTTATGCATAACTTATCGTGCTTACGAAGATATATTGTTTATGACCTTCGTCCGAAGCACGTTATACCCCGAAGGGAAATAATGTTTCGAAGGACGAAGGACCTTATCATTTAACACTTTTTATGTTGCCTTGTTCTTAATCCGAAGCATTTGAGAACAAGTCACCAACAGGTGCCTGTTGGCCATATACCGTTGTTCATGCGGAATTTCACAATGAAATTAATGAAGCAGAACAAGGCCAACAGTGCTGCAGCCGCTGGACCCCAACCAGGAGACTGTCTCTCTTCGGGAGGCCCGAAGCCAGAAGAGGAAGGCCGTCAGCCCAACGCTTCAGGAGGATGAGCTAGACCAAGAGATCAGGGATATGGAGATGCTTCATCAACAGGTGCAGAGGAAGAAGGAAAAGATGGCCAGGCTAGCTGAGCTGCAGAGGCAGATAGACGAAGCTTCTGAAGAAGTTCGCCATCTTACTCACGATGAGCAGAACAGAAGGCCTCAACAAAAAGACCTTCATCAGGAGGGCTTCTTCAACGAAGATGACTGGTATGACAATTTCCATCATGGAAATTTTGTTTTCGATGATGCTTCTCCCCTGTCCGCTGAGCTACAGGCTACACCTTGGCCTCCATCCTACAAGCCCCCCCAGCTTCCCATGTTCGATGGCCATTCAGACCCGAAGCAGTTCTTGATGAGCTACGAAGCAGCAGTGTCTTCGTATGGTGGCAATGCTGCAGTCATGGCAAAGTCTTTTGTTATGGCTGTCAGGAGTGTTGCTCAGACCTGGTATTCCTCCCTTCGACCAGGAACGATTACTTCATGGCAAAAGCTGAAGGACATGTTGTTAACTAGTTTTCAAGGGTTTCAGACGAAGCCGGTTACTGCTCAAGCCTTATTCCAGTGCACTCAGGATCATGAGGAATACCTTCAGGCGTATGTCAGAAGGTTCTTACGTTTGAGGGCGCAGGCACCAACGGTGCCCAACGAAATCGTCATCGAAGCCATGATCAAGGGGCTTCGACCTGGACCTTCAGCTCAATACTTCGCCAGGAAGCCTCCTCAGACTTTGGAGAAGCTGCTCCAGAAGATGGATGAGTACATTCGTGCTGACAATGATTTTCGCCAAAGAAGGGAGGAGGCTTTCAGATTTTCTGAAATGACCAGGGGCTTCGGAGGAAGATTCTATCCGAGGCATGTCAGGTCCATCCACAACTCCACTCAAAATGATGATAAAGGGAGTCAGCAGAACAGGCCGCAGTGCTCCTCACAGGCTTCGGGGCAACAGCAAAGCTTTTTCCGGCCACCAGCTCCAAGAGGCAGAAGCGCCAGGGGCTTCGGCGGAAGATTTGGAGATCAACCAAGGAAAATGTTTTGCTTGTTCTGTGGAGAAAACAAGGGCCATACCACCAGGATGTGCCATGTTACAATCCAGAAGCAAAAGGAAATAGCCGAAGCTGCAGCGCAACAAGCTCAGCCGAAGCAGGTCATGCATACTGCTTCGTACCATCCGCCCTACATCCCACAATACATAGACAACCACCCTACAGTTTCTGTAGCTTCGGCAAGTCAACCTCAAGCTTCCTGGCAACAGCCTCCGCCTCCGCCTCCACTACAACAAGGCCAACAGCCAGAAGGGAGTCAATATGCTCCACACCAAAGGGACTTCAGAGAACAATCCGAAGCTCGCACAGTCAATAGCACTGTGCCAGAGTCGAAGCACATTTATTGACACATATCCTACCTTTGATAGCAGTCTTTTCTATTCAGTTCTATTTTCTGTGTAACAAAGAACATTGTTGGTTTTCATGTAATAATTTCGTTGTTTCCCACGAGGAAAACCTATTTTCTCCACAGGCTTAAGTTGCCGAAGCTTAAAAATTTGCGATGACAAGGAGGACCTTCGAATTATTAAAAATCCTTCGAAGCAACAGAAAGTCGTTCTAAGGAACGCAGAGTAAGTCGCTGAAGTCACAAAAAGCCGTTCCAAAGGGAGCGCAGTGTAAGTTTTCTGCTCAAAAGTCGTTCCAAAGGGAATGCAGAGCTTACAGCGAAAAGTCAACGCTGATACCGCCTAAGTAAAAGGCGAAGAAGCTCAAAAGACGTTCCTAAGGGAATGCAGAGCTTACAGCGAAAAGTCAACGCTGATACCGCCTAAGTAAAAGGCGAAGAAGCTCAAAAGACGTTCCTAAGGGAATGCAGAGCTTACAGCGAAAAGTCAGCGCTGATATAAAAAGATTGTGTGTTTCACGGGGATATGTGTATCTTCGGAATCAATCTCATCTACATAACATAACATCATCACATCATTTTGCATAGCATAAGCATCATACATCATATTGCATATGGCAAAAGAAGGGAGGACAGTAACAACCTCCGGAAGAATGCTTTGAGAAAGTAAAAATCTTCGGAATATAGCTTCGGAGAATGTTTTCACGAAGTTTGGATATTTTTCATCAGAGCGCTATGGATTTTGAAATACATAAAGGTTTTTCTATCTTCACGAAGCATGAAAAGAAGGGAAGGTGTTTTTTCGCCGAAGGCTTAAAAACGGTACGTATGTAAAGTTTTATGCATCGTAAAGAATTGAATACCACATCACGGATAATGGCACGCAATACACCAGAAGCAGGTTCCTGGAATTCTATTATGAATACCACATTAGTGTTGATTGGATCACCGTGGCTCATCCTCATGCGAATGGATAGGTGGAACTAACAAACGACAAAATCTTACAGGGCCTCAAGCCTCGGGTTTTTACTTGCCTCAGGAGACTTGGCCGATAATGACCCCAGGAGCTAACCGCTATCCTCTAGAGCATGCGGACTACCATGAACCATTGGACCAGATACACTCCCTACTTCATGGCTTACGGAGTCGAGGCGGTCCTCCGCATTGCTCTTGAGTATGGTGCCCCAAAGGTGAATGCACATGTGGATGAAAGGAATGAGCTAGGCCTCCAAGACGCACTTGATCAGCTCAACGAGGCCCGCGACATAGTGCTCCTACGGTCGACAAGGTACCAACAGACATTGCGAAGGTATTATGACCGCTGGTCCGTTGTGTACGAGGAAGAACTCTGGAGATGGGAGACCTTGTACTCCGACGGGTACAAAACAACAAAGATTGGCACAAGCTATCCTCACCCTGGGAGGGGCCATTTATAATTGGAGAAGTACTACGGCTGGGCACCTACAAGCTTAAGGACGAGGAAGGAAGGACGCTCGCAAACGCGTGGAACATCGAGCAGCTACAACGATTCTTCCCTTAGCGAAGCCTCAATATCCATGGTTGTCCCTTAGTACTGACCCTAAGACGATAGTCACAGGGGTCAGGAACAGTGGGGGCTAAGGAGAAGTCAATAACATCGGATAACTTGCCTCTTGTCAAAACATCTATGTCCTTACAATAGGCATGACCGTGCTAACATCTCTCCTGTTTTGTTTGCTCGATTAATGCAGGGCCGCCCTCAAATGCTCAACAAAATCAAAGGGAACGAAAATCCTTCGAAGCCGACGCACTGGACCAGGCCACCCTTCAAAATGCCTTTGCCCAACAAATGGAGTGATCGTCAAGGGCCCCTCTCCGGTAAGACCCTGAACTTATTCATTTCCTTTGGCAGGGACCAAAAAATCCGCGACAAGCCAGTCATGAATCTAGAGTTCAAAGGTCGATCCACGGAGGGCTTTTGGACGCTCCAGCGAAGAACGGAGTGAGGGGCAGCTAGTGACGGGCACACTAGCGACCAAGAGCCTGACGCGTGAAGCATTGAGGGCGTCACCAGCTCATGTTTAGGTCTAGGGAAGATCTGAGTTATGGTTTATCACGAAGAGAGGTAGCAAATCATAGTTTCCAGTCAAACAAAGTTGGCAACTATATGAGTCGGTGTCTTGGAGTATGAGAACGTTCCCCAGTGGAACCACACTTGGATCTTGCAGAAGAAACCAAGGCCTCACTCGAATTACCCATTTGTAGCTCATTGAGTGCCATTGCTAGCCCATGGAGGAAAGTGTGGTACGACTCACCTCCCCTCATCTCTGCGAAGGGGATGCATGGGGGAGAGTAAACTAAAAAGACAAAATGACCCCCAAGGCAGATCTTTACATTGAGTAGAGACTCAGGGGCTCGCCCCGCACGTGTGGTGGACAGGTGAAAGCCACATGAAAAGCGTCCCCTCAAAGAAACCTGGCACAAGCTAGGATCTAGGGGACTCGAAACCCACACATGTCAAAAATTCAAATGGGCTATGATAACAAAGTGTCCAGGCCCAAAGGGTCATAAGCATAGCTATTGGAGGTTGTGGATTATCTCTTAAAAAGACACCTCCACAAGTACAACATTCGTGACAGCCTCAAAGTAATCTATCAGGCAATCCAGATGTTCCATCATTGAACCCTTGGGCAAACCAATAGCGCCATGGAGATCACCATCGAAGTGTAGTTGTGTGATGGCAAAAGACATGACCGCGCCCTATGTAACACCCCAGGTGTTTACCGTCTGCTCGACAACGAGTATGAATTTAAGCACATAATATCAGTGGATAAATTGGATGCTAAATTTTAATCATCCTCGCCTATCACGATTTTAATATCGCACCTGTTTCGTCTGTCGCGAGTTCGACATCGTTTTGTATCTATCCGGACTCTTCCTAAATTTTCGTGATGTTCAGAACATCGTCGTTCCGAAAATCGGTGCGTCTGGTGATTATTTAAGATTCATCGCTCGCGCAAATACGAATTTAGGAATTCAGTCCAGTTCCCCGATTTCATCTCAAGCAGATTAAGTAGAACTCGACGACTAAGTTTTCGGTGTAAAATAATTTAGTCCCCTTTTGTCATCCGTGACATCGCGTCTACGGATTTTAATTGAATTGTTCTCTAGTCGAGTGTTCGAGTAGCGAACGGAATTCGTCTAAATTCAACTAAATCGAACGTCGACTAAAATATCGAAACTAATCTCGTCTGGTTTAATCCGTCTACATCTCGCTCCCGTGATGATGTTGACATCATCTCCAGGGGAGATTTTGATTGCGATGCCGTATCCGGCTAGCATAGTTTAAAATTTATTTATTTCTAAAAAGTGTCGGGCCTAGTGCCAATTTAAAATTAATCGATCAAGATAGAGTGAAATTGTCACCACCTAAGTATTTTGCTCGGTTCAAGCAATCTCTATAAATTCGGTAAATGCACTACTTGGGGTAGGCTGTTAGATAAACCGAAACCAGAACAATTGCTAGCTGTCGGGGACCATAATTAGGGGTACCCTCAAGACGCCTAATTCTTAGCTGGTAACCCCCATCAGCATAAAGCTGCAGAGGCCTGATGGGTTTGATTAAGTCAGGGATCAGTCCATACGAGTGACTTGACCACGCCACGCTCGAGCCTAGCCTCGGGCGAGGGCAGCCGACCCTAAGATGATTCCGTCTCGCCTGAGGCCTCCTCTTTCACGGCAGACGCATCTCCGGCTCGCCCGAGGCCCCGCCTTCGATAAGAAGAAACCCTGACTAAATCACCGCGCCAACCGACCGAGTCACCAGGGCGTTTAACGCAAAAGGTAAGACCGACGGGCGACCAGACTTCGCCAGAGGTGTCATAGGAGGCTCCGCCCGCCCAAGGGCTCGGACTCGGGCTAAGGCCCCGGAAGACGGCGAACTCCGCTCCGCCCAAGGGCTCGGACTCGGGCTAAGGCCCCGGAAGACGGCGAACTCCGCTCCGCCCGACCCCAGGGCTCGGACTTGGGCTAAGGCCTCGGAAGACGACGAACTCCGCCTCGCCCGACCCAGGGCTCGGACTCCGCCTCGGCCTCTGCCGAACGATCTCCGCCTCGCCCGACCCAGGGCTCGGACTCTGCCTCTGTCTTGCAGGACGGACTCGACCTCGGCTTCGGAGGAGCCTCCACGACGCCCGACCTAGGACACGAGACCGCCACGTCAACTGGAAGCGTCATCATCACCCTGCCCTGAGCCGACTTGGGTCGCAGAGAACAAGACCGGCGTCCCATCTGGCCGGCTACGCCAGATAGGCAAATGATGGCGCCCCGCTAGACCATGACGACGGCGGCTCTCAGCTCCCTTACGAAAGCAGGAGGACGTCAGCAAGGGCCCAGCCACTCCGACAGCTGTCCCCCCGTCCGGCTCCGTTACTCCTCCAACAGCCACGACGCCACAACAACAGGGTGCCAAGACCTCTCCGGCTGCCACCTTGGCATGTACATAGGGCGCTAGCTCTCCCTCGCTAGACACGTAGCACCTTGCTACACCCCCATTCTGTACACCTGGATCCTCTCCTTACGACTATAAAAGGAAGGACCAGGGCCTTCTTAGAGAAGGTTGGCCTCGCGGGGATGAAGGGCAGGGGCAGGCGCTCTCTCGGGGCCGCTCGCTTCCCCTCACCTCGCGCGGACGCTTGTAACCCCCTACTGCAAGCGCACCCGACCTGGGCGCGGGACGAACACGAAGGCCGCGGGAATTCTCCGACTCCCTCACGACCCGGCTCCGGCCACCGACCTCTCTCTCTCTGTTCCCCCCTTCGCGCTCGCCCATGCGCTCGACCCATCTGGGCTGGGGCACGCGGCACTCTCACTCGTCGGCTCGGGGACCCCCCGGTCTCGGAACGCCGACAGTTGGCGCGCCAGGTAGGGGCACGCTGCGTGTTGACGTTCGATTTCCCGTCAAGCTCCAGATGGGCAGTCTCCAACAACCTCTTCAACCCGGGACGGTGCTCCGTTTCGGGAGCCTCGAGTTCATGTCTCTCGACAGCGGCTACGACATGATACTCCTTCCACCGCCGCGCGACAGCGACATTGGTGGCGGACAGCCCGCCCGCCGGCGGCGGAATCGACGACGTCTTTCCCGCGTGGGGGAAGGACAACTTTCGAGCTCGCCCCATCCTCTCCCTCGCCATCGGAGGAGGAGGAGGCGGGGCAACCAGGGCCGAGCGGGAGGCCGCGCTCCGACGGCTGTCGAGCAAATCGACATCCCCGGCGCCTCAACGGAGGACACGCCAAGCGTCGCCCTCGCGTTCGAGGCAAACACGAGCGCCATCCCCCCGCAACACGTCGACCCCGAGCAAGTGGACGACGCCAGCACGCTCACGGAAGGCCTGCAGGACGTCGCCCTCGTACCCAAGACGACGGCGCGGTCAGCCCCCGACGTGACTTCATCGCCCCTCGTCGACAAAAAGGTACCGACTGCTCCCCGTCTTTTGTCATTTCGACTCGGCCTCAGCCCGCCTGGCGACCTCGCTTTGGCGGGCGCTCACATTGAGGCGAGTGCAACCTCTCTGGGGTTTCGTGTGCGGTCGCCTTGGGACCGATTGACGGGTGTCTCGACCTACGGACCCTCTGGGTCCGAGGAAGATGACGACCCCAGCATCTGCTGGGATTTCTCCGGATCTGGCAACCCTAGTGCCATGTGGGACTTCATGACCGCATGTGACTACTACCTCTCCGACTGTTCCGACGGTAGCCGCAGCCTTGGCGACAAGGACTGCGGCCCGAGTCGCGAATGTTTCCACATCGAGCTAGGGGATCCCTCCGGAGGCGGCTGTCTCGGCATGCCGGAGGATGGTGATCCCCCTAGGCCAGCGCCTCGCGCCGACATCCCGCGGGAGCTAGCTGTGGTCCCCGTTCCGGCGGGGGGTCACGACCCACAGCTCGAGCAAGTCCGCGGGGCGCAGGCCGGGCTCGATGAGGGAGCAGGGGCGCTCGAGGCAATCCGCCAGAACATCAGGCAGGTGTGGGCGAGCCAACCCCCGGCCAGAGGAATACGTCACCTGCCCCAAGGTCTCCAGCACCGCATCGCCAACGATGCCAGGGACAGACCGCCACCCGCGTCCGGCGGAACCGGTCAGGACCTGGCCGCTGCAGCGATGCTCCTCCGCGCGATGCCGGAGTCATCAACCACCGAGGGTCGGCGAATCCAGGGAGAACTCAAGCATCTCCTGGAAGGCGCTGCGGCCCGGCGGGCCGAAAGCTCTGCCTCCCGAAGGCAGGGGTACCCCTCGGAACCTCGTGCCGCGACTTCCCGACTCACGCGGGAAGCCTCGGTCTACACCGGGCGCACGCGCAACACCGCGCCTGCGGCCCCGGGCCACCTCGGCGACGAGCACCCTCATCGCGACCGTCGGGCACGCCTCGACGAAAGGGTGCGCCGAGGCTATCACCCCAGGCGTGGGGGACGCTACGACAGCGGGGAGGATCGGAGTCCCTCGCCCGAACCACCCGGTCCGCAGGTCTTTAGCCGAGCCATTCGGCGGGCGCCATTTCCGCCCCGATTCCGACCCCCGACTACTATCACGAAGTACTCGGGGGAAACGAGACCGGAATTGTGGCTTGCGGACTACCGCCTGGCCTGTCAACTGGGTGGGACGGACGATGACAACCTCATCATCCGCAACCTCCCCCTGTTTCTCTCCGACACCGCTCGTGCCTGGTTGGAGCACCTGCCCCCGGGGCAGATTTCCAACTGGGAGGATCTGGTCCAGGCTTTCGCCGAGAACTTCCAGGGCACGTACGTGCGCCCCGGGAATTCCTGGGACCTCCGAAGCTGCCGGCAACTGCCGGGAGAGTCTCTCCGAGACTACATCCGGCGGTTCTCGAAGCAGCGCACCGAGCTGCCCAACATCACCGACTCCGATGTCATCGGCGCGTTCCTCGCCGGCACCACCTGCTGCGACCTGGTGAGCAAGCTGGGTCGCAAGACCCCCACCAGGGCAAGCGAGCTGATGGACATCGCCACCAAGTTCGCCTCTGGCCAGGAGGCGGTAGAGGCCATCTTCCGAAAGGACAAGCAGCCCCAGGGCCGCCCGTCGGAAGATACTCCCGAGGCGTCTACTCCGCGCGGCGCCAAGAAGAAAGGCAGGAGGAAGTCGCAAGCGAAACGCGACGTTCCCGATGCAGACCTTGTCGCCGCTGCCGAGCACAAGAACCCTCGGAAGCCCCCCGGAGGTGCTAACCTCTTCGACAAGGCACTCAAGGAGACGTGCCCCTACCATCAGGGGCCCGTCAAGCATACCCTCGAAGAGTGCGTCATGCTTCGTCGCCATTTCCACAGGGCCGGGCCACCCGCAGAGGGTGGCAAGGCCCGCGACGACGACAAAAGGGAGGATCGCCAAGCAGGAGAGTTCCCAGAGGTCCGCGACTGCTTCATGATCTACGGAGGGCATGCGGCGAATGCCTCGGCTCGGCATCGTAAGCAAGAGCGTCGGGAGGTCTGCTCGGTGAAGGTGGCGGCGCCAGTCTACCTAGACTGGTCCGACAAGCCCATCACCTTCGACCGGGACGACCACCCCGACCACGTGCCGAGCCCAGGGAAGTACCCGCTCGTCGTCGATCCCGTCATCGGCAACGTCAGGCTCACCAAGGTCTTGATGGATGGAGGCAGCTGCCTCAACATCATCTACGCTGAGACCCTCAGGCTCCTGCGCATCGATCTGTCATCCGTCCGAGCAGGCGCTGCGCCCTTCCATGGAATCATTCCCGGGAAGCGTGTCCAGCCCCTCGGACAGCTTGACCTCCCTGTCTGCTTCGGAACACCCTCCAACTTCCGAAGGGAGACTTTGACGTTCGAGGTGGTCGGGTTCCGAGGAACCTACCACGCAGTGTTGGGAAGGCCATGCTACGCGAAGTTCATGGCCATCCCCAACTACACCTACCTAAAGCTCAAGATGCCGGGCCCCAACGGGGTCATCACCGTCGGCCCCACGTACGAACACGCATTCGAATGCGATGTGGAGTGCGTGGAGTACGCTGAGGCCCTCGCCGAGTCCGAGGCCCTCATTGCCGACCTGGAAAGCCTCTCCCGAGAGGTGCCGGACGTGAAGCGACATGCCGGCAACTTCGAGCTAGCGGAGACGGTCAAGGCCGTCCCTCTCGACCCCAGTGGCGACACCTCCAAGCATGTCCGGATCAGTTCTGGGCTCGGCCCCGAATAAGAAGCAGTACTCGTCGACTCCCCTCGCGCAAACGTCGACGTTTTTGCGTGGGGTCCCTCGGGCATGCCCGGCATACCGAGGGATGTCACCGAGCACTCGCCGGATACATGGGCAGGAGCCTGACTCGCCAAACGGCCTCTGCGCGAACGACGCCCGGGGGCTGCGCCCTTCCCCCACTCACACATAAGAATTAGTCATCAAGGAAGGGTCGGCCTCGCCCCGGCAGAGCCCGACCCTCCCTCGGGGGCTAAAAAGGGGGAACCCCTCTCCCTCTCGTCGAGTTTGGACGTACCGTTCCGCGTCAGAAAAACTCTTTTTTCGGTCAAGAAGGGTTTTTTTGCGTTCTCCCGGATGCGTCAGAAGCAGGGTCCTGAGGAGCGAACTTGGGTACGAGTAAATGGCGAGACCGACTGAGCTGGGGAACGCCTATGCCTCCGGGCTAGGGACACCTCACTCGTCGCCTGCCACGAAAAAGGACCCAGCTCGGGAAATCACCCTGTTGTCGACACTACGGGCCAGGCGCGAAAATCAAAACGAAAAGGAGCATGACTTCACGAAAGAGAAGTAAAATGTCCAGGCCTCGGTGGCCGCGGCAAATCACACATCCAACAGAAATTGTCCCAACAAGAATCAGGCGTCGCCTCGGGTAGGAGCCGCGCCCTCAACTCCACCCCCGCCGTCGGTAAGGTCCACTTCCGCTTCCGGCGGCGGCGCAGGAGGAAGAATCTCCGCTTCGAAGACGGTCGCCAGCGCCGCGCTCGGACCCGCAGCGACCGCGTCGAGCCGCTGAACCTCCGCCAGGGCTGCCTCGTCTTCGTCAGGCAGGCAGTACCCCTCGCTGACCCGCTCCAAGTCCACGACGTAGTGGGAAGCGAGCACGGCGAAGGCCCGCCTGACGCCGTGGTGCAGCGCCCCGCGGACTTTATCGCGCGCGTAATCACCTAGGGCTTGAAGACGGCTTTGGGGAGAGCTCCCTGAAGGGACGTCGCCGGGACCGAGTTTCCGATAGACCTCCGAGACGGCCTCGGACATGGCCGCGAGATCGGCCTCCCTTTGCTCAGCAGCCCCGTCGAGCGCCTCGGCAAGCGCCCTGGCAGACTCGTCGAGGGCAGACTCGAGCTCTGCGAACAACCAGAAAAAAGACCTCAGACCCAAGCGGGAGAAACGGACAAGATCGAGAACCGAGGACGGTCGAGCCATACCTCTGGCTCGGACGTGCTGCTCCGAGGCTGCGACTTGGGCTGCGGTCAGATCGGCCGCAAGGATCTTGGCCCGGCTCTCGGCCTCGGCAGCCTGGCCCCGAGTTTGGTCCCGCTCCTCGGCAACCTGGGCAAGCTCCGACCGCCGTTGTAGCACCTCCGTGCGCGCTGCCGCCGCCTCGGCCTTCAGGTCAGCGCAGAGCAACTGGAGGTCCGCTATCTTAGCGTCTTGCTGAGAAAGGCGCGCGGAAGCCCCGGCGAGCGAAGTCCTCAGGGACCGCAGCGAGCCCCAGACGACGGCCTCGCGGCGAATGAACGACGACTTGGCAGCGCTCCGATCCATCAGGTCCTGGAAAGGAAAATAAGATATCACGACAAACGCCTCGCCCGCGGAAGCGAGAAGGTATGCCTGAAACCATTACCTGGAGGATTTTGGGGACATCCCCGCAGAGAACCTCCAGCGACGATCGGAGCAACCCCACTGTCGCCTCCGCACGCTCGCGGAGCTCGTCCCAGGACTGGTCCTCCTCTTCGTCGTCAAGAACGAAGATAGGGCCCGAAGCCTCACGGGTCCGGAATCGGAGCAACTGGCCCCGGGCCTCGGGGCTCCGCCCCACAGCGACAAGGCTGCCGCCCGCCCGAGAGCACTGCGCGTCCGCGCCCACCTCTTCCGAGGCTCTGGGCGCCGACGCCGCGGCCGTCTCGACGCCGGCGGCAACCGCACACTCTCCGACTGGGACGGTGCCAACTGCGGTAGCGGCGGACGCCGGCATGGCCGACATGGCAGGCGAGCTCGGGACCACGCCGGCGCCGGCCGCCTCCCCGATCACGACGGCCACCTCGGCAGAGGAGCCCGCCTCGGGGACCTGCTCCCCCGGAACATGTGACGCCTGAGCCCCGTGCGGCGGAGCACCCTGCGAAAGGGTCGGCCGAGCGACAGGGCCCGAGGTGGCGCCAGCTTCCTGGACCAACGCCGTCTTGAGGGCCTTCCGAGGCGCCAGGTCAGTAGGGCCATGGCTCCGCTTGCTGGAGAAAACAAGAAAGGGAAAATCACGGCCCAGACATATGAATGAAGCGCCGGGACGGAGACATTCCGAGGTACCTACCCGCTCCGGATCATGATCCACGGTGTCTGGGGGGAGGTCTCTTGGCTCCCGCTTCCTGGAACCACCGCCGAGGTCCGCCTCACCAACGGCCCCGGCGCCGCCCTCGCCTCGGACGCCCCTGAGGCCCGGGAGGCGGACTGCCCAGGCGCCGCCATGGCGACCTGAGGACCGCTCCCCCATGCTGCCGGCGCGGGCGACGGTTCCCGAGGAACGGACCCCTCGGCCCGGCTCCCTGGAGTGGCGTCAGCTCCTCCAGCCGAGGGGTCAAGAACCCTCTCGGGTTGCCCCCGCTCCTCAGGTCGGGGATCCGGCACCTCGGCTCCAGGGACCGATGACGTAGGCCCGCTCGGGGGCTGGCTCGACGACCCCCGGCCACATCCCAAGCCGGGGCTGAGGCCGAGACGGGCGGCCATGTCGTCCTCCTCCTCTTCGTCGTCGTCGTCGTCGTCATCATCGGACGTCTCCGGCGACAGCTCCCTGGGAAGTCCTTCCCTCTCCTGCTGACGACGGCGTTTCTCCAGGGCGTCCCGCGCCCGCCTCCGCCTGCGGGCCCGGGCCTTCTACGCATCCTTTTTCTTCTTCTCCTCCTCCGCGGCGACCCGCCGCGCCGCCCGACCCACCGCGTCCTCCGGGACCGGCGGCAGGGAGGGTTTGTGCCGCCCCACCTCCTAAAAAGGGGGGAGAAAGAAACCCAATAGTGAGGATCAGGAGCAACCCGGTATGTGAAGAAGGGAGGGACGAACACTCACCAGAGCGACGCACCCCTGGTCGGGTCGCATTCGAGGCTGGGAGAGGGCGTGGGGGTCCGGCTTCCCCATCGCGACCGACACCCGCCGGTAGAGGGCGTCGTGGGGAAGAGGATCGGGGGACATCCGTGACCCCTCCCAGTCGGCCTCCTGGGACATCTCCCAAAGCGACAACCGCCGCTCCGCCAGGGGGAGCACCCTCCGGCGATGGATGGCGGCAACCACTCCCGCGGCGGTGAGCCCTTCCTCCCGCAACGCCTTCAGGGCCTGGAGAAGAGGTTCGAGTTTCTTCTGCCTCTCGTGTGGAGTCCCGTGATGCCAGGCGTCGGGGGCGGCGGTGACAACCCGCTGAGAGAACGGCGGGAGCGACCCTCCGTCATTCCGGAGGTAGAACCACCGGCGCTGCCAACCCTTGTTTGAGGGTGAAAGGACGGCAGGAATATACTGCAACGACCGCGACTGCCTCAGCAAGAGGGTGCAGCCGCCGGCCCGCACCGCCGCACGGACCTTCCTCTCCCCCGTCGACGAAGCAAAAAGCTCGGCAAAGAAGAGGTGAGTCCACAAATCCCAGTGGGGGGCGATCCCCAGGTACCCCTCGCACACCGCTACAAAGATAGCGGCTTGCGCGAGGGAGTTGGGGGTGAGGTTGTGCAGTTCCACCCCGTAGTGGAACAGGATGGCCCGCATGAAGCGGCTCGACGGCACTCCAAATCCCCGCTCATGGAAGGAGATGAAGCTCACGACATACCCCGGCGGAGGGGATGGAGCGACTCCGCCCGCGGGAGGAATCCATTCCGGCCGCTCCTTATCGGTGAGGGGGCGGAGCAAACCCTCGTCGACGAGGCCCTCCAGGTCACCCGCCGTCACCGTGGAGAAGGGCCACGGGTCGCGCGGCGAGAGGATGGTCACCCGGTCAGCCATCGCCAAGGCAGAAGGGATGGCGGCGTGAAGGGCAGGGGAGGGCGGTTTCCTTTCCCTGGCTGGATCTCTCAGGCTGCAAAAAACCTGAGAAGGAGGCGAGAAGTGGAGTCGAGAACCGTCGCTGGACCCTCTCCGGGGCACATAAAGGCCAAGGTCGGGACGGTTCCAACGTACCGCCCGAACCGGGCGCGGGGTTCAAAAAACGCGAAGCGAAACAACCGTTCCTCGAACGGCTCGCGCACGCAACGGCAGCCTCGCCGACCGCTTACCCCGGCGCATTAACTCCGCGGCAGAACGGGTGAAGTTTCTGGCAGGGGCAGCTGGCGACGCTTCGCCTCCGCCAAAACGACCACGCCGAAAAAGGTACGCCACGACGTTCAATTTCGAATCCTTTTTCCCTTTTCCTTCTTTCTCTATCTCTTGCAACAGGGACCGAGAAGGGGGATAACCCCAAAGGGATCCTTCCCCATGAAGGAACTAGGCTCCGAGCCTCCCTACTGATCAGGGGTTCGAAGGCTGGCCCCCCGAAGGGTTCAACAGCCGCCTCAGATCGCGTGGGCCCGACACCCACTACTGGTCAGGGGTTCGAAGGTCGGCCCCCGAAAGGTCCCACGACCGCCTCAGGCTACTCGGGCTCCGTGCCCCCTACTGATCAGGGGTTCGAAGGCTGGCCTGTCGAAGGGTTCACAGTCGCCTCAGACGACGAGCGAGGGATGACCAGGGGTACGTTCGATACATAACCAAGGCTCGGGCTGCGCTCCCGAGGTACCCTAGGACATTTCCGAGACCAGCGGGAACGACTCTGTAACGGAATCCCATCGGAGGGAGGCAACGAGCCCTCGGACCCCGTCGCTAGGGGACCGGGTCCGGCAGATCACCCGCAGGTACTTTTGGGCGTGCCTCCGGGCCCCTAGCCGACCCCCAACGAACGGGGCACGGACGTCCACTCGGATTACCCGATTGCAGCTCACCGGAGACACCATGTTTGGTGCCCATCGAGGGTAACATGGCGCACTCCCCCCCTCCTCCTTGCGGAAAGGCGACGTAGGGGCGTATATAAAAAGTCGAGTCTGTCCCTGATCGTCCTCTCGCTCCGTGCGAAGGCTCGGGGGCTGCTCTCGCAAACCCGGCTCCGGCCGAACCGTTGACAGCGTCAACATACCAGCCCGAGAACTTGGGCCCCGACAGTGCACCTGGGTTACGCCCTGCTCGCATGAGGGAACCGCCAGACCAGCCGAGGCATTGCGCAAGGCATTAAGACCTCGAAGGAGTGAAACCACTCCTCCGAGGCCTCGGGGGCTACACCCGGCGGGTGCGCTCGCGCGCACCCACCGGAACCAAGTACCACCGAGAAAGGCTGGTCCCCTTGCAAAAAAGTGCGACGCAAGCCTCCAAGCGAGTGTTAACACTCGCTTCGAGGCTCGGGGGCTACTGTCGGGGACCATAATTAGGGGTACCCTCAAGACGCCTAATTCTCAGCTGGTAACCCCCATCAGCATAAAGCTGCAGAGGCCTGATGGGTTTGATTAAGTCAGGGATCAGTCCATACGAGTGACTTGACCACGCCACGCCCGAGCCTAGCCTCGGGCGAGGGCAGCCGACCCTAAGATGATTCCGTCTCGCCTGAGGCCTCCTCTTTCACGGCAGACGCATCTCCGGCTCGCCCGAGGCCCCGCCTTCGATAAGAAGAAACCCTGACTAAATCACCGCGCCAACCGACCGAGTCACCAGGGCGTTTAACGCAAAAGGTAAGACCGACGGGCGACCAGACTTCGCCAGAGGTGTCATAGGAGGCTCCGCCCGCCCAAGGGCTCGGACTCGGGCTAAGGCCCCGGAAGACGGCGAACTCCGCTCCGCCCAAGGGCTCGGACTCGGGCTAAGGCCCCGGAAGACGGCGAACTCCGCTCCGCCCGACCCCAGGGCTCGGACTCGGGCTAAGGCATCGGAAGACGACGAACTCCGCCTCGCCCGACCCAGGGCTCGGACTCCGCCTCGGCCTCTGCCGAACGATCTCCGCCTCGCCCGACCCAGGGCTCGGACTCTGCCTCTGTCTTGCAGGACGGACTCGACCTCGGCTTCGGAGGAGCCTCCACGACGCCCGACCTAGGACACGAGACCGCCACGTCAACAGGAAGCGTCATCATCACCCTGCCCTGAGCCGACTTGGGTCGCAGAGAACAAGACCGGCGTCCCATCTGGCCGGCTACGCCAGATAGGCAAATGATGGCGCCCCGCTAGACCATGACGACGGCGGCTCTTAGCTCCCTTACGAAAGCAGGAGGACGTCAGCAAGGGCCCAGCCACTCCGACAGCTGTCCCCCCGTCCGGCTCCGTTACTCCTCCAACAGCCACGACGCCACAACAACAGGGTGCCAAGACCTCTCCGGCTGCCACCTTGGCATGTACATAGGGCGCTAGCTCTCCCTCGCTAGACACGTAGCACCTTGCTACACCCCCATTCTGTACACCTGGATCCTCTCCTTACGACTATAAAAGGAAGGACCAGGGCCTTCTTAGAGAAGGTTGGCCTCGCGGGGACGAAGGGCAGGGGCAGGCGCTCTCTCGGGGCCGCTCGCTTCCCCTCACCTCGCGCGGACGCTTGTAACCCCCTACTGCAAGCGCACCCGACCTGGGCGCGGGACGAACACGAAGGCCGCGGGAATTCTCCGACTCCCTCACGACCCGGCTCCGGCCACCGACCTCTCTCTCTCTGTTCCCCCCTTCGCGCTCGCCCACGCGCTCGACCCATCTGGGCTGGGGCACGCGGCACTCTCACTCGTCGGCTCGGGGACCCCCCGGTCTCGGAACGCCGACACTAGCTAATTCAGTTTTCTATTTCAAAATCCGAGAAAATAATATGCGTAGTCGTGTAGCGCGTCGACCCTTTAATCATCGCTAAAAATTGTGATCCAAAATATCTGTGAATTTCGTTTAAAAAAAGAAAAAAAAAGAGAAATCCCATTTCTCTCCTATTCCACTACCGGAATCGCGTTCTTTGCCGAGTGTCTAAGACATTCGGCAAAGGCTATTTTACACTCGGCAAAGGCTTTGTCGAGTGTAACACTCGGCAAATATTTCATCGGCAAAGGGTTCTTTGCCGAGTACTTTTTTCGGACACTCGGCAAAGACTTTGCCGAGTGCCAAAAAGCACTCAGCAAAGAAAAACACTCGGCAAATTAAGAATCGAAAAAATTAAAAAAAAAACAGCAAAACATTTTTTAAATTCTAGGGACAACTCTTCAACCCTACCTTACCTTTACCTTACCCATTGCCCTATAATTTTCCACTATTATTTTGAACCAACTTATATATTTTGTAAATGGTGAGATTCGAACTCGCAACCTCTCTCGCGCATACCCCCCTATACCACTACACTACTACATCAATTATGACTATATTACGTTTTCATTCCCCATATACTATAACAAATTGAGAGTAATTTGATTATTTAAGGCACTAAATGAGTTCATTTGAAAATGTGACCAACTATAAAGTTGCATAACTTTTTGAGATCTACAAGTTTTATTTTAATAGTTTCTACATCCGAGACCGTTTACAAAATTTGAATTTTAAATTTGAAAACTTCACACGAAATTTTCAATGA
The DNA here is from genome assembly GCA_029449295.1 of Zea luxurians. NCBI lineage: Eukaryota > Viridiplantae > Streptophyta > Magnoliopsida > Poales > Poaceae > Zea > Zea luxurians. The sequence continues at coordinate 41,431,017 of JAOPSE010000022.1, read as the reverse complement.
TAATATGATTTCAAATCAAAAAATTGTCAACTACAAAGTTTAATTACATTTCAAGACCTACAACATTTATTTTGGTGGTTTTTCCATCCGAGATAGTTTGAAAAATTCAAATTTCAAAATTCAAACATAGTTTTGTATAACAAGATGATTTCAAACCAAAATATTGTCAACTACAAAGTTTCATAACTCTTCAATACCTGCAACTTTCATGTTGGTGGTTTTTTCTTTCGAAGTCGTTTTCAAAATTCAAATTTTAAATTTTTTAAATTCAGACCTAGTTTTCGTTGACAATATGACTTCAAATGAAAAAGTTGTCAACTATAAACTTCTATAACTTCTCAAGATCTACAAAGTTTATTTTGGTTGTTTGGTCATTGTTTATCTCACATGATGAATCTAACAATATGCACAAATTCTATACGTCTCTCTCGTAGTTTCATAAACTACGGGAGAGATATAGGTTTTATGAATAAATTTATTTTTATTTTGTTATATGAAGAAATGTTCAATAAATAAATTGTACATCATGATGAGTTATACAAATTTGTAGTTGAAAACTTTTTCATTTGAATTAATTTACTACTTTAAAATGTGATTTTTAAATTGTCTTTGCCTAGTGTTGGAGAAAAAACACTCGGCAAAGAGCTCTTTGCCGAGTGTTGTATTTGTGACACTCGGCAAAGAGCCCTTTGTCGAGTGTTTTATTTTACCGAGGGTTTTTTGCGTGGCACTCGGCAAAGAGCTACTTTGCCGAGTGCCCGAAAAAAACACTCGGCAAAGAATATGGCACTCGGCAAAGAGCCAAATTCCGGTAGTGTCCTCTACGTGCTTATCTCTCTGTTTCTTATCCGTGAGTTGATTTCTTTGGAAATTTTATCCACCATTCATCTTCTTGCTTTCTCCTTACACGAGAATTTTTTGGGAGTTCTCTTGAAGCAGTTAATCAAGATGTCTCCACGTGATCTCTTCCTGATCTTATCCCGCCACCGCTCAATCCCGAAAAAAATCTCACCGCTGTTCCATACCCTTTTATCCTTATTTAGCCGTACCCAGAATTTTGTATCACGGACGTCTCCCTCACGGCAGCAGGCACTTGTTCTCATCTCCTCCTCCATCGCGCGCAGGGCGCTGATCGCTAGCGCCTAAGCCATGGCTCTCTGGTGCTCAGTCCTTGTCTTGCGTGGGGCGTCGTTCTCAGCCGCTAGCCGGTTTTCCTACCCACCCCATATCGCCCTGGAACCAGGCCACGCGCTGTGCCTAGCCCAGCCGCTCCATCTCCCTTGCGTCTTCTTCCCCAGTACGCGAGTGTGCCCCTTCCATCCAAGCTCGTCTATAACCTCCCTGCGTGCTCGTGGTGGGAGCTAGCGGCCGTGCCCCTCAGCTCTCGGCCATGGTGGTCGCCCATGGTCGCGCCCTCAGCTCCCTCACGCTGTGCGCATCATTGCAGCTGTCTAGCCGCGGAGCAGTCTGCGTCGTGGAGCTCGCCCGCTCTGTATCTTGCATTTTTTTGGTCGGCGTTCCTCTCTCTCAACTATGGCTGCGTTGTTTCCATGCCTGGCCTCGTCGAGCTCGGGGCTGGCTCACTGTCCTTCAGCTCACGCCCGGCCTAGCTCGATTCCCGCTCCAGTTCGCTGTTTCCCCTTCCTTGCCGTGGAAGCTAGCCGCTGCTGCTCGGTTTCTCTGGTGCGCGTGATTTGCCGGCCAGGTCCCCTCACCAGTGGTCTCCTCGCCGCGTGCTCTAGTCGTCGACCTCGCTTGGCCCTGCATCGTTAGGTCAGTCAACCATGGTCGCTGCCGCGCGTGCTTGTCCGTGATGTCCATCGCGCAGTATTTGGATCTCGCCAATCGGCCCTTCCATCCTTGTTCTCTCTGGTCACGACAGAATCAAGTCTCACCAGGTCGTCGGACGCTGCTCCTAGCTCGCCATAGGACTCGCTGAACCCGCTCCATAGAGTCTCGATTCTCCCCTACGCCAGCACGTGAAGTCCCTGGTAAGGCTGCTTGATTGGGTGTATGCATAATTCTGAGAGTCCGAAGAAAAAGTTTCGTGTGTCGCTTGATAGGTACTCCATAGAAGGACTGAAAAATAATCTTCGTCGTGTTTACGGGTATCATGTCGAATTTAGTTATTAGCCTTTCATCTCTTCGTAAAGAATATTGGTAGATATATGGGTGGTGTGATTGTGTTCGCGATGATGAAGTAGTTGTGTCGTGTGAAGCTTAGGGTTGGGATATAGGTATATGTAAAAGGTTGTCGGATTGGTCCTAGCGATGTGGTGTAAGGTAAAATTAGTAACATGAAAAGTAAATTAATAAATTCAAACGTGGGGCTAGTAAATGTTATTAATGTTGCTTTTGATAGATTTTGCTTACTGCAATTAGTGTTACGCTTGAGTAGTCATGATATCTAGCATTACTAAAATGAGTGAAAGCGAATAATATTGAAAAGTTTGTTTCTGTTAGAATTGAATCCAGCTAAGTTAAAATAATATGTCTGGTAGAAAGTCGGAGTCTAAGTCGTCGTAGTTTTTGTGAAATTTGTGGCGAGTTAAATCTTTGATTGTTTCGAAGGTCGTTTTGTAGAACTCTATGATGTTTGAATTAGATTTGGTTAAGCTAAAAAGGCACGACTATTGCACTTAGTCATACACCGATAACAAGTGTTTTTGTATGAAATAGTACAACGCTTCATCACTAAGTATTTAATTCACTATCGCGTAGCACTATTTAGGTTTGTAGTATTCCTGTCTATATGCATTCATGTGCATAATGCATTTCATTCAGGTACGTGAATTAACCACGTGATGCGGAGAACCAGAACTGAGTCGACCACAACATGGTGCTGATGAACAGAACTGAAGATGGACAGATGAAACAAGTATCAGAATAAAAGCTGATCGCCAAGTGGTCGCCACTTAACAAACACTAACCTAGTGTTTATTCCAGGCAAGCCCCGGTGCATTTGCCCCCTTCCTTGTGTTTTAAATGCTTTTTCACATTACCTGATGCATTAGGTGATAGGAGTTGTATGATAAACAATTGATGCATTACCATTCCTTAGAAACTCCTAAATCTCGGTTTTATAAAAAGAACTGATAATGCTTAGCCCTGCTTAGAAACTGAAAAATCATTTGTTTTCAAAAAGAATGATTGTGGAACATTGGTTATGGGCTTTTCGTTTCAAAAATCAAAGCAAACTTATGGTGATGATTCCACTTTGGCCGGAGTGGGTTCATCATTCGGAAAAGAGTACCCCTGCCGGGTACCAAAAATGGGAAAATGGTTTGAATAAATCTAGACCAGACGCTGAACAGACAAGGTCACTCGTCTGTGTCGATTAAGGACCGTTCGATGTAGGCCTGTTGTGGTGGAGACCTTGCAACTAGCCACATGCCCTGGATATGGGACAGGGTAAGCTTGAACCTGGCTATTCCATACGTGAAAAGACAACCGCGCACTAGGCGTGGGAGATGGTGGGAGTAGCGTGTACTCTCCTGGCTAGAGGCTGGATGGAGGAGTACTGTGCTCCCGGGTAGCGCGGACCGATTCACGTTGTGGAGGATTTGTGGGAACGGTTGACATATGCAAGGGTTAAGTGCTACATATGTCGTGTGGTTAGGGATCCCTAGCTGGGTATAATCGATTCGAATCGTCGTTGCTCCTCGGTCATGGAGACTCTACCCTCCGACCACTCATCGTAGTTGACAAGTGAAATATGAATTGGCTAAAAGAAAGCTAGATCAGGACAAGTGAATGCTCTAGATTAGGCAAATCTAGATTCAGGAAAAGTACTTAACTTGTGAAGTAAAATTTTGGCATAAGGATTCACTACTAGTAAGCTCTTCTGCAAAATGAGTCCTTGATTATTGCTTAGCCTTACCTTGATTCCTAATCAGCCAGCATATCCTTGAGAGTCTTTTCTTTAGTCGGGTAAGTCTTGCTGAGTAATTCCATACTCAGGGTTTTATTCCCTGTTGTTTTTCAGGATATAGTTTGTGCTGCTGATGATGGTGTTAAGTGCCGGTGGGCTCAGCCTTCTTATAAGTCTAAGTAACTCTTCTATACTTCTTACTGAGGATGGTCACTTGAGCTAGCATATATTTCAAAACTATAATAATTTATAACAGATCAAAGTTATTTCTTCGAATCACTTTTGTAATCACTCCGATCATGTACAAAGTAAAATTTTTGTAACTTGTAAAATTTGGTAATAAGATTTCTGCTGCAAACTGTTGGTGTGTGATTTGTGTTACTTAATCATGCAGTCCTGGTTGTTAGTGGTTTATCCGGGGTCCTTGGGGCACTTGGACGGATCCTGTTAAGTTATTTGGTGCACATGCATAGCCATCTGAGGTCTTTGAGACAAGGGCAGGTGCATGTGGGCCCAATAACTTGGGAGGTTCTATCACAACTGGTATCAGAGCAGGATTAAGTATATACGGTCACATACATATTTTCAAAACAAAAGTTTTGGTTTCGAAAAACCTATTTTCAACTAAACACATTGTTTAGTTTTGAAAAACAGTTTTGAAAAACTATAATGCTAGCGACAACCTCTATTAAACCCTAAGTTAAGGACTATCAGGTGGCTTAGTTCAAAACCACTAACCCACAACTGGGGGTATTGCATACATGTGAATTGTTATTTTTGAGGCCATTCAGTTTTGAATGGATCGACGCTCAAGGTAAGGTGAGATGTGAGAGCAAGACCGAACAAACATCGGTCTAGGGAAGAGTATAAAAAGCGCTTGATTATATACATGTTACACGTATGTATATATGAAGGTTGCAATGTGGAGTATTTACTTTTTTATGGGAATTCAGTACCCCATGGTTGTGTATGGGTATACAGACATGGGAATACTGAGAAGTGTAATGTACTTGTAACGATGCACCTATGCTAAGGTAAGAAGGTGAGTTACCATAATGAGTTGCCCTATAGTTAAAGTGTGGCAACGACGCCTATGCGTGGCTCGGCACTTAATGAAGAGCTGGCCTCCATATATAAGTATATGGAGTATAAACTGTGATAAACTGTCATGTGTGGACTGCATCATGGGAAATTGGGTTGTGATGAAAATTTTCTGCAGGTACACTAACCTCGAAAACGTATGTGTAGCTGACGACTAGCAAAATACCGTGAGAGTCGTAAGTATGCCACCGATATAGAACGCTATTGCCACATTATGTTGGCAAAACTTGTGAGGACGAATAGGACGAGCATGCATCCTAATTGTTGCATCGTGTTTGTCACCTATACACCCAAGTTGCTTCCCTCATCCTTATTCCAGTAACCAATGGTTGTAGATAATGTGGTGTAATGTTGTGTTATGAACCCCGATGAAATAGTTGTCCTCCGTTCTTTAGGTAACCTCTTAGGGTGTTATATGTGTTTGCTCTTGCGTTTGATGTGCCGATAGAAGGTTAGTGACTTGTTTGCCTAAACCCAAAACTAGGCCATGTTCTTATTTAGTGAACCATGACCTGACCCAAAGTTGATTTTTCCATTATCACTCCATGACCAAACACATACAAATAAATACTTAGATAATTTCTTTGCTGGATATAAAGTGTACTCGGGCTTAAAACAAGAATCTCGAGTCATGTTTCCTTCTAAGACCATGCCCTTATTCGATTTGTGCAAGCTGATGTCTCTATTCCAGTTTGCCTGTTCTTAAGGATCGCCATGTTGTTTTTTCATCCTAACTCAGGAAAGACCTGTCCGCTCATTTTCTTGAATTTGATGCCTTTGGTTTCCTCGTATCTATCGAAGGCATACCAACATAACCTTGTGATTATTTTCCCTCTGTATCTAATAGATACTAATCCTTGACCTTGTGATCTCTGTGATGTCATAGAAATATGCTTGGGACTGAATTAACAGGCTCCCGTCATACTCCTTTCATCAAGTTTAGGTTATGGCCATGCCTTGTTTATTTCATCGGGCCATAATCTTTTTGGCTCTCTACTTGTAACCGTTTTTACAGGTGGAGTATCTATTTTGTATATTGTCACCTTTGCTCAATCGAGTTGTGTGGTGCGAGATTTATTATTGATTATGTCTGGCAATGGTGTTATGACTAAAACCGATGGCACCGCGATAAAACCGAGGGCTCCTGTGGATGCATACACATGGTTGTGCTGCTCGGTACACGCTAGTATCACAGTTATTAGTCATAATCCATTATGAGATTATATTAATATGTTATCTTTGCGCAAATTGTTCTTACCATGTGAGATTCATTATTGGTGCCAGTTTTGTAATGGTGTCATGGTTAGGAACTTATGGTACCGTGGCGAAACTGAGAGCCTCCTGTGAATGTGCACCCAGGATTCTGCTGCTTGGCGCATGTGGGTACCGAGGTCTCTGGTCATGATCCATTGTGGAACTACACTGATGTGTGATCTCCGAAAACATTTCCCTTAAAACAATTTCCTTGTTGTTTGTCGAGTGATCAAGCAATATCTATCATCTCTGTTGGATTAGAAAGGGCATACCACTCTCATGTGCGGTCTCTTTTCTTTTGATCTTAGCAGTGATTACTCATACAAGTTCCCTTTACGTCCTTTGTGTAAAGGTGAAGCCTTGAAGCTTTTTAGTGTCGAGAGACAACTGATTAACTCTCAAAATGGAGATTGGCTTTCCCTGCTGCTGAGATGCAGGAGTTTGTTCATTCGCTCTTTCATTTAATCCATGTATTTCTAAACCAAGTCAGTTCATCTCGTATGGAAGAAATGGATGAACAACATGATCAAATGGATTTCTACCCAAATGCATGACCTTTTGCTAGCAAATGTGAACTCTCAACCCATAGATTGCCGATGGTAATAAGAGAAATTGCTCAATGTCAAAGGTAGTTCAACAAGTTGGTTTTACTAACTTGTAGCTACATTGTGAACAAAGGTTGAGTTTAGAGGTCGTTTTATCGAGTTATCTAAACTCACTTTGGTTCAACTTGTCCTGAGAAAGTACTTACAAAAATCAAGTTAAGTCGACGGATAACCACCTTTTCATCGCTCTAGTCATGCCTCGATCGCCTCACGTGTGCTTTTCCAGCATGTGTGATCAAGTCGAGCCATGCTTGGTGCTTGATAAAATGAATTAGATATGGAGTCAGCATCTACAGCTCCCTCCGCTGGTGATTTTCTTGAATCTATATCACCTTTCAGGGACTTGGATTTTCTGGCTAACACGAGTTAACTGTGATGTTGTTTGACATCCACACTCGTCTTATGTGCTAAGAATTTCTAGTGACCACTTGTTGGTAAACCTCTTTCTGTGTGTTTTACTCAAGAGGTTGCATCTGGTTCTGTTTGGGTAAAGTCGCATAATTATCGCTCGCTCAACAGACTCAGATAGTAAAGTGTCATCAGAAAAAAAGAAAACTGCACACATGGAACTTTATGTGTTCTTCTGGCAGACAACGTCTCTATTGGTGGACATCTCTAAATTAGCTTAAGGCGATATATGTTATGTCCACTAGAGAGACAACATCCTGAGACACTCGCCTTCACTCGAGACTGCATTATGATTTTGATGATATGAACATGGGTTACATGCTTCTCTACTCTTAAAAGTCTTTCGCTTCGAATCTCGGGATGAGATTCTTTTAAGGGGGGAGGGCTATAACAACCCAGGTGTTTACCGTCTGCTCGACAACGAGTATGAATTTAAGCACATAATATCAGTGGATAAATCGGATGCTAAATTTTAATCATCCTCGCCTATCACAATTTTAATATCGCACCTGTTTCGTCTGTCACGAGTTCGACATCGTTTTGTATCTATTCGGGCTCTTCCTAAATTTTTGTAATGTTCGGAACATCGTCGTTCCGAAAATCAGTGCGTCCGGTGGTTATTTAAGATTCATAGCTCGTGCAAATACTAATTTAGGAATTCAGTCTAGTTCCCCGATTTCATCTCAAGCAGATTAAGTAGAACTCGACGACTAAGTTTTCGGTATAAAATAATTTACTCCCCTTTTATCATCCGTGACATCGCGTCTACGGATTTTAATTGAATTGTTCTCTAGTCGAGTGTTCGAGTAGCGAAAGGAATTCGTCTAAATTCAACTAAATCGAACGTCGACTAAAATATTGAAACTAATCTCGTCTGGTTTAATCCGTCTACATCTCGCTCCCGTGATGATGTTGACATCGTCTCCAGGGGGATTCCTATTGCGATGCCGCATCCGGCTAGCACAGTTTAAAATTTATTTATTTCTAAAAAGTGCCGGGCCTAGTGCCAATTTAAAATTAATCGATCAAGACAGACTGAAAATGTCACCACCTAAGTATTTTGCTCGGTTCAAGCAATCTATATAAATTCGTTAAATGCACTACTTGGGGTAGGCTGTTAGATAAACCGAAACCAGAACAATTGCTAGCTAATTCAGTTTTCTATTTCAAAATCCAAGAAAATAATATGCGTAGTCGTGTAGCGCGTCGACCCTTTAATCATTGCTAAAAATTGTGATCCAAAATATCTGTGAATTTCTTTTAAAAAAAGAAAAAAAAGAGAAATCCCATTTCTCTCCTATCCTCTACGTGCTTATCTCTCTGTTTCTTATCCGTGAGTTGATTTCTTTGGAAATTTTATCCACCATTCATCTCCTTGCTTTCTCCTTACACGAGAATTTTTTTGGAGTTCTCTTGAAGCAGTTAATCAAGATGTCTCCACGTGATCTCTTCCTGATCTTATCCCGCCGTCGCTCAATTCGGAAAAAAAATCTCACCGTTATTCCATACTCTTTTATCCTTATTTAGCTGTACCCAGAATTTTGTATCACGGACGTCTCCCTCACGGCAGCAGGCACTTGTTCTCATCTCCTCCTCCATCGCGCGCAGGGCACTGATCACTAGCGCCTAAGCCATGGCTCTCCGGTGCTCAGTCCTTGTCTTGCCTGGGGCGTCGTTCTCGGCCGCTAGCCGGTTTTCCTGCCCACCCCATATCGCCTGGAACCAGGCCACGCTCTGTGCCCAGCCCAACCGCTCCATCTCCCTCACGTCTTCTTCCCCAGTACGCGAGTGTGCCCCTTCCATCCAAGCTCGTCTATAACCTCCCTGCGTGCTCGTGGTGGGAGCTGGCGGCCGTGCCCCTCAGCTCTCGGCCATGGTGGTCGCCCATGGTCGCGCCCTCAGCTCCCTCACGCTGTGCGCGTCGCGGCAGCTGTCCGGCCACGGAGCAGTCCACGTCGTGGAGCTCGCCCGCGTCGTATCTTGCATTTTTTTGGTCGGCGTTCCTCTCTCTCAACTACGGCTGCGTTGTTTCCATGCCTAGCCTCGTCGAGCTCGGGGCTGGCTCGCTGTCCTTCAGCTCACGCCCGACCTAGCTCAATTCTCGCTCCAGTTCGTCGTTTCCCCTTCCTTGCCGTGGAAGCTGGCCGCTGCTGCTCGGTTTGTCTGGTGCGCGCGATTTGCTAGCCAGGTCCCCTCGCCGCGTGCCCTAGCCGTCGACCTCGCTTGGCCCTGTATCGTTAGGTCAGTCAACCATGGTCGCTGCCGCGCGTGCTTGTCCGTGATGTCCATCGCGCGGTATTTGGATCTCGCCGATTGGCCCTGCCATCCTTGTTCTCTCTGGTCACGACAGAATCAAGTCTCACCAGGTCATCGGACGCTGCTCCTAGCTCGCCATAGGACTCGCTGAACCCGCTCCATAGAGTCTCGATTCTCCCCTACGCCAGCACGCGAAGTCCCTGGTAAGGCTGCTTGATTGGGTGTATGCATAATTATGAGAGGCCGAAGAAAAAGTTCCGTGTGTCGCTTGATAGGTACTCCATAGAAGGACTAAAACATAATCGTCGTCGTGTTTATAGGTATCATGTCGAATTTAGTTATTAGCCTTTCACCTCTTAGTAAAGAATATTGGTAGATATATGGGTGGTGTGATTGTGTTTGCGATGATGAAGTAGTTGTGTCGTGTGAAGCTTAGGGTTGGGATATAGGTATATGTAAAAGGTTGTCGGATTGGTCCTAGCGATGTGGTGTAAAGTAAAATTAGTAACCTGAAAAGTAAATTAATAAATTCAAACGTGGGGCTAGTAAATGTTATTAATGTTGCTTTTGATAGATTTTGCTTACTGCAATTAGTGTTACGCTTGAGTAGTCATGATACTCTTCGTTAGAAACCGATTGAGTGCCCTAGATAAATATCTAGCATCACCAAAATGAGTGAAAGCGAATAATATCGAAAAGTTTGTTTCTGTTAGTATTGAATCCAGCTAAGTTAAAATAATATGTCTGGTAGAAAATCAAAGTCTGAGTCGTCGTAGTTTTTGTGAAATTTGTGGCGAGTTAAATCTTTGATTGTTTCGAAGGTCATTTTGTAGAACTCTATGATGTTTGAATTAGATTTGGTTAAGCTAAAAAGGCACGGCTATTGCACTTAGTCATACACCGATAACCAGTGTTTTCGTATGAAATAGTACAACGCTTTATCACTAAGTATTTAATTCACTATCGCGTAGCACTATTTAGGTTTGTAGTATTCCTGTCTATATGCATTCATGTGCATAATGCATTTCATTCAGGTACGTGAATTAACCACGTGATGCGGAGAACCAGAACTGAGTCGACCACAAGATGGTGCTGATGAACGGAACTTAAGATGGACAGATGAAACAAGTATCAGAATAAAAGCTGATCGCCAAGTGGTCGCCACTTAACAAATACTAACCTAGTGTTTATTCTAGGCAAGCCCCGGTGCATTTGCCCCCTTCCTTGTGTTTTAAATGCCTTTTCACATTACCTAATGCATTAGGTGATAGGAGTTGTATGATAAACAATTGATGCATTACCATTCCTTAGAAACTCCTTAATCCCGGTTTTATAAAAAGAACTGATAATGCTTAGCCCTGCTTAGAAACTGAAAAATCATTTGTTTTCAAAAAGAATGATTGTGGAACATTGGTTATGGGATATTCGTTTCAAAAATCAAAGCAAACTTATGGTGACGATTCCACTTCGGCCGGAGTGGGTTCATCATTCGGAAAAGAGTACCCCTGCCGGGTACCAAAAATGGGAAAATGGTTTGAATAAATCTAGACCAGACGCTGAGCAGACAAGGTCGCCTGTCTGTGTCGATTAAGGACCGTTCGATGTAGGCCTGTTGCGGTGGAGACCTTGCAACTAGCCACATGCCCTGGATATGGGATGGGGTAAGCTTGAACCCGGCTATTCCATACGTGAAAAGACAACCGCGCACTGGGCGTGGGAGATGGTGGGAGTAGCGTGTACCCTCCTGGCTAGAGGCTGGATGGAGGAGTACTGTGCTCCCGGGTAGCGCGGACCGGTTCACGTTGTGGAGGATCTGTGGGAACGGTTGACATATGCAAGGGTTAAGTGCTACATATGTCATGTGGTTAGGGATCCCCAACTGGGTATAATCGGTTCGAATTGTCGTTGCTCCTCGGTCATGCAGACTCTACCCTCCGACCACTCATCGTAGTTGACAAGTGAAATATGAATTGGCTAAAAGAAAGCTAGATCAGGACAAGTGAATGCTCTAGATTAGGCAAATCTAGATTCAGGAAAAGTACTTAACTTGTGAAGTAAAATTTTGGCATAAGGATTCACTACTAGTAAGCTCTTCTGCAAAATGAGTCCTTGATTATTGCTTAGCCTTACCTTGGTTCCTAATCAGCCAGCATATCCTTGAGAGTCTTTTCTTTAGTCGGGTAAGTCTTGCTGAGTAATTCCATACTCAGGATTTTATTCCGTGTTGTTTTTCAGGCTATAGTTTGAGCTGCTGATGATGGTGTTAAGTGTCGGTGGGCTCGGCCTTCTTATAAGTCTAAGTAACTCTTCTATACTTCTTACTGAGGATGGTCACTTGAGCTAGCATATATTTCAAAACTATAATAATTTATAACAGTTCAAAGTTATTTCTTCGAATCACTTTTGTAATCACTTCGATCATGTATAAAGTAAAATTTTTGTAACTTGTAAAATTTGGTAATAAGATTTCCGCTGCAAGCTGTTGGTATGTGATTTGTGTTACTTAATCATGCGGTCCTGGTTGTTAGTGGTTTATCCGGGGTCCTTGGGGCACTCAGACAGACCTGTTAAGTTATTTGGTGCACATGCATAGCCGTCTGAGGTCTTTGAGACAAGGGCAGGTGCATGTGGACCCAATAACTTGGAAGGTTTTGCCACACCCTACTGAACCCTAAACTCCACGGCCTCACGGACGCGATACAAGATGACAAGGAGATGCAAGTCATGATTCCTACCAAGGGCACAAATGAAAACTGTGGCATGATCCGATAAAGACTCAGAGCCTCGAGTTCCAACTCTGCAGAAGCAAGGAATTCGTAAATACTTTATAACGCGAAGAATTGGGAATCAAAGAACCAGGCTGCGTGAACTTACCCTCTGAGTCATTAAGAATGACCAGGCATGCCCAAAGGTGTTGGACCTCGGCGTTAGCCACCTTCAGAGCAGCAAGAACCGTGCCTAGGTCCCTTCAAAGATAATGTTCCCATAGGGGTCTGTAGGATGGATGGCTCAATTATGAGACCATGACTCTCCTGTGTCTTGGGAGGGTGGACCGGTACCCTATGGAAGGCTGAGGAGGACTAAGAAGGAAGGAATGGGTAGAACCTTACGAGAGGAGAAGAGTGCCCATACCATCACCTCGAATGACTACCCCTAAGGGGTCTGCCCGGGTCCATAGATGTAAAGTAGTTGGTAGAAGGCTTGGATCATTGAGGAAGCTCATGAGGCACAAGAGTCGACACGATTTCCTAAATGGTGGGGCAACCCCCTTTAAAGGCAATGCCTGATAGAGTCTATGGAGGCAAGCCCATGAGCTTCGAAAAGGGGGATCGACGAAGAAAGGACCTTGGGGCCCCACAACATGACCGCAGGAAAATAGAGGGCAAAACGAGCAAAAATTAAGACAATTTTTATAACTTCCCTTGGGAAGCGGCATCAAGACACATTTCATTGTGGGGTCAACAGGCGCTATGAACAATGTCATCTGCAAACAGCCTACCTACGACACGATTGGCCGCCTTGTCGTAACCCTCCAACACATCCTCCAGCCCCTCATCTGACACCATCCCGAAGACCATGGCGGACCAAAGCTCCCCAATAAGCAGAGCCACGGCGGCTCCCCAATGACATCGAAGTAGATGATAACCCAGATGCGGCATGGGATGTTGTCCAAGTGCTCCACCAAGGAGGAGCCACGACCCCTAACACACTCCGCCATTTGGTCCAAATGATAGCGCAGTTTCTCTAGTTTGGCTTCCAGGACTAAAAGGAAAAACGAGGGAGGTAAGAAAGAAGTTGAGGCAGCCAGTACGGAACAAGGAGCGAACGACCTACTAACCATGCGACCGTCAGATTTGACAAACTAGGCTCGGAGCAGTCCAGCCTCAGCCTCAACAGCCTCTAGCCCTATGTAGAAAGCATCATGGCTCTCCTGGGTTTCCCTTGGGAGGAGGAGAGGTGCCAACAGGCCTGGCCATGATGTCTCGATGGAGGGCGATGCTTCCCAGACGAAGGAAGTGGGGGCCGCCTTGCGACAAGGGTAGGCGTAAGAATCACCCGCAGAGGGGGAAAGGAGATGCTCATACAAGGAAGAACCTCACCTTGGCCCCAATCCAACATGGCATAGCTTCCTCTCGATTTTAGATCCATCAACTGACCAGCTGACAGAGTCCATCCGAGGTGTGAACTAGAAAACAAGCAACTCCGAGATGTTTATAAGAAGGTGCTCACCCGAACTTATAAAGGGAGGCATGACATTCGCCCCCTCACGAGTGGGGAAGGACTACATTGGGATGTTTTGTCCCAATGGTGTGAACCCTATGATTAAACAGGGATGTGCATCCAATCAAGGCAAATGGCGCCCGACCCAGGGGAAGCTACCAAGGGGAGACACTCTCCCCTCAGGGACTCTTGGGCTACTGTCAGGGAAAATATCCCTGGCCCCTTGGGTCCTACTAATTAGTAGAAGAATGAGGGAAAGATCCGCCCCAGAAGGACCTACCCCCGAATAGTCCCAAGGCAGCGAGCCTATGGTAGGGAGAGGCAGAGCTAGATGGGGGTTGGGCAGATTAAGAGGAAGCCACTAGAGTGGATTCCACGCCTAACTCAGGACTGACCTACCATAAGTGATCGATTGCATTAACTGCACCTAGAACCATGCTATAGAGGGAGAGTCGGTTCACCTTCCACTCATGACCTACGAGCCCCTAGGCCTATGGCCCACTCATGACCTATTGAGCCTAGGCCTAAGTGCATTGGCCGTCTATAGGAACTACAACACGACGGGCCGCGCCGAGACCCAGGCTATGGAGGCTAGAGTTCGGCATGGCACAGAGACAATAATGATGATGCCAAAGCTATTCGATGCCCATGCCACCGGCCATACAGAGTGTGCCTAGGGAAGCCTAGACGGTCGAGGAGCATGCGAACAAACATGACTTTACCAAGGTAGAACGTCTCGTTTTACCACAGCATTGTAGCTCCTTCCTTGGGAAGCTACCGAAAGCTGACCACTGCCTTGGCCTATAAAAAAGGGGAGGTTAGTCAGAAAGGGATGACTACACCAAAAGACTCAGAGGACCATGGAGGCCAAAGGCAAGGAGTAAACCACCATGACGCCTGAGGCTTAGTAGAGAGCACTAGACCCGTAGTCCTTAGGCCTAACCACGCATAAGAGACTTGGGAGCTCCTCCCTCTCTCGCCTGCTTGTGACCTATACTACGAGCATTGAGCGACAAGGTGTCGGTAGCATGAGCCACCAAAGACTAGACGTAGGGACGTTCTGACCAAACCAGTATAAATATTGCGCCCACTGAGCACACCATCCAAACTCAGAACACACACAAACAAATTTACTTGTCAGATCTGGTTTGAAACACCGACAAGCCCCTTTCTGCCTCTTCTTAAGGACTAGCCATTTTATCGCTTGGTCGTGTTGAGTCGTTGCCCATTTCCTTAGGGATCTAAATTTGCTCACTCTAGAGGATCTATTTTGGGTTTTGTCTAGATTTTGGTCATTTGAGTGGTCTACTATTTGTCACACCCGGATTTAAGGGATAAATCCGGGTGCGTCTCATATAAGCGCCAAAGAAGAACATCACATATAATGACAAAGTATATAGAGATAAATGTCACAAATATCATTATTACATAGCGTAAGTCTTACAAAAATAAATGAGAATAATAAAGCGAACTAAGTATTATTCCTTGGCGCCATAAAGCTGACTGGGAGACGCCACCAAGATAAGCTCATACTCCTTGTTGTAGGTCTCCTCCTGGACCACCTGTTCTTCTCCTGTGGGGGGGTTTATATATCTCAAGGGTGAGCTTACAAAAGATCATAGCTCAACAAGTTGTGGGGAATAATGTGCATAAAGGTGGGAGCTCATGTGAAGTGTAAGGCTGAGCAATAGGTAATGGTTGAAGCTGAGCATTGCTTTTAATAAGTTGGCCAAATTTTATTAGCAGTTACTAAATGTAAGTGTATACCAACCCAAAGTAATAGTAGATCAAAATTAATAATAAACCATAATGCGATGCAAATTACAAATTAAATTTACTTCCGTACATTAATCATGTGAGTGTCCAAGCCGTTTATGACCGTGAGCATGGCTGATATACCAGTTTTACACTCTACAGAGGTTGTGCATCTTTACCCACAAGTCGTGTTACCCATTTGCCAAAGTATCATGATTTCCCATTCATCTCTACCGAGGAGACGAGGTAGGGTAGCACTACAAGGCCTTTCCAAAGTTCCACTAGTTCAAGAAAACCCTCTACGGATTCAGAAAGAAGGAAGCATAGGAATCCCCCATCCAGAAAGCTAGGCAGTCCGACCTGAGAACCTCCCTGTACTCTGCAATGATGCCTCACCGCTTGCCCCTTTCAGGTAAGGTAATCTCTCCCTAGTTTTTCTTATTGCTTGGCCAAGGGTGTCCCATTCCACCCTTGTGGTAGCACTGTTTTTCCGGGTGGTTCTCCATGTTCCAATTAACATAGTAATCTTATTATGAACAATAAATAATCAATAGTAATAATAAAGAATGATCATGTGTCAAATTTATCTCAACACCCAAAACCACATATAGCAATAGCAAGACTACCTAAAAGTTCAGCAGTGATCAAGGCATAAGGTAAAGTAGACTAGGGTGACCTATTGGGTCCCATCAAAATTAAGCCTAAACATGTCATAGTGATTAAAGAGAACATTATTGGGTAAATAAAAGTGGTTAAGGGCACAACTTGCCTTCAATGAGCTCGTGCTCAGAATTATCCACCTGCTGAACACTTGGGTCCTCATTGGCTTGCTCGTCTACTCGCAACAATACAAACAAACATGGTACAATTGAAATTAACATCACACCAAACATGATATCATACTGCATAATAATATTCTATGCATTGCAACGAGATCGTAGGTTCAAGAATCACTAAATTCGGAGCTACGGTTA
This sequence comes from Zea luxurians, assembly GCA_029449295.1. Classification (NCBI taxonomy): domain Eukaryota; kingdom Viridiplantae; phylum Streptophyta; class Magnoliopsida; order Poales; family Poaceae; genus Zea; species Zea luxurians. The sequence continues at coordinate 41,414,572 of JAOPSE010000022.1, read as the reverse complement.
TTGAGTTACAATTTTCTGAAGTTATTAAGTGGTTGATATAGATTAAGCCAAATGAATAATTTTAATCTATGTTTCATGAATAAACAGAGTTACCAGGTTATAAACAATATTAAAACAAAATTAATGCAACTAGAATGAGTCAAAAAAGAATTAAAATGAATTAGTTATGCATTAAGCAAGTTTTTAGAATTATTTCATGCTAAAATTCATTTTCTATAGTTTTTAATTCCACTTTCCAGTTCTCGGGTTTGCGCGTAGAATTACCAGGAAACTCAGGGGGATCAACTTATAAATAACAAGACTTAAAATTCAATTATTTTCTAACTGCTAAGGATGGCGGGTTGATTAATACAAATTCTAGGGGCTCATATGTGAAATTCCCCCGCCGAAGGGGTACGTAATAACCCTGGCCGCCAGATCATGAGTGAACGACCACGATTAGATCGACGTGGGTTATGAATCGGTATGCGCTCACGGCGGTCAGATTAAAGATCAACGGCTCAGATTTAGAACGACGAAGGGGTATCCTTTGATCAGATCACAGCCGTAGATCTAGGGTTCAACGATGTAGATTTTAAATACTCGAGACATGACTGTACTCATCCGATTTAGATCGGACGACTCAGATTTAATATGATGAAACGTTTCCCCCCACCTAATCCAAGCCGACCGCGACCAGATCTACGGTTTGAACCATCACCGATCCCATCTAATCTCATCCGTCCACTATGGAATGGATGGCAGGCGGCTATCGCCTTCTCCCGTGGCGACTGAACGCGCCACCGCCCTTCTCCACGGTGGGGCTCGCCGGCGAGCAGCCCAATACAGTATTACTAGCACTCCTCCGATTGGCCCAAGGCTACAGATGGAGTATAGCAGATTACAAATTAGATGATGTTGCAATTATCGTTGATTATTGCTGTGAATGGTCCTAAGCAGCACCACCGCGGGACCTCGACTCTAGTGAGAAATTCTGGGATCCCCGATTGATTTCTCCGCCCGACGCGACCACACACAATTTCCCCTGACACCTCGATAGCCCGACTTTCAGGATCGGGCGACGCTGAATATGCGATGGGAGTCCGGCGGCCCCAATACCCTTGCTTCCCGACAAACTCACTATGGCACTCGATGTTCTGTGGTGTGATTTGGATCGAGGAGTGAGGAGAACGGAGGTTTGGGGGGTAGTTTATATCCCCATGGACGAAGCAAGCATCCCCTAAGCTCCGGGTGTATCGGCGGAAATGGTTGCGAGCTCTGCCATCTTCGGTGGTGATGACAACCCGCCAAGTGGGCCTCACCCATAAGTATGACACGGCATGGAAAGATCGGCCTGTGCGGATGCCGTGTAGGACTAGGCTGTCAGCTTCATAGCGTGGAGGCGAGCTAGGCCACGCACGGGTGGTGGGCCAAGTGGAACAAGTTGGCCCAGTGCATGGCTTTCCCTTTTCTTTTCCTTTTCTGTCATTTTCTATTTTCTTTTTTTATTTTTGTTTTCTTCAATTTCCAATTATTCAAACTGAATTAAAATATTCAAATTGAATTCAAATCCCTGCTTTAAAACTTCATGTTTTCAGTTAGGTTAAACCTCATTTTCAACATTAATATATTCTGATTATTATTATTATTATTATTATTATTATTATTATTATTATTATTAAATGCACAAACCAATAAACTCTAAGATGATGCACTATTTCTTTTATTCCATGTAGTTATTAGTAGTCAATATGACTCCATGGTTTGTGTATGCGAAAATGAGGGAAACATAACAAGTAATCAAATAAGCCTTTTTAAAATCCCCAATTCTTATACATTTTATTCCTCCCACTATTTGGGGTATTACAAATCCTAACCCCCTTAAAAATAATCTCGACCTCGAGATTAAGATGAACTAGGGAAGAGGTGGGGAAATTCTATTCGTAGATCTTGTTCTCTCTCCCATGTAGCTTCTTCATCACCTTGATGACTCCACTGCACTTTGCACGATTTTATTACTTTATTTCTTGTAACACGAGTCAGAGTGTCTAGGATCTTGATAGGATGCTCCGTGTAAGTTAGATCTCCTTGCACACTAAGTTCTTCCTTTGGAAATTGTTCCTCCGGGACACAGAGACACTTCTTGAGTTGAGATACGTGGAATACATCATGCACATCAGATAGATGATCTGGTAGCTCAAGCTGGTAGGCCATCTCCCCAACTCGCTTGAGGATTTTGAAGGGTCCAATAAAGCAAGGGGATAACTTGCCTTTAACTTTAAACCTCCTCATTCCACGAATTGGTGACACCTTTAAGTACAAGTGATCACCCTCTTCAAACTCCAGTGGTCTTCTTCTGTTATCATCATAGCTCTTCTGCCGAGTCTGTGATATCCTCAAGTTCTCCCAAATCATACGAACTTGTTCTTCTGCCTCTTGAATAATTTTAGGCCTGAAGAACTGTCTTTCACTAGTTTGATCCCAATACAGAGGGGTTCTACACTTTCTACCATATAAGGCTTCAAATGGAGACATCTTGAGACTAGCCTTATAACTGTTATTGTAAGAGAACTCTGCATATGGTAGACTCTTGTCCCAACTGCCACCATGCTTCAGAGCATAAGCTCTCAACATATCTTCTAGTACTTGGTTAGTTCCCTCGGTCTGGCCATCAGTTTGAGGATGATAGGCCGAGCTAAAGTTCAACTTTGTGTCTAGGCTCTCGTGTAGATTCTGCTAGAATCGAGACGTGAACTGGGATCCTCGATCAGACACGGTCTGCTCAGGTACTTCATGCAAACAAACTATTTGTGCCATATACAACTCGGCTAGCTTGGCACCCATGTAAGTAGTGTAACACCCTAGGTGTTACTCAGGGTGTCCACCCCAGGGTTACCCCCTTTTAACCCATGATTACATAAGGATTTGTGGGCAAAGTACTTCAATCTTGGAATTCAAGGTCCTAATCAAGTGCAAACTATCTTGGATATCATGCCCTAGCTTGTAATGCACATCTAAGTGGGGATCTCCCAAAACCCTAGAGCAAAACCCCCATAGGCAATAATAACCCTAATTGAAGCCATGATCAAAAGATCATGTAAACATCATGATCATGGTTTGGGCCAAATATAAAAGTTGTAATATACTTAATAACCTACAATTAATAGTAAGGAAGTACCCTCAAAAAGTTTTCAGAAAGGTCCTAAAAAGATCACCAAAGGTTGAACACAAGGGAGGAATTCAGATTTTGCCTAAGTCAAAAACCAACCCTTGAGCAAAGATCCCTCATGTTCACCTTGATCCCCTTTTCAAAACCAGTCGACCCAATTAACAAAATGGCGCCAAATTAACCCTAGAACACCCTGGCAAGAGATGACACCTACCCTAGGGCGCTAGACACGACTTGACACCCCTTTTGTCTCGGGTTGGACCCAGCTGACACAGCAAACTTCTTCCCTCTCTATCTCCCTGTCCTGACCATATCTCGACTTGGAACTCACAGCAAAAGGGTAGGATTTGGAGCAGAGAAGTGACCGTACACAGTGACTTTGCCAAGATACGCAGGCCATGGCGCTCAAATCGGCCGTTGAACCTTGGCAGAAGCAACCCTCCACGTGTTCGGCGCGAGTTGGCATCCGGGGGCGCACTCAGAGCACGCCCGTGCGCGAACCCCCGCGCGCCCGCGACCGCCCGTGACCACGCCCGAGCCGCGGCTATAAAACCCGCCCCAGTGCTCGGTTGCCTTCCCCATTGCCTCCTCCGTACCTCGCCGGACTCGCCCGAGCCAGCCGTTGCCTCCGGCGACCTCCCCGCAGCCCGCCAGTGCCGCCCGAAAGCCACCACCGTGGCCAACCCCTCTCCCGTCCTCCTCCGTTCGATCCAAGCCCCCAGATAGCTTCCTGGTGAAGCCGTGAGCCTTGCTCAAGCTTAAACCGAGGGCCCGCGTCACCGGAGTAGCCAAATCGCGCTCACCGGAGTTCAAGAACCCGCCGGCGCACGTGGACCGGGTAAACCCCTTCGCCATTTCCCGATTCGTTGCGCGCATGGCCTCCGTGTCATCCCGTGAAGCTCCTCGTGCCCACTAATTGAACTCTACCGCCGTGGTTTGGCCGGAGCAGGCGTCGCCGACGATCCCCGCCGCCTGTGTTCGTGGCCAGGGGAGCTCCGACCACCTCTGACGCCGACCCGCACATCGACGTGACCGTCGCGACCTCCTGAACATTGCTGACCACCTCGCCGGACCTCCCTCGCCGCCGGTAAGCCGCGCCGTCCTTTCTTTTCCGCGGCTACTATTTCAGTTAGGGGAAGGACTGCGGGTGAGAGGGAGAGAAATCCAGGGGGTTAAGTGAAAAGTCAGAGACCCGAGTGAATAGTGGCCCGAGGGTAGATCTGTGAGGTTTGATTCGGTTTAAACCCAGGGACCTTGGCGCAAACTGCTTTTTCAGAAAAACTTAATTAAAACCTGATTTAAATTCAAACAGAAACTTTAAAAACCCATAACTTCTGTTTGGTTTATCCAAATTTGGTCAAACTAATTTTGCCAGACTCTAAATAATGTAACCTGTCTAAGAAAAATATAAAACCCCATAAGTACTAAAGAACAATATAAGGTTCTGATTTAATTTTAGTTTGGGCCAAAGGCTTAATAATAGCAAGAAAAATGGTTGTACTATTTAACTAGGGTTGGAAAAATTTGGAGAAGTTTACATCTACCTACTGACCTAGTTAAAAATGTTAAACCCCTCTGTCCACTACATTAAGATAGTTTTTACCCCTTAATCCATAATATGCTTAAAGTTAAGAAAAATAGAAAAAGTGACATAAATAATGAACCAGAAGGCACCCCTATTTTTGTTGAGATACTTAGTCAATATAGTTCACTGGAAAAATATATCATACCCTGTTGTAGTGTAAGATAAGAAAGATACCTTTTAAATGAAGAAAATAAGGATAACTTAGAAAAACCCTACAAAAATAACCCTAAGGTGAAACCTCCCCAAACCTTAGGATAACTAAAGTGTTGATAATAAGAACTTAAGAAAAATCTGAAATCTGTTGTTTGATATTTTTCAAATGACAAGTTAGTTTTAAGCACCCTTTTTGCACCAAACTTTAAAAATCCATCATTAATTAACCATCATGTTGCTCTCTGTCCTTTTTGGTACAAGAGCTTTTTATCACTACTAGAGGCCAACAAAAATAACCCTTAGGTCAGAACCCACTTTAATAAAAGACTTGTAGTGTAAAGTGGCCCATTTTGCCTAACTATTGTTATTTTTGTTTAAGGGCTAGCTTTTGTACTTTAAGCCTCAAATTCTTAAAACAAGCTAGAATAACCAGTGCCAACCCACTGTAATTTTTACAGAAATTTTGGAAATGTTTAAAATACTGTCATAGTTCAAACCTGTACTAGAAACCCTGGATGGAAATTAAAGAAAGGAAAATGGGTGTTGGAAATTGATGTCCTCCTAAGATTCTTTATAAATTGTCCACTAAAATCTATAAAAGCAATGCAAACCCCCTATGTTATCCAAAAAGAAAACCTAAACCTAAAAGGGAATGAGCCTATATGTATACCACTAGGAGACCCACATAGCCAGTGAACCCTAAGTTAATTCTTGACTTAAATTCTATAGTTTAATATTCTTCAATCTTGCATAATCATAACATACATTTTCATTGCATTCGATAGACTGTAATCTTGCTGACGGAGAGTACATCCTCGTGCCGGAGCAAGGAGCTGCCCAGGAGGTTGCCCCAGACCCAGCACCAGAGCCTGCACCAGAGGACCTGCCTGCCACTGCTTTGGAAGGCAAGCCCCGGTTTTATGCATAACCTGTTATTTATGCTATTTTACTTCACTTAATGATTGTAGGATTGATTGTGCACTTAGGTGTAGGAATTGTTTGAAACCCTAGTTGCATGATCTCAGGAATCCTATTGGGATGAATACTAGTATGCTAGGTCGAGTAGCTGCTTTATTAATTAGGATCTCGGTAGAAGTCGAGTGATTTTTCTAGCACTCGCGCGAGGTCAGGAATTGGCTGTATCCACCTTCTTATCATATTGAGGTTGGTTTGTGGGCAACAATCCATGGGGATTGGTTGTTCACGGGATAAAAAGTTGATTAAGGATTAAGGTGTGGTACCGTGAGTCAAGCGTTTGAACGTACTAAACATATGCCGAGAAATATGGTAAATCGGTAAGCCTAGTACCTGAGTGAACCTGCCCGCAGACATACCCCCTCACGCGACCTGAGACGAGGTCTCCCATTCCGGTTATGGTGGGTACAAGTGCGGTCACTGCACGACGGCCAGTCGGGGTCAGTGAGGCATTGTACGCCAAGGCGGTGAGACCTGATCTGTTGCCAGGGAATCGATGGGGACGGTTGATATGTGTGGGGACGGAGTGCCCCTGCATGTCGTGTGTTTAGGTTTACCTTGCAAGGATAAAAACTCGATTCGAATCGTCTGCTTCTCGCAGCTAATGAGACTGCTTGATCCATGCTGCTACATTGAGTAATAAGTGGAACTGAGTTGGGATGATACAAGCTGTTGATTGCTAAAAATGCTTGCTACTATGTATGAATAGATAGTACACTTTTAGCCTTAAGAGAGTCACACTTAATTTTGACAAAGTTAAAATCTTGATTTAGAAACTCAGCTAGTGCTTTTGGGCAACCAAACCCCACAGCCAAACAGCTGCATGTCTAGAGGTAGAGGGGTATAGACTCCTCACACCGGGTAAGTCTAGCTGAGTATTAGTATACTCAGCCTTGCTTGTGGCATAATTTTTACAGGTTCTCTGGAGGATATGGTTGCTGGAGTGACTTGGCCTTCCACCCTGCCACCGGGTTGGACTGTCGAGTGGGACCCTGCCTCGGCTGAGGAGGAGCATGAGGAGTGATGGGACAGGCTTCCCCATCTCTCCGTTTATTTATCGTTAGTTTCATTCCGCTGCACTTCGAACAATGATGACTACTTTTGGCAAAACTCCGATGATGATGATGATGATGTAATAATTAACACTCTTCCATGTATGGTTTTATGCTTATTGTATTTGCTCTGTGACTCACCATCGAGTGAGATTGTGGTACTTGATCCTGTCAGTGGCCGTGTCGGACTAGATCCGAGGGATTGACGGGTTATTCCCATTTAAGTGTGGTCTAGCCTCTAAGGCGGGGCTTAGGCACTTAAGTTGGAATAATTCGGGCAGTTCCGCCACAGCTGGTATCGGAGCTTGTACCACCACAGAGGAATCAATAAACCATAAATACCATCCCTTTTCTAAAGTAAAATTTGATAGAAACAGTGTTGGATAGATCGTAGGACGAGCAGGATAGACCTAGGACGTGAAGCCTTAGTATGGTAGAGAGGGTAGCTAGGTGGCTAATTAACTAGGCCATACAGGCCACTTCTAAAGGATGGGAGTTCTTCCCTATTCCTTTTTATCTTCTGGAGAGGTCGTTCAGGACGTGCATGCATGCATTCATAATTAAACAAGTGGATAGCTAAGTAAAAGGACTTAAAAATGAGATAACCGCCAACTAGGTCTCCAATGCCTTTTTCTTGTTAGGTACAGGCTGAGTTTTATTTTCCTGTTCTTTTTGTAATTCTTTTTCTTTACTTACGCTTAACCGTGCACAGATGACTTCCCACGGATCCTCCGAGGATGGAAATGCACTGACCCACACTGACGGACTTGCACGAGAGGGATTTCCCCGCATCTTGTGGGAGGTACTTCAGGGGGCAGGATATTTGACACCCCCTCAGTACGCGGTGGAGCAGTTCGAGAAGCACCGGGTGCCTCGCTGTAGGGTGAGGATGACCTTGGAGCCTCATCCCCTGCAGCCAGGTTGGCGCTCCTTGGACTCTGAGTCTTTCGGGTATCGAGCAGAGGACACCATCGAGGCAATCGCTCTGCATGGACTGACTACCTTCTGCGGATTCCATCCCTTGGAGCTGGCTACCCACCCCATTGGGTTGTTCCCCACGGAAAAGGAGGACGACCCGATGTGGAGGGATCGGGTGGAGCATGCCAAGGACATCTGGGCTCTCTACCCAGGCCACACCGCTCACTTGTCAGTACGATGCATGAACGCTCTGTATCGTCTGCAAGTAATGCGTGGGGAGGCAATGTCTCACCTGATGGCATTGCTGGAGGCCACCAAGATCACCCTGGACAACAGGGAGGAGCTCGTGGTGGATTTATCCCAGGAGCTGGTGGAAAAACATTTGCAAGTGGAGCAGCTGACTGACGAGATTCATGAGTTGGAGGAGCTAGTGGGCACCAGGGAGAATACCATCGAGGTTCTCGAGGATCAGCTCCTCAACACCCAGCAGCAGCTAGCAGAGGCTAATGCGCACCTGGACATGCATCACCAAGAGATCCATGATGAGGAGGCTGACGAGGACGTTGACATCGAGGGAGGAGATGAGCCTGCCTCCAGTGTAGACACCGCTGGCTCAGGGAGACCACCTTCCCCCGAGTCCAGCGTTGCCTCGTTCGCTCACTAGATGCCAGGCCAATCCTAGAGGCTGATGATAGTTGAACTCCTCGCCGCTAGCTTAGCTTTTGCACCCTTAGGGTACTAGGCTAGGTAGAGTTGAGTCCTTTGGATCATTGATGTAACCAGTGTTAAAACTCTTTTGGAGGTTCAGGGATGATTAATGGCAGTTTAAATTTGGACGGAAGGATTATGTTTTCGTTTTGTTTATTTGGAATCTATCAAATTGCTTTAACTCCCCTACCATGTTTGAACCTTAAGCTTGGAGATGTGTTATTGAGCAACCATGTGATTTTTCAGATGGCTGGGAGAGCGCGCCATGGTCAGAATGAGCACGTTCCTCCACAACCACCGCCTCCCACTCTGCAGGAGCTCATGGCCCAGCAGAATGAGATCCTGAGACAGCTAGCTCAGCGTCAGCCACCACCTCAGCATTATGGTGGAGACCATCAGCGTCACCCCGTCGCTGCTACCTACCAGGAGTTCCTCAGCACTCAGCCACCATTGTTTACCAAGGCGGAGGACCCGCTTGATGCAGATGTGTGGTTGAGGGTGGTAGAATCCAAATTCCCACTGCTCCATGGAATTTGCTCAGAGGTCACCAAGGTCAGGTTCGCCACCCAGCAGCTTCGCGGACCCGCAAGGACTTGGTGGGACCATTTTCTTGCCATGCAGCCAGAAGGTAGAGAAGTGGAATGGAGGGAGTTCAAGGCGGCTTTCAGAGGGCACCATATCCCCGCTGGCATCATGGACCGGAAGCTCAATGAGTTTCTGGCACTCACTCAGGGCAGCAGGACGGTATTGCAGTATGCCCAGGCCTTCAATGATTTGTGTCAGTATGCTGGATATCATGCAGATTCGGATGAGAAGAAGCGAGACAGGTTCAGGAGGGGACTCAGCACTAAGCTCCGTGACCGTCTCAACACCGTCAGGGCCAACAGTTACAATGAGTTGGTCAACATGGCTATCTCCTAGGAGGACTGCATCTTGGCTCGACAGGCGGAGAAGAAGAGGAAGACCCCTGTGGCAGGACCCTCATCTCAGCCACAGCGCTTCAGGATTGTGTCTGACACGCAGAACAAGGGGCCTCAGCAGCAGCAAGGGAGATGGGTGATCAGGCCACCGCAGCAGCAGGCACCCAACCGCGCCCAGTTTCCAGCTCAGAGGAACAATCAGCAGCAGCAGTACCGCCAGGCCAATGATAACAGGTGTTTCACTTGTGGCAGCACTGGGCATTATGCCAAGAATTGCCCCAGAAACCAGCAGAGGCAGGGGCAGAATGTCAATCAGAATCAAGGCAAGAGACAGAAGGTGCAGGTGAGGCAGGGCAGGCTGAACTTCACTACCATGGCTGACATTCCAGAGGGAGCACCCGTCATGACCGGTATCTTTACAGTTTTAAATTTTCCTGCTATTGTTCTTTTTGATTCTGGTGCTTCGCATAGTTTTGTCAGTGTCAAGTGCCAGTTGCCTTTTCACCACACCAACGGGGGTATTACCATTTCAACCCCAGGAGGCAGGATTGCCACTAATCAAATCAGCATGAAGGTGCCTCTAAAGTTTGGTAGTTTGATAATTAAAACTGACCTTCTTATCTTGGGACTGGATAGTGTGGATATCATCTTGGGAACTGATTGGTTGACCAAACATCAGGCAATATTGGACATTGCAGCCAGAGCCATTGAAATTCATTCCCCTGCTTATGGCGAGACTGTTTTGTATTTACCCAACCAAAGTGGTACCCGGTCTTGTGCCTTTGTTATGGCAGAATCCCCAGTAAGGAAGATCCCAGTAGTCTGTGACTACCCCGATGTTTTTCCGGATGAATTGCCAGGAATGCCACCTGACAGAGATATTGAGTTTGCCATTGAATTGCAGCCCGGGACTGCTCCTATCTCTAAGAGACCTTATAGGATGCCTCCCGCGGAACTGGCAGAATTGAAGAAACAATTGCAAGAATTGTTGGACAAGGGGTTTATTCGTCCAAGTACTTCACCATGGGGATGCCCAGCTTTATTTGTGAAGAAAAAGGATGAGAGTTTGAGGATGTGTGTTGACTACCGCCCTCTCAATGCGGTGACTATCAAGAACAAGTACCCGTTACCCCGCATTGATGTTCTGTTTGATCAGTTGGTAGGAGCCAAGGTATTCTCCAAGATAGACCTTCGCTCAGGCTACCATCAGATCAAGATCCGTGCCAGTGATATTCCCAAGACGGCCTTCTCTACCAGATATGGGCTGTATGAGTTTTTGGTGATGTCTTTTGGGCTGACCAATGCCCCGGCTTATTTCATGTACTTGATGAACTCAGTGTTTATGCCAGAGTTGGACAAGTTCGTGGTCGTCTTCATCGATGACATTCTGGTTTATTCCAAGAATGAAGCTGAGCACACTAAACATCTGCATATTGTGCTTCAGAGACTTCGTGACCATCAGTTGTATGCTAAGTTGTCTAAGTGTGAATTCTGGCTGAAGGAGATAAAATTCTTGGGTCACACGATTTCTCAGGAGGGGATATCAGTCGACCCTGAGAAAGTGCAAGAGGTGATGGACTGGAAACCCCCGACTACGGTAAAGCAGATTAGGAGTTTTCTGGGATTAGCAGGGTACTACCGACGATTTATTCCGGATTTCTCCAGAATTGCCAAGCCAATGACTGAGCTACTGAAGAAGGGAGCCAAGTTCACGTGGAGCCAAAAGTGTGAAGATGCTTTTCATACCTTGAGGCAACAATTAACAACAGCCCCAGTGCTAGCCCAACCCGACAATACCAAGCCATTTGAAGTTTATTGTGATGCTTCTGGTACAGGTTTGGGTTGTGTTTTGATGCAAGAGAATAGAGTGATTGCTTATGCTTCCCGAGCACTCAGGCCCCATGAGCAGAACTACCCGACACATGATTTGGAGTTGGCAGCAGTAGTTCATGCCCTCAAGATATGGAGACACTACTTGATGGGAGCTCACTGTAACATTTACACTGATCACAAGAGCCTCAAGTACATTTTCACTCAGGCAGATCTGAACATGAGGCAGAGAAGATGGTTGGAATTAATCAAGGACTATGATTTGGAGGTGCATTACCATCCTGGCAAGGCCAATGTTGTGGCAGATGCCTTGAGCAGAAAGGCCCAATGTAATTGCATGAACATGGATACAAGAGTTACCACCTTGTGTGATGAGTTGTGCAAGCTGAATCTGGAAGTTGTTCCTTCCGGTGAATTGAGATATATCGCAGTGGAGCCCACACTGCAAGAGCAAATAGCTCAGGCACAGTTTGGGGATAAGGGTGTTCAGGTCATCAAGGATATGATCAAGCAAAAGGTAGAGAAATACAAGTGTTTCCGTCAGGACAGCAAGGGAATTCTATGGTTTGAAGATCGACTGGTGGTTCCCAAGGACCCAGAGCTCAGAAGGAAGATACTAGATGAAGCTCACCTTTCCAAATTTTCCATGCACCCTGGTAGCAACAAGATGTACCATGATCTCAAACCTCTTTATTGGTGGACCATGATGAAGAGGGAAATTGCCAAGTACGTATCAGAGTGTGACACTTGCCAGAGGGTAAAGGCCAGTCACTTGAAGGCAGCAGGCCCTTTGCAACCCCTTCCCATACCATCTTGGAAATGGGAGGACATTTGCATGGACTTCATAGTGGGATTACCCAATACCTCCAGGCACCACGATTCCATATGGGTTATTGTGGACAGATTGACCAAGACTGCTCATTTCTTGCCAGTGCACACCACCCATCGGGTGGAGAAGTATGCAGAGATCTACATTGACCAGATAGTTCGTCTGCATGGGATACCAAGGACTATAGTCTCTGACCGAGGAACACCTTTTGTGGCACGATTTTGGGAGCAATTACAGGAATCACTTGGAACCCATGTAATCCGAAGCTCAGCATATCACCCTCAAACAGATGGTCAGACAGAAAGGGTAAATCAGATTTTGGAAGACATGTTGCGAGCATGTGCACTACACTATGGAAAGGACTGGGACAAGTGTCTTTCCTTGGCCGAGTTTTCTTACAATAATAGCTATCAGTCTAGTCTGAAGATGGCACCTTTTGAGGCCTTATATGGGAGAAGATGCAGAACCCCGCTAAATTGGTCTCAAGCAGGAGAAAGGGAAATTTTTGGGCCAGATTTGGTGCTTGAAGCAGAGGCGAAGGTTAGAATTATCAAGAAGAATCTAGAAGCTGCTCAGGCCAGGCAAAAGAGTTACCATGACAAGAGGCGGAAGCCACTACAGTTTGAGGTGGGAGATCATGTCTATCTTAAGATATCACCAACCAAGGGTGTCCAGAGATTCGGGATCAAGGGCAAGTTAGCCCCTCGTTACATTGGACCATATAAGATCAAGGAAATGTGTGGACCCGTAGCTTACCAGTTGGAATTGCCACCCCATATGTCAGCAATTCACAATGTGTTCCATGTATCTCAGCTGCGGAAATGTGTTCGTCTACCTACTGAAGTGCTACCGGAACCGGACATTGAGATAGAACCAGACTTGTCCTACCAAGAGTACCCCGTCAAGGTATTGGATCAAAAGGAAAGATCAACTCGGGCAAAATCAATCAAAATGTATAAGGTTCAGTGGAGTCATCGTTCAGCAGAAGAAGCTACATGGGAGACGGAGGATTTTCTACGCTCTCGCTTCCCCGACTTTCTGCCCAAAGGAATCGGTATGTAGCCCCAAAACCCCACCCCTGCCTGCCCTTTGAAGTCAATTATAAGAAAAACTTAGATAACAAGGATAGTCTAAGTTGTGAAATTGACTTGAGAAGGGCTTCCTTCTGAAGTTGCAAAGAGGATGACATTCGAAGAGCAGTTAAAAAGGTAAAACTTGAGTATAAGAGGAAGAGTAGCACCAGCACACCTTCAAAGCATCCCTCCAAGGGACTCTACCTGAAATCTCGGGACGAGATTCCTTTAAGGGGGGAGGGCTGTAACACCCTAGGTGTTACTCAGGGTGTCCACCCCAGGGTTACCCCCTTTTAACCCATGATTACATAAGGATTTGTGGGCAAAGTACTTCAATCTTGGAATTCAAGGTCCTAATCAAGTGCAAACTATCTTGGATATCATGCCCTAGCTTGTAATGCACATCTAAGTGGGGATCTCCCAAAACCCTAGAGCAAAACCCCCATAGGCAATAATAACCCTAATTGAAGCCATGATCAAAAGATCATGTAAACATCATGATCATGGTTTGGGCCAAATATAAAAGTTGTAATATACTTAATAAACTACAATTAATAGTAAGGAAGTACCCCCAAAAAGTTTTCAGAAAGGTCCTAAAAAGATCACCAAAGGTTGAACACAAGGGAGGAATTCAGATTTTGCCTAAGTCAAAAACCAACCCTTGAGCAAAGATCCCTCATGTTCACCTTGATACCCTTTTCAAAACCAGTCGACCCAATTAACAAAATGGCGCCAAATTAACCCTAGAACACCCTGGCAAGAGATGACACCTACCCTAGGGCGCTAGACACGACTTGACACCCCTTTTGTCTCGGGTTGGACCCAGCTGACACAGCAAACTTCTTCCCTCTCTATCTCCCTGCCCTGACCATATCTCGACTTGGAACTCACAGCAAAAGGGTAGGATTTGGAGCAGAGAAGTGACCGTACACAGTGACTTTGCCAAGATACGCACGCCATGGCGCTCAAATCGGCCGTTGAACCTTGGCAGAAGCAACCCTCCACGTGTTCGGCGCGAGCTGGCATCCGGGGGCGCGCTCAGAGCACGCCCGTGCGCGAATCCCTGCGCGCCCGTGACCGCCCGTGACCACGCCCGAGCCGCGGCTATAAAACCCGCCCCAGTGCTCGGTTGCCTTCCCCATTGCCTCCTCCGTACCTCGCCGGACTCGCCCGAGCCAGCCGTTGCCTCCGGCGACCTCCCCGCAGCCCGCCAGTGCCGCCCGAAAGCCACCACCGTGGCCAACCCCTCTCCCGTCCTCCTCCGTTCGATCCAAGCCCCCAGATAGCTTCCTGGTGAAGCCGTGAGCCTTGCTCAAGCTTAAACCGAGGGCCCGCGTCACCGGAGTAGCCAAATCGCGCTCACCGGAGTTCAAGAACCCGCCGGCGCACGTGGACCGGGTAAACCCCTTCGCCATTTCCCGATTCGTTGCGCGCATGGCCTCTGTGTCATCCCGTGAAGCTCCTCGTGCCCACTAATTGAACTCTACCGCCGTGGTTTGGCCGGAGCAGGCGTCGCCGACGATCCCCGCCGCCTGTGTTCGTGGCCAGGGGAGCTCCGACCACCTCTGACGCCGACCCGCACATCGACGTGACCGTCGCGACCTCCTGAACATTGCTGACCACCTCGCCGGACCTCCCTCGCCGCCGGTAAGCCGCGCCGTCCTTTCTTTTCCGCGGCTACTATTTCAGTTAGGGGAAGGACTGCGGGTGAGAGGGAGAGAAATCCAGGGGGTTAAGTGAAAAGTCAGAGACCCGAGTGAATAGTGGCCCGAGGGTAGATCTGCGAGGTTTGATTCGGTTTAAACCCAGGGACCTTGGCGCAAACTGCTTTTTCAGAAAAACTTAATTAAAACCTGATTTAAATTCAAACAGAAACTTTAAAAACCCATAACTTCTGTTTGGTTTATCCAAATTTGGTCAAACTAATTTTGCCAGACTCTAAATAATGTAACATGTCTAAGAAAAATATAAAACCCCATAAGTACTAAAGAACAATATAAGGTTCTGATTTAATTTTAGTTTGGGCCAAAGGCTTAATAATAGAAAGAAAAATGGTTGTACTATTTAACTAGGGTTGGAAAAATTTGGAGAAGTTTACATCTACCTACTGACCTAGTTAAAAATGTTAAACCCCTCTGTCCACTACATTAAGATAGTTTTTACCCCTTAATCCATAATATGCTTAAAGTTAAGAAAAATAGAAAAAGTGACATAAATAATGAACCAGAAGGCACCCCTATTTTTGTTGAGATACTTAGTCAATATAGTTCACTGGAAAAATATATCATACCCTGTTGTAGTGTAAGATAAGAAAGATACCTTTTAAATGAAGAAAATAAGGATAACTTAGAAAAACCCTACAAAAATAACCCTAAGGTGAAACCTCCCCAAACCTTAGGATAACTAAAGTGTTGATAATAAGAACTTAAGAAAAATCTGAAATCTGTTGTTTGATATTTTTCAAATGACAAGTTAGTTTTAAGCACCCTTTTTGCACCAAACTTTAAAAATCCATCATTAATTAACCATCATGTTGCTCTCTGTCCTTTTTGGTACAAGAGCTTTTTATCACTACTAGAGGCCAACAAAAATAACCCTTAGGTCAGAACCCACTTTAATAAAAGACTTGTAGTGTAAAGTGGCCCATTTTGCCTAACTATTGTTATTTTTGTTTAAGGGCTAGCTTTTGTACTTTAAGCCTCAAATTCTTAAAACAAGCTAGAATAACCAGTGCCAACCCACTGTAATTTTTACAGAAATTTTGGAAATGTTTAAAATACTGTCATAGTTCAAACCTGTACTAGAAACCCTGGATGGAAATTAAAGAAAGGAAAATGGGTGTTGGAAATTGATGTCCTCCTAAGATTCTTTATAAATTGTCCACTAAAATCTATAAAAGCAATGCAAACCCCCTATGTTATCCAAAAAGAAAACCTAAACCTAAAAGGGAATGAGCCTATATGTATACCACTAGGAGACCCACATAGCCAGTGAACCCTAAGTTAATTCTTGACTTAAATTCTATAGTTTAATATTCTTCAATCTTGCATAATCATAACATACATTTTCATTGCATTCGATAGACTGTAATCTTGCTGACGGAGAGTACATCCTCGTGCCGGAGCAAGGAGCTGCCCAGGAGGTTGCCCCAGACCCAGCACCAGAGCCTGCACCAGAGGACCTGCCTGCCACTGCTTTGGAAGGCAAGCCCCGGTTTTATGCATAACCTGTTATTTATGCTATTTTACTTCACTTAATGATTGTAGGATTGATTGTGCACTTAGGTGTAGGAATTGTTTGAAACCCTAGTTGCATGATCTCAGGAATCCTATTGGGATGAATACTAGTATGCTAGGTCGAGTAGCTGCTTTATTAATTAGGATCTCGGTAGAAGTCGAGTGATTTTTCTAGCACTCGCGCGAGGTCAGGAATTGGCTGTATCCACCTTCTTATCATATTGAGGTTGGTTTGTGGGCAACAATCCATGGGGATTGGTTGTTCACGGGATAAAAAGTTGATTAAGGATTAAGGTGTGGTACCGTGAGTCAAGCGTTTGAACGTACTAAACATATGCCGAGAAATATGGTAAATCGGTAAGCCTAGTACCTGAGTGAACCTGCCCGCAGACATACCCCCTCACGCGACCTGAGACGAGGTCTCCCATTCCGGTTATGGTGGGTACAAGTGCGGTCACTGCACGACGGCCAGTCGGGGTCAGTGAGGCATTGTACGCCAAGGCGGTGAGACCTGATCTGTTGCCAGGGAATCGATGGGGACGGTTGATATGTGTGGGGACGGAGTGCCCCTGCATGTCGTGTGTTTAGGTTTACCTTGCAAGGATAAAAACTCGATTCGAATCGTCTGCTTCTCGCAGCTAATGAGACTGCTTGATCCATGCTGCTACATTGAGTAATAAGTGGAACTGAGTTGGGATGATACAAGCTGTTGATTGCTAAAAATGCTTGCTACTATGTATGAATAGATAGTACACTTTTAGCCTTAAGAGAGTCACACTTAATTTTGACAAAGTTAAAATCTTGATTTAGAAACTCAGCTAGTGCTTTTGGGCAACCAAACCCCACAGCCAAACAGCTGCATGTCTAGAGGTAGAGGGGTATAGACTCCTCACACCGGGTAAGTCTAGCTGAGTATTAGTATACTTAGCCTTGCTTGTGGCATAATTTTTACAGGTTCTCTAGAGGATATGGTTGCTGGAGTGACTTGGCCTTCCACCCTGCCACCGGGTTGGACTGTCGAGTGGGACCCTGCCTCGGCTGAGGAGGAGCATGAGGAGTGATGGGACAGGCTTCCCCATCTCTCCGTTTATTTATCGTTAGTTTCATTCCGCTGCACTTCGAACAATGATGACTACTTTTGGCAAAACTCCGATGATGATGATGATGATGATGTAATAATTAACACTCTTCCATGTATGGTTTTATGCTTATTGTATTTGCTCTGTGACTCACCATCGAGTGAGATTGTGGTACTTGATCCTGTCAGTGGCCGTGTCGGACTAGATCCGAGGGATTGACGGGTTATTCCCATTTAAGTGTGGTCTAGCCTCTAAGGCGGGGCTTAGGCACTTAAGTTGGAATAATTCGGGCAGTTCCGCCACAAGTAGTTCTCACAGGGATGAAGTGAGCTACTTTGGTTAGTCTATCCACGATTACCCAAATAGAGTCATACCCTGCAGAAGTGCGGGGTAGACCAACGATGAAGTCCATACCATTTTTCTTCCCACTTCCACTCGGGTATATTTAACGGGTGAAGTAATCTAGCTGGTCTCTGATGTTCAGCTTTTACCCTTTAGCAAACATCACATACTGCCACATGTGAGGCAACATTCCTTTTCAGCCTATACCACCAGTATTTCTGCTTCAGATCTTGATACATTTTGGTGCTACCAGGATGAATGGAGTAATCAGAGTCATGGGCTTCCTTTAGAATGGTTTCACGGAGGTGGTCAATCTCAGGAACACATATCCTGTTCTTGAACCATATTGTGCCTTGCTCATCCTCCGTGAAGTCTGGACCTCTACCTTCTGCCAACAGATCTTTGATTTCTTGAATTTTAGCATCTCCGATCTGACCCTTGCGTATTTCTTGCTCTAAGGTAGGTTCCACTTCTATGGTGATCCCTTCAGCATGTGCAACTATCCCCAAGTTGAGTCTTTCAAAGTCCTCTACCAACTCATCGAGTAATTGGGCGACTATAGCTGCATGAAAATGTTCTTTCCAACTCAAGGCATCCACAACCAGATTCACCTTGCTCGGATGATATTGGATCTCGAAGTCATAGTCTTTGATTAGCTCCAACCAACGGCGTTGCCTAAGGTTGAGATCTTTCTACGTGAAGATATACTTTAAACTCTTATGATCAGTATAGACTTGGCATTTGGTCCCCATAATGTAATGCCTCCAAATCTTGAGAGCGTGCACTACGGCTGCCAGTTCTAAGTCATGAGTGGGGTTCAGCTCATGTTTCCGCAACTGGCGAGACGCGTAGGCAATGACATGTCCTTCTTGCATAAGAACACATCCCAAGCCCTGGCGGCATGCATCACAGTATATGTCAAATCCCTTCTGCAGATCTAGCATAATCAACACTGGAGGTGACATCAATTTAAACCTCAGTTGATTCAAACTCTCTTGGCATTCATGAGTCCACTTAAACTCCTTCCCCTTCTCCAATAGTGAGGTCATAGGCTTCGCCATCTTGGAGAATCCTTCAATGAAACGCCGGTAATAACCCGCGAGTCCCAGGAAACTCCAGACCTCCATGACTAAACTCGGTATCTTCCAACCTACTATCTCCCTTACTTTAACTGGATCCACTGAGATTCCACCATTGGAGATGATATGCCCAAGGAATGGTACTTCATCAAGCCAGAACTCACACATGCTAAACTTGGCATAGAGTTGATTATCCCTCAGCTTTTGTAGTACCTATCACAGATGTTCCTCATGATCACTATCATTCTTGGAATAGATCAGAATATCGTTGATGAATACCACGACAAACCTATCAAGATACTCCATGAACACCTTGTTCATCAGATTCATGAAGTAGGATGGTGCATTAGTTAAGCCGAACGACATGACCGTGAACTCATATAGACCATATTGGGTAGAGAAAATCGTCTTGGGAATATCAGATGGCCTAATCTTCATTTGATGGTATCCCGATCTGAGATCAATTTTAGAGAATACCATAGCACCTCTCATCTGATCAAATAAATCTTCAATACGAGGTAAAGGATACTTATTCTTGATTGTTACATCATTAAGTGATATATAATCCACATACATCCTTTGTGATCCATCCTTCTTCTGTACAAACAGAACCAGTGCTCCTTAAGGTGAGGAACTCGGTCGAATGTACCACGCTTCCTGTAATTCTGTTAGTTGTTTCTTAAGTTCATTTAATTCTTCCACTGACATTCTGTATGGTCTCTTAGAAATAGGGGTGGTTCTAGGTAAGAGATCAATAACAAACTCAACCTCCCTATCCGGTGGCGTTCCGGGTAAGTCCTCTGGAAAGACGTCTAGAAATTCTCTAACAATTTTGATGTGACCTCCCACAAATTTACCATTGATCATGTATACAACAGGTTTGTTAGATGTGGGTGGTGCAACTTTGACTTCAAATCTATCCCCATCGGGAATAGAAAGTTCTACTGTTCCTCTAGCACAATGTATTATTGTCTTCCATTGTTTTAACCAGTTCATGCCAAGGATTAAGTCTATTGCACTCTCTTCTATCACAATAGGCATAGCCCAAAATTTTCTTCCCAAAATTGTTACTTCTATTTTATGACTCATATATGTTGCTTCATAAGCCCCTTTAGGTGTAATGACTATCATAGGTCTACGCAGTGTAAGGTAAGGTAGACTATTTGCATGAACATAACGAGCAGATACGAATGAATGTGCAAAATCAAAAAGTATAGTAGCTAGCACTGAATTAATGAAAAACGTACCAATGACGATGTTAGGACCATCCTCAGTAGCTTCAACATTGATTTTATTGACCCTGGCAATGTTGTAACCACGGTTGCTGCCTGGAGTCTGTGTCTGCTTGCCCTTAGAATTACCACGAGCTAGTGTGTTGGGGTTCCTCTTCGGACAAACATTAGCATAGTGACCAGTCTCACCACACTTGAAGCATGTGGTGCCTGTATGTCACACCCAAATTTAAGGGATAAGGCCGGGTGCATCTCATATGTGCGCCAAGGAAGAACAACTCATATAATAACAGAGTGCATAGAGATAAATGTCATAAATGTACTTATTACATAGCGGAAGTCTTACAAAATAGATGATAAAAATAAAATGAACTAATTATTATTTCCGTTGCGCCATGAAGCTGACTAGGAGACGCCACCTAGATCAAGTCGAACTCCTCGTTATGCGGCTCCTCTTTGACACCTGCTCGTCACCTGTGGGGGGTTTATATATCACAAGTGTGAGCTCACAAAATATCATAGCTCAACAAGTTATGGGGAATAATGTGCATGAACTCACTAAAGGTGGGAGTTCATGTGAAGTGTAAGGCTGATCAACAAAATAATGGTTGCAGCTGAGCATTGCTTTTATAAGTTGGTCAAAATTTTATTAGCAGTTACTAAGTGTAAGTAAATACCAAACCATAGTAATAGTAAATGATAATAAATAATCCCAATGGGATGCAAATGACAAATTGAATTTAATTCCATAAATTAATCATGTGAGGGTCCGAGCTGCTCATGACCGTGAGCACGACTAGTATACCAGTTTTACACTCTGCAGAGGTTGCGCATCTTTGCCCACAAGTCATGTTACCCATCTGCCAAGGGGTCATGAATCCCATACACCTCTACCAAGGAAGCGAGGCAGGGTAACACTACGAGGCCTTTACAAAGTTCCACTAGCTTCAAAAAACCCGCTACAGTTTCTAGGAAGCTCCAATGCAGGGATCCCTCGCCTGACCGCCATCACAGCAAAATCAATCCAAGGACCTCCCTATACTGACAACTCCCCTACTGCCCTTGCCCCTTCCGGGTAAGGTAGTCCTCCACTAGCTTTCCTAGTTAGTCAGCAAAGGGCGTCCCATACCACCCATGTGGTAGCACTGTTTTTCCGGTTGGTCGCTCCATGTTCCAATTAACATAATGATCTTATCATGAATAGTAAAAATAAACTGATAATAAAAGTGTAATCATGAATAATGTATTTGCATACCCAAAACCACATTAAGCAATAGCAAGTACTACCCAAAAAGTTCAGTGGAATCAAGGTATAAATATATTCAAACTAGGGTAACCTATTGGGTCCCATCATAATTAACCTATGCAGATCATTATGATTAATAAGAACATGACTGGGTAAAAAGAAGTGATCAAGGGCACAACTTGCCTTCAACGAGCTCCTGCTCAGCAGTCTCCACCTGTTGAACCCCTGGATCCTCAGTGGCTAGCTCGTCTACTCGCATCAATACAAACAAACATGGTATAGAAGAAATTAAAATCACACCAAACAACAGATTAGAATGCATAATAATATTCTACACTGCGTAACGAGATCGTAGAAATAAGAACCACTAAATTCGGAGCTACGGTTATTAAGTTATGAATTTATGAAGTTATTAAGTACTTAGAATAGCATAACTCATGTGAATAATTTTAGTTCAAGTTTCATGGCTAAACAAAGTTACTAAGTGATAAACAATATTAAAACAAAATTAATGCCATTGGAATGGGTCAATTTGGAGTTAAAATGAATTTAATATGAATTATACAAGTTTCTAGATTTATTTTTGTATTAAAAATGAATTTCCAATAATATTTATCTGGTTTTCACTACTCTCTGGACCGAACCCTAAATACAGGGAAACACGGAGGTATTACCGTAAGATTTCCCTAGACTCAGATTAACCCGCTGTTATGGATGGCGGGTTGTTTTCCTAAAAACATAAGGGCTTTTCTGCAAAGTGTGCAAACCGAAGAGGTATCGGCATGTTCTGGCCGTTGGATTTGATTCGGACGGCACAGATTAGATCTGACGTCCATCAACCCCGCAAGTAACCCTGGCCGTCCGATCCACTCTGGATGCGCCAGATTAGACCGCCCGTGGAATGAAGTGGTACGCACTGCTGACCCTACGATCCGAGATCTACGATGCCCATTCCAAGTTACTGAGATCAACTCGCACCCATCGGATTCCAGATCTACGGGCCAGGATTGAAGTAGCGAAGCGTTATCTTCTCTCCATCCAAGACGATCATGGCCAGATCAACAGCCCGAATCACTCAACACTCCCCATCTAATCTAAACCGCCTAGGCAAGATCGGACGGAGGAACACCCTTCTGCCCACGCCTGACCAACCCACCGGTGGCGCGGTCACCTATCGTTGCGGCGCCATGGCCGGAACACCCCAAAGCTCAACCCCGTGTGCAAAGCTCTGATCTAAAAAGCCCTACACAATGTACTAAGCAAGGTGAATGCGATGAACGTGTACGTACCCCACGGTGCGCCGCAGAAGCTCCGGCCACGGTGAGAGGCGGATCTCCAACTTCGGCTGGGAGCCGGCGCAAAATTACGCCGATTCATTATTAGATGGGAAGTTTGTTGGTGACAACATTCGTGTGATTAGGGATTTTCAGATGTCTTTCCAGAGGAGTTACCAGGGATGCCACTAGATAGGGAAGTTGAGTTTGTTATTGATCTCTTACCTAGGACTGCTCCTATTTCTAAACGCCCCTACATGATGTCCGTAGAAGAGTTAAAAGAACTTAAGAAGCAACTAACTGAGTTACAGGGGGCTGGGTACATTCGTCTGAGTTCCTCACCTTGGGGAGCACCGGTACTGTTTGTACAGAAGAAGGATGGTTCGCAATGAATGTATGTGGACTATAGATCACTTAATGATGTACCATTAAGAACAAGTACCCGTTACCTCTTATTGATGACTTATTTGATCAGATGAGAGGTGCTAGGATGTTTTCTAAGATTGACCTTAGGTTGGGTTGCCATCAAATGAAGATTAGGCCATCTGATATTCCCAAGACGACTTTCTCTACCCGATATGGTTTATATGAATTCACAGTCATGTCGTTTGGCTTAACTAATGCACCAGCCTACTTCATGAATTTGATGAATAAGGTGTTCATGGAGTATCTCGATAAATTCATCATGGTATTCATCGATGACATTCTTATTTATTCCAAGAATGATAGTGATCATGAGGAACATTTACGGATGGTGCTATAGAAGTTGCGGGATAATCAGCTCTACGCCAAATTTACCAAGTGTGAGTTCTAGCTCAATGAAGTACATTTCCTCGGGCATATCATCTCCAAAGGAGGAATTTCTATGGATCCGGCTAAAGTAACAACGATAGTTGATTGGAAGATAACAAGTATAGTCTCAGAGGTTCGGAGTTTCCTAGGACTCGCAGGCTATTACCGGTGATTCATTGAAGGGTTCTCCAAGATTGCTAAGCCTATTACCTCATTGTTAGAGAAGGGCAAGGAGTTTAAGTGGACAGGGGAATGCCAAGAGAGTTTCGATCAATTGAGGTTTAAATTGATGGCAGCCCCAGTGCTGATTATGCCAGATCTACAGATGAATTTTGATATATATTGTGATGCAAGTCGCCAAGGCCTGGGATGTGTGCTTATGCAAGAAGGACACGTCATCTCCTACGCGTCTCGCCAGTTGCGGAAACATGAGTTGAATTACCCCACTTGTAACACCTCTGGTGTTACTGTTACTAAAACTTGAGCATAACATCATGAGCATTAGCATATCATGTGTTTGTTACACCTAGAATGCATTCACTAGGTCAAATCTCAAACAAATTGTGATGTTATGAGTTGATGTGTGATTAACCCTAAGGTAGAGGACCTAACCCTAAATTAGGCTTATGAGTGAAAATGAAGCCCAAATATGTGAAAACCTCAAAAGACATGAGACATGATCATAAAATATCACAATTGAAGGACTTTAGTAACACCAAAACCCTAAAGTGCTAAAAACCCTGAAAAGACCCCTAGAAAACCCTAAATTAGAACGCTATGGGGCTAAGTGTAAATTTTGTGCACTTTTGGACCTAAGTGAAAAAACCAAAGTATTAGAGCACCACAAATCATATGTTTCACATAGTTGAGGATTTGCAAATCAAATTATGGGAATTGGGCTTATTTGCAAAAAGGCACCATTTAAGCCATATAAGCCTAAGTCTGAATTCAGTGAGCTTGAGGCATGTTTGGAGCCTTATATCTCATAATCCATAAGGATTTTGCCCTAGGTCAACACATCAAAATTATAGAGCTATAATAGGAGTACAACTTTGATTAAGTGATCATGCCCTAGTGTTGCACAGAAATGAGAGATAAAAGGACTTCAAATCGGGCTGTCAGTCAGCTTTTAAACTGAAACATGGCCACCAGTGACACTGGCCGAACTTTGGGATCAAGTTTGAGTAGGATTCAATGAGAATTTGACTAGGGATGCTATAACAAAATTAAAGATGGATTGTAGCTCAACAACTTTGATACAGATGATGGATCAAGTTGCTACACAAATTCTAGAGCAAATCATCCCCAAATATGCTCGGTCAGGCGCTTTGAATAAGGTTCCCATGGTACAGTAGCTGAAAAAGATCCCGGATTCAGCCCTCTCGCCGCCGGTGATCCCACGCCGCGATCATTGTCATCGTTGCAATTTGTGCTCAGTGAAGTGCAGATAACTTTTGGGGGTAAGAAATATCGCATCGAGGATGAACTCAGGCCACTGTTCTGCCCCGGCTGCCGTGTCCGCCTGACTCACGGCCGATTCAGATAAACTCACCGGAGTTAGCCGCCTATCGACCGTGTGCCATGTGCTTAGGTGCTCTACCACGTCGCAGTAACTTGTCTTAGGCGTGTCCGTTCGCCACCGGTGACCTTGCCACGGCGAACGCCACGAATCCTTTGCGCCAGTGCTCTTCCCTCTCTCCGGCCGCCAGTGCGCCAATCCAAATTCACGAGCCACCGCCCCCGGACCCTATAAATTGAGCATGCCATCAGCTCCGCTAGGTATTCAAGTATCCAGCACACCCACTCGTGTCTCGAATTGTTCACCAGAGAGCTCCAATTTGGGATTTTCCCCAAATCAGTCAAAACTCCGCCGTGATTGAGCTCACCGTGGCCAGCTCTCCACAGGTCCGATCATGTTCTCCTCGCTCTTGTTCTAGCATTCCTGTGTGTTCTTGAAGCTCATCGGCCCAACCAATTGCACTGAACTGGAGTAGATCACCGGGAACACTTTGAATTGTCCCCGGACTGCGCTATCACTGTGGACAGAGCGATTGTGAGCCAGAACCTTGCAATTGAGTGAGGGGAAATGGTTGTTTGGGGGTAGAAAATTGTGTCAAGCAAAGGAAAGGGCTAGCCGTTGCGTTTTCCGGCTGGTCTTGGCTCGCTGGAGCCGCTGCTCCGCCGTCCATGGTCGGGGATCGCGGGTTGTGAAAAATTAGAAAGTGAAGGGTCTCGGTGTAAATGTCAGTGACACCAGTTAATAGTGTGTGGGACTCTTTACGGATTTTTCAAACGACCAGGGATCTCTGTGCAAGATGGACACCGCGGGCGCGCTTCCGCCTGTTCATGGGCTGACTTGGGCTAGTTTCGACCATCTCTGTTTATGCTTTCTCTTTTTTGTTTTTCTGCCAGACTTAGGAAATCCATATAAAATTCTAGAAAAATGTTAAAAATATGAGACCAATTCCTAAATTTCTATAGTAATTAATAAAAATATTTCTAAGATTTTTAGTCCAAACAAGGAATTATGTAGTATTTAAAAGAGCTTAAACCTATACCTTTGGAATTTTAGAAAATACTTGGTGACTCCAAAAATCACCAAACTTTTTAGATAAGCCTAATATGATATTTAGATCCTATAAGTGAAGTTTGACTTCCTTTGGACATTGTTTGAGTCCTAAACCCAAAACCCTAGCTTCTTAGGGTAAAACTGTGCAACCCCACTAAGGTATTGACCTAGAAAACCATGGTGTCCCTAGTGCACCGTGAAGGAAAATTGTATTCAAGACATAACTTGATATACCCTTATTGTCATTGCATTTCATAAACATCACATAAGCATTCATGGTTATATATGGTTATGTATAGAGAACGAAGAAGAAATAGTGGTTGAAGAAGAAGAAGCTACACCACCACCTGAAAATCCACCTGCCAAGAACTGTTTTTACTTTGACATCTGTGGAACAGAGCCTGACTCTCCTACAACACAAGTCAAGCCCCGGTGCATTTGCCACCTCCTTGCTATTTTAAAATCCTTATCACTTGCTTGATGCATTAGGTGATAGGAGTTAGGTGCTAAACCAATTGATGCATTTCCTTCCTTGGAACTGTTTACCATTCCGTGATTACCTGTTCTATGAAAAGGTTTTCTAATGTTTAGTCCTGCTTTAGAAAAACAAATGTTTTGTTTTAAAACAAAAGGTGATGCTTCACCGAGGATGGGATGTTTTCAAAAATAAAACTTGATGGTGGATCCATCATGGCCGTGATGGGTTCAATATTGGAAAAGATGTACCTCTGCCAGGTACCAAACTTTGGGTTTAAATAATAAAGCTGAGACCGGGCAAGTGACTTGCACGAGAAGAGAGTCTCGGTGTAGTGTCTCCGTCTAAGTCGCTTAAGGACCGTGTCGATGTGGGCCTGCTGACCGAGGACCCTTTAATTGGTCACATGCCTCGTCATGGGTAAGCTTTGCCTCAGGCAGACTAATACCAGAAAGGCCAACACGCAATGGGAGTGGAGAGATGGCGAGAGTAGCGTGTACCATCCGTGGCAAGATGTTGGACGGTGGTGTATCTATGCTCTCGGTTTGCGTGAACCCGATCTGGTCTTAAGAACCCCGGTGGCGAGTTGACATATGCAAGGGTTAAGTGCTACATGTGTCGTGTGATTGGAGATCCTCAGATGAGTATTAATCGATTCGGATTGCCATTACTTCTCGGACATGAAGACTTGGTCACTGACTTACACGTAGCATTCTAATGAACAAGAATGGTTGATAAAAGGATGGCTAGTATAGGCCAAGTGCTTGAACTAGGGTAGAAAGAACTCTAGTGATGGGTAATGACTTAACTTGCTAATAAAACTGGATTTTTAAGGATCCACTATTAGTAAGCATTTTTGCAAACAGAGTCTTGATTCTTGATTAAGCCTTACCTTGACTCCCTTAAGCCAGCATATCCTTGAGAGTCTTTTCTTTTGACGGGTAAGACTTGCAAAAGTACACTCTGTACTCAGGATTTTCGAACCCATGTTGTTGTAGGTGAGGAAACAACAGACTTTTGCTGTTTTTGCACTAAGGTGGTGCCCAAGGACGAAACTCAATAGTAACGTGGTTGTGGAAGGACATGGTCCTTCCTTTTGAAAAACAATATACTTTATGCGGGAGGGGTTTTTGCCTCCCAGGGTTGTAATAACAATACTTATGCACTCTTATATCCTAGGGATGTAATAGTAATACTCTTTCTATATTTCAATGAATGTAAATTAAGTTATTGTAATTCGCTTTCGCCTATTCATTCCTCCGATGTATTGTAATATCTGTGTGACGGGTGAAATGCTCTTGGGAAAGGTAAAGGATACAGATACCGAACTTGTCGAGTGATTATGTGCATCTACAGGGTTGTCCGACGTCCGTTGGACAAGGACAACTGTAGGTGGGCCTATTGACTTGGGAGGTTCCGTCACAGACTGGTATCGGAGCGAAGCCCATCTCTTCAGATAATATGAAGCATTTCAAAAAGAATTTTCGAATACTTATCCAAGAAAATTTCTTTCATTCTTCCCTTGCCATTTTTCTGGAAGTTTTCATCCTGCAAGACCAGGTAATAGAGTGCAATATATAAGAAGTGGGATCAACGAAGGTTGGTTCCGTAATTATTGGGTTATGCATGCATCATGTTAAGAATCTACTAATAAATTTCCCCTCTTATGGAGATATGGCACGCACAAGGAAAACTACACGCAAATCTATGGGACCCTTTGGTGTGCCTCATCATCAGTTGGCTCCAAGACATGAAGGGAGCAATAGCGGCTTGAACGACCCCATTGGAGATTTAGAAGCTAAGGTGGAGCAACTACGATCGGAGCTACGCCATCGGAACAGGGCACGGGAGCAGGACAATCAGTGTATAGCTGAGTTGACAGCCGAAGTCGGCCGCTTGCGGTTTGAGATCTCCGAACGGGACTCAGCCATTGATTGGGCCACTAACTCGCGCTCGATCGCTTGGCATCGTGAAGCAAAAGCTCAGGCTCGTGTGGATGAGCTTAGCACGGCCCTCGATAACCTGCAAGTATATTGTAATACTTTACATGAGGAAGTACATATACTGTATGGTCGATTGCACCCGGACGTGCCCGCTAACGCTGCTGCAATAGAAGCTGGACCCTCGGGAACAGCCAATGAAGGACTTGGTGGGGAGTTGGACCTTTTCAAGCCCCCTCCTTCTATGAACCTGGCTGACGAGCGGACTTCTGCTGACAGTGAAGCGACAAAAGACAATGAAAACTAGAATAGTATAGTTTAGTTATTGTACTTGTGTAAAATAAGTATTGTAGGTATGTTGTACGCTAGAGTCTGTAAAATTACATTTGGTAATGTAATATGATGGTATATGTTGGCATGTTATATTTTTCCCAAATGTTTCTTTGCCTCAGATGCCATCACGGACTCGCACGCACAACGATGCGGGGACTTCCCGTGGTCGGGATGGTACTCCTAACCCGCCACCAGTACCACCAACATTGGCCGAGGCTATCGCTGCCTTGGTCAATGCGACTGTAGATAATACCCACTTTTTACGAGAGATGGCGAGTAATCAATTCCAGCAGTATGGCGGAAGAGCTCCTCCCCTGGGACCACGTGAAACCTCATATCTGGACTTTTCTGAAACATGTCCACCACTCTTTGTTAAAGCTGAAGACCCTCTTGAAGCTGATGAGTGGATCAGGGTAATAGAGCAGAAGTTCGGCTTGATTTGTTGCACAGAAACATAGAAGCTGTTATTTGATGCCCAACAACCGAGAGGCCCTGCCAGTACCTGGTGGCGAAATTTTGTGGCAATTCAACTAGTCGGACATCAAATCACCTAGGAAGAATTCAAGATAGCATTCCGTGAGCACTATATTCCAGAAGGATTGCTTCACATGAAACAAGAGGAGTTCATTCGACTAAGGCAAGGTGGAGATACTATAATGCAGTATCTCAATAAGTTTAACCATTTGTCTCAGTACGCCATCGATCAAGTAAATACTGATCTGAAGAAAAAGAATTGCTTTATGCGAGGACTCAATAATAGGATCCAAAGGAAAATGGCTACCTGCCTGTATCTTACGTACAGCAGAGCCGTCAGTACGACATTAGCCGTAGAAGCCAAGAATACAGGCCAAGGAAAGTCAAAGGGATTTGGTGGTGACAGGTCCAATCAGGGACCTGAGGAGCGAACCAGGTTGGTAATCCGACCATTTAATCAGAATCATTCTTCGCCTCGTCCACTCTCCTATCCATTCAAACAGCCTGTTTTCATTCGCCCCACCACTGCCCCCACTTCCACAAATCAGCCGAGTGCCCCTGGTGCTTGTTTTCCCGCCCTCCCTAGTTCTTCAACTGACTGCTTTAACTGTGGGAAGTCTGGTCATTTTATAAAGGACTGCCCATACCCAAAGCAGAATAAGTTCAACAATCAACAAAACTCTGGGAGCTCCACTCAAGGCAAAGGGAACATGGCTAATAATTTAGCGGGCAAAAATGTTAATAAGACTGGGCGAATTTATTACACTCAAGTGGCCACTACAATGGAAGGAGAGCCGGTAATGATGGGTACGTTCCTTGTGGCCAATCACCCAGCAGTTATTCTCTTTGATTCTGGTGCTTCAAATACATTCATAAGCAAGAAATTCGTGGAAAAATATTGCATTCCTTGCACTGAATCAAGGGAAGGGTTTATTATCCATTCACCCGGGGGACAAATAAATACTAAGGAAGTAGCCTTCCATGTGCCAGTAACATTGGCTGAACGGGATTTTCCCACCAACATGATTGTCTTAAAAGGCCTGGACATAGATGTCATTCTAGGCATGAATTGGTTAGCCCAGCATAAAGCTATCCTCAATACTGACTTAAGGACTATCAAGTTGAGCCATGGCCATGAAGAGGTTCTCTTATCCATCCCTATAGCTATCCCACCCAAACCATTTGGGTGGGTGTGGCAGAACCGCCCGAATTATTCCAACTTAAGTGCCTAAGTCACGCCTCAAGGGTCGTAACACACTTAAATCGGAATAACCCGTCAGTCCTGAAAGGAACACATGCCCAAGAGGGGGGGTGAATTGGGCTTTTCTAAAAATCAACACTAATTAAAACCTAAGCAAGAGCTAAGCAAGAGCCCAACTTCACCCCAACAACTAGCACTAAGATAATAATACTAGAAATACAACAATGCTAAGACAATACTTCAAGTACTTGCTAAACAAATACACAATGTAAAGTGCTTGAATTAAGTGCGGAATGTAAAGCAAGGTTTAGAAGACTCCTCCAATTTTTCCCAAGGTATCGAAGAGTCGGCACTCTCCACTAGTCCTCGTTGCCTCGTTGGAGCACCCGCTCAAGGGTATCGCTCCCCCTTGGTCCTCGCAAGAACCAAGTGCTCACTACAAGATGATCCATTGCCACTCCGGCGCGGTGGATCCCTCGAGACCGCTTACAAACTTGAGTCCGGTCACCAACAAGATCTTCACGGTGATCATCGAGCTCCCAACGCCACCAAGCCGTCTAGGTGATGCCGATCACCAAGAGTAACAAGCCGTAGACTTTCGCTTGACCAAGAGAAGCCTAATGCAAGTGGTGTGTGCTCTAGGTGGCTCTCGCTAGCGCTAATGAGGAACAAATGTGGGATTAAGATTCTCTAATCTCCTCACTAGGCTTTTGGTGCTTGCAATGCTCTAGCAATGTGCTGGAATTAATGTGGGCAGCAAGACATTGAATATGGTGGGTGGAGGGGGTATAAATAGCCCTCACCCACCAACTAGCCGTTACCAGCACTCTTCTGCGCATGGGCGCACCGGATAGTCCGGTGCGCCAACGGTCGACTCCAACGGCTAGTTCTGACAGCTAGCCGTTGGGCTGATGGCACACCGGACAGTGAACAGACACTGTCCGGTGCACACCGGAGAGTCCGGTGCACTGTCCGGTGCGCCACTAAAATCCATTTCTGAAACTGGCGCTCTCGGGTTTCTTCGGGGGAAAACTCTTCCCTAGGGCCAGCTTGGCCCCACCTGGTAGATGGTGCACCGGACAGTCCGGTGCCCCAAGGCCAGAAACCCTATTTCCTTTTATATGCTGTTTTTCAAATCGGTTTTTGTTCTAACTTGAGTGTATGTTCTAGAGTGTCACCTAGCACTATATGTGAGTGTCAATGTGCACCAACACTACACTAGAACTCTCTTGGTCAAACTACTCATCGACAACCCCTCTTTATAGTACGGCTAAAAGAGAATAAAAAACCTAACTAAATCACGAGTGTCCACATCTCCTTGACACTCGGACTCCGTAGTCCTTCACCTTTCGTTTCGTCGTTTTAGCCGTCGCTTCGAGTTCCTATCTCCGGGATTGTTTTCACTGTTGTAGTACTTCTACCTATAATGTGACCTAACTTACCATTTGTCTCTGCAAAACACACGTTAGTCACGTATAACATTACGTTGTCATTAATCACTAAAACCAACCAGGGGCCTAGATGCTTTCAATCTCCCCCTTTTTCGTGATTGATGACAACCCTACAAGATTTGTGAGAGTAGTTTGTTTTGAAATTTCTATCAATAGAGAAGATGGTTAGTTGTACTCATTAATCTTTGACAGAGAAAGTGTGTAACATAATAATAGGAATGAGCGCATACACATCTTAAGTTTCTTGTTCATATATAAAAAGTGAAATCAAATCGATGAACAAGAACTAGAAGACTGGTGATAACATATAAGGTGAAAACATAGTACACACACAGTCAGCAAAAGCATCAAGAGTATATAATAGAGTATGTGAGCCAAAAGCATCATACAAAAGTGAAGCTAGTACAGAGAGTAACAAGCATATATATTACATCAAAATGACTCTCTACTAACTCCCTAACTCCCCCTAGCTCTAAGAACTCATATATCTCCCCCTTTGGTGTCAAACACCAAAAGGGACCCAAACCTACACATCAGAAGAGGGAGGAGGCGGCCGGGGCGCATCCGGTCGTGGTCGAGGCAGTAGAGCGAACGCCAGATGTGGGTCAGAGTCAGTCTCAGATCCAGGATCTGCTGTAGAAGCTGGAGCTGGTCTGACTCAGACGGAAGCTATGCTACAGGAGCTGCTAGAGCCAAAGAGGTCACAGACACCGCTACAGCAGCAGTGGTAACAGCAGAAGCTGGTGGCACTGGCGGGTGAGGGCTAACGGAGCTGTTGACCGGCGACGTGAAAACTAGGGTGACCGGCCGGAGCGGAGAGGAAGAAGGACCAACTAAAGGAAGAGGGGGTCTTGCCTGAATAGCTGGCACAACAGCAGCCTGAAGAAGTGGAGGCGATGCTGACTGAACTGAGGGAATTGATACACCAGAATGCTGAAGCATGAGAGTCATAAAAGCCCTGTTCTCAGCCTAGTCCTGAAGAAGCTGCTGCTGCAAAGAATCCTGCCTGTCCTGAATTGTCTGGAACATCGAGAGCATTCTCTCCGACAACTGCTGGTGGGCCGCTGCCTGACGGGCCTGCTCGGCTACCAAGTGAGCCTGCTGCTGAGTAAGTGTCTGGAGGATCGAAGCAAGAGCAGGGTCAATGGTAGGAGGGCAGCAGAGGTAGCACTAGAACTCCTAGCCTCATGATCATGTGAGTGTGGAGGCATAGGAGGTGGAGGCGGAGGGGGAATCTCAAAATCATCATCATCATCATCATCAACTGTTGCGTCCTGAGCTTCGAACTGATGAAGAGCAGTATCCTCGGCCTGAGTGTCAAATACTGGAGCAGGAGCTGGCACAGGATCCTCAGGCGCTGGACGGTACGACCCAAAGATGAGGCGAGAGGCCTCAAGAGTACCTTGGAACTGTGGGGGCCGAATCAGCTGAGCAAAGATGTGGCACAGATAGTGAGCATAAGGCAGTTGTCGACGAGCACGTATACCATCCAGTACTGTGTCCTCGATCTCACAAATGAGAAAATCCACAACATCAAACTCTGAGTGAGAAACTAGGGCACCAAGGAGCCAAAGCTGAATATGAGTGGTAGCCTCCCTGTATCCCATCCGTAGTAGAAGCGTCCGTCTCATAAGCTGATATAGAAATCTGGCCGCTGTGGTGAAATCTGACGGAGAACATCGTGACCCATCTGAGAAGGGCGGTCGGAACAAAGCCACGACGTGAGCTGTACCAGGAGCAACTCCGCCGTGAGGGCGACGAGGAGGGTCAGAGGTGCCATAGCACAAGATGTGAAGACGAGTCGATGACTCAGAAAATCCAAACAACTGACGAATCTGACTTGCATGAATGGTAACATCCTCTTGCTCAAAACGGAATCTCATCCACTGGTGATCAGGGTCTATCTAGACTAAAGCATAGAAAACTCGGACCCATTCCTCAATATATCTGCCGCTGGTAGTCAACAGAGTGAGAAGTCCAGGCAAATAGGAGAGGTGAACCTCAGAGTCGGCACCAGCTACTAGCAGGAAGGCAGGGAGATCCAAGAGCTGGTGCGCTCGCAGAGCAATCTGAGCTAACAACTGTGCTCGGTAGAAAGACTCCTGAATCCTGGTGCTGAAAGGATCTGCCGCTGCAGGGTCTCTCTATGCAGGTAACCAAGACTCCATGTGTATGTATCTGAACCTATGTACCCGTGCCGCTGTAGCACGCTGAAGATCAAACAGTCTGGGATCTGCAGCAAGTGGTCGCACCTTAGTCTCATCGCGCTCCCGGAATCGAGCAGGTGGGATAGGTGGAGCGGAAAGGGGAGCGGAAGGAGTAGTGGAAGCTGGAGTAGTGGAGGTGGTAGGTATGGTTGAGGTAGTGGATGGTGCAGGAGTGACGGGAGCAGGTGAAGTGGGTGGTGGAGTGGTAGCAGTGGTGCGAGTGGAGGAGCGAGGCTGGGAGGCGAGGCGACGAACTTGGTAAGCAACCTAATCTGAAGGAATCTGTGGCTGATCTCCTCGCTCTGCCTGCTCAGCGGCTGCTGCTGCTGCTGCTGCCGCTGCTCGGGCTGCTCTATCAAGACGCCGCTTCTTGCGGCCTTCCTGCTGCTCCAAATACACGGTCTTTCCCTTGACCTGCCTGAAGGGGCGACGAGGATCCTCATCATCGCCTCCCCCTGGCGTCGACACATTCTTCGTGCGCAGCATCCTGACCTAATGACTGCAAATGAGATAGAGAAGCTAAGCACAAGTCGATAATAGTCGATAGAATATCAAAAGAGGAGATGTCTACCTGGAAAACTCACACGAGAGGTGGAAATCCAGGCAGGACAGGAGACGGCTCACGGGCAGGCAAGGTCACTGAAATGACAGAAGAGGTGAGCACATATTAGTCACATAGTCATAAGTATATGAGATGTGAATAAATACATACACAGAGAAATATGGCACAGAAAACGAGAGATATGGCGATCAAGAGGTCAAACGACGTGAAAACGGCGTTTGAACGAGAAATAGGGCCATAGGAGGTTTGGAATTTGAATTGAGGTATGAAATGACATGGAATTGAGCCGATACTTCACGAATAGGTTTATATGGGTGAATATGAGTGAAGTGTGTGCTTGGTTTGAATTTAGGCGAAGAAAATGGAATTTGGGCACTCGGCTCGGAAACGATCGCTCAAAACGGGGATTTGAGTGAAATTGAAGCCGGGTATATCGGATTGGTGTGAAATTTGGCGAATATGTTACTGGAGGTGTTGTGAAGGTGCCTGAAAAATTTGGGTTCAATCGGAGCATTTTTGGCTAGTTTGGGCAATTCACCGAGCATGTGGTGTGCGAGGATTTAGGGTTTCGGTGAAACGGCTATTTAAGGCTATGAAACCCTCCCTAAGGAGCGGAGAACCTACAAGGGTGTTCAAGGCACACAGAGGAACATCTCCAACCACATGGATTCACAGGAATTCATAAGGATTTGAATTTGGCACACAAGGGTGGAAAAAGGGGTGCATTGCTCAATAGAAATAGAGAGGAGGGAGAGGGAGCCAGAGCTGCTCACCTGAGGGGGGAAGGCATGAGCACCGGGGATAGTTCGCTGGAGGGCAACCACCGGGGAGAAGGATCGCCGGAGAGCGGTGAGATCGCCGGAGAGCAGAGAGACAGAGAGCAGAGAGGAAATAGAAAGCCTCTGGCTCGGCTTCGGGCTGGAGGCAATTTTTTAAAACGCGATATGGGCGCACCGGACAGTCTACAGTGCCTGTCCGATGCACATCGGACATCGCACAGTAGCTGTCCGCTGAACCACTGGACAGCGCACAGGAGGAGTTCTTATGCGCGCGCGGCCGGTGCACCGGACAGGGCACAATGCAGTGTCCGGTGCACACCGGACTGTCCGGTGAGCCCAGACAGAGGGAAGATTTGAAATTTTTGAATTTTTCTATCTAATTTTCAACCAAACCAAATCCCAACTTATAATCACACAAAATAACACTTGTTGGGACAGGTATTGGCACCCTCATATATTTTCTCATAATTTTCAAAATATTTTGCCATAGGCTAGATAATTTTTAGAGAAAATAGGCAAATTGTGAAATTTGCATTTTGGCCTTGCACTAGGGGTTTTCATGAGTGATTTGAGTTTTGAATACTCCCCCTAAGTGCAGTACCTCATGCATATTTCAAGAACCAACAATTGCATAGAAAGTAAGAATTTAAGTGCAAAGAGCTTAAAACTAGGACTTGTCAAGTTTGATCCGAGTTAAGCTTTTTCACTCGCTTTGTTGGCGGTTATCTCAACTAGGTTAGACAAGCCTTAGATGCAATATAAGAAATTTAAACATGCAATGCAAGCTTGACAACGCCATTTGACATCTTAAATAAAATTTCTGAGATCAAGTATATTTAATTCATTCCTCAACATGCAAAAGCGGGTCTTATCAAGTGGCTTAGTGAAAATATCCGCTAATTGATCTTCCGACCTCACTCCTTCTAAAATGATATCTCCTTTAGGAACATGATCTCTAAGGAAGTGATGACGGATATCAATGTGCTTGGTGCGAGAGTGTTGTACAGGATTATTAGCTATTTTAAAAGCACTCTCATTGTCACACAACAAAGGTACCTTTTCTAGAACTATGCCATAGTCTAGAAGAGTTTGTTTCATATATAAAATTTGTGTGCAACAAGCACCCGCGGCAATGTATTCCGCTTCGGTGGTTGACAAGGCAACACTATTTTGCTTTTTGGATGTCCATGATACTAGTGATCTACCAAGCAGATGGCATCCCCCAAAAGTACTTTTCCTATCAATTTTGCAACTGGCATAATCCAAATCGAAATAGCCAATTAAATCAAAAGTAGCTCCTTTGGGATACCACAGACCAATGCTTGTGGTGTGCCTGAGATACCTAAGAATTCTTTTAACAGCGTGAAGATGAACTTTCTTAGGATTAGATTGAAATCTAGCACATATGCAGACACTAAACATGATATCGGGCCTAGATGCGGTAAGGTACAATAAACTACCTATCATAGAACGATAGAGAGTTTGATTAACCGGGTTACCTCCCTCATCTAGGTCGAGATGTCCATTTGTTGGCATAGGTGTCTTGATTGGTTTGCACTTCTCCATGTTGAACCTTTTCAACAAGTTTTTGGTATACTTCTCTTGTGAGAGGAAGTTACCATCTTTCATTTGCTTGACTTGAAAGCCGAGGAAGTACGTTAGCTCACCAATCATTGACATCTCGAACTCCTTGGACATCAACTCACCAAATTCCTTACAATGATAGTCATTTGTTGAGCCAAAGATTATGTCATCAACATATACTTGACAAATGAAAATATCACCATTATGTTTCTTTGTGAATAGAGTTGTGTTGATGGTCCCGATCTTGAAGCCCTTTTCGATGAGGAAGTCGCGAAGACGCTCATACCAAGCCCTTGGAGCTTGCTTTAGCCCATATAGCGCCTTGGACAACCTGTAAGCATGGTTAGGATATCTAGGGTCTTCAAATCCAGGTGGTTGCTCAACATATACAAGTTCATTTATGAAGCCATTTAAAAATGCACTTTTTACATCCATTTGATAAAGTTTTATATCATAGCATGATGCATATGCAAGTAGGATATGGATGGCTTCCAGTCGAGCAACCGATGCAAAGGTCTCTCCAAAATCTAAGCCTTCAACTTGAGAGAATCCCTTTGCAACAAGCCTTGCCTTGTCCTTACAATCATGCCTTGATCATCTTGTTTGTTCTTGAACACCCACTTTGTTCCAATGATTCTTGTACCTTGTGGAGGCTTCTCCAGGGTCCAAACTTGGTTACGGGTGAAGTTATTTAGTTCTTCATGCATGGCGTTCACCCAGTCCAGATCCTATAGCGCCTCATCTATACATGTAGGCTCAACACAAGAAACAAAGGAGTGATGTTTAATAAAAGAAGCATGTCTATGTGATCGAGTAATAACCCCTTGTGAAGGACTCCCAATGATTTGGTTTTGAGGATGAGCTTGAAGTAGTGATGAGTTTCTCCTGTTAACCACTTGGGAAGAAGATCCTGGAGCGTCAACATCTTCAGCTTGTACCCTTGCTTGTTCATGAGAGACAAATGTATCTTCATTTGCATGCCTCTCATCTTTTTCATCATCTTGTGGTACATTTGATGAAGAAGGCCTGTCAATGTTTTGCACCTCTTCTTCATCTTCTTTTGGTTTGATAGCTCCAATTGGCATGTTCTTCATTGCTTCCCTAAGTGGCTCATCACCTACATCATCAAAATTCTCAAGTGCTCCTTGGGAGCCATTAGTCTCATCAAATTCCACATCATATGTTTCTTCTACCACGCCAGTGGCATGATTGAATACTCGATATGCTTTGGACTTTAATGAATAACCCAAAAGAAAACCAATATCACAACGTCTTTGAAACTTCCCTAGGTGATGGCGTTTCTTGTAGATGTAGCATTTGCATCCAAACACCCGGAAGAAGGAGACGTCTGGCTTTTCCCATTTAGCAGTTCATAGGGAGTCTTCGCAAGTAGCCGGTGAGGAAATAGCCTGTTTGATGCATAACATGCAGTGTTGACAGCTTCGGCCCAAAACCTCTGTGGTGTGTTATACTCATCGATCATAGTTCTTGCAAGTGTGATCAAGGTCCTGTTTTTCCTTTCAACAACTCCATTTTGTTAAGGTGTATATGTTGCAGATACTTCATGCTTGATCCCAATTTCATCACAGTACTCATGAATGTTGGTGTTGTCAAATTCTTTGCCATTATCACTTCTAATCTTCTTGATCTTGCAATCAAATTCATTTTGAGCTTTCTTGGCAAACTTCTTGAATATAGATGCAACTTCAGATTTGTCATGAAGAAAGAACACCCAAGTGTATCTTGAGAAATCATCAACAATCACCAGACAGTAGAGGTTGCCACCAGCACTTACATAATTTGTATGTCCAAATAAATCCATATGAAATAGTTCTAGTGGCCTTGATGTTGACATGAAAGCTTTTGTAGGATGTGTGTTAGCAACTTGCTTCCCAGCTTGACATGCACTACAAGGCTTGTCCTTTTCAAATACAACATCCTTTAATCCTCTAACCATGTCCTTATTTAATACCTTCTTGAGTGTGCTCATCCCAACATGTGCAAGCCTCCTATGCCAAAGCCATCCAAGTGAAGCTTTGGTGAAGAGGCAAGTTCTTAAGTCTGCATCTTCTGAAGTGAAATCCACTAAGTAGATATTGTTGTATCTAAATCCTTTGAACACCATTGATTCATCATCCATTTTTGATACAATAACCTCTGTTGGAGTGAATAAGCATTGAAGTCCAAGATCACAGAGTTGACCCACTGATAATAAATTGAAGCTCAAAGGTGCAACCAAGAGAACATTTGAAATTGATAAATCATTTGAAATTGCCACCTTGCCAAGTCCTTGAACTTTCCCTTTTGAATTGTCCCCAAATGTGATTTTGTCTTGTCCATCAACATTCTCATCAAGTGAGGTGAACATCCGTGGGTTGCCTGTCATATGTTGTGTGCATCCACTGTCAATAACCCAATGGCACCCACCGGTCTTGTAGTTCACCTACATCCACATACAAATCAAGCTTGAGTTTTGAGGGCCCTATATTGCATAGGACCAGTAACTTTCTCAATCAAGGACTTTGCAACCCAAATTTGTCTAGGTCTACTCTTGCTTGGTGGACCTAGGAATGTAACTTTGACCTTTCCATTTGCAACTTTTCTTAGAACATAATGAGCATTGAAAGCAAATGGTCTTGAGTGCTTAGGCAAGGGCGTTGGTGGTTTGGCTTTGCAGTTGTGGGCAAAGTGACCTTCTTTTCCACATTCAAAGCATTTGATGGGCTTGTGAGTCTGCTTTGGCTTGTATTGAGTGGTAGCTTTCTTTTGCACAAAAGCATTGTATCCAATACCACTCTTGTTGTTTTTCATGACAATGTTCATAAGCAACTCATTTTGGAGGTATTGGCCCTTGTTGAACTTTTGCACACTTGTTGCAAGATGTTCATTTTCACTCTTAAGTTCCATGACCTCATTTTTAAGCCTTTCATTATCCACTTCCAACTCTTTTTTGAAATCATTGTTCTCAATGGCAACCTTTCCTCTAGTAGTTGCATCAGTCAGGTATTTCTTCAATTTTTGGTTGTCTAAAGTCAAGACTTCAACTTTTTCAGTCAATTCATCATGTAGACTAGTTTGCTCTCCTTGACTCAAATCATCACATGAGGTTGCTACATCAATCTTAACAACAGGGAGCCTCATGTGTATTGCAAGATAAAAGTTCATTTTCAACAAAAAGATTATCATGATCAAATTTAATCTTAGTATAGTCTTCCTTAATTTTCACTACTCTATCTTTCAACTCTCTATTAGCTTCATTTAACTTGTCACATTTATCTTTAGCATCTTTTAGGGAGGATGTGAGCTCATTTACAGTGGATGACATAGTTTTGTTTTCTTCTTTCATTTCATCACTAGCTTTCATAACTATGTCATATTTGGCATTCAAAGATTCATTTTCATTTTTCAACCTATCACATTTAGCTTTTGACTTCCTAATGAGTTGAGTGTATTCTTTAAGCAAGTCAGCTAGTTCATCATATGAAGGTGAAGAAAATTCTTCATCACTATCACTATCACTATCATCAGTAATATCAATAACATTTTGTACCTTTCGTTCACCTCTAGCCATGAGGCATAGGTGAGAAGTCGATGATGGCGATGGTGGTGGTGAAGAGATGTCCCCGACGATGGCGGCAACTTTTTCATCATTCTCTTCTTCACTTGAAGAAGATCCACTTGAAGATTCAATGTCAGTGAGCCAGTCACCAATAATATATGCCTTTCCATTTTTATTTTTGTGGAACCTCTTTTGCTTCCCATCCTTCCTCTTAAAGAATCTCTTTTCCTTCTTCTCATCATCACTGTCATCTTCTTTCTTGCCCTTGAACTTGTTCTTCTTGGGCTTGTTACATTGATGAGCAAGATGACAAAGCTCTTCACAGTTGTAGCAATCCATCTCAGAAATGGGCTTTCTTTTGCTGGAAAAGAATTTCTTCTTTCTTGAATCAAATTTGATGCCTTCTCTGTTGAGCTTCTTTAACATCTTGGTGGTCTTCCTCACCATCAAGGCAATGTTAGCATCAAGGTCATCATCAATTGAGGGTTCTTCCTCAATTTGTATTTTAGCTTTTCCTTTTCTTTCTTGATTTGCTTTGAGAGCCAAATCCTTTCTCTTGGAAGATGACTCATCTTTGTCATTGATGTGCATGTACATCTCATGAGCATTGATCTTTCCCAATATCTGTGTAGGTGTGGTAACTAAAAGATCCATTTGATGTAGCACAGTGACAATGTGTCCATATTTGTCTATTGGGAGGACACTGAGAATCTTCCTCACAACATCCGGTTGTGAGATTTGAGTAAGCCCCAATCCATTTACTTCCTCTACAAGAATATTGAGACGTGAGTACATAGCATTGGCATTTTCATTAGCAATCATTTCAAAAGAATTTAACTTTCTCATAACAATGTGATATCTCTCCTCACGCTCACTTCTAGTTCCTTCATGTAGAGCACAAATGTCCATCCACAAATCATGAGCATTTTTATGATTTCTAACTCTATTGAACACATCTTTGCAAAGGCCTCTAAAAAGGGTGTTTTTGGCCTTAGCATTCCATTTCTCATAATTAAACTCATCACCTACAAGATTTGTGCGATCTCTAGGTTCGTGGAATCCTTGTGTGGCGGCTTTATAGACACCAATGTCTATAGCCTCTAAATATGCTTCCATACGAATTTTCCAATATGGAAAATCGTCACCATCAAAAACGGGAGGAGGTCCATCCCCACCGGACATCGTAACTCTAGCGGTTAAGCTAATCTAAGAGCAACAAGGCTCCAATACCAATTGAAAGGATCACGATGCCCAAGAGGGGGGGGGGTGAATTGGGCTTTTCTAAAAATCAACACTAATTAAAACCTAAGCAAGAGCTAAGCAAGAGCCCAACTTCACCCCAACAACTAGCCTAAGATAATAATACTAGAAATACAACAATGCTAAGACAATACTTCAAATACTTGCTAAATAAATACACAATGTAAAGTGCTTGAATTAAGTGCAGAATGTAAAGCAAGGTTTAGAAGACTCCTCCAATTTTTCCTGAGGTATCGAAGAGTCGGCACTCTCCACTAGTCCTCGTTGGCGCACCCGCGCAAGGGTATCGCTCCCCCTTGGTCCTCGCAAGAACCAAGTGCTCACTACGAGATGATCCTTTGCCACTCTGGCGCGGTGGATCCCTCGAGACCGCTTACAAACTTGAGTCGGGTCACCAACAAGATCTTCACGGTGATCATCGAGCTCCCAACGCCACCAAGTCGTCTAGGTGATGCCGATCACCAAGAGTAACAAGCCGTAGACTTTCGCTTGACCAAGAGAAGCCTAATGCAAGTGGTGTGTGCTCTAGGTGGCTCTCGCTAGCGCTAATGAGGAACAAATGCGGGATTAAGATTCTCTAATCTCCTCACTAGGCTTTTGGTGCTTGCAATGCTCTAGCAATGTGCTGGAATTAATGTGGGCAGCAAGACATTGAATATGGTGGGTGGAGGGAGTATAAATAGCCCTCACCCACCAACTAGCCGTTACCAGCACTCTTCTGCGCATGGGCGCACCGGACAGTCCGGTGCGCCACCAGTGCGCCAACGGTCGACTCCAATGGCTAGTTCTGACAGCTAGCCGTTGGGCTGATGGCACACCGGATAGTGAACAGACACTATCCGGTGCACACCGGATAGTCCGGTGCACTGTCCGGTGCACTGTCCGGTGCGCCACTAAAATTCATTTCTGAAACTGGCGCTCTCGGGTTTCTTCGGGGGAAAACTCTTCCCCAGGGCCAGCTTGGCCCCACCTGGCAGATGGTGCACCGGACAGTCCGGTGCACACCGGACAGTCCGGTGCCCCAAGTCCAGGAACCCTATTTCCTTTTATATGTAGTTTTTCAAATTGGTTTTTGTTCTAACTTGAGTGTATGTTCTAGAGTGTCACCTAGCACTATATGTGAGTGTCAATGTGCACCAACACTACACTAGAACTCTCTTGGTCAAACTACTCATCGACAACCCCTCTTTATAGTACGGCTAAAAGAGAATAAAAAACCTAACTAAATCACGAGTGTCCACATCTCCTTGACACTCGGACTCCGTAGTCCTTCACCTTTTGTTTCGTCGTTTTAGCCGTCGCTTCGAGTTCCTATCTCCGGGATTGTTTTCATCATTGTAGTACTTCTACCTGTAATGTGACCTAACTTACCATTTGTCTCTGCAAAACACACGTTAGTCACATATAACATTACGTTGTCATTAATCACTAAAACCAACCAGGGGCCTAGATGCTTTCAAGTCCCTCAGATCTAGTCTGATAAAGCCACTTAACCAGGATCAAATACCACAATCTCACACGAAGGTGAGTCACAGTAGAAACACAATAAAACAGGATACCTCAAATTGAGTACTGAATTATTACATAGATCGGAGTTTTTCAAGTAGTGGATAAAAGTTCACAAAATAAAATGCAGCGGATAATCGATGTCGTCTATAGCGAGGAAATAGACAAGGCCTAGCCCACTACTCCTCCTGCTCCTCTCCCGTGGAAGCAGCATCCCAATCGACCGTCCAACCCGGTGGCAGGGTGGTAGGCCAAGTAACACCATCAACCATATCCTGCAGCGTACCTGCAAAATTATGCCACAAGCAAGGCTGAGTATACTAATACTCAGCTAGACTTATCCAGTGTGAGGAAACTACTCCTCTACCTCTAGACCATGCAGTTGTTTGGCTGTGGGGTTTGGTTTGCCAAAAGCACTAGCTATATCGAAAATCAAGTTTTAGCTTTTCAATTTCTAGCATCATTAGATTAACTAAGTTTGCTCTTTCTAAGCATACATGGTAACAAGCATTTAGTTCAATCAACAATTGTCTCATGTAACCTCATTTCACTTCTTACTCAATGTAGTACAAGGGGTCAAGCAGTCTCATTAGCTACGAGAAGCAGACGATTCGAATCGGGTTTTTATCCTTACAAGGTAAACCTAAACACATGACATGTCAGGGGACTTTGACCCCACACATGTCAACCGTCCCCATAGATTCCCCATTCGCGGCCAGGGCTCACCGCCTTGGCATACAATGCTCCACTGACCCCGGCTATCGTCGTGCAGTGACCGCACTTGTACCCACCATAGCTAGCATGGGAGACCCAGTCTCAGGACGAGTGAGGGATAAAGTCCGCGCCTGGCTTCACTTAGGTACTAGGTTTATCGGTTACCGTATTTCCTGATATGTGCTTAGTACGTTCAAACGCTTGACTCAGGTATCCACACATTAATCCTTAATCTTTTTCCCGTCTCCTGAACAAGGCATCCTCCCTGGATCCAAGTCCATAGACCATTAGAGATCCCTTATCAAGATGAATACAATCAATTCCTGACCTCGCGCGAGTGCTAGAAAAATCACTCGACTTTTAATGAGATCCTGATTAGCAAAGCAGCTACTCGACCTAGCATACTAGTATCCATCTCAAAATGGATTTCTAAGTTCATGCAACTAGAGGTTTCAAGCAATTCCTACACTTAAGTGCACATTAAAATCCTACAAGCATTAAGTGTAATAAAGTAGCATATATAAATATGGTTATGCACAAAAACCGGGGCTTGCCTTCAAATGCTGGGGCTGCGGGGAGATCCTCAATGGCAGTCTCGGGAGCTGGCTCCTGGTCCTCCTCTTGGAC
This sequence comes from Zea luxurians, assembly GCA_029449295.1. Lineage (NCBI taxonomy): Eukaryota > Viridiplantae > Streptophyta > Magnoliopsida > Poales > Poaceae > Zea > Zea luxurians. Next base: position 41,369,860 of record JAOPSE010000022.1, on the reverse strand, counting down.
AGTTCCTTGCTCGCGGATGAGCACGTACTCTCCGTCAGCTAGAATGCAGTCTAATGAATGCAATGAGTAAGATATATGCATGACATGATAAGTGCTTTAGTAATTAGACTTGATGGTGAAAGAGTCACTTAATTTAGATAGGGTTCACTCTTGCTACTAGAGATTCTTGTGGTATATTTAGTAATTTAGATCACGCTCAGTTAAATGAAGTGGTAAGTCTATCTCGGTGTTCCCCTGAATTCTTTTTAAAACCTTAGTGAAAATTCAATAGGATTTTCTTAGTTGAACTTATTGAAGCGAGGTTTATTATTTTCCTTTCTTCCTCTTATTTCCTTTATGCTTTTAAGATAGATTTGAACTACAAGTTATAGCAATAAATTTCCAAAATTTCTAGAAAGAATACAGTGGCTTCTTATTGGTGTATAATCCTCTGTCTCAAAATTTGGGGTTTAAAAAGTGAGTAGTTCTCTCTGGACAAAATTATTAAATATTAGGGCAGAAGGGGTGGTTTGAACTACAACTACCATTTAACAGAAGGTTATTCCTTAAGACATATTTTTGCTGGCATCTAGATGCTATAACATGACTTTGTACAAATTTCTAGCCATTAATACTTAACAGTCATTTTATTATGATTTTCCAAAGTTTCTAGCCAAAGGTGGTGCTTTCTACTACCACTATATTTGAAAAATATCAAACAACAGATTTCTGATTTTTTCCTAGCTTCTTCTTTGCTCAAGAGCAATCATTCTGAAGTTTGGCATCTTTTTGCTTAAGGGAAGGGGTGGTAGGAATTATTTGGATTAAATGGCCTTTTTCATGAAGTATTGGCAATGGGTGTTATTTAGCATCTTTCAAACAGGTTTGCATTTTTCTTTGGTGGCCTGTCTCATTATTGATCTAGCAAAATTTTATTTGCCCATTATTGCATTTTTTTTGGGTTGTTTATGATTTAATTGAAATATGACCCAATATCAAGTTTTATTTGTTTACCCTACTTAAAATGATGGGCTGGGGTGGTTATCATTTTTGTAGTGGGGTTTTAGTGGTCACAAGTCCACTGGATTTTTATGACAAGTTTTGAAATTGTTTTCATAATTCTAATAATTGTTTTCTAGTTGGAATAATGCTAAATGAAACATTTCACTTTAATTCTGTTCTGGACTAGTGGTCTTTTTATTTTTCCTAGGTTCTTTGTTACTTAAGTAGGCTAGGAAAAACAATTGCACTTACTGTTCATTATCTATTAATGCCTTTCTGATTTTCCTAAGTTTAGGGCAAAAATGGCTTTTAATAGATATTCCTACTTAAATTTTCAATACTGGGGTTCCCACTATTTTTAAACAATGTTTAATTGAGGTTTGAACATCTACAAATTTTCTCAAGCCTAGCACAGAAGCATAACAAATTTTCTTTAATTAAACAAGGTTTGGTCACTTTCTGTATTTAATTCTAAACCATAAAAATTAGAACAGAAAGCATGAGGTTCAGTATTTTTAATTGACAATCCATAATATTTAGAATCCAGCAAAATTGGTTTTATAATTTTTGGTTAAGTATTTCTCAATTTATGAATTTCCTAAATCTTCTACTGAATAATAAAAGATTAAATCGAAATGGTTTAAAGAAAAACAGTTTTGCGCTGGGTCCCTGGAGAAAGTTCTTAAAAGAATTACAGACAGGTCCCCGGGGCACTATTCATTTGAGTCTACGGCTCTGCAGAAAACCCCCTAGGGTTTCTAGAAATCGAACTCGCAGTCCTGTCCCCAATTGAACAGTACCCGCGACGAAGAAAAGGGCGGAGGGGCTTACCGGCGGCGAGGCTGCTCCGGTGAGGTGGTTGAGGATGTAGGGGAGGTCTCGGGGATCACGGCGATGTGCGGGTCGCCGTCGGGGATGGTCGGAGTCGACCGGTCCGCGTGCGCAGGCGGAGATGCTCGTCGGTGGCGAGGAATCCGGCCTATTCACTGCGCAATAGTTCAATCAAATGGATCAGAGAGCTTCACTGGATGCTAGGGAAGACGTAGGTGCAAGGAATTTGAAAATGGCTTACCGGAGAGCTTGGTCCACGCGCGGTGGCGGGCGACTGAAGTCCGGCGAGGGCGATCTCGGGCTTCCAGTGAAGTTCTGTCGGGTCCGAGGACTTGGGAAGCTTCATGGGCTAATGGCAAAGCTAACCAAGGGGTTGGTGCGGCTTGGGCGCGACTGGAGGGTGCTGGCCACGGCGACCGAGGCTTGGAAAGCTTGGCGGGCGGTGGCGCGGCGTGCTCGGGGCAAATTCCGGTGATCTCTGGCTTGGGCAAGACTAATGAGCACGCGGGGAGGGATGGCCGAGGCTCGGGGCTGCTTTATAGGCACGGCGCGGTGCATAGGCGGCCGTGGACTGGCGAGCGCGCGTGGGCGGGCGCTGGGGAGCGCGGGTGCGCGAACAGGCGTGAACGGGGGGTGTCAGCCATGGTCGAACACATGGAACCGTTGCCTCTGCCCAAGTTCTAACACCGATTGGGCACAAATCTTCGCGAATTTGGGCAAGATCGCTGTGAAGGATTTGTTCAGCTGACATTGCTTTGTCTTTTGTGTATGGACGTCGCGCGGTTTTAGGCTAGGGACAGGGAGTTGTAGCGTCACCAAGGTGCCAGTATCAGAACGCCTGGTCCCAAGGTCAAGCTGCGCCAAAACCGTGTCAAATGAATTTGGTTTGAGTTCAAAATTTTCCAGAGTGTTCAAGGGAATTTGGCACAACTTTGATATTTGGACTTCCTGGTTTTGAGTTTCGAAAAGCAGAGAAAGCAAAGGATCTTTGGAAAGGGTTCTAAAATTTAGAATTCTGAATTTCCCCCATGGGACCATGGTTCAAGGGCTGATTTGGGGATTTTGGAAAAACCAAATGGCCAAACTTTCTTACTATAATTTGTTAGTTATTTGGTGAGCTAAAACATTGTAATTTGGTCTTTTCTACAATTTGCATTTTCCCCCAAAGATTTCTCCCTATTCCCCTTTATGCTTAATTTGCTCACTTAGGATTTATTAGGGTGTGAGATTTTTCTTCCCTTAAGGTTCATGACAAGATTAAGAAGAGTTTGAGAAGACTTATTATAAATCTTTGTTCTTAATCTTTGATGTTCATTCCTTTACTAGGTTTACATGTGGTAATAGGTTGGGGTTAGCTTAAAGAAGAACCCTAGGTGACACTGAGGTGTCACAGCCTTCCCCCCTTAAGGGAATCTCGTCCCGAGATTTGGGTCGGAGTCCTACCGGGGTGAAGTGAAGGGTGGATACTTTCTTTATTAAGGCAAACTGCTCTTCGAATGTCATTCTCCTTGCATCTTCAGAAGGAAGTCCCTTAGAATTTTGTTTTATAACTTATTCCTTTCAATTCAAGATTATATTACTGAATTTTAGACTCGAAGGGCAGGAGGAGGGGTTGGGCATGAATACGTACCAATTTCCTTAGGCAGATAATCAGGAAAGTTGGAACGCAGAAATTCTTCAGTCTCCCAAGTAGCCTCTTCCTCTGAGTGATTACTCCATTGGATCTTATACATCTTGATCGATTTTGCCCGAGTTGATCTTTCTTTGCAATCCAGAATCTTGGAAGGGTACTCTTGGTACGATAGATCTGGTTCTATCTCCATTTCTGGTTCTGCTATGATCTCAGTCGGTAATCGAACACACTTCTTCAGTTAAGATACATGGAACACACTGTGGATGGCAGACATTTTTGGAGGTAACTTCAACTTGTATGCCATGGGTCCACATGCTTCTATGATCTCATAAGGTCCAATGTAGCGAGGGGCTAACTTGCCTTTGATCCCAAACCTCTGCACTCCCTTGGTGGGTGATACCTTGAGATAAACGAAATCTCCCACCTCGAACTGGAGAGGTTTCCTTCTCTTATCATGGTAACTCTTTTGCCTGGCCTGAGCAGCTTCTAGATTCTTCCTGATTAGTTTGACCTTCATTTCGGCTTCAGTCACTAAGTCAGGTCCAAAAACTTCTCTTTCTCCAGGCTGAGACCAATTGAGTGGTGTTCTGCATCTTCTCCCATAGAGAGCTTCGAAGGGTGCCATCTTTAGGCTGGATTGATAACTGTTGTTATAAGCAAACTCTACCAAGGAGAGGTTCTTATCCCAGTTCTTGCCACAATTGATTGCACAAGCTCTCAGCATATCTTCAAGAATTTGATTTACCCTCTCAGTCTGACCATCAATCTGTGGGTGGTAAGCCGAACTTCTGATTAGCTTGGTTCCCAAAGACTCTTGCGGTTGTTCCCAAAATCTGGCAACAAACGGGGCTCCTCGGTCAGAAACAATGGTCCTGGGCAACCGTGCAAACACACAATCCGGTCAATGTACAATTCTGCATACTTTTGAGCCTTATCAGTGGTGTGCACTGGGAGAAAATGTGCCACTTTCGTCAGTCGATCCACAATAACCCAAATCGAATCATGATGACGAGAGGTGTTGGGCAGACCCACTATGAAATCCATGCTGATGTCATCCCATTTCCACGAAGGTATGGGCAGGGGCTGCAAGGCTCCGGCTGATTTCAAGTGGCTTGCCTTTATCCTCTGACATGTGTCACATTCTGATACATATCGGGCTATCTCCCTCTTCATTCTGGTCCACCAATATAAGGGCTTCAGATCATGGTACATTTTGGTGCTCCCTGGATGCATGGAGAATTTGGAGAGATGGGCCTCATCCAAGATTCTCTTCTTGAGATCCCCATATTTAGGAACCACCAATCTGCTTTCAAACCATAAGACACCCTTTCCATCTTGGCAGAAACATTTATACTTCTCGGTCTCCTGATGGAGATTCTCCTTGATAATTTGCACTCCCTTGTCACTGAGCTGGGCCATGATGATCTGGTCTTGCAAAGCTGGCTCAACAGAAATGTGAGACAATGCACCAGAAGGAATTACTTCAATCTTCATCTTGCGCAACTCATCACACAAGGTGTCAATACGAGAATCCATCAGAACACAATTGCACTGCAACTTCCGACTCAAGGCATCTGCTACCACATTGGCCTTTCCTGGGTGATAATGTACCTCTAGGTCATAATCCTTGATCAGCTCTAGCCATCTTCTCTGTCTCATGTTGAGATCAGCCTAAGTAAAGATATACTTAAGGCTCTTATGATCAGTGAAGATGTTAAAGTGGGTTCCCATTAAATAGTGCCTCCACATTTTTAATGCATGAACCACTACTTCCAACTCAAGGTCATGAGTGGGATAATTCTGCTCATGAGGCCTGAGTGCTCTTGAGGCATAAGCATTGACTCGGTTGTCCTGCATCAAGACACAACCTAGTCCAGTGCCAGAAGCATCACAATACACATCAAATGGCTTGCTGCTGTCGGGTTGCGCTAATACTGGTGCTATGGTCAGATGTTGACTCAGTGCATGGAAGGCATCTTCGCATTTCTGACCCCAAACAAACTTGGCTTCTTTCTTCAATAGCTCAGTTATGGGCTTTGCAATTCGAGAGAAATCTGGAATGAATCTTCGGTAATAACCGGCTAATCCCAGAAAACTCTGAATCTGACGGACAGTCATGGGTGGCTTCCAATTCATCACCTCTTGCACTTTATAAGGATCAACAGCTATGCTCGCCTGAGAAATAGTGTGACCCAAGAATTTGATCTCCTTTAGCAAAAAATCACATTTCGACAACTTGTCATAAAGGTGGTGCTCTCGCAGACGTTGAAGCACTACATGCAAATGCCCGACATGTTCTTCATCGTTCTTTGAGTACACCAAGATATCATCGATGAAGACCACTACGAATTTGTCCAATTTAGGCATGAAAACAGAATTCATCAGATAAATAAAATATGCTGGTGCATTTGTCAGCCCGAAAGACATCACCAAGAATTCATATAGCCCATATCTGGTTAAGAAAGCCGTCTTCGGAATATCACTTGCCCGTATCTTGATCTGATGATAGCTTGAGCGAAGATCTATCTTGGAAAACACCTTAGCTCCGACCAACTGATCGAAAAGAACATCAATATGAGGCAAGGGATACTTGTTCTTGATAGTCACCGCATTAAGAGGGCGGTAATCTATACACAGCCTCAAGCTTTCATCTTTCTTCTTCACGAACAAGGCTGGACATCCCCAAGGCGAAGTACTTGGGCGAATAAATCCCTTGTCCAGCAATTCTTGCAATTGCTTCTTCAACTCTGCCAACTCAGCGGGTGGCATCCGGTAAGGCCTCTTGGAAATAGGTGCCGTTCCCGGTTGCAACTCGATGGCGAACTCAATGTCCCGGTCTGGTGGCATTCCTGGCAATTCATCAGGAAATACATCTGCATACTCACAGACCACTGGAATCTTCTTCAGAGGTAACTCCGTCATAGAGAAAGCACATGACTGAGTAGTACCTTGGTTGGGCAGAATTAAGGTGAAACTCCCACAGAACAAGGAATTGACTTCCACGATGCGGCTGGCCACATCAAGCACTACTTGGTGCAGGTTCATCCAATTAGTGCCTAGAATAATATCCATGCTTTCCAAACCCAACACAAGAAGGGTGGTTTTGATAATGTGGCTTCCCAGTTGAATAGGCACACTTCAGATTAATCGGTTGGTTACAGTTTTACCCCTAGGTGTGGTTATCATGAATGACCCTTTTGCATGATAGAAGGGCAATTTGCATTTAGCACTGAACTTCTAGCTAATGAAACTATGAGATGCACCAGAATCAAATAGAATTAATGCAGGTTGATTAAAAACTGAAAAGGTACTAGTCATGATGGGGGCTCCCTCAGGTACTTCCTCCAGAGTAGTGAAGTTGAGCTTCCCTTGTGTGACTTGCACCTTCTGCTTCCTCCCCTTGTCTTGACTTGGTGCTGGCATCTGCCTCTGCTGATTCCTTGGACAATTCTTGGCATAGTGGCCCACATTGGCACAAGTGAAGCACTTGTTCCCATTGCCCTGACGGAACTGCTGCTGCTGAGGTTGATTGTTCCTTGGGGCGGGAGCTAGAAAGCGGTTGGGTGCCGGCTGCTGCTGCTGAGGTGGCTTGATCACCCATCTACCTGCCTGCTGCTGAAAACCCCTGCTCTGATTGTTAGAAACAATCCTGAACCTCTGGGCCTGAGCGGACGATGCTGCCATTGGTGCCTTTCTCTTCTTCTCTGCCCGGTGAGCTACAATGCAATCCTCCTGGGAGATGGCTAGATTGACCAACTCATTGAAGCTATCCGCCCGGACAGTGTTGAGTCGTTCTCGCAGCTTGGTGTTGAGACCCCTGTGGAAGCAGTCTCTCTTCTTCTCATCAGAATCAGCATGGTAACCTGCATATTGGCACAGGTCGTTGAAGGCCTGAGCGTACTGCAAGACCGTGCGGGTTCCTTGGTTAAGTGCCAGAAATTCATTCAACTTGTGATCAAGAATTCCAGCTGGGATGTGGTGCCCTCTGAAAGCAGCCTTGAATTCCTCCCAAGACACTTCACGATCAGCGGGTAGCATAGCACAGAAGTGGTCCCACCATGTCCGAGCAGGGCCACAAAGCTGCTGTGCGGCAAAGCGAGCCTTAGCATCATCAGGGCAGTCTCCCGTGAGGAGGGGAAACTTGGACTCAATGACGCGAAGCCACACGTTGGCGTCCAACGGATCCTCTGCCTTGGTGAACAGGGGTGGCTGCGTGCTCAGAAACTCCTGGTAGGTTGCTGCTACCAGAGGTCGCTGATGCTGGCCTCCACCATGCTGCTGGGGGTGGGGCTGGCGCTGCAAGAGTTGTCACAGAATCTCATTCTGCTGGGCCATCAGCTCCTGCACTGTGGGAGCTGGAGGAGGTGGCGGGGGAACCTGCTCATTATGCCCGCGACGCTGCCTAGCTGCCATCTGAAAACAGAGATTGCCGCCAATGTTATCCCAACTCATAATTTCGAACAACAAGCTATTATCTCTTATGGGAAGGAAACGCCATAATCATAATATTAGGTTTGAAATGAAGATAACAAGGATACAACATCTCACAGATCGCGAAAGTTCTTAAGAGTTACATCAATTAGGGGAAATACCCGTAAGCCTAGTCCAAAATCTGCCATTAACTAAGCTTGCGTAGGTTTTTATCCGCCTAAAATGTCAAAGTGACTGATCAACCCTGAGCGGTGGAAGCGACACTGGATGCGGGTGAAGGGGGCATCGCGGAGGTAGTCCCATTGGCACCAGGGGCTGGTCCTAACTCCTCGGGTGCCTCTTCTTCCTCGCTTCCGGTTTCATTGGCCTCCATCTCCAAGTGGTGCATGTCCAAGTGGTCATTAACTTCTTCGAGTTCCCGCTACACATCGTGGAGCTGGTTCTCCAAGACATTAATAGTGTTGTCTCGGGTCTCCACCTGCTGCTCCAAGGTGGTGATACGCTGGCTCAGCCTTTCCACCTGCAGATCCTTCTCCACCAACTCGGAGGACAAGTCGACCACAAAATCTTCTCGGCTATCCAGGGTGAGCTTGGTATTTTGAGCGATGTTAGCAAGATGTGCCATAGCGTCGCTCTGAAGGGCCTGAAGGCGGTACAGCGCACTCATGCACTGAATAGTGACCCTCCCAACCAAGTCAGGATACATTGCTCACACGTCCTTCACGTGGCTCACACGGTTACACCACATGGGGTCATCCTTCTTCTCAGCAGGGAAAAGTCCCAAGGGGTGCATCACCATCTCCAAGGGATGGTAGCCACAGAAACTTGTCAGAGTCTTCATGGCTGCTGCTTCGGTGGTGTCATCCGTGCTGAATCCAATTGTCTCGGAGTCAAGGGAACACCAACCCGGCTGAAGGGGATGAGCCTCCAAGGTTAGCCAGACTCGGCAACGAGGTACCCGATGCTCCTCATACAACTGCATCGTGTACAAAGGGGGCGTAGGGTAACCGGCGGAGTTAAGCACTTCCCACAAGATGGAAGGAAAGCCATCGTGAGAAAGGAAGTCAGAGCTGAAACGAGTGTCTCCTCCGCTGGCGGGGCTGGGTGAATTCATCTGCGGAAGGGTATCAGATGTAAAGATTATGGTCGAAAGAAGAATATAAAAGAGCCTGGATGGTTGAAAAGAAGTGGGTTAGCTCAAATTTTTACTTCTTTAATTCTTAATCTTTCAAATTTTATAATGCATGCATGCTGAAAAGAATAACGACTCCTCTCTGAAATAAAGGGTGCTCCTAGGGCATCCTTCAAAAATCTAAGTACTAGCCCATAGGGCCTACTTACTTAGCCACCTATTTCTCCCACTATCCCTAAGGCCTTTCGTCCTAGGTCTAGCGGTCTAGTCCTGACGATTCTTAGCAGTTTTTTTAAGAAAGTTTTAAATTTTGAAAATTGGTATTCATGGTTTATTGTCCCTCTCTGTGGTGATATTTGCTCCGATACCAGCTGTGGCAGAACCGCCCGAATTATTCCAGCTTAATTGCCTAAGTCACGCCTCAACGGTCGTAACACACTTAAATCAGAATAACCCGTCAGTCCCTCAGATCTAGTCTGATAAAGCCACTTAACCAGGATTAAATACCACAATCTCACACGAAGGTGAGTCACAGCAGAAACACAATAAAACAGGATACCTCAAATTGAGTACTGAATTATTACATAGATCGGAGTTTTTCAAGTAGCGGATAAAAGTTCACAAAATAAAATGCAGCGGATAATCGATGTCGTCTATAGCAAGGAAATGGGCAAGGCCTATCCCACTACTCCTCCTGCTCCTCTCCCGTGGAAGCAGCATCCCACTCGACCGTCCAACCCGGTGGCAGGGTGGTAGGCCAAGTCACACCATCAACCATATCCTGCAGCGTACCTGCAAAATTATGCCACAAGCAAGGCTGAGTATACTAATATTCAGCTAGACTTACCCGGTGTGAGGAAACTACTCCTCTACCTCTAGACCATGCAGCTGTTTGGCTGAGGGGTTTGGTTTGCCAAAAGCACTAGCTGTATCTAAAATCAAGTTTTAGCTTTTCAATTTCTAGCATCATTAGATTAACTAAGTTTGCTCTTTCTAAGCATACATGGTAACAAGCATTTAGTTCAATCAACAATTGTCTCATGTAACCTCATTTCACTTCTTACTCAATGTAGTACAAGGGGTCAAGCAGTCTCATTAGCTGCGAGAAGCAGACGATTCGAATTGGGTTTTTATCCTTGCAAGGTAAACCTAAACACACGACATGTCAGGGTACTCCGACCCCACACATGTCAACCGTCCCCTTCGATTCCCCGTTCGCGGCCAGGGCTCACCGCCTTGGCACACAATGCTCCACTGACCCCGGCTGCCGCCGGGCAGTGACCGCACTTGTACCCACCATAGCTAGCATGGGAGACCCAGTCTCAGGACGAGTGAGGGATAAAGTCCGTGCCCAGCTTCACTCAGGTACTAGGTTTATCGGTTACCATATTTCCCGACATGTGCTTAGTACGTTCAAACGCTTGACTTAGATATCCACACATTAATCCTTAATCTTTTTCCAGTCTCATGAACAAGGCATCCTCCCTAGACCCAAGTCCATAGACCATTAGAGATCCTGTTATCAAGATGAATACAATCAATTCCTGACCTCGCGCGAGTGCTAGAAAAATCACTCGACTTCTACCGAGATCCTAATTAGCAAAGCAGCTACTCGACCTAGCATACTAGTATCCATCTCAAAAAGGATTTCTAAGTTCATGCAACTAGAGGTTTCAAGCAACTCCTACACTTAAGTGCACATTACAATCCTACAAGCATTAAGTGTAGCAAAGTAGCATATATAAATACGGTTATGCATAAAAACCAGGGCTTGCCTTCAAATGGTGGGGCTGCGGGGAGATCCTTAGTGGCAGTCTCGGGAGCTGGCTCCTGGTCCTCCTCTTGGACAGTTCCTTGCTCGGGGATGAGCACGTACTCTCCGTCAACTAGATTGCAGTCTAATCAATGCAATAAGTAAGATATATGCATGACATGATAAGTACTTTAGTAATTAGACTTGATGGTGAAAGAGTCACTTAATTTAGATAGGGTTCACTGTTGCTACTAGAGATTCTTGTGGTATATTTAGTAATTTAGATCACGCTCAGTTAAATGAAGTGGTAAGTCTATCTCGATGTTCCCCTGAAGTCTTTTTAAAACCTTAGTGAAAATTCAATAGGATTTTCTTAGTTGAACTTATTGAAGCAAGGTTTATTATTTTCCTTTCTTCCTCTTATTTCCTTTATGCTTTTAAGATAGATTTGAACTACAAGTTATAGCAATAAATTTCCAAAATTTCTGGAAAAAATACAGTGGCTTTTTACTGGTGTATAATCCTCTGTCTCAAAATTTGGGGTTTAAAAAGTGAGTAGTTCTCTCTGGACAAAATTATTAAATATTAGGGCAGAAGGGGTGGTTTGAACTACAACTACCATTTAACAGAAGGTTATTCCTTAAGACATATTTTTGCTGGCATCTAGATGCTATAACATGACTTTGTACAAATTTCTAGCCATGAGTACTTAACAGTCATTTTATTATGATTTTCCAAAGTTTCTAGCCAAAGGGGGTGCTTTCTACTACCACTATATTTGAAAAATATCAAACAACAGATTTTTGATTTTTTCCTAGCTTCTTCTTTGCGCAAGAGCAATCATTCTGAAGTTTGACATCTTTTTGCTTAAGGGAAGGGGTGGTAGGAATTATTTGGAACTAATGGCCTTTTTCATGAAGTATTGGCAATGGGTGTTATTTGGCATCTTTCAAACGGGTTTGCATTTTTCTTTGGTGGCCTGTCTCATTATTGATCTAGCAAAATTTTATTTGCCAATTATTGCATTATTTTTGGGTTGTTTATGATTTAATTGAAATATGCCCCAATATCAAGTTTTATTTGTTTACCCTACTTAAAATGATGGGCTGGAGTGGTTATCATTTTTGTAGTGGGGTTTTAGTGGTCACAAGTCCACTGGATTTTATGACAAGTTTTGAAATTGTTTTCATAATTCTAATAATTGTTTTCTAGTTGGAATAATGCTAAATAAAACATTTCACTTTAATTCTGTTCTGGACTAGTGGTCTTTTTATTTTTCCTAGGTTCTTTGTTACTTAAGTAGGCTAGAAAAAACAATTGCACTTACTGTTCATTATCTATTAATGCCTTTCTGATTTTCCTAAGTTTAGGGCAAAAATGGCTTTTAATAGATATTCCTACTTAAATTTTCAATACTTGGGTTCCCACTATTTTTAAACAATATTTAATTGAGGTTTGAACATCTACAAATTTTCTTAAGCCTAGTGCAGAAGCATAACAAATTTTCTTTAATTAAACAAGGTTTGGTCAGTTTCTGTATTTAATTCTAAACTCTAAAAATTAGAACAGAAAGCATGGGGTTCAGTATTTTTAATTGATAGTCCATAATATTTAGAATCCAGCAAAATTGGTTTGACAGTTTTTGGTTAAGTATTTCTCAAGTTATGAATTTCCTAAGTCTTCTGCTGAATAATAAAAGATTAAATCGAAATGGTTCAAAGAAAAACAGTTTTGCGCTGGGGTCCCTGGCGAAAGTTCTTTAAAGAATTACAGACAGATCCCCGGGGCACTATTCATTTGAGTCTACGGCTCTGCAGAAAACCCCCTAGGGTTTCTAGAAATTGAACCCGCGGTCCTGTCCCCAATTAAACAGTACCCGCGGTGAAGAAAAGGGCGGAGGGGCTTACCGGCGGCGAGGCTGCTCCGATGAAGTGGTCGAGGATGTAGGGGAGGTCTCGAGGATCACGGGGATGTGCGGGTCACCGTCAGGGATGGTCAGAGTCGGCCGGTCCGCGTGCGCAGGCGGAGATGCTCGTTGGCGGCGAGGAATCTGGCCTACTCACGACACAATAGTCCAATCAAACGGGTCAGAGAGCTTCACTGGATGCTAGGGAAGACGTGGGTGCAAGGAATTTGAAAATAGCTTACCGGAGAGCTCGGTCCACGCGCGGCGGCGGGCGACCGAAGTCCGGCGAGGGCGATCTCGGGCTTCCGGTGAAGTTCTGCCGGGTCCGAGGACTTGGGAAGCTTCACGGGCTAATGGCGAAGCTAACCGAGGGGTTGGTGCAGCTTGGGCGCGACTGGAGGGTGCTGGCCACGGCGGCCGAGGCTTGGAAAGCTTGGCGGGCGGTGGCGCGGCGTGCTCAGGGCGAATTCCGGTGATCTCTGGCTTGGGCAAGACTAGTGAGCACGCGGGGAGGGATGGCCGAGGCTCGGGGCTGCTTTATAGGCACGGCGCGGTGCACAGGCGGCCGTGGACCGGCGAGCGCGCGCAGGCGGGCGCTGGGGAGCGTGGGTGCGCGAACGGGCGTGAACCGGGGGTGTCAGCCACGGTCGAACACGTGGAACCGTTGCCTCAGCCCAAGTTCTAACGCCGATTGGGCGCAAATCTTCGCGAATTTGGGCAAGATTGCTGTGAAGGATTTGTTCACCTAACATTGCTTTGTCTTTTGTGTATGGACGTCACGCAGTTTTAGGCTAGGGACCGGGAGTTGTAGCGTCACCAAGGTGCCAGTGTCAGAATGCCTGGTCCTGAGGTCAAGCTGCGCCAAAACCGTGTCAAATGAATTTGGTTTGAGTTCAAAATTTTCCAGAGTGTTCAAGGGAATTTGGCACAATTTTGATATTTGGACTTCCTGGTTTTGAGTTTCGAAAAATAGAGAACGCAAAGGATCTTTGGAAAGGGTTCTGAAATTCAGAATTCAGAATTCTGAATTTCCCCCATGGGACCATGGTTCAAGGGCTGATTTGGGGATTTTGGAAAAACCAAATGGCCAAACTTTCTTATTATAATTTGTTAGTTATTTGGTGAGCTAAAACATTGTAATTTGGTCTTTTCTACAATTTGCATTTTCCCCAAAGATTTCTCCCAATTCCCCTTTATGCTTAATTTGCTCACTTAGGATTTATTAGGGTGTGAGATTTTTTTCCCTTAAGGTTCATGACAAGATTAAGAAGAGTTTGAGAAGACTTATTATAAAATCTTTGTTCTTAATCTTTGATGTTCATTCCTTTACTAGGTTTACATGTGGTAATAGGTTGGGGTTAGCTTAAAGAAGAACCCTAGGTGACACTGAGGTGTCATAGTGGGTCTATGAAGCTATCATCCCGAAAATCCAGGATATTTCGGTAGTATGTGAATTTCTGGATGTATTTCATGAAGATCTGCCTGGATTACCTCTAGAAAGAGATGTAGAGTTTGTATTCGAACTGAAGCCCGGTACAACCCCTATTTCTAGAAGATCGTACCGGATGCCACCAAATGAATTGGCGGAGCTCAAGACACAATTACAAGACTTTCTTGAAAAGGGATTCATTCGGCCCAGTTCATCACCTTAGGGTTGTCCCGCAATCTTTGTCAAGAAGAAGGATCAAACGCTTCGAATGTGCGTGGACTACAGACCCCTTAATGAGGTCACAATCAAGAACAAGTACCCCCTTCCCCGGATCGATATTCTGTTCGATCAACTTACTGGAGCATGGGTATTCTCCAAAATTGACATCAGGTCGGGCTATCATCAGATCTGTATTCGACCTGAAGACATACCCAAGACCGCATTTACTACCCGGTATGGATTATTTGAATATTTGGTTATGTCCTTCGGATTGACAAATGCTCCTGCCTACTTCACCTATCTAATGAACTCGGTGTTTATGCTCGAGTTGGATAAATTCGTGGTGGTCTTCATTGATGATATCTTGATTTACTCCAAGAATGAAGAGAAGCATGCTAAACATTTACGGATCGTATTGATGCGCTTAAGGGAACACCAAATATATGCTAAATTCAACAAATGCGCATTTTGACTGAAGAAAATCCAATTTTTGGGACATGTATTATTTGCAAATGGGATTGCGGTTGATCCCATCAAAGTCAAGGATATTCTAGAATGGAAACCACCAACCACTGTACATCAAGTTCGAAGTTTCCTTGGACTGGCTGGCTACTACCGCAGATTTATCCCAGATTTCTCCAAGATTGTGAAACCAATCACAAATCTATTGAAGAATGATACCAAATTTAACTAGTCCTCAAGATGCAGTGAAGCCTTCGAGCAGCTGAAGGTATTATTGACCACTGCTCCGGTATTAGCCCAACCGGGCATTGAGAAGCCTTTTGATGTATACTATGACGCATCAGGCAGTGGTCTCGGATGTGTCTTAATGCAGGAGGGCCAAGTTATAGCATATGCTTCAAGACAGTTGCACTGGCATGAGGAACATTATCCAACACATGACATGGAATTAGCTGCTGTGGTTCATGCCCTTAAAATATGGCGTCATTATCTGCTGGGAAATATCTATCATGTATATATAGATCATAAAAGTTTGAAGTATATTTTTACCTAGTCAGAGCTAAACATGAGGCAGAGAAGATGGCTTCAGCTGATTAAGGATTATGAATTAGAAATTCACTATCACCCAGGCAAGGCTAACATGGTGGTAGATGCACTAAGTCACGAAGTTTCCTGCCATTGTTTTACAGTAAAGACTTCTGACATCACATTATGTCAAGAAATGGAGAAATTAAACCTAGGAATGATTCAACATGGAACCTTGAACCAATTGAAACTTGAGTCGATTCTTCTGTAAAGAATTATTGATGCACAAAGGAGTGATATGTGTATGAAACATATTCATGAGAAAATAAAAGCCGGTAAAGCAAATTGTTTCAGAAAGGATGATCAAGGCATAGTATGGTTTAATAACCGCATAGTTGTGCCTAAGAATGAAGAAGTCCGCCAGCAAATATTGGACGAAGCTCATCTTAGTCGATATTCCATTCATCCCGGAAGTACTAAGATGTATCAAGATTTAAAGCAACATTATTGGTGGACAAAAATGAAGATCGAAATTACACGCTATGTGGCAAGATGTGACACCTATAGATGTGTCAAAGCCATACACATGAAGACTGCCGGTCCACTGCAATCTTTGCCCATCCCAACATGGAAATGGGAGGACATTAGCATGGACTTTATTGTGGGATTACCCAGGACAGCCAAAGGGTTTGATTTTATTTGGGTTATAATTGATCGACTTAACAAGATAGCCCATTTTCTACCTGTCAAGATAGATCACCCAGTTGCTGTCTATGCTCAGTTATATATTGCTTGTATTCTTAGTCTGCACGGAGTTCCAAAGACAATTGTGTCAGACCATGGACCACAATTTGTATCCAAATTTTGGGAAGAACTCCACAAATCTCTAGGTACTAAGTTGCTTCACAGTTCAGCATATCATCCTCAAACCAGTGGACAAACTAAGAGGGTAAACCAAATACTTGAAGATATGTTGCGAGCATGTGTCCTGGAGTTTCCGCAGAAATGGGACGAAGGTCTACCATTGGCAGAATTTTCTTATAATAACAGCTATCAAGAGAGTATCAAGATGGCACCATTTGAAGCATTATATGGACGACGGTGTCGTACCCCATTAAATTGGTCTGAACCAGGAGAAAGGTGGTTCTTCAGGCCTGACCTGGTCAAAGAAATGGAAGGAAAGGTTCAACGAATCATACATAACTTGAAGAAGGCACAAGCTCGACAAAAGAGTTATGTAGACAAACGACGCCGACCCTTGTACTTTCAAGTCAAAGATTATGTGTACCTAAAAGTATCGCCAATGAAGGGTGTGACCCATTTCAGTGTAAAAGGAAAGCTTGCACCATGATACATTGGTTCGTTCCTAATTCTTGAACAATGTGGGCCAGTGGCATATCGACTCCAACTACCCGAAACATTGTCTGCAGTGCACAATTTGTTCCATGTATCCCAATTGAAGAAGTGTCTTTGGGTTCCTGATCGAACCATTGAGATAGAAGATGTTGTTTTGGAACCAGACCTAACATATTCCGAACATCATATTCGAGTCCTGGATCAAAAGGATAGGGTCACCCGAAGGAGAGTTCTCAAATTTTATAAGATACAATGGAACCAACATACAGAAGATGAAGCCACATGGGAAACCCAAGACTTCTTAGAAAAGAATTTCCCTGACATTTTAGCTTCATATAAATTGTGGGATATGTACAATTGTTTGTTAAGATGAAATAAACCCCATACTACCCCCTGCCTTGTAAGACAAATAAGGAGATACAAATGTGACGCGTTTCCTTTTCCATTACTTACCCTAGGACTTTAAATCATAGGACGAGATTCTTTTATGGGGGGAAGGAAGTAACACCTCTGGTGTTACTGTTACTAAAACTTGAGCATAACATCATGAGCATTGGCATATCATGTGTTTGTTACACCTAGAATGCATTCACTAGGTCAAATCTCAAACAAATTGTGATGTTATGAGTTGATGTGTGATTAACCCTAAGGTAGAGGACCTAACCCTAAATTAGGCTTATGAGTGAAAATGAAGCCCAAATATGTGAAAACCTCAAAAGACATGAGACATGATCATAAAATATCACAATTGAAGGACTTTAGTAACACCAAAACCCTAAAGTGCTAAAAACCCTGAAAAGACCCCCTATAAAACCCTAAATTAGAACCCTATGGGGCTAAGTGTAAATTTTGTGCACTTTTGGACCTAAGTGCAAAAACCAAAGTATTAGAGCACCACAAATCATATGTTTCACATAGTTGAGGATTTGCAAATCAAATTATGGGAATTGGGCTTATTTGCAAAAAGGCACCATTTAAGCCATATAAGCCTAAGTCTGAATTCAGTGAGCTTGAGGCATGTTTGGAGCCTAATATCTCATAATCCATAAGGATTTTGCCCTAGGTCAACACATCAAGGTTATAGAGCTATAATAGGAGTACAACTTTGATTAAGTGATCAAGCCCTAGTGTTGCACAGAAATGAGAGATAAAAGGACTTCAAATTGGGTTGTCAATCAGCTTTTAAACTGAAACATGGCCACCAGTGACACTGGCCGAACTTTGGGATCAAGTTTGAGTAGGATTCAATGAGAATTTGACTAGGGATGCTATAATAGAATTGAAGATGGATTGTAGCTCAACAACTTCGATACAGATGATGGATAAGTTGCTACACAAATTCTGAAGCAAATCATCCCCAAATATGCTCGGTTAGGCGCTCTGAATAAGGTTCCCATGGTACAGTAGCTGAAAAGATCCTGGATTCAGCCCCCCTCACCGCCGGTGATCCCGCGCCGTGATCGTCATCGCCGTTGCGATTCGTGCTTAGTGAAGTGCAGATAACTCTTGGGGGTAAGAAATATCGCATCGAGGATGAACTCAGGCCACTATTCCGCCCCGGTCGTAGTGTCCACCTAACTCACAGCCGATTCTGATAAACTCACCGTGAGTTAGCCGCCTATCGATCGTGCGCCACGTGCTTAGGTGCTCTACCACGTCACAGTAACTTGTCTTAGGCGTGTCCATTTGCCGCCGGTGACCTTGCTGTGGTGAACGCCACGAATCCTTTGCACCAGTGCTCTTCACGAGCCACTGCCCCGGATCCTATAAATTGAGCATGCCATCAGCTCTGATAGGTATTCAAGCATCCAGCGCACCCACTCGTGTCTCGGATTGTTCACCAGAGATCTCCAATTTGGGATTTCCCCCAAATCAGTCAAAACTCTGCCGTGAGTGAGCTCACCATGGCCAGCTCTCCACAGATCCGATCATGTTCTCCTCGCTCTTGTTCTAGCATTCCTATGTGTTCTTGAATCTCATCGGCCCAACCAATTACACCGAACCGGAGTAGATCACAGGGAACACTTTGAATTGTCCCCGGACTGCGTTGTCACCGTGGATAGAGCGATTGTGAGCCAGAACCTTGAAATTGAGTGAGGGGAAATGGTCGTTTGGGGTAGAAATTGGTGTCAAGCAAAGGAAAGGGCTAGTCGTTGCATTTTTTGGCCGGTCTTGGCTCGCCGGAGCCACTGCTCCGCCGTCCACGGTCCGGGATCGCGGGTTGTGAAGAATTAGAAAGTGAAGGGTCTCGGTGTAAATGTCAGTGACACCAGTTAATAGCGTGCGAGACTCTTTACGGATTGTTCAAACGACTAGGGATCTCTTTGCAAGATGGATACCACGGGCGCGCTTCCGCCTGTTCATGGGCCGACTTGGGCTAGTTTCGGCCCATCGCTGTTTATGCTTTCTCTTTTTCTTTTTCTGCCAGACTTAGGAAATCCGTATAAAATTCTGGAAAAATGTTAAAAATATGAGACCAATTTTGTTGGGCTCCTAATTTCTATAGTAATTAATAAAAATAGTTATAAGATTTTTAGTCCAAACAAGGAATTATGTAGTATTTAAAAGAGCTTAAACCTATACCTTTGGAATTTTAGAAAATACTTGGTGACTCCAAAAATCACCGAACTTTTTAGATAAGCCTAATATGATATTTAGATCCTATAAGTGAAGTTTGACTTGCTTTGGACATTGTTTGAGTCCTAAACCCAAAACCCTAGCTTCTTAGGGTAAAACTGTGCAACCCCACTAAGGTATTGACCTAGAAAACCATGGTTTCCCTAGTGCACCGTGAAGGAAAATTGTATGCAAGACATAACTTGATATACCCTTATTGTCATTTCATTTCATAAACATCACATAAGCATTCATGGTTATATATGGTTATGTATAGAGAACGAAGAAGAAAGAGTGGTTGAAGAAGACATAACTTGCATGATGCATTACGTGATAGGAGTTGGGTGCTAAACCAATTGATGCATTTCCTTCCTTGGAACTGTTTACCATTCCTTGATTACCTGTTTTATGAAAAGGTTTTCTAATGCTTAGTCCTACTTTAGAAAAACAAATGTTTTGTTATAAAACAAAAGGTGATGCTTCACCGAGGATGGGATGTTTTAAAAATAAAACTTGACGGTGGATCCATTATGGCCGTGATGGGTTCAACATCGGAAAAGATGTACCTCTGCCAGGTACCAAACTTTGGGTTTAAATAATAAAGCTAAGACCAGGTGAATGACTTGCACGAGACGAGAGTCTCGGTGTAGTGTCTCCGTCTAAGTCGCTTAAGGACCGTGTCGATGTGGGCCTACTAACCGAGGACCCTTTAACTAGTCACATGCCTCGTCATGGGTAAGCTTTGCCTCGGGTAGACTAATACCAGAAAGGCCAACACGCAATGGGAGTAGAGAGATGGCGAGAGTAGCATGTACCCTCCATGGCGAGAGGCTGGACGGTGGTGTATCTGTGCTCTCGGTTGGCGTGAACCTAGTCTGGTCTTAAGAACCCCAGTGGCGAGTTGACATATGCAAGGGTTAAGTGCTACATATGTCGTGTGATTGGAGATCCTCAGCTGAGTATTAATCGATTCGGATCGCCATTACTTCTCGGACATGAAGACTTGGTCACTGACTTACACGTAGCATTCCAGTGAACAAGAAGGGTTGATAAAAGGATGGCTAGTATAGGCCAACTGCTTGAACTAGGGTAGAAAGAACTCTAGTGACAAGTAATGACTTAACTTGCTAATAAAACTGGATTTTTAAGGATCCACTATTAGTAAGCATTTTTGCAAACAGAGTCTTGATTCTTGATTAAGCCTTACCTTGACTCCCTTAAGCCAGCATATCCTTGAGAGTCTTTTCTTTTGACGGGTAAGACTTGCGAAAGTACACTCCATACTCAGGGTTTTTAAACCCATGTTGTTGTAGGTGAGGAAAAAATAGACTTTTGCTGTTTTTGCACTAAGGTGGTGCCCAAGGATGTGGTGCCCAAGGATGAACCTCAATAGTAACGTGGTTGCAGAAGGACATGGTCCTTCCTTTTGAAAAACAATATACTTTATGCGGGAGGGGTTTTTGCCTCCCAGGGTTGTAATAACAATACTTATGCACTCTTATATCCTGGGGATGTAATAGTAATACTCTTTCTATATTTCAATGAATGTAAATTAAGTTATTGTAATTCGCTTCTGCCTATTCGTTCCTCCGATGTATTGTAATATCTGTGTGACGGGTGAAACGCTCTTGGGAAAGGTAAAGGATACTGATACCGAACTTGTCGAGTGATTATGTGCATGTACAGGGTTGTCCGAGGTCTGTTGGACAAGGACAACTGTAGGTGGGCCTAATGACTTGGGAGGTTCCGTCACACCACTCATGACTTAGAACTGGCAGTCGTTGTGCATGCTCTCAAGATTTGGAGACACTATATTATGGCAACCAAGTGCGGAGTCTACATCGACCACAAGAGCTTAAAATACATGTTCACTCAGAAGGATCTCAACCTTAGGCAATGTAGATGGTTGGAGCTCATCAAGGATTATGACTTGGAAATTCACTATCATCCGGACAAGGCGAATATGGTTGCAGATGCCTTGAGTCGAAAGGAACATGTCCATTCAGCTATTGTTGCCCAGTTACCCGATGAGTTAGCAGAAGATTTTGAGAGGCTCAATCTAGGAATAGTTGCTCATACTGAAGGAATTACCATAGAAGTGGAACCTACCTTAGAGCAAGAAATACGAAAGGGTCAGATCAGTGATGCCAAAATTCAGGAGATCAAGGATCTGATAACGGAAGGTAGAGGCCCAGATTTCATGGATGATGAGCAGGGCATGATATGGTTCAAGAACCGGATTTGTGTTCCTGTGATCGACAGTCTTCGTGAAACCATATTGAAGGAGGCACATGACTCAGTTTATTCCTTCAACCCTGGTAGTACCTAGATGTTCCAGGACTTGAAGCAGAAGTATTGGTGGTATGGACTAAAGAAGGATGTTGCTTCACATGTAGCACTATGTGATGTTTGCTAGAGGGTGAAAGCGGAACATCAAAGACCTGCTGGTGTGCTCCACTCGCTTAAGATACCTGAGTGGAAATGGGAAGAGATTGGCATGGACTTTATTGTGGGTCTACCCCGCACATCTACTGGGTATGACTCTATATGGGTGATTGTAGACAGGCTAATTAAAGTAGCCCACTTTATTCTAGTGAAGACCATGTATTCAGGAGCCAAATTAGCAGAGTTGTACATGGCACAGATTTTATGCTTACATGGTGTGCCTAAGAAGATTGTGTCAGACCGGGGATCATAGTTTACTTCTCGGTATTGGCAGAAGTTGCACGAGTGCTTGGATACAAGATTGAATTTTAGTTCGGCCTACCATCCTAAAACTAATGGGCAGACCAAAAGGACCAACCAAGTACTAGAGGATATGTTAAGGGCTTGTGCTCTTAAACATAGTGGTAGTTGGGATAAGAGTTTGCCCTATGCGGAGTTCTCTTACAATAATAGCTACCATGCCAGTTTGAAGATGTCACCATTTGAGGCTTTGTATGGAAAAAAGTGCAGGACTCCACTGTATTGGGATCAAACCAGTGAAAGGCAGTTCTTTGGACCAGAAATAATACAAGAGGCAGAAGAACAAGTCCAACAAATAAGGGAGAATTTGAGAACTACACAGTCAAGGCAGAAAAGCTATGCAGATACCCGGAGAAGACTGTTAGAGTTTAAGGAGGATGGGCACGTATATTTGAAGGTGTCACTAATCCGGGGTATGAGGAGATTTAAAGTCAAAGGGAAGTTGTCCCCTCGCTTTATTGGACATTTCTTGATCCTGAATCGAGTGGGAGAAGTTGCCTATCAGCTAGAACTACCCGATCATCTTGCGCATGTACACGATGTCTTCCACGTGTCTCAATTGAAGAAGTGTGTCAGGGTACCCGAAGAGCAGCTACCAATGGAGGATCTTAGTGTTCAAGATGATCTGACTTATACTGAGTATCCTACAAGATCCTCGATACTTTGACTCGTGTTACAAGGAATAAAGTGATCAAAATGTGCAAAGTGCAATGGAGTCATCACAGTGAAGATGAAGCTACCTCGGAGAGAGAAGAAGAGCTACGCGTAGATTTTTCCTCACCTCTTTCCTAGTCCTTCCTAAATCTCGAGTATGAGATTCTTTGTAAGGGGGTAGGATTTGTAATAGCCAAATAGTGAGAGTAATAGGATGTACAAGAAAAGAGAAATATAAAAGGTTCATTTGACCACTAGTGTTGTTATTTTCATTTTTTTCATATTTCAAATGATGGGATTAACCCTGACTACCAATAAATATACTAAATAAAAGAATGTGAATCATGCTGGAGTTTAGTTATTTGTGCATTTAATAAAATAGTAATATGGATAAAAAGATAATAATGAGTTGAGAATTTGGATTTAACCCCAAAAGTGCAAATTGGGGAAAATTGGAAATAATATAGAAAGAGAGAAATACTATACAAAACAAAATAAAAAAATTATAAATAAATAAATAATTATCATACTATGTTCAAATTGAACATATAAATGTGAAGATGAATTTGCCACACACTTTGAATTTAAATTGGAATTGAAAATTGAATTTGGAAAAGGGAAGAAAACAGAAAAAAGAAAAAGAAAAAGAAAAGAGGAAACACCTGCGCATGGGCTAACCATTCCTCATCTGGCCCATTTAGATATGCGGCCCATGTCCAACGCAAGCACCGAAGTTGGCCCCCGCTTGTTTGTCTCATGCGCTCGCGCTCGTTTCATACACCGTGGACATGTGGGGCCACCACAGCAGGTGCTTCCTCGTCGCAGACTTCTCACACCGGTGCAAACGAATCCGTGAGCCGCTCGGCCCTTGCCGCGATACCCTAGGATCCATAAGCCTCTACAGTTGCGCCTGCTCTTATAAGGGAGGGTTAGCTTCCCTCGGCCGCTCCCGACGCGCTCAATACTCCCAAGAAAAGCCACCACTCCAGCCGAAGTTGGAGATCCGCCGCTGACCGTGGCCGGGGCTTTCTGCGGCGCACCTTGGGGTACGTACACGTTTATCGCATTCACCTTGCTTAGGGCATTGTGTAGGGCTTTTCGGATTAGAGCTTTGCGCACGGGGTTGAGCTTTGGGGTGTTCCGGCTATGACGCTGCCGCGCCAGGTGACCACGCCGCCGGTGGGTTGGTCAGGCGTGGGTAGAAGGGTGTTCCTCCGTCCGATCTTGCCTGGGCGGTTTAGATTAGATGGGGAGCGTTGAGTGATTCAAGTCGTTGATCTAGGGGCCATGATCGACTTGAATGGAGAGAAGATAACACTTTTCTACTTCAATCCTGGCCCGTAAATCTGGAATCCGATGGGTGCGAGTTGATCTCAGTAACTTGGAATGGGCACCGTAGATCTCGGATCGTAGGGTCAGCAGTGCATACCGCTTCATTCCACGGGCGGTCTAATCTAGCGTGTGCAGAGTGGATCGGACGGCCAGGGTTACTTGCGTGGTTGATAGACGTCAGATCTAATCTGTGTCGTCTGAATCAAATCCAATGGCCAAGACATGCCGATACCTCTTCGGTTTGCACACTTTGCAGGAAAGCCCTTATGTTTTTAGGAAAACAACCCACCGTCCATCAGCGGGTTAATCTGAGTCTGGGGAAATCTTACGGTTCTGCCCTTGTGTTTCCCTGTATTTAGGGTTCGGTCTAGAGAGTAGTGAAAACCAGATAAATATTATTGGAAATTGATTTTTAATACAAAAATAAATCCAGAAAGTTGTATAATTCATATTAAATTCATTTTAACTCCAAATTGACCCATTCCAATGGCATTAATTTTGTTTTAATATTGTTTATCACTTAGTAATTTTGTTTAGCCATGAAACTTGAACTAAAATTATTCACATGAGTTATGCTATTCCAAGTACTTAATAACTTCAGAAATTCATAACTTAATAACCGTAGCTCCGAATTTAGTGGTTGTTGTTTCTACGATCTCGTTACGTAGCGTATAATATTATTATGCATTTTGATCTGTTGTTTGGTGTGATGTTAATTTCTGCTATACCATGTTTGTTTGTATTGATGCGAGTAGACGAGCCAGCCACTGAGGATCCAGGGGTTCAGCAGGTGGAGACTGCTGAGCAGGAGCTTGTTGAAGGCAAGTTGTGCCCTTGATCACTTCTTTTTACCTAGTCATGTTCTTATTAATCATAATGATCTGCATAGGTTAATTTTGATGGGACCCAATAGGTTACCCTAGTTTGACTATCTTTATACCTTGATTCCACTGAACTTTTTGGGTAGTACTTGCTATTGCTTTATGTGGTTTTGGGTATGGAGATACGTTATTCATGATTACACTTTTATTATCAGTTTATTATTAGTATTCATGATAAGATCATTATGTTAATTAGAACATGGAGCGACCACCCGGGAAAACAGTGCTACCACAGGGGTTGTATGGGACGCCCTTGGCTGACTAACTAGGAAAGCTAGTGGAGGACTACCTTACCCGAAAGGGGCAAGGGCAGTAGGGGAGTGGTCAGTGCAGGGAGGTCCTTGGGTTGATTTTGCTGCGATGGTGGTTAGGTGAGGGATCCCTGCATTGGAGCTTCCTAGAAACTGTAGCGGGTTTTCTGAAGCTAGTGGAACTTTGTAAAGGCCTCGTAGTGTTACCCTGCCTCGCTTCCTTGGTAGAGGTCTATGGGATTCATGACCCCTTGGCAGATGGGTAACACGACTTGTGGTTAAAGATGCGCAACTTCTGCAGAGTGTAAAACTGGTATACTATCCGTGCTCACGGTCATGAGCAGCTCGGACCCTCACATGATTAATTTATGAAATTAAATTCAATTTGTCATTTGCATCGTATTGGATTATTTATTACCATTTACTATTACTATGGTTTGGTATTTACTTACACTTAGTAACTGCTAATAAAATTTTGATCAACATATAAAAGCAATGCTCAGCTTCAACCATTATTTTGTTGATCAGCCTTACACTTCACATGAACTCCCACCTTTGGTGAGTTCATGCACATTATCCCCCACAACTTGTTGAGATATGATCTTTTGTGAGCTCACTCTTGCGATATATAAACCCCTCACAGGTGAAGAGCAGGTGGTTGAAGAGGAGCCGCATAACGAGGAGTTTGACTTAATCTAGGTGGCGTCTCCCAGTCAGCTTCATGGGGCTAGGGAAATAATAATTAGTTCGTTTTATATTTATCATCTATTTTGTAAGACTTCTGCTATGTATTAAGTACATTTTGACATTTATTTCTATGCACTCTGTTATTATATATGTTGTTCTTCCTTAGCGCACATATGAGATGCACCTGGCCTTATCCCTTAAATCTGGGTGTGACAGAAGTGGTATCAGAGGAAATGTTGACTGTAGGATGAAACCTAGATAGAAATGGACAAAACCCTTACCTACTTACCTTACTCTGATTCTTTCTATACTTTTCTTGATCCTGTCTCACCTTCTACTATTCTACTCTGATTATTCTTACCTTTTCTATTCTAAGACAAGGAGGATTTCACACTTTGGAATCCTACATCCATGACCCTCTAAAGAGATAGGAGACCCAAGACAAAATTTAAAAATTATTTTCTCTATTTAAAATGTTGGTTGATTGTTCTGATAATAAATGTCTAATTTGCTTCTTTGATTGATTGAAATAGTATATACGGGCATCTTAGCATGTAACACCATAAGGTAAAGTATTAGCTTTAGTAGGTGACACACTAATCTACTTAGCTAATAAATCCCCGAAGTAATATGCCTCGTAATTACTCGCCTTGCCTACAATTCTTTCTTTCTTACCATGTGTTTCTAACTCAGATGGTAAATACCAGGAAGGGAGGACGAATTGACCTACCTGCCAACCCATTCAACCGGAGGGTACTTAGACAACAACAAG
Organism: Zea luxurians; assembly: GCA_029449295.1. Classification (NCBI taxonomy): domain Eukaryota; kingdom Viridiplantae; phylum Streptophyta; class Magnoliopsida; order Poales; family Poaceae; genus Zea; species Zea luxurians. The sequence goes on along the minus strand of JAOPSE010000022.1, from coordinate 41,343,264 downwards.
AAGAAGAGATGAATCCTCCAAATCCTCCACTAGCCGGAACTGACCCACCTATTGCAGCTCAGATGCAGATAATGCAACAGATGATTGATACTATGGCGGATATGCACACGCAGATGCGGTAGGAACGCCAAGAGATGCGCCAAGAGAGGGAGGAGATGCGCAAGGAGAGGAGGGTGCAACAGCAATAAGCACCACTACCACCACCACCACCACCTGTTCCCCCCGGGACAAGGACCGGGAGTTCATGAGCCACAAGCCCCCACTGTCTGTCTTGCCATGGGGGAAGCCGTGCGCCATGGTTGCATCCTCACTGCGCCACGCCTGGTAATCAAATGTGGAGCTCAATCACAGCCGAGGAATCCTGTGGTGTCTCACCACATCGTGTGCGGTGAATCGACGTAATTTTGCGCCAGCTCCCAGCCGGAGTTGGAGATCCGCCACTCACCGTGGCTGGGGCTTTCTGCGGTGCACCGTAGGGTACGTACACGTTCATTGCATTCACCTTGCTTAGGGCATCGTCTAGGGCTTTTCGGATCAATGCTTTGCGCACGGGGTTGAGCTTTGGGGTGTTCCGGCCATGCCGCCGTAGCGCCAGGTGACCACGCCGCCGGTGGGTTGGTCAGGCGTGGGCGGAAGGGTGTTCCTCCGTCCGATCTTGCCTAGGCGGTTTATATTAGATGGGGAACGTTGAGTGATTTGGGCCGTTGATCTGGCCATGATCGGCTTGGATGGAGAGAAGACAATGCTTCGCTACTTCAATCCTGGCACATAGATCCGGAATCCGATGGGTGCGAGTTGATCTCAGTAACTTGGAATGGGCACCGTAGATCTCGGATTGTAGGGTCAGCAGTGTGTACCGCTTCATTCCACGGGCAGTCTAATCTGGCGCATCCAGAGTGGATCGGATGGCCAGGGCTACTTGCGGGGTTGATGGACGTCAGATCTAATCTGTGTCGTCCAAATCAAATCCAACGGCTAGAACATGACGATACCTCTTCAGTTTGCACACTTTCCAGAAAAGCCCTTATGTTTTTAGGAAAACAACCCACCGTCCATCGGCGGGTTAATCTGAGTCTGGGGAAATCTTATAGTTCTGCCTCCGTGTTTCCCTGTATTTAGGGTTCGGTCTACAGAGTACTGAAAACCAGATAAATATTATTGGAAATTGATTTTTAATACAAAAATAAATCCAGAAACTTGTATAATTCATATTAAATTCATTTTAACTCCAAATTGACCTATTCCAGTGGCATTAATTTTGTTTTAATATTGTTTAACACTTAGTAACTTTGTTTAGCCATGAAACTTGAACTAAAATTATTCACATGAGTTATGCTATTCCAAGTACTTAATAACTTCAGAAATTCATAACTTAATAACTCTAGCTCTGAATTTAGTGTTTCTTATTTCTACGATCTTGTTACGCAGCGTAGAATATTATTATGCATTCTGATCTATTGTTTGGTGTGATGTTAATTTCTACTATACCATGTTTGTTTGTATTGATGCGAGCAGACGAGCCAGCCACTGAGGATCCAGGGGTTCAGCAGGTGGAGACTGCTGAGCAGGAGCTCGTTGAAGGCAAGTTGTGCCCTTGATCACTTCTTTTTACCCAGTCTTGTTCTTATTAATCATAATGATCTGCATAGGTTAATTTTCATGGGACCCAATAGGTTACCCTAGTTTGACTACATTTATACCTTGATTCCACTGAACTTTTTGGGTAGTACTTGCTATTGCTTTATGTGGTTTTGGGTATGGAGATACGTTATTCATGATTACACTTTTATTATCAGTTTATTATTACTGTTCATGATAAGATCATTATGTTAATTGGAACATGGAGCGACCACCCGAGAAAACAGTGCTACCATAAGGGTGGTATGGGACGCCTTTGGCTGACTAACTAGGAAAGCTAGTGGAGGACTACCTTACCTGGAAGGGGCAAGGGCAGTAGGGGAGTGGTCAGTGTAGGGAGGTCCTTGGGTTGATTTTGCTACGATGGCAGTCAGGCGAGGGATCCCTGCATTAAAGCTTCCTAGAAACTGTAGCGGGTTTTCTGAAGCTAGTGTAACTTTCACTACCGGAATTTCTCTCTTTGCCGAGTACCAAATACTTTGCCGAGTGTTTTTTCGGGCACTCGGCAAAGAAGCTCTTTGCCGAGTGCCACGCAAAAAACTCTCGATAAAATAAAACACTCGGCGAAGAAGCTCTTTGCCGAGTGTCAAAAATATAACACTCGGCAAAGACCTCTTTGTCGAGTGCTTTTTTGCAACACTAGGCAATGACAATTTAAAAATCACATTTAAAGCAGTAAATTAATTCAAATGAAAAAGTTTTTAACTACAAATTTGTATAACTCATCATGATGTACATTTTATATTTTGAACATTTCTTCATATGACAAACTAAAAATAAATTTATTCATAAAACCTATATCTCTCTCGTAGTTTATGAAACTACGAGAGAGATGTATAGAATTTGTGCATATTGTTAGAACCATCATGTGAGATGAACAAATGACCAAACAACCAAAATAAACTTTGTAGATCTTTTAAGTTATAGAAGATTGTAGTTGACAATTTTTTCATTTGAAGTCATATTGTCAATGAAAACTACGTGTGAATTTAAAATTTAAAATTTTGAATTTTGAAAATGGCCTCGAAAGAAAAAACCACCAACATAAAAGTTGTAGGTATTGAAGAGTTATGAAACTTTGTAGTTGACAATGTTTTGGTTTGAAATCGTCTTCTCATGCAAAACTATGTTTGAATTTTGAAATTTGATTTTTTTCAAACTACCTCGGATAGAAAAACCACCAAAATAAAAGTTGTAGGTCTTGAAATGTAATGAAACTTTGTAATTGACAACGTTTTTATTTGAAATCATCTTATCATCGAAAAATTCATGTGAAGTTTTCAAATTTAAAATTCAAATTTTCTAAATGCCCTCGAATGTAGAAACTATTAAAATAGAATTTGTAGATCTCAAAAAGTTATGCAACTTTATAGTTGGTCACATTTTCAAATAAATTCATTTAGTGCCTTAAATACTCAAATTACTCTCGATTTGTTCTAGTACATGAGGAATGAAAATGTAATATAGACGTAATTGGTGTAGTAGTGTAGTGGTATAGGAAAGTATGCGCGAGAGAGGTTGTGAGTTCGAATCTCACCATTCACAAAACATGTAAATTTGATTCAATCAAAATATAGTGAAAAATGATAGAGCGATGGGTAAGGTAATAGGTAGGGTTGGAGAGTTGTTCCTATAATTTAAAAAAATGTTTTTCTGTTTTTTTGGATTTTTTCGATTCTTAATTTACTGAGTGCTTTTCATTACCAAGTGCTTTTCGACACTCGACAAAGTCTTTGCCGAGAGTCCAAAAAAAGTACTTGGCAAAGAATCGTTTGCCGATAAAGTATTTGCCGAGTATTCTTTGCCGAGTGTTACACTCAGCAAAAGCTTTGCCGAGTGTAAAATAGCCTTTGACGAGTGTCTAACCTTTGTCGAGTGTTTTAGACACTCGGCAAAGAACGCGATTCTGGTAGTGTTTGTAAAGGTCTCGTAGTGTTACCATGCCTCGCTTCCTTGGTAGAGATGTATAGGATTCATGATCCCTTGGCAGATGGATAACATGACTTGTGGGTAAAGATGCGCAACTTCTGCAGAGTGTAAAACTGGTATACTAGCCGTGCTCACGGTCATGAGCAGCTCGGACCCTCACATGATTAATTTATGTAATTAAACTCAATTTGTCATTTGCATCGCATTGGGTTATTTATTATCATTTACTATTACTATGGTTTGGTATTTACTTACTGTTGGGGGCCTTCCTTTTTCGAAGGTCCTCGAAAACTTAACTAACATGTTTCTCAGTATAACAGACTGTTACAGAAAGCTTCGTCTTTGAGATGAAGGAAGGACAAACAAGCTTCGAAGCTGTGGCTAAAGGAGCTTCGGCTTAGCACGATGACGATGGTGAAAAATGGAACCTACCTAAAGGAGAAAAGACTGTTTAGTCCTCGGCAGCTTGCTTAATGGTTAAAAGAAAATGTCAAGGACATGAATGTAATTTTGCTCGGGCTGCGTCCCGTGCCTATAAATAGATAAATAGTAATATCGTACTATTCATGCTGCGTTGTAATTGTTCCCGCGTCTCCTAAACTTTTGCCTTCTGTCAAGCCGAAGGTATCGATGAAATATAAAAATGATGAGCATTTATTCATGTTTATAAAATGAGAGGAGAATATAAATAATCTATTTCTATATCGCCATTATTTATATATCTTCACAATTTACATTCTTTTCTGTTTCATGCGTCCTCATTTATACTTGTTTATTGAGATGATGAAGGTATGTCCTTCACAACCTTCGTCTGAGGGCCATTATATTCGAAGGGATATAATGCGCCAAAGGACGAAGGTCCCTAATCATTAACTATTGTGTTGCTTTGTTCTTAGTGTATAGCATCTGAGAACAAGGACCAACATTGGCACCCACCTCCGGTGAACTCATTTGACCACCTTCGGCAAGCATCGACCTTCGTCATGCCACCGAAGAAGACATCAGCGCTAGGGGCTACACTGCAGCCACTGGATACTAATCAGGAGACGCTACGCGAAGCTAGGAGCCAGAAGAGGAAGGCTACCAGCCCAACACCTCAGGAGGAGGAACTCGATCAAGAGATCAGGGACCTGGAAGCTATCCATCAACAAGTGCAAAGGAAGAGAGAAAAATGCTTCGGCTTGCCGATCTCCAGAGAAAGATCGATGAAGCCGCTGAAGAGATACGTCACCTCACTCAGGATAACCAAGACCGAAGGCCCCAGCATAGGGAGCTTCGCCAGGAAAATCGATACAATGACGATGAATGGTACGGTGACTTTCATCATGGAAATTTTGCTTTTGATGATGCTTCTCCCTTGGCAGCAGAATTGCAGGCTACTCCGTGGCCGCCGTCATACAAGCCACCTCAGCTTCCTATGTATGATGGCCATTCAGACCCAAAGCAATTCCTGATGAGCTACGAAGCAACCATATCTTCATATGGGGGCAATACTGCAGTCATGGCAAAATCCTTCGTCATGGCAATCAAAAGCGTAGCTCAAACTTGGTACTCTTTTCTTCGGCCATGGACAATTACATCATGGCAGAAGCTAAAAGACATGTTGGTCACTAGCTTCCAGGGTTTCCAAACAAAGCCAGTCACTGTCCAAGCTTTGTTCCAGTGCACACAGGACCAGGAAGAGTACCTCCAGGCATATGTCTGAAGGTTCCTGCGATTGACAGCCCAGGCACCTACAGTGCCCAATGAGATTGTAATTGAGGCCATGATCAAGGGGCTCAAATCAATACCAACGATGCAATATTTTGCAAGGAAGCCACTGCAAACCTTGAAGAAGCTTCTCCAGAAAATGGATGAATATATTAGAGCTGTCAATGATTTTTGGCAAAGAAGGGAAGAAGCTTACAGATACTCTAAAATGGCTAGGGGCTTCGGAGGAAGATTCCACACCAGGCATGCATGTTAGGTCAATTCATAGTACCAACCCAAGTGATGACAGGGGAGGCCAAACACAAAGGCAACAGCATAACTCCCAATCATCAGGGGCGCAACAAAGTTCCTTCAGGCCACCAACTCCAAGAGGCAGAGGAGGCAGAAACTTCGGAGGAAGATATGGAGATCAGCCTAGAAGATTATTTTGCTTGTTCTACGGTGAAGATAAAGGCCACACCACAAGAACATGCCAAGTCACGATTCAGAAGTAGAAAGAGATTGCCGAAGCTGAAGCATGGCAGAATCAGCCGAAGCAGGTTCTGCATACCGCTTTATGTTATTCTCCCTATGTCCCAGAGTACATAGGCAGCAACCTACGGCCTCTGTTGCTTTAGGAAGCCATTCTCAAGCTTCCTGGGCATAGCTCCCACCACCACCGCTAGCACCTACTCTGGTCCAGAGCCAGCAGCTAGAAGGGCATCAACATGCTCCGCGGCAGCGAGATTTTCGAGAGGAGTCCGAAGCTCGCACAGTCAATAGCACTGTGCCCGAGTCTAAGCACATTTACTGAAGAATATCCTACACTGGCGCATCTTTGTTTTTTCCACCATTTTTTACCTTTTTGTAAGAAAAACAATTCCAATGAAGGATTAAATTCCAATTTCATGTAATAATATCGTCATCACATCATCAAGTGGGGTGCATCCCCTTAACAAGATTTCGAAGTTACAAAAGTCGTAACTAAGGGAGCGCAGAGTATGTGCCGAAGTTACAAAAGTCGTTCCTAAGAGAGCGCAGAGTAAGTCCTGAAGCTCAAGTCGTTCCTAAGGGAGCAGAAATAAGTGTCAAAGCCACAAAAGTCGTTCCTAAGAGAGCGCAGAGTAAGTCCCAAAGCTCAAAAGTCATTCCTAAGGGAATGCAGAGCCAAAATACCACCGAAATATAAGGTGAAGAAGCTCAAAAGTTGTTCCTAAGGGGATGCAACTTAAATGCCACCAAAATTGAAGGTGAGGAAGCTCCAAAGTCATTCCTAAGGGGATGCAGAGCTTAAATGCCACCAAAATATAAGGTGAAGAGACTCAAAAGACGTCCCTAAGGGGATGCAGAGTCTGGGAATGTTTCCGTGTGGGTATATGTCTTTGACATAAACATCATGTTGCATCACATCATCGCATCATTCTGTATAGAATTACATCATACATCATGTCGCATCAGCAGCAAGATTGTGCAGAAGGAAAGTTGCTTCTTTCAAAATATACGATGAATGAAATAGTGTGCTGGATCACAAAGCACATCTTCGGCAATGATAGTCTTACTCGACCAAGAAAATTTTCGTCGACAACAATATCATATAACTATACTATAGAAGGGTTTTCTCTTTACGAAGCATGAAAAGAAGGGAAGGTGTTTTTTCGCCGAAGGCTCAAAAATGGTATGTACACAAATTTCATGCATCGCAAAGAAATATATTACATAAATACTCATACAAATATACAATGTTTAACTTGTGCACGAATATCACATTTCCCAAATGTTACAATTCTCAACTACATGAAAATCTAGTCTTTCTTTAAAATTTTCTCCGTAGCTTCATTCAAAAGTTTGTTGACAGCTTCATCAACAGCTTCTTCCGCCATTCTTATGGTTTCCAGCGCCGCCTTCATGGCTAGATTGGCTTTGGGATCATGGGGCTCGGGTGGCGGTGAAACTTCAGCTGTAGGAAAAGTAATAAGATGTTAATCCGAAGCCAGGAAAGAAATACTGAAGCTATGAAACAATTAAAATACCTATGCGCCTTGCGCGCTCAACAGCCTCTTCGGCTTGTTTGGCTTCTTCTCGAGCTTCATGGGATTCTTTCTCGTTCTTCTTTATAGCTTCGTCGGCTAATTCTCGACCGCCTTTCATCCAAATGTTGGAGTAGAAATTCCCACCCATCAGAGTAGCCTCAGCTGAAGGGTCCTTCGTGTTTTCTACAGTGAAGACAGCCTCCGTCTGGGTTGCAGCTTTAACATGTTCACACCCAGATTATTCCAAAATTGCTGCAACCCCTCTAGCACCGGCGAAGGTGCAAAAATCACCGCGATCGCTAAGTATTTCATCAAAGGCTTCAGCTTCTTCGCCGATCCACTCGATGATTCCTTCGAGATCGCCTCTAATAAATTTTTGATCAGATGAGTAAGCACCCACCCTCGCAAAACTATCTTTTAGCTTCTTAGCACAATCCAAGGATTTTTCGTAAAATCTTTCCTTCGAGTCCCGAAGCTCATCTACATTCTTTTGTAGTCTTGAGCTAGTCCATTCACTTATTTCTTGTTTTGCCTTAGCTACATCAAAATCCTCGTTCTTTTCTGCAAGCTTTTTCTTTAAGACTTCAATTTCAGCTCTATCAGCTTCGGACTGTGCAGCAAGATTGGCTTCGCTAGCCTTTAACCTGTCTACCAAGGAAAGCAGAATTTTATCCTTCTCTGTGGCTTCATTCTTCAGTTTGATAACCTTTGACTGAAGGTTACCAAGGCCATTTGGCAACTTTCATCCTCAGCATTCTTTTGTGCTCTTAAAGCATTGCTGAAAATTAAGCCCTACAAAAACAAAAAGGAGAGACAAAGGATCAGCACAAGAGTAAAAGACACAAAAATAATCTGCTTATAAGTCAACTTCTGTACCTTTAGACTATTGTAAGCGAGGCTGTCTACATGGTCATACTTCGACATAACAGAGAGGCCAACTTCAAGCTTTGGAAATCCTATGTTTCTTGCCATCTCCTGGCAAATAGATATTTGCTTATTATCTGGGAGGCAGTACAAGAAGTCATATTCGTTAGTGCCATTATACACCAGGGACCCTTTCAGATACTTCAGTTCCCAGGCATAGTGTTTGGCTTCCACAATTTCATCTTTCAACAATTTTTTACCCGAAGCGTCTTGAATAATAAAGTCTAACTCTTCAGTAGACGCTTCGGGAGTCATAGATTCAACCTTCTCGGGCGCGTCTTTTTTCTCCGACACCAGACCGACGTCCGAAGGTCCTTGTTCAACACTCTGTCTAGTTCCAACAGGCTCTGTTTCAATGGGCACTGAGGGCCTAGCTTCGGCTTCAACACGAGCTATAGCAGCTTCGGTTGTCTCCTTTGCAGGAGCAGGAGTCAATGCCCTTATCGACTCTAGGACAGTGTCCAGCACGCTAGCCTTCCTCCTCCTCTTGGGAGTTATTACAAGAGCTTTGGATACCTTCGGTAATACCGACTCTAGTAGTGGGCTCAAGATTTTTGTTAGTCCTGCCGGCTCCCCCAGCTCTGGCTCTTCGGCCGCTTTTCCTTTGGCTTCGGTAGGATGCTTTGGCACTTCGGCTAACTCGGTTGTAGGAACCTTTGGCATTTCATCCGATTCTTCCTTAGAGCCGGTAGGAGCAGGCCGTCCTAGCTCAGCAATGGAAGATGTCACTTCAGCAAGCTTCGGCACCCTGGCTGTTTCAATGTATCTAGGCCGGTGCGTCAAAACCTTAATCTTCTTACACTTCGGCGCAGCAGAGATGGCCGAAATAGCAGCTTTTCTCTTCTTTCCATGCTTCCGCGAGGAATAGCTATAATCTAGGTATACAAAACCAATAACATCGAAAACTCTGTTCAACCTTTTCTTGCCTCGTCCTTCGAAGGCTAAGGTCATGGCGTCATCTTTGGCCCTTGTATAAGCCCCAAGCAACTCGTCGCTAGTCGCCTCAACACAGTTCAGCCAGTCGTCATTCGGTTCATCAAACTGATCTCTGTATCTAAAGGTACATTTCAAGTAAACAAGGCCGCCTTGACCGGACCCGGCAGCAGTCTCCTTCGGCATCTCCCAGTCATTCACAAGAGGCCACACTCTATAGGCTATGTGCTCCTAGACTAGGTCTCTTGTGCCAATAAAGGTACATACATTGTTGAAAGCCTTCTGGCATGCTTCGACTTCGTTTCCAAGAGCAGTAGCCGGTCTTATGATGCCGAAGCGGGACCAAATAGGCCGTTGGATAATTCCCTTTATATCTTCTCATTCAACTAAGTTATTCTTCACATAAAACCATTCTTCCATCCTGGCCCCTAGCCACCTCCTTCGAAACGTTGGAACTAGATAGTTCACATCAGAACGGGGCATGAAGCTATAACAACCAAAATTATTATGATACTGTTGGGGGCCTTCGTCCTCCGAAGGTCCTCAAAAACAAGATTTGACAATGTTTTCCAAGTGAATTATATGAACAGGTATTTTCGGACTCAGATTATGAACATGGAGTACGGTCGGGACAAAGCCTAAGCCAGACGAAGGGGGATTGAGATGAAGGACGGGCTGATTACCATGCTATACGAAGGATGGTGCACAGCCGAAGCTATACGCAGGAAAGCTTCGTCGCGGTAGCAGAAAGGGGAACCGACCTAAAGATGAAAAGACTACTTAGGCCTTGATAGACTCCCATAAGTCATTAGCAAATGTAATGGGCATGAATGTAATTTTACATGGGCTGCGTCCCACGCCTATAAATAGATGAACAGTACTCACGTACTGTCCACGCTGATTTGTACTCGCTCGTGCGTCACGCTTGTATTTTTGCCTTCTATCAAGCCGAAAGGTACAAATATAATTCAATATTGCTCTTATTCTTCCATGATTATATAATAAGGGCATGTAATAATGCTAGGTGATTATTCATGTTATTCTCTCATGTTTCATATGCTTCTCCTTTTATCAATATAAACTGTAATGATGAAGGTATGTCCTTCATGACCTTCGTCTGAAGACCGTTATATCCTAAGGGAAATAACGCTTTGAAGGACGAAGGGTAATTACCACTAACTTCTTTCTGTGTTGCCTTGTTCTTAATTCATAGCATTTGAGAACAAGTCCCCAACATTGGCGCCCACCTCCGGTGAACTCACTTCCACTCTTTGAGTTTTTGAACACCTTCAGAAGCCATAAACCTTCGCTATGGCGCCGAAGAAAGCTTCAGCAACTGGGGCTGCAGCCCTGCAACCACTGGACCCCAATCAGGAGACTCTCTCTCTTCGGGAGGCCCGAAGCCAGAAGAGGAAGGCTGTCAGCCCGACGCCTCAAGAGGATGAGCTAGACCAAGAGATCAGAGATATGGAGATGCTTCATCAACAGGTGTAGAGGAAGAAGGAAAAGATGGCCAGGCTAGCTGAACTGCAAAGGCAGATAGACGAAGCTTCTGAAGAGGTTCGCCATCTTACTCACGATGAGCAGAACCGAAGGCCTCAACAAAAAGACCTTCATCAGGAGGGTTTCTTCAACGAAGATGACTGGTATGACAATTTCCATCATGGAAATTTTGTTTTCGATGATGCTTCTCCTCTGTCCGCTGAGCTGCAGGCTACACCTTGGCCTCCGTCCTACAAGCCGCCACAGCTTCCCATATTCGATGGCCATTCAGACCCGAAGCAATTTTTGATGAGCTACGAAGCAACAGTATCTTCGTATGGTGGCAATGCTGCAGTCATGGCAAAGTCTTTTGTTATGGCTGTCAGGAGTGTTGCTCAAACCTGGTATTCCTCCCTTCGACCAGGAACGATCACATCATGGCAAAAACTGAAGGACATGTTGTTAACCAGCTTCCAAGGGTTTCAAACGAAGCCGGTCACTGCTCAGGCCCTGTTTCAGTGCACTCAGGACCACGAAGAATACCTTCAAGCGTATGTCAGAAGGTTCTTGCGTTTGAGGGCGCAGGCACCAACGGTGCCCAACGAAATTGTCATTGAGGCCATGATCAAGGGACTTCGGCCTGGACCTTCAGCTCAGTACTTTGCTAGGAAGCCTCCTCAAACTTTGGAGAAGCTGCTCCAGAAGATGGACGAGTATATCCGTGCCGACAATGATTTTCGCCAAAGAAGGGAGGAGGCTTTCAGGTTTTCTGAAATGACCAGGGGCTTCGGAGGAAGATTCTATCCGAGGCATGTCAGGTCAATCCACAACTCTACTCAAAATGATGATAAGGGGAGTCAGCAGCACAGGCCGCAGTGCTCCTCACAGGCTTCGGGGCAACAGCAAAGCTTCTTCCGGCCACCAGCTCCAAGAGGCAGAGGCGCCAGGGGCTTCGGCGGAAGATTTGGAGATCAACCAAGGAGAATATTTTGCTTGTTCTGTGGTGAAAACAAGGGCCATACCACCAGGATGTGCCATGTTACCATCCAGAAGCAAAAGGAGATAGCCGAAGCTGCAGCACAACAAGCTCAGCTGAAGCAGGTCATGCATACTGCTTCGTACCATCCGCCTTACATCCTGGAATACGTAGGCAACCACCCTGCAGTTTCTGTTGCTTCGGCGAGTCAACCTCAAGCTACCTGGCAACAGCCTCCGCCTCCACCACCGCTGCAACAAGGCCAACAGCCAGAAGGGAGCCAATATGCTCCACACCAAAGGGACTTCAGAGAACAATCCGAAGCTCGCACAGTTAATAGCACTGTGCCAGAGTCGAAGCACATCTATTGACAAATATCCTATCTTGATAGCAGTCTTTTCCATTCAGTTCTATTTTCTGTGTAATAAAGGACATCTTTTAGTTTTCATGTAATAGTTTCGTTGTTTGCCACAAGGAAAATATATTTTCTCCACAGGCTTAAGTTGCTGAAGCTTAAAGATTTGCGATAACAAGAAGGACCTTCGAATTATCAAAAATCCTTCGAAGTCACAAAAAGCCGTTCCAAAGGGAACGCAGTGTAAGTTTTCTGCTCCAAAGTCGTTCCAAAGGGAATGCAGAGCATACAGCGAAAAGTCAACGCTAATACCGCCTAAGTAAAAGGCGAAGAAGCTCCAAAGTCGTTCCTAAGGGAATGCAGAGCTTACAGCGAAAAGTCAACACTGATACCGCCTAAGTAAAAGGCGAAGAAGCTCCAAAGTCGTTCCTAAGGGAATGCAGAGCTTACAGCGAAAAGTCAGCGCTGATACAAAAAGATTGTGTGTTTTACGGGGATATGTGTGTATCTTCGGAACAAATGTCATCTACATAACATAACATCATCACATCATTTTGCATAGCATAAGCATCATACATCATGTTGCATATGGCAAAAGAAGGGAACACAATATCGACCTTCGGAAGGATGCTTTGAGAAAGTGAAAATCGTGCTAAGTCACAAGGGAATACAATAGTGATCTTCGGAATATAGCTTCGGAGAATGTTTTCACGAAGTTTGGATATTCTTCATCAGAGCGCTATGGACGTTGTGATGCATAAAAGTTTTTCTATCTTCATGAAGCATGAAAAGAAGGGAAGGTGTTTTTTCGCCGAAGGCTCAAAAATGGTACGTATGTAAAGTTTCATGCATCGTAAAGAATTGAATCATTAAAAGCAAATATATTACAGGGTTACAAAATGTTACACATATTTCATTTCAGAAGTTTTTACAATAGTGCTTAATCTTCTCTCAAAACAACTTCTGCAGCTTTGTTCAGGAGTCGGTTAACAACTTCATCCATGATAGCTTCAGCCATCTTTTTAATTTCCTCGTCTCCTTTCGGGTGAGGGCCCGGAGACGCTTTAGTAGGATCTGAAGGAGGACAGGATACGGCCACATTGCTATTACAAGTTGCGAACGAAGTTTAAAATCAAAAATTACAACACAATAAAAACCATTAGCTAATACCTATTTGCCCTTCGGGCTCTGAGCTTTTGTCAGCGGCCTTAGCTACTTCTCTAGCGTCGTGAATGCCCTTCTCACTTTTCTGAATAATTTCTCGAGCCATTTCTCGGCCACCATTGTCCCAGATGTTGGTGAAAAATTTTCCACCAGCCTGGCTAGCTTCGGCCGAGGGGTCTTTAATATCTTCAGGGGATAAGCTGCCTTCGGATTGTGCAAGAACTTTAACATGATCGCAGCCTTTTTTCTCCAGCATAGTAGCAATCCCCCTGGCACCCGAGAAGGCGCAAATGTCTCCACGACTGTTTAGAATTTCTTCGAAGGCTTCAGCTTCGTGGCTGATCCATTCGATCGGTCCTTCTGGGTTACCTCTCACGAAATCTTCTTCACTCGAAAATGCGCCAACACTGGCGAAGCTGGTTTTTATCTTCTTTACACATTCCATGGATTTTTCGTAGCACCTTTTCTTAGAAGACCGAAGCTCTTCAACGGTTCCTTCCAAATGATTGGCCCATTGGTCGCTACATTCCCGCCTCGTTTCTTCAAGTATGCGTTCTTCTTTAGCTCGGGCTAATTGCTTCCGAAGGTCGGCAATCTCGTGTTTTTGAGCTACAGCTTGTGCTTTAGAGGCAGCTTCGTCCTCCTTTATTTTATCCACCAAAGTAACTAGAATTTTGTCCTTTTCCATGGCTTCGTTCCTTAGTTTGATAACCTCTGATCGAAGGTTGTTGAAGGCAATTTCATAGCTCTCGTCTTCGGCATTCTTTTGCGCTCTCAGCGCGTTGCTTAGTATTAAACCCTACATGTAAAAAGTTAGTATAAGAATAAAACAATAGATTTCAAATCATAAAGTTTCCAAATGCGCAGATCTCGTACCTTCAGGCTATTATACGCAAGGCTGTCCGCAAGATCGTCCTTTGTCATCGCGCAGAGGCCAGCCTCCAGCTTCGGAAACCCCATGCTTCGGGCCATTTCCCGGCAGACAAGTAGTTCTTTGTTATCCGGGAGGCAGTATAGGAAATCTTCTTCATTTGTACCATTGAACACTAGTGCCCCCTTCGGATATTTCAATTCTTTTGCATAATGATTAGCTTCAAAAATTTCTTCTTCTGATAATTTTTTCCCCGAAGCATGTCGAACAATATAATCAAGGACTTTGGGGGATGCTTCGGGGGCAACAACACTGATTTCTTCAACAAGAATTGGCTCTGTCATTTTTTCTTCTTCGGTTTCCAAGGATTTTACCTTCGTGGGCTCCGAAGGCCCAGCTTCAGCTCCAGTTTCTTGCTCTGGAGCTTTAGTATCAAAAATCTCAGTTTTCGCTTCGGAGGTTTCAACAGTTTTCCTCGGAGTTGTGCTTGAGGACTTAATTGTTTCCAGAACATCTAGTACATTAGCCATTCTCTTTCTTTTCGGAGTCACTGCTGACACCTTTTGATTTTTTACTGTCTCAACATTTGCTGCAGGACTCAAAACTTCTGATGTTTTTTCCTTAGTTGGTTTTTTCGCTTCTTCCATTTTTTCTGTGGATGGTGCTTCGGCCATCTCTTTGGTTTCTGATAACAAAATCTTCGGTTCTTCCAATCCCATCTTTGTTGGCGCTTCGGCAATTTCTGCCACTTCTGGCAGCAAGGTTGGTTTGGTTGGCTTTTCAGCTTCGGTGGCCGAAGAAGTTTCTCCGGTGAACTCAGGCACCGAAGCTGGTTCAATATAGCGTGGCCGATGTGTGAGGACTTTTATCCTCTTTCTTTTCGGTTCTGGTTTGCTAGGAGCAGTTGCAGCTTCTTCTTTCGCAGAGGTTGTGTTTTTTCTTTTCTGCCCTCGAATGGGATAACGATAGTCAGGGTAGACGAACCCGATTGCATCAAACACCCGGTTCAGCCTTTTCTTTTTTCGGCCTCCGAATGCTGCTGACAGTGCAGTATCTTCGGCCTTCGAATAAGCCCCAAGCAGTTCATCACTTAAATTTTCAATACTCTTTAACCAGTCATCATCTGGCTCAACGAATTTATCTCCGAACTTGAAAGTATACTTCAGTCTGATAAGTCCACCTTCGTCGGCCTCCTTCATGGTTTCTTGCGGCATTTCCCATTTCTCCGTGAGCGGCCATACTCTGAAGGCAATATGTTCTTGTACCAAATCTCTCGTTCCAATAAAAGAACAAATAACTCCGAAGGCTCTCTGGCATTCTTCGGCAGCTTCATTCATCTCAACCTTCGGCTTTCGCAGGCCGAAACTTTGCCAAATAGGGCGCATAATTATACCTTTAATATCTTCCCGTGCTTTCAGGTCATTTTTCACATAGAACCATTCGGTCATCCAGTCGCCGGGCCATCTCTTCCGAAATGTTGGCACGGGACAGCTTGACCCAGACCGAGAAACGAAACTATAGCAGCCAAAATTATTGTGATACTGTTCCTTACCCCAGGGTTTTGTCTCGTATGATAACTCGTGTATGTTGCAGAAACTTTTCGCATCAGGTTCCAGACCTTGGCTTCTTACGGCCCACACGAAGATATTCAGCCTTATAATTGCTTCGGGGGTAAGTTGATGAAGATAGATTTCAAACATTTTCAGCACTTCTACGACGAAGCTGCTCAGGGGAAATCGCAGTCCAGCTTTCAAAAAGCTTCGGAACACTACAACTTCATTTTCTTCAAGGGTCGGGCAAGTTTTCTCTCCTTCGTCGACCCTCGCAATGGATAAATCCCGGAAGTATCTCCCCCTCATGTTGACAACATGATTTTCTTTGATACCTGACTTGCCAAAGACTGAATGGCTTGGTCGCCAGGGGCGATCTTCGGAGTCTTCACCACCACTGTCCACATCATAAATGTCGCTGTCACCAGTATCTTCAGACAAACCTTCCAGAATCTCCTTGGTGATTTTTTCCGTATTGGTCTTCGCCATCGCTATAAGAAACCCCAAGTTCTTCTCTTCGTCAAGACTCAGCTTCATCTCAGCAGCAGCTTTCTTATCTTCAGACATCTTCGGAAACACTAAAAAACTGTTTTCAAAGCCGAAGCTTCAAAACTAAAAGATCAGCAAATCTTAGTGCGCAAGAGCTAAAAATTCAGTGAGCGGGAGCAGATGGCAAGAGAGCGTACCAAATGAGTTTGCGGTATGATCTTATTTATACGCCCAGTGCGTTGAAAATTGAAAGACCCCGCTTGTCAGTGAATGTTGCTATTCTAGCAAAGGGAAGGTGTTTTTTCGGACCTTCGGCTTAAGGCCTTCGTCCATATCGCAATCTGAATTTATCACTAACAAATTAATATTGCGAGGGGCTACTGTTGGGGGCCTTCGTCCTCCGAAGGTCCTCAAAAACAAGATTTGACAATGTTTTCCAAGTGAATTATATGAACAGGTATTTTCGGACTCAGATTATGAACATGGAGTACGGTCGGGACAAAGCCTAAGCCAGACGAAGGGGGATTGAGATGAAGGACGGGCTGATTACCATGCTGTACGAAGGATGGTGCACAGCCGAAGCTATACGCAGGAAAGCTTCGTCGCGGTAGCAGAAAGGGGAACCGACCTAAAGATGAAAAGACTACTTAGGCCTTGATAGACTCCCATAAGTCATTAGCAAATGTAATGGGCATGAATGTAATTTTACATGGGCTGCGTCCCACGCCTATAAATAGATGAACAGTACTCCCGTA
Organism: Zea luxurians; assembly: GCA_029449295.1. Taxonomy (NCBI): domain Eukaryota; kingdom Viridiplantae; phylum Streptophyta; class Magnoliopsida; order Poales; family Poaceae; genus Zea; species Zea luxurians. The sequence continues at coordinate 41,326,479 of JAOPSE010000022.1, read as the reverse complement.
CTGTCCACACTGATTTGTACTTGCTCGTGCGTCACGCTTGTATTTTTGCCTTCTATCAAGCCGAAAGGTACAAATATAATTCAATATTGCTCTTATTCTTCCATGATTATATAATAAGGGCATGTAATAATGCTAGGTGATTATTCATGTTATTCTCTCATGTTTCATATGCTTCTCCTTTTATCAATATAAACTGTAATGATGAAGGTATGTCCTTCATGACCTTCGTCTGAAGACCGTTATATCCTAAGGGAAATAACGCTTCGAAGGATGAAGGGTAATTACCACTAACTTCTTTCTGTGTTGCCTTGTTCTTAATTCATAGCATTTGAGAACAAGTCCCCAACAGATACTACTCCTTGCCACTAGCCTTCATCTCATAAGACAGCTCGTGCATGTTGCAGAACCATTTTGCACTCGGTTCTAGTCCCTGGCTCCGCACGGCCCAAATAAAAATCCCCATCCTGATTATGGCTTCGGGGGTAATCTGATGAAGAAAAATCTCAAAGGTCATTAGCACTTCAACTAGAAATTTACTCAGTGGAAACCGAAGCCCCGCCTTCATGAAGCTCTTGTAAACAACAACTTCATCTACTTCGGGCACAGGGGCAGTGTTGTCCCCTCCAGCTCTCACAATGGACATATCACGAAAATATCTCCCTTTCATAGCATCAATCTGACTCTGTTTGATGGATGACTTTCCAAAGATAGTGTGACTCAGCCGCTAGGGCCGATCTTCGGCATCTTCATTCCCACTTTCCACATCAAAGCTTTCGCTATCGCCAGAATCTTTAGATAACCCAGCTAACATTTCATTGGTAATCTTCTCTGTGTTTGTCTTTTCCATAGCCTCATAAAATCCAGCTAGAGCAGGGTCAACAATCTTCTTCTCTTCAGCCATCTAGTAGGCACTTGTTCAAATGCCGAAGCTCACAAATCAATCAAAACCTAACAGAGCAGGAAATTCCAAGCTTGTGAAAATAGCGCAAGCGATTGTGATGGCATATCGAATGCTATCAATGCAAGTTCCTATTTATATGCCCAACGCATTGCAACTTGGTGGACCCTACATGTCATTGACTTTCGCTATTCTAGCGAAGGGAAGGTGTTTTTTCGGACATTCGGCTAAAGGCCTTTGTTCACGTCGCAGTCTGAATTTGTTAAATACAAAAACAAATTAATACTGCGAGGAGCTACTGTTGGGGGCCTTCCTCTTTCGAAGGTCCTCAAAAACTTAACTAACATGTTTCTCAGTATAACAGACTGTTACAGAAAGCTTCGGCTTTGAGATGAAGGAAGGACAAACGAGCTCTGAAGCTGCGGCTGAAGGAGCTTCCGCTTAGCATGATGACGATGGTGAAAAATGGAACCGACCAAAAGGAGAAAAGACTGTTTAGTCCTCGGCAGCTTGCTTTATGGTTAAAAGAAAATGTCAAGGACATGAATGTAATTTTGCCCGGGCTGCGTCCCGTGCCTATAAATAGATGAATAGTAATATCGTACTGTTCACGCTACGTTGTAATTGTTCCCGCGTCTCCCACACTTTTGCCTTCTGTCAAGCCGAAGGTATCGATGAAATATAAAAATGATGAGCATTATATATCTATTTCTATATCGCCATTATTTATATATCTTCATTGTTTACATTATTTTGTGTTTCATGCATCCTCATTTATACTTGTTTATTGAGATGATAAAGGTATGTCCTTCACAACCTTCGTCTGAGGGCCATTATATTCGAAGGGATATAATGCGCCAAAGGACAAAGGTCCCTAATCATTAACTATTGTGTTGCTTTGTTCTTAGTGTATAGCATCTAAGAACAAGGACCAACACTTACACTTAGTAATTGCTAATAAAATTTTGACCAACTTATAAAAGCATTGCTCAGCTTCAACCATTATTTTGTGGATCAGCCTTACACTTCATATGAACTCCCACATTTGGTGAGTTCATGCACATTATTCCCCACAACTTGTTGAGCTATGATCTTTTGTGAGCTCACTCTTGCGATATATAACCCCCCCATAGGTGAAGAGCAGGTGGTCGAAGAGGAGCCACATAACGAGGAATTCGACTTGATCTATGTGGCGTCTCCCAGTCAGCTTCGTGGCTCCAGGAAAATAATAATTAGTTTGTTTTATATTTATCATCTATTTTGTAAGACTTCCGCTACGTAATAAGTACATTTATGACATTTATCTCTATGCACTCTGTTATTATATATGTTGTTCTTCCTTGCGGCACATATGAGACGCACCCGACCTTATCCCTTAAATCCGGGTGTGACACTGTAGCAGTGCCTGGCCTATAGGTATCGCCAGGGTGCCAGTGGGGGTAGCCTGACGAGTATGCGGAGTCTGTGGTGTCACCTGTGGTGTCTATTGAGCGGATCGCTGGTAGGACTGTTGCCCACCTCCAAGACAAGCTGGTGTACCCTGGGGTGGAACATAGCGAGGGCAGATGCTACTACTCCCCTATCCCTGTGTAATAACCTTCCTTTTCATCTCGCCTAGCTAAACACGTTTGTGTTCAACAGCTATAGCCTTGTCCAGAAGCCTATAGAAAGATGGGAAGGTGTGAGATACCAGCTGGTACTGGAGCGGCCCAATGAGTCCCTCCATGAAATGCTCCTACTTCCTTTCATCATCAGCAACCTTGTCTGGAGCATACCTTGACAACTGAATAAACTTATCACGGTATTCACTGACCGACATGTTGCCTTGCTTAAGTGATAAGAATTCCTTCTTTATTTTCATCAGGCTAGCAGGAATATGATAGTTTCTGAATTGTGTAGCAAACTCTGCCCAGGTAACAGTGTTGGCAGCAGCATGGGCAGCAATGTAGGAGTCCCACCAATCAGCAGCGGGGCCAGTGAGATGACCCGAAGCATATAGCACCTTCTCCTGATCAATGCATTGAGCGATATTAAGCATTTTCTCCACTGATTTCAGCCAATCAACAACATGTAGAGGATCCGGAGAGCTGGAGAACGTGGGTGACTTGTGACTCATGAATTCTCGGTGCTTGTCCTGGGGAGGAACTGGTGGTGGTGGTGGAGGTAGTGGTGGCTGTTGCTGCCTTTGCAGCTGCTCTTGTCTCATCTCCTATCACATTTCCTGTCGTTCCTGACGCATCTCCTGGCAATCTTGCCGCATCTGAGCTTCCATTTCAGTCATTGTGTTCGCCATCTGCTGCAGCATCTGCATCTGAGCAGCAACCACTGGATCTGTCCCAGCCGATGGAGGGTTTGGTGGATTCATTTTTGGTCGCGGTTGGTTAACAATCCTCCTACTAGGGTGGTTGGCAGGTAGATCGATTCCGCCTCCCTTCTTGGTATTGACCATCTGGGTTAGAAAAATATGGTAAGATAGAATTATAGATAAGATGAGTAATTACGAGACATGATCTTTTGGGAGTTTTATTCGCTCAGTAGTTTGGTGTGTCACCTACTAATACTAATACATTACCTTATGGTGGTACATGCTAGAATGCCCTGCTATACTAATTTCAGTCAATCAAAGAAGCAAAGCAAGCATTTTTCATCAGGACAAACATTCAAACACTTTAGATAGGGAAAATATGTATATATATATATATATATATTTTGTCTTAAGTCTCCTATCTTTTTAGGGAGTTTGTAGTTGTAGGATTCCAAGGTGTGAAATCCTTCTTATCTTTCTAGAGCAGAAAAGGTAAGAGTAGTCAGAGTAGAACCGCTGAAGGTGAGACAGGATCAATAAAAGTATATAAAGAATCAGAGTAAGGTAAGTAGGTAAGGGTTTTGTCTAGTTCTATCTAGGTTTCATTCTACAGTCAACATTTCCTCTAATACCACTTCTGTCACACCCGGATTTAAGGGATAAATCCGGGTGCGTCTCATATGTGCGCCAAATAAGAACATCACATATAATGATAAAGTGTTGTTGGGACTGTCTCTCGACAGCAAGGAGATCCAACACGGGTGAATGGTGATGGCAACAGGGCACTCGCGCGTGATGGCAAAAGCTCTGTTCATCTGGCCTCTCACGGGCACTGTGCGGGGGTATTTATAGGTGTCCGAGTGCACGGCGCCTTGCGTTAAGGTCGCATGTGCCCTCAGGTACCTAGTTTATCCCTAGAATATTCCCATAAAGCGGGGTTACAAGCTGTAATTACAAGTACGCCTTTACAAATTAGGCCCGTAATACAAACGCGGCCACGCAGGGCCCGTTACAATGGGCCTGATCTCATGTGGGCCTCGGAGCTGACCGCGGCCGCGCCGTGGGGAGGCGTTGCCGCAGGCCTTCGTCTGGTGCCGAATCGAGCGAAGGGTCTCCATGTTGTCTCTGGTGCCGATGAAGCGAAGGGTGTCCCTGCCTGCTTTGTCTGTCAGGGCAGGGGCTAAGCGGTGGAGACTTCGGGCGAAGGGTGGCGTTTCTGCCTTCGCTCCAACATTTGCCCTCCGAGGGACCAGTTCGACAAAGTCACCTGGTGCCGAAGACGTCGCTAGATGGCGGAGACGCTGCCCTCGCTCGAAGTGGTTCCGCGGGGGTTTTTGATGTGACCGTTGATGGACATCGTACTGTTGGACTGCGGGTTTTCCGAAGCGTCGCGCCCTGCCTATAAAGGGGGGCGGGGGACGGCGCTGTTTGCACTTTGCCTTCCGCGCTCCGTGAAAACCCTAGCCGCCCGCCGTCTTTCTGCTCCTCTTCTTCTACTGCTCCCTTTGCTTGTCGGAGATCTGGCTCGAGTGAAGCAAACCGCCCGCCGCCGCCGACGGTACGTAGCAATGCCATCCTCTTCTTCTTCCGCCGACGCCACGCCGCCGGCCGCCGCCTCGTCTGAGGAGACGTTGAGTAGCGTGATGGTGGAGGAGCTGCGCGCCGGCGACTCTGTTGATTTTGGTGTGTCACGGATGACGTCGGCCCGCGTCGAAGAGATGCAGCGCTTGGGCTACTTTGGCGGCGGAGTCGCTCGTGCTCCGGGGACGGAGGAAGTCCCCGAGCCGGAGGGTGAGTTGGTTGTTTTCGAGGCGTTCTTCGTCGCCGGTCTCCGCTTGCCTGCGCACCGGTTTGTTGGCGAAGTCCTGCGTAGATTCAACGTTCAAATTCATCAGCTGACACCGAACGCCGTGGTGGCGCTGGCGAAGTATGTCTGGGCGACGACTTCGTACGGCGGACAGCCGTCGGTTGAAGTTTTTGCGAAGAATTACTGCTTGCATTGGCAGAAGAGGGTGATTGAGGATGGAGTTGCCCAGTTTGGGTCGTGTACATTCACGCCGAAGACCGGCAAGACCACAATGCCAGTAGTGGAGTTGGTTCCGTGCGCCCGCAACAAGTGGGGCAATTGGAATGAATTTTGGTTTTACGTTGCTGAGGCTACTGTCGAAGGCCATGAAGGACTCCCCGTGTCTGAGATGTGCTCTCACTATTACTCTGCGTATCCGCCTTTTGAAGTGGCAGAAGAGGATGCAGACGAAGGGGTCCTTCGGTGTGCCGCCGGCCAGAGCAGTGGTCGTGATTTAGTTGAAGAGTTTGTGGCGTACGGGGTCTGGCCCTTGGCGCACGGCTGGACGCTGGGCGAAGTGTGCCCTCGTCAGATGCCTTTTCATGGAGGAAGGGTGGTGCGAAGTCCTGCCTTTGCACTGAACTTGCGAAATCGTGACCCGGCCGCCTTTGTGCGTGATGCGGAGGACTTGGCGGTGCGGCTCGTGGGGCGGTACGTGGCGAGGACGGAAGGCCAGCGCAGCTTTGATATTCGCGGGTCAAATGAACGTTTGAACAGGGTCTTCGAGTTAAATCAATTGCCGTACGACGGCTACCCTGGTCAAGACGAAGCGGACCGCCGTGGGAAGAAGCCGGCGGTGGAGACTGGAGGCGACCCTGCGCTGACGGCCGCCCCCTCCTCAAAAAAGAGAAAATTAGGTACTGCGATGGGAGGAATCGGGGTGTCTGATAGTTTTGCTAGAGAGTTAATGAGGACGTGTGCGGCCCCGGGGGAAAGGATGTCTTCGCCCGAGCTCCGGGAGTCTTCGGCTCGGATGCTGAGGGTTACCGGGGGCTGCTGGCCTAGAAATGTTCCTGTCCCCTGCGCGGCTGAGGAAGACTGTTTTACATCTCGTATGGCTCGTCAGTGGAGAGTTTTTCCTTACGGGCGAAATATCGGTGCTGTTGTGTGGGCAGTGATGGACAAGGATCGCCAAGGGGCGGCGCAAAAACGCCAGGCGACCGTCAGGATTCACGAGGCCCGGCCGAAAAGGCAGCGGGGGACGGCGAAGGCTGCGGCCTCCAGCGGAGGCAAGCCGCCGTTGCCGGCGAAGGCGGGCGCCTCTGCACCCAGCAAGGCGCCGGAGACAACGGCGGGCGCCGGAGTCTCCAAGCTGACGAAGGTGGTGCCACCGGCCAGCGGAGTGGCGGAGGCTTCGAAGGCGGCCCGAACGTTGCCGCCGCCGGGCAAACGCGTTGCCGACTTCGGCACGGACATTAGTGTGGAAGATTATCTTGGGGGTAAGTCACCCGGCCGCTTTTTTTTTTTTAATCGTTGACGCGTTGCAGGGTCGGACGAAGGCCGGCTTGCTATAGCTGTGCCTGCCGGGGCAATCGCGACGGCTGCGCTGTCGTCGAAGGCGAGGGGCGGGACCCTTGGCGCCGGAGGCGAGGTGTCGGCCCTCGCGTTGGTCAGAGACGAGGCTGGCGCGGCGACCCGCCGGCTGAAAGGAGTGACGGATGCGCTGAGTCAGGCGACGGAGGCGCTGAGTCAGGTCCGCGGAGCTTTTTTTTTTTTTTACGGCCAAGGCCTTACGTGTGCTCTGCAGGTGGCTGACTTCACCAGCCGTACTGCGTCGGGGGCACTTACGGCAGCCTTATCTGCCGAAGTCGAGGGACTTCGGACGCAACATGCTGACGCTGTCCGTGAGAAGTCTGCCTCCGACAGCAAGTGTCGTAAACTGGCGGACAAGGTGGCCGCCCTGGAGGAGGAAAAGGCTGACCTCCGGCGCCAGCTGGCGGGGGAGAGGAGGGAGACCAACGAGGCCATCGCCAAGGAGCAGGCCGCGCAGGCGGAGGCTAGGCTGGCACGGGCGGAAGCCAATCTTGCCAAGGATCTCGCCGAAGACCTGCGGGGGCGGCTCACCGCTCTGGAGAGCCGCGCGAAGGGGGCCGAAGCCGCGGTGCGAACGGAGGCCGAACGGACGCGCACACAGCTTATGGCCACATATCGCGAGCTGGGTGCGCGGACCGGTGACTTCGCGGTGCCGGAGCGAGAGGCCGGGCTTCGCTGTTTGGAATGGGTGCAAGAGGAGCTGCGGGAGCTCCCCACCGTCCTGGGGGGATTAATGTCGTTCGCCTCCCTGGTCACCTGCGAGGGGGCCATGAACGCACTCTCTCGCGAAGGGTGCCGGCACTATGAGGCCTTCGACCAGGCAGATGAAGATTTTGGGCGAGACATCTATAAGGTCGAAGACCCCGTGGTGAAGGAGTCCGCCGGCGCCCTCTATGACCGGATGTGGGGTCTGTATGGTGGTGAAGTGGTCAGGGAGCGGGCCGAGGCTGCGAGGGCTCAGGTAACGTTGTCGTTTGTTCTGCGTTTGCTGAATGTGGTCTGTGCGTGTGTTTGCTGACTTTTTGTATGTTTTGTTTTAGGCGGAGCGAGGCGAGCGGGTGGACGACTTCGGAGCACTGAACGACGCCCTGCCTGACCCGGAGCCGACCCCGGAGACCATGGAGGACGCACCAGGCGCCCCCACATCTGCTGCGACAGTGGAAGACCTGCCCCTGAAGGTGGCCGAAGTCGCTCCCGATGCCCTCGCAGCAGCTGCGCCGACCGTCGAAGATCCGGCGGCGGAGGCGGTGGAAACAATGGCGGAGGTGGCAGCGGAGCCAACGGTGGAGGCCCCCGCAGCGTCAGGGCCCTCGCATGTGGCATAGTGGTTGTTTAGGGTTGAGGATTTTTGGATGTTGTACTGAATTTTGGTTGCTGCGCAGGTTCAAGATTTTGGGCCTGCGCACGCAACCGCTGCTACTGAGTTTTTGGCGGCTTCGACCGCGGAAGGTGGTAATGAATATAGTGGGTCTGCATCTGAGTTTTTGGATTTTGCCGACTCCGGGAGCTCGGTTGAGTGGACTGAGGAGTCGTCGGAGGAGAATTTGGATTATTTTGCGGCTTTGGACGTGGCTGCGGCGGAGGCTTCGCCACACGCCGCGGACGCGTCGGACGTGCCAGGCCCTAGCACTGGGCGCCGTCGACGAAGGGCGGTTGCAAAACGTAGGGTTAGCGCGGAGGAGCGGGCTCTGCTTCGTGTGAGTGGGGCTGGTCGGCAGGAACTGTTGTCCCTGCCGACCACCGAGGGTGTAGGTGAAGGGGAACTGCGAAGGCTTTTTGCGGGTGAGGAGCTCAGGATAATGCTATTTAATTATAGGGAGATGGGAATTATTCCTAAGGTTGAGCCGATGTAGAGTGTGATGCCCTCGCTTGTGTACGTCGAGGCTTGTATGGCGGAATTGTGTGCCCTCGCGTGCATGTGTGTGTGCGAAGGCGTTTTGTACTTACTGATTTGTTTTGCTGCGCTGTGTTGGCTTGATTATAGTTGGTCTTGGTGTGGATGGTTTGATGTTGTCGTTTCGGCCGTTGTTGTGCTAGTCCAGGTGTACCCTTAGGTGTCTTCTGCATAGATAGTCTTCGGTTTTTTCGCACTTGTTGTGCTGATCCGGCTGCGCTTTTAAGCGACTTCTGCACGGATAGCCTTCGCGATAGACTCAGATTTTTTCCGCACTTGTTGTGCTAATCCGGCTGCACCCTTAGGCGACTTTTGCGCGGATAGTCTTCGCGATAGACTTAGATTTTTTTCGCACTTGTTGTGCTAATCCGGCTGCACCCATAGGCGACTTTTGCGCGGATAGTCTTCGCGATAGACTTAGATTTTTTTCGCACTTGTTGTGCTAATCCGGCTGCACCCTTAGGCGACTTTTGCGCGGATAGTCTTCGCGATAGACTTAGATTTTTTTTCGCACTTGTTGTGCTAATCCAGCTGCACCCGTAGGCGACTTTTGCGCGGATAGCCTTCGCGATAGACTTAGATTTTTTTCGCACTTGTTGTGCTAATCCGGCTGCACCCTTAGGCGACTTTTGCGCGGATAGTCTTCGCGATAGACTTAGATTTTTTTCGCACTTGTTGTGCTAATCCGGCTGCACCCTTAGGCGACTTTTGCGCGGATAGTCTTCGCGATAGACTTAGATTTTTTTTCGCACTTGTTGTGCTAATCCGGCTGCACCCTTAGGCGACTTTTGCGCGGATAGTCTTCGCGATAGACTTAGATTTTTTTTCGCACTTGGTGTGCTAATCCGGCTGCACCCTTAGGCGACTTTTGCGCGGATAGTCTTCGCGATAGACTTAGATTTTTTTTTCGCACTTGTTGTGCTAATCCGGCTGCACCCTTAGGCAACTTTTGCGCGGATAGTCTTCGCGATAGACTTAGATTTTTTTTCGCACTTGTTGTGCTAATCCGGCTGCACCCGTAGGCGACTTTTGCGCGGATAGCCTTCGCGATAGACTTAGATTTTTTTCGCACTTGTTGTGCTAATCCGGCTGCACCCTTAGGCGACTTTTGCGCGGATAGTCTTCGCGATAGACTTAGATTTTTTTCGCACTTGTTGTGCTAATCCGGCTGCACCCTTAGGCGACTTTTGCGCGGATAGTCTTCGCGATAGACTTAGATTTTTTTTCGCACTTGTTGTGCTAATCCGGCTGCACCCTTAGGCGACTTTTGCGCGGATAGTCGCACGCGAGGGTAGCTAGCGCTTAGCCTCGCGGTGACCTCGTGGTGGTCGAATGTCGAAGACCGTCATCGCGGTCTTTTTCGACGCATGTCTTTTTGCGGGGGATTTTTTACGCATATATTACATGGCTCCGCCTCGTTAAAAACCAGATTGAAGCTGAGTCGTGCTGCATATCTGTGCTTGACCCCGACTGGTGAGGTTATGATTGCGGCGACGCCTGCCCCCGCATGGCACCATGCGCCGTCGCAGTGGATCGTCCAGACCTTCTCTGTGGTCGGGTCCGGCTGTGTTACTGGCCCGGTCCAGTCGACGACGAAGTCTGCCAGGACTTGTGACTTGATGGCTGTCCTGGGCTCGAAGCTGATGTGGTAGCTGGAGAGTTCGGCTGCCCACTTGGCGATCCTCACCGATGCCTCCGGGTTTCTAAACAGTTCGCCGAGCCCCCTGTCTGAGGTGACGCGGACCTTGAATGCTTCAAAATAATGGCGCAGCTTGCGCGAGGACATAACGACTGCGTAGGCGATCTTCTCCAGCTCTGTCATGTTGCATTTGGACGGTGTCAGGACCTCGGAGACGTAATAAACAGGGCACTGTCTGACAGCGCCTTCGACTGTCTGCTCCTGCACTAGTGCCGCGCTGACCAGGCGAAGACATCTTTATTCTTGGCCAGGCAGCAGAGGAGCTTCTCTTCTTCATGCGAAGTAAGGTCTTCGCTGATAGTGACTGTCTGCTTGGGCGTGGCCTGATCGAGGGGGACAATCTTGGTCCCATCCTGACTCTGCAACTGAGCCCTGTCGTGCTGCTTGTCAGTTGGGCTGGCGGGCGCAGGGACCTCGCACTGTGTCGTGAGACAGTGCACGTTCCTCTGCCCGGGCACGAAGTCCCGCTCTATGTTGCGCGCTGTTTGCTGGTCACCGCGGACTGTAATTACGCCTAGCGGGCCTGGTATCTTCATGCACAAATACAGTCCGTGGATGGCAGCTTCAAACTTATTGATGGAGCCCCGTCCCATGATGGCGTTGTATGGATATACCATATCCACAATGTCAAAAGTCACTTGCTCACTTCGGGCATTGGGTGCTACACCGAAGGAGAGGGGCAACTCTATTTTGCCGACGGGGAAGGTGCCTTTGCCGCCGAAGCCATACAACGGGTTGTCCGAAGGCTTAAGCAGGCTGTGGCTGATGCCCATGCGATCGAAGGCGTGGAGGAAGATGATGTCTGCCTGGCTGCCGTTGTCAACGAGGACCTTGTGTAGGTCCCAGCCTGCCACGCTGCAATTGATGACCATGGCATCGCAGTGGGGGGCGCTGCGCAAATCGACGTCCCGTGCGTCGAAGGTGAGCGGTACGTGGGACCACTTTGTCTGTACAACTGGGCCCGTGACGGCTACATGGTTTATGCTGCGGTAGTGGTCCCGCTTCTGCCGCTTGGTGTCGAAGTCGGTGCTGGACCCCCCGGTTATCATATGAATGACTCCGCGATAAGGTTGATCGGCGAAGTCCTCCTGCTTTGGGGCGTTGGGGATGTTTTGTTGTTGCTGGTGTGGTGGTGGAGGCGGAGGATGTACGATTTGTACTTCCTGATGATGTTGGTAAGCGTGGTGCGGTGGATGCGGGGCGGGAGCGTGGATATATGGTGGAGGGGGTGGCTGGTAGTTATGCGCGACAATTCTGGGGTTGTCGGCTGGCTGCACCCTCGCCATTCTGTCTCTGGTGGCCTTCACTTCGGGGCAGTCTTTGGTTGGGTGGGCGCAGTCTTCGCCATGGAAAAGGCAGTTAAATCGGCGCGGTGGAGGGGGTGACTGCGCACGCCCTCGGCCCCTGCCGCGAGTTCCACTTCCGCGGCCCTGGGGGGGGGGTATTCCTGGCGGCGAAGGGGGTCAGCGGCCGGCTGCTGGTTGGCAATGTTGTGCACTTGTGGCTGACCGCGGCCATCTCGACCGGAGTCTGGTTGCGGAGTTCTTGTCCACGTGCGGCTGGACTGTGGAGCGTCTTTTGGCTTCCGCTGGGACTCAATCTTGCGCTGGTGGAGCTCCTCGGATCTGGCATACTTTTCAAACAGCTGGTACAACTCTTGGAGGTTCTTCGGCGGGTCTCTGATGCAGTGGCTGTAAAGGACGCCAGCGCGAAGACCACTGATAGCATAGTGGATGGCAATCTGGTCATCGACTGAGGGTAGCTGTGACTTGAGTGTCAGGAATTTGCGGTAATATTCCCTCAGGGTCTCCCTCTCTAGCTGCTTGCAGAGCGAGAGCTCGGCCAGGGCGTCGGTGTCCGGGCGGTACCCTTGGAAGTTGAGGAGGAACTTGTCCCGGAGACTTCTCCAGGAATCGATGGACAGCGGAGGCAACCTGGTGAACCAGGTGAGTGCGGGGCCCTCGAGGGCGATGATGAAGGACTTCGCCATTGTGGCGTCGTCCCCCCCGGACGATGCGACGGCGACCTGGTAACTCATTATGTATTGAGCCGGGTCGGTGCTGCCGTTGTACTTGGGGTAGGTCCCAGCCCGGAAGTTAGCTGGCCACGGCGTCACTTGCAGGTGAGGCGCCAGGGGACTTCGCTCATCGAGATAATTGACCCCTTGGAATGGCGCGGCGTGCGGGAAAGTGAAGTCTCGCTGGGGTAAACGCGGGTCCTCCGGTTGCGCGCGGTGTTGCAGGGGTGGCTCATGCTGCAGGCCGGGGTGGCCTTCGCGCGTGTCTTCGTTTTGTGCGCGCTGCTGGAGGGATGACTCGTGCTGCGGGCCGAGGTGGCCTTCGCGCTGCATCAGCGCGATCTCCCGCTCGAGTTCCTGGGCCTTGTGCTCTTCGTCGCGTATCATCTGCCGCACTTTGGCGAGTGCGGACACACGCTGGCGCTTGGCCTCCAATATCTCCTTCTGCCTCTGGAGGTTGCGGTTCTTGAGGCGCAGAGCGCGCAGCTGTAGCTGTTCTTCTGCGGAGATGCCGAGGACCTCACCGTCCTCGGCGAGGTCCGCGCCCTCCGGTGGTGCGAAGCCTGAGGGAGGTGCGAAGCCTGGGGGAGGTGCGAAGCCTGAGGGAGGTGCGAAGCCTGAGGGTTGTCCCTCAGGGTCGTAGGTGCGGAGGGTGTCGTCTTCAGTGGCCTCTTGGTGGGTGGATTGGGTGAGGGCGAGGGCCTTGCCCTTTCTTGCGGCGAGCAGTGCTGCCTTCGCAGCCTCGTCAGCCTTCGGGTTAGCTCTCTTGGGTGCCATCGCGGGTGGTTGTCTCGTAGCACGAACGGTGGGCGCCAAATGTTGGGACTGTCTCTCGACAGCAAGGAGATCCAACACGGGTGAATGGTGATGGCAACAGGGCACTCGCGCGTGATGGCAAAAGCTCTGTTCATCTGGCCTCTCACGGGCACTGTGCGGGGGTATTTATAGGTGTCCAAGTGCACGGCGCCTTGCGTTAAGGTCGCATGTGCCCTCAGGTACCTAGTTTATCCCTAGAATATTCCCATAAAGCGGGGTTACAAGCTGTAATTACAAGTACGCCTTTACAAATTAGGCCCGTAATACAAACGCGGCCACGCAGGGCCCGTTACAATGGGCCTGATCTCATGTGGGCCTCGGAGCTGACCGCGGCCGCGCCGTGGGGAGGCGTTGCCGCAGGCCTTCGTCTGGTGCCGAATCGAGCGAAGGGTCTCCATGTTGTCTCTGGTGCCGATGAAGCGAAGGGTGTCCCTGCCTGCTTTGTCTGTCAGGGCAGGGGCTAAGCGGTGGAGACTTCGGGCGAAGGGTGGCGTTTCTGCCTTCGCTCCAACAAGTGTATAGAAATAAATGTCACAAATATCATTATTACATAGCGGAAGTCTTACAAAAATAAATGAGAATAATAAAGCAAACTAAGTATTATTCCTTGGCGCCATAAAGCTGACTGGGAGACGCCACCTAGATAAGCTCATACTCCTTGTTGTAGGTCTCCTTATGGACCACATGTTCTTCTCCTGTGGGGGGCATTGCTTTTAATAAGTTGGTCAATTTTATTAGCAGTTACTAAATGTAAGTGTATACCAACCCAAAGTAATAGTAGACCAAATTTAATAATAAACCACAATGTAATGCAAATGACAAATTAAATTTACTTCCATAAATTAATCATGTGTGTCCGAGCTGCTCATGACCATGAGAACGTCTGATATACCAGTTTTACACTCTGCAGAGGTTCCGCATCTTTACCCACAAGTCGTGTTACCCATTTTCCATGGGATCGTGACTTCCCATTCATCTCTACCGAGGAGACAAGGCAGGGTAGCACTACGAGGCCTTTCCAAAGTTCCACTAGTTCGGGAAAACCCACTACGGATTCAGGAAGAAGGAAGCATAGGAATCCCCCGTCCGGAAAGCCAGGCAATCCTACCAGAGAACCTCCCTATACTCTACAGTGAAGCCTCCCCGCTTGCCCCTTTCAGGTAAGGTAATCTCTTCCTAGTTTTTCTAATTGCTTGGCCAAGGGTGTCCCATTCCACCCTTGTGGTAGCACTGTTTTCCCGGGTGGTTCTCCATGTTCTTATTAACATAGTAATATTATTATGAACAGTAAATAATCAATAGTAATAATAAAGAATGATCATGTGTCAAATTTATCTCAACACCCAAAACCACATATAGCAATAGCAAGACTATTCGAAAGTTCAGTGGTGATCAAGGCATAAGGTAAAGTAGACTAGGGTGACCTATTGAGTCCCATCAAAATTAAGCCTAAACATGCCATAGTGATTAAAGAGAACATTATTGGGTAAATAAAAGTGGTCAAGGGCACAACTTGCCTTCAACGAACTCCTGCTCAGAATTATCCACCCGCTGAACACCTAGGTCCTCAGTGGCTTGCTCGTCTACTCGTAACAATACAAACAAATATGGTACAAGAGAAATTAACATCACACCAAACATGATATCATACTGCATAATAATATTCTACGCATCGCAATGAGATCATAGGTTCGAGAATCACTAAATTCGGTGCTACGGTTATTAAGTTACGATTTTATGAAGTTATTAAGTGGTTGATATAGATTAAGCCAAATGAACAGTTTTAATCTATGTTTCATGAATAAACAGAGTTACCAGGTGATAAACAATATTAAAACAAAATTAATGCAACTAGAATGAGTCAAAAAGGAAGTAAAATGAATTAGTTATGCATTAAGCAAGTTTTTAGAATTATTTGCATGCTAAAATTCATTTTCTATAATTTTTAATTCCACTTTCCAGTTCTCGGGTTATGAATCGGTATGCGCTCACAGCGGTCAGATTAAAGATCAACGGCTCAAATTTAATACGATGAAGGGGTATCGTTTGATCATATCAGAGCCGTAGATCAAGGGTTTAGCGGAGTAGATTTTAAACACTCGAGACATGACTGTACTCGTCCGATCTAGATCAGACGACACAGATTGAATATGATGAAGCGTTTCCGCCACCTAATCCGAGCCAATCGCGGCAAGATCTACAGTCCGAACCATCACCGATCCCATATAATCTCATCCATCCACTACGTAATGGACGGCAAGCAGCTATCGCCTTCTCCCACGGTGGCTGAACGCGTGACCGCCCTTCTCCACGGTGGGGCTTGCCGGCGAGCAGCCCAAAACAGTACTAATGGCACTCCCTTGACCAGGCTAAGGCTATAGATGTACTGCGGATTATGAATTAGATGTTGTTGCAATTACCGTTGATTATCATAGGGAATTGTCACAGAACCTCCCAAGTTATCGGGCCCACATGCACCTGTCCTCGTCCCAAGGACCTCAGACGGCTATACATGTGCACCAAACAACTTAATAGGATCTATCTGAGTGTCACAAGGACCTCGGATAAATGACTTACCACCAAGATCGCAAGATTAAGTAAACACAAATCACACACCAACATTTGCAGCGGAAATTCTATATTACAAAATGGTTACAAGTTACAACATTTACAAGTTATAACAAGATTACAATGGATATCATCAGAGTTGATTACAATAGCAAGTGATTCAAAAGAGATTACAATTTGAATGTGTAAAACATTTATAAGTTTTAAAATACATGCTAGCTTAAGTGACAATCCTCAATAAGGAAACTATAGAAGGGATATACTTATATAAGAAGGCCGAGCCCACCAGCACTTAGCACCAATCACAATCGAAGTGACTCGTAACCTGCAGCAACAATGGGAATAAAACCCTTAGTACGCAATTACTCAGCAAGACTTACCAGACTAAAGAAAAGACTCTCAAGGGTATGCTGGTTTGTTGGGAATCAAGGTAAAGCTTATCAAATTTCAAAGACCCATTTTGCAAAAGAGCTTATTAGTAGTGGATCCTTATGCCAAACTTTTACTTCACAAGTTAATTACTTTTCCTGAATTCAGATTTGCCTAATCTAGAGCATTCACTTGTCCTACACTAGCTTCATTTTAGCAGCTTTAGTTTCACTTGTTAACTATGATGCAGGGCAGTGATCTAGTCTTCATATCTGAGAAGTAATAGCGATTACCCAGCTGGGGATTTCCAACCGCACGACATATGTAGCACTTAACCCTTGCATATGTCAACTCGCCCCGGGTTTCTCAAGACCAGAACGGGTCATCGCCAACCGAGAGCTCGGTACCCCACCATCCAGCCTCTTGTCAGGTGAATACATGATACTCTCGCCATCTCTCCACTCCCATTGCGGGCCGGCCTTTCTGGTATTGGTGCAGCCGAGGCTAAGCTTACCCATGACGAGGCATGTGGCCAATTAAAGGGTCCTAGATCAGCAAGCCTACTTTTGTTGCGGTCCTTAAATGACACAGACGAGCGACCTTTCCTGCTCAACATCTGGTCTCAATATATTATTTCCTTCCCAAAACCATGTACCTGATAGAGGTACCCTACTTGAATGATGAATTCATCACTGCAGATGATGCTCTCACCATTACAAGTCCTTTTTCATAAAACAACCCATACCCAGTGTTACACAACATTATTTTTAAAAGAAACAACTTTTAGTTCTCTAGGCAGGGCTAAGCCTCATTAGTTCTCTTGATAAAACATGTATCAAGGAAGATAATCAAATTCCAAGGAATGGTAATGCATCAATTGTTTATTCACACAACTCCTATCACCTAATGCAGCAGATAAGTGATAAAAGTCTTTAAAACAGAAGGAGGTGGCAAATGCACTGGGGCTTGCCTGGGATAAACACTACGTTAGTGTTTGTTAGATGAAGACCACTTGGTGACCAGCCTTTTATGTTGGCACTTGTTCAGTCTGTCCATCTTCAAGTTAATCCACCAGCACCACCTCATGGAATAGCCCAACCGTTGCATCATCTTGGGGTTGACTCGGCTCTTGTCCTCCATATCTCGTGATTAATTAACGTACCTAAATGAAATGCATAATGTGCATGTATGAATATAAGAAGTAGAAACAAGACTAAATAATCTGTCACAGAAGTGAATTAAACACTTAATGACGAGGCATTACCACACTTTATCAGCAACCGCTAGTTATCGACATATGGCTAAATGCAATAATTACGCTTTTCTAGATTAACTGGACCTAATGCAAACATGACGAAATAGTAACCTATACACTAACTATAATACTCGCATTTTTCCTGCTGAACCAAATTTAACACAAGCATCAAGGAAAATAAATTAAGCATACGCTTTATTTAAGTTCTATATTTCCTTACGTAGAGTCTATACTGAAAGATGAATTAAACCTAGACTCATTATTCCGAGACTTGTAAACCTCTACCAATAATAGATATAATCTACTAAATTTGAAACCACTCTTCGAGATGACAAGAATCATACGTTAACTAATCAAGGTATAACATTTTCTAATCCAGCGAATAAGCACTATCAATCAACAAATAATTCCATGAAACTGTATTTACAATAACCTAAATACTTAGAGCATTTAAGTGCATTACCCATAAGCAGATTCTAGGTTTCAATAGCGACCGATTTAGCGATGTTACTAGCTTCCCGAAAATTGGGTGGCACCAATATTCCTCCAAAATACTTAGCCAACTACAACATACAGAGCGACCACGATAACTGTACAATCATGTCATCACATGCAACAAGACATTTTGTCAAACATCTGATATAACTATTACACATCTTTGCATCAAACAAGATAATCATAGCGACCAACCTAGTTAACCAACTAACAGAAACAACGGATTGACTCCAATGCAATCAATTTAACACGTGCAGATTTTTCTGGACAGCACTCAGTAGTCAGTTGTTTTGCTCCTAACTCACAAGATATTAATCCAAAAATAGTGAACTTGAACTTTTTGGAAAGTTTATGAAGTCCGCTACAACTTTTGTATTATCATCACAACATGATTCGACTTTTAGAAAGGTCAAACAGTGCTAAACATAAATTTTGTCCAGATTTGGACAAAATTTGACTCTTCACTCCAAAAATTCATAATTGTAGTCTCAGGCATCCAAAACAGTTGATCCTAGACTTTCTAGAAAGCTAATAGAATTGTCTATAATTCATTTATAAACATCCCAAGTTAATTCAATACATATCAAGGTCAAAAGACATGATAAAGACCCTGTTGTCCAAATTTGGACAGATTCAACAAGGATCGAGTAAAGGGGCGATGGCTGGGCGAACATGCCAGGAACCTAGCAGGGGCATCGAGTAAAGGGGCTGGCATCCAGGGAACCATGGAAAAGCTCGTCTAGGGCTTGAGGGAGGAGAGCAGAGGGCTACTGGCGAGCTGGACTGAGGGCAGGCACCATGGAGAAGGGCGGCTGGTAGAGGGGCTAGGAAAGATGGCGTGAGGGAGATGGGGATCGGCTGGGGCGGTGGCTAAAGAAGGAGTTGGTCGCCTAGGTGATGATGGGCACGGGCAGGGAGCCGAGATGGTGAGGGCGGTCATCTTGGTATTGGCTGCTCGAGGAGAGGATAAAGGAACATGGAGAAATGAGCGATGGGTTCACCAAGGAATGCCATGGCGCTAGTAAATTTGACGAGGAGAGAGAGAGAGAGCGGTGATGGAGAATAAGTGAGAGCGCTGGCAAGGATAAGGAGTACAGGAATTTTCCTTGTGCATGTACGTAATGTGATCATGGAGATAAGAACGGTGAGAAGATGAGGTTGATCACAGACTTGTGATAGGAACGGCTGGTGGAGAAATATCCCATGAGTCGGCTTGCGTATGACGAGCGAGAGGGAGCAGAAATATTCTAGGCCTTGGCTATACGGCAAGGAGAAAGTTAAGGCTAGAGAAAATGAGGTGATGGGATAAGAAGCTGCTAGTAAATAAGCCCATCAGCCAACAACTAGAGAAAAAGATTTTTCCTTCTCCAATTTTTGTTACAAAAGACTACACAAATAATTTAGTTATCAGATTAAGTCTGCGCGAGATGTAAATCGGACGAAACAAAAGATATTAGTCAAACTAATATAGACTACGTGTAACACCCCTGGTGTTACTGCCACTAAAACTCGAGCATGACATCATAAGCATGGGCATATCATGTGTTTGTTACACCTAGAATGCATTCACTAGGCAAAAATTTCAAACAAGTTGTGTGGATATGACTGGTTGTGGGAAAAAACCCTAGAATATGGTACTTAACCCTAAACTGGACTCAGAAGAGTAAACAAAGCCTAATAAGAGAAAACTTCAAAACTCATTAGAAATAGTCATAAAATGTCACCATGAATAGACTTAAGTGGCATCCAAAGCCTAGAAGTACTAGAAACCCTAAATAGACCCCTGGAAAACCCTGGAATGAAACCCTAGGGGGTTATCTGTAAAAGTGTGCACATTTTGGACCTAAGTACAAAAACCATGGAAATAAGGTATCTTATGTCATATGGTTCACATCTTTGGAGATTTGCAAATGAAACCCTAAGTTTTGGGCTTATTTGTAAAAAACCACATTTGTACTCTAATGGCTAAGTCTAAATTTCAGTGGTATAGAGTCAACTTTGAAGCCCTATATCTTCCAAATTATGAAGGTTTTGCCCTAGGTCAACACATCAAGTTTGTAGAGCTATCATAGGAGAACAAGTTTGATTAAGTGACTGATCACTGGTGCTGAGTAGAAATTGGAGATAAATAAGGATGAAGTTGTGATGTCAGGAGTAAGTTGGGCAAATCTGAAAATTAGGTTCAGAAAGATATGGCCCCAATGAAATGCAATCGATTTGAGAGCACAAAACCTGAAAATCTGTATAGAATTGAACCATGAACCTTATAGTAAACTTAAAGACTGTTGTTTGGTGAACAAGTTTTATTAATGAAGATCACCCTGTTCTTAACATGAATTAGGAGATCGAGAGGCTGGAAGGTGGTCGGTTCAGGAAAATGCTGAAGATCAAAACTCTATAAATATCTAAAGAACGTGGGTAAAAGATCTGAGGCACTGTTGAACCAGATGTGCTCGAGTGATCTGGTGAAGAGGATTTGATCGTGGAGAGATAACTTCGGACATGGCATCATCCCGCGAACCCAATCGTGCGTAGCTGGAGAAATTCCACCGGCGGTCGCCGTGGCTCGGTCACTTCCACTGCAGTGTCACCCATGCCTCGTTTTCCCCTTACTATACCTCTTCTATACGTGGTAGCCATGCGTGAACAAAGCATTCCGCGATCGCTGATCGTTAGCCAGACCGCCGTGGCTATAAATAGCGCCATGGACCACGGCGAGGTATTCACATCTCCACTAGTAAGCTCAGTTGAAGCCCAAATTTGTGGGATCCTCTCCACCTCTCCCAAAATTGGTTGTGCACAGTCAAACCATAGTCCTTTACGGCCGTGTAGCCCCAATCTCATCTCCTAATTCCATCCAGAACCGTCGCGACACCGTTTTCCCCCTTTTCTATCACCGGCAAGCAAAAATCCTCCACGCCCCATGCCAGCTACCTCCAGGTCTGCTCCTACTTGTTTTAATCATGTTTCAGTTCCTATATACACTCGTGATACTCATCGGCTCCGCCCTTTTTTCTTGGCCACGCTCAATCGCCCGAAACACATGAACTTGTGTTTGGTATTTCCCGCCACCGTCGTCAAACTAAGCCAGAGCCATAACCACTCGATTAAAGCTCGTTCTAGGGTTATCTTATGTCCGTAATCCTTTCCTAGTAATTAAATTGGGCAGCCACCACCGATCTTGGCCGGTCCGTGCAGCAGGATCATCGATGGTGAGCACGCCGTGGATTTGGACCTATTCGAAAAAGAAATAGAACTAGAGGGGCATTTATGTATAATGTCAGTGACCCTAGAAATGGTCCCGGGAACGCTTTCCAAGTTATTTGAAATAGCGAGGGCCTTTTTGCAAATCCGGCACCGTGGGCGTGGACGCGCGCGGGTTCTCCCCGTCTACAGGTCGGTTGGGCTGAATTCAACCCAACACTATTCATTGCTTTTCCTTTTCTTTTTCTGCCAGGGTTAAAGAATTTCTAGAAAGCTGTAGAAAAATGCTAAAAATACCATACCAATTTTGCTAGAATTCTAATTTCTTATAGTATTTAATAAAAATAGTTTCCTGATTTTTAGTTCCAATAGGGAATTTTGGGGCATTTAAAATAGCCAAAATCCATACTTCTGGAATTTTTGTAAGACCCAAAATTAGTAGGAAAAAAAATAATATAAACAAAGTATCATAATGCTTTGGAAATTAGGAAAATAAGAAAAAGATGAGAAAAAGGGATTTTTCTTTAAAGGAAACCATTTATACATCCCATGAAATAAGTAACAAGGAGAATAAAACTTAAATTAGTAATATTAAAATAGTATGGTTCATATTCACCTTTGGGTTTCAATTGATATATTTGAAAAATCTGGAAACAAATAGAAGTATAAATTTGAATTTGGAATAGAAAATAGAAAATAAATGGGAAGGGAAGAAAAGAGAAGTAATATGAAAACATGAGTAATATATTTGAACAAATATTCTCAAACCAAATACTTTTAATTGCACCAAAATAAACCAGTTACAAGTTTGAATTGAATTGGTATTTTAAATTTGAATTTGTGAAAGAATAGAAAGGAAAAATAAAAAGAAAAAGACTAAAGACCTTACCTGGGCTGCCAACCTGGATTTCGGCCCATCTACTGTTCTTCCCCGTGCGGCCCAAGTCTCCAACCGGCGCCGACAGGCGGGACCACCTTGTCAGCCGCACGACCCAAGCCCGGTTCTTCTCGCTTTGCTCTGGCTTACGTGTGGACCCCTGTGTCAGTCGCGCTCCATCACTAACATGTGGGGCCCACTGGCCGGTCTCGCCTCCCCGCGCCCTCTCGCACTCGTTCCACTGGCATGTGGTCCCGCGTGGTCAGCGTGTTCTTCTCAATGGATCTCGCCGGTGTTGGCACGTTCGCGCCGCCCAAGTCGCCGCGATGATCGGGGAGGCCGTTCCCGACCTCAACTCGTGAGTCCGTGCTCAGCCAGCATATAAACCCGCACCGAATCCCGGTTTCGTTCGCCCTGTCCTCGCGCTTGAACACGACTCGCGAGCTCGCCCTCTAGTTTTGGAAGCCGCCGCCGAGGATAGCCGTCGTTGGGGGGTCTCGGCTCTCGAAATCGGGTCGTGGAGTGTCGTCTTCACCTGGGGAAGCCGTCTGTGCCCTCGATTTGGGTCGAACGCCGCCAAGACTCGAGCAATCGCTCGTCGCACTTCGATTCTCCGCCGTGGGCCGCGCGACACCGTGGCCAGCCGCGGTCATCGCTTCAATCACTGGTACGTCAACTCCTTGTTGTTCGTTAGGGCCCGGACATCGTCTAGCGCCGTTTAATTTGAATTTGGGGTGGTGGGGCGCCGGATTGAGTTCCCTCCGGCGGGGTCGCCGCCGCGCGCGTGTTCCTGGGTGCTCGGGTGTTCGCGTGGGAGAAGAAGGGCTCGTGGCCGTTGATCTTCTGCGCAACGGTCGAGATCAGACAGCCGCGCACCCGTTCGTGCAATTGAATCGTGACCATAGATCTACGATCCCTCGGCTAGGATGAGATTTGGCTTCATTAAACAAGGACCGTAGATCTCGGATCGTAGGGTCAGCAGAGCGTACCGGTTCACTTAAGTCGGGTTCTGATCTGGGCCCTGGATTTCTAATCCGACGGCCTATATCACCCCATACCCTTTCGCGTAGCACATCTTACAAAAGAATCCTCGTATTATTGATGAATCAACCCGCCATCCTGAGTCACTATTCCCTGTGTCTCGGGAATCTTGCGCCGAGCCCCCTGCGCTTCTGTTTAATTGAGGCGCAGTCCAGTGGATAGGAAAATCATAGAAAATGATTTAGAAAATGATTTTTAGTGTTAAAATAAATCCAGAAACTTATTTAATTCATAACTAATTCATTTTAGCTCCTTTTTGACCCATTCCAGTTGCAATAATTTTGTTTTAATATTATTTATCACCTAGTACCTTTGTTTAGCCATGAAACTTAAACTAAAATTATTCACTTGATCTATTCTACACCAAGCACTAAATAACTCTAGAAAATCCATAACTTAAAATCTATAACTCCAAAATTAATAATTTCTGTTCCTGTGATCTTATTTCAATATGTAGATCATTATTATGTATTTTGCATATATGTTTGGTGTAATGTTAATTTTGCCTATACTATGTTTGTTTGAATTGCTACGACTAGCAGTGAGGTCACGAGTCACCTGAAGATCATCCTGGTACCTGGAATCTCAAGTCCCAGGCAAGTTGTGCCCTTGATCACTTTTTACCCAATAATGTTCTTTAATATCAATTATCCATGCATAGGTTAATTTTGATGGGACCCAATAGGTTACCCTAGTTTGTTTATCTCATTACCTTGTTTACCCCTGAATCACTTGGGTAGGTTGCTATTGCTTTATATGGTTTTGGGATAATCATTTATTACCTCTATGTTCCAATTCTTGTTGTTATTCTGTTTATGTTCATGTTGATATCATTAATGTTAATTGGAACATAGAGCTTAACTTGAGTAACACGTGCCACCACAAGGGAGGGATGGGACCCCTTGGCTGATTAATTAGGAAAGCTAGTGGAAGACTACCTTACCCGAAAGGGGCAAGGGCAGTAGGGGAGTGGTCAGTGTAGGGAGGCCCTCGGGAGGATTTTGCTGCGATGGCGGTCCTGCAAGGGATTCCTGCATTGGAACTTCCTATAAACTGTAGCGGGTTTTCGGAAGCTAGTGGAACTTTGTAAAGGCCTCGTAGTGGATCCCTAGCCATTCACCTCGGTAGTGTCTAAGGGCCTTGCAAACCCTGGCGACATGGGATACACGACTTGTGGGTAAAGGGTACAACCTCTGCAGAGTGTAAAACTGGTATACTAGCCGAGCTCACGGTCATGAGCAGCTCAGGACTCTCTGATGTTTAAATTATGGAACTTAAACTCAATTTGTCATATGCATTGCATCGCAGGTGAAGTTGTTACCTTTGTTCTACTATTTAACTGGGTTGGTATTTACTTATACTTAGTAACTGCTAATAAAATTTTGACCAACTTTAAAAGCAATGCTCAGCTCTAACCATCTTCTTTGGTAAGCCTTACACTTCACATGAGCTCCCACCTTTGGCGAGTTCATACACATTATTCCCCACAACTTGTTGAGCGATGAACGTATGTGAGCTCACTCTTGCTGTCTCACACACCCCACAGGTCAAGAACAGGTACTGCAGGATGAGGCGCTTGGAGGATGCTGTGACGAGTTCTTGAGAGGTCTAGGTCGTCGTCTCCCAGTCAACTTTGGGTTGCTGGACCGTTGTCTCCTTATAATGTAATTATTTATTTTGTATAGAACTCCTGTTATATATAAAGATGTGACATTCGATCTTGTGCCACTATACATCATATGTGTGAGACTTGGTCCCAGCATACCTGGTGTTTATGTTCGCGCCCGGGTCTTGGTGCCCCCGAAATCCGTTGCGCAGAAGATCAACGGCCACGAGCCCTTCTTCTCCCACGCGAACACCCGAGCACCCGTTCGTGCAATTGAATCGTGACCATAGATCTACGATCCCTCGGCTAGGATGAGATTTGGCTTCATTAAACAAGGACCGTAGATCTCGGATCGTAGGGTCAGCAGAGCGTACCGGTTCACTTAAGTCGGGTTCTGATCTGGGCCCTGGATTTCTAATCCGACGGCCTATATCACCCCGTACCCTTTCGCGTAGCACATCTTACAAAAGAATCCTCGTATTATTGATGAATCAACCCGCCATCCTGAGTCACTATTCCCTGTGTCTCGGGAATCTTGCGCCGAGCCCCCTGCGCTTCTGTTTAATTGAGGCACAGTCCAGTGGATAGGAAAATCATAGAAAATGATTTAGAAAATGATTTTTAGTGTTAAAATAAATCCAGAAACTTATTTAATTCATAACTAATTCATTTTAGCTCCTTTTTGACCCATTCCAGTTGCAATAATTTTGTTTTAATATTATTTATCACCTAGTACCTTTGTTTAGCCATGAAACTTAAACTAAAATTATTCACTTGATCTATTCTACACCAAGCACTAAATAACTCTAGAAAATCCATAACTTAAAATCTATAACTCCAAAATTAATAATTTCTGTTCCTGTGATCTTATTTCAATATGTAGATCATTATTATGTATTTTGCATATATGTTTGGTGTAATGTTAATTTTGCCTATACTATGTTTGTTTGAATTGCTACGACTAGCAGTGAGGTCACGAGTCACCTGAAGATCATCCTGGTACCTGGAATCTCAAGTCCCAGGCAAGTTGTGCCCTTGATCACTTTTTACCCAATAATGTTCTTTAATATCAATTATCCATGCATAGGTTAATTTTGATGGGACCCAATAGGTTACCCTAGTTTGTTTATCTCATTACCTTGTTTACCCCTGAATCACTTGGGTAGGTTGCTATTGCTTTATATGGTTTTGGGATAATCATTTATTACCTCTATGTTCCAATTCTTGTTGTTATTCTGTTTATTTTCATGTTGATATCATTAATGTTAATTGGAACATAGAGCTTAACTTGAGTAACACGTGCCACCACAAGGGAGGGATGGGACCCCTTGGCTGATTAATTAGGAAAGCTAGTGGAAGACTACCTTACCCGAAAGGGGCAAGGGCAGTAGGGGAGTGGTCAGTGTAGGGAGGCCCTCGGGAGGATTTTGCTGCGATGGCGGTCCTGCAAGGGATTCCTGCATTGGAACTTCCTATAAACTGTAGCGGGTTTTCGGAAGCTAGTGGAACTTTGTAAAGGCCTCGTAGTGGATCCCTAGCCATTCACCTCGGTAGTGTCTAAGGGCCTTGCAAACCCTGGCGACATGGGATACACGACTTGTGGGTAAAGGGTACAACCTCTACAGAGTGTAAAACTGGTATACTAGCCGAGCTCACGGTCATGAGCAGCTCAGGACTCTCTGATGTTTAAATTATGGAACTTAAACTCAATTTGTCATATGCATTGCATCGCAGGTGAAGTTGTTACCTTTGTTCTACTATTTAACTGGGTTGGTATTTACTTATACTTAGTAACTGCTAATAAAATTTTGACCAACTTTAAAAGCAATGCTCAGCTCTAACCATCTTCTTTGGTAAGCCTTACACTTCACATGAGCTCCCACCTTTGGCGAGTTCATACACATTATTCCCCACAACTTGTTGAGCGATGAACGTATGTGAGCTCACTCTTGCTGTCTCACACACCCCACAAGTCAAGAACAGGTACTGCAGGATGAGGCGCTTGGAGGATGCTGTGACGAGTTCGTGAGAGGTCTAGGTCGTCGTCTCCCAGTCAACTTTGGGTTGCTGGACCGTTGTCTCCTTATAATGTAATTATTTATTTTGTATAGAACTCCTGTTATATATAAAGATGTGACATTCGATCCTGTGCCACTATACATCATATGTGTGAGACTTGGTCCCAGCATACCTGGTGTTTATGTTCGCGCCCCGGGTCTTGGTGCCCCCGAAATCCGGGTGTGACAGAAGTGGTATCAGAGCAATGTTGACTGTAGGACGAAACCTAGATAGAACTGGACAACCATTGTCTACTTACTTTTGCTACTCTGATCTTTTCTAAACTTTCCTTAATCTTTCTCATCTATTTCCGCTTTACTCTGATTATTCTTACCTTTTTCCTTCTAAAGACAAACTTGGATTTCACACTTTGAAGTCCTGTGCTTAAAGTGACCTTTAGGGATAGGAGACCTACTCTTAGGAACAAAGACAAAACTATTTTTATCTATGTGCTTGAATGTTTGTTCTTATGATACTTGTCTGATTTGGATCTTTGATTGAGTGTGATGGGTTGTGGAATAATGTCCACAATTGCATCTGCATATACACGTAGGTATAAGAATATATATATAAAATAACTAGACAAACTAAATTATCCTTCAATAAAGTAACTAGCCTAACAATACTCATCTTATCTTAAAAATTCTCCCTTATCTTAATAGATTCATCTCATCTCAAGAGATTCTATCCTACACTCATAGATCTATTTTATCTCAAAAGGTCTTAACTTATCCTAATGTATATAGATCCATCTTATCTTAAAAGATACTCTATTACTATTAAAAGATTCATCTTGTCTTGAAAAGATTCTATCCTATCCTAATAAATCTAACTGACCTCAAAAGATTCTACCTTATCCTTATGGATTCATCTTGTCCTAATAAGCATATTTACCCCACCCTAGTAACAACCAAGATCTAATCCAAAGTAATTAGACATTATCTAGTCTAATCTAGTTATATCCAACCTAATCCAGATTCTATCTAATCTAAATATGATCCAATCTAAAGTGAGTTATTAACAAGTTAGTTAAGTTGATATAGGTTAGACACTGTCTCTACAAATATATCTTAACCTAAATTAATGTCTTACACCAACTCATCCTTGAACAATGGCCTACCTATATCATATAATCCATCCTATCTTAAAAGATTCTATCATATCCTAATAATATTTGTCCTACCCTGGTAGATCTAGCTAATCTTAACTAGTTTAATCTAGTCATACCAACCTAATCTGGATTCTATCTAATCCAATATGATCTAAGCTAGATTGAGTTACTTAATGCAGATACAAAGGATAAGGCTATACTCCAAAATTCACTTAAGCCTAAATTGGTGACCTAGATCAACTTGGCCATACCCAACAACTTGACCTATATAACAAGTTACATAGCAACCCAACCAATAGAGTAATGATGGATTGCATAGTCTATCAACCCCCACCTAAAACAAACTTGTAACCTACATCTTGTAGTCTATCTCACCCATATATATCTCTTATCTTGACAGATTCTATCTTACCCTCGGATATTCACCATATATGATTGGTTACCCCAATCTGGACATAAAACAAAAATTAAGCCCTACTAAAGAAATCTTCAGATTATAACCAGCTACTAGCCTATTCATTCTGTTTATTGAATATGGTCATTTGCAAAAAAACTATTGCCACATGCTTCTAACTTTCATGGTCAATACCAGGAAAGGAAAGATTATCACGCAACAGCAAACAGAAATGAATTCTCCAAATCCTCCACCTATTGAAACCGAACAAGTGGTTGCTGCCCAAAGACTGGTAATACAACAATTAACAGACCTGGTGACCGAGATGCAAAACCAGATAAGACAACAACGCGAGGAAATACGTCAGGTCCGCCAAGAAATAAGGCAAGCACGGTTGGAGAGACAACAACAACAACAACCTCCACTACCACCACCAGCTCCACCAAGCTACATAGATATAAATTATGATGATTTGTAAGATCTAGATGTTACTTTAGTTAGTAGATAATATGATATTATTTTAGAAGTAATAATAAGGTCTATTGACCCTATGTTTTGTTAAAGAATTATATCTCATGCTGAGATTTCTTTGTTTGTGCATATGTTCCGAGAACAATATGAGTATACATCCTTTTCTTACAAATCTCGAGGACGAGATTTTTGTTAAGGGGGGTAGGATTTGTAAGACCCAAAATTAGTAGGAAAAAAAAATAATATAAACAAAGTATCATAATGCTTTGGAAATTAGGAAAATAAGAAAAAGATGAGAAAAAGGGATTTTTCTTTAAAGGAAACCATTTATACATCCCATGAAATAAGTAACAAGGAGAATAAAACTTAAATTAGTAATATTAAAATAGTATGGTTCATATTCACCTTTGGGTTTCAATTGATACATTTGAAAAATCTGGAAACAAATAGAAGTATAAATTTGAATTTGGAATAGAAAATAGAAAATAAATGGGAAGGGAAGAAAAGAGAAGTAATATGAAAACATGAGTAATATATTTGAACAAATATTCTCAAACCAAATACTTTTAATTGCACCAAAATAAACCAGTTACAAGTTTGAATTGAATTGGTATTTTAAATTTGAATTTGTGAAAGAATAGAAAGGAAAAATAAAAAGAAAAAGACTAAAGACCTTACCTGGGCTGCCAACCTGGATTTCGGCCCATCTACTGTTCTTCCCCGTGCGGCCCAAGTCTCCAACCGGCGCCGACAGGCGGGACCGCCTTGTCAGCCGCACGACCCAAGCCCGGTTCTTCTCGCTTTGCTCTGGCTTACGTGTGGACCCCTGTGTCAGTCGCGCTCCATCACTAACATGTGGGGCCCACTGGCCGGTCTCGCCTCCCCGCGCCCTCTCGCACTCGTTCCACTGGCATGTGGTCCCGCGTGGTCAGCGTGTTCTTCTCAACGGATCTCGCCGGTGTTGGCACGTTCGCGCCGCCCAAGTCGCCGCGATGATCGGGGAGGCCGTTCCCGACCTCAACTCGTGAGTCCGTGCTCAGCCAGCATATAAACCCGCACCGAATCCCGGTTTCGTTCGCCCTGTCCTCGCGCTTGAACACGACTCGCGAGCTCGCCCTCTAGTTTTGGAAGCCGCCGCCGAGGATAGCCGTCGTTGGGGGGTCTCGGCTCTCGAAATCGGGTCGTGGAGTGTCGTCTTCACCTGGGGAAGCCGTCTGTGCCCTCGATTTGGGTCGAACGCCGCCAAGACTCGAGCAATCGCTCGTCGCACTTCGATTCTCCGCCGTGGGCCGCGCGAAACTGTGGCCAGCCGCGGTCATCGCTTCAATCACTAGTACGTCAACTCCTTGTTGTTCGTTAGGGCCCGGACATCGTCTAGCGCCGTTTAATTTGAATTTGGGGTGGTGGGGCGCCGGATTGAGTTCCCTCCGGCGGGGTCGCCGCCGCGCGCGTGTTCCTAGGTGCTCGGGTGTTCGCGTGGGAGAAGAAGGGCTCGTGGCCGTTGATCTTCTGCGCAACGGTCGAGATCAGACAGCCGCGCACCCGTTCGTGCAATTGAATCGTGACCATAGATCTACGATCCCTCGGCTAGGATGAGATTTGGCTTCATTAAACAAGGACCGTAGATCTCGGATCGTAGGGTCAGCAGAGCGTACCGGTTCACTTAAGTCGGGTTCTGATCTGGGCCCTGGATTTCTAATCCGACGGCCTATATCACCCCGTACCCTTTCGCGTAGCACATCTTACAAAAGAATCCTCGTATTATTGATGAATCAACCCGCCATCCTGAGTCACTATTCCCTGTGTCTCGGGAATCTTGCGCCGAGCCCCCTGCGCTTCTGTTTAATTGAGGCGCAGTCCAGTGGATAGGAAAATCATAGAAAATGATTTAGAAAATGATTTTTAGTGTTAAAATAAATCCAGAAACTTATTTAATTCATAACTAATTCATTTTAGCTCCTTTTTGACCCATTCCAGTTGCAATAATTTTGTTTTAATATTATTTATCACCTAGTACCTTTGTTTAGCCATGAAACTTAAACTAAAATTATTCACTTGATCTATTCTACACCAAGCACTAAATAACTCTAGAAAATCCATAACTTAAAATCTATAACTCCAAAATTAATAATTTCTGTTCCTGTGATCTTATTTCAATATGTAGATCATTATTATGTATTTTGCATATATGTTTGGTGTAATGTTAATTTTGCCTATACTATGTTTGTTTGAATTGCTACGACTAGCAGTGAGGTCACGAGTCACCTGAAGATCATCCTGGTACCTGGAATCTCAAGTCCCAGGCAAGTTGTGCCCTTGATCACTTTTTACCCAAAAATGTTCTTTAATATCAATTATCCATGCATAGGTTAATTTTGATGGGACCCAATAGGTTACCCTAGTTTGTTTATCTCATTACCTTGTTTACCCCTGAATCACTTGGGTAGGTTGCTATTGCTTTATATGGTTTTGGGATAATCATTTATTACCTCTATGTTCCAATTCTTGTTGTTATTCTGTTTATGTTCATGTTGATATCATTAATGTTAATTGGAACATAGAGCTTAACTTGAGTAACACGTGCCACCACAAGGGAGGGATGGGACCCCTTGGCTGATTAATTAGGAAAGCTAGTGGAAGACTACCTTACCCGAAAGGGGCAAGGGCAGTAGGGGAGTGGTCAGTGTAGGGAGGCCCTCGGGAGAATTTTGCTGCGATGGCGGTCCTGCAAGGGATTCCTGCATTGGAACTTCCTATAAACTGTAGCGGGTTTTCGGAAGCTAGTGGAACTTTGTAAAGGCCTCGTAGTGGATCCCTAGCCATTCACCTCGGTAGTGTCTAAGGGCCTTGCAAACCCTGGCGACATGGGATACACGACTTGTGGGTAAAGGGTACAACCTCTGCAGAGTGTAAAACTGGTATACTAGCCGAGCTCACGGTCATGAGCAGCTCAGGACTCTCTGATGTTTAAATTATGGAACTTAAACTCAATTTGTCATATGCATTGCATCGCAGGTGAAGTTGTTACCTTTGTTCTACTATTTAACTGGGTTGGTATTTACTTATACTTAGTAACTGCTAATAAAATTTTGACCAACTTTAAAAGCAATGCTCAGCTCTAACCATCTTCTTTGGTAAGCCTTACACTTCACATGAGCTCCCACCTTTGGCGAGTTCATACACATTATTCCCCACAACTTGTTGAGCGATGAACGTATGTGAGCTCACTCTTGCTGTCTCACACACCCCACAGGTCAAGAACAGGTACTGCAGGATGAGGCGCTTGGAGGATGCTGTGACGAGTTCGTGAGAGGTCTAGGTCGTCGTCTCCCAGTCAACTTTGGGTTGCTGGACCGTTGTCTCCTTATAATGTAATTATTTATTTTGTATAGAACTCCTGTTATATATAAAGATGTGACATTCAATCCTGTGCCACTATACATCATATGTGTGAGACTTGGTCCCAGCATACCTCGTGTTTATGTTCGCGCCCGGGTCTTGGTGCCCCCGAAATCCGGGTGTGACAATTTTAGAGAATAATTAATAATCCCAAAATTCACCAAACTTTTTAGATGAACTTTAAATAATATTTAGAAGCCTTGGGTAAAATTTGGTTTGATTTGAACCATGTTTGGTACTTAAAACCCAAAACCCTAGCCCCCCTGCCCTATGAACTTCACTATAGACTCCGAAAACCCTAGTTTCCCGGAGATCCTTGAAGGAAAGTTATATTCAAGACATTAGATAATAAAATTTTATTATCTTTGCATTTTCATGGGTATTACATGAGCATTCATGATTATATATGGCTATATCTAGAAAACGAGGAGGAAATAGAAGTTGAAGAAGCGAGGACTTCACCACCACCACCTGAAGAACCTCAGGCAGGAAATTGCTTTTACTTTGATATCTATGGAATAGAGCCTGATTCACCTATCACACAAGGCAAGCCCCGGTGCATTTGCCACCTCCTTGTTATTTTGAAATCTTTCTCACTTACTTGATGCATTAGGTGATAGGAGTTGTGTGCTAAACCAGTTGCTGCATTTCCTTCCTTGGATTTTATTACTTCTCCTTAATCCCCTGATTTACAAAAGGTTTTTCTGGTGCTTAGTTTTTCTCTAGAAAACAAGAAGGTTTGTTTTTACAAAAGATGATGCTTTAAAGTGGGTGGGATGTTTTCAAAAATAAAACTTGATGGTGAATCCATCATGGTCGTGATGGGTTCAACATCAGAAAAGATGTACCTCTGCCAGGTACCAAACTTTGGGTTTGAAATGATAAAGCTGAGACTGGGCGGTTGACTTGCATGAGAAGGGAGTCTCGGTGTAGTGTCTCCGTCTGAGTCGATTAAGGACCTTCTCGATGTAGGCCTGCTGACCGAGGACCCTTTAACTGGTCACATGCCTCATCATGGGTAAGCTTTGCCTCGGGCAGACTAATACCAGAATAAGATAACACGCAATGGGAGTGGAGAGATGGCGACCTGATCTAGTCTTAAGAACCCCAGTGGCGAGTTGACATATGCAAGGGTTAAGTGCTACATATGTCATGTGATTGGAGATCCTCAGCTGAGTATAATCGATTCGGATCGCCATAACTTCGCGGATATGAAGACTTGGTCACTGCCCTACACGTAGCATTCCAGTGAATAAGAAGGGTCAAAAAGAAATTAGCTAGTATAAGTCAAGTGCTTGAATTAGGGTAGAAAGAACTCTAGAACTCAGGTAATGACTTAACTTGCTAATAAAACTGGACTTTTAAGGATCCATTATTAGTAAGCATTTCTGCAAACAGAGTCATTGATTATTGAAAAGCCATACCTTGATCCCCAAAGGCCAACATATCATTGAGAGTCTTTTATTTTGACGGGTAAGACTTGCAAATGTACACTTCATACTCATGGCTTTGTCCGATGTTGTTTTAGGTGAACAAGCAGCAAACTTTTGGTGCTTCTGTTCCAAGGTGGTACCGAAAGAAGAAACTTAAGACTGAAGCTACAGGAGGAAGGGTCCTCCATTAAGATAAACTTTTTACTGTTTATCTGGAGGGGTTTTTGCCTCCCAGGTTATGTAATAATAATACTCAGCACTTTAATATTTGGTTCTGGTCTGTAATAAATACTACTCTTTCTTACTTTTCAATAAAGTAAGTTATTGTAAATGCTTCCACATTATCGTACCTCTGATGTATTGTAATGTCTGCGTGATGGGTGAAACGCTGTTGGGCAAGGTAAGGAAATCAGATACCGAACTTGTCAAATGATCAAGGGTACCTGCAGGGTTGTGTGAGGTCCGTTGGACAAGGACAACTATAAGTGGGCCTAATGACTTGGGAGGTTCTATCACAGCTAGTATCGGAGCGAAGCCCATCTCTGCAGATGTTATGAGACATTTTCAAAAAGAATTTTCAAAGACTTATCTAGAAAATTTCTTTCCTTCTTATCTAACTACCTTCTATACTTAAAGACCAGATAGTAGAGTGCAATGTATAGAAGGTTGTGAATCAACTAAGGTTGATTCTGTAATTATACATGCATCATGTTAAAAACTGTATTAATAAGATCTTCCCCCTCATGAAGATATGCCGTCGCGCACAAGGAAAACTGCGCGTAAGTCTACCGGGCCGATTGGCGTACCTTGCCATCAACTAGCTCCAAGGCATGAGGGCAGTAGTAGTGGTAGCAATGATCCAATCGGAGATCTGGAAGCTCAAGTAGAATAGCTTCGATCGAAACTCCGTCACAGGAACGAAGTATGGGTTGAGGATGGTCAGCGAATAAACGAGTTAAGAACTGACATCCGACACTTGCAAGACCAACTTGCTGAACGAGACTTCGCGATCGATTGGGCTGTTAACTCACATTCACTTGCTTGGGCCAAGGAAGCCAAAGCTCGAGCCCGCGTGGAGGAGCTTAGCACAGCCATGGACCACATGCAGGTTTATTGTAATACACTACATGAGGAAGTTCATGTATTGTATTCACAACTGCACCCTAACGTACCTGTGGATCCTGTCGGAATGGGAGCCAGACCTTCTGGAGTAGCTGGAGAAGCACTTGGTGGTGAATTGGACCTTTTCAGGCCCCCTCCCTCTATGAAGCTGGTTGATGAATGGTCTCCTATGCCCGATAGTTAAGTTACCAAAAGTGATAAGAAACTAGAATAGTATAGTTTAGAGATGATGTAAAATAGGTAATGTAATCCTATTGTAAATTTGAGTCTGTATCATTACCCTTTTTAATAATGTAAAATGGATGGTTTGCTTTGGCATATTATATTTTTCCAAATGTTCCTTGCCTCAGATGCCGTCCAAGACTCGTGCACAGGATGGTGCAGGAACCTCCCGTGGGAGGGAAGCAACTCCTAACCCGCCCCTAGTACCTCCAACATTAGCTGAGGCCATCGCTGCCTTAGTTAATGCCATGGCCGACAACACCCGCTTTCTGCAGGAAATGGCGGGACAACAAATGCAACAGCAAGGCGGGCGAGCCTATCCCCAAGGACCCCGCGAAACTTCATATTTGGATTTCTCTGAAACATGTCCCCCATTATTTGTCAAGGCTGAAGATCCTCTTGAAGCAGATGAGTGGATCCAGGTTATCGAACAAAAGTTTGGGCTTCTCCGATGCACAGAGACTCAAAAGCCCTTATTCGTGGCGCAGCAGTTGTGAGGCCCTGCCAGTACCTGGTGGGGAAATTATGTGGCTATTCAACCGGCTAGCCATCAAGTTACCTGGGATGAATTCAAATTGGCTTTTTGGGAGCACTATATTCCTGAAGGGGTGCTCTATATGAAACAGGAAGAATTTATGAAGCTCAAACAAGGTGGAGATACTGTCACTCAGTATCTCAACAAATTCAACCACTTGTCCCAGTATGCCATCGATCAAGTCAACACTGATCTAAAGAAGAAAAATTGTTTTATGAGGGGCCTCAATGACCGGCTGTAGCAGAAAATGGCCACCTGCCTTGACCTCACTTATAGCAGGGTTGTCAGCACGGCAGTGGCAGTCAAAGCCAAATATGCAGGCCCAGGAAAATCGAAGGGCTATGGAGGTGACAGGCCCAATCAGGGGCCTGAGAAAAGACAAAGGTTGGTGATCCGACCTTTTAATCAGAATCGTTCTTCACCACGTCTACCCTCCTACCCATTTAAACAACCGGTCTTTATCCGTCCTGCCATTGCCCCCACTGCAACAAATCAGCCGAGTGCATTTGGTACTCGTTTCCCTGCTCTCCCAAGCTCCTTAATAGGCTGCTTTAATTGTGGAAAGTCCGAGCATTTTATCAAGGACTGTCCATACCCGAAGTAGAACAGATCAAATAATCACCAGAGTTCAGGGAATTCCGCTCAAGGCAAGGGAAATGCGGCGAACAATACCGCGGGCAAAAACATGAAGAAAACCGAGCAGATTTATTATACGCAAGTGGCCACAACATCGGAAGGAGAACCAGTTATGATGGGTACATTTCTCGTGGCCAATCACCCTACAGTTATTCTTTTTGATTCTAGCGCTTCACATACATTCATAAGCAAGAAGTTTGTGGAGCAACATTGCATTCCATATAATGAATCAAGGGAAGGGTTTATAATTCATTCGCCTGGGGGACAAATATTCACTAAAGAAGTGGCTTTCCATGTGCCTATAACATTGGCTGAACGGGACTCTCCTACCAACATGATTGTTCTAAAAGGCCAAGATATAGATGTAATTCTGGGCTTGAATTGGTTAGCCCAATATAAAGTTATCCTCAACACTGATCTGGGAACCATCAGGTTGAGTTATGGCAAAGAAGAGGTTCTCTTGTCCATCCCCGTAGCTATTCCAGCTAAACCATATGGCAGAGTATATGAAGCCATCATACCTGAGATCCAAGATATTCTGTAGTATGTGAATTCCTGGACGTCTTTCTGGAAGATCTGCCTAGGTTGCCTCCAGAAAGAGATGTAGAATTTGTGATTGAGTTGAAGCCTGGTACGGCTCCTATTTTTAGAAGGTCGTACCGAATGCCTCCAAATGAATTGGCAGAACTCAAGACCCAATTACAAGATCTACTAGAAAAGGGATTCATCCGACCAAGCTCATCACCTTGGGGTTGTCCAGCCATCTTCGTCAAGAAGAAGGACCAAACACTTTGGATGTGCGTGGATTATAGACCCCTTAATGAGGTCACAATCAAGAATAAGTACCCTCTTCCCCGGATTGATATTCTATTTGATCAACTAACTGGAGTAAGGGTATTCTCTAAGATTGACCTCAGGTCGGGCTATCATTAGATCCGTATCCGCCCCAAAGATATACCCAAGACCGCATTCACTACGCGGTATGGATTATTTGGATATCTGGTTATGTCTTTCGGACTAACAAATGCTCCTACCCACTTCACATATCTTATGAACTCGGTATTCATGCCCGAGTTGGATAAATTCGTGGTGGTATTCATTGATGATATTTTGATATATTCTAAGAATGAAGAGAAGCATGCTCGGCATTTGTGGATCGTATTAACACGCTTAAGAGAGCATCAATTATATGCTAAGTTTAGTAAGTGCGCGTTCTGGCTAGAGGAGATCCAATTCCTGGGACATGTATTATCTGCCAAGGGGATTGCGGTGGATCCCAGCAAAGTCAAGGATATTTTGGAGTGGAAACCCCCAACCGCTGTGCATCAAGTCCGAAGTTTGCTTTGACTGGCTCGTTATTACCGCCGATTCATTCTAGATTCTTCCAAGCTTGTGAAACCAATCACAAGTTTATTGAAGAATGATACTAAATTTAATTGGTCTTCAAAATGTAATGAAGCCATTGAGCAGCTAAAAGTATTATTGACCACTGCTCCGGTATTGGCTCAACCGGACATTGAAAAGCCCTTTGATGTGTATTGTGACGCATCAGGCAGTGGTCTCGGCTGTGTTCTAATGCAAGAAGGTCGAGTGATAGCTTATGCTTCAAAGCAGTTGCGCCGGCATGAAGAACATTATCCAACTCATGACCTGGAATTAGCTGCTGTGATTCATGCCCTAAAAATCTGGCGTCATTATCTACTGGGGAATATCTGTCATATTTATACAGATCATAAAAGCCTGAAGTACATCTTTACCCAGTCAGAGCTTAATATGAGATAAAGGAGATGGCTCGAGCTGATAAAGGATTATGAATTAGAGATTCACTATCACCCAAGCAAGGCTAATGTAGTGGCAGATGCGTTAAGTCGCAAGGCTTCCTGCCATTGTCTGACGATGAAGATTTCTGACATTATGTTATGCCAAGAAATGGAGAAGTTGAACCTAGGAATGATTCAACATGGAACATCAAATCATTTGAAGCTTGAGTCCATCCTCCTACAAAGAATAATTGATGCCCAAAGAAATGATGTGGGTATGAAACACATTCATGAGAAAATGAAGGCCGGTAAAGCCAACAGCTTCAGAGAGAGATGATCAAGGTGTTGTATGGTTTAACAACCGCATAGTTGTGCCTAAAAATGATGAGATCCACTAGCAAATTTTAGATGAAGCACATCTTAGTCGCTATTCTATACATCCTGGAAGCACTAAGATGTATCATGATCTAAAACAACATTATTGGTGGACAAAGATGAAGATTGAAATCGCACGCTATGTGGCAAGATGTGACACCTGTAGACGTGTCAAGGCCATACACATGAAAGCTGCTGGTCCATTACAATCTTTGCCTATCCCTACATGGAAATGGGAGGATATAAGCATGGACTTTATTGTGGGATTGCCCAGGACAGCAAAAGGGTATGATTCCATCTAGGTCATTGTTGATCGACTTACAAAGATCGCCCAGTTCTTTCTAGTCAGGGTAAAGTATACAGTGGCCACATATGCAGAGTTATACATTGCTCGTATTCTTAGTTTGCATGGTGTTCCGAAAACCATAGTATAGGATCGTGGACCGCAATTCGTGTCCAAATTTTGGGAAGAACTTCACAAGGCTTTGGATACTAAGTTGCTCCATAGTTCGGCCTATCATCCTCAAACCAGTGGGCAAACTAAGAGGGTGAATCAAATACTTGAGGACATGTTACAAGCTTGTGCTCTAGAATTTTCACAGAAATGGGATGAATGTTTGCCATTGGCGGAGTTCTCGTACAATAATTACTATCAGGAGAGTATCAAAATGGCACCCTTTGAAGCCTTGTATGGACGACGGTGTCGTACTCCGTTAAACTGGTCTAAACCAGGTGAAAGAAGTTCAACAAATAGTTCATAATTTGAAAGAAGCTCAAGCTCGTCAGAAGAGTTATGCAGACCAGCGACGAAAACCCTTGTACTTTCTAGTTGGGGATTATGTCTACCTCAAAGTCTCACCAATGATGGGTATATCACGTTTCGGGGTAACAGGGAAACTTGCACCCCGGTACATTGGTCCTTTTCCTGTTCTTGAACAATGTGGACCAGTGGCATACCGACTCCAGTTACTCAAAACATTGTCTGCAGTACATAATGTGTTCCACGTATCTCAATTGAAGAAGTGTCTTCGTGTTCCCGATCGAACCATTGAAGTAACATATGTTGCCTTAGAACCAGACTTGACATATTCAGAACATCCTATTCGAGTCTTGGATCAAAAGGACAAGATCACCCGAAGGAGAACTCTCAAGTTTTACAAGATACAATGGAACCAACATACAGAAGATGAAGCTACTTGGGAAACTCAAGACTTTTTAGAAAAGAATTTCCCAGACTTTTTAGCTTCGTGTAAATTGTAAAGATATGTACACTTGTTGTAATAGAGGAATGAACCCCATACCACACCTACCTTGAATCACAAATAAGGAAATAAAATTATGACACGCTTCCTTTTCCATTACTTGCCCTAGGACTTTTAATCTCGGGACGAGATTCTTTTATGGGGGGAAGGATGTAACACCCCTGGTGTTACTGCCACTAAAACTCGAGCATGACATCATAAGCATGGGCATATCATGTGTTTGTTA
Source organism: Zea luxurians (assembly GCA_029449295.1). Taxonomy (NCBI): domain Eukaryota; kingdom Viridiplantae; phylum Streptophyta; class Magnoliopsida; order Poales; family Poaceae; genus Zea; species Zea luxurians. The sequence goes on along the minus strand of JAOPSE010000022.1, from coordinate 41,287,052 downwards.
CACCTAGAATGCATTCACTAGGCAAAAATTTCAAACAAGTTGTGTGGATATGACTGGTTGTGGGAAAAACCCTAGAATAGGGTACTTAACCCTAAACTAGACTCAGAAGAGTAAACAAAGCCTAATAAGAGAAAACTTCAAAACTCATTAGAAATTGTCATAAAATGTCACCATGAATAGACTTAAGTGGCATCCAAACCCTAGAAGTACCAGAAACCCTAAATAGACCCGTGGAAAACCCTAGAATGAAACCTTAGGGGGTTATCTGTAAAGTGTGCACATTTTGGACCTAAGTACAAAAACCATGGAAATAAGGTATCTTATGTCATATGGTTCACATCTTTGGAGATTTGCAAATGAAACCCTAAGTTTTGGGCTTATTTACAAAAAGCCACATTTTTGGTTCACATCTTTGGTTCACATCTTTGGTTCACATCTCTGAATTTCAGTGGTATAGGGTCAACTTTGAAGCCCTATATCTTCCAAATTATGAAGGTTTTGCCCTAGGTCAACACATCAAGTTTGTAGAGCTATCATAGGAGAACAAGTTTGATTAAGTGACTGATCACTGGTGCTGAGTAGAAATTGGAGATAAATAAGGATGAAGTTGTGCTGTCAGGAGTAAGTTGGGCAAATCTGAAAATTAGGTTCAGAAAGATATGGCCCCAACGAAATGCAGTCAATTTGAGAGCACCAAATCTGAAAATCTGTACAGAATTGAACCATGAACCTTATAGTAAACTTAAAGACTGTTGTTTGGTGAACAAGTTTTGTTAATGAAGATCACCCTGTTCTTAACATGAATTAGGAGATCGAGAGGTTGGAAGGTGGTCGGTTCAGGAAAATGCCGAAGATCAAAACTCTGTAAATATCTAAAGAACACGGGTAAAAGATCTGAGGCACTGTTGAACCAGATGTGCTCGAGTGATCTGGTGAAGGGGATTTGATCGCGGAGAGATAACTTCGGACGTGGCATCATCCCGTGAACCCAATCGTGCGTGGCCGGAGAAATTCCACCAGCGGTTGCCGTGGCTCGGTCACTTCCGCCACGGTGTCACCCATGCCTCGTTTTCCCCTTACTGTGCCTCTTCTATACGTGGTAGCAATGCGTGAACAAAGCATTCCGCGGTCGTTGATCGTTAGCCGGACCGTCGTGGCTATAAATAGCGCCATGGACCATGGCAAGGTATTCACATCTCCACCAGTAAGCTCAGTTGAAGCCCAAATTCGTGGAATCCTCTCCACCTCTCCCAAAATTGGTTGTGCACGGTGAAACCATAGTCCTTTACGGTCGTGTAGCCCCAATCTCACCTCCTAATTCCACCCGGAACCGTCGCGGCACCGTTTTCCCCCTTTTCTATCACCGGCAAGCAAAAATCCTCCACGCCCTATGGCAAGCTACCTCCAGGTCTGCTCCTACTCATTTTAATCGTGTTTCAGTACCTATATACACTCGTGATACTCATCGGCTCCGCCCTTTTTGCTTGGCCACGCTCAATCACCCGGAACACATGAACTTGTGTTCGATATTTCCCGCCACCGTGGTCAGACTAAGCAGAGCCATAACCACTCGATTAAAGCTCGTTCTAGGGTTATCTTATGTCCGTAATCCTTGCCCAGTAATTAAATTGGGCAGCCACCACCGATCTTGGTCGGTCCGTGCAGCAGGATCATTGACGGTGAGCATGCCGTGGATTTGGACCTATTCGGAAAAGAAATAGAACTAGAGGGGCATTTATGTATAATGTCAGTGACGCTAGAAATGGTCCCGGGAACGCTTTCCAAGTTATTTGAAATAGTGAGGGCCTTTTTGCAAATCCGGCACCACAGGCACGGACGTGCGCGGGTTCTCCCCGTCTACAGGCTGGTTGGGCTGAATTCAACCCAACACTATTCATTGCTTTTCCTTTTCTTTTTCTGCCAGGGTTAAAGAATTTCTAGAAAACTGTAGAAAAATGCTAAAAATACCAGACCAATTTTGCTAGACTTTTAATTTCCTATAGTATTTAATAAAAATAGTTTCCTGATTTTTAGTTCCAATAGGGAATTTTGGGGCATTTAAAATTGCCAAAATCCATACTTCTGGAATTTTAGAGAATAATTAATAATCCCAAAATTCACCAAACTTTTTAGATGAACTTTAAATAATATTTAGAAGCCTTGGGTAAAATTTGGTATGATTTGAACCATGTTTGGTACTTAGAACCCAAAACCCTAGCCCCCCTGCCCTGTGAACTTCACTATAGACTTCGAAAACCCTAGTTTCCCGGAGATCCTTGAAGGAAAGTTATATTCAAGACATTAGATAATAAACTTTTATTATCTTTGCATTTTCATGAGCATTACATGAGAATTCATGATTATATATGGCTATATCTAGAAAACGAGGAGGAAATAGAAGTTGAAGAAGCGAGGAATTCACCACCACCACCTGAAGAACCTCAGGCAGGAAATAGCTTTTACTTTGATATCTACGGAACAGAGCCCGATTCACCTATCACACAAGGCAAGCCCCAGTGCATTTGCCACCTCCTTGTTATTTTGAAATCTTTCTCACTTACTTGATGCATTAGGTGATAGGAGTTGTGTGCTAAACCAGTTGCTGCATTTCCTTCCTTGGATTCGATTACTTCTCCTTAATCCCCTAATTTATAAAAGGTTTTTCTGGTGCTTAGTTTTGCTCTAGAAAACAAGAAGGTTTGTTTTTACAAAAGATGATGCTTTAAAGTGGGTGGGATGTTTTCAAAAATAAAACTTGATGGTGAATCCATCATGGCCATGATGGGTTCAACATCGGAAAAGATGTACCTCTGCCAGGTACCAAACTTTGGGTTTGAAATGATAAAGCTGAGACCGGGTGGTTGACTTGCACGAGAAGGGAGTCTCAGTGTAGTGTCTCCGTCTGAGTCGATTAAGGACCTTGTCGATGTAGACCTACTGACCAACGACCCTTTAACTGGTCACATGCCTCATCATGGATAAGCTTTGCCTCGGGCAGACTAATACCAGAATAAGATAACACGCAATGGGAGTGGAGAGATGGCGAGAGTAGCATGTACCCTCCGTGGCAAGAGGCTGGACGGTGGTGTATCTGTGCTCTTGGTTGGCGTGAACCTGATCTGGTCTTAAGAACCCCGGTGGCGAGTTGACATTTGCAAGGGTTAAGTGCTACATATGTCGTGTGATTGGTGATCCTCAGCTGATTATAATCGATTCAGATCGCCGTAACTTCGTGGATATGAAGACTTGGTCACTGCCCTACACGTAGCATTCCAGTGAACAAGAAGGGTCAAAAAGAAATTGGCTAGTATAGGTCAAGTGCTTGAATTAGAGTAGAAAGAACTCTAGAAATCAGGTAATGACTTAACTTGGTAATAAAACTAGACTTTTAAGGATCCATTATTAGTAAGCATTTCTGCAAACAGAGTCATTGATTATTGAAAAGCCATACCTTGATCCCCAAAGGCCAGCATATCCTTGAGAGTCTTTTATTTTGACGGGTAAGACTTGCAAAAGTACACTTCGTACTCAGGGCTTTGTCCCATGTTGTTTTAGGTGAAGAAGCAGCAAACTTTTGTTGCTTTTGTTCCAAGGTGGTACCGAAAGAAGAAACTCAAGACTGAAGCTGCGGGAGGAAGGGTCCTCCGTTAAGAAAAGCTTTTTACTGTTTATCGAAGGGGTTTTTGCCTCCTAGGTTATGTAATAATAATACTCAGCACTCTTATATTTGGTTTTGGTCTGTAATAAATACTACTCTTTCTTACTTTTTAATAAAGTAAGTTATTGTAACTGCTTCCGCATTATCGTACCTCTGATGTATTGTAATGTCTGCGTGACGGGTGAAACGCTCTTGGGCAAGGTAAGGAAATCAGATACTAAACTTGTCAAGTGATCAGGGGCACCTGCAGGGTTGTCTGAGGTCCATTGGACAAGGACAACTGTAGGTGGGCCTAATGACTTGGGAGGTTCCGTCACACTACGCTTGATTTAATTTAGAGCAGATAATTTACTAGATGAATAAATCTCAATTATAAATCCTCGGACGTGATTTCTCAGCTGACGAGCGGAGATGGAATTATTTTGCACCGAAAACTTTAGTTGTCGAGTTCTGCTTAACTTGTCTAGGACAAGAATCACAAGACCGAGTGGAGCTTTCCAAACTTGTATCCGTGTCGTCGATTAACTTTGAACCGGCATAAGATCTGACATTCACGAAAAATTATTAAAGTTCGATCTTTGTAAAAAAATTGAGATAGTCCAGATCGATAAAGACGAAAACGATGTCAAATTCAGGATAAACAGAGACAATTCAGAAATAGAGACTACTATTATCACTGACAACCCATGCTTAAATCCATACTCATTGTCGCACGAGAATTAAACGCCTGGGGTGTTACAACCTTCCCCCTTAAAAGTATCTCGTCCCGAGATTCAGAGCGAAAGACCTTTAAGAGCAGAAAAGCATGTAACTCCTGTCCATATCAGCGATAACATAAGACAGTTCCAAGCAAAGGCAAGTGTCTCAGGATGTTGTTTCTCTAGTGGATATAGCATGTATCACTTTCCAGCTAAGCAGAGAGGTCAACCATCAGAGACGGTATCTGCCAGAAGAACACATAAGGTTCCATGTGTGCAGTTTCCCCATTTCTAACGACATGAGTCTGTTAAGCGAGTAGTAGATATGAGATCCGACTTCACTCAAACAGATTCGATTGCAACATCTTGGTAAAACACACAAGAAGTTAATCAACAGATCATCATGGAGGTCCATAGTACCTAAGATAAGTGTGGATGCCGAACAACGCCACGATTGACTCGTGGTTAGGCCAAAGAATCCAAGTCCATGAAAGGTGATATAGGTTCGAGAAAATCACCAGCAGAGGGATCTGTAGATGCTGACTTCGCAACCAATCCATTTTATCAAGCACTAATCATGGCTCGACTTGATCACACACATTAGAAAACCATACGTGAGGCGATCGAGGCACGACTAGAGCGATGATTAGGTGGGTAGCAGTCGACTTAGCTTGATTTTTTTATAATTACTTTCTTAGGATGGGTTGAACTAAAGTGAGTTTAAACCATTCGAGAAAATCATCTCCAACTCAACTTTTTGTTTAGACTGCGGTTACAAGTTAGTAAAACCAACTTGTTGAACTACTTTTGACATTGAGCAAGTCCTCTTATTACCCATCGACAAACCAGAGGTTGGGAGTTCACATTTACGAGTACGAGGTCATGCATTTGGATAAGGATTCATTTGATTAGATTATTTATTCATCTCTTCCACACGAGACAAACTAACATGTGTAGAAGATGTATGAAACCAATAAGGAAGCGAATGAACAAACTCCTGCATTTCAGCAGCAGGGGAAGTCAATCTCCATTTTGAGAAGTAATTAGTCAACACTAAAAAGCTCCAAGGCTTCACCTTCACACAAAGGATGTAAAGGGAACTTGTATGTGTAGTCACCACCAAAATCAAGAGAAAAGAAACTACACACGAAAGAGGTGAATTTTTTTATCACACGGTTAGACACATATGGCTTCTAATTTTTGATGGAGACTTCTAAATTGGTAGTGAATTCGTTAAAGAGGACATTAAAGCAGTATACTCTTTTGATTCAACAGAGATGATAGATGTTGCTTGATCATTTCACAAACAACATAGAAATTGTTTCAAGGGAGAGGTCTATGGAAGATAACATATCAGTGTAGTTCCCTAATGGATCATGACCAGAGACCTCGATACCAGCATCCGACGAGTCACACTATGTGCGCATTCATAGGAGGCTCTCAGTTTCGTCGCGGCACCATAAGTCATTAATCGTGACACCAGTACCGAATTGACACTAATAATGAATCTCACGTGGTAAGAGTAATTTGTGCAGAGATAACATATCGATATAGTCTCATAATGGATTATAACTACTAAAGTACTAACTGTGCTACCAGCGCGTGCCAAGCAGCACAACCATGTGTGTACATTCACAGGAGGCCCTCGGTTATGTCACGGCACCATCCATTTTAGTCATAACACCATTACCAGATGGAACCAATTAGAAATCTCATGCGGCACAAATAGACCGAGCAAGGATAACAATATACAAAAGAGACTCCACCTATAAGAATGGTTACAGGAAGAGAGCCAAATAGGTCCTAGCCCGATGAAAGGAACACGAGATTGCCAAAACCTAAATTGGTTGATGAGGGAGTACGATGGGAGACTGTTATTTCAGCCCCAAGCATATTTCTATGCCCATCGCAGCAATTTCAAGGTCAAGGATGAGCGTCTAATTAGATACGCAGGAAAACGATCAGAAGATTAAATTGGTATGCCTTCGAGAGATATGAGGAAACCAAATGCATTAAATTCAAGAAAACATTGGGCATTCCTTTCCTAGGTTAGATTGAGAAAGCAACAATGTGGTCCTTAAGGAGAGGTGAAATGAAATAGGAATAGCTGCTTGCATCAACCAAAACAAGGCGAAGCTTAGGAGGAAAACATGACCACTGAAGAGTCATGTATTAAACGATGAGAACATGTACTCGAGATCCTTTTCTTAAGCTCATGTGCATTTATTTCCTACGAGAATATTACCTAAGCACCTATTTAGATAAGCTTGGTCCTGAAGTAACGATGGAAATTCAGACTCGTCTACGTTTGGAAACTGGGGAAAAATTTCAGGGAATTAACATCTATTTGGGTCATGGCTCCTAGGTGAGGACATAGCCTAATTTTGGGTTTATGCAAACAAACTACCCACATTCTATCAACACACAAGCACAAAAACAAACACAAGTTGCACTAGCAGTCAAACTAAGAAGAACCATAGGCCACATAAACACATGTCTAAAGGACACAACAAACAAAGCTAGAAATTTCTAATAGGGCAGTAATGCTTCACGCATTTTCCAATTATTTATTATCAGAATAAAGATGAGGGAAGCACGTCCGTTCACAATCACCAATTATTAGAATAAAGGTGAGAAAAGCATTTTGTGCACAAACCACAAACACATTGCAACAACCAGGATGCACGCGCGTCCTATTCGTCCTCACGGATTTTGCCAACATAATGTGGCAATAGCGTTCTATATCGGTGGCATACCTACGTCTCTCTCGGTATATTGCTAGTCGACAGCTACACATACGAGTTCAAAGTTAGTGTACCTACAGAAAATTCCATCACAACCCAATTCCCAATGATGCAATTCACACATGATAGTTTATCACAGTTTATACTCCATATATTTCTATATGGAGGCTAGCTCCTTATTAAACGCCGAGCCACGCATAGGGGCCGCTGCCACACTTTAACCATAGGGCAACTCATTATGGTAACTCGCCTTCTTACAAGAGCGTAGGTGTGTCGTTGCAAGTACATTACACTTCTCAGTATTCCCACGTCTGTATGCCCATACACATCCATGGGGTACTGAATCCTAGAAAAGTAAATACTCCACATCGCAACCTTCATATATACATATGTAAAACATGTATATAGTCAAACACTTTTTATACTCTCCCCTAGACCGACGTTTGTTCGGTCATGCTCTCACAACTCACGTTACCTGAGCATCGATTCATTCAAAACTAAATGGCCTCTAAAATAACATTACACATGTATGCATTACCCTTTCCAGGTTGTGGGTTAGTATTTTAATCTAAGCCACCTGACAGTCCTTAATTTAGGGCTTAACAGAGGATGTCGCTAGCATTATAGATTTCAAATCTATTTTTTTCCAAACCAAACAATGTGTTTAGTTGAAAATAGGTTTTTCTAAAACCAAAACTTTGTTTTAAAATACGTATGTGACCATATTATACTTAATTATGCTCTGATACCAGCTGTCGCAAAACCTCCCAAGTTATCGGGCCCACATGCACCTGTCCTCGACCCAAGGACCTCAGACGATCCAAACAACTTAACAGGATCTGTCCGAGTGTCACAAGGACCTCGGATAAACGACTTACCACCAAGATCGCAGGATTAAGTAAACACAAATCACACACCAACATTTGCAGCGGAAATTCTTTCTTAAAAAATGATTACAAGTTACAACATTTACAAGTTATAACAAGATTACAATGTATATCATCGGAGTTGATTACAACACCAAGTGATTCAAAAGAGATTACAATTTGAATGTATAAAACATTTATAAGTTTTAAAATACATGCTAGCTTAAGTGACAATCCTCAATAAGGAAACTATAGAAGGGATATACTTATATAAGAAGGTCGAGCCCACTAGCACTTAGCACCAATCACAATCAAAGTGACTCGTAACCTGTAGCAACAATGGGAATAAAACCCTAAGTACGCAATTACTCAGCAAGACTTACCTGACTAAAGAAAAAACTCTCAAGGGTATGCTGGTTTGTTGGGAATCAAGGTAAAGCTTATCTAATTTCAAAGACCCATTTTGCAGAAGAGCTTATTAGTAGTGGATCCTTATGCCAAACTTTTACTTCACAAGTTAATTACTTTTCCTGAATCTAGATTTGCCAAATCTAGAGCATTCACTTGTCCTACACTAGCTTCATTTTAGCAGCTTTAGTTTCACTTGTTAACTACGATGTAGGGCAGTGATCCAGCCTTCGTATCCGAGAAGTAACGGCGATCTGAATCGATTAATACCCTTGCATATGTCAACTCACCCCGGGTTTCTCAAGACCAGAACGGGTCCCCGCCAACCAAGAGCTTAGTACCCCACCATCCAGCCTCTTGCTAGGTGGATACATGATACTCTTGCCATCTCTCCACTCCCATTGCGGGCCAGCCTTTCTGGTATTGGTGCAGCCGAGGCTAAGCTTACCCATGACGAGGCATGTGGCTAGTTAAAAGGTCCTAGATCAACAAGCCTACTTTCATTGCGGACCTTAAACGACACAGACGAGGGACCTTTTCTGCTCAACCTGGTCTCAAATTATTATTTCCTTCCAAAAACCATGTACCTGACAGAGGTACCTAACTTGAATGATGAATTCATCACTGCAGATGATGCTCTCACCATTACAAGTCCTTTTTCATAAAACAACCCATACCCAGTCTTACATAACATTATTTTTAAAAGAAATAACTTTTAGTTCTCTAGGGAGGGCTAAGCCTCATTAGTTCTCTTGATAAAACAGGTATCAAGGAAGATAATCAAATTCTAAGGAATGGTAATGCATTAATTGTTTATTCACACAACTCCTATCACCTAATGTAGCAGCTAAGTGATAAAAGTTTTTAAAACAGAAGGAGGTGGCAAATGCACCGGGGCTTGCCTAGGATAAACACTATGTTAGTGTTTGTTAGACGATGACCACTTGGCGACCAGCCTTTTATGTTGGCACTTGTTCAGTCTGTCCATCTTCAGGTTAATCCACCAGCATCACCTCATGGAATAACCCACCCTTTTCATCATCTTGGGGTTGACTCGGCTCTTGTCCTCCACATCCCGTGATTAATTAACGTACCTAAATGAAATGCATAATGTGCATGTATGAATATAAGAAGTAATAGCAAGACTAAATAATCTGTCCCAGAAGTGAATTAAACATTTAATGACAAGGCATTACCACACTTTTATCACCAACCGCTAGTTATCCACATATGGCTAAATGCAATAATTACGCTTTTCTAGATTAACTGGACCTAATGCAAACATGACGAAATAGTAACCTATACACTAACTATAATACTCGCATTTTTCCTGCTGAACCAAATTTAACACAAGTATCAAGGAAAATAAATTAAGCATACGCTTTACTTAAGTTCTATATTTCCTTAGGTAGAGTCTATACTGAAAAATGAATTAAACCTAGGCTCATTATTCCTAGACTTGTATACCTCTACCAATAATAGAAATAATCTACTAATTTCGAAACCACTCTTCGAGATGACAAGAATCACACGTTAACTAATCAAGGTATAACATTTTCTAATCCAGCGAATAAGCACTATCAATCAACATATAATTCCATGAAACTGTATTTACAATAACCTAAATACTTAGAGCATTTAAGTGCCTTATCCATCGGCAGATTCCAGGTTTCAATAGCGGTCGATTTAGCGATGTTACTAGCTTCCTGAAAATTGGGCAGCATCAATATTCCTCCAAAATACTTAGCAAACTACAACATAGAGAGCGACCACGATAACTGTACAATCATGTCATCACATGCAACAAGACATTTTGACAAACGTCTGATATAACTATGACACATCTTTTCTTCAAACAAGATAATCATAACGACCAACCTAGTTAATGAACGAATAGAAACAACGGATCAACTCCAATGCAATCAATTTAACACGTGCAGATTTTTCTGGACAGCACTCAGTAGTCAGTTGTTTTGCTCCTAATTCACAAGATATTAATCCAAAAATAGTGAACTAGGACTTTTTGGAAATCTTATGAAGTCCGCTACAACTTTTGTATGATCATCACAACAAGATTCGACTTTTAGAAAGGTCAAACAGTGCTAAACATAAATTCTGTCCAGATTTGGACAGAATTTGACTCTTCACTCCAAAAATTCATAACTGTAGTCTCAGGCATCCAAAACAGTTGATCCTAGACTTTCTAGAAAGCTAATAGAATTGTATACAATTCATTTATAAACATTACAGGTTAATTCAATACATATCAAGGTCAAAAGACATGAGAAAGACCCTGCTGTCCAAATTTGGACAGATTCAGAGATTACATTGCAAATAGCTATAACCTGGTCTCTAGACCACCAAAAAGGGTGATCCAAGACTTTTTGGAAAGACTAAAAATAGTACTACAATTCTTCTATAATTAATAAGGGCTGATTCTCAGTTTAATTTAGTCAAACAAGGCAATTTTCGAAACTTGTACAGAATTTGGACAGATTCTGAAACTGGACTTGGAACAATCATAACTCCTAAACTACTAGACCTATGACCATGAAATTTTAGCACAAGCAAGATAAAGAAGTGATCTACAACTTTTCTATATAATACTTACACAGAAAACATGGTTTACTTCACAAAACTTTTTACATAACTACGACTGGACATGCAGTCCCAAACAGCAAGCCTTCAATTTAGCTCCTATCTAGTTTCTACACTTATCATGTGTTTGACACTTTCTAATCACATATATAGATTACTTCTACTTTATAACCATGAATTCATTCACTTCACATAACCTAGTATTTTAAACCTACTCTCACATCATGCTAACAAAGAATCAATTTAAGCACACTATGCATACACATATATCCATCCAAGCACATTCCATACAATTTATCATCACAAAGAAGAACTCACTTTAATCATACTATGCATATGTCTAAACAATTTACTCTCTCTTGATATATCCATTCACCAAATATATGAATAGATAACATACCATCACAAAGACAAGGAAAAGGGAGGAAAGATACTTTCCTGACATTACCACGGAACAAAACACATATGCTTAACAACAGATCTGCCGAGCATTACACCACAACCCGCCTACGCTAAAGACGATAAAATCATCGTGACTACAATCCCCATCGAAGCCAAACATTAAATTAAACAATATGAGTGGCGAAACAGCTCACCACAACTAAATCACCTCGAATTCGAGAGATCGACAATAACCTCCGGTTGAGGCGTTCCAGTGAGCACCCAGCGGGCTTTACCTTTAGAACTTCGATCTCTTTGCCCTCCAACACCAGGAAATTTCTCCTCCAAGCCACATACACAAACACACAAAATACATCATCTAGATACAAGTATCAGCGAGGAATACTCGCAAAAGAAATGGCAAGTCCTCACTGAGGTGGACGATGCACCAGGGTTGGCGACTTGAGAACAATCTACAGGGGTTGGAGGATGGAGGGCTAGACGTCATGGATGAAAGGGGCTATTGTTCCCTGCGCCATGGACGAACTGATCTTGGGCGATGGCTGGGGCAAACATGCCAGGAACCTAGCAGGGCCATCGAGTAAAGGGGCTGGCATCTAGGGCACCATGGAAAAGCTTGCCTAAGGCCTGAGGGAGGAGAGCAGAGGGCTGCTGGCAAGCTGGACTGAGGGTAGGCGCCATGGAGAAGGGTGGCTAGCAGAGGGGCTAGGAAAGGCGGCGTGAGGGAGATGGGGATCGGCTAGGGCGATGGCTGAAGAAAGAGCTAGTCACCCAGGTGATGACGGGCATGGGCAGGGAGCCGAGAGGGTGAGGGTGGTCGTCCTGGTATTGGCTACGCAAGGAGAGGATAAAGGAACATGGAGAAATGAGAGGTGGGTTCACCAAGGAATGCCACAACACCAAGAAATTTGACAAGGAGAGAGAGAGCAGTGATGGAGGATAAGTGAGAGCGCTGGCAAGGATAAGGAGTACATGAATTTTCCTTGTGCATGTACGTAATGTGATCATGGTGTGGGGGACAGATATCCCCCTGGTCCACTAGAAGGCGAAAAGGCCTCATGCAGGGCCTTAGGCCAATTACCCCGCAAGGCCGTCCCTTCGTGGGTCGGGCTAGAGCTACTGGCGGAATGGGCCAACCCGAGAAGGCAATGGACTCAAGCCTAAGCAATCTGTCAGCTTGTGCGCTATCCGTAGAAACTACCCGACTTTCCTGTGCATGGCGTCCTCAACTATCGGGGCAGATTAGGGATAAGTCGGCAAGATTGTAGGGAGATCAGTTCAGTCGGTTCACTATTGTTTAGGAGACATATGATCCTCATGTATGTATGGAGTGCCCCACAGTCGTGTATATAAGGCCTAGGGGGTACCCCATCATTTCCATCAACCATCTACCCAGCTCATTAGCTCTTCTCCATTTAGGACACCACAATTGTAACCCACCACATATAGATCCATCCTAGGAAGTAGGGTATTACGCCTCTCTAAGTGGCCCGAACCTATAGAAAATCGCCTGTCCCTCTCTCGTGTGTTCAGCACGAACCATTGAGTTGCAGTCAACAGCACCGTCCTGCCCAAAAGCACCGCAAGGGGTAACCCTAGGTGTGCAGCCAGACTTTAAACAACGACAGCTAGCGCACCAGGTAGGGGTGTGTCGTTGATTCAAGCTAGCTCAATGGCCATCACCTCCAAGTACAAAATCGCCCTTCACCCTAGGACCATGTTCTGCTTTGGAACCATCTCATCCATAGTGGATGAAGAGGGAACTCTACACCGCGTAGCAGATCCACCATAGAGAAAGCCTTCCTCAGAAATCCCGAGGGGAGCCAGAGCAGAACAGCAGGTGGCGTCGTCACCCGCGCCTCGAGCGACGATGGCCTCTTACAAACCAAAAGTCGAGAGCTCACCTACCCAAAAATCTCTGTTGTCCACTTCACCCACAAAGGAGTGGACACGGATCACTCGAAAGAAGGAAGCAAACGTCCCGAGTCAGGGGACAAGAACACGCCGAGCCATATTTTCGACGCCTCCACCCTCAAAGGAGGACGGAAAGAAGAGCGCCACCACACCGGCTCCTTTCTACCCCGACATCCTCTTCATCGGGGGGAGACTGGAGTCAGTACCCGTCTACGACGATGAGCCAACCATGCAAGGGGAGGAACCTCCCCAACGTGAGGTGCGGTGATGGAGGAACAGACGCCGGAACATGCGGTGACATCATGAGGCTAGGGAACGGGATCCGGCGCAGCTCGTATCCCGCGATGAAGCCTCAGAAGTGGGAGAAACTCCCGACGAGCGAGTACACCAAGAAAGGCGGAACTCTCGCCGCCGTGATCGCCGACAAGCTCAGGACCGAGAACGGTAGCAAGCCAAGCAAGGTGCAAGGCTACGCCGAGAGAACCCTCTCTTTGCTCGGAACTTGTACCCCGACTTTGCTCGTGCAATGAACATGCCAAGTGAAGTTGGAGGGGTGCTGGCCCAGATAGCGGATGGCCTCCCGTGAACTCCAGACATGGAAGGCTACCGACGGCTGTTTACTCGAGCAGCTAATCACCTTCTACCCATCGCTCATCCTCCGAGCGACCTACGCCACGCCATCAACAGCCAGAGAGACGCGCGGAGCTCCATCAACACTTCACGTGACCGATGGCACAAAAGTGAGATAAGGTGCAGGGAGGAGTATGACCGGGATCACAACGTCCCGACTCGAAGTCGCACCACCCGAGCTGAGTCGGCTGCGGCCTCGACTAGTGGCTCGTTCTGGGGACGGTCGAGACAACACACTACCGACTCCCATCCTCAGGACCGACCTCATGAACGCCGATAGGAAGACACGTGCAGAGTCTCCACGCTAACTTCGCGTCTCCAGGCCATCAAGTGGCCCCCAACTTCAAGGTCTCCAACGTCGACAAGTACGAGCTCAAGCAGAACCCGGGTGGCTGGTTGGCTGTCTAAACGACCGCCGCCCGGGCCGTCGGGGCAACAGAAGACATAATGATAGTGTATTTGCCCATCGTCCTAGGGTAAGACGCACTACAACGGCTCCAACATCTGCCACGACACTACATCGACGATTGGAGCGATTTCAGTCGGTGTTTCATCGCCAACTTCCAGTCTCTCTCTGACAAGCCAGCGCAGCCATGGGACCTCAAATCCATCAGGTGCCAGGGCAATGAAACACTCTGGTCATACCTCAAGAGGTTTCAGACCATGAGGAACCGTATCCCCGAAGTCACCGAGGCAGCAGTGATTGAAGATTTCTACCGGGGATCCAAAGACTCGGCTTTCGTCTGAGCCATACTCTAGAATGCACCGACGACCTCCGAACAATTGTTCCAGGAGGCAGACCTCTACATCACCGCGGATGAATGGGCCCAGGACCTCATCGGAGGCACGAAGTCCACGCCACCCGTGCCACGGTGTGACACGAACCAGCAGCCAGATAGGCGCTGGGAGAAGAGGCCCCGTGAGGAGGTGCACGCCGCCGGTCCTCCTACCGCTCAAGCCCGTGGTGCACCATGCGAAGGGGAACGAACACTAGATGAAATCCTCGATGGCCAGTGCCTGTACCACAACGACATGCGCCACACCCTATGAAACTGCAGGGACTTCAAGCACTCCATCGGACATGACTGACCCTTCAAGCCTCTACCACCTCCCCCACTGCGAGGAGAGCCCGGCGAGCCTAGGCAGCCTCAGCAGCAGGAAGGGGGAGGGGGTGGAGCGTTTCCACGTGTTGACAGGGAGGTCAACGTCATCTTCGGAGGTCAAGAAACACATGAGAATAGAAGGCAGCAAAAGCTCAACAACCGGTAGGTCTTGGTGGCCACCACTAGTGCCCCAGCTCCTTACCGGTGGTCGGAGCACGCAATAACCTTCAACCGGGATGATCAATGGCTCAACTTTGATCACCCTGGAATGTACCCGCTCCTCGTTGATCCAGTGATTCGAGAGAGCCAGGTGAAGAAAGTGCTAGTAGACGGGGGAAGCAGCATCAACGTCACCTTCCCTCGGACGCTCCTGGCCTTGGGAGTTGCACTCAAAGACCTCACCAAGTCAGATACTCCTTTCTTCAGCATTGTGCCGACTGAAGGGGAGTACCCGCTCGGGCACATTTATATGTCCGTCACCTTCGGGACCCCAGAGAACTACAGAACTGAGTTCCTGAGGTTCGAGGTGGCGTGCTTCGACTGCGGGTACAACGCCATCATCGGCAGGCCAGGACTAGCGAAGTTCATGGCCATTCCGCATTACCCGTACTTGATACTAAAAATGCTGGGACCTCAAGGAATCATCAATATGCGTGCTAACTTCCAAGGCACCACAAAGTGCTTTCGAGGAGCCATTCAAGCAGCTCTTGCTGCTGGGCCCTCGACAGCTCCCCTCACGCAGGCGAACACCAAGCTGGAGGAGGGTCTCACGATACCCACCAGTGAAGCTCAAGCTGTGACCTCTATACGGCCGACTAAAGAAACTAAGAGGATTAATTTGGGATTCTCCGATGAGCGAAAGACTATTGTCATTAGTTTCAACCTTGATTACAAATAGAAAAGCATGCTCATCCAGCTCCTACAAGATAACCGAGACGTATTCGCATGGCAACCTGCGGATATGCCGGGAGTCCTGAGAGAACTGGCCGAGCACAAATTGAAGGTGTATCCTCAATCAAGGCTGATTTGATAGAAGTTGCATCGTTTCATGCCTGACAAAAGGGAAGCTATTCGCGTCGAGTTAGCCCGCTTAGTGTTGGCAGGGTTCATTAGGGAAGTGCTGCACCCCGAGTGGCTAGCGAATCCTGTTCTTGTACACAAAAAGAATAAAGTTGATTAGCGCATGTGTGTTGACTATACTGATCTCAACAAGCATTGTCCGAAGGATCCCTTCAGGCTCCCTAGAATAGATCAGGTAGTTGACTCGACTGCTGGCTGTTGTATGCTCTCCTTCCTAGACTGCCACTCCGGATATCATCAGATCAGTTTGGCAAAAGAAGATGAGGAGAAGACAACTTTCATCACTCCATTTGGGGCTTTCTGCTATACCTCCATGCCGTTTGACCTCAAGAACTCTAGAGCGACTTACCAGAGAGCCATCCAAACATGCTTAGCCAATCACTGGGGCAAGCAGGTGGAAGCCTACGTCGATGTGGTTATTAAGACAGAAAACTTAGAAAACTTCATCGAAGATTTGCAGCTGGTCTTCAACAGCCTGAGGCACTACCGGTGGAAGCTAAACCTAGAAAAGTGTGTCTTCGGAGTGCCAGCCAGAAAGCTACTCGGATTCATTGGTAGCCACCGAGGAATTGAAGCGAATCTAGAGAAGATCGAGGCCATCATGAGAATGGAAGCGTCACGGTCGCAGAAAAAGGTGCAAAGGCTTACTGGATGCATGATAGCTCTGAGCAGGTTCATATCAAGGTTAGGCGAGAAAGGAATGTCATTTTACAAATTGTTCAAGAAGGTGGACAAGTTTTAGTGGACCATAGAGGCACAGGAAGCCCTAGAGGCACTAAAGAAGTTCTTGACCACACCACCAGTACTCAAGCCACCGTGCTGAGCTACGCCTGGTCAGCGGGCTAAGGATCTGCTCCTGTATATCTCCTGCATGACTCACGTGGTAAGCACCGCGTTAGTAGTCGAATGGGTGGAGGAAGGACAAGCATACCCGGTGCAGCATCCAGTCTACTTCATCAGCAAAGTCCTTGGGCCCTCAAAAATAAGGTATCCTCAAGTCCAGAAGCTGTTGTACATGGTACTTCTAACCGCTCGCAAGCTTCAGCACTACTTTGATGACCACAAAGTCATCGTAGTCACGAGATTCCCGATAGGTGATATTCTACACAACAAAGAAGCTATTGGAAGGATAGCCAAGTGGGCATGCAAGCTCGGGGCTCACGACCTAGAGTTCCGGCCCTACACGGCGATAAAAACTCAGGCACTAGTCGACTTCATATCAGAATGGACTGAGCACCAGGTCTCGAATAGCCCATAAGTTGCTGAAGTGTAGAGAATGTACTTTGATGGTTTGCTGAAGCTGTAAGGAGCGAGTGCAGGGATTCTTTTCTTTGCTCCCATAGGTGAACAACTTAAGTATGCACTCTAGCTGTAGTTTCCAGCATCAAATATTGCAACAGAGTACAAAGCACGACTGTAACACCCCTGGTGTTACTGTCACTAAAACTTGAGCATAACATCATAAGCATTGGCATATCATGTGATTGTTACACTTAGAGTGCATTCACTAGGTAAAAATGTCCAACAAGTTGTATTGAAGTAACATGTTATAAGTGAAACCCTAGTTGGGCCTAAAGGAGTAAACAAAGCTTAACCAAGAGAAAACACCAAAACTTAGTTATGAAAATCATAAAATATCACTATAAATGGACTAAAGTGGCATCAAAACCCTAAATAAGAACCCCAGAAAGCCCTAGCCTTAAACCCTAGGGGGCTAAGTGCAAAGTTAGTGCACTTTTGGACTAAAGTGCAAAAACTATGAAATTAGGGCATCTTGAGTCATATGGTTCACAAGATTGTGGATTTGCAACTTAAACCCTAAGTTTTGGACTAATTTGCAAATTAGCCACACTTGTACTCCAATGGCTAGGTCTGAATTTCAGTGTAATTAGCTCAAATTTGGAGCCCTATATCTGCCAAGTTATAAAGTTTTGGCCCTAGGTTACCACATCAATTTTGTAGGTCTATGGAAGGATAATAACTTTACTATAGAGATCATGCCTTGGTACCATGTGGAATTCTGAGATAAATGTGCCCCAAGTTGGGCTGTCAGTCTGTCTGGAATCTGAAATTGGAAATTCAGTGACATGTGATAAACTTTAGGGGCCATTTTGAAGACGATCCCGTGGATGTTTGAGCATGATGACTACAGTTGGGTTATAGATGGATCATTGGACAACAACTTTGATACTAGCCGATCAACAAGTTGCCATGCGAATTTAGGAGAAAATCGAGCCCAAAGTTGGTCTGTCAGGTCGCCTGAATGCACTGCGCCATGGTATAGTGCACCAAATATCTCAGGTTTCAGTCGCTCGCCGCTGACGATCTGCACGTCCGGATTCACGCCACCGGTCGTCGCAATTCATATTTGGAGCTAGTGGATTGTGCTCGATGTAAGAAGATCTTGCCTGGATAAACACAAGCCACCACGGTCACTCTGCCTTTCGCCCACTTGCGCCGGTGATGTGGCCGCGCGGCCATTACCACGGGCACCACCGTTTTCCCCGTTCACGCCATGCTATGACTCCTCTTACCACGTCGCAGTAGCTCGATTTACGGCGTCTATTCATCACTGGTGAGTTTGCCACGACGGAAGACACTAATCACGCATGCCAGTAACTTCCTGTTTCTCCGGCCGCCATGCGTCGTCGTCCAATTCACTGGCCGCCGCTCTTGCCTACTATAAATTGAGCCCGCCGTAAGCTCCGTAGGGTAGTCAAGCACCAAGCCACCCGAACCGTGCCCTCAATTGATCATCGGAGCTCGATAATTTCTCATTTCCCCCAATCTCTGTTTCCGCCACCGTAGAAGCACCTCACCGTGGTCAGCCTGTTCTAGGTATGCTCATACCCCCTGCTCCCTTGTTTTAGCTTCCTTAGGTTCCCTGGGTGCCTCTCGGCCCGTTCAATTGAGCTGAGCTACCATAGATCACCGGGAACGCGATTGGTCGTCCGCCTTACCCGCTGTCACCGTGGCCAGAGCGAATTAGGTAGCCGTTCATGAAATTGAGTGAGGGGAAACGGTCCTTAGGTCTTGAATTTGGTCTCGGCCAAAGTAGGGCGCCGGTCATTGCGTGAATCGGCCGGTGAGAGTTTGCCGGAGCGTAGCCCGGCGTCGTTCGTCATCGGGGACTTGGCGCGGTGAAGAATTAGAAGTGCAGGGAGGTTTCTGTAAAGCGTCAGTGACTTAGTTGAATAGTGCTGCGACCCCACTTTAGGTTATTCAAAAGGACAGGGTCTTCGGTGCAAAGTCTATGCTGCCACGCATGCGGGCGCGCTTCTGCCCTGGCTGGGCCGGTTCGGGCCGGTTTCAGCCCAGAACTGTTCATCCTTTTCCTTTTTCTTTTTCTATTAGACTTTAGAAATCTATAAGAAATTGTAGAAAAATCCTAAAATACCAGACCAATTTTGCTAGGCTCCTAATTTCCTATGGAATTTAATAAAAATACTTTCTTGATTTTTAGTCCAAATAGGAAATTATAGAGTATTTAAAATAGCCAAAAACGTTGTTTCTGGATTTTTAGGGAATATATAATAAATCCAAAATTCACTAAATTTTTAGGATAAAGTCTAAATAATATTTAGAAGCCTTGGGCAAAGTTTGATATGATTTGGACCATGTTTGATGCTTAGAACCCAAAACCCTACCCCCCTGCCCTATGAACTTCACTATTGACTCCGGAAACCCTAAGTTCTCGGAGAACCGTGAAGGAAAGTTGTATTCAAGACTTAAGATAATGAACTTTTATTATCTTTGCACTCTCATGAGCATTACATGGGCATTCATTATTATGTATGGATATATCTAGAAAACGAAGAATAAGTAGAAGTCGAAGAAGCAAAGACTTCACAACCACCACCTGAGGAACATCAGGCAGGCAACTGTTTCTAATTTGATATCTGCAAAACAGAACCTGATTCACCAGTAACACAAGGCAAGCCCCGGTGCATTTGCCACCTCCTTGTTCCTTTTAAAATCTTTCTCACTTGCTTGATGCACTAGGTGATAGGAATTGTGTGCGAAACCAATTCCTGCATTTCCTTCCTTGGATTGATTACTTCTCCTTAAATCCCTGTTTTACAAAAGGTTTTTCTTATGCTTAGCTTTGCTTTAGAAAAACAAAATGTTTTGTTTTCTCAAAAGATAATGTTGCAAAGTGGGTGGGATGTTTTCGAAAATAAAACTTGATGGTGGATCCATCATGGCCATGATGGGTTCAACATTGGAAAAGATGTACCTCTGCCAGGTACCAAACTTTGGGTTTGAAATGATAAAGCTGAGACCAGGCAGTTGACTTGCACAAGGAGAGAGCCTCAGTGTAGTGTCTCCGTCTATGTCGATTAAGGACCGTCTCGATGTAGGCTTGATGACCGAGGACCCTTTAACTGGTCACATGCCTCGTCATGGGTAAGCTTTGCCTCGGGCAGACTAAGACTAGAATAAGATAACACGCAATGGGAGTGGAGAGATGGCGGGAGTAGCGTGTACCCTCCGTGGCAAGAGGCTGGACGGTGGTGTATCTGTGCTCTCGGTTGGCGTGAACCTGATCTGGTCTTAAGAACCCTAGTGGCGAGTTGACATATGCAAGGGTTAAGTGCTACAAATGTCGTGTGATTGGAGATCCTGAGCTGAGTATAATCGATTCGGATCGCCGTAACTTCGTGGTTATGAAGACTTGGTCACTGACTTACACGTAGCAATCCAGTGAAGATGAAGGGTTGTTAAGAAATTGGCTAGTATAGGTCAAGTGAATGAATTAGTATAGAAAGAACCCTAGTTACAGGTAATTTTACTTAACCTGACAAATAAAACTGGATTTTTAAGGATCCACTATTAGTAAGCATTTCTGCAAACAGAGTCATTGATTATTGATAAGCCTTACCTTGACTCCCTTAAAGCCAGCATATCCTTGAGAGTCTTTTACTTTGTCGGGTAAGTCTTGCGAAAGTACACTTCATACTCAGGGCTTTGTCCCATGTTGTTTTAGGTGAAAAAGCGGCAAACTTTTGTTGCTTCTGTTCAAAGGTGGTACCAAAAGAAGAAAACCAGGAGTAAAGCTTCGGGAGGAAGGGTCCTTCGTTAATAACTTTTGTTTATTATTAATCTGGAGGGGTTTTTGCCTCCCAGTGATGTAATAATAATACTTAGCACTCCTATATTTGTTTCTGGTCTGTAATAATCCAACTCTTTCTTACTTTTAATATAAGGTAAGTTATTGTAATTGCTTCCGCATTTTTCGTACCTCCAATGTATTGTAATGTCTGCATGACGGGTGAAACGCTCTTGGGAAAGGTAAAGAAAGCAGATACCAAACTTGTCAAGTGATTCAGGGGCACCTGTAGGGTTGTCTGAGGTTTGTTGGACAAGGACAACTGTAGGTGGGCCTAATGACGTGGGAGGTTCCGTCACAGCTGGTATCGGAGCGAAGCCCATATCTACAGAGGTTATGAGGCATTTTCAAAAAGAATTTTCCAAGACTTATCTAGAAAATTTCTTTCTTATCTAACCACCTTCTGAGTACTTATTTGAAAGACCAGATAATAGAGTGCAATGTATAGAAGGTGTGAATCAACTAAGGTTGATTCTGTAATTATACATGCATCATGCTAAAAACTATGTTAATAAGATTTTCCCCTCGTGGAGATATGCCGCCGCGCATGAGAAAGACTGTGCGCAAGTCTACCGGGCCAATCGGCGTACCTCGCCATCAACTTGCCCCGAGGCATGAAAACAGTAGCAGTGGTAGCAACGATCCAATTGGGGATCTGGAAGCCCAAGTTGAACAACTTCGATCAGAACTCCGTCACAGGAATGATATATGGGTCGTGGATGGTGAAAGAATAAACAAATTGAGAACGGACATCTGCCACCTGCAAGACCAACTGGTGGAACAAGATCTAGCACTCGACTGGGCTGTGAACTCTCGTTCACTTGCTTGGGCAAAGGAAGCTAGAGCTCGAGCCCGCGTGGAGGAGCTTAGCTCAGCCATGGATAACTTGCAGGTTTATTGTAATACACTACATGAAGAAGTTCATGTATTGTATTCACAACTGCACCCTAACGTACCTGCGGATCCTGTCGGGATGGAAGTCGGACCTTCTAGAGTAGCGGGAGAAGTACTTGGTGGTGAACTGGACCTATTCAGGCCCCCTCCCTCTATGAAGTTGGTTGATGAATGGTCTCCTACACCCGACAGTGAAGTTACCAAAAGTGACAAGAAGCAAGAGTTGTGTAGTGTAGAAGTAGTAGTAATGTATAATAGGTAATGTAATCCTGTTGTAAATTTGAGTCTGTATCATTACCGTTTTTAGTAATGTAAATGGATGGTTTTCTTTGGCATATTATATTTTCCAAATGCTCTTTGCCTCAGATGCCTTCCAAGACTCGTGCACAGGATAGAGCAGGGACCTCCCGTGGGAGGGAAACAACTCCAAACCCGCCCCAGTACCTCCAACATTAGCTGAGGCCATCGCTGCCTTGGTTAACGCTACAGCTGATAACACCCGCTTTCTGTGGGAAATGGCAGGATAACAAATGCAACAACAAGGCGGGCGAGCATATCAGCAAGGACCCCGTGAAACATCATATCTGGATTTCTCCGAGACACGTCCCCCATTATTTATCAAGGCGGAAGATCTTCTGAAAGCGGATGAGTGGATCCACGTTATCGAACAGATGTTCGGGCTTCTCCGATGTACGGAGACTCAAAAGCCCTTATTTGCATCACAACA
Source organism: Zea luxurians (assembly GCA_029449295.1). Lineage (NCBI taxonomy): Eukaryota > Viridiplantae > Streptophyta > Magnoliopsida > Poales > Poaceae > Zea > Zea luxurians. Next base: position 41,264,220 of record JAOPSE010000022.1, on the reverse strand, counting down.
ATTGTGTGGCCCTGCCAGTACCTGGTGGGGAAATTATGTAGCCGTTCAACCGGCTGGTCATCAAATTACTTGGGACGAATTCAAGCTAGCTTTCTAGGAGCACTATATACCTGAAGGGGTGCTCCATATGAAACAGGAGGAGTTTATGAAGCTGAAACAGGGTGGGGATACTGTCACTCAGTATCTCAACAAATTCAACCACTTGTCCCAGTATGCCATCGATCAAGTAAACACGGATCTAAAGAAGAAAATTTGTTTCATGAGAGGCCTAAATGACCGAATGCAATGGAAGATGGCCACCTGCATTGATCTTTCCTACAGAAGGGCTGTCAGTGCTGCACTGATAGTCGAAGCTAAGTATGCAGGCTCGGGAAAATCAAAGGGTTACGAAAGCGACAGGCCCAGTCAGGGGTCTGAGAAAAGACAGAGGTTGGTAATTTGACTTTTTAATCCGGATCGCTCTTCCCCACGTCCACCCTCCTACCTTTTCAAACAACCGGTCTTCATTCGCCCCGCTACTACCCCCACTCCAACAAATAAGCTGAGTGCCCCTGGTACTCGTTTCCCTGCCCTCCCAAGCTCTTCAACTAGCTGCTTCAACTGTGGAAAGTCCGGACACTTTATCAAGGACTGTCCATACCCGAAGTAGAATAGATCAAGTAATCAGCAGAGTTCTGGGAATTCCGCTCAAGGAAAGGGAAATGCGACGTACAATACCGGGGGCAAAAACATGAAGAAAACAGGGCGGATTTATTATACTCAAGCCAACACCAGAAGGCAAACCGGTGATGATGGGTACGTTTCTAGTGGCCAATCACCCTGCAATTATTCTCTTTGATTCCGGTGCATTGCATACTTTTATAAGCAAAAAGTTTGTGGAGAAACATTGTTTTTATATACTGAATCAAGGGAAGAGTTTACTATTCATTCACCCGGGGAACAAATATTTACTAAAGAAGTGGCCTTTCAAGTGCCCGTAACATTGGCTGAACGGGACTTTCCTACTAATATGATTGTTCTGAAAGGCCAAGATATAGATGTAATTCTGGGCATGAATTGGTTGGCCCAACATAAAGCTATTCTCAACACTAATTTGAGAACTATCAGGTTGAGTTATGGCAAAGAAGAGGTTGTCTTGACCATCCCCGTAGCCATTCCAGCTAAACCAATTGGCAGAGTATATGAAGCTATCATACCGGAGATCCAAGATATTCTGGTAGTATGTGAGTTCCCAAACGTCTTTCTAGAAGATTTGCCTGGATTGCCTCCAGAGAGAGATGTAGAATTTGTGATTGAGTTAAAGCCCGGTACGGCTCCTATTTCTAGAAGGTCATACCGAATGCCTCCAAATGAATTGGCAGAGCTCAAGACCCAATTACAAGATCTACTGGAGAAGGGATTCATCCGGCCAAGCTCATCGCCATGGGGTTTTCTAGCCATCTTTGTTAAGAAGAAGGACCAAACACTTTGGATGTGCGTGGATTATAGACCCCTTAATGAGGTTACCATCAGAAATAAGTACTCTCTTCCACGGATTGACATTTTATTTGTACAACTAACTGGAGCGAGGGTATTCTCTAAGATTGACCTCAGATTGGGCTATCATCAGATCTGTATCTCACCCGAAGATATACCGAAGACCGCATTCACTACGCAGTATGGTTTGTTTGAATATCTGGTTATGTCTTTCGGACTAACAAATGCTTCTGCCCACTTCACCTATCTTATGAACTCGATATTCATGCTTGAGCTGGATAAATTTGTGGTGGTATTCATTGATAATATCTTAATATATTCCAAGAATGAAGAGGAGCATGCTCTGCATTTATGGATCGTGTTAACGCGCCTAAGAGAACATCAATTATATGCCAAGTTCAGTAAGTGCGGGTTCTGGCTGGAGGAAATCCAATTTCTGGGACATGTATTATCTGCCAAGGGGATTGCGGTGGATCCCAGCAAAGTCAAGGATATTTTGGAGTGGAAACCCCCAACCACTGTACATCAAGTCCGAAGTTTCCTTGGACTGGCTGGTTATTACCGCCGATTCATCCCAGATTTTTCCAAACTTGTGAAACTAATCACAAGTTTATTGAAAAATGATACTAAATTTAATTGGTCTTAAAAATGTAATGAAGCTTTTGAACAGTTGAAGGTATTATTAACCACTGCTCCGGTATTGGCTCAACCAGATATTGAAAAACCCTTTGATGTGTATTGTGACGCATCAGGCCGTGGTCTCGGCTGCGTTCTAATGCAAGAAGGCCGAGTGATAGCTTATACTTCAAGGCAGTTGCGCCGGCATGAGGAACATTATCCAACTCATGATCTAGAGTTAGCCGCGGTGGTTCATGCTCCCAAAATCTGGCGTCATTATCTGCTAGGGAACATCTGTCACATTTATACAGATCATAAAAGTTTGAAGTACATATTCACCCAGTCAGAATTGAACATGAGACAGAGGCGATGGCTTGAGCTTATTAAGGACTATGAATTGGAAATTCATTATCACCCAGGCAAGGCCAATGTAGTGGCAGATGCACTCAGCCGCAAGGCTTCCTGTCACTGTCTTATGATGAAGATCTCTGACATTACAATATGCGAGGAGATGGAGAAGTTAAACATGGGAATGATCCAACATGGAACCTTAAATCAACTAAAGCTTGAGTCAGTCCTTTTACAAAGAATAATTGATGCTCAAAAGGATGATGAGGGTATGAAACACATCCATGAGAAGATAAAGGCCGGAAGAGCCCAATGTTTCAAAAGAGATGATCAAGGTGTTGTATGGTTTAACAACCGCATAGTTGTGCCTAAGAATGAGGAGATCCGCCAGCAAATTTTGGATGAAGCACATCTTAGTCGCTATTCTATTCATCCCAGAAGAACTAAGATGTATCATGATCTAAAACAGCATTTTTGATGGACAAAGATGAAGATTGAAATCGCATGCTATGTGGCAAGATGTGACACTTGTAGACGTGTCAAGGCCATACACTTGAAAGCTGCTGGTCCATTACAATCTTTACCTATCCCTACATGGAAATGGGAAGATATAAGCATGGACTTCATTGTGGGATTGCCTAGAACAGCAAAAGGGTATGACTCTATTTGAGTTATAATTGATCGGCTTACAAAAATTGCTCATTTTCTGCTAGTCAAAACCTATTACCTGGTCCTCACATATGCGAAACTGTATATCGCTCGTATTCTCAGTTGGCATGGTGTTCCGAAGACTATAGTGTCGGATCGTGGACCTCAATTCATATCCAAATTTTGGGAAGAACTTCACAAATCCTTGGGTACCAAGTTGCTCCATAGTTCGGCCTATCATCCTCAAACAAGTGGTCAAACTGAGAGGGTAAATCAAATACTTGAGGACATGCTATGAGCTTGTGTTCTGGAATTCCCATAGAAATGGGATGATTGTTTACCATTAGCGGAGTTCTTATACAATAATAGCTATCAAGAAAGCATCAAGATGGCACCCTTCGAAGCTTTGTATGGCCGACGGTGTCGTACTCCGTTAAACTGGTCTGAACCAGGTGAAAGGAGTTTCTTCAGGCCAGATATAGTAAAGGAGACCGAAGAAAAAGTTCAGCGAATAATTCATAATTTAAAAGAAGCTCAAGCTCGTCAGAAGAGTTACGTAGACAAGCGACGACAACCCCTGTATTTTCTAGTTGGAGATTATGTCTATTTGAAAGTTTCACCAATGAAGGGTGTATCGCGTTTTGGGGTTAAAGGGAAGCTTGCACCTCGATACATTGGTCCTTTTCTTATCCTTGAAAGATATGGACCAATGGCGTACCAACTCCAGTTACCCGAAACATTGTCTGTTGTACATAATGTGTTCCACGTGTCTCAATTGAAGAAGTGTCTTCGGGTTCCCGATCGAACCATTGAAGTAATGGATGTTGCCCTAGAACCAGACTTGACATATTCGGAGCATCCTATTCGAGTCTTGGATCAAAAGGACAGAATTACCCGAAGAAGAACTCTCAAGTTTTACAAGATACAGTGGAACCAACATTTAGAAGATGAGGCTACATGGGAAACTCAAGACTTTTTAGAAAAGACTTTCCCAGGCTTTTTAGCCTCATATAATTTGTAAAGTGTATACAATTGTTGTAATATCCAAACCACCCCTGCCTTGTACCAAGAATAAGGAAATAAAAGAGTGAAGCATTTCCGTTTCCATTACTTGCCCCAGGACTTTTAATCTCGGGACGAGATTCTTTTATGGGGGGAAGGATGTAACACCCCTGGTGTTACTGCCACTAAAACTTGAGCATAACATCATAAGCATTAGCATATCATGTGATTGTTACACTTTGAGTGCATTCATTAGGTAAAAAGGTTCAACAAGTTGTATTGAAGTAACATGTTATAAGTGAAAACCTAGATTGGGCCTAAAGGAGTAAACAAAGCTTAACCAAGAGAAAACTCAAAAACTTAGTTATGATAATTATAAAATATCACTATAAATGGACTAAAGTGGCATCAAAACCCTAAGAAAATCAAAAACCCTAAATAAGAACCCCAGAAAGCCCTAGCCTTAAACCCTAGGGGGCTAAGTGCAAAGTTAGTGCACTTTTGGACTAAAGTGCAAAAACTATGAAATTAGGGCATCTTGAATCATATGGTTCACAAGTTTGTGGATTTGCAAATTAAACCCTAAGTTTTGGACAAATTTGCAAAATAGCCACACTTGTACTCCAATGGCTAGGTCTGAATTTCAGTGTAATTAGCTCAACTTTGGAGCCCTATATCGGCCAAGTTATAAAGTTTTTGCCCTAGGTTACCACATCAATTTTGTAGGTCTATGGAACGATAATAACTTTACTATAAAGATCATGCCTTGGTACCATGTGGAATTCTGAGATAAATGTGCCCCAAGTTGGGCTGTCAGTCTGTCTGAAATCTGAAATTGGAAATTCAGTGACATGTGATAAACTTTAGGGGCCATTTTGAAGACGATCCCGTGGATGTTTGAGCATGATGACTACAGTTGGATTATAGATGGATCATTGGACAACAACTTTGATACTAGCCGATCAGCATGTTGCCATGCGAATTTAGGAGAAAATCGAACCCAAAGTTGTTTTGTCAGGTCGCCTGAATGCACTGCGCCATGGTACAGTGCACCAAATATCTTAGGTTTCAGTCACTCGCCGCCGACAATCTGCGCGTCCGGATTCACATCGCCGGTCGTCGCAATTCATATCCGGAGCTAGTGGATTGTGCTCGATGTAAAAAGATCTTGCCTAGATAAACACAAGCCACCACGGTCACTCTGCCTTTCGCCCACTTGCGCCGGCGATGTGGCCACGCGGGCATTACCGTGGGCACCACCGTTTTCCCTGGTCATGCCATGCTATGACTCTTCTTACCATGTCGCAGTAGCTCGGTTTATGGCGTCTATTCATCGCTGGTGAGTTTTCCACGACGGAAGACACTAATCACGCGCGCCAGTAACTTCCTGTTTCTCCGGCCGCCACGCATCGTCGTCCAATTCACTGGCCACCGCTCTTGCCTACTATAAATTGAGCCCGCCGTAAGCTCCGTAGGGTAGTCAAGCACCAAGCCACCCGTAGCGTGACCTCAATTGATCACCGGAGCTCGATAATTTCTCATTTCCCCCAATCTCTGTTTCCACCACCGTAGAAGCACCTCACCGTGGTCAGCCTGTTCTAGGTATGCTCATACCCCCTGCTCCCTTGTTTTAGCTTCCTTACATTCCCTGGGTGCCTCTCGGCCCGTTCAATTGAGCTGAGCTACCATAGATCGCCGGGAACGCGATTGGTCGTCCGCCTTACCCGCTGTCACCGTGGCCAGAGCGAATTAGGTAGCCATTCGTGAAATTGAGTGAGGGGAAACGGTCCTTAGGTCTTGAATTTGGTCTCGACCAAAGTAGGGAGCCGGTCATTGCGTGAATCGGCCGGTGAGAGTTCGCCGGAGCGCGGCCCGGCGTCGTTCGTCGTCGGGGACTTGGCGCGGTGAAGAATTAGAAGTGCAGGGAGGTTTCTATAAAGCGTCAGTGATTTAGTTGAATAGTGTTGCGATCCCACTTTAGGTTATTCAAAAGGACAGGGTCTTTGGTGCAAATTCTACGCGGGCGCGCTTCTGCCCTGGCTGGGCCGGTTCAGGCCGGTTTCAGCCCAGAACTGTTCATCCTTTTCCATTTTCTTTTTCTATTAGACTTTAGAAACCTATAAGAAATTGTAGAAAAATCCTAAAAATACCATACCAATTTTGCTATGCTCCTAATTTCCTATAGAATTTAATAAAAATAGTTTCTTGATTTTTAGTCCAAATAGGAAATTATAGAGTATTTAAAATAGTGAAAAACCTTGTTTCTAGATTTTTAGGGAATATATAATAAATCCAAAATTCACTAAATTTTTAGGATAAACTCTAAATAATATTTAGAAGCCTTGGGTAAAGTTTGACATGATTTGGACCATGTTTGATGCTTAGAACCCAAAACCCTCGTCCCCCTGCCCTATGAACTTCACTATTGACTCCGGAAACCCTAAGTTCTCGGAGAACCGTGAAGGAAAGTTGTATTCAAGACTTTAGATAATGAACTTTTATTATCTTTGCACTCTCATGAGAATTACATGGGCATTCATTATTATGTATGGCTATATCTAGAAAACGAAGAAGAAGTAGAAGTCGAAGAAGCAAAGACTTCACCACCAACACCTAAGGAACATTAGGCAGGCAACTGTTTCTATTTTGATATCTGCGGAACAGAACCTGATTCACCAGTAACAAAAGGCAAGCCCCAGTGCATTTGCCACCTCCTTGTTCTTTTTAAAATCCTTCTCACTTGCTTGATGCACTAGGTGATAGGAGTTGTGTGCGAAACCAATTCCTGCATTTCCTTCCTTGGATTGATTACTTCTCCTTAAATCCCTGTTTTACAAAAGGTTTTTCTTATGCTTAGCTTTGCTTTATAAAAACAAGATGTTTTGTTTTCTCAAAAGATGATGTTGCAAAGTGGGTGGGATGTTTTCGAAAATAAAACTTGATGGTGGATCCATCATGGCCATGATGGGTTCAACATCGGAAAAGATGTACCTCTGCCAGGTACCAAACTTTGGGTTTGAAATGATAAAGCTGAGACCAGACGGTTGACTTGCATGAGGAGAGAGCCTCGGTGTAGTGTCTCCGTCTGTGTCGACTAAGGACCGTCTCGATGTAGGCTTGATGACCGAGGACCCTTTAACTGGTCACATGCCTCGTCATGGGTAAGCTTTGCCTCGGGCAGACTAACACTAGAATAAGATAACACGCAATGGGAGTGGAGAGATGGCGAGAGTAGCGTGTACCCTCCGTGGAAAGAGGCTGGACGATGGTGTATCTGTGCTCTCGGTTGGCGTGAACTTGATCTGGTCTTAAGCACCCCGATGGCGAGTTGACATACGCAAGGGTTAAGTGCTACATATGTTGTGTGATTGGAGATCCTCAGCTGAGTATAACCGATTCGGGTCACCGTAACTTCACGGTTATGAAGACTTGGTCACTGACTTACACGTAACAATACAGTGAAGATGAAGGGTTTTTAAGAAATTGGCTAGTATAGGTCAAGTGAATGAATTAGGATAGAAAGAACCCTAGTTATAGGTAATTTTACTTAACCTGACAAATAAAACTAGATTTTTAAGGATCCACTATTAGTAAGCATTTCTGCAAACAGAGTCATTGATTATTGATAAGCCTTACCTTGACTCCCTTAAAGCCAGCATATCCTTGAGAGTCTTTTAATTTGTCGGGTAAGTCTTGCGAAAGTACACTTCGTACTCAGGGCTTTGTCCCATGTTGTTTTAGGTGAAGAAGCGGCAAACTTTTGTTGCTTCTGTTCAAAGGTGGTACCAAAAGAAGAAAACCAGGAGTAAAGCTTTGGGAGGAAGGGTCCTCCGTTAAAAACTTTTGTTTATTATTTATCGGGAGGGGTTTTTGCCTCCCAGTGACGTAATAATAATACTCAGCACACCTATATTTGTTTTTGGTCTGTAATAATCCAACTCTTTCTTACTTTTAATATAAGGTAAGTTATTGTAATTGCTTCTGCATTTTTCGTACCTCCGATATATTGTAATGTCTGTGTGATGGGTGACACGCTCTTAGGAAAGGTAAAGAAAGCAGATACCGAACTTGTCAAGTGATTCAGGGGCACCTGCAGGGTTGTCTGAGGTTCATTGGACAAGGACAACTGTAGGTGGGCCTAATGACTTAGGAGGTTCCGTCACATGGTCCATGGGCTGAGCATCGCGGTATAACTCGGCATCAAGAAGCTGATGGTATATGGTGACTCGCTGGTGGTCATAAGCCAGATAAACAAAGATTGGGACTGCTCAACCGACTCAATGGGTAAATACTGTGCAGCCGTGCGAAAACTGGAAGATAAGTTCGAAGGGTTGGAGTTCCATCATGTGGAAAGGGATCGCAATGCAGCAGTAGATGCATTGTCGAAGCTAGGATCTAGTCGAGCCCAAGCTCCACCTGGGATCTTCGTCCAAGAGATATTGCAGCCGAGCATCATCACGGATCAAATGGAAGAATGCAACGCCCTGAGTTAGCTAGAGACAGACCCCAATGACTGGAGAGAGCCTATCATCAGGTACATAAAGAAGGAAGAAGAGCCAGATGACAAGGCTGCGACAGAACGCATTGCAAGGCAATCAGCCCACTACACCATCATAGGGGGCTTGCTGTACAAAAGAGGCGTAGGAGGAATCTTCATGAAATGCATCCACTCAGCCACTGGGCGACAACTATTAGATGAAATTCATGCTGAGCAGTGTGGTGTGCACGACGCATCAAGGACTCTGGTGGGAAAATCTATCAGATCTAGTTTCTACTAGCCAACTATGAAGAGTGATGCTGCCAAGTTAGTCCAAAAGTGCGAGGCGTGCCAATTCTTGTCAAAGCAACAGCACTTGCTCGCGCAGCAGTTGCAAACCATTCCTATAACCTGGTCGTTTGCATGCTGGGGGCTGGACATGATTGGACCATTCAAGAAAGCTCAAGGAGGTTATAGTCATGTACTGGTTGCCATTGACAAATTCACAAAATGGATAGAGTACAAGCCAATCGCTTCCCTGACCTCAACAAAAGCAGTGGAGTTTATCTAGGATATAATGTTCAGGTTCAGAATACTAAATAACATCATCACTGACCTGGGATCCAACTTCACCAGCTCAGAGTTCTTCGATTTCTGTGAGCAGAGGAGCATCCAGATCAAGTACGCATAAGTGGCACATCCAAGAGCTAATGGCTAGGTGGAAAGAGCCAACATAATGATACTGGATGCACTCAGAAAAAAGGTATTCAACAAGAGTGAAAAGCTTGCAGGGAAGTGGATCAGAGAGCTGCCATATGTGGTGTGGAGCCTGCGAACTCAGCCCAGTCGGGCTCTGCACGGATATTTCTCGTTCTTCATGGTGTAAGGGTTGGAGGCAGTGCCACCTATCGATCTGATCTTTGGGGCGCCTAGGCTAACCTTCGAAAGCATAGCTGAGGTAGAAGCAACCAGGCTAGAGGACATTGATGTGCTGGAAGAAGAACGATTGAACACGGTAATTTAGTCGGCCATGTACCAGCAAACCTTGAGGCACTACCATGACAAAGCTGTGCGGCACCGATCCTTTTGCAGTGGGAGACTTGATCCTCCACCGATTACTAACGGGGGAGGGGCGACACAAGCTGTCACCACCATGGGAAGGATCGTTCATCGTAGCAGAGGTAACACAGCTAGGATCCTATCGGCTTACTCAGATGGACGACACAGAAGTGTGGATCTCATGGAACATTGAGCACCTCAGAAAGTTCTACCCTTAGCAATGCCTCAAAAGTCGCGAAGGAAAGTTGTACTCTGTAACCAGAAGGTTTCATCATCAATAAACATTTCACTTTCCAAAGGCGTTCAAACTCTTGATTGACAACTGACTTAGATTGGGTTCGACTCGAAATCGGCATGACTCGACTTAGGGTGATCACTATACCCTAGTAACAGAGCAATCGGCTTAAGTCGGAAACGCCTTAAGTCGGTGCGACATGCTCATGCTTACTTGACTTAGGGTGATCACTATACCTTACTAACGAAGCAATCGGCTTAAGTCAGAGATGCCTTAAGTCGGTTCGACATGCTCATGCTTACTTGACTTAGGGTGATCACTATATCCTACTAACGGAGCAATCGGCTTAAGTCGCGAACACCTTAAGTCGGTGCGACATGCTCATGCTTACTTGACTTAGGGTGATCACTATACCCTACTAACGGAACAATCGGCTTAAGTCGGAAACGCCTTAAGTCGGTGCGACATGCTCATGCTTACTTGACTTAGGGTGATCACTATGCCCTACTAACGGAGCAATCGGCTTAAGTCGGGAATGCCTTAAGTCGGTGCGACATGCTAATGCTCACATGATTTGGGGTGATCACTATACCCTAGTAGCAAAATAGTCAACTCAAATCGGGAGTACTTCGAAAAAAGAGATATTTCGCTTACAGTGCCAGGGGTGTTTTTCAGCACCCTACCCACGGAATAATCGGTTCAAACAAAATTGTTGTGCGCATACAAGAACTCACATTACACCTTTTCTCTAAAAGACGCTAACTTGATAAACAAGAGTTTTTTAGGCAAATCATCGTGCCGAAGTATCCCTGCAGGCAGCATCTTTTGCAGGAGCAACAGAGGAAGATGGACAGCTTGCAGCGTCAGGCGTGGCCATGACATCAGCGACGATGTTATCAGGCACCACGACGCCGGGTCTCCTCATCAGGATCCACCCAGCGCGAGCGGCCTTATCCATGGCCTTGTCGTGTTGAGCCTTCAAGACGACACGATCATTCTCCAAGACCTGATAGTGAGATGGTGTTGGGATCATGCTTCGTCGCCGAAGGTCTTGCAGGAAGAAAACACCTTCAGCAAATCTTTTTATATGTGATACTGAAGCTACCGCTCATAAAGCTTCGTCACTATAGCATATCCAAAGACGAAGGATCGAACCGACCTAAAGATGGAATTACTTTTTAGTCCATAAGAGTCTGAGTTATAATTGTGATCTTCTGTAAGGGGCATGATTGTAATTTCTTACAGGCTGCGTCCTGTGCCTATAAATAGGTGAACAGTACTCCTTTACTGTTCACGCAATCTTGTAATTGCTGACGTATTACTCTGGAATTATTGTTTTCTGCCAAGGCGAAGGTACAAATGTGCCTAAACATTATGTTTTGATATCTAAGTTCGCATTACAAAATAATTGAATTTATTTATTCTTGCTATTCTGTAACGTTTTATATTTTATATTTTATATTTCATTTTGCATTGTTTTATCTTTGATCACGAAGGTGCAACCTTCGTGATATATTATCCATAACCTTCGTCCGAAGTTCATTAAATCCTTGGGGAAATAATGCTTCAGCGGACGAAGGACTTTAACATCTGACATTCTATGTTGCCTTGTTCCTAATTCATAGCACTTGAGAACAAGTCCCCAACATTGGCGCCAACCTCCGGTGAACTCACTTCCACTTTTTGAGCTGATGGCTTCGTTCAAGAACCAAGCTAGAACTGCTTTGGCTCCGAAGCTGATTCTCCCGATAACAGGTGGTTCATGCTCAGAGCCGGCTAACAAGAAGCAGAAGAAGGAGGCGCAAAGAAGAGTACAACATGTAGGGGTACAAGGACCCTTCATCAAGTCAAGATGGTCTCACATCCCAATTACCTTCTCTCAAGAGGATCTTCAGCTCAAGGATTACCCACATAATGATGCTATGGTTATCTCTTGTGTGATCAAAGGATTTCTAGTCCACAATGTTTTGGTTGATACAGGCAGTGCAGCGGATATCATATTTGCTAAGGCCTTCAGACAAATGCAAGAGCCCGAAGACAAGATTCATGATGCTACGCACCCTCTTTGTGGCTTCGGAGGGAGACAGATTGTAACGCTTGGTAAGATTACCATGCCAGTGACCTTCGGATTCGTCAACAACACAAGGACTGAGCAAGTTGTGTTTGACATTGTTGACATGGAGTATCCTTACAATGCTATCATTGGTCACGGTACACTCAATGCTTTCGAAGCAATTCTTCATCCAGCATATCTTTGCATGATGATACCTTCGGATCAGGGACCTATTTCTATTCATGGGAGTTAGGAAGCTGCCAGAAAGGCCGAGGGGAATTGGACTGATTCAAAGGCAATACACAATATAGATGAAGCCGAAGCTTGTGAGCAGTACAAGCACAGAAGGGAGAAGGCTGCTTCGGCCGATCAGCCGAAACCCATGCTTTTATGCGAAGATATCGCAGAGCAGAAGGTGCTGCTAGGATCTCAATTGTCTGAGGAACAAGTGAAAACCCTGATAAGATTCTTGTTCAACAACAAAGATGTCTTTGCATGGTCGGCTAACGATCTTTGTGGCGTCAACAGGGATGTTATTGAACACTCGGTCAATGTTGATCCATCCTTCAGGCCCAGAAAGCAGAGGCTTCGAAAGATGTCTGATGACAAGGCCGAAGGTGCTCGAAATGAAGTAAAAAGACTCCTCAGTGTCGGAGTCATCAGAGAAGTGAAATATCCAGAATGGCTGGCTAACACTATTATGGTAAAAAAGGCCAACGGCAAATGGAGGATGTGTATTGATTTCACTGATCTCAACAAGGCTTGTCCGAAGGATGAGTTCCCACTGCCAAGGATAGACTCCCTAGTTGATGCAGTAGCTTCATCAGAACTTATGAGTCTCTTGGACTGTTATTCAGGCTATCATCAGATTTGGATGAAGAAGGAGGATGAGCCAAAAACCAGCTTCATAATCCCTAGCGGAACATATTGTTACCTTCGGATGCCTGAGGGGCTCAAAAATGCTGGAGGAAGCTTCAGCAGAATGACAGCAAAGGTTCTTCATTCTCAGATAGGCAGAAATGTGCTAACTTATGTCGATGATATCATTGTAAAAAGCACGAAGCAAGAAAATCACATTGCTAATCTGCAGGAGACTTTCGCTAACTTTAGACAGGCCGGTCTAAAACTGAATCCAGAAAAGTGTGTTTTCGGAGTAAAGAAGGGGAAATTCCTTGGTTGCCTAGTTTCGACAAAAGGGATTGAGGCTAATCCAAATAAAATCGAAGCTATTCTCTGAATGGAACCACCAAGCACAAAGAAGGGGGCTCAACGATTGACAGGAAGATTGGCATCTCTCAACAGATTCATATCTAGATCAGCAGAGAGAAATTTACCATTCTTCGAAGTGCTGAAATCAGCTAAAGTTTTTCAATGGGGACCAGTTCAGCAGAGAGCCTTCGGAGAGCTGAAGCAATATTTGATAGATTTAACGATGTTAACTCCACCAATGCCAGGGGCTCCTCTGTTGTTATATGTGGCAGCCTCTCACTCAGCGGTAAGTGCGGCACTTGTCCAAGAGAAGCTTGAAGGGCAAGTCAAAAAGCAAGATCCAATATACTTTGTATCTGAAGTTCTTAGTTTATCAAAGAAAAATTATACAGAATTGGAGAAGGTGTTGTATGCTGTTTTGATGGCTTCCAGAAAGCTTCGGCATTATTTTCAAGCATACAATATAATTGTCCCTTCTTCACAACCATTGAAGGACATTATGAGAAATAGAGAAGCTACTGGAAGGGTTGGAAAGTGGGCTGCGGAACTCAATGAATTCTGCATTGATTATGTGCACAGATCTTCGATTCAGTCCTAGGCGTTAGCTGACTTCATTGCTGACTGGACGCCAGGGGCTCAGGAAGAAGAAGCGAGTAAAGATGCCGAAGCATGGACAGTATTCTGCGATGGTTCTTGGGGAACCTTCGGGGCAGGAGCAGCCGCTGTGTTGGTCGCACCCTCCAAAGTTAAAACTTGCTACGCAGCAAGACTCGATTTTAGCTGCACAAATAACATTGCTGAGTACGAAGCTTTACTTTTAGGTCTTCGGAAGTTAAAGGCAATGGGAATCAGAAGGGCGGTTCTTAAAACTGATTCCCAGGTTATCTCTGGTCATATTGACAAGAGTTATAAGGCAAGAGACCCGAAGCTTGAGAAGTATTTAGATACGGTCCGAAGGATTGAAGCTTCCTTCGAAGGGTTTTCTGTAAAAAATATTCCTCGAGGAGAAAATGAACATGCTGATTTGCTAGCCAAGTCAGCAGCACAGGGGCTGCCCTTACCTTCGGAAATATTTTCTGAAACAATAAAAGCACCCTCGGTTGAACTCCTTGAAAGAGCGGTCCTCAATATATCTCCTGTTTATACTGAAGACTGGAGAACTGAGATCATCTCTTACCTTCAGGGTAACTTCCTTTCAGATGACGAAGCTTATAACAAGAGAATAGAGGCAAGAGCTCGTCCATATGTATTAATAGAAGGGGAGCTGTACAAGCATGGGGTCTGTTCTCCGTTACTCAAATGTTTATCCAGAGCTGAAGATATAGAATTGATGAAGGAAATACATGCAGGCCTATGTGGATCTCACATTGGATCTAGGCCTTTGCTGGGAAAAGTTTTCCGTCAAGGATTTTATTGGCCAAAGGCAGCTTCGGATGCAGCGGAGTTAGTCCAAAAGTGCGAAGGCTGTCAGAAATGTGCAAGAGATCAAAAACAACCTTCGTCTCTAACCCAGTTAATACAACCCACTTGGCCATTGCAAAGATGGGGCCTTGATTTGTTAGGTCCGCTACCACCAGCACAAGGGAACTTAAGATATGTTGTAGTGGCAGTGGAATATTTTTCTAAATGGATTGAGGCAAAGCCTTTAGCCACAATAACTTTGGTTACTATTCAAAAGTTTTTTTGGCAAAACATTGTCTGTCGCTTCGGAGTGCCGAAGGCCATCACTGTGGATAATGGAACACAGTTTGATTCCGAAGCTTTCAAAGAATTTTGTGAACAAATTGGCACAAAGATCCATTTTGCATCAGTTCGACATCCGGAATCAAATGGACTAGTTGAAAGGGCTAATGGCATCATAATGACATGAATAATGAAGTTAATATTCAATCAGCCAAGGGGAAAGTGGCCAGATGAATTAATCAAAGTGGTGTGGAGCCACAACACAACAACATCAAGGTCAACAGGTTTTACACCATTCAAATTGTTGTTTGGTGATGAAGCAATAACCCCAGAAGAAGCTAAGGCAGGATCAATAAGAACAGTGGCTTCGGCAAAAGACGAAGCTGATTGCTCTGTGGACAAAGATGCTATAGAAGGGATCAGGCTTTAGGATGTGGAAAACATCAATAAATACCAAGCCAAAACAATAAAATGGCGTGATAGAAAGGTTCGGTTGAAGAACATTAAACTAGGACATTTGGTGCTTCGAAGAGTGGCTAACCCAGACACAGTGGGCAAACTACAGCTGAAGTGGGAAGGCCCCTTTCTGGTAGTATCTTCGTCAAGACCCGAATCCTACAGATTAAAGGATATGGACGGCAACGACATTCCTAGATCTTGGAATGCGGATGAGCTTCGGCGGTATTATGTGTAACCTGATGTAATCTTTTTTATTTTTTAGTTTTTTCTTATGGCACCCTTTTCCTTTCCAAAGTGGGAGAAAGTTTTTTAATGGGGCCATAGCATGTAATTTCTCTTTTTCCTTATTTCAGCTCTATAAGAGCAATATCCCCCAAAGATGTAAATGTAAAAGCTGAGAATGCACCATCGAGTGCAAACAAAAAAGAAAAGAAAACAGGGAGAAGCTCAAAAGTCGTTCCTAAGGGAATGCAGAGCTTACAGCGAAAAATAAATGTTGATTCCGCTGAAGTAAAAGGCGAAGAAGCTCCTAAGGGAGGCTTACAGCGAAAAATAAACGCTGATTCCGCTGAAGTAAAAGGCGAAGAAGCTCCTAAGGGAGGCTTACAGCGAAAAGTCAACGCTGATACACCGAAAAATAAACGGTGAAGCCGAAAAATAAGCGGCAAAAAGATTTGAGTCATTCCTAAGAGAATGAAGGCTACGATTATGGTTTCGAATATATATTCGGACATTCATTTGCACGATACATCACATCATGACATTTGCATTCATAAACATTCATTTAGACATGCATAGGATCATTATCATCATATCATACAGAAAAGACAGATGCTTCGGCTATGAGGACAAACCTTCGGAAAAAAACAGAAAGAAGAAATTTTCATGCTTCGTTGTGTACGAAAAGAAGGGAAGGTGTTTTTCGCCTTCGGCTCAAAAAGAGAATTTCGTCCACAGCAAAGAAGATTGTACATGGACAAAAGGGAAAAAATATATTACAAGGTATGCACAAATTCACATAAGTTTCTTTACAATCATGTTACAAAATTTTCTCTAAAATCTTGTGCAGCAGAGTCTTTCGGGATATCTGTTAAAGCTTCAGCTCCTCATTCTTTAGCTTCATCATCCTGTACATATTAAAACGGAATGAGGAAACCGCAGAGTTCAAGGAGAAGGTAAAAGTAACAAGTATAAGTTTCTCACTGGCTTATGGTGGCTCCGAGCTTCGTCACCAGCCATTTTTTGCCCGTCGTTTATCCAAATCTGGGTCATAAATCTGTTTCCTATGCTTCGAGCTAGGCTGGGGATGTCAATTAAATCTGCTGGTGACAAACTAAAGTTTGGCCTATTGACAATTTTCCCGTGCGTGCAGCCAGCCTTCAGGAAAGCAGCAGCCGTGCCTCGAGAAGCTAACAGGGCACAGAAATCGGCATGCCCAGTGATAACTTCATCAAGTGCATCAACTTCGCCCTCAATGTATTCGAAGGTGTTTGGCAGGTTTTCAGCTGAAGGTGTAAACTTATCAGAGCTGGCTCCAATTGAGTGGAACACATCCTTCAGCCGCTGCACACATCGGTTGCCGAAATCTAAACATTTTTCCTGAAGCTCTTTCAGTAATTGTTGCAAATTTGAATTCTTCTCAATTTCGGTCTTGAGACTTGTTTCAAGATTCTTCTTTTCCTGCTAAGATTTTTCTAATTTTATGAGTAATTCGTTGTTTAATTTGTCAATTTCAGCCTGAGCTTCAGCTAGCGAGCCCTCCATAGAGTGAATGACGAAGTCCTTCTTCTCCAAGGCAGCCTCGTAATCTTTAGGTTTATGTTCAAGTTCTTGGATGTCGAAGTCCTTTTTCTTCAAAGCAGCTTCGTAACTTTCGACTTTATTTTCTAGATCTCTGATGGTAGCTTCGTTTTTCTCATCTTCAAGATCTTGTTGCATCCTCAGCACTTTACTTAGTAATATACTCTGGCAAAACAACCTTCGTCAGAAAACATCTTAATAGAAAATAAAACAATTTTTTCTGAGAAGTTTTTACCTTGAAATTAGCATAGAACAGACTACCGGCGATATGTTGTCGCTGGTATCTGCACAAGTCCGCTTCAATCTTCGGCAGCCCAACATTCTTTGAGAAAGTTCTAACAACTTTAGCCTCGGTTTGATTCCGAAGGCATCTTAGTTTCCCTTCATTGACTCCGCCAAACAGCAGAGCCCCTGGTTTGTATCCACAGGATATAGCATATTTCTTTAGTTCTTCTTTTTCAGCTTCTGATAACTCTTGTCCAAGTATATCTTGAAAATTAAAGTTTTCTTCTTCCAAAGTGTCTTCAATCTGCCCTTTTCCTTTCTCAATCGTCGTGTCCACCGCGACCGCAGCAGCTTCTTCTTCAGCCATTTTCAGAAGTATGTTATCAATATCACCAAGTGTGGTTTCTAGATTAGGATCTTCGGTGATCTCAGCTTCGGCAGTTGCTCCGGTGGCTTCGACTCTAGTAGTTTCGGCTCTGGTGGCTGTGGTTTCGGCAGTAATAGCGTTTTCAATTATTTTTGACGCCGATGTTGGTGGTGGTGTCTGATGAATGACATCGGCCACTTGCATAATTCTTCTTTTCTTCTTCGGCTTGGCAGGACTTTCCGTTGCCGAAGGTTCTTTTCCCTTTTGAAAAAACTTCGTCAGTTCTGGCGCCAGCGGACTTAGCTTGATAGGCAAAGGTTCAGTCATTACCTTTAGAATCTCTTCCACTTCGGCAGCAGAAGGTGTTGCAGGAGCTTCCTCCTCTCGGGCTGGCGTCTTCGGTTTTGGGGATGCAGCTTTTCTTCTCTTTGGAGCAGCTATCTTCGGCTCAGGGCTCAATTTTCTTTTCTCAGAATTTTCTTTGTCCTTTTTAGCCAATTTGGTGCCTTCTTTATCAAGGACGCTAGCAATCCTTTTTCTTTTCTGGCCTTCGGCATCTCCGCTCAGTTGCTCATAATCAGGATAATCAAAATTCAAGGCATCCAGCACCCGATTCAATCTTCGTTTCGGACGAGTGCCGAAGGCCGCAGTCATTAACCGATCTTCTTTCTTAGAATAGCAGCCGAGAATCTCGTTGCACATAACCTCAATTGTGTCCAACCATTCTTGGCATGGTGCTTTAAAATGTTTCTTAAATTTGTAGTGATAAGGCAATCGAACAAGTTCTCCCTTCTTCTTTTCTCCCTTTAGCTTCGGCATCTCCCAGTCCCTCAGTGTTGGCAACACTTTAAAAGCCAAGAATTCCTGCACTAAGTCTCTAGTACCAATATGATCTGAAATCACTCGAAATTCAGCCAAAGCAATCTAACTTGGGCTCCCCATTATCATGTTGCATTGGGGCCTCGTCTCTCCGAAGGTCAGTTCTAGCGGACTCTAGACCAATTTGTCCTCATCTTCGTCAACTTTAACATAAAACCATTCAAACTTCCATCCGGCTAGCCATTTGCTTTGATAGCTTATCACTGGAAACTTCGTAGTCTTGCGATAAGCAAAGTTGTAGCAGCCAAAATTCTCGTGCAGACCGTCTCCTCTGGCTTTAGTCTGGTAGTGTAATTAATGAACTCGGCAGAAACCCTCACCAAACGGTTCCACTCCCTGGCTACGAAGGGCCCAAATATAAACGCTCAACCTAACGATAGCGTTAGGGGTCAGCTGATGAAGGTAAATCCCAAACTTCTTCAATACAATAGCAACCATCTTGTTAAGGGGGAACCTTAAACTAGCTTTCAGAAAACTTTTGAAGACTACTACCTCATTCTTTCCTGGCTTTGGGATAGTTTCTTCTCCACCAAAACGAATTAATTCCTTTTTGGCCTCGCTAAAATAACCCAGCTTCACCGTCTTAGGAAGATCAGCTTCAGAGATGGTGGACCTTCCAAAGTCCAGATGACTAGGTTTACTTGGCATCCCGAAGCTGTACTCATCTTCGGAACCAATTTCTTCAACAACAGCTTGTGTTGCTTCGGCAGCAGGTGTGTCCTCTGATGAAACGAGCCCGGAACGCCTCATTGCTTCGGAAATCGGAACAGTTTTAGTGGCTTCGGCCTCGTCTCCCTCATGCTCAATCCTGGCAGTGGAGCGCAATTTAGCCATTTGATTATGAATTCCTAAAGTTTTTTTGAAATTAATGACCTTTTTTCCGAAGCTCTTCTTGTGACGAAGTAGAGTCCGGAGTGGTGCTTCGTTTGAGTGCAAGGGTCAAGCTTCGGCTATGGTGAAATTTTTGGCAGCAAAACAGTGCAATTGCAATGAATGCTGTGGTAACTTTACACCTACTTGTCTGTTTATATAGTGCTGCAGGTAAAAAGGTGAATTGTCAAGTCTCCCACACCGGACGAACACTCGCCCGCACTCATTGAACGGTGGGCCACAAAATCCGAGAAGGTAAATATGCATGATGGACTACTCCGCGCTCGGAAGTTGTATCATTTCTCCGCAACGAGCTCAGGGAAGGTGTTTTTCGGACCTTCGGCTACCCGAAGCTTAAGAGACTTTTTCACGGGTCAAGCTCGTTACGAAAAACGATCTAGCGCCGCGAAGGGGCTACTGTTGGGATCATGCTTCGTCGCCGAAGGTCCTGCAGGAAGAAAACACCTTCAGCAAATCTGTTTATATGTGATACCGAAGCTACCGCTCATAAAGCTTTGACACTATAGCGTATCCAAAGACGAAGGATCGAACTGACTTAAAGATGGAATTACTTTTTAGTCCATAAGAGTCTGAGTTATAATTGTGATCTTCTGTAAGGGGCATGATTGTAATTTATTATAGGCTGCGTCCTGTGCCTATAAATAGGTGAACAGTACTCCTTTACTGTTCACGCAATCTTGTAATTGCTGACGTATTACTCTGGAATTATTGTTTTCTGCCAAGGCGAAGGTACAAATGTGCCTAAACATTATGTTTTGATATCTAAGTTCGCATTACAAAATAATTGAATTTATTTATTCTTGCTATTCTGTAACATTTTATATTTTATATTTTATATTTCATTTTGCATTGTTTTATCTTTGATCACGAAGGTGCAACCTTCATGATATATTATCCATAACCTTCGTCCGAAGTTCATTAAATCTTTGGGGAAATAATGCTTCAGCGGACGAAGGACTTTAACATCTGACATTCTATGTTGCCTTGTTCCTAATTCATAGCACTTGAGAACAAGTCCCCAACAGATGGGCAGCCTCCAGCTCCTGCGTGGCAAGCTTCTTGGAAGCACGCAGCTCCTTGATGATGGAATCCTTGGTGGACAACAGCTTACCAAGCTGGGAGACTTCATCCTGGGACACCCGTAGCTCGTTATGATGATGGTCTAGGTCAGACATGGTAAAGCGATGGTTCCTCTCCAGAATGGTCAAGGAGGTACTAGCATCACGATACAGCCTGTCCAGATTATCACGAGAAGCAATGAGTGCTCATTTTTCCTCCTGCAAGCAAGAAAAGCACTAAGCATTGAAGCAAGGGGAGCAAAGCAGGAGTAGTCAAGAGAGTTAACCTCATGGGCCATCTTCTCAGAGTCGAGCTGTGCATTCAGAGAGGAGTTTAGGGAGCGAGCACCATCCAAGAAAGCAGAAGTTTGGATTAAGTCGGCCTGGCTCTGAGAATACTTTTCTTCAATGTCAGAGCACCGCCGAGCCAAATCTGATAAGGCAGCAGAACAAGAGCACAAGACTTAGAATAAGCTGAATAATGAAAGAAAATAAGAAAACTGTGGGCTCACTAACCAATATTTTACGCCTTCAGGACATCTATTTGTTTTTGAAGCAGCGTTGGGTTCCACTGCATCAGAGACAAGACTTGATTGGGGATAGGAGCACCGTAGGATCTCATTTGGGCAAATACACCATCAAGAACAACCTATGACCATGGAAAGATAAGTAAAAAACTAGTTTGCCAGCATGAACAGTAAAAAGCAAAAGTTGATTCACCTGAAGATTAGAGAGGAATAGGGGAAGACCCAAAGCAGGAAGAGTTGATGCATTGCTTGATGAGGGGAGATCAGCGGGAATGATATCAAAAGCGTGACTCGAAGGAACTTCAACCCCATCAGCAGGCGGCAGGCTCCTGGCGTCTAGTTCACTGGCTTCTAAAGTGACCAAACTAGCGAGAACCATAGAAAGATGTGTCACCATAGCCTCCTTGGACCAGACTGGGGGCGATCCAACGTGGACGTCCATAGAAGCAGCAAAGGGGGAGCCTGCTCCAACACCCTCGGGGGTTGGGTCGCTACTAGCACCACCCTCGGGGGTTGGGCCCTTCGCAGCAGCCACCTCTAGGGCTGAAGATTCCTCAGCCACGTCCATAGGAACCGGCTGACTTGGATTAGTGTTTTCACAAGGAAGATCGCTCTCTAAGGTCGACAAGGCACGAGAAACCACCCGAGTTATCTCTTGCCTAGTAGAATCATGCAGCAGAAGACCATCATCTGGGACCTCTGAACAGATAGTGGGATTGTCAGCTTCAGAAGGCTCTGATAGGATGTCTTCAGGGATGACTTTGTGGCAAAACCGCCCGAATTATTCAAACAAGTGCCTGAGTCTCGCCCTAGGGGCTAGACCACACTTAAATTGGAATAACCCGACAGTCCCTCGGATCTAGTCCGACAAGGCCACTAACAGGATCAAGTACCACGTACTCACTCGAAGGTGAGGCATAGAGAAAATACAATAAAGCATAAAACCATAAATTAAAGAAGTACTTAATGTTATTACAACATCATCGGAGTTCTGCCAAAAGTGGTAACCATTGTTCTTGATGCAGCGGAAATCAACTAACGTTAAGTGAAAGGGAGGATGGGGAAGCCTGGCCCATCACTCCTCCTGCTCCTCTCCTGCTGAGGTAGAGTCCCACTCAACTGTCCAACCCGATGGCAAGGTGGACAACCAAGTCACTCCAGTAACCATATCCTCCAGAGAACCTGAAAAAAAATTATGCCACAAGCAAGGCTGAGTATACTAATACTCAGCTAGACTTACCCTGTGTGAGGAGTCTACTGCTCTACCTCTAGACATGCAGCTGTTTGGCTGAGAGGTTTGGTTTGCCAAAAGCACTAGCTGAGTCTAAAAACAAATTTTTTTTCTTTTCAAGTTTTAGTGTAATCCTTTAGACTGGATGAGTACCTAGCTATTCATACATGGTATCAAACATTATTGCAATCAACATCTTTTGCTAGTCATCTCATTTCCACTTAATACTCAATGGAGTACAATGGATCAAGCAGTCTCATTAGCTGCGAGAAGCAGACGATTCGAATCGAGTTTTTTACCTTGCAAGGTAAACCTAAACACACGACGTGGTGAGGCACTGTTGGAGACTTGTTCTCAAATGCTAAGAGTTAAGAACAAGGCAACATAAAAAGTGTTAAATGTTAAATTCCTTCGTCCTTATAAACATTATGCCCTTTCGGATATAATGAATTCTGGACGAAGGTTACGAAGGAAAAAACCTTCGTGAGATCGATAGATGGTAAAAAAGAACACATATATGAAACATGAATAATGATACGAATATTATCATTAACTTATTTTTATTACCAAATTCATAAAGACAAATTATAAATGTACCTTCGAATTGATGAAAAGTAAAGGTACAGACGTGATGCAAAAAGCGTATGCCAAGTCAGCCTGAACAGTACGGGAGTACTGTTCATCTATTTATAGGCACGGGACGCAGCCCATGTAAAATTACATTGATGCCCTTTACATATATCAATAACTCTATAGTAACTCTTCGAGGTTTAATTTGGCTTTTCATCTTTAAGTCGGTTCCTCTTTTCTGCCGTCATGCCGAAGCTTTTCTGCACATAGCTTCGTGATCGTCTTATCCTTCGTCGTGGTCGCTTTCCATCCCAGCCAAGCTTCGTCTTAACCATGCTCCTGTATACCCGCAACCTGACTCCGAAGATACCTGTTCACATGTTTCACTCGGAAAACATTGTCAAATCATGTTTTTGAGGACCTTCGGAAGCCGAAGGCCCCCGACAGTAGCCCCTCGCAATATTAATTTACTGTAATGATAAATTCATATTGCGACATGGACGAAGGCTTTAAGCCAAAGGTCCAAAAAAACACCTTCCTTCTGCTAGAATAACAGCAGTCATTGACAAGCGGGACCCTCCAGCTTTCAACACGCTAGTTGTATAAATAAGAGCCCAGCACCAGCCTATTTGGCACGCTCCCTTGCCACCTACTTTTACTCACCCAACTTTTTAGCCTGCACGCAACAGCACTTTCTTGGTTTTAAATTTTTAAGCTTCGGTTTCGAGTGCGCTTTGTCAGCATTTGCGAAGATGTCTGAAGATAAGAAAGTTGTTGGTGCTTCAAAGCTAAGCCTTTCTGAGGAGATGCACCTGGGCTTTCTTGAATCAATGTCAAAGACTAATACAGAGAAGATTACCAGGGAGATTTTGGAGGGTTTATCTGAAGATACTGGCGATAGTGAAAGTTACGATGTGGATAGTGGCGGTGAAGATTCCGAAGATCGACCCTGGCGACCAAGCCATGCAGTTTTTGGTAAATCGAGTATTAAAGAAAATCATCTTGTCAATATGAGGGGCAGATATTTTCGGGACTTGTCTTTTGTGAGGGCTGACGAAGGAGAGAAGACTTGCCCGACTCCCGAAGAAAATGAAGTCGTGATATTCCGAAGCTTCTTAAAAGCTGGATTACGATTTCCCTTGAGCAGGTTTGTCGTGGAAATACTGAAGATATTTGAAATCTACCTTCATCAACTTACTCCCAAAGCAATCATGAGGATGGGCATTTTTGTGTGGGCTGCGAGGAGCCAAGGTTTGGAACCTAATGCAAAAAGCTTCTGACACATACATGAGTTATTGTATGAGACAAAACCCTAGGGCAAAGAGCAGTATCACAACAATTTCGGCTGCTACAGCTTCGGCGCTCGGTCTGGGTCAAGCTGCCCTGTACCAACCTTTCGAAAGAGGTGGCCCGGTGACTAGATGACTGAATGGTTTTATGTGAAAAATGACTTGAAATCACGTGAAGATATCAAGGGTATCATTATGCGCCCTATCTGGCAACGCTTTGGCCTCCGGAAGCCGAAGGTGGAAATGAATGAAGCCGAAGAATGCCAGAGAGCCTTCGGCGTGGTTTGCTCTTTTATTAGGACAAGGGATTTGGTCCAAGAGCATATCGCCTTCAGAATATGGCCACTTGTAGAAAAGTGGGAAATGCCGAAGGAGACCGTCAAGGAACCTGACGAAGGTGGACTAGTTAGGCTAAAATACACATTCAAATATGGAGATAAGTTTGTTGAGCCAGATGATGACTGGTTAAAGAGTATTGAGGCCATAAGTGACGAATTGCTTGGAGTGTACTCGAAGGCCGAAGATACTGCATTATCAGCGGCCTTCGGAGGCCGAAAGAAGAAGAGACTTAACCGAGTATTTGATGCAGTTGGGTTTATCTAACCTGACTACCATTACCGAGCGTGGAGTCAAAAAAGAAAGAATACTTCTTCTGCAAAGGAAATTGCTTCAGCTGCTCCTAGCGAGCCAGCGCCGAAGAGAAAAAAGGTAAAGGTTCTCACACACCGGCCACGTTTTATTGAACCGGCCACAGTGCCTAAATTTATTAGTGAGACCTCTTCGGCCACCGAAGCTAAAGAACCACCTCCAGTGCCAAAAATCGAAGAAATGGTCGAAGCATCATCAACAGAAAAAACAGAAAAACCGAGAACTGAAGAAACAAAATCATTAGAAATTTTAAGTCCTTCAGCAAAAATTGAGACAGCAAAAAACCAAAAAGGCCCAGCGGTGACCCCGAAAAGAAAAAGGATGGTTAATGTGCTAGATGTTTTAGAGACAATTAAGTCTTCAAGCATAACTCCGAAGAAAATTGTTGAAACTTCCGAAGTGCAAACTGAAGTCTTTGTTGCCGAAGCTCCAAAGCAACAATCTGAGACTAAAGCTGGGCCTTCAGAGCCCACCAAGGTAAAATCCTTGGAAGCCGAAGAAGCAAAAATGACAGAGCCGATTTTAGTTGAAGAAACAGGCACTGCTGCCCCCGAAGCATCCTCCAAAGACCTCGATTATATTGTTCGACATGCTTCGGGAAAAAGATTATTTGAAGAAGAGATTTTTGAAGCTAATCACTATGCCCAAGAACTGAGGTATCCAAAAGGGGCCTTAGTATTCAATGGCACAGATGAAGACGACTTCTTATACTGTCTCCCAGATAACAAGGAATTATCCGTCTGTCGGGAGATGGCTAGAAGCATGGGGTTCCCGAAGCTTGAAGCTGCCTCTGCGCCATGACGAAGGACGATCTTGCGGATAGCCTTGCCTACAATAGTCTGAAGGTACAAAAATTGTGAATTTTGAAGTTTATGAATTTTGAGTTAGTCTTTTGTTCTTATGTTAATCCATTCATTCTTTTGAATAGGGCTTAATACTCAGCAAAGCCTTAAGGGCACAAAAGAATGCTGAAGATGAGAGCTGCACTATTGCTCTCAATAACCTTCGAACAGAGGTTATCAAGCTAAGAAACGAAGCCTTGGAAAAGGACAAAATCCTACTTACATTGGTGGATAAGATAAATGAAAACGAAGCTACTTCTAAAGCTCAGGCCGAAGCTCAGAAGCACGAAATTGAAGATCTTCGGAAACAATTAGCTCGAGCTAAAGAAGAACGCATACTTGAAGAAACGAAGCGAGAACTTAGCGATCAATGGGCAAATCATTTAGAAGGAACCGTTGAAGAGCTTCGCTCATCCAAGAAAAGGTGCTATGACAAATCTATAGAATGCGTTAAGAAAATAAAAACTAGCTTCGCCAGCGTTGGCGCGTTCTCGAGCGAGGAAAACTTCACAAGGGGCAACCTCGAAGGCCCAATCGAATGGATTAATCATGAAGCTGAGGCCTTTGAGGAAATTTTGAATAGCCGTGGAGACATATGTGCTTTTTCGGGTGCCAGGGGGATTGCTACTATTTTGGAGAGGAAAGGCTGCGAGCATGTGAAAGTTTTAGCACAATCCGAAACTGCCTTATCCTCCGAAGATATAAAAGACCCCTCGGCCGAAGCTAGCATGGTTGGTGGAAAATTTTTCACCGACATCTGGGATAATGGTGGGCGGGAAATGGCCCAAGAGATTGTTCAAAAAAGCGAAAAAGGCATCCATGATGCTAGAAAAGTAGCAGAGGCTGCTGAGAAAAGCGCAAAGCCCGAAGGGCAAATAGGTATTAACTAGTGGTTTTTGTCTCTTTGTTGTAATTTTTTGATTCCGAACTTGTTGACGGTTTGTAATAGTAATAAGTCCGTATCTACTCTTCCCTCAGAACCTGCTGAATCATCTGTGGGCCCCCACACGAAGGGGATGACGAAATTAGACAAATGGCCGAAGCCATCATGGATAAAGTTGTTGATCAGCTACTAAATGAAGCTGCAGAAGTAGTTCTAAGGGAAGATTAAATGCTGCTGTAAAAACATTTAGAATATAACATTTGTTGAGAAACATGTGTAATATATTAACTATTTATTGTTCTATTCTTTACGATGCATGAAACTTCATATACATACCGTTTTTGAGCCTTCGGCGAAAAAACACCTTCCCTTCTTTTCATGCTTCGTAAATAATATCCATATTTTCATAAAAAGATCCGATCTTCGCAAAATCAATAACCGATAAATCTTTTCATTTCGGAGTTTGACGAAGGTATGCTTCTTCAAAATTTACTTTTTCGTGCCTTGGCACTGTTTCTTCGGAACAATCTCCAAATATCAACATTGATCCCCTTCTTGCATCATTGATGCAACATGCTGTATGATGTTATGCTATGCAAATGATGTGATGATGTGATGTTATGCAAAATGATATTTGCCGAAGGTCGACATTTATTTTTCACTGCAAGCCTCCCTTAGGAGCTTCTTCGCCTTTTACTTCAGCGGAATCAGCGTTTATTTTTCGCTGTAAGCCTCCCTTAGGAGCTTCTTTGCCTTTTACTTTCAGCGGAATCATCGTTTATTTTTTGCTGTAAGCTCTGCATTCCCTTTGGAACGACTTTTGAGCGGAAAACTTACACTGCGCTCCCTTCGGAACGACTTTTGCTGCTTCGAAGAAATTGCACTGTATTTCTTAAAACAATTTTTTGATAATTCGAAGATCCTTCTTGCCACCATAAATTCTTATGTTTCGGCAACTTAAGCTTATGGAGAAGACATATTTTTATTATGACAGAGAACGAAACTGTTACAAGAGATTAAAAGACGATAAAAAGCACTTAAACTTCCCATAATTGTTCCTTATTAAGAAGAAAGTAAGACTGAAATGCGAATAATGCGAAAATCCGCTGTCGAGGTAGGATATTTATCAGTAAATATGCTTCAACTCCGGCACAGTGCTATTGACTGTGCGAGCTTCGGACTCCTCTTTGAAGTCCCGCTAAAGGTGAGTTTGCTGACTCCCTTCTGGCTGCTGACCTCGTTGCATTGGTGGTGGCGGTGGAGGCTGTTGCCAAGATGCTTGGGATTGACTTGCCGAAGCAACAGAAGCTGTAGGGTGATTGCCCACATATTCTGGAATGTAAGGCGAATGGTACGAAGCAGTATGCATGACCTGCTTCGGCTGGCTCTGTTGCGCTGCAGCTTCTGCTAGCTCCTTTTGCTTCTGGATGGTAACATGGCACATCCTGGTGGTATGGCCCTTGCCTTCACCACAGAATAGGCAGTAAATTTTTCTTGGTTGATCTCCAAATCTTCCCCCGAAGCCCCTGGCGCCTCTGCCCTTGGCGCTGGCGGCAGGAAAAAGCTTTGCTGTTGCCCCGAAGCTTGCGAGGAGCACTGTGGCCTTTGCTGTTGACTCCCTTTGTCATCACTTTGAGTAGAATTGTGAATTGACCTGACGTGCCTTGGATGGAATCTTCCTCCGAAGCCCCTGGCCATTTCTGAGAACCTGAATGCTTCATCCCATCTTTGGCGAAAATCGTTGTCAGCTCGAATATACTCGTCCATCTTCTGGAGCAACTTCTCCAAAGTTTGAGGAGGCTTTCTGGCAAAGTACTGAGCTGAAGGTCCCGGCCAAAGCCCCTTGATCATTGCCTCAATGACAATTTCATTGGGCAGTGTTGGTGCCTGTGCCCTCAGACGCAGGAACCTTCGGATATACGCCTGAAGATATTCTTCGTGGTCCTGGGTGCACTGCAATAAAGCTTGGGCAGTAACTGGCTTCGTTTGAAACCCTTGGAAGCTGGTTATCAACATGTCCTTTAGCTTTTGCCATGAAGTGATTGTCCTTGGCCGAAGAGAGGAGTACCAGGTTTGTGCAACACTCCTGACAGCCATGACGAAAGACTTTGCCATGACCGCCATGTTGCCACCATACGAAGATATGGTTGCTTCATAGCTCATCAAGAATTGCTTCGGGTCTGAATGACCGTCGTACATGGGGAGCTGAGGTGGCTTGTAAGACTGTGGCCAAGGTGTAGCCTACAGTTCTGTTGACAGGGGAGAAGTATCATCAAAAGCAAAATTTCCATGATGGAAATCTTCATACCAGACGCCCTCATTGTAGAAGCCCTCTTGATGAAGCTCTCTGCGCGGGGGCCTTTGGTTCTGGTCATCTTGAGCAAGATGTCGAAGCTCTTCAGAGGCTTCGTCTATCTGCCTTTGAAGATCAGCTAGACGAGCCATCTTTTCCTTCTTCCGTTGGACCTGTTGATGGAGCATCTCCAAATTTTGGATTTCTTGATCCAAGTCGTCTTCCGGAGGCGTTGGACTGGTGGCCTTCCTCTTCTGGCTTCGGGCCTCCCTAAGAGAAACGACATCCTGATTGGGGTCCAGCGGCTGCAGAGTGGCAGCCCCTGTCGCTGAAGCTTTTTTCGGCGGCATGACGAAGGTGATGCTTGCCGAAGGTGTTCGAAACTCAAAAAATAGACGTGAGTTCACCGGAGGTGGGCGCCAATGTTGGAGACTTGTTCTCAAATGCTAAGAGTTAAGAACAAGGCAACATAAAAAGTGTTAAATGTTAAATTCCTTTGTCCTTATAAACATTATGCCCTTTCGGATATAATGAATTCTGGACGAAGGTTACGAAGGAAAAAACCTTCGTGAGATCGATAGATGGTAAAAAAGAACACATATATGAAACATGAATAATGGTACGAATATTATCATCAACTTATTTTTATTACCAAATTCATAAAGACAAATTATAAAAGTACCTTCGAATTGATGAAAAGTAAAGGTACAGACGTGATGCAAAAAGCGTATGCCAAGTCAGCTTGAACAGTACGGGAGTACTGTTCATCTATTTATAGGCACAGGACACAGCCCATGTAAAATTACATTGATACCCTTTACATATATCAATAACTCTATAGTAACTCTTCGAGGTTTAATTTGGCTTTTCATCTTTAAGTCGGTTCCTCTTTCCTGCCGTCATGCCGAAGCTTTTCTGCACATAGCTTCGTGATCGTCTTATCCTTCGTCGTGGTCGCTTTCCATCCCAGCCAAGCTTCGTCTTAACCATGCTCTTGTATACCCGCAACCTGACTCCAAAGATACCTGTTCACATGTTTCACTCGGAAAACATTGTCAAATCATGTTTTTGAAGACCTTCGGAAGCCGAAGGCCCCCGACAGGCACTCTGTCCCCACACACATCAACCGCCCCCATCGATTCCCCGTCAATAGGAAGGGGCTCGTCGCCTTGGCGTACAATGCCTCACAGACCCTGACTGCCATCGTGCAGTGACCGCACTTGTACCCACCATAACCGGAATGGGAGACCACGTCTCAGGTCGCGTGAGGAGGGCAATCTGCGGGCAAGTTCACTCATGTACTAGGCTTGCCGATTTACCATATTTCTCGACATGTGTTTAGTACGTTCAAACACTTGACACAGGTACCACACATTAATCCTTATTCCAATTTTTCATCTCGTAGACAACGCATCCCCATGGATCCGTGTCCATAGACCATCATCATTCTGATATAAAAATGGATACAACCAATTCCTGACCTCGCGCGAGTGCTAGAAAAATCACTCGACTTCTACCGAGATCTCTAATTAGCAAAGCAGCTACTCGACCTAGCATACTAGTATCCATCTCAAAAGGAATCCAGAATTCATGCAACCAGGGTTTCAGGCAACTCCTACACTTAAGTGCACAGTACAAGCCTACAACAGTTATGCATAAAACTGGGGCTTGCCTTCAACAGTTGCGGCAGGCAGGTCCTTAGTGGCAGGCTCTGGTGCTGGCTCAGGGACTACCTCCTGAGCAACACCTTGCTCCATAATGAGGACATACTCTCCGTCAGCGAGATTACAATCTATCGAATGCAACGAATAAGATGCATATATATTAATAATATTTCAATTTAGTAAATACTATGATTGGTGAAACAATATTAAAACATTGGGTAAACTAGGGTTTCTTTATCGGATGGTGCTCTAAGTGTTTTACACACACCTATTTTAGGGTCTTGAGTGAACTTGAAAATTTTATTCTTTCCTTCATGTTGTATTGGAAAGTTAGAGAGATCTAGCTGTATAATATTAATTCCTTTCATAATTCCCTTTTTATTGTCTATTTATGCTTTTAAAGTGAGCTTGAAGTATCATAGGGATTTAGAATTTTCCAAAAATGTTGCAAAAATTACAATGGGCTAGTATTGAGCATTATAGTATGTTCTAAAAATTTGAGGTTAAGAATATTTAGGATAAACTCTGGGCAAAAATAATAAAAGTGAAAGTGAATGGTCACTTTGCACTATAGCTCTGGTTTGGGTGGGGGTTCTGCGCTAAAATTTATTTTTGCCAACATCTATGGGTAATGATAGGTCTCTGTGCCAAAAATCACAGAAAATGACTTAATGGTTATTTAGTTGTGGTTTTCTAAAGTTTAATGCCAAAAAGGCACTTATAACTAACTTGTCATTTGAAAAATATCAAACAACAGAACTTGTATTCTTCCTAGATTTATACTAGCATAATAGTAGTTATCCCAAGGATTGGGATGGTTTCTCCTTAGGGTTATTTTTCTAGGATTTTTCAATGTTCTTACTGTTTTTATAGAATAAAATGTGGTGCATTTCTTTTGTACTAACAGAGGGTTCAACATAATTTTCTCTTGAACTATATCACCTAAGCAAGTTAGGAAAAATGTGGTTTCCCTCTGTTTCTTATTTTAAGTTTCCTTTTTTATTTTCTTAAGGTTTGGGCCAATATAAGTTTTAATGGTAAATCCTTCCTTAACCTAGTGTACTGAGGAGTTTAACATTTTTAAACAGGTAGTTAGTAGTCAAGTATGTCCCTAATTTTTCATACCCTCAGTCCAAAAGTATTTCTATTTTTCCTTTATTTATTTAGTTTTGGGCAGTATGCTTATTTAAATTGAAACTCTAAAAGTATTGCAGGAATTAGGGTGATTATTATTTTTCCTAAGTAGTTCATAATATTTAGGACCTAGCAAACTTGGTTTGACCAATTTTGGTTGGATAAAACTCAAGTTATGAATTTTTCAAGTTCTGCACTCATTTAAAAGAATAAAACTTAAAGGTTTAAGGAAAACAGCTTTGCACCAGGACCCCTGGGTTTTTCTTTAACTAAACCATTTAAACTGTGCCCCTACGGAACTGTTTCACTGAGTCACTGACATCGCGAAAACCCCCTGGCTTTTCTCTCTCTTAACCCGAGCTTCCTCCTCGCTGGAACAGTAGTCGCAGAGAGGAAAAAGGGTGGCGCGGCTTACCGGCGGCGAGGAGGTCCGATGGAGGGCTGGGTGAGGTTTGGGAGGTCCTGGCGGTCATGTCGAGGGGTGGATCACCGGCGGTGATGGCCGGAATAGGGCTGGCCGCGTGCGCAGGCAGTTGGGCTCGTCGGCGGCGTGTGCTCCGGCCTGCTCGCGGTGGTATAGTTCAATTAAATGGCACGGGGAGCTTCATTGGAGGTCAAGGATGTCGTATGCACAAGGAATCGACGGATGGCTTACCGTGTGGCTCGGTCTACGTGTGACGGCGGCCGGTTGAAGTCTGGCGATGTCTATCCGGCGTCTCCGGTGAGGTGGTGTTCGGTCTGCAGGCTCGGGGAGCTTCACTGAGCTCCAGGGAAGCTAGCCAAGGGGTCAGACGGGGTGGAGGAGGGCTGGAATGCCCGGTCTACGGTGGCCGGGGCTCGCACGGCCACTGGCACACCGTTCTCTGGGCAAACGCCGGTGAACTTGTGCTCGGGCAGGGTTGGGAGTGAGCGGGGGCGTACGGTCGAGACTGGGGTTGGCTTTATAGCCGCAGGTGCGGGCATGGGCGCGGGGTTGACGCGGTGCGGCGCGGTGGCGCGGGGACGTGCGCCACGGCGTGCTCTGGCGTTGCCAGGGCGTGTCAAACACGTGATCGTGTTAATCTGCCCGAGTTCTTGCGCCTGCAGTGCTCGCAAACGTGTGAATCTTGCCGTATGACTTGTGTAAGATTTCTTCCCTGCAGCTAGAGCTATCTAGTTCATGTGATTTCCAAGGGGAGATTGGGTCTGGCTTGGAAGATATGGTGGCGCCAAGTCTTGTCTGTCTGCACTGTTCACCCCGCGACAAAACAGATGCCAAACCGTGTCAAACGACTCTGGTTTGGTTTCAAATTTTTCAGGGGTGTGCCTTGGGTAGTTTGGCTACTTTTTGTTATTTCGACCAAGTGGTTTTGGCGCCAGCAAATGGGTGAACACCTCTGATCTTTAGGTTAGGGCTGATTTTTGACTTAGAGAAAAATGGATAGCTCTAGGGTGCTCTCCACTTGGGGGCTTGATTTGGGGTTTTTGTAGGACCTTTTTGTAATACCTCCATTACTATCTTTTATAGATTTATTAATGTACTTCAACTTTGGTAAAGGGTTCAATCCATGAATTGACCATTTGTATAGTCTTCCCTTTAACCCAAAGTTTAGGGGGTTTTAATGGCTCAAGAGGGGAAATTAGGGTTTTAGAACCTTTTTCATAGGTGAAGATACATGAAGGCTAGGGTATCCGTCCCATTATGATCACGATTTTAGTTAGCCATGGTTCTGAAGCTTTGGGTGCCTTCTCTTTCCACTTAACACATGTGATAATAGGCCATAGGTGTATGCATTGAGCCAGGGCCTTGGGGAACACCTGGGGTGTTACAGCCCTCCCCCCTTAAAGGAATCTTGTCCCGAGATTGGGTAGGGATCCTTGAGAGGGGTGCTAAGAAGGTGCGGGCTTGCGTGGTGTGGTTTCTTTTGTCATGGTTCTTTAGTAGACTACTCTTCGATTGTCATCCTCTTTGCAACTTCAGAAGGAAGTCCTTCTAGATTTAGTTTCACAACTTACTCAGTTCTTGTTAACTATATTTCTCTTATACTTAGATTCAAAGGGCAGGTGGGGGTGTTTTGGGGATTCGATTTACGTACCAATCTCCTGGGGCAGAAAATCAGGATAGTGTGAGCGCAGAAAATCCTCAGTTTCCCAAGTAGCTTCTTCTTCTGAATGGTTGCTCCACTGGATCTTATACATTTGGATTGCCTTTGATCGAGTTGACCTTTCCTTTTGGTCCAATACTTTGACGGGGTGCTCTTGATATGACAAGTCTGGTTCTATCTCTAATTCAGATTCGGATAGCACCTCTATGGGTAAGCGGACACACTCCTTAGCTGATATACATGGAATACATCATGAATAGCCGACATATGAGGGGGTAGCTCCAACATATATGCTACTGGTCCACAAGTCCCCCTGATCTCATAGGGCCCAATGTAGCGAGGAGCTAATTTTCCCTTGATCCCGAATCTCTAAACACCTTTGGTGGGTGACACTTTGAGATATACATGATCCCCCACTTTGAATTGTAGAGGCTTCCTTCTTTTATCATGATAGCTCTTCTGCCTGGCCTGAGTAGCTTCCAAGTTCCTCCTAATGACTCTGACTTTATCCTTGGCTTCAAGCACTAGGTCAGGTCAAAATATTTCCCTTTCTCCAGCTTGCGACCAATTTAGTGGGGTTCTACACCTTCTCCCATACAAGGCCTCGAAAGGTGCCATCTTCAGGCTGGATTGGTAACTATTATTGTAAGAAAACTCTACCAATGAAAGACATTTGTCCCAATCCTTGCCATAGTGTATTACGCAGGCTCTCAACATATCCTCGAGAATCTAATTTACCCTTTTGGTTTGACCATCAGTTTGGGGATGGTACGCTGAGCTTCTAATCACAGTGGTGCCAAGTGATTTTGTAGCTGCTCCCAGAAACGTGCTACGAATGGTGCTCCTCTATCTGACACTATAGTCCTTGGGATTCCATGCAAATGCACTATTTGGTCAATATAGATCTCTGCATATTTTTCCATCTTGTGGGTGGTATGCATGGGCAAGAAATGAGTTGTCTTGGTTAGCCTATCCACAATGACCCCAAATAGAATCATGATGCCGGGAGGCGCTGGGCAATCCCACAATAAAGTCCATGCAAATATCCTCCCATTTCCAAGATGGTGTGGGGAGAGGTTGTAAGGTACCTGCTACCTTCAAATGACTAGCTTTGATTCTTTGGCAAGTGTCACACTCGGATATGTAC
This sequence comes from Zea luxurians, assembly GCA_029449295.1. Classification (NCBI taxonomy): domain Eukaryota; kingdom Viridiplantae; phylum Streptophyta; class Magnoliopsida; order Poales; family Poaceae; genus Zea; species Zea luxurians. The sequence continues at coordinate 41,229,421 of JAOPSE010000022.1, read as the reverse complement.
TTAGCAATTCCCTCTTCATCCTGGTCCACTAATACAAGGATCTGAGGTCATGATACATCTTGTTACTCCCAGGGTGCAAAGAAAATTTTGAGAGATGAGCTTTGTCCAAGATTTTTTTCGTGAGTTCTGAATTTTTGGGAACAACCAATTGGTCTTCAAACCATAGAACACCCTTGCTGTCCTGACGAAAACATTTGTACTTATCCACCTTTTGGTTGAGCATTTCCTTAATGACTTGAACACCCTTGTCACCAATCTGTGCCATGATTATCTGTTCTTGTAAAGTTGGCTCAACTGAGATATAATCCAAGGTACCTAGGGAAATCACTTCCATGTTCAGCTTGCACAACTCATCACACAACACGGCGACCTTAGAGTCTATGGTTAAACAGTTGCACTGGGCTTTTCGAATCAAGGCATCTGCCACAATATTTGCCTTTGCAGGATGGTAATGTACTTCTAGATCATAATCCTTGATCAATTCTAACCATCTCCTCTGCCTCATATTAAGATCAGCCTGAGAGAAAATATACTTGAGACTCTTGTGATCAGTATAAATATTACAATGAGCTCCCATTAGGTAATGTCTCCATATTTTCAAAGCATGAACTACCGCTGCTAACTCCAGATCATGTGTGGGATAATTCTACTCATGAGGCCTGAGTGCTCTGGATGCGTAGGCAATAACTCGGTTGTCTTGCATCAACACACAGCCTAGTCCAGTGCCCGAGGCATCGCAGTACACATCAAATGATTTTGCGTTGTCAGGTTGTCCTAGCACAGGTGCTGTCGTCAGATGCTGCCTCAATACGTGAAAGGCATCTTCACATTTCTAACTCCAATCAAATTTCACTCCTTTCTTCAACAATTCAGTCATTGGTTTAGCAATCCTGAAGAAATCCGGAATGAATCGCCGATAGTATCCTGCCAATCCCAGAAAACTCTGAATCTGTCGCACAGTGGTAGGAGGCTTACAATCCATCACTTCTTGGACTTTCTCAGGATCAACTGATATTCCATCCTGAGAAATGGTGTGACCCAAGAACTTGATCTCCCTTAGCCAGAAATCACATTTGGAGAGTTTGGCATGCAAATGATGATCGCGCAGCTGCTGAAGTACTATATGCAAATGCATGGTATGCTCATCTTCATTTCTTGAATATACCAGAATATCATCAATGAAAACCACCACAAATTTGTCCAATTCTGGCATAAATACTGAATTCATCAAATACATGAAATATGCCGGGGCATTGGTCAGCCCGAATGACATCACCAAGTACTCATAAAGTCTGTATCTGGTAGAGAAAGTCGTCTTTGGAATATCACTGGCCCTGGTCTTGATTTGGTGATAGCCAGAGCGAAGGTCGATTTTGGAAAACACCTTGGCTTCGACCAACTGATCAAATAAAACATCAATGCGGGGCAAATGATACTTGTTTTTAATAGTCACTGCATTGAGAGGGCGGTAATCGACACATAGTCTCAGACTCTCATCCTTCTTCTTTACGAACAAGTCTGGACATCCCCATGCTGAAGTACTTGGGCGAATGAACCCCTTGTCCAACAACTCTTGTAACTACTTCTTCAGTTCTGCCAACTCTACTGGAGGCATCCTATAGGGTCTTTTTGATATAGGTGCAGTCCCTGATTGCAATTCTATGGCAAACTCTATGTCCCTATCGGGTGGCATCCCTGGCAGTTCGTCCAGGAAAACATCAAGGTACTCACAGACTACTGGAATCCTCTCCACAGGTGATTCTACCTCGGTGAGTGCACAAGAATGGGTACAGCCTTGGTCAGGTAGGTACAAGGTGATTGCTCCACAAATTGGCAAGTGTATTTCAATGGCTCTTGCTGCGACATCAATCAAGGCATGATGTCGTGATAACCAATCAGTTCCCAAGATGACGTCCATGCTCTCCAATCCCATGATAAGGAGGGTGGTTCTAAATATAATACTACCCAGTTTTATTGGCACCTGTCGGTTGAGTTGATAGGTGGCAACCCTGCCTCCCGGTGTTGCAATCATAATGGCCCCATACGTGTGATGAAAAGGTAGCTGACACTTGGCACAAAATTTTGCGCTGATGAAGCTGTGTGATGCACCTAAATCAAAAAGAATGACTGCAGGGAAATTTAAAACAGAAAAGATACCAGTCATGACGGGTGCTCTCTCCGGAATATCCGCCAACGTGGTGAAGTTCAGCCTTCCCTGCCTTACTTGCAGCCTCTGCCTCTTGCCTTGATTTTGATTTTTATTCTAGCCCTGCCTCTACTGGTTCCTGGGACAATTCTTGGCATAGTGTCCGGTGCTGCCACAAGTGAAACACCTGTTGTCATTGCCCTAACGGTGCTGCTGCTGTGGTTGGTTATTATTCCTCTGAGCTGGGAGTTGGGAGCGGTTGGGTGCCTGCTGCTGCTGCTGCTGTGGTCGGATCACCCATCGCCCCTGCTACTACTGAGGTCCTTTGTTCTGAGTATCGGACACAATTCTTAAGCGCTAAGGCTGAGCTAATGGTCCTACCATAGGGTCTTTCTCTTCTTCTCTGCTTGGCGGGCTATGATACAATCCTCCTTAGAGATGGCCATGTTGACTAACTCATTGTAGCTATTGGCCCTGACTGTGTTGAGATGGTCATGGAGCTTAGTGCTGAGGCCCCTCCTGAATCTGTCTCTCTCCTACTCATCGGTGTCAGCATGGTAGCCTGCGTACTTACATAGGTCATTGAAAGCTTGGGCGTACTGCAACACGGTACGACTTCCCTGAGTGAGTGCCAGAAACTCATTGAGCTTGTGGTCCATGATGCCTGTGGGTATGTGATGCCCTCGGAATGCTGCTTTGAACTCTCCCCACTCAACCATGTGGTCAACCGGCTACATAGCGAGGAAATGGTCCCACCATGTTCAAGCGGGCCCACAAAGCTGCTGGGTGGTGAAATGGACCTTGGCCGCATCTGAACAATCTCCATTAAGTAGTGGCAATTTGGATTCCACCACCTTGAGCCAAACATTAGCATCAAGTGGATCTTCCGCCCTGGTGAACAACGGCGGCTGAGTACTGAGAAACTCTTGGTTGGTGGCCGCTGCCGGGGCACGCTGGTGGTGATCACCACCCCCGTAGTGCTGAGGCGGTGGCTGACGCTGAGCGAGCTGCCGCAGAATCTCATTCTGCTGAGCCATCAGCTCCTGCATGGTAGGGGCTGCGGCAGTGGTGGAGGAATGCGCTCATTCTGTCCACGGCGCGCTCTTCCTGCCATCTGAAATTTAGGAGGTTCGGTTGTAATGCTTAAAATCCGTGATTGAATACGATAAAGGAACTTAAACAGCAAGGTTTGCAAGGACCCAAGTTTGCCTCGCCTTTCACAACTGGTACCAACAGGATATAATTTCATTCATAAACTTAAAATAAAAGCCATCCATCATTCATCTTTGCCAAAAGAGTTCCCAATGGTTACAGCAGTGCCCAAAATACTCAACTCTCTAGCCTAGTACCTCCAAGGTGCAAAAGCTAAGCTAGTTTCGAGGAGTTCTACTGCTGCACACTTCTACCCTAACTCATGGAATCTAATGAGCAAACAAGGCAACGCTAGACTCAGGGGAAGGTGGTCTTCCTGATCCAGTAGTGTCTAAGCTAGATGTAGGCTCCGTCTCCTCTCCTCCCTCGATATCAATGTCCTCATCGGCCCCTTCTGCCTCCATGTCCTCGATCTCTTGATGGCGTAGATCCAGACGTTGGTTGGCTTCCTCGAGCTATTGCTGGGTGGTCTGGAGCTGATCTTCCAGAACCTCGATAGTGTTCTCCCTGGCTTCCACCTGATCCTCGAGCTCTTGGATTTGGTTGGCCATCTGCTCCACCTGGAGATCCTTTTCCACCAGCTCAGTGGACAAGTCGACAACAAGGTCCTCCCGGTTATCCAGGGTGATCTTGGTAGACTCCACTAGGCCCATAAGCTAGGACATCGCCTCACCTCGCAAGGCCTGCAGACGATATAGGGCACTCATGCACCGAACCGTCAGGTGAGTAGTATACCCAGGGTAGAGAGCCCACACATCCTTGGCATGCTCAACCCGATCCTTCCACATTGGGTCGTCCTCCTTCTCAGCGGGGAACAAGCCAATGGGGTGGGTTGACAGCTCCAAGGGGTGAAATCTGTAGAAGGTTGTCAGCACATGCAGAGCGGTGGACTCTATCGTGTCTTTGGCCCAGAAACCGAAAGACTTCGAGTCCCAAGGAACGCCAGCCGGGCTATAGGGAATGAGGCTCCAAGGTCATCCTCACCCTACAGCGGGGCACTCGGTGCTCCTCGAACAGCTGCACCGCGTACTGGGGAGGCGTAGCGTAACCTGCTCCCTGCAGTACCTCCCACAAAATGCGGGGAAAGCCCTCTCATGCAAGACCGTCTATGTGGGAATGTGCGTTCCCTCCGTCCGTGAGTACGTGAGAAGTCATCTGTGCAAGGGCAAGTGTAAGCGAAAAGAAAAAGAATCCCAAAATAAAAGGAGCTAGTGCAAAAGACTAGAAAATCTTTGCGATCTTGGCTTTTCTAGGGTTAAGTGGAAGTCTTTGCTATAGCTTCTTAATTCTTGTTATTGATGTCTCTTTATTTATGTATCTTACTGTTGATAATGACACTTTACTAGGCCGACCAACAAGAAAAGGATGCATGCATGCTCGTCGTACGCGTCCTCTCATCAAGTATAGAGGTATGAAATTCCCCTATTGATATTGTAGTAGCCTGTACGGCCTATTTGAATAGCCTCCTAGCTACCCATCTAAAATCCTAAGGCTTCACGTCCTAGGTCTATCCTTATCGTCCTGACATCTATCCAACTTAGTTTCTAAGCAAGTTTTACTTTTGAAAAGGTTGGTAATTATGACTTATTGATTTTTCTGAGGTGGTACAAGCTCTGATACCAGCTGTGGCAGAACCGCCCGAATTATTCCAACTCAAGTGCCTAAGCCCCGCCCTAGGGGCCAGACCACACTTAAATAGGAATAACCCGCCAGTCCCTTGGATCTAGTCTGCCAAGGCCACTAACAGGATCAAGTACCACGTACTCACTCGAAGGTGAGGCACAGAGAAAATACAATAAAGCATAAAGCCATAAATTAAAGAAGTACTTAATGTTATTACAACATCATCGGAGTTTTGCCAAAAGTGGTAACCATTGTTCTCGATGCAGCAGAAATCAACTAACGGTAAGTGAAAGGGAGGATGGGGAAAGAGAGGATGGGGAAGCCTGTCCCATCACTCCTCCTGCTCCTCTCCTGCTGAGGTAGGGTCCCACTCAACTGTCCAACCCGGTGGCAAGGTGGACGGCCAAGTCACTCCAGCAACCATATCCTCTAGAGAACCTAAAAAAATTTATGCCACAAGCAAGGCTGAGTATACTAATACTCAGCTACACTTACCCGGTGTGAGGAGTCTACTCCTCTACCTCTAGACATGCAGCGGTTTGGCTAAGGGGTTTGGTTTACCAAAAGCACTAGCTGAGTCTAAAAACAAATTTTTGCTTTTCAAGTTTTAGTGTAATCCTTTGGACTAGATGAGTACCTAGCTATTCATACATGGTATCAAACATTATTGCAATACACATCTTTTGCCAGTCATCTCATTTCCACTTATTACTCAATGCAGTACAATGGATCAAGCAGTCTCATTAGCTGCAAGATGCAGACGATTCGAATCGAGTTTTTAACCTTGCAAGGTAAACCTAAACACACGATGTGGCGAGGCACTCCGTCCCCACGCACATCAACCGTCCCCACGCACATCAACCGTCCCCATCGATTCCCCATCAACAGAAAGGGGCTCACCGCCTTGGCGTACAATGCTTCACTGACCCCGACTGCCATCGTGCAGTGATCGCACTTGTACCCACCATAACCAGAATGGGAGACCACATCTCTGGTCACGTGAGGAGGGCAATCTGCGGGCAAGTTCACTCAGGTACTAGGCTTGCCGATTTACCATATTTCTCGACATGTGTTTAGTACGTTCAAACGCTTGACACAGGTACCACACATTAATCCTTATTCCAATTTTTCATCTCGTAGACAACGCATCCCCATGGATCCATGTCCACAGACCATCCTCATTCTGATATAAAAATGGGTATAACCAATTCCTGACCTCGCGCGAGTGCTAGAAAAATCACTCGACTTCTACGGAGATCCCTAATTAGCAAAGCAACTACTCAACCTAGCATACTAGTATCTATCTCAAAAGGAATCCTGAATTCATGCAACTAGGGTTTCAGGCAACTCCTACACTTAAGTGCACAGTACAAGCCTACAAACATTAAGTGCAGTAAATAGTATATATAATGGTTATGTATGAAATCGGGGCTTGCCTTCAACAGTTGGGGCAGGCAAGTCCTTAGTGGCAGGCTCTGGTGCTGGCTCCGGGACTACCTCCTGAGCAACACCTTGCTCCGGAATGAGGACATACTCCCCATCAGCGAGATTACAATCTATCGAATGCAACGAATAAGATACATGTATATTAATGATATGTCCATCAGCGAGGGTTCAACATAATTTTCTCTTGAACTATATCACCTAAGCAAGTTAGGAAAAATGTGGTTGCCCTCTATTTCTTATTTTAAGTTTCCTTTTTCATTTTCTTAAGGTTTGGGCCAATATAAGTTTTAATGGTAAATCCTTCCTTAACCTAGTGTACTGAGGAGTTTAACATTTTTAAACAGGGTAGTTAGTAGTCAAGTATGTCCCTAATTTTTCTTACCCTCAGTCCAAAAGTATTTATATTTTTCCTTTATTTATTTAGTTTTGTACAGTATGCTTATTTAAATTAAAACTCTAAAAGTATTGCAGGAATTAGGGTGATTATTATTTTTCCTAAGTAGTTCATAATATTTAGGACCTAGCAAACTTGGTTTGACCAATTTTGGTTGGATAAAACTCAAGTTATGACTTTTCAAGTTCTGCACTCATTTAAAAGAATAAAACTTAAAGGTTTAAGGAAAACAGCTTTGCACCGGAACCCCTTGGTTTTTCTTTTACTAAACCATTTAAACTGTGCCCCTGCGGAACTGTTTCACTGAGTCACTAACATCGCGAAAACCCCCTGGCTTTTCTCTCTCTTAACCCGAGCTCCCTCCTCGCCGGAACAGTAGTCGCAGAGAGGAAAAAGGATGGCGTGGCTTACCGGCGGCGGGAGAGGTCTGGTGGAGGGCTGGGTGAGGTTCGGGAGGTCCTGGCAGTCACGTCGAGGGGCGGATCACCGACAGTGATGGCCGGAATAGGGCTGGCCGCGTGCGCAGGCGGTCGGGCTCATCGGCGGCGTGTGCTCCGGCCTACTCGCGGCGGTATAGTTCAATTAAATGGCACGGGGAGCTTCATTGGAGGTCAAGGATGTCGTATGCACAAGGAATCGACGAATGTCTTACCGTGTGGCTCGGTCTACGTGCGACGGCGGCCGGTTGAAGTCTGGCGATGTCTATCCGGCGTCTCCGGTGAGGTGGTGTTCGGCCTGCGGGCTCGGGGAGCTTCACTGAGCTCCAGGGAAGCTAGCCAAGGGGTCAGACGGGGTGGAGGAGGGCTGGAATGCCCGGTCTACGGTGGCCGGGGCTCGCACGGCCACTGGCACACCGTTCTCTGGGCAAACGCCGGTGAACTTGTGCTCAGGCAGGGTTGGGAGTGCGCGGGGGCGTACGGTTGAGACCGGGGTTGGCTTTATAGCCGCAGGTGCGGGCATGGGCGCGGGCTTGACGCGGCGTGGCGCGGTGCGCGCGGGGACGTGCGCCACGGCATGCTCTGGCGTTGCTAGGGCGCATCGAACACGTGGTCGTGTTAATCTTCCTGAGTTCTTGCGCCTACAGAGCTCCCAAACGTGTGAATCTTGCCATATGACTTGTGTAAGATTTCTTCCCTGCAGCTAGAGCTATTTAGTTCATGTGAGTTCCAAGCGGAGATTGGGTCTGGCTTGGAAGATATGGTGGCGCCAAGTCTTGTCTGTCTGCAATGTTCACCCCGCGACAAAACAGATGCCAAACCGTGTCAAACGACCCTGGTTTGGTTTCAAATTTTTCAGGGGTGTGCCTTGGGTAGTTTGGCTACTTTTTGTTATTTCGACCAAGTGGTTTTGGCGCCAGCAAATGGGTGAACACTTCTGATCTTTAGGTTAGGGCTGATTTTTGACTTAGAGAAAAATGGATAGCTCTAGGGTGCTCTCCACTTGGGGGCTTGATTTGGGGTTTTTGTAGGTCCTTTTTGTAATACCTTCCTTACTATCTTTTGTAGATTTATTAATGTACTTCAACTTTGGTAAAGGGTTCAATCCATGAATTGACCATTTGTATAGTCTTCCCTTTAACCCAAAGTTTAGGGGGTTTTAATGGCTCAAGAGGGGAAATTAGGGTTTTAGAACCTTTTTCATAGGTGAAGATACATGAAGGCTAGGGTATCCCTCCCATTATGATCACTATTTAAGTTAGCCATGGTTCTAAAGCTTTGGGTGCCTTCTCTTTCCACTTAACACATGTGATAATAGGCCATAGGTGTATGCATTGAGCCAGGGCCTTGGGGAACACCAGGGGTGTTACAGACTTCTTCCAGCGCTTGGTCGAAATCAGATATTGATAACCCTTGAAGGCTGACAAGTGCTGACAAGGCCTACGCAGGAATTTCGCTGCCCCTGTGGTGATGACTATTCTTGTGGATCAGTGGAATTTCTTCTTCTTCCTCTTATCCCTCATCAAGCACAACGCCAGCAGCCAAAGCATCATCACAACCTCCAACATTGTCCTCGTGGAGGGCGCTCGCCGAGCCATCGCCAAGGAATATTGTGGAAGGGCCAGCGTCTTGTTCCAGGCATGACAACCGCCGGAGTCGCCTTTTCTTCTTCTTCTCCTTAGTAGGTGCAGCTGGATGGTTCACTCGGCATGAACGTTTCCGATGAGCACCCTCTGGTCTCTAAATTTCCTTGTCTTCGCCGAACTCTTGCCCAGTCGCAATTACCATCAGCTCAGTGAGGGCAGTCAGATGATTCTCTAGCCAGTAGGCTAAGAACAGCATCCATCTCAACATCATCGGTGCTAGTTGGCATCTCGAAGTGAGTTTGCTTCTCAGTCTCGGGAAGATTCTGGAGGGGAGCAATTAAGGCCTCGATGTCCTCTGAGAAGGGTCGCACTTTATGGCCTGGGCTACCATCTCGCACAGGAGGATTGGAGACAAATTCAGAGAAGGGACTATGCGAAGGCAGATTCCAGGCAGAGTAAGATAAGGGAGCACCAGCATTCAAAACCCTGCCCTTCAGTATCGTGTCAAGTTGGCTTAGCAGGTCTTTATTGGGAATTTACCTGTTAGTGACTCGAATAGAATCATTGATGCCAGTGTACAAGTATGCAGGGTAGACCCTGTCCTTCAAAGGTTGAATGTTCTTGAAGACAAAGTCAGCAACCATGACTTCAGCAGTCAGGCCTCTATCCTTCAGTGAGCAAATTTCAGCAAGCAACACCTTGGCTTTGGCTGCCTCTGAATAAGTAGAGTACTCCACCCAGCTAGGCGTGCGAACGTCAGACTGCCTTCCTGATCGAGGGGGAGGGATTTATTGTGATTCTCCATGGTGAACCACTCGAGGCGCCATCCCTTGATGCTGTCCTTAAGGGGAATGTCAATGTATTCCACTTTCCTCCCCCAGCGAAGTTCCAAACTTGCGCCGCCGACGAGCTGATGCTGTCCTCCAGCCATGCCGGGTCGACAGTGGTAAAGATACTTCCAGAGTCCAAAGTGGGAGAGAATTCCAAGATAGGCCTCGCATAGGTGTACGAAAATGGCAACTTGAAGAATGGAGTTAGGATTTAAATGTGTAAGATTTAAATCATAGAAGTCAAGGAGACCGCGGAAAAAGGGAGAAACAGGAAGAGCAAGTCTGCGGATGAGGAATGGCACATAAACAACTGACTCGTGGGTGTCCTCTATTGGAACAGTGACCCCGCGCCAGATTCGCCAAGAACATAGTTCTTGTGGCGGCAAAATCCCAGTCTCCACAAAGTGAAAAAGGTCTGATTCGAAAATTTCGGACATCTGATTACCAGCAAATGGAAGCTGGCTGTTGGGATCGATGGGTGGAATGATCGGAACGACGGTGCCTTGTCTCTTCCGCTTGAGGGCCATCGCAATCTCTCGGGCAAAGCGAGTGGGCTCAAGGATTCAGAAAGTGGAGAAGTGGCAGAGGAAAAAGTAAGATTTAGGTTTTGGAACTCAAGAAGGCATGTCGGTATAAGTATAAGTTGGCTCCTTAGGTCGAGCATTACCTCTAAAGTGCCAGATCACCACTCGGAAAAGTAAAAACTGCAACCTTCACTCGGACATTACCTCTAAAATGTCGATAGACTTTCAAGCGCGCAAATGAAAAGCAAACAACAGCGATTAAGTGGAGTCACTTCATCCTTCATTCATAATAGGGGAAGTAATACAAACTCGAGGCCGACTCATTATGAGTCAGCCTCTTCTACCCTTGCCACTACATTGCATTACATTACTCTACTACTTACACTACACTACGCTACTAACTAACACTACCTTATTCTACTGCTACTTACTACTTAGTGCTACTACTACTATCTATACTAATATTTAAACCAGTGGCATTGCGCCACTGGCCTTGCCGCTACCGACGTCGCCCTTGTCGCTGCTGCCGTGATCGCCCTTGCTGCTGCCGCCCCTGCTGCCGTCGACCCTGCTGTCACCGTCGCCACCATTGTTGCCGCCCTTGCCGTCGCCGCTGTTGTCGTCACCGTCGCCCTTGCTGCCGTCACTTCCACCGTCATCGTTGCTGCCGCTGCCGTCGCCCTCATCGTCACCGTCGCTGCCGCTCCACTCCTTGGATGAGTCGGAGGAGTCCACCTCATCCGAGGAGACCCCCCGACTCATCCGACCCACCGAGCCCGACACGCTGAATGGAGCGCCAGTACACCTGGGCCGCGGTGGATAGCCCCATGGAGTCATCTGAGTCCTCGGATGATGCCGGGGGAGAAGCCGGAGCCGGCGATCGCTCGGACTCCGAAGAGGCCTCCTCCGAGTACTCTGAATCACCGAAGTCCTTGGTGGGAGGACTTGGAGCGTGCTTGCGCTTGCCGCCAGCACGGTGAGGCAAACCTCTACCCCTCCTACCCCTGCCCATCATCGATTGGAAATGGAGGGAGTGAAGAAGAAGACAAAGAAGAAAGCAAGTGATCAATGAGTAAGTGAAGAGAACAGCCATGGCAAGCAGGCTATTTATAGAGGCCGGGGGTGACTGTCCATTTCCTACCCCGCTCGCCGAACAGTCGCAAGAATTGAAAGCAATTCAAGCCTCCTAAAAATGAGTCAAGCAACAGGCGTCGCTTCGTGTAACACGGCACCGGTTGGACCTAAGTCAACTACTCAGGTAAATGATTACACCTCTCGGTCATATCAAGTTACTACTCCAGGACAGTGCGGTAAACACTCTGTGTACCAAGACACCCCTTCGGCACACCCATTGGGTGTTTCGCCCAGATTTTTCAAAGATTTTCTAAAGAAATGATATCCACAAAATATACGCAATGAATGTACCACGACAAAAGAAGGAGATCGGCTGAGATGGAGGGAAGTCCAAATGTGGCTACTGAAGCGCAAGTCCAATCAACAGAAGCATTGAAGCACAGAGCAGGGTGATGTCTACCTGAGAACCATCTGCCTCAACCAGCCAGACGTCCAATCTGTCAACGATCAAATTGATTTCAGACCTAACAAGACATGGACAGATGGCATCATTTGGATTCCTAAAGCATAAGATGAAGACCTTTGAATGGATTATTTCCAAAATCCACTCAAAGCCCGGGGGCTACACCCATTGGGTGCACCTTCGGTGCACCCAATAAGATTTTTAGTCCCATGAAGACAAAATGTTGATTTCTAAAGCATAAGATGAAGACCTTTGAATGGATTATTTCCAAAATCCACTCAAAGCTCAGGGGCTACACCCACCCAATAGATTTTTAGTCCCATGAAGACAAAATGATGATTTCTAAAGCATAAGATGAAGACCCTTGAATGGATTATTTCCAAAATCCACTCAAAGCTTGGGGGCTACACCAATAGATTTTTAGTCCCATGAAGACAAAATGCTGCTTTCTAAAGCATAAGATGAAGACCTTTGAATGGATTATTTTCAAAATCCACTCAAAGCTCGGGGGCTACACCCAATGGGTGCACCTTCGGTGCACCCATCGGTAGAAGCAGAAATTGTGCCATATAATAAACCCATAGGCCAGACCAAGAATCTTTGGGCTGATTATTTCAAAATCAACTCAAAGATTGGGGGCTTGTGGGGGACATATATCCCTCGGGTCCACTAGAAGGCAAAAAGGCCTCGCGCGGGGCCTTGGGCCAGTTACCTCGCAAGGCCATCCCTTCGTGGGCCGGGCTAGAGCTACTGGCGGAATGGGCCAACCCGAGAAGGCAATGGACTCAAGCCCAAGCAATCTGTCAGCTTGTGCACTATCCGTAGAAACTACTTGACTTTCCCGTGCATGGAGTCCTCGAATATCGGTGCAGATTAGGGATAAGTCGGGAAGATTATAGGGAGATCAGTTCAGTTGGTTCACTATTATTTAGGAGACATATGAACCTCATGTACGTATGGAGTGCCCCACTGTCATGTATATAAGGCCCAGGGGTACCCCATCATTTCCATCGACCATCTACCCAGCTCATTAGCTCTTCTCCATTCAGGAGACCACGCTTGTAAACCACCACATATAGATCCATCCTAGGAAGTAGGATATTACGCCTCTCTAAGCGGCCCGAAACTGCAGAAAATCGCATGTCCCTCTCTCATGCGTTCAGCACGAACCATTGAGTTACAGTCAACAGCACTGTCCTGCCCAAAAGCATCGCAAGGGGTAACCCTGGTCCCTAGGTGTGCGGTCGGACTCTAAACACTGACACATGGAGATAAGAACGGTGAGAAGATGAGGTTTGTCACAGACTTGTGATAGGAACGGCTGGTGGAGAAATATCCCATGAGTCGGCATGTGTATGACAAGTGAGAGGGAGCAAAAATATTCTAGGTGTTGGCTATACGACAAGGAGAAAGTTAAGGCTAGAGAAAATGAGGTGATGGGATAAGAAGCTGCTAGTAAATAAGGCCATCAGCCAACAAGTGGAGAAAAAGATATTTCCTTCTCCAATTTTTGTTACAAAGACTACACAAATAATTTAGTTCTCAGATTAAGTCTACGCGAGATGTAAACCGGACGAAACAAAAGATACCAGTCAAACTAGTATAGACTATGCTTGATTTAATTTAGAGCAGATAATTTATTAGACGAATAAATCTCAATTATAAATCCTTGGACATGATTTCTTAGCTGACGAGCGGAGATGAAATTATTTTGCACCAAAAACTTTAGTTGTCGAGTTCTGCTTAACTTGTCCGAGACAAGAATTACAAGACCGAGTGGAGCTCTCCAAACTTGTATCCGTTTCGTCGATTAACTTTGAACTGGCATAAGATCCCACATTCATGAAAAATTATTGAAGATCGATCTTTGTAAAAAAATTGAGATAGTCTAGATTGATAAAGACGAAAATGATGTCGAATTTAGGATAAGCAGAGACAATTCAGAAATAGAGACTGCTATTATCCCTGACAACCTGTGCTTAAATCCATACTCGTTGTCGCACGAGAATTAAACACCTGGGGTGTTACTGGAATGGTCCTGTCCACAACGACGAGTGGCACCACCGCGAGACCTCGACTCTGGTGAGAAATTCTAGGATCCCCGATTGATTTCTCCGCCCAACGCGGCCACAGACAACTTTCCCCCGACGCGGCGGAGCTCAATAGCCCGACATTGAGGATCTGGCGACACTGAATATGCAGTGGGAGTTCGGCGGCCCCAATACCCTTGCTGCCCAGTGAACTCACTGCGGCACTCGATGTTCTGGGGTGCAATTTGGATGGAGGAGCGAGGAGAATGGAGGTTTGGGGGGTAGTTTATATCCCCATGGACGAAGCGAGCATCCCCCAAGCTCTGGCAGTATCGGCGGAAGTGGTTGTGAGCTCCGCCATCTTCGGTGGTGACGGCAACCCGCCAAGTGGGCCCGACTCGTCAGTATGACGCGCGCACGGAAAGATCCGCCTGTGTGGCTGCCGTGTTGGACCAGGCTATCGGCTTCACTACGCAGAGGCGAGCTAGGCCACGCGAGCGTGTGAGTGGGCCAAGCGGAACAAGTTGGCCCAGTGCATGGCTTTCCCTTTTTATTTTCCTTTTCTCTTATTTTCTGTTTTCTTGTCTTTTTATTTTTGTTTTCTTCAATTTCCAATTATTCAAACTAAATTCAAATATTCAAATTGAATTCAAATCCCTTCTTTGAACTTCGTGTTTTTAGTTAGGAGAAACCTCATTTTCAACATTAATATATTCTTATTATTATTATTAAATGCACAAACCAATAAACTCCAAGATGATGCACTATTTCTTATATTCCATATAGTTGTTAGTAGTCAATATGACTCCATGGTTTGTGTATGCAAAAATGAGGGAAACATAACAAGTAATCAAATAAGCCTTTTTAAAATCCCCAATTCTTATACATTTTATTCCTCCCACTATTTTGGGTATTACAATATTCTTCTTTCTTCTACTACTAATTTGTGGCCATCTAGTGATGTTGACAATGCACTCATCAAGGGGAGATATTGTGAACAAAGGTTGACTTGTTCCTTGTAGTTCGGGTTGTGATGAGTAATTGTCAACAGGTGTAATACCCTGTCCACTCCTGATCCAGCGGTACTTACTCATGGCAGCTCTCTAGGATAATATGTTGTCCCCATAGACCAACACGAGTCTTTTATGCGCACTTTGTCCTCACTCATGCACACCCGAGAAAACTTCCTGGTCGGTCACCCATCCCAAATTGCTCAAAGCCAAGCATGCTTAACTTAGAGGTTCTTTCGAGATAGGCTTCCATAAAAGAAGATGCACCTTGTTGGTATGGATACTCTATTAATTCTATTAAGTCTTGGGCTAGGATATCACCATCCCAGGGGCTAGGATATCACAATCCACCCCCTTAGAAAACTGACGTCCTCGTCGGTCAACCCTAATCCAGGAACCTCCCCTCTTAGCCACGTCTATGTGTCTAGTGTTGTCATATACCATGCCACGTGACCACTCCAGGCCCACATGTGCCATGCGCCATATACCCGAGCCCCTAACCCACACACGCCCGTGAAACCGCGAGGATCGGCACTGATACCACTTGAACACCCCGTCCACTCCTAGGCCGACGATACTTACTCCTAGCAGCTCTCTAGGATCATATGTTGTCCCCACAGACCAAAACGAGTCTTTTATGTGCACTTTTCTCCTCACTCATGAGCACCCAAGAAAACTTCCCGGTAGGTCACCCATCCCAAATTGCTCCAAGCCAAGCACGCTTAACTTGGAGGTTCTTCCGAGACAGGCTTCCGATAAAGAAGATTCACCTTATTGGTATGAATATTCTATTAATTCTATTAAGCCTTGGGCCAGGATATCACCATCCCAAGGGCCAGGATATCACAACAGGTAGCATATTGGTTGAGTCATGTGGACTAACCAGGGCGTGATTATTATGTTGTGTAACCATGTCTCTTGGCTTATAGTGTGCAGGTGTGGAGCATAAGTATGGTGGTTTGCGGCGAAGGTGAAGGTCATGTGGGTTCGTGTCGATGGACCAGGAGCTATGAAGGACGAGCGTTTGGGACTTGACCGAGGGATCAAAGAAGTCGGGTGACTAGCTGCAATGGCTGCCACATGGGACACGCACCAACGTGAGGACATGGTAGAGGGATCATGTTGTTGGTGCAGTCGAGGATTGGTGGGACACATGTCTAGAATGTGGGGAACACGCATGTGGTGCTCTGCTCACGACGATTTTGGTGGTTAAGCCTCAGAACCACCTAGCGCTATGGAGGGTTGATTTTGCTGAGTTTGGCCTCAAAACTTGGTGGTCATGGTTCTAGCTAGAATCGGAGGCATCATGTGGCGTCATCACGCAGGGTGCATCGAGGCGAAGCAACTTCACGAAGACCGTGTGGCTGTGAGATGAAATTCCCAGGAGTTGGTCCATTCTACCCCCGGCTATGTGGATAGGCTCTACGTATCTAGGGGTAGTTTAGACTAGTGAAATACACCCTATAAATTGGTGGGAGGGCTGTCATGTGCAGAAATATCTTTGGGCAATCTCTTTGAGCATTTGTATAGAAAACACTTAGTTTCCATTTTCCTAGCTCTAGCCTAAGATCTGCATGTGTTTTTTGTTTCCAGACACCTATGCATGTGTACTCAGATTTTGTGAGGAAGCATGGTTGAACCCATGCGTGGTACATGGTTTGTCAAATCAATCTCTCAGTTTTATTCTCGCTGCGGTTTTGGTTTGTTTTTGTCCCCATGCTCGATCACTCTCTTCTCCATTTGGTTTTTGGAAGAACCATCGAGTTCTTGAGTTGTGGTTTGTGTTGGGGATTGCTTTGGGGTAAAGATCACTTCTTAGACCACTAAGAACACTTGGTTCAAGCAATTTGTGGTCGTGATCCAAGTCCATCTCGTTTTCAGTTCGTTTGAGTTAACCCCATCAAAACAACATTTTGAGTTCAGATTTTTGATTTGTTCATGATCATACTTCACAAAACTTCTCCTTCCCCTTTGCGCTTGATTTCTGTGCAATTTTTGGGATTCTGAGTAGTTTACTCTATGCGGCACTACCACGGTCCGAAACTGCCGCTTGACCTATTATGCTGTTTTGCTTCTTGTTTTCTGCAGATAGTTGAGTTGGTTCTGTACTAGGATTTTGGTGTAGTCAATCGACATTGGATTGATATGCATAGCTTTCTACTACTTTTGGTGTCCCTTGATGTTTTCAGGTTGAAGTTTGGATCAAGTCACGGTGCTCTCGAGTAGAGAATTTTTTGTGGCTCCCATCACCACCTCTAGTCGCCTCACCGGTTCTTCACCACTAAACCCGAGGCGCTTTAAGGACCAGCACTGATAGTGTCTTTGGACAATCTAGAGTGGAATAACCTTAGTACGGCAGCAGTCTTATGCCCTAGTGCATTATCAAGCGTTGTGAACCACCAAGGCCCCTCATGTCTAGGGCTCTCTTGAAGTCCTTGAGCCCCTCATGCCCTAGGACGCTCATATATCTATGTCCTTGGGGTTGCTCGTGCCCTAAGGTGTTGTGAAGTATGGGTCCTTGAGATATTTTGAGCTCTAGAGCACTTAACAGCACTTAGGCATTAGGGATCCTTTGCTAGCCCGAGGTGCTTATGATCCTCAACCTTGCATCATGAGAGTGGTTGGTCCCTAAACCCTTTGTGGCCCAAACCCTATGACAACAAGGGACTTATTGTGCCTAAGTGTAGTCATGTCACAAGATAGAAGGATGTGATTAGGCCCACTGATGCTAGTATGATCCTAGGTTTTGTTTCACACATCAAAAGGCCTAGATACAAGTCTATAGCATTAGCTTAATAGATAATTCTTAGGTATGTTATATTAAATGTGTGATATATGATATTACAACCCTAACACATATGTTGTTGTAACGACTTAAGTTGTAGGGTACTCGAGATTACTATGTTGTACATGCATCAATCCTATGCCATGTGTACGCACTTGAAGTGTACCATGAAATATTATCAAGTACAAGAGGCTATATTAGTATACCAACAACATCGAACTAACGGCTTAGGCCTAGGCACCCAATAATGAGACATATCATATATATCTACCTCTACGATAGGTATGAGACCACATGGGAAAAGATATCTCTAACAATGTGCCACATCCAAGGGCTTATGGGCCCTGATACGATTTCAAAAACATAATAAGAATGGGGTAGTAAGGTTTTAGCCGGTAGAAATCCAAGGTTCATGTGACCTTTCTCCTCTCTTGTACTGTAAAGAGAGGGGTTGACCAACGTTTTAAAGGAGGAGGATAGATCTAGGATCAAACAGATGGACTAGGTTTGACTTTTAGCTTGGCTCTAGACACTTACATAGAGTTCATCTAGTAGATAGATAAAAGGGGGATTATGACCATTAGGCTAGAACTCCCACCAACTAAGAGGTAAGGGCAAGCTAGAAGGTCTTGATGTTCATAGGTATTTGAGCTTGTAATCTTTTTTCCTTTGTGTTTATCAATCGATGGGTAGTAAGAGGACGTAGTGTATTACACACTATGGCCCAAATCTCTCTAACTGTCTATGTACTGGCTCACACTCGTGCCTAGGTTTAGCATGACCACTGATCTACATCGTGTTCCCTTCTAACTATCTCTCTTTTTGGTAATCTATGTACCCTACTGTTATTACACAATGATAGTCACCTTAAAACAACTTCAACATACTCTTTAAATCCTAGCTAATTGATAAGAATATTTTTTGATAAAAATATCTTTCAACAAATTCTTAATTAGTTGACTATAATTATAATTTTTCGATTTATGGAAAAAGATAAAAAAACAAGATAACTCTAGAGTATAGAAAAATATATGAATAGTGAAATTATATAGAAAATAATTTTATAAAAATGATTCTTTAAATAATGATTTAGAGTGTTTATGAAGACTCTAGGAAATATTCTTACTTGAGTAGTGTTTGGTGCTCTTTCATCTCAATTTAGAGTGTTTATAATAATTTTGTGCTCATCCATACCTTTTGTATGACCAGGGGTAATCACCCATCTCCGATGACCCATGGCTGCCCGTTAGTGGCCAAAACAACCCATCTCCTCTTTTTGTGTGCCTAGTGGCAGATCCGATAGTTTCTTGCCCTTTCGTCCTCCCTTCTCTATGCAGGACAATAAACATATATATTTGATGTATTTTTCTCATTAGCTTTGAAGAAACACCACATTAAAAATTTGGGAGCGAGCTGAAGATATTTCCAAAATTTTGCATGTATATGTTACCAATTTATGATGTGTATTGCCAATTATTGTGCTACCTTTGTTGTGTGCCATACATGGACAAGAAGAATCAACATTTAGTCTATGTAGTTGTAGTGCATATGTTGCTTTTGATGATGGCAACGGTTATTCAATCTAGGAAAAGAAAATGTCATGTGCCTGTAGAATGAATTACCTTTGCTCCAATTGATGAGACGGATTCAGATTGACTGAACTATCTAAATAATAAGATATGGAAGAATGATGCCATTTATGTCAATATGATCATGCTTAATAGAGCATTTTTTATTTTTTAAAAACTTTATAGGGATTATACCTTGTTGCAAGACACAATACATTTGTATGTGGAGCAACAAGTTGTAATGTTTTTAACACAATTGGTCACAATCTTAAGATAGGATGGTCGGTCACTATATTTGTAGGTCCGTTGAAAATGTTAGTCACTATTTCAACAAAGTGTTGCACGCCTTTGGAGAGGTACAAACTGACTTCATTAGGCCATCTGCATCAACAACACCGTTTAAAATAGCGAAGAATCCAATACTGAATCCATTTTTAGGTGTGAGATTCGGTCGTACCTCTTGTTATTTTTTAATGGTTAGGTACACATAAAGTTGCTTATGTTTTGGGGCTTTTCATGCTAAAATAGGATTGTATGAACCTCCATTCCTAAACATTTGGAGCTTCAATTCATGGTAGGAATCACCCCACTCAAAATGTAATGGCAGCCGTGGATTTTGATCTTCGATTCACATTTGTCTTGACTGGTTGGGAGGGTACAACCCATGATGCAACTATTTTACGGGATAGTTTAGAATGGGAAAATGGAATCCATGTCCCATAAGGTAAAATTAAAGACCACATCTCTTTTAAATATTGACATATAGCCATTATAGAATTACCACAAAAATCTCCCTTTTATGATAGGCAAGTACTACCTAGTGGATGCTAGATATATAGCTAAACCAAGATGTAACACCCGTGGTGTTACTGGCACTAAAACTTGAGAATAACATCATGTGCATTGACATTTCATGTTGTTTGTCATACCTAGAATGCATTCACTAGGTAAAAATTTCAAAAGAAGTTGTGATGAGGTGACTTGATGTGTGATCAACCCTAGGGTAGGGCACTTAACCCTGGGATTAGGGCATGAGGGTAATATTAAGTCCAAAATTAGAAAAACCTCAAAAGTCATTAGAAATGTTCATAAGATATCTAGAGTGTTGGGTTTGAGTGGCACAAAAACCCTAAATTACTCAAGACCCTGAAAAAAACCCTAGAAAACCATAATTGGAACCCTAGGGGTGTAAATGTAAATTCTAGGCACTTCTGGACCAAAGTGCAAATATAAAAGTGATAGAACACCACAAACCAAGTGACTTTTACATTGGAGGATTTTCAAGTAGTGTGGAGAAATTTGGACTTATTTGCAAAAGTACC
Source organism: Zea luxurians (assembly GCA_029449295.1). Lineage (NCBI taxonomy): Eukaryota > Viridiplantae > Streptophyta > Magnoliopsida > Poales > Poaceae > Zea > Zea luxurians. The sequence continues at coordinate 41,209,031 of JAOPSE010000022.1, read as the reverse complement.
CCATGAACACTATTGGGTTAAGTCTGAATTTCAGTGAAATGAGGTCAAATTTGGAGCTCTATATCTCTAAATCTACAAGGATTTTTCCCTAGGTCAACAAATCAAATTTGTAGAGCTATGATAGGAGTATAACTTTGCTTAAGTGACTAAGCCTTGATAACATACAAAATTTGGAGTAAAATGGACACAAAGTTGGGCTGTCAGTCGCTACTGCAGACTGAATTATGGTCACCAGTGACCTTGGAAGAACTTGGAGATCAATTTTGAGTGGGATCTAGTGATCGATTGGGTATGGCTGCTATAACAAAAACAAAGATGGATTATGGGACAACATTTTTGCTGCAGACATATGATCAAGTTGTCACACAAAAATTGGAGAACCAAGGCCTCTAAATTGCTCTATCAGACGCTCTGATGATGATCACCATGGTACAATACTGAAAAAGCTCAGCAGATGCAGTGAATGTGCCACCGGTGAACTCTGCGCCGTGATCCTCGTCGGCGTCACGATTCGTGCGCTCGGTGTGCGGATATCGGCCGATGGTGAAAAGATCTTGGTGCCCGGATTGGCATGGACTCGGTCATAGGTGGGTTCACCGTACCCACTTGGTGTGCGGCCGACCGAGATGATCCTCGCCGGTGTTGGCTGCCTATCATTCATGTGCCACGTGCCCAGTAGCCTTAAAACGTCGCAGTAAACCGTTGAAGAACGTCTGTCCATCGCCGGAGGCTTAGCCACGGTGAGTCCCACGATAACCTGCGCCGCTGACTCACCTCCTCTCTTTGGCCGCCAGCTTTCCCTTCCAAAATTTAGAGCCACCGCTCTCGGACACTATAAATTGAGTGTGATGCTAGCTCTGTTAGGTTATCACGAAGCCAGAGCACCCGCCCTCGCCTCCAATTAGCCACCGTAGCTCGCGAATTTCAAACTTCCCCCAATTTGGTTCTCCACGCCACTGTGAACCACCGCGTCGTGAACCACCATTTCCAGGTTCGTTCACATCCTCCTTACCCTCGTTTCAGCACCCTTGTGTGCTATGGATGCTTATCGGCCCAGCCAATTGAACTAGACCACGTTAGATCGCTGGGAACACCTCGGGTTGTCCTCGGTTTGTGCCATCATCGTGGACAGAGAGATTTTGAGCTAGAACTTTGCAATTGGTAGAGAGATTTAGGTCGCCAAGGGTAGAATTCGGTGTTGTCCAAGTAAGAAGCTTAGTCGTTGCATATCCCGGCCGGTCCAGGCTCGCCGGAGTGCGCGCTCACCGTCGTTCACATCGTGGACTTGACGCTGTGAAGAAATAGAAATAGGAGGGGCTTTTCGCAAATGTCAGTGAGACACAGGAATAGTGCCACAACCCCTTTTTAGGTTATTCAAATCGGCAGGAACCTTTGTGCAAAAACGCCAACGCGGGCGCGTTTTCCCGTTCGTGGGCCGGTTCGGGCTGGTTTCAGCCCATCACTGTTCCTCCTTTTTCCTTTTCTTTTTACTACCAAACTTGGAAAATAGTAGCAAATTATAGAAAAATGATAAAATCATGGGACCAATTTTACTAGACTCCTATATTCCTCTAGTATTTAATAAAAATAGTTCCAAGATTTTTAGTCCCAACTATGAATTATTTAGTATTTAAAAGGGCCTAAACCTAAACTTTTGGAATTTTAGAAATTACCAAATAACTCCAAAAATCATAAAACTTTTTGGGTAAGCTTAATTTGATAATTAGAGCCCTTGGGTGAAGTTTGACATGTTTTGGACATTGTTTGATCCGCAAACCCAAAACCCTAGCTTTCTAGGTAATATTTGTCTTATTCTAGTAGAGTACTGACTCAGAAAACCCTAGTTTTCCTGGTGTACCATGAAGGAAAGTTGTATTTAAGATACAAATTGATGTGTCTCTATTATAATTACATGTTCATAGCATCACATGAGCATTCATGTTTATACATGGTTATGTATAGAAAACGAAGAAGTAAGTGTTGAAGAAGAAGAGACTGCACCACCAACTGAGACTCCACCTGTCGGGGGTTGTTTTTATTTTGATATTTGTGGAACATATCCCGAATCACCTACAACACAAGGCAAGCCCTGGTGCATTTATCCTTTCCTTGTGATTTTAAACTATTTATCACTTGAATGATGCATTAGGTGATGGGAGTTGGGTGCTAAACCAATTACTGCATTTCATTCCTTGGAACTATTTACCATTCCTTGATTACCTGTTTTATTAAAAGGTTTTCTGATGCTTAGTCTTGCTTTAGAAAACAAAAAGGTTTTGTTTTAAACCAAAGATGATGCTTTAGATGGAATGGGATGTTTTCAAAAATAAAACTTGATGGTGGATCCATCATGGCCGTGATGGGTTCAACATCGGACAAGATGTACCTCTGTCAGGTACCAAACTTTGGGATTGAAATGATAAAGACGAGACCGGACGGGTGACTTGCACGAGAAGGAAGTCTTGATGTAGTGTCTCCGTCTGAGTCGATTAACGACCGTGTCGATGTAGGCTTGCTGATTGAGGACCTTTTAACTGGCCACATGCCTCGTCATGGGTAAGCTTTGCCTCGGGCAGACTAATACCAGAAAGGCCAACACATAATGGGAGTGAAGAGATGGCGAGAGTAGCGTGTACCCTCTGTGGCAAGAGGCTAGACGGTGGTGTATCTGTGCTCTCGGTTGGCGTGAACCCGGTCTGGTCTTAAGAAACCCAGTGGTGAGTTGACATATGCAAGGGTTAAGTGCTACATATGTCATGTGGTTGGAGATCCCCAGCTAGGTATTAATCGATTCGGATCGCCGTTACTTCTCAGATATGAAGACTTGGTCACTGCCCTACACGTAGCAATCCAGTAAAGTAAAAGGGTGATAAAAGACGGCTAGTGCAGGCCAAGTGCTTGAACTAGGATAGAAAGAACTCTAGCTATAGGTAATGACTTAACCTGCTAATAAAATTGGATTTTTAAGGATCCACTATTAGTAAGCATTTCTGCAAATAGAGTCTTTAATTTTTGAATAGCCATACCTTGATTCCCTCAAGCCAGCATATCCTTAAGAGGCTTTTCTTTTCTCGGGTAAGACTTGCGAAAGTACACTCCATACTCAGGGTTTTCGAACCCATGTTGTTGTAGGTGAGGAAACAACAGACTTTTTCTGTTTTTGTTCTAAGGTGGTACCCAAGGATGAGCCCCAGCAGTAAAGTCAGTCGCGGGAGGATGTTGGCCTCCCACTTAAAAAAACAACCATCTTCTGTGCGGGAGGGAGTTTTGCCTCCCGGGTCTGTAATAATAATACTTTATGCACTCATAGTACCCTAGTTTGTAATAATAATAATACCCTCTCTCTATATTGGATGAATGTAAATTAAGTTATTATAATTTGCTTCCGCTTATTCTTTCCTCCGATGTGATGTAATATCTGCATGACGGGTGAAGCGCTCTTGGGCAAAATGATGAAGGTACAATTACCGAACTTGTCGAGTGATTATGTGCATCTACAGGGTTGTCCAAGGTCCTTAGGACAAGGACAACTTTAGGTGGGCCTAATACCTTGGGAGGTTCCATCACACAAGATTTTTGCCCCTTTATCATGGTGTAAGGTACCATTTAAATTAGTGGGGCAACAATCCTGTACAAAATGAGAAAGAATTATTCAATCATGGGGTCTCATCTCTCCACCAAACTGTAGAACATGCATTTGGGTCATTAAAAGGCTCAAAATTCTCAATGATGCTACTTCATTCTCTATTTCCTACACAAGTTGATATTATGGTTGCTTGTTGCATTATTCACAGTTGGGTTTTTGAAGATGGGGTGATGATTTCACCATTAATGAGAACAAGACAATGTTTTTCATTTCTCATCAAAGATCATCACATGGACAAGTATTAAATCATGCTTTTATGGTTAATTTTAGGCAGGAAATTACCAATGCCATGTGAGAGAACTACCAAAACTATCTTGCCAACAATAATTGATATACCTTTGTTTTGTATGGACCATATACCTTTGTTTATGGACCATTACCTTCGTTTTTGTATGGATCATGTGCTACTCATGTTCTTGTATGTGTGGTCATATGTACCATTATTCATTGCTGAAATTTACTTCCACCCATACTTTATTGTTGCTGAAATTTTCTTTACTTGTTTCCATAAAAAGCAAATGGAGGTGGAGCAAAAGAAAGGTGGACAAACTATGTAGACAACAAGCCAATCCTTTTTTGAGCATACTTACCTTGCTAATATTGTAGTAGATGCCACTAAATCATCTACTGGGTTTAAGAAAATTCATCTCAATGCTTGTGCTATGGCTCCGAATGAACATTTTAAGCTTAGTTGGTTCGGTGACAATGTTGCTAATCACTTGAAAACATTGAAGAAAAAGTACTCCAAGATCAACCAACTTAGGAACATAAGTTCCGCACTTTGGGATGAAAACCTATTCATTATTACTCTTGATCATAAGCACTTCACCAACCATATGGAGGCACAAATTGTAGTTATTCATATTGATTAAGTGGTGTATATGATTTTATTCTCTTTCTAATAATTCTTTACTACTCTATTAAGATGAAAGGGGTAAAGGTGACAATGGATTCATAAACAAGCCTCTCCCATACTATGGTATTCTAGCTATAACCTTTGGTGGGAGTGTTGTTATATGACAATTTGTGAATAGCTCAAATGAACCCCTTACTCTGGATGTGCAATGAAAAAGTTATGGAAGCCATTTAAGAAAAATATACTAGGACAACATTTATAGCAAGTATACCAACCAAATGAGCCAAGAATGTTGATAAAAATGATGACCCTTTGGTTCGAGCATTTGAACAAGGCACTGAAACTCTAGCCAATTCCATAACAAAAGCAAATGAAGATAACACATTGCTAGATGGGTTGTTTGAATGTGTGGACAATATTATAGGTTTTGAACTTGAGCACAAGTCCATGTATTAATCTTGGTTGGTTGATCATCCACCAAAGACTGGAGCTTGTGTTAAATTTCCATACGGCTACAAGTTATAATGGATTAGCAAGCTTCTCAGGAAGAACTATTGATGATATGTTATTTGTGGATACCTCTTGTACGAACCTTTTGATCATGTGGATCTATGTATGTCTTGAGTGGACTTAATCCTATGAACAAATGTATGTCTTTAAATTTGGAGAGTTATACATATGCATGTTTAATTATAGAGATCTTTTATTAGTGAATTTAATTATACAAATGAAGTTCATATTATTCTTGTTGAATATTGAGCTAAAATGGCAAATGAAGTGACATGATGTACAATGTGTAAGCTTATCAATAAGAGAGGAAGGTGATCCTCAACCAAACATATAATGGAACAACTCCCTTTTGCCTACACTCCCAAATTAAACAAAAACAACACAATTCCATTCTATCATCCAAGTTGTTTGGAACCATTCTGTCATGTCTACAACATTTGACCACTTGCTCCACCCAAACCCCACCATCACCCATGCAATGGAATGGAAATATGCAATGACAAGCCAAGATTGAGACCAATTGAGGCCCAAACTAGGGATGACAACGGGTAAGATATCGGGTGGGAGCACAAGAATATTATCGGACCTACTGACACGTGGATAGGTGGGCCCAAACACTCAAAAGCTGATAGGGCTTAGGTGCACAACAAAATGGTAGGTAGGGAATTGTAGCGTCTTGCTATGTGTGTCCCATCCGTGTACAGAATGGGGGTATTTATAGGTAACAAGGCGGGAAGGTGCTCCCAAGTACCGTTATACCCTCGATTACCTATTACATTCCCAAAATATTCCCCGCAGTGAGGTTATTACAGCATAGTAAAGTACACCGGCCCAAACACACCTAAAAGTCTACCCCTTTAAGGGGTTTACAAGTGGGTCCAGGCTTAGCTGAGTGGAACTGGGCGCCATGGAGGGTGTTCAAAACCTTCACTCATGTACTAAACCCTTCACCCCTTGGCGATCGCTTGGGGTGCCTTCTCAAGGACCTCAACCACGTACATTGTGGGGTGCTGAGTGTTTGCTCGCTACCGACTTCAATTCAGCGACCAATGAGCCCCCTCTTCTCTAGGGCGTTGTGGCCAAAGGCTTTGTCATCGATTACAGATGAAGTCTCGTCATCAATTCCAAATGAGGTCTTTGGTGTTGCGGGCCCAGCATCCAAACATGGTTAAGTCTAGTCAGGAAAAACTCGATTGAGGTCAATTTTGGTCTTCACTGGTCGAGGTTGAGTTCGGCCTTCGCTTCAACACTAGCACCTTGAGGGATCGGTTCAACTTGGTGAGCTAGTCCGGAAGTCTGTTTCTGGGAGACCGTCGAACACTTCCCTCTATCACGAGTTGAAGTGACCATGTGGGGTATTTTGTAAAGTGACTATTGTGATGTGTTATGTTTTATTGTGTGACTATTGTTTTTTGATGCATTTTTTACTAGGCATAAAAACCAAGTAGGGTGTACATGGTTATTCTTTATCGCCTTTGCTTACGGTATTCTCTGCCCCACTACCAGCACTGTCGTTTGTACTTTTTCGAGCGCGATCTCACCGGTGACATTTGCGTCGTCATTGTCCTGGCCTATGTGAAGTAGACCACGTGCCACCATAGATGGTACGTAATGTCACCATCCTCTTCATCGTCAATCAGCGTTGATGCTTTGACAAGCTCGCCATCGTCGTTGGAGAAGAAGGTTAGCGATTCGTCATCGTTTGCTGAGTTGTTACTGGGGCACACATTTGAATTCGTGATGTCCCAAATTTCCTCGGGGAGCATGCAAGAGATGCAATAGTTGGGATACTTTGGATCTAGTATTGGGCCTGCTCCGGGAGCCGAAGAGTTCCTAGAGCCAGAGGGCGAGCTAGTGGTCTTTCAAGCTTTTTTAGCACTAGTCTTTGGTTACCCATTCACAGCTTCATGGTCGAAGTATTGGAGCACTTTTGGTCTAGATCCACTAGCTCACACCAAATGCTATGGTGGTGCTATGAAGTTTAACTTAGTAGAAATTACATACGGGGGCCACCCATCGGTGGAGGTCTTCGCTAAGAACTACTACCTCCATTGGCAGAAGGTTGCTAGCGGCAAGATTGTGTAGTTTGGTACGTGCACCTTTACGCCAAGGATGGGTAAAACTTTGGCCATAGTCATGGAGCTTATGCCATGTGCCAAGAATGAATGGGGGAACTGGTGGGACTACTGGTTCTACATTCAGATGGAGGACAACAAAGGGTCACGAAGCTGGCATGTCCATAGGCTCACACTGTTATGTTGCCTTCCCCAGATTCAAGGTGAAGAAAGGGGATGTAGATGAGGCTGTTTTTCACCACGTGACCGGGCAAAGTAGCGGACGAGATTTTAATGAGGAATTTATCATCTGTGGAGTGTGGCTATTGGGGCATAGATGGGTTGTGGGGGAGTGAAACTGCGACCGATGCCATCTCTGAAAAAACCAACTTGTTCTGAGTCCTATCTTCATCGTTGAGTTACGAGGGTGGGACTCCATGTCATTTGTCTGGGAGGTGGAGGCCGTCGCAACAAAGATCGTCGGAAAGTATTCAACGAAGACGGAGTTGCCAAGGAGTTGGGCTATTCAAGGCTCCAACGTGCGTCGGAATCGTGTCTTTGAGTTGAATGTTTTCCCTTATGGGCCCTATCTAGAGGAGACTATTTTCCCTTATGGGCCCTATCTGGAGGAGACCTTCAATGACATTGATGATGCTGTGGAGGGCAATAAAAAATGCCTAGGTAAATGTGCCACAAGGGATGAGGGGTCCTCGAGGGGGATGGCTGCGGCTCCAAAGTTAAAGGAGACAAAGAAGCTCTAAACTTGGCTCGGCCGATGGTGATGCTAGGCGTAGTGGTTTGGCGCAAAGGGGCAAAGGTGTCAGCAAGTTTTACTGAGGACTTGGATGAGACATGCACAAAACCGTAGGAAGTTATGCCTTCGGTCACCCTCTAGGACGCTTCCGTGTGAATGCTGAAGATGACAGGGTTGACTGGCATAAGGACGTCCCCGTCCCAGGGCCTCTACTGAAGACTATATTGCATCTATGTTGGCTTGGTGCTTTGGGTTGTTACCTTACTGGCATAATATTGGTGTTGTTGTAGAAGCTTTATGGATAATATTGGTGCTGTTGTAGAAGCTTTAAGAAGAGGAAGGCCCCAAAGGCTCCGTTGCGGCTAGTGGATCCCCGCCGGGAGATGAGAGCCCTCCGGGCAGCGGCTGCAGGGGGTGCGCTATCGGTGGACGCGATCGTCAAGGCTACTATTGCTAAGGCAATGCTGCCTCTGGCTACCCCTACTACTTCGATTACAGTGGCACTGTCTCTGGCTGAGACTGACCAAGCCAATGCATCAAAGAGGGCGGTGGATTTTGCCTCGGGTGAGGGGTTGGTTCCTGAGCTGTCGATGAACGACTACCTGATCGTAATATATATATACCTGCTTGTAATATATATACTCACACACCTTAGGTGATCCTTTACTCAGACCATACTGGCCAAGCCTAACTACAACAGTTTAGCACCTAACCGACATACCCACCAAACAGACCGCACAGACCCAATCGTATTCGACCGAATGGACCCACCAAATCACCTTCCACTTTCCAACTGCCTCCTCATCTCAGCCACACGCACCTGAGGTTTCGCGGTTTTGAAATTTCACTCCACCATGTGCGATCCTCGTAAATTTTCTAGGGTTTCAAATCATCAGTTACAATCTGAGTTCACGGGAGCATCGTCTTGGTTACTCAATTTCAATCCCTAGAAGGTATCAAAAATCAAGGCAACACAAGTTAAATATGTGGGCCTTCGTCCTTGATTCAACACTTCTTCGAAGTGTTATCGAGAAGGACGAAGGTCTTCAAAAGGAGGTGTGAATGAAACGATATAAAATGAAATGACAAAGTAGAGCACAATATGAAACTTATCTCATATGCCTTAGCATTTTTATTCCAACTTCCTTTATATCAAATGAGTTTACAAGCTTACCTTCGGCTCCTTTACACAAGGTGGCACGAAGGTTCTTTGAAGGCTAAGCAACACGAAGCTATGACCCTCGAAAAGGGTACCTTATACAGGGCATTGTTCGCCTATTTATAGGGAAGTTGAACAACTTCGTAGAAAGTTACATACATGCCCATGAGGTTTACACACATGATTTACAAATGATACAAGGCATTGCTATCGTTTCCCTTTCTTTCTTGCTGTGCAAGTCTTGGGCTTCTTATCCTTCGTAGGCTTGCATTCATAGCCTCTCTCCTTTTTCGAAGCTACCAACTTTGGCTCGCACCTTTACTACTTGCGCGTACAAGTGAAGCTTCTTTATGCGTTGCTTCGGCCAAAGGCCAGCTTTGTCCATCAATAGTAGTGTACCTGAAATACACTTGTTTACACTAAAGTGAAGGTTAAATGAGGACCTCTGGCAGAATAGGCCCCCAACAGTAGCCCCTTGCAAAATGAGTTCTTTTCTTCATAACGAGCTTAGATCACAAAATAAAAGAGATTGGGAGCGACGAAGGTCTAAAAAACACCTTCCCGAAGCTCGTTATGAATCAACATCCTAGACTGGTGGGGTCTAGGTTTTAGTGAGTACAACCGTGAAATTCAAAAATCTGCAGATATAAAAAGGAAGTGACACTTGGGGCGTTGACACGGCATTTGATGTTTTTGCATGTTGCTATTAAAGCCTGCTCTGCCTTTGAAGCTTGCTTCGAGCGTTTTTCCACCTTCAAGCCAACCTAAGTCAGTTAAAAACACACTTTTTCATTAGAAATGGCCAGAGAACAGTCTGTTGCTGAGGTATCTTTGGCACCTTCGTCAGATGTACCAGAGATGAGGGTTGAGAACTTGGCTACAACGGTAGAGGTTATCGCCTCTTAGGCCAAAGATGGCGCAATGGATCCATCTGAGAATAGAGACGCTATTGACATTGAGGAAGACAACACTACCATTCATCCTATGAGGCCAAGTCACGTGAACTTCGGCAAATCCAAAAGTTCTCGTTTTGGTAATATTGACACTGTTGATTGGGTGCGACTAGGAGGCGATGACTTAGTGCCAAAGCCTAAAGAAGATGAAGTTGTCGTGTTCCAAAGCTTTCTGAAAGCCAAGCTTAGATTTCCTTTGCATAAGATGGTAGTTGCTGCTTTGAAAAGCTTTAAAATATACCTTCACCAGCTTACACCAAACACCATAGTGCGTTTAGGAATTTTTCTTTGGGTTGTTCGGAGTCAGGGCATTGAGCCTGATGTCGAAGCTTTCTACGAAGCCTTCAGTCAAATACATGAATTGTACTTTCATACTGTAACACCCTGGGATCCACAAACACCACGAAATGCTACTGAACTACACATCTAACTTTCATATATAAAATTTTGACAGCATCTCCTTTGAAAATTTGTATAAATAAGGGAGCAACAGTGTATAAACATATATCATGATAAAAACATACTAAGCATTATTAATCTGCTAGCAAATGGAAGATAACCATAACGACATGAACTGAATTAACCAGTGCACACGACTAGTTAAAAAAACAAACATCCTTTGACATAGAGTTTCTAAATAAATCATGGTTGCAACTAGGCAACATTATTATAAGAGTGAAGGTGGACGTGCTGCTACTTCCCTCATTCCCAACATGAATCAAGTACCTGCATTGAGTAATGCATTTGTGAGATGACACATCTCAACAAGTTAAAAAAATATCAAACTGTTTAACCACATAAGAACATTGTTTTACCACCACTTGATTTCACAACCCTCTTCTTATTATCAAGGTGCAGCACGAAAACAGCGTACAACACACCTAATTACCACACCTCGCAGGTAGAAACCACAATAGTAACATAGCAATGTCACGCTTCATATATACCTCATGAGTGCAAATGACTGAAAATTCAAGGATGACTTTAGCCTTCATGCTTCTAAGGATATGAAGCCGCATCAAACCCCTCCTCGGGCAACGTACGATGCTAAAAGTACCGGTACGGTCGGACCATATGACCACGACATAACTTCAAATGCAAGATGAATGATGCAATGTGCATGACATGCCAACAACACTTCACTTCATATAACATGCTTCAAATAGATACTTCAACTACATCAAAGATGTGAGTCAATCACTTACACCATTCTCAAATCAAGATCATCAACATTATTAGACCGTTGAGCATTAATACTTTTGATCAAATAAAACCTCATCATAGAATTCAATGATTAACACATTCAATACTTATGAATACTCTGACAGGGCATAGGATGCAAATCAAACGGTAGGAAACCACCACTACATTTACTTGCCTTCTCTGGGAATTCAAAATAGCACTAGGTACGATCCGGAGCCCCACCACCTGTTTGTGGACATAAAACTTAGAACAACATATAGTACTTGCTAACAATCAACACCACTCCTACGCTCGAACCCCAAACACCGGCGAAAAACAACCACCTCTCCATACCACACGCCAAACGGCAGCAGCGCTGCTTGTTAATTTTGTATCCTTAAAATTATAACAGCAGTGATACCAAACAAAAACTCTGAAAATATCTACACAAAATACTCTACAAGTTTTGTATTCAAAAGATAATTAAATTTTAAAATCTAGATAGCCCTAGGCGACCGACAAGGTACTCACTGTGTTCTGTTTTTTTGACACCAGCCTAGCTGACTTCAAAATGCAATAACTCCTAGAATATTTCACCAAATTTGATGTTTAAGTACTATATGGAAAGGTCTAATAATGTAGTTCATAAAAATCACTGATATGAGGGAAAATTAGGCTTGCAAGAACCCAAAAACGTCCCGCACTACTACTGCTCGCCTGTCCCAAAACTGGACAGCACGATGTCGTTTCTTCTAGGATCAACGCATAAACTTTGAATTTAAGGCATCAAACAAACAAGGGACAAGTTAAATTTATTGAATCACAAATTACCTAGTGAAAAACAAAATCCCTCTTGAACTCCTCCTTTTCCCTTCCTCCCCTTTCTTCTTCTTCTCACCAAACCTCCATGGAAGGCCAATCGAGCTCTTGCTTTCTTTGGGACAGCAGCACAAGAGGGGGAGGGACGACCAGCAACAACGAGAGGAGGGGGAGGTGCGACCAGCAGAGAGGAGAGAAGGGCAGCTGTAGAGAGGGAAGAAGGGGGCGGTTGCATGAAAGAGGGAAGGGGCGGCTAGGGTATAGGGGGAAGAAAAGAAAGAATGCCTCAAATGACTTCTGACTTAGCATCCAACGACCCACAACCCTTTCCCACATCCATGCACCGAAGATCCACTTTTGGTTAACATTTTTTATCTAGGATGTTACACTCTAACCCCTTAAAAGAATTCGTCCTCGAATTCCGCCGCTTCTACAACAACGACTCATGAAATGGTAAGCAAAACTAAGAACTCACCAATTTCGAAAAGCTCGGGATATTTCTGTCGCATCTACTCCTCAAGCTCCCAGGTAGCCTCACGCTCACACTGATTAGTCCATAGGACCGTAACATACTTAATTGTTCTTCTCCTTATGATATGCTCTGAGGATTCTAAGATACGCAACGGACGACACTCTAGAGTCAGGTCTTGCTACAGGGTGATCGGCTCTAGCTCGATTTGATGATCTGGATCCCGCAAATACTTTCTCAACATAGATACATGGAATACATGGTGTACTCCTTTCATAGATTCCGGCAATTGCAAGTGATAAGCCAAGCTACCAACTCGGGCCAAAATAGTAGACGGTCCAATGTGCGTCGGACTAAGCTTTCTTGGCACCAAATCATCATCGACATGTTCAAGTACTTCAATGAATATATATGAATGCAATTGGGGCTATTGGGGCATAGATGGGTTGTGGGGGAGTGAAACTGCGACCGATGCCATCTCTGAAAAAACCAACTTGTTCTGAGTCCTATCTTCATCGTTGAGTTACGAGGGTGGGACTCCATGTCATTTGTCTGGGAGGTGGAGGCCGTCGCAACAAAGATCGTCGGAAAGTATTCAACGAAGACGGAGTTGCCAAGGAGTTGGGCTATTCAAGGCTCCAACGTGCGTCGGAATCGTGTCTTTGAGTTGAATGTTTTCCCTTATGGGCCCTATCTAGAGGAGACTATTTTCCCTTATGGGCCCTATCTGGAGGAGACCTTCAATGACGTTGATGATGCTGTGGAGGGCAATAAAAAATGCCTAGGTAAATGTGCCACAAGGGATGAGGGGTCCTCGAGGGGGATGGCTGCGGCTCCAATGTTAAAGGAGACAAAGAAGCTCTAAACTTGGCTCGGCCGATGGTGATGCTAGGCGTAGTGGTTTGGCGCAAAGGGGCAAAGGTGTCAGCAAGTTTTACTGAGGACTTGGATGAGACATGCACAAAACCGTAGGAAGTTATGCCTTCGGTCACCCTCTAGGACGCTTCCGTGTGAATGCTGAAGATGACAGGGTTGACTGGCATAAGGACGTCCCCGTCCCAGGGCCTCTACTGAAGACTATATTGCATCTATGTTGGCTTGGTGCTTTGGGTTGTTACCTTACTGGCATAATATTGGTGTTGTTGTAGAAGCTTTATGGATAATATTGGTGCTGTTGTAGAAGCTTTAAGAAGAGGAAGGCCCCAAAGGCTCCGTTGCGGCTAGTGGATCCCCGCCGGGAGATGAGAGCCCTCCGGGCAGCGGCTGCAGGGGGTGCGCTATCGGTGGACGCGATCGTCAAGGCTACTATTGCTAAGGCAATGCTGCCTCTGGCTACCCCTACTACTTCGATTACAGTGGCACTGTCTCTGGCTGAGACTGACCAAGCCAATGCATCAAAGAGGGCGGTGGATGTTGCCTCGGGTGAGGGGTTGGTTCCTGAGCTGTCGATGAACGACTACCTGATCGTAATATATATATACCTGCTTGTAATATATATACTCACACACCTTAGGTGATCCTTTACTCAGACCATACTGGCCAAGCCTAACTACAACAGTTTAGCACCTAACCGACATACCCACCAAACAGACCGCACAGACCCAATCGTATTCGACCGAATGGACCCACCAAATCACCTTCCACTTTCCAACTGCCTCCTCATCTCAGCCACACGCACCTGAGGTTTCGCGGTTTTGAAATTTCACTCCACCATGTGCGATCCTCGTAAATTTTCTAGGGTTTCAAATCATCAGTTACAATCTGAGTTCACGGGAGCATCGTCTTGGTTACTCAATTTCAATCCCTAGAAGGTATCAAAAATCAAGGCAACACAAGTTAAATATGTGGGCCTTCGTCCTTGATTCAACACTTCTTCGAAGTGTTATCGAGAAGGACGAAGGTCTTCAAAAGGAGGTGTGAATGAAACGATATAAAATGAAATGACAAAGTAGAGCACAATATGAAACTTATCTCATATGCCTTAGCATTTTTATTCCAACTTCCTTTATATCAAATGAGTTTACAAGCTTACCTTCGGCTCCTTTACACAAGGTGGCACGAAGGTTCTTTGAAGGCTAAGCAACACGAAGCTATGACCCTCGAAAAGGGTACCTTATACAGGGCATTGTTCGCCTATTTATAGGGAAGTTGAACAGCTTCGTAGAAAGTTACATACATGCCCATGAGGTTTACACACATGATTTACAAATGATACAAGGCATTGCTATCGTTTCCCTTTCTTTCTTGCTGTGCAAGTCTTGGGCTTCTTATCCTTCGTAGGCTTGCATTCATAGCCTCTCTCCTTTTTCGAAGCTACCAACTTTGGCTCGCACCTTTACTACTTGCGCGTACAAGTGAAGCTTCTTTATGCGTTGCTTCGGCCAAAGGCCAGCTTTGTCCATCAATAGTAGTGTACCTGAAATACACTTGTTTACACTGAAGTGAAGGTTAAATGAGGACCTCTTGCAGAATAGGCCCCCAACAGTAGCCCCTTGCAAAATGAGTTCTTTTCTTCATAACGAGCTTAGATCACAAAATAAAAGAGATTGGGAGCGACGAAGGTCTAAAAAACACCTTCCCGAAGCTCGTTATAAATCAGCATCCTAGACTGGTGGGGTCTAGGTTTTAGTGAGTACAACTGTGAAATTCAAAAATCTGCAGATATAAAAAGGAAGTGACACTTGGGGCGTTGACACGGCATTTGATGTTTTTGCATGTTGCTATTAAAGCCTGCTCTGCCTTTGAAGCTTGCTTCGAGCGTTTTTCCACCTTCAAGCCAACCTAAGTCAGTTAAAAACACACTTTTTCATTAGAAATGGCCAGAGAACAGTCTGTTGCTGAGGTATCTTTGGCACCTTCGTCAGATGTACCAGAGATGAGGGTTGAGAACTTGGCTACAACGGTAGAGGTTATCGCCTCTTAGGCCAAAGATGGCGCAATGGATCCATCTGAGAATAGAGACGCTATTGACATTGAGGAAGACAACACTACCATTCATCCTATGAGGCCAAGTCACGTGAACTTCGGCAAATCCAAAAGTTCTCGTTTTGGTAATATTGACACTGTTGATTGGGTGCGACTAGGAGGCGATGACTTAGTGCCAAAGCCTAAAGAAGATGAAGTTGTCGTGTTCCAAAGCTTTCTGAAAGCCAAGCTTAGATTTCCTTTGCATAAGATGGTAGTTGCTGCTTTGAAAAGCTTTAAAATATACCTTCACCAGCTTACACCAAACACCATAGTGCGTTTAGGAATTTTTCTTTGGGTTGTTCGGAGTCAGGGCATTGAGCCTGATGTCGAAGCTTTCTACGAAGCCTTCAGTCAAATACATGAATTGTACTTTCATACTGTAACACCCTGGGATCCACAAACACCACGAAATGCTACTGAACTACACATCTAACTTTCATATATAAAATTTTGACAGCATCTCCTTTGAAAATTTGTATAAATAAGGGAGCAACAGTGTATAAACATATATCATGATAAAAACATACTAAGCATTATTAATCTGCTAGCAAATGGAAGATAACCATAACGACATGAACTGAATTAACCAGTGCACACGACTAGTTAAAAAAACAAACATCCTTTGACATAGAGTTTCTAAATAAATCATGGTTGCAACTAGGCAACATTATTATAAGAGTGAAGGTGGACGTGCTGCTACTTCCCTCATTCCCAACATGAATCAAGTACCTGCATTGAGTAATGCATTTGTGAGATGACACATCTCAACAAGTTAAAAAAATATCAAACTGTTTAACCACATAAGAACATTGTTTTACCACCACTTGATTTCACAACCCTCTTCTTATTATCAAGGTGCAGCACGAAAACAGCGTACAACACACCTAATTACCACACCTCGCAGGTAGAAACCACAATAGTAACATAGCAATGTCACGCTTCATATATACCTCATGAGTGCAAATGACTGAAAATTCAAGGATGACTTTAGCCTTCATGCTTCTAAGGATATGAAGCCGCATCAAACCCCTCCTCGGGCAACGTACGATGCTAAAAGTACCGGTACGGTCGGACCATATGACCACGACATAACTTCAAATGCAAGATGAATGATGCAATGTGCATGACATGCCAACAACACTTCACTTCATATAACATGCTTCAAATAGATACTTCAACTACATCAAAGATGTGAGTCAATCACTTACACCATTCTCAAATCAAGATCATCAACATTATTAGACCGTTGAGCATTAATACTTTTGATCAAATAAAACCTCATCATAGAATTCAATGATTAACACATTCAATACTTATGAATACTCTGACAGGGCATAGGATGCAAATCAAACGGTAGGAAACCACCACTACATTTACTTGCCTTCTCTGGGAATTCAAAATAGCACTAGGTACGATCCGGAGCCCCACCACCTGTTTGTGGACATAAAACTTAGAACAACATATAGTACTTGCTAACAATCAACACCACTCCTACGCTCGAACCCCAAACACCGGCGAAAAACAACCACCTCTCCATACCACACGCCAAACGGCAGCAGCGCTGCTTGTTAATTTTGTATCCTTAAAATTATAACAGCAGTGATACCAAACAAAAACTCTGAAAATATCTACACAAAATACTCTACAAGTTTTGTATTCAAAAGATAATTAAATTTTAAAATCTAGATAGCCCTAGGCGACCGACAAGGTACTCACTGCGTTCTGTTTTTTTGACAGCAGCCTAGCTGACTTCAAAATGCAATAACTCCTAGAATATTTCACCAAATTTGATGTTTAAGTACTATATGGAAAGGTCTAATAATGTAGTTCATAAAAATCACTGATATGAGGGAAAATTAGGCTTGCAAGAACCCAAAAACGTCCCGCACTACTGCTGCTCGCCTGTCCCAAAACTGGACAGCACGATGTCGTTTCTTCTAGGATCAACGCATAAACTTTGAATTTAAGGCATCAAACAAACAAGGGACAAGTTAAATTTATTGAATCACAAATTACCTAGTGAAAAACAAAATCCCTCTTGAACTCCTCCTTTTCCCTTCCTCCCCTTTCTTCTTCTTCTCACCAAACCTCCATGGAAGGTCAATCGAGCTCTTGCTTTCTTTGGGACAGCAGCACAAGAGGGGGAGGGACGACCAGCAACAACGAGAGGAGGGGGAGGTGCGACCAGCAGAGAGGAGAGAAGGGCAGCTGTAGAGAGGGAAGAAGGGGGCGGTTGCATGAAAGAGGGAAGGGGCGGCTAGGGTATAGGGGGAAGAAAAGAAAGAATGCCTCAAATGACTTCTGACTTAGCATCCAACGACCCACAACCCTTTCCCACATCCATGCACCGAAGATCCACTTTTGGTTAACATTTTTTATCTAGGATGTTACACTCTAACCCCTTAAAAGAATTCGTCCTCGAATTCCGCCGCTTCTACAACAACGACTCATGAAATGGTAAGCAAAACTAAGAACTCACCAATTTCGAAAAGCTCGGGATATTTCTGTCGCATCTACTCCTCAAGCTCCCAGGTAGCCTCACGCTCACACTGATTAGTCCATAGGACCGTAACATACTTAATTGTTCTTCTCCTTATGATATGCTCTGAGGATTCTAAGATACGCAACGGACGACACTCTAGAGTCAGGTCTTGCTACAGGGTGATCGGCTCTAGCTCGATTTGATGATCTGGATCCCGCAAATACTTTCTCAACATAGATACATGGAATACATGGTGTACTCCTTTCATAGATTCCGGCAATTGCAAGTGATAAGCCAAGCTACCAACTCGGGCCAAAATAGTAGACGGTCCAATGTGCGTCGGACTAAGCTTTCTTGGCACCAAATCATCATCGACATGTTCAAGTACTTCAATGAATATATATGAATGCAATGCATATGGTGTTCCTATAGCCTAAACCAAAATCCCATGAAAATATCCCTAAATAGAAAATTGGCAATCAATAGCGCAGATGTTCATTTTGTTTATACCTCTCTCACTATAAAAGCAATGATAACAAAGAAATACTATAAAATCATCTAAACTTCATGATCTACAACTTTCGTATTTAAAGGATAAACAAATTTTACCATCTACCATTTTTAATTTGACTTGTAAGGCGACATACATGATCTGGCACCAGAAACTGATGGAACGTGACACATAAATTCAAAACCTCATAACTCTTTGTAGCCAACAAAAATTTGCAAATATAAACTCATTGGAAAGATTATAACAATCCCTAAAACTTTTATTATAATCAGTGTCTCGGATTTGGTTTCCAAACCGATAAAACAATGCAACTCTTTTGTTGCAAAACTGATAGGATAGAAACAATGGACAACTAAAATTCAGAATCCTATAACTCCTGCTATACTCAACAGAAAACTGCAAATGAGTACGCGCTGGAAAGGTTTGGAAATTGTCCACGACTTTTGCAATGAAGTTGCACCCAAATTTATCCTTTATACCCCTCAAATCTGCATGACCTATAGCTAAACTCAGCCTGAAATACTGCACATCAGAAATTCGACTTATATTAGGACATCCACCTCTCCCAATCTATTTAGCAGACAATTACAAGTAAATACCCATTAAAAAGGTACTGAAAAGAACTAAAAGTTTTGCTTAAAGAGAATTCATAAAGTTGGGCTCTAAAACTATCAAAACATGGTCGATTTATTGGTCGTTATAACGACACCTAAAGTTCAGACACAACGGGACAACAACTTTAGAGCAGCCTAACTCCAGTTATACGCAATGAAAATTACAAACAAATACTCTTTAGAAAGATCATGAAATTACCAAAAACTTTCATATTCAAACAAAGATATGGTGCTCATGTCATATAACGTCTTTTTCTCCTCTCAAAAGAGATAAAATTTGCAAGACTAATAAAGCAATGAAGGGATAACAACAAGAAAAACTAATGTTCTTCTTGACACAGACTCATGCAAAAGCTTCATAAATATTACTTTCAACACTAAAATAATAACATGATACTATGCTCAACAGGGGTAATTGGACTTCAATAAGACAATCCACATAACCAAACTACCTTGATTAACCTCACATACAACAAAACCTCCTATTACTGCACTTGAACAATTTGTACCTCATGATATCACAGGATGCATTCAAAGTAGTAGACATATATGATCTATCAAACCATCATTCATATGAAAAAAGATCTCAATATGATGCAACAACCACATCATTATAGAGATAGACGACAAACAAACATAAGCAACTCCCAATTAAGCATTGGCTTCGCTTAAGATAAAGCGGTTTAAATAATGATTCAATAAGCATGCATAGAGAAACTAATCATTAAAAAATCAAACTACCATATATTGTCGGTGAATAAAAAATAATAATAAAATGGGTTGTCAATATCGTCCACATGACTAGCCTACAACAACTAAAAATTATGCATAGCCTTTATGGATATTGAAACAAACCATAGAAGAAAAACATGCACACCGTTTCAACTATAATATATACATAAAATCCACATGAAACCACCCTATTTATTGTTAAAAATAAGGTTGCACACCATAAGAAAACCTATCAGGTAAACATGGTTGGACTTATCTATCCACGTTATATTACAAATTCACTTGAGTTCTACCGGTCTTAAGATTTCATAGATGGTACAACATTGTCTTTGCTCTACAAACAAACCAGTTGTATACTAAGATCAAGTTGGCAAGTAGCCACACTAGCCAAAAGGGGTGAGGCACAAAGCATTGCATCCATGGAAATATTACATTGATAAGTTGGGTTGTAACCCAACAGTAAATCAAACTCAACAACACCATAAAAACTACATTATATAGTGTTTTCACACCACACCAAGCCGAATTAGACCCACTATACACAAGCTCAATAAACAATTGGTCCTACAAGTACTAGAACCCAAAAATCCTTTTGAAAAAACATCCACAATCAACCATATAGAAATATATGATGGTAATAGCTCAGAGAATTCAAAACATTGCATCCAAAAAAACCGTCATGACGATATGTATATAAAACAAGTACATTAGTACTTCACTTGCATAATAACTTCAATAACAACCACGTCAAGAAACCAATATTAATTAGTAATAACATATCATATCAAGCATTAAGTCGTTAACCACATACCCCATCAAACCATAAAGGAATTTGGAGTAAGGAAATTCTAGTCATCTGTACTTTAAAATACTAATATGAAAGATATATGAATCCATACCCTTCCTATATGTGCATGTGTGTCAAATTTATCTTCAAATTGTCTAGAATCTAAAGCCTAGGCTTTGATACCAACTGTAACACCCCCGGGATCAACAAACACCCTGGAATACTACTGAACTATACATCTAACATTCATATATAAAATTTCGACAGCATCTCCATTGAAAAATTGCATAAATGAGGGAGCAACAGTGTATAAACATATATTATGATTGTTGGGGGCCTTTGTCTTCCGAAGGTCCTCAAAAACATGATTTAACAATGTTTCCCAAGCGCAATGTATGTACAGGTACCTTCGAACTCGGAATAAAACTATACACAATATGAAAAGCTTGGTCGAGACGAAGGTTGATGCCGCTCCGAAGCTACGAGCAAAGGAGCTTCAGCTCAGTGGCAGGAAAAGGACCCGACTTAAAGGGGAAAAGGCTATCTAGTCCTCGTTGGATTGTCCTTAAGTCAATAGTAAACATAAACGACATGAATGTAATTTTACATAGGCTGCGCCCTATGCCTATAAACAGATGAACAGTACCCCCGTACTGCTCATGTTGACTTATATTTGCTCGTGCGTCACGCTTGGACTTTTACCTTCTGTCAAGCTGAAGGTATAAATGTAATTCAATATTGTTTCTGTTTATCCATAATAATAAAAAGAAGATATATTAATAATGTCATATGATTATTCATGTTGTCTTTTATATTTCATATGCTTCTTCTTTCATTAATATATATTGCGATGATGAAGGTACGTCCTTCATGGCCTTCGTCTGAAGATCATTATACCCTAAGGGAAATAATGCTTCGAAGGACGAAGGACATTAACCTTTAACATTTTATATTGCCTTGTTCTTAACTCATAGCATTTGAGAACAAGTCTCCAACAATGATAAAAAAAACATACTAACCATTATTAATCTGCTAGCAAATGGAAGATAACCATAACGACATGAACTGAATTAACCAATGCACACGACTAGTTAAAAAAACAAACATCCTTTGACATGGAGTTTCTAATTAAATCATGGCTGCAACTGGGCAGCATTATTATAAGAGTGAAGGTGGACGTGCAGCTACTTCCCTCATTCCCAACATGAATCAAGTACCTGCATTGAGTAATGCAAGAGTGAGAGACACATCTCAGCAAGTAAAATAATATCAAACTGTTTAGCCACATAAGAACATTGTTTTATCACCACTTGATTTTACAACGCTCTTCTTATTATCAAGGTCCAGCACGAAAACAGCGTACAACACACCTAGTTACCACACCTCGCAGGTAGAAACCACAATAGTAACATAGCAATGTCATGCTTCATATATAATTCATGAGTGCAAATGACTGCAAATGCAAGGATGACTTCTGCCTTCATACCTCTAAGGATATGAAGCTGCATCGTACCCCTCCTCGGACAATGTACGATGCTTACAGTCGAACCATAAGATCACGACATAACTTCAAATACAAGATGAATGATGCAATGTGCATGATATGCCAACAACACTTCACTTCATATAACATGCTTCAAATAGATACTTCAACTACATCAAAGATGTAAGTCATCCACTTATACCATTCTCAAATCATGATCATCAACATTATTAGACCGTTGAGCATTAAGGTGGCGGAACGCCCGAATTATTCCAACTTAAGTGCCTAAGTCCCACCTTAGAGGCTAGACCACACTTAAATAGGAATAACACGTCAGTCCCTTGGATCTAGTCCGACGAGGCCACTAACAGGATCAAGTACCACGTACTCACTCGATGGTGAGGCACAGAGCAAATACAATAAAGCATAAAACCATACATTGAGGAGTATTACATTTATTACATCATCATTGGAGTTTAGCAAAAGTAGTCATCATTGTTCGGAATGCAGCGGAATAAAGCTAGCGATAAATAAACAGAGAGATGGGGAAGCATGTCCCATCACTCCTCATGCTCCTCCTCTGCCAAGGTAGGGTCCCACTCGACTGTCCAACCCGGTGGCAAGGTGGACGGCCAAGTCACTCCAGCAACCATGTCCTCCAGAGCACCTGTAAAATTATGCCACAAGCAAGGCTGAGTATACTAATACTCAGCTAGACTTACCCGGTGTGAGGAGTCTACTCCTCTAACTCTAGACATGCAGTTGTTTGGCTGAGGGGTTTGGTTGCCAAAAGCACTAGCTGAGTCTATAAATCAAGTTTTAGCTTTGTCAAGTTTTAGTGTGACTCTCTTAAGACTAAATGTATACCTATCTAATCATACATGGTATCAAACATTTAGCAATCAACAACTTTTGCCAAGTCATCACATTTCCACTTGTTACTCAATGTAGCAGCATGGATCAAGCAGTCTCATTAGCTGCGAGAAGCAGACGATTCGAATTGAGTTTTTTAAACCTTACAAGGTAAACCTAAACATACGACATGGCGAGGCACTCCGTCCCCACACATATCAACCGTCCCCATCGAATCCCCGTCAGCAGATCAGGGCTCACCGCCTTGGCGTACAATGCCTCACTGACCCCGACTGCCGTCGTGCAGTGACCGCACTTGTACCCACCATAACCAGAATGGGAGACCACGTCTCAGGTCGCGTGAGGGGCAAAGTCTACTGCTAGGTTCACTCAGGTATTAGGCTTACCGATTTACCATATTTCTCGGCATGTGTTTAGTACGTTCAAACGCTTGACACATGGTACCACACCTTAATCCTTATTCCAATTTCCGTCTCGTAGACAACGCATCCCCATGGGCCGTTGTCCACAGACCACCATTATTATGATATCAAAAATGGATACAACTAATTCCTGACCTCGCGCGAGTGCTAGAAAAATCACTCGACTTCTACCGAGATCCCTAATTAATACAGCAGCTACTCGACCTAACATACTAGTATCCATCACAAAAGGATTCCTGAGATCATGCAACTAGGGTTTCAAACAACTCCTACACTTAAGTGCACATTCAATCCTACAATCATTAAGTGTAGTAAAATAGCATAATAATTAGGTTATGCGTAAAACCGGGGCTTGCCTTCCAAAGCTGGGGCAGGAAGATCCTCTGGGGCAGGCTGTGGTGCTGGATCCGGGGCTACCTCTTGAGCAACTCCTAGCTCCGGCACGAGGATGTATTCTCCGTCAGCTAGGTTGCAATCTATCGAATGCAATGAGTAAGAAACATGTATGCTATGATAATGCAGAATTTAGAAATCATCATGCTAAGTGAAGAAAACTAAGTTAGTGAATAACTTAGGGTTTCTGGGTTATAAGAGGCTCTTAGTGGTTTATGCTTACCAATTTAGGTTTGAGATTTTCCCTAAGCCTAATAGATTAAGAATTGGATTGCCTCTTAAATGCTTTAGTAGGCACTCAAGGGGTTTTGCTGGTTTGGTTAGGGTAACATTAGTCTCCACTATTATTTCCCCTTTTCTTTTTCCATTTATGAATTTTAGTGTGGGTTTGAACTACAACAGTGATTTAACTTTTTCCAAAAATTCTATAAAAATTATAGTGGGTTACCATTTGCCACTGTAGTCTGTCCTATAAATTTGAGGCCCAGAATAAATAGAATATGCCCTGGACAAAAATAACAAAAGTTGGGGCAAAGGGGTCACTTTGCACTACAACTCCTAACTAGGGGTGGGTTCTGTACTAAGCGTCATTTTTGCTGGTATCTATAGGTAATAACATGCTTCTGTGCCAAAAATCACAGAAGGTTATTTAGTGGTTATTTAGTTGTGATTTTATAAAGTTTAATGCTAAAAAGATACTTATAACTAACTTGTTATTTGAAAATTGTCAAACAACAGAACTCATAATTTTTCTATGTTTACAATAACAGAACATTAGTTATCCCAAGGTTTGGGGTGTTTTCTCCTCAGGGTTATTTTTCTAGGGTTTTTCTAAGTTTTCCTTGTTTTTTAATTAAAAGGTATCTCCTTTCTTTTGTACTAAACAATGGTATAATAAATTTTTCTAGTGAACTACACTGAATAAGGGAGCCAACAAAAATGTGGGTGCTCCCTAGTTCTTATTTTAAACTACCTTTTATATTTTCTCTAACTTTAGGCTAAAAGTGATTTAAATGGCAAACTCTACCTTAATTTGGTGTACAGAGGGGTTTATTATTTTTAAACAGGTTAGGAAGTGATTAAGTACTTCTCTGAATTTTCTTAACCCCAGTCTAATAGTGTAGCTATTTTTCCTTATTTTCTTTAGCTTTTGACGAGATAATCAATTAAATCATAACTTTAAAGTTTTCTGCAACACTTAGGGGTTTTATATTTTTCCTATGTATTTTCTATTATTTAGGATCTGGCAAAATTGGTTTGACTTGATTTGGATGAACCAAACTGAAGTTATGGATTTCTCAAGTTCTGGTTGCATTTAAATCAGAATATTAAAAAGGTTTTCTAGAAATCCACTTTGCATCGAAGACCCTGGGTTCTTTCTAAACTAATCCATACAGTTATACCCCTGCGCCACTATTCCCTTGAGTCACTGATAGCGCACAAAACCCCCTGGCCTTTTCTTCTTCTCCCCCGAGGTCCCTCCCCTTATGAAAACAGTAACCGCGGAAGGAAAAAGGGCGGCGCGGCTTACCGGCGGCGAGAGAGGTCCGGCGAGGGGCGGGGTTGGCTCCGAAAGGTCCTGGCGGTCCCAGCGAGGTACGGCTCGACGGCGGTGGTGGTCGAAATCGGCCGGTCCACGTGCGCAGGCGGGTGAACTCGTCGGCGATGAGTGTTCCGGCCTAACCACGGCGATTCCGGTCAATCCAAGTGCACGGGGAGCTTCACAGGGTGTTGATGAGTCGACACGTGCAAGGAATTGAAGAATAACTCACCGTGGAGCTCGGTCTACGTTCACCGGCGGTCGGGTGAAGTCTGGCGACCGTGGACTGGCTTCTCCGGCGAGGCAAAGTTTGATTCCTTGCTCGGGGAGCTTCACCGAGGCATGCACGGTCTATTCCCAGGGTCAGACGTGGCTAGGAGAGGCTCTGCTGGCCGGTCTACGGTGGCAGGTGTTCGGGTGGCCGCGGGCACGCCATGCGCGGTGCAATGCCGGTGATCTAGTGCTCCGATGAGGTCAGGCGCGCGCGGGTGAGTACATTCGAAGTCCCTGGGGGCTTTATAGGCGTGGGCGCAACAACGGCGCCGGCTCGGCTTTGGCGCGACACGGGGCACACGGGGGCGGGCGTCAGGCGTGCTCTGGCGAGCTCAGAGTGCGTCGAACACGTGGCTCTTTGCTTCTGCCCTTGTTCTTCCCTCTATGGAGTGGCGAAAACGTGTGTATCTTGCCCTAAGACCTGTGAGAGATCTCTTCCCTGCACCTAGAGCTATCTAGTTCATGTGAGTACTGAGGGTAGATATGGTCTGGTTTGAGAGATATGGGGGTGGGAAGTTGTCTTTGTCCTACTGTCCTAACCGAGACTAAACTTGTGCCAAGTCATGTCAAACGACTTAGCGTTGGGTTCAAACTTTTCCAGGGTATTCTAGAGGTATTTTGGCGCCACTTTGTCAATTGGGCCAAGTGATTTTGAGTTTGGGATCAAGGTGAACATGTTTGATCTTTGCAAGAGGGTTGGTTTTGGACTTAGAAAAATTCTGATTTTTCTTTTATGCTCAACCCTTTGGTGAACCTTTTGGGGTTTTCTGAAATCTTTTTGGGGTCACTTTCTTACTATCATTTGTAGGGTATTAAGTGTACTACATCTTTTATAATTGGCCCAAGTCATGATCATGTGGTTTTCATAGCCTTTTGATCATACTTACTTCTAGTGCTCCACTTGTCCAAAGGGGTTTGAATTAGGGTTTTGGGCAAATCTCCCCATTATATGTGCATGACAAGCCAAGGTATGACTTCTAGGATAGGTTGCACTTACTTAGGATCTTGAGCTCCAAATTTGGTGTACTTATCCCAACTTAAGTCACATGTGATGGTGGGCTTACTTGTGTAGCCTTGAGTGAAAACCCTAAGTAACACCTGGGGTGTTACAGCCCTCCCCCCTTAAAGGAATCTCGCCTCGAGATTTTTGGTAGAGTTCTTTGGAGGGGTGCCATGAAGGTGTGCTGGTGTGTTGCTTCTTCCTTTGCCCAAGTTTCTCTAGTTAACTGCTCTTCGAATGTCATCCTCTTTGCAACTTCAGAAGGAAGTCCTTTTTGAGTCATTTCTAAAGCTTACAACACCTTTAACAAATAAGTTTTTCTTATATTTAGATTCAAAGGGCAGGTGGGGGTGGGGTTTTGGATTACGTATCGACTCCTTTAGACAGAAAGTCGGGGAAGCAAGAATGTAGAAAATCCTCCGTTTCCCATGTAGCCTCTTCTACTGAATGGTGACTCCACTGGACCTTATACATTCTGATCGACCTTGCCCGTGTTGATCTCTCCTTTTGATCCAATACCTTGACGAGGTGCTCCTGATAAGACAAGTCTGGTTCTATCTCCAATTCTGGTTCAGGTAGCACTTTCGTGGGTAAGCGGACGCACTTCCGTAGCTGAGATACGTGAAACACATCATGAACTGCTGACATGTGGGGTGGCAACTTCAATTGATATGCTACAGGTCCACAAGTTTCCTTGATCTCATAGGGTCCAATGTAGCGAGGAGCTAACTTGCCCTTGATTCCAAATCTCTGGACACCCTTGGTGGGTGACACCTTAAGATAAACATGATCTCCCACTCCAAACTGTAGAGGCTTCCTTCTCTTGTCATGATAGCTCTTTTGCCTGGCCTGAGCAGCTTCTAGGTTCTTCTTAATAACTCTGACCTTTTCCTCTGCTTCAAGTACCAAGTCTGGTCCAAATATTTCCCTCTCTCCTGCTTGAGACCAGTTTAGCGGGGTCCTACACCTTTTCCCATACAAGGCTTCAAAAGGTGCCATCTTCAAACTGGACTGGTAGCTGTTATTATAAGAGAACTCTGCCAATGAAAGACACTTGTCCCAATCCATTCCATAGTGTAGCACACATGCCCTCAACATGTCTTCCAAAATCTGATTCACCCTTTCTGTCTGACCATCTGTTTGGGGATGGTATGCTGAGCTTCTTATTACATGGGTCCCAAGTGACTCTTGTAATTGCTCCCAAAATCATGCCATGAACGGTGCTCCTCTGTCAGATACTATAGTCCTTTGTATTCCATGCAAGCAAATTATCTGGTCAATGTAAAGTTCGGCATATTTTTCCATCCTGTGGGTGGTGTGTACCGGCAAGAAATGAGTTGTCTTGGTCAATCTATCCACAATGACCCAAATGGAATCATGGTGCCGGGAGGTATTGGGCAATCCCACGATAAAATCCATGCAAATATCCTCCCATTTCCAAGATGGTATGGGAAGAGGCTGTAAAGTGCCTGCCACCTTCAAATGACTGGCCTTGACTCTATAGCAGGTGTCACATTCGGATATATACTTAGCAATTTCCCTCTTCATTCTGGTCCACCAGTATAATGATCTGAGGTCATGATACATCTTATTACTGCCGGGGTGCATGGAGAATTTTGAAAGGTGAGCTTCATCCAATATGTTCTTCCTGAGCTCAGGGTTCTTAGGAACAACCAATCGGTCTCCAAACCATAGGATTCCTTTGCTGTCCTGACGGAAGCATTTGTATTTGTCCACCTTTTGTTTGATCATTTCCTTGATAACTTGAACACCCTTGTCACCATTTTGTGCCATGACTATTTGCTCATGCAAGGTGGGCTCGACTGAAATATAACTTAAAGCACCGGAGGAAACGACTTCTATTTTCAGCTTGCACAACTCATCGCATAGGGTAGTGATCCTTGCATCCATATTCATATAATTGCACTGGGCTTTCCTGTTTAAAGCATCTGCCACAACATTGGCTTTGCCAGGATGGTAATGCACCTCCAAATCATAGTCCTTGATAAGCTCTAACCATCTTCTCTGCCTCATATTAAGATCAGCCTGGGTGAAGATATATTTGAGACTCTTATGATTAGTGTAAATGTTACAGTGGGCTCCCATCAAGTAATGTCTCCATATCTTGAGAGCATGAATCACAGCTGCTAATTCCAGATCATGTGTGGGGTAGTTCTGCTCATGGGGTCTGAGTGCTCGGGAGGCATAAGCAATGACTCTGTTGTCTTGCATTAAGACACATCCCAATCCAGTACCGGAAGCATCGCAATAAACATCAAAGGGCCTGGTGTTGTCAGGTTGAGCTAGCACTGGTGCTGTTGTCAAGTGCTGCCTCAGTGTATGAAAGGCATCCTCACACTTCTGGCTCCATTCATACCTGACTCCCTTCTTCAACAGTTTAGTCATTAGCTTGGCAATTCTGGAGAAATCTGGAATAAATCATCGATAATACCCTGCCATTCCCAAAAAACTTCGAATTTGCCGCACTGTGGTAGGAGGTTTCCAATTCATTACTTCTTGTACCTTCTCAGGATCAACTGATATCCCATCCTGAGAAATTGTGTGACCCAAAAATTTAATTTCCCTCAGCCAGAAATCACACTTAGACAATTTAGCATAAAGACGATGATCGCGCAGTCGCTGAAGCATGATGTGTAGATGCTCAGTATGCTCGTCTTCATTCTTGGAATAGACCAGAATATCATCAATGAAAAACACCACAAATTTGTCCAGCTCTGGCATGAATACTGAGTTCATCAGGTACATGAAATAAGCCGGGGCATTGGTCAGCCCAAAAGACATCACCAAAAACTCATAGAGCCCATATCTGGTGGAGAAAGCCGTCTTCGGAATATCACTGACACGTATCTTGATTTGATGGTAGCCCGAGCGAAGATCTATCTTGGAGAATACTTTGGCTCCCACCAACTGATCAAACAAAACATCAATGCGGGGCAGTGGGTATTTGTTCTTGATGGTCGCCGCATTGAGAGGGCGGTAATCGACACACGTTCTCAGACTTTCATCCTTCTTCTTTACAAACAAGGCTAGGCATCCCCATGGTGAAGTACTCAGGCGAATAAACCCCTTGTCCAACAACTCTTGTAGCTGCTTTTTCAACTCCGCTAATTCCGCGGGAGGCATCCTATAGGATCTCTTGGATATAGGAGCAGTCTCGGGTTGCAATTCGATCGCAAACTCGATGTCTCTGTCGGGTGGCATCCCTGGCAATTCATTAGGAAAAACATCTGGGTAGTCACAGACTACGGGGATCTTCTCAACAGGTGACTCTATCATGGTGAAGGCACAGGAACGGGTACATCCCTGGTCGGGTAGGTACAAGGTGATCTCGCCATCCAGTGGGGAGTGGATTTCTATGGCTCTGGCTGCGACATCAATCACCACATGGTGTCGCGATAACCAATCAGTCCCCAGGATGATATCCACACTATCCAATCCCATTATCAAGAGAGTGGTTTTAAATATGAAAATACCCAACTTTATGGGTACGTGTCTATTGATCTGATAGGTGGCAACCCTGCCTCCAGGTGTAGAAATTGTAATACCCCCATTGGTGTGATGAAAAGGTAACTGGCACTTGGCACTAAATTTGGTACTGATAAAACTGTGTGATGCACCAGAATCAAAAAGAATAATTGCGGGATAATTCAAAACTGAAAAGATACCAGTCAAGACGGGTGCTCCCTCTGGAATATCAGCCATGGTAGTGAAGTTCAGCCTGCCCTGCCTCACTTGCACCTTCTGCCTCTTGCCTTGGTTCTAGTTGACATTTTGTCCCTGCCTCTGTTGGTTTCTGGGGCAATTCTTAGCATAATGTCCGGTGTTACCACAAGTGAAGCACTTGTTGTCATTTGCCTGACGGTACTGCTGCTGCTGCTGATTATTCCTCTGCACTGGGGGCTGAGAGCAGGTGGGTGCCTGCTGCTGCTGTTGTGGTCGGATCACCCAACGTCCTTGTTGCTGCTGAGGTCCCCTATTCTGAGTGTCAGACACGATCCTGAAGCGTTGTGGCTGAGCTGAAGGTCCTGCCACAAGGGTCTTCCTCTTCTTCTCTACCTGACGAGCCATGATACAGTCCTCCTGAGAAATGGCCATGTTGACTAACTCATTATAGCTGTTGGCCCTGACTGTGTTGAGACGGTCGCGGAGCTTAGTGCTGAGACCCCTCCGGAATCTGTCCCTCTTCTTCTCATCAGTGTCTGCATGATATCCGGCATACTGGCACAGGTCATTAAAAGCCTGAGCATACTGTAACACTGTCCGGTTCCCTTGAGTGAGTGCCAGAAACTCATTGAGCTTTCGGTCCATAATGCCTGCTGGTACATGATGCCCCCTGAAAGCTGCCTTGAACTCTCTCCATTCCACCTCATGGTCAGCTGGCTGCATAGCAAGGAAATGATCCCACCATGTCCGCGCGGGTCCGCGAAGCTGCTGGGTAGCGAACCTGACCTTAGTTACCTCTGAACAAACTCCATGGAGTAGCTGGAATTTGGATTCCACTACCCTCAGCCATACATCAGTATCAAGTGGGTCCTCGGCCCTAGTGAACAATGGTGGCTGAGTACTGAGGAACTCCTGATAAGTGGCTGCTGCGGGGTGACGCTGATGATCACCACTACCATAATGCTGAGGTGGCGGCTGACGCTGCACCAACTATCGCAGAATCTCGTTCTGTTGAGCCATCAGCTCTTGCAGAGTAGGAGGCGGTGACGGTGGTGGAGGAATGCGCTCATTCTGTCCACGACGCGCTCTTCCTACCATCTGAAAAAAATCATGTATGTTCTCAATATCATATTTCTGAGGCTCAAGGTTCAATCATGGTGAAAGAGTCAAAGGGGTAAAACCAATATGTTCTTGCATAATTATGAAAGATTCCACATGCATAAACTTTTCTTCTTAAATTAAAACTGGCATGATTCATCATCCATGCCTCCAAAAGAGTTTGTCATGATTACATCAGTAACTCAAAAGACTCAACTCTATCTAGCCTATTACCCCAAGGGTGCAAAAGCTAAGCTAGTCTCAGGAGTTCTACCATCATAGACTTCTAACGTTATCTCTGCGACCTAGTGAGCAAACGAGGCAACGCTCGACTTGGGGGAAGATGGTCTCCCTGAGCCAGCAATGTCCAAGCTGGCGGCAGGCTCCTCTCCTCCCTCGATGTCAACATCCTCGTTGGCCTCCATGTCCTAGATCTCCTGGTGGTGCATATCCACATGCTGGTTGGCCTCCGCGAGTTGCTGCTGAGTGTTGATTAACTGGTCCTCAAGAACCTCGATGGTGTTCTCCCTGGTTCCCACTAATTCCTTAAGCTCTTGGATCTCATTTGACAATTGTTCCACTTGTAGGTCTTTTTCCACCATCTCAGTGGACAAGTCTACCACAAGTTCTTCCCTGTTATCCAAGGTGATCTTGGTAGCCTCCAACAATGCCATCAGATGGGACATTGCCTCTCCTTGCATCACTTGCAGACGATACAGGGCATTCATGCACCGCACCGTCAAGTGAGCAGTCTGACCTGGGTAGATAGCCCAAATATCCTTGGCATGCTCCACTTGATCCTTCCACATGGGGTCGTCCTCCTTTTCCGTAGGGAACAAACCAATGGGGTGAGTGGACAGCTCCAAGGGGTGGAAACCACAGAAGGTGGTCAGTCCGTGAAGGGCAATCGCCTCGATAGTATCCTCAGCCCTGTATCCAAAAGACTCAGAGTCCAGTGAATGCCAGCCTGGCTGGAGGGGATGAGGCTCTAGGGTCATCCTCACCCTACAGCGGGGCACTCGGTGCTTCTCAAACAGCTGCACCGCGTACTAGGGAGGCGTTGTGTAACCAGCTCCCTCAAGTACCTCCCACAAGATACGGGGAAAATCCTCTCGTGCAAGCCCGTCCGTGTGGGACTGTGCATTCCCTTCGTCCGAGGATCCGTGAGAAGTCATCTATGTACGGTTAAGCGTAAGTAAAAGGAAAAGAATTATAAAATGAAAAGGGATCGCAACTCAGCCTCTCTATAACTACGACAATGGTAGTTGGGGTCCTTAATTTGTCATCATAGTGTATTAAAGTTCTTACCCACTTATTAAATAGTTTAATTAAGGATGCATGCATGCTCGTCCTAAACGACCTCATTTCAATTTAGAGGGATTAGGGAAGAACTCCCATCCCTTATAATAGCCTGTAGGGCTTACTCAATTAGCCACCTAGCTACCCCTCTATCATCCTAAGGCTCCACGTCCTAGGTCTATCCTGATCATCCTACGATCTATCCAACATTTGTTTCTACCAAGTTTTACTTTGAAAAGGATGGTATTTATAGTTTATTGATTCCTCTGTGGTGGTACGAGCTCCGATACCAGCTGTGGCGGAACCGCCCGAATTATTCCAACTTAAGTGCCTAAGTCCTGCCTTAGAGGCTAGACCACACTTAAATAGGAATAACACGTCAGTCCCTCGGATCTAGTCCGACGAGGCCACTAACAGGATCAAGTACCACGTACTCACTTGATGGTGAGGCACAAAGCAAATACAAAAAAGCATAAAACCATACATTGAGGAGTATTACATTTATTACATCATCATCGGAGTTTAGCAAAAGTAGTCATCATTGTTCGGAATGCAGCGGAATAAAACTAGCAATAAATAAACAGAGAGATGGGGAAGCCTGTCCCATCACTCCTCATGCTCCTCCTCTCCCGAGGTAGGGTCCCACTCGACTGTCCAACCCGGTGGCAAGGTGGACGGCCAAGTCACTCCAGCAACCATGTCCTCCAGAGCACCTGTAAAATTATGCCACAAGCAAGGCTGAGTATACTAATACTCAGCTAGACTTACCCTATGTGAGGAGTCTACTCCTCTACCTGTAGACATGCAGTTGTTTGGCTGAGAGGTTTGGTTGCCAAAAGCACTAGCTGAGTCTATAAATCAAGTTTTAGCTTTGTCAAGTTTTAGTGTGACTCTCTTAAGACTAAATGTATACGTATCTAATCATACATGGTATCAAAAATTTAGCAATCAACAACTTTCGCCAAGTCATCACATTTCCACTTGTTACTCAATGTCGCAGCATGGATCAAGCAGTCTCATTAGCTGCGAGAAGCAGACGATTCGAATCGAGTTTTTTAAACCTTGCAAGGTAAACCTAAACACACGACATGGCGAGGCACTCCGTCCCCACACATATCAACCGTCCCCATCGATTCCCCGTCAGCAGATCAGGGCTCACCGCCTTGGCGTACAATGCCTCACTGACCCTGACTGTCGTCGTGCAGTAACTGCACTTGTACCCACCATAACCGAAATAGGAGACCACGTCTCAGGTCGCGTGAGGGGCAAAGTCTACTGCCAGGTTCACTCAGCTACTAGGCTTACCGATTTACCATATTTATCGGCATGTGTTTAGTACGTTCAAACGCTTGACACACGGTACCACACCTTAATCCTTATTCCAATTTCCGTCTCGTAGACAACGCATCCCCTTGGGCCGTTGTCCACAGACCACCATTATTATGATATCAAAAATGGATACAACCAATTCCTGACCTCGCGCGAGTGCTAGAAAAATCACTCGACTTCTACCGAGATCCCTAATTAATATAGCAGCTACTCGACCTAACATACTAGTATCCATCACAAAAGGATTCCTGAGATCATGCAACTAGGGTTTCAAACAACTCCTACACTTAAGTGCACATTCAATCCTACAATCATTAAGTGTAGTAAAATAGCATAATAATTAGGTTATGCATTAAACCGGGGCTTTCCTTCCAAAGCTGGGGCAGGCTCTGGTGCTGGATCCGGGGCTACCTCCTGAGCAACTCCTTGCTCCGGCACGAGGATGTATTCTCCGTCAGCTAGGTTGCAATATATCGAATGCAATGAGTAAGAAACATGTATGCTATGATTATGCAGAATTTAGAAATCATCATGCTAAGTGAAGAAAACTAAGTTAGTGAATAACTTAGGGTTTCTGGGTTATAAGAGGCTCTTAGTGGTTTATGCTTACCAATTTAGGTTTGAGATTTTGCCTAAGCCTAATAGATTAAGACTTGGATTGCCTCTTAAATGCTTTAGTAGGCACTCAAGGGGTTTTGCTGGTTTGGTTAGGGTAACATTAGTCTCCACTATTATTTCCCCTTTTCATTTTCCATTTATGAATTTTAGTGTGGGTTTGAACTACAATAGCGATTTAACTTTTTCCAAAAATTCTGTTAAAATTACAGTGGGTTACCATTTGCCACTATAGTCTGTCCTATAAATTTGAGGCCCAGAATAAATAGAATATGCCCTGGACAAAAATAACAAAAGTTGGGGCAAAGGGGTCACTTTGCACTACAACTCCTAACTAGGGGTGGGTTCTGTACTAAGAGTCATTTTTGCTGGTATCTATAGGTAATAACATGCATCTGTGCCAAAAATCATAGAAGTTTACTTAGTGGTTATTTAGTGTGATTTTCTAAATTTAATGCTAAAAAGATACTTATAACTAACTTGTTATTTGAAAAATGTCAAACAAAAAAACTCATAATTTTTCTATGTTTACAATAACAGAACATTAGTTATCCCAAGGTTTGGGGTGTTTTCTCCTCAGGGTTATTTTTCTAGGGTTTTTCTAAGTTTTCCTTGTTTTTCTAAAATAAATGTATCTCCTTTCTTTTGTGCTAAACAAGGGTATAATAAATTTTTCTAGTGAACTACACTGAATATGGGAGCCAACAAAAATGTGGGTGCTCCCTGGTTCTTATTTTAAACTACCTTTTATATTTGCTCTAACTTTAGGCTAAAAGTGATTTAAATGGCAAACTCTACCTTAATTTGGTGTATAGAGGGGTTTATTATTTTTAAACAGGTTAGAAAGTGATTAAGTACTTCTCTGAATTTTATTAACCCCAGTCTAATAGTGTAGCTATTTTTCCTTATTTTCTTTAGCTTTTGACCAGATAATCAATTAAATCATAACTTTAAAGTTTTCTGCAACACTTAGGGGTTTTATATTTTTCCTATGTAGTTTATATTATTTAGGATCTGGCAAAATTAGTTTGACTTGATTTGGATGAACCAAACTGAAGTTATGGATTTCTCAAGTTCTGGTTGCATTTAAATCAGAATATTAAAAAGGTTTTCTGGAAATCCACTTTGCATCGAAGACCCTGGGTTCTTTCTAAACTAATCCATACAATTATACCCCTGTGCCACTATTCCCTTGAGTCGCTGACAGCGCACAAAACCCCCTGGCCTTTTCTTCTTCTCCCCCAAGGTCCCTCCCCTTATGAAAACAGTAACCGCGGAAGAAAAAAGGGCGGCGCGGCTTACCGGCGGCGAGAGAGGTCCGGCGAGGGGCGGGGTTGGCTCCGGGTGGTCCTGGAGGTCCCAGCGAGGTACGGCTCGACGGCAGGTGGTGGTCGGAATCGGCCGGTCCACGTGCGCAGGCGGGTGAACTCG
Organism: Zea luxurians; assembly: GCA_029449295.1. Taxonomy (NCBI): domain Eukaryota; kingdom Viridiplantae; phylum Streptophyta; class Magnoliopsida; order Poales; family Poaceae; genus Zea; species Zea luxurians. The sequence continues at coordinate 41,173,096 of JAOPSE010000022.1, read as the reverse complement.
TCGGCGGCGAGTGTTTCGGCTTAACCACGGCGATTCGGGTCAATCAAAGTGCACGGGGAGCTTCACAGGGTGTTGATGAGTCGACACGTGCAAGGAATTGAAGAATAACTCACCGTGGAGCTTGGTCTACGTTCACCGGTGGTCGGGTGAAGTTCGGCGACCGTGGACTGGCTTCTCTGGCAAGGCAAAGTTCGATTCCATGCTCGGGGAGCTTCACCGAGGCATGCACGGTCTATTTTGAGGGTCGGACGCGGCTAGGAGAGGCTCTGCTGGCCGGTCTATGGTGGAGGGTGTTCGGGTGGCCGCGGGCACGCCGTGCGCGGGGCAATGCCTGTGATCTAGTGCTCCGGTGAGGTCAGGCGCGCGCGGGTGAGTACGGTCGAAGTCCCTGGTGGCTTTATAGGCGCGGGCGCGGCAACGGCGCCGGCTCGGCTTTGGCGCGACGCGGGGCACGCGGGGGCGGGCGTCGGGCGTGCTCTGGCGAGCTCAGAGCGCGTCGAACACGTGGCTCTTTGCTTCTGCCCTTGTTCTTCCCTCTGTGGAGTGGCCAAAACGTGCGTATCTTGCCCTAAGACCTGTGAGAGATCTCTTCCCTGCACCTAGAGCTATCTAGTTCATGTGAGTACCGAGGGTAGATATGGTCTGGTTTGAGAGATATGGGGGTGGGAAGTTGTCTCTGTCCTAGCTATCCTAACCGAGACAAAACTTGTGCCAAGTCATGTCAAACGACTTAGGGTTGGGTTCAAACTTTTCCAGGGTATTCTAGAGGTATTTTGGCGCCACTTTGTCAATTGGGCCATGTGATTTTGAGTTTGGGATCAAGGTGAACATGTTTGATCTTTGCAAGAGGGTTGGTTTTGGACTTAGAAAAATTCTGAATTTTCTTTTATGCTCAACCCTTTGGTGAACCTTTTGGGGTTTTTCTGAAATCTTTTTGGGGTCACTTTCTGAACATGTTTGACATTTGAACCTTTTGAAATCTTTTATGCTCTCCCCATTATATGTGCATGACAAGCCAAGGTATGACTTCTAGGATAGGTTGCTCTTACTTAGGATCTTGAGCTCCAAATTTTGTGTACTTATCCCAACTTAAGTCACATGTGATGGTGGGCTTACTTGTGTAGCCTTGAGTGAAAACCCTAAGTAACACCTGGGGTGTTACAATTAATACTTTCGAACAAATAAAACATCATCATAGAAATCAATGATTAACACATTCAATAGTTATGAATACTAAATGACAGGGCATAGGATGCAAATCAAATGGTAGCAAACCACCACTACATTTACTGGCCTTATCTGGGAATTCAAAATGGCACTATGTACGATCCGAAGCCCCACCACCTATTTGTGGACATAAAACTTAGTACAACATATAGTACTTACTAACAATCAATACCGCTCCTATGCTCGAACCCCAAACACCGGCGAAAAACAACCACCTCTCTGTACCACTCGCCAAATGGCAGCAGCGCTGCTTGTTAATTTTGTATCTTTAAACTTATAACAGCAGTTATATCAAACAAAAACTCTAGAAGTATCTACACAAAATACTCTACAAATTTTGTATTCAGAAGATAATTAAATTTTAATATCTAGATAGCCCTAGGTGGCCGACAAGGTACTCATCGCGTTCTGTTTTTTGGACAGCAGCCTAGCTGACTTCAAAATGCGATAACTCCTAGAATATTTCACAAAATTTAATGTTTAAGTACTCTATGGAAAGGTCTAATAATGTACTTCATGAAAACCACAGAGATCAGGGCTAATTAGGCATATAAGAACCCCAAAAACGTCCCGCACTACTGCTGCTCGCCTGTCCCAAAACAGGACAGCATGACGTCGTTTCTTCTAGGATCAACGCATAAACTTTGAATCTAAGGCATCAAACAAACTCGGGACAAGCAAAATTTATTGAATCACGAATTACCGAAAGGAAAACAAAATCCCTCTTGAAGTTCTCCTTTTTCCTTCCTCCCCTTTCTTCTTCTTCTCACCAGACCTCCATGAAAGGCCAACCGAGCTCCTGCTTTCTTTGGGACAGCAGCACAAGAGGGGGAGGGACGACCAGCAGCAAGGAGATGAGGAGGAGGAGCGACCAGCAGAGAGGAGAGGAGGGTGGCTATTGAGAGAGAAGAAGGGGATGGTTGCATGAAAGGAGGGAAGGGGGCAACTAGGGTTTAAGGGAGGAAACGAAATGATGCCTCGGATGACTTCTGACTTAGCATCCAATGGCCCACAACCCTTCCCCACATCCATGCACCAAAGATCTACTTTTGATTAACATTTTTTTATCTACGATGTTACACAGACGAAGGCAACTAGGTGCCTTCACAACAATTTCGGCTGTTACAACTTCGCTTATCAAAGAGGTGCAATGTTTCTAGCTCTTGCATACCGAAGAAAGTGGTCGAATGAGTGGCAAGAGAGTGGTTTTACATGAATAATGATTTGAATGAGTGGACAGATATAAAAGAATCATCCAGACTCCTATTGTCACATGCTTCGGATATAGAAAACCAACATGGTATATCAACTTCAAAGCTCATGCTGATATATATAGTTGCTTTCAATGATATTTGTACACACATTGGGACAAGGGATCTTGTTTGGGAGTTTTTAGCATTTAAAACATGGCCACTAGGGGCTAAATGAGAGATGCTGAAGATGTCTGAAGAAGATGCTTTGGACGTGGAGCCTGGGCTAATCAAACTTTGCTACAAATATAAGTTTGAAGATGAGTTTGGGGAACCTAGTGACAGATGGTTAGATTATGTTGAGGCAAAATGCAATGAAATACTTGGTAACTATAGTAAACTAGAGGCCCAAGCTCTTCATCGGGTTTTTGCAGCTCGAAAAAGACGCCGACTAAACCGCTTTTGTGATGCTATCAGCTTCTTCTATCCTGACATGATTCAAGATTCATAGAAGGGGAAAAGGAAAGTAACCATGAAGCAAAGCAAAGTTCTGAAGATACAGCCTGGGTTGACACCTCAAGGTTCGGAGGAAATTCTGATTCAGAGGGCTTTCTGAAATCTATCATACCACTTATATACTTGATTTGTTAATTTCTTGTTATTTTCACCTTTTTAGGTTGTGCCCAAAGCTGAGATGCCAGCCATAATTGAGGAAATCCCTTCTATGGAAACCCAAGGGACGAAGATCGAGGACGCTATCACTATAATAGCCCAAAAAGTCATTCCTTTGGAACCGCTCTCAGAAAGCAGAGAAGAGGAGGAAGAACGAATAGCTCCGGTAATGAGCTCATTCTTCGATGTTGACGAAGGGGGGTCTGAGGAAAAAGATACTACCGGCACAATTCTAGCACTGAAGGGTGTTATGCCGCCTGCTGCAAATGTGGCTATATCAAGAAGTCCGAAGGTTGAACTAACGCCTGCAGTGGTGACACGTTTGGCAATTCTACTAGCCGAGGAGAAGGTAGGTTCTTCAAAATCTATGCTGGCGGAGAATAAAGGTAAAGGGCCTACAAAAATTGAAGAGGCTAAAAAGGCTATTGAAGATGATACACCCCTTGGTGAGGGGCCCTTTAATCAATACCTGGGTGGTCCAAGAAATAGAGTTCACCATGATGCTGAGAAAATTATGGGTGCCAAGCAGCTAGCTGGAGCTATTGGCTACTCTAAACAGCTTGGATACCCTTCGGGGTCCACCATCTTTGAGGGAGGGCTGAACGATATATGTATTGCTTCCCGAAAAACTTGGAGACATATGTGTGGCGCCATATAAAGTTAGAGGCCATGCTTTCAACCATGTCCTCTGAAGATTTTTTGGACTGCCTTGCTTACACCCATCTGAAGGTAACTCCTATTGATTTTGCCTCTTGGCTTCAAGTCAGATTGTTACAAAACTTAGTTAGTTTTTTGATTCCTCATAGAGCTTGTTCTTGAGCAAAGCTCTAAAGAAATAGAGAAATGTTGAGAGCGAAGCTGCCCAAAATGAGATAGTTAAACTTAGTTCCGAAGTATCCAGGCTACGGTTTGACTGCTAAGAAAGGAGAGATCCTTTAAGATTTTGGAAAAAGATTTTATTGAAAGTCAAACCAAAGTTCAGGCTATATCTAAAGAGAAGAACAAGCTCGAAGAAACTATGTAAGGAAAATGGACCCCGGGTCATTTGGCTTAATAGATTTTGGTGTTTGATGATCAACATAACCTGTGGACTAATATGTTTACTAGTGTTTGAGTTTGTAGTTCACAAGATGCTAAAGTAACTTGGAACAAGACATTGAGGAAAGCAACACCTCAAAAGAAGACATTATGAAGATCAAGTGGAGTCCAAGAGAAGAAACATGTGTTGCCTGTGGACTGTCTGTGCGAGGAGCACCAGACTGTCCGGTGCACTAGGAACAGTAGCCCTAACGGCTAGTTCTAGCTGGCACTATAGAGAGAAGACCACCGGACTATCCGGTGTGACATCCAAAATGGCCGATGTGAAAAGCCTATGCGCCAACGATCGTCTGTGCTATCAGAAGCAACGGCTAGGCGCACCGGACAGTAAACAGTGCGTTGTCCGATGCACTACCGGACTGTCCGGTGTGACGCAGAGAGCAGCAGCTTTTCTCCAATGACTAGATTTATGTTGGCGGCTATAAATACACCCCCAACCGGCCATTTTCAAGTGTGGGAGCCCAAGATACATACCAAGGCATATAGTAGACATTTCCAAGTGCTCTTACACCCAAGTGCTTAATAGAATCACTCGGTGATTAGCGTAGGTGCCGTGCGAAGTGCTTAAGTTAGTTAGACCGCTCTACCGCTTGCTCTAGGTGAATAGTAGTTAGTTGAGTGAGTTTAGATAAACCACACAACCCCTCGGCTCTTGCGTGAGCCATTGTAATTGTACCGAATGGGGCGAAGTAATTGTGTCACGGCCGCCACCGTGTACCGGAGGGAACGAGGCCCGCGGCGTTTTGGCCGGAAGCTCGATAGTGGAGACAGCGGGGAGCGTCCGAGAGGAGCCGGAACTGGAGCACCACTTGCGTGTGGAGAAGGCCCGTGGCTCTCTACGGAGTTACTCGGACGAGATGCTTGGCCCTCACGTGGGCTTCCCTTTGCGTAGGGGCACCAACGAGGATTAGTCGGGACCTTGCGCGGTTCCGGATACCTCGGTAAAAATACAGGCGTCATCCAGAAGAGTTTGTATCTCTACCTTGCTCTTTAACTTCTACATTTATATTAAGCATTTAACTTTCAATCTTGTCTTTTATACTTATATAGTGTAGATTGAAACTTAGCCATTGCGGTAGAGATAGCAACACTTAGACAAAACCTAGCTTGCACATTATAGTTTGATTATTTGCATAGGTTTTGCTCTAGGGATTTATTTGTGGCCTAGTTTAGTGAAAGTTTTAGAAGTCCTAATTCACCCCCCCCCCTCTTAGGCAACACCCATTTCCTACAAGTAGTATAAGAGCCTGATTTGGCTCATTTGAAATGCTTTAGCTTCACTGCTAAAAGAGCCGAAGCTTTTTAGAGGAAGGGATGGATACCCATAGGACACCACACTTCGACGGCACTAACTTCCCATATTATAGTGCTAGAATGGCTTGTTACCTAGAGGCCGTTGATCTAGGTGTTTGGAGAGTCACTCATGATGGGATGAAACCTCCAAAGAATCCTGAGAAACCCACCACGAGTGAGGAAAAAGAAATTCATTTAAATGCTAGAGCCAAAAATTGCTTGTATGAATCTCTTAGCATGGATATTTTTTCAAGTCTTTACGTTGAAAACTGCTAATGAGATTTGGCTAAAATTGCATGAGCTCTATGACGGCACATCCAATGTTCGTGAGCAAAAACATTGCCTAGTCTTAACTGAGTATAATTCTTTTGCTATGAAAGAAAATGAGCTTGTTAGAGATATGTATTCTCGTTGGAATCTAATTATCAATGAGCTCAATTCTATTGGCATTAATAAGCTAGGTGAGGTGGACATTGTGAGGAAGATTATCTCCCTACTACCACAACAAAGATATGGGAGCATCATCACTATTCTTCACAACATGGAGGACTTGGGTACAATGACCCCAACCATCGTGATTGGAAAAATTGTGGTCTTTGAGATGTCATGAAAAATGTGCTAGGGAGAGGAGCCAACTTTCTCAAGTCCATATTACTTTTGCATGTGATGAAAGGAAGGGTAAAAAGAAGGCTCTCACTCCAAGTTCCTCAAGTGAAGAAGAGGAAGAGGAAGAAAGTGATGATGGTGAAGATAATCAACCATCAACATCATCCTCCGAGGACGAAGAAACAATCTGACGTGTCGGAAAGGTAATGGGGATGATCCGCAAGATTAATCTAATCGTTGTGCCCCTGCAGGTAGAGGATCTTCTCTTTAACATTGATAGGAAAAAGCAAAGTAAGATAGGATGCTTCGCATGTGGGGAGAAGGGCCACTTCAAGGACAACTGTCCAACTATGGCCGAACCCAAAAAGGGGAGGAGCAAAGGCAAGGCGCAAACAAGTGTCAAAACTTGGGACGATTCTTCAAGCGAAGATGAACCTCCAAGGACGCGCAGCCACTGATCCTCATCACGCTCATCATGGTCATCACGCAAGTGCCTTATGGCAAGAGGTAAAATGAGCATTCCATCCTCTAGTGATGAAAGTAGTAGTGATGATGAAGGTGAGGGAAAGCCCTCCGTAGATGAGCTTGCGGAAGCCGTTAATTTTTTCTAGGATGTTTGCACTAAACAAAAAGATCAACTTAAAACTTTGAAAAAATAAGTTGATTAGCTCTCAAAATAATTATAAAGGTTTACTAGAAAAAATTGAAGCATTTGCAAATTTGAATTGTGAGCTATCAACTAAAATTGAGCAACTAGAGTCTAGTGCTACATCCACTGCTACCAATGATGGCCTTATTAAAAAGAATGAAAAACATATGGCTAAGTTAGCTAGCTCTCAAGAAGCTATTGAAAATTTGCTAGGGAAATGGAAATTCTTAGCATACACAATAATGAGCTAACTACTAAGCTAGAAAACATTGGTAGCACCCTAGGGGCATCTTTAGTTGAAATTCCTGAAATTATTAAGAAAGATGCCTCTACTTCTTGCTTTGATTTAATTGATGATTCTAACTCCTGCAACCAAGTTCTTGTTGAGAATATTGTTGTAGAAACATGTTCGGATGAGGTTGCAAAGGAAAATGAGCAATTAAGGCAAGAAGTGGCTCGCCTTGGCATGGCTTTGTACGACAAGAAAGGCAAAGCCAAACAAATCCGACCTCCACAGGATAACACCACTACGGGAGTGAACAAGCATATGGAGGGAGAAACAGTGATTTGTAGGCTATGCCACATGGAAGGCCATAAGTCTTTTCAATGCAAGGCGATGACTGGGGATAAGCAAAAGCAAAAGATCAAGCAAAACCCAACAAGCAAAATCTCCAACACCTACATCAAAAAGGTGGATAAAAAGGCTGCTACACCATATTTGATCAAGAAGAAAAAGAATGGAAAGGTGATAGCAATAAAGGCCAACAAGCAAGCCAACAAAGAGAAATGGGCCAAACGCATCTGGGTGCCAAAGGAAATAATTTCAACCATGAAAAGCACCAAGAAGGTTTGGATCCCTAAAGGGAGGTGAGTAGTCTGAAGGACTACGAGGAATTTGGAGACTTGGCAAAGTTGGGATGTATATCATGGGATACATCATATTGGATCAAGTTTATTGCCAAGTGGGTGAGTGCATACTTTGGACCCAAATTCCTCACCCATGACTAAGGTAACTAGATTTATTGTATTTCTTGTTTTTTAGATATGCGTATCTATTTATTTTGCATCTAGTTTACCTTTCATGCCTAGTAATATAATTGGTATTTACTTTTGTCTAAATGCATGCATACTAGGTAAATCACATAGTAGGATTGCTCGTTCTCAATTCATATTCTTGAGCAAACCTACATAGTTTAAAATGTATAAATTAAGCACGACACATAGCTTATTTAAAATCCCTAAATAAATGACACTAATGCTTCAAAATCTTATATCCTACATTTGGTATCATTTAACTTATATGTGCCAAAGCTCGGATTATGAATAATCTGCCCCTCTTGATATTAAATCAAAGTGCATGTCTCCTACAAATATTCAAAACTTGTATGCACACTTTCAGGGGGAGGTTACTCCATAATCTAAGTCTTTGAGACTAATACCTGTTTTCAAGTCTATTTCATGTAGTAGTCTCATTGTAAGGAAAATGAAGTCCCCAGAGATAGACAACGAGCTTCCACTGCAAATCTACAAGACCTCTTACGTCTCACAAGTCTACCACTTGGTCCGCTGTAACACCCGGTTTTAAAGAACAAAGCCGGGTGCATCTCATACATGCGCCAAAGAAGACAACATATATAATAACAAAGTGTATAGAGATAAATGTCATAAAACATCAGAGTATTTATTACATAGCGGAAGACTTATTACAAAATAAAATAATAAAGATAAAACGAACTAAGGATCGTCGGCGCCAATGTCGACTGAGAAACGCCACCTAGATCAGATCGTACTCCTCAGTGTTAGGCGGCTCCTCCTGAACCACCTGATCATCTCCTGTGGGGGGGGGTGTGAGACAGCAAGGGTGAGCTCACACATGATCATAGCTCAACAAGTTGTGGGGAACCAGTGGACATAAACTCACAAAGGTGTGAGTTCATGTGACGTGTAAGGCTAATCAAAGATAGGGGTTAAAGCTGAGCATTGCTTTTAAGTAGTTGGTCAAAATTTTATTAGCAGTTACTAAGTGTAAGTAAATACCAAACCATAAGTAAAGTAATAGAACAAAATTTATAACAAACCCATGCAATGCAAATGACAAAATTGAATTTAAGTTCCATAATTTAAACATCAGAGAGTCCTGAGCTGCTCATGACCGTGAGCTCGGCTAGTATACCAGTTTTACACTCTGCAGAGGTTGTACCCTTTACCCACAAGTCATGTTACCCATCTGCCAAGGGGTCATGAATCCCATACACCTCTACCTAGGAAGCGCGGCAGGGCAACACTACGAGGCCTTTACAAAGTTCCACTAGCTTCCGAAAACCCGCTACAGTTTATAGGAAGTTCCAATGCAGGGTTCCTGGCTGACCGCCATCGCAGCAAAATCAACCAGGGACCTCCCTACACTGACCACTCCCCTACTGCCCTTGCCCCTTTCGGGTAAGGTAGTCTTCCACTATCTTTCCTAATTAGTCAGCCAAGGGGTCCCATTCCTCCCTTGTGGTGGCACGTGTTACTCAAGTTAAGCTCTATGTTCCAATTAACATTAATGATCTCAACATGAACATAAATAGAATAACAAGAATAATTGGAACATAGATATAATAAATGATTATCCCAAAACCATGTAAAGCAATAGCAAACTACCCAAGTGATTCAGGGGTAAACAAGGTAATGAGATAAACAATCTAGGGTGACCTATTGGGTCCCATCAAAATTAACCTATGCATGAGTATGTGATATTAAAGAACATTATTAGGTAAAAAGTGGTCAAGGGCACAACTTGCCTTCAATGAGCTCCTGCTCAGCTACCTCAACCTGCTGCTCACCAGGATCCTCAGCAACGGGCTCTTCTACTCGCCACAATACAAACAAGCACAGGATATAGGGATAATTAACATTACACCAAGCATGTAAACAAATTACACAGAGGTATTCTACATATTAAAATAAAAACCTAGGAACTGGAATCATAATTTTCTGAGTTATAGATTTCAAGTTATGCATTTTCAAAGGTTTTATGTGCTTTAAATAGGATTAAGTGATAAATAAATTTCCTTACTGTTTTCATGATAAAACAGAGACACTAAGTGCTAGAGAATAAAATTACAAAATTTTAGGAACTGGAATGGATTAATTTGGAGTTAGTATGAATTTTCTATGAATTATTGAAGTTCTAGCAATTATTTTCCTATTAAAAATCTATTTAATAATCATTTTCTCTGGTTTTATAAAGTCCTGGACTGGGCGCAAATTCCTGGAAAACTCAGGGGCCTCGGGATAAGAAACCCGAGACACAGTCAACAGTTACAATGGACCGCGGGTTGATTTCCCGGAAGCCCGAGGGCTCTTTAACAAAAAATGACCCGCGAAGGGGGGTATCATCTAATCCTGGCCGCACGATCCAGATCCTACGCGCCAGATTAGATTGACGCTTTAAGTGAACCGGTACGCGACTGAAGTCGTTCGATCAGCGATCAACGGTTCTGGTTCATTCCCCGAAGAGGTACGCTCAAGATCTAATCAGGACCGTCGGCTGGGATCCAACGGTCGGGCGATCGTCTCCCAACCCAGGCTGTCCCGACGGCGGCGTCGCACAGGGGCGCGGCGGCGGACTTCGCCGGAGCTCGCGAAATCCGGTCAATTCGAGCGCCAAACTCCAATTCGCCCGACCCTCGCGAGATTCGAGACGTCCCGAACCCGATTCTCCCCTCAATTTCAATCGTTACTCAACGCAGACCCCAGGTCCACGGTGCTTCGCGACATAGGGCGGCCGACGGTGCTCCGGTGTGAAATTCCGGGGGCACACGCCGAGGTTTCCACGCTACGCTACTCCTACTACCTTCTAACAACTCCAAAGAAGAGGTCGGTGCATACCTTGATGTTCCGGCTGACGCAGAGGCTCGATCCCACGGCGAAGGGCGGATTCACGGCGGCGTAGCGGACACGGTGAGAAATTCCGGAGTCCCGGAGTACAATCCGCCCAAGGCGAGGCTTCGCGCACCCTCCCCAACACCCAATGCTTCTCACTGTCGGGTTCACCGGCTGATTTTGGTGGTCGGGTAAGGCTTCTCTTCACGGCGGAGCTCTCCCCTCCGCTTCCGATAATGATGGCTAAGGTCTGGTCCTGGCGACGAGTTTTGGATGCGGGGGCCGAGTCAGAAGGGAGTCGGCCATATAGCGCAGAGACGCGGGGGATTCGCAGGGTTAGTTCGCCGGCGACATCACCGCGCGGAGCTTTCGGCGAGGTTGTTGTGACTGCGTGTGGAGGAAAGCTGACAATTGGGTCCCACACGTAAGTGAGGCGCGGGTCAGCGGAACGTGGGCCCCAGTGGCAGTGGCAAGCGAGAGTGGGCGACGCGCGCGCGTGAAGGAGCGAATGTGGGCCGCGCGGTATGAAGAAAACTGGGGTGGGCTGAATGGGTTGGCTGCCGGCCCAGGTAAGGTTTTCTCTTTTTCTTTTTTTCTTATTTCTGTTTTCTTTCCTTCTTTTGTCTTTAGAATCCAAATTTGAATTTAAATATTGTTATGAGGTTCACCATTGATCAAAATGTTCAACTTCATTTCACTAGTGTATGGATAATATATCTTTATATACTTATTTTCATCCACAAAATTTTCTTTCTTCTCTTTCTCAAATTCTTGAATTCCTTTAGACCTTAAATTCCTATTTGGGAGTTTAATATATTCCTTTTCACATTATTTTATGTTACCACAAAATGCACAAAATAAAATCCGGCATGATGCATAATTTAGTGGTATATCTTTTTATCATTTATTTGTTGTTTGAATATGGTATTCACATGTGATGATAAGTAAATTCTACACACACAAAGATTATGGGAAAATGACTTTTCTCCCCTTTTATTATATATTACAAAGTGAGTATTACAAATCCTACCCCCTTAAAAATAATCTCGTCCTCGAGATTTAGGAAGAACGAGGGAAAAGGTGGGGAAAATCTATGCGAAGCTCTTCTTCTCTTTCCCAAGTTGCTTCATCTTCACCGTGGTGACTCCATTGGACCTTGCACATCTTTATCACCTTATTTCTTGTAACTCGAGTCAATGTATCCAAAATCTTGATCGGGTACTCCGTGTAAGTCAAATCACCTTGAACACTGAGCTCTTCCATTGGTAACTGTTCCTCGGAGACACGGAGACACTTCTTTAGTTGAGATACGTGGAACACGTTATGCACATCCGATAGACTAGCAGGTAACTCAAGTTGGTATGCCATCTCCCCAACTCTTCTAAAGATCAGGAATGGTCCAATATAGCGAGGGGACAATTTGCCCTTGACTTTGAATCTCCTCATTCCACGAAGTGGTGACACTTTGAGATACACATAATCTCCTTCTTCAAATTCCAGTGGCCTTCGTCTATTATCAGCATAACTCTTTTGCCTGGTTTGAGCCACTCTCAAATTCTCTCGAATTATACGAACTTGTTCTTCTGCTTCTTGAATCAGTTCAGGCCCAAAGAACTGTCTCTCTCCAGTCTGATCCCAATATAGAGGAGTTCTACACTTCCTCCCATATAAAGCTTCAAAAGGTGACATCTTTAGACTGGCCTGGTAACTATTATTATACGAGAACTCAGCATAAGGCAGACTCTTATCCCAACTTCCTCCATGCTGAAGGGCACATGCTCTCAACATATCCTCCAATACTTGATTAGTCCTTTCAGTCTGTCCATCAGTCTGAGGGTGATAAGCCGTACTGAAATTCAACTTTGTGCTCATGTTCTCATGAAAGCTTCTCCAAAACCTTGAGGTAAACTGTGAACCTCGATCAGACACGATCTTCTTTGGTACTCCATGCAAACACACAATACGAGCCATATATAACTCTGCTAGCTGAGAACCTTTATAAGTAGTTTTCACAGGAATAAAGTGAGCCACTTTAGTCAATCTATCCACAATCACCCATATAGCATCATATCCTTTCTGGGTGCGAGGCAATCCAGTAATGAAATCCATACCAATCTCTTCCCATTTCCACTCGGGTATCTTCAGTGGATGCAGTAGTCCAGCTGGCCTCTGGTGTTCAGCCTTAACTCTTTGACATACATCGCACATAGCCACATGTGCAGCTACATCTCTTTTCAATCCATACCACCAATATTTCCGTTTCAAATCCTGATACATCTTGGTACTACCAGGATGAATAGAATAATCCGAATCATGGGCCTCTTTTAAAATAGTCTCTCGAAGGCTTTTAATATCAGGGACACACATCCTATTCTTGAACCATACAGTGCCCTGCTCATCTTCTGTGAATTCCGGAACTCGACCTTCAGTAATCAGATCCTTAATCTCTTTTATTTTAGCATCACCAATTTGTCCTTTGCGGATCTCTTGCTCCAAAGTAGGTTCCACATCAATAGTAACTCCCTCAGTATGAGCAACTATCCCCAGGTTAAGTCTCCTGAAATCCTCAACAATCTCATCGGGTAGCTGGGCAACAATAGCTGAATGAACATGCTCCTTGCGACTCAAGGCATCTGCGACCAAATTTGCCTTGCCCGGGTGGTAGTGAATCTCCAAATCATAATCCTTAATAAGCTCCAACCAACGGCGTTGCCTAAGGTTGAGATCCTTCTGAGTGAATATATACTTCAAACTCTTATGATCCGTATATACTTGACACTTGGTCCCCATGATGTAGTGTCTCCAAATCTTAAGTGCATGCACAACGGCAGCCAGCTCTAAGTCATGGGTGGGGTAGTTCAATTCATGCTTCCTCAACTAACGAGATGCATAGGCAATCACATGTCCTTCTTGCATAAGTACACATCCAAGCCCTTGGCCACATGCATCACAATAAATGTCAAATCCTTTCTGCAAGTCTGGCATAACCAATACTGGTGGAGACATCAATCTTTCCTTCAATTGATCAAAGCTTTCTTGACATTTCTCATCCCACTTGAATTCTCTTCCTTTCTCCAAAAGCGAAGTCATAGGTTTAGCAATCTTAGAAAATCCTTCGATAAACCTCCGATAATATCCAGCAAGTCCTAAGAAACTTCGAATCTCAGTAACTGTAGTGGGTACTCTCCACTCCATTATCTCCTTAACTTTAGCAGGATCCACTGCTATTCCTCCATTAGAAATAATATGACCAAGAAATGGCACTTCGCCAATCCAAAACTCGCACTTGCTGAACTTGGCATATAGCTAGTTATCTCGTAGCTTCTGTAGCACCATCCTCAGATGTTCCTCGTGATCACTATCACTCTGAGAATAAATAAGAATATCGTCGATGAACACCACGACGAATCTGTCCAAGTACTCCATAAACACCTTATTCATCAAATTCATAAAATAAGCTGGTGCATTGGTTAATCCAAACGACATAACTGTGAACTCATATAATCCATATCTAGTCGAGAAAGCCGTCTTGGGAATATCCGATGGTCTAATCCTCATTTGATGGTATCCCGATCGGAGATCAATCTTCAAGAATACTCTAGCACCTCTCATCTGGTCAAATAAATCCTCAATACGGGGCAACGGATACTTGTTCTTCACCGTAACATCATTAAGAGATCTATAATCCACACACATCCGTTGCGATCCATCCTTCTTCTGTACAAACAAGACCGGTGCTCCCCAAGGTGAGGAACTCGGACGTATGTACCCAGCATCTTGTAACTCAGTTAACTGCTTCTTAAGCTCCTTCAACTCTTCTACGGACATCCTATATGGCCGTTTAGAAATAGGGGCGGTTCCAGGTAAGAGGTCAATAACAAACTCAACTTCTCTATCAGGTGGCATCCCTGGTAACTCCTCTGGAAAGACATCCGGAAAATCTCTAACCACCCGGATACTGTCACCAACAAACTCCTCAGGCATAAAGAACATTGCACGCATGGATGAGGAGGTTACTGCAATGTTAACTTGAAACCTTTCTCCTTTAGTAGTAGTGAGTTCTACGGTACCTCTACCACATGCTATAACGGCCTTTGCCTTTCTTAGCCATGACATACCAAGGATCAAATCTATACTGCTTGACTCCAATATTATAGCAGTAGCTCCAAATTCTCTACCCATAATGGTTAATGTCAATCTACGTGTCATTTGATTCGCCTCAACAGGCCCTTTAGGTGTAATTACTATCATGGGTTTTCTCATATTTAGCAGTGGTACTTCATTTGTGTTGGCATATCTAGCAGACATGAATGAATGTGTAGCACCAGAATCAAATAATATGGTTGCAGGAATTGCATTAACATAAAACATACCAATTACGAGGTCCCCTCCATCCGGAGTAGCATCAACGCTGACTTGATTAACCTTGGCAATAGAATATCCCTTGCCAGAACTTGGAGTTTGCTGCCTGTTCTGAACTGGAGTAGTAGCAATCCTCTGTGGGCAGACATTTGCATAATGACCAATCTTCCCACACTTGAAACATTGAGTGCCCGGACTCTGTCCTGAAAACTTCGTCGGGGTGCCAGTGGGGGTAGCCTGTCGAGGAGGTGGAGTCCTCAGGGGTGATTGCGGAACTGGGCGTGGTCCTCCGGGTCGAGTCGGTGTACCCTGTGGTGAACTGTAGCGAGGACGAACACTGCTGCTTCCTTGTCCTTGAGATATTGCCTTCCTCTTCAAATCTCCCAGCTGAACACGCTTGTGTTCAATAGCCAGGGCCTTATCAAGCAGCCTCTGAAATGATGGAAATGTGTGTGCCACTAGAGCATACTGCAGTGGTCCATTAAGTCCTTCAATAAAATGCTCCTGCTTCCTCTCGTCTTCAGCAACTTCTTCAGGGGCATATCTGGATAACTGAATAAACTTGTCGCGGTACTCGCTGACTGACATACTTCCTTGCTTCAGCGACAGAAATTCCTTCTTCTTGATCTTTACCATACCAGCTGGAATATGGTAGTTCCTGAACTGTGTGCTAAACTCTGCCCAAGTAATAGTATCCGCAGCATCATGGGCAGCAGTATATGAATCCCACCAGTCAGCAGCAGGACCAGTCAGACGTCCAGAAGCATACAAAACCTTCTCCCGGTCCGTGCACTGCGCAATATTCAGCATCTTCTCAACGGACTTCAGCCAATCATCCGCGTCCAGTGGATCAGGTGAGCTAGCGAATGTAGGTGGCTTATGACTCATAAACTCCCGGTGCTTATCACGAGGTGGAACTGGTGGCGGTGGAGGTGGAGGCAGTGGTACTTGTTGCTGTTGTTGTTGCATTTGCTGTTGCAGCTGCTGTTGTTGCGCCCTCCTTTCCTGGCGTATCTCATCTCGCTCCTGGCGCAACTCCTGGCGTATATCTTCTCTTTCCTGACGCATCTCCTGGCGTTCTTGCTGCATCTGGGCACGCATATCAGCCATAGTATCTGCCATTTGCTGCATCACCGCCATCTGAGCAGCAACCAGTGGGTCAACTCCGCCTGGTGGAGGATTAGGAGGATTCATCTCTGCAGGCTGTGGCTGAGGTTGTCTATATATCCTTCGAGTGTGTCGATTAGGAGGCAAATCAATTCCACCACCCCGCCTGGTATTGACCATTTGAGTTAGATACATATGGTAAGAAAATAGTAGACAAGGCAGGTATTTACAACTCAGGTTACTTTGGGGGATTTATTAGCTAAGCAGATTAATATTTCACCTATCCTAGCTAATTCAATACCTTATGGTGGTACATACTAAGATGTCCATCTATAATAATTCAATCAATCAAAGAAGCAAATCAGGCATTTAGCATCAGTACAATCAAACAACATTTTTAAAGAAAGTAGTTTTTTTAATTTTGTCTTAGGTTCCCTATCTCCTAAAAATGTCATAAGGGTAGGGATTCCAAGGTGTGAAATCCATCTTGTCTTAGAGTAGAAAAGGTAAGAATAATCAGAGTAGAACAGTAGAAGGTGAGACATGATCAAGATAAGTTTAGAGAGAATCAGAGTAAGGTAAGTATAGAATGAATCAGAAGAAGGTAAGTAGTGAAGGGTCTGTCCATTTCTATCTAGGTTTCGTCCTACAGTCAACATTTGCTCTGATACCACTTCTGTAACACCCGGTTTTAAAGAACAAAGTCGGGTGCATCTCATACATGCGCTAAAGAAGACAACATATATAATAACAGAGTGTATAGAGATAAATGTCATAAAACATCAGAGTATTTATTACATAGCGGAAGACTTATTACAAAATAAAATAATAAAGATAAAACGAACTAAGGATCGTCGGCGCCAATGTCGACTGAGAAACGCCACCTAGATCAGATCGTACTCCTCAGTGTTAGGCGGCTCCTCCTGAACCACCTGATCATCTCCTGTGGGGGGGTGTGAGACAGCAAGGGTGAGCTCACACATGATCATAGCTCAACAAGTTGTGGGGAACCAGTGGACATAAACTCACAAAGGTGTGAGTTCATGTGACGTGTAAGGCTAATCAAAGATAGGGGTTAAAGCTGAGCATTGCTTTTAAGTAGTTGGTCAAAATTTTATTAGCAGTTACTAAGTGTAAGTAAATACCAAACCATAAGTAAAGTAATAGAACAAAATTTATAACAAACCCATGCAATGCAAATGACAAAATTGAATTTAAGTTCCATAATTTAAACATTAGAGAGTCCTGAGCTGCTCATGACCGTGAGCTCGGCTAGTATACCAGTTTTACACTCTGCAGAGGTTGTACCCTTTACCCACAAGTCATGTTACCCATCTGCCAAGGGGTCATGAATCCCATACACCTCTACCTAGGAAGCGCGGCAGGGCAACACTACGAGGCCTTTACAAAGTTCCACTAGCTTCCGAAAACCCGCTACAGTTTATAGGAAGTTCCAATGCAGGGTTCCTGGCTGACCGCCATCGCAGCAAAATCAACCAGGGACCTCCCTACACTGACCACTCCCCTACTGCCCTTGCCCCTTACGGGTAAGGTAGTTTTCCACTAGCTTTCCTAATTAGTCAGCCAAGGGGTCCCATTCCTCCCTTGTGGTGGCACGTGTTACTCAAGTTAAGCTCTATGTTCCAATTAACATTAATGATCTCAACATGAACATAAATAGAATAACAAGAATAATTGGAACATAGATATAATAAATGATTATCCCAAAACCATGTAAAGCAATAGCAAATGTTGGGGACTTGTTCTCAAATGCTAAGAGTTAAGAACAAGGCAACATAAAAAGTGTTAAACACTAAGGTTCTTCGTCCTTTGAAACATTATGCCCCTTCGGGAAATAATGATTTTAGGACGAAGGTCATAAGAGACATACCTTCGTAAATATAATAAGTAATGCCGAAGGATTCATATAAAGCGTGAAATATAAACATCAACATAGAATCATTTCTATTTTATTAACATGGAGAAATAGAAATGATTTCAAATTACAAATGTACCTTCGGTCCTGAGAGAAGGTAAAAAGTACAAGCGTGACGCAAAAGCCAATGCCAAGTCAGCGTGAACAGTACGGGAGTACTGTTCATCTATTTATAGGCGCGGGACGCAGCCCACGTAAAATTACATCCATGTCCATTACATTTGTTAATGGCTTATGGAAATTTGTCAAGGCCCACGCAGTCTTTTCATCTTTAAGTCGGTTCCTCCCTCTGCTGTCGCGACGAAGCTTCCCTGCACACAGCTTCGGCTGCGCTCGTCCTTCGTCTGGTTCAGGTTTCGTCCTGGCCGTGCTTCATATTCATAGTTCTGAGTCCGAAAATACCTGTTCACATAATCCACTTGGAAAACATTGTCAAATCATGTTTTTGAGGACCTTCGGAGGACGAAGGCCCCCAACAGTAGCCCCTCGCAATATTAATTTGTTAATAATGAATTTAGATTGCGATATGGACGAAGGCCTTGAGCCGAAGGTCCGAAAAAACACCTTCCCTTTGCTAGAATAGCAACATTCACTGACAAACGGGGCCTTTCAACTTTCAACGCCCTGGGCGTATAAATAAGATCGCATCGCAAACTCATTTGGTACGCACACTTGCCATCTGCTTCGGCCCACTAAAATTTTTGGCTCTTGTGCACTAAGATTTGCTGGTCTTTTTGATTTTGAAGCTTCGGCCTCGGGAACAATTTTTTAGCGTTTCCGAAGATGTCTGAAGGCAAGAAGATCCCTGCTGAGACGAAGCTGAGTCTCGAGGAGGAGAAGAATCTGGGGTTCCTGATAGCGATGGCAGAGACCAATACAGAGAAAATCACCAAGGAGATTCTCGAAGGTTTGTCCGAAGATACTGGTGACAGCGACAGCTTTGATGTAGAGAGTGGTGGGGAAGAGGCCGAAGATCGTCCATGGCGGCCAAGTCACACGGTTTTCGGGAAAACCACCATCAAGCAGAGCCATATTGATAATATGAGGGGGCGGTATTTCCGAGATATATCTATTGTGAGGGCTGACGCTGGAGAAAAGACTTCTCCCACTCCCGAAGAAGATGAAGTTGTAATCTTCCGAAGCTTTCTCAAGGCTGGGCTTCGATTCCCCCTGAGCAACTTTGTTGTTGAGGTACTGAAAACATTCCAAGTCTATCTTCATCAACTTACTCCTGAAGCTATCATAAGAATGGGGATTTTTGTCTGGGCTGTGAGAAGCCAAGGTTTGGAACCAAACGCTAAAAGCTTCTGCAATATTCACGAATTGTTATATGAAACGAAGCCCTGGGGAAAAGAACAATATCACAACAATTTTGGGTGCTATAGCTTCGGTGCCCGCTCCGGGTCGAGCTACCCTGTGCCGACCTTTCGGAAGAGATGGCCCGGAGCCTGGATGACAGAGTGGTTTTATGTGAAGAATAACTTATCAGCGCAAGAAAATGTTAAGAGTATTATTATGTGCCCCATCTGGCAACGCTTCGGACTTCGAAGGCCGAAGGTTGAAATGGACGAAGCAGCCGAGGAGTGCCAAAGAGCCTTCGGCGTTGTGTGCTCCTTTATTGGAACGAGGGACTTGGTCCAGGAGCACATTGCCTTCAGGGTATGGCCACTTACAGAAAAGTGGGAAATGCCGAAGGAAACCATTAAAGAGTCCGACGAAGGCGGACTAGTTAGACTGAAATACACATTCAAATATGCAGATAAATTTGTTGAACCTGATGATGACTGGCTAAAAAGCATTGAAACATTAAGTGATGAACTACTCGGGGCATATTCGAAGGCCGAAAATACTGCGCTATCAGCAGCCTTCGGAGGCCGAAAGAAGAAAAGGCTCAACCGTGTGTTTGACGCGGTCGGGTTTTTGTACCCTGATTATCAATATCCGGTGTTGGGTCGCAAAAGGAAAAATACTTCTCCTGCGACAGAAGCTACCACGAGTGCCCCAAATGAGCCAGCGCCTCAAAGAAAGAAGATGAAGGTGCTCACCCATCGGACACGCTTTATTGAGCCGGCCACAGTGCCAGAATTCATTGGTGAAGTCCCACTGGCCTCTGAAGCTATCGAACCAGCTTCAGTGCCGAAGATGGAAGAAAAGATTGAAGCGCCTTCAGCGGAAAAATCAGAGAAACCGAAGGTAGACGAGCCAAAAATGTCTGAAATCTTAAGTCCTTCGGTAAATGTTGAAGCAATAAAAAACCAAAAGGGGCCATCGGTGACCCCAAAAAGGAAAAGAATGGTAAACGTACTAGATGTCTTGGAGACAATTAAGTCTTCAAGCACAACTCCAAAAAAGAGTGTTGAAGTTGCTGAAGCTTCTACTGAAGCTTCGTCGCAACAAGCTGAAGCTGGGCCCTCAGAGCCCTACAAGGAGCAACCTTTGGAAGCCGAAGCAATAAAAATATCAGAACCAGTTTTAGTTGAAGAAATGGACAGTGCCATCCCCGAAGCTCCTGCCAGCATATACGATTACATTATACGACACGCTTCGGGGAAAAAACTATCTGCAGAAGAAACTTATGAAGCCAACCATTATGCAAAAGAGCTGAAATATCCGAAGGGGGCAGTGATATTTAATGGGACAAACGAAGATGATTTCCTGTACTGCCTCCCAGACAATAAAGAATTATCCGTGTGCCGGGAAATGGCTAGAAGCATGGGATTCCCGAAGCTCGAAGCTGGGCTAAGCGCCATGACGAAAGAGGATCTTGCAGACAGTCTTGCATATAATAGCTTAAAGGTATGGAAACTAATCGTTTGAAAAAACTTTTTAATGCGTAATTCATTCCTTTATTCTTATATGGATTCTTCTTTTTTTTTATACAGGGCCTAATTCTGAGCAACGCGTTAAGAGCCCAAAAAAGCGCCGAAGATGAAAGCTATGATATTGCGTTTAACAATTTACGCTCCGAAGTTATCAAACTGAGGAACGAAGCTCTGGAAAAAGACAAAATTCTGGTTACTCTAGTAGACAAGATAAAAAAGGACGAAGCTGCTGCAAAGAATCAGGCCGAAGCTCAGAAACACGAGATCAAAGATCTTCAGAAACAACTAGCCCGGGCGAAAGAAGAACGTGTGCTTGAGGAAACAAAACGAGAACTTAGTGATCATATGGTAGATAAGTTGGAGTTAAGGGTTAAGGAGCTTCGTGCCTCTCAAAGAAAATGCTATGTTAAATCTGTAGAATGCGTGAACAAAATTAAAAACAGCTTCGCCAGCGTGGGCGCCTTTTCCAGCGAGGAGAATTTCTCTCGAGGTAATCCCGAAGGTCCACTGGAATGGATTAGTCACGAAGCAGAGGCCTTCGAGGAGATCCTGAGCAGTCGCGGCGACATCTGCGCTTTTTCGGGCGCCAGAGGAATTGCTTCTGTCTTAGAGAAGAAAGGCTGCGGGCATGTAAAATTTTTAGCTCAGTCCGAAGCTGCCTTATCTTCCGAAGACATCAAGGACCCCTCGGCCGAAGCAAGCGTTGTTGGTGGCAAATTTTTTACTGATATCTGGAACAACGGCGGCCGAGGAATGGCACAAGAAATCATCCAAAGGAGCGAAAAAGGCATCCATGATGCTAGGAAAGTGGCAGAAGCTACCGAAAGAAGTACCGAGCCCGAAAAGCAATTAGGTATTAATTAGCCGTTCTTATTGTGTTGTAATTGTTATTTCAAACTTTGCTCACGGTTTGTAATAGTAATGAAGAAATATTCTTTTGCCTTAGAAGCTGCTGAATCGACTGCCGACCCGCACACAAAAGGTGATGATGAAATTAAACAAATGGCCGAAGCTATCATGGACAAAGTTGTTGATCAACTTCTAAATGAAGCCGCCGAAGCAGTATTAAGAGAAGACTAGATGATATTTAGAAAAAACATTTAAATTGCGGTCTATGTAACATTTTGTACATTTGAATGTAATATACAAGTTTCTTTTCACTATTCAGTTCTTTACGATGCATGAAACTTTACATACATACCATTTTTGAGCCTTCGGCGAAAAAACACCTTCCCTTCTTTTCATGCTTCGTAAAGAAAATATTCTCCGTTAAAACTGTTCTGATAAGTCACATCCATGCTTCGTGAAAGCATTCTCCGAAGCTATACAATTTCGATATTGCTCTGACGAAGCTTGTCCATGCTTCGTAAAAATATTCTCCGAAGCTATATTCCGAATTTATACAATTTCGATATTGCTTTCTCAAAGCATTCTTCCGAAGGTCGATACTGTGTACCCTTCTCTTGCAAAATGCAATATGATGTATGATGCTTATGCTATGCAAGATGATGTGATGATGTTATGTTATGCAAATGACCTTTGTTCCGAAGATACACACAAAATTTATTCGTAAGCTCTGCATTCCCTTAAGAACGTCTTTGGAGCTTCTTCGTCTTTTACTTAGACGGTATCAGCGTTGACTTTTCGCTGTAAGCCTCCCTTAGGAGCTTCTTCGTCTTTTACTTAGACGGTATCAGCGTTGACTTTTCGCTGTAAGCTCTGCATTCCTTTAGGAACGACTTTTGAGCAGAAAACTTACACTGCGCTCCCTTTGGAACGGCTTTTTGTGACTTCATGAACTTACTCTGCATTCCTTAGAACGACTTTGTGTTGATCCGAAGGATTTTTAATATTTCGAAGGTCCTCCTTGTTAACACTAAAACTTCAACTTAATCCTGTGGAGAAAATAGGTCTTCCTCGTGGGAGACAGCGAAATTATTACATGAAAACGATCAATGTTTTTTGCTACAAAAAATAGAACTGAATGGAAAAGACTACTATCAAAGGTAGGATATGTGTCAATAAATGTGCTTCGACTCTGGCACAGTGCTGTTGACTGTGCGAGCTTCGGACTGTTCTCTGAAGTCCCTTTGATGTGGAGCATATTGACTCCCTTCTGGCTGTTGACCCTGTTGCAATGGAGGTGGAGGCGGGGGCTGTTGCCAGGAAGCTTGAGGTTGACTTGCCGAAGCTACAGAAGCTGCAGGGTGGTTGTCTATGTATTGTGGGATGTAAGGCGGATGATACGAAGCAGTATGCATGACCTGCTTCGGCTGAACTTGTTGGGATGTAGCTTCGGCTATCTCCTTTTGCTTCTGGATTGTAATACGGCACGTCCTGGTGGTATGGCCCTTGCCTTCTCCACAGAACAAGCAAAACAATTTCCTTGGTTGATCTCCGAATCTTCCGCCGAAGCCCCTGGCGCCTCTGCCTCTCGGAGCTAGTGGCCGGAAGAAAGCTTGTTGTTGCCCCGAAGCCTGTGAGGAGCACTGTGGTCTGCTCTGCTGATTCCCCTTATCATCATTCTGAGTGGAGCTGTGAATGGACCGGACATGCCTCGGGTAGTATCTTGCTCCGAAGCCCCTGGTCATTTCAGAAAATCTGAAGGCCTCCTCCCTTCTTTGGCGAAAGTCATTGTCAGCACGAATGTACTCATCCATCTTTTGGAGCAGTTTCTCCAGGGTCTGAGGCGGCTTTCTAGCAAAGTATTGAGCTGCAGGCCCAGGACGAAGCCCCTTGATCATGGCTTCGATAACAATTTCATTGGGCACCGTTGGTGCCTGCGCCCTCAAACGTAAGAACCTTCGGACATAAGCTTGAAGGTATTCTTCATGATCCTGAATGCACTGGAACAAGGCTTGAGCTGTGACCGGCTTCGTCTGAAATCCTTGAAAGCTGGTTAACAACATATCCTTCAGCTTCTGCTATGAGGTGATTGTCCCTGGTCGAAGGGAGGAATACCAGGTCTGAGCAACATTCCTGACGGCCATGACGAAAGACTTCGCCATGACTGCAGCATTGCCCCCATACGAAGACACTGTTGCTTCGTAGCTCATCAGGAACTACTTCGGGTCTGAGTGGCCGTCGAACATGGGAAGCTGAGGTGGCTTATAGGATGGAGGCCAAGGTGTAGCCTGCAGCTCAGCGGACAAAGGAGAAGCATCATCGAAAACAAAATTTCCCTGATGGAAATTGTCATACCAGTCATCTTCGTTGACGAAGCCCTCCTGATGGAGGTCCTTCTGCTGAGGCCTTCTATTTTGCTCATCATGGGTGAGGTGGCGGACTTCCTCAGAGGCTTCGTCTATCTGCCGTTGCAACTCAGCTAGCCGGGCCATCTTCTCCTTCTTCCTTTGCACCTGTTGATGTAGGATCTCCATATCCCTGATTTCTTGGTCTAGCTCTTCCTCCTGAAGCGTCGGGCTGGCAGCCTTTCTCTTCTGGCTTCGGGCCTCCCGAAGAGAGACGGTCTCCTGGTTGTGGTCCAGCGGTTGCAGTGCTGAAGCCCCAGCCGCTGAAGCTTTCTTCGGTGCCATAGCAAATATCTTCAGCTTCCGAAGATGTTCAAAAGAAAACTCGAAGTGGAAGTGAGTTCACCGGAGGTGGGCGCCAATGTTGGGGACTTGTTCTCAAATGCTAAGAGTTAAGAACAAGGCAACATAAAAAGTGTTAAACACTAAGGTTCTTCGTCCTTTGAAACATTATGCCCCTTCGGGAAATAATGATTTTAGGACGAAGGTCATAAGAGACATACCTTCGTAAATATAATAAGTAATGCCGAAGGATTCATATAAAGCGTGAAATATAAACATCAACATAGAATCATTTCTATTTTATTAACATGGAGAAATAGAAATGATTTCAAATTACAAATGTACCTTCGGTCCTGAGAGAAGGTAAAAAGTACAAGCGTGACGCAAAAGCCAATGCCAAGTCAGCGTGAACAGTACGGGAGTACTGTTCATCTATTTATAGGCGCGGGACGCAGCCCACGTAAAATTACATCCATGTCCATTACATTTGTTAATGGCTTATGGAAATTTGTCAAGGCCCACGCAGTCTTTTCATCTTTAAGTCGGTTCCTCCCTCTGCTGTCGCGACGAAGCTTCCCTGCACACAGCTTCGGCTGCGCTCGTCCTTCGTCTGGTTCAGGTTTCGTCCTGGCCGTGCTTCATATTCATAGTTCTGAGTCCGAAAATACCTGTTCACATAATCCACTTGGAAAACATTGTCAAATCATGTTTTTGAGGACCTTCGGAGGACGAAGGCCCCCAACAGCAAACTACCCAAGTGATTCAGGGGTAAACAAGGTAATGAGATAAACAATCTAGGGTGACCTATTGGGTCTCATCAAAATTAACCTATGCATGAGTATGTGATATTAAAGAACATTATTAGGTAAAAAGTGGTCAAGGGCACAACTTGCCTTCAATGAGCTCCTGCTCAGCTACCTCAACCTGCTGCTCACCAGGATCCTCAGCAACGGGCTCTTCTACTCGCCACAATACAAACAAGCACAGGATATAGGGATAATTAACATTACACCAAGCATGTAAACAAATTACACAGAGGTATTCTACATATTAAAATAAAAACCTAGGAACTGGAATCATAATTTTCTGAGTTATAGATTTCAAGTTATGCATTTTCAAAGGTTTTATGTGCTTTAAATAGGATTAAGTGATAAATAAATTTCCTTACTGTTTTCATGATAAAACAGAGACACTAAGTGCTAGAGAATAAAATTACAAAATTTTAGGAACTGGAATGGATTAATTTGGAGTTAGTATGAATTTTCTATGAATTATTGAAGTTCTAGCAATTATTTTCCTATTAAAAATCTATTTAATAATCATTTTCTCTAGTTTTATAAAGTCCTGGACTAGGCGCAAATTCCTGGAAAACTCAGGGGCCTCGGGATAAGAAACCCGAGACACAGTCAACAGTTACAATGGACCGCGGGTTGATTTCCCGGAAGCCCGAGGGCTCTTTAACAAAAAATGACCCGCGAAGGGGGGTATCATCTAATCTTGGCCGCACGATCCAGATCCTACGCGCCAGATTAGATTGACGCTTTAAGTGAACCGGTACGCGACTGAAGTCGTTCGATCAGCGATCAACGGTTCTGGTTCATTCCCCGAAGAGGTACGCTCAAGATCTAATCAGGACCGTCGGCTGGGATCCAACGATCGGGCGATCGTCTCCCAACCCAGGCTGTCCCGACGGCGGCGTCGCACAGGGGCGCGGCGGCGGACTTCGCCGGAGCTCGCGAAATCCGGTCAATTCGAGCGCCAAACTCCAATTCGCCCGACCCTCGCGAGATTCGAGACGTCCCGAACCCGATTCTCCCCTCAATTTCAATTGTTACTCAACGCAGACCCCAGGTCCACGGTGCTTCGCGACATAGGGCGGCCGACGGTGCTCCGGTGTGAAATTCCGGGGGCACACGCCGAGGTTTCCACGCTACGCTACTCCTACTACCTTCTAACAACTCCAAAGAAGAGGTCGGTGCATACCTTGATGTTCCGGCTGACGCAGAGGCTCGATCCCACGGCGAAGGGCGGATTCACGGCGGCGTAGCGGACACGGTGAGAAATTCCGGAGTCCCGGAGTACAATCCGCCCAAGGCGAGGCTTCGCGCACCCTCCCCAACACCCAATGCTTTTCACTGTCGGGTTCACCGGCTGATTTTGGTGGTCGGGTAAGGCTTCTCTTCACGGCGGAGCTCTCCCCTCCGCTTCCGATAATGGTGGCTAAGGTCTGGTCCTGGCGACGAGTTTTGGATGCGGGGGCCGAGTCAGAAGGGAGTCGGCCATATAGCGCAGAGACGCGGGGGATTCGCAGGGTTAGTTCGCCGGCGACATCACCGCGCGGAGCTTTCGGCGAGGTTGTTGTGACTGCGTGTGGAGGAATGCTGACAATTGGGTCCCACACGTAAGTGAGGCGCGGGTCAGCGGAACGTGGGCCCCAGTGGCAGTGGCAAGCGAGAGTGGGCGACGCGCGCGCGTGAAGGAGCGAATGTGGGCCGCGCGGTATGAAGAAAACTGGGGTGGGCTGAATGGGTTGGCTGCCGGCCAGGTAAGGTTTTCTCTTTTTCTTTTTTTCTTATTTCTGTTTTCTTTCCTTCTTTTGTCTTTAGAATCCAAATTTGAATTTAAATATTGTTATGAGGTTCACCATTGATCAAAATGTTCAACTTCATTTCACTAGTGTATGGATAATATATCTTTATATACTTATTTTCATCCACAAAATTTTCTTTCTTCTCTTTCTCAAATTCTTGAATTCCTTTAGACCTTAAATTCCTATTTGGGAGTTTAATATATTCCTTTTCACATTATTTTATGTTACCACAAAATGCACAAAATAAAATCCGGCATGATGCATAATTTAGTGGTATATCTTTTTATCATTTATTTGTTGTTTGAATATGGTATTCACATGTGATGATAAGTAAATTCTACACACACAAAGATTATGGGAAAATGACTTTTCTCCCCTTTTATTATATATTACAAAGTGAGTATTACATCCGCCATTGGTTTTCAATTGGTAACTTTGAGGCTACATTTGGGATTATTTACATGTCTTCTCCAACATTTGGTTAGATTATATTTCATATCTTATACTTCCATGTTGCTATACATGGATAAGTGGTTAAATCATATTCTGTTACCTATGCATTAGGGAAGTTGGTCTAATCAAATCATGTATTGCACCTCTATTTTCACATGCTTTTTCCTAAGTAGAAGATCTCTGTCAAGGGGAGTATTTCTTCGTCTCTAAAAAGGGGGAGAAAAATTCTTTCATAGGGAAATCACTCGCTTAGGGGGAGTAATCCTTTAGTGCTTCAATTGGCATTATTTGTCAAATCCTTTATGAGGGCAAGTCTTATTTGCTTCCTACATGTCTTTAATGTCTTCCTTTTCGATGGTTGATGCCAAAGGGGGAGAAGTTTAGGGACCAAAGCATTGAAAACTGTATCAAACACCAAACACCACAATTTAAAATTTTTATTTCTTCAAGTGGTTTTGGTTCTTTGGTCTAAAATAGGAAGTAAGTGAATTATGGAGTTAGGGGGAGGCTTAAGTCCATAATATCATTAAGTGGGGACAAACATGCATCCTAGCAAGTAGATTGCATATTTTCATTCAAATGTTTGTTATATTTGCTTGCTTTGGTTGTGTTGTCATAAATCACCAAAAAGGGGGAGATTGTAAGGAAAATGGACCCCGGACCATTTGGCTTAATAGATTTTGGTGTTTGATGATCAACATAACCTGTGGACTAATATGTTTGCTAGTGTTTGAGTTTGTAGTTCACAAGATGCTAAAGTAACTTGGACCAAGACATTGAGGAAAGCAACACCTCAAAAGAAGACATTATGAAGATCAAGTGGAGTCCAAGAGAAGAAACATGTGTTGTGTGCGGAATGTCTGTGCGAGGAGCACTAGACTCTCCGGTGGCACACCTGACTGTCTGATGCGACACGCCGAAATGTCCGGTGCACCAGGAACAGTAGCACTAACGGCTAGTTCCAGGTGGCACTATGGAGAGAAGACCACCGGACTATCCGGTGTGACCTCCAGAATGTCCGATGTGAAAAGCCTGCGCCAACGGTCGTCTGCGGTGTGAGAAGCAACGGCTAGGCACACCGGACAGTGAACAGTGCGCTGTCCGGTGCACCACCGAACTGTCCGGTGTGATGCAGAGAGCAGCAGCTTTTCTCCAATTGCTAGATTTATGTTGGGGGCTATAAATACACCCCCAACCGGCCATTTCCTAGTGTGGGAGCCAAAGAGGCATACCAAGGCATATAGTGGACATTTCCAAGTGCTCTTACACCCAAGTGCTTAATAGAATCACTCGATGATTAGTGTAGGTACTTTGCGAAGTGCTTAAGTTAGTTAGACCGCTCTAGCGCTTGCTCTAGGTGAATCCTAGTTAGTTGAGTGAGTTTAGGTAAACCACACAACCCCTCGGCTCTTGCGTCAGCCGTTGTAATTGTACCGAGAGGGGCGAGAGTCTTGCGAGACCGTGACAACCGTGTTTGTGTCACGGCCGCCACCGTGTACTGGAGGGAACGAGGCCCGTGGCATTTCGGTCGGAAGCTCGATAGTGGAGACGATGGGGAGCGTCCGAGAGGAGCCAGAAGCAGAGCACCACTTGCGCGTGGAGAAGGCCCGCGACTCTCTACGGAGTTACTCGACCAAGGTGTTTGGCCCTCACGTGGGCTTCCCTTTGCATACGGGCACCAACGAGGATTAGTCGGGACCTTGCATGGTTCCGGATACCTCGGTAAAAATACCGATGTCATCCACAAGGGTTTGCATCTCTACCTTGCTCTTTAACTTTCGCATTTATATTAAGCATTTAAGTTTCAATCTTGTCTTTTATACTTATATAGTGTAGATTGAAACTTAGCCATTGTGGTAGAGATAGCAACCCTTAGACAAAACCTAGATTGCACATTATAGTTTGATTATTTGCATAGGTTTTGCTCTAGGGATTTATTTGTGGCCTAGTTTAGTGAAAGTTTTAGAAGTCATAATTCACCCCCCCCCTTAGGCGTCACCCGTTTCCTACAAACTATTGCGAAAAAAGTGTCAGAGCTCGAAGCTTCAAATGCTGAAAAAGACAAGTGAATTGAGTCGCTCGAAGACGAACTAAAGCAAGCAAAAGAGGAATATGAAGCGGTGGATTCTTAGCAAAACTCGTGCTTACAAAAGCGTTCTCTCAGCTCAAGAAGACTACTGTGCATGGATAGGTGCTCTAAGAACCGCTTCTATTCTATTGAAGGCTAGGTGCAATCATGTGAAAACTTGCACTGATCTAGACTTTAGGGTTTCTACAGACATCGTCCGAAGGTAGAATGTCGAGGCTTTGGAATGGTCTAAAAAATTCTCATCTGATATATGGAATAGAGGTGGAAAGGAAATCAACATTGAAGAATCAATGAAGAATAGGGAGAAGGTTTGTATTTGGTTACCTTCGTCTTACTTGTGTGAAGCATACACACATTGTAACTTTCAAACTTTTTGTAGGCCCGACAAATAGCTAAAAAATATGGAAACATTAGAAAGAATCTGCAAGGCAAGAAAGGCGAAGGTACTTATCCTTTTTTGCATCTGCTAGATTTTCATTGTGTTCTTGTTTTGACAATTGTCTTCTAACTTTTGCTGAGAAGTTTCTACTTCACAGGTGATCATTGAAGTAAAGCATACTGAAGTCGAAGCAGTAGCTGCCAGGGCTACAAAGGAGGGTGTAGATGGTGTTGCTCTTAAAATCTGTGAGCAGATCTATGATGAGACGATGCAGGGCCACAAAGAAATTTGAAGAAACGATGTGGGGAACAATGATTCATTATTATAATATTTTGTTAGTACAAAGTGTTCAAACACTCGAAACTTTTCTAATGACTTGTGATATATTCATACCTTTTCTACTTCATTTTTACTACATTACTTTTCTTTTGTGATGTGTGAAAGTTTACTTAACACGTGTTTTTGAGCCAAAGGCGAAAACACCATCCCTTCTTTTCACACATTACAAAGGAATGCTTCTTTGTAGAGATAGCTTCGGAGTAAACTAAATTTATGCCTTCACTCCCTTAGGAGTGAGTTTGGTGTTTTTTCATCGTTACTTGGGTTAATATGTCGTAGCTATGCATTCCCTTAGGAATGAGTTTGGAGCTTTTTCACCATTACTTAGGTGAATGAATCGTAGCTCTGCATTCCCTTAGGAATGACTTCGGAGCTTTTTCCCCGTTATTAAGGTGAATGAATCGTAGCTCTGCATTCCCTTAGGAACGACTTCAGAGCTTTTTCACCGTTACTTAGGTGAATTAATCGTGGCATCATTGCACTCGAAGGTGCCAACTGACTTTATTACATTTAATTGCAGCATATAAAAAAAGTTTTGCAAGTAAATGGGAATGCAGAATAGCTCCTCCTTAGTAGCTTCGGGTCTTCTTTATTCAACCCCTTAGGGTCTTTAGTATATATGCTTCGTCTCCAGGACCACATTGTTGGCAGTATGAGTTTCGGATCCCTCCCTTCTATACCTTTGCTGCAAATCTTGCATTGGGAACTTGGGATGACCAGCAAGAACTGGGTCATAAGGAGGTGGCCTGGGGACAAAAGAGGTAGATGGAGTCCATGTGCTTATCACTGGATTGCTTAAAGCATTTGACGCTGAAGGTAAATGCAGCCTCGGCTCCTATGACTGGGCTTGAACATACTTTTGAACATATGGTTAACTGTACAAAGATGTACTGAACACTTCCTTCGACTGGGAAGGTTGAGCTAGTGACGAAGCAAGTTTTTTCTGCTTATTGATTGTATGGTGGAAAGTTCTTGTTGTGTGGCCCTTGTCTTCACCACAAAACAAACAAAATAGCTTCCTTGGAGGCGCATTAAACCTGTCGCCGAAGCTTCAGCCACCCCTTCCCCCTCTCGGAGCAGGCGAGCGAAATGTGTTGTGGGAAGGCTGCTGCTGAGAGCTTGTTTGGTTCTAACTTGACCGCCCTGATATTGAGCTATATTTCTTCACCTTGGACCGGGTTGTGAATGCTTCATACAAGCCTTAGGTTGAATCTTCCTCCAAAACCCCTAGCGACTTTGGTGTATATGTGGAGTTCCTCCCTTCTTTGGCGAAAGTCATTGTCGGCTCTTATGTATTCATCCATTCTATAGTAATTTCTCCAGAGAGTGTGGGGGCTTCCTTACAAAGTATTGGACAATTGGTCCTGGCCTAACTCCCTTGACCATGGCTTCTATAACAATGTCATCTTGCACTGCTGGTGCTTGAGCTTGAAGACGAAGGAACCTTCGGACAAATGACTGAAGGTGTTCGTCTAGATCCTAGGTACATTGGAGCAGAGCTTGGGCAGTAATGGGCTTCGACTGGAAACCTTAGAGGCTGGTGAGAAGCATTTCCTTGAGCTTCGGGTATGAAGTGACAGTCCTTGGCTGAAGAGATGAGTACCAAGTCTAGGCCACATTTCTAACCGCCATGACTACTAAGTTTCCACCATATGAGGATATGGTAGCTTCGTAGTTCATTAGGAATTGCTTCTGGTGAGATAAGCCATCATACATAGGCAATGTAGGTGGCCTGTACAAAGGTGGCTAGGGTGTGGCTTGCAGCTCTGGTGTAAGTGGTGAAGCTTCGTCATAAAGTTGAACTCTTCCTGACGAAAGTTGTCATGTTCATGGTTCTTGTTGAACTGGTTGTCGTGCATTTCAATGTTGCACATCTCCTTGGCTGCTTCGTTAGTCTTCTTCTGGAGCTCAGAGAGACAAAGCATTTTCCCAATGTGCTTCTCGATTTGTTGATGGATTACTTCGAGGTTGTTGATTTCCTCATCAAGCTCCTCTTCTCATGGCTCTGAGCTATTGGCCTTCCTCTTTTGGTTCCTTGCCACCCTGATGAGAGCTTCATCTCCTTGATTGGGGTCTAGAGTCCTGAGGATGGAGCCTAGTGTCGTAACTTCTTTCGGTGGCATGGTGTGGATTGATGTGGTCGTGGAATCACCGACGGTGGGCGCCAATGTTGGTTACTTGATTTCAATCCCCTGAAGGTATCAAAAATCAAGGCAACACAAGTTAAATATGTCGGCCTTCGTCCTTGATAAAACACTTCTTTGAAGTGTTATCGTGAAGGACGAAGGTCTGCAAAAGGAAGTGTGAATGAAACGATATAAGATGAAATGACAAAGTAGAGCACAGTATGAAACTCATCTCATATGCCTTAGCATTTATATTCCATCTTCCTTTATATCAAATGAGTTTACAAGCATATCTTTGGCTCCTTAACACAAGGTGGCATGAAGGTTCTTCAAAGGCTAAGCAATGCGAAGCTATGGCCCTCGAAAATGGCACCTTATGCAGGTCATTATTCACCTATTTATAGGGAAGTTAAACAGCTTCGTAGAAAATTACATACATGCCCATGGTGATTATACACATGATTTACAAATGACACAGGGGCAATGTTGTCTTTTCCCTTTCGTAAGTCTTGGACTTCTTCTCTTTCGCTGGCTTGCGTTTGAAGCTTTTCTCCTTTGCCGAAGCTACAGACTTCGGCTTGCACCTTCACTACTTGCGCGTACAAGCGAAACTTCTTTATATGTTGCTTCGATCAAAGGCCAGCTTCATCCATCGTGTACCTGAAACACACTTGTTTATGCCGAAGTGAAGGTTAAATGAGGACCTTTGGCAGAATAGGCCCCCAACACATTGGGTATTCCCTAGGGTTTCAATCATTGGTTACACGGATCGCGCTACGCTCTACACCTAATTCAATCGAGGAGGGATTCAACAGCGTACATAGGGTTTTCGATCGTTTCACCACAGGTATGTTTATCGATCATCCTTTTCAACAAATTGCCTAAGTTTTTTAAAAAAATTCTAAGCGCATGGATGTTTCAAACACATGTGCTTTCAATCGAACAAGATTTTTTGTAGCATTTTCTGTTCGGTACATTAGTGAGTTGTTCGTGACACGTTTTTTTATTACATATAATGTTGAGTATTTTTATTTTTTTACAGCATTCGGTTACTGCTTAACATCAGTAACAATAGCAAATCTGAGTAACAACAACAAATCTGGTTTCAGTAATAACCAGGCCAATCAGTAATAATGTTCAGGAGTCAACAAGCAAATTGCCCCTCATTCACTATATTTTGGTTTTTATATAGTATTTTCATATTTGTGTAAGGCTGTCTCCAGCAACGTACTCTAAATTTCATCCTCTAAAGGAATATTCTCTGTCCTTTACAGTTCTCTCTAAAAGATTCCATCCTCTATATTTTCATCATCTCCAGCAACGTTCTCTAAACTCGATCCTCTATATCTAAAGTGGTACCATCTTTTATATATATATATATATATATATATATATATATATATATATATATATATATATATATATTACCGATCGCTTCAAAAACCCATCGTTTATTTTCTATCCTTCTCTCGGCCATTTCATCGAACATATGCATGGCAGAGCCGTAGAGCTACTGTTGGCTCTCTCTCCCACCTTCGCGCAGCTTCTCTCCATCTGGGCACAAGCAACCAAAGCCACGCGAACACCATGGCCAGCACGGTGGCCTCTGCGTCGGTTGGGACGAGCTCTGCAATCACACATTCACCGGCGTCGGCAACAAGTTGGTCCTCGCCGGCAGTGGTACGGTACATGGGTGTGGGAATGAATGGAGGAGACGGCACGCGAACAGTGTTTAGCGAGTGGTCGTACGTCCGGCAGATTTAGCGTCTCGGAGGCAGCCGCTAAATTTTAGCGTATGGTTTAGGGTCTCTTGCTGGAGGCGTAAAGAACGTTTCCATCCGCTAAATTTGGCGGACAGGACGGTTTAGCGTCCCTTGTTGGAGACAGTCTAAGTTCTTTGTCTGTTTGTATATAGTGGCAGCAATAAATTCAGAATATTTTGTAATAAACATGGCCTTATGTGATTTTCTATTTTTACATATATTATTGACCTTTTTTATTTTTTACAACTGTAATTATTAATTAGTAATACTTCGGTTATTGCCATTAGTAATATATGTATATAGATCTTTTCACATTGTGTGCCTTGAATATTTCGTTTTGTTACTGTCATAGAGAATGTTTACATACATTGACCGTGTGGATTCGGGATTTTTTTTTCATTTGCCTGTTATTTTGATCATAAGTATTTGACTATATGGTGGAGGAGAATAGCCCTATGTAATTAGCGCATACGATCAGTAACACTTTTTCAGTTATAATGGTGATTGGTCATTTATAACTATTTGATCAGTAACATTTGATTTATTATTATATAGAACAATCAATAATCATTGGTAGTCAGTAATATATATATATATATATATATATATATATATATATATATATATATGTTGGGGACTTGTTCTCAACTGCTACGAATTAAGAACAAGGCAACACAGAAAAAGGTTAATGGTAAATATTCTTCGTCCTTCGAAGCGTTATTTCCCTTAGGATATAACGATCTTCAGACGAAGGTCATGAAGGACATACCTTCATGATTATAATTTATACCGATAAAAGGAGAAGCATATGAAACATGAGAGAATAACGTGAATAATCATATAACATTAATATGTGCCTTTTATTATATAATCATGAAAGAATAAGAGCAATAGTGAATTACATTTGTACCTTCGGCTTGGCAAAAGACAAAGATACAAGCGTGATGCAAGAGCGTGTACCAGTCAGCGTGAACAGTACGGGGGTACTGTTCATCTATTTATAGACACAGGATACAGCCTGTGAAAAATTACAATTATGCCCCTCATAAAAGTTTACAACACTGACTCAGACCTTTATGGATTGAAAGATCATTCTATCTTTAAGTCGGTTTGTAATACCGAAGCTTCATGAAGGGGAACCTTCGGTCATCTCTTGCGGACAGCTTCCGCCGAAGCTGCTTCTTTCTACGGGACCTTCGGCGTGACGGAGCATGGCCCCCAACAGTAGCCCCTTTCGCGGCGCTAGATCGTTTTTCGTAACGAGCTTGATCCGTGAAAAAAGTCTCTTAAGCTTCGGAAAGCCGAAGGTCCAAAAAACACCTTCCCTGAGCTCGTTGTCAAGAAACGATTCAGTTTCCGAGCGCGTGGCAGTCCCACCTTGTAGAGTTACTGTTTGGTCTCTGCGGTCCACCGCACAGCGAGTGCAGGCGACTGTCCGCCTGGTGTAAAAATCCTGGCGTTTCGCCTTCTTACCTGCAGCACTATATAAACAGACGGGTAGGTGTGAAGTTACCACAGCATTCATTGCTATTTGTACTGTTTTGCTGCCAAAATTTTTAACCATAGCCGAAGCTTGACTCTCGGAATCGAACGAAGCTCCAACTTGAAGTCTGCTTCGTCAGAAGGAAAGACTTCGGAAGGAAAAAGTATTCAATTTCCACAAACTCAGAATTAAATGGCCAGAGTGCGGTCTACCGCTAGGGTTGAGCGTGAGGGGGCGAAGTTGAAGGTTCGGAGACTGTTCCCATCTCCGAAGCAATGCAACGATCCGGACTAGTAACTTCGGAAGGAACCCCCACTGTTGAAGCAGAACAAGCAACTGCCGAAGCAGAAGAAGAGAACATTGAAGAAACTGATCCCGAAGATGATTATCGCATTGCCATGCCCAGTAAGCCCAGCCACTTGGACTTCGGAAAGTCGACCGTTTCGAAGGCTGATCTCTCCAAGATGGTAAAGTCAGGTTATTTCAGTGAGAATCAAAAGAAGCTACTTCGCTTCGGGGGGGAAGAAACTACCCCGAAGCCAGAAAAGGATGAAATAGTCATTTTCAAAAGCTTTCTAAAGGCTGGGTTGAGATTCCCCCTTCATAGGATTATTGCAGATGTATTGAAGAAGTTTGGTATCTACTTTCATCAGTTGACTCCTAACGCTATCGTCAGGCTTAGTGTTTATATCTGGGCCCTCCGAAGTCAGGCGGTGGAGCCGTTTGCCGACAGCTTTTGTCGAGTTCATGAGCTGCATTACCAGACGAAGGCTAGAAAAGATGGATTACATGATAACTTTGGTTGCTACAATTTTGCCTATCGGAAAACCACAAAGTTTCCTGTAATCAGTTACCGAAGCAAATGGCCGGCAGGCTGGAAATCAGAATGGTTTTATGTGAAAGTTGACGAAGACCAAGAGAAGCTGGTACAAAGCCCTTTTGAATTGATCTTCGGAGAAACAAGACCACGATGCCAAATGTCATTAGAAGGTTCCACTTGGGCTGCACTGGCTGAGTTTAAAATTATTTCAGAGCATATCAGTACTAGGGACCTAGTTCAAGAGTTCTTGGCCTTCAGGGTTTTTCCTACTTTAAAAGAATGGGAAATGCCGAAGCTAGAGGGGGAGAAGAAAGAAGGGGAACTTGTGCGGTTACCTTACTATTACAAGTTTAAGAAATACTTTAAAAAGCCTTGCCAAGAATGGCTGGACACAGTTGAAATAATGTGCAATGAAATTCTTGGGAATTACTCCAAAAAAGAAGATCAATTGATGACTGCGGCCTTCGGCACCCGTCCGAAGCGAAGGCTGAATCGAGTGCTGGACGCCCTGGGTTTTGAATACCCTGACTACGAAAATCTGAATAAAGGTGCCGAAGGTCGGAAAAGGAAAAGAGGAGCCGAAGCTTTAAATGAAGATGAGGAAGAACCACCAAAAAAGAAGAATGTTCCGAAGAAGAAAATATCATCTCCGAAGCGAAAAGTATCTGACGAAGAGGAGACTCCCGCATCACGCTCTGCCACTATCGTGGAAGAGATTTTAAAGGTAATGACTGAATCCCTGCCTGCGAAGCTAAGTCCATTGGGGCCTCAACTGACAAAGTTTTTTCAGAAGGAAAAGGAGCCCGAAAAAACGAAGAAAACAACTAAAACAAAGAGACAAAGAATCATAGCAGTGACAGAAGTCATTGACAAGACACCACCGAGAGCTTCAGCTCAAAAGATACCAGCGGCTGAAGAAATAACAAATATTGAAATCCCACCTTCGGAGGTCGCAGCTGCCGAAGCTACCTCACCTGAAGGTTTGCACTTGGAAAGCACAATTGAACATATCGACAAAATACTGCTAGACATGGCCACAGAAGAAGCTGCTGCTGCCGCCGAAGAGGCCATGGCCGCAGTGTCTGGGAAAGGAAAGGAAACTGTTGACGAAGCTTCAGAGGACGAAGCCTTCATGTTCCAAAATTTAGTTGGAGAAGAATTATCAAAAACCGAAATAGAAGAGCTTAAAGAGTATGCCAAATCTTGCGGATATAAACCAGGAGCACTCCTCTTCGGGGGTATTGATGATGAAAAATTAGACTGCATTCGGGATCAAACTGGAGCTAAGGTCATCGGTACTCTATCAAAGAGTATCGGTTTTCCGAAGCTGGAAATGGACATTAGCCGCTACCGACGACAACATATCGTTGGTAGTTTATTTTATTCCAATTTCAAGGTGAACTACTATTCCCTTGACTTTTATTGTTTTCAACAATGTAGACCTGTCTTAACAAAGGTTGTTTACGTGCAGAGTATGCTGCTGAGCAAGGCTTTGAAAATGCATCAAGATCTGGAAGACAAAAAGCACGAGGTTATAATTGAAAATTTAGAGAGCAAAATAAAAGAGCAATTAGCTACTATTGAAAAGAAGAACTTTGAGCTTCAGGCAACTGAAGGCTTATTGGCAGAAGCCGAAGCTAAAATAGCGGAATTGAATACGAAGCTTCTCTGCCAATCTGAACAGTTTGAACAAGAAAAGCAAGAACTAAATGCGAAACTTGAAGCCGAAGTCCAAGAAAATTCAGTTTTGAAAAAATTATTGGCAAGCCTTCAAGATAAATGTTTGGAATTTAGCAACAAATGTATTGAACGACTGAGAAAAATCTTCCACTCAGTTGGAGCTAGCAGTGAGAAATTCACCCCGTCAGCTGAAGATTTACCAAAGACCTTCGAACATATTGAAGGTGAAATTGATGAGCTTGACGAAGTTATAGCCGGGCACGGTGACTTCTGTGCCTGGGTAGCTTCTCGGGGCACTGCTGCTGCCTTCTTAAAAGCTGGCTGTGATCATGGAAAAATTGTCAATAGGCCCAATTTCACTCTATCACCAACAATTTTAGATGATATTCCTGACCTCGCCCGAAGCATTTCTAACAGATTTGTAAAGATGATATGGACAAAAGGCGGGCGAGAAAAAGCTGGAGACGAAGCTCGGAGTCATCTTGGACCAGTAAGAAGTCATATCTTGTGCTTACCTTTCCTTCAATCTTGGTTTTGACCCACAACAACTTAATTCATGTAGGATGACGAAGCTGAAGCTGATGCCTGAAGAATACGCAGCCGAAGCTGAAGCCCAGTGAAGACCAGTAGGAGTAGACTGTAGAAAAAACTCAAAAGACTTTTGTAATATCTTTTGTAAATACAGCTAAACTGTTCTTAATGAACTTTGTTCATACCTTATAATATATTCTTACCCCTCCATCAATGTATAAAGCGCATTGATGTGGACGAAATTAGTATTTTGAGCCGAAGGCGAAAAAAACACCTTCCCTTCTTTTCGTACACAGCGAAGCATAAAAAACAACATTGCCCTTTCTTCCGAAGCTCTCCTTTTTGTACGCGAAGAAGCTCTTCTCTTATGCCGAAGCAACCACTTATGCCATGATGATGATTATCCTATATATGCCTGGATGAATGTTTATGAATGCAAATGCTATGATGTAATGTGATGTGCAAATGGATGTCCAAACACATATCCGAAGCCGTACCCTCAGCCATTATTTCCTTAGAAACAATCACACATCAGCTCTGCATTCCCTTAGGAACGACTTTGGAGCTTCTTCGCCTTTTTCTTTCGGTGGAATCAGCGTTGACTTTTCGCTATAAGCTCTGCATTCCCTTAGGAACGACTTTGGAGCTTCTTCGCCTTTTACTTTCGGTGGAATCAGCGTTAACTTTTCGCTGTAAGCTCTGCATTCCCTTAGGAACGACTTTGGAGCTTCTTCGCCTTTTACTTTCGGCGGAATCAGCATTGACTTTTCGCTGTAAGCTCTGCATTCCCTTAGGAACGACTTTGGAGCTTCTTCGCCTTTTCAGTTTTCGGCACTCAATGGTGCGTTCTCAGCTTTTACATTTACATTCCTTGGGGGATTTTGCTCTTATAGAACTAAAAAAGGAAATTACATATGATGGCCCCATTAAAAACCTTTCTCCCCCTTTAGAAAGGAAAAGGGTGCCATGAAAAAGAAAAGAAAAGACATAAAAAGTTACATCAAGTTACACATAATATCGCCGAAGCTCATCCGCATTCCAAGATCTTGGAATATCGTTGCCGTCCATGTCCTTCAATCTGTATGAACCAGGTCTTGACGAAGATGCTACTAAGAAAGGTCCCTCCCATTTCAACTGTAACTTTCCCACTGTGTCTGGGTTGGCCACTCTCCGAAGCACCAAGTGTCCCGGCTCAATATTCTTTAGCCGAACTTTTCTATCTCGCCATTTGACTGTTTCGGCTTGGTATTTATTGATATTCTCCACAGCTTGAAGCCTGATCCCTTCTAAAGCATCTTTTTCCACAAAACAAGCATCTTCAGGACCTGATTCTGTCGAAGCTACTACTCTTATTGATCCAGTTTTAGCTTCTTCCGGAGTTATTGCTTCGTCACCGAATAATAACTTGAATGGAGTAAAGCCTGTAGACCTTGATGTTGTTGTATTCTGGCTCCACACCACATTAGTTAACTGATCTGGCCACTTTCCCCTGGGTTGATTGAAGATTAACTTCATTATTCCTGTCATTATAATGCCGTTGGCTCTTTCAACGAGCCCATTTGACTCCGGATGCCTGACTGATGCAAAATGGATCTTCGTACCAATTTTATCACAGAAATTTCTGAAAGCTTCGGAGTCGAATTGTGTTCCATTATCTACAGTGATGGCCTTCGGTACCCCGAAACGACAAACAATGTTCTGCCAGAAAAACTTTTGGACAGTGGCCGAAGTTATTGTGGCTAGTGGCTTTGCCTCAATCCATTTAGAAAAATACTCCACAGCCACTATAACATATCTTAAATTCCCTTGAGCCGGTGGTAATGGACCTAACAAGTCAAGGCCCCACCTTTGCAATGGCCAGATGGGTTGTATGAGCTGTGTTAAAGACGAAGGTTGTTTCTGATCTCTTGCACATTTCTGACAGCCTTCGCACTTTTGAACTAATTCCGCTGCATCCGAAGCTGCCTTCGGCCAATAAAACCCTTGGCGAAAAACTTTTCCAAGTAACGGCCTAGATCCAATGTGAGATCCACATAGGCCTGCATGTATTTCTTTCATCAACTCTATACCTTCGGTTCTAGATAAACACTTGAGTAGCGGAGCGCAAACTCCATGCTTGTACAACTCCCCTTCTATCATGACATATGGACGAGCTCTTGCCTCTATCCTCCTGTTATAAGCTTCGTCATCTGAAAGGAACTTACCCTGAAGGTAAGAGATGATCTCAGTTCTCCAATCTTCGCTATAAACAGGAGATATGTTGAGGACTGCTCTTTCAAGGAGTTCCACTGAAGGTGCCTTTATTGTTTCGAAAAACACATCCGAAGGTAAAGGCAGCCCCTGTGCTGCTGACTTAGCTAGCAAATCAGCATGCTCATTTTGTCCTCGAGGGATATTTTTGACAGAAAATCCTTCGAAGGAAGCTTCGATTCTTCGGACCGTGTCTAGATATTTTTCAAGCTTCGGATCTTTAGCCTTGCAACTCTTGTCGATATGACCCGAAACAACCTGGGAACCAGTTTTAAGGATCGCCCTTCTGATTCCCATTGCTTTTAATTTCCGAAGGCCCAGGAGCAGGGCTTCGTACTCAGTAATATTGTTTGTACAGCTAAAATCAAGTCTTGCCGCATAACAAGTTTTAACTTTGGATGGTGAGACCAACACAGCGGCTGCTCCTGCTCCGAAGGTTCCCCAAGACCCATCGCAAAACACTGTCCA
This sequence comes from Zea luxurians, assembly GCA_029449295.1. Lineage (NCBI taxonomy): Eukaryota > Viridiplantae > Streptophyta > Magnoliopsida > Poales > Poaceae > Zea > Zea luxurians. The sequence goes on along the minus strand of JAOPSE010000022.1, from coordinate 41,131,760 downwards.
CACTTCGGCATCTTTATTTGTTTCTTCATCTTGAGCCCCTGGCGTCCAATCGGCAATGAAATCTGCCAACGCTTGAGACTGGATCGAGGATCTATGCACATAATCAATGCAAAATTCATTGAGCTTTGCAGCCCATTTTCCAATCCGTCCAGTAGCTTCTCTATTTCTCATAATATCCTTCAACGGTTGCGAAGAAGGAACAATAATATTATATGCTTGAAAATAATGTCGAAGTTTCCTGGATGCCATCAAAACAGCATATAATACCTTCTCCAATTCTGTATAGTTTTTCTTTGACACACTAAGGACTTCAGATACAAAATACACTGGAACCTGCTTCTTGACTTGGCCATCGAGCTTCTCCTGGACAAGTGCTGCACTTACTGCTGAGTGCGAAGCTGCCACGTACAACAACAAAGGAGCCCCTGGCGTTGGTGGAGTTAATGTTGTTAAATCTATCAAATATTGCTTCAGTTCTTCAAAGGCTTTTTGTTGATTTGATCCCCATTGAAAGACTTCGGCTGATTTCAGCACTTCGAAGAATGGTAAATTTCTTTCTGCTGATCTGGATATGAATCTATTGAGAGATGCCAGCCTCCCTGCCAATCTTTGGGCCCCCTTTTTTGTAGTTGGTGGCTCCATTCGAAGTATAGCTTCAATTTTACTTGGATTAGCTTCAATTCCCTTTGTTGAAACCAAGCATCCAAGAAATTTCCCCTTCTTTACTCCGAAGACACATTTTTCTAGATTCAGCTTTAAGCCAGCTTGTCTGAAACTGGCGAAGGTCTCCTGCAAATCAGCAATATGATTTTCCTGTTTCGTGCTTTTTACAATGATGTCATCAACATAAGTTAGCACATTTCTGCCTATCTGAGACTGGAGGACCTTCGCAGTCATTCTGCTGAAACTTCCTCCAGCGTTTTTGAGCCCCTCAGGCATCCGAAGATAGCAATATGTGCCACTTGGGGTTATGAAGCTAGTCTTCGGCTCATCTTCCTTCTTCATCCAGATTTGGTGATAGCCTGAGTAACAGTCTAGCAGACTCATAAGCTCTGAAGAAGCTGCTGCATCAACTAAAGAGTCTATCCTTGGCAATGGGAATTCGTCCTTCGGACAAGCCTTGTTGAGATCTGTAAAATCGATACACATTCTCCACTTGCCGTTGGCCTTCTTTACCATAACAGTGTTAGCTAGCCATTCTGGGTACTTTACTTCTCTGATAACTCCTGCACTGAGGAGTCTTTTTACTTCATTACGAGCACCTTCGGCCTTATCATCAGACATTTTCCGAAGTCTCTGCTTTCTGGGTCTGAAGGATGGGTCAACATTGAGCGAGTGTTCAATAACATCCCGATTTACTCCGCAGAGGTCATTAGCTGACCATGCAAAAACATCTTTGTTGTTGAACAAAAACCTTATCAAGGTTTTCTCCTGGTCTTCGGATAATTGAGAGCCCAACAGCACCTTCTGCTCTGCTATGTCCTCACATAAGAGCATGGGCTTCGGCTGATCTGCTGAAGCTGCTTTCTCCCTTCTGAATTTGTACTGTTCACAAGCTTCAGCTCCATCTATGTTATGGATTGCTTTGGAGTCAGTCCAGCTTCCTTCGGCCCTTCTGGCAGCTTCCTGACTTCCATGAATAGCGATGGGTCCTTGATCCGAAGGTATCTTCATGCAAAGATAGGCAGGATGAAGGATTGCTTCGAAAGCATTGAGGGTGCCACGACCAATAATTGCGTTGTAAGGGTATTCCATGTCAACAATGTCAAACACAACTTGCTCAGTTCTAGTGTTGTTGATGAACCCGAAGGTCACTGACATGGTGATCTTGCCCAGCGCTACAATCTGTCTTCCTCCGAAGCCACAGAGAGGGTGCGTAGCATCATGGATCTTATCTTCTGGCTCTTGCATTTGCCTGAAGGCCTTAGCAAATATGATATCAGCTGCACTGCCTGTATCAACCAAGACATTGTGGACCAGAAACCCTTTGATAACACAAGAGATAACCATGGCATCGTTGTGTGGGTAATCCTTGAGTTGAAGGTCCTCTTGGGAGAAGGTAATAGGAATATGAGACCATCTCGACTTGATGAAGGGTCCTTGCACCCCAACATGCTGTACCCTTCTCTGTGCTTCCTTCTTCTGCTTCTTGTTGGCTGGCTCTGAACATGAACCGCCTGTTATCGGAAGAAGCAGCTTCGGAACCGAAGCAGCTCCAGCTTGATCGTTGAACGAAGCCATTAGCTCAAAAAAGTGGAAGTGAGTTCACCGGAGGTGGGCGCCAATGTTGGGGACTTGTTCTCAAGTGCTACGAATTAAGAACAAGGCAACACAGAAAAAGGTTAATGGTAAATATTCTTCGTCCTTCGAAGCGTTATTTCCCTTAGGATATAACGATCATGAAGGACATACCTTCATGATTATAATTTATACCGATAAAAGGAGAAGCATATGAAACATGAGAGAATAACGTGAATAATCATATAACATTAATATGTGCCTTTTATTATATAATCATGAAAGAATAAGAGCAATAGTGAATTACATTTGTACCTTCGGCTTGGCAAAAGACAAAGATACAAGCGTGATGCAAGAGCGTGTACCAGTCAGCGTGAACAGTACGGGGGTACTGTTCATCTATTTATAGACACAGGATACAGCCTGTGAAAAATTACAATTATGCCCCTCATAAAAGTTTACAACACTGACTCAGACCTTTATGGATTGAAAGGTCATTCTATCTTTAAGTCGGTTTGTAATACCGAAGCTTCATGAAGGGGAACCTTCGGTCATCTCTTGCGGACAGCTTCCGCCGAAGCTGCTTCTTTCTACGGGACCTTCGGCGTGACGGAGCATGGCCCCCAACAATATATATATATGTTACATCGTTGCAAATAATGTCAGCTTCCAATGCACGCACAAATTCGGATATTGGAGTCAACGCTGGTAGAACAGACAGAGTGGATGTATCAAGCCGAACGCAACCTCATGACCAAAAACATGCACCAAACGGAGATTTGTCAAATGACGATCTGGTGTTCCCTCCACACCTCGTTAGGCGCTCTGGAAGGAATAAAGCACCAAATAGCCAAATGACTAGGCAAACATGTGAAGTTCAGCCACCGAGAAAGCGCCAAGTAGTGGTCAAGAAGAAAAAGGTTGTTACTGGAAAACAACATGTTGTTTTTGTTCATATATATTTTTGTTTCTATTTTTTATATTTATCTAATGTCTAATTTATTTTTGTACCCAAATTATATAACTGCTCGTGTGATGAAAAAGGAGACACACGGATGCTACATAACAATGAGGTGCTCCCCAGCTGATATGAACAACACAACGCTTACATTGCCGGATAGGCTAAAAGAAAGCTTAAAGGATTTGGGTTTTGATTCGTTGCTGATAATGAACATATAAGGCCTCGAGGATAGGGTGTTGGGGCATACCTGTTGTCAAGTGTACATGATAATCCTCTACTCATTGGCTGCTTGTTGCCAATAATAGCTAAAGTCGTCCACCTCGTCACTAGTTTGCTAAGGGGTAATCAAAAATTTCCTGAGCTTGGCTACCACGTGATGGCTAGTGCTAGAAGCAGATTTAGGTCATGAAGTTAAAAAAATTTATGATTGCACATTGTTTTCGGTATATGATAATAATGTATCATTCAATATATCTGTTTCAAAGGACACATTGCGAGTCAAAAAGCATGGCCGGGATATTCAAAGCTAACCGTTCAAAGAGTATGTCATCTTTCAAGAGGCTAAGCATGAAGGAAGTCCCTCGGTGGGTTGTTAAAAGGATGATCAATGACCCTCAGAAATATGATGATGACCAGATTTTACAGTGCTTTTTGATGCTTGCAAACAACTCGCTTCTTTTCCCTACAGCGAGCCTCGATATCTTCAGGGCAGATTATGACCCGTTGAAGACATGAATCTAGCAAAGGAGTATGACTGGTGTTAGACCATATGTGACAATTTGAAGTCCAAGCCAGAAAGTTTAGGAGTGACTGATAAAATCGTCGACACACACTATACAAGGATGCATTCTTTTCCTGATAGTCATATAGATTTTTTTTCTTTTTTTACTATTGGTTTTTTTATCATTTTACTCTTATGGTGTCAAATAAGTTTTTTCTATGGTGATCATGATAGTCTCAAATATTTTATCACAGGTTTACTATCTCGACAATCTAGAATGCAGTATCACACGACCAGATGGAACACCTCGTTGGACCGTGTTTACCAGGAGTCTAATTAAAAGGATAGGAGATCTCGACAAAAAGTCGATTAGTGCAGGCAAATCAATCTACGGGAACCTTCCTATAAGTGTAGAATGAATTTTTTATAGCCAGTGTAATAGTTGGTAGTGACAGTAACACTCACTACCTAGTTTCAGTAATAGTTAGTAGTGGTATTAAGAATAATTTTGTATCAAGTTTTATAGTCTCAGTAATAGTTAGTAGTGGCAGTAATACTCACTACCTATCTCAGTAATAGTTATTAGTGTCATTAATACTCCCTACCTAGTCTCCGTAATAGTTAGTAGTGGTGTTCTGAATAATTATGCATCAAGTTTTATAGTCTCATTAATAGTTAGTAGTGGCAGTAATACTTACTACCTAGTCTTAGTAATATTTAGTAGTGGCAAGTATTACTCACTACCTACTCTTAGTAATAATTAGTAGTGGTATTATGAACAATTTTGTATCAAATTTTATAGTCATAGTAATACTAGTGGCAATGATACTCACTACTATACTCAGTAATATTTAGTAGTGGCAGTAATTACTATCAGACATGATGTTTTTTATCTTTTTTACGAGTGCTTTTTTCATAGTGGATTTTTATACAAGTTGTTCTTATATTGTTTATTTCGCACAAATTAATGTGTTTACTCAATTCAGGGACATTGAGAAGACAGTATACTCTGCCAGTCATGGGCTTGGGGTTGTTGTTGTCAGTGCATCACAACCTTCTATTGAATGTGCTACGCATGATGGCCTGACCAGTTCTGTTATAGGAATTCATGGTAGAATTCGTCGAAAGGCCACCGCAAATAGGGGCAGGAGACGTGATATCCTGGCCCCTGGGATGGTGATATCCTGGCCCAAGGCTTAACAGAATTAATAGAGTATCCATACTAACAAGGTGCATCTTATTTTTCAGAAGCCTATCTCGAAAGAACCTCCAAGTTAAGTGTGTTTGGCTTGGAGCAAATTAGGATGGGTGACCGCAAGTTAAGCGTGCTTGGCTTGAAGCAATTTGGGATGGGTGACCGATCGAGAAGTTTTCTCGGGTGCGCATGAGTGAGGACAAAGTGTGCACAAAAGACTCATGTTGGTCTGTGGGAACATTATATGATCCTATAGAGCTACCAGGAGTAAGTATCGTCGGTCCTGGAGTGGACGGGGTGTTACAAGTGGTATCAGAGCCGACCCTCATGATTTCACGGGCATATGTGGGTTAGGGGTTCGGGTATATGGGTGGCGCATATGGGCCCGGAGTGGTCACCTGGCATGACATATGACGACACTAGACACACAGACGTCCCTAAGAGGGGAGGTTCCTAGATTGGGGTTGACCAACGAGGACATCGGTCGTCTAAGGAGGGTGAATTGTGATATCCTGACCCCTGGGATGGTGATATCCTGGCCCAAGGCTTAATAGAATTAATAGAGTATCCATACCAACAAAGTGCACCTTCTTTTTCGGAAGCCTATCTCGAAAGAACCTTCAAGTTAAGCGTGCTTGGCTTGGAGCAATTTGGGATAAGTGACCAACCGGGAAGTTTTCTCGGGTGCGCATGAGTGAGGACAAAGTGCGCACAAAAGACTTGTGTTGGTCTGTGGGGAACAATATATGATACTAGAGAGCTGTCAGGAGTAAGTACCGCCGGTCCTGAAAGTGGACAGGGTATTACAGGAGACCAACAGCAACTACACTTGGAAGGCAACCGTCTGGATCATCTGATGCAAGCCGATCCACAAGTGTTTTAGTTTCTGTATTTGACAATTTAGGATTAAAATAGAATAAAATGCAGGGACTAAAAATTAGTCCCTAAAAACCAAACACCCCCTAATAGAATCCACGTGCGCTAAGACGACACATAATAATCATATGATACATGTAAAATGTAAATTTAATATCAAAGTGAATATATGGTTCATATATCAGATATTAAACTAATAAATACAAATATTACACTTTATCTTAATTAAAAGACCAAGACTTGTATGAGTTGAAAAGGTGATTGTCCTTCTTTTATATTCCGTTCGATCGCTCGTCCTATTTCTGCTAGCGAGGTGCTATTATGTGGGAGCGCGGCATTGTATGTGGCTTTATGTCATGTTATACTTAGGTGGTTTCTTATAGTTCTTTTATGGTGTAATAGCCTATTAGACTAATTGTTAGACAATAAGCAGAGGAGAGGAATCGTTACGTATGATGCACAAACTACTGTTTTAAAGAAGTAGGGACCTATTAAAAAATTCAACTCATATTTATTTGTGCAGCCGATTAACGAGAGATTTGTGATTATAAGACTCCCAATATTTAGCTTCACCAGAATAGCACCAAGTCTCGTCGCTTTGCTGATATGAAACCAAAAAGAGGCTCCTTCTCTTGTGTGGTACTCGTCCACACATCCCGTAATAAACCATCATCGGTACTATAAAAAAAGTATTGTCTCCACTATCGTGGCAAACGACGTTGGATCTTCTCTCTGCTCCGTGTGGAAGCTCCATCTCCCCAGCTGTCGAGTTCACCCCGCCGCCAAACTCTCACCAATCCACATGTCAGTTCGTCCCCAATCTCCATCCTCGCTCTTAGGCTCGGGCTTCCTTGTGGCATGTCATGCTGGTCGTGGTGCTGGTGGCCGTGGACGCCGCGTCTCCGTGTCGGTGCGGATGGCGGTGCGCTTCATCATGCAGAGAGGGAACGTAAAGCAAAGCGAGAAGCTCAAGAAGCACCCTGCACTCCCACGGTCCCACCACCGAACGGGGATGGCCAGCGCCTGCTCCTGAAGTCGCGGTCGTGGCAGGCCGCGTCGTCGGCTGCGGCGGCATCAGGTGGGCTGGTGGGGTTGCTAGTTTGCCTGTGGTGGGCGAGGGGTGGCAGTGCTAATATTTCTTGGTGGTGGAGGGATTGCTCGGGAAAAACATAGTTGTAATTCTAATGGTGTTGGGTTGGTATGGATGCTTGTTTTGGTATGAGAGTGGTAGGTGTGAGAGAGGGCTCTCTGGTTGTTTGCTGGGACGGCTCTGGCCATGCAATTTTTAGTTTCCTTGGTTTCTAGGAAATCTTTAGTTGGATGTCCTATGTCTTCGCCAGGGAAGACGCAGTAAAACTTCCTTTGCTGCTGGGGACCTCTGCCTCGGCCTCTGCCTCTTTGCGCCGCTAGTGCGACCTTGTTGCGGAGGGTAGTCTTGAAGCTAGGGGGCCTTCGTCTGGTTGTTGTTGGTTGGTGATATTATGGACCTGGAGCTGCTGGTCGCGCTCTTGGTGAGGGTGTTCTTGTTGTGGACCCCTGGTCCACATTCTGCTGGACTTCGGAGTCTCTTTTGGCTTTTGCTGCTACTGCACTTTCCTATTGTGGAGCTTTTCAGATTAGGCGTATTTTTTGAAGAGATGGTATAGTTCTTGGAGGTTGGATGGGGTCTCTTGTGCAGTGACTGCAAAGCTGGCCTGCGCAAAGGCCACTAATAGCGTAATGGATGATAATCTTGTCATCGACCGAGGGTAGCTGTGATTTTAGCAAGAGGAATTTTTGTAGTAGTCACAAAGGCTCTCTTTTCATGTTGTCTACAGAGGGACAATTCTGCCAATGCATCTATCTCAGGCCTATAACCTTGGAAGTTGAGTAAGAATTTGTCACGAAGGGTCTTCCATGAATCTATCGACAGAGGCGGTGTTGGGGCAAAGGAGTAACGCCCCCTCGCTCGAGAGGCCACCAGTGCTAGAGGATTCAAGATTGGAGACCTCGAAGGCCTGAAGATTGAGCTACATTACGAAGTGCAAGGGGAGAACACGCAGACGAAGACTCAGGTGCCACCTTCGCCCGCGACAGGCCAGGGCGAAGACCATCAAAGGTTCCGGAGACTGAACAATCAGGGCTGCGAAGACCATGCATTGTAACCTTCCATTAATTGTAATAGGGGGTCCATGTATAGTCGGCCCATGCTACAGGATCTTGACCGTAGGCCGCCACGTGGGTAGGGATGGTAGTGGGTCAGCCCATGTTTGTAATTGATTACGCTGTAATGACCCGCCATAACCCCAAGGGAGAATATTCCGGGGATGACGTAGGTAACTAAGGGTGTAATCGTCTTTGACAGGGCAGGACCGACCCTCGGTTACCTATAAATACCCTCGTACTGTACCATTGTGGGGGACAAAGAAAATCATTGTTGCTCTAATACACTATGCTTATCGGCATCAAACTGTTTCCCACTCTCCCACTGTTTGAGCTTGGCTGACCGCGAGTTAGCGAGTTCCAACAGGCGGTAGCCTTGAGTACTATGTGAGGGCAGGGCCTTCGAGAGCAATGATGAATGACTTAGCCATGGTGGAGTCATCTCCTCCCGAGGGTGCAACGATGACCTAGTAACTCATTGTGTATTGGGTTGGGTCTGTATTTCCGTTGTACTTATGATAGGTGTCCGCTCTATAGCATTTGCGACCACAGGGAGGCCTAGATCTGTGCTGATAGGGGGGCTTCGCTCATTGAGGTAATTTAATCCTTGGAAAGCATCTTGCATGTTGGGTGGCATATGGAAGTGATAAATATTTTGGTTGTTGACTGCACTGGTTGGTTGTTGGTAAAGGGGGGTGATCGCATTGCATATCTGCAATTTCCTGCTCCAGTGCTCTTGCTTTTTCCTCTTCATTGATGATTAATTATCTCACTCTGGCCTGCATGTTGGTTCGTCGTACCGCCCCCTCGCTCAACTATTTTGGGATAGGGATAAATCATGACGGAGGAAAAGCGAAGGCAGACGAAGACTAATGGAGCGAAGGCCTTGAGACGGAGGGAGCATATGAAGCAGGCGACGGCCTTATCGGTCCCGTTAGAGCTAGGAACGGCGAAGGCCTCACCGACTACCGAAGACCTGGCGCATGCAGCATGAAGGCCTCTGTCGCCACCCACGCGTTGTTGAGACGGTGGGCCCATGCAAAACCGCCCTAGGCCGCCTGGTCCCACTTGTAAGCCATTGTGTGGGTAGAGTTAATGGTGTGTCCGTCCTTGTTATACCTAATCACGCTGTAATGACCTGTAATAACCCTTGAGAGGGGAATATTCTAGGGATAACGTAGGTAACCGGGGGCATAACTGTATTTGACAAGGTGAAACCATCCCTGGTTACCTATAAATACCCCACACTGTACCCTATTGCAGGAGGCTGAAAACACTGTTGCCCAAATACATTGTGTTAACAAGCATCAAATCATCCCCGTTCTCCCACTGTTTGGATTAGCTTGACCACGTGTCGGCAAGTTCCAACATTTGGCGGCCACTGTTCGTGCCTCGAAAAACCATTCCCACGATGGCCCCCAAGAAAGCGACTTCGAAGGCTACCACTTCCATCGACGATGCAGCGAAGGTGGCCCTTCTCGCTGAGAACAAGGGCAAGGCAGCCCTCACCGACGACATCCCCCATGAGGCCCTCGAGGATGAGGCAGTCAACAGCAAGCGACATCGCCAAGAGAATCCACCCACCCCAAAGGGTACCGTTCACACATACAGCTCTGAGGGATTACCTCGGGCACCGCCGCCAGGTTTCAACTCCTAGAGGCATATGACATTATCGAAGACGGCGAAGTCCTAGGCATTTCAGTCGAAGACCAGCTCAAGTTGCGAGCCCTTTGCATCAAGAACAATCACTTACAGAAGCAGAAAGAAATACTTGCAGCCAAGCGCTAGCGCATCACCATGCAGGCCAAGGTCAGGCAGATGATGCTAGATGAGGAACAGAAGGCAAAAGAGATGGAACAACAAATCGCAGACACACAAGGTGAAGGCCACCACCAGTTGCAACAAAACCCTCTCCACATACCAGTCATGACCCCAGATACTTTCCAAGGAATAAACTACCTTGACGAGCGAAGCCCTCTTACACCGCAGCTCCAAGCCTCACCTTGGCCTAGCAATTTTAGGGCAGGTACCTATCCCAAGTACAACGGCAGCACTGATCCAGCACAGTACATCATGAGCTACCAAGTTGTGGTCGCATCATCCGGAGGGGACGATGCCACCATGGCCAAATCCTTCATTATAGCACTCGAAGGTCCAGCCCTCACATGGTACACCAGACTACCGCCATTATCAATCAACTCATGGAAAACTCTCCGCGATAAGTTCTTGTTAAATTTTCAAGGGTACAGGCTAGACACATGCCCTAGCAGAATTATCACTCTACAGGTAGCAGGAGAAAGAAACCCTTCGGGAGTACTACAAAAAATTCCTCCTCCTAAAGTCACAACTACCCTCAGTCGATGACCACATAGCTATCCACTATGCAATCAGTGGTCTTCGCACCGGCATCCTATACAGTCACTGCATAAGAGACCCACCTAAAAACTTGCAAGAATTATATCAGTTATTCAAAAAGTATGCCCGGTCCGAAGAGCTCCACCAAAGAAAAATCGAGTCACAGCGAAAGTCCAAGGACACTCCGTAGTCCGGCAGGACATGGATTAGACCTACGCAATCGGACTCAGGCCAGCAAAACCATAACCAATCCCAAGCGCGCACCATCACCAATCAGCAGCAGACTGGAGACACTGCTCGTCACCACGAATACCCTATGCAATAGGGCCGCGGCGAAAACACTAGAAGCAGAGGTAGAGGCCGAGTCCCACAACAGCGAAGGTTCTATTGTCTTTTCCATGGTGAAGACTCGGCACATCCCACCAAGGACTACCCTAAAACCAAGGCCACAAAGGACAGAATGGCCAGAAACCAACCGGCTGACAACCAAAGAGTTGTCGCCCATACCTACCATCCCCAACAATATAACCAACACCAATTCGACAATGAGCATTACTCTCCCCACCACCAAAATCACAACATATACCAGCAACACCAAGAAATCGTAGCTCTACCGCCCCAACTACCACCACATCACCAAAATCAACCGCCTCCACCACTAGCACCGAGACAAGTGGACTTCGCCGATCAACCTTTTCAAGGGGTCATTCGTATGATTACCAGAGGATCAAGCTCTGAGTTCGACACAAAATGGCAGAAGAAAGACCACTATCGAAGGGTCAATCACGTAGCCCTCACCAGGCCAGTCGTTCAAACAAAGTGGTCCCATATATCACTCACCTTTGATGCAAGAGATGTCGACCTTCGCATTACACCCCACGCCGATGCCATGGTGATCAACTTCCGAGTAGTAGGATGGGATATGCACAAAGTACTTGTCGATAATGGCAGTCAGGCCGACATCATTTTCTTGCAAGCCTTTGATCGCATGGGCATCAACAACAGCCTACTCAAGCTAGCAAATAACCCTCTCTATGGTTTCGGAGGAAAAGGAACCTTCCTAATTGACAAAATAGAGCTACCACTGTCATTCGGCACTGCACTGAATGCACGAAGTCACCATCGACATAGTCGACATGTTCTATCCCTACAACGCCATCATGGGGTGAGGATCCATCAACAAGTTTGAGGCAGCAATACATGGGATCTACCTGTGCATGAAAATCCCAAGCCCCCAGGGCGCAATCGCCATTTATGGAGATTAACAAGCGTCTAGGAACATAGAAAGAGACTTCGTCCCCGGCCAGTGTAATGTACATTGCCTCACAACAGAATGCGAAGACACCAGTAATCCTCACACAAACAAAGGAAAAAAGATTAACACACAGCTACAGAGTAACGAGGGAATCATAACAGTCCCCTTGACCCCATGACCCCCAAGCAAATGGTTCTGGTCAGCGAAGAACTCCTGCCCAAAGAAGAAGAAAGACTTCTCTCTTGTCTCAACTGCAATAAGGATGTCTTCGCATGGTCTGCCCAAGACCTAGTCGCCGTCAGCCGCACCATAATTGAGCATAGCTTGGGCATTGATTCCACCGTGCGCCCCAAGAAACAAAAGCTGTGAAAATGTCCGATGAAAAAACAGAAGCCGCGAAAGCAGAAGTCCACCACTTACTAGAAGCAAAATTCATCGAACCAATTACTTACCCCACCTGGCTCGCCAATGTCATCATGGTGCAAAATAAAAATGGAAAATGGAGAATGTGCATCGACTTCACCAACCTCAACAAAGCCTGTCCAAAGGACAATTTCCCTTTGCCAAGAATCAACAAAATTGTCGATTCCACAGCCGAATGCGAAGTGATGTCTCTCCTAGATTGCTTCTCAGGCTATCATCAAATCTACATGAAAGAAGAAGATAACGCCAAAACAAGTTTCATCACGCCCTTAGGCACATATTGCTTTGTGCGAATGCTCGAAGGACTCAAGAATGTCGGGTCAACATTTCCACGACTCACCAAAAGTATTCTCAAAGATCAAATGGGCCACAACGTTTTCACATATGTTGATGACATAGTCATTGCGAGCAAAAACAAAGAAGACCATCTATCTGACCTCGTAGAAACATTTGCCAACATGCGTGAAGCCAGACTTCGCTTGAACCCGGAGAAGTGCATATTCGGAGTCCGACAAGGCAAGATACTTTGTTACCTTGTATCGCACAGAGGGATCGAAGCAAACCCAAGCAAAATCCAGGCTATAATGGACATGGCCCGCCACAATCAACCAAAGATATCCAACGTCTGACAGGAATACTAGCTACACTAAACATATTCATCCCACAATCTGCCGAGTGAAGCCTTACTTTCCTGAAAACGTTGCACGGAGCCAAGGACTTCACCTAGGGCCCAGAGCAAGCTATGGACTTTGAGTCCTTACAGCAATATTTACCTGATCTGGCAACATTAACCAGCCCAGATCTAGCTCTACCCCTACTACTCTACATTGCAGCATCACCCAGCACAGTCAGCGTAGCCTTGGTGAAAGAAAGGTGCCGAGAAGGCAAGACCCACCAATGTCCAGTATATTTTGTCTCTGAAGTGCTCACCACCTCTAAATGCAACATGACTAAGTTAGAAAAGATAGCATACACAATCATCATGGTTTGCGCAAGCTAAGGCACTACTTTGAGGCGCACAAAGTACAGGTCACCACAGATCGAGGTCTAGGAGACCTATTCAGAAATCCAGAGGCATCTGCTAGAATAACCAAATGGGCAGCTAAACTCTCCGGTTACAACATCACCTTCGAGCCAAGAACAGTAATAAAATCTTAGGTCTTGGTAGACTTTATAGTAGATTGGATAGGGCCTTTGGAGCCACAGTAGCTTAGCACAGAGACTATTTGGACCATCCACTTTGATGGTGCTTGGTGTCATGTGGGCGCCGGCGCTGCAACAATTATTACATCACCCACAGGCCTCAAATACAGATATGTCATGTGTCTCCATTTCGCACTGGAATCAGACAAATGCACGAACAATATAGCAGAATACGAAGCCATTATCCTCGGACTCCACAAGCTACAGGCCCTAGGGGCGACAACGTGCATAGTCAAAACTGATTCTCAGATAGTCGTTGGCCAAATCAAAAAGGATTGCTCCGCCAAAGGGCCAATCTAGATGCAATATCTCTTTGTCGTGCGAAGTCTAGAGAGGCAATTCAAAGGATTCACTTTGCAACACATAGAATGGAACAAGAATGAAGAGGCCGACATGTTGGCAAAAGCAGCAGCGAAAGGTGAATTACTACCATCTGACGTGTTCTTTCACACGATCGGTAGACCAGCTATAAGAAACCCCAAAGGCCTGTAGATAACACAAGACCTCGACGGGCGCAGAATCATAAATCTGATAATGATTGAAGACTGGTGGGCACCGATCACCTAATACATTCAAGGTCACTATCACCCATCTAACCAAAGCGAAGCCAAAAGGTTGAAACACAGAAGTCGTGACTTCGCTGTGATCGACGAACAGCTATACAAGAAGGGAATAAGCCAACCCATGCTAAAATGCATAATTGAAGTCGAAGGCATAGAACTTCTTTGTGAGGTCCACAGAGGAACATGCGGATCACACTCAGGACCTAGAGCTCTTGTTGCTAAGGTCATGCGCCAAGGTTTCTACTGGCCAGCCATTGTGTACACAGCCAATAGAGTGGTCCGCTCGTGCGAAGCATGCTAAAAATTCTCACCTTGCACAGGCACCCCTTCACAGTTTACAAAGCTCATCGCACACACCTGACCACTACAGCGTTGGGGACTCGATATTGTTGGACCACTGCCAACAGCGCAGGGCAACCTAAAATTTGCTTTTGTCGCAGTCGAATACTTCACTAAGTGGATCGAAGCCAAGGCTGTGTCAACAATAACATCGAAGATAGTGTAGAAGTTCTTCTAGCAAAACATTATCTGTCGCTTCAGATTTCCGTTCGAGTTGACAGTAGACAACGACAAACAATTCTACAATCAAGACTTTAGGGAATTCTGCAACTCCATTGGCACGAAGGCAGTGTTCGCATCTGTCTACCACCCACAATCCGACGGGGTAGTAGAACGCGCTAACGGGAAAATTTTCTGTGCTATAAAGAAGAGACTTCTAGATGACAAAAAGGGCAAGTGGGCCGAGCAACTTCCTGAGGTCATTTGGGCACTCAACACAACAGAATCCAGAGCCACCGAATTCATCCCTTTCTGATTAATGCACATATCTGAAGCCATGACTCCACAAGAACTAAAGCACGGATCACCACGAACAAATGCCACGACTACACCAGATATCGACGAGTCAATAGCCAAGGACCTTCTCGATGGAGATCGTGTCACCGCCCTTGAAACATTGAACAGATACCAAGCGCAAACGAAGGCTTGGCGGGATAACACTGTCAGTCCTAAAGAGTTCAACGAAGGGGACCTCGTCCTCATCATAACCAGCAGAACAGAGTCTCGAGGTAAACTCGAGCCTAAATGGGAAGGGCCTTTCATCGTCAAGAGGAAAACGTCCCCAAATGCCTATAGACTCACAACACAATCCGATGAAGACCTTGAGCATTCGTGGAATGTAGACAACCTGAGAAGATATTATGTATAAGACAACAAATTCCAAGGCCTTCACGCCTTTATAACACTTACAGATACATTATTCTAGTCGGGACCGCACTCTTTTCCTCACGGGGGATTATGTTTTTAACAAGGCGGCGCCATGTAATACATCACCACGAAAATCCCCCACAAAAAATAGACACCATTACAGCAAGATGTCGAGAAAGACCATGGAGTCGGTCTTTGGCATTCGATGCTGAAAGTCACCGCAACGGCCAGTCTAAACAGTCGTTGCATGCGACAAGTCCTATCCAAGCAAAAGTCGCCTAAGAGTGCAGCTGGATTAGCACAACAAATGTGTAACAACACCCAAGGGTGCGAAGTCGTTCGCGAGACGCACATTTTTATCAAAGCAAAAGTCACCTAAGGGTGCAGCTGGATTAGCACAACAAGTGCGTAACAACACTCAAGGGTGCAAAGTCATGCGAGAGACGCACATTTTTATCCAAGCAAAAGTCACCTAAGGGTGCAGCTGGATTAGCACAAGTGCGTAACAACACCCAAGGGTGCGAAGTCGTCCGAGAGACGGATGTTTATATCCTAGCAGAAGCCGCCTAAGGGTGCAGCTGAATCAGTACAAGCGTTTTGCAACACCTAAGAACGTGAAGTCGTCCTATAGACATGCTTTCCATCCAAACATGTCACCCATGGATGCAGCTGAGTCGGCACAAGTGCATTTTAATAGATAGCACCACAACTCAAGGCACAACTTATTTCAAATACAAGGTGCACGATAAGCACAAGAAAATCATTCAAATACAAAAGTCCCCATAGCCGTCCTTTGGTGAAGGGGGGGCGAGGGCAGCATTTACGCTTGGATTCACCAAAGAACGGCAATGGCAATACACATTTTACATAGGCTCTGCTTTCGGGATAAGGTCGGCCTCATGGAAATTGAACAACATCAGTTTCAGCTCCTCACCATCAAAAAAAGCCCGTAGATCTCCCTCTTCCAAACACGGCCTGGTCGTCGGAGCAAGGATGATCCGGCGAGTCCCCTCCTCCAACCGTATTCCATCCCGAGGATGGGACCTCTCCATTCCCATTTGGTGGCGTCTCCGGGGGACCCCAGTGCTTTGCGAAGACTCACCTAGCATTCCCACACTTCACTTCAACACTCTGATCCTTCTCTTACCCTACAACTCAGTCGGGGCAACCTTATGCGAAGACTCCACCGTAGTGGGGGCAACCCTCGACAAAGACTCCATAATAACCAAATCTAGCGCCATAAAATAATCTAAGTCATCCTCCAAAGACTCATCGTCCATCCTAGCAAATGGGCTCATCAACCCTTCACCTTCCGAAGACCATGACTCAACATCAGATTCATCATCAGATTCATCACTACTAAGAACTATCAAACTTTGACACATTAACAATTCATCATTCCCATTATCACCAAAATTTGCTTGCGCAGGTCCAAGCGCCAAAACCTACGCAGCAGTCGATTTAAGTATTATACAAAACAGAACGCCATTGAACCACTCCTACTATATTCTTTACACCTACGCATAAGTCCTCGCCACCACAAGGTCCTCAATGCCGCCTTCCTTGAGCGAGGACTGCTCTTCAACTCCCGCCTCCACCTCGGTGTGCTTTCGTATCGCCGAGCTCTCCAGGCCGGCGAGGTCCTCCACTTCTTCATCCCTCATCGCCTGCGAAGACAGCACAACAACGCGTTAGACAGCAAACATATACATCACCCTCTCTAAGGGCACAAACATACTTGTGCAAGTGCTCGGTCGGCCCTCTCCCGGACGACGCCGTGGCCGTGAGGACCCCACATCCTATCATAAAGCGCCCCAGCCGAGCGCTTCAGCACATCATCCTCGACCAGGAATACACTGGCATCGAAGTCCTTGTTGCTCTGATCGAAGGCCTCGAAGTGCCTACAGCCCTCGCGGGCCCAGGCATTCGCAGCCTCCTCGCAGGACATGAGCGACGCATAGGACATAAGGCCCGTCACGATGGACGGGAGTGACTCTAGCTCCTCTTGTAACGACCCAAGGAAGCGGGTCCCCACCTCCCCCGAACTTGTCGAAGGGAGCAGTTTGCGCACCGAGGTAACGGTACGCATGCACAAAAAGTGTGTGCGCTCGATCCACCCCGGCACGGGTGGCTGACTCCATTTCCTTCTCGTAGGCGCACATGCTCTTTACCTCGAGCTCCGGCTTGGTGGCACGCTTGCGGACAGCTTGGGCTTCTGCGCGGGCGTTCTCTACATCTGTCTTTACCTCAGCGGTGACTTCTTTCTTGTTGTTGAGTCGGCGACTGGGATCTTCTCTCTCCTTCTCAAGCACTGTCACCTTATCAAGAAGGTTTCAGCTCTTGTTCTCGGCTGCCGACTTATCCCTGATCGCTTCGGTATGTTGCATCCGAAGGCGCTCAATTGTTTCCCTCGAGCCACTTTTCTCAAAACGCAGATGCGAGGTTAGCACCCTGGATGCAACGTGGTCAGCGAAGACAGCCGTCTAGCGTTACAATTTGCCAAGGTCAGCACAAAATAGAAAAAAATATAAAAAATAAAAATTTACACTTACATATTGTAGCTGTCGCGCGATAGATGCTGCCACACCTTCTACAAGAGCCGCCACATCGACTTCGCCTCCGCCATCAATAGCGGCGCAAAATTTCACCCATGGGTCTAGCGACGTCCCAGCCACACCCTTCGCTGGACCCCCCGAGCCGGTAGGCACCTTCGATGGCGCCACCACCAACTGCCTAGCGTCCGCCCCCTACACCACAAACATGAGTTAGCAAAAATAGAATCACCCTACTTAAAACCATAAGACACCCCACTTACCAGCAGACGGTAGCCTGGTCTGGGCGTCGAACATGGTAACACCCCCACTAGGTAGTCATCGACAGACAACTCTTGGCCTATTCCCCTAGTCTCCGACACCACCATTTAAACAACGCGCGGTGGCGAAGACGTCTTCACAGGCGCCGCTGGTCCACGGGGGGAGGGGCATCATCGCAGCTGGAACAGACCCCCTCGCGCTGGGGCGTGACATCTTGGCGTCGTGACGCGGGTCAACCAGCCGAAGCGGGGCTTTCTGTTTCTTTCGCTGGGTCTCTTGATGATCTTTATCCATCACAGTTGACACAATAGCACCAGTATTTCTCCCGTAAGGAAAGATTTTCAACTCACGAGCCAAACAGGATGTAAAATAGTCATCGCCGGTGGCCCGAGGAATAGGGTCCTTCTTATGCCATCGACCCCCGGTAATCTTCAGCATGCGCGAAGATGTTTCTCGGAGCTCGGGCGAAGTCATAACCTCCCCAAGCCTAGTGCACGTCCCCGTCAACTACTCAATAAAAAGCCTAGAGGCCTTCGGCCCCATCTTTTCCCCCTCCATACCTTGCACATCTATTTTCCTCTTTCGAGTTGCTACGACCACAACCTTTCCCTTTGAGGTGCCCTCTTCAGACCGGATCTTCACCTGTTTTCCTTAGTCGTGCCTGGCATCAGCAGAGTCCCCCTCTAGGTAAGGACCGTAGCGCAAGCTATTCAATTCAAAAACCTGGTTCAACCTGACGTTGGAACCGCAGATATCCCAGCTCCTCAACATCTCCGTCTTCAACATATATTTTCCATCAATCTTAATCGCCTTTGACTCCACCTCCCGAACAAAGGCGGTCACGTCCCACCTTCGCAAATCAATAGCGAAGGCCGGGCTCCGCACCATTTGGTCACCCAAAGATGGCATTGGGCAAAGACTGACTTCGCCAAGACCCCACCCGTGAGTCAGTGGCCACACACTGCAAACAACAAACTCTTCAACTAAATCCCGGCAGCTGCTCAATCGGGCTGCATCGCGAAGGGCCTCCTCGTTTTTATCCCCTTTCTTCACTTTAAATTGTGGGAAGGCTACATAACAATGCAAGCACAAGACGGTCGGGGGAAAACAAGGCAACCCTTCGACATCCTCCTGCGCCACATAAAACCAAAAATCCCACTAGTTGCCCCACTTATTCTTGGCACAAGGAACAATCTCAACTACTTCGGTCGAAGTCTTCCCAGTCCTCAACGTGAATGTATAGGACCCAAATTGCGCAATCAGTCGACCTATCTTTTTCTTCTACCAATGCAAGCAATAATTCTTGGTGCAGACCTCAACAGACGGCTCTCCGCCATAGGAAGTCACCGCCCAAACATACTTAGCCAACGCCACCATAGTGTTCGGCGTCAACTAATGAAATCCGAATTTCGAATTTCTGCAGAACTTCCACTACGAATCGATGTGCCTCGAACACAACCAACTCCCCCTCTGGCTCGAGGACATCTTCAGCCCCCGACGCCCACCCAACTCCATTCCCAAAATAACCCAAACACTGCATCTCGTGCACGTGGCTCGAGTAAATCCTCGATGTACCACCACCGTGTGCCCGCGCTATAGCTTCACAACCGCCGACAAATCACTAATCGTCTTCTCCGATGACGACGCGTTCGAGGACGCAGTCACAGCGAACGACGACGAAGAAGAATACGACAACATAACGTACCGTTGGCGGCGATGGGTTGTCTACTTGACGCAGGCTAGATCACCGGTGGCACGAGAGAAAGAGGCAACGAGCAGAAAGCAAGAAGACTAGGGTTTCTTCCACACGAAGATGGGTAAAAACCCCGCAGCGCCACGCACGTCTTTTTTTAGGCAAGGGAAAACGCCTAGGGGACTCAACTGTCCCACAGTAAAACATCACCTTTGAATGGTTACATTTCAAAACCCCCGTGAGGCCACTTCAACTGAGCGAGGGCAGCGTTTTGACTATCTCTCGATAAAGACTTCGGTACTAGCTCACTTAGTCGAACTGGCCCTTGGAGGGCAAGTGTTGGAGCGAAGGTGTACCGCCCCCTCGCTCGACTATTTTGGGACAAGGATAAAACCATGACAAAGGAAAAGCGAAGGCAGACGAAGACTGATGGAGCGAAGGCCCTGAGACGGAGGGAGCGTATGAAGCAGGCGACGACCTTGTCGGTCCCTATCAGAGCCAGCAACGGCGAAGGCCTCACCGATTGCCGAAGATCTGGCGCATGTAGCACGAAGGCCTCTATCACCACCCACGCATTGTTGAGACGGTGGGCCCATGTAAAACCATCCTAGGCCGCCTGGTCCCACTTATAAGCCACTGTGTGGGTAGAGTTAATGGTGTGTCCAACCTTGTTATACCTAATCATGTTGTAATGACCTATAATAACCCTTGAGAGGGGAATATTCTAGGGGTAACGTAGGTAACTGGGGGCATAACTGTATTTGACAAGGTGATATCGTCTCCTGATTATCTATAATTACCCCACACTATATCCTATTGCAGGAGGCTAAAAACATTGTTGCCCAAATACACTATGTTGACAAGCATCAAATCATCCCGTTCTCCCACTGTTTGGATTAGCTAGACCACGTGTCGAGAAGTTCCAACAAAAGTGAGAGCCAAAAAACCTCCTTCCCACCGCTCCCAACCTGCTCCCCACTCTCTAACTTCTCAGGAATCACTTCACAACATATTTGCTAAGGGCGCGTTTGTTTTGGCTGGTTTGGCTCTTTTCGAGCCTGGTTCCAGGTGGAAAGTAATGGCCTGGTTTCGAATTGGGTCGTTCATCCAAAAAATGTTTGTTTAGGTCTGGGACAAAATAGACTGGCTTCGAATTGGCCCGGTTTGGACTTTTTTCTTTCATCACTGTCCAGCATTAATCCTAGTCTAGTGCCCTCCGGATCCAATCCGTAACGCTGGTGGTGGAGGAGGCAAAGAGACGACATTGCCAGGTGACAGCGTGGCGGCACGAAGTGACGGCGTGGTGGCGCAAAGTAGCGACGACGGCCACCCTCCCCGCTGCCTTCTCACTAGTAAGCTCCCCAATGCCTTCTCACCAATAAGCGGCGCGAAGTGACGGCGCGGGTGCAGAAGCTGTCGTTGAGGCAGCTCCCGCCGCCTCCGTGACCTAGCAATTCCGTCACATTCTTTACTAGCCCTCAGTCATCCATGTATAGGCCGCCACATCCTCGTACAATCGAGGCTAGGGATATTGGGTCGCTGACCGGATCTGCAGAGAGGCTTCTTCCTTTCCCTAAACTGTTAATTTATTTTATCCTTGTTGTTTATTTTGCACGAACAGAGGAATGGTTTGTGAATTGGATGATGTTGAGATCCCTAAACTGTTGAGATGCCTATTGTATTGCATTGTTAATAAAGATACTCTTGAATTAGAAAATCGCATCTTCATTTCCATGCCAACATCAAAACGAAGACAATAATGGAGGAGTATCCCTGATGAATAATGAGGACAAGCCATATTCTGATCAAATTAAGTAAACTGTTACTAGCAGTCTTCAGTAAACACTACTGATTCTAGCTTCTATTTGGAAAATGGCAGCAGCGTCAGGTTCTCAGATGCAGGGAACGATAGACAGAAGATTGGTACTGTTGTTTCTAAAATAATCTCTATTGAAATAGAACATGTGTATAGTAGACTAGTAGTTCCAATTTATGCAGGGAACGATAGACAGAAGATTGGTACTTGTTTGTGCTTGTGCACAACTGTAACACCCTAGGTGTTACTGTACGTAAACAGCGAATATGGATGTAAGTAAGAAAGGCCGGGCTGAATAACGATTTTGATATTAGTCCTATCTCCGATTACCAAGAATATTCGAGAAATCTCGTTTAGCTTGGAATTTAATCATCTCACAAAAGTTCGAGTTTGGTGTCATTTTCATTTCGATAATCTAAGCAATTAAAAAGGGTTCAAGAAACTTTTGGATTATCGAATCTTCGTCGCTGGCGAATTTTGAACTGTTCGGATCTCGCGCGTAAGTGAATATGAAAATCAGAAGACTTTTGATTTTATGTAAAATTTGGAGCCCCGTGCTATCCGAAAAGAACAATGCGCACAGCTTCTCGCCCACATGTGCGATGCGTGACGTCGCTTTCGGAAAGATCGCAATCTCGATGCAGCATCGATATCGCGCATTTATTTCGCGATATGTCGAGTCGTGTGTCCATTTAAAAGTTATAAAGGAAATACGAATTCGGAAGCCCGACCTACTCTTACGATTTTTATCCTGGGCAAATTAATTTGAACTCGACGACTAAAATATTCAGGGCAAAATAATCTGAATCGCGCATTGTTTGAGAGAAATCGTGCGCAAGGTTGATAATCAAGGATTTATAATTGAGATTCGATTCACCACGCAAATCACTCATGACCATGGAATCAGGTGTTCAGACCACAGATAAAATTTATTGGGTTTCGAATCAAATTAAACCGTGTCACAGGTACTGTCGACCCTTTAGTTATCGCTGAAAATCCTAATTTAAAAATATATGTGATTCTCTGTTAAAAAAATAAATAAAAAAAGAAAATATCAGCTGCTGTCGCTCCCCCTGTTGATCTTTTTTCTTCACGCTTTGGCCCTTGGCCTTATCCTCTAGATGCACCGCTCGGCACCTGCGAGAAAAAAAATCCCGCCACTCCAGCCGCGATGTCCATGAGTCCATCTCCTGCATCCAGTCGAGTTTCTCACTTATCCCCTCCGCTCGCCCCAGCCCCTGCTCATCTTCCTCCACGGGACGTGCGCCCACCCAAGCAGCTCCCTGGCGCGCGCCCGGATCTTCTTCCTCCCTGCGCCCCTCCCCAGATTTTTCCCTTAGCCGCGCGCCTGGCAGCCACTTCCTCAAGCTCGGTGCTCCCTGCGTGCGCCGGTCTCAGCTCGGCCTTGCCCTGAGCCATGGCGCTGGCCGCCGCGCCCATGTCGGCTCCCTACTCGGCCACCCATCCTCCTTGCCATGGTCGCGCACCCCTCAGCTTGCCTCCCTCAAGCATGCCGCGCTCCTCCCTGCTCGGCCATGGAAGTCGCGCCATCGACCCTGCCTGAACCCCCTCTACCGTGCCCTGCTCGCCCCCTGTGCCGCGCGCAGCTTCCCCTGCTCGGCCTCCATGGCACCTAGCCGAGCCCCTCTTCCATGGCCGCCGTCCTCTGCTCGGTTGCCCGCCATTCCTATGGCCGCGGGCTGCAGCTCGCTCATCTCCCTGCGTAGTCGCGCTCATCTGCTCAGTCCCTTCCCATTGACGTGCGTGAGTTCCTCTGGTGGTCGTCGTGCAGGTGTCCTACTCGTGCAGAATGTCCCTGCTGTGACGTCAGCCATGGCACCGTTTCCCCAACGACCAGGCCGAGCTTCGTCACCATGCCTTGGTCTTGGAACTCTGATGAATGCGTGCCGAGCTCCTCCCGTCCGTGCCGGCCATCGTCGTCATATCTGGCGCACGTTCCATTGGCTATCGACCCACTCATCCGTTGTGTGCCTGCCGTTGAACCTAACCAAGCATGTGCTCCCCCTCTGTTCGCTGGGTCCAAAATTGTCAAGTCATCGGACCTCCGTCATGCTTGTTTTGCGTGGCCGAGGTCTCGACGCGCAGCAGCTGGGGGCCTGCTCACGTCGGTCGTCGTCTAAATCGTCGCCTGGCCGAGAGTTGTCGCCACTATCTCGTTTTCGCCCAAATCGCCATCGTGGCTGCTGTCACACCGGGTTTTAGAAGGCAAACTGAATGCGAACCATGTACGTGTCAGGATCAGCAATTCACGTACACAACAGTTACATAACATGGACATCATCACACAGTGCTCAAATAGTATTAAAAGGGAAATAATAGTCGGTTACATCAAATGTCTGAGGCATCCACATAGTCTGTACAATAAATCAAAGTGCGAAAACAAAACATAGATAAAAGCGGCCTTCACAGGCAGCCGACTGAGGGTTGCCGCTAACCCACGCCTAGAACTCGTCGTAGTCTTGGAACTCCTGGAAGTCTCCTTCCACGGCTTCATCTTCTCCTGAGCAGCGGTTGCAATGCGGACAACCTGGGGGGTTTGGTGTGTAGAGCAAGGGTGAGTACACATCAACATACTCAGCAAGTATCCTGTTTGGCTGTAGTGGACTAGCTTTATGTGGGGATAAGTCAAGCAGTTGCTTTTAGTTGGTCAGTGTTGGGTTCATGCTTCGTCGCCGAAGGTCCTGCAGGAAGAAAACACCATCAGCAAATCTGTTTATATGAGATACCGAAGCTACCCCTCACAAAGCTTCAACGCTATAGCATATCCAAAGACGAAGGATCGAACCGACTTAAAGATGGAATTACTTTTTAGTCCATAAGAGTCTAAGTTATGATTGCGATTTTCTGTAAGGGGCATGATTGTAATTTCTTACAGGCTGCGTCCTGTGCCTATAAATAGGTGAACAGTACTTCTTTGCTGTTCACGCAATCTGGTAATTGCTGACGTGCTACTCTGGAATTAACGTTCTCTGCCAAGGCGAAGGTACAAATGTGCCTAAACATTATATCTTAATATTCAAGTTCATACGACAAAATAATCAAATAATATTATTTATTCTTCCTATTCTATAACGTTTTATATTTTATTTTGCATTATTTTACCTTTGATCATGAAAGTATCTTTGTGATATTTTATTTAAAACCTTCGTCCGAAGTTCATTAGATCCTTGGGGAGATAATGCTTCAGCGGACGAAGGGCTTTAACATCTGACATTCTATGTTGCCTTGTTCCTAATTCATAGCACTTAAGAACAAGTCCCCAACATTGGCGCCCACCTCCGGTGAACTCACTTCCACTTTTTGAGCTGATGGCTTCATTCAAAAACTAAGCTGGAACTGCTTCGGCTCCGAAGCTGATTCTCCCGATAACAGGCGGTTCATGCTCAGAGCCGGCTAACAAGAAGCAGAAGAAGGAGGCGCAAAGAAGAGTACAGCATGTAGGGGTACAAGGACCCTTCATCAAGTCAAGATGGTCTCACATCCCTATTACCTTCTCTCAAGAGGATCTTCAGCTCAAGGATTACCCACATAATGATGCTATGGTTATCTCTTGTGTGATCAAAGGATTTCTGGTCCACAATGTCTTGGTTGATATAGGCAGTGCAACGGATATCATATTTGCTAAGGCCTTCAGACAAATGCAAGAGCCCGAAGACAAGATTCATGACGCTACGCACCCTCTTTGTGGCTTCGGAGGGCGACAGATTGTAGCGCTTGGTAAGATTACCATGCCAGTGACCTTTGGATTCGTCAACAACACAAGGACTGAGCAAATTGTGTTTGACATTGTTGACATGGAGTATCCTTACAATGCTATCATTGGTCGCGGAACACTCAATGCTTTCGAAGCAATTCTTCATCCAGTATATCTTTGTATGAAGATACCTTCGGATCAGGGACCTATTGCTATTCATGGGAGTCAGGAAGCCGCCAGAAAGGCCGAAAAGGCCGAAGGGAATTGGACTGATTCAAAGGCAATCCACAACATAGATGAAGCCGAAGCTTGTGAGTAGTACAAGCATAGAAGGGAGAAGGCTGCTTCGGCCGATCAGCCAAAACCCATGCTTTTATGCGAAGATATCGCAGAGCAGAAGGTGCTGCTGGGATCTCAATTGTCTGAGGAACAAGAGAAAACCCTGATAAGATTCTTGTTCAACAACAAAGATGTCTTTGCATGGTCGGCTAATGATCTTTGTGGCGTCAACAGGGATGTTATTGAACACTCGCTCAATGTTGATCCATCCTTCAGGCCCAGAAAGCAAAGGCTTCGGAAGATGTCTGATGACAAGGCCGAAGGAGCTCGAAATGAAGTAAAAAGACTCCTCAGTGCCAGAGTCATCAGAGAAGTGAAATATCCAGAATGGCTGGCTAACACTGTTATGGTAAAAAAGGCCAACGACAAATGGAGGATGTGTATTGATTTCACTGATCTCAACAAGGCTTGTCCGAAGGATGAGTTTCCATTGCTAAGGATAGACTCCCTAGTTGATGCAGCAGCTTCATCAGAACTTATGAGTCTCTTGGACTGTTATTCAGGCTATCATCAGATTTGGATGAAGAAGGAGGATGAGCCAAAAACCAGCTTCATAACCCCTAGCGGAACATATTGTTGCCTACGGATGCCTGAAGGGCTTAAAAATGCTGGAGGAAGCTTCAGCAAAATGACAGCAAGGGTTCTTCATTCTCAGATAGGCAGAAATGTGTTAACTTATGTCGATGATATCATTGTAAAAAGCACGAAGCAAGAAAATCAAATTGCTGATCTGCAGGAGACTTTCGCTAATTTTAGACAGGCCGGTCTAAAACTGAATCCAGAAAAGTGTGTTTTCGGAGTAAAGAAAGGGAAATTCCTTGGTTGCCTAGTTTCGACAAAAGGGATTGAGGCTAATCCAAGTAAAATTGAAGCTATTCTTTGAATGGAACCACCAAGCACAAAGAAAGGAGGTCAACGATTGACAGGAAGATTGGCATCTCTCAACAGATTCATATCCAGATCAGCAGAGAGAAATTTACCATTCTTCGAAGTGCTGAAATCAGCCAAAGTTTTTCAATGGGGACCAGTTCAGCAGAGAGCCTTCGAAGAGCTGAAGCAATATTTGATAGACTTAACGACGTTAACTCCACCAACGCCAGGGGCTCCTCTGTTGTTATATGTGGTAGCCTCGCACTCAGCGGTAAGTGCGGCACTTGTCCAAGAGAAGCTTGAAGGGCAAGTCAAGAAGCAAGCTCCAATATACTTTGTATCTGAAGTTCTTAGTTTATCAAAGAAAAATTATACAGAATTGGAGAAGGTGCTATATGCTGTTTTGATGGCTTCTAGAAAGCTTCGGCATTATTTCCAAGCATACAATATAATTGTCCCTTCTTCACAACCATTGAAGGACATTATGAGAAATAGAGAAGCTACTGGAAGGATTGGAAAGTGGGCTGTGGAACTTAATGAATTCTGCATTGATTATGTACACAGATCTTCGATTCAGTCCCAGGCGTTAGCTGACTTCATTGCTGACTGGACGCCAGGGGCTCAGGTAGAAGAGGCAAGTAAAGATGCCGAAGCATGGACAGTATTCTGCGATGGTTCTTGGGGAACCTTCGGAGCAGGAGCAGCCGCTGTGTTGGTCGCACCCTCTAAAGTTAAAACTTGTTACGCAGCAAGACTTGATTTTAGCTGCACAAATAACATTGCTGAGTACGAAGCTTTACTTTTGGGTCTTCGGAAGTTGAAGGCAATGGGAATCAGAAGGGCGGTTCTTAAAACTGATTCCCAGGTTATCTCTAGTCATATTGACAAGAGTTGTAAGGCAAGAGACCCGAAGCTTGAGAAGTATTTAGATACGGTCCGAAGGATTGAAGCTTCCTTTGAAGGGTTTTCTGTAAAAAATATTCCTCAAGGAGAAAATGAACATGCTAATTTGCTAGCCAAGTCAGCAGCACAGGGGCTGCCCTTACCTTCGGAAGTATTTTTTGAAACAATAAAAGCACCTTCGGTTGAACTCCTTGAAAGAGCGGTGCTCAATATATCTCCTGTTTATAGTGAAGACTGGAGAACTGAGATCATCTCCTACCTTCAGGGTAATTTCCTTTTAGATGACGAAGCTTATAACAAGAGAATAGAGGCAAGAGCTCGTCTGTATGTAATAATAGAAGGGGAGTTGTACAAGCATGGGGTCTGCTCTCCGTTACTCAAATGTTTATCCAGAGCCGAAGGCATAGAATTGATGAAGGAAATACATGCAGGCCTGTGTGGATCTCACAATGGATCTAGGCCTTTGCTAGGAAAAGTTTTTCGCCAAGGATTTTATTGGCTAAAGGCAGCTTCGGATGCAGCGGAGCTAGTCCAAAAGTGCGAAGGTTGTCAGAAATGTGCAAGAGATCAAAAACAACCTTCGTCTCTAACCCAGTTAATACAACCCACTTGGCCATTGCAAAGGTGGGGCCTTGATTTGTTAGGTCCGCTACCACCAGCACAAGGGAATTTAAGATATGTTGTAGTGGCAGTGGAATATTTTTCTAAATGGATTGAGGCAAAGCCTTTAGCCACAATAACTTCGTTTACTGTTCAAAAGTTTTTCTGGCAAAACATTGTCTGTCGCTTCGGAGTGCCGAAGGCCATCACTATGGACAATGGAACGCAGTTTGATTCCGAAGCTTTCAAAGAATTCTGTGGACAAATTGGCACAAAGATCCATTTTGCATCAGTTCGACATCCAGAATCAAATGGACTAGTTGAAAGGGCTAATGGCATCATAATGACAGGAATAATGAAGTTAATATTCAATTAGCCAAGGGAAAAGTGGCCAGATGAATTAATCAAAGTGGTGTGGAGCCACAACACAACAGTATCAAGGTCAACAGGTTTTACACCATTCAAATTGCTATTTGGTGATGAAGCAATAACCCCAGAAGAGGCTAAGGCAGGATCAATAAGAACAGTGGCTTCGACGAAAGACGAAGCTGATTGTTCTGTGGACAAAGATGCTATAGAAGGGATCAGGCTTCAGGCTGTGGAAAACATCAATAAATACCAAGCCAAAACAATAAAATGGCGTGATAGAAAGGTTCGGTTGAAGAACATTAAGCCAGGACATTTGGTGCTTCGAAGAGTGGCCAACCCAGACACAGTGGGCAAACTACAGCTAAAGTGGGAAGGCCCCTTTCTGGTAGTATCTTCGTCAAGACCCGGTTCCTACAGATTAAAGGATATGGACGGAAACGACATTCCTAGATCGTGGAATGCGGATGAGCTTCGGCGGTATTATGTGTAACCTGATGTAATCTTTTTTATTTTTTATTGTTCTAGTTTTTTCTTATGGCACCCTTTTGCTTTCCAAAGGGGAGAAAGGTTTTTAATGGGGCCATAGCATGTAATTTCTCTTTTTTCTTATTTCACCTCTATAAGAGCAATATCCCCCAAAGATGTAAATGTAAAAGCTGAGAATGCACCATCGAGTGCAAACAAAAAAGAAAAGAAAACAGGGAGAAGCTCAAAAGTCGTTCCTAAGGGAATGCAGAGCTTGCAGCGAAAAATAAACGCTGATTCCGCTGAAGTAAAAGGCGAAGAAGCTCCTAAGGGAGGCTTGCAGCGAAAAATAAACGCTGATTCCGCTGAAGTAAAAGGCGAAGAAGCTCCTAAGGGAGGCTTACAGCGAAAAGTCAACGCTGATACACCGAAAAATAAACAGTGAAGCCGAAAAATAAGCGGCAAAAAGATTTGAGTCATTCCTAAGGGAATGAAGTCAATGATTATAGCTTCGAATATATATCCGGATATTAATTTGCATGATACATCACATCATGACATTTGCATTCATAAACATTCTTTTAGACATGCATAGGATCATTATCATTATATCATTCAGAAAAGGTAGATGCTTCGGTTATGAGGATAAAGCTTTGGAGAAAAACAGAAAGAAAGAATTTTCATGCTTCGTTGTGTACGAAAAGAAGGGAAGGTGTTTTTCGCCTTCGGCTCAAAAAGAAAATTTCGTCCACAGCAAAGCAGATTGTACATGGACAAAGGGGAAAGATATATTACAAGGTACGCACAAATTTACATAAGTTTCTTTACAATTATATTACAAAATTTTCTCTAATATCTTGTGCAGCAGAGTCTTTCGGGATATCTGTTAAAAGCTTCAGCTTCTCATTCTTTAGCTTCATCATCCTGTACATGTTAAAACGGAATGAGAAAACCGCAGAGTTCAAGGGGAAGGTAAAAGTAACAAGTATGAGTTTCTCACTGGCTTGAGGTGGCTCCGAGCTTCCTCACCAGCCATTTTTCGCCCGCCGTTTATCCAAATCTAGGTCATAAATCTGTTTCCTATGCTTCGGGCTAGGCTGGGAATGTCAATTAAATATGCTGGTGACAAGCTGAAGTTTGGCCTATTGACAATTTTCTCGTGCGTGCAGCCAGCCTTCAAGAAAGCAGCAGCTGTGCCTTGAGAAGCTAGCAGGGCGCAGAAATCGGCATGCCCAGCGATAACTTCATCAAGTGCATCAACTTCGCCCTCAATGTATTCGAAGGTGCTTGGCATGTTTTCAGCTGAAGGGGTAAATTTATCAGAGCTGGCTCCGATTGAGTGAAACACATTCTTCAGCCGTTGCACGCATCGGTTGCCGAAATCTAAGCATTTTTCCTGAAGCTCTTTCAGTAATTTTTACAAATTTGAATGCTTCTCAATTTCGGCCTTGAGACTTGTTTCAAGATTCTTATTTTCCTGCTCAGATTTCTCTAATTTTATGAGCAATTTGTTGTTTAATTTGTCAATTTCAGCTTGAGCTTCAGCTAGTGAGCCCTCCATAGAGTGAATTACGAAGTCCTTTTTCTCCAAGGTAGCCTCGTGATCTTTAGCTTTATGTTCAAGTTCTTGAATGTCGAAGTCCTTTTTTTTCATAGCAGCTTCGTAGCTTTCGACTTTATTTTCTAGATCTCTGATAGTAGCTTCGTTTTTCTGGTCTTCGAGATCTTGTTACATCCTCAGCACTTTACTTAATAATATACTCTGGCAAAACAACCTTCGTCAGGAAACATATTAATTCAAAAAACAGTAAAAGTTGAGAGTTTTTACCTTGAAATTAGCATAGAACAAGCTCCCGGCGATATGTTGTTGCTGGTATCTGCACAAGTCTGCTTCAATCTTTGGCAGCCCAACATTCTTTGAGAAAGTTCTAACAACTTTAGCCTCGGTTCGGTTCCGAAGGCATCTCAGTTTTCCTTCATTGACTCCGCCAAACAGCAGAGCCCTTGGTTTGTATCCACAGGATATAGCATATTTCTTTAGTTCTTCTTTTTCAGCCTCTGATAACTCTTGTCCAAGTATATCTTGAAAATTAAAGTTTTCTTCTTCCAAAGTGTCTTCAATCTGCCCTTTTCCTTTCTCAATCGTCGTGTCCACCGCGACCGAAGCAGCTTCTTCTTCAGCCATTTTCAGAAGTATGTTATCAATATCACCAAGTGTGGTTTCTAGATTAGGATCTTCGGTGATCTCAGTTTTGGCTCCAGTGGTTTCAGCCTCGGCGGTTGCTCCGGTGGCTTCGGCTCTGGTGGCTATGGTTTCGGCAGTAACAGCGCTTTCAATTATTTTCGCCACCGATGTTGGTGGTGGTGTCTGATGAATAACATCGGCCACTTGCATAATTCTTCTTTTCTTCTTTGGCTTAGCAGGACTTTCTGTTGCCGAAGGTTCTTTTTCCTTTTGAAAAAACTTCGTCAGTTCTGGCGCCAGCGGACTTAGCTTGATAGGCAAAGGTTCAGTCATTACCTTTAGAATCTCCTCCACTTCGGTAGCAGAAGGTGTTGCAGGAGCTTCCTCCTCTTGGGCTGGCGTCTTCGGTTTTGGGGATGCAGCTTTTCTTCTCTTTGGAGCAGCTATCTTCGGCTCAGGGCTCAATTTTCTTTTCTCAGAATTTTCTTTGTCCTTTTTAGCCGATTTAGTGCCTTCTTTATCAAGGACGCTGGTAATCCTTTTTCTTTTCTGGCCTTCGGCATCCCCGCTCAGTTGCTCATAATCAGGATAATCAAAATTCAAGGCATCCAGCACCCGATTCAATCTTTGTTTCGGACGGGTGCTGAAGGCCGCAGTCATTAACTGATCTTCTTTCTTAGAATAGCAGCCAAGAATCTTGTTGCACATAACCTCAATTGTGTCCAACCATTCTTGGCATGGTGCTTTAAAATGTTTCTTAAATTTGTAGTGATAAGGTAATCGAACAAGTTCTCCCTTCTTCTTTTCTCCCTTTAGCTTCGGCATCTCCCAGTCCCTCAGTGTTGGGAACACTTTAAAAGCCAAGAATTCCTGCACTAAGTCCCTAGTGCCGATATGATATGAAATCACTCGAAATTCCGCCAAAGCAATCTGACTCGGGCTTCCCATTATCATGTTGCATTGGGGCCTCATTTCTCCGAAGGTCAATTCTAGCGGACTCTGGACCAATTTATCCTCATCTTCGTCAACTTTAACATAAAACCATTCAGACTTCCATCCGGCTGGCCATTTTCTTCGATAGCTTATCACTGGAAACTTCATAGTCTTGCGATAAGCAAAGTTGTAACAGCCAAAATTCTCGTGCAGACCATCTCCTCTGGCTTTAGTTTGGTAGTGTAATTCATGAACTCGGCAGAAACCTTCACCAAACGGTTCCACTCCCTGGCTACGAAGGGCCCAAATATAAACGCTCAACCTAACGATAGCATTAGGGGTCAGCTGATGAAGGTAAATTCCAAACTTCTTCAGTACAATAGCAATCATCTTGTTAAGGGGGAACCTTAAACCAGCCTTCAGAAAACTTTTGAAGACTACTACCTCATTCTTTCCTGGTTTTGGGATAGTCTCTTCTCCACCTAAACGAATTAATTCCTTCTTGGCCTTGCTAAAATAACCCAGCTTCACCATCTTAGGAAGATCAGCTTCATAGATGGTGGACCTTCCAAAGTCCAGATGACTAGGTTTACTTGGCATCCCGAAGCTGTACTCATCCTTGGAACCAATTTCTTCAACAACAGCTTGTGTTGCTTCGGCGGCAGGTGTGTCCTCTGATGAAACGAGCCCGGAACATCTCATTGCTTCGAAAATCGGAACAGTTTCGGTGGCTTCGGCCTCGTCTCCCTCACGCTCAATCCTAGCAGTGGAGCGCAATCTAGCCATTTGATTATGAATTCCTAAAGTTTTTTGAAATTAATGACCTTTTTTCCGAAGCTCTTCTTGTGACGAAGCAGAGTCCGGAGTGGTGCTTCGTTTGAGTGCAAAGGTCAAGCTTCGGCTATGGTGAAATTTTTGGCAGCAAAACAGTGCAATTGCAATGAATGCTGTGGTAACTTTACACCTACTTGTCTGTTTATATAGCACTGCAGGTAAAAAGGTGAATCGTCAAGTCTCCTACACCGGACGAACACTCGCCCACACCCACTGAACGGTGGGCCACAAAACCCGAGAAGGTAAATATGCATGATGGGACTACTCCACGCTCGGAAGTTGTATCGTTTCTCCACAATGAGCTCAGGGAAGGTGTTTTTCGGACCTTCGGCTACCCGAAGCTTAAGAGACTTTTTCACGGGTCAAGCTCGTTACGAAAAACGATCTGGCGCCGCGAAGGGGCTACTGTTGGGTTCATGCTTCGTCGCCGAAGGTCCTGCAGGAAGAAAACACCTTCAGCAAATCTGTTTATATGAGATACTGAAGCTACCACTCACAAAGCTTCGACGCTATAGCGTATCCAAAGACGAAGGATTGAACCGACTTAAAGATGGAATTACTTTTTAGTCCATAAGAGTCTAAGTTATGATTGTGATTTTCTGTAAGGGGCATGATTGTAATTTCTTACAGGCTGCGTCCTGTGCCTATAAATAGGTGAATAGTACTTCTTTGCTGTTCACGCAATCTGGTAATTGCTGACGTGCTACTCTGGAATTAACGCTCTCTGCCAAGGCGAAGGTACAAATGTGCCCAAACATTATATCTTAATATTCAAGATCATACGACAAAATAATCAAATAATATTATTTATTCTTCCTATTCTATAATGTTTTATATTTTATTTTGCATTATTTTACGTTTGATCATGAAAGTATCTTCGTGATATTTTATTCAAAACCTTCGTCCGAAGTTCATTAGATCCTTGGGGAGATAATGCTTCAGCGGACGAAGGGCTTTAACATCTGACATTCTATGTTGCCTTGTTCCTAATTCATAGCACTTAAGAACAAGTCCCCAACAGTCAGATTATTATTACTAGTAGAGAAAGCCAAGTTTTAGGATTAACCCACGTTATTAACCCAAACGGAAAGAATACCACTTACCATTACTAGAGTCAATACCAAAAACCATCAATCTCATTGCCACCTGTAATCCGAACATCTCTGATCAAGTACCACTAATCACTGGAGCTCCCTTGGCTGCTCATAACCGCGAGTACAGCTGATATATCAGTTTTCTAACACTCTGCAGAGGTTGCGCACTTTACCCATGAGCCATGATTCCTTTTTTGCCTCGGGTTGTACGGACCCTTGAACACTCCCAAGGTGAGTAGGCAGGGTCTCACTACGTAGCCTTTACAAAGATTCCCCGGGGCTGTAGCCGCCCGTTAGGTTTCCTAAATGTACCGCACTCCTCCCCATGGGACAAATCAACCTTGGCACAGCGAGCCGTATACACCGAGCCCCATTGACGGCACGACGGCGAAGCGAACTACACCCTGGATCCTCTAATTATTCAGCTAAGGGCACCCCATTCCACCCTCATGGTTGCACTGTTTTCCCGGGCGGTCATCCAACGAACAGGTCCTTACGGAGAGGCACTCGAGAAACCGCTCGAGCCCCCTTAAAGGCCACAAGTATAACATCATAATAAAAGAGGGGAAAACAGCGTATCATTGATAATTCTCATCATGTTCATTGATTAGAGTTGAGCAATAGCATAAAGCTAAACAATAATAATCCAACCCGAATAGGTAAACAAGGACAGGGATAACAAAAGCTAGTCAATCCTTAGGTATAAATGTGTAATGCGGGAGGTGAATTAAAGAATGAATAGGACAGAGATTGGTTAAGGGACACTTGCCTCCACCAACCGACTGCTGCTCAGGAGCTTCTCCTGCGAGTTCTTCGGGCTCTTCAACCGGATCGTTCTCTATGCGAGTGCAAACATACATACATCCATCCATTCAAATTAGGAAACAAACAGTACACCATACAAGAGAACAAGTAGATTAAACATGCATAGAATATGACATACGATATTGCATTGGCCATGGCTAGAAAGAGACGAGGGAAGGTCTCGCAGGGGTTAAAGCTTATGCTCGAGGCGCATTACGGGTAGACGAATAACTAGACGTTACGTGCTCTAGTTTCACTTAGCTCCAACAAAAAGGATTAGCTACATGCACTAATAGAAACGTAACCACTTTCAGTTGATCAACATTAAATGAGATAGACGATTAACTATATGAATTAACTAACGTAACAAATTTCTAAATTGAGTTTCCTACTTCATTAACATGAACAACGTGATTAGCGCGCATAAAATATAGGGGGGTAGACGGGCACGTCTAGGGGTAGACGAGGGCACGGCGAGCCGTGCCAAAGCACCGCGCACTACGCGAGCACGCGCGCGCGCAAGGCCGTGCACACGCGCCGCGAACTAGCGTGCACACTTCGGGGCCGCGCGCTGGCCGAGCTCAAGGCCGCGCGCCATAGGCACGCTGGGCCGAGCTCGAGGCCGCGCCGGGGCCGTCACGACACGAGCAGGACACGCCGGGGCGGGCAGGCGAGCACGCTGGGGCAGGCGGGCGAGCACGCCGCGGCGGGCGGGCGTACGAGCGCGCGCGCAGGGCGCCGGAGTCGGGGCAGGGGGCTCGCCGGGCGGGGCGAGGACGCCGCGCACCACGGCGGGCCGCCATGGCCGCGCCATGGCCGGGACGGGGCCGAGGCCGGGCGGGGGTACGAGCGCGCGCGGGCGGGGCAGGGCACGCCGCGCCGCGGGAGGGCGCCGGGCCGCCATGGCCGGCCCCACCGAGGGAAGGGGCGGGGGCGCTCGCGCCGGGGCAAGACGCCGGGCCACCATGGCTGGCGAGGCCGGGCCGAGCGCCGCCGTGCCGAGCGCGGGCGGGCGAGCCGCACCACCGCGGGCGCGGGGAGGGAGCGGGGTCGGCGAGCGCCGTGGGCGGGGTGGACGGGCACCGGCGAGCTCAAGGGAGGGCGCGGCCGCGGCGCGGGGAGGGCGCCGGCATGCGTGGGGAAAGGAGGAGGGAGGGGAGAGGGAGGGGGGAGAGGGAAGGGAGGCCAGGCTCATCGCGGGCGAGGGCGCAGGTGGGCGGCGGCGGCGGCGGCGGTTCCGGGCGAGCAGGGGAGCGGGCGGGTTGGGCAGGGGAGGAGAGAGAGATTTGGGGCGGGGTGGGAGGGGGTGACAGGTGGGGCCTGCGGGGGGGAGGCGGCGGCGGGCGCAACCGCCGCGCCGCGCGCGGGGGATGTGGGAGGGGGGCGCGGCTGGGCCGGCTCCTGGGCCCAAAGTGGAGGGGCGCGGGGGGGAGGCGGGCTAGGCCGCGACACCGCCGGCCCACGACGCGAGGGGGGAAGGGGGGAGGGGGGGCAAGGCCGGCTGGGCCGCGCGCCAAGGGGGGGGGCTAGGCCAAAAGGGGAGAAAAGGGAGGGGAGAGGAAAGAAAAAGATTTTTCTTTTTTTGATATCTATTTTCTATATGAATGCTTTCACACTTTCAAACAATCAAAAAATGCATGGTTCGGCATGGTGCAGCAAACCAAAGAAAATAACCCTAGGGTTTACTATTATCACATGACTTAAAGTTTTGAAGATGGGTGAGGTTTTAGCGAAAAGAAATAGGAAAGAGAGGTAACGCCCGAATTTAGCGAGCGATAGAGAAAGAAAAAATTCAACTCGAAATTCGGGGTGTTACAAACCTATCCCCCTTAAAAGAATCTCGCCCTCGAGATTCAGGGTTGGCTAGCAAAGAGCTCAGGGTATTTGGCCATCAGATCATCTTCACACTCCCAGGTTGCTTCTTCCTCAGAGTGATGATTCCATCTGACTTTGCACATTCTGATAGTCTTCCTTCGGGTGACTCTGTCTGCGGTCTCAAGGATTTGCGTTGGCTTCTCAATGTAGGTCAAGTCATCCTGGACTTCAAGACCTTCAACTGGCAACTACTCCTCTGGCACACGCAAGCACTTCTTCAATTGAGACACATGAAAGACATCATGCACAGCAGATAAATTTTCTGGCAAATTGAGCTGATAGGCCACTTCTCCACGTCTTGCGAGAATCTGGTATGGACCGATGTAGCGGGCACTACAAAAATACCCCCCTATTGCAACGCATTTATGCATTGCTAGACGTTGAAATAAGTGTTACTAAGGCTTATACCAACGCATAATTATGTGTTGCCTATGCTGGCGTTGCTAGGGTCTACTGCAACACTTATTTATAAGTTGGTAAGCCATGGCTATAAGCGTTGCTGGGCCGCAACGGATATTTATTGCCTACTGCAACGCTTACATGTGTTTGTACCGGCAAAGGCGGGTTGACCCGTATTGGATTTGGCAACATTTTGCTTAGATTTATGGCAGCACATTTATGTGTTGCAATGTTGTTGAACCATATTGTGTTGCAATGTTGTTGAACCATATAACAATGGCAACATTTAGATCGGATTTGTGAGAGCACATATATGTGTTGCAAGAAATAAACCATTTATTGAATAGAAATTGATATACAACAACATTTGCCGTTAATAAAATGAGAAGGTCCAATTCATCCTAGGCATAAACACGATTGCAATGGACAAACCATTTCTCATTGAAATAAAATAGTCAATATACAGAGTAGCACAACTTAAAATAATCACCACTTCATGCGTGTACAAATATTTCTGGAGACAGATATAAACATATGACTCATCCTAAACAATACTGAACTGCATCATAGGTAAATTAGGAAAGCTTTTTTGGTAGCATAGTCTTCAAATTCTGCAGAAATCGTGCAGCTCTGAAACTGAAATTCTGCAGCCCTGAAACTTCATCCTAGGTACTGAATCTGATGAACAACAAGAAAGCATTTCAGAAAAAGAAACATATGTGCAAAAGAATACAATAGTGCGATAGGAGAGCACAGGAATGAATGAACTGAGAAACAAAGATCAAAGGAGAGCGCAAGTATGAATGAGCCTACCGAGAAATACAGGACCAAGAATAGGAGCCAGTGATGGCTGCTATTGTTGCTACAGATATAGTGATCAGAGGCGACCAATCACCCGCTCAAACATTTCCTACTGGACTACAAAATTGAGGATAAAAGTTCAGACCAGAAATCATAGTAGCCAAATACTGATAGCTTTTATTTGGTCAATGCCCCTCAACTTCAAATTTGAAGATAACATAAGTTACAAAAGTCAAATTTCATGAGATTTGTTGATACTCACAGGGAAGTGAAAATATATACTGCTAGTTCTGACATTAAAGCTAAGATAATCCACAGTAAGTAACACAGTATAGATGATAACATGATGCCAAGAAAATTAACACTGCTAGAAATGTTTTAGTAATAAAAAGTTGTGCAACCTAACAAAGAAATCTAGATGCTACTATAGACATGTGTTTTCATACCAGGCAAAGATCTTGTCTGACCTCCTCAAGCGTCTTTTTCCTTATTTGCTATATAACCTGCATAATGGTTTTTGTGAGAATAGCCTAAAAGACAAACAACAAACATAAATAGAAAGACGGGCAGCTTGCAAAATTAATTACCAAAAATCTAACAGAGGTCATCTCATTTTGTTGCGTGAGAAATAATAAAACAGATCCAACAATACAAGTATAATGCCTAGATCTAAAAGGTGTGGTGATTAGAATGATATTTAAGGATTACCTAGCATCTAAATTTCTTTAACATTTTAATGACATCATAAGGTTTAGTGTTGCATAGGCTAAACCTCATTATTTCAATGTTCCTTGAATAAACTTACTTTGAGGCATGTTATTCCTCTCTCTGAAGTTAATATGTTTTTTTTCTTATTATAGGGAAATTTAGACACCTTCCGGTTGTTGAAAATGGTGAGGTTATTGCGATGCTGGACATTGCAAAATGTCTCTATGATGCAATATCAAGACTGGAAAAGGCAGCAGAGCAAGGAAGTGCACTAGCAGCTGCCATAGAAGGGGTTGAGCGCCAGTTAGGTGGCAACTTCTCAGGTAACCATATTATTGTGTCAACTCTTACTCCATTCCTGATTTATCTTTTTTTATCACCAGATGTTCATCAATGCACAAGAATTCACTAAACATCAGAACAAGCATATTTTACTATTTTAGTCATATACACCAATTTCACCTATAAATTATGCTATCTGGTTCTTTGTTTTAAAAAAGGGCAGAACTAGTGTTAGAGGCTCCCAAATTTGTGGGGTTTGGGAAGGGATAAATCGAGGCAAGCCTTCCTCCCGCAAATGCGGAAAGGTTGCTTCGAACCCATGACCTAGTGACTCAGTGAGACAGCTCTTACCACTGCACCAGGCTTTTGTCTTTCTAGTTTTTTTTTGAAGAAAAAATGCTTTTAACTATGCAATCACATGAAGTCAGGTCTTTTGTTGTGAACTTCAATGTTATATTGTATATATCATATATGTCTTTTCAGTTGGATGTACGTGTACTAAACTAGTTGCTGCTTTATGCACTTGCCTAGAGAATTAACTGTTTTTGGATGTAGCTCCACACAATCTCTTAGAGACTCTCAGAGAACGAATGTTTAAACCTTCTTTGTCAACCATTATCACAGAGAACACAAAGTATGTTGTCACTTTTCTTTTATTCATTTATATTCTTGTGTAAATATTTTTAGCAAAAGTTGATCTTGATAAAAATGCTTATGACTGTATTTACTTGCAGAGTAGCAAATGATTCCCTTTCAGATCCTGTTTGTGTAGCAACCCAGAAAATGCGCGACTTACGTGTTAATTTAGTAATTATTATGGCTGGAAATTCGCTTCATGGGATCTTTACGTAAGCATTCCAACTTCCTAACCTTTAATTTTCCCCTTTTTGATATTTTTTTAGTTAATAATGATATATGGTTGTGGATTTCAGCTCAAAGGATGTGCTGATGCGTGTTGTGGCCCAACATCTTTCTCCTGAGTTAACAATAGTAGAAAAGGTTTCTTCTGCAGATTTATGATTTTTATTCCATAAGTTGTTGAATTTTGTATTCATCCTAGACACAGTGTCTACTATTTTGATCCAGGTAATGACTGCACACCCCGACTGTGCTACATTGGACACAACAATCCTTGATACACTACATATCATGCATGATGGCAAATTCTTGCATATTCCTGTTCTTGATGGAGGTAAACTTTGATTCTTCTAGCCTAAGGTTGCCTACTTTGATGCTTCCATTGTGTATCTGATTTTCCTTTTCCTTGAACAGATGGGCAGGTTGCTGCTTGCTTGGACGTTCTGCAACTTACCCATGCTGCCATTTCAATGGTCTCCCTCTTCATGGCATGTGTGCTCTCTTTCTTAATCCATCCTTGTAATCTTAGTCCATCTGAAATGTTTTCCCCCTAAAGGTTGAAGAAGGTCCTGGTGCCACAAATGATGTGGCGAACACAATAATGCAGAAATTCTAGGACTCTGCACTAGAGCCTCCAGATGAGGATTTTGATAGTCACAGGTTTAGTTAATATTTCCTTTGGGTTTTTTCTATGTCTTCCCTTTCAAATGCAAGGTTATCCTGAATTGTTGCATTGCATAGTGAATTATCTTTAGTGATGCCATCAGATGTTGGGGATGGCAGGAGTTGTATTTATCCTCCTGCTGTTGGTAATTCATTTGTATTTAAGCTTCAGGACAGAAAGGGACGTATGCATAGATTTACTTGTGGTAGGTACTGAATATGATGTTAGAGAATTGACTGTGGCTCTGCTGAATGCTTCAGCTAACGACTTATTTGTTTGATACAGCCTTACCGAAGTCCTCAAACTGAAACACCCTAAGCTTCATTACAGAGGCCAGCCATTTTGACCACCATGGAGTAGAGGGCTTATCTAAATTCAGTGGCAATTCATAAAGGGAAATAAAACAGATCATTCATAAATATAGTTGTAAATTCAGTGGCCAGCCATTTTGACCACCATGGAGTAGAGGGCTTACCAAAAACCCAGACGTTCATAAGTATAGTTGAAAATGCATCCTTATCGAATTCCTCGAACTCAAACATGGTAAACTCAGAATCGTGTGTATCTTCATCTCATTTTGTTGCGTGAGAAACAATAAAACAGATCCAACAATACAAGTATAATGCCTAGATCTAAAAGGTGCGGTGATTAGAATGATATTTAAGGATTTGGCTAAGAATCAATCGTAAAGTGGTAGTGTTAACTGCATAATAAATCGAGTGGGAATTCATAAAGAGAAATAAGGTAGATGCATTACAAAAAAAGAACAAGATGTTCGTAAATGTAGCTGAAAATGCATCCTTATACCTAAGTCCTCAAACTCAAACACTCTAAACTCCATTATCGGAGGCCAATCGATTGGAGCACCGTGGATTAGATTTCTTGTCCGGATTGGTAGTTTGTACAGACCGGAGACATTTATCCTCATCATATTGGAGAGAATAGTAGGTAACTTAGTTCTCATCACTGGACAAGGAAAAGAGTGGGACCTCTTACCGGGAGGGGCAGCAAAAACGACTCTGACTGCTCTGCGATGACGCCACATGGTTGTGGCTGTGATGTCCGGCTCGACTATGCAGGCTAGATAGAACCAGATTAGCATAGATTCATGAGAGTAGGGAGGGGAGGGAAGGGCCAGAGGAGCAAATCACGGGCTCACATGCTCATCGCCGTGAGGAGGACCTGCGATCAGGCCAGGGGCCATTGGCCGAACCCGCGCTAACGACGAAATGAGGGTGAGCTCTGAGGAGGCATGAGTGGCCACCAACGACCTGCAGTCGATGTGTCATCCATCCGCTGCTGCATCTCCTCCTTCAGCGCCGTTAGGACTGTATCTGGAGCAGAACGGGGTGTGGGTGGTTGCAAGCGGGAGTGAGCCGGCCAGGGAGAGAGCAGGAAAGGGGCGAACGGACATGGAGGGACTACCGGATCTGGGCAATGAGGGTGGGGCGGACGCAGTGGCTAGGAGATCTTGGGGGTGGGATCAAGGCGGTGCCAGGAGAGGAAGGGGGAGAAGGCGAGATGTGGAGGGAGATCTGACAGGAGCAAAGTTGGGAGCCGTCCCCGGTATGGCAGCTCCTGGAAGGGAGCGAGCGGGGGAGGTGGGGAGCTGGAGGTTTGGGGGATGAGGGCGAGCGGGCGACGGCGGCACTGGAGACGGGAGAGGTGGGAAGGGATAGGAACAGGAACGCTCAAAGGTGAATTGTACGAAGAATTTGGGTCTGTGAGTTATCCGTACCGAGTTGTTCTATGTTCTAATATTAAATATTACTAGCAACACATATTAAATATTGCCATATCCTAGTTAATCAATACATTCCGCTAGGAATGCATATTAAGTGTTGTCATATTCTATTTAAATAACAGATGGTGCTAGCAACATATATTAAGCATTGCCACTACTGTAATAACTTGATGAATGCTGCTTGCAACGCATATTAAGCGTTGCCCGCTAATTTCTTACAACGCATAAAACCATATATTGCTGCAGATGCGTTGCTATAGGGGGGTTTGTGTTGTAGTGGGGGTGCTAGCTTGCCTTTGACTCCAAATCTTCTGACTCCTCTGATCGGTGACACTTTCAGATAGACAAAGTCTCCAACCTCAAAACTCAGATCTCTTCTTCTGGTATCCGCATAGCTTCGCTGTCTTGATTGTGCTATCTTCAGGTTCTCTCGAACCATCTTGATGTTCTCTTCAGCTTCAAGCAAAATGTCTGACCCGAACACTTGCTTTTCTCCAGGCTGATCCCATTGCAACGGAGTTCTACAACCCCTTCCATAAAGCGCCTGAAAGGGTGACATCTTCAAGCTGGCCTGGTAACTGTTGTTATAGGAGAACTCTGCATAAGGCAATCGCTTGTCCCATCCGGACTGATCTTGCAACGCACAGGCTCTCAACATGTCTTCAAGGATTTGATTGGTTCTTTCGGTCTGACCATCTGTCTGCAGGTGATAAGCTGAACTGAAATTCAGATGTGTGCCCAAGGCTTCGTGCAACTGCTGCCAGAAATGAGAGGTAAACTGTGTTCCTCTGTCTGACACTATCTTCTTTGGCACATCGTGAAGACAAACGATCCGAGACATGTACAACTCTGCCAATACTGCACTGCTATAGTTGGTCTTGATAGGTATGAAGTGGGCTGACTTGGTTAAGCGGTCTACCACTACCCAAATGGAATCGTAGCCGGCTCGAGTGCGAGGCAACCCGACTATGAAGTCCATACCGATTTCATCCCATTTCCACTGAGGAATTTGCAACGGTTGCAACAATCCAGCTGGTTTCTGGTGCTCTGCCTTGATCTGCCGACAACTATCACACATAGCCACATGCTCTACGATTTCTCTCTTCATTCCGTACCACCAGAATTTCTTCTTCAGATCCTGATACATCTTCTCACTACCAGGGTGAATCGAATAGGCTGTCTCACGAGCTTCTTTGAGAATCAACTCCCGAATAGACTGGACATTGGGAACACACAAGCGGTCTTTGAACCATATCACACCTCCTACGTCTTCCCGAAAATCTTTGCCTCTGCCTTCCAGAATCAGTCGCCGGATCTCACTGATCTTCTCATCATTCTTCTGTGCTTCTTTGATTTCCCGCTCCAGGGTAGGTTCCAACTCAATTGTGACTCCTCGCGTGTTGTTCAGAAATCCGAGACTCAACCTGTCAAACTCTTTGGCCAACTCATAAGGCATCGGACGAGCGACCAT
This sequence comes from Zea luxurians, assembly GCA_029449295.1. Lineage (NCBI taxonomy): Eukaryota > Viridiplantae > Streptophyta > Magnoliopsida > Poales > Poaceae > Zea > Zea luxurians. The sequence continues at coordinate 41,088,387 of JAOPSE010000022.1, read as the reverse complement.
CAGATTGACTTGACTCTTCCTGCTTAAAGCATCTGCCACTACGTTTGCTTTGCCTGGATGGTAATGGATCTCCAACTCATAGTCTTTGATCAGCTCTAACCATCTTCGCTGCCTCATATTTAGCTCTGACTGAGTGAATATGTACTTCAGACTCTTGTGGTCTGTGTAGACATCAGATTTTTGTCCATACAGATAGTGCCTCCATGTCTTCAGTGCGTGAACCACTACTGCCAACTCTAGGTCATGGATTGGGTAATTATTCTCATGAACCTTCAGCTGTCGGGACGAGTAAGCCACAACTCTTCCCTCTTGCATCAACACGCATCCCAAACCGGTGTAACAAGCATCACAATACACCGAGAAGGGCTTGTGCACATCAGGCAAGACTAAGGCAGGCGCTGTAGTCAACTTCTCTTTCAGCGCTTCAAAGGCCTCTTGACATTTTTGGGTCCACTTGAACTCAACCTTGTTGCCTAGCAAAGCTGTCATTGGTTTCGCAATCTTCGAAAACCCTTCAATGAATCGCCGATAATATCCGGCCATTCCAATGAAGCTCTTGATTCCTCGAGCATCTGTTGGCGCTTTCCAGTTCAGAATGTCTGCCACTTTCTTCGATCCATAGCCAATCCTTCTTTGTTGATTATATGACCCAAGAACAGGACTTCACTGATCCAGAACTCACATTTGCTCAACTTTGCATACAACTGGTGCTCTTGCAATCTCTGCAATACCATCCTCAAATGATCTGCATACTCTTCTTCGCTTTGAGAATAAATCAGAATGTCATCGATGAATACCACCACAAACTTATCGAGATAGTCCATGAATACACTGTTCATCAGATTCATAAAGATGGCCGGTGCATTTGTCAAACCGAAAGACATCACTGCGAACTCATACAACCCATACTTGGTAATGAATGCCGTTCTGACCGAAGGTCGGATCCTGAGCTGATGATAACCTGACCTCAAATTTATCTTGGAGAACACACTGGCTCCTCTCAACTGGTCAAACAGATCTTCTATTCTGGGCAAGGGGTACTTGTTCTTGATGGTGACCTCATTCAGAGCTCGATAATCGATACACATCCTTTTGGTGCCATCTTTCTTCTCCACGAATAGGACAGGGGCGGCCCAAGGCGAGGTGCTTGGCCGGATGTAACCTTTCTCTGACAATTCATCGATCTGCTTCTTAAGCTCAACCAATTCTAGCCTAGATATTCTGTAAGCTCTCTTAAAGATAGGGGCGGTTCCAAGAAGAAGCTCTATGGCAAACTCAACTTTTCGCTCTGGTTGCATACCTGGTAAGTCCTTTGGAAACACATCAGGGAACTCAGACACAACCTTGATACTCTCAATTGGGTCTGCTTCGCTGCTATCAACAGCCATCTGATAACAACTTCCTTTCTTTAGCTCGGGCGGGACTAACTCGGTCACCACTTCCTCTCCTAGTGGGGACACCAACTTGATTGTCCTCTTATCACAACTGATAACTGCCTGATACTTATCTAGCCAATTCATCCCTAGGATGACATCTATTCCCTGAGTACCCATTACTATGAGATTAGCGGGAAATGCTATCCCCCTTATTTCCACACTTACATTCAAACAAATGCTATCGGCTCGAATTCTACCACCGGCTGAGTCAATTTGAATGGGGGTTGACATGGTAGTAATTGGAAGATTATGTGCTTCTACCCATGATGCAGTAATGAATGAATGCGTTGCTCCAGTATCAAATAACACTTCTGCAATATGGGAATCGACTGGGAACATACCTACTATCATGACGGGGTCTCCTGAACTGCTTCAGCCTCCAAGTGATTCAGTCTCCCATGATTATAGCACGGTTGAGAGCGGTTGCCTGCTCCAGGCTGAGACACATTCTGCTTTGCTGGGGGGGTTGGGGCCTGACTGTTGCTGGGCTGCCTTCTTCGGACATTGCATCACCCAATGGCCTTGTTCTCCACAGTGGAAACATGCTCTGTTTCCAACCTGAGCTGGTGCTGCCTGACTGTTCTGCTGGTTTGCTGGGGCAGGAAGACGAGGTGTCTGCTGATTCTGCCTCTGAAACTGACCTCCTCCTAATTGATTGTTCTGACGATTCTGATACTGGTGCTGAGGATACTGCCTTTGGAACTGCTGCTGCTGAGGTGGACGCTGGTTCTGCCTGAACTGCTGAGGTTGATTGTTTGAGAAACGAGGACGACTGCTGCTTCCAAGCTGGGGTCCACTAATCTTGCGCTTACGATCCTCCATCTCCTTACGCTTCCTCTCTGTCATGATTGCTCTGTCAATCAGGTGCTGTAATGTCGGGAAGGTATGATCCATCAGTTGATACTGAAGAGGGTCAACCAAGCCTCTCAGGAAACAATACTGTCTCTTGGCGTCAGTATTGACATCTTCAGGTGCATAGCGAGACAACTGCAGAAACCTGTCCCGGTACTCACTAACAGACGATGACCCTTGCTTGAGGGCCAGGAACTCCTCCTTCTTCACTGTCATCAGACCTACAGGAACATGGTACTGACGAAAGCTACCTCAGAACTCTTCCCAGGTGATGGTGTCGAGGTTGGCATGGGTGGCGAGATAAGACTCCCACCAATACTGGGCCGCTCCTCTCAACAGGCGGGGACCATACAGGACTTTCTCCCTGTCATCGCACTGAGCGGTATGCAACTCTCGTTCCACAGTGCGCAGCCAGTCTTCAGCATCCATGGGGTCAGAAGAATGAGCAAACGTTGGGGGATGACCTCTCATGAATTCAGCACGTTTGTCCCTGGGCATCTGAGGCATCTGAGGTTGAGGTGGGGCCTGCTGCTGCTGCTAAATGGCGGTCAGAGTCTGTCCGATGGCTTGAACTGCCTGAGTCTGCATCAGGAACATCTGCTCGATGGACATCGGGGGCGGGGGTGGCAGATGCTGTTGCTGAGGCACCTCATCCTGCTGAGCGGCTTGCTCCTGCTGAGCACGCCTTCCTCCTCTGCGCCTGTTCTCTGACATCTGCAGAATGCAACCACACATCAGAACCGATCTTGCAAATCTTGCAGCATAAGAAAAGAGCATAGAATTCTCCACAACCCTAAACAGATGAGCATCTTCACTGATCTCCAACACAGACCAACACAGCTTCTCAGATAAAGAGGAAAGTGGAATAAAAGGCTTCCCAACTAGATACCCAACTTCATTAACATATAACAGATAAAAGCACAGGATATAGCAAACTACCCTGTCTAACTCCAACACTCTGGTGACAGTCATTACAAAGATCCAACTCCAACATTGTTCATCATAACAAGCATAAAAGCACAGGATATAGCAAACTACCCTGTCTAACTAAGACTAACTAAGAGCGAGACTGACGCTAAGACTGAGACTAAGACTAAAACTTCTATATTAAGCATTTATTACAAGACTCAACACTGACGATCTATGGTTCTAAGTCTATCTTGGTCTTGCAGTCGGGATTGCCATAAGGCTGGTGTCCACGCCGAGGTGAGCGGTACGGGTGCTGAGTCCCGACGGGAGCGGGGGAACCATCGTCCAAGTGACGACGCTCCGCGCGCTCAGCCCGCACCTGGGCGATCTCAGCACGAGCCCTACTCAGCTCGTCTAGCGCATGGTCCAGCTCCGTGTTTAGCACGGCGGCTAGGTTGACTGTGCTGCTCAACCTAGGATTGTCCTCACCAACAGGTGAGACAATCACGTCTCCTGTGCTGCCAGATGGACGGCGGGGGTAATACTTCAGGTTGAGACCATCAGCTACCCCACCGAGAACCGAGCAGTAGTGCGAAAGTGCACGCCGTGCAGCATCTTGCATGGCCGCCTCAGCTGAGTCCCGCTCAGAGATGGAATAGTGCTCTGAGCAGACCTCAGCACCCCAGAGACTGCTCTCCGGACGGCGCACCAAGCAGGTCGCCTCCCAGCGGTCCGGGTAGACCCCGCGACTATGCTGGTAGACCACACAGCGATACTCGATGGACCAAGTACGCCGGTCAAGTGCCCGACGTAGCAGGGTGTCGAGCGCATCATGGAAGTGACACCCGCGAGCAGCGTCGCGAGTGATGGGTTGAGCAACCCATCCTTCTGGCTCCTGGTCAGCAGAAAAGTCGGTGTCGTGGCTCGAGCTGTCATCGCCACCTCCGTCGTCTGGGTCTCCTCCAGCAGCTACTCCAGAGGCTAGGGCGCCCGGTGGTGGTGCAGGGGGCGCCTCCAGAGGAAGCACGGGGGAGCAGCTCCTCACAAACTCTATCTCCTGCTGGAGCGAGAAAGAAGAGCCATGCTGCTCCTGCTCCTGTCATCGACGCTCCTGCTCCTCATGCAGGCGGTGGTGCAGCCTCTCCAAATGACTGGACTGTCCGGCCATGGGACGGCGAAGCAGACGCTCCGCGAGACAAGAGGGTAAGAAGGGGATGACAGACTTCCGTGCGGTGTGTCTAAGACGAGCCATCTACAAAAGACACCGCAAGCAAAAGAGTGAGAACAGAATTAATATGACCAGCAAGTAATGAACCATAAATAAATGAAGGATTAGAATAAAACATAATTTTCAACAAGGTATAATATATAGTAGAACATAGTTTTGGTCGATATGACCAACTTTTGAAGGGATGTCAAAGTCAAGGCAGGGACAGAGGTCTATAATCCTTAGAACGACCATTCTACTCTAGGTTAGCGGTCCTACAGTCAGCACGGCTTTGATACCACTTATGTCACACCCGGTTTTAGAAGGCAAACCGAATGCGAACCATGTACGTGCCAGGATCAGCAATTCACGTACACAGCAGTTACATAACATGGACATCATCACACAGTGCTCAAATAGTATTAAAAGGGAAATAATAGTCGGTTACATCATATGTCTGAGACATCCACATAGTCTTTACAATAAATCAAAGTGTGAAAACGAAACATAGATAAAAGCGGCCTTCACAGGCAGCCGACTGGGGGTTGCCACTAACCCACGCCTAGAACTCGTCGTAGTCTTGGAACTCCTGGAAGTCTCCTTCCACGGTTTCATCTTCTCCTGAGCAGCGGTTGCAATGCGGACAACCTGGGGGGGTTTGGTGTGTAGAGCAAGGGTGAGTACACATCAACATACTCAGCAAGTATCCTGTTTGGCTGTAGTGGACTAGCTTTATGTGGGGATAAGTCAAGCAGTTGCTTTTAGTTGGTCAGATTATTATTACTAGTAGAGAAAGCCAAGTTTTAGGATTAACCCACGTTATTAACCCAAATGTACTCCTTTCCAAACGGAAAGAATACCACTTACCATTACCAGAGTCAATACCAAAAACCATCAATCTCATTGCCACCTGTAATCCGAACATCTTTGATCAAGTACCACTAATCACTGGAGCTCCCTTGGCCGCTCATAACCGCGAGCACGGTTGATATATCAGTTTTCTAACACTCTGCAGAGGTTGCGCACTTTACCCATGAGTCATGATTCCCTTTTTGCCTCGGGTTGTACGGACCCTTGAACACTCCCAAGGTGAGTAGGCAGGGTCTCACTACGTAGCCTTTACAAAGATTCCCCGGGGCTGTAGCCGCCCGTTAGGTTTCCTAAATGTACCGCACTCCTCCCCAAGGGACAAATCAACCTTGGCAGAGCGAGCCGCATACACCGAGCCCCATTGACGGCACGACGGCGAAGCGAACTACACCCCGGATCCTCTAATTATTCAACTAAGGGCACCCCATTCCACCCTCATGGTTGCACTGTTTTCCCGGACGGTCATCCAACGAACAGGTCCTTACGGAGAGGCACTCGAGAAACCGCTCGAGCCCCCTTAAAGGCCACAAGTATAACATCATAATAAAAGAGGGGAAAACAGCGTATCATTGATAATTCTCATCATGTTCATTGATTAGAGTTGAGCAATAGCATAAAGCTAAACAATAATAATCCAACCCGAATAGGTAAACAAGGACAGGGATAACAAAAGCTAGTCAATCCTTAGGTATAAATGTGTAATGCGGGAGGTGAATTAAAGAATGAATAGGACAGAGATAGGTCAAGGGACACTTACCTCCACCAACCGACTGCTGCTCAGGGGCTTCTCCTGCGAGTTCTTCGGGCTCTTCAACCGGATCGTTCTCTATGTGAGTGAAAACATACATACATACATCCATCCATTCAAATTAGGAAACAAACAGTACACCATACAAGAGAACAAGTAGATTAAACATGCATAGAATATGACATACGATATTGCATTGGCCATGGCTAGAAAGAGACGGGGGAAGGTCTCGCAGGGGTTAAAGCTTATGCTCGAGGCGCATTACGGGTAGACAAATAACTATACGTTACGTGCTCTAGTTTCACTTAGCTCCAACAAAAAGGATTAGCTACATGCACTAATAGAAACATAACCACTTTCAGTTGATCAACATTAAATGAGATAGACGATTAACTATATGAATTATCTAACGTAACCAATTTCTAAATTGAGTTTCCTACTTTATTAACATGAACAACGTGATTAGCGCGCATAAAATATAGGGGGGTAGACGGGCACGTCTAGGGGTAGACGAGGGCACGGCGAGCCGTGCCAAAGCACAGCGCACTACGCGAGCACGCGCGCGCGCAAGGCCGCGCACACGCGCCGCGAACTAGCCGTGCACACGTCGGGGCCGCGCGCTGGCCGAGCTCAAGGCCGCGCGCCATAGGCACGCTGGGCCGAGCTCGAGGCCGCGCCGGGGCCGTCACGACACGAGTAGGACACGCCGGGGTGGGCGGGCGAGCACGCTGGGGCGGGCGGGCGAGCACGCCGGGGCGGGCGGGCAAGCACGGCGGGGCGGACGTACGAGCGCGCGCGCAGGGCGCCGGAGTCGGGGCAGGGGGCTCGCCGGGCGGGGCGAGGACGCCGCGCACCACGGCGGGCCGCCATGGCCGCTCCATGGCCGGGACGGGGCCGAGGGCGGGCGGGGGTACGAGCGCGCGCGGGCGGGGCGGGGCACGCCACGCCGTGGGAGGGCACCGGGCCGCCATGGCCGACCGCGCCGAGGGGAGGGGCGGGGACGCTCGCGCCGGGGCGGGATGCCGGGCCGCCATGGCCGGCGAGGCCGGGCCGAGCGCCGCCGTGCCGAGCGCGGGTGGGCGAGCCGCACCAACGCGGGCGCGGGGAGGGAGCGGGGTCGGCGAGCGCCGGGGGCGCAGCGGACGGGCGCCGGCGAGCTCGAGGGCGGGCGGACGGGCGCCGACGAGCTCGAGGGCGGACGCGGCCGTGGCGCGGGGAGAGCGCCGGCGTGCGCGGGGAAAGGAGGAGGGAGGGGAGAGGGAGGGGGAGAGGGAAGGGAGGCCAGGCTCACCGCGGGCGAGGGCGCAGGTGGGCGGCGGCGGCGGTTCCGGGCGAGCAGGGGAGCGGGCGGGTTGGGCAGGGGAGGAGAGAGAGATTTGGGGCGGGGGGGAGGGGGTGACAGGTGGGGCCCACGGGGGGGAGGCGGTGGCAGGCGCAACCGCCGCGCCGCGCGCGGGGGATGCGGAAGGGGGGCCTGGCTGGGCCGGCTCCTGGGCCCAAAGTGGAGGGGGCGTGGGGGGAGGCGGGCTGGGCCGCGACACCGCCGGCCCACGCGCGAGGGGGGAAGGGGGGAGTGGGGCAAGGCCGGCTGGGCCGCGAGCCAAGGGGGGGACTGGGCCAAAAGGGGAGGAAAGGGAGGGGAGAGAAAAGAAAAAGATTTTTCTTTTTTTATATCTATTTTCTATATGAATGCTTTCACACTTTCAAACAATCAAAAAAATGCATGGTTCGGCATGGTGCAGCAAACCAAAGAAAATAACCCTAGTGTTTACTATTATCACATGACTTAAAGTTTTGAAGACGGGTGAGGTTTTAGCGAAAAGAAATGGGAAAGAGAGGTAACGCCCGAATTTAGCGAGCGATACAGAAAGAAAAAATTCAACTCGAAATTCGGGGCGTTACAGCTGCTTGGATCTCTAGCCACGCATTTTTCTATCTCGTGCTCGCCTCGTCCGAGTCGAGTTAATTATGGTGAGCCGATTCACTATTTTTACTATTGATTTTATGATCGATAACGTTGGAGTAGGTTATTGATTAGTTAGATTGATAGCTATGAATAAATAGTTGTTATCTTGTTTTCGGTTGTCCAAATTAATTGGAGGCGAACAACATTATTTGGTCCGCTTCAGTTGAAATCTAAAAAAGAGACTACTCAATGGACATGGTTCTTTAGTATTTTAAATCTTTAGGATTTAAGTGGTGTACAAAATTCATTAATATGTTTCCTTACTCCAAATTGTCGGTATTCAAAAATAGTGAATGAAAATGTGACGAGTAATTTGATATTGGGTGTTTTGACAAAAGACTTGTGCTTAGCTTATTATTACTTGATGTTTGAAGTATATGCGATTACGCTAGAAAAGTGTGATAATTGGGCGCAGTCGTATATCGATAACTAGTGTTTCCGTATGAAATGGTACAACGCCTCGCCGCTAGGTGTTTAATTCGCTATTGTGTAGCATTATTTAGGTTTGTGATATTCCTGCTTATATGCATTCATGTGCATTATGCAAATCATTTAGGTACGTTTATTGACTACGTGATATGGAGGACCAAAGCTGAGTCGACCACAAGAGGCTGGAAAGTGTGAGCCACTCGCAAGGTGATGCTGATGGACGAACCTGAAGATGGACAGATGGAGCAAGTATCGGAACAAAAGCTGATCGCCAAGTGGACGTCATCGAACAAACACTAACCTAGTGTTCTTCCAGGCAAGCCCCGGTGCATTTGCCACCTCCTTGCTGTTTTAAAATCTTTATCACCTTGTTTGATGCATTACGTAATAGGAGTTGTGTGCTAAACAATTGATGCATTTCCTTCCTTGGAAAATTGATTACCATCCCTTGACTCCCTTTTATGAAAAGGATTTTATGATGCTTAGCCTTGCTTTAGAAAAATAAAATGATTTGTTTTAAACAAAGATGATGATTCACAGTGGATGGGAATTTTTACAAAAGAAAATACTTATGATGGTGAATCCGTCAAAGACCTTGATGGGTTCAACATCAGAAAAGATGTACCTCTGCTAGGTACCAAACTTTGGGGTTTTAATAATTAAAACGAGACCGGACAGGTGACTTGCACGAGAAGGAAGTCTCGGTGTAGTGTCTCTGTCTGAGTCGATTAAGGACCGTGTCAATGTAGGCTTGCTAATTGAGGACCTTTTAACTGGCCACATGCCTCGTCATGGGTAAGCTTTGCCTCGGGCAGACTAATACCAGAAAGGCCAACACGCAATGGGAGTGGAGAGATGGCGAGAGTAGCGTGTACCCTCCGTGGCAAGAGGCTGGACGATGGTGTATCTGTGCTCTCGATTGGTGTGAACCCAGTCTGGTCTTAAGAAACCCGGTGGCGAGTAGACATATGCAAGGGTTAAGTGCTACATATGTCGTGTGGTTGGAGATCCCCAGCTGGGTATTAATCGATTCGGATCGCTGTTACTTCTCGGATATGAAGACTTGGTCACTGCCCTACACGTAGCAATCCAGTAAAGTAAAAGGGTGCTAAAAGATGGCTAGTCTAGGCCAAGTGCTTGAACTAGGATAGAAAGAACTCTAGCTACAGGTAATGACTTAACTTGACAATAAAACTAGATTTTTAAGGATTCACTATTAGTAAGCATTTCTGCAAACAGAGTCTTTGATCCTTGAACAGCTTTACCTTGATTCTCAACAAGCCAGCATATACTTGAGAGTCTTTTCTTTAGTCGGGTAAGTCTTGCTGAGTAATTGCGTACTCAGGGTTTTATTCCCTGTTGTTTTTTAGGTTATAACTTTGTGCTGCTGTTGATGGTGTTAAGTGCCGATGGGCTCGGCCTTCTTATAAGTCTAAGTAACTCCTCTATACTTTTTATTAAGGATGGTCACTTGAGCTAGCATATATTTCAAACTTATAAATAATTTATAACATTTCAAAGTTTATTTCTTTGAATCACATTTGTAACCACTTCGATAAATATAATGTAAAGTTGTTGTAACTTGTAACTTTTTGTAATAAAGAAATTCCGCTGCAAAATGTTGGTGTGTGATTTGTGTTTAATTAATCTCGCGATCTTGGTTGTAAGTGGTTTATCCGGTGTCCTTGGGGCACTCGGACGGATCCTGTTAAGTTATCTGGTGCACATGCATAGCAGTCTGAGGTCTTTGAGACAAGGACAGGTGCATGTGGGCCTAATAACTTGGGAGGTTCTGCCACAGCTGGTATCGGAGCAAGATTAAGTATAATACGGTCACATACGTATTTTTAAAACAAAGTTTGGTTTTGGAAAACCTATTTTCAACTAAACATATTGTTTGGTTTTGAAAAACTATAATGCTAGCGACATCCTCTATTAAGCCCTAAATTAAGGACTATCAGGTGGCTTAGTTCAAAACCAATAACCCAGAACCGGGGGTATTGCATACATGTGTATTGTTATTTTTGAGGTCATTCAGTCTTGAATGGATCGACGCTCAAGGTAAGGTGAGAAGTGAGAGCATGACCGAACAAACATCGGTCTAGGGGAGTGCTTAATTATGGCGCTTGACTATATACATGTTTTACATATGTATATATGAAGGCTGCGATGTAGAGTATTTACTTTTCTGGGATTCAGTACCCCATGAATGTATATGGGTATACAGACATGGGAATACTGAGAAGTGTAATGTACTTGTAACGACGCACCTATTCTCAGGTAAGAAGGTGAGTTACCATAATGAGTTGTCCTATGGTTAAAGTGTGGCAGCGGCGCCTATGCATGGCTTGGCGCTTAATGAAGAGCTGACCTCCATATAGAAATATATGGAGTATAAACTGTGATAAACTGTCATGTGTGAATTGCATAATTGGGAATTGAGTTGTAATGGATTTTTCTACAGGTACACTAACCTCGAAAACGTATGTGTAGTTACGAGTAGCAAAATACCGAGAGAGATGTAGTTATGCCACCAAGATAGAATGCTATTGCCACATTATGTTGGCAAAACTTGTGAGGACGAATAGGACGAGCATGCATCCTGATTGTTGCATCGTGTTGGTTACATGTGCACGAAAATGTTGTTCTCACCTTTATTCCAATACTTGGTGATTGTAAATAATGTGGTGTCATAGAGATATGTGTTTAGATGGCTTCCAACTTTTCTAAATTTGACCATTAGTGCAAATGGTGTTTGCTCTTGTACTTGATGTGCTGATAGAATGTTGGTGACTTGTTTGCTTAAACCCAAAACTAGGCCATGTTCTTATTTAGTGAACCATGACCCAAATTTGATTTTTTTCCGTTATCCCTCCATGACCAAGCCCATGCAAATAAATGCTTAGATAATTTCTTTGTTGGACATAAAGTGTACCCGAGCTTAAAACAAGAATCTCGGGTCTTGTCTCCATCCTAGATCATGCCCTTGCTCGATTGGCATAAGCAGATGTACCTTATCCAGTTCGCCTGTTCTTAAGGATTGTCGATGGGTAATAAGAGAAGTTACTCAATGTCAAAGGTAGTTCAACAAGTTGGTTTTACTAACTTGTAGCCACATTGTGAACGAAGGTTGAGTTTAGAGATCGTTGTGTCGAGTTGTCTAAACTCACTTTTGTACCACCCCTCTTAAGGAAGTGTTTATAAGAATCGAGATTAAGTCGGCCAGTAACCACCTAATCATCGCTCTAGTCGTGCCTCGATCGCCTCATGTATGATTTCCCAACGTGTGTGATCAAGTCGAGCCATGATTAGTACTGGATAAAATGGACTGGTTGCAAGGTCCGCATCTACAGATCCCTTCACTAGGGATTTTTCGAGTCTCTATCATTTTTCAGGGACTTGGATTCTCTGGCTAACACGAGTTAACTATGATGTTATTCGACATTCACATCCGTCTTGTGTGCTATGAACTTACCGTGACCACTTGTTGGTAAACCTCTTTCTGTGTATTTTATCCAAGAGGTTGCAACTGATTCTGTTTGGGTAAAGTCGCATATCTACCGCTCGCCCAATAGACTCAGATAGTACAGTGTCATCAGAAAAAGCAAACTGCACACATGGAACCTTATGTGTTCTTCTGGCAGATATCGTCTCTATTGTTGGACATCTCTAAATTAGCCTAAGGCGATACATGATATGTCCACTAGAGAAACATCATTCTGAGACACTCGTCTTTGCTTGGAACTGTCTTATGATTATCGATGATATGGACAAGGGTTACATGCTTCTCTACTCTTAAAAGTATTTCGCTCCGAATCTCGGGATGAGATTCTTTTAAGGGGGGAGGGTTGTAACACCCCAGGTGTTACTGTACGTAAACAACGAATATGGACATAAGTAAGAAAGGCCGGGGTGAATAACGATTTCGATATTAGTCCCGTCTCCGATTACCAAGATTATTCGAGAAATCTCGTTTAGCTTGGAATTTAATCATCTCACAAAAGTTCAAGTTTGGTGTCGTTTTCATTTCGATAATCTAAGCAATTAAAAAGGGTTCAAGAAACTTTTGGATTATCGAATCTTCGTCGCTGGCGAATTTTGAACTGTTCGGATCATGTGTGTAAGTGAATACGAAAATCTGAAGATTTCTGATTTTATGTAAAATTTGGAGCCCCGCGCTATCCAAAAAGAACAATGCGCATAGCTTCTCGCCCACATGTGCGATGCGTGACGTCGCTTTTGGAAAGATCGCAATCTCGATGCGGCATCGATATCGCGCATTTATTTTGTGATATGTCGAGTCGTGTGTCCATTTAAAAGTTATAAAGGGAATACGAATTCGGAAGCCCGACCTACTCTTACAATTTTTATCTCGGGCAAATTAATTTGAACTCGACGAGTAAAATGTTCGGGGCAAAATAATTTGAATCGCGCATTGTCTGAGAGAAATCATGCGCGAGGTTGATAATCAAGGAATTATAATTGAGATTCGATTCACCACGCAAATCACTTGTGACCATGGAATCAGGTGTTCAAACCGTAGATAAAATTTATCGGGTTTCAAATCATATTAAGCCGTGTCATAAGTACCGTCGACCCTTTAGTTATCGCTGAAAATCCTAATTTAAAAATATCTATGATTCTCTGTTAAAAAAGAGAAATAAAAAAAGAAAATATCATCTGCTGCCGCTCCCCCTTGTGATCTTTTTCTTCGCGCTTTGGCCCTTGGCCTTATCCTCTAGATGCACCGCTCGGCACCTGGGACAAAAACAAATCCCGCCGCTCCAGCCGCGGTGTCCATGAGTCCATCTCCTGCATCCAGCCGAGTTTCTCCCTTATCCCCTTCGCGCGCCCCAGCCCCTGCTCATCTTCCTCCAAGCAACGTGCGCCCACCCAAGCAGCTCCCTGGCGCGCGCCTGGATCTTCTTCCTCCCTGCGCCCCTCTCCAGATTTTTCCCTTAGCCGCGCGCCTGGCAGCCGCTTCCTCAATCTCGGTGCTCCCTGCGCGCGCCGGTCCCAGCTCGGCCTTGCCCTGAGCCATGGCACTGGCCGCCACGCCCATGTCGACTCCCTGCTCGGCCACCCATCCTCCTTGCCATGGTCGTGCCCCCTCAGCTTGCCTCCCTCAAGCACGCCGCGCTCCTCCCTGCTCGGCCATGGAAGTCGCGTCGTCGACCCCGCCTGAACCCCCTCTGCCGCGCCCTGCTCGCCAGCTTCCCCTACTCAGCCTCCATGGCGCCCAGCCAAGCCCCTCTTCCATGGTCGCCGTCCTCTGCTTGGTTGCCCGCCATTCCCATGGTCGTGGGCTGTAGCTCGCTCATCTCCCTATGCAGTCGCCCTCATCTGATCGGTCCCTTCACATCGACGCGCGTGAGTTCCTCTGGTGGTCGTCGTGCTGGTGTCCTGCTCATGCAGAATGTCCCTGCTATGACATCAGCCATGGCACTGTTTCCCCAACGACCAGGGCCAAGCTTTGTCATCACGCCTTGGTCTTAGAACTCCGATGAATGCGCGCCGAGCTCCTCCCGTCTGTGCCGGCCATCATCGTCATATCTGGCATGCGTTCCTCCGGCTATCGACCCACTCATCCATTCTGTGCCTATCAATGAACCAATCCAAGAATGTGCTCCCCCTCTGTTCACTGGGTCCAAAATTGTCAAGTCATCGGATCTCCGTCACGCTTGTGTTGTGTTTGTCGCAATTCTTGCAGGCATGGTCGTGGTCTCGATGCGCAGCAGCTGGGGGCCTGCTCACGTTAGTTGTCGTCTAAATCATCCTGGCCGAGAGTTGTCGCCACTAGCTCGCTTTCGTCCAAATCGCCACCGTGGCTGCTTGGATCTCTAGCCGCACGTTTTTCTGTCTCGTGCTCATCTCGTCTGATGCCTCGGCAACGTCATGGTCGTCCTCCCTCGCGACGTTGTTGTTTATCCCGCTATTGTAGTCGTGCCTCATGTGCTGCTTGTTTGAAATGCCCAAGCCAAGTGAGCATCCTGCACGACTCAAGTTCGGTTCGTCCAGATTATTCAGTCAAGGAGAGATTCCAAGAGTTGTGGATTGAGGAAAAAGTGAAGCTCAGTTCAATACTCGTCAGGTGTTTGATCGAAGGCTTCAATCGTAGACTGTCGTCGTTCTCGCAAATATTGAGTCGAGTTAATTATGGTGAGCCGATTCACTATTTTTACTATTGATTTTATGATCGATAACGTTGGAGTAGGATATTGATTAGTTAGATTGATAGCTATGAATAAATAGTTGTTATCTTGTTTTCGGTTGTCCAAATATAATTGGAGGCGAACAACATTATTTGGTCCGCTTCAGTTGAAATCTAAAAAAAGAGACTACTCAGTGGACATGGTTCTTTAGTATTTTAAATCTTAAGGATTTAAGTGGTGTACAAAATTCATTAATATGCTTCCTTACTCCAAATTGTCGGTATTCAAAAATAGTGAATGAAAATGTGACGAGTAATTTGATATTGGGTGTTTTGACAAAAGACTTGTGCTTAGCTTATTATTACTTGATGTTTGAAGTAGATGCGATTACGCTAGAAAAGTGTGATAAATGGGCGTAGTCGTATATCGATAACTAGTGTTTTCGTATGAAATGGTACAACGCCTCACCGCTAGGTGTTTAATTCGCTATTGTGTAGCATTATTTAGGTTTGTGATATTCCTGCTTATATGCATTCATGTGCATTATGCAAATCATTTAGGTACGTTTATTGACTACGTGATTTGGAGGACCAAAGCTTAGTCGACCACAAGAGGCTAGAAAGCTGATCGCCAAGTGGACTGTTGGGGCGAAGGCGAAGATACTACCCCTCGCTCGATGCCTTCGCCAATCTCGCTGCATCAACAGAAGCAAAACGATCGGCAGCTCCCACCCTTCGTCCAACACGTTGCAAGACGAAGGCCCACGACGAGGTCGCCCCACCCCGCGTCCTCGTCGAACAAGAAGGCCCACGTGGAATTCGGCCCATTGTAACAGGCCCCGCGCGGCCGGTTGTATTATGGGCCCTATTTGCAAATGTTTTTATGTAATGACGGTCTGTAACCCTGATTTATGGGAATATTCCGGGAATGACCTAGGCGCTTGAGGGCACATGCGTCCTTAATCCGAGACGTTGGGCGCTCAGGCACCTATAAATACCCCTGCACAGTGCCCTTGAGGGGCTAGATTAACAGAGCAATTGCTGCCTCCAGTTAAACCGTGAACCCATCTCGCTCATCCCCCTGTTGGAATCAACCTGCCCGGGAACGCAAGTTCCAACATTGGCGCCCACAATTCGTGCTACGAGAAAATCACCCGCGATGGCACCCAAAAGAGCTAACTCGAAGGCAGCCCCATCCATCGATGAAGCAGCGAAGGCAGCCCTGCTAGCTGAGAAAAAGGGCAAGGCCCTCGCCGACAACACCCACCAAGGAGCTGGTGAAGATGAAGCACACAGCAAGAGACAGTGCAACGACCAACACACTCCAGAAGGCACCCTTCGCACCTGCAGCTCCGAAGGGTAGCCACAAGCACCACCCCCAGGCTTCGCACCACCAGAGGGCAAGGACGCAGCAGAGGACGGTGAGGTCCTCGGCGTCTCCGCAGAAGAGCAGCTATAGTTACGGGCCCTGCGCCTCAGAAACCGCAACCTTCAGAAGTAGAAGGAAATCCTCGAGGCCAAGCGCCAACGCGTCACTGTGCAGGCCAAGCTGCGCCTAATGATACGAGATGAAGAGCAGAGGGCTCAGGAGCTTGAGCAAGAGATTGCGCTCTTGCAGCTCGAAGGCCAACATGATCTGCAGTAGCACGGCCCGCCCCTCCAGCAGCGCGCGCCGGTCGAAGACCTATTCGTCCCTCACCGCGGGCTCTTCATCCCGCACGCCACAGCTTTCCAAGGCATCAATTACCTTAACGAGCGAAGCCCCCTGGCGCCGCAACTGCAAGTGTCACCATGGCCCGCCAATTTTAGGGCAGGGACCTACCCCAAGTATAATGGCAGCACTGACCCAGCACAGTATATCATGAGCTATCAAGTCGTCGTTGCATCAGCCGGAGGGGATGACGCCACGATGGCTAAGTCATTCATCATCGCCCTCGAAGGCCCGGCTCTCACTTGGTACACCAGATTGCCCCCGCTGTCCATCGACTCCTGGAGAAGTCTCCGGGACAAATTTCTGCTCAACTTCCAAGGGTACCGCCCAGACACCGACGCCTTGGCCGAACTGTCACTCTGCAAGTAGCTGGAAAGAGAGACTCTGCGGGAGTACTACCGCAAGTTTCTGACCCTCAAGTCACAATTGCCTTTGGTCGATGACCAAATAGCCATTCACTATGCCATAAGTGGCCTTCGGGCTGGCGTCCTTTACAGCCACTGCATCAGAGATCCACCTAAGAACCTCCAAGAGTTGTATCAGCTGTTCGAGAAGTACGCCAGATCCGAAGAGCTCCACAAGCGCAAGGTCGAGTCCCAGAGGAAACCCAAAGACCCTCTGCAGTCCAGCCGCACGTGGACGAGACCTTCGCAGACAGAATCCAGTCGGGACAGCCGCAGCCAGCAGCAGGTACACAACATCGCCAACCAGCACCCCACTGGTGAGGCCCCTCGCCACCAATATTATCCCCTAGGGCCGCAGCGGAGGAACCCATGGTCGAGGCCGAGGACGGGCGCAGCAGCCGCGCAGATTTTACTGCTTGTTCCATGGCGAAGACTGCGCGCACCCAACAAGGGACTGCCCGGAGACGAAGGCCACCAGAGACAGGATGTCTCGGGCGCAACC
The DNA here is from genome assembly GCA_029449295.1 of Zea luxurians. NCBI lineage: Eukaryota > Viridiplantae > Streptophyta > Magnoliopsida > Poales > Poaceae > Zea > Zea luxurians. The sequence goes on along the minus strand of JAOPSE010000022.1, from coordinate 41,071,202 downwards.
AGCCGACAACCCAAGAGTTGTCGCGCACACATATCAACAACTCCCACCACCATACAACCACGGCCCCGCTCAGCATCCACCTAACCACGCATACCAACATCACCTGGAGGTACAAATCGTGCCTCCCCCACCCCCACCTCCACACCCGCAACAGCCAAACATCCACCACCCCCATGAGCCAAAACAAGAAGACTTCGCTGATCAACCGTATCGCGGAGTCATTCACATGATCACTGGGGGATCCAGCGCCAACTTAGACACAAAGCGGCAGAAGAGGGACCACTACCGCAGCGTCAACCACGTCGCCGTCACCGGCCCAGTCGTGCAGACGAAGTGGTCCCATATGTTGTTGACCTTCGACGCCAGAGACGTCGACCTGCGCAGCGCACCCCACATCGACGCCATGATGATCAACTGCAGCATGGCAGGCTGGGACCTGCACAAAGTCTTAGTGGACAATGGCAGCCAGGCGGATATCATTTTCCTCCATGCCTTCGACCGCATGGGCATCAGCCACAGCTTGCTCAAGCCTTTGGACAACCCACTGTATGGCTTCGGCGGCAAGGGCACCTTTCCTGTCAGCAAAATAGAACTACCCCTCTCCTTCGGTGTAGCACCCAATGCCCGAAGTGAGCAAGTTACTTTTGACATTGTCGACATGGTGTACCCGTACAACGCCATCATGGGTCGAGGCTCCATCAACAAGTTTGAAGCAGCCATTCACGGACTTTATCTATGCATGAAGATCCCGGGTCCACAAGGCGCAATCACAGTCTACGGCAACCAGTAGGTCGCGTGCAACATAGAAAGAGACTTCGTTCTAGGGAAAGGAATGTACACTGCCTCACGGCGTAGCGCGAGGCCCCCGAGTCAACCAGCCCGATCGCCAAAGAACATGAAAAGGCACAGCTGCAGAGCAACGATGGGACCAAGACTGTCCCCCTTGACCAGTCAACGCCCAAGCAAATGGTCATCATAAGCGAAGACCTTACTTCGCATGACGAGGAGAGACTCCTCTCCTGTTTGTCCAAAAATAAGGACGTCTTCGCCTGGTCCGCCCTCGACCTGGTCGGAGTCAGTCGCTCTATCATCTAGCACAGCTTAGGAATTGACCCTTCGGTGAGGCCGAAGAAGCAACGGCTGCGCAAGATGTCTAATAAGAAGTTCATCGAGCCAGTCGCTTACCCTACGTGGCTTGCCAACGTAGTCATGGTGCAAAAGAAGAGCGGCAAATGGCGGATGTGCATTGATTTCACCAGCCTCAACAAAGCCTACCCCAAGGATAATTTCTCGCTGCCTCGGATCAACAAGATCGTCGATATTGCGGCCGGCTGCGAAGTCATGTCACTCCTCGACTGCTTCTCTGGCTACCACCAAATTTATATGAAGGAGGAAGATAAGGCCAGCACCAGTTTCATAACACCCTTCGGCATTTTCTGCTTCATCAGAATGCCGGAGGGACTCAAGAACGCTGGGTCCACATTCTCTCGCCTCACCAAAACGGTGCTCGAGAGCCAAGTCGGCAGAAACATATTTACGTATGTGGACGACATCGTCGTTGCCAGCAAAAGCAAAGAAGACCATCTGGCTGACCTCGCAAAAACATTCGTGAACATGCGAGACGCACGACTTCGCTTAAACCCCAAAAAGTGCGTCTTCGGCGTTCACCAGGGAAAGATACTGGGCTACCTAGTGTCGCACCGCGGGATCAAAGCCAACCCGACCAAAATACAGGCCATCATCAACATGACGCCCCCACAGTCAGCCAGAGACGTCCAACGACTGACCGGCAGATTGGCCGCCCTCAACAGATTCATCTCCAAATCCGCAGAGCAAAGCCTACCTTTCCTCAAAACGCTACGCGGCGCAAAAAACTTCGCATGGGGACCAGAGCAAGCGGTGGCCTTCGCTTCACTAAAGCAGCATCTGTCAGAGCTGGCGATTCTTTCAAGCCCCAACCCCTCGCTGCCCCTGTTGCTCTACGTCACGGCTTCGCCGCACGCGGTCAGCGCAGCGCTGGTCCAGGAGCAGGACAGAGAGGGCACGACCAGACAATGTCCAGTTTATTATGTCTCCGAAGTACTCACACCATCCAAATGCAATATGACAGAACTAGAAAAAATCGCCTACGCAGTAGTCATGGCTTCGCGAAAATTGCGCCATTATTTTGAAGCATTCAAGGTGCGAGTCACCTCGGACAGGGGACTCAGCAAATTATTCAGAAATCCGGAGGCATCAGTCCGGATCGCCAAATGGGCAGCCGAGCTTTCCGGCTACCATATCACCTTCGAGCCCCGGACAGCCATCAAGTCACAAGTCCTGGCAGACTTCATCGTCTACTGGACCGGGCCAATAACGCAGTCGGACACGTCTGCAGAGACGGTGTGGACCATCCATTGCAACGGCGCATGGTGCCATGCGGGGGCAGGCATTGTTGCAGTCATCACCTCACCCGCAGGGGTCAAGCACAGATATGTTGCACGCCTCAGCTTTGCTTTGGAGTCTGACAGGTGCACCAACAATATAGCAGAGTATGAAGCTGTCATCCTCGGCCTTCGCAAGCTAAGGGCACTTGGCGTTACTACCTGCATAATCAGAACAGACTCCAAGGTAGTTGCCGACCAAATTGAGAAAGATTACGCAGCGAAGGACCCCGCACTTATGCAGTACCTCGTGGCTATCCGCAGTCTCGAGAGACAATTCAAAGGCTTCACCTTGCAGCACGTGGACCACGCCAAGAATGAGGAGGCCGACGCATTGGCCAAAGCAGCCGCCAGGGGCGAGGCCCTACCCTCGGATGTATTCTACCGTGTCATCGGCACACCAGCCGTCCGCAGCCCAGAGGGCCTACAAATAACCAACGACACCGAGGGCCACCGCATAGTCAATCTCATTATGACTGAAGACTGGGGGGCACCAATAACCCTGTTCCTGCAAGGATACTACCATCTAGTCGATGTCAACGAGGCCAAGCGCCTCAAACACCGAAGCCGGGACTTCGCTCTCATCGAAGGCCAGCATTACAAGAAGGGGGTCAGCCAACCCATGCTCAAATGTGTCACCGAGACCGAAGGCGTCCAAATCATGCGCGAAGTCCACAGCGGAACTTGCGGCTCTCACGCAGGGCCTAGGGCCCTAGCTGCCAAGGTGATCCGTTAAGGTTTCTACTGGCCCGCCATGATCTGCGCCGCAAATCAGGTCACAAGGTCATGCGAAGCCTGCCAGAAGTTTTCTCCACGCTCGGGAAGCGCTTCGCAATTCACAAAGCTAATTGCACACACGTGGCCCCTTCAGCGCTAGGGCCTGGACATTGTCGGGCCACTACCCATGGCCCAAGGGAACCTCAAGTTCACCTTCATCGCCATCGAGTACTTTACCAAGTGGATCAAGGCGAGGGCGGTATCCACAATAACATCAAAGACTGCCTAGAAATTCTTCTAGCAAAACATTGTTTGCCGATTTGGAGTCCTGTCAGAGCTCACAGTTGACAATGGCAAGCAATTTGACAGCCAAGACTTCAGGGATTTCTGCTTCTCCATTGGCACCAAGCTTGCCTTCGCTTCAGTCTACCACCCACAATCCAACGGTGTCGTGGAGCGCGCCAATGGCAAGATTTTCACGGCGATCAAGAAAATGCTCCTCGACGACAAGAAGGGCAAATGGGCCGACCTACTACCTGAAGCAGTCTGGGCACTGAACACGACCGAGTGTCGGGCGACCGAATTCACTTCTTTTCACCTGCTATACGGATCGGAGGCCATGACCCCGCAGGAAATCAAACATGGGTCCCGGCGGACAACCGCTTCAGCAGTACCCGATGTCGACGAGCCAATTTCCAAAGACCTCATCGATGGAGACCACGTCTTCGCCCTGCAGGCCCTCAACAAATATCAAGCCCAAACGAAGGCCTGGCGCGACCACGCAGTCATTCCAAGAGAATTCAACGAAGGGGACCTCGTACTCGTCCGCACAACCCGGACAGAGTCACGGGGTAAGCTGGAACCAAAATGGGAAGGACCATTTATCGTCAAGACGAAGACGTCTCCCAGCGTGTACAGATTAACAACACAATCTGGCGAAGACCTGGAACATTCCTGGAATATAGATAATCTTCGCAAATTTTTTGTTTGAACCCTCAGGGCCATCACGCCCTTGTAATTCGCCAAACATTATTATTCCGGCCCGCACTCTTTTCCTCCCAGGGGGTGAGGTTTTTAATGAGGTGGAGCCATGTATTATACAAGCAAAAATCCCCCGCAAAAAACTAAGCCAATGTCGAAAAAGACCGCATCAACGGTCTTCGGTATTCGACTACACCAAAGTCACCGCGAGGGATAGCGCTGGCTACCCTCGCGTGCAACACTCCGCGCAAAAGTCGCCTACGGGTGCAGCCGGACTAGTACAATAAGTGCGCAAAATCGAAGTCCCCTCCAAAGGACTCTCCGTGCAAAAGTCGCCTATGGGTGCAGCCGGACTAGCACAATAAGTGCGCAAAATCGAAGTCCTCTCCAAAGGACTCTCCGTGCAAAAGTCGCCTAAGGGTGCAGCCGGACTCCCCGTGCAAAAGTCGCCTACGGGTGCAGCCGGACTAGCACAATAAGTGCGCAAAATCGAAGTCCTCTCCAAAAGACTCTCCGTGCAAAAGTCGCCTAAGGGTGCAGCCGGACTCTCCGTGCAAAAGTCGCCTAAGGGTGCAGCCGGATTCTCCGTGCAAAAGCCGCCTACGGGTGCAGCTGGACTCTCCGTGCAAAAGGCGCCCACGGGTGCAGCCGGACCAGCACAGTAAGCGCGCAAAATCGAAAGTATTTTCCAAAAGGTTCCCCGCGCACAAGTCGTCTACGGGCATGACCGGATCAACGAAGGCACATAACCTCATACAAATCACGGGTACATACATACAGTGAGGGCATCACACGTTACATTGGCTCAACCTTAGGGATGATGCCCATCTCCCTGTAGTTGAACAGCATTATCCTCAGCTCCTCACCCTCAAAAAGATTCGCAACTTCCCCTCACCTACACTCGTCCCAGCCGGCAAGGACAACAATTCTCGTTTGCCAGCCCCGTCAACACGAAGATGACTTCCCTCAACCTCACTAACCCTCTGCTTCGTGACCGCCCTTCGCCGCCTACACCCAGCACTCGCACTAGGAATAACTTCAGCACCTACCATGCGCGGAGAAGCTTCCACCGCAGCCACATCCAGTGCCGCAAAATAATCCAAGTCCTCATCCGAAGACTCCTCCGTCCACACAACCGAACCCCCAGAATCATCAGACTCAAAAAACTTAGACACAGAATCATCTAAAACATCTTCAACAACCACAGTCGAAGCCACCACAAAATTAGCATTGTCAGTAGCGGTTGCGTGCGCAGGCCCAAAACCCTGAACCTGCGCAGCAACCGAGGTTCAGTAACACGCAGACAAAACTTACACACTTCCCCGCACCTATTTAGCTACTTAGCCACCTACGAGGGCCCGGCCGCGGCCGTGGGGTCTTCGACTGGTGGCTCGTCCGCCACCTTCAGGGCACCTTCGATCGTCGGCGCAGGGGCCGACACAGGATCTTCGCCGCCGGCCACAGCAGGAACGGCCACGGCCAAGGGGCCTTCGCCGGCGTCCAAGGGCAGCACCGGATTGACCTCCGCAGCCTCGGGCGACGCAACGACCAGACTTCCAAAGTCCTCGATGTCCTCGGCACGCTCCATCTGCAGCAACAGCACATTCACTCAGCAAAAACTATACATACCCACATGCAACCAACCACACAAAAATAATAACCTTCACCTGCTCTCTCGCCCGGTCGGATCGCTCCCTGACAGCCTCCCGACCATGTGCCCCCCACATCCTATCAAAAAGGGCCCCCGCTGACTGCTTCACAACGGGGTCTTCGGCCTTGAAGATCTCGCGCTCCAAGCTCTCGTCTGCTTGGTCGAAAACCTCGTAGTGTCTGCAGCCCTCGTGGGACAACGCATTCATGGCCCCCTCGCAGGTGACGAGGGAGGCAAAGGACATGAAACCCTCCACGATGGTTGGGAGTACCAGCAACTCCTCCTGCAACCACTCGAGGAAGCGAAGGCCCGCCTCCCGGTCGGGCACTTTGAAGTCAGCACTACGCGCGCCCAGCTCGCGATACGAGCTCACAAACTGTGCGAGCGTCCGCTCAACCTCAGAGCGTGTAGAGGCCTTGGCCTTATCCACGCGGCCGCGCAGGGCGTTGAACCTCGCCTCCCATTCCTCGGCGCGTTGGCTGGCGAGACTTCCCTCTGCCCGCACCACCTTGGCCTCCGCCTCCGCAGCCTACGCCTCAGCGATGGCCTGGTTCGCCTCCCTCCTCTCCTCTGCCAGTTGGCGCCGAAGGTCTGTCTTCTCGGTCTCCAAGGCGGCCACCTTCTTCGCCAGCCGGCGGCTTTTGCTCTCCACGGCCGACTTCTCCCGGACGGCATCCACGTGCTGTGCCCAAAGTCTCTCGACTTCGGCAGCCACGTCCAAAGTCAGGACACCAGACGCAACGCGATCGGTGAAGTCAGCCGCCTGACAAAAACACATGAGACCCAAATCTTCATGGAAACAACAAACACCAAAGTCCAACTCAACTTACTTGACTTAGCTGCTGCGACAGCCGCTGCGATGCCTCCCTCAGTCGCTGGGACAAGGTGCCCGCCATGTCCTTAGCGGCAGTGGCTGTCAGAATCTCGTCGCTCGCGCAGAAGGCGGCCCACGGGTCCTATGCGGTCCCCCTTGCCCTTACCTCCGCCGATGGCAAAGCGGTTGCCACCGAAGGCGGGACAACAACCATCTGTCCCTCGCTGGACCCTGCAATGCAACACATCACCGGTCAGAAGACCTCGTTAAAAAAAACTTACCAACAAAATAGTCCTCCACGCTGATGTTCGTGCCAAAGTCGGTAACACATTTCCCCGGCGAGGGCAGCTCCCGTCCCTTCGCAGCTTCGATCGGGGGAGACTTGGTCCCGCCAACGGCGGCTGTCTTCGCGCCCGCCGACGACTTGCTGGACCCAGGCACGGCCGGTTTTGCAGCCTTCACGCTCCCCCGCGCTCTCTTCGCCTCACGCCTCGGATCCGCCATCCTGATAACCGCCCGGCGCTTCTGCGCAGCGTCTTGACGGTCCTTGGTCATCACTGCTGACACAATAGCAGCAATATTCCATCCGTAAGGGAAAATCCTCAAGCCATGGCTATACGAGACGTAGACATGTCTTCGCCTTCCGCCTAGGGGATTGGAAGACTCTTTGGCCATTGACCCCCAGTAACCTCCAGCATTCGCGCCGAAGACTCCCGGAGCTCAGGCGAAGACATCCTTCCCCCGGGGGCCACGCATGTCCCCATCAACTCCACAGCAAAATTATCAAACACCCCCATTCCTCCCACTATAGTACCTAATTTCCTCTTCTTAGTGGTCGGGGCAGCCCCCTACGAAGGCTCTTCCTTGGCTCCGCCCATCAGATTCTTCCCGCGGCGGTCGGCGGCGTCCACACCGGGATAACCACCATACGGCAAGCGGTTCAGGTCAAAGACCCGGTTCAATCTGTCATTGGACCCGCGGATATCCCAGCTCCACAGACCCTCTGTCTTCGGCACGTAGCGCCCCACGATCCTTGCCGCCCCGTCTTCCGCTTCACGCACGAATGCGGCGGGATCTCGGCCACGCAAATCTAGCGCGAAGGCAGGACTTCGCACCAGCTGCCCGCCACGGGAGGGCATCTCGCGAGGGCATACTTCGCCCAACGCCCAGCCATGCGCCAAGGGCCATACCCCATACCCGACAAATTCCTCAACTAAATCGCGCCCGCTACTCATGTGGGCAGCGCAACGAAGGGCTCCTTCGTCTTCGTCATCCTCCGCTACCTCAAATTGTGGGTATGCTACATAATGATGGGAGCACATGACGGCCACGGGGAGCCTTGGGTGGTCTTTTACTGCGCCTTCTGAAACATAAAACCAGAAATCCCACCAATTGCCCCACTTATTGCGGGCGCAGGGAACCAACTCCACAACCTCCATCGAAGTCTTCCCGGACTTCGGCGTGAATGTGCACGATCCAAACTATGCAATCTCATCTCCAATTTTCCTCTTTTGCCAATGCAGACTGTTGGGGGCCTTCGTCCTCCGAAGGTCCTCAAAAACATGATTTGACAATGTTTTCCAAGTGGATTATGTGAACAGGAATCTTCGGACTCAGAATTATGAACATAAAGCACGGTCAGGACGAAGCCTGAACCAGACGAAGGACGAGCTGATTACCAAGTTCTACGAAGGACGATGCACAGCCGAAGCTGTGTGCAGGGAAGCTTCATCGCGATAGCGGAAAGGGGAACCGACTTAAAGATGAAAAGACTACGTGGGCCTCGACAGATTTCCATAAGTCATCAACAAATGTAATGGACATGGATGTAATTTTACGTGGGCTGCGTCCCGCGTCTATAAATAGATGAACAGTACACCCGTACTGTTCACGCTGACTGGGCATCTGCTTTTGCGTCACGCTTGTACTTTTTACCTTCTCTCAGGACCGAAGGTACATTTGTAATTTGAAATCATTTCTATTTTTCCATGTTAATAAAATAGAAATGATTCTATGATGGTGTTTATATTATATTTCATGCCCTATATGAATCCTTCGTCATTACTTGTTATGTTTACTAAGGTATGTCTCTTGTGACTTTCGTCCGAAATACATTATCTCCCGAAGGGACATAATGTTCCGAAGGACGAAGGACTTTAACACTTAACATTTTTTATGTTGCCTTGTTCTTAACTCTTAGCCTTTGAGAACAAGTCCCCAACATTGGCGCCCACCTCCGGTGAACTCACTTCCACTTCGAGTTTTTTGAACACCTTCGGAAGCTGTAGACCTTCGCTATGGCACCGAAGAAAGCTTCAGCGGCTAGGGCTGCAGCACTGCAACCGCTGGACCACAACCAGGAGACCGTCTCTCTTCGGGAGGCCCGAAGCCAGAAGAGAAAGGCCGTCAGCCCAACGCTTCAGGAGGAAGAGCTAGACCAAGAAATCAGGGATATGGAGATGCTACATCAACAGGTGTAGAGGAAGAAGGAGAAGATGGCCCGGCTAGCTGAGTTGCAACGGCAGATAGACAAAGCCTCTGAGGAAGTTCGCCATCTTACTCACGATGAGCAAAACAGAAGGCCTCAGCAGAAAGACCTTCATCAGGAGGGCTTCGTCAACGAAGATGACTGGTATGACAATTTCCATCAGGGAAATTTTGTTTTCGATGATGCTTCTCCTTTGTCCGCTGAGCTGCAGGCTACACCTTGGCCTCCATCCTATAAGCCACCCCAGCTTCCCATGTTCGACGGCCACTCAGACCCGAAGCAGTTCTTAATGAGCTACGAAGCAACAGTGTCTTCGTATGGGGGCAATGCTGCAGTCATGGCGAAGTCTTTCGTTATGGCCGTCAGGAATGTTGCTCAGACCTGGTATTCCTCCCTTCGACCAGGAACGATCACCTCATGGCAGAAGCTGAAGGATATGTTGTTAACCAGCTTTCAAGGATTTCAGACGAAGCCGGTTACTGCTCAAGCCTTGTTTCAGTGCACTCAGGATCATGAAGAATACCTTCAGGCGTATGTCAGAAGGTTCTTGCGTTTGAGGGCACAGGCACCAACGGTGCCCAATGAAATTGTTATCGAAGCCATGATCAAGGGGCTTCGTCCTGGACCTGCAGCCCAATACTTTGCTAGGAAGCCTCCTCAGACTCTGGAGAAGCTACTCCAAAAGATGGATGAGTACATTCGTGCAGATAACGACTTTCGCCAAAGAAGGGAGGAGGCCTTCAGATTTTCTGAGATGACCAGGGGCTTCGGGGGACGATTTTATCCGAGGCATGTCAGGTCCATCCACAACACTCAAAATGATGATAAGGGGAGTCAGCAGAACAGGCCGCAGTGCTCCTCACAGGCTTCGGGGCAGCAGCAAACTTTCTTTCGGCCACCAGCTCCAAGAGGCAGAGGCGCCAGGGGCTTCGGCGGGAGATTTGGAGATCAACCAAGGAGGACATTTTGCTTATTCTGCGGTGAGAACAAGGGCCATACCACCAGGATGTGCCATGTTACCATCCAGAAACAAAAGGAGCTAGCAGAAGCTGCAGCGCAACAGGGACAGCCGAAGCAGGTCATGCATACTGCTTCGTACCATCAGCCTTACATCCCGGAGTATGTGGGCAACCACCCTGCAGTTTCCGTAGCTTCGGCAAGTCAACCTCAAGCTTCATGGCAACAGCCCCCGCCTCCACCTCCGCTGCATCAAGGCCAGCAGCCAGAAGGGAGCCAATATGTTCCGCACCAAAGGGATCTCAGAGAGCAATCTGAAGCCCGTACAGTCAATAGTACTGTGCCAGAGTCGAAGCACATTTATTGACAAATATCCTACTTTGATAGCAGTCTTTTCCGTTTAAGTTCTGTTTTCTGTGTAATAAAGAATACTTCAGTTTTCATATAATAGTTTCGTGGTTGGTTATCAGAAAAACCTATCTTCTCTACAGGTTTAAGTTGCTGAAGCTTAAAAATTTGCGGTAACACGGAGGATCTTCGGATTATTAAAAACCCTTCGAAGCAACAAAAAGTCGTTCTAAGGAGCGCAGAGTAAGTTGCCGAAGTTACAAAAAGCCGTTCCAAAGGGAGCGCAGTGTAAGTTTTTTGCTCCAAAGACGTTCCTAAGGGAATGCAGAGCATACAGCGAAAAGTCAACGCTGATACCGCCTAAGTAAAAGGCGAAGAAGCTCCAAAGACGTTCCTAAAGGAATGCAGAGCTTATACCGCCTAAGTAAAAGGCGAAGAAGCTCCAAAGACGTTCCTAAGGGAATGCAGAGCTTACGAATATATTTTGTGTGTATCTCCGGAACAAATGTCATTTGCATAACATAACATCATCACATCATTTTGCATAACATAAGCATCATACATCATGTTGCATTTGGCAAAAGAAGGGAACACAGTATCAACCTTCGAAAGGACGCTTTGAGAAAGTGAAAATTGTGTAAAGTCACGAGGGAATACAATGATAATCTTCGGAATACAGCTTCGGAGAATATTTCTACAAAGCATGGACGAGCTTCATCAGAGCAATATCGAAATTGTATAGCTTCGGAGAATGTTTTCATGAAGCATGAACGTGTTTCATCAGAATAATTTTAACGGAGAATGTCTTCTTCACGAAGCATGAAAAGAAGGGAAGGTGTTTTTTCGCCGAAGGCTCAAAAATGGTATGTATGTAGAGTTTCATGCATCGTAAAGAATTGAATAATGAAAAGAGACTTGTATATTACATTCAAATGTACAAAATGTTACATAGATCACACTTTAAATGTTTTTCTAAATAGCATCTAGTCTTCTCTTAATACTGCTTCGGCGGCTTCATTTAGAAGTTGATCAACAACTTTATCCATGATAGCTTCGGCCATTTGTTTAATTTCGTCATCCCCTTTTGTGTGGGGGTCGGCAGTCGATCCAGCAGCTTCTGAGGGAAGAAAACATTTCTTCATTACTATTACAAATCGCGAGCAAAATTTGAAATAAAAATTACAACACAATAAGAACGACTAATTAATACCTAATTGCCTCTCGGGCTCTGTACTTCTTTCGGCAGCTTCTGCCACTTTCCTAGCATCATGGATGCCTTTTTCGCTCCTTTGGATGATTTCTTGCGCCATTCCTCGGCCGCCGTCGTTCCAGATATCAGTAAAAAATTTGCCACCAACCACGCTTGCTTCAGTCGAGGGGTCCTTGATGTCTTCGGAAGATAAGGCAGCTTCGGACTGAGCTAAAAATTTTACATGCCCGCAACCTTTCTTCTCTAAGACAGAAGCAATTCCCCTGGCGCCCGAAAAAGCGCAGATGTCGCCACGACTGCTCAGGATCTCCTCGAAGGCCTCTGCTTCGTGACTAATCCATTCCAGTGGACCTTCGGGATTGCCTCGAGAGAAATTCTCTTCGCTGGAAAAGGCGCCCACGCTGGCGAAGCTGGTTTTAATTTTATTCACGCATTCCATGGATTTTTCGTAGCATTTTTTCTTAGAAGACCGAAGCTCTTCCACGGTTGCCTCCAAATGATCAGCCCATTGGTCGCTGCATTCCCGTCTTGTTTCTTCAAGTATGCGCTCTTCTTTCGCCTGGGCCAGTTGTTTCTGAAGATCTTTAATCTCGCGTTTGTGAGCTTCGGTCTGAATCTTCGCAGCAGCTTCGTCCTTTTTTACCTTGTCCACTAATGTAAGCAGAATTTTGTCTTTTTCTAGAGCTTCGTTTCTCAGTTTAATAACTTCTGAGCGTAGATTGTTGAACGCAATTTCGTAGCTTTCATCTTCAGCGCTCTTTTGTGCTCTTAATGCGTTGCTTAAAATTAAACCCTATACAAAAAAGAATCTATATAAGAATAAAAGAAAGAATTACGTAATAAAAATTTTATCAAGCATCTAATTCCCATACCTTTAAGCTATTGTATGCAAGACTGTCTGCGAGATCTTCCTTCGTCATAGCGCACAATCCAGCTTCGAGCTTCGGGAAACCCATACTTCTAGCCATCTCCCGGCAGACGGATAATTCTTTGTTATCAGGGAGGCAGTATAGGAAGTCATCTTCATTTGTCCCATTGAATACTATCGCCCCCTTCGGATACTTTAGCTCTCTAGCATAGTAGTTAGCTTCGTAAGTTTCCTCTTCGGATAATTTCTTCCCCGAAGCATGTCGCACGATGTAATCGCGTGCGCTGGAAGGAGCTTCGGGGGCGGCAGTATCAATTTCTTCAACCAAAGCTGGTTCTGATATTTTCTCGGTCTCCAAAGATTGTTCTTTGGTGGGCTCTGAGGGCCCAGCTTCGGCTTCAGGTTGTTGTTTCGAAGCTTCAGCAATTTCAGCTTCGGTAGACACTTCAGCAACTTCAATAGTCCCTTTTGGAGTTGTGCTCGAAGACTTAATTGTCTCCAAAACATCTAACACGTTCACCATTCTTTTTCTTCTCGGGGTTACCGACGGCCCCTTTTGATTTTTTGTTGTTTCAACAGTTGCTGAAGGACTTGAGATTTCCGATATTTTCCGCTCTTCAATCTTCGATTTTTCTGCTTTTTCTGCCAGAAGCGCTTCAGTTTTCTCTCCTATCTTCGGCACTGCAGCTGGTTCTGTAGCTTCAGAGGCCAAAGAGACTTCACCAATAAATTTTGGCACTGTGGCCGGCTCGATGAAGCGCGCTCGGTGGGTGAGCACCTTCACCTTTTTCCTTTGCGGCGCTGGCTCATTAGTGGCACTCGTGGTAGCTTCTGTTGCCGGAGAAGTCATTTTTCTTTTGCGACCCAGTACCGGATAATGATAGTCAGGGTAGACAAACCCGACTGCGTCAAACACCCGGTTGAGCCTTTTCTTTTTTCGGCCTCCGAAGGCTGCTGATAACGCAGTGTTCTCAGCCTTCGAATATGCCCCAAGTAGTTCATCACTTAATGTTTCAATACTTTTCAGCCAGTCATCATCAGGTTCAACAAACTTATCTCCGTATTTGAATGTGTATTTCAGTCTAACTAGACCGCCTTCGTCGGACTCTTTGATGGTCTCTATCGGCATTTCCCACTTTCCTGCAAGTGGCCATACCCTGAAGGCAATGTGCTCTTGGACCAAGTCCCTTGTCCCAATGAAAGAGCAAACCACGCCGAAGGCTCTTTGGCATTCCTCGGCTGCTTCATCCATTTCAACCTTCGGCCTTCGAAGTCCGAAGCGTTGCCAGATGGGGCGCATAATGATATTTTTGACACCTTCTTGCACCGATAAGTCATTCTTTACATAAAATCATTCAGTCATCCAGGCTCCGGGCCACCTCTTCCGAAAGGTTGGCACAGGGCGGCTTGACCCGGAGCGGGCACCGAAGCTGTAACACCCAAAATTGTTGTGATATTGTTCTTTTCCCCAGGGCTTCGTCTCATATAACAACTCATGAATGTTGCAAAAACTTTTAGCATTTGCTTCTAAACCTTGGCTTCTTGCAGCCCAGACAAACATCCCCATTCTTATGACAGCTTCGGGAGTAAGTTGATGAAGATAGACTTGGAATGTTTTCAGTACCTCAACAACAAAGTTGCTTAGCGGGAATCGAAGCCCAGCCTTGAGAAAGCTTCGGAAAATTACGACTTCATCCTCTTCGGGGGTGGGAGAAGTCTTCTCTCCAGCATCAGCCCTCACAATAGATATATCCCGAAAATACCGCCCCCTCATGTTATCAATATGACTCTGCTTGATAGTGGTTTTCCCGAAAACCGTGTGACTTGGCCGCCATGGCCGATCTTCGGCCTCTTCCCCACCACTTTCTACATCATAGCTGTCGCTGTCACCAGTATCTTCGGACAAACCTTCAAGAATCTCCTTCGTGATTTTCTCCGTATTGGTCTCCGCCATCGCTATGAGGAACCCCAAATTCTTCTCTTCCTCGAGACTCAGCTTCGTCTCAGCCGGGATCTTCTTACCTTCAGACATCTTCGGAAACGCTAAGAAACTGTTTTCAGGGCCGAAGCTTCGAAATCAAAAAGGTCACCAATCTTAATGCACAAGAGCTAAAAATTTAGTGGACCGAAGCAGATGGCAAGTGTGCGTACCAAATGAGTTGGCGGTGTGATCTTATTTATACGCCCAGGGCGTTGAAAATTCAAAGACCCCGCCTGTCAGTGAATGTTGCTATTCTAGCAAAGGGAAGGTGTTTTTTCGGACCTTCGGCTCAAGGCCTTCGTCCATATCGCAATCTGAATTTATTATTAACAAATTAATATTGCGAGGGGCTACTGTTGGGGGCCTTCGTCCTCCGAAGGTCCTCAAAAACATGATTTGACAATGTTTTCCAAGTGGATTATGTGAACAGGAATCTTCGGACTCAGAATTATGAACATAAAGCACGGTCAGGACGAAGCCTGAACCAGACGAAGGACGAGCTGATTACCAAGTTCTACGAAGGACGATGCACAGCCGAAGCTGTGTGCAGGGAAGCTTCGTCGCGATAGCGGAAAGGGGAACCGACTTAAAGATGAAAAGACTACGTGGGCCTCGACAGATTTCCATAAGTCATCAACAAATGTAATGGACATGGATGTAATTTTACGTGGGCTGTGTCCCGCGTCTATAAATAGATGAACAGTACACCCGTACTGTTCACGCTGACTGGGCATCTGCTTTTGCGTCACGCTTGTACTTTTTACCTTCTCTCAGGACCGAAGGTACATTTGTAATTTGAAATCATTTCTATTTTTCCATGTTAATAAAATAGAAATGATTCTATGATGGTGTTTATATTATATTTCATGCCCTATATGAATCCTTCGTCATTACTTGTTATGTTTACTAAGGTATGTCTCTTGTGACTTTCGTCCGAAATACATTATCTCCCGAAGGGACATAATGTTCCGAAGGACGAAGGACTTTAACACTTAACATTTTTTATGTTGCCTTGTTCTTAACTCTTAGCCTTTGAGAACAAGTCCCCAACACAGACAGTAATGTTTTGCGAAGACTTCCACTGAGGGCTGGCCGCCATACAAAGTCGTCGCCCAGACGTACTTCGCCAGGGCCACCACGGCATTCGGCATCAGCTGGTGGACCTAGACCTCAAACTTCCGCAGGACCTCCGCCACGAATCGATGTGCGGGCAGACGAAGGCCATCAGTGAAAAAAGCCTCAAAAACGACCAACTCGCCTTCTGGCTCGGGGACCTCCTCCGCCCCTGGGACACGCCCCACTCCGCTGCCAAAATATCCAAGCTGCTGCATGTCCTGAACACGAACCGAGGAAATCCGCGACACGCCAAACTCCACTGTATCACCAGGATGCAACTCCTCCGCCACCATGTTGCTCAAAGTGTCCTCGGACGATGCTCCGGCCGGCGGTGTATCGGCAGTAGATGAAGAAGAGGACGGCATGGCTACGTACCGGCGGCGGCGGAGGGCGGTCTGCTTCACGCGGGCCAGATCTCCGACGAGCAGGAGCAAGGAGGGCAAGCGCGCAGACGAACGGTTTCAAAAGGAGGCTAGGGTTTCACGGCGCGCAGAAAGAGTACCTGACCCGCGTCACCCCGCCCCCTTTTATACACAGGACGCGACGCTTCGGGAAACCTGCAGTCCAACAGTACCGCATCCATCAATGGTCACATCAAAAAACCCCGCGGAACCACTTCAAGCGAGGGCAGCGTCTCCACCATCTAGCGACGTCTTCAGCACCAGATGACTCAGTCGAACTGGTCCCTCGGAGGGCAAATGTTGGGGCGAAGGTGAAGACACTACCCCTCGCTCGACGCCTTCGCCAATCTCGCTGCATCAACGGAAGCAAAACGACCGGCAGTTCCCACCCTTCGTCCAACACGTTGCAAGACGAAGGCCCACGACGAGGTCGCCCCGCCCCGCGTCCTCGTCGAACACGAAGGCCCACGTGGAATTCGGCCCATTGTAACAGGCCCCGCGCGGCCCGTTGTATTACGGGCCCGATTTGCAAATGTTTTTATGTAATGACGGTCTATAACCCTGCTTTATGGGAATATTCCGAGAATGACCTAGGCGCTTGAGGGCACATGCGTCCTTAATCCGAGACGCTGGGCGTTCAGGCACCTATAAATACCCCCGCACAGTGCCCTTGAGGGGCTAGATTAACAGAGCAATTGCTGCCTCCAGTTAAACCGTGAACCCATCTCGCTCATCCCCCTGTTGGAATCAACCTGCCCAGGGTCGCAAGTTCCAACATGGACGTCATCTAACAAACACTAACCTAGTGTTCTTCTAGGCAAGTGTAACGCCCTAAATTTGGGGGTACAATTTTTTCTTCTTTTCTCTCACCAAATTCGGGCGTTACTCTCTTTTCTCTTCCCGTTTCGCTCCTTCTTCCCAATTTCAAACCAGTATAGTGACAGGTGTCCGTGTCATGTATGAACAAAACCTAAGTGTCATGGGTGTTGCATCATGCTGAAGCGCACTTCTTTGTCTGATGTCACGTGTTCGTCTCGTTCTGTTTCGGATTTCGATTGGCGATTGATTTCCTTTAATGGTCGTGCGTGTCGTGGGTTTCAATCCGCGATGTGGCCCGGCCCAACCCAGTCCATCCCAGCCCAGCCCGGTCCAGCCCGGTCCGGCCCGCGTGCCCCTGCCCACCCCCATGCGCCCCCCTCCCCCAGATCCGTTTGGCTCATTCGAATTCTCCCGCGCAGCAACCTCTCTCTCCCATCTCTCTCTCTCTCCCGTGGTGCCCTAGGTTTTGGAGACGGTGATCGCCGGAGTTGGATCCCGAGGTGAGCTCCCCTCCCCTCCCTTCTCCTCTCTCTCCCTCTCTCCCTCTCCCTCCTCTTCTCTCCCCCTGCGCGCGCCCTCTCTTCTCTCCCCTGCGCGGCGGCGCACCCCTGCGCGGCGGCGCGCCCCTGCTCCTCGCAGCGTGGCGGCCCGCCCCTCCCCTGCCCGTGGTGGCGTGGCCCCGCCCCTCCCTTTCCCGCGCGGCGCGGCGGCCCCGCCCCTCCCTTCCCCACGGAGGCGCGGCGGCCCGCCCCTCCCCTTCCCCGCGCGGCGGCTCGTCCCTCCCCTCCCCTGCGCGGCGCACCCCCGTCCCGGCCCCCTGCGCGGCGGCCCCGCCCCTCCCCTTCCCTGCGGCGGTGCAGCAGCGCCCACCCCTCCCTTCCCTGTGGCAGCGCGGCAGCGCCCGCCCCTCCCCTTCCCCCGGCGGCGTCCGGCCCCCAGCGCGGCCTCCCCGGCCCCCGGCGCGGCGTCCCGGCCCCTCGGTGCGGTCCCCGGCCCCCGGCGCGGCCCCTGCCCCGGCGCGCAGCCCTCTGCGCGCGGCCTCGGCCCCCTGCGCGCGGCCTTCGGCCCTCTGAGCGCGGCGTCCCGGACCCGGCGCGACTCACGTAGCCTCGTTTACCCCCCTAACACGTTCCCGCGTGCGCAAACCCACGCGCGCGGTGATTATTCTTGGTTTGTAATTAATTTCAAACTCCGTTAGTTAGCGTGCTGCGTCGCGCGCTTCGTCGCGCGACGAATTTGTCTAATTTCAGATTCTTTAATGTGCTGCATCTCGCGCTTCGCCGCGCGACGATCCATTTTGATTTTAGGTTGTTTAAATGTGCGACGTCGCGTGTCCGGTCGCGCGACGTTTCGCTTTAAACTCAGCTCTGTTGACGTATGTCGTCATGCGCTTCGTCGCGCGATGCTTAACGTCTCTTTATAATTAATGCAAGTGTCTCGTTGTGCGCTCTGTCGCGCGGCGAGTCGTTTACTTCTTAATTCAATCTAAATGTCGTGTCGAATGTCTCGACGTGCGACCACTCCCTTTCATTCATCTTCAATTGTTTATAATGATTAAATGTGGAACTTGACTTTACTTTATGCTAAAACGTAGTGTCCAAATTAATTCCCTTCCATTAAGCGAGTAGTTTAAATTATAATCATGTAACGTGATCGTTTCTCGACTGCCTTTTTTCTCTTTCTCTCTTAGCTTTAACTGCTAGCCCGCGTGGAATGTCTGTTTATTTACTACATTCTATTGTATGGTGTACTGTTCGTTTGTATTAAATGTGTGGATGTATGTATGTTTGCGCTCGCATAGAGAACGATCCGGTTGAAGAGCCCAAAGAACTCGCAGGAGAAGCCCCTGAGCAGCAGTCGGTTGGTGGGGGCAAGTGTCCCTTGACCTATCTCTGTGCTATACATACTTTAATTCACCTCCCGCATTACACATTTATACCTAAGGATTGACTAGCTTTGTTATCCATGTCCTTGATTACCTATTTGGGTTGGATTATTATTGTTTAGCTTTATGCTATTGCTCAACTCTAATCAATGAACATGATGAGAATTTATCAATGATACGATGTTTTCCCTCTTTTATTATGATGTTATACTTGTGACCTTCAAGGGGGCTCGAGCGGTTTCTCGAGTGCCTCTCCGTAAGGACCTGTTTGTTGGATGACCGCCTAGGAAAACAGTGCAACCGTGAGGGTGGAGTGGGACGCCCTTAGCTGAATAATTAGAGGATCTGGGGTGTAGTTCGCTTAGCCGTCGTGCCGTCAATGGGGCTCGATGTATGCGGCTCGCTCTGCCAAGTTTGGTTCGCCCCTTAGGGAGGAGTGCGGTACATTTAGGAAACCTAACGGGCGGCTACAGCCTCGGGGAATCTTTGTAAAGGCTACGTAGTGATGCCCTGCTGGGCCACCTAGGTAGTGGTCAATGGGGAGTAGCTCTCTCCGGGCAGAAAGGGAATCACGGCTTGTGGGTAAAGTGCACAACCTCTGCAGAGTGTTTGAAAACTGATATATCAGCCATGCTCACGGTTATGAGCGGCCAAGGGAGCTCCAGTGATTAGTGGTACTTGATCAGAGATGTTCGGATTACAGGTGGCAATGAAATTGATGGTTCTTGGTATTGACTCTGGTAATGGTAAGTGGTACTCTTTCTGTTTGGAAAGGAGTACGTTTGGGTTAATAACGTGGGTTAACTCTAAAACTTGGCTTTCTCTACTAGTAACAATAATCTGACCAACTAAAAGCAACTGCTTGACTTACCCCCACATAAAGCTAGTCCACTACAGCCAAACAGGATACTTGCTGAGTATGTTGATGTGTACTCACCCTTGCTCTACACACCAACCCCCCCTTCCCCAGGTTGTCAGCATTGCAACCACTGCTCAGGAGAAGATGAAGCCGTGGAAGGAGACTTCCATGAGTTCCAAGACTACGACGAGTTCTAGGCGTGGGTTAGCGGCAACCCCCAGTCGGCTGCCTGTGAAGGCCGCGTTTATCTACGTTTTGTTTTCGCACTTTGATTTATTGTAAAGACTATGTGGATGTCTCATACATATGATGTAATCGACTATTATTTCCCTTTTTAATACTATTTGAGCACTGCGTGATGATGTCCATGTTATGTAACTGCTGTGTACGTGAATTGCTGATCCTGGCACGTACATGGTTCGCATTCGGTTTGCCTTCTAAAACCGGGTGTGACAGCAAGCCCCGGTGCATTTACCACCTCCTTGTTGTTTTAAAATCTTTGTCACCTTGTTTGATGCATTAGGTGATAGGAGTTGTGTGCTAAACAATTGATGCATTTACTTCTTTGGAAAATTGATTACCATCCCTTGACTCCCTTTTATGAAAAGGATTTTATGATGCTTAGCCTTGCTTTAGAAAAATAAAATGATTTGTTTTAAATAAAGATGATGCTTCACAGTGGATGGGAATTTTTACAAAAAAAATACTTATGATGGTGAATCTGTCAAAGGCCTTGATGGGTTCAACATCAGAAAAGATGTACCTCTGCCAGGTACCAAACTTTGGGGTTTTAATAATTAAAACGAGACCAGACGGGTGACTTGCACGAGAAGGAAGTCTCGGTGTAGTGTCTCCGTCTAAGTCGATTAAGGACTGTGTCGATGTAGGCTTGCTGATTGAGGACCTTTTAACTGGCCACATGCCTTCTCATGGGTAAGCTTTGCCTTGGGCAGGCTAATACCAGAAAGGCCAACACGCAATGGGAGTGGAGAGATGATGAGAGTAGCGTGTACCCTCTGTGGCAAGAGGCCGGACGGTGGTGTATCTGTGCTCTTGGTTGGCGTGAACCCGGTCTGGTCTTAAGAAACCCAGTGGCGAGTTGACATATTCAAGGGTTAAGTGCTACATATATTGTGTGGTTGGAGATCCCCAACTGGGTATTAATCGATTCGGATCGCCGTTACTTCTCGGATATGAAGACTTGGTCACTGCCCTACACGTAGCAATCTAGTAAAGTAAAAGGGTGCTAAAAGATAGCTAGTCTAGGCCAATTGCTTGAACTAGGATAGAAAGAACTCTAGCTACAGGTAATGACTTAACTTGACAATAAAACTAGATTTTTAAGGATTCACTATTAGTAAGCATTTCTGCAAATAGAGTCTTTGATCCTTGAACAGCTTTACCTTGATTCCCAACAAGCCAGCATATCCTTGAGAGTCTTTTCTTTAGTCGGGTAAGTCTTGCTGAGTAATTGCGTACTCAGGATTTTATTCCCTGTTGTTTTTCATGTTATAACATTGTGCTGCTGTTGATGGTGTTAAGTGCTAGTGGGCTCGGCCTTCTTATAAGTCTAAGTAACTCTTCTATACTTCTTATTGAGGATGGTCACTTGAGCTAGCATATATTTGAAACTTATAAATAATTTATAACATTTCAAAGTTTATTTCTTTGAATCACATTTGTAACCACTCCGATAAATATAATGTAAAGTTGTTGTAACTTGTAACTTTTTTAAAGAAATTCCGCTGCAAAATGTTGGTGTGTGATTTGTATTTACTTAATCTCGTGATCTTGGTTGTAAGTGGTTTATCCGGTGTCCTTAGGGCACTCGGACGGATTCTGTTAAGTTATCTGGTGCACATGTATAGCAGTCTGAGGTCTTTGAGACAAGGACAGGTGCATGTGGGCCCAATAACTTGGGAGGTTCTGCCACAACAACCTTATTTAGTATATTATTCAACTGAATCCAATTTTTGAGCTAAATATGAACCTCACAGAGCTCCATTTGTTGCATCCATAATCATTCGCTTTTTGTATAAACATTTTTGCATTTGTCCTAATTCATTTGTATGCCCATATACACGATCATGTATGTCAGCTCCTTATTTCAGTTTTGTTACATGTAGATCCCTACAACACCGATTAGAGTTGGGGAAGGCGAACCTCCTCCTTCTTGGGATCCGGTACCAACTCCAAAGGTACTGAATTCTGTCTACGTATACATAGTTTGCTTTAGTCCTTATTACTTGTACTTTTCAATCGATACATGGTTTGCTTTAATTCTATTTTTATATTTAGCTTATATCTGTCGACAATTCTATATTATTTAGTTCTACAATGAGTATCTCATTGCGGAATCATATTAGAAAGAGGAGGGAAGAAGAAGATGATGACATGATGATATTTATTTTCCCCGCCTTATATCTGATGGGTTCTACTAGAGGTGGGGGACAAAAGAAGAAACACCATACATCAAATGCGACAGGCGAGGTTAAGGTTCATCGACTCCTCGAGGGACACGTCAAGAACTATCAAGTTACATTTCGAATGGAACCACATATCTTCAGAGTGCTGGCAACTTATCTTAGAAGTAGAAAGATCGTTGTTGATACAAGGATCACGGTCAAGGAGAAGTTGGCGTTCTTCTTATACATGTTAAGTCACAACGCCTTATATCAGGATCTCCAAGTGTACTTTGGTGTCACACCCGGATTTAAGGGACAAAGCCTGGTGCATTTTATATATGCGCCAAAGAAGACAACACATATAATAACAGAGTATATAGAGATAAATGTCACAATAACATCAGAGTACTTATTACATTTTGGAATTCTTACAAAATAAAAGATAAATATAAAACGAACAAAGGTCCATCCTTGGCGCTAATAAGTCAACTGGGAGACGCCACCTAGATTAAGTCGAACTCCTCGCTGTGTGGCTCCTCTTGAGCCACCTGTTCTTCTCATGTGGGGGTGTGAGACAGCAAGGGTGAGCTTACACATGATCATAGCTCAATAAGTTGTGGGGAACCAGTGTGCATGAACTCACCAAAGGTGGGAGTTCATGTGATGTGTTAGGCTAATCAACAATAGAGGTTAAAGCAGAGCATTGCTTTTAGTAGGTTGGTCAAATTTTATTAGCAGTTACTAAATGTAAGTAAATACCAAACCATAATAAATAATAGAACAAAATTAATAAATAATCCCATGTAATGCAAATGCCAAATTGAATTTAAGTTTCATAAATTAATCATGCGAGAGTCCTGAGCTGCTCTTGACCATGAGCTCGGCTAGTATACCAGTTTTACACTCTGCAAGGGTTGTACCCTATACCCACAAGTCGTGTATCCCATGTCGCCAGGCTTTGCAAGGCCCTTAGACACTACCGAGGTGAATGGCTAGGGATCCACTACGAGGCCTTTACAAAGTTCCACTAGCTTCCGAAAACTCACTACAGTTTATGGGAAGAGCACTTGCAAGAATCCCTCGTCTGACCGCCATCGCAGCAAAATCAACCCGAGAACCTCCCTACATGCAACTCCCCTACTGCCCTTGCCCCTTTCGGGTAAGGTAGTCTTCCACTAGCTTTCCTAATTAGTCAGCCAAGGGGTCCCATTCATCCCTTGTGGTGGCACGTGTTTCTCAAGTTAAGCTCCATGTTCCAATTAACAATAATGATCTTGACATGAACATAAATAAAATAATAGAATAATTGGAACATGGATATAATGAAATATTAATCCCAAAACCAATAAAGTAATAGGAAACTACCCAAGTGATTCAGGGTTAACAAGGTAAAAGGATAAACAGACTAGGGTGACCTATTGGGTCCCATCAAAATTGAACCTATGCATTAATGAGTGATATTAAAGAACATTATTGGGTAAAAAGTGGTCAAGGGCATAACTTGCCTTCAATGAGCTCCTGCTTAGCAACTTCTATCTGCTGGGCACCAGGATCCTCAGCCACAGGCTCTTCTACTCGCCACAATACAAACAAGCATAGTATATAGAGAAAATTAACATCACACCAAACATGTAAACAAAATACAAAATAATAATCTACATACTAAAATAAGATCATGGGAACAGGAATCATTAATTTTGGAGTTATAGATTTTAAGTTATGAATTTCCAAAGGTTCTATGTGCTTGGTATAGGATTAATTAAGAAATAAACTTTATTACTATTTTAATGTCAAAACAGAGACACTAGGTGATAAACAATAATATTACAAAATTTTAGAAACTGGAATGGATCAATTTGGAGTTCATATGAATTTTCTATGATTTATACAAGTTCTAGAAATTATTTTTGCACTAAAAACCATTTCTAATTAATTTTTCTCTGATTTTCCAAATCTCTGGACTGGGCGCATTAAAACAGAAAAACGTAGGGGCCTCGGGGCAAGAAACCCGAGACACAGAGCACAGTCGTGAGGGACGGCGGGTTGATTCACTACTTTCCTGGGGGGTCTTATGCAAATTTGACAACCGAAGGGGTACGCTGTGATTATGACCGTCCGATCAGATCCGACTGCTATCACGCAGCGGATGAATCGTGATCCCTAAGACCTAATCCCCACCGTTGGGACCTGAATCGACGGTGGAATTCGCTCATAACAGTGACGACCTACCGACCGACCGATCCAAGATCGATGATCCGCAATCCATCAAACGAAAGGGTATGGATCGTCTAATCTTCATCATTGAACGAGAATCGAACGACCCCGAGGCAATCTTCTCCACCCTGACCGCGCCGACGGCGGCGCCGCCCACACGGCGATGGATGCTGGCTGGAGTTGCCCCAATCCGGCACCCCGAAGCCCTACTCCTAATGTGGCAAGTTCCTTTACGTAGAATAGAACATGGCGGTCCTAATTAGATAGTTCATACCAGGGATTAACAACACTGCAGCTCCGCCCACGGCGCCACATGAATTTGTGGATGCCCGAGGTCGACGGTGAGCGATTCCTCCCGCTCCAGTCGCCAATCGCACCCGAGGATGAGTCATACACACTCCACATGCTCCCGTGTAGCTTCTCGGCCTACACCAGATCCCCAAGTGCCCTCAATGGTGGAGGATGCCGGCAGTACTCTCTCCCCCTCCTTTCGATCTGACTCCCAGCTTATAGCAGCGGTGGAAATAGGGGTCGGTGCGCGAGAAAAAGGGTGAGCGATAACTCCCGGATGGCAGTCGTGGATATAGGTTCCATGACCCCGGAGATCTAGGCCCGGACGCGATCTTGCACGGTGAAATCAGCGTTCAGGTGCGCGCGGGTCCTTCGGAGAAGAACGCTCTGATCACCTGAGCCCATGCGTCATACAAAGCGGTGTTCGCAGGTGCGCGGCTATGAGCGACTGACGCGAAGGGCCCACATGTCGGCGCAGCCGGTACTGGGTTATGCGCGCGCCATTTCCGTCGCTGGTGCCCGGGCCCGCATGTAAGCGTGGCATGTGTTAAGGCGGGCGGGCCGCACGACAGAGAAAGAACATGGGTCGCCAGAGTGGATGTGGCCCAACATGAGTTTCATCTTTTTCTTTTCTTTTTCTTTTTCTGTTTTCCCTTTTAATTTCTTTAGATCTCAAATTTGAAATTTGAATTTTTGTTGTGAGTTTCACATACAAACTTAATACACAAACTCAAATACTGGTCTAAAATAGTTTATTTCTTTATTTATATATTTATTTATTTTTTTCTCTCATTTGTATAGTATTTTCTTCTCTTTTCTAAATTCTAGAATTTCTTTTAGATTTTAAATTCCACTTTGGACTTTAATATATTTCTCGTCACATGATTTTTATATTGTCACAAAATGCGCACAAAATAAAATCCCAGCATGATGCATGTATTATTTTTGGGTGTCTTTTGTTATTTATTTATTTGTTTAAGTGAGGTGTTCACATGGGATGGTGAATAGAGATAACACACAAATATAGATAAAGGAAATAATTTCTCCTTTTATTTTTCCTTACAAATTGGGTATTACAAATCCTACCCCTTAACAAGAATCTCGGCTCGAGATTTAGGAAGGACTAGGGAAAAGATGAGGAAAATCTATGCGAATCTCTTCTTCTCCCTCCCAAGTAGCTTCATCTTCTCCATGGTGACTCCATTGCACTTTGCACATCTTTATTACTTTATTTCTCGTAACTCGAGTCAATGTGTCAAGAATCTTGATAGGATATTCTGTATAAGTCAAATCTCCCTGAACACTAAGCTCTTCCATTGGTAACTGTTCCTCAGGTACACGGAGACACTTCTTAAGTTAAGACACATGGAATAAATTGTGCACATCAGATAGATTATCAGGTAGCTCGAGATGGTATGCCATCTCCCCAACTCGCCTAAAGATTCTGAATGGTCCAATAAAGCGAGGGGACAATTTGCCCTTAACCTTGAATCTCCTCATTCCACGAAGTGGTGACACCTTAAGGTACACATGATCACCTTCCTCAAACTCCCGTGGTCTTCTTCTGTTATCAACGTAGCTCTTTTGCCTGGTCTGAGCTACCCTTAAATTCTCCCGAATTATACGGATTTGTCCTTCTGCCTCTTGAATAAGTTTAGGCCCAAAGAACTGTCTTTCTCAAGTCTGATCCCAATATAGAGGAGTCCTGCACTCCCTGCCATACAAAGCCTCATGATGACATCTTCAGACTGGCCTGGTAGCTATTATTATATGAGAATTCAGCATATGGTAGACTTTTATCCCAACTACTTCCATGCTGAAGGGCACAAACTCTTAACATATATTCTAGTACTTGGTTGGTCCTCTTGGTCTGCCCATTAGTCTAAGGGTGATAGGTCGTACTAAAGTTCAACTTTGTATTCATATTCTCATGAAAGCTTCTCCAAAATCTTGAGGTAAACTATGAACCTCGATCAGACACGATCTCCTTTGGTACTCCATGTAAACACACAATCCGAGCCATATATAACTCTGCCAGCTGAGAGCCTTTATAAGTAGTCTTGACCAGAATGAAATGTGCCACTTTGGTCAGTCTATCCACAATCACCCATATGGCATCATATCCCTTCGAGGTGCGAGGCAACCCGGTAATGAAATCCATGCCAATTTCTTCCCAGTTTCATTCGGGTATCTTCAACGGGTGCAATAATCCAACTGGTCTTTGATGTTCAGCCTTGACTCTTTGGTACACATCACACATAGCCACATGTGCAGCCACATCTCTCTTCAGTCCATACCACCAGTACTTTTGCTTCAGATCCTGATACATCTTAATGCTACCAGGGTGGATAGAATAATCAGAATCATGGGATTCCTTCAATATAGTCTCACGAAAGCTATCAATCTCAGGAACACATATCTTGTCCTTGAACCATACTGTGCCTTGCTCATCCTCCGTGAATTCTGGACCTCTACCTTTAGTAATAAGATCCTTGATCTCTTGTATTTTAGCATCACCAATCTGACCTTTGTGAATTTCTTGTTCCAAGGTAGGTTCCACATCAATAGTAACTCCTTCAATGTGAGCAACTATCCCCAGGTTAAGTCTCCTGAAATCCTCGACAATCTCATCGGGTAGCTAGGCAATAATAGCTGAATGAACGTGTTCCTTTCGACTCAAGGCATCCGCAATCAGATTCGCCTTGCCCGAATGATAGTGAATCTCCAAATCATAATCCTTTATGAGCTCCAACCATCGGCGTTGCCTAAGGTTGACATCCTTCTGAGTGAATATGTACTTCAAACTCTTGTGATCAGTGTATACTTGACACTTGGTCCCCATAATATAGTGTCTCCATATCTTAAGTGTATGCACTACGGCTGCCAGTTCTAAGTCATGAGTGGGATAGTTCAACTCATGTTTCCGCAACTGACGAGACACGTAGGCAATCACGTGTCCTTCTTGCATAAGTACACATCCCAGGCCTTGGCCACACACATCATAATAAATGTCAAATCTCTTATGTAGATCTTGCATAACCAACATTGGGGTGACATCAATCTCATCTTCAGCTGATCAAAGCTATTTTGGCACTTCTCATCCCACTTAAACTCTCTTCCCTTCTCCAGAAGTGAGGTCATAGGCTTAGCAATCTTAGAGAACCCTTCAATAAATCTCTGTAGTAGCCTGCAAGTCCCAAGAAACTCCGGACCTCAATAACTGTAGTGGGTATGCTCCACGCCATTATCTCCTTGACCTTAGCAGGATCCACTAATATCCCACCATTAGAAATGATATGTCTGAGGAATAGCACTTCGTGAATCTAGAACTCGCATTTACTATACTTGGTGTAGAGTTGATTATCTCGTAGCTTTTGTAGCACCAACCTCAGATGTTCCTCATGATCGCCATCACTCTTGGAATAAACAAGAATATCATCGATGAATACCACGACGAATCTGTCTAGATACTCCATGAACACCTTATTCATCAGATTCATAAAATAGGTTGGTGCATTAGTTAGTC
Organism: Zea luxurians; assembly: GCA_029449295.1. Taxonomy (NCBI): domain Eukaryota; kingdom Viridiplantae; phylum Streptophyta; class Magnoliopsida; order Poales; family Poaceae; genus Zea; species Zea luxurians. Next base: position 41,043,248 of record JAOPSE010000022.1, on the reverse strand, counting down.
CAAATGACATAACTGTGAACTCATATAAACCATATCGAGTTGAGAAAGTCATCTAGGGAATATCAGATGGCCTAATCTTCATTTGGTGGTAACCTGATCGGAGATCAATCTTCGAGAATACCCTAGCACCTCTCATCTGATCAAATAAATCCTCAATGCGAGGTAACAGATACTTGTTCTTCACAGTAACATTATTAAGAGATTTATAATCCACACACATCCGTTGTGATCCATCCTTCTTCTGTACAAATAGAACCAGTGCTCCCTAAGGTGAGGAACTCGGACGAATGTACTCAGCCTCTTGTAACTCCGTTAACTGCTTCTTAAGTTCCTTTAACTCTTCTACGGACATCCTATATGGTCGTTTAGAAATAGGAGCAGTCCCAGGTAAGAGATCAATAACAAACTCAACTTCCCTATCTGGTGGCATCCCTGGTAACTCCTCTGGAAAGACATCCGAAAAATCCCTAACCACAAAGAATGTTGCACGTTTGGTAGAAGTAGTTACTATAATTTCAACGTCAAATCTTTCTCCTTTAGGGCTGGTGAGTTCTACCGTACCCCTACCACAGTGTATAATGGCCTTTGTCTTTCTTAATCATGACATACCAAGGATCAGATCTATACTGCTTTCCTTTAATATTATAGCGGTAGCCTAGAATTCTCTTCCAATAATTGTCAGTGTCAATTTATGTGTCATATGATTTGCCTCAACAGGCCCTTTAGGTGTAATTACTATCATTGGTGTTTTCATATTTTTCAGTGGTAACTCATTTGTGTTGGTATATCGAGCAGACATAAATGAATGTGTAGCACCAGAATCAAATAATATTGTTGCAGGAATTGCATTAATGTAAAACATACCAAGTGCGATGTCAGTTCCTTCAGCAGTAGCATCAGCGCTAACCTAATTAACCCTGGCAATAGAGTATCCCTTGCCAGATCCCAGAGTCTGCTGCTTGTTCTGCACAGGTGTAATAGCACTCCTCTGTGGACAAACATTAGTATAATGACCAGTCTTACCACACTTATAGCATGTGGTACCAGCACTCTACCCTGAGAATTTCGTCGGGGTGCTAGTGGGGGCAGCCTGACGAGTCGGTGGAGTCCACTGAGGTGTGTGCTAAGCTGGACGCTGGCCTCCCCCAGTGAGAACTGGTGTACCCTAGGGTGGAGTGTAGCGAGGACGAACGCTGCTGCTTCCCTAACCCTGGGATATCGCCTTCCTCTTCAAATCTCCTAGCTGAACACGCTTGTGTTCAATAGCTAGAGCCTTGTCGAGCAGCCTCTGGAACGACGGAAAGGTGTGAGCCACTAGAGCATACTGCAGAGGTCCATTAAGTCCTTCAATAAAGTGCTCTTGCTTCCTCTCATCTTCATCAACCTCATCCGGTGCATATCTAGAGAGCTGAATGAACTTATCACGGTACTCGCTGATTGACATGCTTCCCTGCTTCAGCGACAGAAACTCTTTCTTCTTGATCTTCATCAGTCCAGCAGGTATGTGATAGCTCCTGAACTATGTAGTGAACTCTACCCAAGTAATAGTATCCGCAGCATCATGGGTAGCAGCATAGGAATCCCACCAATCAGCAGCAGGACCAGTCAGACGACCAGAAGCAGAGAGAACCTTATCCCGGTCAGAGCACTGTGCAATGTTCAACATCTTCTCCACAGACTTTAGCTAACCATCAGCGTGCAGAGGATCTGGAGAGCCAGCGAACGTCGGTGGCTTGTGGCTCATATGAACTCCCGGTGCTTATCCCAGGGTGGAACTGGTGGTGGTGGTGGAGGCAGTGGTGCTTGCTACTGTTGCACACTTCTCTCCTGGCACATCTCCTCTCTCTCTAGGCACATCTCTTGGCGTTCCTACCGCATCTGCGTGTGCATATCCGCCATAGTGTCTGCCATCTGTTGCATTATCCACATCTGAGCTGCAACTGTGGGATCAGCTCCGGCTGGTGGAGGATTTGGAGGATTCATCTCAGCTTGTTGTTGTGGTTGTCTAAATATCCTCTGATTCTGTCGATTGGGAGGTAGATCAATTCCACCACCCTTCTTGGTATTGACCATCTAAGTTAGAAACATATGGTAAGAAAGAATTGTAGACAAGGCAAGTAATTACGAAGCAGGTTACTTTGGGGAATTTATTAGCTAAGTAGATTAGTGCATTACATACTAAAGCTAATACATTACTTTATGGTGGTACAAGCTAAGATGTCCAACTTTAATGTTTCAATCAATCAAAGAAGCAAATTAGACATTTATCATCAGAACAATCAACCAACATTTTTTATAGAAAAAATTAATTTTAATTTTTGTCTTAGGTCTCCTATCTCTTAAAAAGGTCATAAATGTAGGATTCCAAGGTGTGAAATCCATCTTGTCTTAGAGTAGAAAGGATAAGAGTAATCAGAGTAGAACAACAAAAGGTGAGACAGGATCAAGATAAGATGAGTATAGAAAGAATCAGAGTAAGGTAAGTAGGTAAGTGTTTTGTCCATTTCTATTTAGGTTTCATCCTACAGTCAACATTTGCCTCTAATACCACTTCTATCACACCCAGATTTAAGGGACAAAGCCGGGTGCATCTCATATATGCGCCAAAGAAGACAACACATATAATAACAGAGTGTATAGAGATAAATGTCACAATAACATCAGAGTACTTATTACATTGCGGAATTCTTACAAAATAAAAGATAAATATAAAAAATTAACTTAGGTCCATCCTTGGCGCCAATAAGTCAACTGAGAGACGCCACCTAGATTAAGTCAAACTCCTCACTATGTGGCTCCTCTTGAACCACCTGTTCTTCTCCTGTGGGGATGTAAGACAGCAAGAGTGAGCTCACACATGATCATAGCTCAACAAGTTGTGGGGAACCAGTGTGCATGAACTCACCAAAGGTGGGAGTTCATGTGATGTGTTAGGCTGATCAATAATAGAGGTTAAAGCTGAGCATTGCTTTTAATAGGTTGGTCAAATTTTATTAGCAGTTACTAAATGTAAGTAAATACCAAACCATAATAAATAATAGAAAAAATTAATAAATAATCCCATGCAATGCAAATGACAAATTGAATTTAAGTTCCTAAATTAATCAAGCGAGAGTCGTGAGCTACTCTTGACCATGAGCTCGGCTAGTGTACTAGTTTTACACTCTGCAGAGGTTGTACCCTGTACCCACAAGTCGTGTATCCTATGTCGCCAGGGTTTGCAAGGCCCTCAGACACTACCGAGGTGAATGGCTAGAGATCCAATACGAGGCCTTTATAAAGTTCCACTAGCTTCCGAAAACCCGATACAGTTTATGGGAAGAGCACTTGTAAGAATCCTTCGTCTGACCGCCATCGCAGTAAAATCAACCCGAGAACCTCCCTGCATACAACTCCCCTACTGCCCTTGCCCCTTTCGGATAAGGTAGTCTTCCACTAGCTTTCCTAATTAGTCAGCCAAGGGGTCTCATTCCTCCCTTGCGGTGGCACGTGTTTCTCAAGTTAAGCTCCATGTTTCAATTAACAATAATGATCTTGACATGAACATAAAATAAAATAACAGAATAATTGGAACATGGATATAATGAAATATTAATCCAAAACCAATAAAGCAATAACAAACTACCCAAGTGATTCAAGGGTAATAAGGTAAAAGGATAAACAGACTAGAGTGACCTATTGGGTCCCATCAAAATTAAACATATGCATTAATGAGTGATATTAAATAATATTATTGGGTAAAAAGTGGTTGTTGGTACTTGCTCTCCTGGGCAAGTTGATCCAACGGGGGAGTGAAAGCAACGTGAACAAGGTTTTAACTCGAGATGGCAATAGCTCTCTGTTAGTCTAGCCTCTCACGGGCACTGTGCGGGGGTATTTATAGGTACCTAAGTGCCCAGCGACCTGAGTTAAGGACGCATGTGCCCTCAGGCGCCTAGGTTATCCCCGGAATATTCCCATAAAGCAGGGTTACAGACTATAATTACAGGGAAACCTTTACAAATTAGGCCCGTAATGTGTAGCGGCCACGCAGGGCCTGTTACAATGGGTCGGATCATACGTGGGCCTCCACGCTGGATACCGCCGCGGGATGGGACGACCTCGTCATAGGCCTTCGTCCTGTATCGCGTGGGACGAAGGGTAAGTCGGCCAGTCGTCTTGTCTTCATTGGTGCAGCGAGGCTGGCGAAGGCATCGAGCGAAGGGTGGCGTCTTCGCCTTCGCCCCAACATTTGCCCTCCGAGGGACCAGTTCGACTAAGTCATCTGGTGCCGAAGGCGTCGCTAGATGGTGGAGACGCTGCCCTTGCTCGAAGTGGTGTCGCGGGGGTTTTTGACATGACCGTTGATTGACGCTGCACTGTTGGACTGCGGGCTTCCCGAAGCGTCGCGCCCTATGTATATAAAGGGGCGGGGGCGGCGCGGATTGAAATTTACATTTCTGTGCGCCGTGAAAACCCTAGCCTCCCTTTCAAACTGCTCGCTTGCATGTCTGCCCTCCTTGCTCCTGTTCGTCGGAGAACTGGCCCACGTGAAGCAGACCGCGCGCCGCCGTCGACAGTACGTAGCCATGTCGTCTTCCTCCTCGTCTGCCTCGACCACGCCGACGGCCGAGGCGTCTTCTGAAGGTCTCTCGGGCACTGTGGCGGCGGAATTACAACCGGGCGATACAGTGGAATTCGGTGTTTCACGCATGTCGTTGGTCCACATGCAAGACATGCAACGGTTGGGGTATTTTGGCGGTGGGGTTGGCCGGGTCCCGGGGGCAGAGGAGGTCCCTGAGCCCGAGGGCGAATTGGTTGTTTTTTAGGCATTTTTCATCGTCAGCCTTCGCCTGCCTGCGCATCGTTTTGTGTCGGAGGTTCTGCAGAAGTTCGAAGTCCAGGTTCATCAGCTGACACCGAACGTCGTGGTGGCGTTGGCGAAGTATGTCTGGGCAACGACGTCGTATGGCGGTCAGCCTTCGGTGGAGGTCTTTGCCAAGCAATACTGTCTGCACTGGCAGAAGAGGAAAATTGGACATAAGATTGCGCAATTCGGATCGTGCACTTTCACGCCGAAGTCTGGGAAGACTTCGATGGAGGTTGTGGAGTTGGTCCCCTGTGCCCGAAATAAGTGGGGCAACTGGTGGGACTACTGGTTTTATGTTTTGGAGGCTGAAGTCGAAGATCACCCAGGGCTCCCTGCCGCCATTATGTGTTCTCATTATTATGTGGCGTACCCGCCATTTGAAGTGGCGGAGGATGATGAAAATGAGAGGGCCCTTCGGATTGCTGCCCGCACGAGTACTGGGCACGATCTAGTTGAGGAATTCATAGGGTATGGGGTGTGGCCCTTGGCGCATGGATGGGCGCTGGGCGAAGTATGCCCTCGCGAGATGCCCTCCCTAGGTGGACGGAAGGTGCGAAGTCCGCTTTTTGCTTTGGATGTGCGAGGGCGGGATCCTGCCGCGGTTGTTCGTGAGGCGGAGGATGGGGCGGTGAGAATTGTTGGGCGCTATGTGCCGAAGACGGAGGCCCAACGAAGTTGGGATATATGTGGATCCAACGACCGCCTGAATAGGGTCTTCGAGTTGAATTGTTTGTCGTATGGCGGTTATCCCGGGGAGGACATCGTCGATCGCCGTGGGAAAAAACCAGCGGCCGTGATTGAGGACGACCCCGCGCCGGAGGCCGCCCCAGCCACTAAAAAGAGGAAGCTAGGTACTGCGGTGGGAGAACTGGGGGTCTCTGATAGTTTTGCTATTGAGTTGATGGGGACATGCGCGGCCCCCTGGGGGAGGATGTCTTCGCCCGAGCTCCGGGAGTCTTCGGCGCAGATGCTGGAGGTTACCGGGGGTCGATGGCCCAGGAACGTTCCTATCCCCCGCGCGGCTGGCAAAGACTTCTTAACGTCTCGCATGGCTCATGACTTGAGAGTGTTTCCTTACGAATAGAATATTGCTGTTGTTGTGTCGGCAGTGATGAACAAGGATCGCCAGGATGCTGCGCAGAAGCGTCGGGCGGTCATGAGGCTCCCCGAAGCGAGGCTGAAGAGGGCGCGTGGGACTGCGAAGGCTACGGTCCCCGGCGGCAGCCAGCCGACGCAGGCGGCGAAGCCGATCACCCCTGGGTCTAGCAAGGTGCCGGAGAGCGTGAAGGCGGTTGGCGCCGGTGGATCCAAGTCTGCCCCAGACGGAGCTGCGAAGGTCCGCAAACCGCCTTCACCGGGGAAACGCGTTGCCGACTTTGGCACCAATATTAGCGTGGACGACTATCTCGTTGGTAAGTCATTTTTTTCATCTCGAGATACATTGCAGGGTCGGGCGAGGGGCAACTTGTTGTCGTCCCGCCTGCGGTGGCAACCACGGCGTCTGCCGCCGTGCTTGGGGTGAAGGGTGGCGCTTTCAGCGCTGGCGGCGAGATTTCGGTGGACACCACCGTCAAGGACGAAGCGGGCACTGTGTCCCACCGGCTGAGGGAGGCGTCGCTGTAGCTGACGCAGCAGCTGAGTCAAGTAAGTTGAGCTGGACTTCGGTGTGTGCCGCTTTCATGGTGATTGTGGTCTCATGTGTGTCTGTTAGGCGGCCGACTTCGCCGACCGCGTGGCGTCGGGTGCCCTTACTGCAGACGTGGCTGCCGAAGTCGAGAGACTTCGGGTGCAGCACGCGGACGCCGTCTGGGAGAAGTCGGCTGCGGAGAGCAAAAGCCGTAGGCTGGCGGAGAAGGTGGTCGCCCTGGAGGGCGAGAGGATGGACCTCCGACGCTAGCTGGTGGAGGAAAGGAGGGAGGCCAACCAGGCTATCACCAAGGCGCAGACGGCGCAGGCGGAGGCCAAATTAGCGCGGGCGGAGGACTCTCGCCAGCCAGCGCGCCGAGGAATGGGAGGTGCGGTTCAATGGTCTGCAGGCCCGCATGGAGAGGGTCGAGGCCTCTACGCGCTCGGAAGTTGAGCGGACGCGCAAACAACTCGTGGACTCATACCGCGAGCTGGGTGCGCGGACTGCTGACTTCGAGGTGCCCGACCGAGAGGCGGGCCTTCCCTTCCTCGAGTGGCTGCAAGAGGAATTGCTGGCGCTCCCGACCATCGTGGAGGGCTTCATGTCCTTTGCCTCCCTCGTCACCTGTGAGGGGGGCATGAATGCGCTGTCCCGCGAGGGGTGCAGTCACTATGAGGGCTTCGACCGATCCGATGAAGACTTTGGGCGCGAGAATGTGGGTATACGTGGGTTTGCTGAATTGGTGTGCTGTGTTGTAGATGGCGCGTGCTGAGGACGTGGAGGACTTCGGACATCTAAACAGTGCGCTGCCCGAAGCGGAGGTCAACCCAGTGGTGGTCGAGGCTGAGGTCGACCCGGCACCGCCCCGGAAACCGGTGAAGGCTCCCTCGCTGCCCCTGCGTCTACTGTGTCTGGTGGAGGCTCGCCGCCAGCCACTGTGCCGATGGCGGAGGATCCCCCGAAGGTGGCGATGGAGCCGGCAGCGGAGGATCCCATGGCGGCGGCTGGGTCTTCGCAGGTGGCTTAGTGGGTGTGGGGTAGTTAGGGAATTTTGTCTGTGTTACTGAACCCTGGCTGCTGCGCAGGTTCAGGATTTTGGGCCTGCGCACACAACCGCTACTACTAATTTTGTGGCGGCTTCGACCGTGGTCGCTGGAAATGAATCGGATGAGTCTACGTCTAAGTTTTCTGAGTTTGATGGCTCTGGGAGTTCGGTTGTGTGGACGGAAGAGTCTTCGGATGAGGACTTGGATTACTTTGCGGCCTTGGATGTGGCTGCGGCGGAGGCTTCTCCACGTGTTACGGATGCTGAAGTTTGGCCTGGTCCGAGTGCTGGGCGTAGGCGGCGAAGGGCGGTGGCGAAGCGTAGAGTGAGTGAAGTGGATGGTGGTCGGCTTCGTGTGGGCAGAGCTGGCAAGCGGGAATTGTTGTCCTCGCCGGCTGGGGCGAGTATAGGTGAGGGGGAGTTGCGATGTCTTTTTGAGGGTGAGGAGCTGAGGATAATGCTTTTTAACTATAGGGAGAAGGGAATCATTCCGAAGGTTGAACCAATGTAAGGTGTGATGCCCTCGCTGTACGTGTGTAACTATAGTTTGCATGATGAGGATGTGTGCCTTCGCGCATCCGGCTATGTTCATAGGGGTGTTGCGCACTTGGTCTAGCACGTGTATTATGTCGGTCCGGCTGTGCCTGTAGTCGGTCTTAGCGTGGACAGTTTCTCGATGTAGACTTTTGCACTGATGTAATGCGCCTTCGATTTTTTGCACTCGTTGTGCTAGTCCGGCTGCACCCTTAGGCTACGATTTTGCATACTAGTTGTGCTAGTCCGGCTGCACCCTTAGGCGACTTTTGCACGGATAGTCTTTTGAAGAAGACTTCAATTTTGCGCACTTGTTGTGCTAGTCCGGCTGCACCCTTAGGCAACTTTTGCACGGATAGTCTTTTGAAGAAGACTTCGATTTTGCGCACTTGTTGTGCTAGTCTGGCTGCACCCTTAGGTGACTTTTGCGCGGATAGTCTTCTAGAGAAGACTTCGATTTTGCGCACTTGTTGTGCTAGTCCGGCTGCACCCTTAGGCGACTTTTGCGTGGATAGTCTTCTAGAGAAGACTTCGATTTTGCGCACTTGTTGTGCTAGTCCACTGCACCCTTAGGCGACTTTTGCGGAGTGTCGCACGCGAAGTTAGCCAGCGCTGCCCCTCACGGTGACTTTGTATTGGTCGAATGCCGAAGACCGTCGATGCGGTCTTTTTTCGACGTAGATTTTTGTGGGGGATTTTTCACGTGTATATTACATGGCGCCGCCTCATTAAAAACCTCACCCCCTGGGAGGAAAAGAGTGCGGGCCGGAATAAAATTGTTTTGCGAATTACAAGGGCGAGCTGGCCCTGAGGAGTCAAACAAAAAATTTGCGGAGATTATCAATGTTCCAAGAATGCTCTAAGTCTTCGCTGGATGGCGTTGTGAGCCTGTACGCACTGGGGGACACCTTCGTCTTGACGATGAAAGGGCCCTCCCACTTGGGCTCCAACTTGCCCCGGGACTCTGTCCGTGCTGTCCGGACGAGTACGAGGTCTCCTTCGCTGAATTCCCTCGGGATGACTGTGTGGTCGCGCCATGCTTTTATTTGAGCTTGGTATTTGTTTAGAGCCTGTAGGGCGAAGACGCGGTCTCCGTCAATGAGGTCCTTCGAAGTAGGTTCGTCCACATCGGGGACGGTTGACGGGACTGTCCATGGTGACCCATGCTTTATTTCTTGCGGGGTCATGGCCTCCGATCCGTATAGAAGGCGGAAAGGGGTGAACCCAGTCGCCCTGCACTCAGTCGTGTTCAGTGCCCAGACCGCTTTAGGTAACAGGTCGGCCCACTTGCCCTTTTTGTCATCGAGGAGCATCTTCTTGACGGCTGTGAAAATTTTGCCATTTGCGCGTTCCACAACTCCGTTGGATTGTGGGTGGTACACTGAGGCGAAGGCAAGCTTGGTGCCAATGGAGAAGCAGAAGTCCCTGAAGTCTTGGCTGTCAAATTGCTTGCCGTTGTCAACTGTGAGTTCGGACGAGACTCCGAATCGGCAAACAATGTTTTGCCAGAAGAATTTCTGGGCAGTCTTCGATGTTATTGTGGATACAGCCCTCGCCTCGATCCATTTGGTAAAATACTCGACGGCAACGAAGGTGAACTTGAGGTTCCCTGGGCCGTGGGCAGGGGCCCGACAATGTCCAGGCCCCAGCGCTGAAGAGGCCATGTGTGGGCGATTAGCTTCGTGAATTGTGAATGGCTTCCCAATCATGGAGAAAATTTCTGGCAGGCTTTGCAGGACCTTGTGACTCGATTTGCGGCGCAAATCATGGCGGGCCAGTAGAAACCTTGACGGATCACCTTTGCAGCTAGGGCCCTGGGCCCTGCGTGAGAGCCGCAAGTCCCGATGTGGACTTCGCGCAGAATTTGGACGCCTTCGGTCTCGGTGACACATTTAAGCATGGGTTGAGTGACCCCCTTCTTGTAAAGTTGGCCTTCGATCAGCGCGAAGTCCCAGCTTTGATGTTTGAGGCGTTTGGCCTCATTGATGTCGGCTGGGTGATAGTACCCCTGCAGGAACAGGGTTATTGGTGCCCGCCAGTCTTCGGTCATGATGAGGTTGACTATGCGGTGGCCCTCGCTGTCATTGGTTATTTGGAGCCCCTCTGGACTGCGGACGGCTGGCGTGCCGATGACATGGTAGAATACGTCGGAGGGCAGGGCCTCGCCCCTGGCGGCTGCCTTGGCCAATGCATCGGCCTCCTCATTCTTGGCTCGGTCCACATGCTGCAACATGAAACCTTTGAATTGTCTTTCGAGCCTGCGGATGGCCGCGAGGTACTGCATGAGTGCAGGGTCCTTCGCTGCATAGTCTTTCTCGACCTGGCCGGCGACTACCTTGGAGTCTGTTCTGATGATGCAGGTGGTGACACCGAGTGCCCTTAGCTTGCGAAGGCTGAGGATGACAGCCTCGTATTCTGCTATGTTGTTAGTGCATCTATCGGACTCCAAAGCAAAGCTAAGACGTGCTGCGTATCTGTGCTTGACCCCGATGGGTGAAGTAATGACCGCAGCGGCGCCTGCCCCCGCATGGCACCATGCGCCGTCGCAATGGATTGTCCACACTTTCTCTGTGGACAGGTCCGGCTGTGTTATTGGCCCAGTCCAGTCGACGACGAAGTCTGCCAGGACTTGTGACTTGATGGCTGTCCTGGGTTCAAATGTGATGTGGTAGCCGGAGAGTTCGGCTTCCCGTTTGGTGATCCGGACTGGTGCCTCCGGATTTCTAAACAATTCGCCGAGTCCTCTATCTGAGGTGACCCGGACCTTGAATGCCTCGAAATAATGGCGCAATTTGCGCGAGGCCATAACGACTGCATAGGCGATCTTTTCCAGCTCCGTCATATTACATTTTGATGTTGTGAGCACTTCAGAGACGTAATAAACTGGACATTGCCTGATCGTGCCCTCTCTGGTCTGCTCTTGAACCAGTGCTGCGATGACCGCATGTGGCAAAGCCGCGACATAGAGCAACAGGGGTAGCGAGGGGTCGGGGCTTGTAAGAATCGCCAATTCTGACAGGTACTGCTTCAATGAAGCGAAGGTCGCCGCCTGCTCTGGTCCCCATGCGAAGTCTTTTGCGCCGCGGAGTGTTTTGAGGAAAGGGAGACTTCGCTCTGCGGATTTGGAGATGAATCTGTTGAGGGCGGCCAATCTGCATGTCAGTCGTTGTACGTCTCTGGCTGACTGCGGGGGCCTCATATTGATGATAGCCTGGATTTTGGTTGGATTGGCCTCAATTCCGCGGTGTGACACCAGGTAGCCCAAGATTTTCTGAAAGTCGCCTAGAGGGGGGTGAATAGGGCGAAACTGAAATTTACAAAATTAATCACAACTACAAGCCGGGTTAGCGTTAGAAATAATAATGAGTCCGAGAGAGAGGGCGCAAAACAAATCGCAAGCGAATGAAGAGTGTGACACGCGGATTTGTTTTACCGAGGTTCGGTTCTCGCAAACCTACTCCCCGTTGAGGTGGTCACAAAGACCGGGTCTCTTTCAACACTTTCCCTCTCTCAAACGGTCCCTCAGATCGAGTGAGCTTCTCTTCTCAAAACAAAACCAGGAACAAAACTTCCCCGCAAGGACCACCACACAATTGGTGTCTCTTGCCTTGGTTACAATGGAGTTTTGATCACAAGAACAAGTGAGAAAGAAAGAAGCAATCCAAGCGCAAGAGCTCAAAAGAAGACGGCAAATGTCTCTCGCTAATCACTAAAGCCTTATGTGGAATTGGAGAGGATTTGATCACTTGGGTGTGTCTAGAATTGAATGCCTAGCTCTTGTAAGTGGTTGAGAAGTGGAAAACTTGGATGACTTGAATGTGGGGTGGTTGGGGGTATTTATAGCCCCAACCACCAAACTAGCTGTTTGGTGGAGGTTGACTGTCGTATGGTGCACCGGACAGTCCGGTGCACACCAGACATGTCCAGTGCGCCAGCCACGTCACTCGGCCGTTAGGGTTCCGACCGTTGGAGCTCTGACTGCTGGGCCCGCCTGGATGTCCGGTGGCGCACCGGACATGAACTGTAGGGTGTCCAGTGCGCCAGCATGGGCGAGCCTGACTTCTGCGCGCTCTGGCGCGCATTCAATGCGCCTGCAGGTAGCCGTTGGCGCCAAAGTAGCCGTTGCCCCACAGTTACACCGGACAGTCCGGTGTACACCGGACATGTTCGGTGAATTATAGCGGAGCAGCCGTTGCGAATTCCCGAGGCTGGCGAGTTCGGAGCCGCGCCTCCTTAGAGCACCGGACAGTCCGGTGAATTATAGCGCGCCGGCCCTGAGAATTCCCGAAGGTGAAGTGTTTGCAGTCGATCTTCCCTGGTGCACCGGACACTGTCCGGTGCGCCCGACCCGGGTACCTTCGGTTGTCCTTTTGCTCCTTTGTTTGAACCCTTTCTCTTGATCTTTTTATTGGTTTATTGTGAACCTTTGGTACCTGTAGATCTTATAGACTTGGGCAAACTAGTTAGTCCAATTATTTGTGTTGGGCAATTCAACCACCAAAATTAGTTTAGGAAATAGGTGTAAGCCTAATTCCCTTTCAATCTCCCCCTTTTTGGTGATTGATGCCAACACAAACCAAAGCAAATATAGAAGTGCATAATTTGAACTAGTTTGCATATGCAAGTACAAAGGTTACTTAGAATTGAGCCAATAAATATTACTTACTAGATATGCATGGATTGTTTCTTTATTTTTAACATTTTGGACCACGCTTGCACCACATGTTTTGTTTTTGCAAAATTCTTTTCAAAATCCTTTTGCAATATAGTCAAAGGTAAATAAATAAGATTTTGCGAAGCATTTTCAAGTTTTGAAATTTTCTCCCCTTGTTTCAAATGCTTTTCCTTTGACTAAACAAAACTCCCCCTCAAATAAATTCTCCTCTTAGTGTTCAAGAGGGTTTTAAGATATGAATTTTAAAAGGTGCTACTTTCTCCCCCTTGAGAACACAAAGAGATACCAATTTGAAATTTACCAATTGAAAATCATTAATTTTAAAATTAGGGTGGTGGTGCGGTCCATTTGCTTTGGGCTAATACTTTCTCCCCCTTTGGCATGAATCGCCAAAAACGGATACTTAGAGTGAAATATAAGCCCTTTTCTAACTACTTTCTCCCCTTTGGCAAATAAAACATATGAGTGAAGATTATACCAAAGACGGAGAGTGATGCGGAGCAACGGCGAAGGATGAGTAGTAGAGTGGAGTGGAAGCCTTTGTCTTCGCCGAAGACTCCAATTCCCTTTCAATATACATATGACTTGGTTTGAAATACACTTGAAAACACATTAGTCTTAGCATGTATAAAAGAGACAAGATCAAAGGTATATTTATGAGCTATGTGTGCAAGTTTAGCAAAAGAAATTCCTAGAATCAAGAATATTGAGCTCATGCCTAAGTTTGGTAAAAGTTTGTTCATCTAGTGGCTTGGTAAAGATATCGGCTAATTGATCTTTAGTGTTAATGTATGCAATCTCGATATCCCCCTTTTGTTGGTGATCCCTAAGAAAATGATACCAAATGGCTATGTGTTTAGTGCGGCTATGCTCAATGGGATTATCCGCCATGCGGATTGCACTCTCATTATCACATAGAAGAGGAACTTTGGTTAGTTTGTAACCATAATCCCGCAGGGTTTGCCTCATCCAAAGCAATTGCGCGCAACAATGGCCTGCGGCAATGTACTCGGCTTCGACGGTAGAAAGAGTGACCGAATTTTGCTTCTTTGAAGCCCAAGACACCAAGGATCTTCCCAAGAACTGACAAGTCCCCGATGTGCTCTTTCTATTAATCTTACACCCTGCCCAATCGGCATCCGAATAACCAATCAAATCAAATGTGGATCCTCGAGGGTACCAAAGCCCAAACTTAGGAGTATAAGCCAAATATCTCAAGATTCGTTTTACGGCCGTAAGGTGTGATTCCTTAGGGTCGGCTTGGAATCTTGCACACATGCATACGGAAAGCATAATGTCCGGTCGAGATGCACATAAATAGAGTAATGAACCTATCATCGACCGGTGTACCTTTTGCTCGACGGATTTACCTCCTGTGTCGAGGTCGAGATGCCCATTTGTTCCCATGGGTGTCTTGATGGGCTTGGCATCCTTCATTCCAAACTTGGTTAGAATGTCTTGAGTATACTTTGTTTGGCTAATGAAGGTGCCCTCTTGGAGTTGCTTGACTTGGAATCCTAGAAAATACTTCAACTCCCCCATCATAGACATCTCGAATTTCTGTGTCATGATCCTACTAAATTCTTCACATGTAGATTCGTTAGTAGACCCAAATATAATATCATCAACATAAATTTGGCATACAAACAAATCATTGTCAAGAGTTTTAGTGAATAGAGTAGGATCGGCTTTTCCGACTTTGAAGCCATTAGCAATAAGGAAATCTCTTAGGCATTCATACCATGCTCTTGGGGCTTGCTTGAGCCCATAAAGCGCCTTAGAGAGCCTATAAACATGGTTAGGGTACTCACTGTCTTCAAAGCCGGGAGGTTGCTCAACATAGACCTCCTCCTTGATTGGTCCATTGAGGAAGGCACTCTTTACGTCCATTTGGTAAAGCTTGAAGCCATGGTAAGTAGCATAGGCTAACAATATACGAATGGACTCAAGCCTAGCTATGGGTGCATAGGTTTCACCAAAATCCAAACCTTCGACTTGGGAGTATCCCTTGGCCACAAGTCGGGCTTTGTTCCTTGTCACCACACCATGCTCGTCTTGCTTGTTGCGGAAGACCCACTTGGTTCCTACAACATTTTGGTTAGGACGTGGAACTAAATGCCATACCTCGTTCCTCGTGAAATTGTTGAGCTCCTCTTGCATCGCCATCACCCAATCCGAATCTTGGAGTGCTTCCTCTACCCTGTGTGGCTCAATAGAAGAGACAAAAGAGTAATGCTCACAAAAGTGTGCAACACGAGATCGAGTAGTTACCCCCTTATGAATGTCGCCGAGGATGGTGTCGACGGGGTGATCTCGTTGGATTGCTTGGTGGACTCTTGGGTGTGGCGGCCTTGGTTCTTCATCCTCCTTGTCTTGATTATTAGCATCTCCCCCTTGATCATTGCCGTCATCTTGAGATGGCTCATCTCCTTGATCTTCTCCTTCATCAACTTGAGCCTCATCCTCATTTTGAGTTGGTGGGGATGCTTGCGTGGAGGAGGATGGTTGATCATGTGCATTTGGAGGCGCTTCGGATTCCTTAGGGCACACATCCCCAATGGACATGTTCCTTAGCGCGATGCACGGAGCCTGTTCTTCACCTATCTCATCAAGATCAACTTGCTCTACTTGAGAGTCGTTAGTCTCATCAAACACAACGTCACAAGAAACTTCAACTAGTCCTGAGGACTTGTTAAAGACTCTATATGCCCTTGTGTTTGAATCATATCCTAGTAAAAAGCCTTCTACAGTCTTAGGAGCAAATTTAGATTTTCTACCTCTTTTAACAAGAATAAAGCATTTGCTACCAAAGACTCTAAAATATGAAATATTGGGCTTTTTACCGGTTAGGAGTTCATATGATGTATTCTTGAGGATTCGGTGTAGATATAACCGGTTGATGGCGTAGCAAGCGGTGTTGACCGCCTCGGCCCAAAACCGATCCGGTGTCTTGTACTCATCAAGCATGGTTCTTGCCATGTCCAATAGAGTTCGATTCTTCCTTTCCACTACACCATTTTGTTGTGGGGTGTAGGGAGAAGAGAACTCATGCTTGATGCCCTCCTCCTCAAGGAAGCCTTCTATTTGTGAGTTCTTGAACTCCGTCCCGTTGTCGCTTCTAATTTTCTTGATCCTCAAGCCGAACTCATTTTGAGCCCGTCTCAAGAATCCCTTTAAGGTCTCTTGGGTATGGGATTTTTCCTGCAAAAAGAACACCCAAGTGAAGCGAGAATAATCATCCACAATAACTAGACAGTACTTACTCCCGCCGATGCTTATGTAAGCGATCGGGCCGAATAAATCCATGTGTAGGAGCTCCAGTGGCCTGTCACTTGTTATGATGTTCTTGTGTGGATGATGAGTGCCAACTTGCTTCCCGGCTTGGCATGCGCTACAAATCCTGTCTTTCTCAAAGTGAACATTTGTTAATCCTAAAATGTGTTCTCCCTTTAGAAGCTTATGAAGATTCTTCATCCCAACATGGGCTAGTCGGCGGTGCCAGAGCCAACCCATGTTAGTCTTAGCAATTAAGCAAGTGTCGAGTTCAGCTCTATCAAAATCTACCAAGTATAGCTGACCCTCTAACACTCCCTTAAATGCTATTGAATCATCACTTCTTCTAAAGACAGTGACACCTACATCAGTAAAGAGACAGTTGTAGCCCATTTGACATAATTGCGAAACGGAAAGCAAATTGTAATCTAATGAATCAACAAGAAAAACATTGGAAATGGAATGGTCAGGAGATATAGCTATTTTACCCAAACCTTTGACCAAACCTTGGTTTCCATCCCCGAATGTGATAGCTCGTTGGGGATCTTGGTTTTTCTCGTAGGAGGAGAACATCTTCTTCTCCCCGGTCATGTGGTTTGTGCATCCGCTATCGATAATCCAACTTGATCCCCCGGATGCATAAACCTACAAAACAAGTTTAGTTCTTGACTTTAGGTACCCAAACGGTTTTGGGTCCTTTGGCATTAGAAACAAGAACTTTGGGTACCCAAACACAAGTCTTGGAGCCCTTGTGTTTGCCCCCAACAAACTTGGCAACTACCTTGCCGGATTTGTTAGTCAAAACATAAGATGCATCAAAGGTTTTGAATGAAATGTCATGATCATTTGATGCATTAGGAGTTCTCTTCTTAGGCAACTTAGCACGGGTTGGTTGCCTAGAGCTAGATGTCTCACCCTTATACATAAAAGCATGGTTAGGGCCAGAGTGAGACTTCCTAGAATGAATTCTCCTAATTTTGCTCTCAGGATAGCCGGCAGGGTACAAAATGTAGCCCTCGTTATCCTGAGGCATGGGAGCCTTTCCCTTAACAAAATTAGACAATCTTTTAGGAGGGGCACTAAGTTTGACATTGTCTCCCCTTTGGAAGCCAATGCCATCCTTGATGCCAGGGTGTCTCCCATTATAGAGCATACTTCTAGCAAATTTAAACTTTTCATTTTCTAAGTTATGCTCGGCAATTTTAGCATCTAGTTTTGCTATATGATCATTTTGTTGTTTAATTAAAGCCATGTGATCATGAATAGCATCAACATCAATATCTCTACATCTAGTACAAATAGACACATGCTCAACGGTAGATGTAGAGGGTTTGCAGGATTTTAATTCTACAACCTAAGCATGTAATACATCATTTTCACTTCTAAGGTTAGAAATAGTAATATTGCAAGCATCAAAATCTTTAGCCTTAGCAAGCAATTTTTCATTTTCAATCCTAAGGCTAGCAAGAGAATCATTCAATTCTTTAATCTTAGCATGTAAATCAACATTATCATTTCTAAGATTGGGAATTGAAACATTAGAATCAACCTTAGCTAACAAATTAGCATTCTCATTTCTAAGGTTGTCAATAGTCTCATGGCATGTGCTTAGCTCATTAGATAGTTTTTCACATTTTTCTACTTCTAGAGCGTAAGCATTTTTAACCTTAACATGCTTCTTATTTTCTTTAATAAGAAAGTCCTCTTGAGAATCCAAGAGATCATCCTTCTCATGAATAGCACTAATTAATTCATTTAACTTTTCTTTTTGTTGCATGTTTAGGTTGGCAAAAAGAATGCGCAAGTTATCCTCCTCATTGCTAGCATCATCCTCATCACTAGAGGTTTCATATTTAGTGGAGGATCTTGATTTTACCTTCTTCTTTTTGCCCTCCTTGGCCATGAGGCACTTGTGGCCGACGTTGGGGAAGAGAAGTCCCTTGGTGACGGCGATGTTGGCGGCGTCCTTGTCGGAGGAGGAGTCGGTGGAGCTCTCGTCGGAGTCCCACTCGCGGCACACGTGGGCATCGCCGCCCTTCTTCTTGTAATGTCTCTTCTTCTCCTTTCTTCTCCCCTTCTTGTCGTCGCCCCTGTCACTATCACTAGATAATGGACATTTAGCAATAAAATGACCGGGCTTACCACATTTGTAGCATACTTTCTTGGAGCGAGGTTTGTAGTCTTTCCTCCTCCTTTGCTTGAGGATTTGGCGAAAGCTCTTGATGATGAGCGCCATCTCCTCGTTGTCGAGCTTGGAGGCGTCGATGGGTGTTCGACTTGGAGTAGCCTCCTCCTTCTTTTCTTCCGTCGCCTTGAATGCAACGGGTTGTGCCTCGGGCGTGGAGGAGGTGCCTTGCTCGATGATTTTCTTTGAGCCTTTAATCATTAGCTCAAAGCTCACAAATTTTCCTATAACCTCCTCGGGAGACATTAGCTTATATCTAGGATCACCTCGAATTAATTGAACTTGTGTAGGGTTAAGAAATACGAGGGATCTAAGAATAACCTTGACCATCTCATGGTCATCCCATTTTTCGCTCCCGAGGTTGCGCACTTGGTTCACCAAGGTCTTCAAGCGGTTGTACATAGCTTGTGGATCCTCCCCTTGGTGAAGCATGAAGCGACCTAGCTCCCCCTCGATCGTTTCCCGCTTGGTGATCTTTGTCACCTCGTCTCCCTCGTGCGCGGTCTTGAGTACGTCCAAAATTTCCTTCGCACTTTTTAACCCTTGCACCTTATTATACTCCTCTCGACTTAGAGAGGCGAGGAGTATAGTGGTGGCTTGGGAGTTAAAGTGGTGAATTTGGGCCACCTCGTCCGAGTCGTAGTCTTTATCCCCTATGGATGGTGCCTGTACACCAAACTCAACAACATTTCATATGCTTGTGTGGAGTGAGGTTAGATGGTGCCTCATTTTGTCACTCCACATATTATAATCTTCACCGTCAAAAACTGGTGGTTTGCCTAATGGAACGGAGAGTAAAGGAGTACGCTTTGAAATGTGGGGGTAGCGTAGGGGGATCTTACTATACTTCTTGCGCTCTTGGCACTTAGAAGTTACAGACGGCGCATCGGAGTCGGAGGTCGATGGTGATGAAGAGTCGGTCTCGTAGTAGACCACTTTTCTCATCCTCTTGTGCTTGTCGCCTCTCCGATGCGACTTGTGGGAAGAGGATTTCTTCTCCTTCCCTTTCCCTTTGTTGGAGGAGCTCTTCTTCTTCTCCTTCCTCTTGGTGCGGGACTCTTCCGATGAAGTGCTCCCGTGACTCGTAGTGGGCTTGTCGCCGGTCTCCATCTCCCTCTTGGTGTGATCTCCCGACATCACTTCGAGCGGTTAGGCTCTAATGAAGCACCGGGTTCTGATACCAATTGAAAGTCGCCTAGAGGGGGGTGAATAGGGCGAAACTGAAATTTACAAAATTAATCACAACTACAAGCCTGGTTAGCGTTAGAAATAATAATGAGTCCGAGAGAGAGGGCGCAAAACAAATCGCAAGCGAATGAAGAGTGTGACACACGGATTTGTTTTACCGAGGTTCGGTTCTCGCAAACCTACTCCCCGTTGAGGTGGTCACAAAGACCGGGTCTCTTTCAACCCTTTTCCTCTCTCAAACGGTCCCTCGGACCGAGTGAGCTTCTCTTCTCAAAACAAAACCGGGAACAAAACTTCCCCGCAAGGACCACCACACAATTGGTGTCTCTTGCCTTGGTTACAATGGAGTTTTGATCACAAGAACAAGTGAGAAAGAAAGAAGCAATCCAAGCGCAAGAGCTCAAAAGAACACGGCAAATCTCTCTCGCTAATCACTAAAGCCTTGTGTGGAATTGGAGAGGATTTGATCACTTGGGTGTGTCTAGAATTGAATGCCTAGCTCTTGTAAGTGGTTGAGAAGTGGAAAACTTGGATGACTTGAATGTGGGGTGGTTGGGGGTATTTATAGCCCCAACCACCAAACTAGCCGTTTGGTGGAGGCTGACTGTCGTATGGTGCACCGGACAGTCCGGTGCACACCGGACATGTCCGGTGCGCCAGCCACGTCACCCGGCCGTTAGGGTTCCGACCGTTGGAGCTCTGACTGCTGGGCCCGCCTGGATGTCTAGTGGCGCACCTGACATGAACTGTAGGGTGTCCGGTGCGCCAGCATGGGCGAGCCTGACTTCTGCGCGCTCTGGCGCGCATTCAATGCGCCTGCAGGTAGTCGTTGGCGCCAAAGTAGTCGTTGCCCCGCAGTTACACCGGATAGTCCGGTGTACACCAGACATGTCCGGTGAATTATAGAGGAGCAGCCGTTGCGAATTCCTGAGGCTGGCGAGTTCGGAGCCGTGCCTCCTTGGAGCACCGGACACTGTCCGGTGTACACCGGACAGTCCGGTGAATTATAGCGCGCCGGCCCTGAGAATTCCCGAAGGTGAAGAGTTTGCAGTCGATCTTCCCTGGTGCACCGGACACTGTCCGGTGGTGCACCGGACAGTCCGGTGCGCCCGACCCGGGTACCTTCGGTTGTCCTTTTGCTCCTTTGTTTGAACCCTTTCTCTTGATCTTTTTATTGGTTTATTGTGAACCTTTGGTACCTGTAGATCTTATAAACTTGGGCAAACTAGTTAGTCCAATTATTTGCGTTGGGCAATTCAACCACCAAAATTAGTTTAGGAAATAGGTGTAAGCCTAATTCCCTTTCATTTTCCCCTGGCGAACGCCGAAGACGCACTTTTCGGGGTTCAGGTGAAGTCGTGCGTCCCGCATGTTCGCAAACGTTTCGGCGAGGTCAGCTAGGTGGTCTTCCTTGCTTCTGCTGGCGACGACGATGTCGTCCACATATGTGAATATATTTCTGTCGACTTGGCTCTCGAGCACCGTTTTGGTGAGCCGAGAGAAAGTGGACCCGACGTTCTTAAGTCCCTCCGGCATTCTAATGAAGCAATACGTGCCGAAGGGTGTTATGAAGCTGGTGCTTGCCTTGTCCTCCTCCTTGATATATATTTGATGGTAGCCGGAGAAGCAATCAAGGAGTGACATGACTTCGCACCCGACCGCACTATCGACAATTTTGTCGATCCGAGGCGGCGGGAAGTTGTCCTTGGGGCAGGCCTTGTTAAGACTGGTGAAGTCGATGCACATCCGCCATTTGCCGCTCTTCTTCTGCACCATGACTACGTTGGCGAGCCATGTAGGGTAGGCAATTGGCTCGATAAATTTGGCCTCAAGCAGGCGATGTACCTCGGCCTTGGCAGCTTCCGTCTTCTCGTCAGACATCTTATGCAACCGTTGTTTCTTCGGCCTCACCGAAGGGTCGATTCCTAAGCTGTGCTCGATGATGGAGCGACTGACTCCGACCAGGTCGAGGACGGACCAGGCGAAGACGTCTTTATTCTTGGACAGACAGCAGAGGAGTCTCTCCTCGTCATGCGAAGTGAGGTCTTCACTGATGGTAACCGTCTGCTTGGGCGTTGCTTGGTCGAGGGGAACAGTCTTGGTCCCATCGTTGCTCTACAGTTGTGCTTTGTCATGTTCTTTGTTGGTTGGGCTGGCAGACTCGGGGACCTCGCGCTGGGCCGTGAGGCAGTGTACGTTTCTTTGTCCAGGAACGAAGTCTCTTTCTATGTTACGCGCAACCTGTTGGTTGCCGTAGACTGTGATGGCGCCTTGCGGACCTGGGATCTTCATGCACAGGTAAAGTCCGTGGATAGCTGCCTCAAACTTATTGATGGAGCCCCAGCCCATTATGGCATTATACAGGTGTTGGGGGCCTTCGTCCTCCGAAGGTCCTCAAAAACATGATTTGACAATGTTTTCCAAGTGGATTATATGAACAGGTATTTTCGGATTCAGAATTATGGATATGGAGCACGACCAGGACGAAGCTTGAACCAGACGAAGGTCGAGGGCAGCCGAAGCTGTGCGCAGGGAAGCTTCGGCGCGATGGCATAAGGGGGAACCGACTTAAAGATGAAAAGACTTCGGGGGCCTCGACAGATTTCCATAAACCGTTAACAAATGTAATGGACATGGATGTAATTTCACGTGGGCTGCATCCCGCGTCTATAAATAGATGAACAGTACTCCCGTACTGTTCACGCTGACTTGGCATTCTGCTTTCGCGTCACGCTTGTACTTTATACCTTCTTTCAGGATCGAAGGTACATTTGTAATTTGAAATCATTTCTATTTTTCCATGTTAATAAAATAGAAATGATTTTATGTTGTTTATATTATATTTCGTGCTTTATATGAGTCCTTCGTCATTACTCGTTGTAGTTACGAAGGTATGTCCCTTATGACCTTCGTCCGAAACTCATTATTTCCCAAAGGGGCATAATGTTTCGAAGGACGAAGGACTTTAACATTTAACACTTTTTATGTTGCCTTGTTCTTAACTCTTAGCATTTGAGAACAAGTCCCCAACATTGGCGCCCACCTCCGGTGAACTCACTTCCACTTCGAGCTTTTTTGAACACCTTCGGAAGCTATGGCGCCGAAGAAACCTTCAGCGACTGGGGCTTCAGCACTGCAACCGCTGGACCACAACCAGGAGACCGTCTCTCTTCGGGAGGCCCGAAGCCAGAAAAGAAAGGCTGTCAGCCCCACACTTCAGGAAGAAGAGTTAGACCAAGAAATCAGGGATATGGAGATGCTACACCAACAAGTACAAAGGAAGAAGGAGAAGATGGCCCGCCTAGCTGAGTTGCAAAGGCAGATAGACGAAGCCTCTGAGGAAGTCCGCCATCTTACTCACGATGAGCAGAATAGAAGGCCTCATCAGAAAGACCTTCATCAAGAGGGCTTCGTCAACGAAGATGACTGGTATGATAATTTCCATCAGGGAAATTTTGTTTTTGATGATGCTTCTCCTCTGTCTGCTGAGCTGCAGGCTACACCTTGGCCTCCATCCTATAAGCCACCCCAGCTCCCCATGTTTGATGGTCACTCCGACCCGAAGCAATTCTTGATGAGCTACGAAGCAACGGTGTCTTCGTACGGGGGCAATGCTGCAGTTATGGCGAAGTCTTTCGTCATGGCCGTCAGGAATGTTGCTCAGACCTGGTATTCCTCCCTTCGGCCAGGAACAATAACTTCATGGCAGAAGCTGAAGGATATGTTACTGACCAGCTTTCAAGGATTTCAGACGAAGCCAGTCACAGCTCAAGCCCTGTTCCAGTGTATTCAGGATCACGAAGAGTACCTTCAGGCGTATGTCCGAAGGTTTTTACGATTGAGGGCGCAGGCACCAACGGTGCCCAATGAAATTGTTATTGAAGCCATGATCAAGGGGCTTCGTCCTGGGCCTGCAGCTCAATACTTTGCTAGAAAGCCTCCTCAGACCTTGGAGAAATTGCTCCAAAAGATGGATGAGTACATTCGTGCTGACAATGACTTTCGTCAAAGAAGGGAGGAGGCCTTCAGATTTTCTGAGATGACCAGGGGCTTCGGAGGAAGATATTACCCGAGACATGTCCGTTCCATCCATAACACTCAGAATGATGATAAGGGGAGTCAGAACAAACCACAATGCTCCTCACAGGCTTCGGGGCAACAACAAACTTCCTTCCGGCCACCAGCTCCAAGAGGCAGAGGCGCCAGGGGCTTCGGCGGAAGATTCGGAGATCAGCCAAGGAGACTGTTTTGCTTGTTCTGTGGAGAAGGCAAGGGCCATACCACTAGGTCGTGCCATATCACAATCCAGAAGCAAAAGGAAATTGCCGAAGCTGCATCTCAACAAGCTCAGCCGAAGCAGGTCATGCATACTGCTTCGTATCATCCGCCTTATATCCCACAATACATAGACAATCACCCTGCAGCTTCTGTAGCTTCGGCAAGTCAACCTCAAGCTTCCTGGCAACAGCTTCCGCCCCCACCTCCATTGCAGCAAGGCCAACAGCCAGAAGGGAGTCAATACACTCCACATCAGAGGGACTTCAGAGAGCAGTCCGAAGCTCGCACAGTTAACAGCACTGTGCCAGAGTCGAAGCACATATATTGACACATATCCTACCTTTGATAGCACTCTTTCCTATTCAGTTTTATTTTCTGTGAAGCAAAAAACATTGGTAGTTTTCATGTAATAATTTCGTTGTTTTCCGCGAGGAAGATCTATTTGTTCCACAAGCTTAAGTTGCTGAAGCTTAAAATTTTTTTTCCGTTACCAAGGAGGACCTTCGAATTAAAAATCCTTCGGAGTAACAGAAAGTCGTTCTAAGGAACGCAGCGTAAGTTTGCGAAGTCACAAAAAGTCGTTCCAAAGGGAGTGCAGTGTAAGTTTTCTGCTCAGAAGTCGTTCCTAAAGGAATGCAGAGCCTACAGCGAAAAGTCAACGCTGATACCGCCTAAGTAAAAGGCGAAGAAGCTCCTAAGGGAGGCTTACAGCGAAAAGTCAACGCTGATACCGCCTAAGTAAAGGGCGAAGAAGCTCCTAAGGGAGGCTTACAGCGAAAAGTCAACGCTGAGATTGTCTAAGTAAAAGACGAAGAAGCTCCAAAGACGTTCCTAAGGGAATGCAGAGCTTACGAATATATTTTATGAGTATCTTCGGAACAAATGTCACATGCATAGCATAACATCATCACATCATTTTGCACAACATAAGCATCATACATCATATTGCATTTGGCAAAAGAAAGTGACACTCTCAACCTTCGAAAGGATGCTCTGAGAAAGTGATATCGAAATTGTATAGCTTCGGATTACAGCTTCGGAGAATATTTTTATGAAACATGGGTGAGCTTTTTCAGATCAATATTGAGATTGCATAACCTCGGAGTATAGCTTCGGATAATGATTTCACGAAGCATGGATGTCATTCATCAGAATAATTTTAACAAAGAATGTCTTCTTCACGAAGCATGAAAAGAAGGGAAGGTGTTTTTTCGCCGAAGGCTCAAAAAGGTATGTATATAGAGTTTCATGCATCGTGAAGAATTGAATAATGAAAAGAAACTTGTATATTACATCCAAATGTACAAAATATTACACAGATCACAATTTAAGTGTTTTTCTAATAGCATCTAGTCCTCTCTTAATACTGCTTCGGCGACTTCATTTAAAAGTTGGTCAACAACTTTGTCCATGATAGCTTCGGCCATTTGTTTGATTTCTTCATCTCCTTTTGTGTGGGGGTCGGCAGTCAACCCAGCAGCTTCTGAGGGAAGAGAACATTTCTTCATCATTATTACAAACTAAGTGCAGAGTTTGAAACAAAAATTACAACACAATAAGAATAACTAATTAATACCTAATTGCCTTTCGGGCTCCGTACTTTTTTCAGTAGTTTCCGCCACTTTTCTAGCATCATGGATGCCTTTTTCACTCCTTTGGATAATCTCTTGCGCCATCCCTCGGCCGCCGTCGTTCCAGATATCCGTAAAAAATTTGCCGCCAACCACGCTTGCTTCGGCCGAGGGGTCCTTAATGTCTTCGGTAGATAAGGCAGCTTCGGACTGAGCAAGAAATTTTACATGATCGCAACCTTTCTTCTCTAAGACAGAGGCAATTCCTCTGGCGCCCGAAAAAGCGCAGATATCGCCACGGCTGCTCAGGATCTCCTCGAAGGCCTCTGCTTCGTGACTAATCCATTCCAGTGGACCTTCGGGATTGCCTCGAGAGAAATTCTCTTCGCTGGAGAAGGCGCCCACGCTGGCAAAGCTGGCTTTAATTTTATTCACACATTCTATAGATTTGACATAACATTTTCCCTGAGATGTACGAAGCTCTTTAACTCTTAACTCCAATTTGTTGACCATATGATCACTGAGTTCTCGTTTTGTTTCCTCAAGAACGCGCTCCTCTCTAGCTCTAGTCAGCTGTTTCTGAAGATCTTTAATTTCGCGCTTGTGGGCTTCGGCCTGGGTTTTTGAAGCAGCTTCATCCTTTTTTACTTTGTCTATCAGCGTAAGAAGAATTTTATCCTTTTCTAGAGCTTCGTTTCTCAATTTGATAACTTCGGAGCGCAAATTGTTGAACGCAATCTCATAACTTTCATCTTCGGCGCTCTTTTGCGCTCTCAGCGCGTTGCTTAGGATCAGGCCCTATACGAAAAAGAATTCATATAAGAAAAAACGAATGTGTCGTGTAAAAAATATAATAATAATACAAGAGGGTTTTCTTTTCAAGCGTTAAATTCCCATACCTTCAGGCTGTTGTACGCAAGACTGTCTGCGAGATCTTCTTTTGTCATGGCGCTTAATCCAGATTCGAGCTTCGGGAAACCAATACTCCTGGCCATTTCTCGGCAGACAGAGAGCTCTTTGTTGTCAGGCAGGCAGTATAAAAAATCATCTTCATTTGTCCCATTGAATATTACTGCCCCCTTTGGATATTTTAGCTCCTTTGCATAATGGTTAGCTTCATGAGTTTCTTCTTCAGATAATTTTTTCCCCGAAGCATGTCGTATGATGTAATCACACATACTGGCAGGCGCTTCGGGGATGGCAGTGTCAGTCTCTTCAATTAAAATTGGTTCTGGTATTTTTATTGCTTCGGCTTCCAAAGTTTGTTCCCTGAAGGGCTCTGAAGGCCCAGCTTCAGCTTCAGCTTGTTGCGTCGGAGCTTCAGAGGAAGCTTCAGCGATTTCAACACTCTTTTTTGGAGTTGTGCTTGAAGACTTAATTGTCTCCAAGACATCTAGTACATTTACCATTCTCTTCCTTTTTGGGGTCACCATTGGACCCTTTTGGATTTTTGTTGCTTCGACATTTACAACAGGACTTAAAATTTCTGATGCTTTTTCCTTAGTCAGATTTTTCGCTTCTTCCATTTTTCCTGTCGATGGTGCTTTGGCCACCTCTGCAATTTCTGGCAGCAAGGTTGGCTGTTCAGCTTCAGCGGCCGAAGAAGTTTCTCCAGTGAACTCAGGCACCGAAGCTGGTTCAATATGGCGTGGTCGGTGTGTGAGGACCTTCAACCTTTTTCCTTTTGGTTCTGGCTCGCTAGGAGCGGTTCCAGCTTCTTCTTTTTCAGAGGTTATGTTTTTCCTTTTTTGCCTTCGGATGGGATAACAATAATCAGGGTAGAAGAACCCGACTGCATCAAACACTCGGTTCAGTCTCTTCTTTTTTCGGCCTCCGAAGGCTGCTGATAGTGCAGTATTTTCAGCCTTCGAATATGCCCCAAGTAATTCATCACTTAATGTTTCAATGCTTTTCAGCCAGTCATCATCAGGTTCAATAAATTTATCTGCATATTTGAATGTGTACTTTAATCTGACTAGTCCGCCTTCGTCGGACTCTTTGATGGTTTCCTTCGGCATTTCCCACTTTTCTGCAAGTGGCCATACCCTGAAGGCGATGTGTTCTTGGACCAAATCCCTTGTCCCAATAAACGAGCAGACTACCCCGAAGGCTCTTTGGCATTCTTCGGCGGCTTCGTCCATTTCGACCTTCGGCCTTCGAAGACCGAAGCGTTGCCAGATTGGGTGCATAATAATACTCTTCACATTCTCTTGAGCTGTTAGATCATTCTTTACATAAAACCATTCAGTCATCCAGGCTCCGGGCCACCTCTTCCGAAAGGTCGGCACAGGGCAGCTTGACCCGGAGCGGGCGCCGAAGCTGTAGCACCCAAAGTTGTTGTGGTATTGCTCTTTTCCCCAGGGCTTCGTCTCGTATAATAACTCATGAATGTTGCAGAAGCTTTTAGCGTCCGGTTCCAAACCTTGGCTTCTTGCAGCCCAGACAAAAATCCCCATTCTTATAATAGCTTCGGGAGTGAGTTGATGAAGGTAGACTTGGAATGTTTTTAGTACCTCAACAACAAAATTGCTCAGGGGGAATCGAAGCCCAGCCCTGAGGAAGCTGCGGAAAATCACAACTTCATCCTCTTCGGGGGTGGGAGAAGTCTTTTCCCCGGCATCAGCTCTCACAATAGATATGTCTCGGAAATATCGCCCCCTCATATTATCAATGTGACTCTGCTTGATGGTCGTTTTCCCAAAAACTGTGTGACTTGGTCGCCACGGTCGATCTTCGGCCTCTTCCCCACCACTTTCCACATCATAGCTGTCGCTGTCATCAGTATCTTCGGACAAACCTTCGAGAATCTCCTTCGTGATTTTCTCTGTATTAGTCTCTGCCATCGCTATCAGAAACCCCAGATTCTTTTCCTCCTCGAGACTCAGCTTCGTCTCAGCAGGGATCTTCAGCTTCGTCTCAGCAGGGATCTTCTTGCCTTCAGACATCTTCGAGAACGCTAAAAAATTGTTCCCGAGGCCGAAGCTTCGAAATCAAAAAGACCAGCAAATCTTAACGAACAAGAGCTAAAAATTTTAGTGGGCCGAAGCAAAAGGCAAGTGTGCGTACCAAATGAGTTCGCGATGTGATCTTATTTATACGCCTAGAGCGTTGAAAATTGAAAGGCCCCGCTTGTCAGTGAATGTTGCTATTCTAGCAAAGGGAAGGTGTTTTTTCGGACCTTCGGCTCAAGGCCTTCGTCCATATCGCAATCTGAATTTATTATTTACAAATTAATATTGCGAGGGGCTACTGTTGGGGGCCTTCGTCCTCCGAAGGTCCTCAAAAACATGATTTGACAATGTTTTCCAAGTGGATTATATGAACAGGTATTTTCGGATTCAGAATTATGGATATGGAGCACGACCAGGACGAAGCTTGAACCAGACGAAGGTCGAGGGCAGCCGAAGCTGTGCGCAGGGAAGCTTCGGCGCGATGGCATAAGGGGGAACCGACTTAAAGATGAAAAGACTTCGGGGGCCTCGACAGATTTCCATAAACCGTTAACAAATGTAATGGACATGGATGTAATTTCACGTGGGCTGCATCCCGCGTCTATAAATAGATGAACAGTACTCCCGTACTGTTCACGCTGACTTGGCATTCTGCTTTCGCGTCACGCTTGTACTTTATACCTTCTTTCAGGACCGAAGGTACATTTGTAATTTGAAATCATTTCTATTTTTCCATGTTAATAAAATAGAAATGATTTTATGTTGTTTATATTATATTTCGTGCTTTATATGAGTCCTTCGTCATTACTCGTTGTAGTTACGAAGGTATGTCCCTTATGACCTTCGTCCGAAACTCATTATTTCCCAAAGGGGCATAATGTTTCGAAGGACGAAGGACTTTAACATTTAACACTTTTTATGTTGCCTTGTTCTTAACTCTTAGCATTTGAGAACAAGTCCCCAACAACAGGTACACCATGTCGACGATGTCGAACGTGACTTGCTCACTTCGGGCATTGGGTGCTACACCGAAGGAGAGAGGTAACTCTATTTTGCCGACAGGAAAGGTGCCCTTGCCGCCGAAGCCGTACAGGGGGTTGTCCGAAGGCTTGAGCAGGTTGTGGCTTATGCCCATGCGATCGAAAGCATGGAGGAAAATGATATCCGCCTAGCTGCCATTGTCGACTAAGACTTTGTGCAGGTCCCAGCCTGCCACGCTGCAGTTGATAACCATGGCGTCGATGTGGGGTGCGCTGCGCAGGTCGACGTCTCGAGCGTCGAAGGTCAATGGCACATGGGACCATTTTGTCTGCACGACTGGACCGGTGACGGCGATGTGGTTGATGCTGCGGTAATGGTCCCTCTTCTGCCGCTTTGTGTCGAAGTCGGCGCTGGACCCCCTAGTGATCATGTGAATGACTCCGCGATACGGCTGATCGGCGAAGTCCTCTTGCTTTGGGGCTTGGGGTGGTTGGGGTGGTGGATGTTTTGTTGTTGATGGTGTGGAGGTGGGGGTGGTGGAGGTACGATTTGTACCTCCTGGTGGTGCTGGTATGCATGGTGCGGTGGAAGTGGAGTAGGGTCGTGGTTGTATGGCTGAGGGGGTTGCTGATATGTGTGGCGACAACTCTAGGATTGTCGGCTGGTTGCGCCTATGCCATCCTGTCTCTGGTGGCCTTCGTCTCTGGGTAGTCTCTTGTAGGATGCGCGCAGTCTTCGTCGTGGAACAGGCAGTAAAATCTGCGCGGCTGCTGCGCTCGCCCCCGGCCCCGACCACGAGTTCCGTTTCCACGGCCCTGGGGGATACTCCTGGCGGCGAGGGGCCTCACCTGCGGGGTGCTGGTTGGCGATGTTGTGCACCTGCTGCTGATTGCGGCCGTCCCGACCAGAGTCTGCCTGTGGGGCCTCGTCCATGTGCGGCTGGACTGTGGAGGGTCTTTGGGTTTCCTCTGAGACTCGACTTTGCGCTGGTGGAGCTCTTCGGATCTGGCGTATTTTTCGAACAGCTGATACAGCTCCTGGAGGTTCCTAGGCGGATCCCTGATGCAGTGGCTGTAAAGGACGCCGGCCCGAAGGCCACTGATGGCGTAGTGGATGGCGATCTGGTCATCGACCGAAGGCAGTTGTGACTTGAGGGTTAGAAACTTACGGTAGTACTCCCGCAGAGTCTCTCTTTCCAGCTGCTTGCAGAGTGAGAGTTCAGCCAAGGCGTCGGTGTCCGAGCAGTACCCTTGGAAGTTAAGCAAGAATTTGTCCCGGAGACTTCTCCAGGAGTCGATGGACAATGGGGGCAACCTGGTGTACCAGGTGAGGGCTGGGCCTTCGAGGGCAATGATGAATGACTTGGCCATCGTGGCGTCGTCCCCTTCGGATGATGCAACGACGACCTGATAGCTCATGATGTACTGTGCTGGGTCGGTGCTGCCGTTGTACTTGGGATAGGTCCCTGCCCTGAAGTTGGCGGGCCATGGTGTCACTTGCAGATGAGGTGCCAGGGGACTTCGCTCGTCAAGGTAGTTGACGCCTTAGAATGCCGTGGCGTGAGGGATGGCGTGTCCGCGCTGAGGGATGAACAGGTCT
Source organism: Zea luxurians (assembly GCA_029449295.1). Lineage (NCBI taxonomy): Eukaryota > Viridiplantae > Streptophyta > Magnoliopsida > Poales > Poaceae > Zea > Zea luxurians. Next base: position 41,012,492 of record JAOPSE010000022.1, on the reverse strand, counting down.
TCGATTTGTGCGCGCTGTTGGAGGGGTGGGCCGTTTTGCAGGCTGAGTTGGCCTTCGCTCTGCATGAGCGCGATCTCTTGTTCGAGCTCCTGAGCCTTCTGCTCTTCGTCGCGTATCATTTGTCGCACCTTGGCTTGTGCAGACACACGTTGGCACTTTGCCTCGAGGATCTCTTTTTGCTTCTGGAGGTTGCGGTTCTTGATGCGCAAGGCGCGCAGCTGAAGCTGCTCTTCGGCCAAGACGCCGATGACTTCGCCGTCCTCGGTGGCGTCCGCGCCCTCTGGTGGAGCGAAGCCTGGGGGAAGTGGCGGTTGTCCTCCAGAGCTGCAGGTGCGGAGACTGCCTTCGGTAGTGGGTTGTTCGTTGCGCTGCCTCTTGCTGTTTGCGTCGTCTTCGCAGGCCTCTTGGTGGGTGGTGTCGACAAGGGCCTTGCCCTTTTCTCGGCCAGCAGTGCTGCCTTCGCAGCCTCATCAGCCTTCGAGCTAGCTCTCTTGGGTGCCATCGCGGGTGGTTTTTCCGTAGCACGGACGGTGGGCGCCAAATGTTGGTACTTGCTCTCTCCTGGGTAAGTTGATCCAACGGAGGAGTGAAAGCAACGTGAACAAGGTTTTAACTCGAGATGGCAATAGCTCTCTGTTAATCTAGCCTCTCACGGGCACTGTGCGGGGGTATTTATAGGTACCTAAGTGCCCAGCAACCTGAGTTAAGGACGCATGTGCCTTCAGACGCCTAGGTTATCCCCGGAATATTCTCATAAAGCAGGGTTACAGACTGTAATTACAGGGAAACCTTTACAAATTAGGCCCGTAATGTGCAGCGGCCACGCAGGGCCTGTTACAATGGGCCGAATCACACGTGGGCCTCCACGCTGGATACCGCCGCGGGATGGGACGACCTCGTCATAGGCCTTCGTCCTGCGACGCATGGGACGAAGGGTAAGTCGGCCAGTCGTCTTGTCTTCGTTGGTGCAGCGAGGCTGGCGAAGGCATCGAGCGAAGGGTGGCGCCTTCGCCCCAACAGTGGTCAAAGACACAACTTGTCTTCAATGAGCTCCTGCTCAGCAACTTCTATCTGCTGGGCACCAGGATCCTCAACCACTGGCTCTTCTACTCGCCACAATATAAACAAGCATAGTATATATAGAGAAAATTAACATCACATCAAACATATAAACAAAATACATAGTAATAATCTACATATTAAAATAAGATCATAGGAACAAGAATTATTAATTTTGGAGTTATAGATTTTAAGTTATGAATTTTCAAAGGTTTTATGTGCTTGGTATAGGATTAATTAAGAAATAAATTTTATTACTGTTTTCGTGTCAAAACAGAGACACTAGGTGATAAACAATAATATTACAAAATTTTAGAAACTGGAATGGATCAATTTGGAGTTTATATAGATCAATTTGGAGTTCATATGAATTAATTAAGAAATCAATTTGCAGTCCTATACAGTTGCTGTCCTATGCGCTCTATATTAGTTAAAACATATATGAGTTGTTGTCCTATGCAGTTGAACTGAAGATTTGAACTGAACATGATTTGAACTGGACATGGTCAAAATCCACCATTTGATCCTTTTTATTATGCTGTGAAGTGAATTTATTATGGTCAAAATGTGTACCATTTAATACTTTTAAAAATTAGTTTTTTACTCTGCCATGCTTTTTGCATTCTTTGAAATTCTAACTAATTCTCTTTCGCTTCAACTACTATGTTAGAATTCTAACTTGAACCAGTGGCTCTTTATGAACTTAATGTCTGAATTATTGTTCTTCTGTATAGTATATGAATATGTGATAGCGTACTACAATGTCTTAGCTTTCTTCCATCAAGTAAATAAATATATAAGATATTCCTCTAAACAGTGAGTTCATTTGTTTTGATCTGTCGAGGAGTCTCTCATTTGACCTAAATGGTTCCACTTGATGTAGATATACCTATTGATAAAGAGGCATTGGACTGGAACACCAGGATGAAAATTGCAGCAAGTGTGCCAAAGGATTGGAGTACCTACACGACAAAGCTAATCCACCAATTATTTATAGGGATTTCAAGTCGTCGAACATTCTGTTGGATGAAAGTTTCTCAGTCTGTCGAACAGAGAAACTGGCCAGTTTTCAGCTGGAATAATTCTTTGATAGAAACTGGCGGCCTGGAACTGAAACCGGGCTACCGAACAGGGCCTAAACAATTTTCGTCAAATGGATTCACTGCTACTAGAGAATCATTTAAAATTACTCTATTAAAAAATAAACTCTAGAACTGAAGAATCATACAACGAAGCTCTACCAAACGAGCCTTTAATAACAAGGAGATTACATATCATGGATTACCTCGAGAGCCCTTAATAACAAGGAGATTTCTCTTATATGAAAGCTGGTTCAAATCATGGCCTAAGAGTGTGTCCACGTCGCTCTATTTTGTTGTGTCCGTTGGATCGCAGATCAACGTCCGCTAGTCCGCCCTCAGTATGGACCTGCCGTTCGTTGCTGCTAGAAGCATCGCGTTGCGGATCGACTTTCTTCGTGCTCCACGCCTCCGCCTCGCCGGCCCCATGCCCCGCAACAAAGACTTCCCATCCGCTTCATCCACCTCACGGGTTGCGGGGTCCATTGACCATGGGAAACGAGCTCCGCTTCCTCGCTCCTTCCATCGAGGCTCGCGGCGGCGCATCCCTCAGCCCTGCGTAGGAGCCGATGAAGCCGTAGTCCGACGAGCCTGCTACCGTTGGCACGGGAACAGCGTGCTACCGCCCCGTCACCGCATGCTAGCCTCGACCGCCACGAGGAGTCCACACAACCTGCTCCAGTGGTCGTCCAGCCTTGACATATCCCGCGGGAGACTTACGACGATGTGAAGATAGGCCTGCGGACAAACTATTATGGCACAAAACAAGTAATCCAGACTTTACTACCTGTGCTTCAAACATCCTCTGATGGAAGGATTGTCAACGTCTCCTCTTAGTTCGGCCAGATACGGGTAAGATATATGCTTATCACTTTGTGCAAACTGTCGGCGTTTCGGACCCAGGGGGTCCCTGGACCGATTAGTAAATTTTGTTGCTGCGTGTCCCTGCCCAGATGGGTTGGTGCGAGATGGAACACAAGGGGAAAACGAGCCTTGTATTATCCTGCACCAGGGTGCTCGTAGTAGGGGTTACAAGCGTTGCGAGAGAGCAAGAGCGGGAGAGCGAGTAGGAGAGAGCGAGAGAGAGACAGGATCAGGCCCTGCCCGTCTTCTCCCGTCCCTTTCGTCGTGCGGCTACCCGTCCTCCTCCCGCGCCCCCCTCCCCCCTTACTTTGGCCCTGGACACCCCCTTTTATAGATATAAGGAGATGCCTAGCTGTGCAATGGGGGTGTAGCTGGAAGCTAACGTGGCTGACAGGGAAGTGCCCTGAGTCCTGTACAGATAATAACGTGGCCGTCGGGGGAGCGTCTCGAGCCCTGTAGAGGTAGTATCGTGGCCGTCGGAGAAGTGCCTTGAGCCCTGTAGCAGTACAGCTGTTGGCACAGCATGGATCCTGCTGACGTCTCCTTGCTTCCGTAGGGGGCTTGAGAACCGCCGACGTCATGGACGCATGCGGGAAACCATCATTACCTATTACCGGGGTAAGCTGGATGGGACACCGGTCTTGTTCCTTCATAGCCTGAGCTAGCTAGGAGTAGGGTAATGATGTATCCCTTGTGGCACGGTCGATCCGAGCCTAAGGTCGGGCGAGGCGGCGGCTCCTCCGAGGCCAAGGCTGGGGCCGAGGCCCAGGGTCGGGCGAGGATGTGACTCTTCCCGAGGCCGAGGCTGATGCCAAGCCCTGGGGTCGGACGAGGCGGAGATCTTCTCCCGAGGCCAAGGCTTGAGATCGGGCGAGGCAGAGCTTCCTATTGCGCCCGAGGCTGAACTTGGTTGTTGTCGGTTTCGTCCAGGTGGTTGGCACAGCAGCCGGAGCGAGGTGGGCGGCGCTGTTTTCCTGTCAGGTCGGTCAGTGAAAGGGCGATGTGACTGCGGTCACTTCGACCTTGCCGACTGAGGCGCGCGTGACAAGATAAGGTGTCAGGCGATCCCAACATTAAATGTGCATGCAATATGGTCGGCTGGTAAGGCGATTTGGCCAAGGTCGCTTGCACGACAAGGCTTGCCTTTGGCTGAGCCGAGGGCGTGCTCTCTGCCTGAGAAGACCCTCGGGCGAGACGTGAATTCATCCGGGAGCACTGTTCCCGCCCAAGGCCGGGCTCGGACGAGGCGAGATCGCGTCCCTTGGTAGACGAAGCTTTGACTTTGACCCAAACTGTCAGTCTTTATGGTTTGCTCTGAAGGTGTTCATCAGTCGTGTTTAGGAGTGTTGGGGGTACCCCTAATTATAGTACCTAACAGTAGCCCCCGAGCCTCGAAGGGAGTGCAGGCACTCGCTTGGAGGTTCTGCCAGATTTTTGCGAGGGGATCAGCCTTTCTCGGTTATGTTTCGTTCCGGTGGATGCGCGCGAGCGCACCCGCCGAGTGTAGCCCCCGAGGCCTCGGAGGAGTGGTTTGACTCCTCTGAGGTCTTAATTCTTGTTGTGATGCCTCGGTCGGCCTGGTTGTTCCCTCATGCGGCCTGGCCGTAGCCCGGGTGCATGGTCAGGCTCCGAGTTTTTGAGCTGGTTTGTTGACGCTGTCAACAGTTTTGGCCGCAGCCGGGTGCGAGGGCAGCCCCTGAGCCTCTGCACGGAGCGAGAGGACGATCAAGGACTGTCTCGACTTTTATTATACGCCCCTTCGCCGCCTTTTCACAAGGAGGAAGGGGGGAAAGCGCCATGTTACCCTCGGAGGGTAGCGATCATGGTGTTTCCAGTGAGTTGCTAACGGGTGATTCGAGTGGACGCTCATGCCCCGTTCGTTAAGGGTCGGCTAGTGGCCCAGAGGCGCGCTCCAAAAGTACCTGCAGGGGATTTGCTGGACCCAGGCCCATTTCGATAGGGTCCAAGGGCTCGATGCCTCCCTCCGGTGGGATTCCATTACAAATCGTTCCCGCTGGTCTCGGAAATGTCCTAGGGTACCTCGGGAGCGTAGCCCGAGCCTCGGTCATGTAACGGACGTACCCAGGGTCATCCCTCACTCTGCGTGCTCTAGGGCAGCTGTCGAACCCTTCTGAGGGGCTAGCCTTCGAACCCCTGATCAGTAATGGGTGCGGAGCCTGAGTGCTCTGGGGCGGCTGTCGAACCCTTCCGAGGGGCCAGCCCTCGAACCCCTGATCAGTAATGGGCGCGGAGCCCGAGTGCTCTGGGCGGTTGCTGGACCCCGCAGGGCGCAACCTTCGAACCCCTGATCAGTAGGAGGGCTCGGGGGCCCGAGTGCTCTGGGGCGGTTGCTGGACCCCGCGGGCGCAACCTTCGAACCCCTGATCAGTAGGAGGGCTCGGGGGCCCGAGTGCTCTAGGGCGGTTGCTGGACCCCGCAGGGCGCAACCTTCGAACCCCTGATCAGTAGGAGGGCTCGGGGGCCCATTTCCTTCGTGGAGAAGGATCCCTTTTGAAATATCCCCTTTCCCGGTCCCTGTGGCAAGAGAGAGAGAGAGAGAGGGGAAACAGAAAAGGATATGAATTTAAATAACGTGGCGCACCTTTTCTGACGCGGTCATCATGACGGAGGTGAAACATCGCCTGCTTCGCCTGCCAAAGGTGTCGCCGGCTCTGCCAAGGAGTTAATGCGACGGGACGGGCGATTCGCAGGGCGTCTGTTGCGCGTGCGCGAGCCGTTCGAGGAACAGAAAGACCGTTTCACCTTCGGGTTTGAATTTCGCGGCGGGTTCGGGCAAAGTTTTGAATGGACCTTGCCCGGGCCTTTATATACCCAGAAGAGGGGCTGGCGGTGGTTCTTTACCCTGCCGTTTGTGCTTGCCTTCTGCTTCGGTTTCTGCAACCTAAGAGAATAGCCAGAGAAAAGAAAACCGCGCACCTCATCCCCTCCGCCGCCACCGCTTCCGCTCGCCGATGGCCAATAAGGTGACCGTTGTTCCGCCTCACGACCCGTGGCCTTTCTCTACTGTTTCTGTGGGGGACCTAGAGGCCCTTGTCGCTGATGGTTTGCTGCGTCCCCTCTCTGGCGAGCCGCGGCCGGAGTGGATCGCCCCCGGGAGTGGGGTCGGCCCGACTCCACCGCCGGGGTACGTGGTCAGCTTTATCCCCTTTCATGAGCGGGGGTTTGGCGTGCCAGCGAGCTGCTTCATGCGGGCGCTCCTGCACTACTACGGGGTGGAGCTGCATAACTTCAACCCCAACTCAATTGCGCAAGTGGCCATCTTCGCGGCGGTTTGCGAGGGTTTTTTGGGGATTGACCCTCACTGGGATCTGTGGCTCCATCTCTTCATCGCGGAGTTCTTTGCCGCAACGATGGAGGCGAAGAAGGTCCGTATGGTGGTGCGGGCCGGTGGCTACACCCTTCAGCTGAGGCCGGGGCACGCGCAGCAGTACATCCCCGCCTCCCTTGCGTCTTCGAACAAGGGGTGGCAGAACCGGTGGTTTTATCTCCGCAACGATGACGAGAGGCTTCCGCCGTTTTCTCAACGAGTGGTGACTGCCGCTGGCGTTAACTGGTGCTGGGGGGCCACGCGCGAGAAACAGGAGAAGCTCCAGCCTATTCTGCAGGCCTTACAGAAGTTATGAGATGGGGGCCTTACCGCTGCGGGGGTCGTCGCCGCTATCCACCGCCGGAGGGTGCTCCCTTTGGCAGAGCGGCCATTGCGGCTTGCAGAGATGAAGCCGGGGGTCGATTCAGTGGGCTCGCAGATGTCCTCGACCTCCCTCTCCGCCGACGACCTCCTCAAGCGGGTAGCAGGTACGGTAGGGAAGCAGGACGCTGGCGCCCTTACCCAGCCTGCGATGCGCCCCGACCATGGGTATGTGTCCCTGGTAAGTGTCCGATCCTTCTTCTATTTTGTGCCGAGTTCTTCACGCCTTTGATTCTTACTATTGGGATTTTTGCTCATCCCCAGGGGTTGAGGATTTATAAACCCGTCCGGCCACCGGTCCCGGAGGACACGGTGGGCCGAGCCACGCGAAGAATCGCCGCGGAGAAGGAAAAGGAGAAGAAGGACGCAAAAAAGGCCCAGGCTCGCGAACGGATGCGGGCTCGGGATGCCTTGGAGAAGCTTCGTCGGAGGCAGGCGAGGGAGGGGCTTCCGAGGGAGTCATCGCCAGAGACGCCTGACGACGATGATGACGACGATGATGATGATGATGACGAGGACGATAACATGGCAGCCTGACTTGGCCTCAGCCCGGACCCGAGGCTGGGCCAGGGGTCGCCGAGCCAGCCTCCTAGTGGGCTGCCACCATCAATGCCTGGGGCCGGGACTCCGAGGTCCCAGTCTGAGGAGCGGAGGCAGACCGAGGGGGTACTTGACCCCTTGGCCGAGGTAACTGGCCGTGAGTCAGGCCGATCTGCCTATCTTCCAAGAGCAAGTGCCCGTGCCGGCTGTACAGGAGGTTGGTCCCCTGGCCGTGATGACGCCTGGGCAGGCCGCCCCTTCGGCACCTCGGGCGTCCGAGGCGGAAGCGCGCCGAAACTGGCGGTGGGGCAACCCTCGGCAGCGCTTGAGGGGACTGGGGCCCGAGGGGCCTCCCCGCAGGCACGACTGGCCTTGGTCTGGAGCGGGTAAGTATATGAGAATACCTCTGTTTTGTTTTTTCCCCTGTGTGTCTTGATCTTGCTCTCACTCTCCTTCTTTCAGCAAGCAGAGGCAGGGCTCAGCTGGTTTGGCCCCCAGGAAGGCCCTTAAGACGGGGCTAGCCTCCACAGCTGGTGCCGCAGCATGCCATGCCGGTTGGCTGGCCTCCGCACAAGACGCCCTCGAGTGGGGGGCCCAGGCGGCATGGGTTGCCATGGGGCAAGCCTCCTAGGCTGACCCCTTTGTCGGGGCAGCCCTCATGCCGGGGGAGGCTGCTAACGCGGCCGTGGCCTCGAGCCCGGCTGACTCGTTGCCGGTGCCGGCATCAACTCCCGCCAGGGCCGTTGCTGATTCATCCGCGGAGCTGTCCATCGCCGCTGATGTCGGGATGGCTGAGGCGCCGCCGCTCGTGGTCGTTCCCGACCTCCCCGTTTTTGGTCGTGAGGAGAAGGCGGTCGTCGTTGCCGAGGTAGACGATTGGAGGCCTGCTTCCTTAGCCGAGGAGAGGCCCAACACGTCGATTGCGGCGGTACCTGAAGCACTGGCCGTAGGGGGACCCAACGCCTTGGTCGAGGTGCGCGCAGAATCGTGGCCCGTCTTGGGGAGCAGCGGCCTTATCCCCGCGCGGCTCAACCTCGATGAGTGGTGTGGGCGGCCGCTTCGGTTCTGGAGCCATGCCACCTCGGACTCAGAGCCACTCCTCTCCCTCGATGATGAGCTGGAGGAGAGGACTCGGGATAATTTTCGTGAGTACGTCGAGGCGGCGACGAGGTTGCTCCGATCGGCCGTGGAGACCCTTTCCAGGGACGTTCCCAGGGTCTTCCAGGTAAGGATTTGAGCGTGGTCCTTGCGTGACCAGGGCACTCTTTGTAATACCCTGTTTTCCTTCCTCAGGAACTTGTGGACGTGAGCACCGCCAAGTCGCTGTTCCTGCGCCGCGAGAGAGACGTCTGGGATTCGCTGCGGTCCGAGAGGACCGTGCTTGCCGAGGCCAACGAGCGCCTCGCCCAACGGAGCACCGAGGTGGCGGACCTTTGGCTGCTCTGTGATGAGCTAAGGTCGGTGGCAGCGGCGGCGCGAGCAGAGGCGGCGTCGGCACAGGCTGAGGCTTCGTCGGCCTGGGAGCAGGTGGCTTCCTAGGCCGAGGAGATGCAGCGGCGGCGGCTGGAGCTCGGCCAGGTCCTCGGCGAGCTGGACCAATCTCGGAGCCATGCTGTCGAGGCTGCGAGCTGGGCTGAGGCCCTTAAGGGTCAGCTGGCTGAGGCTATGGGGCGGCTAGCCGAGGTGTCTGCTCGGGCCGAAGGTATGTGTTGCCCGCTCTGTAGCTTTGACTTAGCTTCATTCTTCACCTCGTGTCTGAAGAATTTTGTTTGGCTGTCTGCAGGGTTGGAGATGGCTCTTAGCAAGTCCGTCAAGAATTGCAAGGCGCTTGCCCAGGCGGCTGAGCAGAAAGAGGCCGACCGCGCGGCCATGTCCGAGGCTATCTCGGCTTTTTGCCGGACCTTCGGCCTTGATGACGTCCCTTCGAGTAGCTCTCCCCAGAGTCGCCTGCGGGCCTTGGGCGGCCATGTGCGCGGTAGACTCCGTGGGGCGCTGCACCACAGCGTTAGGCGGGCCTTTACCGTGCTCGCTTCCCATTACGACGTGGATCTAGAGCGGGTCAGTGAGGGCTACTGCTTACCCGACGAAGATGAGGCTGCCTTAGCCGAGGTCTAGAGGCTTGACGCGGCTGTCATGGGCCCAAGCGCGGCGCTGGCGTCCTCCTTCGAGGTGGAGATCTTCCCGCTCGAGTCGCCGTCTGAGGCCAGGCTGGATTCCGCCGAGGGTGGAAACGACACCGAGGACGCCGCCCCTCCCCCTACCGATGCCTGATTCTTGCAGGAGCAGTTTGTACGCGTATGTTTTTTGTGGCCGTTGAGGCCTAAACATATTAGCGTTTGGATTATAAAGCTGCATTTTCTTCTCGTTTCGAGCATTAGGACTTGTTCGTCGGTAGTAGAATCGCTTTATCCGAGCGAGAGTTACTTTTCGCGGAAGGTGACGAGTGAGGTATTCGTATCCCAGAGGCGTAGGAGTCCCTCGGCTCGGTCGGCCTTGCCGTTTACGTGCTCTCTCACTCGTTTGTAGGATCCTGCTATCAATATGCACGAAAGTCGTTTTTCTACCCAAGCGTTAGGACTTGTTCGGTAGCAGGATCGCTTATCCGAGCGTGAGTTACTTTTCGCGGAAGGTGACGAGTGAGGTATTCGTATCTCGGAGGTGTAGGAGTCCCTCGGCTCGGTCGGCCTTGCCGCTTACGTGCTCTCTCACTCGTTTGTAGGATCCTGCTATCGATGTAGTCGAAAGCACGGAAGTCGTTTTGGTAGAAAACTTCTCCGAAGAAAATTTTGATGCAGAAGGGGTTCCCCCCTTCTAGCCCCCGAGGGAGGGTCGGGCTTTGCCGAGGCAAGGCTGATCCTCCCTTGACGGTTAGACTTTATTTGTGAATGTAAAGAAAAGCGAGGAACATGAACGACTTGAAACATTTAAAGGGTAAAAGCGACGTAGCTGTTCGATGTTCCAAGCGTTGCTGTAGACCTCGCCTTGATCGTTGGCCAGCTTGTATGTCCCGGGCTTCAGAACTTTGGCGATGATGAATGGCCCCTCCCAGGGAGGAGTAAGCTCGTGGCATCCTTAGGCGTCTTGTCGCAGCCGAAGTACCAAGTCCCCCACTTGGAAGTCTCGGGGCCGAACCCTTCGGACGTGGTAGCGTCACAGAGACTGCTGATACCGCGCTGAGTGTAGTAAGGCCACGTCCCGAGCCTCTTCCAGCTGGTCCAAGGAATCTTCTCGGCTGGTCTGGTTGCCTCGGTTGTCGTACGCCTTCGTCCTTAGGGAACCGTATTCTAAGTCTGTGGGCAGGACGGCCTCGACCCCATAGACTAGGAAAAACGGCGTGAAGCCCATGGCCCGGCTCGGCGTCGTCTTCAGACTCCAGACCACCGAGGGAAGCTCTTTCATCCACCGCTTGCCAAACTTGTTGAGGTCATTGTAGATCCTCGGTTTTAGTTCCTGCAAAATCATACCGTTGGCGCGCTCCACTTGCCTGTTTGTCATCGGGTGAGCTACGGCGGTCCAATCCACACAGATGTGGTGGTCCTCGCAGAAGTCCAGGAACTTTTTCCCGGTGAACCGCGTGCCATTGTCGGTGATGATGGAATTTGGGACTCCAAAGCGATGGATGATGTTTGTGAAGAACGCCACCGCCTGAGCGGGCAGGTGCGTCTGTCGCGCGTAGAATTGACACCCTCGGCAGGAGCGTACAATCCTAGTGGCATCGGCTACTACGGTTGGCCAGTAGAAACCTTGTCGGAAAGCGTTTCCCATGAGGGCTCGAGGTGCTGCATGGTGACCGCAAGCCCTGGAGTGTATTTCTTGTAGCAGCTCTTGTCCTTGGGCGATGGATATGCATCGTTGGAGAATGCCTGAGGGGCTGTGGTGGTACAGCTCCTTTTCATCTCCTAGCAAAACGAATGACTTGGCACGCCGAGCTAGTCGCCGAGCTTCGGCCTTGTCGAGGGGTAGCTCTCCTCGGTGGAGGTATTCCAGGTATGAGGTCTGCCAGTTCGGGACTGGTGTGACCCCATTCCGCTCCCCCTCAACGTGCAGGGCCTCACCCTCGGTGGCCGAGGGTACCTCGGGCTGGGCCGAGGCCTCCTCGGGCTCGGGCGCGTCGTCGACTTTGACGGATGGCTGATATATATCCTTGGAGAAGACGTTCAGGGGAACCGTTGTTCGCCCCGAGGCTATTTTTGCTAGCTCATCCGCGGTTTCGTTGTACCGTCGAGCAACATAGTTGAGTTCCAGCCCGTAGAACTTATCTTCCAAGCGCCGGACATCGTCGCAGTAGGCCTCCATTTTTTGGTCGCGGCAGTGGGAGTTCTTCATGACCTGGTTGATGACGAGCTGCGAGTCGCCATGAGCGTCGAGGCGCCGAACCCCTAGCTCGACGGTGATGTGCAGGCCATTAACCAAGGCTTCATACTCGGCCACGTTGTTTGACGCCAGGAAATGAAGGCGCAGCACGTAACGGACATGTTCTACGAGGGGTGAGATGAAGAGCAGACCCGCGCCTGCTCTGGTTTTCATCAGGGACCCGTCGAAGTACATGGTCCAAAGTTCGGGCTGTATTGGGGCCGTCGGCAACTGGGTGTCAGTCCATTCAGCCAGGAACTCGGCCAAGACTTGGGATTTTATGGCCTTCCGAGGGGCGAATGAGAGTGTTTTGCCCATGAGTTCCACTGCCCATTTTGCTATCCTACCTGAGGCCTCTCAGGACTGGATGATCTCTCCCAGGGGAAGGATGACACCACAGTCACCGGATGGGACTCGAAGTAGTGTCACAATTTTCGCCGTGTCAGAATCACTGCGTAGAGCAGCTTCTGGATCTATGGGTAGCGGACTTTGGTCTCGGATAGCACTTCGCTGATGAAGTAGACTGGCCTCTGAACGAGCAGTGCGTGCCCTTCTTCTCGTCTCTCTACTACGACGCGGCGCTGACCACCAGAGTGGTTGCGGCGACGTAAATCAAGAGGGCTTTTCCCGCAGCAGGGGGCACCAAGATGGGCGCATTGGTAAGGAGTGCCTTTAAGTTTCTGAGGGCTTCCTCGGCCTCGGGGGTCTAAGTGAAGCGCTCGGCCTTCCTTAAGAGGCGGTACAGGGGCAATCCTTTTTCGCCTAGGCATGAGATGAAGCGGCTCAGAGCCGCAAGGCATCCCATGACCCTATGTACTCCTTTCAAATCTTTGATTGGTCCCATGTTGGTGATGGCCACGATTTTCTCCGGGTTGGCCTCTATTCCTCGCTCGGAGACGATGAATCCCAGAAGCATGCCTCGGGGGACACTGAAGACACACTTCTCGGGATTGAGTTTCATGCCTTTCGCTCTCAGACACTCGAATGTCGTCTCAAGGTCAGAGAGGAGGTCGGAGGCTTTCTTCATCTTGACAATGATGTCATCGACGTAAGCCTCGACCGTTCTGCCGATGTGCTCTCCGAACACATGGTTCATGCACCTCTGGTAGGTGGCACCTGCATTCCTCAAGCCAAATGGCATTGTGGTATAACAATACATGTCAAAAGGTGTGATAAAATAAGTCGCAAGCTGGTCGGACTCTTTCATCTTGATTTGGTGGTAGCCTGAGTAGGCATCGAGGAAAGACAGGGTTTCGCATCCAGCAGTGGAGTCCACAATTTGATCGATGTGAGGCAGAGGGTAGGGAACCTTCGGACATGCTTTGTTTAGACCAGTGTAGTCTACGCACATCCTCCATTTCCCACCCTTTTTCTTTACAAGAACAGGGTTAGCTAACCATTCGGGATGGAATACCTCTTTGATGAACCCTGCAGCCAGTAGCTTGTGGACCTCCTCGCCTATGGCCCTGCGCTTTTCTTCATCAAAACGGCGTAGGGACTGCTTCAAGGGTCGGGCTCCAGTTCTGATGTCCAGTGAGTGCTCGGCGACCTCCCTTGGTATGCCTGGCATGTCTGAGGGGCTCCACGCAAAAACTTTGGCGTTTGCACGGAGAAAGTCGACGAGCACTGCTTCCTATTTGGGGTCGAGCTCGGAGCCGATCCGGGCTTTCTTGCTGGCGTCGTTGTTGGGGTCGAGAGGGACAAGGTTGACCGCCTCAGCTGGTTCGAAGTAGCCGACGTGCCGCTTCGCGTCAGGCGCCTCCTTAGAGAGGCGTTCCAGGTCTGCGATGAGGGCCTCGGACTCGGCGAGGGCCTCGGCGTACTCCACGCATTCCACGTCGCATTCGTACGCGTGGCGGTACGTGGATCCGACGGTGATGATCCCGTTGGGGCCTGGCATCTTGAGCTTGAGTTAGGTGTAGTTGGGGACGGCCATGAACTTGGCGTAGCAAGATCTCCCCAACACCGCGTGGTAGGTCCCTCGGAACCCAACTACCTCGAAGGTGAGGGTTTCCTTTCGGAAGTTGGAGGGAATTCTGAAGCAGACAGGTAGGTCAATCTGCCCGAGGGGCAGGATACTCTTCCCGGGTGCGATCCCGTGGAAGGGTGCCGCACCGGCCCGGACCTCGGACCGATCAACCCCCAAAAGTTCCAGGGTCTCGGCGTAGATGATGTTGAGGCTGCTGCCTCCGTCCATGAGGACCTTGGAGAGTCTAACGTTGCCGATGATCGGATTGACGACGAGCGGGTACCTCCCTAGGCTTGGCACGAAGTCGGGGTGGTCGCCTCGGTCGAAGGTGATAGGCTTGTCGGACCAGTCTAGGTAGACTGGCGCTGCCACCTTCACCGAGCAGACCTCCCGGCACTCCTGCTTGCGGTGCCGAGCTGAGGCGTTCGTCACCTGCCCGCCATAGATCATGAAGCAGTTGCGGACCTCCGGGAACTCCTCTTCCTTGTTGCCCTCCTTGTTGTTGCCTTGGCCCTTGCCATCTTCCGTCGGGGGCCCGGCCTTATGGAAGTAGCACCGGAGCATGACACATTCTTCAAGGGTGTGCTTGACGGGACCCTGGTGATCAGGGCACGGCTCCTTGAGCATCTTGTCGAACGCACCGGCCCCTCCAGGAGGTTTCCGAGGGTTCCTGTGCTCGGCGGCAGCGACGAGATTCGCGTCAGCGGCGTTGCGCTTCGCTTGCGCCATCTTCCTGGTCTTCTTCTTCGCACCACGCTGGGCGGACACCTCGGGGGCGTCTTCCTTTGGCTCTCCTAGAGGCTGCTTGTCTTTCCGGAAGATGGCTTCGGCCGCCTCCTGTCCCGAGGCGAACTTGGTGGCGACGTCCATCAATTAGCTCGCCTTGGTGGGAGTCTTGCGCCCCAGTTTGCTCACCAGGTCTCGGCAAGTGGTGTCGGCGAGGAAAGCTCCGATGACGTCCGAGTCGGTGATGTTGGGCTACTCGGTGCGCTGCTTCGAAAACCGCCGGATGTATTCTCGGAGGGACTCCCCTGGCTGCTGGCGGCAGCTTTGGAGATCCCATGAGTTTCCAGGGCGCACGTACGTGCCTTGGAAATTTCCCGCGAAAGCCTTGACTAGGTCATCCCAGTCGGAGATCTGCGAAGGAGGCAGATGCTCCAGCCAGGCCCGGGCAGCGTCAGAGAGGAAAAGGGGGAGGTTGCAGATGATGAGGTTGTCATCGTTCGCCCCTCCCAACTGGCATGCCAGTCGGTAATCCGCGAGCCACAGCTCCGGCCTCGTCTCCCCCGAGTACTTGGTGATGGTAGTCGGGGCTTGGAACCTGGCGGGGAACGGCGCTCGTCGTATGGCCCAGCTGAAGACTCGCGAACCGGGTGGCTCGGGCGAGGGACTCCGATCCTCCTCACTGTCGCAGCGTCCCCCGCGTCTAGGGTGGTAGCCTCGGCGCACCTTCTCCTCGAGGCAGGCTCGACGGTCGCGACGGTGTTGCTCGTTGTCGGGGCGATCCCGGGCGGCAGGTGCCTCGTCCTGCGTGCGCTCGGGATGGACCGAGGCCTCCCGCATGCGTCGGGAGGACGCCGCGTGATGCTCTGAGGGGTCAGCTCGCCTTCGGGAGGCAGAGCTCTCGGCTTGTCGAACTGCGGCACCTTTCAGGACATCCTTGAGTTCGCCCTGGATACGCCGCCCCTCGGTGGTGGATGACTTCGGCATGGTTTGGAGTAGCATCGCCGCTGCAGCTAGGTCCTGGCTGGACCCGCTGACGGCCGGGGGCAGCGCTGCCCTGGCATTGTCGACGATACGGCGCTGGACGTCCCGGGCCCGATGACGGGCTCCTCCGGCGAGTGTTTGGCCTGCCCACTCCTGCTCGATGTTCTGTCGGAGCTGCACAAGTCGCCCTGCTTCCTCGTCGACCTTGGTCTGCATCTCGCGGATTTGCTCGAGCTGTGTGTCCTGACCCCCCCCCCCCGTAGGGACTAGGACCACAACTAGCTCCCACAGGATGTCAACGCGAGATGCGGGCCCAGGGGGATCGCCAACCTCCGGCATGCCGAGGTGGTTGCCCTTGTCGTTATCTCCCTGATCAACGTGGAAACATTCGCGACTCGGGCCATAACCCTCGTCGTCAAGGCCGTGGCCATCGTTAGAGCAACCGGAGAGGCAGTGGTCACATGCGGACATGAAGTCCCGCATGGCATCGGGATCACCGAGGCTAGAGAAATCCCAACCGAAGTCGAGGTCGTCCTCTTCCTCGGAACCCGCCGGTCCGGAGGTTGAGACGGCTGTCAATCGGTCCCAGGTTGACCATATATGGTACCCCAGAAGGTCTGGATATGCCCTTGCGAAAGCGCTCACCGAAGCGGGGTCGCTAGGTGGATCGAAGCTAAATCGAAAGGGAACAGGGTGGAATACGGACGGTACCTCTTGGTCGATGGACGGTGGTGAAGTCGCGTCGAGGATAGAACGCACCGCTATCTTAGGTACGAGGGTGACGCCCAGCAGGTCCTTTGCGAGGGTGCTAGCGTCGTCAGCCCGCTTGGGGCTGGCACGTTGCGGGGAAGCGACGCTCGTTGTTGTCTCAGGTGCGAGGACAACACCCGACATGTCCGCCGGAGGAGTGCCGGCGTCGTCGACTCGCTCTGGTTCGACAGCTGATAAGGTGCCGCCTCCCGCGTGGCCACGGTTGCCCCGTCTCCGTCTCCTCCGGCGAGGAGGGTGGCGAGGACGACCCGAGTGCTCCTCTTCTGCCGCAGGGAGATGCTGTCGTCGAGTTTGCCGCCGCCGGGCGAGCCGACTGTCGTTGTCGTCGTGGTGCGAGGGGAGGAGTACCATGTCGTAGCTGCCGTCGAGGGACATGAACTCGAGACTCTCGAAGCGGAGCACCGTCTCGGGCTGAAGAGGTTGCTGAAGTCTACCCATCTGGAACTCAACGGGAAAGTGTTCGTTAACACGCAGCATGCCCCTACCTGGCACGCCAACTGTCGGCGTTTCGGACCCGGGGGGGTCCCTGGACCGACTAGTAAATTTTGTTGCTGCGTGTCCCTGTCCAGATGGGTTGATGCGAGATGGAACACAAGGGGAAAACGAGCCTTGTATTATCCTGCACCAGGGTGCTCGTAGTAGGGGTTACAAGCGTTGCAAGAGAGCGAGTAGGAGAGAGCGAGAGAGAGAGAGAGAGAGGGTCAGGCCCTACCCGTCTTCTCCCGTCCCTTTCGTCGTGTGGCTACCCGTCCTCCTCCCGCGCCCCCCTCCTCCCCTTACTTTGGCCCTGGACACCCCCTTTTATAGACATAAGGAGATGCCCAGCTGTACAATGGGGGTGTAGCTGGGAGCTAACGTGGCTGGCAGGGAAGTGCCCTGAGTCCTATACAGATAATAACGTGGCCGTCGGGGGAGCGTCTCGAGCCCTGTAGAGGTAGTATCGTGGCTGTCAGAGAAGTGCCTTGAGCCCTATAGCAGTACAGCTGTTGGCGCTGCATGGATCCTGCTGACGTCTCCTTGCTTCCGTAGGGGGCTTGAGAACCACCGACGTCATGGACGCATGCGGGAAACCATCATTGCCTGTTACCGGGGTAAGCTGGATGGGACACCGGTCTTGTTCCTTCGTAGCCCGAGCTAGCTAGGAGTAGGGTAATGATGTATCCCTTGTGGCGCGGTCGATCCGAGCCTGAGGTCGGGCGAGGCGGCGGCTCCTCCGAGGCCAAGGCTGGGGCCGAGGCCCAGGGTCGGGCGAGGATGTGACTCTTCCCGAGGCCGAGGCTGATGCCGAGCCCTGGGGTCGGGCGAGGCAGAGATCTTCTCCCGAGGCCGAGGCCTAAGGTCGGGCGAGGCGGAGCTTCCTGTTGCGCCCGAGGCAGAACTTGGTTGTTGTCGGTTTTGTCCGGGTGGTTGGCACAACAGCCGGAGCGGGGCGGGCTGCACTGTTTTCCTGTCAGGTCGGTCAGTGAAAGGGCGATGTGACTGCGGTCACTTCGACCTTGCCGACTGAGGCGCGCGTGACAGGATAAGGTGTGAGGCGATCCCAACATTAAATGTGCATGCAATATGGTCGGCTGGTAAGGCGATTTGACCAAGGTCGCTTGCACGACAAGGCTTGCCTTTGGTTGAGCCGAGGGCGTGCTCTCTGCCTGAGGAGACCCTCGGGCGAGACGTGAATTCGTCCGGGACCACTGTTCCCGCCCGAAACCGGGCTCGGACAAGGCGAGATCGCGTCCCTTGGTAGACGAAGCTTTGACTTTGACCCGAACTATCAGTCTTTATGGTTTGCTCTTAAGGTGTTCATCAGCCGTGTTTAGGAGTGTTGGGGGTACCCCTAATTACGGTACCCGACACAAATCTAATGGCAATACATCGTGCGTGCGTAAAGAACAGAGGTCAGGTCTGGAATTTTTCTTCTAAACTTTGCCAAGGCCGAAGATCGAAAAAACATTTTTAGTTCTCTAGATGAGAGTACAAATTCCAAATTAAAGCATGAGAGAGTAACAAAAAACTCCCTCCCAATATAATGCAGCTTTTTCGAAACGAGGACTTGAAGCCAAGGGATTGTGTCATGTAGGAACCAAGAGATTTTTTCGATAGCAGAGATTTGAATTTAGTGCTTACCATTTATATACCAAAATAGAGTGGTTAATTAATGCAATCATCTTATCACAATGCCATATTCTTTTCTTTTCCTTTTTTGAGTTGGTTTGAGAAGGGTCAAACCCATTCTATTCTTTTTCTTTCTCTCTATTTCTCTTTTCTTCTTCGCATATATGGTGCGGGTGCGGCCAAAACTTTTGTAACCAACAAAAAATGGGATTTCTAGATGGGAATCACTCACTTAGTGTCTAGAGAGCATGTTAAACTCTGAATGCCATACTTTGTAGAACGTTTCAGACCATTCCATGCATGCCAACACATGCGGAATGTGAGCTACAAGTACCTTTTGAAAAGTTCAAAACTCATCCTGCTGCGTTCACATCCAAAAATATATGGGATTTCTAGCTGGGAATTACTCAAAGTAGTAGTAGTGGCAAGAGAGCAGCTAGCTTCTAATGAAACATAATTCTTTCATGTATATTTTTCATGATCACCCATGTGACCATCCTTGGACTCATGTCTATGACCGTGTTCCTCAAAATAAAGATGTCACATGAGCAGATTGAAGGTGACACCAAATTCTTTGGGGCTCTGGCTTTTGTAATTTTCTCAGGAAAGTTGGATTTGTGCTCAGTAGGGAGGCCATTTAGTTATGCAAATTACATACAGTTAATTGTTACTAATGATTTAAAAATGACCTACAAGATCTCTTTACTTTGGACCTCTTCAGTTATACTTTTTGAAAATATATGTACTTGCTGTTCAAATGTTACTAATAGATTAAGAATTTGACCAAAACGTATGGGTACTCATTCATTTATTATTCCTTTTTACATCCATCATTTCCATGGAGTTGTACTTCCAAATTTCATAATTGTTGGCATGATTGTTCTGCTCATCTCTAAGTAAGTTCCAAGCAAGAGAGAACTAGACATATGTAACTCTCTATTCCCTTTTTACTCACCTCAACTGATTTTTATGTAGGTTGTCAAATCTTTGGCATTTCTAGATGAAGGCAATGTTAGATAAATATATTTATCTTACCATTCTTTTCAACTCACTATTACCTTTGTCGACAAACAATTCATATTTACTAGCACGCATTTTTTCGTACAAAACCATTTAATACAATTCAATAATGGAAAGAACTCAAAAAAGGATATTGAAACTTCACATGAAGTATGCTTTACTGCCTTAAAAAATAACTATATTCAACAAAACTTAACTATTAAACCAAATGTCATCGTAGGGTCCAGACGATTTAACATTTAATAATCCTGAAATTATGTCTAGTACATTAGAATTACCCAAAAAAAGGTTCTTTCATCTTTGTTTTTTTGGAATGCTAAAACATTTGTGTTATTATGGTAAATATTGTTGCTTAGCACATTTCTCATCAAAGAAATTATACAACACAGCCCAAACAAATTTTGGAAGCAGTCCATAACCTTAGTTCTGTAACACCTGCTTGAAACATGAATAATGTACTTCCTCCTAATTTTCCTAACGTTTGTTTTTCTAATTCCATAAAAAACGAAAGCTTACAAAAATCATTATTGTGTTATATTTTTCACTAACTTTTACAGAAACATTTGTTCATCTAGGAACAGAAGGATTAGTGCATGCCGTTGCATATGACATGTGTTGGTTCTATTGACTTTGTATCAAAATGACGCTCTTCATGTAATATATAGCTAATGTATTTTGTATGACGTCATGTATGCCCCTAGGACCTATGTGGCCCTTTTTGCAGGTATATACATGTCAATATCTTGGACTACTAAAATAAACAGAATTGCTAAAGACAATGATGTTGATAAACACAACACTACCATAAACGTATAGAACTAATATTCTTTATCATATTTTTTATGATCTTGTTTTTGCCCACTTATACAATCCTACATACATTGAACTATTGGTACACGAAAAAAACTATGCGCACATGCTTCTACCCGCCATTTTTTTCCATTCATTTTATATGTGTATTTTTATATTAACATGTGCATAATATTTATGTACAATTTAAGCTCACACAAATAAAATTGATATGATATCGCGCGTAAGGCGCGCTTCTGTAACACCCGGATTTTAGGGGTCCAAAACCCGGGCGTAAACATAATCACCAGGTGTGCTGGGACCAAGTCTCACACATATGATGAATCATGGCACAGGATCGAATGTCACATCTTTACTACATAACAGGAGTTCTATACAAAATAAATAATTACATTATAAGGAGACAACGGTCCAGCAACCCAAAGTTGACTGGGAGACGACGGCCTAGACCTCTCACGAACACTTCACAGCATCCTCCATGCGCCTCATCCTGCGGTACCTGTTCTTGACCTGTGGGGGGGTGTGAGACAGCAAGAGTGAGCTCACATACGTTCATAGCTCAACAAGTTGTGGGGAATAATGTGCATGAACTCGCCAAAGGTGGGAGCTCACGTGAAGTGTAAGGCTTACCAAAGAGGATGGTTGAAGCTGAGCATTGCTTTTAAAGTTGGTCAAAATTTTATTAGCAGTTACTAAGTATAAGTAAATACCAAACCCAATTAAGTAATAGAACAAAAGTAACAACATCACCTGCGATGCAATGCATATGACAAATTGAATTTAGTTCCATAGTTTAATCATGTGAGTGTCCGAGCTGCTCATGACCGTGAGCACGGCTAGTATACCAGTTTTACACTCTGCAGAGGTTGCGCATCTTTACCCACAAGTCATGTTACCCATCTGCCAAGGGATCGCGACTTCCCATACACCTCTACCGAGGAGGCGAGGCAGGGTAACACTACGAGGCCTTTACAAAGTTCCACTAGCTTCAGAAAACCCGCTACAGTTTATAGGAAGTTCCAATGCAGGAATCCCTTGCAGGACCGCCATCGCAGCAAAATCCTCCCGAGGGCCTCCCTACACTGACCACTCCCCTACTGCCCTTGCCCCTTTCGGGTAAGGTAGTCTTCCACTAGCTTTCCTAATTAATCAGCCAAGGGGTCCCATTCCTCCCTTGTGGTAGCACTGTTTTCCCGGGTGGTTCTCCATGTTCCAATTAACATAATGATCTTAACATGAACAGTAATAATAAACAGATAATAAAAGTGTGATCATGAATAATGTATCTTCATACCCAAAACCACATAAAGCACTAGCAAGTACTACCCAAAAAGTTCAGTGGTAAACAAGGTATAAAGATAATCAAACTAGGGTAACCTATTGGGTCCCATCAAAATTAACCTATGCAGATCATTATGATTAATTAGAACATGAGTGGGTAAAAAGAAGTGATCAAGGGCACAACTTGCCTGGGACTTGAGATTCCAGGTACCAGGATGATCTTCAGGTGACTCGTGACCTCACTGCTAGCCGTAGCAATACAAACAAACATTGTATAGGCAAAATTAACATTACACCAAACATAAGTACAAACTGAATAATAATAATCTACGCGTTGCTACGAGATCGTAGGAACAAGAACCACTAAATTTGGAGTTATAGTTATTTAGTTATGAATTTCTGAAGTTTATTAAGCACCTAGAACAGATTAATTCAAATGAACAATTTTGCTTCAAGTTTCATGGCTAAACAAAGGTACTAGGTGATAAATAATGTTAAAACAAAATTATTGCAACTGGAATGGATCAAAAAGGAGCTAAAATGAATTAGTTATGAATTAAATAAGTTTCTGGATTTATTTTAACACTAAAAAATCATTTTCTAAATCATTTTCTATGATTTTCCTATCCCCTGGACTGCGCCTCAATTAAACAGAAGCGCAGGGGTAATGCCACAAGTATTCCCTAGACTCAGATTTACCCCGCATGGATGGCGGGTTCATTTCGGTGAAACCCAGGGGCTCTTTAGCATAAACGCCAAGGCGAAGAGGTATCGGGGACCCAGAGCCGTTGGATTGCCTCCGCACGGTGCAGATTAGATTGCATCCCTATCCAAGCGGTACGCACTATGGACCACCGGATCCGTGATCGACGGCCCAGATCACGCCAGCACTTAAAGGAAACAGCGAACGACCGTGGCCCTCGGATTGCAGATCAACGGCCACGGAAGCGCCACGCCACAACCGTCCCAAGCCCTTGGATTCGATCTCGACGACCCACGTGCATCTTCCCCAAACACAGGGCACGGCCGCACAGGGGACCCCTCCCACGGCGGCGCCATGGCTGCGATTTTTCGTTCACCAAGTTCAAGCCCCCCTCCTTTAATTCAACAGACCCATTATGCGGAGGAGACGATGGGGGATAAGGAGGTCGTGATCTCACCGGTATTTGACACATGGAGTTTCCTGGCCACGGCATGAGGCGGCCCGCGGCGGAGCAGAGACACCCGGTGAGCAATTCCGGTGGCAACAGGGTCCTTCCGTCTCCCCTGACGCCCCTAGAAGCTTCCCCGCATATCACCGAACCCCACCGTGCACCAATCGAGCCCCCAGCAACGATATGTCTCCAATTAGCCGACGGCGGCGCGACGGCAACCATCCACCCTCCGCCAACATCGATGGTGGCCAAAATAGTCAACTGCTGGGGTAACACCCGATTGGTTGGGTCCAGGGTTCGTGGTGGCCACACATTTATTCTTGGGAGGCGAAGGATTCCGGCCAGGAGGTGCCGAGCATCGCGGACGGACTCCGTGTTTCGCGGTCAAGTTCGGAGAGGTTCTGTTATGGGGATGCTTCCGACCGATGGGGCCCACCAGGCGGTGACAAAACGAAAGGTACACGCGTGGCTAGGGGAGTCTGGCCAGTGGACCCCATCAAGCAGAGACACACGGGCTGTAACGCGCGTGATACAGGGAGAAGATGGGCTGGGCACAGGTTTCGGCCCACGCGGCCGAAGAAGACCGGAGTTGGGCCGATTTTAGGTGATTTGGCCCAGACGTCAGTTTTCTTTCTCCTTTTTCCATTTCTAATTTAAATTTCTATTTGTTTTAACTATTTTAAATTTAAATGAGTCACTAATTCAAACCTGTTTTGAATTTCAAAGTCCAGTTTATATTAAACAACCAAAATAATCCCAGAATGATGCAAAGATTTATTTTATTTATTTAGATAAGATGCTTCACATCCACATATTCCAAAGAAGTCATTATATTGAATGTATATCTTACCCTTTTAATTTAGGAAGAATTTAATATGAATTCTAAAAGTGACTTTTACTCAAAAGAGAATAGTTTATATATTTCTTGAAGAGGATATTACATTGTAATTCTTTTATTATATATATGTATATTAACTCTTATTGCTTTAAATTTTACTATTTTATTTTAGAAAGGGTGAATTCCAAAGTATAATTATCCATTAGTGATATTTTACTTTGATTTCTTCTACTAATCCCCAAAACAAGATTTCGGGTGTTACAAATCCTACCCCCCTAACAAAAATCTCGCCCTCGAGATTAGTAAGAAAGGGGATCCAACAAGCTTGGTTTGTAGTTTTAGTTTCTAGTTGGTTTTAATACCAAGAGATTTTTTTTAATATCACAAATTATCATGTGATTAGGAAAGCATGGGTGTATATATAGCTACTTTATTATGTACGATAAAAGATGTATCCAAAGCATGGATAGGTTTGGGTGGGGGTAAGGAAGGACTCCATCCCAGATTGTGGATCTTGACTCATCTTGGTGATCCCGCTTGATCCTTGAAGACTTGAGTTGGTGCTCATCCTTCTTCGACGTGGTTGGTCTTCTTTGGTCTTTATCTTTGGAGTTGTCATTCGAGTTAAGGACATATGGCTTAAGGGTATATGGTTAGGATAGCCAGGGTATACGAGGTAGATAAGTTCGAATAGAGTTTTACTTTGTTTTTTTTGAATAAATGGATTAGGCAACTTATGATGTAGGTTAGGTTGTTGTTTACGGACGAGTTGGTATAATACATTAATTTAAGTTAAGTTATGTTTGTAGAAGCAGTGTCTAACCCATATCACTGGATTAACTAACATGTTAATAACTCACTTTAGATTAGATAATATTAGATTAGATGGGATCTAGATTAGGTTGGGTATAACTAGATTAGACTAGATAATGTCTAATTACTTTGGATTAGATCATGATTGTTACTAGTGTGGGGTAAATATGCTTATTAGGACAAGATGAATCCATAAGGACAAGGTAGAATCTTTTGAGGTAAGATGGACCTATGAGTGTAGGATAGAATCTTTTAAGATGAGATAGATATTGTTAGGCTAGATACTTTAATGAGGGATAACCTAGTTTATCTAGTTATTTTTTTAGGCATTTTTTTCCTATATGTAGATGTAATTGTGGACATTACTCCACAACCCATCACACTCAATCAAAGATCCAAATCAGACAAATATCATAAGAACAAGCATTCAAGCATAAAAAAAATAATAGTTTTTTTTTGTTCCTAAGATTAGGTCTCCTATTCCTAAAAGTCAGTTTAGGTACAGGATTTCAAAGTGTGAAATCCACATTTGTCTTTTAGAAGAAAAAGGTAAGAGTAATCAGAGTGAAGCGGAAATAGATGAGAGTAGATTAAGATAAGTTTAGAAAAGAATCAGAGTAAGGTAAGTAAGTATTGGTTGTCCAGTTCTATCTAGGTTTCGTCCTACAGTCAACATTCCTCTGATACCACTTCTGTAACACCCGGATTTTAGGGGTCCAAAACCCGGGCGTAAACATAATCACCAGGTGTGCTGGGACCAAGTCTCACACATATGATGAATCATGGCACAGGATCGAATGTCACATCTTTACTACATAACAGGAGTTCTATACAAAATAAATAATTACATTATAAGGAGACAACGGTCCAGCAACCCAAAGTTAACTGGGAGACGACGGCCTAGACCTCTCACGAACACTTCATAGCATCCTCCATGCGCCTCATCCTGCGGTACCTGTTCTTGACCTGTGGGGGGGGTGTGAGACAGCAAGAGTGAGCTCACATACGTTCATAGCTCAACAAGTTGTGGGGAATAATGTGCATGAACTCGCCAAAGGTGGGAGCTCACGTGAAGTGTAAGGCTTACCAAAGAGGATGGTTGAAGCTGAGCATTGCTTTTAAAGTTGGTCAAAATTTTATTAGCAGTTACTAAGTATAAGTAAATACCAAACCCAATTAAGTAATAGAACAAAAGTAACAACATCACCTGCGATGCAATGCATATGACAAATTGAATTTAGTTCCATAGTTTAATCATGTGAGTGTCCGAGCTGCTCATGACCGTGAGCACGGCTAGTATACCAGTTTTACACTCTGCAGAGGTTGCGCATCTTTACCCACAAGTCATGTTACCCATCTGCCAAGGGATCGCGACTTCCCATACACCTCTACCGAGGAGGCGAGGCAGGGTAACACTACGAGGCCTTTACAAAGTTCCACTAGCTTCAGAAAACCTGCTACAGTTTATAGGAAGTTCCAATGCAGGAATCCCTTGCAGGACCGCCATCGCAGCAAAATCCTCCCGAGGGCCTCCCTACACTGACCACTCCCCTACTGCCCTTGCCCCTTTCGGGTAAGGTAGTCTTCCACTAGCTTTCCTAATTAATCAGCCAAGGGGTCCCATTCCTCCCTTGTGGTAGCACTGTTTTCCCGGGTGGTTCTCCATGTTCCAATTAACATAATGATCTTAACATGAACAGTAATAATAAACAGATAATAAAAGTGATATCATGAATAATGTATCTTCATACCCAAAACCACATAAAGCACTAGCAAGTACTACCCAAAAAGTTCAGTGGTAAACAAGGTATAAAGATAATCAAACTAGGGTAACCTATTGGGTCCCATCAAAATTAACCTATGCAGATCATTATGATTAATTAGAACATGAGTGGGTAAAAATAAGTGATCAAGGGCACAACTTGCCTGGGACTTGAGATTCCAGGTACCAGGATGATCTTCAGGTGACTCGTGACCTCACTGCTAGCCGTAGCAATACAAACAAACATTGTATAGGCAAAATTAACATTACACCAAACATAAGTACAAACTGAATAATAATAATCTACGCGTTGCTACGAGATCGTAGGAACAAGAACCACTAAATTTGGAGTTATAGTTATTTAGTTATGAATTTCTGAAGTTTATTAAGCACCTAGAACAGATTAATTCAAATGAACAATTTTGCTTCAAGTTTCATGGCTAAACAAAGGTACTAGGTGATAAATAATGTTAAAACAAAATTATTGCAACTGGAATGGATCAAAAAGGAGCTAAAATGAATTAGTTATGAATTAAATAAGTTTCTGGATTTATTTTAACACTAAAAATCATTTTCTAAATCATTTTCTATGATTTTCCTATCCCCTGGACTGCGCCTCAATTAAACAGAAGCGCAGGGGTAATGCCACAAGTATTCCCTAGACTCAGATTTACCCCGCATGGATGGCGGGTTCATTTCGGTGAAACCCAGGGGCTCTTTAGCATAAACGCCAAGGCGAAGAGGTATCGGGGACCCAGAGCCGTTGGATTGCCTCCGCACGGTGCAGATTAGATTGCATCCCTATCCAAGCGGTACGCACTATGGACCACCGGATCCGTGATCGACGGCCCAGATCACGCCAGCACTTAAAGGAAACAGCGAACGACCGTGGCCCTCGGATTGCAGATCAACGGCCACGGAAGCGCCACGCCACAACCGTCCCAAGCCCTTGGATTCGATCTCGACGACCCACGTGCATCTTCCCCAAACACAGGGCACGGCCGCACAGGGGACCCCTCCCACGGCGGCGCCATGGCTGCGATTTTTCGTTCACCAAGTTCAAGCCCCCCTCCTTTAATTCAACAGACCCATTATGCGGAGGAGACGATGGGGGATAAGGAGGTCGTGATCTCACCGGTATTTGACACATGGAGTTTCCTGGCCACGGCATGAGGCGGCCCGCGGCGGAGCAGAGACACCCGGTGAGCAATTCCGGTGGCAACAGGGTCCTTCCGTCTCCCCTGACGCCCCCAGAAGCTTCCCCGCATATCACCGAACCCCACCGTGCACCAATCGAGCCCCCAGCAACGATATGTCTCCAATTAGCCGACGGCGGCGCGACGGCAACCCATCCACCCTCCGCCAACATCGATGGTGGCCAAAATAGTCAACTGCTGGGGTAACACCCGATTGGTTGGGTCCAGGGTTCGTGGTGGCCACACATTTATTCTTGGGAGGCGAAGGATTCCGGCCAGGAGGTGCCGAGCATCGCGGACGGACTCCGTGTTTCGCGGTCAAGTTCGGAGAGGTTCTGTTATGGGGATGCTTCCGACCGATGGGGCCCACCAGGCGGTGACAAAACGAAAGGTACACGCGTGGCTAGGGGAGTCTGGCCAGTGGACCCCATCAAGCAGAGACACAGGGGCTGTAACGCGCGTGATACAGGGAGAAGATGGGCTGGGCACAGGTTTCGGCCCACGCGGCCGAAGAAGACCGGAGTTGGGCCGATTTTAGGTGATTTGGCCCAGACGTCGGTTTTCTTTCTCCTTTTTCCATTTCTAATTTAAATTTCTATTTGTTTTAACTATTTTAAATTTAAATGAGTCACTAATTCAAACCTGTTTTGAATTTCAAAGTCCAGTTTATATTAAACAACCAAAATAATCCCAGAATGATGCAAAGATTTATTTTATTTATTTAGATAAGATGCTTCACATCCACATATTCCAAAGAAGTCATTATATTGAATGTATATCTTACCCTTTTAATTTAGGAAGAATTTAATATGAATTCTAAAAGTGACTTTTACTCAAAAGAGAATAGTTTATATATTTCTTGAAGAGGATATTACATTGTAATTCTTTTATTATATATATGTATATTAACTCTTATTGCTTTAAATTTTACTATTTTATTTTAGAAAGGGTGAATTCCAAAGTATAATTATCCATTAGTGATATTTTACTTTGATTTCTTCTACTAATCCCCAAAACAAGATTTCGGGTGTTACAAATCCTACCCCCCTAACAAAAATCTCGCCCTCGAGATTAGTAAGAAAGGGGATCCAACAAGCTTGGTTTGTAGTTTTAGTTTCTAGTTGGTTTTAATACCAAGAGATTTTTTTTTAATATCACAAATTATCATGTGATTAGGAAAGCATGGGTGTATATATAGCTACTTTATTATGTACGATAAAAGATGTATCCAAAGCATGGATAGGTTTGGGTGGGGGTAAGGAAGGACTCCATCCCAGATTGTGGATCTTGACTCATCTTGGTGATCCCGCTTGATCCTTGAAGACTTGAGTTGGTGCTCATCCTTCTTCGACGTGGTTGGTCTTCTTTGGTCTTTATCTTTGGAGTTGTCATTCGAGTTAAGGACATATGGCTTAAGGGTATATGGTTAGGATAGCCAGGGTATACGAGGTAGATAAGTTCGAATAGAGTTTTACTTTGTTTTTTTTGAATAAATGGATTAGGCAACTTATGATGTAGGTTAGGTTGTTGTTTACGGACGAGTTGGTATAATACATTAATTTAAGTTAAGTTATGTTTGTAGAAGCAGTGTCTAACCCATATCACTGGATTAACTAACATGTTAATAACTCACTTTAGATTAGATAATATTAGATTAGATGGGATCTAGATTAGGTTGGGTATAACTAGATTAGACTAGATAATGTCTAATTACTTTGGATTAGATCATGATTGTTACTAGTGTGGGGTAAATATGCTTATTAGGACAAGATGAATCCATAAGGACAAGGTAGAATCTTTTGAGGTAAGATGGACCTATGAGTGTAGGATAGAATCTTTTAAGATGAGATAGATATTGTTAGGCTAGATACTTTAATGAGGGATAACCTAGTTTATCTAGTTATTTTTTTAGGCATTTTTTTTCCTATATGTAGATGTAATTGTGGACATTACTCCACAACCCATCACACTCAATCAAAGATCCAAATCAGACAAATATCATAAGAACAAGCATTCAAGCATAAAAAAATAATAGTTTTTTTTTGTTCCTAAGATTAGGTCTCCTATTCCTAAAAGTCACTTTAGGTACAGGATTTCAAAGTGTGAAATCCACATTTGTCTTTTAGAAGAAAAAGGTAAGAGTAATCAGAGTGAAGCGGAAATAGATGAGAGTAGATTAAGATAAGTTTAGAAAAGAATCAGAGTAAGGTAAGTAAGTATTGGTTGTCCAGTTCTATCTAGGTTTCGTCCTACAGTCAACATTCCTCTGATACCACTTCTGTAACACCCGGATTTTAGGGGTCCAAAACCCGGGCGTAAACATAATCACCAGGTGTGCTGGGACCAAGTCTCACACATATGATGAATCATGGCACAGGATCGAATGTCACATCTTTACTACATAACAGGAGTTCTATACAAAATAAATAATTACATTATAAGGAGACAACGGTCCAGCAACCCAAAGTTGACTGGGAGACGACGGCCTAGACCTCTCACGAACACTTCACAGCATCCTCCATGCGCCTCATCCTGCGGTACCTGTTCTTGACCTGTGGGGGGGGGGGTGTGAGACAGCAAGAGTGAGCTCACATACGTTCATAGCTCAACAAGTTGTGGGGAATAATGTGCATGAACTCGCCAAAGGTGGGAGCTCACGTGAAGTGTAAGGCTTACCAAAGAGGATGGTTGAAGCTGAGCATTGCTTTTAAAGTTGGTCAAAATTTTATTAGCAGTTACTAAGTATAAGTAAATACCAAACCCAATTAAGTAATAGAACAAAAGTAACAACATCACCTGCGATGCAATGCATATGACAAATTGAATTTAGTTCCATAGTTTAATCATGTGAGTGTCCGAGCTGCTCATGACCGTGAGCACGGCTAGTATACCAGTTTTACACTCTGCAGAGGTTGCGCATCTTTACCCACAAGTCATGTTACCCATCTGCCAAGGGATCGCGACTTCCCATACACCTCTACCGAGGAGGCGAGGCAGGGTAACACTACGAGGCCTTTACAAAGTTCCACTAGCTTCAGAAAACCCGCTACAGTTTATAGGAAGTTCCAATGCAGGAATCCCTTGCAGGACCGCCATCGCAGCAAAATCCTCCCGAGGGCCTCCCTACACTGACCACTCCCCTACTGCCCTTGCCCCTTTCGGGTAAGGTAGTCTTCCACTAGCTTTCCTAATTAATCAGCCAAGGGGTCCCATTCCTCCCTTGTGGTAGCACTGTTTTCCCGGGTGGTTCTCCATGTTCCAATTAACATAATGATCTTAACATGAACAGTAATAATAAACAGATAATAAAAGTGTGATCATGAATAATGTATCTTCATACCCAAAACCACATAAAGCACTAGCAAGTACTACCCAAAAAGTTCAGTGGTAAACAAGGTATAAAGATAATCAAACTAGGGTAACCTATTGGGTCCCATCAAAATTAACCTATGCAGATCATTATGATTAATTAGAACATGAGTGGGTAAAAAGAAGTGATCAAGGGCACAACTTGCCTGGGACTTGAGATTCCAGGTACCAGGATGATCTTCAGGTGACTCGTGACCTCACTGCTAGCCGTAGCAATACAAACAAACATTGTATAGGCAAAATTAACATTACACCAAACATAAGTACAAACTGAATAATAATAATCTACGCGTTGCTACGAGATCGTAGGAACAAGAACCACTAAATTTGGAGTTATAGTTATTTAGTTATGAATTTCTGAAGTTTATTAAGCACCTAGAACAGATTAATTCAAATGAACAATTTTGCTTCAAGTTTCATGGCTAAACAAAGGTACTAGGTGATAAATAATGTTAAAACAAAATTATTGCAACTGGAATGGATCAAAAAGGAGCTAAAATGAATTAGTTATGAATTAAATAAGTTTCTGGATTTATTTTAACACTAAAAAATCATTTTCTAAATCATTTTCTATGATTTTCCTATCCCCTGGACTGCGCCTCAATTAAACAGAAGCGCAGGGGTAATGCCACAAGTATTCCCTAGACTCAGATTTACCCCGCATGGATGGCGGGTTCATTTCGGTGAAACCCAGGGGCTCTTTAGCATAAACGCCAAGGCGAAGAGGTATCGGGGACCCAGAGCCGTTGGATTGCCTCCGCACGGTGCAGATTAGATTGCATCCCTATCCAAGCGGTACGCACTATGGACCACCGGATCCGTGATCGACGGCCCAGATCACGCCAGCACTTAAAGGAAACAACGAACGACCGTGGCCCTCGGATTGCAGATCAACGGCCACGGAAGCGCCACGCCACAACCGTCCCAAGCCCTTGGATTCGATCTCGACGACCCACGTGCATCTTCCCCAAACACAGGGCACGGCCGCACAGGGGACCCCTCCCACGGCGGCGCCATGGCTGCGATTTTTCGTTCACCAAGTTCAAGCCCCCCTCCTTTAATTCAACAGACCCATTATGCGGAGGAGACGATGGGGGATAAGGAGGTCGTGATCTCACCGGTATTTGACACATGGAGTTTCCTGGCCACGGCATGAGGCGGCCCGCGGCGGAGCAGAGACACCCGGTGAGCAATTCCAGTGGCAACAGGGTCCTTCCGTCTCCCCTGACGCCCCCAGAAGCTTCCCCGCATATCACCGAACCCCACCGTGCACCAATCGAGCCCCCAGCAACGATATGTCTCCAATTAGCCGACGGCGGCGCGACGGCAACCCATCCACCCTCCGCCAACATCGATGGTGGCCAAAATAGTCAACTGCTGGGGTAACACCCGATTGGTTGGGTCCAGGGTTCGTGGTGGCCACACATTTATTCTTGGGAGGCGAAGGATTCCGGCCAGGAGGTGCCGAGCATCGCGGACGGACTCCGTGTTTCGCGGTCAAGTTCGGAGAGGTTCTGTTATGGGGATGCTTCCGACCGATGGGGCCCACCAGGCGGTGACAAAACGAAAGGTACACGCGTGGCTAGGGGAGTCTGGCCAGTGGACCCCATCAAGCAGAGACACAGGGGCTGTAACGCGCGTGATACAGGGAGAAGATGGGCTGGGCACAGGTTTCGGCCCACGCGGCCGAAGAAGACCGGAGTTGGGCCGATTTTAGGTGATTTGGCCCAGACGTCGGTTTTCTTTCTCCTTTTTTCCATTTCTAATTTAAATTTCTATTTGTTTTAACTATTTTAAATTTAAATGAGTCACTAATTCAAACCTGTTTTGAATTTCAAAGTCCAGTTTATATTAAACAACCAAAATAATCCCAGAATGATGCAAAGATTTATTTTATTTATTTAGATAAGATGCTTCACATCCACATATTCCAAAGAAGTCATTATATTGAATGTATATCTTACCCTTTTAATTTAGGAAGAATTTAATATGAATTCTAAAAGTGACTTTTACTCAAAAGAGAATAGTTTATATATTTCTTGAAGAGGATATTACATTGTAATTCTTTTATTATATATATGTATATTAACTCTTATTGCTTTAAATTTTACTATTTTATTTTAGAAAGGGTGAATTCCAAAGTATAATTATCCATTAGTGATATTTTACTTTGATTTCTTCTACTAATCCCCAAAACAAGATTTCGGGTGTTACAGCTTCATACACTAGTTACTTATCATTGTCCTCTAGTCGTTGAGACATTGGCAATTTTGCCATTTAATTTGTAGGCTTCACCAGTATATAATTAGACCCATAAATAATAGACATAGATAGTTCTACCAGTTATAGACATGAGATGATATAATAACAGACAACTAAAATTAAGAGTGGTGAAATCACAAATTTCTCCAGTCGTCGCTGCCCAAACTCCCCCCAAGGCCTCCGGCCTCCGCCCCGCCGGCCAAACCAATTCTGAAATATGAAAACAAAACTTTTCCGCTGCCGACCGAGCTGTTCCGTTCCATGGCGTCGCCTTCCTCGAGGGACTAGCAAGCCTCGCCTCGCTGGTTCGTGTTTCACTCCCCGTCCATTTCGGTTCCCCACCAGGGTTTCTCCGCAGCCTGGGTCTCAACCTCGATTGGATCGTAGGGTTAGCGATCTGGATTCGTGGGGTTATTGCTCTCGAACTTGCTTGCGTAGGTTCCACTTGGTCTTCTCGCGCGCGCTAGTGATTTCGACCCGTGTCGGCTCGCCAGAACAAGGCGTAGGAGGAATGCCTGATACAGCCTCTTACTCGTGGGAGGCATTCCCCTGTTTTTTTAGATCTTTCAGAATTTGTCAGTTAAAGCGACGCAGTTCTCGGTCATTTTTTAAAGAACTTTTCCAGAGGCGCTAGAAGCCTATAGCTTGATTCTTAACGCAGTCGTTAAATCATATATAGCCAGGAGCCCAGGAGTAAGCATGATCAGATCATAAGACTAGCAGTGTTTTGTTGTCCATTCAAACATTTTTTCTTTTTGTTCAATATTGCGAGTTTCTGTTCATGGAGTGCATGAAACCTGTAATTCCTGAATCCTCCTGGTTTAGAATGTTGTATTCCGTTTTATGTTTCTTGTCCTTCAGTTGGACTAATATTTTCTCCCTGAAACATACTTTACATTTTTAAAGATATCTCTTTCCGTTATTGATTTTTCCATTGAACTATTACACACTTTTTCATATCTTTAGTCCACCAGACCACCACTCTTGATTTGATCCAATCTGAAACCTGCCTCAAAAGCAAAAATTGAAGTTTCAAACTTACCCTCAAGCAAGAGCAACCTTTAAAGACGTCAGCATGCCACGCTTGATGTTGTTTTCCTCCACTATTTATATCGACCTTCTGTCTTCTCCACTAATATTCAATACCCTGCAGTAACATGGTGCCAACTTACAAGTATTCTCCTTGCCACAAGGTCCTTATATTTGTGTTATCAAACCAATCGACACTGTGCTTTATTGCTATTGTTTAATCATAGGTACCTGCTTGTCACTTGCACTGCATTTCTAAACAGTTTTGATGCTGTTCTTTTGATGTGTTCTAAAGCATTGCTTTTGTAGCTGGTGAGAAGCTTTATTGATGGGTCCTTTAGTTTCTAATGCGGGGAATTGACTTTTCTGCTCGTAAGAATCCATTTAAATATGTTTGACCAATAATTTATGATCTAGGTGTTGTTTTATACTGTCTTGTGCAGCAAATTAAATAGGATCTTTGCAGTGCTAGGAGGTCAGATCACTCAAGTTGTATCCTTGAAATTTAGCAAAGTGAAATATTATTGTTTTATTTTCTTTTTCATGAGTGCAAATTTCGATTGATTATGTCCTCTTTATGTTTGTTTTACAGCTTTTAGTTGAAAGTTGGCATTTGGTCTGAAGGTTTTGGTAGGAATCCAAGATGGGTGTAATCAGCACTGTTCTTGGTTTCTCTGGATTTGGCTTTGGGTGCGCTGCTGGCATTGTTATTGGCTACTTCCTCTTCATCTATGTCCAGCCAGCTGATGTCAAGGTGTGGGCCTTTCTTTGGTTCTTCTTTCATTCTTACTGTATATATAGTTCCGAATTTCTCCTGGCTGCTGTATAATAATGGGATTGTTGATAACAGTTTGGCAATATTCTGAACAATCTGGTGACAATATGAGATCTTGCAGTTAAGTTGAAACAAAGATGTTTCAGTCATTGTTGAATGAATTTACTTTTTCATGTACATCCCTTCATTATTCAGTTCCTCTTGGTCAGCATTGCTGACGTAAGGAATGAGTATTATGTATTTGTGAATTGTCATAAATGTTATCAAACTCTCCATAGATGCATCAGAAACGTGGCTTCCATGTCTTTTATACTTGGGATTACAGACTTTTCACAGGGTGAGCAATCCATGAGGATGTCATTTAAATTAGCCATTTGGTTCTCTTGACTTGCCTGAATCGTGACCAGGGGCTCATGTGGGTTTCAACTCTAGCCTACCCAACTTGCTTGGGACTGAAAGGCTTTGTTGTTGTTCTATGGGGGACATTCCATCCCCGGGTTCGTTTCCTTCTTGCTTCCAAATTAGGCCTAATGTGTTGCCTAGTGATGGCACATGTTGCATGCACCTAGGAAAGAGCCATTTCACGAAGGAAAATGGAGGCCCAGAGAAATCATATGGTGCACAGTTTGTCCTTTTTTTTTTCTCAGTGATCAGTTTAGAGCGAATGCATTATTATGTGGCACAGTCTGTTATGAGTACTTGCGAGGATTTCAGTAAGTCATTTAATCTGCTGAATTGTCATACACCATCTGTTTCTTTTTGCTTGCTTCTGCTTGTAATGGATCTTCTATGTCTGAAGTCAACCTCAATAATATATTGGGTAATGAGGATGATTTTCTTTCTCCCTACTTTGTTTGTCAGGATGTCAAAGTTCGCCCGCTTGTGGAATATGATTCAAAATCTTTGGAGGGCATCCTTCCTGAAATTCCTTTGTGGGTCAAGAATCCCGACTATGATAGAGTACGCCTCTTCAACAAACTAGCAAGAAACTATATTCCTAGTTGTACTCTAAGGTCTCATTTTCTTCCTTGTCTCTAGATTGATTGGCTGAACAGGTTTTTGGAATTGATGTGGCCTTATCTCAACAAGGTACCTTCCTTGTCATTTGTTATGGGGTGGAATGAGATCATTAGCTCTCATTGACATTGAATTTACTATGCTGTGTTCTTTTTATCTTTTAGGCTATCTGCAGAACTGCACAGGATATCGCAAAGCCAATTATTGCTGAGAATACTGCTAAGTATAATATAGACTCTGTTGAGTTTGAAGCACTTACTTTGGGTAGTCTACCACCCACCTTTCAAGGTCAGCAGCATTGCGTCCTTATGTTTCCCTTACATGTATGCATATGTATTTCACATAGTTTACTTTGAATTAGAATATTTA
Source organism: Zea luxurians (assembly GCA_029449295.1). Lineage (NCBI taxonomy): Eukaryota > Viridiplantae > Streptophyta > Magnoliopsida > Poales > Poaceae > Zea > Zea luxurians. The sequence goes on along the minus strand of JAOPSE010000022.1, from coordinate 40,976,637 downwards.
TTAAATACAAGATATTGTGCATGACTTGTGTCCTTTATGTTGCTTCTTTATTTTCAGTAGTCAATTTAACCCTATTCGTAAAATAGTGGTGGCTCAATTTTCTATTACTGATGATATGTGTCATGTGCGGGCGCACATATAGGCGCCGCCGTGACGCGCGCCGCGCTGCAGGAGGAGGCCACAACCAGTGGCTAGATTTAGAATAAAGATAAGGATAGAGAATAAGATTGAGATGAGAGAATAGTGGAGAGTTAGTTGGCAGCAGATAAGTCCAAGAAAATAGGAGTTAGTTGAGAGTTTGTAGGAGAAGTTGGTTAGCCATAGGGCTATTAATAAGCCACATGGCAGCAGGGAATAAAACAAGCAAGATTATTATTTCCTAACCTCTCTCTAAACAAGCCGACGGCTAAGGGGAAAAACCTCACCGGCGAAGACAGACCGTGGCTACGAACTCCGTAGTCAGGGGCCAGCTACCCTAGGTTGGGAGGTCCTTGACAACCTGGTATCGCGATCCAGTCGTTCCTTGACTTCTTCCACCCAGCCGCAATCCCAGCCAAGCCCACCAACCTCGCCGCCTTACGCCGACACCACCTCTACCATGGCTGAGCCAACCACCTCTGATTTGGCCAAGATAATCAAGACCCTGACATCGACGGTCGCCGCCCTCCAATCCTCTGTCGCCGAGCTCCAGAAGGGAAAGATCTCCTCGTCGGGCGGCCATGGGACCAATGATGGGCAGCACCACAATGATCGACCGCCGCGCTTTCAAAAGATGGATTTCCCCCGCTATGATGGGAAATCTGATCCAGTGATTTTCACCAGTCGGTGCGAATCGTATTTCCATCATCAGCGCATCATGGAGGAGGAGAAGGTATGGATGGCCTCCTACAACCTTGAGGGCGCACAGATGTGGTACCTTATGGTCCAGGCGGACGAGGGCACGCCATCCTGGCGCCGCTTCACGGAGCTGCTGCACCTTCGGTACGGGCCGCCCCTGCGTTCCACGCCGTTGGCCGAACTGGCGGAGTGCAGGTGCACCGGTACGGTTGCCGAGTACCAGGACCGGTTCCAGGCCCTGCTTCCTCGCACGGGACCACTCCAGGAGGCGCAACGGGTATAGCTCTTCGTCGGCGGACTCCAGCCGCCACTCAGCATTGACGTCAGGATCCAGAATCCTCAGACGCTGGCCGTCGTCATGAGTCTGGCGCGCCAATTCGAGTTGCGCGAGCAATTCGTCGCCCCGGCCACGCGCGCTCCTGGGCGTCCTCTGCTGCCGGCCCCTGCCGCCCGGCTGGCCCTACCCGCGCCGCCAGGAGCCAAACCGGTCGTGCCGGGGACCATTACCGTCGAAGGCCGCACCATCAAGCGCCTCTCGCAGGCAGAACAAGAAGAGCGCCGCTGCCTTGGCCTCTGCTACAATTGTGACGACAAATTCACACGGGGCCACAATCGCATCTGTAAGCGGCTGTTCTTACTGGAGGGCCTTGAGGAGGAGGAAGATGAGGCTGTCGAGGATGCCGGGACTGAGGAGACCCCGGTATTCTCCCTCCAAGCTCTTGCGGGCGTGGCGCTCACCGACACGATGCAGCTGCAGGTCACACTGGGGGCCACCTCCCTCGTCGCCATGCTGGATTCGGGCAGCACCCACAACTTCATATCGGAAGCCGCGACTGCATGCACGGGTCTGCCCCTCGAACACCGGCCACGCCTCACGGCCATGGTCGCGAATGGGGAGCGCGTCGCGTGTGTGGGCGTCATCCGCAACGCACCACTGAACATCGGCGACCACTGCTTCCCTGCTGACCTATACGTCATGCCTTTGGCGGGCTACGACGTGGTCCTAGGCATCCGGTGGCTGGCAGCGCTGGGACCGATCATGTGGGATTTCAGCAACCAAGCGATCTCCTTTACCTTCCAGGGTAGGGCGTTCTGCTGGCAGGGGCTCGCGGCCTGCCGACCGGCTGCTGTCAGCACAACCACCGCCACTAGTACGCTCCTCAACAAGCTCTCGGCGGACTTCGACGACGTTTTCAGCAAGCCTCGCGACCTACCTCCCCCACACAGTCGGGACCACAGCATCACCCTGGTGCCGGGGACGCCGCCAGTGGCAGTACGCCCGTATCGCTACCCCGCCCTGCACAAGGACGAACTGGAGCGTAAGTGCACAGCTATGCTGGACCAGGGGCTCATTCGGCGCAGCAGCTCCGCATTTTCGTCCTCGGTGCTCTTGGTCAAGAAACCGGATGGCTCGTGGCGGTTCTGCGTCGACTACCACGCGCTGAACGCCATAACCATCAAGGATGCGTTCCCCATTCCGGTCGTCGACGAGCTACTGGACGAGCTCCATGGCGCCAGCTTCTTCACCAAGCTCGACCTCTGATCCGGATACCACCAAGTCCGCATGAGGCCGGCTGACATCGACAAGACAGCGTTCCGGACGCATGACGCCTTCTTCGAATTTTTGGTCATGCCGTTCGGACTCTGCAACGCGCCGGCCACCTTCCAAGCTCTCATGAACGACGTGCTGTGCACTTACCTCCGCCGGTTTGTGCTTGTCTTCTTTGACGACATTCTGATCTACAGCTCATCCTGGGCGGACCACCTGTGCCACCTCTGCGTCGTCCTCTCGGTGCTCCGACAGCACCATCTCTTCGTTAAGGGTTCCAAGTGCGCTTTTGGCGTGGACACCGTCGCCTACCTCGGCCACACCATCTCGGCGTCGGGCGTGGCCATGGATCCGACCAATGTGCAGGCCATCCGTGATTGGCCGCAACCGCGCTCGGTAAGGGCGGTGCGTGGCTTCCTCGGGCTCGCAGGCTACTACAGGAAATTCGTCCACAACTACGACATCATCGCAGCCCCCCTCACCGCTCTCCTGAAAAAGGAGGGGTTCCGATGGAACGACGACGCAGCGGCGGCCTTCAGTACTCTCAAGGGGGCCGTGACATCCGCACCCGTATTGTCCCTCCCTGACTTCACCAAGCAGTTCGTCGTAGAGTGCGACGCTTCGACGTACGGCTTCGGCGTGGTGCTCGTCCAAGAGGGCCACCCCATCGCTTTCTTCAGTCGGCCGGTGGCTCCACGTCACCGCTCCCTCGTAGCTTATGAGCGGGAGCTCATCGGCCTGGTCCAGGCCGTTCGCCACTGGCGGCCATACCTTTGGGGGCGGCGTTTCACCGTCAAGACGGACCACTATAGTCTCAAGTACTTGCTCGACCAGCGCCTCGCCACAATTCCGCAGCACCATTGGGTCGGCAAGTTGCTGGGGTTCGACTTCTCCGTCGAGTACTGGTCAGGCTCCACGAACACGGTGGCCGATGCCCTCTCCCGCCGCGACACTGAGGAGGGCGTCGTGTTGGCCATTTCTGTGCCGCGATTTGACTTCATCGGCCGCCTGCGTCACGCCTAGGCTACCGATCCGCCACTGGTGGCCATCCACGACGAGGTGCGCCGAGGCACCCGCACCGCGCCCTGGTCGGTCGTCGACGACATGGTCGACTACGAGAGGCGCCTATACATTCCCCCCGCCTCTCCACTACTGCAAGAAATTTTGGAGGCCGTCCACGGCGACGGGCATGAGGGCGTCCACCGTACGCTGCACCGGCTCCGCCATGATTTCCATTTCCCCAACATGCGACGTTTGGTGCAGGAATTTGTGCGGGCATGCTCCACTTGTCAGCGGTACAAGTCCGAGCATCTCCATCCAGCAGGGTTGCTCTTGCCTCTACCCGTGCCCTCGGCGGTCTGGGCCAACATCGCGCTGGACTTTGTGGTGGCGCTACCCCGCGTGAACGGGAAGACGGTGATCCTGTCCGTGGTTGACCGCTTCAGCAAGTACTGCCACTTCATTCCACTCGCGCAGCCGTACACGGCAGAGACGGTGGCCCTGGCATTCTTCACCGACATTGTGCGCCTCCACGGCGTTCCGCAGTCCATCGTCTCCGACCGCGACCCCGTGTTCACCTCAACGTTCTGGCAGGAGCTCATGAGGCTTATGGGTACTAAGCTTCACATGACGTCCGCTTTTCATCCCCAGTCGGACGACCAGACGGAAGCCGCCAACCGAGTCATAGTGATGTATCTGCGCTGCTTCACTGGAGATCGCCCCCGCCAATGGCTGCGCTGGTTGCCGTGGGCTGAGTACACCTACAACACCGCGTACCAGACTTCGCTTCGGGACACACCGTTTCGGGTGGTGTATGGCCGAGAGCCACCTTCCATCCGCTCTTATGAGCCGGGGGAGACGAGGTTGGCAGTCGTCGCCCGGGACATGGAGGCTCGGGAGGCCTTTCTGGAGGAGGTCCGGTACCGCCTAGAGCAGGCCCAGGCAACCCAGAAGCTTTACTACGATCGGCACCACCGTCAAGTCTCCTACCAGCCGGGGGATTGGGCCCTCCTTCGTCTTCGGCAGCGGGCAGCTTCTTCAATGCCCAGGAGCACCGCGGGCAAGCTCAAGCCTCGCTTTGTGGGGCCCTACCGCGTCGTCGAGCTCATCAACGACGTCGCCGTTCGCCTGGCCTTGCCGTCGGGGGCGCGCCTCCATGATGTGTTCCACGTGGGTGTCCTTAAGAAGTTTGTCGGCGTTCCACTGACGTCCCCGCCTGCCTTGCCAATCATCCACAACGGCGCCGTGGTCCCTGAGCCGCTGCAGGTTACTCAGGCACGCTTAGCGCGAGGCGTGCGTCAAGTTCTCGTCCACTGGAGGGGCGAACCGGCCGAGTCTGCTTCTTGGGAAGACCTCGACGAATTTCGCAGCAAGTACCCAGACTTTCAGCTCGAGGACGAGCTGGGTCTCGAGGGGGGAGAGATGTCATGTGCGGGCGCACATATAGGCGCCGCCGTGACGCGCGCCGCGCTGCAGAGCGCGCTGAACGCACATAGGAGGAGGCCACAACCAGTGGCTAGATTTAGAATAAAGATAAGGCTAGAGAATAAGATTGAGATGAGAGAATAGTGGAGAGTTAGTTGGCAGCAGATAAGTCCAAGAAAATAGGAGTTAGTTGAGAGTTTGTAGGAGAAGTTGGTTAGCCATCGGGCTATTTATAATCCACATGACAGCAGGGAATAAAGCAAGCAAGATTATTATTTCCTAATCTCTCTCTCTCTCTCTCTCTAAACAAGCCGACGGCTGAGGGGAAAAACCTCACCGGCGAAGACGGACCGTGGCTACGAACTCCGTAGTCAGGGGCCAGCTACCCTAGGTCGGGAGGTCCTTGACAATATGATGTGGTCACGTGGAAACACTGTTACAACTGTGTTCCAGATAAGCTGTTACATATTGAGTTTACAATTGAACATTTCATTACTTGGTGATATGTCATAATTGTTACTAACCTTGAGATTGATGATCTGTCCCTAAGGACTATAGGTAATATATAGGCATTAGGCCTGGTCTTAACACCCCTCCTCAAACTCAAGGTGGAAAAGGAGGATTTGAAGCTTTGAGTTTGATCAAGTGAAACTGATGTTGTGCTCTTATTTGTGCTTTGGTGAAGAAATCTGCCATTTGAGATTCTGAGGGCACATATTGAAGATCAATAGTCTTCTGCTGACAATGAGATCGAGTAAAAAATGCATCAACACCTATGTGTTTAGTAAGTTCATGCTTCACTGGATCATGAGCAATCTGTATAACACTCAAGTTATCACATAACAGAGGGCGCTGCCGGACGGACAACCTCGACAGCAGCAGCTGCGCGGTGCAGCAGAGGGCGCGCAGCTGGGGCAGCATCCTCGACGGCGGCTGGGGCAGGGGATGGCCGCGACGGCGGCTGCGGCGGGGTACGGTCGCGACGGCGGCTAGGGCGGGTGACAGCCGCGCGGGAGAAGCCCGATCTGCGACGGCTGGGGCAGGATCCTCGACGGCCGCGACGACGGGTGGGGCAGCGCGCAGATGAAGAGGGGACGCGGGAGAAGCCCGATCCGTGACGACAATAGCACGGAAGCCCACACGCAGAGGAATCCTCGACGGCGGATGGCCGCGACGGTGGCTGAGGCAGGATCCTCGACGGCGGACGGCGGCTGGGGTGGGGGACGACCGCGAACCCTAAACCCTGATAGCCGCGACGACGGCTAAGAGAAAATTAGGGTTTCGTAACCTGCTCTGTTACCATGTTACTAACCTTGAGATTGATGATCTGTCCCTAAGGACTATAGGTAATATATAGGCATTAGGCCTGGGCCTAATGGGCCTTAACAATAATCAGCATGTCTTCTGCTTAGTTAGATAAACTGGTGAATTGTATATATCACTTTCGCACGTATATCATATATGTGAGAGAACAGACTGTTTGTACAGAAGCTTATGTTAGATTTGTCTATATGTGATTCTAATTTTTACAACTGGTGTTGCAAAGATGTACCTTAAATCAGTCCATGTATTTTCCTCCCAGGGATGAAAGTCTATGCCACAGAGGAGCAAGAGCTGATAATGGAACCATGTCTTAAATGGGCTGCAAATCCAAATGTCACTGTTTTTATAAAATCTTATGGTTTGAAAGCTACTGTCCAGGTAAGAATTGTTCTTTCATAAGTTGGATTTGTAAACCGATCTTCAGTTAATGTATGCTGAATTGAGCCAAGTGGAACATTTTTTTTTGAGATATTTCAGATTGTGGATCTACAAGTCTTTGCGTTACCTCGTATTACTCTGAAGCCATTAGTGCCTACATTTCCTTGCTTTGCAAAAATCCTTGTCTCGCTCATGGAGAAGGTATGGCGACTTGTACATGTTTGGATTATCCTAGTGCACCACTTCTATGTTGATGTGATTAGTCTTGCAGCCACATATTGACTTTGGGCTAAAAATTCTTGGAGCAGATGTAATGGCTATTCCTGGTCTTTACAGATTTGTTCAGGTATTCCTGACCATTGTTCCAAACATTCTCATGTGAAAGTTTGTCCATTTGTCACACTTTTTTTGAACTAAATGTTTCCTTTAAATTTTATAAGCATAGTGAAGACTTAAGAGTTAAGTTGCACTTCCACGAATCTTTTCTTTTCCAGAAGAAATTATAGATGGGTTATTACTGTTAGAAGAGGTATTGCTGCAGAAGTGCAGAATTAGATTGTATTGCATTGAGCCCCATGTGTTGATTATATATGGTGCATAGGTATAACACCCTATGTTAGTAGGCAATGCGGTATAATTCGTATCTACATATATGTAGCGATGCAACACTAGGTGAGCCTAGCCCACCTACAATTATAAAGTCAATAGGGTTGTGCGGCTAATCCTAACCTCCGTTGGATTTTGAACGTCTCTAGCCACAAGAGATGATGATACTGAATCAGAACATCAAAAATACCATGGAGGGGAGGCCATTCACTGAAAATATCAATGAACTACGAATCTACGATGTTGTCAGAACGTGGAGGAGGTGGACTTTACCCATGTCGACCTTTTTACAAATGAAATGGAGGTTGATCTCTGTAAGTAGAGGGACTCTAACTCTCATCAAGAGGATGACACTATGAGTTGGGGCAATTTTCCTGTTTATTTCCTCAAACACTACACAATGCCATACCCATCTAAGGGTTGGAGACCCATATTTATAGCCCTAGAGGCTGCACTACTACACCTTCTCACACACACTACACAACAAGATTGTCCTCTATATGCTAAAGAGACTACAGAGGACAGTCAAAAGCGACTGTTGTCCTCTAGATGCTCAAGACTTATTCCATCATTCTCCCCCTAAGTCTTGGGCGTCGTCTTGTGAGAAAGTTGGGCCATCCCGGACCTGGAGCAAAGCTCAACAAACTTGATCTTCCCAAGGGGTTTGGTGAGCAGGTCTGCAAGCTGATCCTTGGTGTTGATGTAGCGTGCCTTGATGCTCCCTTCTGCCAAGCAGTCTCGGATGAAGTGGTATCTCAGTCGGATGTGCTTGCTCCGTTCATGGAACACGGGGTTTTTGGCCAATGCCAGAGCGGACTGGCTGTCCACCCTGAGTTCCACCACTCCAGTGTCTCTCCCGAGGAGATCACCGAGCAGTCGAGCCAGCCAGAGCGCCTGAGTCGAAGCAGTGGACGCCGCTATGTACTCGGCCTCGTAGCTGGACATGGCCACCACCTGCTGCTTGACCGACTGCCAGCTAATGAGGCACTTGTCGAGGAAGAAGAGGATCCCGCTTGTGCTCTTGCTAGTGTCGATGTCACCGGCGTGGTCGCTATCGCTGTACCCGACAAGGTGTGCCTCCCCAGGGCACCTCGGGTAGTAGAGACCGTGGTCGAGAGTCCCTGCAACATAGCGGATGATCCTCTTCACAGCCTGCTCATGCTCCGTCGTCGGTCGCTGTAGGAACCGACTAACGCAGCCGACGGAGTATGCCAAGTCAGGCCGTGTGTGGACGAGGTAGCGAAGGCTCCCCACAAGACGTCGGTACTGTGTAGCATTCACCTCCTCCGTCGTGCTGTCGCGACTCAGCTTCAGCCGCTCCTCCATCGGAGTGAGAGCTGGGTTGCAGTCGGTGAGCCCAGCCAGCTCAACAATGCGCTTGGCGTAGGCGGTCTGGCGAAGTGTGATCCCGGAGTTTCCCTGGTGCACCTCAATCCCCAAGTAGGAGAGATGCCCTAGGTCACTCATTTGGAAGGTGGCCTTCATCTCTTCCTTGAACGCTGCCACCTCTGCATCCTTGGCGCTGGTGATCACCAAGTCGTCGACGTAGACACCCACCAACAGGGCACTTCCTCCATTGCCCCGCCGATAGATGGCCGCCTCGTGCGGGCTTGGCGTGAAACCCATTCCTTTGAGCGTGGAATCCAGCTTGGCATTCCACGCCCTCGGTGCCTGTCGCAGGCCATAGAGAGCCTTGCGCAGGCGCAACACCTTGCCCTCCTTGCCAGGGATCGCAAAACCTGGCGGCTGGTGTACGTAGACCTCCTCCTTGAAGTCGCCATTAAGAAACGCCGACTTGACGTCCATGTGATGAACGTGCCAGCCCTGCTGGGCTGACAGCGCAAGGAGGAGTCGCACGGATTCCATCCGTGCCACGGGGGCGAAAGCATCGTCGAAGTCGATCCCCTCCTACTGTAGGAAACCGCGTGCCACCAAGCGAGCCTTGTGCTTGACGATGGCGCCGGCTTCATCCCTCTTCAGTTTGAACACCCATTTAAGGGTGATCGCGCGATGACCATGAGGGAGATCAGCGAGCTCCCAGGTGCGGTTCGTCTCAACCGCGTCCATCTCCGACTGCATCGCGGCACGCCAAGCCGCATGTTTCTCGGCCTCCGCGAAAGACCGAGGCTCACCATCGTCGCATGCAAGATGCAACTCTCCTGCCAAAATGCGAGATGCAGGGCCTGGCACCGACGGGTCGATGAGAAGGCCCTCCACCCTTCGATACCGCAACGGCTCGCCGTCATAGCACGTGTCGACGCGCTCCTCGTCGCGGGACAGAGGGGTCACGAGCTCCACTGGGTCGTGCTCGACACGAGCTGGTGTCGGAGAGGACGTTCCCGGAGAGGGTACCGTCGGTGCTGGAGTATGTGGTGGCGAAGAGCTCGCTGTAGCCGGAGTCGTGGCTGGAGTGCGTGGTGGTGAAGAGCTCGTTGTAGCAGGAGTTGGAGAGTTTGGCGCTGGAGTCGGTGGAGACTTGAGGCTGGGGTAGACCTGCTCGGAGAAGAGTTGCCTACTCCCCCAGCTCTCTCAAAGTGGACGTACTCGATGGTGAAGTCGTACGTCGGAGTCGTGCCGTCGTCCACCGCCTTGTCCCACGCCCATCCTCGCCCTTCGTCGAACACTACGTCGTGCGCCGTGCGCACACGCTGTGTTCTTGGGTCAAGGATGCGGTAGGCCTTCGAGCCCTCCGCGTAGCCAATGAACACCCCCGGGGTGCTCCTATCGTCGAGCTTGCTGATGTGGCCAAGCTCCTTGGTGAACGTGAGGCAGCCGAAGACCCGTAGGTGAGAGACCGCCGGCTTGCGCCCATGCCAAGCCTCGTACGGGGTCATCTCGTTGAGAGCCTCGGTGGGCGAGCGGTTGAGGATGTAAACCGCTGTCACCACCGCCTCTCCCCAGAAGACAGCTGGCATTCCTCTCTGCTTGAGGAGAGCCCAAGCCATCCCTACAACTGTCTGGTTGCGCCGCTCGACGACGCCGTTCTGCTGCGGGCTGTACGGCGCGGAGTAGTGGCGCTGAACGCCCTCATCTGCGCAGTACGATGCGAACTCAGCCGCCGTGAATTCGCCGCCATTGTCGGTGCGCAGCACGAGCAGCTTGCGGCCGCACTCCACCTCCGCAGCAACCTGCACACGCCTGATGGCGTTCGCAGCCTCTCCCTTGCTGCCAAGGATCATCACCCACATGTAGCGGGAGAGATCGTCGATGAGCAGCAAGAAGTAGCGTCGTCCTCTTGGTGTGGCTGGTGTCATCGGGCCACACAAGTCCCCATGCACGAGCTCGAGCCTCTCCTTGGCTCGGAAGCTCGACTGCTGGGGAAAGGGGAGCCGTCTCTGCTTTGTCAACACGCAGACATCGCAGAATTGCTCCACATGGTCAAGGCACGGCAGGCCTCGTACCATCTCCTTGGCACTGAGCCGCTTCAGGGCCTCGAAGTTAAGGTGCCCGAAGCGCTCGTGCCACTGCCATGCCCCGTCGTCTCGACGAGCAGCAAGGCAACAAGGTTGTGCCACCTTCACATTGAGGATGTATAGCCGATTTGGACTCCTGCGCACCTTGGCAAGAAGGCGACGAGAGGGATCCCAGATCCTCATGACTCCGTGCTCGACCTCCACGCGCGAACCGTTCTCATCCAGCTATCCCAAGCTGATGATAGAGTTCCTCAACGCGGGGGTGTAGTAGACTCTGGTGAGCAGCCTGTGCTCACCAGACGCGGCGGTGAAAACGACTGAGCCGGCGCCCTTGATCTCTACGCCGGAGGCGTCCCCAAACTTGACGGAGCCTCGGACGCTAGAGTCAAGCTCGGTGAAGAACTCCCGTCGGCCGGTCATGTGATGAGTGGCGCCGGTGTCGAGGCACCATCCTTCGATCATGTCCTTGTTGGAGCCGTCGCCGAGGAAAGCGCGTGCTTTTGACTCATCAAGGTGGAGGAGTGCCGCTGCGGCCGGTGCCACTGGAGATGGCTCGATGCTTGCATGTGCCAGGAGCAGGGCCTCCTCCTTCGCCTCCGCCTGTGTGATGTTGGCCTGACCACGTCGTGGCTGCCGACAGTCCCTGGCCCAGTGGCCAAGCTTGCCGCAGTTGTGACAGCCGTCGTCTCGTGTCGGCTTCTTGTTGCCGACGGCGCCGCCTTGGGCACCTCCACGTGCACCACCCTCAGCATGTCCTCGCGCCCCGGCCTGGGCGCCTCCACGCGCCTTGCGCTGCTTGCCGCGTTTGCGGCATCGTGTCGAGGAGGACTCCCCCTTCTTCTTGTCACCCTGGCAGGCCTCCCACTGCTCCCGAGTGAGATGTAGCTTCCCGCCGATAGTGATAGGCCAGAGGGAGCCTGTGGTTCGTCGCCGTCGACCACCTTGAGACGACCTATCGCCTCTTCGATCGTCATCGTGGAGAGGTCTAGCAGAGACTCGATCGAGCGAGCAATCTACTTGTACTTCTCGGGGATGCAACGGAAGAGCTTCTCAACATCTCTCTCCTCATCGTAGGTGTCGTCGCCGAACTGCACCATCTTCTGCAACAGAGTGTTGAGGCGGAGAGTAAAGTCATCAACATCCTCACCTGGCTTGAAGGCCAGGTTCTCCCACTCCTTGCGAAGTGTCTGCAGTGTGGTCTTGCGGGCACGGTCGCTGCCGATGCGGGTCGCAGCGATGGCGTCCCAGGCCTCCTTGGCAGTCCGCTTCTGGGAAAGCGAAAACTGCATCTCGGGCGGGACTGCAGCAATGAGGGCATCCAGCGCCCGCCGATCCTCGTGGTAGTCGACGTCGTCGTACCGAACTGCTTCCCACATGTGGCGAACCTGGAGTCGTACCCTCATCACCGCGGCCCACTCGACGTAGTTGGTCTTGGTGAGGGTAGGCCACCCACCACCGGGACCGATGTCCCTGACAATGGCTTGGGCCATGCGGCGAATATGGTACCGACCGGGGAGGGAGAGCCGCGCCGCCTGTAGAGGCCACGATCTCCGTCGACTCGGTCGCCGCCGCCGGGAGCACCGCCGGCGTGTCTACGCCCATCTGGGCTGCCACCGCGTGCGCCCTCGCCCGGAGCGCCGTCAGCGCGTCGGCGCCTATCTGGGCTGTCGCCACACACGCCCCCATGGGGATGCGCGGCTGCCCACTGTGCCGCCTGCTCTCGCGCTGCTTCCCTCGCCAGCCTGAGCTCTTCGTCGGTGTTGTCGTCGACAGAAGCAGAGCTGCCAGCTCTACTGCCGCGCAGAACCTCGAGCTCTGCTGCCGCCGCACGTGCAGCATCCGCCGCCTCCGCTGCTTCTACTTCCGCTCTCGCTGCTGCCAGACCCGCCGCCGCCAACCGTGCTGCCCTCGCCGCTGTCGCTGCAGCCGCTGCTGCTGCTTGATCGCGTTCTTGTGCCGCGGCGACCTCGGCCTCCTGCTGGCGCCGCACACTCGAAGTGGCCGAGCGTAGGGACATGGTGGGCTAGTGAGGGGTCGCTGCGTGTGGAAGAGGCTGTCTCAGACGAAAGGCTGCTCGTCTGAGCAGGGGAGGAAGGAACAGTTGGAGCTCTTGCTGCCGATTGAGTGTGGGGAGAGGCGCGGGAAGGAGATGAGCACGAGATGTTTAGGCTGCAGGATAGTTTGGCTCTGATACCAATTGTAAGTAGAGGGACTCTAACTCTCATCAAGAGGATGACACTATGAGTTGGAGCAATTTTCCTGTTTATTTCCTCAAACACTACACAATGCCATACCCATCGAAGGGTTGGAGACCCATATTTATAGCCCTAGAGGCTGCACTACTACACCTTCTCACACACACTACACAACAGGATTGTCCTCTGGATGCTAAAGAGACTACAGAGGACAGTCAAAAGCGACTATTGTCCTCTAGATGCTCAAGACTTATTCCATCAATCTCTACATGCTTCGTGCACTGATGTTGAACGGGGTCGGTGGAGAGGTAGACATTGATGTTGTCATAGTAAACAAAGGTGCTTTGGGGCGACACACGGTGGAGTTCCTGGAGAAGATGCAACTAGGAAGCTTCGATAATGCTATTAGCGACGGCATGATACTCTACCTCAACGCTCGAGCGGGAGATGACATTCTGACGCTTGGAGGACCAGGAGACAAGGCTGTCGTTGAGAAACATAACATAGCCTGAGGTGGACCGACGTGTATCCGAACAACCTACTCAGTCAGCATCAGTGTAAATGGCAAGCGGGTGGAGGAGCGGCGAAGACCATGTCTGTGAAGATAACATAGACCATGCTTCATCGTTGTCAGACGGGGCTCTCGAGGATCATGCAAGTGGAGACATACCTGCTGATCAACATAAGCAATGTCAGGTCTGGTTAATGTCAGGTACGAAAGGGCGCTGGTGAGACTCAAAAATTATGTGGCATCTGCCACATGATGATCGGAGTTGGCGTTGAGCTTGGCCTGAAGATCCATAGATGTGGTGCAGGGCTTCCCCTCGGTGCAAGTTTGTGGGGAGCAATCGCAGAAAGGTTGGGACAATAGGCGCAACCGAAAATGCGAAAATGTTTGTTGGAGGGGCCGAGGGGGGAGTACCAAACAGGGCAACATGGGGGCCAGAGGCGCTGATGGTATGTGTGTGTGTGGGGGGGGGGGTGATTCAACAAGTTTGTCACGATGTGGAGGCCTTCGATTCAGCAGCGTGCTAGAGTAGAAGCTTGGAAAAGCATAGAGCGAATGACATTATTAGTAGAACGAACAATACACCTCAGTTTTACCATTTCATAGAGTGGTGTAGGGACACTACATCCAAAGCAAAGTGCCATGGCAAAAGACTGAGTGGAATTAATAAACTCACGCCCATTGGCATGGATGGATGAACCAAACTGAATGGAAATATATGAGAAAAATTGAGACAAAGTAGTGAACGTGTTAGATTTAAAAAACAACGGGAATGCCCATAACTAATGAAAAAACATCAAGAACATCCAAGTAGTATTTGTAACCAGACACGCTAATAACAGGAGAAGTCCACAAATCACAATAAACCAACTCAAACGGCTTGGAAGCTTTTTTTTGAACTCGCAAAAGGTTTGTGTGTCATTCATTAATAGAAGAAAAAGAAGTACAAACAAGGATACTAGCCTCTAGAGGCTGGTGGGTTTGATTGGAGGAACTAGAGAAAGGTAAATGGGAATGCTTTCCTAGCTGACATGTGATATGGCCCAGCTGAATAGAGTGTATTTTAGGAAACAATTATTTGGTAGCAATTATCCCTTTTTGTAATGGTAGTATTAGTTACCTTATTGAGCATTATACTGCTCCCTAGTTTCTATGTTTAGGAGAAGGTATTGGAATAAAGAAGAGAAAGGCAGCAGAGGAAATGAACGCTTGTTCGATAAATCCAGTCTCAGGCGTCACCGACGACAAACGGCCGGTGATTCCATCAACCGTTACCATAGGTCGCCGGCGAGCTCTTCCTGTGCCACCCCAGCCTACTCGATCTGGGCTGCGGCCTGGGACCCGTTCCTATAATCGGGAACACCCATATCAACATGCATGATAAAAACCATGCACACTTTATTACATGAGATAGCTGAAGCATTTGACAAACTAGGCAGCCAATCAGAGCCAAGGTGGCCAGATGCCATCCATCGGGCTTGGTAACCTCACTCCTATTGTTGCTGAACAGTCATTTGCTGTGTGGTGGGGGAAGGTTTCTAAAAAAGTGCATAGGTGCAAGAGGAAGGGCTTCAATAGTGTCATTATTCTTGGAGCTTGGTGCTTATGGCTCACTCGTAATAAGGCTGTTTTTGATGGAGTGAGCCCTTCCATTAGATCGACTAAGAGGTTGTTTCTGTTACTAACCTTGGGATTGATAATTAGTCCCTAAGGACTGTAGGTAATATATATAGCCAGTAGGCCTGGGCCTAATGGGCCTTAACACCCCTCCTCAAACTCAAGGTGGAAATGGAGGATCTGAAGCTTTGAGTTTGATCAAGTGAAACTGATGTTGTGCTCTTGTTTGTGCTTTGGTGAAGAAATCTACCAATTGATATTCTGAGGGCACATATTGAAGATCAATAGTCTTCTGCTGACAATGGGATCGAGTAAAGGATGCATCAACACCTATGTGTTTAGTAAGTTCATGCTTTACTGGATCATGAGCAATCTGTATAGCGCTCAAGTTATCACATAACAGAGGTGTAGAAGTGTCACAAGAGACACCAAGATCAGCCAAGAGCCAGCGCAACCAAATAATTTCAGCAGTGGTAGTAGCAAGTGCCCGAAGTTCGGCTTTAGCACTAGAACGAGATATAGCCGCTTGCTTCTTGGATTTCCATGCAATGGGAGATGACCCAAGGAGAATACAGTAACCTGTAGTAGAACAACGGTCAACAGGATCACTTGCCCAAGTGGCATTTTAATACGCTTATACGCATGAAGCTGAAGTGTGCTATCTGAAGCATAGAGTAAACATCTGGATCTTGTCCCACGTAAATATCGAAGCACATGAAGCAAATGACCATAATGAACTGAAGTAGGTGTTGATACAAATTGGCTCAACATATGAACAACATGAGCAATATCAGGTCTGGTGATGGTGAGATAAACAAGACTACCCACAATATGACGATACCGAGTTGGATCTGCTAGTGGGGTCCCATCCTTCGGACGAAGTTTTAAATGAATATCCATCGGTGTTGCAACAGTGCGTGTATCAGTAAGTCCAGAGCGATCAAGAAGATCTTGTATATATTTGGACTGAGACAGATAAAAGCCTTTTTGAGTCTGCTGAACTTCAATGCCTAAGAAATAGCTAAGCGGTCCCAAATCAGACATCTGAAATTCCTTACTAAGATGTTGCTTGACATGAGAAATATGTTCTAAGTTGTCACCTGTAATCAATATATCATCCACATATAATAGTAGTAAAGTATGACCTTTTGGAGAAACGTGAACAAACAATGCAAGATCATGTTCACTAGAAGAAAAACCAGCAGCTGTGATGACAGAGATGAATCGCTCAAACCAAGCATGAGGAGCTTGTTTCAGCCCATACAATGCGCGACGAAGACGACAAACATGCCCTGAGGGAGTATCAACCCCTGGAGGAAGATGCATATAAACTTCTTGTAGATCGCCATTAAGAAAAGCATTCTTGACATCCATCTGGGATATAGTCCAAGAAGATGAGGCTGCAACTGCAATCAAGGTTCGAACAGTAGTCATATGCGCAACATGTGCAAAAGTCTCATCATAATCAAGTCCTTGAGTCTGTTGAAAACCACGGGCCACAAGACGAGCTTTATACCTCTCAATGGAACCATTTGATTTTGTCTTAACTTTGAAGACCCATTTACATGTGATAGGGATAGCATGCGAGGGTAAAGGAATAATATCCCATGTACCAGTGCGTTCAAGAGCAGCCAATTCATCAATCATAGCTAGCTGCCACTCAAGAATCCCAGAAGCTTCCTGATATGTAGTGGGTTCAACAATTGCCACACCAGCCCGTGGAAAACCATAGCGATCTGGAGGTTCAATGGTACCACGGTCACGAAGACGGTATCCCTGATTAAAAACATCATTAAACTCATTATTGTTAGTACAAGAATCAAGTACAGGATCAGTATCAGGACCAGCCGTAGGAATAGAGCGGGAACGACAAATGTAGGTTTGGATGATAGGTGGTTTGGAAGAGTAAGAGGTGGATGACGTGGAGGTGGAAGGTGGTGTTATGGGAATGAGAACATCAGATGTGGATGTAGAAGATGATGGTTTAGATGCAGGAATGGAAGGAAGACACATGAAAGAAGTAGATTCTGTGGGATAATAGGTGGAGTGAGTAGACTGGTTGTGAAAGAAGGGGCGATTTTCATTGAAACTCACATCTCTAGAAATCCGAATACGACGAGTAGATGGATCATAACAACGATAGCCTTTGTGTTCAGGACTGTATCCAATGAATACACACTCTATAGATTGAGCAGTCAATTTAGTCCGCTCACGTGGTGGTAACAAGACATAACATATACATCTAAACACACAAAGATGATCATATCATGGAGAAGTCCCAAAAAGATCTTCACCCGGTGATTTACCAGAAAGTTTAGATGAAGGTTGTCTATTAATGAGATACACGGCAGTGGAAACAGCTTCACTCCAAAAGTGTTAAGGTACAAAAGAAGATATCAAAAGAGTACGAGCACTCTCAATAATATGACGGTGTTTGCGTTCAGCAACACCATTTTGGGCATGAACACCAGGACAAGAAAGTTGAGCTAGAGTACCCTCTCTGGTCAATATCTGGCGAAAATTATCAGATAGGAATTCACCACCAGAATCTGAACGAAAATTTTTAATAGTAGCAGAAAACTGGGTGTGAACCATGCGAGTGAAGGACTTGTAAATAGAAGGCAATTCCGAGCGGCGTTTCATGAAGTAAATCCAAGTATAACGAGAATGATCATCAATAAAAGTGACATAATATTTATGACCACCTTTAGAAACAAACGGAGCTGGACCCAAACATCAGAGTGAATTAGATCAAAAAGTTTAGCAGAATGGGAATTACTCGTAAAATATGGATGCTGTATTTGTTTTCCAAGATGACAACCTTTACAATGAAAACTAGACTCAACATGAGTAGAGCCTAAACATCCTGACTTTATTAGAGTAGACAGACGGGATCCACATAAGTGACCCAGACGATGATGCCACTGGGCGAATGACGTCGTGGGGCCCGAAGCAGCGAGCACATGAGGTGTAGTGGTAGGGGATGAAGGAAGACGCAAAGTGTCCAAGATGTAGAGGCGAGGCGAAGATTTACGGCGACGGCCATGATGGTAGTCATGTCGAGCTTCTCCAGAACAAGGGCGCCCTTGAGGAAGGATGGGAAGGGGGAGTAGCGTCAGATGATGGCTACGACATGCTCAAAATTCTTTCTCAAGCCTCGTAGAATGTTGAGGACGAAGATTGTTAACAGGGGCGTTCAAGTCAGCCAGGGAGTCCGCCATCCCCTTCAACTTGCATCAGTAGTCACCGACGGGAAGATTGCCTTGCATGAAGGTGTAAAAGGTAGCATCGAGCTAGATGGTGCTGCAGGTTTCACAATTATCGAGAAACTTATTCTTAAGAGCGAGCCATAGGTGACACACCATGCCATTGTGCTCCCTGGCGATTTACGCAACTCGGGGGAGATTGTACCAAAGATTCAGCAGATGATGTTGTTGTCCATCCAATCCCAGCATGAACCGACGTTTGATGGAGGGTCAAACAAGATGTGGTTGACGAGGGCATACCACTTGTGAGCAAGCAACACTTCATCACGCCAGCAATTGTAATAATAGGACATGAGGACAGCCATCACCAATGACCGAATGTCGGGAATAATGACTACCTGGACGTGGTGATTGGCAATGGTGGTAGCCTCGTAAGCTGCATCGGGATCATCTTGTGGGGGCGCCTTGGGGTGGTGGGCCAGTGGTCGTGGGTTGATGTAGGCCCAAACCCTACCGGGCGGCGTCAACCTTCTCTTCGAGGGTAGCAGCGGTGGCCTGCTCCTGTTTGAGAAGGGTGGCTGCCTAGATGCGAGCATGTGCGTTGGCAGCCTCCTTTTTCGCAGCCTGAACCGTGGCGAGTATGTCATCGATCTTCATGCAAAAGGTCACACCTCAGCTCGGGTGCGCTCCTCGGCAGTCGATGAGGTCCTCGTCATGGGCACGCAGGAGGGATCATATGCGTTGCTGCGGTGACGTGGCACAAGGGTGGCAGTGGCCTTAGAGGTGTGGCTGTCCAAGAGGGGTGGAGGCCAGGGGAGGAGTGGAAGCAAGATTAGACTCGTGATACCAGCCTGTTTGACACAGCTTATTTCACAATTCTTCACAGATTTAAGCATAAGTTGTACCAAACAGGGCGCTTCTGCAACAACTTATCAGTTTAGCCTCAGAATGAACTAAAAACAGTCTAGCTTCTCAGATAAGCTGCTTTTCCAACAAGCAGCAACTGTGCCAAACATGGCCCTGTTAGAGGAGGTATTGCCACAGAATTGTATTGTTTGAGCCCAGGCTGATTATATACAATGCATAGAAGTAACATTTTATTTTAGTAGGCAATGCGGGCAACAACTGCTATGCAAGCTGTACTTCTGTGCAAGCGTGCAAGCAAACCATCTGATCCATTAGATCGTGATCCAACCGTAGGTCACATTTAACACTTAAACCCTTCCACCACCAACTCAACAATCTTTATAAAAAAACCCTAACAAACCATGGTTGTATCTGTGGTTGGATCGTAATCTAATAGATCAGATGATTTGCTTGCATGCTTGCACAGAAGAACTGCTTGCATAACAGTCATTGCCGGCAATGCGATACATATCTATGTATATATGCAGTGCTGGGTGAGCCCAGCCCAACTGCAGTTACTCCAATATGGTTGTATGACTAATTCTAACAATTACAAACCTTTTAACATTCACATCAAATTTTTAATATAATATCTGGCATTTTTTCTGTTGTTTGCCTACATTTATTTTAAACACGTGTGCATCTGTGTGCTAACTGCTAAAAGCAGCATTGCTATGATTTGATGGCTGGTCACCTGGATTTAGAGTTCAGTGTTATCTGTAGTGTCCACCCTGCTCTTTACTGTGGAAGTGCTGTGTGGTATCTAGTTCACTCAATCACTCCTTTGAGTCCAGTTAGCTCCTTTTGTAATGCTATCTTTCCTTATTTGCAGGAGACCATCAAGAAGCAAGTGGCAATCATGTATTTGTGGCCGAAAGCGCTAGAAGTACCTATAATGGACCCCTCAAAGTAATTATTAGCACTTTTTCTGTTTTTGTTTGTGTACATCAAAACCTAGATCTGATGGCAGGGGAGTATTGCTAATGGGTTTCAAATGTCCCAGAGCATCAAAAAAGCCTGTTGGAATTCTACTTGTGAAGGTCGTAAGAGCCCAAAATTTGCGAAAGAAGGATCTGCTGGGTAAATCAGACCCATATGTGAAACTTAAAATGTCAGATGATAAACTTCCATCCAAGAAGACTACTGTAAAGCGCAGCAATCTCAATCCAGAGTGGGATGAAGAATTTAAGTTTGTTGTGACTGATCCAGAAAGCCAGTCTCTTGAAGTTAATGTCTTCGACTGGGAACAGGCATGGTTTGCTTCGTCTTATTTTAAGTTTATGTAGTTTTCTTCCGACATATTAGCAAACAATATGCAGTTATTTTTGCTCTTATAGGTTGGGAAACATGAAAAGATGGGAATGAACATGGTCCCACTGAAAGACCTCCCGCCAGAGGAGACTAAATTTACTACCCTTAACTTGCTCAAGACCATGGATCCAAATGATGTACAAAATGAGAAGTCTCGTGGCCAGCTTACTCTAGAGGTCACATACAAGCCTTTCAAGGAAGCAGATGTGGAGACAGAAGATACAGAGGGTACCAATGTGATAGAAAAAGCTCCAGATGGTACTCCAGCTGGTGGTGGATTGCTTTATGTTATTGTTCATGAAGCCAAAGATCTTGAGGGGAAGCACCATACAAACCCCTATGCAAAAATAATTTTCAAAGGCGAAGAGAAGAAAACCAAGGTATTGTGTGCTTTATGATTTCATGGAATGACTACAATTGAGCTATCTCTTTACTTACAGTTCACCCTCTTGCTAGGTCATCAAGAAGAATAGGGATCCACGATGGGAGGATGGATTCGAGTTTGTGTGTGAGGAGCCTCCTGTAAATGATAAACTACATGTTGAAGTCCTAAGTAAAGCCCCGAAGAAAGGGCTGATATATGGCAAGGTAGAATGTAATTCTCGTCCATTTAATAACTAATCTACTGCACCTGGTGACTGCTAATTGCCTTTTTTTTGGGAACTGCTGCCTTGTAGTATGTGGATTGAATTCTAATAGTAGATCATTTGAAGGCATAAATATCAAATATCTTTTATCCTAATGCCTGTATTTTCTTGATCCAGGAAACTTTGGGCTACATTGATGTCAACCTTGCAGACGTGATCAATAACAAGAGAATTAATGAGAAGTACCATCTCATAGACTCAAAAAATGGTCAGATCCAAATTGAGTTGCAGTGGAGAACTTCCTAGACAGAAAGAACACGAATACCTGAATGTGGTATACATATGAATATTCTTGTGCTGAGTTTGCGGATACCTGTAATTGAGCTCATGTAGATATTCCCTTTGTTTCAAGACATCTGCTGAGTTTTTCCCCTTTTAATTGCTCAGATTTACTAGAAACACTATGCAGGCATGTTACCCCTGGAAACTGGACTGAGCTCATTCTGTGACTAATGAGGGACAATACAAACACAGAATTCTGGCATGTTGAGAATTCATCATGCTCCAAATGTTCCGTTGGTATCTAATATGACCATTTAGCATGTGCGTGCTTTGCTGAAATGCTTCGATCCTAACGATGAACTTGCAAAGTTTCAGTGGCTATTAGAATTCCCTGACCATATACTGGAAACAGTGTGTAACATGCAATTTAGCCTCTGAAAGGATCAATGATCAAGATGCTTCGAGGGTGAATTGAGTTAACCTAGAATTCTCGTGAAAATTAAACATAGAGAAAGGATTGAGCTAATTTAGTGTGTAACATGCAATTAAGCCTCTGAAAGGATCAATGATCAAGATGCTTCGAGGGTAAATTGGGCTAATCTAGAATTCTCGTGAAAATTAAACCTATAGAAAGTTTTGAGCTAATTTAGAATTCTTGTGTGAAAGAAACAGGTGATGCCTAAGAGGGGTGAATTAGGACTTCTAAAACTCTCTCTAAACTAGGCCACAAATAAAACCCTAAGTAAAATCTATGTAAATAATCAAACTATAATGTGCAAACTAGATTTTGTCTAAGTGTTGCTATCTCTACCGCAATGGCTAAGTTTTAATCCTAAATAATATAAGTATAAAGACAAGATTGAAACTTAAATGCTTAATATAAATGTGGAAGCTAAGGAGCAAGGTAGAGATACGAACTCTTGTGAATAGCGCCGGTATTTTTACCGAGGTATCCGGAACCACGCAGAGTCCCAACTAATCTTCGTTTGTGCCCCTACGCAAAGGGAAGCCCACGCGAGGGCTAAGCACCACGGTCGAGTAACTCCGTAGAGAGCCGTGGGCCATCGGCACGCGCAAGTGGTGCTCCGCTTCCGGCTCCTCTCGGACGCTCCCCGTCGTCTCCATTATCGAGCTTCTAGCTGAAAACGCCGCGAGCCTCGTTCCCTTCGGTACACGGTGGCGGCCGTGAGCCCGTAACACAAACGCGGTTGTCAGGTCTCGCAAGACTCTCGCCCCACTCAGTACAATTAAAACGGCTCGCGCAAGAGCCTAGAGGTTGTATGATTTTTCTAAACTCACCCAACTAACTAGGGTTCACCTAGAGCAAGTGCTAAAGCGGTCTAACTAACCTAAGCACTTCGTAAAGCACCTACGCTAATCATCACCGAGTGATTCTATTAAGCACTTGGGTGTATAAGCTCTTGGAAATGTCTACTATATGCCTTGGTATGTTGCTTGGTCTCCCACACCTTGGAATGGCTGGTTCGAGGTGTATTTATAGCTCCCAACACGACATGCAGAGTTGTGCACCGATGCGATAGCTCAATGTTAAGGTATGGGGTAGGGAGGAAGAGCGAGGTAGGAAGATGAATAGGAGACAGAGGAGTAGATAGAGTTCTGTTTTCATAATTGATGTCCTTTCCCCTTACACAAGAAGCTTATTTAATACCCACACCACATAGGCTAGTTGCCTGACAGCCTAGACCAACTCAGGCCCACTCACGAAGGGGTTCGGGCGTCACACGCGACGGGCGTGATTCTGGGCTCCACCAGCAGCGCTAGCAGCGTGTAAAGCCCAAAATCTGTATAAAAAAATAAATAAATAAGTACACTTAGGTGTTAGTGTTTTGAGAATTACTTGACATCCTTATCTTTGTGCACACTCAATTAAGGGAATCAAAGTAGTCAAAGAGCAGACAAATAGTACTATAAAAAGAGGTGTAGTTCAAAACATAGATGTGAATCTTGAAACTAAAAGATTAAGTTGAAATTAATGACCAGAAGAAAGATTCTCCATCTATTCATTATTTCCTTTGTAAATTATAACACCCTTTAAAAGTATTTTTTTTAAGTAAAGGTTATGTATTACTTTCCTCTAAATAAGTGAAATAATATGGGTGCATGACATACCTTGAGCCCTTAACTAAACAAAGGAACAAAATAATTAAAATAAATATATAAGTTTGTAAAAATATATACTCAGCCTTAATGCCACTATTTTGGATGTTGCATTTAGAGTAAAATTTGAAACTCATATTTGAATATGAATTTTGAATGTAGAATTTGAAAAT
The DNA here is from genome assembly GCA_029449295.1 of Zea luxurians. Lineage (NCBI taxonomy): Eukaryota > Viridiplantae > Streptophyta > Magnoliopsida > Poales > Poaceae > Zea > Zea luxurians. Next base: position 40,953,204 of record JAOPSE010000022.1, on the reverse strand, counting down.
AAAAAGGGAAACAAGAAAAGAAAAGGAAATACATTACAAAAATATATATAAATAATTGTAATCCTTCATGCTTGGTATTTATTTTTACACCTAATTTGTGAAACTCACCAACAAATTTTAATTCAAATTTTAAATGAGAAAATATAACATAAAATGAGTAAAAGAAAGAAAAAAAAAGAAAAAGAAGAAGACCTACCACTACCTGGGCCGAATCCCCCTTGGCCCAACCTCGCTCGCCCCTCGCGCGCGTTCACGGCGCCCTGGCCAGGCTGCTCTCGCCTTGAGCCGCTGGCGGGTGGGCCCCTTGCGTCAGCAACCAAAACACGTGCGCGCCTCTGCCTTCGCTGGCTTGTGGGACCGGATGTCAGGATGTTCTTCCCCCACGATTTTTGCCAACAGAAACACCGAACCCGCCGCGCGACACGCTCGTTCTCGCCGGGTTGTTGCGATCCCCGGGTATAAAACTAAACCGATCCCGCGACCCCCTTCGACGATCCCCTCCTCTCCTCTGCTTTCATCTACGTGAACACCACAGCAAGCGCAGCGCCGCGTCAAGCTCAAACGGAGGGAAAAGAGAGAAGATCCGCCGCCGTGGGTGATTCGAGCTTTGGGCACTGTCGGGTCTTCGGAATCGGACCTCTGAGCCTCATCATGTCACGTAGAATGCAGTCGCTGCCTCGCCTGGATGAATTCGCGTTACCTGCCACCGGAATTTCTCGCCGTGTTCGTCCTCAGTCGCGGAACCTTGCCTCCTCCGTGGGCAGCAGCCACCACACCTCCAATGCCGGTGAGTTCTCCCTTAAGCGATTCGTTGTAGTCCTAATGTCGCGTAGATCGTCTCGGATTGGGGGATTGGTGCCCGATGCAACGGATTGAATTTCCCCCGGTGACCCTCCGCCGTGCGTGAAGGGCGGCGCCGCCGTGCGCGGGTCTTGGTTGGGGAAGAGTCGCGCTGGCCATTGGATGACGATCGGGCGGCTAGGATAAGAGATGGGGAGAAAACGCGCGTGGGCCGTTGATCTTCTAAGCGACGGTCGCGGTTAGATAGAGTGATACCCCTTCGTGGGATTAGATCTGGGCCCTTGATCGATGATCGGATGGCCAGGACAGGATACCGTTTCGCATTGTAATCTTGGCCGTTGAATCAAGATCTGGCGGTCCAGATTCATCCGCTGTTATAACCGCGCGGCCGAATTACTAAAGAGACCCCGACTAAAATTGAAATTAACCCGCCGTCCTCGGCGTCTGTCGCCAGAGTCTTAGGAAAACTTACATCGGGACCCCTGGGTTTTTATGTTTTCATGCGCCCAGTCCTGAAGCTTAGGAAATTCAGAAAAATAATTTGGGAAATGATTTTATGTATAAAAATATATCCAGAACTTATTTAATTCATAGAAATTCCATTTTTACTCCTTTTTAACCCATTCCAGTTGCAATAATTTTGTATTAATATTGTCTACCAACTAATAACACTGTTTAGCCATGAAACTTGAGTTAAAATTGTTCATTAGGATTAATCTATTCTAAGCACTAGATAATTTCGAAAATTCATAACTTAATAACTATAACTCCAAATTTAGTGATTCTTGTTCCTACGATCTCGTAGCAACACGTAGATTATTATTATTCAGTTTGTACTTATGTTTGGTGTAATGTTAATTTTGCCTATACAATGTTTGTTTGTATTGCTACGACTAGAGCGAGGTCACGTGTCACCTGAAGATCATCCTGGTACCTGGAATCTCAAGTCCCAGGCAAGTTGTGCCCTTGATCACTTCTTTTCACCTACTCATGTTCTAATTAATCATAATGATCTGCATAGGTTAATTTTATGGGACCCAATAGGTTACCCTAGTTTGATTATCTTTATACCTTGTTTACCACTGAACCTTTTTGGGTAGTACTTGCTAGTGCTTTATGTGGTTTTGGGTATGAAGATACACTTTATTCTTGATTATACTTTTATTATCAGTTGATATTTACTGTTCATGATAAGATCATTATGTTAATTGGAACATGGAGAACCACCCGGGAAAACAGTGCTACCACAAGGGTGGAATGGGACGCCCTTGGCCAATTAATTAGGAAAGCTAGTGGAAGACTACCTTACCCGAAAGGGGCAAGGGCAGTAGGGGAGTGGTCAGTGTAGGGAGGCCCTCGGGAGGATTTTGCTGCGATGGCGGTCCTGCAAGGGATTCCTGCACTGGAACTTCCTATAAACTGTAGCGGGTTTTCTGAAGCTAGTGGAACTTTGTAAAGGCCTCGTAGTGTTACCCTGCCTCGCCTCCTCGGTAGAGGTGTATGGGATTGGCCGTCTCTTGGCAGATGGGTAACATGACTTGTGGGTAAAGATGCGCAACCTCTGCAGAGTGTAAAACTGGTATACTAGCCGTGCTCACGGTCATGAGCAGCTCGGACACTCACATGATTAAATTATGGAACTAAATTCAATTTGTCATATGCATTGCATCGCAGGTGATGTTGTTACTTTTGTTCTACTACTTAATTGGGTTGGTATTTACTTATACTTAGTAATTGCTAATAAAATTTTGACCAACTTTAAAAGCAATGCTCAGCTCTAACCATCCTCCTTGGTAAGCCTTACACTTCACTTGAGCTCCCACCTTTGGCGAGTTCATGCACATTATTCCCCACAACTTGTTGAGCTATGAACGTATGTGAGCTCACTCTTGCTGTCTCACACCCCCCCACAGGTCAAGAACAGGTACCGCAGGATGAGGCGCAAGGAGGATGCTGTGGCGAGTTCGTGAGAGGTCTAGGCCGTCGTCTCCCAGTCAACTTTGGGTTGCTGGACCGTTGTCTCCTTATTATGTAATTATTTATTTTGTATAGAACTCCTGTTATATATAAAGATGTGACATTCGATCCTGTGCCATGATTCATCATATGTGTGAGACTTGGTCCCAGCACACCTGGTGATTATGTTAGCGCCCGGGTTTTGGACCCCTAAAATCCGGGTGTTACAGAAGTGGTATCAGAGGAATGTTGACTGTAGGACGAAACCTAGATAGAACTGGACAACCAATACCTACTTACCTTTGCCACTCTGATTCTTTCTAAACTTTTCTTAATCTTTTCTCATCTAATTCCGCTTTACTCTGATTATTCTTATCTTTTCTTTCTAAAAGACAAAGGTGGATTTTACACTTTGAAATCCTGTGACTGAAGTGACCTTTAGGAATAGGGGACCTACTCTTAGGAACAAAAACAAAACTATTTTTATGGATATCTATGAACTTGAATGTTTGTTCTTATGATACTTGTATGATTTGGATCTTTGATTGAGTGTGATTAGTTGTGGAGTAATGTCCACAATTACATCTGCATAGGCTTAAATAGAATTCATAAGAAAACTAAGCAATTTAGATTATCCTCCATTAAAATGTATCTATCTCATAGAGATCCCTCTAATCTTAAAAGACTCTCCCATATCTTAATAGATTCATCGTATTCCCTCATATCTTACTAGATCCACCTCATCTTAGAAGGTTCTTCTTACCTTAATAAATTCATCTTATCTTGAAAAGATTTTGTTATCCTAATAGATCTAATTTACCTCAAAAGATTATACCTTATCCTTATGAATTCATCCTACCCTAATTAGCATATTTATCCTAGTCTAAAATATCAACCATGATCTAATTCAAAGTAATTAGATATTGTCTAGACTAATCCGGTGATACCAATCTAGATCCCATCTAATCTAATATGATCCAATCTAAAGTGAGTTATTTAAATTAGTTAGTACTAGTGAAATGGATTAGACCTCACTCCTATAAAAATGATTTAAGCTAAATTGATGCCCTAGATTAACTTGACCATATACATATGCAACTACCTTACCCATCCGATAGTTGCATAATCCCTCTGTGTTAACCTAATAGAGTTTCTGACCTACCTACACCGTATACCCCATCCTATCTCAAAAAAATTCTAACATATCCTAACAAGATATATCTTACCTTGATAAATCTATCTAATTTAAACTAGTCTAATCTAGATCATATCTAATTTAATATGGTCTAATCTAGTGTGAGTTACTTAATGCTGGATAAGGCCATACTCCTAAATCACTTAAGCCTAATTTGGAGACTTATATCAACTTGGCCATACACAACAACCCGACCTATATAACAAGTTACATAACTTACCCAATCAATAGAGTCGTAATGGATTGCATAATCTATCAACCAACACCTGACATCAAACCAGATTTTGGCCTACATCATGTAGTCCATCTCACCCATAACTATTCTAACCATATTTCCCCAACTCCGATAATATACACTAACTCCTAATCAAAGAGACAAGACCGGAGAATATGATCAACTTCATCAAGTAAGGATGAGCACCAACTCAAGTCTTCAAGGATCAAGTGAGGTCACCAAGATGAGTCAAGATCCACAATCTTGGATGGAGTCTTTTCTTATCCTACTCTTTCTTACCCAAACCTATATATGCCCTAAAGACATCTTCTATCCTACATAATAAAGTGGACATACATATAATATCCATGCTCTCCTATCACTTACTAATAATAAAAAGAGAGACCCTTGATTTAGAAATTAAAAGCTAAATTGCAAACCAATCCTTTTGTATTCCCTTTTTCATACAAATCTCGAGGACGAGATTATTTTTAAGGGGGGTAGGATTTGTAAAGCCCAAAATCTGTATAAAAAAATAAATAAATAAGTACACTTAGGTGTTAGTGTTTTGAGAATTACTTGACATCCTTATCTTTGTGCACACTCAATTAAGGGAATCAAAGTAGTCAAAGAGCAGACAAATAGTACTATAAAAAGAGGTGTAGTTCAAAACATAGATGTGAATCTTGAAACTAAAAGATTAAGTTGAAATTAATGACCAGAAGAAAGATTCTCCATCTATTCATTATTTCCTTTGTAAATTATAACACCCTTTAAAAGTATTTTTTTAAGTAAAGGTTATGTATTACTTTCCTCTAAATAAGTGAAATAATATGGGTGCATGACATACCTTGAGCCCTTAACTAAACAAAGGAACAAAATAATTAAAATAAATATATAAGTTTGTAAAAATATATACTCAGCCTTAATGCCACTATTTTGGATGTTGCATTTAGAGTAAAATTTGAAACTCATATTTGAATATGAATTTTGAATGTAGAATTTGAAAATAAAAAGGGAAACAAGAAAAGAAAAGGAAATACATTACAAAAATATATATAAATAATTGTAATCCTTCATGCTTGGTATTTATTTTTAAACCTAATTTGTGAAACTCACCAACAAATTTTAATTCAAATTTTAAATGAGAAAATATAACATAAAATGAGTAAAAGAAAGAAAAAAAAAGAAAAAGAAGAAGACCTACCACTACCTGGGCCGAATCCCCCTTGGCCCAACCTCGCTCGCCCCTCGCGCGCGTTCACGGCGCCCTGGCCAGGCTGCTCTCGCCTTGAGCCGCTGGCGGGTGGGCCCCTTGCGTCAGCAACCAAAACACGTGCGTGCCTCTGCCTTCGCTGGCTTGTGGGACCGGATGTCAGGATGTTCTTCCCCCACGATTTTCGCCAACAGAAACACCGAACCCGCCGCGCGACACGCTCGTTCTCGCCGGGTTGTTGCGATCCCCGGGTATAAAACTAAACCGATCCCGCGACCCCCTTCGACGATCCCCTCCTCTCCTCTGCTTTCATCTACGTGAACACCACAGCAAGCGCAGCGCCGCGTCAAGCTCAAACGGAGGGAAAAGAGAGAAGATCCGCCGCCGTGGGTGATTCGAGCTTTGGGCACTGTCGGGTCTTCGGAATCGGACCTCTGAGCCTCATCATGTCACGTCGAATGCAGTCGCTGCCTCGCCTGGATGAATTCGCGTTACCTGCCACCGGAATTTCTCGCCGTGTTCGTCCTCAGTCGCGGAACCTTGCCTCCTCCGTGGGCAGCAGCCACCACACCTCCAATGCCGGTGAGTTCTCCCTTAAGCGATTCGTTGTAGTCCTAATGTCGCGTAGATCGTCTCGGATTGGGGGATTGGTGCCCGATGCAACGGATTGAATTTCCCCCGGTGACCCTCCGCCGTGCGTGAAGGGCGGCGCCGCCGTGCGCGGGTCTTGGTTGGGGAAGAGTCGCGCTGGCCATTGGATGACGATCGGGCGGCTAGGATAAGAGATGGGGAGAAAACGCGCGTGGGCCGTTGATCTTCTAAGCAACGGTCGCGGTTAGATAGAGTGATACCCCTTCGTGGGATTAGATCTGGGCCCTTGATCGATGATCGGATGGCCAGGACAGGATACCGTTTCGCATTGTAATCTTGGCCGTTGAATCAAGATCTGGCGGTCCAGATTCATCCGCTGTTATAACCGCGCGGCCGAATTACTAAAGAGACCCCGACTAAAATTGAAATTAACCCGCCGTCCTCGGCGTCTGTCGCCAGAGTCTTAGGAAAACTTACATCGGGACCCCTGGGTTTTTATGTTTTCATGCGCCCAGTCCTGAAGCTTAGGAAATTCAGAAAAATAATTTGGGAAATGATTTTATGTATAAAAATATATCCAGAACTTATTTAATTCATAGAAATTCCATTTTTACTCCTTTTTAACCCATTCCAGTTGCAATAATTTTGTATTAATATTGTCTACCAACTAATAACACTGTTTAGCCATGAAACTTGAGTTAAAATTGTTCATTAGGATTAATCTATTCTAAGCACTAGATAATTTCGAAAATTCATAACTTAATAACTATAACTCCAAATTTAGTGATTCTTGTTCCTACGATCTCGTAGCAACACGTAGATTATTATTATTCAGTTTGTACTTATGTTTGGTGTAATGTTAATTTTGCCTATACAATGTTTGTTTGTATTGCTACGACTAGAGCGAGGTCACGTGTCACCTGAAGATCATCCTGGTACCTGGAATCTCAAGTCCCAGGCAAGTTGTGCCCTTGATCACTTCTTTTCACCTACTCATGTTCTAATTAATCATAATGATCTGCATAGGTTAATTTTATGGGACCCAATAGGTTACCCTAGTTTGATTATCTTTATACCTTGTTTACCACTGAACCTTTTTGGGTAGTACTTGCTAGTGCTTTATGTGGTTTTGGGTATGAAGATACACTTTATTCTTGATTATACTTTTATTATCAGTTGATATTTACTGTTCATGATAAGATCATTATGTTAATTGGAACATGGAGAACCACCCGGGAAAACAGTGCTACCACAAGGGTGGAATGGGACGCCCTTGGCCAATTAATTAGGAAAGCTAGTGGAAGACTACCTTACCCGAAAGGGGCAAGGGCAGTAGGGGAGTGGTCAGTGTAGGGAGGCCCTCGGGAGGATTTTGCTGCGATGGCGGTCCTGCAAGGGATTCCTGCACTGGAACTTCCTATAAACTGTAGCGGGTTTTCTGAAGCTAGTGGAACTTTGTAAAGGCCTCGTAGTGTTACCCTGCCTCGCCTCCTCGGTAGAGGTGTATGGGATTGGCCGTCTCTTGGCAGATGGGTAACATGACTTGTGGGTAAAGATGCGCAACCTCTACAGAGTGTAAAACTGGTATACTAGCCGTGCTCACGGTCATGAGCAGCTCGGACACTCACATGATTAAATTATGGAACTAAATTCAATTTGTCATATGCATTGCATCGCAGGTGATGTTGTTACTTTTGTTCTACTACTTAATTGGGTTGGTATTTACTTATACTTAGTAATTGCTAATAAAATTTTGACCAACTTTAAAAGCAATGCTCAGCTCTAACCATCCTCCTTGGTAAGCCTTACACTTCACTTGAGCTCCCACCTTTGGCGAGTTCATGCACATTATTCCCCACAACTTGTTGAGCTATGAACGTATGTGAGCTCACTCTTGCTGTCTCACACCCCCCCACAGGTCAAGAACAGGTACCGCAGGATGAGGCGCAAGGAGGATGCTGTGGCGAGTTCGTGAGAGGTCTAGGCCGTCGTCTCCCAGTCAACTTTGGGTTGCTGGACCGTTGTCTCCTTATTATGTAATTATTTATTTTGTATAGAACTCCTGTTATATATAAAGATGTGACATTCGATCCTGTGCCATGATTCATCATATGTGTGAGACTTGGTCCCAGCACACCTGGTGATTATGTTAGCGCCCGGGTTTTGGACCCCTAAAATCCGGGTGTTACACAGCGCCACCATCTGAGTCCTTGTTGTTGGCCCTCACCTGAGCAGGAGATCCTCCATCAAGTCCTTGCTGCTGACATTCCCGACCCCTTGAAAGTCGGCTTGTCCCCAAGCCGAGGCGAAGGGGTAGCATTGGTGAAGGGCGTCGTGATCTTCCTAGGTAGCGAGTTCATCTGGAAGGTCAGACCAAGTGACAAGAACTTGTTGCACCAGACAGTTTCCTTTGGTTATGCCTCGAGTCTGAAGAATACACTGAGGAACACAAAACTCAGGCATCTCAACAGGAAGTGGAACAACATCTGGACCTTTGTAACCTTTAGCCAATTTGAGCAGTGAAACATGTACCACCGGGTGGATGCGACTGTGAGCAGACAGATTAAGACGGTATGCCACTTGGCCAACTCGATCCAGCACCTAGAATGGGCCAAAGTATTTGAATCCAAGCTTTTGGTGGGAGCGAGGCATCACCGAAGATTGCACATAGGGTTGTAGCTTAAGGTAAACCCAGTCATTGACCTTGAAACGGCGTTCGGATCGACGTTTATCTGCCTGGCGCTTCATTCTTGTTTGAGCACGTAACAAATGCTGAAGGACGAGCTCTTGCATTGCTGAATGCTCCTGCAGCCAAGAGGACAAGGTAGCCGGAGCAGTGTCATCCACTGTAATACCCAGAGTTCGGGGTTGGCGCTCATAGAGCACTTCAAACGGCGAGCGACCCAAGGCTGAATGGAGACTCGTATTGTACCAAAACTCAGCAGCTGACAACCACTCTTTCCACTTGTGAGGGCAAGCGCTAACGAAACAGCGAAGGAAGGTCTCCAAGCATTGGTTAACGCGTTCCATTTGTCCGTCTATTTGTGGGTGGTAAGAAGAGCTGAGCTGAAGCTGGGTTCCAGTCAACTTGAAGAGGTGCTGCTAAAATATAACACCCTGAATTTGGGGGTATAAATTTTTGTCTCCAATACTCACCAAATTCAGGTGTTACTCTCTTTTCTCTTCCCGTTTCGCTCCTTCTTCCCATTTTCAAAGCAGTATAGAGACCGATGTCCGAATCGTGTGTAAACAAAAACCTAAGTTGACATGGGTGTTGCATCATGCCGATACATATATATTTTGTCTGGTGTTGTGTCTAATCGCGCGTTCGTATCGTTTCGGTTTTTGGTTCATGATTTAGATTCGATTAGAGGTAAGCGGGTGCATGCAGTGGGTTTCCGGCCCGGCCCGGCCCCTAGCGCCCCCTGGCGCGCCCTCCCCGCCATGCGCGCGCCCCCACCCCCCTCCCTCTCTCATTTTCTTTTCCCATGCAACAACTTTCCTCTCCCTCTGTTCCACCTCTCTTCCATCTCCCTTGCCCTAGGTGGGATTCCAGTGAGTGGTTGCCGCTGATCGTCGAGCCCCGAGGTGAGCTCCCCCCTCCCTTCCCCTCTCTTCTCCTCTCCCTCCTTCCTCCCTCCCTGCTGCGCGCCCCTGCCACGCCCCTGGCCACGTGCACCCCTGCTCGGCACCATCTCGGCCGTGCGCCCCTGGCAGCGTGCGCCCCTACCGGCATCCTAGGCCGCGCGCCCCCTGCTCGGCCCCCGGTCGCGTGCCCCCGCCTGGCCTCCGGTGGCGGCCTGCCCCAGCGCGTTGCGCCCCAGGGGTGGTGTCACACTCGATTCTAGGGGGCAGAGCCAGGCGTATAGCATATGTGTGTCAAGATCCATTTCCACACATATGTTGAAGTCACAAGTGTAATATATCAAAAGACAATGCAATAAAGGCATAAAGAGAGTAGAGTACTTTTGTCGGCGTTTCGACCCCGGGGGGTCCCTGGACCGACGAGTGAATTGTCGCTGCGTGTCCCTGCCCAGATGGGTTGGCGCGGGATGGAACACAAGATGTGGGACAAGCCTTGTATTATCCTGCACCAGGGGTGCCACTCGCAGTAGGGGTTACAAGCGCGTCGCGTGAGAGAGAGAGGGAGGGACATAGAGCTCGTCCATCGCTTCCCTCGCGCGAACCCCCTCAGGGTGGCCCTGGACCTCCCTTTTATAGAGGCAAGGAGAGAGTCCAGGCATACAACGGGGGGCACAGCTATGCGCTAACGTGTCCGACAGTTGAGTGCCTAAGCCCTATGTACATGCCAACGTGGACGTTGGAGGAGAGCTTGGGCCCTGTACATGTGATGGTGTGGCCGCCGGAGGAGCGCCTGAGTCCTGTAGGAGCACAGCTGGCAGCGCGGCGAGGATCCTGCTGACGTCTCCTTACTGTCGTAAGGGGCTGAGAGCCACCGGCGTCATGGTGCACGCGGGGCACCATCATTACCCGTCGCCAGGGTAAGCCAGATGGGACGCCGGTCTTATTCCTTGTAGCCTGAGCAGGCTAGGAATAGGGAAATGATGCATCCCCTATTAGCGCGGTCAGTCCGAGCCCAAGGTCGGTCGAGGCGGAGACTTCTCTTGAGGCCGAGGCCGGGGTCGGGCGAGGACGCGATTCTCCCGTGGCCGGGGTCGAGGCCGAGTCCGGGGGTCGGGCGAGGCGGAGATCACCTCCCGAGGCCGGAGCGTGAGGTCGGGCGACGCGGAAACGTCCTCCCGAGGCCGGAGCGTGAGGTCGGGCGAGGCGGAGCTTCCTGTTGCGCCCGAGGCTTGAACTCGGTGGTTGATCGTGACTTGTTGTCAGTCGTTGCCGGGGTGGCTGACATGGCAGTCGGAGCGGAGCGAGCAGCGCTGTTTTCCTGTCATATCGGACAGTAAAAAAGAGGGGCGAAGTGACTGCGGTCACTTCGGCCTGGCTGACTGAGGCGCATGTGTCAGGATACGGCGTCAGGCATCCCCTGCATTTAATGCGCCTGCGAAGCGGTCGGTTGGTGATGCGGTATGGCCAAGGTTGCTTCACAACAAAGCCTGCCCGAGCTGGGCCTCGGGAGAGCCGAGGGGGCGCCCGCTGTCTGAGGAGACCCTCGGGCGAGGCGTGAACTTGTCTGGGACTACTGTTCCAACCCGAGGCTGGGCTTGGGTGAGATCGCATCCCTCGGGTAGACGAAGTCTTGGCTTGAACCGCACCCGTCAGTTGGTCTGAGGGTGTTTACCAGCCATGATTAGGAGCGTTGGGGGTACCCCTAATTATGGTACCCGACAACTTTATTACATCATCTGAATCATTGTATCTTTAACAAGTATCAACATCAAAGTAAGGCGGAATTAAATATGGGCACTCTTCCACATGAAGATGACCGACGCATCGTTAGACTTAGAACTCATTATCGAAATCTCCATCAAAGTCTTCTTCATCACCCTCTGATCAAAATATTAGCAAGGGTGAGCTCACTTATGGTCGGGGCTTAGCAAGTGGGGGAAAAATTAATGCAAGCTTAACAAGGTGAGGCTAAGGTTGAGCAGTAAGCATTTTAGTTGGTCAACATTTTATTAACAACACCTATCTTACTAATAAGTGTGAATCCCAAGTATCCCATTTAAACAAAGGTATAAGAGTATATCAAAAACACTTAAGTGAAACCACTTAAGCAAACCATTGGCAGATCATCAGATCTCGTTTTATTGTCCATCTTTAAGTTCAATTATCATGTGAGGAGTCTAGGCTGCTCTTAACCGGGAGCACGATTGATATATTAGTTTTACACTCTGCAGAGGTGGTACAACTTTACCCACAAGCCATGTATCCCATCTAGCCTGGGGTGATCGGACCCGTAAACACTACTAAGGTGAATGGCTAGGGATCCATTATGAGGCTTTCACAAAATACACTTAATACAAAGCAACCCGCTAAGGTTTCCAAGTCGGTGTGGAGGACCTCTGGGCGAGGTACCTTAGCCAAGAATACGTCCCCATGTTAACGTGAGCTGCCACCACTGCCGCTCCCCCTCTTGCCCATATTTCAGGTAAGGTTGTTAGGTACTAAGCATATAAAGCTAATTACCAAAGTCAGAGTCATGATAGCACTCGTGGTTGCACTATTATCCTAGGTGGTCACTCCATGTTCCAATTAATATGAAATAATCTTGTTTTAACCATCGGGTTAACATCATAATGCCAATTTCATTTCTAGAACATTAATATCAAAGAATGAGTGACATCAAAATTATTAAGTTGAGCAGTAGCACAAATTTGCAAAGCATAGTATTTTCCCAGGGTAATCAAGGAATAGGATTGGTATTTCTAGGAAATCCTATTTAGGTAAATCCCATCAAATTATGCAGTATATCATAAAAGTAACATTATTATATACATTAATTGGGTACAAATAGAATATACAGAGGGAGAATCCACTTGCCTTGCTCGAACGTGTCCTGCGGGTCGTCCTCGAACGTGTTAGGCTCGTGTACCTCACAGTACACTTCTAGCATCGATTCTCGTATCGCACATACAAAAGAATACGTACGCCAAATAAATAAACATACACCAGTACAGGGTAATCATTCACCATTACATTCATATTAACACATCACACTTATCACACCATAAATACGTCCTAAACGTGTAAATACTTATTAATTCAATTATGATTATTATTGCGAGTCATAAATGGTGAGATTATGAGTAGGTGCTATAATAATAGTTTTAACTAGTATTAATACGTATTAACATCATCAATGAAAATAAATGATAATTATTGTCTTTAATACTAATAAATAGACTAATAGACTTTATTCCTTTTATTTCTAACTTGAGTTTATGCGTATAGCTAAAAATGAATCTACTAACATTAATATTCTAAAAATCAATATAAATTACTAAATGAACTTTTAATAACATAAACCTAGTTATTATGACCAAAAACAAGTATTTTACAAATTCTAAAAAGTTAAGTGCTATACTTATGAGCATCTTTATTTTGGTTAGTAAAACCTATTTTTCCTACGACTGGTAGTATTTTCTCCTTTCTTTCTAAAAGAAAGTATTATTAAAAATAATCAGAGATAAATCATCTAAAATCCTATAATGTTTATATGTCCATGAATTCTATACCATTTACTAATTCCATTAAAAATGAACCTATGGTTATAATCCTCAAATAAATTTCCAAAGTTCACTATGACCAAAATTAACTACAAAATTTCCTATCTAGTGTTTTTATCACCAACGTGTGACTACTAATTTTCGTCATATTTCTCTCTAATTCAACCTTCTAAAAGTCATCGCATCGAATAACATGAAAAATCACAGTGCACTACGTATCGCATATATCTACCAAAAATTCTATAGCGCACAATCGTATGAATTCCGAATCACACATGTTCATATTACAACAAAATAAATATACAATTCATAAATCGAATCAAAAGTAATTTCGAAAATACACAAATATTTTGGGTCGTCTTCAACCTCGTGTGCGCAGCCCCGTTCCCACGCGCGCAGCCCTAGCGCGCGTAGCATTTAAATTCGGGTTTAAATTTAGTTTAATTTATACGTTGCGTCACGCGCTTTGTCATGCGACGACTCATTTTAAATTCAAATTTATTAGTGTGTTGTATCGCGCGCTTCGCCACACGACGTTTTATTTTAAATTCAGTTTAAGTAGCGTATGCCGTCGTGCACTTCGTCGCGCGATGCTTCATGTTAATTTTAGATTTAATTCAAGTGTTTTGTTGCGCACTCCGTCGCGTGACGATTCATTTAATTTCAGTTTAATTCTAAGTGTTGCGTCGCACGCTTCGTCGTGCGATGATTCATTTTAATTTCAGCTTAATTCGTGCGTGCTGTCGTGCGACAACTCGTCCCAATTTTAGTTTAGATCGCGTGTGCTGTCGTGCGCTTCATCGCGTGACAATCCTTTTAAATTTACCTATAGTTGTTTATAATAATTAAACATGTAGCTTAACCTTATTTTGCATAGCACGATTGTTAAATCAAGATGGTTATGTTTAGACAAGTATTTTAATTCATAGCTGCCTAACATAACTACCTTTTGACCGTAGCCTTGACCGTTGTATTTTCTTTCTCGTATAGTCATAGATGCGAGCCCTACGCCAAGCGTCTGCTTATTTGTTGCATTCTATTGCATGGTGTATTGTTTCTTTTATATTAAGTTTGTGGAATGTATATCTGAACTCGTATAGATAACAGTTCGTTGGCGGAATCCAAAGGAGTTACAGGTAAAGATCCTAAGCAGTAGCTAGTTGGTGAAGGCAAGTGTCCCTTGACCCATCTATATCCTATATATTTTATAATTCACTCCCTGCATTTACACAATTTATACCTAAGGATTGACTAGCTTTGTTTATCTTGTCCTTGTTTACCTATGTGGGTTGGATCATTTTGGTTTAGCTCTATGCTAGTGCTTTACCTTAATCGATGAACATGATGAGATTATTTATGATACGATGTTTTCCCCTTTTGATTATGATGATGATATTGCGACATTTAAGGGGACTCGAGCGGTTTCTCAAGTGCCTCTCTGTAAGGACTGGTTTGTTGGATGACCACCCGGGAAAACAGTACAACCATGAGGGTGGTATGGGACACCCTAAGCTGAATAATTTGAGGAACTGAGGTGTAGCTCGCTTTGCCGTCGTGCCGTCAATGGTGCTCAGTGTATGCGGCTCGCTCTGCCGAGGGTGGTTTTCCCCTTGGGGAGGAGTGCGGTACATTTAGGAAACCTAACGGGTGACTACAGCCTTAGGGAATCTTTGTAAAGGCTACGTAGTGAAACTTTGCCTATTCACCTTGGTAGTGTTTAAGGGTTTGATCGGCCCGAGACAAAAGGGAATCACGGCTCGTGGGTAAAGTGTGCAACCTCTGCAGAGTGTTATGAAACTGATATATAAGCCATGTTCGCGGTTATGAGCGGCCTTGGGAGCTCCATTGATTAGAGGTACATTGATCAGAGATACTTTGTTTACAGGTGATGATGAGGATAATAATGGTTTTGATTATGATTATGATTATAGTTTTTGGTATTCTTTCCGTTTGGAAAGAGTACTTTTGGGTTAACAACTTGGGTTGATGCTAAAACCTGGCTCTCTACTAGTAATAATTAACTGACCAACTAAAAGCAACTGCTTGACCTTAACCCCACATAAAGCTAGTACACTACAGCCAAATGGGACAATTGCTGAGTATGTTGATGTGTACTCACCCATGCTTTACACACCAAACCCTCCCCCAGGTTGTCCACATTGCAACCACTACTCATGAGAAGATGAATTCATGGTGGAGAATTTCCAGGAGTTCCAAGAGTATGAGGAGTTCTAGGCGTGGGTTAGCGGCAAACCCCCAGTCGGCTGCCTGTGAAGGCCGTGTTTAGCTACGTTTCGTTTTTCGCACTTTGATAATTGTTAATGACTATGTGGATGTCTCGGACCACTACAGGAAACTGGTTAAAGAACGTGGGTGAAAAACCGTCGAACTTAATGTAATAAGCCGTCGAACTTACCGTAAGAACGTGGGTTTACCGACGAATATAGCCGACGGCGATTTTTGGACGAACTTAGAGAAGTAAGTTCGACGGCCCCGTCGAACTTAACATTAAGAACGTGGGTACCGTCGAACTTAACATTAAGAACGTGGGTACCGTCGAACTTAAAATTAAGAACGTGTGTTTTTAAGTTCGACGGGGGCCGTCGAATTTTTTCCCATAAGTTCGACGGCACCCACGTTCTTACGGTTTAGTTCGACGGGGCCACGTGGCCGTCGAACTTATGTGTACTGCATGGGTCTACGAGGACTGCACAATAAGTTCGACGGTACCCACGTTCTTAACCCTTTTCCAGAAAAAAATAAAAAATACAGAAATGAAAAATTAGACACACATAATATCATATGCAACACAGAATATCACATACAATACAAATTTCAAACACATTGATATATATTCATATCACAAATTGACAGTCCAAATACATAAGTTCACAAGAATTGGAGATTGTACCAGAATGTATGAAGTGCTAATTAGCTACATTTGAGCAAAAGATTTCTTATCATGAATAACTGCTTGTGCACTATGCTTAATGCATTCAAGAATCAGTGTGTTGGTGAAGCTGAGCGCACGTCAGATCACACTTCTGCTGTCATCCATTTGGGCTCAAGCAACATCCCCTGAAAATACACCTGCCAACTATGGAAAAAAAATTATAACCATTAGTTTTGCCCCCTAAAAATAACCTTTGCCACTGCACGATAAGGAAAAAAGAAACAAAATCTATCAAGGACCTGTAGCAAAGTACCATTTGATATTCGCAAAGGACTGAGACACAGAAATAAATTCAGTCACCGAACATGATTAGTACCAGCACTGACAGTCTATGCGTTGATAAGAGAAACAGTTTTCCAACGGTGTACAAAGATGCCTCTAAAGCACAGAAGAAAAAAAGCAACAACAGATCTGGATGCTCACCAGTTCAGACCTCTGAAACACTTGGTAGTGAGTGACTGACTCTAGGACCAAACGATGGCCAAAAGAGAGGAACAGACCTCCAAAAAAATACACAAGGCTCTTCTGAGTTCCGATGCAGAAAAAACTTGAGGAACCTGACCCAGGTTCGCTAGCATCACAACCTGGATATTTTTGCGTGCGTTCTGTGTTTCCTTACTTGAGAGCATATATATACCAATCAATCAACCCTGCCCAAACATGGAGAATGTATCAGCCTCCATCGCCCATCTTAAAACATGCACACAAACAAACTTCAGATTTGGCAGCAAAGTACCACGGCTTGCTAGTAAAAAATTAGAAACTTGCTAGGACATGGACTTTAGCCTAGAATAAAATGTGCACAGGCCATAGTTTTGAAGTACATCATCTAATGGGAACAAACTTGTATTTCACTTCACTCTGTTGATGCAGGCTGAGGTCGTGATATATGATCCAGGCTTTTATATTGCAAAATCGTTTTTATAAGATGGAAACGAATAGTAGTATTTTGTGCATTTGGGCCACTTCATTCTTTCACATACATTGCGGAGTCCTAAGCACATGGAGTTTTACTAACCAAACCAAATTCAAGTCATAGGCAGGGGTGCCGTGCCATACCTCCATGTCGACATCGTCGTTACCCTTGGATGCTTCACCTGCCAAAATGAATAAACACATGTTGGTTGAATCTTAGTGTTGTAATTAGGTCAAGAATTTATTAGTATTAAATAACTAGATGTAGGTCCTAATCCGTGATCTCCAATTCCTAAATTACAAGTCCCATATAAGGATGAGTAAGTACATTTTCTAGGCACATTGTGAGTATTCAGCCATTGAAACTGAATCGGTATTTAGGATATGTAAGATTCTGCAAGTTTCATCATACGAAGGAAATAATACTTTTTCAAACATGGATTACCTCCAGTTAGTTCTGATGTCCACATTGCTAAGTTGTCCTTCAGAAGCTACATCATAAGTGTGCTATCCTTGTAAACTCCCTCACCAGAATTTATCTCAGTAAGAGCCTCATCAAATGCTTGTTTTGCCACTTAGCAAGCTCTGAAAAAGAGAGGTGACCATGAAACTTAGAGACTGAACTTGATTCTGTTAAAAACTAGTTACTTGTCAAGCAGCATACTGGGATGGTACCACATCTATCATGTGGGGCCAACATGCAGTTTCCAACATGAGGGGAAAAACTGACATAATATCAAATGGCTTTCTAAAGAGAGGCCAGAACCAACGAATCTATCATGTACCCAACTAGCATCCAGTGCATTCAAATGGTAACATGCATTTTTCAATAAACAATGCATTCGTGAGGTTTAATTGTGCAAATGGATAAATGTCTCGTGCATTCAAATGGCTTTCTACAAAATAACTTAACTTAGAAAGCATCTACAGCAGGTGAATGGTTTATTTGAAAATAGTCACCACTTGGCAAGAAAGCCCATTTTTCAAAACATGAAATATGATTGGATAGGAATATCTATGAATTTGAAACATCAATAAAAAAGGGAGAAACAAGGCATTGAAGATGAGTGACCTCTCATGGGAGTTCATTATCTCATAAAAGAAGACTGACAAATTGAGGGCAAGGCCAAGCCGGATTTGATGAGCAGGTGAGAGCTCACTGGAGGCGACAACCATGGCATGCTACAACAAATGTTTGTCATTTTAACAGGAAGGGATAGGCTTTACCAAAAGGCTCATCTGAGCCTACATACAACATTTGGAAGATTTAGCACCTGATAGGCCATAAGTGACTGATCAGAGGTAGCTTTCTTTTCAGTTCCAGTGCTAAATTCAGCCAAGTAACGGTAATAGTCACCTTTCCTGCAACAGTCTAGGAGTCAAATCTAAAAGAGGTAATGAAAATATTGTACGACAGTGGTATGATGTCAGCATGCATGTGTTATGGAGGAGACATTATCAGTTAAGTCATATTTCAAAAAGATTGCCAGGGTCACACATAGAGCACGTAAAAATTCCTAGTATAATGCTACAGCATCTAGTGTCAGATACACAAGGACTGATCAAGCACTTCAGAACTACTGAAACATTATTAAGGCACTGTTTGGAACCTCTAAAACTAATAGTTAGCTACTAAAAATTAGTTGTTGGGTTCCAAACACCATCAGTTAATACCGCAGCTAATTGTTAGCAACCTCAAGCTAACAATTAATTCATTAGCTAGCTCAACCCAGCTAATAATTTATTAGCTGGCTAACTATTAGCTCTAGAGGTTCCAAACAAGGCCTAACTTGACTAATGTTGATGTACCCAAAACATCCATGGACAAGATAATAAGATACCATGATAATCATGGTAATTATTTCCCAGAAATAAAGTAGGGCATCCAAAAATTCACTATACTTAACATATAATGGAAACCATTTTGTAAGACTGAAAACAGAGTGCCGTTACATGTAGTCAATTTCGTAACAAATAGGCTAAAAATGAAGGCTGATGTCACAAAATGTTAGTATATCATTAAATTAAAGATGCTTGACTCGCTCAAAAATTGGAAACATGAGATTGATCAACTATTTAAATTCATTTCGTTTTCATCCTTTTTGAACATCTTACCTCATAACACGCTATTACAAGAAAGATTTACATGTATTGATAAACTAAAGTAGCTTCAGCTAAATCCAATACTCGGAAATAATTAATTCCACTAGGAACGAAGTGGCTTGTTGTTTTCTTTATAAAAAAAGATAGTAAATCATCTAAATCTAGTACCATTATGAGAAGTGCCACATATTAAAACATATATATTTATTTTCCTATGTAATACCACATTTTAAAACAAAAAACAGGGATTCAAATGAATTAGGGCACAAATATATAAAGTCTGGTGAGCCATGGATATGACCTACGACCTACCAAACCATAACTAGACACCCCTTCCCCCAGCCGCCAAACATACACATCATTTTCTGGAGTGGTACCATGCTGATGGTCAATCATGAAAGCTTTGCAAATGATTTACCAGAAAACCTTTTGAGGAAATGAGCTCTTAGCTCTTCAAAAAAAAGATTTTGAGCTAAAAAATGTAATGTCTTGGCAAAAGCAATATCAATCTACCTGGAAAGTTAATGAGATATTGATAGAAAATAAACTCTGAACATAATCATTAAAAATAGGGCATCATCAGAAAAGGCAAAGGCAAATGAGAAACAGATTTGCTTAATCAAGGAACCTGTACATACATCTTATAAAAGAATACGATATTTTCACCCGTACTGGCCAAGGGAAGGCAATGAATAGCAATGACTGACAATACTTCATTGCAAACCTTCCTTAGTTCCCCTTCTACTTTCTTCTTATAGGCATCTATCATCACACCAGTCTGACGATCAGCTGCGACCTTTTGTTCATGTGAACAAATGATTCTCCATGATGCTCTCTTTGCTCCAATAGTGTTCTTGAAACCAACTGAGACAAATGCCTTTCTTCAGCACTCATATCCACGTCCATCCTAGCAAGATTCTTCATGAATTCCACCATATCTGACATAATAATCATGAATTGAGTTAAAAACTGAAGAATAACTTCGGTGAATACTGAAATATACGTCATGTTTCCATTTACTTCGAAAAGTTCTTAGTTTTGACAAAGAAAGAGGAAGATGACAGCTAAACTGATTGTTAGGAGGAAGGAGGTTCCTATAAACAGAAGACCAAGAGGAAGAAGAATGGAGAACTGCAGACCCATAACGGTGTCTGCACTTACAAGAACCTTATAGTACACCTGCAAGAATAATACAACAAAAACTTTCATGAA
The DNA here is from genome assembly GCA_029449295.1 of Zea luxurians. NCBI lineage: Eukaryota > Viridiplantae > Streptophyta > Magnoliopsida > Poales > Poaceae > Zea > Zea luxurians. The sequence goes on along the minus strand of JAOPSE010000022.1, from coordinate 40,932,903 downwards.
AGTAGTCGTATGTTTTTATGTCAAAATGTAGGAGTACCTATTAGTGCTCAGGTCAATATGTTGACCGACAAGCCCCAGGTTAAAGAAACCTAGAAAACATAATAATGAAATAATTTGCAGTATAAAGAAAAAAGCGATAGGCATCCAGTTGTGGCCAAATTGCTAAAAAAATGGGGTTCCAGAAGTTGGGAATAACAATTCGAAGGAGTCTAGAATTATGCCATTCCAGCATCAGCATAGTGGGTGCCACTAGATGAAACAACTCTAAACAGCATAAAAGATAACTTTATATATTGCTAAACTTCTTTTCGCACTAAACTAAAATCTAAAATGTGAACACAATTGTTGGGCTCCACAACTTGACTTATTCTATCTTCTCATTGCATCGCCCATGATAGTATGATACCAAGACCATTCCTTTTCTCACAGCAACATAAAAGGCAGTAGATAGGCAGCTCAAGGGCATTCGTAGAACTGGCCCCCACAAACCATCGGACACGAATAATTTCGTGAGCCCCTTCAGCAGACACAGATTATTTGCTTGTGCAATCATCAATCATTGATTATGGTTTTGTACAAATGAAAACTTAACATTGATGTCAAATCCATGGGCTCCTAAGAATCAAATGATAGCTTCAACTCACAATTTCCAAATAGTGAATTAGAAAGGAACCGTAGTAAAATCTTCAGTAGGAACTTGGCTAGATCTCAAGCCTGCTTTTTGTTAAAAATCCTCCCCAAACGAACACAAGTTTCTACTTGAAGAAAGCGATGCTTGGTTGGGTGTTATGACTCCACCATTTCGGGGAATCAACGACTGGACTGACAGTAGCTACGCCCCCTTATTGTCACCATCTCGGTAGCCCCAATTCGATCTTACTTCCTACAACACTCAGATCGGAGCTAAAACAAGAGCAGGAGAATCGAGGAATACGAGTACCTGCATGAGCGGTCGACGGGGCAGAGTCCATCCGTGGAGAAGCTAGTGCACTTGTCGAGCTTTAGCTCCTGCAACATGTGCCCCCTGGCACGGATGAGCCCGTACATGGCCGCGCGGGGCTTCCCCTTCACCGCGAGCCACTTGAGCCATGGGAACCGCGCGAGCAGGCGTGCCGGGGACACGGCGTAGCAGAAGGGCACCGTCACGTGCTTCCGCGAGAGCGCGTCGACGCGGTGCCACCGACGACACACCAGCGACGCGGCCTCCCGGTCGCGCGGGTCCTCAACAAAGCCCATCTCCAGTTGCAGCATCTCATCGGGAACCCAGCCGCTGTCACCGCCACCGATGCTCAAAGCGTGGGTCAGCCATCGCGGCTCCGGCGCCTCCCCACCCATCGATCCCGATCGGGCTGCGGGCGGATCAGGCTCAGCTGGCTTTCTACCGCGACAGCTCCACGCCGGCTCGCCGAGGATCTACTCCAGCGAGGGGCGGAGACATGGGATTCCCTTTGCTCCCACTCGCTGGCCTCCGCATTGATCCGCTCAAGGCCGTACTCGACGTTGGCCTCGAGGAGCCCCCCATGGACGAACACCGAGTCGCCCACTACAAGCACGGTAGGGAGGTCGGCCAGGAACCGGCACGAAATGGGCCCGTCGGGTCAGAGGGCGGCGAGGCGGGGCCGCATCCCGTCCCAGAGCTCCGGCTTGACGCCGGGGAAGGACCTGGGCACGCCGAGAAAGGGGTTCCTCGGCTGTGGGTCGAGGTGCTCGTCGCAGCGGCGCTTGATGGCGAGCACCGCGCGGTACCACCCTGCCCAGGCGCGCGGTGGGGCGGAGGGGCGGGCGCGAGGTGGCGGCGAGGCGCTGGCGGCGGGCTGGCGGCGAGGCAGGTAGCGGCGGTCGCGCGCGTGGTAGACAAGGGAAAAGAAGACAGACGGGCGGTGTGAGACCGTGAGAGAGATTTAGGTTTGTTAGGTTAAGTTCGATGGTGTCTACGTGGCCCACAAATTTAAGTTAAGAATGTGGGTACCCACGTTTCTAATACAATAAGTTCGACGGTTTTACCATGGACTCACGAATTTAATATAAGAACGTGTGTACCCACGTTCTTAAATTAACCCACGAACATAACTCAATTAAGAACGTCGGTACCCACGTTCTTAAATTCACCCACGAACATTTATTAGTTTCTTGTAGTGGACATCATGATGTAATCAGACTATTACCCTCTTTCATGTTATTATTTGAGCATTGTGTGATGATGTCTGGTTATATAACTGTTGTGTACGTGAATTGCTGATCCTAGCACGTACATGGTCCGCATTCGGTTTTCCTTCTAAAACCGGGTGTGACATAAAACTTGCTAGTGAACACTGGGTCGCGATCTGAAATAATGGCTGCAGGGAGTCCATGCAACTTGTACACATTGGCGATGAAAGAATGAGCCATTGTGGCAGTTGTATATGGATGCAGTAGAGGAATGAAGTGTCCGTATTTAGAGAACTTATCCACCACCACCAAAATACAATTGGATGATACAGACAGAGGAAGTCCATCGATAAAATCCATCGAAATTGTGTCCCAAGCTGTGTGGGGAACTAGTAAGGGCTGAAGTTTGCCCAAATAAGCTACTCGACCTGGTTTGGCTTGTAAACAAGTCTGACAATGGCCGACAAAGTTGTGGATGAAAGCCTTCATTCGGTGCCAAGCAAACAATTGTTTTAGTCAGCAATAGGTGACTGGCACGCCAGAATGACCATCCACTGGCGATGAGTGAAGAGCAGCGACCAATCGGTTTTGCAATAATGCATCATTGCCAACCTAGATCTGACCTTTGAAGCAAAGCAAGCCATCCTTCAAAACAAAATTAGGCATAGACGAGGGATCCACAGACAAATTGGACAGTAAGGACTAAGCATCAAGGTCTTGGGAATAACTGGACTTGATATTAGATAACCATTTGGGAGTGACTGTAGAGATGGCCGATAATTCAGGCCACACCTGTTGGGACAAGGCATCAGCTGCCCTATTATCAGAACCCTTATGATATACAATTTTATAATGGAGACCCAATAGCTTAGTGAACACCTTGCATTGCCATGGAGTATGTAGCCTTTGTTCATTGAGGTGAGCCTAACTCTGGTGATCAGTGAGAATAACAAACTCTCCCTGTTGAAGATACGAGCGCCATTGTTGTACTGCACAAAGCACTGCCATAAACTCCTTTTCATATGTGGATAAGCCTCTGCCCTTGGGACCTAGAGCTTTGATAAAGAAGGCTAAAGGATGGCCACGCTGCATCAACACAGCTCCAACCCCAGAGTCACTGTCATCAGTTTTGACAGTAAAGGGCACTATGAAATCAGGCAGGGCCAATACGGGCGTAGACGTTAGTGCTTTTTTCAGTGTCTGAAATGCCAGCGACTGGTCGGATGTCCACACAAAGAGTACACCTATCTTCAACAAGGCATGAAGGGGCTAACATATGATTCCAAAGTGACGAATAAATTTCCGGTAATACCTAGTCAATCCTAAAAAATTGCGCAATTCCTTGATGGAAGAAGGAATGGGCCAATTAGCAATGGCTTGAATTTTAGAAGGGTCGGTAGCCACACCTTGACTACTAACCACGTGGCCAAGGTAAGCCACCTGAGACTGGGCGAATGAGCATTTGGAAATACTGACTTTCCACTGATCTCTGTTTAGCAACTCAAACACTTGTTGCAGATGTGATAAGTGATCATCCCACATGGTGCTGTGCACTAGTATGTCGTCAAAGAAAACTAGCACGCACTTCCTCAGCAGCGGAGCCAAAGTGTGGTTCATAGCTTTTTGAAATGTGTCGGGTGCCGGAGTGAGACCAAATGCCATGACGCGAAACTCATAATGGCCCATATGGGTCTGAAATGCTGTTTTATACTGAAAGGGAAATGGACTTAACCATTTCCTATAATCGATTTTGGTGTTTGACGTCCATCACAAACTATGTGGACTAACTAGTTTTGCCTAGTCATCATCTATCTCAGGTGCATAAACTTCAACATAAACCAAGGAAGAAGTTAAGTTGGGGATCAACAAAGTTTGGAGCAAAGACTAGGAATGGTGCTTCCAGTGGCGCACCGGACAGTGTCCGGTGCCCAGGCCAAGCACCAAGCGAACCGCTCACTCTCGGGTTTTCCAAGGGGACGCTCCGCTATAATTCACCGGACTATCCGGTGTGCATCGGATAGTGTCCGGTGAGCTAACAGAGCAACGGTAACCTGCGCCAATAGTCAACTGCAAAAGTGAACAATGCACAGTCAGAAGTCAGAGCAGAGAAGTCAGAACACACCGGACATGTCCAGTGTGCCACCGGACTTTCCGATGTAGCTAGAAGACAAAGGACTTCAACGGTCAACCGCTGACGTGGCACGCACCGGACAATGAACAGTGCCCTGTCCGGTGCACCACCGGACTTTCTGGTGCGCCATCGACAACAACGGCTAGAATAGTGGTTGGGGCTATAAATACCCTCCAACCACCTCCATTCAAGCCATCCAAGTTTTCTGAACTTCACATTCAATGCAAGAGCAAAAGACTACACTCCAAGACACATTCAATAGATCAAATCCTCTCCAAGCCTCCAAATCAACTCAATTGCCTAGTGACTTGAGAGAAAGTGTTTTGTGTTCTTTTATTGCTCTTGTTGCTTGGATTACTCTCTCCTTCCCATTCTTATTCTTCTAAGTGCTTTGTAAAGCTAGCAAGAGATACCTAAGTGTGTGGTGATCCTTGCAGGGTCTTAGTGTGTAAAGCCCAAAATTTGTATAAGGTAAATAATAATAATAATAATAATAATAAAGACATGATTTATATAAAAGCATTTTGGGAATTATTTGATTTTCTTTTCTTTGTGCATACTCAATTAAGGGAATTAAAGTAGACACATAGTAAATAAATAAATATAGAAATATGCATCTCATGCTGAGGTTCTGGTATTTGTGCATTTGTCTTTAAATTCACGAGACAAGTTTAAGTTTGAAAATTTAGAATTTAGAAATAAAAGAGAAAAGAGAAGAAAAAGAAAAGAATACACATTCTAAGATAACAATAATAAATAATATTATTTCAGACAATAGAAGTATAATTCATGTAGACTTTTGTTTGATATATGAAATCTGGAGTTCAGAACAAGAATTTGAATTTAGCTTGAATGTATTGATGTGCATCAAAAATTATTTGCATAAATAAATAGGATGATAACAAATTATAATATATATATATATACATATATTGCATGCTGGACCTTTATTTGTGGTGCATCCAAATTTTATTTTTGAACCTTGAATCAAATTTGAATTTGAAGCAAATTTGGAGAATAGAAATTAGAAAAATAACAGAAAACAAAGAATAACCTGTATCTAGGCCGACTTCCCCAAACCTAGCCCAATCGATCACACCCTCTCCAACCTCTCAATCGTGCGTGCCTGCGAATGCTCTATCACTGCAATGTGGAGCCTTCGTGTCGAGGTTTTCTTCTCCCCTGGTAACTGTTTGATGAATATTTATTTAGTTACTAGGTGGGTGCCCGTGCATTGCAACGAGAACATATAATAACATAATAACTTATATATAAAATGTGTCTTATATTGTTATAAAAAAATATTTCATAATCCATTTGTAATCCTGGTCATACATAAATTTTGTTATTTTAATTTAGTTGTTTCACTACTACATTGCAACCATCAGTATCATGCAGACATCGATATATGCCACGATTTGTATGGTCTCATCATTGAAGAGCACGTGCCACACCTGCTGGTACAAGTTCCCTCGTATATTGTCAGTCATCAGGTATACACCAGCATACACGCTTGCTTAAACAAAAAGGCAAGTGTATGTGTCTGCGAAGAGAACTAAAGGCAGGTCGGCGCAAAAGCTACCCTAACGATGGCAAGTGGTCATTTCTGTCGGTCCTCCTTTGCGTCACCTCTGGCACCAAGATGACGCCACATACCTTGATATAGTAGTCGTCGAACGCGCACAACATGGCGAGTACCGATGACTCTTGGCTGGGCTACCAAACGAAGTGCACCCTAGGCTCATCAGCGAGGTAGTACACCTAGTCATTGCACCACCGGATATGCTACTCCTCTACATACATCTTGTTCGAGGACACTCACACAACGTCAGCAACGACCATTGTCCCAGCGCACAAGAATTCATGGCCGGCCAGTAGCGATTTACGTGGCAGGTTGAGCTTTAGATGGATGATGAGCTAGACGGCGTGACAGCACCGTCGTCGGATGTGGTGACTAGAACAACCCGAGAGTCGCCAGCGTTGGGGACGACCATAAGGTCCCCCTGTTTGAAGATGGACAGCGCGGTGCAGCCGCTCTGGACCACGTCCAAGCGGCGGCTGCGCCGGAGCTTGCCGAACACAGCGGCACATGCGGACACATAGGACAGCTTCCAGAGGTCGAACTGGCAGTCACCAAGCTTCTTCTCGTTATCGATGAGCAACGCCAACGCGAGCGCCTCCTACCAGTGGTGTTTGTTCGGGGTTTCCAAGTAAGAAACATGGATTCATCTTTGGCGTTGATTTATGTAAATGACTTACAATTCAGATCCATGGGAAAAATATTACGGAGAATAAATGTCACAAATATAAAAAAGGAATTTAAGTTGAAAATATTATAAAAACAAAAGAAATTGCATGCAAGGCTCTTCTTTAAATAATACTGCCTCCGTCTAAAAATATAATTCAGTAATCTCGTTGATAATTATCTACTACTACACATTGTGCAAGGGTAGCAGGTGGGATTTAGGAGAGATGTAGTAGATATTTTTACTGAACAAATATTGACATAAATATACATGTGGTGTAGTGGTAGCTACGAGCACATTTGCTTGAGGGGTCGCGGGTTTGAATCCCATTGGGCCACATTTCTGTTTTTTTAATTTAATTTTAGCTAGGCGTGGGATGCAGGTGGGAATGGGAATGAGCTTTGTGGGAGGGGGAATGAGCGGGGAGGGCGGAATGAGAATGATAGAACACGAAATGGCAGCCGGGAATGGGATTGGGAATGAGCTTTGCGGAGAGGGGAATGAGAAAGACAGAATACAGAATGACAGCTGGGAATGGAAATGGGCTTTGCGGGGAGGGCGGAATGGGAATGACAGAACACGGAATGACAACCTACCCCTTACCGCCTTAATAAGTAGTAGAGATTTAAGGCTCTATGCAAATATTATTTTTATTTTAGATAAATCAACGTGGATCATGGGAGGCTACGGTCCTAATTCGTCGTGCACATAGGTATCTGTTGTGGCCACCATATGCTATTATCGCGCACGTAGTTAGCTTCATACGCGCATGAAAATGTAGAACTCCTTGTCATATCCCGTATGCACATGTAGCCAGGTACTCGCAACATGCAGCCATTATCCCAGTCAATGATTGTCATGCATGGATGGGAAAAAAGATTATGGACATGTTTGGCATAGCTTATTTTCAGCTTATTCACAAATTTAAGCAGAAGTTCTGTCAAACAGACAGCTTCTGTATCAGCTTATCAGTTCAGCAACTTCTCAAAATAAACTAAAAGCAGCCAATAAGCAGAAGCTACTTTTTACCAGCTTATCAGATAAGCTGCTTTTTCAACAAGCAGCAGTTGTGCCAAACAGGACCTATATCAAAGTCATTACGTGACCATAGTTTCCTTCACCCTAGCTTAGGATCTATGCACGTATGTAACGGCCAGGCCCACCATGCAATCAAACTGGGCTGGCCCTATCTCTTTTACGTGCGCGTGTAGTTCGCTATTCTTGCAAATACGGATGAGAAGTTGGAGGGCGCGAATACGTGAGCCCGCCCTAGGGAGAAAGCAAGCAACCAGCTATAGTTGGCCAAATGGCACTAACACGGTGGGCCGGCCCGGGCACGGCACTAAAAAGCACGGCACTGGCACGACACGACACGTTCCTTTTAGTGCCAGTGCCGGGCACAGCCCGTATATAGTGCCGTGCCTGGGCAACCAATTGAGCCCGTAGGGTCGGCCTAGGCATGGCACGGCTAACTGGGCCGGCACGGCCTCGGCACGGCCCACTGCGAGTCGCGTGTAAACCACTAAACCCGCCCCAGGCCCCCAGCCGCGGCCGCGGGCGTCACTCCTCACTCGCTCTCGCTCTCGCTCAAACCCTAACTCGCTCTCGCTCACTGCCTCACTCGCTCTCTCTCAGCCACGGGCGATTCGGCGGCGACCGGCGAGCTCTCCTCTCCCTCGTTCCCTCCGCCTCCGCTAAGCGCTCCGGTCTCCATCTCTGCCTCCGGTCTGCGGTCTCCGGCTCTCCGCCTCGGCGCCTCCGCTCGGATCGATCGTCGCTCGTCGGAGATCCTCTCCGGCTCTCCCCTGCTCGGATCTGCGCATTTGTGAACCGGGTAACTCAGATCCATAATCCCCGCTCAGATCTCCTGTCTTCTTCTCCCCCTCCAGTCTGATCTGCGGAGATCCCGGTGCTCCGGCTTATTAGGGTTTACACGCGCATTTGTGAACCGATGCGATCTGCGCTTCTACGGAGATCCCGGTGCTCCGTTCTCCCTCATCTCTCTCCTCTCTCATGTCTTCTTCTCCCCCTCCGGCCTCCGGTGTGATCTGCGCTTCTGCGGAGATCCCGGTGCTCCGGCTTACTCCGTTGAGGAATCGGGACTCCGGGGTCCGGTACGGCGGCACTGGCACTGGCACTGGTACTCTCCTCTCTCCTAGCTCCGGTCTCCCTCTCCTCTCTCCTGGCTCTGGTCTCCCTCTCCTATCTTATTCTCCCCCTCCGGTACTTTCCGGCAGACCGGCACTGGCACACAGATCCGGTCTCCCTCTCCCCCTCCGGCCTCCGGTGTGATCTGGCTTACTGCATTGAGGAACCGGGACTCCTCTCTCCTATCTTCTAGCTACGGTGCTCTGGTCTCCCTCTCGGCCTCTCCTCTCTCCTAGCTCCTGTCTGGCTGTCTCCCTCTCCTCTCTCCTAGCTTCGGTCTCCCTCTCCTTACCGGCCCCTGACACCTAGCTCCAGTCTCCCTCTCCTCTCTCCTAGCTCTGGTGCTCCGGATTCAAATCCGTGGAGGAACCGGTTGGCCGGACCGGTCGTCCCCTCCTCTCTCCTAGCTCTGGTGCTCCGGCTTACTCCGTTGAGGAACCGGGACTCCGAGTCCGAGGTGGGTCGATGGCCGTCTCCGACGATGAAACTGTTGAGATCGACTGCAACGAGGAGCGACAGTTGTGCGGGTTGGCCAGAGATGACGATGAGGATGACCTCCAGGAGGATGCTGCAGCGCTCTTTGGCCATAGCAGTGAGCATCCTGTCCATGTCGGTGATGAACAACAAGTCGGTGGTCAGGATAACGAAGGTGAAGGGGACAAACACAGTGCCAAGCGATGTCGTCCTTCTACTTCTGCAGTGTGGTTAGATTTCGAGAAACTTTTCAAAATCGTGAACGGTAAGAAGGTTAGGTTTGCAGCTAAGTGCATACATTGCTCTAAGCAATATTCTGCTCTCTCTAGTGGTGGCACTGGCCACTTGACCCGACATAGAGATAGATGTCCTAGGAGACGTGAGAAAACCCGCATGTCTCAGTCTCAGATATCTTTTAATCCTGATGGTAGTATGCGTAACTGGGAGTACTGTCCTATGGTTGCACGTAATGAATTGGTTCGATTGCTTGCTAGGCTAGAAATTCCTATTAGTTTGGGTGAAAATGCTGCATTTGAACACTACATTAGAACTGCTCATAATCCTAAATTTGTGCCTGTCTCTAGGCAAACCACCACCAGAGACATGGTTAAATACTTCACTGACAAAAAGGCTAAGCTTGTTGAGACTCTTTCTTCTTCTGATGTTAATTGTGTGTGTTTGACCTCTGACATTTGGTCTGGTAATGCCAAAGAGGACTACCTTAGTGTTGTTGCCCATTACATAAACCCTGATTGGCAACTAGAGAAAAGGGTGCTTGCTTTAGTGCTTATTGATGTGTCACACAATGGACAAAACATTGCTGATCGTGTTGCTGGTGTGCTTGCTGATTATGGCTTGACTAATAAGGTGTTTGCTTTTACCCTAGACAATGCATCATCTAATGCTGCTGCCATGAGGTTGCTTAGACCTATAATGTCACCATATCTTGGTATTGATAATGGGGCAGATTCTGAAATGTTCTTGCATCAGCGTTGTGCATGTCATATAATCAATTTGATAGTTAAAGAGGCCCTAGATTCTCTTAAGAACTTGATTGAAACATTTAGAACTGCAATATCTTTTTTAAACTCCTCTAATCAGAGAATTGTTGCATATAAAAGTTATTGCATTGCTACTAATATTAGGCCTAGAAAATTCCAGTTGGACATGGAGGTTAGGTGGAACTCTACATATCTGATGCTTAAGCATTTGTTTCCTCATAGGATACCTTTCACTACTTTCATTCATGCAAACTATCCTAGGGCTGAAGGTGATCAATTTATTTTAACTGATGAACATTGGGTTATTGCAGATAAAGTACTTAAATTTCTTGAGCTATTTTATGATTCTACAATTGCATTGTCTGGTGTTTATTATCCTACATCTCCACTTATGCTTCATTTTCTTGTTAAGATTGCTATACAACTAAAGAACTATGCTAATGACACTCACATCAGAGGTGTCATTCAACCTATGGTAGATAAATATAATAAATATTGAAGGAACATCCCTTTACTTTACTCTTTTGCATTCATCTTGGACCCTAGAGCTAAAATGAAAGGTTTTAGTAGAGTGCTTAGAAGATTAATGAACCTAACAAGTACAAATTATGCTGTTTATCAGGTTACCACTAGAGCTAAGCTTACTGATGTTTATAATAAATATGAAGAGAAATATGGATCTGTTAGATTAAATAGGGTTGTCCCTCCTAACTTGTCTGGTAAGAAACGGTCTGCTTGGGATGAAATTTATGATGATGCTGATGATGTGGGTACTTCTGTTGGTATGCATTCTTTTGCTTCTACTCTAAACATTGCTAGAGATACCTCTGCAACTGCTCTACTGCATGCTGCAAGCTCTTCAGCTTCTACTGCTTCTGAACTCATTTCTTACTTAGATTGTGACACTGTCAACCAGTTAACTGATGATTTCAACATCTTGCACTGGTGGCATCAGCACAAACTCACTTATCCAGTACTGTCAATTATGGCTAAAGATATTTTAACTGTTCCTGTGTCTACCATCTCTTCAGAATTCACTTTTAGTTTAACTGGCAGGATCATCGACGAGCGGAGGAGGAGATTGAAGTCTGATGTGGTTGAGATGTTGACATGCATTAAAGATTGGGAGGATGCTGAAGCAAGGATGCAACACATGGTGGATGATAAAGAGCTTGAAGAAACATTTGAAAATCTTTATCTTGATTAGTCTCTAGTATCTTACTCTCTTAGTCTCTTTGTGACCATTTCTGTAATGGGACTGTAATATTATGCACCTGGACTGGACTTTGTTGTAAGGACAATAAACTTTTTAATGAGCTGGGCTGTACTCTTTTTTCCTGTCTAGGGTTTCTCACAAGGGTGAGTTTTACCTAGACAGGTTTTTAACGAGGCAGCCATTGCACTACAGCTCATAAAATTGTTGTTTGATTAGTCTCTTACTCTCTTTGTGACCATTTTTATGTTGTTTGAAATTATCTTATATCTGTTTGATTGCTAGAAGTCATAATAAATTTATCTGTTATTCACTTATTCTGTTTGAGTGTTTGAATGCTCCTGCTGGGATTTTTATGCATAGTGCCCGTGCTGGCACTAGCACTGGCGTGCCGGCGTGCCTGTTGGCACGACACGGCACGGCTAAGCACTGATAGTGTCGTGCCTGGGCCAAGGGCCCAGCACGCTGGCACTAACAGGCACGGCACAGATCTTCTACCGTGCCTAGCCGTGTCGTGCCCTGTCGTGCCGTGCCTGGTCGTGCTAGTGCCAGTGCCGTGCCGTGCGGCCCGGTTGGCCATCTATACAACCAGCCGCCAAAATCCCACACGTCGCACATGTGCGGTGATACCGGCCATGTGGGCCCACACCTCAGCCTCCCGATCGCCTACTTGGGTGCTGCGCTCTTGTGCATGCTGCGTTGACTGCTTTGATAAACATGCGCGTGACACAGGCAAGTGGCCCCGCCTGTGAGCTCCTCTTTCTCCTTTTGCGAACAAACCGTGCTGCTCGTTGGGCCGTTTCAACGATCCCCGAATGCGACGCTGGCCAAATCCAATCGAACGCTTGGTAGTTGCCTTCGCCGATGTATAAATTTGGACCCCTCCCCTGCTCCTCCGACGATCCGATCCAAAATATTGGTCATTGGGCGTGGCATTGGGCGATACGGCTTCGGCGCTGCGAGTGGAGGGCAGACGTTTAGCCACCGTCGGCCTGCACATTCGTTAGCGATGATGCCTCGGTAGGAGTTCCAGATGTGGCGACAAACTACGTGGGAGATGTGCGGGACCATTGCCGAGTGAAGGACTGCGTGGGAGACCAAGAATTTGTGGTCGGGTTTGGGCACCACCACTGTCTGCTGCTCGCTGTGGCTAATACATTGGCGCTCATAGAACCATGGTGAGCAACCTCTCCACTGCATCGCATTGCTACCCTCTGTGTATTATTGCCTTCGATTGGGGATTCGAACACAGGAGCCAAGTTTAGGGGAGCACCGGCCATGGCTCTGCCGTGTTGGCTCTGTGCCGTCGTGCCGGTGGGCGTCCTTGTGAGGATGACGGTGGATGGGCCGTTGGATTGGTTTTGGGCAGAGAAGATTAGATCGCGACAATTTAGAATAGTGGTTGTGGATCCGTTCAGCAACGACCGTGATTCGGTCGTCATACCGATTCATCTGTAGACGATGCTGGCCCTCGATTGCCAGATCTGCGCTTAAGATTAGATTCCCGTTTCATAAAATCTCGATCGTTCAATTGAAATCCGGTGGCCTGTGGTGGGTACCGATTCATAATAGTCTAGATCTAATATGGGCCATCGGGATAGGAATCAGCGGCCGGATCGGTCTGATACCCCTTCGCAGCAACCATTTTTCTAAAGAGCCCTCCGAGAAATAGCTAATTAACCCACCGTCCACCACAGTTTAACTCTGAGTCTTGGACGTTTTACGCAGCCGCCCCTGCACTTCCCTAATTTTGGTGCGCAGTCCAGAGAACAATGAAAATGGATAATTAATTACAGAAATCGATTCTTAGTACATAAATAAATCCAGAAACTCAATAAATTCATAAAAAATTCATATTAAATCCTTTTAAGTCCATTCCAGTTCCTATAATTTTGTATTAATATTGTCTATTACTTGGTAACACTATTTTAGCATGAAACCCATACTAAGATTGATTACTCAATTAATTTTGTATCAAGCACATACGAACTTCGGAAATTCATAACTTCTTCGTTTTAATTCCGATTTGATCCGTTTCAGTTGTGTTAGATTCGTATAAATATTTACTACACAGTAACAATGTTAATTATACTATATCACATACTTTTATTGTTAGATATTTATTTATCCTATGTCTACTTAGATTAACTCTCCTAATTAAAGCTAACTTGTCCATGATTATAATTTGATCGAAATATGATCTCTAGTCAAGTTATGATTAAAATTAAAGTTGAGTTAATTACTTATAGAATATCCTCTCATATGATGTATACTAACCATATGGTAATATAGTTTAATATTTAAATCAATTATATTTTTTATAAATCCTAACTTTATAACTATGACACCGATTTTAGTAGTTCTCAAATCCACGATCTCGTAGCAACGCGTAGATCATTATTATACTATTTGTTCTTATGTTTGGTGTGATGTTAATTTTGTCTATACTATGTCTATTTGTATTGCTACCACTAGCAGTGAGATCACGAGGATCTGAAGAATCATCCTAGTACCTGGAATCTCAAGTGCCAGGCAAGTTGTGCCCTTGATCACTTCTTTTACCCAGTCATGTTCTTATTAATCATAATGATCTGCATAGGTTAATTTTGATGGGACCCAATAGGTTACCCTAGATTTTGACTATCTTTATACCTTGTTTCACCACTGGTTTTACTACTAATTTTTTGGGTAGTACATGCTATTGCTTTATGTGGCTTTGGGTATAGAGATATTCGTCACTCATTGTTATATTTTTATTATATGTTTATTATTTACTGTTCATGATAAGATCATTATGTTAATGGGAACATGGAGAACCACCCGGGAAAACAGTGCTACCACAAGAGTTTAATGGGATGCCCTTGGCTGATTAACTAGGAAAGCTAGTGGATGACTACCTTACCCGAAAGGGGCAAGGGCAGTAGGGGAGTGGTCAGTGTAGGGAGGTCCTTGGGTTGATTTTGCTGTGATGGCGGTCAGGCGAGGGATCGCTGCATTGGAGCTTCCTATAAACTGTAGCGGGTTTTCTAAAGCTAGTGGAACTTTGTAAAGGCCTCGTAGTGTTACCCTGTCTCGCTTCCATGGTAGAGGTGTATGGGATTCATGACCACTTGGCAGATGGGTAACATGACTTGTGGGTAAAGATGCGCAACCTCTACAGAGTGTAAAACTGGTATACTAGCCGTGCTCACGGTCATGAGCGGCTCGGACACTCACATGATTAATTTATGGAACCTAAACTCAATTTGTCATTTCATTGCATTGGGATTATTTTGTTATTACTTTTACTTATTTATTATGGTTTGGTATTTACTTACACTTAGTAACTGCTAATAAAACTTTGACCAACTTATAAAAGCAATGCTTAGCTTCAACCTTTATTTTGTTGATCAGCCTTACACTTCACATGAACTCCCACCTTTGGTGAGTTCATGCCACATTATTCCCCACAACTTGTTGAGCGATGAACATGTGAGAGCTCACCCTTGCTGTCTCACACCCCCCCACAGGTCAAGGACAGGTACCACAGGATGGAGCGCATGGTGGATGATGCGCTGTGTTCGTGAGAGGTCTAGGTCGCCGTCTCCCAGTTGACTTTCTGGCGCCAAGGATGGATTTTCGATCTTGTTATATTTATCTTTTATTTTTGTAAGTCTTCCGCTATGTAATAAGTACTCGGATTATTGTGACATTTATCTCTATACACTATGTTATTATATATGTTGTCTTCTTTGGCGCATATATGAGATGCACCCGACTTTTGTTCCTTAAAGCCCGGGGTGTGACATAGTGACCCAAGTGATCAAGGAGAAGGCTCGGCCGGTCTGTGTGACCGATTGAGAGAGGAAAAGGGTTGAAATAGACCCGGCCTTTGTGGCCTCCTCAACGGGGACTAGGTTCTTTGGAATCGAACCTCGGTAAACAAATCACCGTGTTCACTTGCATTGATCTTCACTTGATTTGTTTCCCCTCATTCCTCTCTCTAAGTTCCCTTGCCCATATTGATTTGAGTTTGCTCCCAAAAGTTATCTCAATTGATTGAGCAACTCTTGGCAAGGCGAACTATCTTCCGTTCACCGATTTAATTCTAACGCTAACCCCGGCCTTAGTGTGTGCTTAAAGTTTTTAAATTTTAGGTTTCGCCTATTCACCCCCCTCTAGGCAACTTTCAATTAGTATCAAAGCTAGTGCTTTATTAAGAGTCTAACAACTCGAAGTGATGTATGGAGATCACACTAAGAGGGAGATAGTCACCGGCGACAAGGCCGAAGGCTTGGGAAGGACTCCGTTAAGGGAGTCCGGCAACAAATACAAGGAGGAATTCGCTTCCTCTATCAAGTCACATAGGAAGGGTGACAAGAAGAAAAAGAAAATGAAGAAGGTGGGTCTACTACGAGATCGACTCTTCATCACCTTCCACATCCGGCGCCGAGTCTACAACTTCAAAGCGCCACGAGCGTAAGAAGTATAGTAAGATGCCTCTTCTCTATCCTCGCATTCCTAAATGAGCTCCTCTACTTTTGGTACCCCTAGGTAAACCACCATATTTTGATGTTGAAGATTATTGCATGTGGAGTGATAAAATGAGGCACCATCTAACCTCACTCCATGAATGCATTTGGGATATTGTTGAGTTTGGAGCGTAGGCACCACAGGTGGGCGACGAGGACTACGACTCGGATGAGGCCGCCCAAATTAGGCATTTTAATTCCCAAGCAACTTCTATACTCCTTGCCTCCTTGTGTCGAGAGGAGTATAATAAGGTGCAAGGTTTGAAAAATGCCAAAGAAATTTGGGACGTCCTTAAAACGGCGCACGAAGGGGACGAGGTGACCAAGATCACCAAGCGCGAGATGATCGAGGGAGAGCTCGGTCGATTCGTCCTCAACAAAGGAGAGGAGCCGTAAACAATGTACAACTGGCTCAAGACGATGGTCAACCAAGTGCGCAACCTCGGGAGCACCAAGTGGGATGACCATGAGATGGTCAAGGTTATTCTTAGATCTCTTGTTTTTTGTAATCCCACTCAAGTGCAACTAATCCGTGTAGACCCTAGATATAAACAGATGTCTCTCAAGGAAGTGATCGGCAAGTTTGTGAGCTTTGAACTTATGATCAAAGACTCCAAACATATTGTCAACTTGGAGCAAGGCGCCACCTCCACACCCGAGGTGCAACCCATTGCATTCAAAGCAACAGAAGAAAGGAAGGAAGAGTCTACACCAAGTAGACTACCAATCGACGCCTCCAAGCTCGACAATGAGGAGATGACTCTTATCATGAAGAGCTTTCGACAAATCCTCAAGCAAAGGAAGGGGAAGGACTACAAACCCCGTTCTAAGAGGGGGTGCTACAGGTGTGGTAAGTCCGGTCATTTTATCGTGAAATGTCCATATACGAGTGATAGTGACACGGACGACGACAAGAGAGGGAAGAAAAAGATGGAGAAGAAAAGATACTACAAGAAGAAGGGTGGCGAGGCGCATATGGGGCGGGAATGGGACTTTGACGAGAGCACCACCGACTCCTCCGACGAGGACGCCGCCAACATCACCATCATCAAAGGCCCCCTCTTCCCCAACGTTGGCCACAAATGCCTACTGGCTAAGGACGACAAAAAGAAGAAGGTACATTCTAGAGATACCCTAAAATATACTACATCCGATGATGAGGGTAGCTCTAGTGATAATGAAGATGATTTAACTTCTCTTTTTGCTAACCTAACTAAGGATCAAAAGAAAAAGATAAATGAATTGATAGAATCCATTAACGAGAATGATGATCTCTTAGAATGCCAAGAGGACTTGCTTGTTAAGGAAAATAAAAAATTTGTTAAGTTGAAAAATGCTTATGCTCTAGAAATAGAAAAATGTGAGAACTTATGTAAATAGCTTAACATTTGCAATGATTCAATTTCCTGTCTTTGAAATGAGAATGCTAGTTTAACTACTAAGATAGAAGATTTGAATGCTTGCAATGTTTCTACATCTACTGTTGAGCATGTTACTATTTGTACTAGATGTAGAGATATTAATGTTGAGGCTATGAATGATCACATTGCTATGATTAAAGAACAAAATGATCACATAGCCAAATTAAACACTAAAATTGACGAGCATAAGTTAGAAAATGAAAAATATAAATTTGCTTGAAGCATGCTTTATAATGGAAGACGCCCTGGCATTAAGGATGGTATTGGTTTCCAACAAGGGAGCCAAAGCAACACCAAACTTAATGTCTCCAAGAACAAATTGTCTAATTTTGTTAAGGGTAAGGCTCCCATGGTTCAGGATAGAGAGGGTTACATTTTATATCCTGAAAACTATCTTGAGCATAAGATTAGGAGAATTCATGCTAGAAAACCTCATAATGTTTCTCATCATGCATTTATGTATAATAATGAGGCTTCTAGCTCTAGGCATTCAACTCATATCAAAATGCCTAAAAAGAAAATTGCAAATGCATCAAATGAGCATAATATTTCATTTAAGACTTTTGATGCATCTTATGTATTAACTAAAAAATCAGGCAAAGTAGTTGTCAAATATGTTGGCGGCAAAAACAAGAATCCCAAGACTTGTGTTTGGGTACCCAAGGTGCTTGTTTCTAATATTAAAGGACCCAAGACCGTTTGGGTACCTAAGAACAAGGCCTAAACTTGTTTTGTAAATTTATGCATTCGGTGAATCAAGTTGGATAATCGATACCAGGTGCACAAACCACATGACAGGGGAGAAAAGGATATTCTCCTCATATGAGAAAAATGAAGATCCCCAAAGAGCTATTACATTCGGGGATGGAAATCAAGGTTTGGTCAAAGGTTTGGGTAAAATTGCTATATCCCCTAACCATTCCGTTTCTAATGTTTTTCTTGTAGATTCCTTATACTACAATTTGCTTTCTGTTTCTCAGTTATGCAAAATGGCTACAACTGTCTCTTTACTGATGTTGGTGTTACTGTCTTTAGAAGAAGTGATGATTCAATAGCATTTAAGGGAGTGTTAGATGGTTATCTATATTTAGTTGATTTTAATGATAACAATGTTGAACTAGACACTTGCTTAATTGCTAAGACTAATATGGGATGGCTCTGGCATCGCCGACTTGCCCATGTTGGAATGAAGAATCTTCACAAGCTTCTAAAGGGAGAACACATTTTACGACTAACAAATGTTCATTTTGAGAAAGACAGGATTTGTAGCGCATGTCAAGTAGGGAAGCAAGTTGGAGTCCATCATCCACACAACATCATGACGACCGACAGGCCACTTGAGCTACTCCACATGGATCTATTCGGCCCGATCGCTTATATAAGCATCGACGGGAGTAAGTACTGTCTTGTTATTGTGGATGATTATTCTCGCTTCACTTGGGTATTCTTTTTGCAGGAAAAATCTCAAAACCAATAAACCTTAAGGAAATCCTTAAGATGAGCTCAAAATGAGTTCGGATTAAGAATCAAAAAGATTAGAAGCGACAATGGAATAGAGTTCAAGAATTCACAAATAGAAGGATTTCTTGAGTAAGAGGGCATCAAGCATGAGTTTTCTTCTCCCTACACACCTTAACAAAATGGTGTAGTGGAGAGGAAGAATAGAACTCTATTAGACATGGCAAGGACCATGCTTAATGAGTAGAAGACACCGGATCGGTTTTGGGTGGAGGCGATTAACACCGCATGCTACTCCATCAACCGACTCTACCTTCACTGAATCCTCAAGAAAACATCGTATGAACTCCTAACTGGTAAAAAGCCTAATTTTTCTTACTTTAGAGTCTTCGAGAGCAAATGCTTTATTCTTATTAAAAGAGGTAGAAATTCTAAATTTGCTCCTAAAGCAGTAGAAGATTTTTTACTTGGTTATGACTCAAACACAAGGGCATATAGAGTCTTCAACAAGTCCACTGGATTAGTTGAAGTTTCTTGTGACATTGTGTTTGATGAGACTAATGGCTCCCAAGTGGTGCAACTTGATCTTGATGAATTAGATGATGAAGAGGCTCCGTGCGTCGCGCTAAGGAACATGTCCATTGGGGATGTGTGTCTAAAGGAATCCGAAGAGCCTCCGCAAGCACAAGATCAACCATCATCTTCAAAACAAGCATCTCCACCTACTCAAGAAGAGGACATGGCTCAATATGATGAGCCACCTCAAGAGGAGGACATTGACCAAGGGGGAGATGAAGATGATCAAGACAAGGAAGATGATCAAGAGATTCAGGATCAAAGACCACCACACTCAAGAGTCCACCAAGCAATTCAAAGAGATCACCCCGTCAACTCCATACTTGGTGACATTCACAAGGGGGTAACCACTAGATCTCGAGTTGCTCATTTCTGTGAACGTTACTCTTTTGTGTCTTCTATTGAGCCATACGGGATAGAGGATGCACTAAGAGATCCGGATTGGGTGGTGGCAATGCAAGAGGAGCTCAACAATTTCATGAGCTATGGCATTTGGTTCCACATCCTAATCAGAATGTTGTATGTACCAAGTGGGTATTCCGCAACAAGCAAGATGAGCATGGTGTGGTGACTAGGAACAAAACCTGACTTGTTGCCAAAGGTTATTCACAAGTTGAAGGTTTGGATTTCGATGAAACCTATGCACCCGTAGCAAGGCTTGAGTCAATTTGTATATTACTTGCCTATGCTACTCACCATGGCTTTAGGCTATATCAAATGGACGTGAAGAGTGCTTTCCTCAATGGCCCTATTGTTGGGGACTTGTTCTCAAATGCTATGAATTAAGAACAAGGCAACATAAAAAGGTTAATGGTTAATGCCCTTCGTCCTTCAAAGCATTATCTCCCTTAGGATATAATGATCTTCAGACGAAGGCCATGAAGGACGTACCTTCATCATCATAGTATATATTAATGAAAGAAGAAACATATGAGACATGAGAAATAACATAAATAATTATATGACATCATTAATACCTCTTAATTATATCATCATGAATGAACATAAACAATATTGAATTACATTTATACCTTCGGCTTGACAGAAGGCAAAAAATCCAAGCGTGACGCACGAGCGAATACCAGTCAGTGTGAATAGTACGGGGTACTGTTTATCTATTTATATGCACGGGACGCAGCCTGCGAGAAATTACATTCATACCCTTTACACTTGGTTACAATCATAACATAGGTTGTCATGGGCTAATTGGTCATTCCATCTTTTAAGTCGGTGCATCTGGAGATACGTTACGAAGCTCCTTGACTGATAGCTTCGGCATTGTGTTCTGGCCCTTCGAAGGTGTTTCTTCTCACAAGACCTTCGGCGACGAAGCTGCCCCCCAATAGTAGCCCCTTCACGCTACCAGGTCATTTTTCGTAACGAGCTCGACCCGTGAAAAATTCTTTTAAGCTTCAGAATGCCGAAGGTCCAAAAAACACCTTCCCTGAGCTCATTGTCGAGAAACGATTTAAATATTCCCGGCGCAGGACGGTACCACCACAGAGCGAGTACGATCTGGTGTTTCCTCTTCTCGCGCCCTGCGGTCCACCATCTAGCGAACGCGAGCGGCTGTTTGGCGGGTGTAGGTAGCTTGACGATTCGCCTTCCGTCCTTCGGCACTATATAAACAGACGGGTAGGTGTGAAGTTACCACATCATTCATTACTATCGTGTCGTTGTGCTGCTGAAAAATTTGACCATAGCCAAAGCTTATGCTTCGTGTTCTCAGTTAAAGCGTCACCTTGTTTTTAGCTTCGTCAAAAGAGAGAGCTTCGGCAAAATCAAAAAGTAGCCAATTTCATCAAAATCGGAAGAACTTCAGCATCAAATGGCCAGGGTGCGCTCAACTGCAAGGGTGACTCATGAGGAAGAAGAGACCGAGGTCACCGAGACGGCACCAATTTCCGAAGTCATGAAACGATCGGGTTTAATTGTGACAGAGGGAACCACCGACGAAGGTGCACCTGCTGCTGAAATTGAGCAGGCAGATGCTGAAGAGGGCGATACTGGTAAAGAGAAGATTGATTATAACACCATTATGCCATCCAAGCCCAGCCATTTGGATTTTGGGAAATCGACCGTCTCCGAAGCTGATATGCCTATAATGACGAAGCTAGGCTACTTCAAGAAAGCCGAAGAGAAATTGATTCGTTTCGGCGGGGAAGAGACCACTCCGAAACCAGAAAATGATGAAGTGGTAGTTTTCAAGACCTTCTTCAAAGCAGGGTTGAGATTTCCCATGCACAGAATGATTGCAGATGTGTTAGAAAATTTTGAGATTTATCTTCATCAGCTGACTCCTAACGCTATCGTTAGGCTCCGCGTTTTCATCTGGCTCTCCAAAGCCAAGGAGTGGAACCGCTTGCCGAAGCCTTCTGTCGGGTGCACGAACTTCACTATCAGACGAAGGCTAGAGAAGATGGATTACACGAGAACTTTGGATGTTATAATTTTGCATACCGCAAGGACATGAAGACACCGGTGGTCAGCTATCGCACCAAGTGGCCGACCGGTTGGAAGACTGAATGGTTTTATGTTAAGATAGATGAGCAGAAGGAGAAGCTAATTCAGAGCCCGCTGAAGCTAACCTTTGGGCTAACTAGGCCTCAATGCAACATGACTCGAGGGGAACCATGCTCGGATGATGTGGCTGAATTTAGAGTTGTATGTGAACATATTGGTACTAGGGATTTAGTTCAGGAATACCTAGCCAACAGGGTATTCCCAACGCTAAGGGAATGCGGTATGCCGAAGCTCAAAGGTGAGAAGAAGAAAAATGAACTTGTTCGGCTGCCTTATCATTTTAAGTTGAAGAAACACTTCAAAGAACCCTGCCAAGAATGGTTGGACACAGTTGAAGTTATGTGCAACGAAATCCTGGGCAATTATACGAAGAAAGAAGATCAATTAATGACTGCAGCCTTCGGCACCCGACCGAAGTGAAGGTTGAATCGGGTGATGGATGCCCTGAATTTTTAATATCCTGATTATGAGCGATTGAACAAGGGTGCCGAAGGGCAAAAAAGAAAAAGAATTGTTAGCGTTCTGGGTAGAGAAGCTGCTAGAATGGTGAAAGAGGACGAAGAAGTTCTGAAGAAAAGAAAACTTAGACCTGAGCCGAAGGTAGCTACTCCGAAGAAGAGGAAAGCTGTGGCTCCGAAGCAAAAAGCGACTGATATAGAAGAAGAAACTCCTTCAACACCTTCTGCTGCTGACGTAGAAGAAATTCTAAAGGTAATGACTGAATCCTTGCCCATCAAGCTAAGTCCACTGGGCCACATCTGACGAAGCTTTTTCAGAAGGAAAAGGAGCCCTCGGGAGCGAAGAAGCCTGCTGGGCCGAAAAAATGGAGAATTATTCATGTGATTGAAGCCATTGAAGAAACGCCACCGCCTGCCTTGGCGTCAAAAACACCAGCTGTTGAGAGTGCTACTGCTGCCGAAGGTGCACCCACCGAAGCTGAAACTGCCAAAGCTTCGAATCTAGAGACCACATTTTCTGATATTGATAAGATGCTCCTAAATATGGCCACGGAAGAAGCTGCTACGACCGCTGAAGAGACCCTGGCCACAGTGCCTAGAAGAGAAAAGGAAAAAGCCAAAGATACTTCGGAGGAAAGGATCTTTAATTTCCAAAACATAATTGGTCAAGAGTTAACTGAAGCTGAGAAAGAAGAGTTAAAAGATTATGCTATATCCTGTGGTTACAAGCCAGGAGCACTGCTCTTCGACGGCATTGACGATGAAAGCTTAGGTTGCCTCTGAGGCCAAACTAGAGTGAAGGTTATCAGTACTCTGTCAAAGAGTATTGGTTTCCCGAAGCTTGAGGCCGATATCAGCCGCTACCAACGACAGCATATCGTCGGTAGTTTGTTCTATTCCAATTTCAAGGTAAAAATTTTCTTCGGCTTTTTATTGTTTTAACGACGAAGGAGTTTTCTGATGAAGATTGTTTTTGCACAGAGTATGCTATTAAGTAAGGCTCTGAAGATGCAACAAGACCTTGAAGACAAAAAACATGAGGTTATAATTGAAGGATTAGAGAGCAAAATAAAAGACCAAGCAGCTGCTCTTGAAAAGAAAGATTTCGAACTTCAAACAGTTGAGGGTTTACTGGCAGAAGCCGAAACCAAAATTGCAAAACTGAACAGTGAACTTCTCTCAAAGTCGGAAAGTTTCGAACAAGAAAAGCAGAAATTGAATGCGAAGCTTGAGACTGAAACCGAAAAGAGTTTAAATTTACAGAAATCACTGAAAGAGCTTCAAAATAAATGCCTAGACTTCGGCACCCGATGCGTGCAACGGCTAAAGTAGGTTTTCAACTCGATTGGAGCCAACTCTGAGAAATTCAATCCTTCGGTTGAAGACTTGCCAGGGACCTTCGAACACATTGAGGGCGAAGTTGATGCTCTTGAAGTTATAGCTGGACACAGCGATTTCTGTGCCCTGCTAGCTTCTCGGGGCACAGCTGTTGCCTTCATGAAATCTGGTTGCACGCATGGGAAAATTGTTAATAGACCAAACTTCAGCTTATCACCGTCAGATTTAACTGATATCCCCAGTCTGGCTCGAAGCATCGGAAATAGATTCATAACGCAGATTTGGACGAAAGGCGGTCGAGACATGGCTTGCGACGAAGCTCGAAGCCACCTTAAGAAGGTAAGAAATTTGTGCCTGGTGCTTTACCTTCTCCTTGAAATTTGCACTTTTCTCATACCGCTTTGATATGTACAGGATGATGAAGTTGAGGAACAGTGAGCCGAAACTTGACAAGTGATCCGAAGCTTAATGATGATGAAGCTGAAGACCTTGCTGCAAAAACTCTAGAAAAATTTTGTATTACCCTTGTAAAAATATTGTAATCGAAGAATCAGATACTTATTATGTAAACTTGTTCATACCTTAACATATTTCTACCTTTTTCGTCCATGTATGAACTCTTTGATGTGGACGAAATTCGTATTCTTTTTGAGCCGAAGGCGAAAAACACCTTCCCTTCTTTTAGTACACAACGAAGCATGAAACTGCTTCTTTTCTTTTTGCTGAAGCCTTATCCTCATAGTCGAAGCATCTGCCTGTGTCTGTATGATATGATGATGATGATCCTATGTATGTCTAAATGAATATTTATGAATGCAATGTATGATGTAATGTGACATGCAAATGAATGTCCAAACACACACATACGAAGCCACAACCATAACCTTCATTCCCTTAGGAATGACTGAAGTCTCTTTGCCGCTTATTTTTTGGCTTCACCGCTTATTTTTCGGTGTAAGTTTTGCATCCCCTTAGGAACGTCTTTTGAACTTCTTCGCCTTCTATTTTGGCGGTATTCACGTTGACTTTTCACGCTTCGCCTTATATTTTGGCGGTATTTAGCTCTGCATTCCCTTAGGAACGACTTTTGAGCAGAAAACTTACGCTGCGCTCCCTTAGGAACGGCTTTCTTGTAGCTTCGTCGTGCTCTGCATCCCTTTAGAGACGACTTTTGAGCTTCTCCTTGCTTTTTTTCCTTTTTTTCTCTCTCTGCACTCGATGGTGCATGCTCAGATTTTACATTTACATATTTTGGGGGATCTTGCTCTCGTGGAGCTGAATAAGAAAAGAAAGATTACAAACTATGGCCCCATTAAAAACCTTTCTCCCCTTTGGAAAGGAAAAGGGTGCCATAGGAAAAATGAAAAAGATTACATCAAGTTACACATAATATCGTCGAAGCTCGTCCGCATTCCAAGATCTAGGAATGTCGTTGCCGTCCATATCCTTTAATCTGTAAGAACCGAGTCTTAACGAAGATATCACAAGGAAGGGTACTTCCCACTTCAGTTGTAACTTACCTACTGTGTCTGGATTGGCCGCTCTCCGAAGTACCAGATGCCCTGACTTAATGTTTTTTAGCCGAACTTTTCTGTCACGCCATTTTATTGTTTCGGCTTGGTATTTATTGATATTCTCCACATCCTAAAGTCTGGCCCCTTCTATAGCATCTTTTGCCATAGAATAATCAGCTTCGTCCTCTGCCGAAGCTACTATTCTAATTGACCCTGCCTTAGCTTCTTCTGGAGTTATTGCTTCGTCACCAAACAATAACTTGAATGGTGTAAATCCCGTTGACCATGATATTGTTGTGTTATGGCTCCACACCACTTTAATCAACTCGTCTGGCCATTTTCCTCTAGGCTGATTGAAGATTAACTTCATTATTCCCGTCATTATGATGTCATTTTCTCTTTCGACAAGTCCATTCGACTCTGGATGTCTGACTGATGCAAAATGGATCTTCGTGCCAATCTGATCACAGAATTCCTTGAAAGCTTCGGCATCAAACTGTGTTCCATTGTCTACAGTGATAACCTTCGACACGCCGAAGCGACAAACAATGTTTTGCCAGAAAAACTTCTGGACTGTGACCGAAGTTATTGTGGCCAAAGGCTTCGCCTCAATCCACTTGGAAAAATATTCTACCGCCACCACAACATATTTTAAATTGCCTTATGCTGGTGGAAGTGGGCCTAGCAAATCAAGGCCCCATCTTTGCAACGGCCAAGTGGGTTGTATTAATTGAGTGAGAGGTGAAGGTTGCTTCTGGTTTCTTGCACATTTTTGATAGGCTTCACATTTTTGGACTAGCTCTGCTGCATCCGAAGCTGCCGTCGGCCAGTAAAATCCTTGCCGAAAAACTTTTCCCAGCAAAGGCCTAGACCCAATGTGAGATCCACACAAACCTGCATGTATCTCCTTCATTAGCTCTATACCTTCAGCTCTGGATAGACACTTAAGAAGTGGAGAGCAGACTCCATACTTATATAACTCCCCTTCTATTATTACATATGGTCTTGTTCTTTCCTCCATTCTCTTATTATAAGCTTCGTCGTCTGAAAGGCAGTTACCTTGGAGAAAAGATATAATCTCAGTCCTCCAATCTTCACTATGAACAGGAGATATAGTGAGCACTGCTCTTTCGAGGAGTTCCACCGAAGGTGCTCTTATTGTTTCAAAAAATACTTCCGAAGGTAGAGGAAGCCCCTGTGCCGCTGACTTGGCTAGTAGATCAGCGTGCTCATTTTCTCCTCGTGGAATATTCTTAACAGAAAACCCTTCAAATGAAGCTTCAAGCCTTCGAACTATGTCCAGGTACTTCTCAAGCTTTGGATCTCTTGCTTTGCAACTCTTGTCAACATGTCCAAAAATAACTTGGGAGTCGGTTTTAAGGACCGCCCTTCTTATCCCCATTGCCTTTAACTTCCGAAGCCCCAAAAGTAAAGCTTCGTATTCAGCAATATTGTTTGTACAACTGAAATCAAGTCTTATTGCATTGCATGTTCTGACTTTGGAAGGTGCAACTAAGACAGTAGCCGCACCTGCCCCAAAGGTTCCCCAGGAACCGTCGCAAAACACTGTCCAAGCTTCGGCATCTCTATTTGCTTCTTCTTCCTGAGCCCCTGGCGTCCAGTCAGCGATGAAGTCTGCTAACGCTTGGGACTGAATTGAGGATCTATGCACATAATCAATGCTGAATTCATTGAGTTCCGCGGCCCACTTTCCAATCCTTCCAGTAGCTTCTCTGTTCCTTATGATATCCTTCAGAGGTTGTGATGAAGGAACAATTATATGGAATGCTTGAAAATAATGCCGAAGCTACCTGGAGGCCATTAAGACAGCATACAACACCTTCTCCAATTCTGTATAGTTTTTCTTTGATAAGCTTAGGACTTCGGAGACAAAGTATACTGGGGCTTGCTTTTTAATTTGTCCTTCCAGTTTCTCCTGCACAAGTGCCGCACTTACTGCAGAGTGCAAAGCTGCCACATACAAGATGACTTGTTAGTAGACCCAAATATAATATCATCAACATAGATTTGGCATATAAACAAGTCTTTTGCAATAGTTTTAGTAAAGAAAGTAGGATCGGCTGTGGCAGAACCGCCCGAATTATTCCAACTTAAGTGCCTAAGTCCCACCTTAAAGGCTAGACTACACTTAAATAGGAGTAAAACGTCAGTCCCTCGGATCTAGTCCGGCGAGGCCACTAACGGGATCAAGTACCACGTACTCACTCGAAGGTGAGGCACAAAGCAAATACAATAAAGCATAAAACCAAGCAATAAGGAGTAATTAATTTATTACAACATCATCGGAGTTTTAACAAAAACAGTGATCATTGTTCGGAATGCAGCGGAATAAAACTAACGATAAATAAACGGAGGGATGGGGAAGCCTGTCCCATCACTCATGCTCCCCCGCTACCGAGGTAGGGTCCCACTCGACTGTCCAACCTGGTGGCAAAGTGGATGGCCAAGTCACTCCAGCAACCATGTCCTCCAGAGAACCTATAAAAAATTGTGCCACAAGCAAGGCTGAGTATACTAATACTCAGCTAGACTTACCCGGTGTGAGGAGTCTACTCCTCTACCTCTAGACATGCAGCTGTTTGGCTGAGGGGTTTGGTTTGCCAAAAGCACTAGCTGACTCTAAAATCAAGTTTTAGCTTTTTCAAGTTTTAGTGTGACTCTCTTAAGACTAAATGTGTACCTATCTAATCATACATGGTATCAAACATTTATCAATCAACAACTTTTGCCAAGTCATCACATTTCCACTTGTTACTCAATGTAGCAGCATGGATCAAGCAGTCTCATTAGCTACGAGAAGCAGACGATTCGAATCAAGTTTTTATCCTTGCAAGGTAAACCTAAACACACGACACGGCGAGGCATTCCGTCCCCACACACATCAACCGTCCCCATCGATTCCCCGCAAGCAGATCAGGGCTCACCGCCTTGGCGTATAATGCCTCACTGACCCCGACTGCCGTCGTGCAGTGACCGCACTTGTACCCACCATAACCGGAATAGGAGACCACGTCTCAGGTCGTGTGAGGGGTAAAGTCTGCTGCCAGGTTCACTCAGATACTAGGCTTACCGATTTACCATATTTCTCGGCATGTGCTTAGTACGTTCAAACGCTTGACACACGGTACCACACCTTAATCCTTATTCCAATTTCCGTCTCGTAGACAACCAATCCCCATGGATTGTTGTCCACAGACCATCATCATTACGATATAAAAATGGATACAACCAATTCCTGACCTCACGCGAGTGCTAGAAAAATCACTCGACTTCTACCGAGATCCCTAATTAGTAAAGCAGCTACTCGATCTAGCATACTAGTATCCATCTCAAAAGAGAATCCTGAGTCATGCAACTAAAGTTCCAAACAACTCCTACACTTAAGTGCACATTTCAACCCTACAAACAATAAGTGTAGTAAAATAGCATAATAAGTAGGTTATGCATAAAACCGGGGCTTGCCTTCCAAAGCTGGGGCAGGCAGATCCTCGATGGTAGGCTCTGGTGCTAGATCCTGGGCTACCTCCTGAGCAACTCCTTGCTCCGGCACAAGGATGTACTCCCTGTCAGCAAGATTACAGTCTATCGAATGCAATGAATAAGATATATGCTTATTAATGACATGATAAATTGTAAAGGTTACGCATGGTAAAATAGTACTAAGTTGAGTGATACTCTAGGGTTGCTTTTGGGTATACTTAAGGGTTTTAGACTTTTATCTTTGAGATTTTGAAGGAAAAATTACACTCTTTAATTATATTTTTATGTTCTATGAGTTCCTTGGAAGGTTTTGGTTGTACATTATCTATTTCTCCCAAATTTCCCTTTTCCTTGCTATTGTGCTTCTCATTAAGCATTTTTGAACTACCTTGGTTAGTTAACATTTTCCAAAAATGTTATAAAAATTACAGGGAGTAAACATTGACATTTGTGGTTCTCCTAAAAATTTTAGGTGGAAATTAATTCAGATGCTCCTTGTGCAAAATTAACAAATGTAAGGGTAAAAGGGCACTTTACACTATAGCTCTAATTTGGGTGAGGTTTCTGGTTCAAACCTTT
Source organism: Zea luxurians (assembly GCA_029449295.1). NCBI lineage: Eukaryota > Viridiplantae > Streptophyta > Magnoliopsida > Poales > Poaceae > Zea > Zea luxurians. The sequence goes on along the minus strand of JAOPSE010000022.1, from coordinate 40,903,663 downwards.
ATTTTTACCAAGATTCTTAGGGAATAATAGGTCTTTGTTTAAAAAATCACAGAAAAAGGCTACTGAATATTTAGTTGTGATTTTCTAAAGTTTAATGCCAAAAAGGTACTTATAACTAACTTGTTATTTGAAAAATATCAAACAACAGAACTCATATTTTTTCTATATTCATAATAACAAAATATTAGTTATCCCAAGGCTGGGGGTGGTTTCTCCTCAGGATTATTTTTCTAGGATTTCTCTAAGTTCTCCTTGTTTCCATGAAATAAAAGGTATCTCATTCCTTTTGCACTAACCAAGGGTCTAACAAAATTTTCTAGTGAACTATGTCAAATAAGTGAGCTAGCAAAAATGTAGTTGCCCCCTGGTTCTTATTTTAAACTACCCTTTTCTATTTTCTTTAACTTTGGGCCAAAATGAGTTTAAATGGTAAACCCTTCCTTAATTTGGTGTACTGAGGGGTGTACTATTTTTAAACAGATTAGGGAGTGGTTAAGTACTTCTCTGATTTTTCTTAACCTTAGTCTAACAGTGTAGCTATTTTTCCCTATTTTATTTAGCTTTTGGCCAGATGACTATTTAAATCAAAACTTTGAAATCTTCTGCAATAACTGGGGTGTTTTGCATTTTTCCTAAGTAGTTTACATTATTCAAAACATGGCAAAGTTGGTTTGACTCAATTTGGCTGAATAAAACTAAAGTTATGAATTTTACAAGCTCTGTTTGTATTTAAATGAGAAATGTTAAAAAGGTTTTCTGGAAAACCAGTTTACACCGAGGACCCTTGGCTTTTCCAAAAACAATCCTTTAACTTATACCCCTGCGCAACTATTCACCTGAGTCTCTGACTATTCGAAAACCCCCCTGACTTTCTTTCCTTCTTCCCCGAGGTCCCTCCCCCATTTTGAACAGTACCCGCGGAAGTAAATAGGGCGGCGCGGCTTACCGGCGGTGAGGGAGGTCCGGCGAAGGGTGGGGTTGGCTTCGGGAGGTCCTTGCGGTCACGACGAGGTACGGCTCGACGACGGTGATGGCCGGAATCGGCCGGTCCACGTGCACAGGCGGGCGAGCTCATCGGCGGCGGGTGCTCCGGCCTATCCACGGCGATATAGTTCAATCCAAGGGCAGGGAAAGCCTCACGGGGTGCTGAGGAGTCTACCTGTGCAAGGAATTGAAGAAAAACTCACCGTGGAGCTCGGTCTACATTCGCTGGCGGCCGGGTGAAGTCCGATGACCTTGATCTGGTGTCTCAGGCAAGGCAGAGCTCGATTCCTCGCTCTGGGAGCTTCACTGAGGCACGCAGAGTCTCTCTCAAGGGTCGGACGGGGCTAGGAAGGGCTCAGTTGGCCGGTCTACGGTGGTGGGTTCTCGGGCGGCCGCTGGCACGCTGTGTGCAGGGCAAACGCCGGTGATCTTGCGCTCCGGTGAGGTCGGGAGTGAGCGGGGGGAGTACGGCCGAGGCCTTGGTTGGCTTTATTGGCGCGGGCAATGGCACGGGCTCAGCTAAGCTTGGCGCGACGCTGGGCGCGCAGGGTCAGGCGTCGGGGCGTGCTCTGGCGATGCCAGGGCACGTCGAACACGTGGAGGTGTGTTTCTGCCCTTGTTCAAAAGCTTGCTGAGATCGCAAACGTGTGAATCCTGGCAAAAATCCGGCGCAGACCTCCTCTTGGCACCTATGGCTATCTCTTGTATGTGAGTTCCAATGGAGGATACACCCTAGGTCAGAAGATATGCGGACGCCAAATCAGGTATGTCTCACTGTCCACCCCGAGACAAAAGTGATGTCAAATCATGTCAAATGGTTTTGGCTCGGGTTCAAATTTTTCCAGTGGGTTCCTTGGGTAGTTTGGCTCCTTTTTGGTATTCAGACCAAGTGGTTTTGGCGCCATTTACTAAGTGAACATGTCTGCCCTTTAAACTAGGGTTTATTTTGGACTTAGGGAAGATTAGAGAGCTCTAGTGTGCTTGCTACTTAAGGAATGGATTTGGGGTCTTTAAGGGGCCTTTTTGTAATGTTTCCCCTCTGCATTTTATAGATTTTATTGTGTACTTAAATTTTGGTTAAGGGTTAGAAACAAGAATTGGCCATTTGATTAACTTGCTCACTAATCCCTTGCTTGAAAGTCTAGTGCTTTAAGGGGTCTAGGGTTTAACCTCTTTTGCCCAAGGTGCCAATTGCTCAAAATGTTTGGGTAAAGCTTTTGGTCATTAACATTTCTTAGTCAATCCATGGTCTCCAAGGTTTTGGTACACCCTCTCCTCCACTTAACCAAATGAGATAACAGGTCATGGGTGCTAGTAGGGAGTCAGGGCCTTGGGTAACACCTGGGGTGTTACAGCCCTCCCCCCTTAAAGGAATCTTGTCCCGAGATTTGGGTAGGGATCCTTTAGAGGGGTACCAAGAAGGTGGGTTTGTGTGTTGTAGATTTCTTTAAGCCAAGTTTCTCTAACTATCTGCTCTTCGAATGTCATCCTCTTTGCAACTTCAGAAGGAAGTCCTTTTAAAATTATTGTCAAAGTTTCCTTTACTCTTAACAACTAGGTTTTTCTTATTTTTTGATTCAAAGGGCAAGTCTGGGTGGGGTTCTGGGTTACGTACCGACTCCTTTTGGGCAGAAAGTCAGGGAAGCGAGAACGTAGAAAATCCTCAGTCTCCCAAGTAGCCTCTTCTACTGAATGGTGGCTCCACTGAACCTTATACATCTTGATCGACCTTGACCGAGTTGATCTCTCCTTTTGGTCCAATACCTTGACGGGGTGCTCTTGATAAGACAAGTTTGGTTCTATCTCCAACTCTAGTTTTGGTAGCACTTCCGTGGGTAAGCGGACACATTTTCGTAGCTGAGATACGTGGAACACATCATGAACTGCTGACATATGGGGTGGCAACTTCAATTGATATGCTACAGGTCCACAAGTGTCTTTGATCTCATAGGGTCCAATGTAGCAAGGAGCTAACTTGCCCTTGATTCCAAATCTCTGAACACCTTTCGTGGGTGATACTTTAAGATAAACATGAACCCCCACTCCAAACTGTAGAGGCTTCCTCCTTTTGTCATGATAGCTCTTTTGCCTGGCCTAAGCAGCTTCTAGGTTCTTCTTAATGACTCTGACTTTCTTCTCGGCTTCAAATACCAGGCCAGGTCCAAATATTTCCCTCTCTCCGGCTTGTGACCAATTTAGCAGTGTCCTACACCTTCTCCCATACAAGGCCTCAAAAGGTGCCATCTTTAGGCTGGACTGGTAGCTGTTATTGTAAGAGAACTCTGCTAATGAAAGACACTTGTCCCAATCCTTACCATAGTGTAGCACACATGCCCTCAACATGTCTTCCAAAATCTGATTCACCCTTTCTGTTTGACCATCTGTTTGAGGATGGTATGCTAAGCTTCTTATTACCTAGGTCCCAAGTGATTCTTGCAATTGCTCCCAGAAACGTGCTACGAACGGTGCTCCTCTGTCAGATATAATAGTCCTTGGTATTCCATGTAAACGAACTATCTGGTCAATATAGATCTCGGCATACTTCTCTGCTCTGTGGGTGGTATGCACGGGCAAGAAATGAGCTGTCTTGGTCAACCTATCCATAATGACCCAAATAGAATCGTGGTGCCGGGAGGTATTGGGCAAACCCACGATGAAATCCATGCAAATATCCTCCCATTTCCAAGATGGTATGGGAAGGGGCTGTAAATTGCCTGATGCCTTCAAGTGGCTGGCCTTAACTCTTTGGCAAGTGTCGCATTCAGATATACACTTAGCAATTTCTCTCTTCATTCTGGTCCACCAGTACAAGGATCTGAGATCATGATACATCTTGTTACTGCCGGATTGCATGGAGAATTTGGAAAGATGAGCTTCATCCAATATTTTCTTTCTGAGCTCGGGATTTTTAGGAACAACCAATCGGTCTCCAAACCATAGAATTCCCTTGTTGTCCTGACGGATGCATTTGTACTTGTCCACCTTCTGTTCGATCATTTCCTTAATGACTTGGACACCCTTGTCACCAATCTGTGCCATGACTATCTGCTCATGCAACGTGGGCTCTACTGAGATATACTTCAAAGTCCCTGAGGAAACAACTTCTATGCTCCACTTGCACAACTCATCACACAGGGTGGCAATCTTGGAGTCCATTGTTACACAGTTGCACTGGCCTTTCGGCTTAAGGCATCTGCCACAACATTGGCCTTGCCCGGATGGTAATGCACTTCTAGATCATAGTCCTTGATTAATTCCAACCATCTTCTCTACCTCATATTAAGATCTGCCTGAGTAAAAATATACTTGAGACTCTTGTGATCAGTATAGATATTACAATGAGCTCCCATCAAGTAATGTCTCCATATCTTAAGAGCATGAACTACGGCTGCTAACTCCAGATCATGAGTGGGGTAGTTCTGCTCATGGGGCCTGAGTGCCTTGGATGCATAGGCAATAACTCTATTGTCTTGCATCAAGACACATCCTAATCCAGTGCCTGAAGCATCGCAATAAACCTCAAAGGGCTTGGCGTTGTCGGGCTGGGCCAATACTGGTGCTGTTGTCAAATGCTGCCTCAATGCATGGAAAGCGTCCTCACATTTCTGACTCCATTCATACTTTACTCCTTTCTTCAACAATTCAGTCATTGGCTTGGCAATCCTAGAGAAATTTGGAATAAATCGCCGATAATACCCTGCCAATCCCAGAAAACTCCGAATCTGCCGCACAGTGGTAGGGGGCTTCCAATTCATCACTTCTTGTACTTTCTTAGGATCAACTGATACCCCATCCTGAGAAATGGTGTGACCCAAAAATTTTATCTCCCTCAGCCAAAAATCACATTTGGACAGCTTAGCATATAGACGATGATCGCACAGTCGCTAAAGTACGATGTGTAGATGCTCAGTATGCTCAGCTTCATTTTTAGAATAAACCAGAATGTCATCAATGAAGACCACCACAAACTTGTCTAGCTCTAGCATGAATACTGAGTTCATCAAATACATGAAATATGCCGGGGCATTGGTCAACCGAACGACATCACCAAGTACTCATAAAGCCCATATCTGGTAGAGAAGGTCGTCTTCGGAATATCGCTGGCCCTGATTTTGATCTGATGATAGCCAGAGCGAAGGTCTATCTTGGAAAACACCTTGGCTCCCACCAACTGATCAAACAATACATCAATGCGGGGCAACGGATACTTATTCTTGATGGTCACCGCATTGAGAGGGCGGTAATCGACACACAATCTCATACTCTCATCCTTCTTCTTTACGAACAAGGCTGGACATCCCCATGGTGAAGTACTTGGGCGAATGAATCATTTGTCTAACAACTCTTGTAACTATTTTTTCATTTCTGCCAACTCTGCTGGAGGCATCCTATAAGGTATCTTGGATATAGGTGCAGTTCCTGGTTGCAACTCAATTGCAAACTCTATGTCTCTGTCCGGTGGCATCCCTAGCAATTCATCTGGAAAAACATCGGGGTATTCACAGACCACTAGAATTTTCTCTACAGGTGACTCTATCATGGTAAAGGCATAGGAACAGGTACATCCCTGGTTAGGCAAATACAATATAGTCTCACCACAAGTAGGGGAGTGGATCTCAATGGCCCTTGCTGCGATGTCAATTACTGCCTGATGCCTCGATAATCAGTCAGTTCCTAAAATGATGGGTGGTTTTAATTATAAGACTACCAAACTTTATGGGCACATGCCTATTGATTTGATAGGTGGCAACCCTGCCTCCTGGTGTTGAAATTGTAATACCCCCATTGGTGTGATGGAAAGGTAACTGACATTTGGCACTAAACTTTGCACTGATAAAACTGTGTGATGCACCAGAATCAAAAAGAATGATTGCAGGATAATTCAAAACAAAAAAGATATCAGTCATGACGGGTGCTCCCTCTGGAATGTCAGCCATGGTGGTGAAGTTCAGTCTGCCTTGTCTGACTTGCACCTTCTGTCTCTTGCCTTGGTTCTGATTGGAACTCTGCCCCTGCTGGTTCCTAGGGTAATTCTTGGCACAGTGTCCAGTGCTGCCACAAGTGAAGCATCTGTTGTCATTGGCCTGACGGTACTGCTGTTGTGGCTGATTGTTGTTCCTCTGAACTGGGTGTTGAGAGCGGTTGGGTGCCTGCTGCTGCTGCTGTGGTCGGATCACCCAACGTCCTTGCTGCTGCTGGGGTCCCCTGTTCTGAGTGTCAGATACAATCCTGAAGCGCTAAGGCTGAGCTGATGGTCCTGACACAGGGGTCTTCCTTTTCTTTTCTGCCTAGCGGGCTGTGATGCAGTCTTCCTGGGAAATGGCCATGTTGACTAACTCATTGTAACTGTTGGCCCTGACTGTATTGAGAAGGTCGCGGAGCTTAGTACTGAGGCCCCTCCTGAACCTGTCCCTCTTCTTCTCATCAGTGTCTGCATGATAGCCTGCATACTGGCATAGGTCATTGAAGGCATGAGCGTACTGCAACACAGTATGATTCCCCTGAGTGAGTGCTAGAAACTCATTAAGCTTGCGGTCCATAATGCCTGCCGGTATATGATGCCCTCTGAAGGCTGCCTTGAACTCTCTCCATTCCACCACGTGGTCAACTGGCTGCATAGCGAGGAAGTGGTCCCACCATGTCCACACGGGTCCGCGAAGCTGCTGGGTGGCGAACCTGACCTTAGCCACATCTGAACAAACTCCATTTAGTAGTGGGAATTTGGATTCCACTACCCTGAGCCATACATCAGCATCAAGCGGATCCTCTGCCCGAGTGAACAATGGCGGCTGAGTGCTGAGGAACTCCTGATAAGTGGCTGCGGCTAGGGGACGCTGATGGTGATCACCACCACCATAGTGCTGAGGTGGCAGCTGACGCTGAGCCAACTGTTGCAGAATCTCATTCTGCTGAGCCATCAGTTCCTGCAGGGTAGGAGGCAGTGGCGGGGGTGGAGGAATGCGCTCATTCTGTCCACGACGCACTCTTCCTGCCATCTGAAAATTTAGGATGCTCTTAATATCATACGTTTGATGTCAGGGTTCATATGTAGTGAAAGGTTTTAAAGGACAAGGTCAACATTTTCTGGCACAATTCATAAAAGATACCACATGGCATAAAACTTTCTTCATAACTACGGGTTAACACATCCACCATCCATAATTCCAAAAGAGTTTGTTACGATTACATTAGTTACCAAAAAGACTCAACTCTGTCTAGCCTAGTACCCCAAGGGTGCAAAAGCTAAGCTAGCTTCGAGGAGTTCTACCGCCACACACTTCTAACCATATCCCTGTTACTTAATGGATAAACGAGGCAACGCTTGACTCGGGGGAAGGTGGTCTCCCTGAGCCAGCAGTGTCCAGACTGGATGCAGGCTCCGGCTCCTCTCCTCCCTCAATGTCAACATCCTCGTTGGCCTCCATGTCCTGAATCTCCTGATGGTGCATATCCAAGTGCTTAGCTTCCTCCAGTTGCTGCTGAGTGTTCATGAGCTGATCCTCGAGAACCTCGATGGTGTTCTCCCTGGCTCCTACTAGCTCTTCAAGCTCTTGAATCTGGGTGGCCATCTATTCCACCTGGAGGTCTTTCTCCACCAGCTCAGTGGACAGGTCTACCACAAGGTCCTCCCTATTATCCAGGGTGATCTTGGTAGCCTCCACCAAGGCCATCAGTTGGGACATTGCTTCAGCTCGCACTGCTTGCAGACGATACAGGGCATTCATGCATCGCACCGTCAGGTGAGCAGTTTGCCCTAGGTAAAGAGCCCATATATCCTTGGCATGCTCCACTCGATCCTTCCACATTGGGTCGTCCTCCTTGTCAGCGGGGAACAAGCCAATGGGATGAGTAGACAGCTCCAAGGGGTGAAAGCCACAGAAGGTCGTCAGCCCGTGGAGAGCAATGGCCTCGATAGTGTCTTCAGCCCGATATCCGAAAGACTCAGAGTCCAACGAACGCTAGCCTGGCTGCAAGGGATGAGGCTCCAAGGTCATCCTCACCCTACAGCGGGGTACCCGGTGCTTCTCGAATAGCTGCACTGCGTACTGGGGAGGTGTCGTATACCCGGCTCCCTGAAGTACCTCCCACAAGATGCGGGGAAAGCCCTCTCGTGCAAGTCCGTCCGTGTGGGAATGTGCGTTCCCTCCTTTCGAGGATTCGTGAGAAGTCATCTGTGCACGGGTAAGCATAAGCGGAAAAGAAAAAGAATTATAAAATAAAAGGGAATCAAAGCTTGGCGTATCGGAGGTTACGATAAGGTCACTGAGTGTACTTAATCTTTCATTATCTTGTATTTAAGTTCTTACCCAATTACCAAATAGTTTAATTAAAGGATGCATGCATGCTCGTCCTACACGACCTCACATCAACCTGTAGGGAATAGGGAAAACCCATCCCTTATAGTAGCCTGTAGGGTTCACTCAATTAGCCACCTAGCTACCCTTCTATGATCCTAAGGCTTCATGCTATACGTTCATCCCTATCGCCTTACCGATCTATCCAACATGGGTTTTCTAACATGTTTTACTTTTCAAAAAGGATGGTAATTATGGTTTATTGATTCCTCTGTGGTGGTACAAGCTCCAATACCAGCTGTGGCAGAACCGCCCGAATTATTCCAACTTAAGTGCCTAAGTCCCACCTTAAAGGCTAGACCACACTTAAATAGGAGTAAAATGCCAGTCCCTCAGATCTAGTCCGACGAGGCCACTAACAGGATCAAGTACCACGTACTCACTCGAAGGTGAGGCACAGAGCAAATACAATAAAGCATAAAACCAAGCAATAAGGAGTAATTAATTTATTACAACATCATTGGAGTTTTAACAAAAACAGTGATCATTGTTCGGAATGCAGCGGAATAAAACTAACGATAAATAAACAGAGGGATGGGGAAGCCTGTGCCATCACTCCTCATGCTCCCCCTCTGCCGAGGTAGGGTCCCACTCGACTGTCCAACCCGATGGCAAAGTGGATGGCCAAGTCACTCCAGCAACCATGTCCTCCAGAGAACCTGTAAAAAATTGTGCCACAAGCAAGGCTGAGTATACTAATACTCAGCTAGACTTACCCGGTGTGAGGAGTCTACTCCTCTACCTCTAGACATGCAGCTGTTTGGCTGAGGGATTTGGTTTGCCAAAAGCACTAGCAGAGTCTAAAATCAAGTTTTAGCTTTTTCAAGTTTTAGTGTGACTCTCTTAAGACTAAATGTGTACCTATCTAATCATTCATGGTATCAAACATTTATCAATCAACAACTTTTGCCAAGTCATCACATTTCCACTTGTTACTCAATGTAGCAGCATGGATCAAGCAGTCTCATTAGCTGCGAGAAGCAGACGATTCGAATCGAGTTTTTATCCATGAAAGGTAAACCTAAACACACGACGCGGCGAGGCACTCCGTCCCCACACACATCAACCATCCCCATCGATTCCCCGCCAGCAGATCAGGGCTCACCGCCTTGGCGTACAATGCCTCACTGACCCCGTGCAGTGACCGCACTTGTACTCACCATAATCGGAATGGGAGACCACGTCTCAGGTCGCGTGAGGGGTAAAGTCTGCTGCCAGGTTCACTCAGGTACTAGGCTTACTGATTTACCATATTTCTCGGCATGTGCTTAGTACGTTCAAACGCTTGACACACAGTACCACACCTTAATCCTTATTCCAATTTCCGTCTCATAGACAACCAATCCCCATGGATTGTTGTCCACAGACCATCATCATTACGATATAAAAATGGATACAACCAATTCCTGACCTCGCGCGAGTGCTAGAAAAATCACTCGACTTCCACCGAGATCCCTAATTAGTAAAGCAGCTACTCGATCTAGCATACTAGTATCCATCTCAAAAGGGAATCCTGAGTCATGCAACTAAAGTTCCAAACAACTCCAACACTTAAGTGCACATTTCAAACCTACAAACAATAAGTGTAGTAAAATAGCATAATAAGTAGGTTATGCATAAAATCGGGGCTTGCCTTCCAAAGCTGGGGCAGGCAGATCCTCGATGGTAGGCTCTGGTGCTGGATCCTAGGCTACCTCCTGAGCAACTCCTTGCTCCGGCACGAGGATGTACTCCCCGTCAGCGAGATTATAGTCTATCGAATGCAATGAATAAGATATATGCTTATTAATGACATGATAAATTGTAAAGGTTACTCATGGTAAAATAGTACTAAGTTGAGTGATACTCTAGGGTTGCTTTTGGGTATACTTAAGGGTTTTAGATTTTCATCTTTGAGATTTTGAAGGAAAAATTACACTCTTTAATTATATTTTTATGTTCTATGAGTTCCTTGGAAGGTTGTTGGGGGCCTTCGTCCTCCGAAGGTCCTCAAAAACATGATTTGACAATGTTTTCCAAGTGGATTATGTGAACAGGTATCTTCGGACTCAGAATTATGAACATGAAGTACGGTCAGGACGAAGCCTGAACCAGACGAAGGGGGATTAAAATGGAGGACGGGCTGATTACCAAGCTCCACGAAGGATGGTGCACAGCCGAAGCTGTGCGCAGGGAAGCTTCGTCGCGATAGCAGAGAGGGGAACCGACTTAAAGATGAAAAGACTACTTGGGCCTTGACAGATTTCCATAAGTCATTGGCAAATGTAATGGACATGAATGTAATTTTACGTGGGCTGCGTCCCGCGTCTATAAATAGATGAACAGTACTCCCGTACGGTTCACGCTGACTTGGCATTTGCTTTTGCGTCATCCTTGTACCTTTGTCTTCCTACAATCCGAAGGTACACTTGTAATTTGAAGTCATTTCTATTGTTATACGATAATAAAATAGAAATGACATGATAATAAAGTTTAAATGTTTACATTACTTTTGATGTTGCTCATAAATCCTTCGTCATAACTGATCGCACTTACGAAGGTATTCTATTTGTGACCTTCGTCCGGAGTACATTATATCCTGAAAGGAAATAATGTTTCGAGGGACGAAGGACCTTAACATTTAACACTTTTTATGTTGCCTTGTTCTTAATCTGAAGCATTTGAGAACAAGTCCCCAACATTGGCGCCCACCTCCGGTGAACTCACTTCCACTTCGAGTTTTTTGAACACCTTCGGAAGCTATAGACCCTCGCTATGGCGCCGAAGAAAGCTTCAGCGACTGGGGCTGCAGCACTGCAACCGCTGGATCCCAACCAGGAGACCGTCTCCCTTCGGGAGGCCCGAAGCCAGAAGAGGAAGGCCGTCAGCCCAACGCTTCAGGAGGATGAACTAGACCAAGAGATCAGGGATACGGAGATGCTTCATCAACAGGTGCAGAGGAAAAAGGAAAAGATGGCCAGGCTAGCTGAGCTGCAAAGGCAGATAGATGAAGCTTCTGAAGAAGTTCGTCATCTTACCCACGATGAGCAGAACCGAAGGCCTCAACAAAAAGACCTTCATCAGGAGGGCTTCTTCAACGAAGATGACTGGTATGACAATTTCCATCATGGAAATTTTGTTTTCGATGATGCCTCTCCCTTGTCCGCTGAGCTGCAGGCTACACCCTGGCCTCCGTCCTATAAGCCACCTCAGCTTCCCATGTTTGACGGCCACTCAGACCCGAAGCAGTTCTTGATGAGCTACGAAGCAACAGTGTCTTCGTATGGTGGCAATGCTGTAGTCATGGCAAAGTCTTTTGTTATGGCCGTCAGGAGTGTTGCTCAGACCTGGTATTCCTCCCTTCGACCAGGAACGATCACTTCATGGCAGAAGCTGAAGGATATGTTGTTAACTAGCTTTCAAGGATTTCAGACGAAGCCGGTCACTGCTCAAGCCTTGTTCCAGTGCACTCAGGATCATGAAGAATACCTTCAGGCGTATGTCAGAAGGTTCTTGCATTTGAGGGCGCAGGCACCAACGGTGCCCAATGAAATTGTCATCGAAGCCATGATCAAGGGGCTTCGTCCTGGACCTGCAGCTCAATACTTTGCTAGGAAGCCTCCTCAGACTTTGGAGAAGCTGCTCCAAAAGATGGACGAGTACATTCGTGCCGATAATGACTTTCGCCAAAGAAGGGAGGAGGCCTTCAGATTTTCTGAAATGACCAGGGGCTTCGGAGGAAGATTCTATCCGAGGCATGTCAGGTCCATCCACAACTCCACTCAAAATGATGATAAGGGGAGTCAGCAGAACAGACCGCAGTGCTCCTCACAGGCTTCGGGGCAACAGCAAACTTTCTTCCGGCCACCAGCTCCAAGAGGCAGAGGCGCCAGGGGCTTCGGCGGAAGATTTGGAGATCAACCAAGGAGGGTATTTTGCTTATTCTGTGGTGAAAACAAGGGCCATACCACCAGGATGTGCCATGTTACTATCCAGAAACAAAAGGAGCTAGCTGAAGCTGCAGCGCAACAGGGCCAGCCGAAGCAGGTCATGCATACTGCTTCGTACCATCAGCCTTACATCCCGGAATACGTGGGCAACCACCCTGCAGTTTCCGTAGCTTCAGCGAGTCAACCTCAAGCTTCATGGCAACAGCCCCCGCCTCCACCTCCGCTGCAACAAGGCCAACAGCCAGAAGGGAGCCAATATGTTCCGCACCAAAGGGATCTCAGAGAGCAATCTGAAGCTCGCACAGTCAATAGTACTGTGCCAGAGTCGAAGCACATTTATTGACAAATATCCTACTTTGATAACAGTCTTTTCCGTTTAGTTCTATTTTCTGTGTAATAAAGAACATTTCAGTTTTCATGTAATAGTTTCGTGGTTGATTATGAGGAAAACCTATCTTCTCCACAGGCTTAAGTTGCTGAAGCTTAAAAATTTGCGGTAACAAGGAGGACCTTCGAATTATTAAAAATCCTTCGAAGCAACAAAAAGTCGTTCTAAGGAACGCAGAGTAAGTTGCTGAAGTTACAAAAAGCCGTTCCAAAGGGAGCGCAGTGTAAGTTTTTTGCTCCAAAGACGTTCCTAAGGGAATGCAGAGCATACAGCGAAAAGTCAACGCTGATACCGCCTAAAGTAAAAGGCGAAGAAGCTCCAAAGACGTTCCCAAGGGAATGCAGAGCTTACAGCGAAAAGTCAACGCTGATACCGCCTAAGTAAAAGGCGAAGAAGCTCCAAAGACGTTCCTAAGGGAATGCAGAGCTTACAAAGATATTTTGTGTGTATCTTCGGAACAAACGTCATTTGCATAACATAACATCATCACATCATTTTGCATAGCATAAGCATCATACATCATGTTGCATATGGCAAAAGAAGGGGACACAGTATCAACCTTCGAAAGGACGCTTTGAGAAAGTGCAAATTGTGTAAAGTCACGAGGGAATACAATGATAATCTTCGGAATACAGCTTCGGAGAATGTTTTTACGAAGCATGGATGAGCTTCATCAGAGTAACATCGAAATTGTACAGCTTCGGAGAATGTTTTCACGAAGCGTGGATGTGATTCATCAGAATAGTTTTAACGGAGAATGTCTTCTTCATGAAGCATGAAAAGAAGGGAAGGTGTTTTTTCGCCGAAGGCTCAAAAATGGTATGTATGTAGAATTTCATGCATCGTAAAGAATTGAATAATGAAAAGAGACTTGTATATTACATTCAAATGTACAAAATATTACATAGATCACACTTCAAATGTTTTTTCTAATAACACCTAGTCTTCTCTTAATACTACTTCGGCAGCCTCATTTAGAAGTTGTTCAACAACTTTATCCATGATAGCTTCGGCCATTTGTTTGATTTCGTCATCCTCTTTTGTGTGAGGGTCAACAGACGATCCAGCAGGTTCTGAGGGAAGAGAATATTTTTGCATTACTATTACAAACCGCGAGCAAAGTTTGAAATAAAAATTACAACACAATAAGAGCGACTAATTAATACCTATTTGCCCTTCGGCAACTTCTGTCACTTTCCTAGCATCATGGATGCCTTTTTCGCTCCTTTGAATAATTTCTTGCGCCATTTCTCGGCCGCCGTTGTCCCAGACATCAGTAAAGAATTTGCCACCAACCATGCTTGCTTCGGCCGAGGGGTCTTTGATGTCTTCGGAGGATAAGGCAGCTTCGGACTGAGCTAAAGATTTTACATGTTCACAACCTTTCTTCTCCAAGACAGTAGCAACTCCCCTGGCGCCCGAAAAAGCGCAGATGTCACCGCGGCTACTCAGGATTTCCTCGAAGGCCTCTGCTTCGTGACTGATCCATTCTATTGGACCTTCGGGATTGCCTCTTGAGAAATTCTCTTCACTGGAAAATGCGCCCACGCTGGCGAAGCTGGTTTTAATTTTCTTTACGCATTCCATGGATTTTTCGTAGCATTTTTTCTTAGAAGACCGAAGCTCTTCCACGGTTGCTTCCAAATGATCAGCCCATTGGTCGCTGCATTCCCGTCTTGTTTCTTCAAGTATGCGTTCTTCTTTCGCCCGGGCCAATTGCTTCTGAAGATCTTTAATTTCGCGTCTCTGAGCTTCGGCCTGAATCTTTGCAGCAGCTTCGTCCTTTTTTATCTTGTCTACTAATGTAACCAGAATTTTATCTTTTTCTAGAGCTTCGTTTCTCAGTTTAATAACTTCTGATCGTAAATTGTTGAACGCAATTTCATAGCTCTCATCTTCGGCACTCTTTTGTGCTCTTAATGCGTTGCTCAGGATTAAACCCTATACAAAAAAGAATCCATATAAGAATAAAGGAATGAATTACGTATTGTAAAATTTTTTCAAACGTCTAATTCCCATACCTTCAGGCTATTATATGCAAGACTATCCGCGAGATCTTCCTTCGTCATAGCGCATAGTCCAGCTTCAAGCTTTGGAAACCCCATACTCCTAGCCATCTCCCGGCAGACAGATAATTCTTTGTTGTCAGGGAGACAGTATAGGAAGTCATCTTCGTTTGTCCCATTGAACACCACTGCTCCCTTCGGATATTTTAACTCTCTGGCATAGTGATTGGCTTCATAAATCTCATCTTCAGATAATTTCTTCCCCGAAGCATGTCGCACGATGTAATCACATATGTCGGAAGGAGCTTCAGGGGCGGCAGTGTCAATTTCTTCAACCAAATTTGGTTCTGATATTTTTGTTTCTAAAGATTGTTCCTTGGTGGGCTCTGAAGGCCCAGCTTCAGCTTCAGGTTGTTGTTTCGAAGCTTCAGCAACTATAGCTTCGGTAGACACTTCAGCAACTTCAATAGTCTTTTTTGGAGTTGTGCTTGAAGACTTAATTGTCTCCAAAACATCTAGCACGTTCACCATTCTTTTTCTTTTCGGGGTCACCGACGGGCCCTTTTGATTTTTTTACTGTTTCGACATTTGCCGAAGGACTTAAGATTTCCGATATTTTTGGCTCTTCAATCTTCGGTTTCTCTGCTTTTTCTGCTGAAGGCCCTTCAGTCTTTTCTCCCATCTTCGGCACTGGAGCTGGTTCTGTAGCTTCAGAGGCCAAAGAGACTTCACCAATAAATTCTGGCACTATGGCCGGCTTAATAAAACGCGCTCGGTGGGTGAGCACCTTTAACTTTTTCCTTTGCGGCGCTGGCTCGCTAGTGGCACTCGTGGTAGCTTCTGTCGCAGGAGAAGTATTTTTTCTTTTGCGACCCGACACCGGATAGTGATAGTCAGGGTAGACAAACCCGACTGCGTCAAATACCCGGTTGAGCCTTTTCTTCTTTCGGCCTCCGAAGGCTGCTGATAACGCAGTGTTCTCGGCCTTCGAGTACACCCCAAGCAGTTCGTCACTTAATGTTTCAATGTTTTTCAACCAGTCGTCATCAGGTTCAACAAATTTATCCCCGTATTTGAATGTGTATTTCAGTCTGACCAGTCCGCCTTCGTCGGACTCTTTGATGGTCTCCTTCGGCATTTCCCACTTTCCTGCAAGTGGCCACACCCTGAAGGCAATATGTTCTTGAATCAAGTCCCTTGTCCCAATAAAAGAGCAGACTACGCCGAAGGCTCTTTGGCACTCCTCAGCTGCTTCATCCATTTCAACCTTCGGCCTTCGAAGTCCGAAGCGTTGCCAGATGGGGCGCATAATGATACTCTTGACATCTTCTTGCGCTGTTAAGTCATTCTTTACATAGAACCATTCAGTCATCCAGGCTCCGGGCCACCTCTTCTGAAAGGTCGGCACAGGGCGGCTTGACCCGGAGCGGGCACCGAAGCTGTAACACCCAAAGTTGTTGTGATATTGTTCTTTCCCCCAGGGCTTCGTCTCATATAACAACTCATGAATGTTGCAAAAGCTTTTAGCATTTGGTTCTAAACCTTGGCTTCTCGCAGCCCAGACAAACATCCCCATTCTTATGATAGCTTCGGGAGTAATTTGATGAAGGTAGACTTGAAATGTCTTCAGGACTTCAACAACAAAGTTGCTTAGGGGGAATCGAAGCCCAGCCTTGAGAAAGCTTCGGAAGATTACGACTTCATCTTCTTCGGGGGTGGGAGAAGTCTTTTCTCCAGCATCAACCCTCACAATAGATATATCTCGAAAATACCTCCCCCTCATATTATCAATATGATTCTGCTTAATAGTGGTTTTCCCGAAAACCGTGTGACTTGGCCGCCATGGTCGATCTTCGGACTCTTCCCCACCACTTTCTACATCATAACTGTCACTGTCACCAGTATCTTCGGACAAACCTTCAAGAATCTCCTTGGTGATTTTCTCCGTATTGGTCTCCGCCATCGCTATAAGGAACCCCAAGTTCTTCTCTTCGTTGAGACTCAGCTTCGTCTCAGCAGGGATCTTCTTACCTTCAGACATCTTCGGAAACACTAAAAAACTGTTTTCAAGGCCGAAGCTTCAAAATCAAAAAGATCAGCAAATCTTAGTGCACAAGAGCTAAAAATTTAGTGGGCCGAAGCAGATGGCAAGTGTGCGTACCAAATAAGTTTGCGGTATGATCTTATTTATACCCCCAGGGCGTTGAAAATTGAAAGACCCCGCTTGTCAGTGAATGTTGCTATTCTAGCAAAGGGAAGGTGTTTTTTCGGACCTTCGGCTCAAGGCCTTCGTCCATATCGCAATCTGAATTTATCATTAACAAATTAATATTGCGAGGGGCTACTGTTGGGGGCCTTCATCCTCCGAAGGTCCTCAAAAACATGATTTGACAATGTTTTCCAAGTGGATTATGTGAACAGGTATCTTCGGACTCAGAATTATGAACATGAAGTACGGTCAGGACGAAGCCTGAACCAGACGAAGGGGGATTAAAATGGAGGACGGGCTGATTACCAAGCTCCACGAAGGATGGTGCACAGCCGAAGCTGTGCGCAGGGAAGCTTCGTCGCGATAGCAGAGAGGGGAACCGACTTAAAGATGAAAAGACTACTTGGGCCTTGACAGATTTCCATAAGTCATTGGCAAATGTAATGGACATGAATGTAATTTTACGTGGGCTGCATCCCGCGTCTATAAATAGATGAACAGTACTCCCGTACGGTTCACGCTGACTTGGCATTTGCTTTTGCGTCATCCTTGTACCTTTGTCTTCCTACAATCCGAAGGTACACTTGTAATTTGAAGTCATTTCTATTGTTATACGATAATAAAATAGAAATGACATGATAATAAAGTTTAAATGTTTACATTACTTTTGATGTTGCTCATAAATCCTTCGTCATAACTGATCGCACTTACGAAGGTATTCTATTTGTGACCTTCGTCCGGAGTACATTATATCCTGAAAGGAAATAATGTTTCGAGGGACGAAGGACCTTAACATTTAACACTTTTTATGTTGCCTTGTTCTTAATCCGAAGCATTTGAGAACAAGTCCCCAACAAAGGTTTTGGTTGTACATTATCTATTTCTCCCAAATTGCCCTTTTCCTTGCTATTGTGCTTCTCATTAAGCATTTTTGAACTACCTTGGTTAGTTAACATTTTCCAAAAATGTTATAAAAATTACAGGGAGTAAACATTGGCATTTGTGGGTTCTCCTAAAAATTTAGGTGGAAATTAATTCAGATGCTCCTTGTGCAAAATTAACAAAAGTAAGGGTAAAATGGCACTTTACACTATAGCTCTAATTTGGGTGAGGTTTCTAGTTCAACCTTTATTTTTACCAAGATTCTTAGGGAATAATAGGTCTTTGTTTCAAAAATCACAGAAAAAGGCCTACTGAATAGTTAGTTGTGATTTTCTAAAGTTTAATGCCAAAAAGGTACTTATAACTAACTTGTTATTTGAAAAATATCAAACAACAGAACTCATATTTTTTCTATATTCATAATAACAAAATATTAGTTATCCCAAGGCTGGGGGTGGTTTCTCCTTAGGATTATTTTTCTAGGATTTCTCTAAGTTCTCCTTGTTTCCATGAAATAAAAGGTATCTCATTCCTTTTGCACTAACCAAGGGTCTAACAAAATTTTCCAGTGAACTATGTGAAATAAGTGAGCTAGCAAAAATGTGGTTGCCCCCTAGTTCTTATTTTAAACTACCCTTTTCTATTTTCTTTAACTTTGGGCCAAAATGAGTTTAAATGGTAAACCCTTCCTTAATTTGGTGTACTGAGGGGTGTACTATTTTTAAACAGATTAGGGAGTGGTTAAGTGTAACACCCCAGGTGTTATTTAGGGTTTTCACTCAAGCCTACACTATAGAACCCATCATCACATGTTGTAATACTCAAAAGTGCAATAATGAGAATAGAGATAATCTCAATAATTTGTGTCCTCTACTTATCATCACATGTGATCAACCCTAGTTAAAAGTGGATAATTAACACAAAGAACACATAGATAACATGTGCATCATGCTGGAGTTTATTTGATTGTGCATTTGTGGATAATAAAAATAAAGGCATCAATAGCAATATAATAATGTGCCCATGACATCCAAACCCTAAATTGAAAACAAAACCATGAAAATGGAGAAGGAAAGGAATAAATATTGTACAATACAAAATATATCTATAAATAAATAAATTCCTCTCATTTTTGGGTATGTTAAAATTGCACTTATAATTTGTGGATAAATTTGACACAAGGATGGAATTTAAATTTGGAATGGAAATATGAATTTGGAAAGGAAGAAAAGAGATTAGGAAATAAAAAGAAAAGGATTAAAACCTTACTGGGCTCGGTCTTCCCCTTTCGGCCCAACACGGAGCCACCCGCGCAGCCCAACCTTCACGCCGCACGCGCGTGGTCCAAGTTACAACCAAGGCGCCGCCAGGTGGGGCCATTTTGTCAGTCGGCCAGCCGTGCACTGTTTAACAGCGCCGATCCGTGGACCCACTGGCCAGCCACCTTCTGCGCCCACATCGTGATCGAGTCGTCGCTGCGCCGTGGGACCTAGCATGCAGCCGCACACTCCGCTGTGGTAGCGCGCGTAATCACTGGCTTGCGGGCCCGCCCAGCCAGGGTCGTCCTCTCCTTCCCAGCGGCAAACGCGGACCGGCTTCAACCGAACACCACGAATCACCGGGGGATTAGGTAGAAATCCGCCCTCTCGACCTGGGTATAAGGACCTCAGGTGCAGCCGCCTGCTCCGATCTATCCTCGCGTGAAAATCGTTGACCGCCACCACGATTAGGGAGGGAATTTGGAGGCCGCCGCCGCCGTGGAGCTCTGTCACGCCGCTGCAGTTGACCTCCGCGTTGTGCTGTCGTACGGGCGAGTAAGGGCGGTGCTTGAGCTGCAGCATCGCGTGGCGTTGCTACGCGCAACGTTGGCCAACGAATTGCGACCTCGTCCGCGCGATATTGCTCGCTGGAGTTAGGCATCCGCCGCTTACCGTGGGCGGGGCTCTCTGCACTTCGATTCCAGGTAAGGAAACCCTAGACCATTTCGCCTTGATCTCAGTACCGTGTAGCGCGTTTCAACTTGCGAGTTGGGGCACTGGTTCGCCGGTTGGATGACCACGGCGGAGCGCCGCCATGGGGATTGCGGCGCCGCGGGAGTCCTGTGTCCAGAGGTGGGGGAAGGATCTGGGGCCGTCGATGCGTTTGTGCTCGGCCAAGATCAGATCGGGATAGGATTGTCGTGCACCGTCGGATCCACGGTTGACCGCTAGGATTTAAAGCCACGTATCGTTTTGCTCGGGCAGTCTGAGACCGTAGATGTGAGATCCTGCGATAGAAAGCGATTCTGGGTTGCATTAAACGCCTACCGTTAGATCGGGATCGGAGGGGGCCTGGTGCCGTACCGATTCATAAGGCTCGGTTCTAATCGTGGCCGTTCATGCATGATCTGGCGGCCAGATTCGGACCATACCCCTTCGCCATACACATTTCACAGAAAAGACCCCCTGTTACTTTAGAATAAACCTGCCATCCTCATTCACTATTCACTGGGTCTTGGTAAGCTTGCGCCAGAGCCCCTGGACTTTCTGAAAAATGAGGCCCAGTCCAGAGATGTTTAAAAACAGAGAAATAATATTAGAAATTCATTTTTAATACGAAAACAAATCCAGAAACTTGTAAAATTCATAGAAATTCCATTTTTGGTCCAAATTGAACCATTCCAATTTCTAAAATTTTGTAATAATATTCTCTATCATTTAGTATCTCTGTTTTGGCATAAAAACAGTAAGAACATTAATTTAACATTTAATCCTATTTTAATCATATTAAACCTTAGGAAATTCATAACTTGAATTCTATAACTCCAAATTTAATGTTTCCAATTCCTATGATCTCATTTTAATATGTAGATTTTTACTGTGTATTTTATTTACATGTTTGGTGCAATGTTAATTTTTGCTATACTATGTATGTATTGTGTTGATGCGAGTAGACGAGCAAGCCACTGTGGAATCTGAGGTTCAGCAAGTAGAAGTAGCTGAGCAGGAGCTCATTGAAGGCAAGTTGTGCCCTTGATCACTTACTTTTTCCCAGCCATGTTCTTATTAATTTTAATGATCTGCATAGGTTAATTTTGATGGGATCCTTTAGGTTACCCCAGTTTTGGTTATCTTATACCTTGTTCACCCCTGAAATATTGTTGGGTAGTACCTGCTATTGCTTTATGTGGATTGGGTATGGAGATACAACATTCATGATTACTCTTTTATTATCTTATTATTATTACTGTTCATGTTAAGATCATTAAATTAATGGGAACATGGAGCGACCACCCGGGAAAATAGTGCTACCACAAGGGTTTAATGTGACGCCCTTGGCTGATTAACTAGGAAAGCTAGTGGAGGTCTTCCTTACCCGAAAGGGGCAAGGGCAGTAGGGGAGTGGTCAGTGTAGGGAGGTCCTTGGGTTGATTTTGCTGCGATGACGGTCAGGTGAGGGATTCCTGCACTGGAGCTTCCTATAAACTATAGCGGGATTTCTGAGGCTAGTGGAACTTTGTAAAGGCCTCGTAGTGTTACCCTGCCTCGCCTCCTCGGTAGAGGTGTATGGGATTGGCCGTCTCTTGGCAGATGGGTAACATGACTTGTGGGTAAAGATGCGCAACCTCTGCAGAGTGTAAAACTGGTATACTAGCCGTGCTCACGGTCATGAGCGGCTCGGACCCTCACATGATTAATTATGGAACTTAAATTTAATTTGACATTTGCATCGCATTTGGGATTATTTTACTATTACTGTTCTTTATTATTATTAAGGTTTGGTATTTACTTACACTTAGTAACTGCTAATAAAATTTTGACCAACTTATAAAAGCAATGCTTAGCTTCAGCCTTTATTTCATTGATCAGCGTTACACTACATGAACTCCCACCTTTGGTGAGTTCATGCCACATTATTCCCCACGACTTGTTGAGCTATGAACGTATGTGAGCTCACTCTTGCTGTCTCACACCCCCCCCCCACAGGAGAAGAACAGGTGGTCGAAGAGGAGCCGCCTAACACTGAGGCATTCGACTTGATCTAGGTGGCGTTTCTCAGTCGACATTGGCGCCGACGATCCTTAGTTCGTTTTATATTTATTTTTTTTATTTTGTAATAAGTCTTCCGCTATGTAATAAATACTCTGATGTTATTGTGACATTTATCTCTATACACTCTGTTTTTATATATGTTGTCTTCTTGGCGCATGTATGAGATGCACCCGGCTTTGTTCCTTAAAACCGGGTGTTACACATGTGGTTTAGTTTGAGCAAAGGACACCAAACTTGGGGATCAAGATCCTAAGAAGGTGTAACCCATATTAGAAGTCATGCCTTGGCCTTATCATGCACCTAAAGAGGAGAGAAGGGCTCAAACCCTAATTCAAATCCCTTTAGGCAAATCAAGCCCTAGAGGGGATTATGGCAAAAGGGCTATGTAAACCACATTATCATGACTTGGGCTAATTATAAAAGTTGTTGTACACTTAATACCCTACAAAATTTAGTAAGAAAGTGAACCCAAAAAGAATTCAGAAAAACCCCAAAAAGGTCACCAAAGAGAAGGGCATAAAAGAAAAATCAGATTTTTCTCACTTTCAAAACCAACCCTCTTTCAAAAGATCAAACATGTTCACCTTTTTCCAAACCTCAAAACCAAAGGGCCCAATTGACAAAATGGCGCCAACAGACCCCTAGAACACCCTGGAAAAATTTGAACCCAACCCTAAGTCGTTTGACATGACTTGACACGGTTTTTGTCACGGTGTGGACAGCTCGGACAGAGCCAACTTCCCACCCCCATATCTCTAAACCCCGACCATATCTTTGCTTGGAACTCACATGGAAAAGATAGGATTTGGTGCAGAGAAGAGACTGTACATGGGATTTTTGCTGAGATCTGCACGCTAAGGCGACTAAACAGGCCGTTGAACACTGGCAGAAGTAAACCACCACGTGTTCGACGTGGGCAGACACTCGGGAGCGCGCCCAGAGCATGCCTGCACGTGCACCCCGCACGCCCTCGCCCGCCCCCGTTCCAACGCCCGTGCCATGCCCGCGCGTGGCTGTAAACCCCGCCCTCGTTCTCGGCCACTTTCCCGGTCACCCCCTCCGCACCGC
Source organism: Zea luxurians (assembly GCA_029449295.1). Lineage (NCBI taxonomy): Eukaryota > Viridiplantae > Streptophyta > Magnoliopsida > Poales > Poaceae > Zea > Zea luxurians. The sequence goes on along the minus strand of JAOPSE010000022.1, from coordinate 40,880,811 downwards.
GCCTAACTTTCCCGAGCTCGCCCGCAGCTCCGGCGACCTCCTCGCGACCCGCCAGAGCTGCCCGAGGGTGCCCGCCATGGCCCAACCTATTCCCGCCCACCTCCACTCGATCCGAGCCCTCGGATAGCTTCCTCGTGAGGCCATGAAGCTTGCCCGAGCTTGAGCCAAGAAATAGCCCCACTGGAATAGTGCAATCACGCTCGCCGGAGTTCGTGAACCCGCCGGAGCACGTGGACCGGGTAATCCACTGAACCATTTCTCAATTCCTTGCGCACGTGGCCTCTACATCACCCAGTGGAACTCCTCGTGCACTTTGATTGAACCCTACCACCGTGGTTTGGTCGGAGCAGGAGCCGCCGATGACCTCCGCCGCCTGCGCTCGTGGCCAGAGCAGCTCCAACCACCACCGATGCCGACCCGTACACCGACGTGACCGCCGTGACCTCCCCGACGTCACCGACCACCCCACCGGGCCTCTACTGCCGCCGATAAGCCGCGCTGCCATGATCCTTGCCCCGGTTACTGTTCTAGCCAGCCAGGGAGCGCGGGTTAGGTTTAGGTTAAGTCCAGGGGGTTTTGTGTAAGGTCAGTGACTCATGCAAATAGTAGACCGATGGCTGTTTTGTGAGAGAAAGGGGGAAGAAAACCCAGGGACTTCAGCGCAAATCTGTTTTCTTTTCCCATTTTGAATTTACTTTTCTTTTAAATATTGCAGAGAACTTCATAAATACATAACTTGAAGAATAATCATCCAAATGTAGTCAAACCAATTTTGCTAGACTTCATGAAATATAAACTATCAAGCAAAAATAGTAAACCCCATAGTTCCTGTAATGTTTTCTAGAGTTTTGATTTAATTAAGAAAACTGCCCAAAACTAAATAATAAAGGGAAAAATAGTTACGCCATTAGACTGAGATTAAGAAATAGCAAAGAAGTATTTAATCACTCCATAATTTGTTTAAGAATAGTAAAACCCTCTATACATCAAATTAAGGTAGGGTTTGCCATTTAAATCATTTTTTGCCTAAATTTAAAGAAAAGAGAAAAGGTAGTCAAAAATAAGAACCAGGAAGCACCCACATTTTTGTTGGCTCACTTATTCAGTGTAGTTCCCTAGGAAATTTTATTAGACCCTTGTTTAGTACAAAATAAATGAGATACCTTTTATTTTATGAAAACAATGAAAACTTAGGAAAATCTTAGAATAATAATCCTGAGGGGAAAACACCTCAAACCTTGGGATAACTAATGTCTTGTTATTAAGAATATAGGAAAAATATGAGTTCTATTGTTTGATATTTTTTCAAATAGCAAGTTAGTTATAAGTGTCTTTTTGGCATTAAACTTTAGAAAATCATAACTAAATAACCACTAAGTAACCCTCTATGATTTTTGGCACAGAAGCATGTTATTACCCATAGATGCCAGCAAAAATAACTCTTAGTACAGAACCCACACCTAGATAAGAGTTGTAGTGCAAAGTGACCCCTCTGTCCTAGCTTTTGTTATTTTTGTCCAAGGCATATCTTAATTATTTTTGACCCCAAATTTATAGGACAGACTATAGTTACCAATATTAACCCCCTGTAATTTTTACAGAATTTTTGGAAATTTGAAATCACTATTGTAGTTCAAACCCACCTAAAGAGCATAAATAGAGAATAAAAAGAGGAATTAGTAGTAGAGATTAATGTTACCCTAACCAACCCAGCAAAACCCCTTGAGTACCTACTAAAACCTTAAGGGGCAATCCAAGTCTTAATCCACTACATTTACCTTTAAGCAAAACCTCAAACCTAGGTTGCTAAGCATAAACCACTAAGAGCTTCTTATAACAAGGAAACCTGAGATATCAACTAACTTAGTTTCTCTTCACTATGCATAATGGTTACTAAATTCTGCATATCATAGCATACATCTATCTTATTCATTTCATTCGATAGATTGCAACCTCGCTGATGGAGAGTACATCCTCGTGCCGGAGCAAGGAGTTGCTCAGGAGATAGCCCAGGATCCAGCACCAGAACCTGCCACCGAGGATCTACCTGCCCCAGCTTTGGAAGGCAAGCCCTGGTTTTATGCATAACCGTTTATATATATTATTTTACTACACTTAATGTTTGTAGGCTTGTACTGTGCACTTAAGTGTAGGAGTTGACTGAAACCCTAGTTGCATGAACTCAGGATTCCTTTTGAGATGGATACTAGTATGCTAGGTCGAGTAGCTGCTTTACTAATTAGGGATCTCGGTAGAAGTCGAGTGATTTTTCTAGCACTCGCGCGAGGTCAGGAATTGGTTGTATCTATTTTTATATTGTAACGATGATGGTCTATGGACAACGATCCATGGGGATGCGTTGTCTACGAGACAGAAATTGGAATAAGGATTAAGGTGTGGTACCGTGTGTCAAGCGTTTGAACGTACTAAACATATGCCGAGAAATATGGTTAATCGGTAAGCCTAATACCTGAGTGAACCTGGCAGCAGATTGCCCTCCTCACGCGACCTGAGACGTGGTCTCCCATTCTAGTTATGGTGGGTACAAGTGTGGTCACTGCATGATGACAGTCGGGGTCAGTGAGGCATTGTACGCCAAAGCGGTGAGCCCCTCTCTGCTGGTGGGGAATCGATGTGGACGGTTCATGTGTGTGGGGACGGAGTGCCTCGCCACATCGTGTGTTTAGGTTTACCTTGCAAGGATAAAAACTCGATTCGAATTGTCTGCTTCTCGCAGCTAATGAGACTGCTTGATGCATGCTGCTACATTGAGTAATAAGTGGAAATGAGTTGACTGGCAAAAGATGTTGATTGATAAAATGTTTGATACCATGTATGATTAGATAGGTACACATTTAGTCTTAAGAGAGTCACACTAAAACTTGAAAAAGCTAAAAACTTGATTTTTAGACTCAGCTAGTGCTTTTGGCAAGCAAACCTCTTAGCCAAACAGCTGCATGTCTAGAGGTAGAGGAGTAGACTCCTCACACCGGGTAAATCTAGCTGAGTATTAGTATACTCAGCCTTGCTTGTGGCATAATTTTTTAGGTTCTCTAGAAGACATGGTTGCTGGAGTGACTTGGCCGTCCATCTTGCCACCGGGTTGGACAGTCGAGTGGGACCCTACCTCGGCTGAGGAGGAGCATGAGGAGTGATGGGACAGGCTTCCCCATCCTTCCATTTATTTATCGTTAGTTTTATTCCGCTGCATTCCAAACAATGATCACTACTTTTGCTAAAACTCAAATGATGATGTAATAAATTTAATACTCCTTAATGTATGGTTTTATGTTTTATTGTATTTGCTCTGTGCCTCACCATCGAGTGAGTACGTGGTACTTGGTCCTGTTAGTGGCCTCGTCGGACTAGATCCAAGGGACTGACGTGTTATTCCTATTTAAGTGTGGTCTAGCCTCTAAGGTGGGACTTAGGCACTTAAGTTGGAATAATTCGGGCGATTCCGCCACAGCTGGTATCGGAGCTTGTACCACCACAGAGGAATCAGTAAATCGTAAATACCAGCCTTTTCAAAAAGTAAAACTTGTTAGAAACAATTGTTGGATAGATCGGTAAGGCGATAAGGAAGAACATAGAGCGTGAAGCCTTAGGATTATAGGGGGGTAGTTAGGTGGCTAATTGAGTGAGCCCTATAGGCTACTATAAGGGATGGAAATTTTTCCTACTCCCTATAAGTTATTGTGAGGTCGTTTAGGACGAGCATGCATGCATCCTTACTTAAACTACTTGGTAATTGGGTCAAAACTTTAAATACATGATATTGAAAGATTAAGTACATTCGGTGACCTTATCGTGACCTTCAATAGACCAAGCCTTGATCCCTTTTTTTACTTTTATAATTCTTTTTCTTTTTGCTTACGCTTAACCGTACATAGATGACTTCTCACGGATCCTCGGAAGGAGGGAACGCACATTCCCGCACGGACAGGCTTGCACGAGAGGGTTTTCCCCGCATCTTGTGGGAGGTACTTCAGGGAGCCGGTTACACGACGCCTCCCCAGTACGCAGTGCAGCTGTTCGAGAAGCACCGAGTGCCCCGCTGTAGGGTGAGGATGACCCTAGAGCCTCATCCCTTACAGCCAGGCTGGCGTTCTTTGGACTCCAAGTCTTTCGGATACCGGGCTGAGGATACTATCGAGGCGATTGCTCTCCACGGGCTAACGACCTTCTGTGGTTTCACCCCTTGGAGCTGTCTACCCACCCCATTGGCTTGTTCCCCGCTGACAATGAGGACGACCCAATGTGGAAAGATCGAGTGGAGCATGCCAAGGACATATGGGCTCTTTACCGAGGGTAGACCGCTCACTTGACAGTGTGATGCATGAATGCTCTGTATCGTCTGCAGGTGATGCAAGGAGAGGCAATGTCTGAGCTAATGGCATTGTTGGAGGCTACAAAGATCACCTTGGATAACAGAGAGGAACTTGTGGTAGACCTGTCCACGGAGTTGGTGGAAAAGGACCTGCAGGTGGAACAGATGTCCAACGAGATCCAGGAGCTTGAGGAGCTCGTAGGAACTAGGGAGAACACCATTGAGGTTCTCGAGGATCAGCTAATCAACACTTAGCAGCAACTTGCGGAAGCTAACCAACATTTGGAGATGCACCACCAGGAGATCCAGGACATGGAGGCCAACGGGGATGTCGACATCGAGGGAGGAGAGGAGCCAGAGCCCGCATCTAGTCTGGACACTGCTGGCTCAGGGATACCACCTTCCCCCGAGTCGAGCGTTGCCACGTTCGTCCATTGAGTTGCAGTGATAGAGTTAGAAGTGTGTGGCGGTAGAACTCCTCGAAACTAGCTTAGCTTTTGCACCCTTGGGGTACTAGGCTAGATAAAGTTGAGTCATTTGGATCACTGATGTAATCGTAACAAACTCTTTTGGAAGTATGGATGGCGAATGATGTCAGCTTTAATTTATGAGGGAAAGTTTTATGCCCTATAGTATCTTTTATGAATTATGTAAGAGAATATTAGCCTTGTCCTTTCAAATCTGTCACCACCTATGAATCCTGACATCCAAAATATGATATTGAGAGCATTCTTAATTTTTCAGATGGTAGGAAGAGCGCGTCGTGGACAGAATGAGCGCATTCCTCCACCCCCGCCACTGCCTCCTACCATGCAAGAGCTTATGGCTTAGCATAATGAGATTCTGCGGCAGTTGGCTCAGCGACAGCCACAACCTCAGCACTATGGTGGTGGTGATCACCATCAACGTCCCCCAGCAGCAGCCACATATTAGGAGTTCCTCAGCACTCAGCCGCCGTTGTTCACTCGGGCAGAGGATCCGCTTGATGCCGATGTATGGCTCAGGGTAGTGGAATCCAAATTCCCACTGCTTAATGGAGTTTGTTCAGAGGTGGCTAAGGTCAGGTTCGCCACCCAACAGCTTCGCGGACCCGCGCGGACATGGTGGGATCACTTCCTCGCCATGCAGCTAGCTAATCACGTGGTAGAATGGGGAGAGTTCAAGGCAGCCTTCAGAGGGCATCACATACCAGCAGGCATTATGGACCGCAAGCTCAATGAGTTTTGGCACTCACTCAGGGAAATCGGACAGTGATGCAGTACGCTTAGGCCTTCAATGACCTGTGTCAGTATGTTGGATACCACGCAGACACTGATGAGAAGAAGAGGGACAGGTTCAGGAGGGGTCTCAGCACTAAGCTCCACGACCGTCTCAACGCAGTCAGGGCCAATAGCTACAATTAGTTAGTCAACATGGCCATTTCCCAAGAGGACTGCATCACAGCTCGTCAGGCAGAAAAGAAGAGGAAGACCCCTGTAGCAGGACCTTCAGCTCAACCTCAGCGCTTCAGGATTGTATCTGACACCCAGAGCAGGGGGCCACAGCAGCAGCAAGGACGTTGGGTAATCCGACCACAACAGCAGCAGCAGGGACCCAACCGTTCTCAGCTCCCAGTTTAGAGGAACAACAATCAGCCACCGCAGCAGCAGTACCGTCAGGTTAATGACAACAGGTGTTTCACTTGTGGTAACACTGGACACTATGCCAAGAATTGCCCCAAGAATCAGCAGAGGCAGGGGCAGAATTCCAATCAGAACCAAGGCAAGAGGCAGAAGGTGCAAGTGAGGCAAGGCAGGCTGAACTTCACCACCATGGCTGACATTCTAGAGGGAGCACCCGTCACGACTGGTATGTTTTCTGTTTTGAATAATCCTGCAATCATTCTTTTTGATTCTGGTGCATCACACAGTTTTATCAGTACAAAATTTAGTGCCAAATGCCAGTTACCTTTCCATCACACTAATGGGGGTATCATAATCTCAACACTAGGAGGCAGGATTGCCACCTATCAAATCAACAGGCAGGTGCCTATAAAATTTGGTAGTCTTGTGATTAGAACCACCCTCCTCATCTTTGGTTTGGATAGTGTGGACATCATATTGGGAACTGACTGGTTATCCAGACATCAGGCAGTACTTGATATTGCAGCAAGGGCCATTGAGATTCACTCCCCTACTTATGGCGAGACTATATTATATTTGCCAAACCAGGGTTGTACCCGTTCCTGTGCCTTCACTACGATAGAATCACCGGTTGAGAAAATTCCAGTGGTCTGTGACTACCCAGATGTTTTTCCGGATGAGTTACCAGGGATGCCACCCGACAGAGACATAGAGTTCACGATTGAATTACAACCCGGAACTGCCCCTATATCCAAGAGACCTTATAGGATGCCTCCAGCAGAGTTGGCAGAATTGAAAAGGCAGTTGCAAGAATTGTTGGACAAGGGATTTATTCGCCCAAGTACTTCTCCATGGGGATGTCCCGCTTTGTTCGTAAAGAAGAAAGACGAGAGCCTGATATTGTGTGTGGACTACCACCCTCTCAATGCGGTAACAATCAAAAATAAGTATCCATTGCCCCACATTGATGTATTGTTTGATCAGTTGGTGGGAGCCAAAGTATTCTCCAAGATAGACCTTCGCTCTGGCTATCATCAGATAAAAATCTGGGCCAGTGATATTCCGAAGACAGCTTTCTCTACCAGATATGGGCTTTATGAGTACCTGGTGATGTCTTTCGGACTGACCAATGCCCCGGCCTATTTCATGTATTTGATGAACTCGGTATTTATGCCAGAGCTGGACAAGTTTGTGGTGGTCTTTATTGATGACATTCTGGTTTACTCCAAAAATGAAGTTGAGCATGCTGAACATCTACACATCGTACTTCAACGACTACGCGATCATCGTCTATATGCTAAGTTGTCCAAATGTGATTTCTGGTTAAAGGAGATCAAATTATTGGGCCACACCATTTCTCAGGATGGGGTATCTGTTGATCCTGAGAAAGTCCAAGAAGTGATGAATTGGAAACCTCCTACCACCGTACGGCAAATCCGGAGTTTTCTGGGATTGGTAGGGTATTATCGACGATTTATCCCGGATTTCTCCAGAATTGCCAAGCCAATGACTGAATTGTTGAAGAAAGGAGTAAAGTACGAATGGAGTCAGAAATGTGAAGATGCCTTTCATACACTAAGGCAGCATTTGACATCAACACCCGTATTAGCTCAACTTGACAACACAAAATCTTTTGAGGTTTATTGTGATGCTTCTAGTACTGGTCTAGGATGTGTCTTGATGCAAGACAACAGAGTCATTGCTTATGCCTCCCGAGCACTCAGACCCCATGAGTAGAACTACCCACACATGACTTGGAGTTACCAGCCATAGTTCATGTTCTCAAGATTTGGAGACATTACTTAATGGGAACTCATTGTAATATCTATACTGATCATAAGAGTCTCAAATATATCTTCACTCAGGTAGATCTTAATATGAGGTAAAGAAGATGGTTAGAATTAATCAAGGACTATGATTTGGAAGTACATTACCATCCGGGCATGGCCAATGTTGTGGCAGACGCTTTGAGTAGGAAGGCCCAGTGCAACTGTGTAATGATGGACTCCAAGATTTCCACCCTATGTGATGAGTTGTGCAAGTTGAGCATAGAACTTGTTTCCTCAGGGACCTTAGAGTATATCTCAGTGGAACCCACATTGCATGAGCAAATAGTCATGGCACAGATTGGCGATAGGGGTGTTCAAGTCATTAAGGAAATGATCGAACAAAAGGTAGACAAATACAAATGCTTCTATCAAGACAACAAAGGAATTCTATGGTTTAGGGACCGATTGGTTGTTCCTAAGGACCCCGAACTCAGAAAGAAAATATTGGATGAAGCTCACCTTTCCAAATTCTCCATGCACCCCGGTAGTAACAAGATGTATCATGATCTCAGATCCTTGTACTGGTGGACCAGAATGAAAAGGGAAATTGCTAAGTATATATCTGAGTGCGACACTTGCCAGAGAGTGAAGGCTAGTCATTTGAAGGTGGTAGGCACCTTACAGCCCCTCCTCATACCATCTTGGAAATGGGAGGATATTTGCATGGATTTCATTGTAGGATTGCCCAATACCTCCCGACACCATGATTCTATTTGGGTCATTGTGGATAGGTTGACCAAAACAGCGCATTTCTTGCCAGTACATACCACCCACCGGACAGAAAAGTATGAGAAATTTATATTGATCAGATAGTTCGTCTGCATGGAGTACCAAGGACTATTGTGTCTGACCGAGGAGCACCATTTGTAGCACGTTTCTGGGAGCAATTGCAACAATCACTTGGGACCCATGTAATAAGGAGCTCAGCATACCACCCTCAAACAGATGGTCAGACAGAAAGGGTGAATCAGATTTTGGAAGACATGTTGAGGGCATGTGTGCTACACTATGGAAAGGATTGGGACAAGAGTCTTTCATTGGCAGAGTTCTCTTATAATAACAGCTACCAGTCCAGTTTAAAGATGGCACCTTTCGAAGCCTTGTATGGGAGAAGGTGTAGGACACCGCTAAATTGGTCACAAGCTGGAGAAAGGGAAATATTTGGACCTGACCTGGTACTTGAAGCAGAGGAGAAGGTCAGGATCATTAAGAAGAACCTAGAAGCTGCTCAGGCCAGGCAAAAGAGCTATCATGACAAGAGGAGGAAGCCTCTACGGTTTGAAGTGGGAGATCATGTTTATCTTAAGGTGTCACCCACCAAAGGTGTTGAGAGGTTTGGAATCAAGGGCAAGTTAGCTCCTCGCTACATCAGGCCCTATGAGATCATAGAAACTTGTGAGCCTGTAGCATATCAATTGAAGTTGCCACCCCATATGTCAGCAGTTCATGATGTGTTCCACGTATCTCAGCTGCGAAAGTGTGTCCGCTTACCCACAGAAGTACTACCTGAACCAAAATTGGAGATAGAACCAGACTTGTCCTATCAAGAGCACCCCGTCAAGGTTTTGGATCAAAAGGAGAGATCAACACGGGCAAGGTCGATTAGGATGTACAAGGTTCAGTGGAGTCACCATTCAGTAGAAGAGGCTATGTGGGAGACTGAGGATTTTCTACGTTCTCACTTCCCTGACTTTCTGCCCAAAGGAGTCGGTACGTAATCCAAAGCCCCACCCCCACCTGCCCTTTGAATCTAAATATAAGAAAAACTTAGTTGTTAAGGGTAAAGTAAGCTTTGAAAGTAACTTTAAAAGGACTTCCTTCTCAAGTTGCAAAGAGGATGACATTCGAAGAGTAGTTAGCTAGAGAAACTTGGCTAAAGGAAGAGGCAACACCCCAACACACCTTCCAGGTACCCCTCTAAAGGATCCCTACCAAAAATCTCGGGACAAAATTCCTTTAAGGGGGGAGGGCTGTAACACCCCAGGTGTTACTTAGGGTTTTCACTCAAGCCTACACTATAGAACCCATCATCGCATGTGGTTTAGTTTGAGCAAAAGACACCAAACTTGGGGATCAAGATCCTAGGAAGGTGTAACCCATCTTAGAAGTCATGCCTTGGCCTTATCATGCACCTAAAGAGGAGAGAAGGGCTCAAACCCTAATTCAAATCCCTTTAGGCAAATGGATCCCTAGAGGGGATTATGGCAAAAGGGCTATGTAAACCACATTATCATGACTTGGGCTAATTATAAAAGTTGTAGTACACTTAATACCCTACAAAATTTAGTAAGAAAGTGAACCCAAAAAGAATTCAGAAAGACCCCAAAAAGGTCACCAAAGAGAAGGGCATAAAAGAAAATTCAGATTTTTCTCACTTTCAAAACCAACCCTCTTTCAAAGATCAAACATGTTCACCTTTTTCCAAACCTCAAAACCAAAGGGCCCAATTGACAAAATGGCGCCTAAAGACCCCTAGAACACACTTGAAAATTTTGAACCCAACCCTAAGTCGTTTGACATGACTTGACACGGTTTTTATCGCGGTGTGGACAGCTCGGACAGAGCCAACTTCCCACCCCCATATCTCTCAACCCCGACCATATCTTTCCTTGGAACTCACATGGAAAAGATAGGATTTGGTGTAGAGAAGAGACCGTACATGGGATTTTTGTTGAGATCTGCATGCTAAGGCGACCAAACAGGCCGTTGAACACTGGCAGAAGTAAACCACCACGTGTTCGACGTGGGCAGACACTCGGGAGCGCGCCCAGAGCACGCCTGCACGCGCACCCCCGCATGCCCTCGGCCACCCCCGTGCCAATGCCCGTGCCGTGCCCGCGCGTGGCTATAAAGCTCGCCCTCATGCTCGGCCACTTTCCTGGTCACCCCCCTCCGCACCGTGCCTAACTTTCCCGAGCTCGCCCGCAGCTCCGGCGACCTCCCCGCGACCCGACAGAGCCGGCCGAGGGCGCCCGCCGTGGCCCAACCTATTCCTGCCCACCTCCGCTCGATCCGAGCCCTCGGATAGCTTCCTCGTGAGGCCGTGAAGCTTGCCCGAGCTTGAGCCGAGAACCAGCCCCACCGGAATAGTGCAATCGCGCTCGCCGGAGTTCGTGAACCTGCCGGAGCACGTGGACCGGGTAATCCACTGAACCATTTCTCAATTCCTTGCGCATGTGGCCTCTACATCACCTAGTGGAGCTCCTCGTGCACTTTGATTGAACCCTACCGCCGTGGTTTGGCCGGAGCAGGAGCCGCCGACGACGACCTCCGCCGCCTGCGCTCGTGGCCAGAGCAGCTCTAGCCACCACCGACGCCGACCCGTACAGCGACGTGACCGCCGTGACCTCCCTGACGTCACCGACCACCCCACCGGGCCTCTACTGTCGCCGATAAGTCGCGCCGCCGTGATCCTTGCCCCGGTTACTGTTCCAGCCAGCCAGGGAGTGCGGGTTAGGTTTAGGTTAAGTCCAGGGGGTTTTGTGTAAGGTCAGTGACTCATGCAAATAGTAGACCGAGGGCTGTTTTGTGAGAGAAAGGGGGAAGAAAACCCAGGGACTTCAGCGCAAATCTGTTTTCTTTTCCCATTTTGAATTTACTTTTCTTTTAAATATTGCAGAGAACTTGATAAATACATAACTTGAAGAATAATCATCCAAATGTAGTCAAACCAATTTTGCTAGACTTTATGAAATATAAACTATCAAGCAAAAATAGTAATCCTCATAGTTCCTATAATGTTTTCTAGAGTTTTGATTTAATTAAGAAAATTTCCCAAAACTAAATAATAAAGGGAAAATAGTTACACTGTTAGACTCAGATTAAGAAAAATCAGAGAAGTGTTTAATCACTCCATAATCTGTTTAAAAATAGTAAAACCCTTTGTACATCAAATTAAGGTAGGGTTTGCCATTTAAATGATTTTTGGCCTAAATTTAAAGAAAAGAGAAAAGGTAGTCAAAAATAAGAACCAGGAAGCACCCACATTTTTGTTGGCTCACTTATTCAGTGTAGTTCCCTAGGAAATTTTATTAGACCCTTGTTTAGTACAAAATAAATGAGATACCTTTTATTTTATGAAAACAATGAAAACTTAGGAAAATCTTAGAAAAATAATCCTAAGGGGAAAACACCGCAAACCTTGGGATAACTAATCTCTTGTTATTAAGAATATAGAAAAAATATGAGTTTTGTTGTTTGATATTTTTTCAAATAGCAAGTTAGTTATAAGTGTCTTTTTGGCATTAAACTTTAGAAAATCATAACTAAATAACCACTAAGTAACCCTCTATGATTTTTGGCACAGAAGCATGTTATTACCATAGATACCAGCAAAAATAACTCTTAGTACAGAACCCACACCTAGATAAGAGTTGTAGTGCAAAGTGACCCCTCTGCCCCAGCTTTTGTTATTTTTGTCCAAGGCCTATCTTAATTATTTTTGACCCCAAATTTATAGGACAGACTACAGTGACCAATATTAACCCCCTGTAATTTTTACAGAATTTTTGGAAATTTGAAATCACTATTGTAGTTCAAACCCACCTTAAGAGCATAAATAGATAATAAAAAGAGGAATTAGTAGTAGAGATTAATGTTACCCTAACCAACCCAGCAAAACCCCTTGAGTACCTACTAAAACCTTAAGGGGCAATCCAAGTCTTAATCCACTACGTTTACCTCTAAGCAAAACCTCAAACCTAGGTTGCTAAGCATAAACCACTAAGAGCTTCTTATAACAAGGAAACCTGAGATATCAACTAACTTAGTTTCTCTTCACTATGCATAATGGTTACTAAATTCTGCATATCATAGCATACATCTATCTTATTCATTTCATTCATTAGATTGCAACCTCGCTGACGGAGAGTACATCCTCGTGCCGGAGCAAGGAGTTGCTCAGAAGATAGCCCAGGATCCAGCACCAGAACCTACCACCGAGGATCTACCTGCCCCAGCTTTGGAAGGCAAGCCCCGGTTTTATGCATAACCGTTTATATATACTATTTTACTACACTTAATGTTTGTAGGCTTGTAATGTGCACTTAAGCATAGGAGTTGACTGAAACCCTAGTTGCATGAACTCAGGATTCCTTTTGAGATGGATACTAGTATGCTAGGTCGAGTAGCTGCTTTACTAATTAGGGATCTCGGTAGAAGTCGAGTGATTTTTCTAGCACTCACGCAAGGTCAGGAATTGGTTGTATCCATTTTTATATCGTAATGATGATGGTCTATGGACAACGATCCATGGGGATGCGTTGTCTACGAGATGGAAATTGGAATAAGGATCAAGGTGTGGTACCGTGTGTCAAGCGTTTGAACGTACTAAACATATGTCGAGAAATATGGTAAATCGGTAAGCCTAGTACCTGAGTGAACCTGGCTGCAGATTGCCCTCCTCACACGACCTAAGACGTGGTCTCCCATTCCGGTTATGGTGGGTACAAGTGTGGCCACTGCATGACGGCAGTCGGGGTCAGTGAGGCATTGTACGCCAAGGCGGTGAGCCCCTCTCTGCTAGCGGGGAATCGATGGGGATGGTTGATGTGTGTGGGGACGGAGTGCCTCGCCATGTCGTGTGTTTAGGTTTACCTTGCAAGGATAAAAACTCGATTCGAATCGTCTGCTTCTCACAGCTAATGAGACTGCTCGATCCATGCTGCTACATTGAGTAATAAGTGGAAATGAGTTGACTGGCAAAAGATGTTGATTGATAAAATGTTTGATACCATGTATGATTAGATAGGTACACATTTAGTCTTAAGAGAGTCACACTAAAACTTGAAAAAGCTAAAAACTTGATTTTTAGACTCAGCTAGTGCTTTTGGCAAGCAAACCTCTCAGCTAAACAGCTGCATGTCTAGAGGTAGAGGAGTAGACTCCTCACACCGGGTAAGTCTAGCTGAGTATTAGTATACTCAGCCTTGCTTGTGGTATAATTTTTTAGGTTCTCTGGAAGACATGGTTGCTGGAGTGACTTGGCCGTCCATCTTGCCACCGGGTTGGACAGTCGAGTGGGACCCTACCTCGGCTGAGGAGGAGCATGAGGAGTGTTGGGACAGGCTTCCCCATCCTTCCATTTATTTATCGTTAGTTTTATTCCGCTGCATTCCGAACAATGATCACTACTTTTGCTAAAACTCCGATGATGATGTAATAAATTTAATACTCCTTAATGTATGGTTTTATGTTTTATTGTATTTGCTCTGTGCCTAACCATTGAGTGAGTACGTGGTACTTGGTCCTGTTAGTGGCCTCGTCGGACTAGATCCGAGGGACTGACGTGTTATTCCTATTTAAGTGTGGTCTGGCCTCTAAGGTGAGACTTAGGCACTTAAGTTGGAATAATTCGGGCGGTTCCGCCACATTAAGTACTTCTCTGATTTTTCTTAACCTCGGTCTAACAGTGTAGCTATTTTTCCCTATTTTATTTAGCTTTTGGCCAGATGACTATTTAAGTCAAAACTTTGAAATCTTCTGCAATAACTAGGGTGTTTTGCATTTTTCCTAAGTAATTTACATTATTCAGAACATGGCAAAATTGGTTTGACTCAATTTGGCTGAATAAAACTAAAGTTATGAATTTTACAAGCTCTGTTTGTATTTAAATGAGAAATGTTAAAAAGGTTTTCTGGAAAACCAGTTTACACCGAGGACCCTGGGCTTTTCCAAAAACAATCCATTAACTTATACCCTTGTGCAACTATTCACCTGAGTCTCTGACTATTCGAAACCCCCCCTGACTTTCTTTTCTTCTTCCCCGAGGTCCCTCCCCCCTTTTGAACAGTACCCGCGGAAGTAAATAGGGCGTCGCGGCTTATCGGCGGCAAGGGAGGTCCGGTGAAGGGCGGGGTTGGCTTCGGGAGGTCCTTGCGGTCACGACGAGGTACGGCTTGACGATGATGATGGCCAGAATCGGCTGGTCCACGTGCGCAGGCGGGCGAGCTCGTCAGCGGCGGGTGCTACGGCCTATCCGCGGCGATATAGTTCAATCCAAGGGCAAGGAAAGCCTCACGGGGTGCTGAGGAGTCTACCCATGCAAGGAATTGAAGAAAAACTCACCATGGAGCTCAGTCTACATTCGCTGGCGGTCGGGTGAAGTCTGGTGACCTTGATCTGGTGTCTCCGGCGAGGCAGAGCTCGATTCCTCGCTCTGAGAACTTCACCGAGGCACGCAAAGTCTCTCTTGAGGGTCGGATGGGGCTGGGAAGGGCTCAGTTGGCCGGTCTACGGTGGTGGGTTCTCGGGCGGCCGCTGGCACGCTGTGTGCAGGGCAAGCGCCGGTGATCTTGCGCTCCGGCGAGGTCAGGAGTGAGCGGGGGGAGTACGGCCGAGGCCTTGGTTGCCTTTATAGGCGCGGGCGCGGGCAATGGCACAGGCTCGGCTTGGTGCGACACGGGGCGCGCGGGGTCGGGCGTCGGGGCGTGCTCTGGCGATGCCAGGGCACGTCGAACCCGTGGAGGTGTGTTTCTGCCCTTGTTCAAAAGCTTGCTGAGATCGCAAACGTGCGAATCTTGGCAAAAATCTGGCGCAGACCTCCTCTTGGCACCAATGGCTATCTCTTGTATGTGAGTTCCGATGGAGGATACGCCCTAGGTCAGAAGATATGCGGACGCCAAATCAGGTATGTCTCACTGTCCACCCCGAGACAAAAGTGATGTCAAATCGTGTCAAATGGTTTTGGCTCGAGTTCAAATTTTTCCAGTGGGTTCCTTAGGTAGTTTGGCTCCTTTTTGGTATTCAGACCAAGTGGTTTTGGCGCCATTTACTAAGTGAACATGTCTGCCCTTTAAACTAGGGTTTATTTTGGACTTAGGGAAGATTAGAGAGCTCTAGTGTGCTTGCTACTTAAGGAATGGATTTGGGGTCTTTAAGGGGCCTTTTTGTAATGTTTCCCCTCTGCATTTTATAGATTTTATTGTGTACTTAAATTTTGGTTAAGGATTAGAAACAAGAATTGGCCATTTGATTAACTTGCTCACTAATCCCTTGCTTGAAAGTCTAGTGCTTTAAGGGGTCTAGGGTTTAACCTCTTTTGCCCAAGGTTCCAATTGCTCAAAATGTTTGGGTAAAGCTTTTGGTCATTAACATTTCTTAGTCAATCCATGGTCTCCAAGGTTTTGGTACTCCCTCTCCTCCACTTAACCACATGAGATAACAGGTCATGGGTGCCAGTAGGGAGTCAGGGCCTTGGGTAACACCTGGGGTGTTACATCAGCTTTTCCGACTTTGAAGCCATTAGTGATAAGAAAATCTCGCAGGCATTCATACCATGCTCTTGGGGCTTGCTTGAGCCCATAAAGCGCCTTTGAGAGTTTATAAACATGGTTAGGGTACTCACTATCTTCAAAGTCGGGAGGTTCCTCAACATAGACCTCTTCCTTGATGGGTCCATTGAGGAAGGCAATTTTCACGTCTATTTGATAGAGCTCAAAGCCATGGTAAGTAGCATAGGCAAGTAATATACGAATTGACTGAAGCCTAGCTACGGGTTCGACCTATGAATAACCTTTAACCACAAGTCGGGCTTTGTTCCTTGTCACCACACCATGCTCATCTTGCTTGTTGCGGAATACCCATTTGGTACCTACAACATTTTGATTAGTATGTGGAACTAAATGCCATACCTCATTCCTCGTGAAGTTGTTGAGCTCCTCTTGCATTGCCAACACCCAATTTGGATCTCTTAGTGCACCCTCTATCATGTATGGCTCAATAGAAGAAACAAACGAGTAATTCACAAAATGTGCAACCCGAGATCTAGTGGTTACCCCCTTATGAATGTCACCAAGGATGGAGTTGACGGGGTGATCTCATTAAATTGCTTGGTGGACTATTGGGTGTGGCGGTCTTTGACCTTGTATTTCTTTATCATCTTCCTTGTCTTCATTATCTTCATCTCCCCCTTGATCATTGTCCTCCTCTTGAGGTGGCTCATCCTTTTGATCTTCATCTTCATCATCTTGAGCCTGATCTTCATCTTGGGTAGGTGGAGATGCTTGGTTGGAAGATGACGGTTGATCTTGTGCTTGTGTGGGCTCTTCGGATTCCTTAGGACACACATCCCTAATGGACATGTTCCTCAGCGCGACGCATGGAGCCTCTTCATCATCTAGTTCATCAAGATCAACTTGCTCCACTTGGGAGCCATTAGTCTCATCAAACACAATGTCACAAGAAACTTCAACTAGTCCAGTGGACTTGTTAAAGACTCTATAGCTTTAGGAGCAAATTTAGATTTTCTACCTCTTTTAATAAGAATAAAACATTTGCTCCCAAAGACTCTAAAGTAAGAAACATTGGGCTTTTTACCGGTGAGGAGTTCATATGATGTCTTCTTGAGGATTCGGTGAAGATATAACCGGTTGATGGAGTAGCAAGCGGTGTTAATCGCCTTGGCCCAAAACCGGTATGGTGTCTTGTACTCATCAAGCATGGTTCTTGCCATGTCCAGTAGAGTTCTATTTTTCCTCTCCACTACACCATTTTGTTGAGGTGTATAGGGAGAAGAGAACTCATGCTTGATGCCCTCCTCCTCAAGAAATCCTTCAATTTGAGAATTCTTGAACTCTGTCCCATTATCGCTTCTAATCTTTTTGATTCTTAGTCCGAACTCATTTTGAGATCGTCTCAAGAATCCCTTTAAGGTCTCTTGGGTTTGTGATTTTTCCTGCAAAAAGAATACCCAAGTGAAGCAAGAATAATCATCCACAATTACTAGACAGTACTTACTTCCACCGATGCTTATGTAAGCAATCGGACCGAATAGGTGAAAGGGAAATAGGGTCAAACCTTTTCCTAAATATAATTTTGGTGGTTGAATGCCCAACACAAATAATTGGACTAACTAGTTTGCTCTAGATTATATGTTCTATAGGTGCCAAAGGTTCAACACAAACCAATAAAAAGTTAAAGTTAGGGTTCAAAAGAAAGGAGCAAAAAGAAACTGAAGAGCACCCTGGCCTGGCGCACCGGACTGTCCGGTGTGCCACTGGACAGTGTCCGGTGCACCAGGGGAGATCAACTTCAAACTCTTCACCTTCGGGTTTTTGGGACCGCGCTCCGCTATAATTCACCGAATTGTCCAGTGTGCCACCGGACTGTCTGGTGTGCCAGTGGAGCAACGGCTGGCGAGCGCAACAGTCGACTCCAATGGTCGCCTGCAGTGTGAACAGTGCGCGAACAGTTCGCGCAGAGTCAGAGCAGCGCCAGAAGGCGCAACGGATAGTGAACAATGCCTGTCCGGTGCGGCACCGGACTGTCCGGTGCGGCACCGGACTGTCCGGTGCCCCAAGAAGTCAGAACTCCAAGGGTCGAAACCGTCAGAACCCTAACGGTTGGGTGACGTGGCTGGCACAACGGACAGTGTCCGGTGGCGCACCGGACTGTCTGGTGCGCCCATCGACAGACAGCCTCCCCAACGGCTTTGTGGTGGTTGAGGGCTATAAATACCCCCCAACCACCACCACTCCAAGCATCCAAGATTTTCAGACATTGCATTCAATACAAGAGCTCTAGACTTCACTCCAAGACACAAAACAAAAGATCAAATCCTCTCCAAGTCCCAAACTCATTCCAAAGACTTAGTGGCTTGTGAGAGAGAGACATTTGTGTTCATTTGAGTTCTTGTTCTTGGATCGCTTTCTTCTTCCTCATTCTTGTTCTTCAAGCACTTGTAATCAAAGCAAGAGACACCAATTGTGTGGTGGTCCTTGTGGGGTCTAAGTGACCCGTTTGATTAAGGAGAAAGCTCACTCGGTCTAGGTGACCATTTGAGAGAGGGAAAGGGTTGAAAGAGACCCGGTCTTTGTGACCACCTCAACGGGGACTAGGTTTACAAGAACCAAACCTCGGTAAAACAAATTACCGTGTCACTCACTTTATTTCTTGGTTGATTTGTTTTTGCCCTCTCTTTCGGACTCGATTTTATTTCTAACGCTAACCCCGGCTTGTAGTTGTGCTTTAAGTTTATAAATTTCAGATTCCGCCTATTCACCCCCCCCCCTCTAGGCGACTTTCAATTGGTATCAAAGCCTGGTACTTCATTAGAGTCTAACCACTCGAAGTGATGTCGGGAGATCACGCCAAGAGGGAGATCGTGACCGGCGAGAAGGCCACAAGCCACGGGAAGGCTCCATCAAGGGAGTAAGGCAACAAGCTAAAGGAGGGATCACCTCCTCACAAGTCGCATCAGAGTGGCGATAAGAAAAAGAAGATGAAGAAGGTGGTCTACTACGAGACCGACTCATCGTCGCCATCCACCTCCGGCTCTGACGCACCGTCCGTCACTTCTAAGCGCCATGAGCGCAAGAAGTTTAGTAAGATCCCCCTACGATATCCTCGCATTTCTAAACACACTCCTTTACTTTCCGTCTCACTAGGAAAACCACCAGTTTTTTATGGTGAATATTATTGTATGTGGAGTGATAAAATGAGGCATCACCTAACCTCACTCCACACTAGCATATGGGACATTGTTGAGTTTGGAGCGCATGTACCATCGGTGGGGGATGAAGATTATGATTCGGACGAGGTCACCCAAATCATGCACTTTGATTCCCAAGCAACTACTATACTCCTCGCCTCTCTATGTCGAGAGGAGTATAATAAGGTGCAAGGGTTGAAGAATGCCAAGGAGATTTGGGACGTACTAAAGACCGCGCACGAAGGAGATGAGGTGACAAAGATCACCAAATGGGAGACGGTCGAGGGGGAGCTCGGTCGATTCGTCCTCGACCAAGGAGAGGAGCCACAAGCAATGTACAACTGGCTCAAGACCTTGGTGAACCAAGTGCGCAACCTCGGGAGCACAAAATGGGATGACCATGAGATGGTCAAGGTTATTCTAAGATCACTCGTTTTTCACAATCCTACACAAGTTCAATTAATTCGTGGTGATCCTAGATATAAGCTAATATCTCTCGAGGAAGATATAGGAAAGTTTGTGAGCTTTGAATTGATGATCAAAGGCTCCAAACAAATCATCAACTTGGAGAAAGGCAGCACCTCCACACCCGAGGTGCAACCCGTCGCATTCAAGGCGACGGAGGAAGAAAAGAAGGAATCTACACCAAGTAGGATTACAATCGACGCCTCCAAGCTTGACAATGAGGAGATGGCGCTCATCATCAAGAGCTTCCGTCAAATCCTCAAACAAAGGAAGGGGAAGGACTACAAGCCCCGTTCCAAAAGGGTGTGCTACAAGTGTGGTAAGCCCGGTCATTTCATTGCTAAATGTCCATTATCTAGTGATAGTGCCAGGGGCGACGACAAGAAGGGAAAGGGGAAGGGAAAGAAGAGATACTACAAGAGGAAGGGCGGGGATGCCCACGTGTGTCGGGATTGGGACTCCGATGAGAGCCCCACCGACTCCTCCTCCGATGAGGACGCCACCAACATCGCCGTCAATAAGGGCCTCCTCTTCCCCAACGTCGGCCACAAGTGCCTCATGGCAAAAGATGGCAAAAGGAAGAAGGTAAAATCTAGAGCCTCCACTAAATATACAACATCTAGTGATGAGTGTAGCTCTAGTGATAATGAAGATGATTTGCTTAGTCTTTTTGCCAATCTTAACATGCAACAAAAGGAAAAATTGAATGAATTAATAGGAGCTATTCATGAGAAGGATGAACTCTTGGATAGCCAAGAGGAATTCCTTATTAAGGAAAATAAGAAGCATGTTAAGGTGAAAAATGCCTATGCTCAGGAAGTAGAAAAATGTGAAAATTTGTCTAATGAGCTTAGGGTTTGCCATGATTCAATTGCCAACCTTAAAACTGAGAATGCCAATTTATTTGCTAAGGTTGAGAAGTTAAATGTTTGTGATGATTCAATTTCCAATCTTAGAATGATAATGCTAGTTTAATTGTTGAGATTGATAAGTTGAATGAATCAATTTCTAGCCTTAAAACTGAAAATGCCAGTTTAATTTCAAAGGCTAGAGACTTAAGTGTTTGCAATGACTCTATTTCCTGTCTTAGAAATGAGAATGCCATATTACATGCTAAGATAGAAGAATTAAATGCTTGCAAACCTTCTACATCCAGTGTTGATCATGTCACTATTTGCACTAGATGTAGAGACATTAATGTTGATGCTATCCATGATCACCTAGCTTTAATTAAACAACAAAATGATCACATAGCTCAACTTACTGTAAAAATAATGAGCATGAAATTGAAAATGAAAACTTTAAATTTGCTAGAAGCATGCTCTATAATGGGAGACGCCGTGGCATTAAGGATGGCATTGGTTTCTAACAGGGAAGTAATGTCAAGCTTAATGCCCCCAAAAGACTGTCTAACTTTGTTAAGGGCAAAGCTCCCATGGTTCAGGATAACAAGGGTTATATTTTATATCCTGCTGGTTATCTTGAGCACAATATTAGGAGAATTCATGCTAGGAAGTCTCATTCTATTTCTCACCATGCTTATATATATAAGAATGAGGCATCTAACTCTAGGCAATCCACACATGTTAAATTGCCTAAAAAGAAAACTCCCACTGCATCAAATGAGCCTATTGTTTCATTTAAGACTTTTGATGCTTCCTATGTGCTAACTAACAAATCAGGCAAAGTAGTTGCCAAATATGTTGGGGCCAAGCTCAAGGGCTCAAAGACTTGTGTTTGGGTACCCAAGGTGCTTGTTTCTAATGTGAAAGGACCCAAGACCGTTTGGGTACCTAAGAACAAGGCCTAAAATTGTTTTGCAGGTTTATGCATCTAGGGGCTCAAGTTGGATAATTGATAGCGTGTGCACAAACCACATGACAGGGGAGAAAAGGATGTTCTCCTCCTACGAGAAAAACCAAGATCCCCAAAGAACTATCACATTCGGGGATGGAAATCAAGGTTTGGTCAAAGGACTTGGTAAAATTTCTATATCACCTGACCATTCTATTTCCAATGTTTTCTTGTAGATTCTTTAGATTACAATTTGCTTTCTGTCTCTCAATTATGCAATATGGGCTACAACTGTCTATTTACTGATGTAGGTGTTACTATCTTTAGAAGGAATGATGATTCAGTAGCATTTAAGGGAGTGTTAGAGGGTCAGCTATACTTGGTCAATTTTAATGAAGCTGAACTTGAAACTTTCTTAATTGCTAAGACTAATATGGGTTGGCTCTGGCATCGCCGACTAGCCCATGTTGGGATGAAGAATCTCCACAAACTTCTAAAGGGAGAGCACATTTTGGGACTAACAAATGTTCATTTTGAGAAAGACAGGGTTTGTAGCGTATGCCAAACAGGAAAGCAAGTTGGTGCTCATCATCCACACAAAAACATAATGACAACAGACAGGCCACTGGAGCTACTTCACATGAATTTATTCGGCCCGATCGCTTACATAAGCATCGGCTGGAGTAAGTACTGTCTAGTAATTATGAATGACTATTCTCGCTTCACTTGGGTGTTCTTTTTACAGGAAAAATCTCAAACCCAAGAGACCTTGAAGGGATTCTTGAGACGGGCTCAAAATGAGTTCGGATTAAGGATCAAGAAAATAAGAAGTGATAATGGGACGGAGTTCAAGAACTCTCAAATTGAAGGCTTTCTTGAGGTGGAGGGCATCAAGCATGAGTTCTCTTCTCCCTACACACCTCAACAAAATGGTGTAGTGGAGAGGAAGAATAGAACTCTACTGGACATGGCAAGGACCATGCTTGATGAGTACAAGACACTGGACTGGTTTTGGGCCGAGGCGATTAACACCGCCTGCTACTCCATCAACTGGTTATATCTTCACCAAATCCTCAAGAAGACATCATATGAACTCCTTACCGGTAAAAAGCCTAATGTTTCATATTTTAGAGTCTTTGGTAGCAAATGTTTTATTCTTGTTAAAAGAGGTAGAAAATCTAAATTTGCTCCTAAGGTTGTAGAAGGCTTTTTACTAGGATATGGTTCAAACACAAGGGCATATAGAGTCTTTAACAAGTCCACTGGACTAGTTGAAGTTTCTTGTGACATTGTGTTTGATGAGACTAATGGCTCCCAAGTAGAGCAAGTTGATCTTGATGAATTAGATGATGAAGAGGTTCGATGCGTCGCATTAAGGAACATGTCCATTGGGGATGTGTGTCCTAAGGAATCCAAAGAGCCCACATAAGCACAAGATCAACCATCATCTTCCATGCAAGCATCTCCACCAACCCAAAATGAGGATCAGGCTCAAAGTGATGAAGAAGAAGATCAAGAAGATGGGCCACCTCAAGAAGAGGCCAATGATCAAGGGGGAGATGAAGATGATCAAGCCAAGGAAGATGAACAAGAAGCACAGGGTCAAAGACCACCACACCCAATAGTCCACCAGGCGATTCAAAGAGATCACCTCGTGAACTCCATTCTTGGTGATATCCATACGGGGGTAACTACTCGATCTCGAGTCACACATTTTTGTGAACATTACTCTTTTGTGTCCTCTATTGAGCCTTACAGGATTGAGGATGCTCTAAGAGATTCAGATTGGGTGCTGGCAATGCAAGAGGAGATCAACAACTTCATAAGGAATGAGGTATGGCATTTGGTTCCACGTCCTAATCAAAATGTTGTAGGTACCAAGTGGGTATTCCGCAACAAGCAAGATGAGAATGGTGTGGTGATAAGGAACAAAGCACGACTTATGGCCAAGGGTTATTCACAAGTCGAAGGTTTGGATTTCGGACAAACTTATGCACTCGTAGCTAGGCTTGAATCAATTCGCATATTACTTGCCTATGCTACTTACCATGGCTTTAAGCTCTATCAAATGGACGTGAAGAGTGCCTTCCTCAATGGACCAATCAAGGAAGAGGTCTATGTTGAGCAACCTTCCGGCTTTGAGGATAGTGAGTATTCTAACCATGTGTATAAACTCTCAAAGGCGCTTTATGGGCTCAAGCAAGCCCCAAGAGCATGGTATGAATGCCTTCGAGATTTTCTTATCACTAATGGCTTCAAAGTCGGAAAAGCAGATCCTACTCTCTTTACTAAAACTGTTGCAAATGATTTGTTTATATGCCAAATTTATGTTGATGATATCATATTTGGGTCTACTAACAAATCTACTTGTGAAGAGTTTAGTAGGATCATGGTACAGAAATTCGAGATGTCAATGATGGGGGAGTTGAGATATTTCTTAGGATTCCAAATCAAGCAACTCCAAGAGGGCACCTTCATCAGCCAAACGAAGTATATTCAAGACATTCTTAAGAAGTTTCAAATGAAGGATGCCAAGCCCATCAAGACACCCATGGGAACAAATGGGCATCTCGACCTCGACACGGGAGGTAAATCTGTAGATCAAAAGGTATACCAGTCGATGATAGGATCTTTACTCTACTTATGTGCATCTCGACCGGATGTTATGCTTTCTGTATGCATGTGTGCAAGGTTCCAAGCCGATCCTAAGGAAGTTCACCTTAGGGCCGTAAAGCAAATCATGAGATATTTAGTTTACACTCCTAAGTTTGGGTTTTGGTACCCCAGGGGATCCACCTTTGATTTGATAGGATATTCCGATGCCGATTGGGCAGGATGTAAAATTGATAGGAAGAGCACATCAGGGACTTGTCAGTTTCTGGGGAGATCCCTGGTGTCTTGGGCTTCAAAGAATCAAAATTCAATAGCCCTATCAACCGCCGAAGCCGAGTATATTGCCGCAGGTCATTGTTGTGCGCAATTACTTTGGATGAAGCAAACCCTCAGGGACTATGGCTACAAATTGAGCAAAGTCCCTCTCCTATGTGACAATGAGAGTGCTATCCGCATGGCGGATAATCCCGTTGAACACAGCCGCACTAAGCACATAGCCATTCGGTATCACTTTTTGAGAGATCACCAACAAAAGGGGGATATCGAGATTACTTATGTTAGCACCAAAGAACAACTAGCTGATATCTTTACCAAACCATTAGATGAGAAAACCTTTACCAAACTTAGGAATGAGCTAAACATTCTTGATTCTCGGAATTTTGATTGATACGTTGCACACATAGCTCATTTATATACCTTTGATCTTATCTCTTTCATTTTGCTATGACTAATGTGTTTTCAAGAGAATTTCGACTAAGTCATAGATTGAAAGGAAATGGAGTATTCGGCAAAGACAACGCTTCCACTCAACTCCATCGGTATTATTTACTCTTTGCCAGTATTCCACCATCTCTCCACATTGGTATAATCTTTCACTCATATATTGTTTGCCAAAGGGGGAGAGAATTTAAAATGGCTCACAAAGTCTCCATTTTTGGCGATTAATGCGAAAGGGGGAGAGAGTATTAGCCCAAAGCAAAAGGACCGCACCCACCACCAATTTCAAAATTTTCGAAATAAAGTTTTCAATTAGTATCTTTCAAATTGGTATTCCTCTAATAAGTGTATCTCAATTGGTATATGTATTTCAAATTGATATACATCTCAAAACCCTCTTGAAAGCTAAGAGGAGAATTTCATTCAGGGGGGTTTGTTTAAGTCAAAGGAAAAGCATTTGAAACAGGGGGAGAAATTTCAAAATCTTGAAAATGCTTCTTGCAATCTTACTCATATACCTTTGACTATTTGTAAAATGATTTTGAAAAAGAATTTTCCAAAGAATTTGCAAAAACAAAATAAGTGGTGCAAGTGTGGTCCAAAATGTTAAATAAAAAGAAAGCAATCCATGCATATCTAGTATAAATAAAATATTGGTTTAATTCTAAGCAACCTATGCACTTACCTTATGCAAACTAGTTCAATTCTGCACTTATATATTTGCTTTGGTTTGTGTTGGCATCAATCACCAAAAAGGGGGAGATTGAAAGGGAAATAGGGTCAAACCTTTTCCTAAATATAATTTTGGTGGTTGAAGGCCCAACACAAATAATTGGACTAACTAGTTTGCTCTAGATTATATGTTCTATAGGTGCCAAAGGTTCAACACAAACCAATAAAAAGTTAAAGTTAGGGTTCAAAAGAAAGGAGCAAAAAGAAACTGACGAGCACTCTGGCCAAGCGCACCGGACTATCCGGTGTGCCAGCGGAGCAACGGTTGGCGAGCACAACGAATGACTCCAACGGTCGCCTGCAACGTGAACAGTGCGCGGACAGTTCGCGCAGAGTCAGAGCAGCGCCAGAAGGCGCACCGGACAGTGAACAGTGCCTGTCCGGTGTGGCACCGGACTGTCCGGTGTCCCAAGAAGTTAGAACTACAACGGTCAAAACCGTCAGAACCCTAATGGTTGGGTGACGTGGCTGGCGTACCGGACAGTGTCCGGTGGCGCATCGGTCTGTCCAGTGCGCCCATCGACAGACAGCCTCCCCAACGGCTTTGTGGTGGTTGAGGGCTATAAATACCCCCCAACCACCACCACTCCAAGCATCCAAGATTTTCAGACATTGCATTCAATACAAGAGCTCTAGACTTCACTCCAAGACACAAAACAAAAGATCAAATCCTCTCCAAGTCCCAAACTCATTCCAAAGACTTAGTGGCTTGTGAGAGAGAGACATTTGTGTTCATTTGAGTTCTTGTTCTTGGATCGCTTTCTTCTTCCTCATTCTTGTTCTTCAAGCACTTGTAATCAAAGCAAGAGACACCAATTGTGTGGTGGTCCTTGTGGGGTCTAAGTGACCCGTTTGATTAAGGAGAAAGCTCACTCGGTCTAGGTGACCATTTGAGAGAGGGAAAGGGTTGAAAGAGACCCGGTCTTTGTGACCACCTCAACGGGGACTAGGTTTACAAGAACCAAACCTCGGTAAAACAAATTACCGTGTCACTCACTTTATTTCTTGGTTGATTTGTTTTTGCCCTCTCTTTCGGACTCGATTTTATTTCTAACGCTAACCCCGGCTTGTAGTTGTGCTTTAAGTTTATAAATTTCAGATTCCGCTTATTCACCGCCCTCTAGGCGACTTTCAATAGGTCCATGTGGAGTAGCTCGAGCGACCTGTCCGTTGTCATTATGTTCTTGTGTGGATGGTGGACTCCAACTTGCTTCCCTGCTTGGCATGCGCTACAAACTCTGTCTTTCTCAAAATGAACATTGGTTAGTCCTAAAATGTGCTCTCCCTTTAGAACTTTGTGAAGATTCTTCATTCCAACATGGGCAAGTCGGCGATGCTAGAGCCAACCCATATTAGTCTTAGCAATTAAACAAGTGTCTAGTTCAGCTTTGTTATCATTAAAATCAACCAAATATAGCTAACCATCTAGCACTCCTTTAAATGCTACTGAATCATCACTTCTTCTAAAGACAGTAACACCTACATCAGTAAATAGACAGTTGTAGCCCATTTTACATAATTGAGAAACAGAAAGCAAATTGTAATCTAAGGAATCTACAAGAAAAACATTGGAAATAGAGTGGTCAGATGATATAGCAATTTTACCCAATCCTTTAACCAACCCTTGATTTCTATCCCCGAATGTGATAGCTCGTTGGGGATCCTCATTTTTCTCATAGGAGGAGAACATTCTTTTCTCTCCAGTCATGTGGTTTGTGCACCCGCTATCGATTATCCAACTTGATCCCCCGGATGCATAAACCTACAAAATAGATTTAGGCCTTGTTTTTAGGTACCCAAATAGTCTTGGGTCATTTGACGTTAGATACAAGTACCTTGGGTACCCAAACACAAGTCTTGGAGCTCTTGTGTTTGCCCCCGACATATTTGGAAACAACTTTGCCTGATTTATTAGTTAAAACATATGAAGCATCAAAAGTCTTAAATGAAATATTATGCTCATTTGATGCAGCATGAATTTTCTTTCGAGACATTTTAACATGAGTGGTATGCCTAGAGCTAGAAGCCTCATTTTTGTATATAAATGCATGATGAGAAACATTATGAGATTTCCTAGCATGAATCTTCCTAATTTTGTGCTCAGGATAGTTTGCAGGGTATAAAATGTAACCTTCATTATCCTGAACCATGGGAGCCTTACCCTTTAAAAAAATAGATAATTTCTTAGGGGCATTAAGCTTAACATTGGATTGGTTCCCATGTTGGAACCCAATGCCATTCTTATTGCCTGGGTGTCTCCCATTATCGAGCATGCTACGAGAAAATTTAAAATTTTCATTTTCGAGCTCATGCTCGGTAATTTTAGCATTTAACTTAGCTATGTGATCATTTTGATTTTTAATCATGGCAAGTTGATCATCTATAGCCTCAACATTAACATCTCTACATCTAGTGCAAATAGTAATATGCTCAACAGTAGATGTAGAAGGTTTGTAAATATTCAATTCATCTATCTTAGCATTTAACATGGCATTTTCATTTTTAAGACAGGAAATAGAATCATTGCAAATATTCAATTCTTCAATCTTAGAAACTAAATTAGCATTTTCAGTTCTAAGACTAGAAATTGAATCATTACAAATGCTAAGCTCCTTAGTTAAGCTTTCACATTTTTCTACTTCCTTAGCATAAGCATTTTTCAACTTAACAAATTTCTTGTTTTCTTTAATAAGGAAGTCCTCTTGGCTTTCCAAGAGATCATCCTTTTCATTAATGGCTTCTATTAATTCATTTAATTTTTTCTTTTGGTCCATGCTAAGGTTGGCAAAGAGAGACATTAAATTATCTTCATCATCACTAGAGTTAATTTCATCACTAGATGTAGTGTATTTGGGTGTAGCTCTAGAGTGTATCTTCTTATTTTTGCCATCCTTAGCCTTGAGACACTTGTGGCCGACGTTGGGGAAGAGGAGGCCTTTGTTGACGGCGATGTTGGCGGTGTCCTCGTCGGAGGAGGAGTCGATGGAGCTCTCGTCAGAGTCCCATTCCTGACATATGTGGGCATCGCCGCCCTTCTTCTTGTAGTATCTCTTCTTCTCCTTCTTCCCTTTCTTGTCGTCGTCCCTGTCACTTCCACTAGAAATTGGACATTTAGCAATAAAGTGAATGGGCTTACCACATTTGTAGCACACCCTTTTGGAGTGGGGTTTGTAATCCTTCCCCCTCCTTTGTTTGAGGATTTAGCGGAAGCTCTTGATGATGAGCACCATTTCCTCATTGTCGAGCTTGGAGGAGTCGATTGGAAGCCTACTTGGTGTAGACTCCTCCTTCTTTCCTTCCGTCGATTTGAATGCGATGGGTTGCACCTCGGGTGTTGAGGTGGTGCCTTGCTCCAAGTTGACAATGTGTTTGGAGTCTTTGATCATAAGTTCAAAGCTCACAAACTTGCCAATCACCTCCTTGGGAGACATCTGTTTATATCTAGGGTCTCCATGAATTAGTTGCACTTGAGTGGGATTACGAAGAACAAGTGATCTAAAAATAACCTTGACCATTTCATGGTCATCCCACTTGGTGCTCCCGAGGTTGCGCACTTGGTTCACCATTGTCTTTAGCCGGTTGTACATTGCTTGTGGCTCTTCTCCTTTATTAAGGACGAATCGACCGAGTTCTCCCTTGATCGTCTCGTGCTTGGTGGTCATGGTCACCTCGTCCCCTTCGTGCGCCGTTTTGTGGACGTCCCAAATTTCTTTGGCACTTTTTAACCCTTGCACCTTATTATACTCCTCTCGACATAAGGAGGCAAGGAGTATAGTCATGGCTTGGGAGTTAAAATGCCTAATTTGGGCGACCTCATCCGAGTCGTAGTCCTGGTCCCCCACCTTAGGTACCTGCGCTCCATACTCAACAATATCCTAAATACTTGCGTGGAGTGAGGTTAGATGGTGCCTCATTTTATCACTCCACATACAATAATCTTCACCATCAAAATATGGTGGTTTGCCTAGGGAAACGGAAAGTAATGGAGCGCGCTTAGAAATACGGGGATAGCGAAGGGGCATCTTACTATACTTCTTGCACTCATAGCGCTTAGAAGTAGTCGATGACTCAGAACCAGAG
Source organism: Zea luxurians (assembly GCA_029449295.1). Taxonomy (NCBI): domain Eukaryota; kingdom Viridiplantae; phylum Streptophyta; class Magnoliopsida; order Poales; family Poaceae; genus Zea; species Zea luxurians. Next base: position 40,851,201 of record JAOPSE010000022.1, on the reverse strand, counting down.
GTGGAGGGTGACAAAGAGTCGGTCTCGTAGTAGACCACTTTCTTCATCTTCTTCTTCTTCTTGTCACCTCTCCGATGGGACTTGATGGAGGAAGAGGATTCCTCCTTGTGTTTGTTGCCGAACTCCCTTGAGAGAGTCCTCCCTGAGCATGTGGGCTTGTCACCGGTCACGATCTCCCTCTTGGCGTGTTCTCCAAACATCACTTCGAGTTGGTTAGACTCTTAATGAAGCACTGGCTCTGATACCAATTGAAAGTTGCCTAGAGGGGGTGAATAGGCGAAACCTGAAATTTATAACTTTAAACACACACTACAAGCCGAGGTTAGCGTTAGAATTAAATTCAAGTCCGAAGAGAGGGGAAACAAATCAACCCAGAAATAAGGCGAGTGAACATGATGATTTGTTTTACCGAGGTTCGGTTCTAAAAACCTAGTCCCCATTGAGGAGGTCACAAAGACCGGGTCAATTTCAACCCTTTCCCTCTCTCAAACGGTCACTTAGACCGAGTGAGCCTTCTTCCTTAATCTCACGGGTCACTAAGACCCCGCAAGGACCACCACACACTTGGTGTCTCTTGCCTCGCTTACAAAGCACTTGAGAATAAGAATGAGAAAAGAAAAAGGCCAAGCCAAGCAACAAGAGCAACAAAAGAACACAAGAACACCCTCTCTCAAGTCCCTAATGGAATTGAGTTAATTTGGAGGCTTAGAGAGGATTCAATCTATTTGGTGTGTCTTGGAGTGGAGTCTTTTGCTCTTGTATTGAATGAGATGTTTGGAATGCTTGGATTCCAAAGGTTGTGGTGGTTGGGGGTATTTATAGCCCCCAACCACTTGGTAGCCATTGGCCAAGGCTGTTGGCGATGGGCGCACCGGACAGGTACTGTGCGCTGTCCGGTGTGCCGCCACGTCACCCAACTGTTAGGGTTCTGAGCAGTTGACCATTGGAGACGCTTGTCTTCTTGCGGCACCGGATAGTCCAATGTGTTCTCACTTCTGCGCTCTGACTTCTAACTTGGCACTGTTTCGCACTATCGCGTTCACAGAGTCGACCGTTAGCGCAGAGAGTCGTTGCTCCGCTGGCGCACCGGACAGTCTGGTGGCACACTGGACATTCCGGTAAATTATAGCAGAGCGCGCCCTAGAATTCCCGAGAGTGGCTGGTTTGGAGTTGTACAGCCTGGTGCACCGGACACTGTCCGGTGGAGCACTGGACACTGTCTGGTGGCACACCGGACGGTCTGGTGGCACACCGGACGATCTGGTGGCACACCGGACGGTCCGGTGTGCCATTCTTCAGCACACTTGAGTCCTTTTGCTCCTTTAAAATTGTGTCCCTAACTTGATTCTTTTATTGGTTTGTGTTGAACCTTATGCACCTATAATACATGAATTCTAGACAAACTAGTTAGTCCATAGGTTTGCGTTGGTCGTCAACCACCAAAATTAATTATAGGAAATGGTTATCCAATTTCCCTTTCACCAACGGAGCAACGGTAACCTGCGCCAACGGTCGACTACAAAAGTGAACAGTGCACAGTCAGAAGTCAGAGCAGAGAAGTCAGAACACCGGACTATCCGGTGTAGCTAGAAGACAAAGGACTTCAACGGTCAACCGCTCCAAAGCCCAATGGTGTGCTGACGTGACACACACCAGACAGTGAGCAGTGCTCTGTCCGGTGCACCACCGAAATGTTTGGTGCGCCATCGATAGCAACGGCTAGAATAGTGGTTGGGGCTATAAATACCCCCCAACCACCTCCATTCAAGCCATCCAAGTTTTCTGAACTTCACATTCAATACAAGAACAAAAGACTACACTCCAAGACACATTTAATAGATCAAATCCTCTCCAAGCCTCCAAATCAACTCAATTGCTTAGTGACTTGAGGGAGGGTGTTTTGTGTTTTTTTATTGCTCTTGTTGCTTGGATTGCTCTCTCCTTCCCATTCTTATTCTTCTAAGTGCTTTGTAAAGCTAGCAAGAGACACCTAAGTGTGTGGTGATCCTTGCGGGGTCTTAGTGACCCAAGTTATTAAGGAGTAGGCTCGGCCAGTCTATGTGACCAATTGAGAGAGGGAAAGGGTTGAAATAGACTCGGCCTTTGTGGCCTCCTCAACGGGGACAAGGTTCTTTAGAACCGAACCTCGGTAAATAAATCACCGTGTTCACTTGCATTGATCTGCACTTGATTTGTTTCCCTCATTCCTCTCTCTAAGTTCCCTTGCCCATATTGATTTGATTTTGCTCCCAAAAGTTATCCACATTGATTGAACAACTCTTGGCAAGGCGAACTATCTTCTGTTCACCGATTTAATTCTAACGCTAACCCTGGCCTTAGTGCGTGCTTAAAGTTTGTAAATTTTAGGTTTCGCCTATTCACCCCCCCCCCCCCTCTAGGCAACTTTCATATACTATTCACCAGATTTGAGGAGGATTTGGTGGAATCCAGCTCGTAAGTTCAGTATGGAAAACCAGCAAGGTCCAAAGAGTTCATCCAACAGTTCATCTATAATGGGAACCGGATACTTGGATTTGATTGTAAGGGCGTTGAGATGATGGTAGTCGACACAGAAACGCCAAGTATGGTCTTTCTTCTTTACCAGCAAGACTGGAGATGAAAAAGCACTAGAACTTTGTTGAATAAGATCGCTGGCAAGCATCTGCTGAACTTGGGCTTCAATCTCATCTTTCATTGCTGGCGAAAACCGATAGGGCCATATAGAGATCGGTCGAGCACCTTCAATCAGCGGTATTGTGTGATCACAAAATCGGCTAGGTGGAAGGGAGTTGTGCTCCTCAAACAGGGACTGGTATGAACACAGCAGACATCGAACGGGTTCAGGCATAGGTAAGTCTGACAGTGAATGCAGCTAGGCTGAATCCAGTGGTGATGAATCAGTGTCGGATTTCCAATAGAGCACCAGGTGGAACAAACTGTTGAACACCATGTAGGAGCACTGATGAATCTTGATAGCTGAACTTCAACCACTTGTGTTTCCATTCCACATACATTGGGCTATACTGTTCCAGCCAAGACATGCCTAGGGCAACATCATAACATGGTAATGGTAGCAGCTTGAAATCTGTTTGAAACTGAAGAGTTTGTATAGACCATTCAGCTTGGCACAACTCAGACACACTCTGGACAGTATTTTCATTTGCAACCTGGACGGACAGAGGGTGGTCCAAGGGTGTGAGGCCCTCCAGTGAAGCCCCAATTGTCGAGTTGAGGAAACAGTGAGAACTGCCAGAATCCAGTAAAATGAAGAGGTCCACTCCTTGAATAGTACCATGTAACTTGAAGGTAGACGGAGTTGGCTTCGTGGAGGAAACTTCATGAGATAACAGGACCATAAACTGTTCAGCAATGTCTTCATAAGTTTCCTCAGGTTTAAGTGATTCAGGAAGCAGCAACTCCCAAAGTTCTTGGACAGCATGTAACTAGACAGAGTCAGCACATTTATGTCCCTTCTCCCACTTTTCAGCACAATACTGACAAAGACCAAGTGCGCGCCGAGCCGACGATAAGCACGTAGCGAAGCCACCTTGCTATCTGAAGAAGATGCAGGTGGTGTAGTTCCCAATTTGTGAGGAACCGATTCAGTGGTCTGGTGGCGATCCCACCGAGCCGGAGTGGATGAAAGCTGCTTCATATATGGCTTCATTGGGCTTGGACTGTCAGAAACATGGTATTCATGGCATCGTGGATTGTTCACCTCTTCCTGCAACAATGTGAGAGCACAAGCAATATCCAAAGTGCTAGGGTGCTGGACAAGTATAACAGATTTGATGTCATCACCAATCCATAGATGAAGCGCATGGTATAATATAGTGGGTCTGTGGTGTGTTCATAGGTTGCTAAAACATCCACTAATTCACAAAAACGGTCGACATAATCTTGGACAGATGATGTTTGGCGGATGTGGAACAACTGGCGAATGACTATCTCATGTTGCTCACGGCGGAACCGCTCCTGAACACACTGACAGAACTGACGCCATGACATAGATGGTAAGCGTGGTTCTACAGACTGAAGCCAGCACGCTGCTACTCCCTCAAAATGCATGGTGGATACCTTCACCCACATCACTGGATCAGTGGCGTACATGTCAAAATATTTTTCACATTTGGTTTGCCATGATTTTGGGTTGGTACCATCAAACGATGGGAAATTAAGTTTGGGCAACCCTCCTAATTGGCGATGAAGCATGCCATGCTGTCTGGAATCGAATTGCGGTGCAAAGGAAAATGACGACGACGAAGAAGAGGGAGACCACATACCCATGACTGGGCAGTGGAAATTGGGATTGGAATACCCAAAACCAATGTCCCGATGATTGTGGGCGAAGCTGTGCTCAAAGTTGGAGCCGTCGGCGTGGCCGTGAGGAGCAGGAGGACCCCCCGTCACGAACCCCGGAGCGCCAAGGATTCCCGACACACCCTGACCGCCGAGAGGCCAAGTCGGAGCTCCATGGATGGTCGTAGAAGCGCCATCAGCGTGGACAACACCGATGGAGGTGTGTAGGGCCGCGATCGATGAATCCACGTGCGGACACCATAGATCGAACACCTGGACGGCAGACTCGAGCGCCATGACACCATTGGAGGTGTCCGCTTCGAGGAGACGGATCTGGCTGTCGACAGCCGCATCCACCGTGATCTGATGGGAGACCAGGTTGGTGCGGAAGTCTGCAGCGACAGACTCCAAATCGATCGTCGATTTTGCGACTTGAGATTCCAGAGTGCCGACACGCGATTCCCATTTGGAATCAATGGCTTGCATGCGCTTGTCGAGCTCGCCCAGGAGGGAGCGAGTCTGATTCTCAAGCGCCCAAGTGAGCTGTGAATCGATGGACGAAGCCATGAATGGAGATCCGAGGAACGCCTAATCTGATACCAATTTAAGTTATGGGGTAGGGAGGAAGAGCGAGGTAGGAAGATGGACAGGAGACAGAGGAGTAGATAGAGTTCTGTTTTCATAATCGATGTTCTTTCCCCTTACACAAGAAGCTTATTTAATACCCACGCCACACAGGTTGGTTGCGTGACATCCTAGACCCACTCAGGCCCACTCACGAAGGGGTTCGGGCGTCGCACGTGACGGGCGCGATTCTAGGCTCCACCAGCAGCGCCACCATCAAGAGTCCTTGCTGCTGGCCCTCACCTGAGCATGAGATCCTCCATCCAAGTCCTTGCTGCTAACACTCAGAATCCAGAAGAAATTTGGAGCCCTGGACGAGCTGTCAGCATGCAGAAATAGGTAACTCACCTCAACGAAAAAGTCAGACCCAAAAGGGCACCTTGTAGCTATGACAGGTTGAGGTCGGCAGCATGGTAACAATATCAAGATTGGGCTTACGAGTTACGACTGAGAAAAATCAGAGGCAAGATGTCATTAAGCCCTAGGGCAAATCAATGGGATTATACCATCAACGCATATTACAAACAACTCAGCTCGGCGTCTCTGCGAATGACGAGATGGATAGATCTCAGATCTACGAACTATATGTCCTAGAGTTTGCTAGGATGGTCAGGTTTTGAAGACAGATAATCTATGCTACACCTACACAGAATATTATTGAGTACAAACTTCTGATCAATCAACTCTTACCCATGCTCCTTTAGTCCCTTAGATGCGTTCCTCAAATTCGAGAATATCTAAAGCGGATGAACGCATGATGACCTACTCGACTTTATACGCTCGAGGTGCGCCGAGCTCCTACAAGGACGAAGAATACCACTAAGGCACTAAGAAGAAAGGCCGAGTCATCATGTTGATCAAAGTGTGGTCACCAATTCAACAATAATCTCTGTCAAGACCTGTATAAACCAGTTGAGAAGAGTTCAATGGTCTCGAAATTTTATTCCAGTAAAATTTGAAGCTTACAATGAAAATACCAAACTGGTCGAGTGGTTGGAAATTTATTGTTTGTCTATCACGGGAGGACCTTTCGTCATGGCAAATTACTTAATCAAATGCCTTGCCCTATTCAAAAAAGTTACTAGTAGATTCCATCAATTCATGGGAGGGACTAGTGTACAGGTTCATCAGCCGTTTCAGATCCCAAGATAGCCAGTCAATAACTCGACAATGTTGCCAAACCATTATACTCTTACAAAATTTATAGTTGACAGCTATTTTTTCTCATAGCTAGAATCAATTTTTTAGGAGCTGAACCAAACTCACTCTAGATTCCTTCTAGCAAATACAACAATTATATGTACGACGCATCTTAATTTTTGTCACCCTCTCAAGTCTCAACCTACACGTAACTTGCACTGCTAAATATTATTGGATGATACTTTGAAGTTCATTTCATTCGTCTTAAGTTTTTCTTAAATTTCGAGAGCAACGCGCAGGTATTCCCACACAAGCTCACGCTACGCATCGAACTCGTACTGCTTTTCCGCCTGATATTTAAAAAAAAAAAACTCGCAATGCCTAATAGTCCATCCATCCAGCTCACCAGCTGGAAATTGTTTTTCCACCGATCCTGTCTCCTTCGCGATCCGACCCAAGGAAAGAAATCACTACAGATAGATTCTTTACGCTACAGCTCCAGCTAGACAGGAGACGCGGGTAGTCACGGAGCCACGTACTCGAAACACGGGATATCTGCCTTGACTTTCCGTGAGTATATACAAGAAAGAGACAGGTTACATCCAAAGGATTTCAACAAGGAGGGCCGACTGTAGGCATGTCATAACTCCTGCCGCTTTTATATCTCCAAAAAATTGTGGAGCCAAAAAAAAAGAGACTCGAGCCTATCTATACATGATGACGAGACAGCCCAGGATGAAAATGTTTACCACTTCAACAACACAAATCGACGTCTAGACAAAAGGATGCAACCTGATGGATTCCTCAGTGCCCAACCAGCACATTACTGAACAACCTGAGGGAGCAGTAATTTGCGGACGACGGCATGCAATGTTACAAGGATCCCTGTCTGCAGAATCACCAATCACCCTTGACCAGCCAGACATCTTAGCGCTACAAAAACATAGCACATAAGCATTTGATATTGCGCAGTCAGTGCATTCGCAAAGGGATCAAAACAGGTTTACCCAAGACTTAAGAAACCTTACAGGATCTGCATTAGAGTAACAAGCTCCACCATGATTGATAAAGTCCAGTGATATCAGAAAGATTAAAGTTCAAGAGTTTTTCCCAGAAAAATTGCACAATTGCAGTTCACCTGTTCTTCTGAAAAGGTAACTTCAGTATCGAATCTGGACCTGAATACAGTAGCAAAATTCGTCTGTTAGGACAACCATCTAATGAATACAGGTTGCATCCCTTTTGTCAATGAACAAAAATAACATACACAGATTAACATACAGTAGCAAAATTACTTCATGTATAAATGAATCAATTACCATAAACACGACCTCATGGAATCTACATACACTAGTCTAGCTGGGATTACATGTTACTATGCTAGGTGTAACTGTCAGATGTGAAAAAGTGGATCACTACAAACGAAGTATGAAAAATACCCATTAACATCAGGCAACAACTAAACAAGGGCAATCTTTTTAAGGGTTCGAAATTTTAAGTAAAACTTAGTGGACCCTACCATACTAGTATTTGTCAATCAAGCAAACAGTAGAATGACAAGGAAACGAAGTTCAGATCAGGGTTGACCATAACTGGGAAAGCTAACATTCATCGTCATGGTTGTGACAGTGAGATGGCATTGTTTGATACAGCTGCTCCACGATCTCTAAAGATAGCAGATTTGAGGACATTGTACTGATTAACAACTGAGTTGTACAAAGTATTTGTGAATAGCTCCCTTCCCTGGGTGAAAAAGAAAAGAGAAGCAGAAGTCATAATCACTAACAAATTTCCAAGGGATATATAACCACATTAAACAAACAAAGACAAGCCCAGTGAGCAACAAGCTAACAAAACCTTATGAAAGTTATAGGCACTATGTTAAGTTAGTATCATGGACACTTGATACTTCTTACTAATAAGATACCCTTTTGTCTCAAAGAACAAGGAATTAAATATCGAGAGCAATGGGAAACTTACATTGCAACAGAACCATTCAACCAACTCCAAGTACAATCAGTAGGGTTTGTTAATATCATATGAAGTCAAAAAGAAAAAAATGATAATATAATCAATATTGCACACTGATGCAAGAGCTTGAATTCCATCAATAAACAAAAATAAGAATGCACCCTTTTATTATGATTTTTTTCACGTATCTTTCAATGCGATTTGCTTATGGAGTCCTTTCTGCTCCCGTCCCTTCCGCTCCTGCCCCCTGACCTTCCACCTCCGGTCGACGCCTCAGCCCCTCCAACCCACAGCCTCACGCCGGTCATCCTCCCAAGGCCGGCGGCCACCCAACCTGCTACCCCGGCGTCGGCCTCCTCTCCTCTCCGCCCAGTCTGTGGCGGCTCTTCCTGGTGGCCGTTCAAAGGCACAGCGATGGTGTGAACAGGAACTTCCTTCGGCTGCTTCCCAGAGTGATTTACGTCGCTCTTATAAGGAGGCGCTGGTGGATGGAAGGCCCACTGCCTGCGGCGCTGACGTTGGTGACGGTGGCTGGGTGAAGGTTGTGGGACATCGGTCTCACCGTCGGAGTCCTTGTCCCCCTCTTCCCTTGCATCCCCTCAGACCCATTGTCAGGGCCTAAGGAGGCCCACGGAAGGGCTGCGGCAACAGCAGCCATGGCCCTCCAAGGGGGATTAGATAAGGATAGTTAGAGATAAGATTAGAAGATTAGTTGAGATTATTTAGGAGATTAGTTGAGATTATCTAGGAAGGTTATCAGTTTGTAGTTTGTTGAGAGTCTTTAGGAGAGTTTTTAGGAGATAATGATCTCTAGCTAGATAGGGGCGGCCAACCGACCTATTTATGTAATCAATGGATGAGAAATAAGAGGCAAGAATTAGAAGGGAGAAACCCTCCTCTTGCTCGGCCGTGGACAGAGGCCCCCGACCGACGTTCCTGCCCATCGATACCCTCACCAATCCCTCACCGATCTAGCGACCATAACATCTGGTATCGGCTAGCTTGGGTTTCGATCTGATCCCATGGCTTCTGCTGTCAATTTCGCGGCGTCATCCTGGCAATCGGCGTCCCCATCTCCATGGACAGCGCCGCATGTCACCTTAGTCACGCCGTCCTGGCAACCGACATCCCCATCTCCATGGGCTGCGCCGCATGCCACCTTCGTCACGCCATCCTGGCAACCGGCGTCCCTATCTCCATGGGCAGCATCGCCTGCCAATTTTGTCACCACATCCTGGACGCCGGTGTGCCCATCCCCAGGGACAACGCCAAATTTCATCACATCATCTTCGTTGACGGCGTCTCCGTCCCCATGGGCGACGCCATTAGGGGCAGCCACGACTCAGCAATCACCAGTTCCATCGATGGGGGATTTGTGGACCAACATAAGGGCTGATCTCACAAAGATGCAAGCCACGCTCTAGAAGGTTGAGCAAGGGCTGCTGCAAATCAAGGCAGCAGTGCAACATGAGCAACACCAGCTGGCGTTGTCCGCACGGCTCCGGACGTTGGCGGCTGTGGGCATACAAGCTGCTGCTCGTGGCTTCCTTGCATGACGGAGAGTGCGGGAGATGCGCCGGCAGATGCTCGAGGCAGCCTTGGTGACGGTTGACCTCGGGCACACGGGGGCGCGACCTCGCCCTGTCGGACGGCCATCAGCAGTGGCACCAAGCCGCTATCTCCAAGTGCGAGCATGGTACGTGTCCCGCGGGCGACGAACTTCAACTCTACGGCAGCGGCGGTAGGGAAGGCACTCACCTCGTCATCAACAAGGGCACACTATTTAGCGCCACCCATTCCGCTACCGGCCGCCACAAGGGCGCCTCCGCTGGTTATTGTTGCGACCTATTCTAGGTGCCCATCCATGTGCTCCCCTTTCGTGCAGATGGCGTCCATGGGATCTAGGTGGCTGCACACGTGTGTGTCCGCTTTATCTTATGGGGTAAAAAAATCAGATTCAGAATAATAAGATAAGCCGAGATGTAAAAGGCTTGTCTTCTAGGTGTCTGGTTTTGGGTCAAGTAGACTCGGTCTTTGAGCACCCGTTATGCGGTAGCTCGAGGACGAGCTGCTTGTCCAGGAGGGGTGTAGTGTCAGGGCCTAAGGAGGCCCACGGAGGGGCTGCGGCAGCAGCAGCCATGGGCCCTCCAAGGGGGATTAGATAAGGATAGTTAGAGATAAGATTAGAAGATTAGTTGAGATTATTTAGGAGATTAGTTGAGATTATCTAGGAAGGTTATCAGTTTGTAGTTTGTTGAGAGTTTTTAGGAGAGTTTTTAGGAGATAAGGATCTCTAGCTAGATAGGGGCGGCCAACCGACCTATTTATGTAATCAATGGATGAGAAATAAAGGAGGCAAGAATTAGAAGGGAGAAACCCTCCTCTTGCTCAGTCGTGGGCAGAGGCCCCCGGCCGACGTTCCTGCCCATCGATATCCCTCACGATCTAGCGACCATAACACCCGTTCCCGCTGATTTACGTGGGAAGTGCTTCAACTGTTTCTCACCGTCCCACCGTGCGGCCGAGTGTGGCAGTTTGGTGTGGTGCTTTCATTGCCGCCTGTCTGGGCATCGGGTGCGCGCGTGTCCACGTCGGAAGAAGACTCTGCATCACCCAGCGAGGGTGTTGGTGTGGCGTCCAGTTCCCAGGAAGGTCATCTCGGAGAAAGTTCCTCTCTGTGATACGGAAGGTGTTTTGCGGGTCGGCGGCGATGGTGATGGAGTGAAGACGATGAAGCGCACTCGCCGTGGATAGAGGCGCCAAAGGATGGACCGGGAGGCTTTGGGCGCACCTGGTCGGGTCTCATCTTTGGCATCATCTTCCTTGCCTTCGGTGGTGCACCCCCCTCGTTCGCATATTCTTAGGCGTTCAAGGCTGCTCGACCAGGCAGAGGAGGATTTTCATCGTGCACTGATCGTCAATGTTCTTGGCCAGGAGGGTTCTGATTGCGCCGCTGTGATTCTGGAGGCGCTCGCCTCGAAGTATGGCCTTGAGGCTGATGCGCTCCAAATCCGACGTGCTGCGTCCAACTTGTACCTAGCTTTCTTCCCCTCTGTGGAACACGCTGTTCGTGCCTTGGCTGGTGGACATTCCATTTCCATACCCCCCCCCCTCCGGCTGCATCTTAGGAGGTGGTCACGTCAGGCGTCGGCCTCTGGTGGAGGTGCCCTCCCTGTGCTTATGGATGTTGAACTTGGCGAGATTTTGGCACACCTCTGGGGGATTGATACGACAGAGCATCTACTCGGTGGACACTGCATTGTTCAGGGATTGCATCCGAATTCTGTTGATGGGACGGACATGTCGGTTCTGAAACTGAAGGCTTGGGGTTTCTCTATGGATTGCCTGCCTTCTCACTGTGATCTCCATGTTGAAGAGCCGACATCTATTGGAGAAGATGGATCCTGCTTCCCTCGCACATTGATTTACTCCGTTTCGGTGAAGGTGGCTATTCCGGTTGCATTGTCGGTTGAGGAGCAGCCTCTATTTTCCTCCCCAGATGATGATGAAGATCGGGATAGCAAGCATCAGCGTCAGAGGCAACACCTTCCGAATCATCAGTTCTCTTCGGTCCGGACCTCCGTTCATGCACGGTTGGGACCACGTATCGCTACTTCTTGTGGGGGAGGTAGACCAGTTGATGCCGCTCCTCTCCCGAATTCCTCGGTTGATGAGTTGCAGGCGTCTGTTCCCTCCTTCCAATGCAATCCTTCGTCTCCTGCGATGGGGGCGCCAATTAATGCCAATATTGGACCCCTTCATGCTTCAGCTGGGGATTATGTAGTTTCCACCGGTGTGAAGACTGCTGATATGACTTTGGCGCCATCTTCCGAGAATGCTCTAGTTCCTTTGGAATCAACATTTATTATGGAGGGCAACCGGAGTCAAGATTTCTGGTTTCTTCATGGGACTACAAGATCAAAGCTGAACCTCCCTGCTTCAAGGTTTATGCTCGTAAAAAAAATCCCGATTCAACTAACACAGTCTGAGGAGATTGGAACTTCTCCTCTACAGAAATTTAAAGATTGGATTACAAAACAGATCAATGGAATCCTGTCGGCCCCTATCCAACTAGTCAAACGAAAGAGAAAGCTGATTCCTAGCAATTTCAACCTAAGGCAAAGCAGGAGGGTGGCCAAGATACCACCTGAATTAGGCTCTCCCTCTGCTGCTAAGGTGTGCAAGCATCTGGGTTTCTGTGACGAGAGAGAATATTTCCTTCATGGATGCAAGAAGATATGCTAAACTATTTGATTCACCTCTTTCTAGAAAGCACATTACTGCGCTGGCAGCCCTGTTCGGTTGGGAGGTGCCCCCACCTGGGCAGTTTTGAGTTGTACGTTTTGGTGGAGCTGGCTGAATTTTGTTTTTCATGGATTCAAATGGTATTCTGATATGGAATGTGAGGGGCCTCAACGATCGTGCTAAGAGAGACTCTATTAAATCTTTGGTTCTTGACACAATGCCTTCTATTGTGTGCCTGCAAGAAACCAAGCTGTCATCCATCTCTGATTTTGATATTATTACAATTCTTGGGTCGGCATATGGTAACTTTATTTTTAGCCCCGCCCTTGGAACCAGGGGGTATTCTTGTAGCATGGCGCGACAGATCCCTTTCCACTGGAGTTTCTGTCATCAAGGAGTTCTCAGTGTCAGTTCAATTTCAGTTGATGTCAGGTCAACTCTGGTGGTTCACAGGTGTGTATGGGCCTCATCAAGATAGCCTCAAACTAGCCTTTCTTCAGGAGCTCGGTGTGGTCACGAATGAATGTGAAGGGCCATGGATCATTGCTGGGGATTTTAACATGATTTATAGAGCAGAAGATAAAAAAAACTCGGCCGGGGAGGGAAAGACCGCCCTCCCGGTATTATATTAAGAAGAGACCGAAACAATGGTCCCGGCCGAGAAAATCCCCGAACCCTGGCCCCCCATCACTAACGGGCCGGCGTCAACTGTCCACTCTGCAACGGCCCAACCGGAGGGTGGCGCACAGGACATCGTAACCCGAGAGCGGATGGAACACAGCGAGGGGATTTTTTTAACCAAGCCTGAAAATTCGCTCCCGAGGGGAATCGAACCCAGGACTTGGAGGTGCTACTCGGAAGTCCTTAACCACTAGGCTAGAGAATAATTCCAATATTAATCGACCTCTGATGGGAGATTTCAAAAACTAGATCAATTTTCTGGAGTTAAAAGAAATACCGCTGAGTGGGAGGAGATTCACCTGGTCAAATCAGAGAGAAAACCCTACCCTTGTCAAGCTGGATCATGTCTTCTGCACTAACAGCTGGGAAGAATTTTTTCTGGATTGTATGCTTTTTAGTAATGCCACTGAGGCCTCTGATCACTGTCCCTTGACTCTCAAACTCAAGGTGGACCTTAGGGGGAAGCGCAGATTCCATTTTGAAAGTTTTTGGCTTAAGCTCCCTGGGTTCCTTGAGGAGGTTGCTGCCTCCTGGAATCAGCCAGCTCATTGTTACTGTCCTCTTGAGAAAGTGTCCATGAAGCTTAAGAGGTTGTCCAAAAGACTGCAGTCTTGGGGGCACAAAATGGTGGGTAATGTTGGGACTCAATTGGGCTTGGCTCGCGAGGTGTTGCACAGACTGGAGATTGCTCAGGATATTAGGATTCTGGCTGTAGAAGAGGTTTGGTTGCTGCGAAAACTGAAACAACATTGTCTCGTCCTAACTTCTTTACAAAGGACAATCGCCCGATTAAGGTCTCGGATCCAATATTTGAAGGAAGGGGATGCAAATACAAGATTTTTCCATATGCAGGCTTGTTTTAGAAAAAAGAGAAACTTTATTTCTAATTTGGAGGATGAGGGCAGGACTGTTACTAACCATGACCAGATGCAGGAGTTGTTGGATAGTTTCTTTTTAGATCTTTTGGAGACTGAAATCCAGAGACCTTTCACTCTTAATTTGCCAAATTGCCACAGGGATCCAGTTGACCTAAGCGATTTAGAATCTCCTTTCTCCGAAAGGGAGGTTCAGGATACGATTGCAAGCCTTCCCAATGATAAAGCATCTGGCCCTGATGGTTTCACAGGGAGGTTCTACAAATCTGCTTGGCACATCATTAAGACAGATATTATGGCTGCGCTGGAATCTCTTCGTTTTGGAAATGCTCACAGTTTGGGACTGTTGAATTCAGCATATCTTGTGCTTATCCCCAAAAAAGCGGATGCCTTGTCAGCCAGGGATTTCCGGCCTATTAGCCTAATTCACAGTTTCGCTAAATTGGTTACTAAGTTGCTGGCTAATAGGCTTGGCCCCCACCTTCAGAAGTTGGTGGCTACTAACCAAAGTGCTTTTGTGAAAGGAAGATCGATTCATGATAATTACATGATGGTGCAACACTCTATTAAATCTCTTCACAAAAAGAGTCTCAAGTTTATTTTTAAAATTGGACATCTCCAAGGCTTTTGACTCCGTTTCTTGGGCTTTTCTCATTGAGGTGCTTTCTCACCTCGGATTTGGAAATATTTGGCGAAATTTGATTTCGAATCTGTTGGCTTCATCTTCCACTCAAGTGCTGTTAAATGGGTCTCCTGGTCTTCCTATTAGGCAGCGGCGAGGGCTTCGCCAAGGTGATCCCCCTTTCCCCCATACTATTTGTGCTAATCATGGATGTCCTCAGCAGTATGTTTCTGCTAGCCGAAGAGGGGGTTGCTTCATAACCTTCAGGAAGGGAATGTTCGAAACAGAATTTCTATTTATGCCGACGATGTGGTTCTGTTTGTTAAACCTATAGTGGAAGATCTGAACTGTGTTAAGGTGATATTGGACCGCTTTGGTTCAGCGTCTGGACTGGTGTGTAACATGAACAAGAGTTGCGCCATCCCAATTAAATGTAGCGACCAAGCTGTGCAGCAGGGATGCAACCTTCTCCTTTGCAGCTCGGCGTCCTTCCCTTGTACTTATTTGGGTCTCCCAATATCAGATAGAAAACTTAGAAAGGCAGATCTTATGGACTGGGTTGAGAAGATAGCAGATATGTTAGAGACAATAGATTGATTATTGGGGCTAACCCTAGATGGTAGCTATATAGTCTTTTACATGGGCCACATGGGCCTAGACAGCCATATATGCTAACACCCCCCCGGCAGTCTGAACTTCCGTCATAGCGGTGTTTACAGACTGGACTCGAAAAGAAGTACATCACACAATAGGATCCCCCCATAGACTCAACTAGCCACTACTGATGTTGAGGCTGGAGCGAAACTCGACGAAGGTCGAGGACGGAAGACCCTTGGTGAAGATGTCGGCGAACTAGGAGGTGGTCGGGACGTAGAGGACCCGAACTTCACCGACGGCGAACAGATCTCAGACGAAGTGTAGATCGATCTCCACATGCTTGGTCCGCTGGTGCTGCACCGGGTTGGTGGAGAGGTAGACGGCGCTGACGTTGTCGCAGTAGACCAACGTGCTCCTAGAGAGGGGACTGTGGAGCTCGGCGAGGAGCTGCCAGAGCCACGCAGCCTCCGCCACGTCGTTGGCCATGGCATGGTACTCCGTCTCGGCGCTCCAGCGGGAGACGACCGACTGGCGCTTCGACGACCAGGACACCAGGTTACTGCCTAAGAAGACGGCGTAGCCGGAGGTGGAGCGACGAGTGTCCGGGCACCTGGCCTAGTCAGCGTTGGTGTAGACGACCAGCTCGGAGGAGGTAGACCGATGAAGAAGCAGCCCGTAGTCGACGGTACCCCGGAGGTAGCGGAGGCGCTTGAGAGCCGCGAGGTGGGGCTCTCGGGGGTCGTGCATATGGAGACAGACCTGCTGCACGGCGTAGGAGATGTCCGGCCTAGTGAAGATGAGGTACTGAAGGGCAACGGCAAGACTCATGTACCCGGTGGGGTCCTCGACTGGGTCACCCATGGCCTCAGAGAGCTTCGCCTGCGTGTCGACTAGGGTAGAGCAGGGCTTGCAGTCAATCATCTTGGCTCGCTCCAGAATGTCAAGAGTATACTGCCGCTGGTGAAGTAGGAGTCCTGAGGGGCGAGGCTCAGCAGTGACCCCCAGGAAATGGTGAAGCACGCCCAGATCTTTGACCGGGAACTCCCACTGAAGCGCGTCGACGAGGCGGCGAAGTGACTGACTGGAGGCGGTGAAGACAATGTCATCCAGGTAGAGGAGCAAGTAGGCAGTCTCTGCTCCATGATGGTGGACGAACAGAGACGTGTCTGACTTGGCCTCCACGAAGCCCAGTGTCACCAGGAACGTAGCCAGTCTGGAGTACCACGCCCGGGGGGCCTGCTTGAGGCCGTAGAGGGACCTGTTGAGCCGGCAGACCATGTCAGGGCGAGAGGAGTCCACGAACCCCGTCGGCTGACAGCAGTAGACGATCTCGGTGAGGGCGCTGTGCAGGAAGGCGTTCTTGACGTCGAGCTGGTGAACTGGCCAGGAGCGAGCAAGGGCCAGCGAGAGCACCGTGCGAACGGTGGCCGACTTCACAACCGGGCTGAAGGTCTCATCGTAGTCGACTCCGGGGCGCTGAGTGAAGCCCCGAAGAACCCAAGCGGGCCTTGTACCGCTCCAGGGTACCATCGGCCCGCCGCTTGTGCGTCCAGATCCACTTACCGGTGACGACGTTGGTGCCGGGCGGACGGGGCACCAGATCCCACGTCTGGTTGGCGACGAGTGCTGCGTACTCCTCCATTGCCTGACGCCAGTGGGGGTCCAGCAGGGCGGTGCGGACGGAGGAGGATACCACAGAAACCTGCGAGTCTCCGGTCGTGGCCGCCAGGACTCGGGGCGACAGGGTACCAGCCGCGTGCCGCGTCACCGTCGGGTGGACGTGCCGCGGGTCGCGGTGAAGGAGCGGTGGGTGGTACACCGGCGTCTCGACACGTGCCGCGGGTGGCCGCGGCGGAGGTGTAGGTGTCCCTGGCGGGGACTGGGCCACCGGCGTTGCCACCGGAGGAGAGGGCACCGGTGGGGACGACGGTGGTGGCGGCGACGGCGGCGGTGGAGGTGCGAACCCCGGCGGCGGCAGCCGACGCTGGTAGACCCGCACCGGCTGGGCGAAGCGGGCCGAAGGGGTCGATACCAACGGCCCCGTAGGCGATGCAGTCCCACCACCCCCTCTCGACCCGAGGGCGATTGGAGACGGGGCTCCGCGAAGAGGCGACGCCATCGTAGCCGACACCACTGTAGGCGACACCACCGGACCTGGCTAGGGCACCGGGACGGGAGTAGGACCGACAGGCGGGGAGCGAGTACCTGCAGAGAGAGGAAGGATAGGTGGCTCGACCACCGCGTCAGTCGGAAAGAGAGTGAAAAGGCCAAGGTCAAGGTCGGAGGAGGGTGGTGTGGTGGAGTAGGGAAATACGGACTCATCAAACACCACATGGCGAGAGATGAGGACCCGACGAGAGGAGAGGTCAAAACAGCGATAGCCCTTGTGGTTCGGGGAGTACCCGAGAAACACACAGAGGGTGGAACGGGGTGCTAGCTTGTGAGGAGCAGTGGCAGTGGTGTTCGGGTAGCAAGCACACCCGAAGACACGGAGGTGGTCATAGCGCGGAGGGGTACTGAAGAGTGCCTGGTGAGGAGTGGGGCCAGGCACGCAGTGGAAGGGAGACGGTTGAGGAGGTAGGTAGAGGTGTGGAGGCCCTCGGCCCAGAAGCGTGCCGGTAGGTGTGCCTGGAGAAGAGTGTGGATGGTGTCGTTGGTCGTGCGGATCATGCGCTCAGCCTTACCGTTCTGGGAGGAGGTATACGGGCAAGACATACGCAACTGCATCCCGTGGGAGAGAAAGAAGTCGCAGGAGGTGAAGTTATCGAATTCCCGACCATTATCACACTGAACGGCCTTAATGGTGAGGCCGAACTAAGTGGACACCTAGGCGAAGAAGTGGCGGAGGGCAGAAAAAGCCTCAGACTTGGCACGCAAAGGAAAAGTCCACACATAATGAGAAAAATCATCAAGCACCACAAGATAGTATTTGTAGCCTGACATACTGGTAATAGGTGAAGTCCACAAATCGCAGTGTACAAGATCAAAGGCATGAGTAGCATGCGAGGAAGACGAAGAAAAAGGAAGACAAACATGGCAGCCTAACTGGCACGCATGACAAAGATGCTCATCATGTGATCTAGTACATGGGATAGTGGCACTACGAGTAAGCTGCATCAAGGCATCGCGTCCGGGGTGACCAAGGCGACGATGCCAGGTGGTAGAAGACGTTGTGGCAGCAAGAACAGCAGCAGTGGCGGGTGACGAAGACGAAGCAGAGGTGGCGTGCGGAAGCCGAAGGGTGTAGAGGGGGGCGGTGCTGTCACATCTGAGGGGGGGCGCCGAGTTGCCGAGTCCTTCACAGTAAGGCCAGAAGAGTCAAACTCGACAGAACAAGAATTATCAGCAGTAAAACGGCGAATAGAAAGAAGATTGTGGACCAAAGAAGGAGCGACAAGAACATCGGGAAGGCGAAAAGAGCCGGGAGGTCCAGCGGCACCCACAGATGTGACAGGAAGGCACGAGCCATTCGCCACCATGATGGACGAAGGGAGAGAGGAAGAAGGAGGGCGAACAGAGGTGAGTATACCGGGGTCGGGAGTGGTGTGGTAGGTAGCGCTGGTGTCCACGATCCACTCGGGACCCATCGGCAGAGTCAGAGTGGGAGTCTGGAAGGCAGCCAGGGCGGCCGCATCCCAGCCAACCAGCCCGGACGGTGGAGCAACCGGCGGCGGGGGCCACGACGAAGCGGCAGACGTCGAGGTCCAGGGCGACGGAGAGGCGAAGGCGAACCCCGGCAGCGAGGTGAACCCTAGCTGCACACAAGCGAACATGGCCGCCGGGGGACGAGCCTCAGAACCAGGCCCCTGGAACGGCCACATGGAGATGCGCCCTGACTCGGGTGGTGGAAAATGGGCCAAGGGGCACCTTGCTGGGGTCCCGGCGTCGGTGCGTTGCCACGGGCACCACCGCCGGAACCACCACCACCCCACCACGGCGGCGACGGTCGCCACTGCCCCCACTTCCGCCACCACGACCCCCGCCGCCCCTGCTCGGGCCAAGGGTAGACTGTGACAGAGTAGGAGGACGAGTTGAGGTGATAGTCGCCAGTGCAGCCGAGGAGGACGAGGACCCCGGGCCGGAGACCGAGGCAGCCTGAGCACCCAGAGTGATCTCCTCCAGGGCAAGGTCGTCGCGGACCTGGAGGAAGGTAGAGAAGGGGCGCTGGCGCATGATCAACGACCGAAGGTGGCCAGGTGGGTGTAGCGATCGCTGAGGCCCCGGAGGACGTTAAGGACGAGCATGCGGTCCTCCACGGGGCAGCCCAGATCGCCAAGGGAGTCCGCCATGGTCTTCATCTTGCGGCAGTACTCACTGACGCTGAGGTCCCCCTGGATGAAGGTGCGGAAAGCTGCGTCGAGGCGGAGAGCCCGGGCCTCAGCGTTACCCAGGAACTGGCCTTCGATGGCAAGCCAAGCAGCCCGAGCGTGAGGAAGGTTCCGGAGGAGGCTGTGGAGGTCGACGGAGATCGTCCCCACGATCCAGGTGAGCACGATGCTGTCGAGGCGCACCCACGCGGCAGTCGGTGCCACGTCGGTGGGGTCGCAGAGGACGTGGTCATCCAGGGCGTAGCGGCGAAGGGTGAGGAGGAGTAAGTCCCGCCAGCGGGCGTAGGACGGCAACTCTGGTTCCAGGACGACAGGAACCATGAGACGAATGTTCTGGACACTCCCTGCCTGAAGATGGAGCTGAGCCACGAGCAGGTCAGTCAGGTCATGCCAGAGCACCGTGGGGGTGGTGCGGGGCCCGGTTCCGACGATCGGTACGGCCGGGACGCCGTACATGCCGCCCACGGTGTCAAATGAGGTGGCCCCGCCGTCATGGGCCGCAGGCGAGGCGAGGAGTTGTTCCGCCGCGGCAATCTGAGCAGCGATAGCATCGGTCGCTTCGCGCTCGCGCTCCCATACGAGGGCCGCTTCCCGCAAGCGGGCCTGTCGCACTGCGTGCTCCACACGGGCAGCGGTGAGGGCGGCGACGGTGTATCCATGGGGGCGACCGGTGGAGGCGCCGCCTGATCAACGACCGGAGGTGGATCGACGACCAGCGACAGGGGAATTGGCGAGGGAGGGTTCGCCGAACTGGCAACCCCCGCGGGAACCACATTCGCCACAGCAGCAAGGGTCGTGGCGGTGCCTGCAGCGAGGAGGGCCCCACTGGCGTCGCGGGGCCCCACCCCCCACGCCGACCCGAGCGCAGGGGAGGCGGGAACTGGCAACCCCCAAGCCCTTGTAACGGCACCCCTGGCGGCGGCGCGCCTGCCAGGGGAGGCGGCCCGCGCCTAGGAGGAGAGGGGAGGGAAGGTGGAGGGGGAGAGTGGCCGCTGCTCGCCAGCCATGGGAATAGGCGGGGCTTCGTTCGCGGCGTCGAGCGCACAGCGCGCGCGGACTGGGGCGCAGGTGCAGGGCTCGGCCGCCTGGCGGCTGAGGAGGGCGGCGCGCCCGCTGGAGGCGCTGCCCGCCGCTGCACGCGGCGCGCGGACGACGGCGCGGGGCAGGCCGACGGCGCGCGGACGACGGCGTGGAGGAGGCACGCGCGGGAAGGCGCGCCGGACTGGGAAGGGTGCCCACGCGACGGTCGCGAGCAGGGGCAGTGCGGCGTCGGGCGCGCGCACGAGGAGGGTGGCGACGGCGGCGCCTGCAGGGAGGTGGCGGCTGGAGGGGAGGGAGGAAACCCTAGCTCGATGATACCATGTTAGAGACAATAGATTGATTATTGGGGATAACCCTAGAGGGTAGCTATATAGTCTTTTACATGGGCCACATGGGCCTAGCCAGCCATATATGCTAACAATATAGACTCCCCAATTGAAAGGCTCGGCTTCTTAATCTCGCTGGCAGGACGACGTTGGTGCGTTTTGTTCTCTCTGCCATCCCTATTTATCTTCTCATTGCCATGAGTATTCCCAAGTGGGTGATCAAATCGATTGATAAGATTCGCGGAGGGTTCTTATGGAGAGGCAGAAAGGACGTGAATGGAGGTAACTGTTTAGTCTCTTGGGATGTCGTTACAAGGCCGCTTATATTTGGTGGGCTTGGGGTCCCAAATTTGTATTATCAGAGCCGGGCACTGCAAGCTAAATGGCTGTGGCTGGAGAAAACAGATTCAAACAAGCCTTGGCATGGGCTTAAGCTGCCTGTGTCGTTGCAGGTCAGGAAGTTCTTTCATGCTTCGGTTATTACTGCGGTTGGCAACGGAAACAGGACTTTATTTTGGACTGATAGATGGATAGATGGCGGCTGCATCAATGATTTTGCTCCTGATGTTGTTTCCAAGGTTGATAAACTTATTGTCTCCACTAGAACAGTGGCCCAGGCTCTTGGAGGACAGCAATGGATCAGTGACATCTTGACACCTCTTTCCTGGACGGGGATCCGACAATTTTTGCTGATTTGGGATGTTGTAAGCAATATTGTGTTAACACAGGAGGCGGATATTCATACCTGGCTGCATACTTCCTCTGGTCAATTTTCTTCTAGGTCTTGTTACAAGGCTTTTTTTATGGGAGCTATTATTTTTGAACCTTGGAAGAGGCTTTGAAAATCTTGGGCTCCCCCAAAGTGCAAGTATTTCTTGTGGCTGGCTATTCGAAATAAATGTTGGACTTCTGATAGATTGGAGAAGAGAGGTCTGGACCACCCAGTGTCTTGCCTCTTCTGCGATCAATCGCAGGAAACCATACAACATATTTTGTGTACCTGTGTCTTTGCAAGACAGTTCTGGCATTCCATTCTGTTCGTGTTGGATGTAGGTAATCTCTCTCCGTCAGGAGATGAGACCTCCTTTGCTGATCGGTGGCGAAAAACAAGTAAGAAGATTCATAAAAGCAAGAGAAAGGACATGAACAGCATCATCATTTTGGGGGTCTGGTGTTTATGGATCCACCGCAACAAAGTTGTCTTTAATGGGGAGACCCCTTCGCTAAGCTCTATCAGATGCGTCTTTCTCGATGAGATTGGGTGTTGGATTACGGCTGGAGCCAAACATCTTCAGAGTTTTGGTTTAGAGCTCACGCGTAACCTTCACAGGGTCTAGGGAGTGGATAACATGTGTGAGTTTTTTGTTTTGTTTAAGCCTGCCTAGGGCTTTGTATCTTGGTCCATTTTGGACCTTTTTTCTTCTCTAATTAAATGATGCGCAGTTCTCCTGCGCTTTCGAAAAAAATTATGATTTTTTCATGGCATGGAGAAAAGAGAAATGAACCAGTGTTTTTTTAGCGGGAAAACTGTAGGGGAAGCCCCTACAGCAGAAAACCAGTGTTGGTCCATTCTACAAAGTCATACACGAAAGGCTCCAAATTACTAGGCCAATGTATGAATATCAACTTTCCTAACAGCCTAGATATCCAGACATTTCCGCCATTTAAATCAATTAATGTATACGAGATTTGGGAATACTAGTTGCCTTTGGTAAGAGAACAATCAAATCTGTAGAAGCTTATTTGCTTGTAACACTCAAAATCTATTATCAATCTTTTTTTTACTTGAATACGCAGAAGAGCTATGTATCATTGTATTAAGATAGAAGAGAGAAGGGAAGGTTCTTACAAAAGTAAAACTACACCCCCACTCCGAACCAAGAGTGAGGGGTTGAACCGAGACAGACTAAAGAGAGAGCTGGTCTAAGGAAAAAGAAGCACTTGACCACAACACACAGTAGAGCCCTAAGGAATTCCAACCCTTGGCCTTAACTCTCTGAGCTTAACCACTCCAGCCGAACACCACAGGTGGCGCTCCTCCAAATAGTCATGCACAGCAGCTTGTACCCGCGGTTGGGCTCCTTCAAAAACACAAGCATTACAAAGTTTCCATAAAGTCCAAGCCCCCAGGATGATAGCAGAGTTGAGACCCTTTGGAGATTTCTGCAAACCTTCCTCCACCAATCTGTAAATAACCATTCATGCCGCCTAGGAGCTTTTGAAGCAAGGCCAAGAGGAGCTAAGATTTTATGCCCGAAGTCTCGGGCAAAGACACAGGTGGTAAGAATGTGTTAAACGTCCTCCTCTTGGTCACAAAAAATGTTCCGGATGAGGGAGGCCTCGCTTCTTTAACCTGTCAGCTGTCGAAACACGGTTTCTAACCTGTCAACTGTCCAAATCTATTATCAATCTGACTGCCAGAAATGGAGTTTCATCACCCAACTCCAATATAAAAAGTACAAGTAAATCAGCTTATAGTGTAGCACAAATTCACAGGCCAGCTATTTACAGGCACAGTAAGATTGAGGAATATTGGCGCTTCCAATGAATAGCCAATTACCACAAAGAAATAGAAGCAGGAGCATCGGCAATTCGGCGCTATCAAGAAGCATGATGATGTATATAAATATCATTGGGAACAAACCTCATCAGCATTCTTGGTATGACAAGTAATATCCCCATACTTTGTTTCTTCAGTTACTGACAAGCCTACTCCATGGAAGGATATCACCCTCTGTTCACCAATCTCTTTCTCGACCTATTCAACTCGGAAGAGATAGAAAAATTTCAAATAGGTACCACAGCAAGAATACTTAAACAGGTACGATGAGCACAAATGAAGTACAGTACCTGTTGTGGTGGAGGCATAACCTCGTAGCACAGTAATGATAGTGGATATATGTGCCCAGGAACACCAGCATGCTCCAGAAGCCTCCTCATATTGTCCACTGTGGATGAATCGAAAGGCGCCTGCCCTTGTTTTTGCATATAGGAGATAAAATAAACATAAGGGAACATACTTACCCATGCAGCGGACTTCTCAAGCATCGTCTTAGGTAAAAAAAAGGATAATTCTTGTGAGCAACCTCTACAACTGTCTGTACCATCTCGTTTCATTTACCTTTTAGTAACGCAGTTACATTGAAAGAGAAGATGTGCTATAATGCATAGCAAAGTCAAAATGGAAGAATAAGACCATCAGGCAAGAGCATATACCGGGTACCACTCTCCTGTTGAAGGATTTGGGCGATCTCTACCACCACTCGGTGCAATCCAAATTAGCTGTGAACCACCACTGCGTATTGTCATAAGAAGATATGTGGGATCAAGCACAAAACAGTAAAGGCAATTGCATGCACGATGATCTAGATTGAGAATATGTTTCTCCTCATGAGGGCAAGAACCAACTTAGCAAAGAGTAATGGTGCACAAAAGACTTTAAAGATTTTTGTGCAAGTGAATAGTTCATTAGTCTTTTTTGAACAGGAGTTCTTTACTCTTTTACTTGATAAATTTGTGCCATGAGGCACCAGCTTTTGGTACAAGTCATCAAGCTAATACAGAGTCAAAGAGACCTAATATTCATAGGGAAAAAGGATTACAAACTAACATGTTATTGTAAGGGAAGATACCGTAAAAGCAAGGCCATTTCCTTGAGGCTCCGAGTGTTTGATCTCCTCTTCATCTCAATTAGCTCTGGAAAATCATTCATATGCTTTTTCGAGTACACGCAAATGAGATTTCTGTTGGGAGAAAATGCTTGAGTGACATTGATAGGAGTCAAAGAAAACAGAGACAATATTGTCACACATCAAAAAAAAGATCTGGGTGAAGAGAAAGACCTTCCCATGCTAAATGGCTTGGAAAGCAGATCGGTAACAACCCTATCGCCAGCAACATAAACCTACATCAGGTGGAAACTTTAACTGGTTTGATTGGGTCAAATAGTTCACTGATAACTTAACAATGTATAGTCAAAGAACGGCCTTACTATGTTTTCACTAATCCATGGATTGGTTTTTTCAAGAAGCAAGGCGATAATTGCTGGATCTGCTTCTGTCTGATGGTTGGACATCAAAACAACATTGTGGCCCTGTGATGACGTACTTCAGTACTATTTTCAATAAGGACTTTTGGAATTATTGATTGTAAGAATAGGTGTATCAGGAAAAGTACTGCAACAACATCATTTCCGACGTAAGATGTGTACTAATATGGGAATTATGGGCCATGATGTCATTATAATTCATAAGAAAGGAGTATTTGCAATTTCAATGTTCCAATAGATATCTCTAAGCAATTCTCAAAATGAGAAACAAATTATCAGTTCCTTTTCGTTCCTTACAAAGTGATATACATTCTATTTTCATTAAAAATGTTGATGTGATGACATTGGGCGTCAATACAGAATACACAATGATGGTTTACACGTTACTCTTCTTCTGAAAAGACCTCGACAGTTTGAATTCACAGTACCATTGTAAGATTTAGTGCTGAAAAATAATGTAGTGACAATTACTGAATGTAACGTGAACCATAGATACAATAAGATGAATTGACCTGGTGGAGCTTCTCTTCCATGTCATGGAAAAGGGAAATGTTGCCAACATAGGAGTTCCTGAGCAGATGAAATGAGGTTAGCAGAAGATAAGGGAACTATTAAGTCTCCTGGCATGCTTTGGTAGTAAATAAACCAAAATACGTTAGCAAATAGCCCTATAAGTGTTGATAGTGGAGATTGATGAAATGCTCTTGCAAAAAAAATGTGCAAGGAGAAAAAACTTGTGAATTTTGGTGGGTTGTGGATTACACATGACCAGTCCCATCCATAACAATTCACAAGCCGGATGCTCTTTTTTATTTCTCCTTGATTTTTTTTTTGTGCAAGCTCAAATTTTGCATGGACATAGATGAACTGTATTTTCTATTCATCAATATTTTTGTTAAATTTTTCTATGCACAATTAGAGATCCATATTTTTTTCTTGGAGCATCTAAGGTGATTTTTTGTTAATCAAAGATTCCACTCTCACTACACTAATAGTTAAATAAGTAAACAAGTGACTGAAGCAAGACGATGTTGATAAATGAGGCATGGCTTCCAGAGATGCAAACGAAGGTTACACTATAGATTAAGCAGATATTATCTCCTTCATGATATTAGACTCGACAAAATGTAAACCTCAACAGTCAACAACATGCTGGAAATATCTGAACGAAGCATTTGTTTTATTTGGAAATTAGCATTCTGTCATTGTGCTACAAACTACAATAAGTTTGCATGCCATGAAAACAAAGGAGCCTACTCTATGCTTCTAGATAATTAATTCGTGGCAAATGAAAACAACAATGGTGAGTGAAGCTGGTAAGGCATGCTATCCACCCCAGTCAAAAGAAATAACTTACAGAAGCACAGCAAACTTTGTGAATTATTTGAAATTAATATGTTATCATATCAGATTTTGTATTACCTGAAATCTACCAGAGGCCTAATGTAGTTCTGACCAAACATGTAATAGTCAAACGGTTCCCGCACAGCTTTGTGATACGGTGGAAAGGTAAATGGATTCTGCAAACGGATGGAGCATGATATCTAAGGCCGTCTTAGAAAATAAATAAAATTATGAGAGCAAATTGTGATGGAAATCAGAGTAGACGGTGAAACCTGTACATCCAGTAGAACACGATCAAACAAAGCCGTCATATTTGAAAGCATGATCTCATATGCATTAGGATCACCATTTTGCAGGACCTAACAAAGCAAAACATTCGCATGACATGAAGCATAACAAGAAGATGATAGCCCATTAAAAATACTGCAAAGATCAGCCCAGCAGTTCTTACTGCATTCCTGTAATTATAATACAGCTCCTCCAAGTTAATGGCAACATCTGCAGGAAGTTTTCCATTATCCCGTTCCTTTCTTATGTGCGAAATGAGCTCTGCACAACGTGTGAATAGGAAAAAGAAGGAAGTCGTCAGTTTGTCTGCATACTAGATGATTATATATTAAGGGTATGTACAATTCCGACACTATTGCATGGTACTCCAAATATAAGACACAGCTAAAACACAATATCATACAGTGGGTGTGTCTAAATCCTATGTCTTACTATATTTATTGTATAAATCAGAGCATTCAATAAATTAAATTGACTAATCAGCTAGTCCCCTGTCTCGAGCATAGAGCTAAAACATGGTGTCTTCGTCAAGATACGTGTCTTGAGCTTTTTAAATTTACCCACTTAGACACACTCGAGGACACGCTCGAAGACACAGCTCGAAACATCCATTGTACATGCCCTAATGTGGCATGTCGGCATGTGAAATTCCTAGGTTGGTTGCATGTGACTACGCAAGCAATTTGGCATAAGGGTATGTACAACCCACATAAATGATCTGTATCTTGAGTAGTATCAAAGGGGTAAGTGTAAAAAACACAATAGGCGTATCTTGGTGAAGAAATGTCCCTAGCATGGTTCTCAAAGTCTAGATACGGTTTCACACATACAACTCACATAAACGAACCGTATCTTAAAGAGTTTTAGTGAATAAAATACAATACTTAGATACATTGGTTTATACGAAGGAATTTTTAGATGTATCTAGTACTTGAAGAACCACAACATATATCTAGGTTGTACGACTACTTCGGCTGGGCAGCTGTGCCTTCATTGCTAGAGTAGAGACACCAGTAGTGGCAGCGGATAGTGACGCAAATGCAGTTATTAGTGCGTAACGATCCAAAAGTGATATGGGCAATATAAGCGCAAGGCGGACTGCATTTGGAAGCAGCAGCAGCAACCAAACCTTCCTCGTCGAGCAGCGACAAGGGTCCCACCACCTCCTCGGCACCCATATAGGAGGCGAGCACAGCGCCCTTGGCCGGGACCCGCGGGCCCCGTTCCCCTCCGGTAGCCCTCCACGCGGCCTTGGCTTCCAGCCGGAGTGCCCCGCGGCGGAACCATAGAAACCTCGCCGGCGCAGCAAGGATGACGGGCCGCGGCGAGGCCAACCAGGGCGACAGCGAGGAGGCAGCGGTAGCGGGGCAAGCGCCCCCTGCGAACGCGACCAGCGGCGGCGCGTGCATGGGGAGGCGACGAAGAAAGGTTTAGAAACCTAATAATCCGAAAACCCTAGTGGGAATGGCGGCCTGGGAAATAGCGCACGAGTTCAGCTGAGGCGGAAGCCGGACGGAGAGGGCGAAGAAGGCGTCGACAGTCGACACGAGAAGCCTCGGCCCGCTCACCCCTGCTAGCAGCCTAGCAGCATATATTTTCCTCGATTTTTCTGTTTATTTTTTCTCCTCAGAAAATTAAAATAGAAGAAAACTTTTTATTTATATGCATAAAGGAAAAGGGATGATATTTTATAGGGCCTTTTGTGTGGTTAGGATTTGTCGAGGAAACCTATTGGATGACACGGCACCTTTCTATTCCCTTGTTTTGGCACATCCGGCATTGTGTTAGGCATGGCTGAGCCCGTAGAACGGTTTCTAAATAAAAAATACAATTAAGAGACTGCATGATATAATTTTGAATTTTTAGATAATAAATGCAATCAAGATATAACATGTATAGAGAGTTATATAGAGATTGCCTCTTGAGCACGTTTATTGATTTTTTTCATTTATTCCAGTAAAAACATCTAAAGAGACCAGGGCCAGACCTAGGGTTGCGGGGGTGTCATGGCACCGGGCCCTCCAAAGACATGGGCCCCTACCATCCTAAAAAACATAGGCCCCTGCCTTGCTCATCGGCATGTTTTCCACTGGATGACTGCGTCTGCGTATCAAACATAATTACACAAACCCCGCGTTGCTCACTTGGACTCGAAGTTGGATCGTGGTCGCGCCGCCTCCGCCTAGCGCCTGCCCGCCCCCGCCTTGGCGATCGGTGATCGCCTGATCGACCTGCTCCTGCCACTGTGCCGACGCGCCCGTGGACGCCTGTGCCTACGCGCCCGGCCGCGCGCCACAGCCGTTTGTGTGTCGTGTTGCCTGCCGCTGCCCGCCTGGAAGGTAAATTCCTGCTTACCTAGAAAGATATTTGTGGTACCTTTATTTATTTTTAATTAGTTTAATTTGCTTTTATTTTTTATCAGCCCATTAAGATAGTGATAAATAATACTTCCTCTGCCCTAATTTATAATTCGTTTGACTTTTTTGTGGCAAGTTTGATTGACTCGTCTTATTCAAAGTTTTTGCGAAAAAATTTATTTAAAGTTTTTGCGAAAAAATGAAAAATTTGAAGCCATACTTAAAAGTATATTATATGATAAACGATATTACAGCAAAAATTAATGATAAATATAATTTTTTTGAATAAGACGAGTCGGTCAAACTTAGGGTAAAAAAGTTAAACGAATTATAAATTGGAATAGAGAAAGTATGTGTTTATAATCATATATATACATGGATGGATAGGGCCTCCGTATTGGGTTTCGCCTAAGAACGGCCCTAAAAAGACTCCTCATTTAATTGAGTTATGAATGCTCTTATGCCTATTATAATATCTACTAGGTATATGCCCGTGCGTTGCAACGGTATATAAAATATTCGATAAAATGTCAGTGCACAACGATTATATAAATCAAATATCATATATACTATCGACCTCAAAATCTTACAAATTCTTTGGCAACCAATATAAAACTAAACTGAATCATGAAACTTAATAAATGAACTAAATACATGAAATGACTAAACCCAAATCTAGTCTCTCTGAAGTTTATACACATGCAATAGAAAGAGTATCTACAAAGAGGCAATCACCGGACATCTCTACTCTACACCGTCAGAACTCAAAAGATGATAAAGGGTATATCAAAGGAGTGCCCATTAGGAGCAACCTAGAGAACTGGTTTGTCGCACATCCGACGACTCCACACATTATAGAAGAATGGGAATACGTTATCTAAATCTATCTAAATCTGCATAATCATACATGAGACCACCACAGTTATAAAACCAAATGCGTAAAAAATAATAAAGGGTAATCATGTTTCATATGAATTGTAGCTCATAAAAATTAAGTTTAACTATAATATGTAAACAGTTAGTTCCTTGCGGCTGGTAAAAATTAAATTAAGTTTGCCTATGTCATTAAGAACATGTATGAATGCCAACTTTAAACTTCTAGCTTTCTAATATCATGTCACAAATCTGTAACTTTCTCCATGGGTTCTAGCAGCTCTCAAGGAGCAACAATTCAGAAGTGAACTGGACGAAAATGCATGTGCTAAGTATAAAAGAAACTAAGAAAATTATTTTAAGCTCATAAAATTGTTTGGTTATAAAGACCCATCACTTATAAGTTTCTTCTCCTAGCGGTGTCGATGAGCGCCATCTCTTTGTTGCTGACGATGTCCATGAGGAACTCTGCCTAGAAATCACGCCATAACTTTAGTTCCTTAATTTCTTTCTCTATCTGCAACAAACAAGTGAAATTTTACATCATGTCATTGAAGTCGTCATGCTAAATGACGTATGCAACATGTGCAGTTAGTTCACTATGGTTACTATGTTTCTTGATGTACAAAGATGTTGGGATGAATACACATGAAAAAATCAAGTAGTAGATACCTTCTGGATTTGATTGTCCTTTTCTTCCACTAATGCTACAAGACCAGAATACGAAGCTGGGCATCACAATTCACTCTCCAATCTTGCATCAGGCTACATAAACTTTAATAAAGAAGAAATCGTCTATCTGATATAGTATCAATACCCGATTCAAAGTTATTTTGATCCTAAGGGAGAAACGAAACTTGTTGTTAACTGAAAACAGTAAAGTAAAAGCACCTTAAATGCATGTTTGGGGTGGTTATCCAATGCATGTTGTAAAAGCACCTTAAATAACCAATATATATAAATAGGGAACCAAATGGAAGGAAAAAGCTGCCATGGTGAGGGCTAGTTTGAGAATGCTAGAACGACAAAGAGACTACAAGACCCCATAGTGAAGTTTCCTCAGGACCCCCCTGGTACAGTCTTTCCTCTCCTAGGATATCCCTCACCTCACCTGCATGAGAACATACATGCAGCTTTGCTGTCTATACTGGCTACATGCAAAATAATCAATATAACATGCATGCACACTATTTGATCTCGCTACCCATACAAAGATCAAAATTGGATGCAGATGTAGGGAGTATCTTATTAGGGAGAACATTTAAAAGTGACATTCTATGCCAAACCTGTCAATAGGATTAGAGCAAACTTACAAATCCAGGTGTCATTGCTGGCTTCCAAGCTGGGTGATTTTGCTGGGTAAATCTATAGAAAACTGCAAAACAAACAAACTTTTTTTAAAAAAATGGAACTCTAGAACTATAAAGGGACAACATGTTATGAAATCAGGAATATCTTAGTTGATATGACATTTTCCATGTTAAGTGAATTAATTCTCTTGCAGTTTGCTGAAACTGGTTGACACAGGATGTTTAGGAGACAAAACCGTTCCTCTGCACTCTGCACTTAAGTCGACTGCACCTGTAGACTCAACTGCAATTGCTCAATGCTTTCGGCACAGATCGCGCAGCTAAAGTCCAAAGAATGCAGTCAACTGGACTGAACAAAAACGAAAGGTTATCAAAACAGACAATCAAAATACATGACTTGAGACCAAAAGAAATATTTGTTTAGTCCATAAAGTCTGATACCCATACAACATTTTCTGGCTTTGTAGTAACCTGGGATACTTAGTGCACTTTCTTTTAATCGAAAAAAAAGAATGTGATGCTCATGACTGTCTTTGATTTGTCCTCTGGTGTAGTACCAATAATATACCAAGTTCATCGGGCACGTGATGGATCCAGCTTTGCCACAAGAAGTGGAGGCAAAGCAGAAGGGCCTAGTTGTATTCACATTGATTGCTTCTTTCCAGGTGCTTATACTTCTATATATGATAATATTTGAAATTTCTTTGGACAGATTAAATAATTTATACAAACCCGTACCAGTTATGATTCTCATTTTTCAATCTTTTGAACTTGAAAATGCCTCTGCCTTGTTCATGCTAACAATTTTTGAGTTATAAGGTCAATGACTATTTTGAACCTTGTATCTCCCAAAACGCCACATGAAGTCACTCTTACTTTGGTTATATTAAATGGTACTGTTCCAAACTATCAAACTTAAGATTAATTGAAATGGAAACATGAACTGTTGTATAAAATGGCTCCTTGTAGCCCTTGCCCACCTCACTAAAATTTATGTTCATTGAACCCATAAGTTTATGGTATATCTTCATCAGCTACCAATTAATATCATCCTTAGTCTCAATAGCTACCAGACAATATCGTTCTTGGTGACTTGGTCTCAGTTTGATTAGTGCAGTTGCTTATGATCCATGGATAAATTGTTGTGGTACAACTGCTAGAATATATACTGCATTACTGCTAGGTTGAATTTTTTTAGGACTGCAAAGGTCTAGAAACCTATGCCAAAAGAGGGCGGCACCGATTGTCTTAGGAAGGCACAATCAAATTGACCAAATCCTAATCCTCAAACATTTTGATCATCCAAAGTCTTCACAAGTCACTATATCATGAGATCAAGGGACAACCAAAACAAGCTACACAAAAGGAGATAATAAAGTGGAACATCAGAGCTATCGTAAGCATGAATTTGAAGTTGCCAAATTGGAGCAAAAGAAATAACTTCAGCATGACGAAAACCATATTTGGATGTTGCATGAAGTCCCTGAAGATGCAGTGACCTATTCAACAGAAAATTCAAACATATAGTAGATTATGTGTATGGAGTCCCAAACTTCAGATTCATCACAGATTTCCTAAGCAAGAACAATCCCCTCTTATTCTGATGATTCATTTGAACATCTATCTGCGGATTCATCCACCTCATATGCATATGAAAAAGGGAGCATTCTTGTAAACAAAACAAAAACTGCACAGACGACTTGAGAATTTACCAGGCAATCAAACACAAAATAATCATCAGAATAAGAGGTGATTACGATAATCATTAGAACAAGATAATCATCAGAATAAATGGGGAGGCAACCCCTGCAGCTTCACCATTACAGATCTACCAGTGAACTTCTGAATGTTGTTTGGATGATACATCCCAGTAAATTTGGTAATATAATAATGGCTTCATAATGGAGAACAGAAGATAAAAATGGGGAAAAAGGTATGTAAACAAAGTATACGAAGCCATATTGTGTGCACAGGTGTCCATCGCTCACTTGCGAGCTCATAACCGTTTGGATCTTCACCGGGTGGATGAAGAATAGAGATACAAACCTGCCCATCAGGATAGACTGGTGTTTCCTCAAATATTATGCATGATGTCAGAAAACATAACTGCAGATGAACTAAATAAATACAATTTTCACTAATAAAAAGTTGACCATTTGGATGCCATAAGTGAAGAGGTCTCATTTGGCAAGAGAGGAGGGTACGAGTTTGATGAGGCTGATTTTTTGGGTCTCGACTTCTTTGAGAAAAAACATTCTAAAGGTCTACCACCTGGGCTGGCTCCAGCTTTTGAGCCTTTACGAGATGACGATTTTCCTGAGGTGGACATAATATTTGGAGACCCAAGCAAATTCGACAAGTCTCCTCGCCGAACTGAAATCCAACCGGTAGACAACGGGGAGTTAGGGGAAGCATCTCAATCGACTACTATACCAAATGAAGCTGACAAGGCTGGGATAGCACCCCCTTCAACTGTTATTGAGACAGAAGAAGATGAAGATGTTTATAGACCCACAGTTAGATCATGGGGAATGTTTCCGAGGACACAAAATATTTCAAAGGCGGTAAGATATAGTTGTAGCATCTCGTATTTTGTATTTGCATCTTTCTTGCATGATGTCAAATATTATGCCATGAGCAATGCCTCCACCAGAAATCAATATTGCACATATAGTAAGATTTTCAATCCCTGATTCCGGTCCACAGTAACACACAGACAAGATCTCCAGTAAGCGCGAGGATGAAAAGAGGTTGGACACTGACCGTGGAGCATGGCAGAGAGGCTGCCGTTGGGGACGCGCGCAGCAGGTCCTCCAGGTTGAAGCTGTACCCGGCGCCCTTCCCAACGAACACCAGTCGGCTCTGCTCCCCCGCGGCGGCGGCCGCTGCCGCTGCGACTCCCGCGGCCGACCCGAACGTGTCGCCTCCGAGGTCCTCCTTGGACGAGGACGTCAAGACGCCGCCCACGCCGGACGCCGGCGGGGGCTGCCCACTGGCCGCCGCGGATGTCGCGGGCGTCGGCGCCACGACGTTTGGACACCACGCAGAGCACGGTGGCGATGAGGAGGAGGAGCCCCACCACTACGGCACCCACGACGATGCCCGCGATTGTGGCCCCAGAGAGCTTCCGCTTCTTGGATGAGCCCGGCGCGGGACCGGGCCCGCCGGGCGACGGCGCTGGGGAAAGAACGGGCTGCTGCAGGGCGGAAGCGGGTCCCCGCAGAGCTGGAGGTTCCCGGCGAAGGATTCCCGCGGGAAGTGCGAGAGCGATTTGGGGATGGGGCCGTTGAGGTTGTTGTCGGAGACGTCGAAGGAGCCGAGACCCGCGATGCTGATGCTGGGAATGCTCCCGGAGAGGCGGTTGCCGTCGAGCCTGAGCACGCGTAGCGCGGTGAGGCTGTTGAGCGTGAAGGGGATGGGACCCGACAAGTTGTTGCAGGAGAGGACCAGGCGCTCGAGGCCGCCGAGCCTCTGGATTCCCAGCGGGATGGGGCCGGACAGCAGGTTGTGTTGTAGGAATAGTGCCTTGAGGCCCGGCAGCTGGAGCACGTTGTTAGGGATGGTCCCGAGGACGCGGTTGGAGCAGAGCGAAAGCGCGCGGAGGTTGGTGAGCCGGCCGAGCGCGGCGGGCGGGCGGGATGCGAGGAGCGCCATTGAAGGAAGGAGGAATCGAGCGTGGCGGGCGAGCGGGATGCGAGGAGCGCTCGAAGGAAGGAGTGCGACGAAACCGTGGTCGAGCGGTGGCGTTGGGGAGGAGGGTGAGGGATTCGCGGGCGTTGGGGAGGAGGGTGGGGATCCGCGGACCACGGGCGAGGCGGGAGCCGGCAGAACGTGCACCAGTGGACGCCTACAGTACATACTTAATTAGTAGTAAAGATATTTTTCAACTATTCATCTCCCTCCTAGCTTAAAAAACCACTACATTGCTAGCTTTTTTATCTTTTTAATAACATGTTTGATTAAGGAGCTAAAGTAGTCATTAAATTTTAGCTTCTTTTTAGAAGCTAAAAGTGACTAATCGATAACTTTTCATAATTTTAATCATTTTTAGTATATTCTATTTGAATCTTTAGCTCCTACAGTGGCTAAACTTATTTTAACTCCTGAATCTAAACGGTTCCTTTATTTCATACAATATAATGTAGATTTTTTATGACATAGAAGAAATGAAGATAACTAAAAAAACTTTATTGTTTAACGAAGCAATTGCTTCGTGAACACATTTATTTACTATATATGAAAGCTGGTTCAAAATGGAAGCTCTCATAGTGTTCATGTCATTGCTTTCATAGCAACCGTTCGATCATGCACTAATGGACAGTCGGTCCGGGCTTTTGGCAGCAGCATCACGATGCTTCTAGGGTCTTCTTGCCCCACGATTCGCCAGCCACCTTTGAACAACATAGAACATCAGGCGTCCCCCCTCTTTCGCGAAGACTTCATCGTCGCTATACAACTCGACGCGTAGAAAAAATGTCCTCCACCCCCCGAAGCGTCATGTCACCGGAAAGGGGCCGCTGTGTTTAGGTAGACCTGTTCAAACGTCGGTTTAGGTTCGGTCCGGGTCAAGGTCAGGTCGTAGGCCATTTATCACGGCTGAAAGCTCTATTGTGAGTTTTGGTTGTTTGGATGACAACCCAATTAAAGTACTAACAGGTGTGCTAGGTGTTGAATAGGTGCTTAATGCAAAGCTTATAGGGTTCAACATAAGTGAACAATTGGTCCAAAGACTGGAATATCTATAGATAATGGACATCACAAGTAAGATGGACATTGCTTAAGTGAGACTCGGTGTGCGTAACTCGGAGACAACTGATCAAGCCAAGGATGGAGGCAAGAAGAGCTTCGAGGTATCGAGTGCACGAGAGAAGGTCAAAGAGGCCGAGGAACCCAAAGCCAGGGGTGAAGAAGAAGACTTGCGAAGTCAAGGTTGATTGAGTTGAGAAGAGATATTGTGCATCGAGGATCGTAACTTGAGAACGTGACTTATAACTAATGATGTAATACTATGGTTATGTGGTGTAAGTCATAAGGCTCAAGATGAAGCTCAAGAATTGAACAAGGTCACTAGAAGGAAGAGCAGTGTTAAATCCAGAACCTAGAAGCAGCCCGGGGCTTAGTTTACTTTGATATTTAGTTTGGGTTGTTACTATGTTTGGATATATTCTATGTGACCTTTGCAGGGTGTTGGAGCTCAGATATGTCAATCTAGATCAAGTCAACTTGACTTGATGGTTTAGAGTCCAACATCGACCTCAAACAGACCAAAATGGGTAAAACGATGAAAATGTTAAGTATGTAAGGTTTGAGTGTTCAACTATGTTGCATACACATCTTACTATAAGTTTGGTGCTTTGGTTTGCTCTCTAACTCTTTTTATAGAGAAAGTGCCATTCTGAGCTCTGCTTGAGGAGAAACAGAAAAGTTAGGAGAAGAACGAGAAAGAGGTAAGTTTCTAGGACGAAGTCAATTGGATTATACTCTAAATGTGTTTGTTTAAGCCTCAGGAAAATCCTCCCAAAAGTTGAAGTCAAATGGAGAAAGAATGGAGGAAAATCACTTAGTGTGATGTTGGCTGGTGCACAGGACAGTGAATGATAACTGTTCGGTGCACAGGACAGTGAATAGTAACATAGCCGGTACACAGGGCAGTGAATAGTAACATGTCCGGTGCACACAGGGTAGTGAATAGTAACATGTCCGATGCATAGGTCAGTGAATAGTACCCTGTCCGGTGCACCAACGGCTAGCCCTTTGAGAGAAGGAAATTGTCAATCAGATCTGTTACTGTGCACTGTCTAGTGGCGCACCGGACAATCCAATGCACCCATAGACAGGGAAGGCTGAGAGCTTCCAAATGAAGCCCCAATGGCTCCTAGGCCTCTTGGGTATATAAAAGGGACCCCTAAACACCTCCAACAAGACTACAAGAGCAGCCAACAAGTCCATACATCATTTGGATCAATTTTCTTTCTCTCCCTCTCTTGTGTATCTCTCTAGTTTGTGCAGAGGCGAAGTTATAAGCCTTTAGAGAGGGGGGAAGTGCTACTGAGAACTAGAGCAAAATCTTGAACGCATTGTTACTCTGCCGGAGTGCTGTCGAGAAGATTGTAAGCAGCCACAACATCGTTGTAACTGATATCAACATAGTGGAAGGCTCTATTTGTCGCACTAACAGATCTGAGCAAACAGAGGAAGGAGTTGAAATAGACTCCAAGCCAAGATGTGGCTAACTCCAACGAGGACTAGGCAAGCATTTCAAGCTTGACCGAACCTCGGGATAAATCCCTGTGTCTGTATGCTCTGCTCTATGTTGTGTGCTGTTCTATGTCTTATTTGCTTTTTATACTTGCACTTCAATACTTATATGTGGTATAAGTTGTCTTCAAAGTGCAGGGTATTTTAAGACAAAAACTTCAATTCCACTGCAACCTACTCGAAGGGTATTTCATTCCACTGTGATCCAGTCTTCGAGAAGAGTAAGAAATTCCAGTTTTAAGTGTTAATTTTTATTCGCCTATTCACCCCCCTCTAGGCGACATCTAGATCCTGTTCCCGGACAAAGGGAACTTTCAACGGCTCGTACCTAACCCGTGCCTAGTGTTGGGTCGGGTCGGCTCGTGCCTCCATGTTTGACGTGTCAGGTTGGTTTTCTTGGGTTAGGTCGGGTTTTGGGTCAAAAATCATGGCCCATACCTAACCCGTGAATTATTGCGGGTATAAAATTATGGCATGTACCCGCCTGTTTGTGAATCATCTAGGACCCTTAGTTTTGTTTTGGTAATTAATGACAACTGCTTGTGGACTAAAGAATCTTGGAGAAATTGTAAGGAAAATGGACCCCGGATCATTTGGCTCAATAGATTTTGGTGTTTGATGATCAACATAACCTATGGACTAATGTGTTTGCTAGTGCTTATGATTATTTATAGTTCACAGGGTGCTAAAGTGACTTGGACTAAGGCATTAATGAAAGCAACACCTCAAAAGAAGACATTATGAAGATCACAAGTAAAGATCAACAAGTATCAAGCAAAGTCCAAGAAACGAAGAATAGTGCTGCCACTGGCGGACTATCGGGCTGAGAGCACCGGATTGTCCGGTGCCACACGCTGGACTATTCGGTGCACCAGGGAACTGTAGCCCAACGGCTAGTATTAGGTGGCACTAGTGGAGAGAAGGCACCGGACTGTCCAGTGTGACGTCCGGACTGTCCGTGTGAAAGCCTACAGCACCAATGGTCACTTGCAGTGTCAGATCCAACGGCTAGGCGCACCGGACAGGGCACCGGAATGTCCGGTCTGCCGCAGAGAGAAGCAGCTTTTCTCCAACAGCTAGAATTGTGTTGGGGCCTATAAATACCACCCCAACCGGCCATTTCAAAGTGTGGGAGACCAAGCAACATACCAAGGTATATTGTGGACATTTCCAAGTGCTCATACTAGCAAGTGCTTAATAGAATCACTCGATGATTTGCTTAGGTGCTTTGCGAAGTGCTTAGGTTAGTTAGACCGCTTTAGCGCTTGCTCTAGGTGAATCATAGTTAGTTGAGTGAGTTTAGAAAAACCCCACAACCCCTCGGCTCTTATGCAAGCCGTTGTAGTTGTACCGAGTGGGACGTGAGTCTTGCGAGACTGTGACAACCGAGTTTGTGTCACGACCACCAGCGTGTACCGGAGGGAACGAGACCCATGGCGTTTTTGGCCGGAAGCTCGTTAGTGGAGACGGCGGGGAGCGTCCGAGAGGAGCCAGAAGCGGAGCACCACTTGTGCGTGGAGAAGGCCCGCAACTCTCTATGGAGTTACTCGACCAAGGTGCTTGGTCCTCGTGTGGGCTTCCTTTTGCGTAAGGGCACCAACAAGAATTAGTCGGGACCTTGCGTGGTTCCGGATACCTTGGTAAATGTAGCATCCCAAAAATTCAAATCTTGAAAATTTCTCAAACTCGCTCTAAATTCAAAATGAACTTCAAATTTCATTTCAAAATGTTTGTTTGCGAGTTGATATCAGCAAATAAAAATATAGTGGTCTATATTCCCTCCAAAATCCTCCTCAAAATATCCTACAAATATTTCCCCAGTGATCACCCTCAAATTCTTTCCAGAAATATTGTCCAGATATTTCCCCCATAATCCCCCTCAAGTTATTTCCAGAAATATTGTCCAGATATTTTCCCCGTAATCCCCCTCAAGTTATTTCCAGAAATATTGCCTAGATATTCCATCGATATATCTCCAAGTATTTTCTTCCTGAGAAATACCTTCAGAATCATTTTTCAAGTCCCTACAAATATTTTATTCATAACTTTCCTCATGCTCATACGTATACGTATGCCTTCGGGGTCATACGGTGAGCTATACAAGCTAATTTCACTCATATAAGACAAATCCATGCTAATCTCCCACTAATCCTCTCATCCTCCCACTAATCCTCTCATCCCTCCCCCTAATCCCCTCACCATGGCTATAAATAGAGGGGCAAGGGCCTCCTCTCATCCCACCCCAAGCCATTTCATGGCAACTCTCTCCCCCTCCCCCCCCCACACGCCCACTCCACCTCCCACACAAGCACACACTAGCACAAGGATCGTTCGGTCGTTCTTCGATCGTTCGTCCCCCTGTTCTTAGTTTGTTCGTTCGTTCATCCGATCGTTCGTCCGATCGTTCATGGTTCGTTCGTCTGTTCGTCCGATCGTTCGATCGTTCGTCCGTTCGTTCATCCAAATAATCTTTTTCCTGTCGTTATGCTGCCGAAATTCCGATCGTTCGTTCGTTCGATCATTCGATCGTTCATCATTCGTTCATAGTTCCTATTCATCGTTCATCGTTCGTTCATAGTCCCTATTCATCGTTCTTCAAGATAATCTTTGTCCTGCCGTTATGCTGCCAAAATTCCGATCGTTCGTTCGTCCGATCATTCGATCGTTCGTCCGTTCGTTCATAGTTCCTATTCATCATTCATCGTCACTATTCATCGTTCATCGTTCGTTCATACGAGCTATTCACCATCACTATTCATCGTTGCTATTCACCACCGTTACTATTCACCATCGTTACTATTCACTGACACTATTCATTGTTGTTACTATTCATCGATGAAATCTATGGTAGCTTTTTCCATCGTCACTATTCATCGTTACTATTCATCGATCATCCGATCACCCCAAATTTCAACTACTCATCCATCATGTTGTCCAGTCCACCTAAGACCAGCCAGACCCATATTCCAGTCATACGAACTCCGGTGTCTGTGATTTTCCTTCCAGTAGGGAACTTCCCATCTGGTCACCCATCCCAGGTTTCTCCAAGTTGAGCACGCTTAACTTTGAGATTCCTTTGAACCAGGCTTCCAAACTCAGATTCCAATAATTCTTGTTTCTAAATTCTTATCAAACTATTCCCTATCCAACCATGTCATCCCTTAAGCATGGTTCATATTCCAGAAAACTCCCAAAATACTCTTGTCCCATATTCTGCCTATAACTCTCCTGTTCATATTAAGTCAGACGATTCATTCGTCACTATTCTCACCAACAGTGAACTTCACTGTGCTACACCACATACACCCAGCTATAAATACACCCAGCTACCCTCTCCCTCTCCCTCTCCACACACTCAACACCCTCAGCCAAGGCAAACACCCACCCACTCAGTTACTCTGCTTCGCCGGCTACACGCATAGTGTCGCTTCGCCTCTAGTCCACCCTCCTGGTAAGCACCTTCGCTCCACCACTAGTAGTATCTCAACACCACATGACATAGATTCTACTCAAGACTCTACCCATCCATATATCGCTATTCTGACCACTATACTAAATATTTGTTGGTATACTTGCTGGTTTGTATGTTTGCTTGTTCATGTTGCATAGTTATCGGAGCGTTCATGCCGTCTCGTGGAGGCCAGATCTGCAAGTCTACGCTAGGCAGTGGAGCTAGAAGCCAGTTCCGCGAGCTCCTCTTCCCCCTTCGCCGGATAAGCACGGCAAGCTCACTGGATCCCTTTGATGCATAAATTAACTATGATTTTTCAACCACAGCCCTTAGCCTGTTATTTTATGCATAATATGATTTTGAGACAAGTTATTATGGCCACCCAGCCGCTTGCCGCAATCAATCCTTGATATATTTGTTACAAATGATTTGAGAAAAGGTGTGAGTTTCCAAAAGAAAATGCTTTTCAAAATGTGTATGATGAAGGGTTTTCACCCTTATCACCTTTGAGTAGAGATGATCAGGGACTCCCTGGTTTAGGGGATGGCCTAAGGTGATGGCTCGGCTGGTTTAGGTGTGAGCAGAAGGATTGTCCCCTCATATAAGGACCGGTTTGTCATCCTTCACTACATGTACTCATGACAAGTACAACCACTCGAGACTGTATGGGTAGTCACTTAATCTAAACTCGTACGATCCAAACCCTAGGGTTATGAAGGCTAGGGAGCACCGGGAGGATAAGAAGGGGGAATGTTTTGTCCGGTTTGGGCATGGCGGTAGCCTGACTCCTTCCGGTATAACCGCTAAGGTAAGGACGTGCGAGGAAAGAAAGAGATTCGGTTTCGGGTCTCACTAGCTATGAGATCACAGAGCCGGACTAGTGGGTAAAGTGTACACCTCTGCGCAGAGTTTGAAAACCTATTCGAATAGTCCGTGTCCACTGGTATGGACGAGTCTGGTGTGGTATGACAATTAGTGTTTTGTTTTCAGAAAAAGGGTGCTTTTGAGAAAAGTGGTTTTTAAAAAGGTCCGGCGGTTGAGCCATGAGCTATGGTGGACAGGAAGTCTAGTAGCTGTTTTTGAAAATGAAAACCAGTGGGAAACTGCTGAGATACCTGGATGGCTTAGTCCAGGGGATTTTATTCTATATTGAAAAACTTCCTGCTCCTTTGGGAGAGGATGCGCTTTGAAAAATACAAAATGTTTTACAAAACAACCCTGCATAAAATATTGTTGTTTCTGCAAAATATCCTAAGCACCATATATTCCATGCATTATATCTGATTTTCCCATTCCGCGGGTGAAGGTGGGCTGCTAAGTACGTTTGTACTCACCCTTGCTTATTTATTGTTTTTCAGAAAAGGAGATTGGGTAAGAGTTACGACTATTCCCAACCTTGCCTGTGGCTGTTGGACCGCTGATTTGCTTCACTTCGTATATCGGGCTGCTTCAGCCCCAGTCTGATGTTATGTCCCGAGTTGTGGACCAACTCTTAAAGTTGATCGCCACCTTTATAGGTTTGTCTCGTTTAAGTATATCTGAAATCATCTGATGTATAAATGTGTTTACTAGCATCTTGGGACTAGTAATTGTATCACATTTGAGTCCCAGAGGATCTGGGGCACTTCAGTAAAAATACCAGCATCATCCACGAGAGTTTGCATCTCTACCTTGCTCTTTAGCTTCCACATTTATATTAAGCATTTAAGTTTCAATCTTGTATTTATACTTATATTGTTTAGGATTGAAACTTAGACATTGCATTAGAGATAGCAACATTTAGACAAAACCTAGTTTGCACATTATAGATTGTTTATTTGATAGGTTTTGCTCTATGGATTTATTTGTGGCCTAGTTTAGAGAAAGTTTTAGAAGTCCTAATTCACCCCCTCTTAGGTGTCACCTTTTTCCTTCAATTGGTATTAGAGCCTGGTTTGGCTCATTTGAAACGCTTTAGCTTCACCGCTAAAAGAGCCAACACTTTTTAGAGGAAGGGATGGATACCCATAGGTCACCATGCTTTGACGGCACTAACTTCCCATATTATAGTGCTAGAATGGCTTGTTACCTAGAGGCCATTGATCTAGGTGTTCGGAGAGTCACTCGTGAAGGGATGAAACCTCCCAAGAATTCCGAGAAACCCAGCACGAGTGAGGACAAATAAATTCACTTAAATGCTAGAGCCAAAAATTGCTTGTATGAATCTCTTAGCATGGATATTTTTAATCAAGTTTTTTACATTAAAAACTGCTAATGAGATTTGGCTAAAATTGCATGAGCTCCATGACAGCATATCCAATGTTCGTGAGCAAAAACATTGCCTGGTTTTAAACGAGTATAATTCTTTTGCTATGAAGGATAATGAGCTTGTTAGAGATATGTGTTCTCGTTTGAATCTAATCATCAATGGGCTCAATTCTATTAGCATTAATAAGCTAGGTGATGCAGACATTGTGAGGAGATTATCTCCCTACTACTACAACAAAGATATGAAAGCATCATCACTATTCTTCACAACATGGAGGACCTAAGTACAACGACCCCGACAATTGTGATTGGGAAAATCGTGGCTTTTGAGATGTCGCGAAAAATGTGTCGGGGAGAGGAGCCCACTTCTTCAAGACCATATGCTTTGCATGTGATGAAAGAAAAGGGAAAAAGAAGGCTCCCACTCCAAGTTCCTCAAGTGAAGAAGAGGAAGAAGAAGAAAGTGATGATGATGAAGATAATCAACCATCAACATCATTCTTCGAGGACGAAGAAACCATCCGACGCGTTGGAAAGGTAATGGGGATGATCCGTAAGATTAATCTAATGGGTGTGCCTGTGCAGGTCGAGGATCTTCTCTTTAACATTGACAGGAAAAAGCAAAGAACGAGAGGATGCTTCACATGCGGGGAGAAGGGCCACTTCAGGGACAGCTGTCCAAATATGGCCAAACCCACAAAGGGTAGGAGCAAAGGCAAGGCGCTTACAAGTGTCAAAACTTGGGATGACTCTTCAAACGAAGATGAACCTTCAAGGATGCGCAGCCACCGATCCTCATCACGCTCATCATAGTCATCACGCAAGTGCCTTATGGCAAGAGGTAAAATGAGTATTCCATCCTCTAGTGATGATAGCAGTAGTGATGATGAAGGTGAAGGAAATCCCTCCATAGATGAGCTTGAAGAAGCCGTTAAATTTTTCCAAGATGTTTGCACTGAACAAAAGGCTCAACTTAAAATTTTGAAAAATAAGTTGATTAGCTCTCAAAATGATTATAAAGGTTTGATAGAAAAATTTGAAACATTTGCAAATTTAAATTGTGAGCTATCAACTAAAATTGAGCAATTAGAGTCTAGTGCTCCATCACAACTACCGATGATGGCCTTATTAAAAAGAATGAAAAACTTAAGGCTAAGTTAGCTAGCTCCCAAAAAGCCATTAAAAATTTGCTAGGAAAAATGGAAATTATTAGCATACACAATGATGAGCTAACTACTAAGCTAGAAAGCATTGGTAGCACCCCAGAAGTATATTTGGTTGAAATACCTGAAATTATTAAGAAAGATGCTTCTACTTCTTGCTTTGATTTAATTGATGATTCTAACCCCTACAATCAAGTTCTTGTTAAGAATGTCGTTATAGAAACATGTTCGGACGAGATTGCAATGGAGAATGAGCAATTAAAGCAAGAGGTGGCTCGCCTTGGGAAGGCCTTG
Organism: Zea luxurians; assembly: GCA_029449295.1. Lineage (NCBI taxonomy): Eukaryota > Viridiplantae > Streptophyta > Magnoliopsida > Poales > Poaceae > Zea > Zea luxurians. The sequence goes on along the minus strand of JAOPSE010000022.1, from coordinate 40,806,819 downwards.
TATAACAAGAAAGGCAAAGCCAATCAAATCCAACCTCCTCAAGATAGCACCACTGCGGGAGTGAACAAGCCTGTGGAGGGCGAAACTGTGATTTGTAAGCTATGTCACAAAAGGCCACAAGTCTTTCTAATGCAAGGCGAAGACCAGAGATAAGCAAAAGCAAAAGCTCAACCAAAAGCCAACAAGCAAAATACCCAACACCTACATCAATAAGGTGGATAAAAAGGCTGCTACATCATATTTGATCAAGAAGAAAAAGAATGGAAAGGTGATTGCAATCAAGGCCAACAAGCAAGCCAACAAAGGAAAGGGGCCAAACGCATCTGGGTGCCAAAGGAAATTATTTCAATCATGAAAAAGCACCAAGAAGGTTTGGATCCCTAAAGGGAAGTGAGGAGTTCGAAGGACATCGGGGAATTTGGAGACTTGGCAAAATTGGGATTTATATCATGGGATGCATCACATTGGTTCAAGACTATTGCCAAGTGGGTTACTAAATATTTTGGACCCAAATTTCCCCACCCATGACTAAGGTAACTAGATTCATTGCATTTCCTGCTTAGATATGCGTATCTATTTTTCAATATCTAGTTTTTACCTTTCATACCTAGTGCTACAATTGGTATTTACTCTTGTTTAAAAATGCATGCACACCAGGTAAATCATATGGTAGGATTGCTCGCTTTCAATTCATATTCTTAAGCAAACATACATGGTTTAAAATATCTAACTAAGCAGACACATAGCTTATTTAACATTCCTGAGAAAATGATACATCAATTGATATTTTCATATGACGTATACTTCAAGTGGTATAATACTTCAATTATGCCTCAATTGGTATCATTTAATCTATATGTGCCAAAGCACAGATTATAGATAATTTGCCCCTCTTGATATCAAATCAAAGTGCATGTCTCCTACAAGTATTCAGAACTTGTATGCTCACTTTCAGGGGGAGGTTACTCTATAATCTAAGTCTTTGAGACTAATACCTGTTTTCAAATTTATTTCATGTAGTAGTCCCATTGTAAGGAAAAAGGAGTCCCTGGAGATAGACGATAAACTTCCACTGCAAATCTACAAAAATTCTTATGTCTCACAAGCCTGCCATTGGCCTTTAATTGGTTTTCAATTAACTTTTAATTGGTATCTTTTGAAACTACATTTGGTATCATCTACATGTCTTCTCCATTATTTGATTAGACTATATTTCAGATCTGATGCTTCCCATGTTGCTATAAATGCATATATTGTTAAATCATATTTTGTTTCCTATGCATAAGGGATGTCAGTCTATTCAAATCATGTCTTGTTCCTCTGTTTTTCACATGCTTTTTCCTAAGTAGAAGATCTCTGTCAAGGGAAGTATTTCTTTGTCTCCAATGGGGGAGGCAATTCTTTCTAAAGGAGAACACTCATTTAGGAAGAGTAATGATTTTTACTGCTTCAATCGGTATCATTGATAAATCTTTTAAGAGGGCAAGTCTTATTTGCTTCCTACATGCTTTTAATGTCTTCCTTTTCGGTGGTTGCTGCCAAAGGGGGAGAAGTTTTATGGACCAAAGCAATGAAAATTGTATCAAACACCAAACACCACCAAATTAAAATTTCTCAATCCTTGATCCTTCAAGTGGTTTTGGTTCTTTGGTCTAAAATAAAAAGTAAGTGAATTATGGAGTTAGGGGGAGGCTTAAGTCCATAATATCACGTTGTGGGGACACTCATGCATCCTAGCAAGTAGACTACATATTTTTCATTCAAATGTTTGTTATATTTGCTTGCTTTGGTTGTGTTGTCATCAATCACCAAAAAGGGGGAGATTGTAAGGAAAATGGACCCCGGGTCATTTGGCTCAATAGATTTTGGTGTTTGATGATCAACATAACCTATGGACTAATGTGTTTACTAGTGTTTATGATTATAGTTCACAGGGTGCTAAAGTGACTTGGACTAAGACACTGAGGAAAGCAACACCTCAAAAGAAGACATTATGAAGATCACAAGTAAAGATCAACAAGTATCAAGCAAAGTCCAAGAAATGAAGAATAGTGCTACCACTGGCGAACTGTTCAGCTGAGAGCACCAGACTGTCCGCTGGCACACCGGACTGTCCGGTGCCACACGCCGGACTGTCCGGTGCACCAGGGAATTGTAGCCCAATGGCTAGTTCTAGGTGGCACTGGTGGAGAGAAGGCACCGAACTGTCCGGTGCAACGACCGGACTGTCCGGTATGAAAGCCTGCAGCGCCAACGGTCACCTGTGGTGTCAGATCCAATGGCTAGGCACACTGGGCAGGGGCACCGGACTACACCGGACTGTCTGGTGTGCCACAGAGAGCAACAACTTTTCTCCAACGGCTAGAATTGTGTTAGGGCCTATAAATACCATCCCAACTAGCCATTTCAAGGTGTGGGAGCCCAAGCAACATACCAAGGCATATTGTGGACATTTCCAAGTGTTGATACACCCAAGTGCTTAATAGAATCACTCGGCGATTAGCGTAGGTGCTTTGCAAAGTGCTTAGGTTAGTTAGACCGCTTTAGCGCTTGCTCTAGGTGAATCCTAGTTAGTTGAGTGAGTTTAGAAAAACCATACAACCCCTTGTCTCTTGTGTGAGCCGTTGTAATTATACCGAGTGGGGCGTGAGTCTTGCGAGACTGTGACAACCGAGTTTGTGTCACGGCTGCCACCGTGTACCAGAGGGAACGAGACCCGCGACGTTTTCAGCCGGAAGCTCGTTAGTGGAGACGACGGATAGCATCCAAGAGGAGCTGGAAGCGGAGCACCACTTGTGCATGGAGAAGGCCCGCGACTCTCTGCATAGTTACTCGATCGAGGTGCTTGGCCCTCATGTGGGTTTCCCTTTGCGTAGGGTCACCGACGAGGAATAGTTGGGAGCTTGTGTGATTCCAGATACCTCGGTAAAAATACCGGTGTCATCCACGAGAGTTTGCATCTCTACCTTGCTCTTTTGCTTCCGCATTTATATTAAGCATTTAAGTTTCAATCTTGTATTTATACTTATGTTGTTTAGGATTTGAACTTAGACATTGCGATAGAGATAGCAACAGTTAGACAAAACCTAGTTTGCACATTATAGATTGTTTATTTACATAAGTTTTGCTCTAGGGATTTATTTGTGGCCTAGTTTAGAGAAAGTTTTAGAAGTCCTAATTCACCCCCTCTTAGGCGTCACCCATTTCCTTCAAAAATAAGAATGCAGGATTGGACCACAGGAAACAGGAAAGTCTTGGAGACTTATAGCCATTGGTTGTGGATCAAGTGAAGGCAAAGGTATAACATAGGTTTTGTTTTTGCCAGTCATCAAGAGTTTAGAGAAGCAATTGACCAGACTAGTAGGCTAGACAGTCGTACTATTAAGAGGGGGTCAATGAATTTGATCGATGTAAAACTTAGTGCCTCATAGAGCATATAATGTTGCATTGCATGCAAGTAGTCGTCCGACCCTCCCTTGAAAATTGTAGACCCCGAAGGTTATCCAAGTTGCATGGCAAAGCCCATAGCCTCAACAAGCTGTTTTGCACCCATAATCTTTCCAGCAGCATGACGAACTTTGTATCTTCGGCCTCCAAAATTTTGGTCAAAAGGACCTTCTCCTAAAGGTGTGTCATCTTCAATAGCTTTTTAGCCTTTTCAATCTCTACAGGTCCTTTGCCTCTATCAGTAGCCATCGTTGATTTTGCAAAGTCAATCAGTTCCTTGACCACCATGATCACCGAAGGAGTCACTGATGGTGGCACTGCTTGAATCTTCGGGCTTTTTGGTACCGCCACATCTGCAACAGGCAGCATAACATCCTTCGCCACCAAAACTGTTGTAGCAGTATCTTTGCCCTTAGCGTCTTCGTCGTCATTAGATAAAAATGAGCTCATTATCAGAGCTATACGTTCTTCATTGTCTTCTTCGTCGCTGCCTAGAATGTTCAAGAGCATTATCTTCTTGAGTCTTCGAAGCAGTGGCCTCCTAGGCCTTCGTATTCTATGTCTCCGAAGCAATAGCTTCCCGAGTCTCCAAAGTCGTAGTAACCAAGGGAGTCTCCTCGACAGCAGGCAGCTCCGCGGCTTCAGGCGTAGCCTACAAAAATTAAAAATAACAAAGTCAACAAAATAGTATTAAGTTAAAATAACAGATCTCAAAATTCTTTGTACCAGTGTCTCTTCCAAGACTTGAGAAGTTGTTTCCTTAGGTTTTGTCTTTAGAATTTTGTGATGTTTCGTCATCACCTTCGTCATTGATTGCTTCTTCTTTGTCCTGAACCACACGAAGGTAGTCAGGGTAAAAGAAACCAATGATGTCAAAAACATAATTCAATCATCGTCTTTTTCGTGCTGAAAAATCCTGATGCAAAGCCTCGACCTCTGGTTTGCTATAATTCCCAAGAATCTCATTGCACTTTGCTTTAATAGAATCTAACCAGTCGTCGCAAGGTTCCCCAAATTCATCTTCAAACTTGCATTTATAACGAAGTCTGACTAGCCCAAGCTCCGCATCTGAAGCATCTCTCACTCAGCTCTTAGTGGCCATGTTTTAAATGCCAAATACTCTTGAAAAGATCCCTTGTTCTAATATGTGTACAAACAACATTAAAAGCAATTATGACAGCTTGAGCTTCAAAATTAATATAACAAGTCGACCTTTTGTATTCAAAACATGTATGAATAGGCATTTGAATGATTACTTTAATATTAGCCCTCTTTCAAATCGTTCTTCAAACAAAACCACTCTTTTTCCCATTCATTTGGCCATTTGCTTCGGTACACAAGATTCGGAAACAGAGCGCCTTTTGGTAAGCAAAGTTATTGTTGGATGCTTGATTTCAATCCCCTGAAGGCATTGAAAATCAAGGCAACATAAGTTAAGTATGCGGGCATTTGTCCTTGACTTAACACTTCTTCCAAGTGTTAGTGTGAAAGATGAAGGTCTTCAAAAGGGTGTAAATGAAACAATGTAGAATGAAACAACAATGTACAACTTCCTAGCTATATCCACTATATGCGATCTAGAAAGACCATTCTCAAGTAATTTGGCATATCTAGTGGCTTTCATAGGAGATCTTCTCTTGGTCATCGCAATACCCCAATTGCCTGCACACCTTGGCAACTAAGTCATTTCCTAGGTTAGGAGGTAGCTTAGCCACCCTTCTACTCCTTCTAGGCTTGAAATCCTTTGGTAGGGTCTTCTTTCACAGTGGGTCGACATCAGTCTATCAATCGCCTTGGTGATAAAATGTTTAAAGGGCCTCAGGTTCAATGAATCGCCTAATTCCTCTAGAAGAGATGGGTTCGACTAAACCTTCTTCCTTCGAGATGGTTCCAACTTTTGTGAAGAAACATGCCCCCTAAACGGAGGTCCACTGCACTTTGGAGGATGAAAAAGTATGGCTCGCCTCCTATCACATGATAGGAGTCGCACGGACATGGTACTGCCAACTCCAACGCGACGAACCACCATTGTCTTAGGACCACTTTAAGCAACTATGCCAACAACGATTTGGACCACCACTACGCAATAGTCCTCTCGGTGAACTAGCATGACTTCCTTTCCAAACAACAGTTGATGACTACTAGGAAAGGTTTTGGGACCATCTTGGTCACACGACACCACTCACCTAGGAGAAAAGGTCAAGTTGTTCACCGTAGGCCTCTCGGAATGTATCAAGATTGATGTACAACTCATGGCGCTATGGGATCTCAACCATGCCTTGAACCTAGCAAGTGCATATGAACGAAGATCTCAAGCGCTCGACAACCACCACACATCAAACCCAGTAAATCCATGAGACCACCCTAGTGGCCATCAATGCTCGTAGCACCACAACAGTGGACGTTATCATCGACTTCCAATGCAACACCAGTTGCACCAAGATGGTCATTCAAGCGCCTAACATCCAGTGAGATGGTTGAGAGTCGTCGGCAAGGGCTCTATTCCAATTGTGACAAGCAATATGTCTAGGGACATCGCTATCCCTAGTTGTTCTATCTCGAGGTCACCGATTTTGAAGAGGGTGAAGCTATGGAGACCGATCCTATGCCTGAAGATCTGACACCAATGATCTCACAATATGCATTAATCGACATTTAGTTTGAGGGCACCATGCAGCTTCAAGTATACATATAGGGATAGGCCCTCACCACCCTATTAGACACAGGTTCCACCCACAACTTCATCAACCAAGGCGCTGCAACAATTTGAAACTCGAATACAGTACCGGCCAAGGCCTCTAGTACACTGTGGCTAATGGTGGTAAGATCAACTCAGATTTTTCAATAGCCTTGTCATGACCATCAACTTGGAAGAGTTTCTCATGGATGAGTATGCCATTCCAATTGACTCCTTTGACATTATAAATGGAGTCCAATTCCTACTCACCCTAGGACCAACTCTCTGGGACCAGGAGGACTTATGCCTAGCATTTTGGTGATAGGGACAATGTATCCTCTGAAGGGATCTTGGATCACCATGTGATGACACCCCCATGAGTCCCGCAGCTAGACAACACGAGCAGACCCAAAACATGTGTTGGATCACCTGCTACAACAAATTCAGGAAGTGTTTGCTAGACCCAACTACCTTCCCCATGCGAGATGATGTGATCACCAAACCCACATGTTGTCTTCCCAACACTTGTGGTCATGCAACCAAATTGATACCCACCACTCCAAAAAGATGAATTTGAGGAACAATGCACATCCATGTTACAACAAGGAATCAACAGCCATAGCACGTATATGTTCTTAGCCCCAATCCATCTGGTTATGAAGCCTAACAACTCGTGGCATTTCTACATCGACTATAGAGAACTAAATGAGAAAATAGTGGAGGAAAAATATCATATGCCCATAGTCAATGAACTTCTAGGTGAGCTTCAGGGGCACGTTTCTTCACAAAAGCTTGACCTCCATTCAGGTTATCATCAGGTCTGAGTTCATCTAGACGACATTCACAAAATGACCTTTATGACACACCATGTACATTTTGAATTCTTGGTTATGCCATTTGGCCTCTCAAATGCCTCGGGAACGTTTCAGGCATTGATGAATGAGGTACTAGGTCAGTTCCTATGTGGTTTTGTCCTCGTATTTTCTGACGACATTCTCATCTATAGGGCGACATGGTATGGCCACCTAAGACATGTGAAGGTCATATTGGAAACCCTACGCACCAATAGATCTTTGTCAAACAATCCAAGTGCGAGTTTGGGGTTACATCTGTTGCTTATTTAGGACATATAATCTTAGCAATAGTGTGGCCATGGACAACAGCAAGGTTGACTCCTTGACATCCTAGCCGATTCAACAATCACCACATGGCCTACATGGATTCTTAGGTTTAGCAGGCTACTATCATAAATTCATCAAGGACTTTGGATTGATCACTGCACTATTGACCAAACTCCTCAAGATAGAGGGCTTCCATTGGTCCCCAAACACCAACACAACATTCTAAGCACTCAAATAGGCTCTCTCTATGGCACCTGTAGGAAACGGTGACGCCTAAGAGGGGGGGGGGTGAATTAGGACTTCTAAAACTTTCTCTAAACTAGGCCACAAATAAATCCCTAGAGCAAAACCTATGCAAATAAACAATCTAGAATGTGCAAACTAGGTTTTGTCTAAGTGTTGCTATCTTTATCGCAGAGGCTAAGTTTCAATCTAAAAATCTAACTAGAAAGACAAGATTGAAACTTAAATACTTAATATAAATGCAGAAGGTAAAGAGCAAGGTAGAGATGCAAAGTCTCGTGGATGACGCTGGTATTTTTATCGAGGTATCTGGAACCACGCAAGGTTCCGACTAATCCTCGTTGCTGCCCCTACGCAAAGGGAAACCCACGCGAGGGCCAAGCACCACGGTCGAGTAACTTCGTAGAGAACCATGGGCCTTCTCCACACGCAAGTGGTGCTCCACTTCTAACTCCTCTCGGACGCTCCCCACCGTCTCCACTATCGAGCTTCCGGCCGAAGCACCGTGGGCATTGTTCCCTCCGGTACAAGGTGGCGGCTGTGACACAAACTCGGTTGTCACGGTCTTGCAAGATTCTCGCCCCACTCGATACAATTACAACGGTTCACGCAAGAGCCGAGGGGTTTTGTGGTTTTTCTAAGCTCACTCAACTAACTAGGATTCACCTAGAGCAAGCGCTAATGCGGTATAACTAACCTAAGCACTTCGCAAAGCACCTACGCTAATCACCGAGTGATTCTATCAAGCACTTGGGTGTATGAGCACTTGGAAATGTATATACTATGCCTTGGTATGTTGCTTGGGCTCCCACACCTTGAAATGGCCGGTTGGGTGAAGTATATATAGGTTCCAACTCAATTATAGCCATTGGAGGAAAAGCTACAGCCTCTGCGGCACACCGGACAGTATGGTGGTAGGCATCGGATAGTCGGTGCGCTACTAGCCATTGGATCTGTTAGTCGACCATTGGCGTTGTTAGCCTTTGCACCGGACAGTTCGATGTGGCACCAGACAATCCGGGCCCTCCTCCACAGTGCCACTAGGAACTAGCTGTTGGGCTACTGTTGGGGTCATGCTTCGTGGCGCCGAAGGTCTTGTAAGAAGAAGCAGCTTCGGCTGAAGTTGTCCCCAGGAGATGACCGAAGGTCCCTCTTCATGAAGCTTCGGTATTACAAACCGACTTAGAGATAGAATGACCTTTTTATCCATAAAGGTCTGGGTCAATGTTGTAAACTTTTATGAGGGGCATAATTGTAATTCTTCACAGGCTGCGTCCTGTGTCTATAAATAGATGAACAGTACCCTCGTACTGTTCACGCTGACTTGGCATTTGCTTTCCGTCATCCTTGTACTTCTGCCTTCCTGCAATCCGAAGCATTTGAGAACAAGTCCCCAACATTGGCGCCCACCTCCGGTGAACTCACTTCCACTTTTCTGAGCTGATGGCTTCGTTCAACAATCAAGCTGAAGCTGCTTCGGCTTCGAAGCTGGTGCTCCCGATAACAGGCGGTTCTTGCTCAGAGCCGGCTAACAAGAAGCAGAAGAAGGAGGCTCAGAGAAGGGTGCAGCATGTTGGAGTACAGGGACCCTTCATCAAGTCAAAATGGTCCCACATTCCAATCACTTTCTCTCAGGAAGACCTTCAGCTTAAGGATTATCCTCACAATGATGCCATGGTTATCTCTTGTGTGATCAAAGGATTTCTGGTCCACAATGTCTTAGTTGATACAGGCAGTGTAGCTGATATCATATTCGCTAAGGCCTTCAGACAAATGCAAGAGCCCGAAGACAAGATCCATGATGCTACGCACCCTCTTTGTGGCTTCGGAGGGCGGCAGATTGTAGCACTTGGGAAGATTACCATGCCAGTAACCTTCGGATTTGTTAACAACACAAGGACTGAGCAAATTGTGTTTGATATTGTTGACATGGAGTATCCTTACAATGCTATCATTGGTCGCGGTACTCTCAATGCCTTCGAAGCAATTCTTCACCCAGCTTACCTCTGCATGAAGATACCTTCGGACCAAGGGCCTATTGCTATTCATGGAAGCCAGGAAGCTGCTAGAAGGGCCGAAGGAAGCTGGACTGACTCCAAAGCAATCCATAACATAGATGGAGCCGAAGCTTGTGAACAGTACAAATTCAGAAGGGAGAAAGCAGCTTCAGCAGATCAGCCGAAGCCCATGCTCTTATGTGCGGACATAGCAGAGCAGAAGGTGCTGTTGGGCTCTCAATTATCCGAAGAGCAGGAGAAAACCTTGATAAGGTTTTTGTTCAACAACAAAGATGTTTTTGCATGGTCAGCTAATGACCTCTGCGGAGTAAATCGGGATGTTATTGAACACTCGCTCAATGTTGACCCATCCTTCAGACCCCGAAAGCAGAGGCTTCGGAAAATGTCTGATGATAAGGCCGAAGGGGCTCGCAATGAAGTAAAAAGACTCCTCAGTGCAGGAGTTATCAGAGAAGTAAAGTACCCAGAGTGGCTAGCTAACACTGTTATGGTGAAGAAGGCCAATGGTAAGTGGAGAATGTGTATCGACTTTACAGATCTCAACAAGGCCTGTCCGAAGGACGAATTCCCATTGCCAAGAATAGACTCTTTAGTTGATGCAGCAGCTTCTTCAGAGCTCATGAGTCTGCTAGACTGTTACTCAGGTTATCACCAAATTTGGATGAAGAAGGAAGATGAGCCGAAGACTAGCTTCATAACCCCAAGTGGCACATATTGCTATCTTCGGATGCCTGAGGGACTCAAAAATGCTGGAGGAAGTTTTAGCCGAATGACTGCGAAGGTCCTCCAGACTCAGATAGGCAGAAATGTGCTAACTTATGTTGATGACATCATTGTAAAAAGCACGAAACAGGAAAATCATATTGCTGATTTGCAGGAGACCTTCGCCAGTTTCAGACAAGCTGGCTTGAAGCTGAACCCAGAAAAATGTGTCTTCGGAGTAAAGAAGGGGAAATTTCTTGGATGCTTGGTTTCAACAAAGGGAATTGAAGCTAATCCAAGTAAAATTGAAGCTATACTTCGAATGGAGCCACCAACTACAAGAAAGGGGGCCCAAAGATTGACAGGGAGGCTGGCATCTCTCAATAGATTCATATCTAGATCAGCAGAAAGAAATTTACCATTCTTCGAAGTGCTGAAATCAGCCGAAGTCTTTCAATGGGGATCAAATCAACAAAAAGCCTTCAAAGAGCTGAAGCAATATTTGATAGATCTAACAACGTTAACTCCACCAACGCCAGGGGCTCCTTTGTTGTTATATGTGGCAGCTTCGCACTCAGCAGTAAGTGCAGCACTTGTCCAGGAGAAGCTTGATGGCCAAGTCAAGAAGCAGGTTCCAGTGTATTTTGTATCTGAAGTCCTCAGTGTATCAAAGAAAAATTATACAGAACTGGAGAAGGTATTATATGCCGTTTTGATGGCATCCAGGAAGCTTCGGCATTATTTTCAAGCATACAATATTGTCGTTCCTTCTTCGCAGCCGTTGAAGGATATTATGAGAAATAGAGAAGCTACTGGACGGATTGGAAAATGGGATGCAGAGCTCAATGAATTTTGCATTGATTATGTGCATAGATCCTCGATCCAGTCTCAAGCGTTGGCAGATTTCATTGCCGACTGGACGCCAGGGGCTCAGGATGAAGAAACAAATAAGGATGCCGAAGTGTGGACAGTATTTTGTGATGGCTCTTGGGGAACCTTCGGAGCAGGAGCAGCCGCTGTGCTGGTCTCACCATCCAAAGTTAAAACTTGTTATGCAGCAAGACTTGATTTTAGCTGTACAAACAATGTCACTGAGTACGAAGCTTTGCTTTTGGGCCTTCGGAAATTAAAAGCAATGGGAATCAGAAGGGCCATCCTTAAAACTGATTCCCAGGTTGTTTCAGGTCATATCGATAAGAGTTGCAGGGCAAAAGATCCGAAGCTTGAAAAATATCTGGACACGGTCCGAAGAATCGAAGCTTCCTTCGAAGGATTTTCTGTCAAAAATATCCCTCGAGGACAAAATGAGCATGCTGATTTGCTAGCTAAGTCAGCAGCACAGGGGCTGCCTCTACCTTCGGATGTGTTTTTCGAAACAATAAAGGCACCTTCAGTGGAACTCCTTGAAAGAGCAGTCCTCAACATATCTCCTGTTTATAGCGAAGATTGGAGAACTGAGATCATCTCTTACCTTCAGGGTAAGTACCTTTCAGATGACGAAGCTTATAACAGGAGGATAGAGGCAAGAGCTCGTCCATATGTCATGATAGAAGGGGAGTTGTACAAGCATGGAGTTTGCGCTCCGCTGCTCAAGTGTTTATCTAGAGCCGAAGGTGTAGAGTTGATGAAAGAAATACATGCAGGCCTGTGTGGATCTCACATTGGATCTAGGCCGTTACTTGGAAAAGTTTTCCGCCAAGGGTTTTATTGGCCGAAGGCAGCTTCGGATGCAGCGGAATTAGTTCAAAAGTGCGAAGGCTGTCAGAAATGTGCAAAAGATCAGAAACAACCTTCGTCTCTAACACAGCTCATACAACCCATCTGGCCATTGCAGAGGTGGGGCCTTGATTTGTTAGGTCCATTGCCACCGGCTCAAGGGAACCTAAGATATGTTGTAGTGGCTGTGGAGTATTTTTCTAAATGGATTGAGGCAAAGCCACTAGCCACAATAACTTCGGCCACTGTCCAAAAGTTTTTCTGGCAGAATATTGTTTGTCGTTTCGGGGTACCGAAGGCCATCACTGTAGATAATGGAACACAATTCGACTCCGAAGCCTTCAGAAATTTCTGTGATCAAATTGGTACGAAGATCCATTTTGCATCAGTCAGGCATTCGGAGTCAAATGGGCTCGTTGAAAGAGCCAACGGCATTATAATGACAGGAATAATGAAGTTAATCTTCAATCAACCCAGGGGAAAGTGGCCAGATCAGTTAACTAAAGTGGTGTGGAGCCATAATACAACAACATCAAGGTCTACAGGCTTTACCCCATTCAAGTTATTATTCGGTGACGAAGCAATAACTCCGGAAGAAGCTAAAACTGGATCAATAAGAGTAGTAGCTTCGGCAGAATCAGGCCCTGAAGATGCTTGTTTTGTGGAAAAAGATGCCTTAGAAGGGATCAGGCTTCAGGCTGTGGAGAATATCAATAAATACCAAGGTGAAATAGTCAAATGGCGAGATAGAAAAGTTCGGCTAAAAAATATCGAGCCAGGACACTTGGTGCTTCGAAGAGTGGCCAACCCAGACACAGTGGGCAAGTTACAGTTGAAATGGGAGGGACCTTTCTTGGTAGCATCTTCGTCAAGGCCTGGTTCATACAGATTGAAGGACATGGACGGCAATGACATTCCAAGATCTTGGAATGCGGATGAGCTTCGGCGATATTATGTGTAATTTGATGTAACCTTTTTTATGTTTTTTCTTTTTTTTCATGGCACCCTTTTCCTTTCTAAAGGGGGAGAAAGGTTTTTAATGGGGCCATCATATGTAATTTTCTTTTTAGTTCTATAAGAGCAAGATCCCCCAAGGAATGTAAATGTAAAAGCTGAGAACGCACCATCGAGTGCCGAAAACTGAAAAAGCAAAGAAGCTCCAAAGTCGTTCCTAAGGGAATGCAGAGCTTACATCGAAAAGTCAACGCTGATTCCGCCGAAAGTAAAAGGCGAAGAAGCTCCAAAGTCGTTCCTAAGGGGATGCAGAGCTTACAGCGAAAAGTCAACGCTGATTCCGCCGAAAGTAAAAGGCGAAGAAGCTCCAAAGTCGTTCCTAAGGGAATGCAGAGCTAATGTGTGATTGTTTCTAAGGAAATAATGGCTGAGGGTATGGCTTCGGATATGTGTTTGGACATTCATTCGCACATCACATTACATCATAGCATTTGCATTCATAAACATTCATTCATGGCATAAGTAGTTGTTTCGGCAAAAAAGAAGAAGCGGTCTTTTATGCTTCGTTGTGTATAAAAAAGAGAGGTTTCGGCGAAAAAGAAGAAGCGGTCTTTTATGCTTCGTTGTGTACGAAAAGAAGGGAAGGTGTTTTTTCGCCTTCGGCTCAAAATACTAATTTCGTCCACATCAAAGCACCTCAATGGAAGGGTAAGGATATATTACAAGGTATGAACAAAGTTCATTAAGAACAGTTTAGCTGTATTTACAAAAGTTGTTACAAAAGTCTCTTGAGTTTTTCTAGTCTACTCCTACTAATCTTCATCGGGCTTCAGCTTCGGCGGCATATTCTTTAAGCATCAGTTTCAGCTTTGTCATCCTACATGAATCAAGGTATTGTGAGTAAAAATCAAGTTTGAGGGAGAAGGTAAGCACAAGGTATGATTTCTTACTGGTTCAAGATGACTTCGAGCTTCGTCTCCAGCTTTTTCCCGCCCGCCTTTGGTCCATATCATTTTTATAAATCTGTTTGAAATGCTTCGGGCGAGGTCAGGAATATCGTCTAGCATTGACGAAGATAGAGTGAAATTGGGCCTGTTGACGATTTTTCCATGATCACAGCCGGCCTTCAGAAATGCTGCAGCGGTGCCCCGAGAAGCTACCCAGGCACAGAAGTCACCGTGCCCGGCTATAACTTCGTCAAGCTCATCAATTTCAGCTTCAATATGGTCGAAGGTTCTTGACAAATTTTCAGCTGAAGGGGTGAACTTTCCACTGCTGGCTCCAACTGAATAAAAGATCTTTTTTAATTGTTGAATACATTTGTTACTAAATTTCAAACATTTGTCTTGAAGGCTTGTCAATGATTTCTTCAAATCTGAGTTTGTTTGGACTTCGGCCTCAAATTTTGAGTTAAGCTCTAGCTTCTCTTGTTCAAATTGTTTTGATTGGCAGAGAAGCTTCGAATTCAATTCTGCTACTTTAGCTTCAGTTTCTGCCAATAAGCCTTCAGTTGTTTGGAGTTCGAAGTCTTTCTTTTCAATAATAGCTGATTGCTCTTTTATTCTGCTCTCTAAATTTTCAATTATAATTTCGTGTTTCTTATCCTCTAAATCTTGCTGCATCTTCAAAGCTTTGCTCAGTAGCATGCTCTGCACATAAACAACCTTCGTTAGAAACACTTTCATTATTAAAAACAATAAAAGTCAGAGAAAAATTGTTTACCTTGAAATTGGAATAAAATAAGCTACCAACGATATGTTGTCGTCGGTAGCGGCTGATATCCGTTTCCAGCTTCGGAAAACCGATACTCTTTGATAGAGTACCGATGACCTTAGCTCCAGTTTGATCCCGGATGCAGTTCAATTTCTCATTGTCAATACCTCCGAAAAGAAGAGCTCCTGGTTTATATCCGCAAGATTTGGCATATTCTTTAAGTTCTTCTATTTTGGCCTGCGACAGTTCTTGCCCAACTAAGTTTTGAAATTTGAAGGCTTCGTCCTCCGAAGTATCTTCGGCTATTTCCTTTCCCTTCCTAGGCAATGTGGCCATGGTTTCTTCGGCAGCAGTAGTAGCTTCTTCTGCGGCCATGTCTAGCAGTATTTTGTCGATGTCTTCAATTGTAGTTTCCAAGTTCAAATCTTTGGCCGAAGCGGCTTCGGTAGCCGCAACCTCCGAAGATGCGACTTCGACATTTGTTGTGCCCTCAACCGCTGGCGCCTTCCGAGTTGAAGCCCTCGGTGGCGTCTTGTCAATGACTTCGGTCACTGCAATAATTCTTTGTCTCTTTGTCTTGGTTATCTTCTTCGTTTTTTCGGGATCCTCCACCTTTCGAAAAAGCTTCGTCAGTTGAGGCCCTAATGGACTTAGCTTCGTGGGCAGGGTTTCAGTCATTACCTTTAAGATTTCCTCCACGTCGGTGGTAGAGGGTGATGCAGGAGTCCCCTCTTCATCGGATAATTTTCGCTTCGCAGATGATATTTTTCTCTTCTTTGGAATTTTCTTCTCTTTTGGTGGTTCTTCCTCATCTTTGTTCAAAGTTTCGGCCACTCTTTTCCTTTTTTGGCCCTCAGCACCCTTATTCAACCGTTCATAGTCAGGGTACTCGAAACCCAGGGCATCAAACACTCGGTTTAGTCTTCGCTTCGGACGGGTGCCGAAGGCCGCAGTCATTAGCTGATCTTCTTTTTTGGAATAATTCCCAAGAATTTCATTGCACATTACTTCAACTGTGTCCAGCCACTCTTGGCAAGGTTTTTTAAAGTATTTCTTGAACTTGAAATGGTAAGGAAGCCGGACAAGTTCCCCTTCTTTCTTCTCCCTTTCCAGCTTCGGCATTTCCCATTCTTTTAAAGTAGGGAAAACCCTGAAGGCCAAGAACTCTTGAACCAGGTCCCTAGTACTGATATGCTCTGAGATAATTTTAAACTCACCCAGTGCAGCCCAGGTGGGACCTTCTAATGTCATATGGCATCGTGGTCTTGTTTCTCCGAAGATCAATTCAAGTGGACTTTGTACCAACTTCTCTTTGTCTTCGTCAACCTTCACATAAAACCACTCTGACTTCCAGCCTGCCGGCCATTTGCTTCGGTAGCTAATAACAGGAAACTTTATGGTTTTCCGATAGGCAAAATTGTAGCAACCAAAGTTATCATGTAATCCATCTTTTCTAGCCTTCGTCTGGTAATGTAGCTCATGAACTCGACAAAAACTGTCGGCAAACGGTTCCACCGCTTGGCTTCGGAGGGCCCAGATGTAAACAATAAGCCTAACGACAGCGTTAGGAGTCAACTGGTGAAAGTAGATACCAAACTTCTTCAATACATCTGCAATAATCCCATGAAGGGGGAATCTTAACCCAGCCTTTAGAAAGCTCTTGAAAATGACTATCTCATCCTTCTCTGGCTTTGGGGTAGTTTCTTCTCCCCCGAAGCGAAGTAGCTTCTTCTGATTTTCACTGAAATAACCTGATTTCACCATCTTGGAGAGATCAGCCTTCGAAACAGTCGACTTTCCGAAGTCCAAGTGGCTGGGCTTACTTGGCATGGCAATGCGATAATCATCTTCGGGATCAGTTTCTTCAATGTTCTCATCTTCAGCTTCGGCAGTTGCTTGTACTGCTTCAACAGTGGGGATTTTCTCCGAGGTTACCAGTCCGGATCGTTGCATTGCTTCGGAGATGGGAACAGTCTCCGAACCTTCAGCTTCGTCTCCTTCACGCTCAACCCTGGCGGTAGATCGCACTCTGGCCATTTAATTGAGTTTGTGGAAATTGAATACTTTTTTCTCTCGAAGCCTTTCTTTCTGACGAAGCAGACTTCGAGTTGGACCTTCGTTCGTTTCCGAGAGTCAAGCTTCAGCTATGGTTAAAAATTTTGGCAGCAAAACAGTGCAAATAGCAATGAATGCTGTGGTAACTTCACACCTACCCGTCTGTTTATATAGTGTTGCAGGTAAGAAGGCGAAACGCCAGGATTTTTACACCAGGCGGACAATCACTAGCACTCGCTGCGCGGTGGACCGTAGAAACTAAACAGTAACTCTGTAAGGTGGGCCTGACACACGCTCGGAAACTGGATCGTTTCTTGACAACGAGCTCAGGGAAGGTGTTTTTTTGGACCTTCGGCTTCCCGAAGCTGAAGAGGCTTTTTTCACGGATCAAGCTCGTTGCGAAAAACGATCTAGCGCCGCGAAAGGGGCTACTGTTGGGGTCATGCTTCGTGGCGCCGAAGGTCTTGTAAGAAGAAGCAGCTTCGGCTGAAGTTGTCCCCAGGAGATGACCGAAGGTCCCTCTTCATGAAGCTTCGGTATTACAAACCGACTTAGAGATAGAATGACCTTTTTATCCATAAAGGTCTGGGTCAATGTTGTAAACTTTTATGAGGGGCATAATTGTAATTCTTCACAAGCTGCGTCCTGTGTCTATAAATAGATGAACAGTACCCCCGTACTGTTCACGCTGACTTGGCATTTGCTTTCCGTCATCCTTGTACTTCTGCCTTCCTGCAATCCGAAGCATTTGAGAACAAGTCCCCAACAGCTACTATTCCCTGGTGCACCAGACAGTCTGGTGCCCTCAACCCGACAGTCCACCAGTGACAACACTTTTCTTCATTTCTTGGACTTTGCTTGATACTTGTTAATCTCCACTTGTGATCTTCATAATGTCTTCTCTTGTGGTGTTGCTTTCCTCAATGCCTTAGTCCAAGTCACTTCAGCATCCTGTGGACTACAATCATAAACACTAGCAAACACATTAGTCCATAGGTTATGTTGATCAGCAAACACCAAAACCTTTTTAGCCAAATGGCCCAGGGTCCATTTTCCTTACAATCTCCCCCTTTTTGGTGATTAATGACAACACAACCAAAGCAAGCAAATATAACAAACATTTGAATGAAAATATGCAATCGACTTGCTAGGATGCAAGAGTGTCCCCTCAAAGTGAGATTATGGACTTAAGCCTCCCCTAACTCCATAATTCACTTACTTCCTATTAGACCAAAGAAACAAAACCACTTGCAAGATCAAAAGGTTAATATTTTAATTTGGTGGTATTTGGTGTTTGACATATTTCCCATGCTTTGGTCCCTAAAACTTCTCCCCCTTTGGCATCAACCACCGAAAAGGAAGACATTAAAATCATGTAGGAAGAAAATAAAACTTGCCCTCTTAAAAGATTTACCAAATGAAGCACTAAAAGTTACTCCCCTAAACGAGTGTTCTCCTTTTTGAAATAACATTCTTCCCTTTAAAGATGAAGAAATACTCCCCCTGACAGAGATCCTCTACTTAGGAGAAAGCATGTGAGAAATAGAGGTACAAGACAAGGTTTGATTAGACTAACTTCCCTTATGCATAGATAACATATATATTTTGACAACATATGCATTTTTAGCAACTTGGGCTGTAACACCCCACTGATCCCACACAATGAATGTCACCCAATACCCATCCCACAAAACTTATGCAACACAAGAAAAAAAATAGAGAAAGAAAGTATTGCAAATTCCGGCAGCACCTCCCTTGAAAGAAGCATAACAGGAGGAACCTATAGTTTATACAGGATATAAAAGAAAGATAATTCACGTAGTATAATCAAAATGCAAAGGTAGTAATGAACATTCATGACCAAATAAAGATAGGTAACTCAGCCCACCCCAAAATCAGCTCAACTACCATGAAAGACAAGAACATAATAATCCCCTAGACTTGACCCTCCCTGTTTAACATCAGTATTAAGCAGTGGTTCCTTTATTTAAAGGTGTAGTGGCCATGCTGCTACATCCCTTCTTTACCAAAGCAAAGATCAGGTGCCTGCATCAGACAATGCAAGAGTGAGATGACACATCTCAGCAAGTAAAAAAAGTCAAACAACAATTAGACAATGTAAACCAACCGTGCTTAAACAACCACGTAGTTCACAACTTCCTTCTTGAATATTAATTTGCAGCAAGTAAGCAAGTAACCAATTACTTAATGCAAAGATGAATCACAATGTAAAGATCCACACTATCCACATCACCATAATAGGTTCCACACTTCTCTCATGGATGCACATGGCTACAGATGCAGTAATGACTTCTGCCTTCATACCTCTAAGGATATGAAGCTGCATCATACCCCTTCTCGGGCAACATATGATGCTTATTGTACCGGTACAGTTGGACCATAAGATCGCGACGAAACTTCCATGCAATGGATGATGAATGCATTATGCATGTCAACAACATGAGTCCTTCCCCAAATAAAATGTGCTAGACATATACTTCCACCCATTCCACATAATAAACCACATGGGTAACATGATCAAACCACAACCACAACATATGTAATCAATAAAACATGAATATCTTCAAACGATGGTACCCAATTCAGAATATGAATACGAACACAAATAGCACAAACATAATCAAGTATAAGACACTTTAATCGACAGACGGAATAACCATCACTATTTTACTTGCCTTCACCAGGGAGTTTGGACAAAGCCCTAAGCACGATCCGGAAGTCCACCACCTGTTTTTGACACACAACTCAGTGCACAAATTTCACATAACAACGCTCATAAATGACGTCGCACCTACGCACAATTTCAAACCCTGCCGCGGGTAACAACTCTTCCCACACCCACCAAACTGCAGCGGCGCCGCTTAACAATTTCATATCTTTAAAATTATGATAGCAGAGGTAACAACCAAAAACTCCAGAGGCATCTACATAAAATTCCCCACAAGTTTTGTATACAACTTATAATTAAACCCCAACATCTAATTAGCCCAAAACCATCCACAAGGTACATCCTGCAATCTGTTTTTTTTAGACAACAACATACCCGGATTCAAACAGCGATATCTCCTAATTTATAACTCCGAATTGAGCGCATATGTACTTGTTGGAAAGGTATGACAAAGCTCTACATAATTCTCATACTGTTTATCACTAATAACCCACGAAAAATCCCAAGAAACTGCTAATACTACTGCTGTACGCCCACGAGCAGAAATCTGTTTCTTTGGACAGCCACATACCCGGATTCAAACGGCGATATCTCCTAATTTATAACTCCGAATTGAGCGCATAAGTACTCGTTGGAAAGGTATGAGAAAGCTCTACATGATTCCCATACTGATTCCCATTAATTACCCACGAAAAATTCCTAGAAACTGCTAGAACTACTGCTGTTCGCCCACCCACTAAATTTCTGGACAACACCTCTACCAATTCACAAACGCAACATCTATTCAATTGAATTGCAGCACAAATAAACAAGAGATAAACACAAAAATCACCTTGGATTCTCCCCCTTTCCTTCCTCCCTTCTTCCCTCCACCAAAACCAATTGGAGACTTGCACCACGCGATGTAGATCCAAGCGGCAAGGAATGACACCTTGGGGAGGAGGAGATGGGGGGGGGCTAGGGTTAGGTGCTGTGGCTGCAAGAGTTTGAGGGAGGAGGAGATGGGGGGGGGGGGGGCGGCGGCCAAGGGCTAGGGGAAATGGGGGGGCGACTGCACAAGGGAGGGGATTAGGGTGAGGGCGGCTAGGGTTAAGGGGAGGCTAGTGGGCCGGATCGAGATTCACGGCCCAACTCGCCCACGCGACAGCTCCCAACCCCGTCGCAAGCGTCTAACCAAAGAAATTCTACTGTCTTACTGGTGAATGTTTTTTTCCAAAAAATCCAAATCCCCAAAGTGCATCACCCAAATGAGAAAAAAACAAAAAAAAGAATAACCTCCAACTTCTATTCTTTGTAAACTGGGTATCACACTCTACCCCCCTTAAAAAGAATTCGATCTCGAATTCTGACGCTTCTATCGGAACGACAAAAGAAAAGATTAATGAATCAACAACACTCACCCACAACGAAAAGTTCCGGATACTTCTGCCGCATCAGCTCCTCAAGCTCCCAAATAGCCTCGCGCTCAGACTGATTAGTCCACAAGACCTTAACATACTTGATTGAACTCTTCCTCAAAACACGCTCTGAGATCTCCAAGATACGCACCGGTCGACACTCCAAAGACAGATCCTGCTGCACAGCAATTGGTTCCATCTCGATCTGATGGTCTGGA
Source organism: Zea luxurians (assembly GCA_029449295.1). Classification (NCBI taxonomy): domain Eukaryota; kingdom Viridiplantae; phylum Streptophyta; class Magnoliopsida; order Poales; family Poaceae; genus Zea; species Zea luxurians. The sequence goes on along the minus strand of JAOPSE010000022.1, from coordinate 40,785,869 downwards.
TCCCGCAAGAACTTCCTCAACATGGAGATATGAAATACCGGGTGTACCCCTGCCATGGAATCTGGCAGTTGCAAGCGATAAGCCAGGCTGCCCACTGAAAGCTCTCTTGTGGGTTTTGGTGTTTGGATGACAACCCAATTAAAGGACTAATAAGTGTGTTAAGTGTTGAACAGGTGCTGAATGCAAAGCTAACAGGGTTCAACACAAGTAAACAGGTGTGATGGTCCAAAGACTGGATTATCTATAGATAATAGACATCACAAGTAAGATGGACATTGCTTAAGTGAGACTCGGTGTGCGTAACTTAGAGACAACCGATCAAGCCAAGGATGGAAGCCAGAAGAGCTTCGAGGTACCGAGTGCATGGGAGAAGGTCAAGGAGACCAGGAACCCAAAGTCAGGGGTGAAGAAGAAGACTTGCAAAGTCAAGGTTGGTCGAGTTAAGAAGAGTTATGGTGCATCAAGGATCACTACATAAGGACATGACTTACAACCAATAAGGTAACATCTACAATTATGTGGTGTAAGTCATAAGGCTCAAGATCAAGCTCGAGAAGTGAACGGGGGTTGGGGCTCAGATATGTCAATCTAGATCAAGTCAAGTTGACTTGATGGTTTAGAGTCCAACATCGACCTCAAACAAGCCAAATTGGGTAAAACGATGAAAAAGGTTAAGTACGTAAGGTTTGAGTGTTCAACCATTTTGCATACACCTCTTACTACAAGTTTGGTGCTTTGGTTTGCTCTCTAACTCTTTCTGTAGAGAAAGTACCATTCTAAGCTCTGCTGGAGGAGAAACAGAAAAGCTAGGAGAAGAACAAGAAAGATGTAAGTTTCTAGGACTAAATCAATTGGATTATACTCTAAATGTGTTTGTTTAAGTCTCAGGAAAATCCTCCCAAAAGTTGAAGTCAAACGGAGAAAGAACGGAGGAAAAAGCACTTAGTGTGCTGTTGGCTGGTGCACAGGACAGTGAATAGTAACTGTCCGGTGCACAGGACAGTGAATAGTAACTCTGTCTGGTTCACAGGACAGTGAATAGTAGTTGTGTCCGGTGCACAGGACAGTGAATAGTGACCTGTCCGGTGCACAGAACAGTTAATAGTAACCTGTCCGGTGCACCAACGGCTAGCTGTTCCAGAGAAGGAAAGTGTCAATCAGATCCGTTACTGTTCACTGTCCGGTGCGCCACCGGACAGTCCGGTGCACCAGCAACCAGGGAAGGCTGGGAGCTTCCAAATGAAGCTCCAACGGCTCCTAGGCCCTTTGGGGCTATAAAAGGGACCCCTATGTAACACCTCAGGTGTTACCATGGCTAGAACACACTTTGGTACTAAGGATTGTGATCACATGTGGTAATGACTTAAGGAGAACATAAGAACCTTGGAGACCATGGGTTAACCAAGATTTCTAAATGACCTATGAAGTATCACTCAAGTTTTTGTGCACTTACTACCTTGGACAAGAGGAGGGACCTCTCTTTAACCCTACCTCCCAAAGCCATGGTTAAGAAGGGGGGGAGAGAGTGAGCAAGTGTGCAAAACATGAGTAATCTTTAACCAAACCTTAAGGAACCTTATAACCAGCAATTATGGGAAAGAGATATTGCAAAAAGACCCCTGGAGAAACCCCAAATCAAATCTCCAAGTGGAGAGAGAGCTAGAGCTCTCTAATTCTCTCTAAGTTAAAAACTACACCTACACCAAAGATCAGCCGTGTTCACCTCAAAGCTGGCACCAAATCCACCTGTGTTCTATACCAAAAATGTGGCATACCACCTAGGGCACCCACTGGAAAAAGCTGAGCCCGAGACTTGGACGTTTGACATGCCTTGGCATGGTTTTTGTCGCGAGGTGGGCAGAGTGACACACTCGATTTGGCGACCCAAGATCTCCCTCCCTAGGCCATATCTGCCATGGCGTCTCACAGATGAGTGATAGCCCTAGGTGCCAGGAAAAGACTCGCGCCGGATTTTTGCCAAGATTCGCACGTTTGCGACTTGGGTGAGCTGTGGAACAAGGGCAGAAGAAAAGCTCCACGTGTTCGACGCGCTCTGCCGCGCCAGAGCACGCCCGCGCCCGACCCCGCGCCGCGCCGAGCCGCGCCCGTGTCCCCTATGTGCGCCCGCGCCTATAAAACCCACTGAGGCATCGGCCACACTCCTCCGCGCACACTCAAACCTCACTGGAGCTTAACTCGCCGTCGTTTGCCCGAGCACGGCGTGTCTGCGGCCACCCGAGCCCCTGCCGTCGTGGACCGGCTAGCCCAGCCCTTCCCAGCCTAGTCCAACCCTCGGAGACGACTAAGTACACCCCCGTGAAGCTCCCTGAGCAAGGAATCGAAACCTACTTCACCGAAGAGGCTAGTTCAGGGTCGCCGGAGTTCACAACCCCGCCGGTGTGCGTGGACCGGGTAATCCACTGAGCCATTTTCCAATTCTTTGTGCACACAGCTTCTACATCACCCCGGGAAGCTCACCATGCCGCTGGATTGGACTAGGTCGCCGTGGTTTGGCCGGCACACTCACCGCCGACGAGAACACCCGCCTGCGCACGTCGACCGAGCGATTCTGGCCATCCCCGTCGTCAAGCCGTACGTCGTTGTGACCGCCAGAACCTCCCCGAGCTAACCCTACCCCTCGTCGGACCTATCTCGCCGCCGGTAAGCCGCGCCACCCCTTTCTTCTCTGCGGTTACTGTTTACACTTGGGAGGGACCGCGGGGGAGAGGAAGAGAAAGTCAGGGGGTTTTGCGCATTGTCAGTCACACAGAGGAATAGTGGCGCAAGGGTAGAACTGCGAAGATTAATTAAGAAAGGCCCTGGGGACCTCGGTGTAAACTACTTTTTCAGAAAACCTTATTAAACCTGACTTTAAATTTGAACAGAAACTTTGAAAATCCATAACTTCTGTTTAGTTCATCCAAATTTGGTCAAACCAATTTTGTCAGACTCTAAATAATATAACCTACTTAAGAAAAATATAAAACTCCTATGTACTACAAAAAACTTTAGGGTTCTAAATTAATTATTGTTTTGGCCAAAAGCTAAATAATGGGGATAAAAATAGTTGCACTTTTTGACTAGGGTTAGAAAAATTTGGAGGAGTTTCTATCCACTCACTGACCTGTTTAAAAATGTTAAACCTCTCTGTCCACCCCATTAAATTAGTTTTTGCCATTCATTTTACAATATGCTTAAGATTAAGAAAAATAGAAAAGATGATTTAAATAATGAACCAGAGGGCACCCCTATTTTTGTTAGAGTACCTATTCCATGTAGTTTACTAGAAAAATCTATCATACCCTGGTGAAGTATAAAATAAGTAGGATCCCTTTTATTTTAAGAAAACAAGGAAAGCTTAGAAAAACCCTACAAAAATAACCCTAAGATGAAAACACCCCAACCCTTGGGATAACTAATGTTTTGTTATTATGAACAGAAGAAAAATACAAAATCTGTTGTTTGATATTTTTCAAATGACAAGTTAGTTATAAGCACCTTTTTGGCATAAAACTTTAGAAAATCACAACTAAATAACCACCAATTAACTTTTTGTGATTTTTGGCACAGAGGTTTATTATTACTGTTAGATACCAACAAAAATAACCCTTAGGAAGGAACTCACCTCTAATGAAGAGATGTAGTGCAAAGTGGCCCATTTGACCCAACTTTGTCATTTTTGTCTAAAGCATAGCCTTTTTATTTTAAGCCCCAAATTCCTAGAACAGGCTATAATGACCAATGGCAACCCACTGTAATTTTTACCAGATTTTTGAAAATTTGGAAATCACTGTTGTAGTTCAAACCCACACTAAAATTCATAAATAGAAAATAAAGGAGGGAAAATGAATGATGGAAATTAGTGTAACCCTAAAACCCTTTGTAAATTGTCCACTAAAACATATAAGGTAAACACAAATCTACTATGCTTATCCTTAGCAAAACCTAAACCTGGAGTGATAAACATAAACCACTAAAAGCCACGTATAACCAAGAAACCCTGAGTTACCAACTAACTTAGTTTTTCTTCTATTAGCCTAATGTTATTCAATCCTGCATAATCATGACCTACATATTCATTGCATTCCGATAGATTGCAACCTCGCTGACGGAGAGTACGTCCTCGTGCCGGAGTAAGGAGCTGCTCAGGAGGTAGCTCCAGATCCAGCACCCGAGTCTGCACCAGAGGATCTGCCTGCCACAACCTTGGAAGGCAAGCCCCGGTTTTATGCATAACCTGTTCTATATGATATTTTACTACACTTAATGTTTGTAGGCTTGTATTGTGCACTTAAGTGTAGGAGTTGTTTAAAACCCTAGTTGCATGATCTTAGGAATCCCATTGAGATGAATACTAGTATGATAAGTCGAGTAGTTGCTTTATTAATTAGGATCTCGGTAGAAGTCGAGTGATTTTCCCAGCACTCGCGCGAGGTTAGGAATTGGATGTATCCACTTTCTTATCATATTGATGTTGGTATGTGGGCGACAATCCATGGGGTTTGGTTGTCTACGGGATAAAATTTGAATAAGGATTAAGGTGTGGTACAGTGAGTCAAGTGTTTGAACGTACTAAGCACATGCCGAGAAATATGGTAAATCGGTAAGCCTAGTACCTGATTGAACCTGGCAGTGGACTTTACCCCTCACGCGACCTGAGACGTAGTCTCCCATTCCGGTTATGGTGGGTACAAGTGTGGTCACTGCACGACGGCAGTCGGGGTCAGTGAGGCATTGTACGCCAAGGCGGTGAGCCCTGATCTGCTTACGGGGAATCGATGGGGACGGAGTACCTCGCCACGTCGTGTGTTTAGGTTTACCTTGCAAGGATAAAAACTCGATTCGAATCGTCTGCTTCTCGCAGCTAATGAGACTGCTTGATCCATGCTGCTACATTGAGTAACAAGTGGAAATAGAATGAGTTGATACAAGATGTTGATTGCTAAAATGTTTGCTACTATGTATGAGTAGATAGTACACATTTAGCCTTAAGAGAGTCACACTTAAATTTGACAAAGTTAAAACTTGATTTAGAAACTCAGCTAGTGTTTTTGGCAAACAAAACCCCACAGCCAAACAGCTGCATGTCTAGAGGTAGAGGAGTAGACTCCTCACACCGGGTAAGTCTAGCTGAGTATTAGTATACTCTGCCTTGCTTGTGGCATAATTTTATAAGTTCTCTGGAGGACATGGTTGCTGGAGTGACTTGGCCGTCCATCTTGCCACCGGGTTGGACTGTCGAGTGGGACCCCGCCTCGGCTGAGGAGGAGCACGAGGAGTGATGGGACAGGCTTCCCCATCTCTCTATTTATTTGCCGTTAGTTTTATTCCGCTGCACTTCGAACGATGATGGTTACTTTTGCAAAACTCTGATGATGATGATGATGTAATAATTTAACACTCTTACCTGCATGGTTTTATGCTTTATTGTATTTGCTCTGTGACTCACCATCGAGTGAGAGTGTGGTACTTGATCCTGTCAGTGGCCGTGTCGGACTAGATCCGAGGAATTGACGGGTTATTCCCATTTAAGTGTGGTCTAGCCTCTAAGGCAGGGCTTAGGCACTTAAGTTGGAATAATTCGGGCAGTTCCGCCACACCTAGGTGCCTCAAACAAGAACACAAGTGCAGCCAACAATTGTATACATCACTCGGATCGATTCTCTCTCCCTCTTGTGTGTATCTCTCTAGTTTGTGTAGAAGACAAAGCTATAAGCCTTTAGAGAGTGGAGAAGTGCTGCTAAGAGCTAGAGCATAGTCCTGAGTATATCGTTACTCTGCCGGAGTGCTGTCAAGAAGATTGTAAGCAGCCGCGGCTTTGTTGTAACCAACATCAACATAGTGGAAGGCTCTATCTGTCATACTGACAGATCTGAGCAAACGGAGGAAGGAGTTGAAATAGACTCCAAGCCCAGGTGTGGCTAACTCCAACGAGGACTAGGCAAGCATTTCAGGCTTGGCCGAACCTCGGGATAAATCCCTGCGTCTGTGTGCTCTTCTCTGTGTGGTGTATTGATTCTCTGTCTTACTCACTTGTTATATCTGCACTTCAATACTTATGTGTGGTACAAGCGATATTTGAAGTGCAGGGTATTTCCAAGACAGGAACTTCTATTCAGCTGCAACCTACTCGAAGGGTCTTTCATTCCACTGCGATCTGGTCTTCGAGTAGAGTAAGAACTAAAGTTTTAAAGTGATAATTTTTATTCGCCTATTCACCCCCCTCTAGGCGACATCCAGATCCTGTTCCCAGGCAAAGGGAACTTTCACCCACTCGGGCCAAGATAGTGAACGGTCCAATGTATCTCGGGCTGAGTTTTTCGGAGACATCGAACCGAACAACTCCTTTAGTAGGTGATACCCTGAGGAGGACTTAGTCACCCACTGCAAATTCCAAGTCCTGCCTCCTCACATCAGCATAACTCTTCTGACGGCTCTGGGCGGCCAAAATATTCTAACGAATTTCCTGAACCTTCTCAGAAGTCTGTTGAACCCAATCAGGACCAACCAGGGATCTCTCTCCCAAGGTCTCCTAGCACAGAGGGGAGATACACCACCTACCATATAAAGCCTCAAATGGTGCCATCTTGATGCTAGCCTGGTAGCTGTTGTTATAAGCAAACTCTGCCAAAGCAAGATGATCTTCCCAGCTACCCTTCCATGACAGAACACAAGTACGTAACATATCTTCCAAGGTTTGGATCGTTCGCTCCGACTGGCCATCAGTCTGAGGGTGAAAAGCGACATTAAGTGAAAGATTGGTGCCCAATGCACTGTGAAGACTCTCCCAGAATTTGGATACAAATTTGGAGTCTCGATTAGAAACAATGGACTTAGGTACCCCGTGAAGCCTGACTACTTCCTTCATATACAAGGGAACCAATTCTGAAGCTGAATTTGTGGTCTTTATGGGAATAAAATGCGCAGACTTAGTCAAGCGATCCACTACCACCCATATAGCATCCCTGCCTTGAGGAGAACAAGGTAAGCCCACCACAAAATCCATGGTGATATGTTCTCATTTCCACTCCGGAATTTCCAATGGCTTCAGTAAACCTGCAGGCCGCTTATGCTCGACCTTCACGCGCTGACATACTTCACAGGTGGCCACATACTTAGAAACATCAACCTTCATCCGCTTCCACCAGAAGTTTTGCTTCAAATCTCGGTCATTTTGGTTTCGCCAGGTTGAACGGTGTAAGGTGTTTTATGAGCTTCTCTCAAGATATCCATCTTCACCTCTGATTTCTGAGGCACACAAAGATGGGCCTTGAAACAAACCAAATCATTCTCATCAATAGTGAACTCATGGGGTTTACCATCGCCAACCCTCTTTCGAGCTTCTTGCAATAATCGATCCCGCTATTGAGCCACACGCACTCTCTCCATGAGGGAGGATTGAATAAACATCCGAGTCTCCTCACTAGTGGTGCTGACATAGCACAAAGCGATCCCCAAACAGTCCAGATCAGCGATCAAAGGCAAGGCCACTTTTGGAACCCCGGACCTGCTAAGGGCATTAGCCACCACATTTGCCTTCCTGGGGTGATAATGAATGGACAAATCATAATCTTTAATCAATTCGAGCCACCAACGCTGTCTCAAATTCAGCTCCTTCTGAGTGAAAATATACTTGAGACTTTTATGATCGGTGTAAATGTCACAAGACTCGCCATAAAGATAATGTCTCCATGATTTTAGAGCAAAGACCACCGCGGCCAATTCAAGATCATGAGTTGGATAATTCCCCTCATGCTTCCTCAACTGCCTTGAGCCATAAGCGATCACTCTGCCTTCCTACATCAACACACAGCCAAGACCAATTTGAGAAGCATTCGTATAAACTTTGAAACGCTTACCGCTCTCAGGCAAAGCTAGGATAGGAGCGTCCACCAACTTGTTCTTTAATGTCTGATAGCTGACCTCGCAATCATTGGACCAGACGAAGAGAACACCCTTCTCCAAGAGTCTAGTCAAAGGCTTAGCAATGCTGGAAAAATTTGGTACGAAGCGCCGATAATATCCAGCGAGCCCCAAGAAACTTTAGATTTTAGAGACACTAGAGGGTCTCTTCCACTCCACCACAGCCGCAACATTCTTGGGATCAACCGCAATGCCCTGCTGATTAATCACATGCCCTGGGAAAGCCACTTTGGACAGACAAAAGACACACTTCTTCAACTTGCCATAGAACTGATTCTTCCTAAGGGCACCTAGAACGAGACGGAGATGCTGCTCATGCTCAGCCTCGGTCTTTGAATAAATCATAATATCATCCAGGAACACGACCACAAAGTTGTCCAAGAACTCATGCAACATCCTATTCATTGCTTCCATAAAAGCAGCAGGGGCATTAGTTAAGCCAAAAGACATGACTATGAACTCATAATGCCCATACCTGGTGCAAAAAGCGGTCTTCTCAATATCCTCCTCACGAATCCTCAATTGATGATAATCAGAGTTCAAATCAATTTTGGAGAACACCTGGGCACCCCTCAACTGTTCAAAGAGAACCTCAATACGGGGTAGCGGATATTTATTCTTGATTGTCACTTGATTCAAAGCGCAATAATCCACACATAGCCTCTTGCTTTTATCCTTCTTCTCAACAAACAATACTGGGGAAGCCCATGGAGACCTGCTAGGCCTAATGAAACCCTTAGCCAACAGATCATCTAATTGCAGCTTCAATTCAACCTGCTCCTTTGGGGCCATCCGATACGGGGCCTTATGAATAGGCTGCGTACTCGGAATCAGCTTGATCTCAAAAGCTGCATCGCGCTCTAGAGGAATGCCTGGAAGCTTTGCCGGAAACACGTCAGCAAAGTCACATACCACACGGATGTCCTGCACCTGCAAGACAGCCTCACCCTCCACCACCATGGAGAAAAAGATTCCCGACTTCCTTGACCGGCGATCCAGAAGCAATTGCGCCAACAAGGATAACGTGAATTTTGGGGAACTTCCCAAGAATACCACCTCCCTACCCGACGGTGCCTGCAATAACACTGTCTTCCAAAAACAGGATATAACTGCGCGATACTGAGATAACCAATCCATACCCAAGATAACATCGAATGCCCCCAAGGAAATCACAACAAGATTGGCCAAAAAGACCTCATCAGCAAGAATGACGGAACACCCCTGACAAACTGAACAGCTACTAATGGAGCCATTAGCAGAACTAACCAAAATTGGGTGACCCAACCTCTGCACCGAAAGACAAGCCGACGACACAAAATTCTCCGAAACAAACGAATAGCTAGCGCCAGAGTCAAAAAGAGCATGGGCCACAAACGAATAAATTGAAATCGTACCTGTCACCATGTCTCCTTGCTCTCTGCCATCCGCAGCGGGTAGCACATAAGCTCCGGAAATACCTACAGAAGAGGAAGCTCCCGGAGTGAAATTAACAGAAGAACCCCACTGAGCCGTCGGGTGAGGCAGACGCGGAGCTCCAAACTAAGACGACATAGGAGTAGTCAGTGAAGGAGTAGGCGCGGCCAGATACTAAGGAAAACCCTGCATCGGCATGAATTGAGAAGTCCTAGGCACATAAAACTGCTGCGGAGGAAGTGGAACTGAAAATTGCTGCTCAGCGCTTGACATCATGTTGACAGTGCCTTGAGAAGAGGAGGAAGTCACTGGCTCCCATCTGAGCTTCCCATTGGGATTCCTCCTACACACCACATCCTTGTTGTCTTGACTGCAGATAGAACACCTGCCACTCCACTGGCACTCTGCACGGCGATGCGCATCACCACAACAGAAACACACTAGCCCTAGCCCGGGCTTAGGAACAGCCCGAAACCTCTGAGTACTTCCTCCCGAAGTACCCAAGTCAGAAGATTTGCCATGGTAGGGATGGTGGCGCTGATGCTGAGACTTGCCCCTCTTGTGGGCTGGACCTCCAGTGTTGCCCCTCCTCGTGTCCTGGCCACGAGGCTGATCAACACCCGAAGACTTCTGCGACTCCATGGTATACTGGTGTTGCATCTCCACACCCAGTGCCTGCTCCACTGTAGTACGGAAGTCCACCAACGGAAAGGCTCCCAGGGCATGCCTGATAGAAGGTTTCAGGACCTGACGGAACTGGCTCGCCTTCTCCATCTCATTATAAGCCACATGAGGGACAAAGCGGACCATCTTGTTGAAGCCCACTTCATACTCTGCGATAGACTTCTTCTCTTGCTTTTAGGATTGCAAATCAATCTTCATTTTCTCTAGGAAAGTGACCGGGTAGATCCTCCTTTCAAACTGCCTGATGAAGACATCCCACGACAGGACTCCTGGTGAGGAGGAGTGTGCTGCCTGCACGCCTCTCCACCAAATTTGAGCCTCTCCCTTCAGCAGCTGTGTGCCAAAGCGAACATGATCACCATACACAATCTCAAAGACATTCATCTTATCCTCCACGTAAGTTAGCCAATCTGCCGCCTCGACCGGAGTACCACTGCCATCAAAAGTGTCCAACTTCATGCCCATCCACTGCATCAGAGAAAGACCACCTACTGGAAGAGGCACCTCAACCCCGCCACCTAGAGCAGCACCCGCAGGGACAGCACCCCCAGGCACTCTTCCACCACCAGCACCCTGAGCAGCACCCGCAGGGGCAACAGGAATAGCTTGCCTTAGAATGGCCAACTCCTGCTGCATGGCCTGCATCGTGGCTAACATTGCCGCCGGACTCATCGAGTCCCCACTAGGAACTTGCGGACTGCCCCGAGCCCTACGAGGCGGCATAGCTGCAACCATAGGGGTGAGAATAATAAGTAAATAAGATTAGCATAGCACCTCTTCAGATAATGTCAAACTAGCACAGACAATAACATAACATATCAATACTAAAGCAAGAAACCCATCCTACATGTGCAGTGTGTCAATTTATTATTATTCCACTTGCTAGGACCTACAACCTATTCCTCTAATACCAACTGTAACACCCCACTGATCCCACACAATGAATGTCACCCAATACCCATCCCACAAAACTTATGCAACACAAGAAAAGAAATAGAGAAAGAAAGTATTGCAAACTCCGGCAACACCTCCCTTGAAAGAAGCATAATGGGGGGAACACAGAGTTTATACAGGATATAAAAGAAAGATAATTCACGTAGTATAATCAAAATGCAAAGGTAGGAATGAACATTCATGACCAAATAAAAGATAGGTAACTCAGCCCACCCCAAAATCAGCTCAACTACCATGAAAGGCTAGAACATAATAATCCCCTAGACTTGACCCTCCCTGTTTAACATCATTATTAAGCAGTGGTTCCTTTATTTAAAGGTGTAGTGGCCGTGCTGCTACATCCCTTCTTTCCCAAAGCAAATATCAGATGCCTGCATCAGACAATGCAAGAGTGAGATGACACATCTCAGCAAGTAAAAAAAAAAGCAAACAACAATTGGACAATTTAAACCAACCGTGTTTAAACAACCACGTAGTTCACAACTTTCTTCTTGAAAATATTAATTTGCAGCAAGTAAGCAAGTAACCAATTACTTAATGCCAAGATGAATCACAATGTAAAGATCCACACTATCCACATCACCATAATAGGTTCCACACTTCTCCCATGGATGCACATGGCTACAGATGCAGTAATGATTTCTGCCTTCATACCTCTAAGGATATGAAGCTACATCATACCCCTTTTTGGGCAACATATGATGCTCATTGTACCGGTACGGTCGGACCATAAGATCACGACAAAACTTCCATGCAATGGATGATGAATGCATTATGCATGTCAACGACATGAGTCTTTCCCCAAATAAAATGTGCTAGACATATACTTCCACCCATTCCACATAATAAACCACATGGGTAACATGACCAAACCACAACCTCAACATATGTAATCAATAAAACATGAATATCTTCAAATGATGGTACCCAATTCAGAATATGAATACGAATACGAACACAAATAGCACAAACATAATCAAGTATAAGACACTTTAATCGACAGACGGAATAACCATCACTATTTTACTTGCCTTCATCGGGGAGTTTGGACAAAGCCCTAAGCACGATCCGGAAGTCCACCACCTGTTTTTGACACACAACTCAGTGCACAAATTTCACATAACAATGCTCATAAACGATGTTGCACCTACGCATAATTTTAAACCCCGCCGCGGGTAACAACTCTTCCCACACCCACCAAACTGCAGCCGTGTCACTTAACAATTTCATATCTTTAAAATTATGACAACAGAGGTAACAACCAAAAACTCCAGAGGCATATACGTAAAATTCCTCACAAGTTTTGTATACAACTTATAATTAAACCTCAATATCTAATTAGCCCAAAACCATCCACAAGGTACATCCTGTAATCTGTTTTTTTGGACAGCAACATACCCGGATTCAAACAGCGATATCTCCTAATTTATTACTCCGAATTGAGCGCATAAGTACTTGTTGGAAAGGTATGACAAAGCGCTACATAATTCTCATACTATTTATCACTAATTACCCACGAAAAATCCCAAGAAACTGCTAATACTACTGCTGTACGCCCACCAGCAGAAATATGTTTCTTTGGACAGCCACATACCCGGATTCAAACGGCGATATCTCCTAATTTATAACTCCAAATTGCGCGCATAAGTACTCGTTGGAAAGGTATGACAAAGCTCTAAATGATTCCCATACTGATTCCCATTAATTACCCACGAAAAATTCCCAGAAACTGCTAGAACTACTGCTGTTCGCCCACCCACTAAATTTCTAGACAACACCTCTACCAATTCGCAAATGCAACATCTATTCAATTGAATTGCAGCACAAATAAACAACAGATAAATACAAAAATCACCTTGGATTCTCCCCCTTTCCTTCCTCCCTTCCTCCCTCTACTAAAACCAATTGGAGACTTGCACCACGCGACGTAGATCCAAGCGGCAAGGAATGACACCTTAGGGAGGAGATGGGGGGCGGCTAGGGTTAGGTGGTGTGGCTACAAGAGTTTGAGGGAGGAGGAGATGGGGGGGGCGGCCAAGGGTAGGGGAAATGGGGGGGGGCTGCACAAGGGGAGGGGATTAGGGGGAGGGCGGCTAGGGTTAAGGGGAGGCTAGTGGGCCGGATCGAGATTCACGCCCAACTCGCCCACGCGACAGCTCCCGACCCCATCGCAAGCGTCTAACCAAAGAAATTCTACTGTCTTACTGGTGAATGTTTTTCCAAAAATTCCAAATCCCCAAAGTGCATCACCCAAATGAGAAAAAACAAAAAAAGAATAACCTCCAACTTCCCTTCTTTGCAAACCGGGTATCACATGGGTAGTATAAGATATGAAATGTAGTCTAATAAATCATTGGAGAAGACATGTAAATGATATCAAATGTAGTCTTGTGAGACATGAGAATACTTGTAGATTTGCAGTGGAAGCTTATTGTCTTTTCTCCGGGGACTCCATTTTCCTTCAATGAGACTACTACATATAATAGACTTGAAAACAGGTATTAGTCTCAAAGACTTAGATTATAGAAGCATCTTTCTTAATAATTTCAGGTATTTCATCCAAAGATACTCCTGGGGTGCTACCAATATTTTCTAGCTTAGTAGTTTGCTCATTATTGTGTATGCTAAGAATTTCCATTTTTTCTAGCAAGTTTTCAATGGCTTCTTGAGAGCTACCTAAATTAGCCTTAAGTTTTCATTCTTTTTAACCAGGCCATCGGTAGCTGAGGATGGAGCACTAGACTCTAATTGCTCAATTTTAGTTGATAGCTCACAATTCAAATTTGAAAATGTTTCAAATTTTTGTAGCAAACATTTATAATCATTTTGAGAGCTAATCAACTTATTTTTTAAAATTTTAAGTTAAGCCTTTTGTTTAGTGCATACATCCTAAAATATATTTACGGCTTCTGCAAGCTCATGTACGAAGGGCTTTCCCTCACCTTCATTATCACTACTACTATCATCACTAGATGATGGAATACTTATTTTACCTCTTGTCATAAGGCACTTGCGTGATGACCGTGATGAGAGTGACGAGGATCGGTGGCTGCGCGTCCTTGGAGGTTCATCTTCACAATCATCCTAAGTTTTGACACTTGTAAGCGCCTTGCCTTTGCTCCTCCCCTTTGTGGGTTCGACCATATTTGGATAGCTGTCCCGGTAGTGGCCCTTCTCCCCGCATGCGAAGCATCCTCTCTTTCTTTGCCTTTTCCTGTCAATGTTAAAGAGAAGATCCTCGATCTGTAGGGCACACCCATTAGATTAATCTTGTGGATCATCCCTATTACCTTTCCGACGTGTCAGATGGTTTCTTCATCCTTAGAGGATGATGTTGATGGTTGATTATCTTCATCATCATCACTTTCTTCCTCTTCCTCTTCACTTGAGGAACTTGGAGTGGGAGCCTTCTTTTTGCCTTTTCTTTCATCACATGCAAAAGCATATGGCCTTGAAGAAATTGGCTCCTCTTGTCGACCCATTTTTCATGACATCTCAAATGCCGCAATTTTCCCAATCACAATGGTTGGGGTCACTTGACTCAAATCCTCCATGTTGTGAAGAATGGTGATGATGCTCCCATATCTTTGTTGTGATAGTAGGGAGATAATCTTCCTCACAACGTTCGCATCACCTAGCTTATTAATGCCAATAGAATTGAGCTCACTGATGATTAGATTCAAACGAGAATACATATCTCTAACAAGCTCATTATCCTTCATAGTGAAAGAATTATACTCATTTAAGACTAGGCAATATTTTTGCTCGCGGACATTGGGTGTGTCATCATGGAGCTAATGCAAATTTAGCCAAATCTCATTACCAGTTTTTAATGTAAAAACTTGATTAAAAATATCCATGCTAAGAGATTCGTACAAGCAATTTTTGGCTCTAGCATTTAAATGAATTTCTTTTTCCTCACTTGTGGTGGGTTTCTCGAGATTCTTGGGTGGTTTCATCCTGTCAGGAGTGACTCGCCAAACACCTAGATCAACAGCCTCTAGGTAACAAGCCATTCTAGCACTATAATATGAAAAGTTAGTGTCGTCGAAGTGTGGTGGCCTATGGGTATCCATCCCCTTTCTCTAAAAGACGTCGGCTCGATTAGCGGTGAAGCTAAAGCGTTTCAAATGAGCCAAACCAGGCTCCGATACCAATTGTAGGAAACGGTGATGCCTAAGAGGGGGGTGAATTAGGACTTCTAAAACTTTCTCTAAACTAGTCCATAAATAAATCCCTAGAGCAAAACCTATGTAAATAAACAATCTAGAATGTGCAAACTAGGTTTTGTCTAAGTGTTGCTATCTCTACCGCGAAGGCCAAGTTTCAATCAAAAAATCTAACTAGAAAGACAAGATTGAAACCTAAATACTTAATATAAATGCAGAAGCTAAAGAGCAAGGTAGAGATGCAAACTCTCGTGGATGACACTGTAACACCCCATCCAATCCCTGGACCGGCCGTGACACAAACTCGGTTGTCATGGTCTTGCAAGACTCTTGCCCCACTCGGTACAATTACAACGGCTCACGCAAGAGCCGCGGTGTTGTGTGGTTTTTCTAAGCTCACTCAACTAACTAGGATTCACCTAGAGCAAGCGCTAATGCGGTCTAACTAACCTAAGCACTTCGTAAAGAGCCTACGCTAATCTCCAAGTGATTCTATTAAGCACCTGGGTGTATGAGCACTTCGGCCTAGATTAGCCCACTCGCGCTCACCCTTTTTCCTTTTTTCTCCTTCTCACTGATAGATGGGACCCACTCGTTAGCCGTCTCTATTCTTCTTCATCGGCTCGCCCATGCCTTCACTGGATCTCGCCATGTCATGCCACCCAAGCCACGTCGCATTCTGGTTCATTTGCTTCCTTAGTAGAGCACGCTGATTACCCCTTTCCTTTCCCCATGATTATCTTGCAAATCCTTTTCTCCTCAGTGCTTATTTCTTTCCCGTTTGTATCGTCGTCGATGAAAAGGCAACCGGAACCTCGGTCCAGGGTTCACAATTTTGGAACGAAAATTCCGAAATTTCCTTCATTTTGGCTGGGGGCGAAAAAATCAATTCGGCCAAAAATTCATGTGAATTTGGGCTCTGTGCCAAAACGGGCTGCAAAACAGCCCACACCAATCCCACATGGCAACAAACCCTAAATCGTGACATCCTTCCCCACTCCCTCCCACTCGAGATCTGGCGGCGACCGAGCGGCACCCCCATCACCGCCACAGCTACCGGCGCTCCCTCTGCTCGCGTCGTGTATGCTCGCCTCGCCGCTCGCTCGCTCTGCTAGTCGTGCGCGCTTGCCCCTCACCAGTCGTGCCTCACCGGTCGCGCGTGCTCTGCTGCCTCCCCGCTCGCGTCCGTTCTCTCGGTCTCTCCCCCCGCGCGCTCCCTCTACTGCGTCCCACCGCCGCTAAAGCTGCTCCGCCTTTGCTGCCTCTGTTGCGTCCCGTTGCCACAGAAGAGACACACCCATGGCCCAGCTCGCGGTCGTCGGCCTCCTACCACCGCTCCAGCAGACCAGCACACTCAGGCACTCCTTGTTCTCATTTGAAATTAGCATTGTTTTCTCGGTCTCTTAATTTTCTCAGTTGGATTAATTAGCATTGTTCACTGTTCAGCGAGTGTGCCTACAAAATTGGAAATGTTGTTTTAATAATGCAGTTAGCTACACAACTGAAAATGCCTTGTTTGCAGTTTTCGTTATGATGGAAGGAGACAGTGTACGGGGCAAGGGAAAAGAGCCATGTATTGGTGAATCATCATCTGCTGGAGCCTATGAATGGGTGGTTACTACCGATGGTGAGGTTTTCTAGCATTATATTAGAACTATTGAGTTCTCACATGCAAACTGGAAGTAGAAATTTTAGTTCTCTAGTGGAAAGGATAGCTTCATGTCTTTGTTTTGGATTACGTTGTTAATTTCATGCCACATAACTTTGTTTATTTTTTGCATTATTTATTTTTATATTACTAGGAACTCGCAAACAGCTACAAGGTTCTATTGATGACCCATGAAGTCATGATGAGAAGTGGAAGAAACAGGGATTCAAGTGTGCTTATTGCGAGTGTGCTAAGGAGAGTGGAGGTAAGACCTGTCTAAGGTGACATCTAGCTGGTTTGTTAGGAGATGGCAAGTCATGCCTGAATGTACCAAAGCGTGTGTGGGAGGTAATGTTGAATGACTATGTAAGAGGGAAAAAGGAGGGCAGCTTCTAAAGAGCATAAACTCTTTGTGATAAGGCAATTATGGATCTAGCATATGGTGATGCTAGAAGAGAACAAATACCTAGGGATGAAGCTAGACAGAATACATAGGCACTAAGGGAATCATTGTTGGATCAAAGTACATCTGGCAATAGCCCACCTTTAGGTAGAAGTAGCACTGGGACAAGACAAGACAAGTTCCAAGCTTGGATGGTGTCTAACGATTGGAAAAATAATGATTGGAGAGATGAGGAAGACCACAAAATCACCTACAATTGTTTGATAGATAGGATATGGTGGGAGAAGGTTGAAATGGTGCTGAAAACTGTGACACCACTCTATTCTATGCTTCGATTTGCTGACCAACAGAAAAATGGAACCATTTCTGGCTTTCTTCCAAAAATGTTATCTGCTCAAGTTGAGATCTTTGCTAAGTTAAAGCATGACAAAAATGTTAAAAGAGATTTCATGAAGAACGTGAATGAAATACTTAAAAATAGAACTCAGTATCTTCTCAATGATACTCTCATGCTTGCAGGTATTATACCTATTACCTATTTACACTCTCATGTTTGCTGCTAGTATAGTTTACAATTTCTGAAATTTCTATCTAGTTGTCATGCTTTTTTGTGGATGCCTATTGTAGGGGCTGCACTTGATCCAAAAGCACTCTATACATCAAAATTAGCCACCCATCATAGTGCTATATTGGCTATAACATTGACAATTAAGAAGCTAGCACACTCACCTATAGAAGCATCAATTACAATTGATCAATTTACAAGAACATTTAGCAAAAAAAGAGAATTTACTTGGATCACTAGAGGCTCGATCCTAGGCACTTCATGCAAATGCTAATCCTGGTAAAGTATCCTTTCCTTGTCCAAATCAACTTCTATCATTGTAGTTGATTGATATTTACAACTTTAGTTGATATTTATGTTGTTTTATTCATTGTAGCTGATTGGTGGAATTCATACGAAGGGCAATGCAAAGAATTACAGAAAATTGCTATTAGAATTGTTTCACAATGTTGTTCATCTAGTGGTTGTGAGCGTAACTGGAGTACGTTTGCTCTAGTCCATACTAAGTTGAGAAATAGCTTAGGCTATGAGAAGCTAGATAGGTTAGCATATGTCCATTATAACTTAAAGCTTCTCATCCAACAATTTGAACTTGACAATCCCCAAGAAAAGGAGATAGATCCATATAGTATGATGATGGATGTTGTTCTTTTCGATGAAAATAATCCAATCTTAGAGTGGTTCAGCAACTCTAGATCTGAGTCTAGACCAATCCTTGATGAATATGATGATGACGACGATGATTGGGATGCACCTGGCAGTTTTCTCATTGAAGAACTGCAAATGAGTAAATCAGATGTGACTGCATTCAAAAGGAATCTTGGTCTTGGTAAAAATAGCAGAGGGAAGAAACCAATGAGTCAATTAGATGAGGAAAAAGAGTTTGAAGATGACTATGAGTCAGATTCTCCACATGGTAGTCCATTATATGATGAGCAATGGGATATTTGTTCTGATGATGAAGGTAATTGTGAGACCTTATTGTAATCCATTTTATCTCCATGCTAATATTTTGTTTGAAACCTGGTCTGTTTCATATGTGGTGGTCATATGTTAGGAAACAACTCAGGCGAGGTTGATTGGTTGGAAGATAAATCGGGTGGTGATGTCGGCAAGAACAAATCAGATTGTACTGAAGGTCATGGTGATTTCAATTAGTACCAACTGTTATAATTATTTGTTAGCATGCAAGTTTATGTTTTATTGTATGCGGAGGTAGTGGTAGTAGAGGGGGCACCCTTGGTGCCAGTGCGTCTGCTCCTGCTAGGGCAGCGCCCAATCTTCCAGAATCGACCCATGTCCGTCCAAGATCAACTAGAAAAATGAAGCCAACACACAAGAGTGTCTATGATCTATAAAATGTAAGCTCATGAACTGCTAATTAATTTCAATTTGTTGTCCATGTTCGCAGCCTGGATTGAGTATATGCTACACTTTGGTGTCCATGTGTCTAGCTTGTGCTATGGTAGTAAAACACTCCATATTTACGAAATGCATGTGCGTGAGTGTATGGATGCATTTACCTAGTAGTTTAATGCTGTGCAACATCCTTGATTGCTAGTGGTTCTAATCTTCCTAAAATTCTTGTATTTGTTGTGTAGGATGTGGAAGAGAATGGCCACCGAAACATGGCACATTTTTAGACAGCATGATCACTTTTGTTGGGGATTCTTATTTTGGAAAGCATGGATTGATTTTCAAGTGCTTTTGTTGATGACATGTGCTTGAAAATGTACTATTTTGAACTGTTATTATTTTGATAAACTATGTTATATGCACTTATCATATTTGAGACTACATTTAGTATATATTTTGGAGTTTGGCACTAGGTGGTTTGTGGTTTTGTGCCAATGTGCCATGGATGTTGTAAGTTGTGATACTTAGTCACATTTCTATCTTACATAGTGCAATTGTGATGTCAGACGTATTAGACATAAGTTACAGGGAAATTCTATCAAATATTTTAAAAAAATTTGAATTCATTTGAATTTGACTTGAAACTTCCGAAATTTCCCCAATTTCAATGGGTGCCAATTTTTTTCTTTTCGAAACTGTGAACCCTGCCTCGGTCCTCTGATTTCATGGTGATTTAGAGGTAGATTTGTCCACTCTCCTCTCCTATATGAGTATCACCCCGAGCCCCACTATCGATCACACGCATTCACGCCCTTGACCGTGCTCTCCTACTCCCTGCCCATGCTCGTCATCGCATTCGCGTAGCCATCGCTCGTGGCCAGGTGTCTCTCGTACTTCTCCATCAACGCCAAGGCCACCACCAAGATCCCAGAGCCTGATGTTGCTTCCCTGAGCCTCCCCTACTTCATACTAGCCCCGAAGAGACACCCTTATTGCGGCCAGAGCTTGACACACCGTCGTTGCCTATGGCTAAGAAGTTCGTGTGATCATCATCGTTGTTGAACGTAGTCTCGAGAACCCCCTACATCCTCGCTCCCTTTCTCTCTGCTCGGCTCGCCTCTACACCGTACGTCATCTGATTCCTCGTTCGAGCTCACTACTCGCCGCCGATAGAAGGTAGAAGAAGACCACTTTGCAATTTAGTCCTTGTGTTTGTTTATTCTGTTTTGTGACCGCAATCCACACAGTTCAAAGATCATTACAACCAGGCCCGAGAATTTATGGTTTGGCTCCTAGACTTTTACAAATAAAATGTGCCACCCATACCTCGATTTACAGCATAGGAGCTCCTTGGTTCTTGGATTTTAGCTTGAGAGACTCTGGTTCTCTCAGTCTGACCCGTAGAATATGCTTTTCTATTTACAACTAGGTCCCTAAAGCAATATTTCCATCACAAAATGATTATTTTGGATCCAAACAAAGTGGTTTTTTGTTTTGTTAGGTTACTAAAAACATGTTGGACATTTTAGGATAGTTTTTATAGTACTTTCCTTATTCCCAAAATTTAAGTTATTTCTAGGTTATTATGCTATGTAAAATAGGCTTTCTTAGTTACAAATTAAAAGAGAAGTAGGCCATGTGTTTTCCTAAACAATGATTAGGGTAATTATTTAATTATCTTTTGTATGGAACATATTAATGTGTATACACCTTATTTATCGAAATGATAAATTAAAATCCTTACAAAAGAGTATCTCCACTATGTCTAATGATTATGAATAATTTTGAGAAAAGTATGTCTTGCTATTGTGTTTCTTTTATCTTGTTATTGGATGGTGCATGTTTATTGAACGGTGTATGTTTTCTTCTATTTTGTATGTGTGCTATTAGAAAACGAACCTGTGGTTGAAAATTAGGATCAGTTTGAAGAAGACCCTCATGACTTTTGCGAAGAAGGCAAGTAGACTTCTCCCTCAACATATTCTATTAGATCCCAACCACATCATGATAAATAAGTTTATATTATGTTATATGCATAATTTTGATGGGATTACCTTCATAGCAACACCTAGTTTTTACTGACCCAAATACCTTGATGTAACCTGGGAATTATGCTTTGCTTAAATAGTATGCTACTTCTTAACTTATCTTTATGATGTTACTCCCTTTTATGTTGTTAATGTTCCAAAGATTAATAGTATGTTGTTGTTATTAATTCGATAATTAACAAGATCATATGTGTTAAATTGGAACATGGAGTGACCACCTAGGAAAACAGTGCAACCGCGAGTGCTAATATGGTTCTGGCTTTGGTAATTAGCTTTATATGCTTAGTGCCTACCAACCTTACTTGAAATATGGGCAAGAGGGGGAGCAGTCTATAGTGGCAACTCATGTTAACATGTGGTAGTACTCTTGGCTAAGGTACCTTTCCTAGAGGGTCACCACACCAACATGGAAAACTTAGTGGGTTGCTTTGTATTAAGTGTATTTTGTGAAAACCTCATGGTGGTTCTCTAGCCATTCACCTCGAAAGTGAATATGGGACTTGAAAAGCTAGGCTAGAGGGGATACACGGCTTGTGGGTAAAGGTGTACAACCTCAGCATAGTGTAAAACTGGTATATCAGCCGTGCTCACGGTTAGGAGCAGCCTGGATCCTCACATGATAATCGAACTAAAAGTTGGAGACTAAATCATGATCCTTCTTTGTTCAAGTGGTTCACTTAACTGGTTTCGAGATGATGATTATTACTTATGATTAGTTGGGTTTGTTAAATACTTATAGTCTTATACGTAGTAAATAGTTGTAGATAATAAAAGTTTGACCAACTAAAATACTAACCATATAAAACATAGCCTATCCTTGTTTGCGATTGTCACACCTGGATTTAAGGACAAATCCAGATGCATCTCAAATGTGTGCTAGGATCAAGTCTCACACATATGACTCATGGTATAGAAATCAATGTCACATCTTTATTACATATAGGATTTCTGTACAAAATAGCTAAATAAAATACATCATATGATGACAACGATCCTTCACAACCATAGTTGACTGGGAGACGACGACCTAGACCTCTCCAAACTCATCATAACATCCTTCATGCTCCTTCGACGGTACCTATTCTTAACCTGGTGTGATTATAGCAAGTGTGAGCTCTCATATGGTCATCGCTCAACAAGTGTGGGAAAAGTGTGTATGAGCTCACTTACGGTTGGGGCTCATGTGTAGTGTAAGGCTTATCAAGGATAATGGTTAAGGCTGAGCATAACTTTTAACTTTGTTGGTCAAATTTTATTAACAATTATTAAGTATAAGTGAATACCAACCTAATTAAATATTATATCATAATGAAGAATAAATTCCACAATAAAATGCATGACATGTTAAATTTAATTCCATAATTTACTCATGTGAGAGGCTCAAGCTGCTCATGACCGTGAGCACGCCTAATATACTAGTTTTACACTCTATAGAGGTTGCATATCTTTAACCACAACTCGTGATACCCATTTGCCACGGGGTCATGAATCCCATACACCTCTACCGAGGAGGCGATGCAAGGTAGCACTACGAGGCCTTTCCAAAGGTCCACTAGTTTGAGAAAACCCGCTACAGTTTCAAGCAAAAGGGAGCATATATATCCCTCGTCCGAAAAGCTATCATAGACAGTTCAACCTGAGAATCTCCCTATACTCTGCAGTGATTCACTCCCCGCTTCACCCTTTCGGGTAAGGTAATATCTCCCTAGCTTTCCTAATTAATCTCCACCCTTATGGTAGCACTGTTTTCTCATATTAAACTCCATGTGGTAGCACTATTTCCCAGATTAAACTCCATGTTCCAATTAACAAAATGGTCTTATCATGTATCATAAATAATGCAAACAGTCAATAGTAGTAATGAGACATGATCATGATTCATATATAATATAAATCCCAAAACTAGGTAAAGCAATAGCAAGACTACCCAATAATTCATTTGTATGCAAGGTGTAGGGTAGGCAAAACTAGGTAACCTATTAGGTCCCATATTTAAGCCTAACAGTACCACAGTGATTAATAGTCGTATAAATATTATTAGGTCAGAGAATGTGATCAAGGACACAACTTGCCTTATACATGCATTTCCAACTGCTCAGGTGCTTCCCCAAAGTTGGGCTTTAGATTCCTCGTGACCTCAGTTCTATTCGTAGAAAAACATACATATAGGCAAACAATGAATAAAAATAAAATTACACCAAATATGAAAATAAAACACACAATAATATTCTATGCGTCACTACGAGATCATAGGTTCAAGAACTACAAAAATTGGAGTTAAATCGGAGAAGATATGGATTTTCTAAGTTTAGTGAATTAATTTTATACCAAAATCAATGTTCTATATTTATTTTATTAATTTCCGAATCGAATGAACTGCGAGTACAATTACCCAAGAGCTTAGGGTCTTTTTGTAAAGAAAAGGACTGATCTGTGAGAAAACTTGAACTACAGTGGACTGCAGGTTAAATCTAAGAAAAGCTAGGGACTCTTATGCAAAAGTAATCGACCGAAGGCGTACGTTCTATTTTCAGCTGCACTATATACAACCAACGACCCGGATTATATCGTGGGCACGCTTAACCGTCACGCTTTCATAGTCGTTGGATCCAAGATCTATGACCCATAATGGACGAAGCGGTACGCCTTTACATCCCTTAGATCCATGATCTATGATCACAGAAGCATTAGCCGAATCGTTATTTTATGATTTAATCTTGATCGTCTATAACTAGGTCAATGGTTCACAACTCTCCTACATCTAGCCACCGAGAGCGGCGGCGTCTGCGCTCGCGTGGCGGCAGGCTCCCTAGAGCTTACCGAAATGATGCCCCAGGGCATTACCTCCTAATATGTAAGCTTCAACACGATGAGGGGAAAATTGCGAACTTAATAAAGGGGGTTCTTACCGACGGTAGAAGCAGAGAAGGTGCTACCCACGACGCAGGGTGGATCCACAATGATGCAGCGCTTGCAATGAGAAATTACGGGTTCCACAACTTCTTTCCCCCCGACAAGGGCATGATCACCTTCGGAGCGATCCAGTGAAGCTTCCTAACCAAGATCCAGGGGATGGGAGCTGATGTGGGCAAATCCTAGGAGCGGCGGCCCGAACGCGTTCTCTACGGTATTTGGCGACTTTTACTTTTGATGTCAAGGGGGTGACGACACCCACGTTTTATTCACGGTCGAGGGGAGAAACAAATCGCAACAGCTATCTATAGAATCCTAACAAACTCTGCCACGAATAGCTCAACTGTAATGAACCCGAGAGGAGGGGGTTTCTTGTTCGTGCTTACGACGAAGGAGAAAAGGATGATAGACAAGCCCTTCTTGTAGTGATACGAGACTAAGTCCGCGTGCTCATACGTGACGCACAGTGAGGAGCTAACACGAGGGCCCCACAAGTCATTGGTTTGTTGGACTTAAGGGGAAAGGCCACCTGGGCCGGTGCGCATGGGAACGAAAGTGGGCCACGGTGAGTTAGTAGGCCGAGGTCAGGGAATTCAACCCAATCGACCTTTTCCTTTTTTCTTTTTTTCTATTAACATTTTGAATTTCTATTTAAAATCCAAATGACAATTTCAAATTTGTTTTACTTTTCAAACTTAAGTTCAAATGCACACATCAAAAACCCAGCATGAGATGGAAATCATTCTTATCTTATCTTATTTATTTATTTAGAAGAATATGGTTCAACAATAAATCACATAATAGAATAAATTCCAATATTATTTCACAAAAAGAACAAAGGAACTTCCTAACCTCTTAAAAATGTATTTTTAGGGTTTACAGCGATGCATCTTCACCCCACTTGATGAGTACCAACCGTAAGTGTACTCACCCTTGCTAATATTTTGATTAAAAGGATGTGAGGAGGAAGACTTCGATGAGGACATTGATGGTTTCTAGATATAGCGATGCCCCAAACATCTTCTTGTGGGAGATTGCCCATGATTTGAGAGGTAATAAAGTTACTCTACTCTTTATTTACGATTTGAGCAATGTATTTTGATATATTACACTTATAACATTAACATATGTGTGGAAATAGATCCTGGCACACATATGTTATGCATTTGGTTTTGCCACTAAAACTAGGTGTGACAACATGCCACATTTGGCGGGATCTTGTCACACCCGGATCCAAAACCCGGGCGTGAAATAATCACCAAGTGTGCTGGGACCAAGTCTCACACATATGATGACTCATGATCAGAAATGAATGTCACATCTTTACTATATAATAGGAGTTCTATACAAAATAGTTAAATACTTACATGATATGAAGACAATGATCTAGCAACCATAGTTGGCTGGGAGACGATGGCCTAGACCTCTCACGAACTCATCACAGCATCCTCCATGCGTCTCATCCCGCGGTACTTGTTCTTGACCTGTGGGGGTGTGAGACAGCAAGGGTGAGCTCACATACGTTCATCACTCAACAAGTTGTGGGGAATAATGTGTATGAACTCGCCAAAGGTGGGAGCTCATGTGAAGTGTAAGGCTTACCAAAGAGGATGGTTAAAGCTGAGCATCGCTTTTAACGTTGGTCAAAATTTTATTAGCAATTACTAAGTATAAGTAGATACCAAACCAGAGTAATAATAGATCAAAATTCATAATAAACCACAATGCAATGCAAATAACAAATTGAATTTAATTCCATACATTAATCATGCAAGAGTCTTGAGCTACTCATGACCGCGAGCTCAGCTAGTATACCAGTTTTACACTCTACAGAGGTGGTACTCTTTACCCACAAGTCATGTTACCCCATCTGCCACGGGGTTGTACGGGCCCCATACACCTATACCAATGAAGCGAGCCAGGGTAATACTATGAAGCCTTTACAAAGTTCCACTAGCTTCCGAAAACCCGCTACAGTTTCTAGGAAGAGCAATGCAGGAATCCCTCGTCAGACCGCTATCGTAGCAAAATCAACTCGAGAACCTCCCTACACGCCTACTCCCCTACTGCCCTTGCCCCTTTCGGGTAAGGTAGTCTTCAACTAGCTTTCCTAATTAGTCAGCCAAGGGCGTCCCATTTCACCCTTGTGGCGGCACATGTTTCTCAAGTTAAGCTCGATGTTCCAATTAACATAATGGTCTTATCATGAATAGAAATAGAACAATAATAATAAAGAATGACCATGTGTAATAGTTATCACAACACCCAAAACCATATATAGCAATAGCAAAGACTACCCAAAAGTTCAGGGGTAAACAAGGTGTAAAGGTAACCAAACTAGGGTGACCTATTGTGTCCCATCAAAATTAAGCCTATGCATGCCAAAATGATTATAGAGAACATTATTGGGTAAATAAAAGTGATCAAGGGCACAACTTGCCTGGGACTCAAGATTCTAGGTACTAGGATGATCTTCAGATTTCTTGTGACCTCACCGGTTTTCGTAGCAATACAAACAAATATGGTATAGGCAAAATTAACATCACACCAAACATGAGAAAAAACAACGTAAGAATATTCTACGCGATGCTACGATGTCACACCCAGTTTTAGAAGGTAAACCGAATGCGAACCATGTACGTGCCAGAATTAGAAATTCACGTACACAACGATTACATAAATAGCACAATGCTTTGAATTAAAATAAAGAGTGAGTAATGATATTAAAGACTAGAGTCATTTACATAATATGAATCAAAGTGCACTTAATAGAAACGTAGCCAACGTAAACGAACCCACCACATGTAGCTGACCGGGGGAGGTCGCTAGCCTAATCCTCGAACTCGTCGAAGTCCTGGAACTCCTGGAGATCCTTCTTGACACCTTCTTCTTTACCTGAGCATAGATTGCACCAAAGGCAACATGGTGTTTTGTGAAAGCAAGGGTGAGTACACATCAATGTACTCAGCAAATGTCCCGTTTGGCTGTAGTGGACTAGCTTTATGTGGGGTTAAGGTCAAGCAGTTGCTTTTAGTTGATCAAGTAATTATTACTAGTATAGAGCCAGGTTTTAACATTAACCCAAGTTGTTAACCCAAAAGTACCCTTTCCAAATGGAAAGAATACCAGAAACCATTACCATAATCATAATCAAAATCATCATCCTCATCATCACCTGTAAACCAAACATCTCTGATCAATGTGTCTCCAATCAATGGAGCTCCCTTGGCTGCTCATAACTGCGAGCACGACTGATATATAAGTTTCATAACACTCTGCAGAGGTTGCGAACTTTACCCACGAGTCGTGATTCCATCTCTAGCCCGGGCTTGCAAGACCCTTGTTCACTCCCGAGGTGAATGGTCAGGGATTCACTATGAAGCCTTTACAAAGATTCCCTGAGGCTGTAGCCGCCCGTTAGGTTTCCTAAATGTACCGCACTCCTCCCCAAGGGGCAATCCACCCTCGGCAGAGCGAGCCACATACACCGAGCCCCATTGACGGCACTACGGTGAAGCAAACTACACCTTAGTTCATCTAATTAATTAGCTAAGGGCGTCCCATATCACCCTCATGGTTGCACTGTTTTCCTGGGTGGTCATCCAACGAGCAGGTCCTTACAGAGAGGCACTCGAGAAACTGCTCGAGCGCCCTAAAGTATCACCAGTCCAACATCATAATCATAATGACAACATCGTATCATAAGTGTTCACATCATGTTCATTGATTAAAGTAATTCAATAGCATGAAGCTAACCATAATAACCCAAAAGGTAATCAAGGACAAGGTAAATACAAAGCTAGTCAATCCTTAGGTTGATCATGGTATGCGGGTTGATGAATTATAAAGTAAATGGGACATAATAGGTCAGAGGACACTTGTCTTCACCAAACAGATGCTCAGGATCTTCAATCTCGTGAAACTCGAAGAACTGGATCATTTGGTCGTCGAAGCTTGATCTTCGATTCCTTGAAGCTTGGAAACGGGTCGCAATCTATTCGCGATGCACAACAAATACAAACAGGAACAAACAAACATATACATGCATAAGAACATTACACCATACAAGATAAAACATTACAAAAGCGAGCAATATAAAATAGAGAGCGCTTCTACGGTTATGTGAGGAAAAGAAACGCACCTGTCAGAGCTACAGTCGAGAAGTTAGCACATTAACGGTGAACAAGTATTCACTATAACTTTTAGTTTGATATTATCAAATATAAATTATATCTAATATTTAGTTTTGATTAACCTGCTACACTAATAGTTGTAAGTTAAATAAAAATAATTTAATTAACACGAGAGATACTAAGCGAGGTTAATTTACGACGCGCGAAACAACACGACAGCGTGCGAATGACGCGCGGGCACGTGCGACCTAGCACGCTGACGACGTACAAAATAGTGCGCGTGACCAGCGCGAACTGGCACGCCACCACGTGCGGAACAGCACGCGAGACAGGCGGGAACATACTAAATGGAGGACATGTTTACACTAAACAAATATTAAATAAATAAAAAGTATTTAAATTAACATTAACCATGGTAATGTTTATTATCCAAGCGCAAGTCGAAAACTATACATAATCAAATTGGAATATTAATCTAATCAACATTAGTCGAGCAAACATTAAATAAATTATTTAAAATATGTGACCCGACAGATTAACGTTATTAACATGAGTGTTCGTAAGCGAAAACAATTTATTATCACGCGCAGATGCCACACGACACACGTGATCGACACGCAACGACGCGCGGACACGCGGAGAGGCAAGCGACACGTGCAAATGGCACACACGACGCACACATATGACGTGTGACAACACGTGCGAACGGCACGCGTGACACAAGCAAAACAACACGCACGATAGTGCGTGACACGCACGAGTCTATGCGACTATGCGCGCGAGCAGCGCGATAACACGCAAACGATGTCGCGCGTGAACAACAAACAAATAATTAATGAAAAGTATTTCAGTTGATATTAATCACGTTAATTAACATTTACATTTATAAAGCACGAGTTAAAACTATAGACTCCTTCTAATTGAATTGTTATTTTATTAACCCTCGAACAAACCATAATTAATTATTCAACTAAAACATGTGACACGACGACCACGAGTGGCACACGTGGGAACAACGTGCGCGACAACACGCGCAGCAGAAGCGACGCGAACGCGCGAACGAACAACGGCGACGCGGAAACAGCGCGCGACTCGTGAAAACGGCGCGACATGCGAAACTACTAAACTATGTCGTTTTTCTTATATTAACCAAGTGTTAAATATAACCTTCAAGTCAGCATCAACACGTTGTCAGCTATCTACAAACGCCTAATTAAAATTATAAACAAGATTCGATTGAGCTGTTGTTTTAATAACTGACAACTAAACAATTAATCAAGTGATTAACATGAATGATATGGTGAAGTGATGTTATTAAAGCGCGCTAATAACGATTTATCGAACGACGACGAAGCGAGCGAGCAGCACGTGCTACACACGCGAACGACGAGCGCGAAACACGATAAAAACTAAATAGTCGTCGCATTTATATTAAACAAATATTAGAGAAAAACATTTGAGTTGCTATTAATTATGTCGACATGGATTTATAAAGCATAAGTTAACTACTATAAATTAGTTTAATTGAAAAGTCTAATTAATTAACATTAGTTAAACAAAAATATAATTATTTATTTAAAACGTGTGACATAGTAAAACAAGGTTACCAACGCGTAGACGATGCTCACCTTACAACGACGGCAAATGGCCAGACGAGCTAGTGGCGAGGCACAACGACGTGCTACGCGCATGACGCGAAGCGATGGTGAGGCGAGCCAACGACGAACGGCGAAACGCGGATGCGGACAGTGAACGCCACGGTCGCGCAATGGGGCACCAGGAGGCGGATGACGTCGAGGCTGCAGCACGGACGCACTCAATCATGGAGGAGAGAGGAAGCGCCGACCGAGGATCGTGGGAAAGGGAGCGGAGCTCGCTGGCCTTTTGTCAAGCACTTGGCGGGCGTCGAGGATACGAGTATTGCACCGGGCTGCAGCACCGCCACTGACCAAGGACAAAGGGGAAAAGCGCCTATGCCATGGGAGAGGGGCGAGTGATTAGGAAGCAGCGAGGTTGCAGAGTCGGACCATGGACTCGGATAGCTCACGGTCAGGAGCTGCCGAAGGAGGAACCGGAGGGGGCGCCGGCTCCTAGAGCTTGCTACTTATCGGGGAAAACTGTAGGGGGGAATCACCATATGGGAGATGCAGGGCCGCCTAGAAGAAGGGTGTTAGATGAGCAGAAGCGAGTGCGTTCCCTGGAGGGTTGGCGAGGTTGTGCTACAGGGCTAAGGCGAGAGGCCAAGCAACGTGGGGGAGGTGCTGGTTTATCTGATCGTGCAGTGAGCACTAATTGGAGACGGTTGCGCAGAGGGAAGAGTGGAGGAATTAACACATGGGGTCCACCTGTAAGAATGAGAGAGGGAGGGGAAATGAGAGCGTTGGTCAGGGAGATTGGCCGAACAACCGTTTCTTATTTTGTGGATTTCTTTTCTTGTTTTTCTATTTCTGTTCTTTTCGTATATACAGGAATAGTAGACATATATATATCCACTTTAGATCAAGCCAAAAATCATCTAAATAAAATTAAATGCGGTAGCAAATAAAACTACGCTTCAGCATGAAAAGTAGCACGCAAACCTTCTCTAGGGTTCAATTCAGTAGGCTTACGCTAATATACAACAAAATAACACTCCATTATTTAGAAAAAAAAGCAAGGAAAAGAGAGGGTAACACCTGAATTTGGTGAATATTAGAAAATAAATTTTATACCCCCAAATTCAGGGTGTTACAAATCTAACCCCCTTAACAGGAATCTCGCCCCCGAGATTCAAGAAGAAGCTAGGAAGAAAACAAGGTTGGTTCATAGGTTGTCCACGTCTTTCTTGAGTTGACTTTGACTCTGCAAGCTTAACTTGGGGACTGGTTTGCTTTGACTTTCAGATGCTTGAGACCGATTGATGCAATTCTTGAGGATCTCTTGGACCTGTGGGTTAGGACCCACACACACTTCTGCTGTGCCACTTTGATCTTGTTGGTTGATGTTGATCACATTGTCTTCATTGGGGTTAACGACTAACCCCCTTAACAGGAGCATTGATACACACTTGATGAAGATGCTGACAGCACTGATCTTGACTGATTAGGAGAGGTTGTAGGATGCCAACCGGACATGTGCAAGAGAAAAGGGTATAGATAGAAAAGGTAAGCATAGATGGATTAAAGAGAGAAAAGGGAGAGCACCCAGCTACCTAACTCTATGGCACTCAGCTAGTGAATTGATGTCATTGCGGACTAAGGGCCACAACACATCAACACTCATTTCAAAGAAGCAAATCAGTCATAACATAAAGACAAACATCACGAGCACACAGCAACAAACATCTCGTTGCTACACGTTAATGTTAACTAGATGGTGGTCTTTCCTTACAAAGGGGAAACTACTCTAAGGCCATTGAAAGACAAGGGGAGCGATAAAACATGCAGGATAGGGGCATGAGCATAGTAAAGGATGGAGCTAAAGCAAGGATTGGAACCGGTAGGGAGAGAATGCAACCAAGGTCAAGATAGGTAAAACACCATTCTCAAATTGAGATGGAAAAGATGATATTTCAAAAGGTCGGCCTAAGATAACATCATGGAAAGATCTAGAGATTACAAAGGTAAGGGAGGTGAAAGGCAAAAGCACACCAAAAGATAGAGTTAGGACAAGACTTGCAACGCAACAGAGGAAAAAGGGAACAAACAAGAGCGGAATGGGTAAGACATCACTATTGAAATGAAATGGGAGAGGAGGCTTTAAAATGCAGGTGCAAGATAAGCATCGTGGTAAAGATCGAGGGATGACAATGGTTAAGGTGATAACGGGCAAACACACAACAAGGAATGTATTTGAGGCAAGACTTGCAAGATGTCAAAGAAGGGGGAGCAGTCAATTATGAAATAGATGAGGCATTATCCTCGAACAGGGATGGAAAAGAGGAGGCTTTAAAGGGTAAGTTCAAAGTAAGCATGAAGGTAAGGGTATAGATATTACAAGGGTTTTTAAAGGTATTAATGAACAAGGATGTATGAGAGGAGGTAAATAGGCATAAGACGAACAATATAAGTACCCTAAAGGATGGAGTTAAGATAGAACCTGCAAATGGAAAAGGAGAGGGTACGTCCAAGAGCCAGATGGGTAAATTGCCACTCTCAAATTGAGGTAGAAGAGAGGGAATTTTTGAAGAGTAGGAATAAAGATGAGTATCAAGGCAAGATCGATGTACGACAAGGTGAGGGTGATAGCAAATAAAAACACAGCAAGGGATGGAATTAACATAGAACTTTTAAGGCGGCAAGAAGTGAAAAGAAATCAAGAGAGATAGGTAACTCACAACTCTCAAACTAGGTTGAAAGAAAGGGGAGACTTTTAAAGGGTAAGTTCAAAGTAAACATTTAGTTAGAAGGCCTCAATATCGCAAGGGTCAAAGGCAACAACAGACAAGGGTATGAGAGAAAATATGAAGGCATTGGAGAGCCAGTGGTATGAGTACAACAAAGAATGGAGTTGCGCACAAGATTACATGCGGTAAAGAAGAGAATATAACTAAGGGTGAGGTAAGTAAAACACTGCTCCCAAATTGGGATGGGAGATTGGAGATTGTAGATAACAGACATAATGTAATCGCCAAGGTAAGTTTAAGGGATGAGAAAGGCAAAGGCAATAACAAACAAAAACACGACAAAGGATGGATTTAAAAACTCGAAAGTGACAAAGAAGATGATACGTCCAAGAGAAAATTAGGTATAACATACAACTCTCAGATTGAGATGGGAGAGAGAAGATTTTAAAGGGCAGGTATAAGATAAACATCAAGGTAAGATATAGTGGTGATAAGGATAAAGGTACTAATGATGAAAAACATAATCCATGGATAGAGTTAAGGCAAGACTCGCAAAGTGATGAAGTGGAGAAAACAATCAAGGATAAATAAGTGAGGTTCTGACAGAAGAGTTGAAGTAAGAATTCATTACTGAAGGAAGTTACAAGGAATTAACGAGATCATCAAGGATGTGCAAAATAAAACGATCGCTCCTAGATCATTAAGAAACAAGGGTGGTCAGGGACATGTTAACTTAAATGTCTTAAATAGACTCTGTGATATAAAGGTAAGCATATATAAAAATAAGAATATGCCAGATTCCAATGGTATGAGTGTACCAAGACCAAGAGAATAGAAAAAGCCAAAAGATAGCGGCTTCACAACGGAATAGGGAGGGGTCTCCGAAGACAAGGAGTTCGTGGACATATAAACTGAAATGTCTAAGTAGGCAGTAGAAATTCAGATGTAAGTATTTCAAACAAGAGTATTAAAGAATTCAGGGATACGAGTGTGTCAATAACAAAGGAATAAGGATTGCCAAATGGTAGAAATTTAATGATGGAAGAGGAATAAATCCCAAAAGGCAAGAAGGTTATGGTCAGGGGCATCTACAAGGATGTCGCAAGCACAAGAGCGAGATCAGATCTAGTAGATTGAGAAAAGTATAGACCATACTGGAATAAAATACTTTTGGCAAGGGGGCATATAGGAGCACAACATATAATTAGTCAAGGTGACTAATATTTTGAAACATCATCAAGGATGGGGTGAAGTAAAAGTCAATAAGTCCTTAAAATGGCCAATGCTACTCTAGGTCAACGGTCCTACAGTCAGCACGGCTTTGATACCACTTATGTCACACCCAGTTTTAGAAGGTAAACCGAATGCAAACCATATACGTGCCAGGATCAGAAATTCACATACACAGCGATTACATAAATGACTCATCATAGCACAATGCTTTGAATTAAAATAAAGAGTAAGTAATTTAATGATATTAAAGGCTAGAGTCATTTACATAATATGAATCAAAGTGCACTTAATAGAAACGTAGCCAACGTAAACGAACCCACCACAGGCAGCTGACTGGGGAAGGTCGCTAGCCTAATCCTCGAACTCGTCGAAGTCCTGGAACTCCTGGAGATCCGTCTTGACACCTTCTTCTTTACCTGAGCATAGATTGCACCAAAGGCAACCTGGTGTTTTGTGAAAGCAAGGGTGAGTACACATCAATGTACTCAGCAAATGTCCCGTTTGGCTGTAGTAGACTAGCTTTATGTGGGGTTAAGGTCAAGCAGTTGCTTTTAGTTGATCAAGTAATTATTACTAGTATAGAGCCAGGTTTTAACATTAACCCAAGTTGTTAACCCAAAAGTACCCTTTCCAAATGGAAAGAATACTAGAAACCATTACCATAATCATAATCAAAATCATCATCCTCATCATCACCTGTAAACCAAACATCTCTGATCAATGCGTCTCTAATCAATGGAGCTCCCTTGGCCGCTCATAACCGCGAGCACGGCTGATATATCAGTTTCATAGCACTCTGCAGAGGTTGCGCACTTTACCCACGAGTCGTGATTCCCTCTCTAGCCCGGGCTTGCAAGACCCTTGTTCACTCCCGAGGTGAATGGCCAGGGATTCACTACGAAGCCTTTACAAAGATTCTTTGAGGCTATAGCCGCCCGTTAGGTTTCCTAAATGTACCGCACTCCTCCCCAAGGGGCAATCCACCCTCGGCAGAGCGAGCTACATACACCGAGCCCCATTGACGGCACGACGGCGAAGCAAACTACACCTCAGTTCCTCTAATTAATTAGCTAAGGGCGTCCCATACCACCCTCATGGTTGCACTGTTTTCCAGGGCGGTCATCCAACGAGCAGGTCCTTATGGAGAGGTACTCGAGAAACCGCTCGAGCCCCCTAAAGTATCACTAGTCCAACATCATAATCATAATGACAACATCGTATCATAAGTGTTCATATCATGTTCATTGATTAAAGTAAAGAAATAGCATGAAGCTAACCATAATAACCCAAAAGGTAATCAAGGACAAGGTAAATACAAAGCTAGTCAATCCTTAGGTTGATCATGGTATGCGGGTTGATGAATTATAAAGTAAATGGGACATAATAGGTCAGAGGACACTTGCCTTCACCAAACAGATGCTCAGGGTCTTCAATCTCGTGAAGCTCGAAGAACTGGATCATTTGGTCGTCGAAGCTTGATCTTCGATTCCTTGAAGCTCGGAAACGGGTCGCAATCTATTCGCGATGCACAACAAATTCAAACAGGAACAAACAAACATATACATGCATAAGAACATTACACCATACAAGATAAAACATTACAAAAGCGAGCAATATAAAATAGAGAGCGCTTCTACGGTTATGCGAGGAAAAGAAACGCACCTATCAGAGCTACGGTCGAGAAGTTAGCATGTTAACGGTGAACAAGTATTCACTATAACTTTTAGTTTGATATTATCAAGTATAAATTATATCTAATATTTAGTTTTGATTAACCTGCTACACTAATAGCTATAAGTTAAATAAAAATAATTTAATTAACACGAGAGATACTAAGCGAGGTGAATTTACGACGCGCGAAACATCACGACAGCGTGCGAATGACGCGCGGGCACGTGCGACCTAGCACGCTGACGACGTACAAAACAGTGCGCGCGACCAGCGCGAACTGGCACGCCACCACGTGCGGAACAACACGCGAGACAAGCGGGAACATACTAAATGGAGGACATGTTTACACTAAACAAATATTAAATAAATAAAAAGTATTTAAGTTAACATTAACCATGGTAATGTTTATTATCAAAGCGCAAGTCGAAAACTATACATAATCAAATTGGAATATTAATCTAATCAATATTAGTCGAGCAAACATTAAATAAATTATTTAAAATATGTGGCCCGACAGATTAACATTATTAACATGAGTGTTCGTAAGTGAAAACAATTTATTATCACGCGCAGATGCCACGCGACACACGTGATCGACACGCAACGACGCGTGGACACGCGGAGAGGCAAGCGACACGTGCAAATGGCACACGCGACGCACACACACACGACGTGTGACAACGCGTGCGAACGACACACGTGACACAAGCAAAACAACACGCACGAGTCTACGCGACTATGCGCGCGAACAGTGGGATAACGCGCAAACGATGTCGCGCGCGAACAACAAACAAATAATTCATGAAAAGTATTTCAGTTGGTATTAATCACGTTAATTAACATTTATATTTATAAAGCACGAGTTAAAACTATAGACTCCTTCTAATTGAATTGTTATTTTATTAACCCTCGAACAAACCATAATTAATTATTCAACTAAAACATGTGACACGACGACCACGAGTGGCACACGCGGGAACAGCGTGCGCGACAACACGCGCACCAGACGAGACGCGAACGCGTGAACGAACAACGGCGACGCGGAAACCGCGCACGACTTGCGAAAACGGCGCGACATGCGAAACTACTAAACTACGTCGTTTTTCTTATATTAATCAAGTGTTAAATATAGCCTTCAAGTCAGCATCAACATATTGTCAGCTATCTACAAACGCCTAATTAAAATTATAAACTACATTCGATTGAGCTGTTGTTTTAATAACTGACAACTAAACAATTAATCAAGTGATTAACATGAACGATATGGCGAAGTGATGTTATTAAAGCGCGCTAATAACGATTTATCGAGCGACGACGAAGCGAGCGAGCAGCACGCGCTACACACACGAATGACGCGCGCGAAACACGATAAAAACTAAATAGTCGTTGCATTTATATTAAACAAATATTAGAGAAAAACATTTGAGTTGCTATTAATTATGTCGACATGGATTTATAAAGCATAAGTTAACTACTATAAATTAGTTTAATTGAAAAGTCTAATTAATTAACATTAGTTAAAAATATAATTAATTATTTAAAACGCGCGACATAGTAAAACAAGGTTACCAACGCGTAGACGATGCTCACCTTGTAACGACGGCGGACGGCTAGACGAGCTAGTGGCGAGGCACAACGACGTGCTGCGCGCATGACGCGAAGCGACGGCGAGGCGAGCCAACGACGAACGGCGAAACGCGGATGCGGACAGTGAACGCCACGGTCGCGCAATGGGGCACCAGGAGGTGGATGACGTCGAGGCTGCAGCACGGATGCACTCAATCATGGAGGAGAGAGGAAGCGCCGACCGAGGATCGTGGGAAAGGGAGCGGAGCTCGCTGGCCTTTTGTCAGGCACTTGGCGGGCATCGAGGATACGAGTATTGCACCGGGCTGCAGCACCGCCGCTGACCAAGGACAAAGGGGAAAAGCGCCTATGCCATGGGAGAGGGGCGAGTGATTAGGAAGCAGCGAGGTTGCAGAGTCGGACCATGGACTTGGATAGCTCGCGGTCAGGAGCTGCCGAGGGAGGAACCGGAGGGGGCGTCGGCTCCTAGAGCTTGCTGCTTATTAGGGAAAACTGTAGGGGGAATCACCATATGGGAGATGCAGGGCCGCCTAGAAGAAGGGTGTTAGATGAGCAGAAGCGAGTGCGTTCCCTGGAGGGTTGACGAGGTTGTGCTACAGGGCTAAGGCAAGAGACCAAGCAACATGGGGGAGGTGCTGGTTTCTCTGATCGTGCAGTGAGCACTAATTGGAGACGATTGTGCAGAGGGAAGAGTGGAGGAATTGACACATGGCGTCCACCTGTAAGAATGAGAGAGGGAGGGGAAATGAGAGCGTTGGTCAGGGAGATTGGCGGAACAACCGTTTCTTATTTTGTGGATTTCTTTTCTTGTTTTTCTATTTCTCTTCTTTTCGTATATACAGGAATAGTAGACATATATATATATATATCCATTTTAGATCAAGCCAAAAATCATCTAAATAAAATTAAATGCGATAGCAAATAAAACTATGCTTCAGCATGAAAAGTAG
This sequence comes from Zea luxurians, assembly GCA_029449295.1. Lineage (NCBI taxonomy): Eukaryota > Viridiplantae > Streptophyta > Magnoliopsida > Poales > Poaceae > Zea > Zea luxurians. The sequence goes on along the minus strand of JAOPSE010000022.1, from coordinate 40,747,895 downwards.
CACACAAACCTTCTTTAGGGTTCAATTCAGTAGGCTTACGCTAATATACAACAAAATAACACTCCATTATTTAGAAAAAAAGTAAGGAAAAGAGAGGGTAACACCTGAATTTGTTGAATATTAGAAAATAAATTTTATATCCCAAATTTAGGGTGTTACATACGAGGTCGTAGGTTCGAGAACCATTAAAATCGGAGGTAAAACGAAGAATTTATGAATAAAACGATATTATAGGCGCACTAAATCTAATAGATAGGATCTAACATATATTGCATTTAAACTAGGCAGGTATTAAATTAAAATATTTGAGTTGGTATTAATCATTAACAATTATTTATAAAATATGTAGGTTAGAACTATAAAATAGATTAACTAGATTATCTAACTAATTAACATTAATTAATTAATTAAAACATGTGGCATAATTAATGTTATTACTATGTACACAAATAAATAATATCCACCTAACACAACTTGAACAGATTAAAACAAATTATTTGACTTAGAAGATATCATATTTTTAAAAAATTAGTAGGGCTGCAGAGAAATAGGTGATATGACATGATCTAATTGGTTTGATCAGGGTCACATAAAAAATTATGGGTTAAATAAATATAATATACATGATCTAGGTGTGACCATCTTCTACATATGCTAGCCTAGCCGGTGATTAGATGACGAAGACACCTGTCCTTAGCTCTCGGTGACTCCGTGGCGTCCCTACAACCCTGGTGAGCAGTACCGCCTCCACCGGTAGTTCCTCGAGCTCGGCAGCCCATGAGATGCGTACGACGTGCTGGCGAATCTGCACGGCCATACGATGGTGCGAGCGAGAGGAGGTAGCGGTGGTGCTATGGTTCAAGGGAGGAGGGGCGGCTGGCATTTAGACTAACTGCAACGGTTGCCCCTACGCAGCCCCCTCCCCTTGCATGGCGCGTGTAGGGGGTGCTCCACGCGCGCAGCGGTGCCCCCTGCACCGCCCCCTAGCGCGCCGTCCTCTTCTCTCTCTCTCAATCTAGTGTGTCACTGTTCATCACCCTAAACACTGTGCTGTGGGTCCACGAGTAATTGTTAGTAGATAAAAAATTGATAGTTGATATAGAAAATGATATTTTATAGTTGTAGTGGGGTATAGGGGGGTATTTAGGGGAAACCGCCGCGGGAGATGAAAAAATAGGGGGAAAATAGGGGGAAAAAGTGATATAGGGAGAAAAATTTAGGGGTAACGGTTGCGGATAGCCTTATGCTCCCAAACGGCAATGGTTCTCAGACGAACCCGGGATCCACGGTGATGGTTAGCATCAGGCGAGGATGTCCCATATGTTCAGTGATACGGAAAAAAGGTTGACGCAAGAGATTGCGTCACCTATGCTCCTGGGCTTTTGAATAAATAAAAGGGAGAAAATAAAGGTATAGTGCCACGCCAAGGGAAGATGGAGTGGGCACATATGATGGCTCGCTCGACTTGTAGAAGTTTGTTTTTTGTTTCATTTCCCATTTTAGTTTACAACTTCAAATTCAATTCTAAGTTGATTTTTTTTAAAATCCTAGTTAAATGCACAATCATAAATCCAACATGCTATGCAAGTACCATATTATTTATTTATTATTTATTTCACTTCTTTGCACATTTCATGAAAAAATATATATTGTACTCACATAAACAATTGAAAATCTTTATGTTTCTGTACTTTATTAATTCAAATTCTAGTTTTAAAAGTTTTAGGTTCTCACAACATTTTAGTATTGTTGGCTATTTATTTTAGGAGGAAATAACTTTAAAAGTGAGGGACCCATATTAAGAGTTATTTTAATTCTTAATCTTTTGAAAAAATATTTAGAAATCCCAAAATAGGATTTTTTTGGTGTTACAGATCTATTGAAACTCGCAGGCATGAAACTACATATGAGTATAACCTTCCATCTCCAAACTGATGGTCAGTCTAAAGTGGTCAATAAAACTATCGTGATATACCTTTGATGCATCATGAGAGATCATCCTGGATCTTGGGTGGATTGGCTCGCTTGGGATGAATATTGTTACAATACATCCAAACACTCAACTTTGCATACAACCCCATTTCGGGTGGTTTATGGCAAAGACCCATCACCGCTCATTCCATATCAGTCAGGGATATCAAGCACCAAACCGTGGATGACATGCTCCAAGAATGTGATATGTTCCTCGGTGAGGGCAGGGATAGTCTTGAAAGGGAAATAGGCCTAAAAACCATTTCCACGCTTGCTTTAGTAATTGACGACCATCACAACTCTAAGTGCAATCAACCTCTTGAGGGTTTTGGTTATTAATGGAAAAAACAAATAAAAGTGTTCTAATCAGTTTGCTCCTAATGTATGTCCAGTTTAAGATATAAAAAGATGCACAGAAAAGTGAAAGCTGAACGAACAGGGAACCAAGTGATGAAAAGTGAAGTATTTCCATGTGATTCCTAGCGAGGATCCACCACAAGTTTCAACTCTATTCTTAGTGGTTGTAATAACTGCTTGTTTAGATCTTTCGCAAGGTAAGAATGGTATGCCTCAACTCATTCTATCCTCTTCAAATTTCTTGTTTTGAAAAGTCACGAGGTTTCCGTTTAGTTCTTCCTCGTTTTAGCGCCAAATCTGATTTTTATGAGGATGCCGGTTCAACCGGATTAGGGTCGATTCAACCAGGATCACTTAGGTTCCTCTCTGTTAAATCCAGGTTCAACCAGGATTCAAATTCAGGTTCAATCGGGATTCTATAGAGAGCTCTCTATTAAATTGTGGTTCCCAATCGAGCTAACTAGTTTGCTAAGTTATAAATTTAGGTACTCAAAATATACTTCAAGGAAGATCAACTCTCAAAACAACATATCAAACATAGTTCGAGGCTCTAGTACGGACTGTCCGGGATAACATAGATTATCCCAGACAGGAACTTCTTGAAAATACCACATGTACTTCAAACTGTCCGGGCCCTCCTAGCAGACTATCCGCGAAATCTCAATGGACTTCGGACGGGAACTATGCCAAATGAACATTCCTTTTACGAACCATCCAAAAGATAAGTGAATACCATTCGACACTATGCACGGACCGTCTGCCCGTTGAAGATCAATCCAACCCGAAGGTGCCAGGTTCAGTAAAATGAATTATAGCGTCCACGCGGACAGTCCGGAGGCACGATCGTACCGTGCATGTTAGGCTTTATCTGACATCTGACGACACATTTAATGCGATTATAGCCATTGTAACTGACCATTGCGATCCAGTCATTGATCTTGCAGCCTTGCAGGGGCGGACCGTCTACGTGTGGCAGAAAGGTGGCAACGACTAGGTGGTGCTTGAGGGCTATAAATAGCACCCTCTTCAAAGCCATCCAAGCTTCCACAACACTCATTTATTGCAAAGAGCAAGACTTCACTTCAAGCCACACTCAAAAGCCTCAAAATTCCTCTTAAGTGCCATAATTATGATTTGTAATATTTAGTGATTAGTGCCTTGGAGAGACTCTAGAGAGAGTGTGATCTTGTGTTTTCTTATTGCTCTCGTTGCTTGGTTTTCTTGATCATGCTTTCTTCCTCTTCTACTTAATTCTCATTGACTTGTAAAGCTAGCAAGAGACACCTAAGTGTGTGGTGATCCTTCAGGGGTCTAAGTGACCCTCGTGATTAAGAATAAGCACTCGATTGGTCAAAGTGACCGTTTGAGAGAGGGAAAGGGTTGAAAGAGACCCATCCTACGTGGACTCCTCGATGGGGAGTAGGTTCTTCAGAACTAAACCTCGGAAAACAAATCACTCGTGTTCATTGCGTTAATCATTGCCTTGTGATTTGATTTTTTTACCTCTCCCTTAACTAGTTCTCTTACTTGCGATTGATTTGAGTTGGCTCCCAAGGTTGTCCACAATTGATTGAGCAACTCTTAGCAATAAGAACTTCTCTTCCACACTCCGATTTCATTTATACTCGTTTTAACGCTAACCCCGAGTGAAGTTTTATGTTCAAGTTTATAAATTTAGATTTTTCCTGTTCACCCCCTCTAGGTGACTTTTAAGGCTACTTTAGGCTCAAGAGCATGCAAGGAGATTTTATGATGGTCGTCACCATGATCTCGAGTTCGAGGTTGGTGATTGGGTTTGGCTCCATCTAATACATCGACAGGCTCAATCACTAGTTCATTGTCCTAAGGGAAAACTTGGATTGCGATATGCCAGGGCATTCCAAGTTCTTGATCATGTTGGTGTAGTAGCATAACGCCTGAAACTACAAAAAGGGGTGCACATTCTTAATGTCTCCCACGTTGGCCTCCTTAAGCCCTTTTGTGGCACCCCGCTAGTACTACCACCGGTAATGCCACCCAAGGAGAATGGTAGGCTTATGCCTTCTCTAGAGAAAATACTCAGAGCATGCTTGCAATGGGACAATGGCATGTCTTGGTGCAATGGAGTGGAGCGCAGCCAAGAAGCAACTTGGGATCCACTTCAGCAGTTCACAACGTCGTACCCCCAGTTTCAGCTCAAGGACGAGCTATTCATCGAGAGAGGGAGAGATGTTATGACAGGCAAAAAGTATAGCTAGCAGCCTAAACAACCAATAGACCGACCAATAGTAGAGCCCGACATAGATAAGAAATTAGGAGAGGAGTCCTTAGAAGAATGGATAGAGTTTGTTGCAAGAAGATAAGTCCTTAAAATAAGGTAGAGTTTGTTAGACCGTGGCTATATATAGCTACAACATTGTATTAGTTTGTTTCAATAAAAGAATACAATCTAAAAAGAAGAGATTGAGCTCTTACCTAAGTCACTTACCTCACTACCACCACGACACCTCCTCGCTCTTGCACACTTAAGCCCAAAACCAAGATTACCCACACATATCACTTGAGAAGTTGACGAGAGCGTGTCACTCCACCTCTTTCTCCAATAGAGTGGGGATCCCATTTTTCTTTCTTCTTGTTCCTCCTTTCTCATCTACTTTCCACCTTTTACTCCAATGGAGTTTCATGGATTTAGGGGGCTAGAGCCCCCTAGCCCCCTTTTAGATCCGCCCTTATCTATCCTGCATGTTTTGTCCAAAGCACGGTCGCTTTAGTTAAGTCTATCTCATTTTGCACCTCATCATCCTCCCCATCAACAACCATTTCAATATCTACTTTCATTTCGATCGCTTCAGTTAAGTCTATCTCAAATCTCCCTTCTAGCCCATCTTCTTGAAAAAAACTCTTCGTCATATGTGTCCAGGTCTAAGTTATAATCTTCATCATTTGGAACAGGTAATTTACTGTGTGGTGATACCTTATACGCAACATCCAAACCCTTAAGATGTTCTTTCTTAGCACACATATGGGAGATAATACACTTGTGTGGCCTGCTGGGCCATGATATAAACATCATCTCCTGCTAAGGTGGAATCCTATCGAATTCGACTAGCCCAAGATTAGAATGTGTCCCTCTTGTCACTTCATGGTCAAACCAATGACATTTGAATATCACTGGAGTAATAGGTTTGGAACCATGAAAATTGAGTTGATATATTTCTTCAATTTTTCCATAATACTCGACCTCGTCAAGCTCGGCGTAAAGACTCTAGAACACATGGTTTCTTGATAGGGCTGACTTTGGTAGTAGCTTGTTATGCGAAAATGATATCCATTGACGTCATACCCAGAAAATTTCCTGACCCTATAAGCAAAGCCGTTGGATACTTAACTCGGCACTCATAGACGAGTCTCTTTGGCCCTACAAGTTCAGACATGCTAGATTGTTATATTGTTCGCACATAAGAGCAACTTCAAATGACAAACTAAGCATGGTATCTTATGTTTGAACCAGGAAATGATATCGCGCAATCCATTTCCTGCACCCTTTCTAAGAAGGGTATCATATTCCTGTGGAGTTGGGTCCCTTGATCGACGTCAAAATTCATGAAGAAATTGCTCCATATATGGTGTCACCTCTTCAAGGTTGGTCAATACATATAACATGATATGGTGCCACTCTTCATGTCTTAGGGTCTTGGTGGTCAAACCGCTTGCGCTTCTAAGTTGCCCTCGAAAATGCTGAGGTTCGATTTATTTTTGCCATCATTGTAATGAGGGGGTGGATTATGCACGCTCGACAGCTTGTCACCATAGAAAGTTGTTGTGAAGTTTGACACCTCCTCCAGTATGTATGCCACTGCAATGGAAGCCTCGATTTTTCATTTATTTCTATATTTCTTTCGGATAGTATTTAGACATCTCTCGATTGGATAGTACCAACGTCCCGGCACGGCCCCCATTTGTGCCTCATATGGGAGATGAAAAATCAAATGTTACATCGGATTGAAGAAGCTAGGTGTAAAGATCTTCTCCAGCTTACACAATAACATGGGTGCCATTCTTTCCAAGTGTGCAATCACGGCCTAAGATAACTCTTTTGCACAAAGCTGATAGAAGAAATAGCTCAACTCTGTGAGCGCTAGTCAGACATGCTCAAGGACATAGCCTCGAACTATTGCTGATTGAGCTACTTGAATCACGTTGAGCTACCAAGTCAACTACACATAGGTTGAGCTACTTGAATCACGTTGAGCTACTTGTAAAAGATCTTCTCCTCGAAGAATATATCCAACCACATTAACTACTTGAATCAATTGAGCTACCAAGTAAAATAAAAAACTTTTCATTTGAGCAAGTTGGTTGATACAGATAGGCCAAATTCTTATGCTACAAATGTAACCTAATCTGTACTAATATCATATGAGGATTATGAGCTATACCAACCAAACAAACAGTAACCATCAATGCATGACTTCATTAACAAGCTAATTTACCCTAAACACATGGATTTTCACCTTTGGTAGTCGGTGCAGGAGAGGGGCAAGTGGATCACGAGTAGCCAGACCCGGGGAGGAAGAAGCGGGCAGGTGCTTTGTAGGGATGAGGAGCCAAGGCAGGTGGCAGCGCTGGGTGACGCAGCGCTGGGTCGATGCACCGAGACGAGGTGGGGCACGGGGCAGTGCCAGGGCTGGACGACGCGAGGAGGGGCGACAGCGGAGGTGGCGCGACTGCGATGTAGGTGGCAGAGCGGCAACGACGATGGAGAGGCGACCACGGTGGAGAGGCCGGTGAGTGAGGGAGTGAAAGGAGAAAAAGAAAACCGGCACTATTTTGTGATATGTACATCGATGTTACCGAGTACCCGTGATCTGGCACTCGACAAAGTTTTTTATAATTTAAAAATATACTTTGCTAAGTGTCCTAGATCTAACACTCAGTAAAGAATACTTTGCCAAGTGTCCCCTTGAGGGCACTCAACAAAGCTAGTCTTCGCCGGGTGTCTATTCTTGACACTCGACAAAGTATATTTGTTTTTTCCCAAACTTTTTTGTGGTGTGTTTCTACAGTATGTAGACCTACATGTTCAATTTTGGCAAAATTATCCAAGTGTTTGGTATAACTATTAGATTTATCTGGTTTAATTGAATTTCTTTGGATAATTCAGATTTAAACTGCAAGTGACTCGAAAAATGGAAATAGTAAATGCAAAAATGGTATTTATGTTATTTAGCACAAGTTATAGCCTATTTCAAGAACAGACCGGAATTTTTAAACACCATGCTCACGAAACATGACCGCGAACTTGCGATCAAGTTTTTTAAAAATTGTATAAAATACAAAGTCAGAAAATCATGAAACTTGTCGACATGTCATAATATCACATGTCGACATGTCATGATATCATATATAGAGACTCTGATAAAAATTTGACGTTGTTTCGTGAAAGTTTTCATGCACTATATGTCAAAAGTGTACCAGCCACTCGATTGTAGACTACTGCTTCATCACATATGTGTTGACTGTACCAGCGACTGTCGTGCAACAATACCAACAATTTATATACTCTCACCATATGATTGGTTGTCTGCTTTCACGTGTACATGGTCCGTGGCATGAAAAAAACATTGGCCTATGGTGTTTGGTTGGCTGCATTTATGGCTGAGCCAGGTCATGTTCGTACAGAAAAGGAGCCGTAGCCAGGCCCACGCCATACGGCCGTTCGGCGCGTATCTACGCGTGCAGGCTATGTCCTGCCACTTATATTCACTCCTGCAAGCAACCAATCACACGGTCATTCAACAACGTCAGGGGGACATAAAGTTTTAGTTTGGAGGTGAATTCTCCCCCAATTATGGGAAGGATTTGAGTTGCTAAACTAGCCTCAAGTGTATTTTTTTTCTCTCGCTTGGTTTGGAATGTTCACATCATTCGTAGCTGGAGAAAGGAAAGCATCGGAGGTCGAACCGCTTCCGTTACATGTCGATCGTGCCGAGGGGAAAAATGGTGACGTGGGCAGTTTTGCTCTTTGGCTCTGCTCTATAGATAGTAATGACCTGTAACCAATTGTTGTGAGGTTCTGCCTTTGAGCCTTCCATCTGTTAGTTTTTTCTTTTCTTTTTGGTGTGCGGGGTGAGGGTGGGGGGACAGGGACATGAGTTTCTTGCTACTTGCTGTACATAAATGAATGTAGCGGTTTGTGTATTAATGTGGCACATGAGTTTTCATACTGGATTCAGAAGCTATGCATTAGACATGCATGTATCTTAGACATGCTTGGTCGATGATTCTGTATGCTGAAGCTGCTGCATATATAAAGTAGAAGCGAACTCGCTCTTTGATCAAACATTGTCGACTTCGGCAGGTGCACGCGCCGTGGCACGGTTTACAAAACCGGTGGGGAGGTAAAAACCGCCCCCCACCGGTAACGGTTTACCGCCGGTAAACCGGTAGAAACCGGTAAAAACCGACCGGTTTGGCCAAACCAAATCAGTTTGAATTTGAATTGGTTTACCGGCGAAAAACCGGCGAAAAACCGGTAGAAACCGGCGGTTAACCATGAAATAAACTTGTTTTTACCGTTTTTAGCAGAAAAAATGAAAATTTTGGCAGGGTTTATTTGTAGTTTGCTCAATTCACATTGTACAGTAAATATTAATTGATCCACACAACATGAGTTCATCAAAATAACATACAACATACATATGCAACCACAAACTCTAGTTCTCATGCAATAAACATCCAGCGAACTTCGCAATACTCAAATACAAGTTCTTTTACACCTCTCCAACGAGGCAACGACACATAGGTCGACTTATTTCACAATACTCACATGTTCAGCTCGAGTCATAGTGATAGTACTCAGGCATGTTGGAAGGGTCGTGATATTGATCCAATCCGTCATACTGATAGTGATAGGCCTATACAAAAGATATGAGATACATTAGTGAGGAAACAAGAACGACAAATAAATACTTATCCACAAAGCAAAAGAACATACCGGTGCAGCGGGAACTTGTCCATACCCATATTGTGGTCCTGGTGGATACATATTTGATAAATTTGAATATGGTGGTGGAGGAGGTCCATAGTTTCCATACCCATACATGATCGATGGTGGTGCTTCGCCTGATGGTGGAGGGGGTCCATAGGTTCCTTGACTCGGTTGCCATTGCCATGCATAAGGGTTATAGACTGGGTCTTGTCCAGTCGGATAGTTAGAAGAACCAGAGCTACTTGAGCTACGGATTCCATCTTGGACAGGAAATGAAACCGAACGACGTCGACCACTTATTGTCTCCCGCTGTGAATGAGGTGCATCATGGTAAGAATCTTGTGTGGAATGGGTGAACCGACTTCCTCCAGTGGACCTCCAATCTCCTGCACCACTCCCTCCCATACCACTCCCTCCTGCACCACTCCCTCCACCATATAATCCAGCATCACCATGGCTGCCATCATCACCAGCACTAGGGTCGGTTGTGTTATCATCACTGTCTTCATCCTCGTCTTCCTCTTCGATTTGATCGGTGATTTTGATCAAGATACTTGCCACTAGAGTCGCACCAAACTCATTCCACTCAATCTTCCATTTGTCAATCTCCTTCTGAAACTCCTTAACATTTTCATCAAGATACTTGCCATCAATCTCTCGACCAGTTGGTAATTTGACCCCCACACCTGCATTTAAGGCAACAAGATTATGTCAACAACATAGATCCAATACAACAAAATATATTGTGTTATTTGTTACCTTGTTTTTGGGACTCCATAATTGCGGCCCTAAAATATGGGTTATCGACCTTTCGACCCGGGATGCCAATGGCATGACAAGCCTTTGCCCAAGCCCTACCAAGAATCTCTTTCGAGCTCCTTCCCTTACTTGTCCAGGGACCAGTATCTATCCTCTGTTGCCTTAGTCCAGAGGCTTGAGCAAGATTGTAGTCTAACACGTTCAGGTACCCTCTGGCTGGAGGATCCACCACCCCTATCATACCTTGCACCAGCCCTCTAACTAAATTCGTGCTCCACACGTGACTGATGCAGAGCCGCTTTAAGTTCATCCTCATACTCATCGTCCCCAAAATGGGTTCGTGCTGCCTCATCTGCCCTCAGCTGCTGCCTGAACCTAGAACTCTTTTTTTCCTTTGTCTTATCTATGTCAAGCTGGAAGTATGCCTTTATGTCTGGAGGAACAGAGGGACATTTTTTGACATTCTTCCCTCTATGCGCGAGATGCTCCTTCAATCGGGTACCACCCCCTCCGCTCTTTGTTTCTCTACAATACTTGCATTTGAAACCTGCGCCAACCTTCTCTCCGTGCAACCAGACTCTATCTCTATCTCTTTCTCTATCTCTATCTTCATCCGACATGTCTCCTACAGATGTGGCAAAAATATCATATAACTTGAAACAATAACTAAACCATAACTAATACATAAACCATAAGCCAACACATCTATAATAACAATACCAAATCATATTTACATTAGTAGTAAATAATATTATGAGTTACATATACTATAACTAAAACAGAGCTAGGCACTAAATATCTAAAGCAGAGTTACATATACTATAACTAAAAAATCCATGAACGGAATCTAACAATAACTATGTTATTAACTAAGTTATTAACGCAAATATGAATGAAATCTGAAAACCTAAACATTAAAAATCCAAATCTAGGCACTAAATATCTAAATCTTGGTACCACAACCGGTTTACCGGTGGTAAAACACGATTTACCTCTCCCCGTGGGCGGTTTACCGCCGGTTTTGCGACGAAACCCGTCGGCGAGGGGATCTGCGGCGACGATGGAGGGCAGCGGCGAAGCGGGCGGTAAACCGCTGGTAAACCGCTCCTGGCCGGCGGTTAACCGCGCTTAGCCGCCGGTAAAAGCCGCAGCGGCGGCGATTTTCGCGTGTGCGGCGGCGTCGGTGTGTGGCTGAGAGCGTAAGTGAATGGGGAAAGTGAGGGAGCTGGGGAGGACGCGGAGGAGATGAGTTTTTAGATTTTTTTTTTGTTAACGGGTTAACGGGTCCATAACGGGTCCATATATGTTTCTATTTTTTTTGTTGGCTAAACTGATTTGAATTTAAATATCTTTTATACCAAATTACTCAGAAAAGCATGTAGTTTTTTATCATATATTTTTTTATAAATTTTTTCAAATTTTTTAAATTTGGACTGAATTCAAAAAAAAAAAACCGCTGGAAAACCGTTACCGCCCCCTGGCGGTTTCGGTTTACCGAGCGGTTTACCGCCGAAAACCGTCGGTTTTGTAATCCTTGCGCCGTGGTAGATGGATGCTGAGTGTTTTGGTCGTCGTGACAGAAGCATGCAGCTGCTCGTGACAAGAACAAATTGAAACACTGGTATATCAAATTGAAACACTGGATGCTGAGTGTTTTTCTAGATGGATGTTCAACTTAACAGTCTCCATCGAAACACTGGTATATCAAAGGATTGTGATTCTGATACTTCATCATTACAAACCCTAGAGTTTGGTGGGGATTGTTGAATCTTTTATGGGCTTGGCCCATTTATTGAATAAACTCTATGGTGTGTAATGGTGGAGAATACCAATAGTACCACATTGGAAGTCCAAGCGTCTTTTGCCTTGACTTATATGGTGGGATTTATTCCACTTAACTTGAGAAGTCAAGAAATGGACAAGGGCGTGCCACACGCGCGCGCGCGCGCCGCCGCCGCCGGCCGGGCCGGGCCGGGCGTGGCGTGGCGTGGCGAGGCAGGCAGGCGAGCGTGGGTTGTGTTAATTTTTAGCACTCACTAACCGCGTACGTCAGCCGAGTGACTCTGTCTCTTCATCAGCCAGCCGAGTGACCTTTCTCGTCAGCCGAGTGACTCTGTCTCTTCATCAGCCAGCCGAGTGACCTTTCTCCTTCAGCTGGCCGACTCATGGCATGACTCGGCGAGAGCTGACCGACCCTTGGCGTGACTCAGCGACCTTTCTCCTTCAGCTTCCCTCTGCGAGAGGATAAATAGAGGAGCACCCCTGTCACTCGGTACACGCGAACACACCACTTTCAGAATCATAGTCCAGCCGCCGAGTGAGGGTATTTCCATCTCGTGACTCTGCGCGCACAGAGAAGCGAGAGGGCAGGTGCCTCCGAAGCCGGTGCCGGTGGAGACCTTGCACGGGGGATCGGCAATTAGGTTTTTGGGGAGCGTCTACGCGACTGCCCAAAACATCTGCGACATGACAAAGGAAGTTGGACAAGGATCTGGATCAGAGCGCATGGGAGGGTATGATCAGTTTATTTCCTTACTGTTTTGCGTTCTACAGATTATATATGTTTTATATATGCATTTGTACTGTTTCATGTATAGCAAAGAGTTTATCTCATCTGTTCTGTTACCTTATAATGTGTTATATCTGTTTGTTTTAATTTTACAATCATGCTGCTTATGTTTCTATTTGTTTATTTTCAATTGTTCAGTCAGTTTATATGTTTATCGTATTTATATGATCTATATGATTCATATGCTTTGTGTTCTCATGATCCATATTGCTATGGATGTGTTTGAGATTACGATTTCTATGGTTAATTATCTTTTATATGTCATCATCACAATATTAATTTATGGAATTAAAATGATACAGAAAATGCCTATAATTCTAACAAATAAAACCAACGGCAAGCGCGTGAGTTGGGAGCAGAATCAAAGGGATTACTGATCGTGTGTGCAACTCAGACGAGAGGGAGGCGCGCAGGAGTGATGCCGGGCATGATTGATACATGATGATGCTTTTTTCGTGTGTGTGTGGGCGACTGAAAATTTGCAACTACAAGTTGGTTGAAAGTTTGCGCGTGCTGGGTTGGATGCCCATCACGCCGTCCCAGTCGATACAAGCTAAGTTTTCCTTATCGCGACGGCTAAAAACTGACGGGGTCAACGAACGAAAAAAAGGATTAATTGGAAAAGTAACAATTTGTATATGCAAGTCATGAAGATGTACAAGACGTGATCGTGCTGCATCGTGGTGCCCTACGCTGGCAGGAGACGCTCAGTTAGGTAGGACCCCACATGGCAGGGAGCAGAGCACCTAAGTACGTGGGGTGGGCCGTCGTTGCTTTGGCGAGCGTTCGTGCGCCCCCACCCCGCTTCCCGTCCCCGCCTCCCCGTGTCAGACCAATCGACCACTTCAATTCCAGCTAGCTCCAAAGCATTCAAATAACCGTGCCAGGGCAGCTGGCGTTTCCATGGGCGCCATCCCCCCCAGGTCCATTTTGCTTCTTTCGTTCCGCTTTCATCCTCCTCTTGGACTTGGCCCTTCGACCTGCTACTAAACACTCCGGATTAGTCGTCGTTGTCTGCAGCGAGGAAGGCGTCTTCCCTCGCCCAAGTCACCTCAGTCAGATGATGAACAAAAGGTGATGGATCGATCGATTGATCATATCACTCACGCACCATTTCATTCTCTCTCTGTCTCATTTATTTTATCTGTTTATTATGCAAAAAAACAAAACTCCAAACAAAAAACATCTACTATACTCTATCCTAGTTGCCATTTCGACTTTGATCTGCTGCCGCATTTATGCTTTCCATCTCAAAGCTATAGCATGTATTATAACAACTTGGCATCATCACCATCTGCTCACGGCCAAAACTTTCCCATCCTTTGCTTGCGCAAACCGGATTCTTTGCAGATAGCCATAATAACAGCAGAGCACGACCATTTTGGACTACCAACAAGGACCAGCAGGGGCAGGGCAATTAATTAAACGAGCACTGACGCCAGCCAGCCATGGCGTCCAAGGGGATCCTAAAAAACAGCGGCTCCCGCCGCATGCCGCCGCAGGGCGCCGGCGGCAGGCCGCCCACGGCACCCGCGTCGGCGCCCACGGTCGTCTTCGGGCGCCGGACCGACTCCGGGCGCTTCATCAGCTACTCGCGCGACGACCTGGACTCGGAGATCAGCAGCGTCGACTTCCAGGACTACCACGTCCACATCCCCATGACGCCCGACAACCAGCCCATGGACGAGGACGACAGCGGCACAGCCAGGGCCGAGGAGCAGCGCTACGTCTCCGGCTCGCTCTTCACCGGCGGCTTCAACACCGTCACCCGCGCGCACGTCATGGACAAGCCCGACGGCAACGCCGCCGGGCGCCGCGGCGGCGGCGGCGCCAAGGGACCCAGCGCGTGCATGGTCGAGGGGTGCGACGCCAGGGCCATGCGCGACGCCCGCGGCGACGACGTCCTCCCCTGCGAGTGCGACTTCAGGGTCTGCGTCGACTGCTTCACCGACGCCGTCAAGGTCGGCGCCGGCGTCTGCCCGGGGTGCAAGGAGCCTTACAAGAACACCGAGTGGGAGGGCCTTGGCGCCGGCGCGGCCGAGGAGGTCACGCGGGCGCTCTCGCTGCCCCGCGGGCCTGCGGGCGCCAACGGCCACAGGATGGAGAGGCGCCTGTCGCTGGTCAAGCAGGCCAACGTCAACCAGTCCGGCGAGTTCGATCACAACCTTTGGCTCTTCCAGACCAAGGGCACCTATGGCTATGGCAACGCCATCTGGCCCCAGGATGAAGCAGACGACGACACCGACGGCGGTGCCCCGGCTGGGCATCCCAAGGAGCTCTTAACCAAACCGTGGCGCCCGCTCACCCGCAAGCTCAGGATTCCAGCAGCCGTCATTAGTCCTTACAGGTCCTTGTCGTCGTGCATTCTTATACGTACATTAAAGTAGTAGTTATTTCTACTTTATTCACATTTTGTTCCTCCCATCCAGGCTCCTCGTCCTCATCCGCTTGGTCGCACTGGCCTTCTTCCTCATGTGGCGCATCAAGCACCAAAACGAGGACGCCATCTGGCTCTGGGGAATGTCCATTGTCTGCGAGCTCTGGTTTGCCTTCTCATGGGTACTGGACCAGCTCCCGAAGCTGTGCCCCATCAACCGCGCGACAGACCTCTCTGTGCTCAAGGAGAAGTTTGAGACGCCCACGCCTAACAATCCAACAGGCAAGTCGGATCTCCCTGGAGTCGACATCTTCGTGTCAACCGCTGATCCAGAGAAGGAGCCGGTCCTGGTCACAGCGAACACAATTCTCTCCATCCTCGCGGCGGACTACCCCGTCGAGAAGCTTGCGTGCTACCTATCGGACGATGGAGGGGCGCTGCTCACCTTCGAGGCGATGGCCGAAGCGGCGAGCTTCGCCAACCTCTGGGTGCCATTCTGCAGGAAGCATGACATCGAACCCAGGAACCCGGACAGCTACTTCAACCTGAGGAGAGATCCCTTCAAGAACAAGGTGAAGCCAGACTTCGTCAAGGACAGGAGGCGCGTCAAGCGTGAGTACGACGAGTTCAAGGTCCGTGTTAATGGCTTGCCAGATGCCATCCGCCGCCGCTCCGACGCGTACCACGCCCGCGAAGAGATCCAGGCGATGAACCTTCAGAGGGAAAAACTGAAGGGCGGCGGTGACGAGCCGCCGTTCGAACCCGTGAAGATTCCCAAGGCGACATGGATGGCTGACGGCACTCACTGGCCCGGCACCTGGCTCCAACCTTCGCAGGATCATGCTCGAGGTGATCACGCAGGAATCATACAGGTGTGTCTTGTCTGTCGTCCACTTGTATCTCAATTCCTCATTCACCACAAATCATGTATCTAACGTCTGCATATTCCTCAGGTCATGCTGAAACCACCAAGCGACATGCCCACCACCATGTACGACGCGGCTTCCAAGACACCTCTTGACTTGGCAGGAGTGGACACCCGGCTCCCAATGCTGGTGTACGTGTCGAGGGAGAAGCGCCCAGGATACGACCACAACAAGAAAGCAGGCGCGATGAACGCACTGGTCCGCGCATCGGCGATCATGTCCAACGGCCCGTTCATCCTCAACCTGGACTGCGACCACTACATCTACAACTCCAAGGCCTTGAGGGAGGGCATGTGCTTCATGATGGACCGCGGCGGCGACCGCCTCTGCTACGTGCAGTTCCCGCAGAGGTTCGAAGGCATCGACCCTTCCGATCGCTATGCCAACCACAACACGGTTTTCTTCGACGTCAACATGCGCGCGCTCGATGGTCTTCAAGGGCCGGTGTACGTTGGCACTGGGTGCCTCTTCCGTCGAATCGCCCTCTATGGCTTCGACCCACCCCGTTCCAAGGACCACAGCCCAGGGTTCTGTAGCTGCTGTCTCCCACGCCGCCGCAAGGCGTCGTCAGCTTCCCGCGAGGAGACCATGGCTCTTCGCATGGGCGGTTTTGATGGAGACAGCATGGACCTTGCGACGTTCCCAAAGAAGTTTGGGAACTCAAGCTTTCTCATCGACTCCATCCCGGTAGCAGAGTTCCAGGGCAGGCCCCTGGCTGACCACCCATCTGTGAAGAACGGCCGCCCACCTGGCGCTCTCACAATCCCTCGTGAAATGCTGGACGCCTCCATTGTGGCAGAAGCGATCAGTGTGGTCTCGTGCTGGTACGAGGAGAAGACGGAGTGGGGGATAAGGGTGGGGTGGATCTATGGCTCCGTCACCGAGGATGTCGTCACAGGGTACCGCATGCACAACCGTGGATGGAAGTCGGTGTACTGTGTCACGCAGCGTGATGCCTTCCGCGGCACTGCTCCGATCAACCTTACCGATCGGCTTCACCAGGTGCTTCGATGGGCCACTGGCTCCGTTGAGATCTTCTTCTCCCGCAACAATGCGTTGTTTGCCAGCTCCAAGATGAAGGTTTGGACTATTTGCCTCTCTCAAGTATACATATATATGTTGATTATAATGTAATAATGCATATCTTAATTAATGTTTGGACAGGTGCTCCAAAGGATCGCATACCTTAATGTTGGTATCTATCCCTTCACGTCCATCTTCCTCATTGTCTACTGCTTCCTTCCAGCACTCTCCCTCTTCTCAGGACAGTTCATTGTGCAAACGCTCAACGTCACCTTCCTGACATACCTACTCATCATCACCGTCACCCTTTGCCTCCTGGCCATGCTGGAGATCAAGTGGTCTGGCATTGCTCTCGAGGAGTGGTGGCGGAACGAGCAGTTCTGGCTCATCGGTGGAACCAGCGCCCACCTGGCTGCTGTGCTGCAGGGCCTTCTAAAAGTGGTTGCAGGGATTGAGATCTCATTTACGCTCACTTCAAAACAAGTGGGCGATGATGTAGAGGATGAATTTGCGGAACTGTACATAGTGAAATGGACATCGCTAATGATACCGCCACTCACCATCATCATGATCAACCTTGTTGCCATTGCTGTTGGCTTCAGCAGGACGATCTACAGCACAATCCCGCAATGGAGCAAGCTGCTTGGGGGAGTGTTCTTCAGCTTCTGGGTGCTTGCTCATCTGTATCCATTTGCCAAGGGGCTCATGGGAAGGAGAGGAAGGACGCCCACTATTGTGTATGTCTGGTCTGGACTCGTCTCCATCACCATATCACTGCTCTGGATTGCAATCAAGCCTCCATCACAAGCTGCCAACTCACAATTCGGTGGGTCATTTTCTTTCCCTTGATCCAGTATCTTCAAACCAATATGTCTTACTGGATGGATCAGGAAGTTACAAGAGGCAACAAGAAATTCAGGTTCTGCAGCATATAAGAAAAATGCCCTGTGGTTTAGACAACAGGTCACTGTGCAGCTCAGTTTCATTACAAAGTGGAGGACATAGGATGTATCTATTCTAGCACCTTAAAAGGTGGAACCACTGTTTTGATTCTTTCTTTATTTGTTCTTTTATTTCTTTAGAGCTCGCTCTCATTTGAATCATGTGCCTTAAAAAAAGGTGTAATACGTTGTTAGCATCTAAAAGGTTTTCTCAAGAGCTTATTGTCGGCGTTTAGTACCGGCAACGCACTACGGGGTGTATCACGTGGTGCTTTTGGTGGTGGCGAGATCGACCGTAGCTCGATAGTTCGTGATTAACACAACGGAACACAGGGATTTAGACAGGTTGTACCGGGAGGTGTAACGCATTACGTCCTGTATGTTGCGTGGATGATTTTGCATTGGTTTGAGGTTACAGGGTGTATGAGGAATAGAACAATTAATGCCTCGACTATCATCTGCCCGATGCTTCTGTATGGGTCTCCCACTCGCCGTATCCTAGAGATGAGATCAGGACTGTCCACTAACACCCTTCCTGCATGTCTGTGCAATCGCTTCGACTATCTTGCGACGCGGGGTTCCATGCCGGCCATATCGGAGAAAGATCGCCACGAACGTTGATGCCTTGGAGTCCAAGTTCGATAACGTCTCTCTGTCTAAGTGCTCCGGTGAGCCCACGAGACAGAGTTCCTGGCTCGCCTGTGTTGTCCCTAGGTCTAAGTTTGTCGAGTAGCCCACGAAATCATCTACCTAGCTCACTCAGGCCCTTTAACGGCCCATGGACCCGATCCAGGTTATGAAGATCTATGGGATATCTGTCCGCCATAAGCCCTCGAGACTCAAATCAATTTTGTGAATAATTGGCTCGAGGCTCAGATCCAAAACCTTAACTGCTTGTCTGAGACCTACTGATAATTGTTCCTTGATTCCTTCTACCGAGTCAACAGACCCCTCTTTTCTGTGATGCCATTTTATTGTGTGCACCCCTAGGTGCACCCAATGGGTAAAGCCACCGAGCTTCGAGCTAACTTGAGTAACAATCAACTCGAAGGTCCCAAAAAGAAAAGTTCCTAAGGTGATCTTTCCAATCTATCCTGAGCTGGACCAGCTGGTGTCTTATCTTGCTTGCAGGTATAATAACCGACTGAAGACTACTTGGCTGAAGACTGCCTGACTAAAAATTGCTTGACTGAGTTCTCTTTTACTTGGCTCAGTAGAATTCAATTAAGACAAATATCTCTTCTGTCATTTATGATTTTTTTTAAAAAATAATCCTCCACCCAATGGGTGTGAACAGAGGAGGATTAACTATCTTTTCCAAAAAACTATACTCTGGTTGGACAAAGCGGCATAATGCACATAACTGACCTCTGATGTCGTGTAAGTGGAAAACTACAGTGTCTTGGAAATCGAACCATTGTTTGCATGACGTTGCCTGTATGACGCAAACACGCACAGCCGGAACACCGAGGGGCACCTTCCTTACTATTACATAAGGAACGCCTTGGGGATCTGAGAGCACCTAGAGGGGGTTAATAGGTGATCCTGTAAAATTCAACAACTAATAGCCACAAAACTTTGTTATGTAAGTTAGAACGGCTAAGTAGCTAGAAGCGAGTTCTTGTGACCACAGATAATTAAAGGTAAAGCACACAAGAGACACGCGATTTTTATCCCGTGGTTCGGCCAAGTAATACTTGCCTACTTCTACGTTGTGGCGTCCCAATGGACGAGGGTTGCACTCAACCCTTTTCAAGTGATCCAATGATCAACTTGAATACCACGATTTTTCCTTTCTTTGCCTTTCTCCCATTTGCGAGGAATCTCCACAACTTGGAGCCTCTCGCCCTTAGAATGATGATCACAAAAGACGCACAGAAGTAAGGGAGGGGAGAGCAACGCACACAAGACTCAAATCATAGCACAATCACGCACACAAGTCACAACTTGAGCTCAAAACACAACCCACAGAGTTCACAACTCAAATGGAGCTCAAGTCACTATCTCAAAGAATCAAATGCGCGAAGTTGGAGTCTAGAAGTCTTAGAATGTTTCTTGAATGCTTGGGTGACTCCTCCATGCGTCTAGGGGTCCCTTTTATAGCCCCAAGGCAGATAGGAGCCGTTGGAGGCCAATAAGGAAGGCTATCCTTGCCTTCTGTCGGGTGGCGCACCGGACAGTCCGGTGCGCCACCAGACAGTCACTGTAGATGGTCTGGTGCTGATCTCTTTCCTATTCTGGCGCAGACGACCGTTGCAGATTCGTGACAGTTGGCGCACCGGACACTGTCCGGTGCACACCGGACAGTCCGGTGCCCCCTGCCGACCGTTGGCGTGGGCCACGCGTCGCCCACGGATTGCGCGACCGATCGTTGCGCTGGCGACCGTTGGCTCACCGGATAGTCCGGTGCACCACCGGACAGTTCGATGAATTATAGCCGTACGTCGCCGATTTTTCCCGAGAGTGGCCTATTCACCGGAGGCTGGCCTGGCGCACCGGGCACTGTCCGGTGCACCACCGGACAGTCCGGTGTACCAAGCCGAGCTGGACTTTGGCTGTACCAAGCCAAGTCTTTTGCATTTATTTTCTTCTCTTCTTTTCTCTGTTTCTAGCACTTAGACAATATATGTTAGTACTCAAAACAATGTACTAAGTCTAGAAACATACCTTGTTACATGATTTGCACTTCTTGCTTGTTTGGCACATAATCAACTCACTTAATATGTGTTGGACACTTAATCACCAAAACATTATAGAAATGGCCCAAAGGTACATTTCCCTTTCAATCTCCCCCTTTTTGGTGATTTATGCCAACACATCAAAAAGCAACACAAATAAGTGCAACATCGATGCAAATAAGGACCAAATTGTTTTTGACTCTTAATTTGACATATTTGGATCATTCTTTGCCACCACTTGGTTTGTTTTTGCAAATCAAATTCATTTTCCTATCTCTAAGTCAAACACACTTGTTTGGGCACAAAGAGAGATATTCCAATGGAAAGATTGATCGAGTGCCAAAAGGTCCCCCTTTTTCCCATAATCATAAATTCTCCCCCACAAGAGACAGAATTTTGCAATAAGAGCATTTTGGACAAATAAAAAATTCTAACTCTACTATTTTCAAAATTCTCAAGTGGTAGCTGATCCATTTGCTTTGCTTTGGCCTTAATTTCTCCCCCTTTGGCATTAAGCACCAAAACAGGATCATTTTTGGCCCTTTAACCCCATTGCCTCACCAAAAATTGTCAATTAAGAGCAAAAGGCAATAAGAGCATAAGAATGAACTTGGAGGTGAGTACACTAATACCGGAGTGCAGTGGAAGTCTTTGCTTGGTCCAAGTTCACCTTTCCCTTTCAATGCACCTTTGAGACTACATCAAGTAACTCAAACACTAGGATTAGTCTCAAAGGGTCAAGTTGTAGCACTTCTCCCCCCTAAATATGTGCATCATTCACACATGGACTTATGAGGTCCGGGGATCCCTTGCACAACTTAAGCACCATAAATAAGCAACAAATTGCATAAATGTATAAGTAACATGATCAAAGGCATAAAACACATGTATGCTATAGATCAATCCAAGTTACGCGAATCTAAGACATTTAGCTCACTTCGCAGCCTACAAAAGGTTTTTCTCATCTAATGGCTTGGTAAAGATATCGGCTAGCTGGTTCTCGGTGCTAATATGGAACACCTCGATATCTCCCTTTTGCTGGTGGTCTCTCAGAAAGTGATGTCGGATGTCTATGTGCTTAGTGCGGCTGTGTTCAACAGGATTATCCGCCATGCAGATTGCACTCTCATTGTCACATAGGAGTGGAACTTTGCTCAGATTGTAGCCAAAGTCCCGAAGGGTTTGCCTCATCCAAAGTAGTTGCGCGCAACACTGTCCTGCGGCAACATACTCGGCCTCAGCGGTGGATAGGGCAACAGAGGTTTGTTTCTTTGAACTCCAAGACACCAGGGACCTTCCTAGGAATTGGCACGTCCCTGATGTACTCTTCCTATCAACCTTGCATCCAGCATAATCGGAGTCTGAATATCCAATTAAGTCAAAGGTAGACCCCTTTGGATACCAGATCCCGAAGCAAGGCATAGCAACTAAATATCTAAGAATCCGCTTAACGGCCACAAGGTGACATTCCCTTGGGTCAGATTGAAATCTAGCACACATGCATACGCTAAGCATAATATCCGGTCTACTAGCACATAAATAAAGTAATGACCCTATCGTAGATCGGTATGCATTTTGATCAACGGACTTACCTCCTTTGTTGAGGTTGACATGTCTGTCGGTTCCCATTGGTGTCTTCACGGGCTTGGTGTCCTTCATCCCAAACCGCTTGAGAAGTTCTTGAGTGTACTTCGTTTGGGAGATGAAGGTGCCGTCCTTGAGTTGCTTCACGTGGAACCCAAGTAAGTAGTTCAACTCGCCCATCATCGACATCTCAAACTTTTGAGTCATCACCCTGCTAAACTCCTCACAAGACTTTTGGTTAGTAGAACCAAAGATTATGTCATCGATATAAAATTGGCACACAAAAAGGTCACCGTCACAAGTCTTAGTGAAAAGAGTGGGACCGGCTTTCCCAACCTTGAAAGCATTAGCAATTAGAAAATCTCTAAGGCATTCATACCATGCTCTTGGGCTTGCTTAAGTCCATAGAGCGCCTTAGAGAGCTTAAAAACGTGGTCGGGATACCTGTCATCATCAAAGCCAGGGGGTTGTTCCACGTATACCTCCTCCTTGATTGGCCCATTGAGGAAAGCGCTCTTCACATCCATTTGGAACAACCTAAAAGAGTGGTGAGCGGCATAGGCTAATAGAATGTGAATAGAGCCTAGCCTAGCCACAGGAGCAAAAGTCTCCTCGAAATCCAAACCTGCGACTTGGGCATAACCTTTTGCCACAAGTTGAGCCTTGTTTCTTGTCACCACCCCCATGCTCGTCTTGCTTATTGCGGAACACCCACTTGGTTCCCACAATGTTTTGCTTTGGACGTGGCACCAGGCTCCAAACTTCATTCCTCTTGAAGTTGTTGAGCTCTTCCTGCATGGCCAACACCTAGTCCGGATCTTGCAAGGCCTCTTCTACCCTGAAAGGCTCAATAGAAGAGACAAACGAGTAATGCTCACAAAAGTTAGCTAATCTTTAGCGAGTAGTTACTCCCTTGCTTATGTCACCCAGAATCTGGTCAACGGGGTGATTCCTTTGAATCATCGCTCGGACTTGAGTTGGAGGGGCCAGTGGTGCTTCTTCCTCCATAACTTGTTCTTCTTGTGCTCCCCCTTGATCACGCGCCTCTTCTTGAGGGACCTGTTCATCATCTTGAGTTGGGAAATGCACCATTGTTGAGGAAGAAGGTTGATCTTTCTCTTGTTGTTCCTGTGGTCGCACATCTCCAATCGCCATGGTGCGTATTGCGGCCGTTGGAACATCATCTTCATCTACATCATCAAGATCAACTTGCTCTCTTGGAGAGCCATTAGTCTCATCAAATACAACGTCGCTAGAGACTTCAACCAAACCCAATGATTTGTGGAAGACTCTATACGCCCTTATATTTGAGTCATACCCTAGTAAAAACCCTTCTACTGCCTTGGGAGCAAATTTAGAATTTCTACCTTTCTTCACTAGAATGTAACATTTGCTCCCAAATACACGAAAGTATGAGATGTTGGGTTTGTTACCGGTAAGAAGTTCGTACAAGGTCTTCTTGAGGAGGCGATGTAGGTAGAGCCGGTTTATGGCGTGGCAAGCTGTGTTCACAGCTTCCAACCAAAACCGCTCAGGCGTCTTGAATTCTCCAAGCATCATCCTCGCCATGTCGATAAGTGTCCTATTCTTCCTCTCTACCACACTGTTTTGCTGTGGTGTGTAGAGAGTGGAGAACTCGTGCTTGACACCTTCTTCCTCAAGGTACTCCTCCACTTGCAGATTCTTGAACTCGGACCCGTTGTCGCTTCTTATCTTTTTCACCTTGAGCTCAAATTTGTTTTGAGCCCGCCTTAGAAAGCGCTTAAGGGTCCCTTGGGTTTCTGATTTATCCTGCAAAAAGAACACCCAAGTGAAGCGGGAAAAATCATCAACAATAACAAGACCATACTTACTTGCCTCGATGCTAAGGTAGGCAACGGGTCCGAAGAGGTCCATATGTAGTAGCTCCAGTGGTCTTGATGTTGTCATCACATTCTTGTTGTGATGAGTGCTTCCCACCTGTTTCCCTGCCTGACAAGCTACACAAGGTCTATCTTTTTCGAAGCAGACATTGGTTAGTCCTAACACATGTTCTCCCTTTAGAAGTTTGTGAAGGTTCTTCATCCCAACATGTGCTAGACGGCAATGCCACAGCCAGCCCATGCTAGTCTTAGCTATTAATCATGCATCTAGATCGGCCTCCTCTTTCGAAAAATCAGCTAAGTAGAGTTTGCCGTCTAATACACCCTTACATGCTAATGAACCATCACTCCTTCTAAAGACAGAAACATCAACATTTGTAAACAAACAATTGTAGCCCATGTGGCACAATTGACTTACAAACAGGAGATTATACCCTAATGACTCTATTAAGAATACATTTGAAATAGAGTTCTCGCTTGTGATGGCTATCTTTCCCAAACCTTTCACCTTGCCTTGGTTCCCATCTCCAAAAATAATCGTATCCTGGGAATCCTTGTTCTTGACGTAGGAGGTGAACATCTTCTTCTCCCCCATCATGTGGTTTGTGCATCCACTGTCGATAATCTAGCTTGAGCCCCTGGATGCATAAACCTGCAAGGCAATTTACACTTGGGTTTTAGGTACCCAACTCTTGTTGGGTCCTACAAGGTTAGTCACAATAGCCTTTGGAACCCAAATACAAGTCTTGTCTCCCTTGCATTTGGATCCCAACTTTCTAGCCACTACTTTTTCATTTTTACATAAGATTGCAAAAGAAGTGTTGCAAGTATAGTAAATAGTAGAAGGTTCGTTACATACTTCTACCATGCACAAAAGTAGAGCTAGAAGCAAACATAGCATGAGAATTAAACGCATCATGAATATAACTCCTATTATAATGAGCATTTCTAGAAAATTTTCTATCATTATAAATGAAACCATGATTCCTTTGAGCGCTATTAGCCATAGGGGCCTTTCCTTTCTCCTTGTTGGGAATGGGAGCCCTTTGGCTTGTTAAGTTCTTGGCTTCCTTTTGAAAACCAAGTCCATCCTTAATTGAGGGGTGTCTACCAACGGTGTAGGCATCCATAGCAAATTTTAACTTATCAAAATCAACCTTGCAAGTCTTAAGTTAAGCATTAAGACTTGCCACCTCATCATTTAATTTGGTAATAGTCGCAAGATGTTTATCACAAGCATCAATATCAAAATCCTTGCATCTATTGCAAATTACAACATGTTCTACACATGAACTAGATTTATTGGCTACCTCTAGCTAAGCATTTAAATCATTATTCAAAATCTTTAAACTAGAGATTGATTCATGGCACACAGACAATTCAGAGGATAACATTTCATTTCTTTTAGTTTCTAAAGCAAGAGACTTTTGTACACTAACAAATTTGTCATGTTCTTCATATAAAATGTCCTCTTGCTTCTCTAGCAATCTATCTTTTTCATTTAGAGCATCAATTAACTCATTAATTTTATCTACTTTTGCTCTATCTGAACCCTTAAATAAATCGGTATAATCTACTTCATCATCACTAGAATCATCATCGCTTGAAGTAGTATACTTAGGGGTTTCTCGAACACTTACCTTCTTTTCCTTGGCCATGAGACAAGTGTGGCATTCGTTGGGGAAGAGAGAAGACTTGTTGAAGGCCGAGGCAGCGAGTCCTTCGTCATCGGAGTCGAAAGAAGAGCAGTCCGAGTCCCATTCCTTTCCGAGGTGTGCCTCGCCCTTTGCCTTCCTGTAGCTCTTTTTCTTCTCCTTCTTCCCGCTCTTTTCTTGTCCCTGGTCACCATCATTATCGGGACAATTTGCTATAAAGTGACCAGTCTTACTGCATTTGAAGCAGGAGCGCTTTCCCTTTGCTTTGTTCTTGTTTGGGTACTCCTTGCGTCCTTTCAGTGCGGTCTTGAAGCGTTTAATGATTAGGGCCATCTCATCTTCGTTTAGCCCGGTAGCCTCAACTTGTGCCACCTTGCTAGGTAGCGCCTCCTTGTTGCTTGTTGCTTTGAGAGCAACGGGTTGAGGCTCGTAGACGGGTAGTGGACCATTAAGCGCGTCGTCTACGTACCGTGCTTCTTTCACCATCATGCGCCCGCTCACGAACTTTCCGAGTATCTCCTCGAGCATCATTTTGGTGTACCTGGGATTTTCACGAATGAGATTTACAAGATGGGGGTCAATTACCGTGAATGACCTTAGCATAAGTCGGACGACGTCGTGGTTCGTCCATCTTGTACTTCCATAGCTCCTAATCTTGTTGACCAGGGTCTTGAGCCTGTTGTATGTTTGTGTTGGCTCCTCTCCCCTGATCATCGCGAACCTTCCCATCTCGCCTTCCACCAACTCCATTTTGGTGATCATGGTGGCGTCGTTTCCCTCATGCGATATCTTGAGGGTATCCCAAATTTGCTTGGCGTTGTCCAAGCCGCTCACCTTGTTGTATTCGTCCCTGCACAAGGATGCTAGCAAAACAGTGGTAGCTTGTGCATTCTTATGAATTTGCTCATTAATAAACACAGGGTTATCCGTACTATCAAAGTTCATTGCATTTTCAACTATCTCCCAAATACTAGGATGGAGAGAAAATAAGTGACTATGCATTTTGTGACTCCAAAAAGAGTAGTCCTCTCTATCAAAGTGTGGAGGTTTACCAAGAGGAACTGAAAGCAAATGAGCATTGGAATTGAAAGGAATACGAGAATAATCAAATGAAAAGTTTTGATTAACCGATTTCTTCTTAGACGAGTCGTCGTTGTCATCTCTTGGTGAAGAAGAGGATTCATCACTATCATAGTAGACGATCTTCTTGATGCGCCTCTTCTTCTTCCTGTCCTTCTTTTTATGACTCGAGCCAGAGTCAGTGGGCTTGTCATCTCTTGGCTCGTTGAAGATGGACTCCTTCTCCTTGTCGTTGACCACCATCCCCTTTCCCTTAGGATCCATCACTTCGGGCAATTAGTCCCTTATGAAGAGAACGACTCTGATACCAATTGAGAGCACCTAGAGGGGGGGGGGGGTGAATAGGTGATTCTGTAAAATTCAACAACTAATAGCCACAAAACTTTGTTATGTAAGTTAGAACGGCTAAGTAGCTAGAAGCGAGTTCTTGTGACCATAGATAATCAAAGGTAAAGTACACAAGAGACACACGATTTTTATCCCGTGGTTCGGCCAAGTATTACTTGCCTACTTCCACGTTGTGGCGTCCCAATGGACGAGGGTTGCACTCAACCCCTTTCAAGTGATCTAATGATCAACTTGAATACCACGTTTTTTCCTTTCTTTGCCTTTCTCCCGTTTGCGAGGAATCTCCACAACTTGGAGCCTCTCGCCCTTATAATGATGATCACAAAAGAAGCACAGAAGTAAGGGAGGGGAGAACAACGCACACAAGACTCAAATCACAGCACAATCACGCACACAAGTCACAACTTGAGCTCAAAACGCAACCCACGGAGTTCACAACTCAAATGGAGCTCAAGTCACTATCTCAAAGAATCAAATGCGCGAAGTTGGAGTCTAGAAGTCTTAGAATGTTTCTTGAATGCTTGGGTGACTCCTTCATGCGCTTAGGGGTCCCTTTTATAGCCCCAAGGCAGCTAGGAGCCGTTGGAGGCCAACTAGGAAGGCTATCCTTGCCTTTTGTCGGGTGGCGCACCAGACAGTCCGGTGCGCCGCCGGACAATCACTGTAGACGGTCCGGTGTAGATCTCTTTCCTATTCTGGCGCAGACGACCGTTGCAGATTCATGGCAGTTGGCGCACCGAACACTGTCCGGTGCACACCGGACAGTCTGGTGCCCCCTGCCGACCGTTGGCTCGGGCCACGCGTCGCCCGCGGATTGCGCGGCCAACCGTTGCGCTGGCGACCGTTGGCTCACCGGATAGTCCGGTGCACCACCGGACAGTTCGGTGAATTTTAGCCGTATGCCGCCGATTTTTCCCGAGAGTGGCCTGTTCACCGGAGGCCGGCCTGGCGCACAGGACACTGTCCGGTGCACCACCGGCAGTTCGGTGTGCCAAGCCGAGCTGGACTTTGGCTGTACCAAGCCAAGTCTTTTGCATTTCTTTTCTTCTCTTCTTTTCTCTGTTTCTAGCACTTAGACAATATATGTTAGTACTCAAAACAATGTACTAAGTCTAGAAACATACCTTGTTACATGATTTGCACTTCTTGCTTGTTTGGCACATAATCAACTCACTTAATATGTGTTGGACACTTAATCACCAAAACATTATAGAAATGGTCTAAAGGCACATTTCCCTTTCAGGATCCCTCTTGCCACACTTGCTTTCCACTTATAGCTATCTGAAAACCCCAACCTCTCTTGCTTCTGGTGCGAAAACCATGGCGGCAGCGACAAGAAGACGGATCCCCCATCGAACTCCTTCAAGGATTCTAGAGAGGTCCAAAGAGACCTTCTCGGAGTCCACCGAGGACGAGAGTTTCCTGGAGGTCATGCCTCTAAAGGGACTCCCCCCCTCGACTCCGAAGGCATGGAGCTCGAGGAGCAGTTGTACCTTCGAAGCCTCGAGCGCGTCGAGCTTGAAGGGAGAGGAGGACGAAGAGGAGGCGAATGATGACGATGACAATGCTGAGGATGAGGACAACGACGACAGCGGTGGCGATGAAGCCACCACCCCGCCACCACTGAAGCATCGTTGCCTGTCACACCCAGATTTAAGGACAAATCCAGGTGTGTAACACCCCGTCCACTCCCGGACCAGCGGTACTTACTCCTGGTAGCTCTCTAGGATCATATATTGTCCCCACAGACCATCACGAGTCTTTTGTGCGCACTTTGTCCTCACTCTAGGATCATATATAGTTAAAATTTTGGACCACATTTGCACCACTTAGCTTGTTTTTGCAAATCTTTTGGAATTTTTTTTCAGATTCTCTTGCAATTAGCCAACGGTATAAGAATATGATTTCCAAAGGCATTTTCAAGTTTTGAAAGATTCTCCCCCTTTTTCAAATGCTTTACCTTTGACTAAATAAAAGCTCCCCCCTAAAAAATTTCTCCCCTTAGCTGTCAAGAGGGTATTTGCAAATGCAATAGTTCCAGATTGGAAGGAAAAAGTTTTCAGAAAACAGGGTGGTGGTGTGGTCCTTTTGCTTTGGCCTATTAATTTCCCCCCTTTGGCATTAAGCGCCAAAAACAAAGAAATCTAGAGGCCTTTGACAAGAAAGATATGAGTGTAAATACATGAGTAGGGCAAAGGGTATACGATACTAACGGAAATGTAGTGGAAGCCTTGCCTTTGCCTATAACTCCATTTCCCTTTCAATCTAAGACTCAGTATAGAAAATACACTTGGAAGCACATTAGTCTTAGCTTTGGCACAAGAATAATAGGAAATATGCATTTGTACCACATGAAAGAGGCATGCCATGATCATAGGTATAAAATGAGCAATGTGTGCAAGATTTCAATCAAAGTTTTGAGAATCTAGGACATTTAGTTTATTCCTAAGCTTGCTAAAAGTCTTTTCATCTAAGGGCTTGGTGAATATATCGGCTAACTGGTTGTGGGTGCTAACGTATTTAATTGCGATATCTCCTCGTTGTTGGTGATCTCTCAGGAAGTGATACCAGATATTTATGTGTTTTGTGCGGTCATGTTCAACAGGATTGTCTGCCATGTGGATTGCACTCTCATTGTCACATAGGAGAGGGACTTTGCTCAATTTGTAGCCATAGTTCCGAAGAGTTTGCCTCATCCAGAGTAATTATACACAACAATGTCCTGCAGCAATATACTCGGCTTCGGCGGTGGATAGAGCCATTGAATTTTATTTCTTTGAAGCCCAAGACACCGGGGATCTCCCTAGGAACTGACAAGTCCCTGATGTACTCTTTCTATCAATCTTACATCCAGCATAATCAACATTAGAATACCCGATTAGATCAAAGGTAGATCCCTTGGGGTACCATAGCCCAAACCTAGGAGTGTAAACTAAATATCTCATGATTCTTTTCACGACCCTTAGGTGGATTTCCTTAGGGTTGGCTTGGAATCGTGCACACATGCATACTGAAAGCATAATATATGGTCGTGAAGCACATAAATAGAGTAAAGATCCTATCATCGACCGGTATACCTTTTGATCTACAGATTTACCTCTAGTGTAAAAGTCGAGATGCCCATTTGTTCCCATAGGAGTCTTGATGGGCTTGGCATTCTTCATTCCAAACTTCTTGAGAATATCTTGAGTGTACTTTGTTTGGCTGATGAAGGTGCCCTTTGGAGTTGCTTGATTTGGAATCCAAGGAAATACTTCAACTCCCCCGTCATGGACATCTCAAATTTCTATATCATAATTCTACTAAACTCTTCACAAGATGACTTGTTAGTAGACCCAAAGATAATATCATCAACATAAATTTGGCATATAAACAAGTCTTTGACAATTGTTTTAGTGAAGAGAGTAGGGTCAGCTTTTCCGACTTTAAAACCATTAGTAATAAGAAAGGCTCTCAAGCATTCATACCATTCTCTTGGGGCTTGTTTGAGCCTATAAAGTGCCTTTGAGAGCTTATAGAAATGTGAAGGATACTCACTATCTTAAAAGCCAGGAGGTTGCTCAACATACACCTCTTCTTTGATAGGACCATTGAGGAAGGCACTTTTCACATCGATTTGGTACAACTTAAAGCCATTGTAAGTAGCATAGGCAAGTAATATTCGAATTGACTCAAGCCTATCTACGGGTGCATAGGTTTCATCAAAATCCAAACCTTCAACTTTTGAATACCCTTTGGCAACAAGTCGAGCTTTGTTCCTAGTCACCACACCATGCTCATCTTGTTTGTTGTGGAATACCCACTTGGTACCTACAACATTTTGGTTAGGACATGGAACTAAATGCTAGACCTCATCCTTTGTGAAGTTGTTGAGATCCTCTTGCATTGCCACCATCTAGTCTGGATCTCTAAGTGCATCTTGTACCCTGTATGGCTCAATAGAAGACACAAAAGAGTGATGTTCACAAAAATGAGCAACTCGAGAGCGAGTGGTTACCCCCTTTTGAATGTCACCAAGTATGGAGTTGACGGGGTGATCCCATTGAATTGCTTGGTGGACTCTTGGGTGAGGTGGTATTTGATCTTGAATCTCTTGTTCATCCTCCTTTTCTTGATCAACTTCATCTCCCCCTTGATCAATGCCTTCTTCTTGAGGTAGCTCATCCTCTTGAACTTGATCTTCTTCTTCTTGAGATAGTTTCTCATCTTGAGTTGGTGGAGATGCTTGTATGGAAGGTGATGGTTGATCTTGTGCTCGTGAAGGCTCTTCGAGTTCTTGTGGACACACATCTCCAATGGACATGATCCTTAGCGTGGTGCATAGTGCCTCTTCATCATCTAACTCATCAAGATCAACTTGCTCTACTTGAGAGCCATTAGTCTCATCAAACACAATGTCACAAGAAACTTTAACTAATCCAGTGGACTTGTTGAAGACTCTATATGCCCTTGTGTTTGAGTCATAACCAAGTAAAAAACCTTCTACTGCTTTAGAAGCAAATTTTGAATTTCTACCTCTTTTAACAAGAATAATGTGTAACACCCCAGGTGTTACTCAGGGTGTCCACCCAGGGCTACACCATTTTTGAGCTACTATCACATGTGGGTTAGTTGAGCAAAGTACATCAAACTTAGAATTCAAGGTCCTAAGCAAGTGCCACCCATCCTGGATATCATGCCCTAGCTTGTTATGCACATCTAAGGGGAGAATTTCCCAAAACCCTAAAGCAAACCCCTTTGGATAATGGGAACCCTAAATATAGGAAGGATCAAAAAGTCATGTAAACCTTATGATCATGGCTTGGGCCAAATATAAAAGTTGTAGTACACTTAATAACTTACAAGTAATAGTAAGGAAGTAACCCCAAAAAGATTTCAGAAAAGCCCCAAAAAGTTCACCAAAGGTTGAGCACAAGGGAAAATTCAGAAATTGCCTAAGTCTAAAAACTAACCTTTGAACAAAGATCCCACATGTTCACGCTCATCCAAAATTCAAAACATTTCGACCCAATTGACAAAGTGGCGCCAAATTAACCCTAGAATGCCCTGGAAAGAGGTGACACCTACCCTAGGGCGTTTGACATGACTTGGCACCATTTTTGTCTCGGTTTGGACCCATCTGACATAGCCAACTTCTCACCCCTCTATCTCCCTACCCTGACCATATCTTGACTTGGAACTCACAGCAAAAAGGTAGGATATGGAGCAGGGAAGAGACCGTACACAGTGGTTTTGCCAAGATACGCACGCTAAGGTGCTCAAATCTGCCGTTGAACCATGGCAGATGCGAGCTGCCACGTGTTCGACGCAGGCTGACGCCCGGGGGCGCGCTCAGAGCACGCCCGCGCGCGAACCCCCGCGCGCCCGCGGCCGCCCGTGACCACGCCCACGCCACGGCTATAAAGTCCCTCCTAGTGCTCGGCTGCCTTCCCCGTTGCCTCCTCCGTACCACGCCTAACTCCCCCGAGCCCGCCCTTAGCTCCGGCGACCTCCCCGCGAACCGCTAGAGCCGCCCGAGAGCAACCACCGTGGCCAGCCCCTTTCCTGCCCTCCTCCGTTCGATCCAAGCCTTCAGTTAGCTTCCTTGTGAGGCCGTGAAGCTTACGCAAGCTTGAACCAAGGACCCGCGTCACCGAAATAGCGAAACCGTGCTCGCCGGAGTTCATCGCCCCGCCGGCGCCCGTGGACTGGGTAAATCACTGCGCCATTTTTCGATTCAATGCACAGATAGCCTATACATCACCCCGAGAAGCTCACCGTGCCATTGGATTGGACTATGTCGCCGTGGTTTGGTCGGCACACCCGCCGCCGACGAGGACCCCCGCCTGCGCACGTGGACCGAGCGATTCCGGCCATCCTCGCCGTCGAGCCGTACATCGTTGTGACCGCCAGAACCTCCCCGAGCCAACCCTGCCCCTCGTCGGACCTCTCTCGCCGCCGGTAAGCCGCGCCGCGCCTTTCCTCTCCGCGGATACTGTTTGCACCTGGGAGGGACCGCGGGGGAGAGGAAGAGAAAGCCAGGGGGTTATGCGCATTGTCAGTCACACAGAGGAATAGTGGCGCGAGGGTAGAACTGCGAGGATTAATTAGGATGGACTTTGGGGTCCTCGGTGCAAAGTAGTTTTTCAGGAAACCTTTATTAAATCTGATTTAAATTTTGAACAGAAATTGAATAATTCATAACTTCTGTTTTATTCATCCAAATTTAGCCAAACCAATTTTGTCAGACTCTAAATAATGTAAACTACTTAAGAAAAATATAAAACCCCTTTGTATTACAGAAAACTTTAGGGTTCTAATTTAATTATTGTTTTGGCCAAAAGCTAAATAAGAGGGATAAAAATAGTTGCACTATTTGACTAGGGTTAGAAAAATTTGGAGAAGTTTATATCCACTTACTGACCTGTTTAAAAATGTTAAACCTCTCTGTCCACCTCATTAAGTTAGCTTTTGCCCTTTACTTTATAATATGCTTAAAGTTAAGAAAAATAGAAACGATGATTAAAATGAGGAACCAGAGGGCACCTCTATTTTTGTTAGAGTACTTATTCAATATAGTTTACTAGAAAAATCTATTATACCCTAGTTTAGTATAAAATAAGTAGGATCCCTTTTATTTTTAAGAAAACAAGGAAAACTTAGAAAAACCCTACAAAAATAACCCCAAGGTGAAAACACCCCAAACCTTGGGATAACTAATGTTTTGTTATTATGAACATTGGAAAAATACAAAATTTGTTGTTTGATATTTTTCAAATGGCAAGTTAGTTATAAGCACCTTTTTGGCATAAAACTTTAAGAAATCACAACTAAATAACCACCAATTAACCTTCTGTGATTTTTGGCACAGAAGCTTATTATTATTGATAGATGCCAACAAAAATAACCCTTATGGCATAACCCAACCCTAATTAAGAGAGGTAGTGCAAAGTGGCCCATTTTACACAACTTTTGTCATTTTTGTCTAAAGCATAGCCTTTTTATTTTAAACCCCAAATTCCTAGAATAGGCTATAGTGACCCATAGCAGCCCACTGTAATTTTTACAGAATTTTTGGAAAAATTAACTCATTGTTGTAGTTCAAACCTACACTAGAATTCATAAATAGAAAATAAAGGAAGGGAAAATGAATAATGGAAATTAGTGTCATCCTAAAACCCTTTGTGAATTGTCCACTAAAATGTGTAAAGGAAATACCAACCCACTATGATTATCCTTAACAAAACCTAAACCTAGAGTGATAAGCATAAACCACTAAAAGCCACATATGACCAATGAACCCTAAGTTGCCAACTAACTTAGTTTTTCTTCCCTTAGCATAATGTTATTAAATCCTGCAAAATCCTAACATACATATTCATTGCATTACGATAGACTGTAACCTCGCTGACGGAGAGTACGTCCTCGTGCCGGAGCAAGGAGCTGCTCAGGAGGTAGCCCCAGATCTAGCACCCGAGTCTGCACCAGAGGATCTGCCTGCCACAGCCTTGGAAGGCAAGCCCCGGTTTTATGCATAACCTGTTATTTATGCTATTTTACTATACTTAATGATTGTAGGATTGATTGTGCACTTAAGTGTAGGAGTTGTTTGAAACCCTAGTTGCATGATCTCAGGAACCCCATTGTGATGAATACTAGTATGCTAAGTCGAGTAGCTGCTTTATTAAGTAGGATCTCGGTAGAAGTCGAGTGATTTTTCTAGCACTCGTGCGAGGTCATGAATTGGCTGTATCCACTTTCTTATCATATTGATGTTGGTGTGTGGGCAACAATCCATGGGGATTGGTTGTCTACGGGATAAAAATTTGAATAAGGATTAAGGTGTGGTACCATGAGTCAAGCGTTTGAACATACTAAGCACATGCCGAGAAATATGGTAAATTGGTAAGCCTAGTACCTGATTGAACCTGGCAGTGGACTTTACCCCTCACGCGACCTGAGACGTAGTCTCCCATTCCGGTTATGGTGGGTACAAGTGCGGTCACTGCACGACGGCAGTCGGGGTCAGTGAGGCACTGTACGCCAAGGCGGTGAGCCCTGATCTGCTGACGGGGAATCGATGGGGACGGTTGATGTGTGTGGGGACGGAGGGCCTCGCCACGTCGTGTGTTTAGGTTTACCTTGCAAGGATAAAACTCGATTCGAATCGTCTGCTTCTCGCAGCTAATGAGACTGCTTGATCCATGCTGCTACATTGAGTAACAAGTGGAAATGTGATGAGTTGACAAAATAGGTTGATTGCTAAAAATGTTTAATACCATGTATGAGTAGACAGTACACTTTTAGCCTTAAGAGAGTCACACTTAAATTTGACAAAGTTAAAACTTGATTTAGAAACTCAGCTAGTGCTTTGGCAACCAAACCCCACAGCCAAACAACCGCATGTCTAGAGGTAGAGGAGTAGACTCCTCACACCGGGTAAGTCTAGCTGAGTATTAGTATACTCAGCCTTGCTTGTGGCATAATTTTTTTACAGGTTCTCTGGTGGACATGGTTGCTGGAGTGACTTGGCCGTCCATCTGGCCACCGGGTTGGACTGTCGAGTGGGACCCCGCCTCGGCTGAGGAGGAGCATGAGGAGTGATGGGACAGGCTTTACCATCTCTCTGTTTATTTTCCGTTAGTTTTATTCCGCTGCACTTCGAACAATGATGGTCACTTTTGCAAAACTCCGATGGTGATGATGTAATAATTTAACACTCTTACCTGCATGGTTTTATGCTTTATTGTATTTGCTCTGTGACTCACCATCGAGTGAGATTGTGGTACTTGATCCTGTCAGTGGCCGAGTCGGACTAGATCCGAGGGATTGACGGGTTATTCCCATTTAAGTGTGGTCTAGCCTCTGAGGCAGGGCTTAGGCACTTAAGTTGGAATAATTCGGGCAGTTCCGCCACAGCTGGTATCGGAGCTTGTACCACCACAGAGGAAGCAATAAAATATGAATACCATCCCTTTTCAAAATAAAATTTGGTAGAAACAAATGTTGGATAGATAGTAGGACGAGCAGGATAGACCTAGGACGTGAAGCCTTAGGATGATAGAAGGGTAGCTAGGTGGCTAAGTATGTAGGCCCCACAGGCCACTTTAGGGGATGGGACTTCTTCCCTAATCCCTTTTCATTGCTGTGAGGTCGTTCAGGACGAGCATGCATGCATTCTTAAATTTAACAAATGAAAAAAAATAGTAAGAACTTAAATTAGAACCAATTAAGTCTCCCAGTACCATTCTGTTTTAGTTAAGAGAGGAGCTAGGTCTTATTTTTCTTGTTCTTTTTATAATTTCTTTTCCTTTACTTACGCCTAACCGTCCACAGATGGCTTCCCATGGATCCTCAGACGACGGGAATGCACTGTCCCACACTGACGGGCTTGCACGAGAGGGCTTTCCCCGCATTTTGTGGGAGGTACTTCAGGGGGCCGGGTACATGACACCCCTCAGTACACGGTGCAGCAGTTCGAGAAGCACCGGGTGCCCCGCTGTAGGGTGAGGATGACCCTGGAGCCTCATCCCTTGCAGCCAGGCTGGCGTTCACTTGACTCTGAGTCTTTTGGATACCGGGCTGAGGACACGATCGGGGCGATCGCTCTGCACGGGTTGACTACCTTCTGCGGATTCCACCCCTTGGAGCTTTCCACCCACCCCATTGGCTTGTTTCCCGCAGAAAGGGAAGACGACCCAATGTGGAAGGATCAGGTGGAGCATGCCAAGGACATCTGGGCTCTCTACCCAGGCCAGACGGCTCACTTGACCGTACGGTGCATGAATGCTCTGTACCGTCTGCAAGTGATGCGTGGCGAGGCAATGTCCCATCTGATGGCATTGTTGGAGGCAACCAAGATCACCCTGGACAACAGGGAGGAGCTTGTGGTTGACTTGTCCCAGGAGATGGTGGAAAAGGACTTACAAGTGGAGCAATTGTCGGACGAAATCCAAGAGCTGGAGGAATTAGTGGGGACAAGGGAGAACACCATCGAGGTTCTCGAAGATCAGCTCATCAACACCTAGCAGCAGCTCGCCGAGGCTAATGAGCACCTGGATATGCATCACCAGGAGATCCATGATGTGGAGGCTAACGAGGACGTCGACATTGAGGGAGGGGAGGAGCCTGCTTCCAGTGTGGACACTGCTGGCTCAGGGAGGCCACCTTCCCCCGAGTCAAGTGTTGCCTCGTTCGCTCATTAGATATCAGGGATAGAGTTGGACATTGGTAATGTTAGGACTCCTCGCAGCTAGCTTAGCTTTTGCACCCTTGGGGTACTAGGCTAGAGAAAGTTGAGTCTTTTTGGGCCATTAATGTAATCGTGATAAACTCTTTTGGAAGCACGGTTGATTGATGCTATTAATTTTAATTTAGGAAGGAAAGTTTATGCTTTTTGGTTTATGTCGGGATCTATCAATTTGCTTTTGACTCTCTCACCGCGATTAAAACATTGAACTTGGAGACATGGTGTTAAGTATATATGTGATTTTTTTCAGATGGCCGGGAGAGCGCGTCGTGGTCAGAATGAGCGCATTCCTCCACCGCCGCCACCGCCTCCCACCCTGCAGGAGCTAATGGCTCAGCAGAATGAGATCTTGAGGCAGCTAGCTCAGCGTCAGCCACCACCTCAGCACTATGGTGGTGGAGATCACCAGCATCACCCCGCAGTGGCCACTTACCAGGAGTTCCTCAGTACTCAGCCGCCCTTGTTCACCAGGGCAGAGGACCCACTTGATGCTGATGTATGGCTGAGGGTAGTGGAATCTAAATTCCCACTACTCAATGGAGTTTGTTCCGAGGTGACTAAGGTCAGGTTCGCCACCCAGCAGCTTCGCGGACCCGCGCGGACATGGTGGGACCACTATCTCGCTATGCAACCAGCTGGCCATGAAGTGGATTGGAGAGAGTTCAAGGCAGCTTTCAGAGGGCACCACATCCCAGCTGGCATTATGGACCGTAAGCTCAACGAGTTTCTGGCACTCACTCAGGGCAACAGGACAATGTTGCAGTATGCTCAGGCTTTTAATGATCTGTGCCAGTATGCTGGGTACCATGCATATACAGATGAGAAGAAGAGGGACAGGTTCAAACGGGGGCTCAGCACTAAGCTCCGTGACCGCCTCAACACCGTTAGGGCCAACAACTACAATGAGTTGGTCAACATGGCCATCTCCCAGGAGGACTGTATCACAGCTCGTCAGGCAGAGAAGAAGAGGAAGACCCCTGTGGCAGGACCCTCAGCTCAGCCACATCGCTTCAGGATTGTGTCCAACACTCAGAACAGGGGACCCCAGCAGCAGCAAGGGAGATGGGTGATCCGACCACAGCAGCAGCAACAGGCACCCAACCGCACCCAGTTTCCCACTCAGAGGAACAATCAGCAGCAGCAGCAGCAGTATCGCCAGGCAAATGACAACAGGTGTTTCACCTGTGGCAACACCGGGCATTATGCCAAGAATTGCCCCAGGAACCAGCAGAGGCAGGGGCAGAATGTCAATCAAAACCAGGGCAAGAGTAGAAGGTGCAAGTGAGGCAGGGCAAGCTGAACTTTACCACCATGGCTGATATTCCAGAGGGAGCACCCGTCATGACTGGTATCTTTACCGTTTTGAATTGTCCTGCTATTATCCTTTTTGATTCTGGTGCATCACATAGCTCTATTAGTGCCAAATTTAGTGCCAAGTGTCAATTACCCTTTCATCACACCAATGGGGGTATCACAATTTCAACACCAGGAGGCAGGATTGCCACTAATCAAATCAGCAGGCATGTGCCCATAAAGTTTGGTAGTCTAATAATTAAAACCACCCTCCTCATATTGGGTTTGGATAGCGTGGACATCATATTGGGAACTGACTGGTTAACAAGGCATCGGGCAGTTATTGACATTGCAGCTAGGGCCATTGAGGTGCATTCACCGACTTGTGGAGAAACCACACTATATTTGCCCGACCAGGGTTGTACCCGTTCTTGTGCCTTCGTTATTATAGAATCCCCAGTGGAAAAGATCCCAGTAGTCTGTGACTACCCAGATGTTTTTCCGGATGAATTGCCAAGAATGCCACCTGACAGAGCATTGAGTTTGCGATTGAATTGCAACCCGGGACTGCTCCTATCTCCAAGAGACCCTATAGGATGCATCCCGCGGAACTGGCAGAACTAAAGAAGCAACTACAAGAATTGTTGGACAAGGGGTTCATTCGCCCAAGTACTTCACCTTGGGGATGTCCTGCATTATTTGTGAAGAAAAAGGATGAGAGTTTGAGAATGTGTGTTGATTACCGCCCTCTCAATGCGGTGACCATCAAGAACAAGTACCCACTGCCCCGCATCGATGTTCTGTTTGATCAGTTGGTGGGAGCCAAGGTATTCTCCAAGATTGATCTTCGCTCAGGTTATCATCAGATCAAGATCCGTGCTATTGATATTCCCAAGACGGCCTTCTCTACCAGATATGGGCTTTATGAGTTTTTGGTGATGTCTTTTGGGCTGACCAATGCCCTGGCTTATTTTATGTACCTAATGAACTCAGTATTCATGCCAGAGTTGGACAAGTTCGTGGTCATTTTCATTGATGATATTCTGGTCTATTCCAAGAATGAAGACGAGCATACTGAGCACCTGCACATCGTGCTTCAGCGACTGCGCGATCATCATCTTTATGCTAAGTTGTCAAAATGTGAATTCTGGCTGAAGGAGATTAAATTCTTGGGTCACACAATTTCTCAGGATGGGATATCAGTTGATCCTGAGAAGGTACAAGAAGTAATGGACTGGAAACCCCCGACTACAGTGAGGCAAATTCGGAGTTTTCTGGGATTGGCAGGGTATTATCGACGATTTATTCCGGACTTCTCCAGAATTGCCAAGCCGATGACTGAGTTATTGAAGAAGGGAGCCAAATATGATTGGAGCCAGAAGTGCGAAAATGCTTTTCATACACTGAGGCAGCATTTGACAACAGCCTCAGTACTGGCTCAACCTGATAACACCAAGCCCTTCGAAGTATATTGTGATGCTTCTGGTACGGGATTGGGGTGTGTCTTGATGCAAGATAACAGAGTAATTGCTTATGCTTCCCGAGCACTCAGACCCCATGAGCAGAACTACCCAACACATGATCTGGAGTTGGCAGCTGTAGTTCATGCTCTTAAGATTTGGAGGCACTACTTGATGGGAGCTCACTGTAACATCTACACCGATCACAAGAGTCTCAAATACATCTTCACTCAGGCAGATCTGAACATGAGGCAGAGGAGATGGTTAGAGCTAATCAAGGATTACGACTTGGAGGCGCATTACCATCTAGGCAAGGCCAATGTTGTGGCAGATGCCTTGAGCAGAAAGGCCCAGTGTAACTGTATGAGCATGGATGCAAGAGTTACCACCCTGTGTGATGAGTTGTGTAAGCTGAACCTGGAAGTTGTTCCTTCTAGTGAATTAAGTTATATCTCGGTGGAGCCCACATTGCAAGAGCAAATAGTCCAGGCATAGATTGGGGATAAAGGTGTTTAGGTTATCAAAGACATGCTCAAGCAGAAGGCAGAAAAATACAAGTGTTTCCGTCAGGACAGTAAGGGAATTTTATGGTTTGGAGATCGATTGGTTGTTCCCAATGACCCTGAGCTCAGAAAGAGGATATTGGATGAAGCTCACCTATCCAAATTCTCCATGCACCCTGGTAGCACCAAGATGTATCATGATCTCAGATCCTTATACTGGTGGACCAGGATGAAGAGGGAAATTGCCAAGTACATATCCGAGTGTGACACCTGCTAAAGGATTAAAGCCAGTCATTTGAAGGCAGCAGGCCCTTTGCAACCCCTGCCCACACCTCTTGGAAATGGGAGGACATTTGCATGGACTTTATCATGGGACTGCCCAACACCTCCAGGCACCATGATTCAATTTGGGTTATTGTGGACAGATTGACCAAAACCGCTCATTTCTTGCCAGTACATACCACCCATAGGACGGAGAAGTATGCGGAAATCTACATTGACCAGATAGTTCGTTTGCATGGGATCCCAAGGACTATAGTGTCAGACAGAGGAGCACCATTTGTGGCACGATTTTGGGAACAATTGCAGGAATCACTTGGGACCCATGTAGTACGAAGCTCAGCATACCATCCTCAAACAGATGGTCAGACAGAAAGGGTAAACCAGATTTTGGAAGACATGTTGAGGGCATGTGTGCTACACTATGGAAAGGATTGGGACAAGTGTCTTTCTTTAGCAGAATTCTATTACAATAACAGCTACCAGTCCAGTTTGAAGATGGCACCTTTTGAGGCCTTATATGGGAGAAGGTGTAGGACCCCACCGAATTGGTCTCAAGCAGGAGAAAGAAAAATATTTGGGCTAGATTTGGTACTTGAAGCAGAGGAAAAGGTCAGAGTCATCAAGAAGAACTTAGAAGCTGCTCAAGCCAGGCAAAAGAGCTATCATGATAAGAGGCGGAAACCTCTACAGTTTGCAGTGGGAGACAATGTTTATCTTAAGGTGTCACCCACCAAGGGTGTCTAGAGATTCGAGATTAAGGGCAAGTTGGCTCCTCGTTACATTGGACCCTACGAGATCAAGGAGACTTGTGGACCTGTAGCATATCAATTGAAGTTGCCACCTCACATGTCAACAGTTCACAATGTGTTCCATGTATCTCAGCTGCGAAAATGTGTTCGCCTACCCACTGAGGTGCTACCGGAACCAGACATTGAGATAGAGCCAGACTTGTCCTATCAAGAGTACCCCATCAAAGTATTGGATCAGAAAGAGAGGTCAACGCGGGCAAGGTCAATCAGAATGTATAAAGTCCAGTGGAGTCACCATTCAGCAGAAGAAGCTACATGGGAGATTGAGGGTTTTCTACGCTCACGCTTCCCCGGCTTTCTGCCCAAAGGAGTCGGTACGTAACCCAAAACCCCACCCCCACCTGCCCTTTGAAAATAATTATAAGAAAAACTTAGATAACAAGGATAGTCTAAGTTGTGGATTTAACTTAAAAAGGGCTTCCTTCTGAAGTTGCAAAGAGGATGACATTCGAAGAACAGTTAACAAGAGAAACTCGGATATAAGAAAGAATAGCACACCAGCACACCTTCAAGCACCCCTCCAAGGGACTCTACCTAAAATCTCGGGACGAGATTCCTTTAAGGGGGGAGGGCTGTAACACCCCAGGTGTTACTCAGGGTGTCCACCTAGGGCTACACCATTTTTGAGCTACTATCACATGTGGGTTAGTTGAGCAAAGTACATCAAACTTAGAATTCAAGGTCCTAAGCAAGTGCCACCCATCCTGGATATCATGCCCTAGCTTGTCATGCACATCTAAGGGGAGAATTTCCCAAAACCCTAAAGCAAACCCCTTTGGATAATGGGAACCCTAAATATAGGAAGGATCAAAAAGTCATGTAAACCTTATGATCATGGCTTGGGCCAAATATAAAAGTTGTAGTACACTTAATAACTTACAAGTAATAGTAAGGAAGTAACCCCAAAAAGATTTCAGAAAAGCCCCAAAAAGTTCACCAAAGGTTGAGCACAAGGGAAAATTCAGAAATTGCCTAAGTCTAAAAACTAACCTTTGAACAAAGATCCCACATGTTCACCCTCATCCAAAATTCAAAACATTTTGACCCAATTGACAAAGTGGCGCCAAATTAACCCTAGAATGCCCTGGAAAGAGGTGACACCTACCCTAGGGCGTTTGACACGACTTGGCACCATTTTTGTCTCGGTTTGGACCCATCTGACATAGCCAACTTCTCACCCCTCTATCTCCCTACCCCGACCATATCTTGACTTGGA
This sequence comes from Zea luxurians, assembly GCA_029449295.1. NCBI lineage: Eukaryota > Viridiplantae > Streptophyta > Magnoliopsida > Poales > Poaceae > Zea > Zea luxurians. The sequence goes on along the minus strand of JAOPSE010000022.1, from coordinate 40,705,004 downwards.
ACTCATAGCAAAAAGGTAGGATATGGAGCAGGGAAGAGACCGTACACAGTGGTTTTGCCAAGATACGCACGCTACGGTGCTCAAATCTGCTGTTGAACCATGGCAGAAGCGAGCTCCCACGTGTTCGACGCGGGCTGACGCCCGGGGGCACGCTCAGAGCACGCCCGCGCGCGAACCCCCGCGCGCCCGCGGCCGCCCGTGACCACGCCCACGCCACGGCTATAAAGCCCGTCCCAGTGCTCGGCTGCCTTCCCCGTTGCCTCCTCCGTACCACGCCTAACTCCCCCGAGCCCGCCCTTAGCTCCGGCGACCTCCCCGCGAACCGCCAGAGCCGCCCGAGAGCAACCACCGTGGCCAGCCCCTTTCCTGCCCTCCTCCGTTCGATCCAAGCCTTCAGATAGCTTCCTTGTGAGGCCGTGAAGCTTACGCAAGCTTGAACCTAGGACCCGCGTCACCGGAATAGCGAAACCGTGCTCGCCGGAGTTCATCGCCCCGCCGGCGCCCGTGGACCGGGTAAATCACTGCGCCATTTTTCGATTCAATGCACAGATAGCCTATACATCACCCCGAGAAGCTCACCGTGCCGTTGGATTGGACTAGGTCGCCGTGGTTTGGCCGGCACACCCGCCGCCGACAAGGACCCCCACCTGCGCACGTGGACCGAGCGATTCTGGCCATCCCCGCCGTCGAGCCGTACATCGTTGTGACCGCCAGAACCTCCCCGAGCCAACCCTGCCCCTTGTCGGACCTCTCTCGCCGCCGGTAAGCCGCGCCGCCCCTTTCCTCTCCACGGATACTTTTTGCACCTGGGAGGGACCGCGGGGGAGAGGAAGAGAAAGCCAGGGGGTTATGCGCATTGTCAGTCACACAGAGGAATAGTGGCGCGAGGGTAGAACTGCGAGGATTAATTAGGATGGACTTTGGGGACCTCGGTGCAAAGTAGTTTTTCAGGAAACCTTTATTAAATCTGATTTAAATTTTGAACAGAAATTGAATAATTCATAACTTCTGTTTTATTCATCCAAATTTAGCCAAACCAATTTTGTCAGACTCTAAATAATGTAAACTACTTAAGAAAATATAAAACCCCTTTGTATTACAGAAAACTTTAGGGTTCTAATTTAATTATTGTTTTGGCCAAAAGCTAAATAAGAGGGATAAAAATAGTTGCACTATTTTACTAGGGTTAGAAAAATTTGGAGAAGTTTATATCCACTTACTGATCTGTTTAAAAATGTTAAACCTCTCTGTCCACCCCATTAAGTTAGCTTTTGCCCTTTACTTTATAATATGCTTAAAGTTAAGAAAAATAGAAAAGGTGATTAAAATGAGGAACCAGAGGGCACCCCTATTTTTGTTAGAGTACTTATTCAATATAGTTTACTAGAAAAATCTATTATACCCTGGTTTAGTATAAAATAAGTAGGATCCCTTTTATTTTTAAGAAAACAAGGAAAACTTAGAAAAACCCTACAAAAATAACCCCAAGGTGAAAACACCCCAAACCTTGGGATAACTAATGTTTTGTTAATATGAACATAGGAAAAATATAAAATCTGTTGTTTGATATTTTTCAAATGGCAAGTTAGTTATAAGCACCTTTTTGGCATAAAACTTTAAGAAATCACAACTAAATAACCACCAATTAACCTTCTGTGATTTTTGGCACAGAAGCTTATTATTACTGATAGATGCCAACAAAAATAACCCTTAGGGCATAACCCAACCCTAATTAAGAGAGGTAGTGCAAAGTGGCCCATTTTACACAACTTTTGTCATTTTTGTCTAAAGCATAGCCTTTTTATTTTAAACCGCAAATTCCTAGAATAGGCTATAGTGACCCATAGCAGCCCACTGTAATTTTTACAGAATTTTTGGAAAAAGTTAACTCATTGTTGTAGTTCAAACCTACAATAGAATTCATAAATAGAAAATAAAGGAAGGGAAAATGAATAATGGAAATTAGTGTCATCCTAAAACCCTTTGTGAATTGTCCACTAAAATGTGTAAAGGAAATACCAACCCACTATGATTATCCTTAACAAAACCTAAACCTAGAGTGATAAGCATAAACCACTAAAAGCCACATATGACTAATGAACCCTAAGTTGCCAATTAACTTAGTTTTTCTTCCCTTAGCATAATGTTATTAAATCCTGCAGAATCTTGACATACATATTCATTGCATTTCGATAGACTGTAACCTCACTGACGGATAGTACATCCTCGTGCTGGAGCAAGGAGCTGCTCAGGAGGTAGCCCCAAATCCAGCACCCGAGTCTGCACCAGAGGATCTGCCTGCCACAGCCTTGGAAGGCAAGCCCCGGTTTTATGCATAACCTGTTATTTATGCTATTTTACTATACTTAATGATTGTAGGATTGATTGTGCACTTAAGTGTAGGAGTTGTTTGAAACCCTAGTTGCATGATCTTAGGAACCCCATTGTGATGAATACTAGTATGCTAAGTCGAGTAGCTGCTTTATTAAGTAGGATCTCGGTAGAAGTCGAGTGATTTTTCTAGCACTCGCGCGAGGTCAGGAATTGGCTATATCCACTTTCTTATCATATTGATGTTGGTGTGTGGGCAACAATCCATGGGGATTGGTTGTCTACGGGATAAAAATTTGAATAAGGATTAAGGTGTGGTACCGTGAGTCAAGCGTTTGAACGTACTAAGCACATGCCGAGAAATATGGTAAATCGGTAAGCCTAGTACCTGATTGAACCTGGCAGTGGACTTTACCCCTCACATGACCTGAGACGTAGTCTCCCATTCCGGTTATGGTGGGTACAAGTGCGGTCACTGCACGACGGCAGTCGGGGTCAGTGAGGCACTGTACGCCAAGGCGGTGAGCCCTGATCTGCTCACGGGGAATCGATGGGGACAGTTGATGTGCGTGGGGACGGAGGGCCTCGCCACGTCGTGTGTTTAGGTTTACCTTGCAAGGATAAAACTCGATTCGAATCGTCTGCTTCTCGCAGCTAATGAGACTGCTTGATCCATGCTGCTACATTGAGTAACAAGTGGAAATGTGATGAGTTGACAAAAGAGGTTGATTGCTAAAAATGTTTGATACCATGTATGAGTAGACAGTACACTTTTAGCCTTAAGAGAGTCACACTTAAATTTGACAAAGTTAAAACTTGACTTAGAAACTCAGCTAGTGCTTTGGCAACCAAACCCCACAGCCAAACAGCCGCATGTCTAGAGGTAGAGGAGTAGACTCCTCACACCGGGTAAGTCTAGCTGAGTATTAGTATACTCAGCCTTGCTTGTGGCATAATTTTTTTTACAGGTTCTCTGGTGGACATGGTTGCTGGAGTGACTTGGCCGTCCATCTGGCCACTGGGTTGGACTATCGAGTGGGACCCCGCATCGGCTGAGGAGGAGCATGAGGAGTGATGGGACAGGCTTCACCATCTCTCTGTTTATTTTCCGTTAGTTTTATTCTGCTGCACTTCGAACAATGATGGTCACTTTTGCAAAACTCCGATGGTGATGATGTAATAATTTAACACTCTTACCTGCATGGTTTTATGCTTTATTGTATTTGCTCTGTGACTCACCATCGAGTAAGATTGTGGTACTTGATCCTGTCAGTGGCCGAGTCGGACTAGATCCGAGGGATTGACGGGTTATTCCCATTTAAGTGTGGTCTAGCCTCTGAGGCAGGGCTTAGGCACTTAAGTTGGAATAATTCGGGCAGTTCCGCCACATAATGTCACACCCGATTTTAAGGAACAAAGCCGGGTGCATCTCATACATGCGCCAAGAAGACAACATATATAATAACAGAGTGTATAGAGATAAATGTCACAAAACATTAGAGTATTTATTACATAGCGGAAGTCTTAATACAAAATAAAAGATAAATATAAAATGAACTAAGGATCGTCGTTGGCGCCAATGTCAACTGAGAAACGTGTAATACCCAAATTTGTAAACCATGGTAATGGAGATAATTCTCCTATTGCTTTGTTTCAATTTAACTAAGCATGAGAACAACCACATTTAAAGGGATTAAATGACTAATGTCAACTTGTGCATCATATTGGAGTTTTGTTTGTCGTGCATATAATAATAATAGCAACACTATTAATCAAAATATACTAATAAGAAAATTGAATTGGAACCCAAAAGGAGATTATGGTTTGAAAATGGAAAAAAAGAAAAAAGGGGAAAGGGTATAAAATATAAAAAAATATAAATATATCTCCAAAATTGACACTTTTAATTGTACAATATAATTAGTGAACAATCTGCAAATCAAGTTTGAAATTCGAATATTAGAATTTGAACAAATAGAAAAGGATCTGAAAAAGAATAAATAAAAAAAAGATTTCTGTGCTGGCTTGGGCCGAGTCCTCTCTTCCAGCACATTTCCCACTACCTTCACTCCCTCCGCACGGCCCATCCAGTCAGCCCATTCGCTTGCCGCGTCCTAGCGCTGCACCATGACAGGCGGGCCCCGCTTGTCACCCAACGTCCCTCTCACCTCACGCGCCGCTTAGTCACCGACGCTAGGACCCCACATTGTCAGCTTCAACGTCCTCAACAGAACTGCGGCAAATCCACCGCCGCTCAAACCGTGCGATTCCGGCCGCATCCCTATCCTTCTGGTCCAGCCTACTGGTATAAGTTGGAGCCGCGATCACCCCCTTCCCTTTAATCAGAAGTCGCAAGCTACGCTATGAGTCTGAATCGTGGTGGTTCATCACCGGTGTCGCTCCGTTCGGTATGGAACAGGGAGGAGCCGCCGCCAGCTTGGAGCTCACGGGATCAACAAATTGACCGTAGTGAAGCATCGGGGCGATCTTGGGATACTACCGAAGCTAGCCTTGGCCTTTTAGGACGAAGCCAACCACCGAGCCATCACGAATTCGACGCCGGAGCCATCTCACCGCTGTGAATCCACCCTAGGCCGTGGTTACAGAATTCAGTGCTACAATTGATGGTTAGTTCTTCTCCCATAGATTCACGTTCCTGTGTTGTACGTGTAGCATCGATATGATGGGAGGATTGGGCCCCACGGGTAGGATCCGCAGGATCCGGTAATGGCACCGCCGTGCTGCCCGGGGTTGCTGTGTCGCGCGGCCGGGGGCGAAAGAGTAGGAGAAGGGAGAAATAGTGGGGCCGTTGATCTTATTTTGTGCGGTCCAGATCAATTTAAGCGTACCGCTTTAGGCGTTTGGATCGTGGCCGTTGACTACAAATGTGCGGACGGGATTGGACCGAGGGAATACCGATTAGATCCTTTGATCCTCGCCGTTGGTTCATGATCCGTGGGTTGGGACCTACGTGTGTCGTGGACGAATTTCGGACCACTGATATGACATCCTACGATCATGATCGTCTACCGCTTCATTTTAATGGTAATCTAATCAGGGCCGTAGGTATAAGATCGGACGGCTCAAAACATACGATACCCCTTCAGCCATGGATAATTGCAAAAGAGCCCCTCGCTAACTTCGAAATGAACCCGCCGTCCAATGCGTGGGAAACCTGTGTCTGGGTTATTTTGCGAATTAAGCCCTGGCCTTTTGTTTATTCATGCGCTCGGTCCAGAACACTTTGGATATTCAGAAATTAATAAAGAAATAGGTTTTTAGTATAAAAATAAATCTAGAAACTTTTATAATTCATATTTAATTCATTTTAACTACTTTTTGGCCCATTCCAGTTGCATTAAATTCATATTAATATTGTTTACCACCTAGTAACTTTATTTTAATATGAAACCTAAACCAAACTTATGTACTTAGTTTCTTTTGTACCCCCACTTCTAAATCTTTGGAAAATTCATAACTCAATAACCGTAACTCCGTTTTGATCCATTCTAGTTGCATTAGTCTCACAATAATGTTTATTATCATTCGGTAACTTTGTTTTGTCATGAAATATAGGTTAAAAAGTTGCACTTAGTCTATTCTATATTTAACCACGTGGATCTTCGGAAAACCATAACTTCATAACCGTAACCCCGAATTTAGTGATTATCGTTCCCACGATCTCGTAGCATCTTGTAGAATACTACTATTCAGTTGTGCTTATGTTTGGTGTAATGTTAATTTTGCCTATACCATATTTGTTTGTATTGCTACGACTAGCAGTGAGGTCACGAGTCAGCTGAAGAGCAAGTTGGTACCTGGAACCTCAAGTCCCAGGCAAGTTGTGCCCTTGATCACTTCTTTTTACCCACTCATGTTCTAATTAATCATAATGATCTGCATAGGTTAATTTTGATGGGATCCAATAGGATACCCTAGTTTGTCTATCTTTATACCTTGTTTACCAATGAACTTTCTGGGTAGTACTTGCTAGTGCTATATGTGGTTTTGGGTATGGAGATACATTATTCATGATTACACTTTTGTTATTAGTTGTTATTTACTGTTCATGATAAGATCATTATGTTAATTGGAACATGGAGAACCACCCGGGAAAACAGTGCTACCACAAGGGTTTAATGGGACGCCCTTGGCTGATTAATTAGGAAAGCTAGTGGATGACTACCTTACCTGAAAGGGGCAAGGGCAGTAGGGGAGTGGTCAGTGTAGGGAGGCCCTTGGGATGATTTTGCTGCGATGGCGGTCATGCGAGGGATTCCTGCATTGGAGCTTCCTATAAACTGTAGCGGGTTTTCTAAAGCTAGTGGAACTTTGTAAAGGCCTCGTAGTGTTACCCTGCCTCGCCTCCTCGGTAGAGGTGTATGGGATTGGCCGTCTCTTGGCAGATGGGTAACACGACTTGTGGGTAAAGATGCGCAACCTTTGCAGAGTGTAAAACTGGTATACTAGCCGTGCTCACGGTCATGAGCAGCTCGGACACTCACATGATTAATCTATGGAACTTAAATTCAATTTGTCATATGCATTGCATCGCAGGTGATGTTGTTACTTTTGTTCTACTACTTAATTGGGTTTGGTATTTGCTTACACTTAGTAATTGCTAATAAAATTTTGACTAACTTTAAAAGCAATGCTCAGCTTCAACCATCCTCTTTGGTAAGCCTTACACTTCACGTGAGCTCCCACCTTTGGCGAGTTCATGCACATTATTCCCCACAACTTGTTGAGCTATGAAAGTATGTGAGCTCACTCTTGCTGTCTCACACCCCCCTCAGGTCAAGAACAGGTACCGGAGGATGAGGCGCATGGATGATGCTGCGATGTGTTCGTGAGAGGTCTAGGTCGTCGTCTCCCAGTCAAATTTGGGTTGCTGGACTGTTGTCTCCTTATAATGTAATTATTTATTTTGTATAGAACTCCTATTATATAGTAAAGATGTGACATTCGATCCTGTGCCATGATTCATCATATGTGTGAGACTTGGTCCCAGCACACCTGGTGATTGTTCGCGCCCGGGTCTTGGTGCCCCGAAATCCGGGTGTGACAGAAGTGGTATCAGAGGAATGTTGACTGTAGGATGAAACTTAGATAGAACTGGACAACCCATATTTACTTACCTCTGCTACTCTGATTCTTTCTAAACTTTTCTTAATCTTTTCTCATCTATTTCCACTTTACTCTAATTTTTCTTACCTTTTCATTCTAAAGACAAATGTGGATTTCACACTTTGAAATCCTGTGCCTAAAGTGACCTTTATGAATAGGAGACCTACTCTTAGGAACAAAAACAAAACTATTTTATAAGTATCTATATGCTTGAATGTTTGTTCTTGTGATACATGTCTGATTTGGATCTTTGATTGAGTGTGATGAGTTGTGGAGTAATATCCACAATTACATCTGCATATACATATAGGCATAAATATAAATAAGTAAAATTCATAAGATAACTAAATAACCTAGATTATCCTTCATTAAAGTGTATCCATTTTAAATAGATCCATCTTGGCTTAAAAGATTCTCTCTTATCTCAATAGATTCATCTCACCTTGACAGATTCGTCTTATCCTAACAACTTTGCTTATCTCATCCTAAAATAACAACCAAGACCTAATCCAAATTAACGAGAACTTATCTAGTCATAACAATCTAACCTAGATCTGATCTAATGTGATGGATTAATCTAACCTAACGAAGTCTAACCTTAAGTTGAGCTAACCTAAGGTCAATCACTTAACCAGTTGATAGCGGTAAAATAAATGAGACTCTACCCCTATAAAACATATTTTAACTTATTGCACTCTGCACTAAATTAAGAACGACAAACCAACTCGTCCATGAACAAACAACATAACCTACCTCACAGGCTACTTAGTCCATTTGTCCTAAAAGCAAAGTAAAACTTTCTTCAAACCTACCTACCTCGTGTACCCCGGCTATCCTAACTATATATCCTTAGCTATATGTCCTTAACTCAGATGACCACTCCAAGAATAAAGACCAAAGAAGACCAACCTTATCAAAGGAGGATAAGCATCAACTCAAGATCAAGTTGGATCGCCAGAGGAACCAGGATCCACAGTTCTGGATGAAGTCTTTCCTTATTATACTCTTCCTTGCCACAACCTATACTTGCCATAACCATACCTCATCTGACATAATAAATGGCTAGACATATATATCAATATAAAAAAACTTTAAACAAAACTTTGATTCCCAAAACCAAATGAGAAACTAAAATTCTAGACCAAACTTATCGTATCCCTTTTCTTACAAATCTCGAGGACGAGATTTCTGTTAAGGGGGTAGGATTTGTAATACCCAAATTTGTAAACCATGGTAATGGAGATAATTCTCCTATTGCTTTGTTTCAATTTAACTAAGCACGAGAACAACCACATTTAAAGGGATTAAATGACTAATGTCAACTTGTGCATCATATTGGAGTTTTGTTTGTCGTACATATAATAATAATAGCAACACTATTAATCAAAATATACTAATAAGAAAATTGAATTGGAACCCAAAAGGAGATTATGGTTTGAAAATGGAAAAAAAGAAAAAAAGGGGAAAGGGTATAAAATATAAAAAAATATAAATATATCTCCAAAATTGGCACTTTTAATTGTACAATATAATTAGTGAACAATCTGCAAATCAAGTTTGAAATTCGAATATTAGAATTTGAACAAATAGAAAAGGATCTGAAAAAGAATAAATAAAAAAAGATTTCTGTGCTGGCTTGGGCCGAGTCCTCTCTTCCAGCCCATTTCCCACTACCTTCACTCCCTCCGCACGGCCCATCCAGTCAGCCCATTCGCTTGCCGCGTCCTGGCGCTGCACCATGACATGCGGGCCCCGCTTGTCACCAAACGTCCCTCTCACCTCACGCGCCGCTTAGTCACCGACGCTAGGACCCCACATTGTCAGCTTCAACGTCCTCAACAGAACTGCGACAAATCCACCGTCGCTCAAACCGCGCGATTTCGGCCGCATCCCTATCCTTCTGGTCCAGCCTACAGGTATAAGTTGGAGCCGCGATCACCCCCTTCCCTTCAATTAGTCATCGCAAGCTGCGCTACGAGTCTGAATCGTGGTGGTTCATCACCGGTGTCGCTCCGTTCGGTATGGAGCAGGGAGGAGCCGCCGCCAGCTTGGAGCTCACGGGATCAACAAATTGACCGTAGTGAAGCATCGGGGCGATCTTGGGATACTACCGAAGCTAGCCTTGGCCTTTTAGGACGAAGCCAACCACCGAGCCATCACGAATTTGACGCCGGAGCCATCTCACCGCTGTGAATCCACCCTAGGCCGTGGTTACAGAATTCAGTGCTACAATTGACGGTTAGTTCTTCTCCCATAGATTCACGTTCCTGTGTTGTACGTGTAGCATCGATATGATGGGAGGATTGGGCCCCATGGGTAGGATCCGCAGGCTCCGGTAATGGCACCGCCGTGCTGCCCGGGGTTGCTGTGTCGCGCGGCCGGGGGCGAAAGAGTAGGAGAAGGGAGAAATAGTGGGGCCGTTGATCTTATTTTGTGCGGTCCAGATCAATTTAAGCGTACCGCTTTAGGCATTTGGATCGTGGCCGTTGACTACAAATGTGCGGACGGGATTGGACCGAGGGAATAACGATTAGATCCTTTGATCCTCGCCGTTGGTTCATGATCCGTGGGTTGGGACCTGCGTGTGTCATGGACGAATTTCGGACCACTGATATGACATCCTACGATCACGATCGTCTACCGCTTCATTTTAATGGTAATCTAATCAGGGCCGTAGGTATAAGATCGGAAGGCTCAAAACATACGATACCCCTTCAGCCATGGATAATTGCAAAAGAGCCCCTCGCTAACTTTGAAATGAACCCGCCGTCCAATGCGTGGGAAACCTGTGTCTGGGTTATTTTGCGAATTAATCCCTGGCCTTTTGTTTATTCATGCGCTCGGTCCAGAACACTTTGGATATTCAGAAATTAATAAAGAAATAGGTTTTTAGTATAAAAATAAATCTAGAAACTTTTATAATTCATATTTAATTCATTTTAGCTCCTTTTTGGCCCATTCCAGTTGCATTAAATTCATATTAATATTGTTTACCACCTAGTAACTTTATTTTGATATGAAACCTAAACCAAACTTATGTACTTAGTTTCTTTTGTACCCCCACTCCTAAATCTTTGGAAAATTCATAACTCAATAACCGTAACTCCGTTTTGATCCATTCTAGTTGCATTAGTCTCACAATAATGTTTATTATCATTCGGTAACTTTGTTTTGTCATGAAATATAGGTTATAAAGTTGCACTTAGTCTATTCTATATTTAACCACATGGATCTTCGGAAAACCATAACTTCATAACAGTAACCCCGAATTTAGTGATTATCGTTCCCACGATCTCGTAGCATCGTGTAGAATACTACTATTCAGTTGTGCTTATGTTTGGTGTAATGTTAATTTTGCCTATACCATGTTTGTTTGTATTGCTACAACTAGCAGTGAGGTCACGAGTCAGCTGAAGAGCAAGTTGGTACCTGGAACCTCAAGTCCCAGGCAAGTTGTGCCCTTGATCACTTCTTTTTACCCACTCATGTTCTAATTAATCATAATGATCTGCATAGGTTAATTTTGATGGGACCCAATAGGATACCCTAGTTTGTCTATCTTTATACCTTGTTTACCACTGAACTTTCTGGGTAGTACTTGCTAGTGCTATATGTGGTTTTGGGTATGGAGATACATTATTCATGATTACACTTTTGTTATCAGTTGTTATTTACTTTTCATGATAAGATCATTATGTTAATTGGAACATGGAGAACCACCCGGGAAAACAGTGCTACCACAAGGGTTTAATGGGACGCCCTTGGCTGATTAATTAGGAAAGCTAGTGGATGACTACCTTACCCGAAAGGGGCAAGGGCAGTAGAGGAGTGGTCAGTGTAGGGAGGCCCTTGAGATGATTTTGCTGCGATGGCGGTTGTTGGGGAGTTGTTCTCAAATGCTAAGAGTTAAGAATAAGGCAACATAAAAAGTGTTAAATGTTAAATTCCTTCGTCCTTATAAACATTATGCCCCTTCGGATATAATGAATTCTGGACGAAGGTTACGAAGGAAAAGACCTTCGTAAAATCGATAAATGGTAAAAAAGAGCACATATATGAACACAAGTAATGATACAAATATTATCATCAACTTATTTTTATTACCAAATTTATAAAGACAAATTAAAAATGTACCTTCAAATTGATGAAAAGTAAAGGTACAGACGTGATGCAAAAAGCGTATGTCGAGTCAGTGTGAACAGTACGGGAGTACTGTTCATCTATTTATAGGCACGGGACGCAGCCCGTGTAAAATTACATTGATGCCCTTTACATATATCAATAACTCTATAGCAATTCTTCGAGGTTTAATTTGGCTTTTCATCTTTAAGTCGGTTCCTCTTTTCTGCCGTCATGCCGAAGCTTTTCTGCACATAGCTTCGTGATCGTCTTATTCTTCGTCGTGGTCGCTTTCCGTTCCAGCCAAGCTTCGTCTTAACCATGCTCTTGTATTCCCGCAACCTAACTCCGAAGATACCTGTTCACATGTTTCACTCGGAAAACATTGTCAAATCATGTTTTTGAGGACCTTCGGAAGCCGAAGGCCCCCAACAGTAGCCCCTCGCAATATTAATTTACAGTGATGATAAATTCATATTGCGACATGGACGAAGGCTTTAAGCCGAAGGTCCGAAAAAACACCTTCCCTTCTGCTAGAATAGCACCAGTCATTTACAAGTGGGAGCCTCCAGTTTTCAATGCACTAGCTGTATAAATAAGAGCTCAGCACCGGCCTATTTGGCACGCTCCCTCACCACCTGCTTTTACTCACCCAACTTTTTAGCCTGCGCGCAACAGCACTTGCTTGGTTTTAAATTTTTAAGCTTCGGTTTCGAGTGCGCTTTGTCAACATTTGCGAAGATGTCTGAAGATAAGAAAGTTGTTGGTGCTTCAAAGCTAAGCCTTTCTGAGGAGATGCACTTGGGCTTTCTTGAATCAATGTCAAAGACTAATACAGAGAAGATTACCAGGGAGATTTTGGAGGGTTTATCTGAAGATACTGGTGACAGTGAAAGTTACGATGTGGATAGTGGCGGTGAAGATTCCAAAGGTCGACCTGGCGACCAAGTCATGCAGTTTTTGGTAAATCGAGTATTAAAGAAAATCATCTTGTCAATTTGAGAGGCAGATACTTTCAGGACTTGTCTGTTGTGAGGGCTGACGAAGGAGAGAAGACTTGTCCGACTCCCGAGGAAAATGAGGTCGTGATATTCCGAAGCTTCTTAAAAGCTGGGTTACAATTTCCCTTGAGCAGTTTTGTCGTGGAAGTACTGAAGACATTTGAAATCTACCTTCACCAACTTACCCCCGAAGCAATCATAAGGATGAACATCTTTGTGTGGGCCGTGAGGAGCCAAGGTTTGGAACCTAACGCAAAAAGCTTCTGTAACATACACGAGCTATTGTATGAGACAAAACCTTGGGGCAAAGAGCAGTATCATAACAACTTTGGCTGCTACAGCTTCGGCGCTCGGTCTGGGTCAAGCTGCCCTGTGCCAACCTTTCGAAAGAGGTGGCCCGGCGACTGGATGATGGAATGGCTTTATGTGAAAAATGACTTGAAATCACGTGAAGATATCAAGGGTATCATTATGCGCCCTATCTGGCAACGCTTCGGCCTCCGGAAGCCGAAGGTGGAAATGAATGAAGCAGCCGAAGAATGCCAGAGAGCCTTCGGCGTTGTCTGCTCTTTTATTGGAACAAGGGATTTAGTCCAAGAACACATTGCTTTCAGAGTATGGCCACTTGCGGAAAAGTGGGAAATGCTGGGGAGAACCATTAAAGAGACTGACGAAGGTGGACTAGTTAGGCTAAAATACACATTTAAATACGGAGATAAGTTTGTTGAGCCAGATGATGACTGGTTAAAAAGTATTGAGGCCATAAGTGACGAATTGCTTGGGGTGTACTCGAAGGCCGAAGATACTGCATTATCAGCGGCCTTCGGAGGCCGAAAGAAGAAGAGACTTAACCGAGTATTTGATGCAATTGGGTTTGTCTACCCCGACTACCATTACCCAGCGCGGGGCCAAAAAAGAAAGAATACTTCTTCTGCAAAAGAAATTGCTTCAGCTGCTCCTAGCGAGCCAGCGTCGAAGAGAAAAAGGTAAAGGTTCTCACACACCGGCCACGTTATATTGAACCGGCCACAGTGCCTGAGTTTATTGGTGAGACCTCTTCGGCCACCGAAGCTAGAGAACCAACTCCAGTGCCAAAAATCGAAGAAATGGCTGAAGTACCAGTAACAGAAAAAACAGAAGAATCGAGGACTGAAGAAACAAAAACATTAGAAATTTTATGTCCTTCAACAAAAATTGAGGCAGCAAAAAGCCAAAAGGGTCCAGCAGCGACCCCGAAAAGAAAAAGGATGGTTAATGTGCTGGATGTATTGGAGACGATTAAGTCTTCAAGCACAACTCCGAAGAAAATTGTTGAGACTTCCGAAGCGCATACTGAAGCCTTTGTTGCCGAAGCTTCAAAGCAGCAATCTGAAACTGAAGCTGGGCCTTCAGAGCCCACTAGGTAAAATCCTTGAAAGCCGAAGAAGCAACAATGACAAAACCAATTTTGGTTGAAGAAACTGGCACTGCTGCCCCCGAAGCATCCTCCAAAGCCCTCGACTATATTGTACGACATGCTTCGGAAAAAAGATTATCTGAAGAAGAAATTTTTGAATCTAATCACTATGCCCGAGAACTGAAGTATCCAAAAGGGGCCTTAGTATTCAATGGTACAGACGAAGACGACTTCTTATATTGTCTCCCAGATAACAAAGAATTATCTGTCTGCCGGGAGATGGCTAGAAGCATGGGGTTCCCGAAGCTTGAAGCTGGCCTCTGCGCCATGACGAAGAACGATCTTGCGGATAGCCTTGCATACAATAGTCTGAAGGTACAAAAATTGTGAATTTTGAAGTTTATGAATTTTGAATTAGTCTTTTGTTCTTATGTTAATCCATTCATTCTTTTGAATAGGGCTTAATACTCAGCAATGCCTTAAGGGCACAAAAGAATGCTGAAGATGAGAGCCGCACTATTGCTCTCAATAACCTTCGAACAGAGGTTATCAAGCTAAGAAACAAAGCCTTGGAAAAGGACAAAATTCTACTTACATTGGTGGATAAGATAAAGGAAGACGAAGCTACTTCTAAAGCTCAGGCCGAAGCTCAGAAGCACGAAATTGAAGATCTTCGGAAATAATTAGCCCGAGCTAAAGAAGAACGCATACTTGAAGAAAAGAAGCGAGAACTTAGCGATCAATGGGCAAATCATTTAGAAGGAACCGTTGAAGAGCTTCGTTCATCCAAGAAAAGGTGCTATGACAAATCTATAGAATGCATTAAGAAAATGAAAGCTAGCTTCGCCAGCGTTGGCGCGTTCTCGAGCGAGGAAAACTTCACAAGGGGTAACCCCGAAGGCCCAATCGAATGGATTAATCACGAAGCTGAGGCCTTTGAGGAAATTTTGAATAGCCGTGGAGACATATGTGCTTTTTCGGGTGCCAGGGGGATTGCTACTATTTTGGAGAGGAAAGGCTGCGAGCATGTGAAAACTTTAGCACAATCCGAAACTGCCTTATCTTCCGAAGATATAAAAGACCCCTCGGCCGAAGCTAGCATGGTTGGTGGAAAATTTTTCACCGACATCTGGGATAATGGTGGCCGGGAAATGGCCCAAGAGATTATTCAAAAAAGCGAAAAAGGTATCCATGATGCTAGAAAAGTAGCAGAGGCTGCTGAGAAAAGCGCAGAGCCCGAAGGGCAAATAGGTATTAACTAGTGGTTTTTTGTCTCTTTGTTGTAATTTTTTGATTTCGAACTTGTTGACGGTTTGTAATAGTAATAAGTCCGTATCTACTCTTCCCTCAGAACCTGCTGAGTCATCTGCGGGCCCCCACACGAAGGGGGATGATGAAATTAGACAAATGGTCGAAGCCATCATGGATAAAGTTGTTGATCAACTGCTAAATGAAGCTGCAGAAGTAGTTCTAAGGGAAGATTAAATGCTGCTGTAAAAACATTTAGAATATAATATTTGTTGAGAAACATATGTAATATATTAACTATTTATTGTTCTATTCTTTACGATGCATGAAATATCATATACATACCGTTTTTGAGCCTTCGGCGAAAAACACCTTCCCTTCTTTTCATGCTTCGTAAATAATATCCATATCTTCATAAAAACATCCGATCTTCGTAAAATCAATAACCGATAAATCTTTTCATTTCGGAGTTTGACGAAGGTATGCTTCTTCAAAATTTACTTTTTCGTGCCTTGGCACTGTTTCTTCGAAACAATCTCCAAATATCAACATTGATCCCCTTCTTGCGTTATTGATGCAACATGATGTATGATGTTATGCTATGCAAATGATGTGATGATGTGATGTTATGCAAAATGATATTTGTCGAAGGTCGACATTTATTTTTCACTACAAGCCTCCCTTAGGAGCTTCTTCGCCTTTTACTTCAGCGGAATCAGCGTTTAATTTTCGCTGTAAGCCTCCCTTACGAGCTTCTTCGCCTTTTACTTTCAGTGGAATCAGCGTTTATTTTTCGCTGTAAGCCTCCCTTAGGAGCTTCTTCGCCTTTTACTTTCAGCGGAATCAGTGTTTATTTTTCGCTGTAAGCTCTGCATTCCCTTCGGAACGACTTTTGAGCAGAAAACTTACACTGCGCTCCCTTAGGAACGACTTTTTACTATTTCGAAGAAGTTGCATTGCGTTCCTTAGAACAAGTTTTTGATAATTCGAAGGTTCTCCATGCCACCATAAATTTTCGGCAACTCAAGCCTATGGAGAAGATATATTCTCATTATGATAATAAGCGAAACTGTTACAAGAAATTGAAAAAAAAACGATAAAAGACACTTAAACTTCCCATAATTGTTCCTTACTAAAAAGAAAGTAAAACTGAATGCGAAAATGCGAAAAGCTGCTATCGAGGTATGATATTTTGTCAGTAAATGTGCTTCGACTCTGGCACAGTGCTATTGACTGTGCGAGCTTCGGACTCCTCTCTGAAGTCCCGCTGGGGGTGAGAGTGCTGACTCCCTTCTGGCTGCGGACCTCGTTGAATTGGTGGTGGCGGTGGAAGCTCTTGCCAAGATGCTTGGGGTTGACTTGCCGAAGCAACAGAGGCTGCAGGGTGATTGCCTACATATTCTGGAATGTAAGGCGAATGGTATGAAGCAGTATGCATAACCTGCTTCGGCTGGCTCTGTTGCGCTGCAGCTTCTGCTAGCTCCTTTTGCTTCTGGATGGTAACATGGCACATCCTGGTGGTATGGCCCTTGCCTTCACCACAGAATAGGCAGTAAATTTTTCTTGGTTGATCTCCAAATCTTCCCCCGAAGCCCCTGGCGCCTCTGCCCCTTGGCGCTGGCGGCCGGAAAGAGCTTTGCTGTTGCCCCGAAGCTTGCGAGGAGCACTGTGGCCTTTGCTGCTGACTCCCTTTGTCATCGCTTTGAGTAGAATTGTGAATTGACCTGACGTGCCTTGGATGGAATCTTCCTCCGAAGCCCCTGGTCATTTCAGAGAACCTGAAAGCTTCCTCCCTTCTTTGGCGAAAATCATTGTCAGCTCGAATATACTCGTCCATCTTCTGGAGCAGCTTCTCCAAATTTTGAGGAGGCTTCCTGGCAAAGTACTGAGCTGAAGGTCCTGGCCGAAGCCCCTTGATCATGGCCTCAATGACAATTTCATTGGGCACTGTTGGTGCCTGTGCCCTCAGACGCAGGAACCTTCGGACGTATGCCTGAAGGTATTCTTCGTGATCCTGGGTGCACTGGAATAAAGCTTGAGCAGTTACTGGCTTCGTCTAAAACCCTTGGAAGCTGGTTATCAACATATCCTTCAGCTTTTGCCATGAGGTGATTGTCCCTGGCCTAAGAGAGGAGTACCAGGTTTGTGCAACACTCCTGACAGCCATGACGAAAGACTTTGCCATGACCGCCGTGTTGCCACCATACGAAGATATGGTTGCCTCATAGCTCATCAAGAATTGCTTCGGGTCTGAATGACCGTCGTACATGGGGAGCTGGGGTGGCTTGTAAGACTGTGGCCAAGGAGTAGCCTGCAGTTCTGTTGACAGGGGAGAAGTATCATCAAAAGTAAAATTTCCATGATGGAAATCTTCATACCAGTCGCCCTCGTTGTAGAAGCCCTCTTGATGAAGTTCTCTGCGCGGGGGCCTTTGGTTCTGGTCATCTTGAGCAAGATGTCGAAGCTCTTTAGAGGCTTCGTCTATCTGTCTTTGAAGATCAGCTAGACGAGCCATCTTCTCCTTCTTCCATTGGACCTGTTGATGGAGCATCTCCAAATTTTGGATTTCTTGATCCAAGTCGTCCTCCGGAGGCGTTGGACTGGTGGCCTTCCTCTTTTGGCTTCGGGCCCCCCTAAGAGAAACGACATCCTGATTGGGGTCCAGCGGCTGCAGAGTGGCAGCCCCTGTCGCTGAAGCTTTTTTCGGCGGCATGACGAAGGTGATGCTTGCCGAAGGTGTTCAAAACTCAAAAAATGGACGTGAGTTCACCGGAGGTGGGCGCTAATGTTGGGGACTTGTTCTCAAATGCTAAGAGTTAAGAACAAGGCAACATAAAAAGTGTTAAATGTTAAATTCCTTCGTCCTTATAAACATTATGCCCCTTCGGATATAATGAATTCTGGACGAAGGTTATGAAGGAAAAGACCTTCGTAAAATCGATAAATGGTAAAAAAGAGCACATATATGAACACAAGTAATGATACATGTTGGGGACTTGTTCTCAAATGCTAAGAGTTAAGAACAAGGCAACATAGAAGATGTTAAACATTAAGGTCCTTCGTCCTTCGAAACATTACGCCCCTTCGGGAAATAATGCTTTAGGACGAAGGTCACAAGAGACATACCTTCGTAAATATAATAAATAATGCCGAAGGATTCATATAAAGCGTGAAATATAAACATCAACATAAGATCATTTCTATTTTATTAACATGGAGAAATGGAAATGATTTCAAATTACAAATGTACCTTCGGTCCTGAGAGAAGGTAGAAGTACAAGCGTGACGCAAAAGCCAATGCCAAGTCAGCGTGAACAGTACGGGAGTACTGTTCATCTATTTATAGACGCGGGACGCAGCCCACGTAAAATTACATCCATGTCCATTACATTTGTTAACGGTTTATGGAAATCTGTCGAGGCCCCCGAAGTCTTTTCATCTTTAAGTCGGTTCCCCCTTATGCCATCGCGCCGAAGCTTCCCTGCGCACAGCTTCGGCTGCCCTCGACCTTCGTCTGGTTCAGGCTTCGTCCTGGTCGTGCTCCATATCCATAATTCTGAATCCGAAAATACCTGTTCATATAATCCACTTGGAAAACATTGTCAAATCATGTTTTTGAGGACCTTCGGAGGACGAAGGCCCCCAACAGTAGCCCCTCGCAATATTAATTTGTAAATAATAAATTCAGATTGCGATATGGACGAAGGCCTTGAGCCGAAGGTCCGAAAAAACACCTTCCCTTTGCTAGAATAGCAACATTCACTGACAAGCGGGGCCTTTCAATTTTCAACGCCCTAGGCGTATAAATAAGATCACATCGCGAACTCATTTGGTACGCACACTTGCCTTTTGCTTCGGCCCACTAAAATTTTTAGCTCTTGTTCATTAAGATTTGCTGGTCTTTTTGATTTCGAAGCTTCGGCCTCGGGAACAATTTTTTAGCGTTTCCGAAGATGTCTGAAGACAAGAAGATCCCTGCTGAGACGAAGCTGAAGATCCCTGCTGAGACGAAGCTGAGTCTCGAGGAGGAGAAGAATCTGGGGTTCCTGATAGCGATGGCAGAGACCAATACAGAGAAAATCACGAAGGAGATTCTCGAAGGTTTGTCCGAAGATACTGATGACAGCGACAGCTATGATGTGGAAAGTGGTGGGGAAGAGGCCGAAGATCGACCGTGGCGACCAAGCCACACAGTTTTTGGGAAAACGACCATCAAGCAGAGTCACATTGATAATATGAGGGGGCGATATTTCCGAGACATATCTATTGTGAGAGCTGATGCCGGGGAAAAAACTTCTCCCACCCCCGAAGAAGATGAAGTTGTGATTTTCCGAAGCTTCCTCAAGGCTGGGCTTCGATTCCCCCTGAGCAACTTTGTTGTTGAGGTACTAAAGACATTTCAAGTCTATCTGCATCAAATCACTCCCGAAGCCATCATAAGAATGGGAGTGTTTGTCTGGGCTGCGAGGAGCCAAGGTTTGGAACCGAACGCTAAAAGCTTCTGCAACATTCATGAGTTATTATACGAGACGAAGCCCTGGGGAAAGGAGCAATACCACAACAACTTTGGGTGCTACAGCTTCGGCGCCCGCTCCGGGTCAAGCTGCCCTGTGCCGACCTTTCGGAAGAGGTGGCCCGGAGCCTGGATGACTGAATGGTTTTATGTAAAGAATGATCTAACAGCTCAAGAGAATGTGAAGAGTATCATTATGCACCCAATCTGGCAACGCTTCGGTCTTCGAAGGCCGAAGGTCGAAATGGACGAAGCCGCCGAAGAATGCCAAAGAGCCTTCGGGGTAGTCTGCTCGTTTATTGGGACAAGGGACTTGGTCCAAGAACACATTGCCTTCAGGGTATGGCCACTTGCAGAAAAGTGGGAAATGCCGAAGGAAACCATCAAAGAGTCCGACGAAGGCGGACTAGTCAGATTAAAGTACACATTCAAATATGCAGATAAATTTGTTGAACCTGATGATGACTGGCTGAAAAGCATTGAAACATTAAGTGATGAATTACTTGGGGCATATTCGAAGGCTGAAAATACTGCACTATCAGCAGCCTTCGGAGGCCGAAAAAAGAAGAGACTCAACCGAGTGTTTGATGCAGTCGGGTTCTTCTACCCTGATTATCGTTATCCCATCCGAAGGCAAAAAAGGAAAAACATAACCTCTGAAAAAGAAGAAGCTGCAACTGCTCCTAGCGAGCCAGAACCGAAAGGAAAAAGGTTGAAGGTCCTCACACACCGACCACGCCATATTGAACCAGCTTCGGTGCCTGAGTTCACCGGAGAAACTTCTTCGGCCAACGAAGCTGAACAGCCAACCTTGCTGCCAGAAATTGCAGAGATGGCCGAAGCGCCATCCACAGAAAAAATGGAAGAAGCGAAAAATCCGACTAAGGAAAAAGCATCAGAAATTTTGAGTCCTGTAGCAAATGTCGAAGCAGCAAAAATCCAAAAGGGTCCAATGGTGACCCCAAAAAGGAAGAGAATGGTAAATGTACTAGATGTCTTGGAGACAATTAAGTCTTCAAGCACAACTCCAAAAAAGAGTGTTGAAATTGCTGAAGCTTCTTCTGAAGCTCCGACGCAACAAGCTGAAGCTGAAGCTGGGCCTTCAGAGCCCTTCAAGGAGCAAACTTTGGAAGCCGAAGCAATAAAAATACCAGAACCAATTTTAGTTGAAGAAACTGACACTGCCATCCCCGAAGCGCCTGCCAGCATGTGTGATTACATCATACGACATGCTTCGGGGAAAAAACTATCTGAAGAAGAAACTCATGAAGCTAACCATTATGCAAAGGAGCTAAAATATCCAAAGGGGGCAGTAATATTCAATGGGACAAATGAAGATGATTTCTTATACTGCCTGCCTGACAACAAAGAGCTATCTGTCTGCCGAGAGATGGCCAGGAGTATTGGTTTCCCGAAGCTTGAATCTGGATTAAGCGCCATGACGAAAGAAGATCTCGCAGACAGTCTTGCGTACAACAGCCTGAAGGTACGGGAATTAAACGCTTGAAAAAAAACCCCCTTATTATTTTTTTACGCAACTCATTCCTTTTTTCTTATATGAATTCTTTTTCGTATAGGGCCTGATCCTAAGCAACGCGCTAAGAGCGCAAAAGAGCGCCGAAGATGAAAGTTATGAAATTGCGTTTAATAATTTACGCTCCGAAGTTATCAAACTGAGAAACGAAGCTTTGGAAAAAGATAAAATTCTGCTTACACTGGTAGATAAAGTGAAAAAAGACGAAGCTGCTTCAAAGGCCCAAACCGAAGCTCAAAAACGCGAGATTAAAGATCTTCAGAAACAGCTGGCTAGAGCTAAAGAGGAGCGCGCGCTTGAGGAAACGAAACGAGAACTTAGTGATTTTATGGTCAGCAAATTGGAATCAAGAGTTAAGGAGCTTCGCACATCTCAGGGGAAATGCTATGTTAAATCTATAGAATGCGTGAATAAAATTAAAACCAGCTTTGCTAGCGTCGGCGCCTTTTCCAGCGAAGAGAATTTTTCTCGAGGCAATCCCGAAGATCCGCTGGAATGGATTAGCCACGAAGCAGAGGCCTTCGAAGAGATTCTGAACAGTCGTGGCGACATATGCGCTTTTTCGGGCGCCAGAGGAATTGCTTCTGTCTTAGAGAAGAAAGGTTGCGGGCATGTAAAATTTTTAGCTCAGTCCGAAGCTACCTTATCTTCCGAAGATATCAAGGACCCCTCGGCCGAAGCAAGCGTGGTTGGTGGCAAATTTTTTACTGATATCTGGAACGACGGCGGCCGAGGAATGGCGCAAGAGATCATCCAAAGAAGCGAAAAAGGCATTCATGATGCTAGAAAAGTAGCAGAAGCTGCCGAAAGGAGTACGGAGCCCGAAAGACAATTAGGTACCAATTAGTCGTTCTTGTTGCGTTGTAATTTTCATTTTAAACTTTGCTCGCGATTTGTAAAAGTAATGAAGAAGTGTTCTCTTCGCTCAGAAACTGTTGAACCAACTGCCGACCCCCACACAAAAGGGGATGAAGAAATTAAACAAATGGCCGAAACTATCATGGACAAGGTTGTTGACCAACTTCTGAATGAAGCCGCCGAAGCAGTATTGAGAGAAGATTAGATGCTATTTGGAAAAAACATTTAAAGTGTAATCTATGCAACACTTTGTACATTTGAATGTAATATACAAGTCTCTTTTCATTATTGAATTCTTTACGATGCATGAAACTTTAAATACATACCATTTTTGAGCCTTCGGCGAAAAAACACCTTCCCTTCTTTTCATGCTTCGTGAAGAAGACATTCTTCGTTAAAATTACTCTGATGAATGATATCCATGCTTCGTGAAAACATTCTCCGAAGCTATATTCCGAAGCTATACAACTTTGATATTGATCTGATAAAATTCGCCCACGTTTCGTAAAAATATTCTTCGAAACTGTATTCCGAAGCTATACAATTTCGATGTCACTTTCTCAAAGCATCCTTTCGAAGGTTGAGAGTATCCCCTTCTCTTGCCAAATGCAATATGATGTATGATGCTTATGCTATGCAAAATGATGTGATGATGTTATGTTATGCATGTGTCATTTGTTCCGAAGATACACATAAAATATATTCGTAAGCTCTGCATTCCCTTAGGAACGTCTTTGGAGCTTCTTCGTCTTTTACTTAGACGGTTTCAGCGTTGACTTTTCGCTGTAAGCCTCCCTTAGGAGCTTCTTCGCCTTTTACTTAGGCGGTATCAGCGTTGACTTTTCGCTGTAGGCTCTGCATTCCTTTAGGAACGACTTCTGAGCAGAAAACTTACACTGCGCTCCCTTTGGAACGGCTTTTTGTGACTTCATAAACTTACTCTGCGTTCCTTAGAACGACTTTCTGTTACTCCGAAGGATTTTTAATCCGAAGGTCCTCCTTGGTAACGGAAAAAGTTTTAGGCTTCAGCAACTTAGGCTTGTGGAGCAAATAGATTTTCCTCGTAGGAAACAACGAAATTATTACATGAAAACTATCAATGTTTTTTGCTTCACAGAAAATAAAACTGAATAGAAAAGACTGCTATCAAAGGTAGGATATGTCAATAAATGTGCTTCGACTCTGGCACAGTGCTGTTGACTGTGCGAGCTTCGGACTGTTCTCTGAAGTCCCTCTGATGTGGAGCGTATTGACTCCCTTCTGGCTGTTGACCTTGCTGCAATGGAGGTGGAGGCGGAAGCTGCTGCCAGGAAGCTTGAGGTTGACTTGCCGAAGCTACAGAAGCTGCAGGGTGGTTGTCTATGTATTGTGGGATATAAGGCGGATGATACGAAGCAGTATGCATGACCTGCTTCGGCTGAGCTTGTTGAGATGCAGCTTCGGCTATTTCCTTTTGCTTCTGGATTGTAACATGGCACGTCCTAGTGGTATGGCCCTTGCCTTCTCCACAGAACAAGCAAAACAGTCTCCTTGGCTGATCTCCGAATCTTCCGCCGAAGCCCCTGGCGCCTCTGCCTCTTGGAGCTGGTGGCCGGAAGGAGGTTTGTTGTTGCCCCGAAGCCTGTGAGGAGCACTGCGGCCTGTTTTGCTGACTCCCCTTATCATCATTCTGAGTGTTGTGGATGGAACGAACATGCCTCGGGTAGTATCTTCCTCCGAAGCCCCTGGTCATTTCAGAAAATCTGAAGGCCTCCTCCCTTCTTTGGCGAAAATCATTGTCAGCACGAATGTACTCATCCATCTTTTGGAGCAATTTCTCCAGGGTCTGAGGAGGCTTCCGAGCAAAGTATTGAGCTGCAGGTCCAGGACGAAACCCCTTGATCATGGCTTCGATAACGATTTCATTGGGCACCGTTGGTGCCTGCGCCCTCAATCGTAAGAACCTTCGGACATACGCCTGAAGGTATTCTTCGTGATCCTGAATACTACTGGAAGAGGGCTTGAGCTGTGACCGGCTTCGTTTGAAATCCTTGAAAGCTGGTCAGTAACATATCCTTCAGCTTCTGCCATGAAGTGATTGTTCCTGGCCGAAGAGAGGAATACCAAGTCTGAGCAACATTCCTGACGGCCATAACGAAAGACTTCGCCATGACTGCAGCATTGCCCCCGTACGAAGACACTGTTGCTTCGTAGCTCATCAAGAATTGCTTCGGGTCGGAGTGGCCGTCAAACATGGGAAGCTGGGGTGGCTTATAGGATGGAGGCCAAGGTGTAGCCTGCAGCTCAGCAGACAGAGGAGAAGCATCATCGAAAACAAAATTTCCCTGATGGAAATTATCATACCAGTCATCTTCGTTGACGAAGCCCTCCTGATGAAGGTCTTTCTGATGAGGCCTTCTGTTCTGCTCATCGTGAGTGAGATGGCGAACTTCCTCAGAGGCTTCGTCTATTTGCCTTTGCAACTCAGCTAGGCGGGCCATCTTCTCCTTCTTCCTCTGCACTTGTTGATGTAGCATCTCCATCTCTCTGATTTCTTGGTCTAGCTCTTCTTCCTCAAGCGTCGGGCTGACGGCTTTTCTCTTCTGGCTTCGGGCCTCCCGAAGAGAGACGGTCTCCTGGTTGTGGTCCAGCGGTTGTAGTGCTCCTGCCCCAGTCGCTGAAGCTTTCTTCGGCGCCATAGCGAAGGTCTATAGCTTCCGAAGGTGTTCACAAAAACTCGAAGTGGAAGTGAGTTCACCGGAGGTGGGCGCCAATGTTGGGGACTTGTTCTCAAATGCTAAGAGTTAAGAACAAGGCAACATAGAAGATGTTAAACATTAAGGTCCTTCGTCCTTCGAAACATTACGCCCCTTCGGGAAATAATGCTTTAGGACGAAGGTCACAAGAGACATACCTTCGTAAATATAATAAATAATGCCGAAGGATTCATATAAAGCGTGAAATATAAACATCAACATAAGATCATTTCTATTTTATTAACATGGAGAAATGGAAATGATTTCAAATTACAAATGTACCTTCGGTCCTGAGAGAAGGTAGAAGTACAAGCGTGACGCAAAAGCCAATGCCAAGTCAGCGTGAACAGTATGGGAGTACTGTTCATCTATTTATAGACGCGGGACGCAGCCCACGTAAAATTACATCCATGTCCATTACATTTGTTAACGGTTTATGGAAATCTGTCGAGGCCCCCGAAGTCTTTTCATCTTTAAGTCGGTTCCCCCTTATGCCATCGCGCCGAAGCTTCCCTGCGCACAGCTTCGGCTGCCCTCGACCTTCGTCTGGTTCAGGCTTCGTCCTGGTCGTGCTCCATATCCATAATTCTGAATCCGAAAATACCTGTTCATATAATCCACTTGGAAAACATTGTCAAATCATGTTTTTGAGGACCTTCGGAGGACGAAGGCCCCCAACAATACAAATATTATCATCAACTTATTTTTATTACCAAATTTATAAAGACAAATTAAAAATGTACCTTCAAATTGATGAAAAGTAAAGGTACAGACGTGATGCAAAAAGCGTATGTCGAGTCAGTGTGAACAGTACGAGAGTACTGTTCATCTATTTATAGGCGCGGGACGCAGCCCGTGTAAATTACATTGATGCCCTTTACATATATCAATAACTCTATAGCAATTCTTCAAGGTTTAATTTGGCTTTTCATCTTTAAGTCGGTTCCTCTTTTCTGCCGTCATGCCGAAGCTTTTCTGCACATAGCTTCGTGATCGTCTTATTCTTCGTCGTGGTCGCTTTCCGTTCCAGCCAAGCTTCGTCTTAACCACGCTCTTGTATTCCCGCAACCTGACTCCGAAGATACCTGTTCACATGTTTCATTCGGAAAACATTGTCAAATCATGTTTTTGAGGACCTTCGGAAGCCGAAGGCCCCCAACAGCGGTCATGCGAGGGATTCCTGCATTGGAGCTTCCTATAAACTGTAGCGGGTTTTCTGAAGCTAGTGGAACTTTGTAAAGGCCTCGTAGTGTTACCCTGCCTCACCTCCTCGATAGAGGTGTATGGGATTGGCCGTCTCTTGGCAGATGGGTAACACGACTTGTGGGTAAAGATGCGCAACCTCTGCAGAGTGTAAAACTGGTATACTAGCCATGCTCACGGTCATGAGCAGCTCGGACACTCACATGATTAATCTATGGAACTTAAATTCAATTTGTCTTATGCATTGCATCGCAGGTGATGTTGTTACTTTTGTTCTACTACTTAATTGGGTTTGGTATTTGCTTACACTTAGTAATTGCTAATAAAATTTTGACTAACTTTAAAAGCAATGCTCAGCTTCAACCATTCTCTTTGGTAAGCCTTACACTTCACGTGAGCTCCCACCTTTGGCGAGTTCATGCACATTATTCCCCACAACTTGTTGAGCTATGAACGTATGTGAGCTCACTCTTGCTGTCTCACACCCCCCCTCAGGTCAAGAACAGGTACCGGAGGATGAGGCACATGGATGATGCTGTGATGTGTTCGTGAGAGGTCTAGGTCGTCGTCTCCCAGTCAACTTTGGGTTGCTGGACTGTTGTCTCCTTATAATGTAATTATTTATTTTGTATAGAATTCCTATTATATAGTAAAGATGTGACATTCGATCCTGTGCCATGATTCATCATATGTGTGAGACTTGGTCCCAGCACACCTGGTGATTGTTCGCGCCCGGGTCTTGGTGCCCCGAAATCCGGGTGTGACAAAACGCCACCTAGATCAGATCAAACTCCTCGCCCTATGGCTCCTCCTGAACCACCTGTTCTTCTCCTGTGGGGGGGGGGTGAGAGACAGCAAGGGTGATCTCACACATGATCATAGCTCAACAAGTTGTGGGGAAACCAGTGGGCATGAACTCACCAAAGGTGGGAGTTCATGTGATGTGTAAGGCTAATCAACAACAGGGGTTAAAGCTGAGCGTTGCTTTTAATTAGTTGGTCAAAATTTTATTAGCAGTTACTAAGTGCAAGTAAATACCAAACCTTAAATAAAGTAATAGAACAAAATTAATAAATAATCCCATGCATATGCAAATGACAAAATTGAATTTAAGTTCCATAAATTAATCATCAGAGAGTCCTGAGCTGCTCATGACCGTGAGCTCGGCTAGTATACCAGTTTTACACTCTGCAGAGGTTGTACCCTTTACCCACAAGTCATGTTACCCATGTGCCAAGGGATCGCGACTCCCATACACCTCTACCTAGGAAGCGAGACAGGGCAACACTATGAGGCCTTTACAAAGTTCCACTAGCTTCCGAAAACCCGCTACAGTTTATGGGACGAGCACTTTCAAGAATCCCCCCCCGTCTCGCTGACCACCATCACAGCAAAATCAACCCGAGAACCTCCTTGCATGCAACTCCCCTACTGCCCTTGCCCCTTTCGGGTAAGGTAGTCTTCCACTAGCTTTCCTAATTAGTTAGCCAAGGGGTCCCATTCCTCCCTTGTGGTGGCACGTGTTTCTCAAGTTAAGCTCCATGTTCTAATTAACATTAATGATCTTGACATGAACATAAAATAGAATAACAAAATAACTGGAACATGGATATAATGAAAAGATTATCCCAAAACCATGTATAGCAATAGCAAAACTTCCCAAGTGATTCAGAGATAACAAGGTAAAATGGACTAACAATCTAGGGTGACCTATTGGGTCCAATCAAAATTAACCTATGCATGAATAAATGACATTAAAGAACATTATTGGGTAAAAAGTGATCAAGGGCACAACTTGCCTTCAATGAGCTCCTGCTCAACAACTTCTATCTGCTGGTCACTAGGATCCTCAGTCGTAGGCTATTCTACTCGCCACAACACAAACAAGCACAATATATAGAGAAAATTAACATCACACCAAACATGTAAACAAAATACATGATAATAATCTACACATTAAAATAAAATCCTAGGAACAGGAATCATAATTTTTGGAGTTATAGATTTTGAGATATGAATTTCCAAAGGTTTTATATGCTTAAAATAGGATTAAGTGAGAAATTATTTTTCTTACTGTTTTCATGACAAAACAGAGACTCTAAGTGATAGATAAAAAAATTACAAAATTTTAGAATGTAGAATGGACTATTTTGGAGCTCTTATGAATTTTCTATGAATTATTAAAGTTCTAGCACTTATTTTTGTATTAAAAAGCAATTTCTAATTAATTTTTTTCTGATTTCGAATGCTATGGACTGGGCCTCATTAACAGAGAAACCCAGGGGCTACGGGGTAAAACTCCTAAGACACAGGGAATCGCCTGCCTAGACCGCGGGTTGATAAATGATTTTCTAGGGTTTCTTTTGCAATTATAGCTCGGCGAAGGGGTACGGGTTAACGTGAGCCACCAGATCAAATACGAACGACCAAGATTGTATTGCAGAAGCAATGGGCTAGTTACGCAATCCAAGCAGTCAGATCTAGAACCTATGGCTAAATCTTATGAAGCCTTGATCTCATCCAGGTCGAACGATTATCGATCAACGCCGTAGAACACCCCGCTAGAACGTTGCGCCAGGACATACATCTCAGCCCTCCACCACCAATCCAATGGCCCAGAGCCCGCCTTCCTCCTTGCCTCCGTGGCGAATGACGGGGAACCGCGCCGCGGTGCCAGACTGTACTTCGGCGAGGATAACTCCGACCCCGGTGCGCCCAATCCTCAATCACTACCGCATACACGCACATGGGGATGTATTGAACTGACTAGGAGAATACTAACCGGCTCTGGTGGAGCGGAGAGCTTTGCCCGCGACAGCTAGCGGAACAGCGGTGGCGTTGCATTGACGTTGAGAAATTGAGGGCCGGTCCAGCCACCGCTGCACTTGATTCCACCGGAAACCCATCCTCCAAGGTCCCAGGGTACTCCCAGAACAAGACCGGCGTTCACCACGGCTTTAACAGCTAGGAAAGACGGTGGCGACACCTTCTTTCTCCACGGGCGCAGCAATGGCGGCGTCGGTTGGCGCTGGGGAATTAGACTCACGCGAGGAGGTATCTGAGGAGAGGAACGGGTCACGGGAGTGCTAATATACGACACGGTTGAAGTTCGAGGACGGCCTGCACAACAGCCAGCACCGGCGTTCTCGCGGCGGCCGTTGCGCGCCAGCGGGTGAAGAAAGGGGAAGATTCTGGTAGACCGGGCCCACACAACAGTGGCAGGTGGAATTCGCGCACGTAATCACAAACGCCGATAGGGATGGCCCACCAGCCAGTGGGACGGAAACCACGCGCACTGAGACTGGCCGGCCAGTGGGTCCGTCACCGCAGAGAAATGTCCACGGAGCGGCCCGAGCAGCAGACCCACGCGGCTGACAGGCGGGTCCCACACGTCGGCGCCGTGCTCCCGAGCTGGGCCGCGCGCAGGCAATTGTTTCATGGGCCGGAAGCGGGGTTAGTTGGCCCACGTGAACAATTCTGTTCTTCTTTTTATTTTTCTTTATTTTCTTCTCTCTTTATTCACAATTCAGATCTGAATTTGAATTTGGTTATGAAGTTCACCCTTGATTAAAAACATATTGATTCATATATTAGTAGAAGGCAATTATATTCCTATTCATATATTTTATTTTTATCTCATTTGCATAGTACTTTCCTCTCTTTTCTCAATTTCTAGAATTTCTTTTAGATGTTAAATTCCCAATTGGGTATTGATATATTTCTTTTCCCATTATTTTATGTCGTCATAGAATGCACAAAAAATAAAATCTCAGCATGATGCATGATTTATTTGAGTGTCCTTCTTGTTGATTATTTATTTGTGTAAGTGAGGTGTACACATGAAATGATAAGTAGAGATAAAACTTATATATAAAGGAAATAACTTTTCTCCTTTTATATTATTTCTTACAAGTTAAAAGTTGGGTATTACAAATCCTATCCCCTTAAAAATAATCTCGTCCTCGAGATTTAAGAAGATCTAGGGAAAAGATGGGGAAAATCTATGCGAAGCTCTTCTTCTCTTTCCCATGTTGCTTCATCTTCTCCATGGTGATTCTATTGCACTTTGCACATTTTTATCACCTTATTTCTTGTAACTCGAGTCAAAGTGTCAAGAATCTTGATCGAATACTCCGTGTAATTCAAATCACCCTGAACTCTGAGCTCTTCCATTGGTAACTGTTCCTTAGGGACACGGAGACACTTCTTAAGTTGAGATACGTGGAACACATTATGCACATCAGATAGACTAGCAGGTAACTCGAGTTGGTATGCCATCTCTCCAACTCGCCTAAAGATTAAGAATGGTCCTATATAGCGAGGGGACAATTTGCCCTTAACTTTGAATCTCCTCGTTCGACGAAGTGGACCTTGAGGTACACATAATCTCCTTCCTCAAATTCCAGTGGTCTCCTTCTATTATTAGCATAGCTCTTTTGCCTGGTTTGAGCTACCCTCAAATTCTCTCGAATCATACGGACTTGTTCTTCTGCCTCTTGAATCAGTTCAGGCCCAAAGAACTATCTTTCTCCAGTCTGATCCCAATATAGAGGAGTCCTGCACTTCCTCCCATATAAAGCTTCGAATGGTGACATCTTCAGACTGGCCTGATAGCTATTATTATATGAGAACTCAGCATATGGTAGACTTTAGTCCCAACTTCCTCCATGCTGAAAGGCACAAGCTCTCAACATATCTTCCAAAACTTGATTAGTCCTTTCAGTCTGTCCATCAGTCTGAGGGTGATAAGCTGTACTAAAATTCAGCTTTGTATTCATGTTGTCATGAAAGCTTCTCCAAAATCTTGAGGTAAACTGTGAACCTCGATCAGACACGATCTTCTTTGGTACTCCATGTAAACACACAATCCGAGCCATATATAAC
The DNA here is from genome assembly GCA_029449295.1 of Zea luxurians. Taxonomy (NCBI): domain Eukaryota; kingdom Viridiplantae; phylum Streptophyta; class Magnoliopsida; order Poales; family Poaceae; genus Zea; species Zea luxurians. Next base: position 40,674,055 of record JAOPSE010000022.1, on the reverse strand, counting down.
TCTGCTAGTTGAGAACCTTTATAAGTAGTCTTGACAGGAATAAAGTAGGCCACTTTAGTCAATCTATCCACAATCACCCATATAGCATCATATCCTTTCTGGGTGCGAGGCAATCCAGTAATGGAATCCATACCAATCTCTTCCCACTTCCACTCGGATATCTTTAGTGGGTGCAATAGTTTAGCTGGCCTCTGGTGTTCAGCTTTAACTCTTTGACACACATCGCACATAGCCACATGTGCAGCCACATCTCTCTTCAATCCATACCACCAATATTTCTGCTTCAAATCCTAATACATCTTGGTACTACCAGGATGAATAGAATAATCTGAGTCATGGGCCTCCTTCAATATAGTCTCATGAAGGCTTTCAATATCAGGAACACATATCCTGGCCTTGAACCATATGGTGCCTTGCTCATCTTCTGTGAATTCCAGACCTCGACCTTCAGCAATAAGATCCTTAATCTCTTGTATTTTAGCATCACCAATCTGTCCTTTGCGGATTTCTTGCTCCAAAGTAGGTTCCACATCAATAGTAACTCCTTTAGTGTGAGCAACTATCCCCAGGTTAAGTCTCCTGAAATCCTCAACAATCTCATCGGGTAGCTGGGCAACAACAGCTGAATGAACATGCTCCTTTCGACTCAAGGCATCTGCAACCAAATTTGCCGTGCCCGGGTGATAGTGAATCTCCAAATCATAATCCTTAATAAGCTCCAACCAACAGCGTTGCCTAAGGTTGAGATCCTTCTAAGTGAATATATACTTCAAACTCTTATGATTTGTGTATACTTGACACTTGGTTCCCATGATATAATGTCTCCAAATCTTAAGCGTATGCACAACGGCTGCCAGGTTCTAAGTCATGAGTGGGGTAGTTCAATTCATGTTTCCGTAACTAACGAGAAGCATATGCAATCACATGTCCCTCTTGCATGAGCACACATCCTAAGCCTTGGCTACATGCATCGCAATAAATATCAAATTCCTTCTGTAAATCTGGCATAACCAACACTGGTGGTGACATCAACCTCTTCTTTAATTGATCAAAACTATCTTGGAACTTCTTATCCCACTTGAACTCTCTTCCCTTCTCTAGAAGTGAGGTCATAGGCTTAGCAATCTTAGAAAATCCTTCAATAAATCTCTGATAATATCCTGCTAGTCCCAAGAAACTCCGAATCTCAGTAACTGTAGTGGGTACTCTCCACTCCATTATCTCCTTAACCTTAGCAGGATCCACTGATATTCCTCCATTAGAAATAATATGTCCAAGGAATGGCACCTCGCCAATCCAAAACTCGCACTTGCTAAACTTGGCGTAGAGTTGATTATCTTGTAGCTTCTGTAGCATCAATCTCAGATGTTCCTCATGATCACTATCACTCTTGGAATAGATAAGAATATCATCGATGAAATACCACGACGAATCTGTCCAAATACTCCATAAACACCTTATTCATCAAGTTCATAAAATAAGCTGGTGCATTGGTTAATCCAAACGACATAACAATGAACTCATATAATTCATATCGAGTCGAGAAAGCCGTCTTGGGAATATCTGATGGCCTAATCCTCATTTGATGGTATCCTGATCGAAGATCAATTTTCGAGAACACCCTTGCACCTCTCATCTGATCAAATAAATCCTCAATACGGGGTAATGGATACTTGTTCTTCACAGTAACATCATTAAGTGATCTATAATCCACACACATCCGCTGGGATCCATCCTTCTTCTGTACAAATAGAACCGGCGCTCCCCAAGGTGAGGAACTCGGACGAATGTACCTATCCTCTTGTAACTCAGTTAACTGCTTCTTAAGTTCCTTTAACTCCTCTACGGACATCCTGTATGGCCGTTTAGATATAGGGGTAGTCCTAGGTAGGAGATCAATCACAAACTCAACTTCCCTATCTGGTGGCATCCCTAGTAACTCCTCTGGAAAGACATCCGGAAAATCTCTAATTACACGGATGTTGTCACCAACAAACTCCTCAGGTATAAAGAACATTGCACGTTTGGATGAGGTGGTTACGACAATATTAACTTGAAATCTTTCTCCTTTATGGCTGGTGAGTTCTACGGTACCCCTACCACATGCTATAATGGCCTTTGCCTTTCTTAACCATGACATACCAAAGATCAGATCTATACTGCTTGCCTCTAATATTATAGCAGTAGCTCCAAATTCTCTACCCATAATTGTTAATGTCAATCTACCTGTCATTTTATTTGCCTCAACAGGCCCTTTAGGTGTAATTACTATCATTGGTTTTCTCATATTTAGTAGTGGTATCTCATTTGTGTTGGCATATCGAGCAGACATAAATGAATGTGTAGCACCCGAATCAAATAATATGGTTGCAGGAATTGCATTAACGTAAAACATACCAAGTATGATGTCAGCACCATCCAGAGTAGCATCAACGCTGACTTGATTAACCCTGGCAATAGAATATCCCTTGCCAGATCCTAGAGTTTGCTGCTTAGTCTGAACTAGGGTAGTAGCAATCCTCTATGGGCAAACATTTGCATAATGACCAGTCTTCCCACGCTTGAAACAAGTGGTGCCTGCACTCTGTCCTAAAAACTTCGTTGGGGTGCCAGTGGGGGTAGCCTGACGAGGCGGTGGAGTCCTCTAAGGTGATTGCTGAACTGGGCGTTGGCCTCCGCCAGTGCGAACTGGTGTACCCTGGGGTGAACTTTAGCGAGGACGAACACTGCTGCTTCCTTGTCCTTGAGATATAGCCTTTCTCTTCAAATCTCCTAGCTGAACACGCTTGTGTTCAATAGCTAGGGCTTTATCAAGCAGCCTCTGAAATGATGGGAATGTATGTGCCACCAGAACATACTATAGAGGTCCATTAAGTCCTTCAATAAAATTCTCTTGTTTCCTCTCATCCTCAGCAACTTCATCTAGAGCATATCTCGATAGCTGGATAAACTTGTCGCGGTACTCACTGACTGACATACTTCCTTGCTTTAGCGATAGAAATTCCTTCTTCTTAATCTTCATCAATCCAGCTGGTATATGATAATTCTAGAACTGTGTACTGAACTCTGCCCAAGTAATAGTATCAGCAGCATCGTGGGCAGTATATGAATCCCACCAATCAGCAGCAGGACCTGTCAGACGACCAGAAGCATATAAAACCTTCTCCTGGTCAGTGCATTGAGCAATGTTCAACATCTTCTCTATAGACTTCAGCCAATCATCTGCATCTAGTGGACCAGGAGAGCTTGCAAACGTCGGTGGCTTATGACTCATGAATTCTGAGTGCTTATCACGGGGTGGAACTGGTGGTGGAGGCAGTGGTACTTGTTGCTATTGCTGCTGTTGTTGTTGGTGCTACGCCCTTCTCTCCTGGCGTATCTCCTCTCGCTCTTGGCGCAGCTCTCGACGTATCTCTTCTCGTTACTGGCGCATCTCCTAGCGTTCTTGCTGCATCTAAGCACGCATATCTGCCATAGTGTCCGCCATTTGTTGCATCATCCTCATCTGAGCTGCAACCAGTGGGTCAACTCCACCTGGTGGAGGATTAGGAGGATTCATTTTTGCTGGCTGTGGCTGGGGTTGTCTAAATATCCTCCGAGTGTGTCGTCTGGGAGGTAGATCAGTTCCACCACCCCTCCTGGTATTGACCATTTGAGTTAGATACATATGGTAAGAGAATAGTAGACAAGGCAGGTAGTTACGAATCATGTTACTTTGGGGGATTTATTAGCTAAGCAGATTACTGTTTTACCTACTAAAGCTAACTTAATATCTTATGGTGGTACATGCTAAGATGTCCATCTATAATAATTTCAATCAATCAAAGAAGCAAATCAGGCATTTATCATCAGAACAATCAACCAACATTTTAAATAGAGAAAATAGTTTTAATTTTGTCTTAGGTTCCCTATCTCTTAAAAGATCATAAGTGTAGGATTCCAAGGTGTGAAATCCTCTGGTCTCGGAGTCGAGAATATAAGATTAATTAGAGTAGAAAAAGCAAATGGTGAGGCAAGATTAAGATAAGATAAGTAGAGAATGAATCAGAGTAAGGTAAGTAGGTAAGGGTTTTGTCCATTTCTATCTAGGTTTCGTCCTACAGTCAACATTTGCTCTGATACCACTTCTGTCACACCCGGTTTTAAGGAACAAAGCCGGGTGCATCTCATACATGCGAACATATATAATAACAGAGTGTATAGAGATAAATGTCACAAAACATCAAAGTATTTATCACATAGCGGAAGTCTTAATACAAAATAAAAGATAAATATAAAACGAACTAAGGATCGTCGTTGGCGCCGATGTCAGCTAAGAAACGCCACCTAGATCAGATCGAACTCCTCGCCCTGTGGCTCCTCCTGAACCACCTGTTCTTCTCCTATGGGGGGTGTGAGACAGCAAGGGTGAGCTCACACATGATCGTAGCTCAACAAGTTGTGGGGAAACCAGTGGGCATGAACTCACCAAAGGTGGGAGTTCATGTGATGTGTAAGGCTAATCAACAACAGGGGTTAAAGCTGAGTATTGCTTTTAATTAGTTGGTCAAAATTTTATTAGCAGTTACTAAGTGCAAGTAAATACCAAACCTTAAATAAAGTAATAGAACAAAATTAATAAATAATCCCTTGCATATGCAAAAGACAAAATTGAATTTAAGTTCCATAAATTAATCATCAGAGAGTCTTGAGCTGCTCATGACCGTGAGCTCGGCTAGTATACTAGTTTTACACTATGTAGAGGTTGTACCCTTTACCCACAAGTCATGTTACCCATCTGCTAAGAGATCGCGATTCCCATACACCTCTACCCAGGAAGCGAGACAGGGCAATACTATGAGGTCTTTACAAAGTTCCACTAGCTTCCGAAAACCCGCTACAGTTTATGGGAAGAGCACTTGCAAGAATCCCCCGTCTGACCACCATTGCAGCAAAATCAACCCAAGAACCTCCTTGCATGCAACTCCCCTACTGCCCTTGCCCCTTTCGGGTAAGGTAGTCTTCCACTAGCTTTCCTAATTAGTTAGCCAAGCGGTCGCATTCCTCCCTTGTAGTGGCACGTGTTTCTCAAGTTAAGCTCCCTGTTCCAATTAACATTAATGATCTTGACATGAACATAAAATAGAATAACAAAATAACTAGAACATGGATATAATGAAAAGATTATCCCAAAACCATGTATAGCAATAGCAAAACTACCCAAGTGATTCAGGGATAACAAGGTAAAATGGACTAACAATCTAGGGTGACCTATTGGGTCCCATCAAAATTAAAGTATGCATGAATAAATGACATTAAAGAACATTATTGGGTAAAAAGTGATCAAGGGCACAACTTGCCTTCAATGAGCTCCTGCTCAGCAACTTCTATCTGCTGGTCACTAGGATCCTCAGTCACAGGCTCTTCTACTCGCCACAACACAAACAAGCACAGTATATAGAGAAAATTAACATGAAACCAAACATGTAAACAAAATACATGATAATAATCTACACAATAAAATAAAATCCTAGGAACAGGAATCATAATTTTTGGAGTTATAGATTTTGAGATATGAATTTCCAAAGGTTTTATGCGCTTAAAATAGGATTAAGTGAGAAACTATTTTTCTTACTGTTTTCATGATAAAATAGAGACTCTAAGTGATAGATAATAAAATTACAAAATTTTAGAAAGTGGAATGGACTAATTTGGAGTTCTTATGAATTTTCTATGAATTATTAAAATTCTAGCACTTACTTTTTGTATTAAAAAGCAATTTCTAATTAATTCTTTTCTGATTTTCAATGCTCTGGACTGGGCCTCATTAACAGAGAAACCCAGGGGCTACAGGGTAAAACTCCTAAGACACAGGGAACAGCCTGCCTAGACCGTGGGTTGATAAATGGTTTTCTAGGGTTTCTTTTGCAATTATAGCTCGGTGAAGGGGTACGGGCTAACGTGAGCCACCAGATCAAATACGAACAACCAAGATTATATTGCGAAAGCAATGGACTAGTACACAATCCATGCAGTCAGATCTAGAACCTATGGCTAAGATCTTATGAAGCCTTGATCTCATCCAGGCCAAACGATTATCGATCAACACCGTAGAACACCCCGCTGGAACATTGCGCCAGGACATACATCTCAGCCCTCCGCCACCATCCAATGGCACAAAGCCCGCCTTCCTCCCTGCCTCCACAATGAATGACGGGGAACCGCGCCGCGGTGCCAGACTATACTCCGGCGAGGACAACTCCGACCCCGGTGTGCCCAATCCTCAATCACTACCGCATACACGCGGAGAGCTCTGCCTGCGACAGCTAGCGGAACAGCGGCGGCGTTGCGTCGATGTTGAGAAATTGAGGGTCGGTCCAGCCACCACCGCACTTGATTCCACCGGAAACCCGTCCGCCAAGGTCCCGGGGTACTCCTGGAACGAGACCGGCGTTCACCACGGCTTTAACAGCTAGGAACGACGGTGGTGGCACCTTCTTTCTCCACGGGCGCAGCAATGGCGGCGCCGGTTGGCGCTGGGGAATTAGACTCGCGCGAGGAGGTAGCTGAGGAGAGGAACGGGTCACGGGCGTGCTAATATACGGCACGGTTCAAGTCCAAGGGCGGCCTACACAACAGCCAGCACTGGCGTTCTCGTGGTGCCCGTTGCGCACCAGCAATCGAAGAAAGGGGAAGAATCTGGTAGACTGGGCCCGCATAGCAGTGGTAGGTGGAATTCACGCACATAATCACAAACGCCGATAGGGATGGCCCACCAGCCAGTGGGACGGAAACCACGCGCGCTGAGACTGGCCGGCCAGTGGGTCCGTCACCGCAGAGAAATGTCCACGGAGTGACCCGAGCAGCAGACCCACGCAGCTGACAGGCAGGTCCCACACGTCGGCGGCATGCTCCCGAGCTAGGCCACGCGTAGGCAATTATTTCATGGGCCGGAAGCGGGGTTAGTTGGCCCACGTGAACAATTCTGTTCTTCTTTTTATTTTCCTTTATTTTCTTCTCTCTTTATTCACAATTCAAATCTGAATTTGAATTTGGTTATGAAGTTCACCCTTGATTGAAAACGTATTGATTCATATATTAGTGGAAGGCAATTATATTCCTATTCATATATTTTATTTTTATCTCATTTGCATAGTACTTTCCTCTCTTTTCTCAATTTCTAGAATTTCTTTTAGATGTTAAATTCCCATTTGGGTATTGATATATTTCTTTTCCCATTATTTTATGTCGTCACAGAATGCACACAAAATAAAATCTTGGCATGATGCATGATTTATTTGAGTGTCGTTCTAGTTGATTATTTATTTGTGTAAGTGAGGTGTACACATGAAATGATAAGTAGAGATAACACTTATATATAAAGGAAATAACTTTTCTCCTTTTATATTATTTCTTACAAATTACAAGTTGGGTATTACAAATAAAGAACTTGCTCCCAAAAACACTAAATAAGAAACATTTGGCTTTTACTGGTGAGGAGTTCATATGATGTTTTCTTGAGAATTCGGTGAAGGTAGAGCCGATTGATGGAGTAGCAGGCGGTGTTAATCGCCTCCACCCAAAACTGATCTGATGTCTTGTATTCCTCAATCATGGTCCTCGCCATATCCATAAGAGTTCTATTCTTTCTCTCCACAACACCATTTTGTTGAGGTGTGTAGGAAGAGAACTCATGCTTGATGCCCTCCTGGTCAAGAAATCCTTCAATTTGAGAGTTCTTGAACTCTGTTCCATTGTTGCTTCTAATCTTTTTGATTCTCAATCTAAACTCATTTTGAGCCCATCTCAAGAATTTCTTTAAGGTTTCTTGGATTTGTGATTTTTCCTGTAAAAAGAGTACCCAAGTGAAGCGAGAATTGTCATCCACAATTATAAGACAATACTTACTCTCACCGATGCTTATGTAAGCAATCGAGCCGAATAGATCCATGTGGAGTAGTTCAAGTGGCCTCTCGGTCGTCATGATGTTCTTGTGTGGATGATGAACTCCAACCTGCTTCCCTGCTTGACATGCATTACAAATCCTGTCTTTCTCAAAATGAACATTGGCTAGTCCTATAATGTGTTCCCCCTTTAGAAGTTTGTGAAGATTCTTCATCCCAACATGAGCAAGTCGGCGATGCCAGAGTGTCACACCTGGATTTAAGGGGTAAAGTCGGGTGCGTCTCATATGTGCGCCAAAGAAGAACAACACATATAATAACCAAGTTTATAGAGATAAATGTCAAAAAGATTATTATTACATAGCGGAAGAGTCTTACAAAAATAAATGATAACAATAAATCGAACTAAATAATTATTCCTTAGCGCCATCAAGCTGACTGGGAGACGCCACCTAGATTAGCTCATACTCCTCATTGTAGGCCTCCTCCTAGACCACCTGTTCTTCTCCTATGGGGGGTTTATATATCACAAGGGTGAGCTCACAAAAGATCATAGCTCAACAAGTTATGGGGAATATTGTGCATGAACTCACCAAAGGTGGGAGTTCATGTGAAGTGTAAGGCTGATCAACAAATAATGGTTAAAGCTAAGCATTGCTTTTAATAAGTTGGTCAAATTTTATTAGCAGTTACTAAGAATAAGTTAATACCATCCCAAATAATGAGAGATCACAATACTAATTAACCACAATGCGATGCAAATGACCAATTAAATTTAATTCCATAAATTACTCATGTGAGGGTCCGAGCCTCTCATGACCGTGAGCACAGCTAATATACCAGTTTTACACTCTGCAGAGGATGAGTATCTTTACCCACAAGTTGTGTCACCCATCTGCCAAGGGGTCATGAATCCCATACACCTCTACCAAGGAAGCGAGGCAGGGTAACACTATGAGGCCTTTACAAAGTTCCACTAGCTTCAGAAAACCCACTACAGTTTTTAGGGAGCGCAGCATAGGAATCCCCCGTCTGAAAAGCCATCGCAGCAAAATCAACCCGAGAACCTCCCTATACTGACCAGTCCCCTACTACCCTTGCCCCTTTTGGGTAAGGTAGTCCTCCAATATCTTTCCTAATTAGTCAGCCAAGGGCGTCCCATACCACCCTTGTGGTAGCACTGTTTTCCCGGGTGGTCGCTCTATGTTCCAATTAACATAATGATCTTGTCATGAACAGTAAATAACAAATTGATAATAAAAGCACGATCATGAATAATGTGTATCTTATCACCCAAATCCACATAAAGCAATAGCAGGTACTACCCAAAGGTTCAGTGGTAAACAAGGTATAAAGATAGTCAAACTGGGGTGACTTATTGGGTCCCATCAAAATTAACCTATGCAGATCATAATGATTAATAGGAACATTATTGGGTAAATAGAAGTGATCAAGGGCACAACTTGTCTTCAACGAGCTCCTGCTCAGTATTTTCCACCTGCTGAGCCTCTAGGTCCTCAGTCACTTGCCCGTCTACTCGCAACAATACAAGCAAACATGGTACAAAAGAAATTAACATCACACCAAACATGAGAACATACTGCATAATAATATTCTACGCATCGTAACGAGATTGTAGGTTGAGAATCACTAAATTTGGAGTTATGGTTAAAGAGTTATGATTTTCCGAAGTTTCTATGTGTTTGATATAGAATAAACCAAGTAAATAATTTTAATCTATGTTCCATGCTAAAACAGAGTTACCAAGTGATAAACAATATTAATACAAAATTAATGCAACTAGAATGGATCAAAAAGGAATTAAAATGGATTTTCTATGAATTAAACAAGTTCTAGAATTATTTTAATACTAAAAATCATTTTCTATCATTCTTTTATTCCATTTACTAGCTTTCTGTACTGCACGCATAATTACCAGGGAATTCAGGGATGAAATCATAAATTTCAGGGCCTAACTGCTACACTTTTCTACTGCAGAGGACGGCGGGTTGATAAGCAAATTTTTCTAGGGTCTCTTCTACAAAACTGCCACGGCGAAATACACGCGTTCCGCGCGAAACCATTCGATCCTCACCTCAATGACCCAGATTACCTAGCGAACCGATACGAGCACATGAGCACAGGATTTCGATCCAAAGATCCCCATGCCTGATCCGCTCTCGCCCGCACACCAGTTGATCACTGGCCGAGATTAAATATGTCGAATCGTTACGCTGATTCTAATCGTGGTCGTCCAAAACCAATCGACGGCACACGAGGATCATCCCCACCACAGCCAAGCAGAGTGGCCGGGCGCATGTTCACCGGTGGTGACGCCCCTGCGTTCCTTGACCTAGAGTTTCGGCAGACTAACCCATAAGCCCCTAAGTGCAATACAACCTACATTTCCTTGCGAATACGATGGGGCCCTCTTACCGGTGTTCAACGTAGCACAGTCCCGACCACGACGAAGAACGTCTCCATAATGGTGAAGAGATCCGGTGAGCAATTCCTTCTGCCCTGCTATTTGATTCACCTCGCCGAGTCCAAGAACAACTTCACCACGCGCCCGTGCTGCACCACGGCACGACGACATGCACAGATCAGAGAGGGGGCAAGTTTTCCCCTGGGCGGCGGCGTCAACAGCGTGCCCCAACTCTCGCTTCGACGGTTTGGGTTGCCTGTTGCGGTGCGGATGGGCATGCTAGAGGGGATCCCTCCCATCATATTGGCACGAGCACGGGTTGTTAGGCCAACTGGAGCCTAGGTTCTCGACACGGCGGTTGTGGCTTGCCAGCCATGCGCGCGGAGCAGGGAAGGATGGCGTCCTGGACCTCGGGCCCCACTTGCCAGCGAACGCGGCATCCTGACCCCGTTTGTCAGTGAACGTGCGCGCCCAATAGACTGGCTGGGCCGACCTGGCGTGATGGCCCCGCGTGTCAGCGATTCAGTTGGAGGGGTTTGCGCCACGCGACTGATGAGCGGGCCCTGCCTGTCAGCGCGCCATAGCGGCTGGGCTGGTGGGCTAAGTCAGGCCGACGCCTGGAAAAGGTTAGGTGGGCCTAAAAGAGGGAATTGGGCCTAGTATGCTTTTCTCTCTTCTTTTTCTTTTTCTTTTTCTTTTTCTTTTTTGTTTCTGTTTCTTTTTATTTTTAGATTTCAAATTTGAATTCAAATTTTGGTTGTGAATTTCACACTTAGATTAAATGCACAATTCAAAATAAACACCAGCATGAATGGATATAATTATTTATTTATATCTTTTTCTTTATAGTATAATTTTCCCTTCCTTTTCTTTTATGTCATTTTCAACTTCTAGGCTTCAAATTAGGTTAGATCCTGATTTCAATATTATTTTCTCATTATTATTTTAATTAAGTGCACAATCGAAATCTCCAACATGATGCATAGATTAATTGCTTCATTAGTTACTTTGTTCCCTTTAAATATGCTTCTTAATATTTCTCATGATTAGAAGGCAATAAACATAAGAAGATTTATCCCTCTCTTTTATTATCCACAAGTTGGGTATTACAAATCCTATCCCCCTTAAAAAGAATCTTGACCTCAAGATTAAGAGGAACTAGGGAAGAGGTGGGGAAATTCTACTCATATCTCTTCTTCTCTCTCCCAAGTAGATTCATCTTCACTATGATGACTCCATTGCACTTTGCACATCTTAATCACTTTATTCATCATAACACAAGTCAAAGTATCAAGGATCTTGATGGGGTACTCCCTATAAGTCATATCATCTTGAACACTCAGTTCCTCCATAGGCAGTTGCTCATCGGGCACCCTAACACACTTCTTCAACTGGGATAGATGGAAGACATCATGTACATCTGCTAGATGGTCAGGTAATTCTAGTTGATAGGCAACCTCCCCCAGTCGCTTTAGGATCATGAAGGGTCCAACAAAGCGAGGGGACAACTTCCCTTCAACTTTAAACCTCCTCATACCATGGATCAGTGACACCTTCAGATACACGTGATCACCCTCCTTAAACTCTAACTACCTTCTTCGGGTATCTGCATAACTTTTCTGCCTTGACTACGCAGTTCTTAAGTTCTCCCTTATCAATCGGACTTGTTCTTCTGCCTCTTGTATAATTTATGCCCCAAAGAACTGCCTTTCACCAGTTCGATCCCAATATAGAGGAGTTCTGCACTTTCTACCATATAAAGCTTCAAACAGGGACATCTTCAAACTAGCCTAGTAACTATTATTGTAAGAGAACTCCGCATAGGGTAAACTCTTATCCCAATTGCCACCATGCTTAAGAGCACATGCTCTTAACATATCTTCTAGTACTTGGTTGGTTCTCTCGGTCTGCCCATCAGTTTGGGGATGGTAGGCCGAGCTGAAATTCAACTTTGTGTCCAAGCACTCATGCAACTTCTGCCAGAACCAAGAAGTGAACTGGGATCCCCGGTCTGACACGATCTTTTTAGGCACTCCATGTAGATAAACTATCCATGCCATGTACAACTCTGCTAGCCTGGTACACAAATATGTGGTCTTCATTGGGATAAAGTGGGCCACCTTAGTGAGTCTGTCCATAATTACCCAAATAGAATCATACCCAGTAGCTGTGCGGGGTAGACCCACGATGAAGTCCATACCAATTTCTTCCCACTTCCATTCAAGTATCTTAAGCAGGTGTAGCAAACTAGCAGGTCTCTAATGTTCAACTTTCACCCTTTGGCAAACATCACACAATGCTACATGTGAAGCAACATCTCCCTTTAGACCATACCACCAATATTTCTACTTCAGGTCTTGGTACATCTTGGTACTGCTAGGGTGAATGGAGTAGGCTGAGTCATGTGCTTCTTTCAATATGGTTTCATGAAGGCTATTAATCTCAGGGACACATATCCTATTCTTGAATCAGATTGTGCCTTGATCATCCTCTATGAAGTCTGAAGCTCTGCCCTCTGCCATAAGATCTTTGATCTCTTGAATCTTTACATCACCAACCTGGCCTTTACTTATTTCTTGTTCTAAGGTAGGTTCCACTTCTATGGTAATCCCTTCAGTATGAGCAACTATGGCTAGATTGAGCTTCTCAAAGTCTTCTGCTAACTCATCGGGTAACTAGGCGATAATAGTTGCATGAACATGCTCCTTCCGACTCAAGGCAACCGCAACTAGATTTGCCTTGCCTGGATGATAGTGGATTTCCAAGTCATAATCTTTGATGAGCTCCAACCAATGGTGTTGCCTAAGTTGAGATCTTTTTGAGTGAAGATATACTTTAAATTCTTATGATCAGTATAGACTTGGCACTTAGTCCCCATTATATAATGCCTCTAAATCTTGAGAGCATGCACTATGGCTGTAACACCCACTTTGTAATTGCTAGATAAAATACCAATAGAGAAAACAATTTCTCTCTTTATGTGAGTTTGATCTTTATGCATCATCATATGTGAACACCATGTCCAAAAAAAAACAATTAACAAAGAGAGATGCTACTAAATCATTGCATCATGCTGGATATTTTATTTGTGTGTGCATTTTTGTGACAATATTTTAATAAGGCAAAAAGAAATAGGTAAATACCCAAATGGGGATTTAAACCCTAAAATAATCCTAGAATTAAGAAAAGAGAGAAGGAAAAGATTATACAAAATAGAGGAAAATAAATATATGAATGAATACATTTTGTTCCTACTAATATTTTAATTTAGGTATTTAACTCAGTTATGAAGCTCACAAACAAGTTTGAATTCAAAATGGATATTTAAAAATGAAATGAAACAGAAAATAAAAAGAAAAAGGTTAAGAACACCTAACTGGGCCGCAGGAAACCAATTTGGCCCATCTAACAAATCTGCCTCCGCGCAGCCCACTCGTTCACGCCCACTCGTGCGGATTACTGACGAATGGGGCCCGCGCGTCATTCACCGGTTGGCATCCACGTCCACGTTGAATCGGTCTCTCGCGCTCGTGCCTTCACTGACCCGTGGGTCCGCTGTGTCAGTCGCCTCATCCGCTCCGCGCGTTCGCCCCAACGGAATCCGCCGCGACTCCATCGGAATCGCCCAGCTCGCGCCCACCTCCCGGAGATCTCGGCCGCCACTCGGGCCTTATTTAGCACCCCCGTGACCCGTTCCTCCGTTCCCCTCTTTAGCCTCAATCGCTCGTCGCCACCAGATCGCTGCCGCGTGCCGCGTGAAGAAATTCGGGCCGCCGTCGTTGACCCGCGCCGCCGTCGCCCCTCTGCTCCGATTGCCTCGTCCTGGGCGTTCGGGAGGTTGCACGGAACACGCGCGGGGCAGTTACCGGGGGGACGCGACATCGACCGGCCGGGAATTCCTCACCGTCGACCGAGTGCCGCCGTGGAGCCGTGACCTTCCGTGGACAGAGCAGTCGCCGCATCGGACCGAGGTAATAAGCCCACAAACGGTTTCGCCTTGACCTCCTGTACGCGTAGCGCTGTTTAATTTTGGGCACGGGGTAGCGGATGACCGGATTGTGCGCTCGCCGGTGGTGCTCCGCCATGGATGGTTGGTGCGCCGCCGTGCTCCGGTCTGTTTGGGACGGTGAACTCGCACCGTCGGATCTTGGACGGGCGATCCCGATTAGATTAGGCATACCTCTTCGCGCGATCGATGAGAACCGTAGATCCGCGATCCGATGATTACGACGCAATCCCGGGTATTTTGAATCCGCGCCGTAAGATTAGGATCCAACGGTTGCTGTCGCACACCGGTTCATAACTCGCGCCAATCTAATCTGGCGCGTAGGATCTGGATCGTGCGGCCAGGATTAGATGATACCCCTTCGCCCTGGTCATATTGCTAAAGAGTCCCTCTGCTTCCAGGAAACCAACCCGCAGTCCATGTGTTACTATTCTCTGTGTCTAGGCTACCTTTCGCAGAGACCCCTGCACTTTTCAGTAAATGAGGCCCAGTCCAGAGATCGTTTAAATTGAATAAATGAAATAGAAAATAGATTTTTAATAGGAAAATAATTGCTAGAACTTTATAAACTCATAGAAAATTCATACTAACTCCAAATTAATCCATTCCAGTTGCTAAAATTTTGTAATATTGTTCTCTTTCACCTAAAGTCTCTGTTATGTCATGAAAACAGTAAGAAATTTATTTATCACTTAATCCTATTTAAAGCACATAAAACCTTTGAAAATGCATAACTTAAAATCTATAACTCAGAAAATTATGATTCCAGTTCCTAGGTTTTTATTTTAATATGTAGAATATCTCTGTGTATTTTGGTTTATATGTTTGGTGTAATGTTAATTTCTCTATATGCACTGTGCTTGTTTGTATTGTGGCGAGTAGAAGAGCCCGTTGCTGAGGATCCTGGTGAGCAGCAGGTTGAAGTAGCTGAGCAGGAGCTCATTGAAGGCAAGTTGTGCCCTTGACCACTTTTTACCCAATAATGTTCTTTAAATATCACTTATCCATGCATAGGTTAATTTTGATGGGACCCAATAGGTCACCCTAGATTGTTTATCTCATTACCTTGTTTACCCCTGAATCACTTGGGTAGTTTGCTATTGCTTTACATGGTTTTGGGATAATCATTTATTATATCTATGTTCCAATTATTCTTGTTATTCTATTTATGTTCATGTCAAGTTCATTAATGTTAATTGGAACATAGAGCTTAACTTGATAACCACGTGCCACCACAAGGGAGGAATGGGACCCCTTGGCTGACTAATTAGGAAAGCTAGTGGAAGACTACCTTACCCGAAAGGGGCAAGGGCAGTAGGGGAGTGGTCAGTGTAGGGAGGTCCCTGGTCGATTTTGCTGCGATGGCAGTCAGCCAGGAACCCTGCATTGGAACTTCCTATAAACTGTAGCGGGTTTTCGGAAGCTAGTGGAACTTTGTAAAGGCCTCGTAGTGTTGCCCTGCCGCGCTTCCTAGGTAGAGGTGTATGGGATTCGCGACCCCTTGGCAGATGGGTAACATGACTTGTGGGTAAAGGGTACAACCTCTGCAGAGTGTAAAACTAGTATACTAGCCGAGCTCACGGTCATGAGCAGCTCAGGACTCTCTGATGTTTAAATTATGGAACTTAAATTCAATTTGTCATTCGCATTGCATGGGTTTTGTTATTAATTTTGTTCTATTACTTTACTTATGGTTTGGTATTTACTTACACTTAGTAACTGCTAATAAAATTTTGACCAACTACTTAAAAGCAATGCTCAGCTTTAACCCCTGTCATTGATTAAGCCTTACACATCACATGAACTCACACCTTTGTGAGTTTGTGTCCACTGGTTCCCCACAACTTGTTGAGCTATGATCATGTGTGAGCTCACCCTTGCTGTCTCACACCCCCCCACAGGAGAAGATCAGGTGGTTCAAGAGGAGACGCTTAACACTGAGGAGTTCGATCTGATCTAGGTGGCGTTTCCCAGTCGACATTGGCGCCGACGATCCTTAGTTCGTTTTATCTTTATTATTTTATTTTGTAATAAGTCTTCCGCTATGTAATAAATACTCTGATGTTATTGACATTTATCTCTATACACTCTGTTATTATATATGTTGTCTTCTTGGCGCATGTATGAGATGCACCTGGCTTTGTTCCTTAAAGCCGGGTGTTACAGAAGTGGTATCAGAGGAATGTTTACTGTAGGACGAAACCTAGATAGAAATGGACAAAACCATTACCTACTTACCTCACTCTAATTCTTCCTATACTTATCTTGATCCTGTCTCACCTTCTACTGTTCTACTCTGATCATTCTTACCTTTTCTAATCTAAGACAAGATGGATTTCACACCTTGGAATCCCTACCCCTAAGACAATTTAAGAGATAGGAGGCCTAAGACCAAATCAAAACTATTTTCTCTATTAAAAATATTGGTTGATTGTTCTGATGATCAATGCCTGATTTGCTTCTTTGATTGATTGAAATATATTATATGGACATCTTAGCATGTGCCAGTATAAGGTGATAAATTAGCTATGGTAGGTAAAACATTAAACTGCTTAGCTAGTAAGTCCCCCAAAGTAACATGAGTTGTAATTACTGCCTTGTCTACTGCTCTCTCTTACCATATGTATCTAACTCAGATGGTCAATACCAGGAAAGGAAAGATTATCACGCAACAACAAACAGAAATGAATCCTCCAAATCCCCCACCTGTTGACACCGAGCAAGTGATCGCAACCCAAAGGCTGGTAATACAGCAATTGTCAGACATGGTGACCGAAATGCAAAACCAGATAAGACAAGAACGCGAGGAAATACGTCAGGCCCGTCTGGAGATACATCAAGAAATAAGGCAATCACGGTTGGAGAGACAACGACAACAACAACCACCACCTCCACCACCACTAGCTTCACCAAGCTACATAAACATATATATAAATTACTACTATTTGTAAGATCTACATGTTCCTTTAGTTAGTATTCGGTATGATACTATTTTAGGAGGAATAAAAAGGTCTATTTGACCCCATGTGTTGCTAATAAAATTATGCGTCATGCTGAGATTTTGGTTTGGGCATATGTGTTGGACAATATGAGAAAGCCCATGAGAGTAATTACGCCTAAAGGGCCTGTTGTGGCGAATCAAATGACACGTAGATTGACATTGACCATTATGGGTAGAGAATTTGGAGTTACTGCTATAATATTGGAGCCAAGCAGTATAGACGTGATCCTTGGTATGTCATGGTTAAGAAAGGCAAAGGCAGTATATACACTGTGCTAAGGGAACCGTAGAACTCACCAGTTCCAAAGGACAAGGATTTGAAGTTGAAGTTGCAGTAACTACCACCATCAGACTAGCAATATTCTTAATAGATGAGAAGTTTGTTGGTGACAACATCCGAGTGGTTAAGGATTTTTTTCGGAATGTCTTTCTAGAAGAGTTACCAGGGATGCCAACAGATACGGGAGTTGAGTTTGTCATAGATCCCTTACGTGGAACTGCTCCTATTTCTAAACGGCCATATAGGATGTCTGTAGAAGAGTTAAAAGAACTCAAGAAGCACTTAACGGAGTTGCAAGAGGCTGAGTACATTCGTCCGAGTCTTCACCTTGGAGAGCACCAGTTTTGTTTGTAAAGAAGAAAGATGGATTGCAAGGGATGTGCGTGGATTAAAGGTCCCTTAATGATGTCACTGTGAAGAACAAGTTTCTGTTACCCCGCATTAAGGATTTATTTAATCGGATGAGAGGAGCCAGGGTATTCTCGAAGATTGACCTCCGATCGGGATACCATCAGATGAAGATTGGACCATCAGATATTCCTAAGACGGCTTTTCTCGACTCGATATGGATTATATGAGTTCATCGTTATGTCGTTTGGATTAACTAATGCACTAGCTTATTTTATGGATTTGATGAACAAGATGTTTTTGGAGTATTTGGACAGATTCGTCGTGGAGTTCATCGACGATATTCTTATCTATTCTAAGAATGAGAGTGACCATGAAGAACATCTAAGGTTGGTGCTACAGAAGTTACGAGATAATCAACTCTACGCTAAGTTTAGCAAGTGCGAGTTTTGGATTGGCGAGGGGCCATTTCTTGGACATATCATTTCTAATGGAGGGATATCAGTGGATCCTGCTAAGGTGAAGGAGATTATGGAGTGGAGAGTGCCCACTACAGTTACTGAGATTCGGAGTTTCTTGGGACTCGCAGGATATTATCGGAGATTTATTGAAGGATTTTCTAAGATTGCTAAGCCCATGACATCGCTTTTGGAAAAAGGAAGAGAATTTAAGTGGGATGAGAAGTGCCAAGATAGCTTTGACCAATTAAAGAAGAGATTGATGTCACCACTAGTGTTGGTTATGCCAGATCTATAGAAGGGATTTGATATTTATTGTGATGCATGTGGCCAAGGATTGGGATATGTGCTCATGCAAGAAGGACATGTGATCGCCTACGCGTCTCGTCAGTTACAGAAACATGAATTGAACTACCCCACTCATGACTTGGAATTGGCAGCCGTTGTGCATGCACTTAAGATTTGGAGACACTACATTATGGGAACTAAGTGCCAAGTATATACGGATCATAAGAGTTGAAGTATATATTCGCTCAGAAGGATCTCAACCTTAGGCAACGCCGTTGGATGGAGCTTATTAAGGATTATGAATTGGAGATTTACTATCACCCGGGCAAGGCGAATTTGGTTACAGATGCCTTGAGTCGAAAGGAGCATGTTCATTCAGCTGTTGTTGTCCAGCTACCTCATGAGATTATTGAGGATTTCAGGAGACTTAACCTGGGGATAGTTACTCACACTAAAGGAGTTACTATTAATGCGGAACCTACTTTGGAGCAAGAGATCCGCAAAGGACAAATGGGTGATGCTAAAATAAAAGAGATTAAAGATCTAATTACTGAAGGTCGAGTTCCGGAATTCACGGAAGATGAGCAGGGCACCGTATGGTTCAAGGATAGGATGTGTGTTCCTGATGTTAAAAGCCTGCGAGAGACTATTTTAAAGGAGGCCCACGACTCGGATTATTCTTTTCATCCTGGTAGTACCAAGATGTATCAGGATTTGAAATGGAAGTATTGGAAGATATGTTGAGAGCATGTGCCCTTCAGCATGGAGGAAGTTGGGATAAAAGTCTACCTTATGCTGAGTTCTCATATAATAATAGTTATCAGGCCAGTCTGAAGATGTCACCTTTTGAAGCTTTATATGGGAGGAAGTGCAGGACTCCTCTATATTGGGATCAGACTTGAGAGAGACAGTTCTTTGGGCCTGAACTGATTCAAGAAGCAGAAGAACAAGTCCGTATAATTCGAGAGAATTTGAGGGTGGCTCAAACCAGGCAAAAGAGCTATGCTGATAATAGAAGGAGACCACTGGAATTTGAAGAAGGAGATTATGTGTATCTCAAGGTGTCACCACTTCGTGGTATGAGGAGATTCAAAGTCAAAGGAAAATTGTCCCCTCGCTATATTGGACCATTCTTGATCTTTAGGCGAGTTGGGGAGATGGCATACCAACTCGAGTTACCGGATAGTCTATCGGATGTGCATAACGTGTTCCACGTATCTCAACTAAAGAAGTGTCTCCGTGTCCCTGAGGAACAGTTACCCATGGAAGAGCTCAGTGTTCAAGGTGATTTGACTTACACGGAGTACCCGATCAAGATTTTGGATACTTTGACTCGAGTTACAAGAAATAAGGTGATAAAGATGTGCAAAGTCCAATGGAGTCACCACGGTGAAGATGAAGCAACTTGGGAAAGAGAAGAAGAGCTTCGCATAGATTTTCCCCACCTTTTCTCTAGTTCTTCTTAAATCTCGAGGACGAGATTATTTTTAAGGGGGGTAGGATTTGTAACACCCACTTTGTAATTGCTAGATAAAATACCAATAGAGAAAACAATTTCTCTCTTTATGTGAGTTTGATCTTTATGCGTCATCATATGTGAACACCATGTCCAAAAAAAAACAATTAACAAAGAGAGATGCTACTAAATCATTGCATCATGCTGGATATTTTATTTGTGTGTGCATTTTTGTGACAATATTTTAGTAAGGCAAAAAGAAATAGGTAAATACCCAAATGGGGATTTAAACCCTAAAATAATCCTAGAATTAAGAAAAGAGAGAAGGAAAAGATTATACAAAATAGAGGAAAATAAATATATGAATGAATACATTTTGTTCCTACTAATATTTTAATTTAGGTATTTAACTCAGTTATGAAGCTCACAAACAAGTTTGAATTCAAAATGGATATTTAAAAATGAAATGAAACAGAAAATAAAAAGAAAAAGGTTAAGAACACTTAACTGGGCCGCAGGAAACCAATTTGGCCCACCTAACAAATCTGCCTCCGCGCAGCCCACTCGTTCACGCCCACTCATGCGGATTACTGACGAATGGGGCCCGCGCGTCATTCACCGGTTGGCATCCACGTCCACGTTGAATCGGTCTCTCGCGCTCGTGCCTTCACTGACCCGTGGGTCCGCTGTGTCAGTCGCCTCATCCGCTCCGCGCGTTCGCCCCAACGGAATCCGCCGCGACTCCATCGGAATCGCCCAGCTCGCGCCCACCTCCCGGAGATCTCGGCCGCCACTCGGGCCTTATTTAGCACCCCAGTGACCCGTTCCTCCGTTCCCCTCTTTAGCCTCAATCGCTCGTCGCCACCAGATCGCTGCCGCGTGCCGCGTGAAGAAATTCGGGCCGCCGTCGTTGACCCAGCGCCGCCGTCGCCCCTCTGCTCCGATTGCCTCGTCCTGGGCGTTCGGGAGGTTGCACGGAACACGCGCGGGGCAGTTACCGGGGGGACGCGACATCGACCGGCCGGGAATTCCTCACCGTCGACCGAGTGCCGCCGTGGAGCCGTGACCTTCCGTGGACAGAGCAGTCGCCGCATCGGACCGAGGTAATAAGCCCACAAACGGTTTCGCCTTGACCTCCTGTACGCGTAGCGCTGTTTAATTTTGGGCACGGGGTAGCGGTTGACCGGATTGTGCGCTCGCCGGTGGTGCTCCGCCGTGGATGGTTGGTGCGCCGCCGTGCTCCGGTCTGTTTGGGACGGTGAACTCGCACCGTCGGATCTTGGACGGGCGATCCCGATTAGATTAGGCATACCTCTTCGCGCGATCGATGAGAACCGTAGATCCGCGATCCGATGATTACGACGCAATCCCGGGTATTTTGAATCCGCGCCGTAAGATTAGGATCCAACGGTTGCTGTCGCACACCGGTTCATAACTCGCGCCAATCTAATCTGGCGCGTAGGATCTGGATCGTGCGGCCAGGATTAGATGATACCCCTTCGCCCTGGTCATATTGCTAAAGAGTCCCTCTGCTTCCAGGAAACCAACCCGCAGTCCATGTGTTACTATTCTCTGTGTCTAGGCTACCTTTCGCAGAGACCCCTGCACTTTTCAGTAAATGAGGCCCAGTCCAGAGATCGTTTAAATTGAATAAATGAAATAGAAAATAGATTTTTAATAGGAAAATAATTGCTAGAACTTTATAAATTCATAGAAAATTCATACTAACTCCAAATTAATCCATTCCAGTTGCTAAAATTTTGTAATATTGTTCTCTTTCACCTAAAGTCTCTGTTATGTCATGAAAACAGTAAGAAATTTATTTATCACTTAATCCTATTTAAAGCACATAAAACCTTTGAAAATGCATAACTTAAAATCTATAACTCAGAAAATTATGATTCCAGTTCCTAGGTTTTTATTTTAATATGTAGAATATCTCTATGTATTTTGGTTTATATGTTTGGTGTAATGTTAATTTCTCTATATGCACTGTGCTTGTTTGTATTGTGGCGAGTAGAAGAGCCCGTTGCTGAGGATCCTGGTGAGCAGCAGGTTGAAGTAGCTGAGCAGGAGCTCATTGAAGGCAAGTTGTGCCCTTGACCACTTTTTACCCAATAATGTTCTTTAAATATCACTTATCCATGCATAGGTTAATTTTGATGGGACCCAATAGGTCACCCTAGATTGTTTATCTCATTACCTTGTTTACCCCTGAATCACTTGGGTAGTTTGCTATTGCTTTACATGGTTTTGGGATAATCATTTATTATATCTATGTTCCAATTATTCTTGTTATTCTATTTATGTTCATGTCAAGTTCATTAATGTTAATTGGAACATAGAGCTTAACTTGATAACCACGTGCCACCACAAGGGAGGAATGGGACCCCTTGGCTGACTAATTAGGAAAGCTAGTGGAAGACTACCTTACCCGAAAGGGGCAAGGGCAGTAGGGGAGTGGTCAGTGTAGGGAGGTCCCTGGTCGATTTTGCTGCGATGGCAGTCAGCCAGGAACCCTGCATTGGAACTTCCTATAAACTGTAGCGGGTTTTCGGAAGCTAGTGGAACTTTGTAAAGGCCTCGTAGTGTTGCCCTGCCGCGCTTCCTAGGTAGAGGTGTATGGGATTCGCGACCCCTTGGCAGATGGGTAACATGACTTGTGGGTAAAGGGTACAACCTCTGCAGAGTGTAAAACTGGTATACTAGCCGAGCTCACGGTCATGAGCAGCTCAGGACTCTCTGATGTTTAAATTATGGAACTTAAATTCAATTTGTCATTCGCATTGCATGGGTTTTGTTATTAATTTTGTTCTATTACTTTACTTATGGTTTGGTATTTACTTACACTTAGTAACTGCTAATAAAATTTTGACCAACTACTTAAAAGCAATGCTCAGCTTTAACCCCTGTCATTGATTAAGCCTTACACATCACATGAACTCACACCTTTGTGAGTTTGTGTCCACTGGTTCCCCACAACTTGTTGAGCTATGATCATGTGTGAGCTCACCCTTGCTATCTCACACCCCCCCACAGGAGAAGATCAGGTGGTTCAAGAGGAGCCGCTTAACACTGAGGAGTTCGATCTGATCTAGGTGGCGTTTCCCAGTCGACATTGGCGCCGACGATCCTTAGTTCGTTTTATCTTTATTATTTTATTTTGTAATAAGTCTTCCGCTATGTAATAAATACTCTGATGTTATTGACATTTATCTCTATTCACTCTATTATTATATATGTTGTCTTCTTGGCGCATGTATGAGATGCACCTGGCTTTGTTCCTTAAAGCCGGGTGTTATAATGGCTGCCAGTTCTAAGTCATGAGTGGGGTAGTTCAGCTCTTGTTTCTGCAATTGGTGAGCCATGTAGGCAGTGACATGTTCTTCTTGCATAAGAACACATCCCAAGCCCTGGCGGCACACATCACAATATATGTCAAATCCCTTCTGCTGTTCTGGCATAACCAACACTAGGGGTGATATCAATCTAAACTTCAGTTGATTGAAACTCTCTTGACATTCACGAGTCCACTTAAACTCCCTTCCTTTTTATAGTAGTGAGGTCATAGGCTTTGCTATCTTGGAGTGTTGGTGACTTGTTCTCAAATGCTTCGGATTAAGAACAAGGCAACATAAAAAGTGTTAAATGATAAGTTCCTTCGTCCTTTGAAACATCATTTCCCTTCGGGATATAATGCGCTCCGGACGAAGGTCACAAATAATATATCTTCGTAAGCTATGACGAAGGATTTACACGCAACATAAAAAGTAATATAAAAATTTAAATTTTATCACAATGTCATTTCTATTTTATTATCATATAACAGTAGAAATGACTTCAAATTACAAGTGTACCTTCAGATTGCAGGAAGACAGAAGTACAAGGATGACGCAAAAGCAAATGCCAAGTCAGCGTGAACAGTACGGGAGTACTGTTCATCTATTTATAGACGTGGGACGCAGCCCACGTAAAATTACATTCATGCCCATTACATTTGCTAATGACTCATGGGAATCTGTCAAGGCCTAAGTAGTCTTTTCATCTTTAAGTCGGTTCCCCTTTCTGCTATCGCGACGAAGCTTTCCTGCGCACAGCTTCGGCTGTGCACCATCCTTCGTACAGCTTGGTAATCAGCCCGTCCTCCATCTCAATCCCCCTTCGTCTGGTTTAGGCTTCGTCCTGACCGTACTGCATGTTCATAATTCTGAGTCCGAAGATACCTGTTCATATAATCCACTTGGAAAACATTGTCAAATCATATTTTTGAGGACCTTCGGAGGACGAAGGCCCCCAACAGTAGCCCCTCGCAATATTAATTTGTTAATGATAAATTCAGATTGCGATATGGACGAAGGCCTTGAGCCGAAGGTCCGAAAAAACACCTTCCCTTTGCTAGAATAGCAACATTCACTGACAAGCGGGGTCTTTCAATTTTCAATGCCCTGGGCGTATAAATAAGATCATACCGCAAACTCATTTGGTACGCTCACTTGCCATCTGCTTCTGCTCACTAAATTTTTAGCTCTTGCGCACTAAGATTTGCTGATCTTTTGGTTTTGAAGCTTCGGCTTTGAAAACAGTTTTTTAGTGTTTCCGAAGATGTCTGAAGATAAGAAGGTCGCTGCTGAGATGAAGCTGAGCCTCGACGAAGAGAAGAACTTGGGGTTCCTTATAGCGATGGCGGAGACCAATACGGAAAAAATCACCAAGGAGATTCTGGAAGGTTTGTCTGAAGATACTGGTGACAGCGACAGTTATGATGCAGAAAGCTATGGGGGAGAGTCCGAAGACCGACCATGGCGGCCAAGTCACACGGTTTTCGGGAAAACCACTATTAAGCAGAGTCATATTGACAATATGAGAGGGAGATATTTTCGAGATATATCTATTGTGAGGGCTAATGCTGGAGAAAAAACTTCTCCCACTCCCAAAGAAGATGAAGTCGTAATCTTCCGAAGCTTTCTCAAGGCTGGGCTTCGATTCCCCCTAAGCAGCTTTGTTGTCGAAGTCCTGAATACATTTCAAATCTACCTTCATCAAATTACTCCCGAAGCTATCATTAGAATGGGGATCTTTGTCTGGGCTGTGAGAAGCCAAGGTTTAGAACCAAATGCTAAAAGCTTTTGCAACATTCATGAGTTGTTATATGAGACGAAGCCCTGGGGGAAAGAACAATATCACAACAACTTTGGTTGCTACAGCTTCGGTGCCCGCACCGGGTCAAGCTGCCCCGTGCCAACCTTTCGGAAGAGGTGGCCCGGTGCCTGGATGACAGAATGGTTTTATGTAAAGAATGACTTGACAGCGCAGGAAGATATTAAAAGTATCATTATGCGTCCTATTTGGCAACGCTTCGGTCTCCGAAAACCGAAGATTGAAATGGATGAAGCAGCCGAAGAATGCCAAAGAGCCTTCGGCGTAATCTGCTCTTTTATTGGGACAAGGGACTTGGTCCAAGAGCATATTGCCTTCAGGGTGTGGCCACTTGCAGGAAAGTGGGAAATGCCGAAGGAAGCCATCAAAGAGTCTGACAAAGGTGGACTGGTCAGACTAAAATACTCATTCAAATACGGGGATAAATTTGTTGAACCTGATGACGACTGGTTAAAAAGCATTGAAACATTAAGTGACGAACTGCTTGGAGTATATTCGAAGGCCGAGAATACTGCATTATCGGCAGCCTTCGGAGGCCGAAAGAAGAAGAGGCTCAACCGGGTATTTGATGCAATCGGGTTTGTCTACCCTGACTATCATTATCCGGTGCTGGGCCGCAAAAGAAAAAAATACTTCTCCTGCAACAGAAGATGCCACAAGTGCCTCTAGTGAGCCAGCGCCGCAAAGAAAAAAGATGAAGGTGCTCACCCACCGGGCGCGTTTTATTGAGCCGGCCACAGTGCCTGAATTTATTGGTGAAGTCTCTTTGGCCACTGAAACTACAGAACCAGCTCCAGTGCCGAAGATAGAAGAAAAAATTGAAGCGCCTTCAGCAGAGAAGGCAGAAAAACCGAGAATTGAAGGACAAAAAATATTGGAAATCTTAAGTCCTTCAGCAAATGTTGAAACAATAAAAAATCAAAAGGGTCCATCGGTGACTCCGAAAAGAAAAAGAATGGTGAACGTGCTAGATGTTTTGGAGACAATTAAGTCTTCAAGCATAACCCCAAAAAAGACTTCTGGACTTGCTGAAGTGTCTACTGAAGCTTTAGTTGCTGAAGCTTCGAAGCAACAACCTGAAGCTGAAGCTGGACCTTCAGAGCCTACCAAGGAACAATCTTTGGAAACCGAAAAAATAAAAATATCAGAACCAATTTTGGTTGAAGAAGTTGACACTGCCGCCCCCGAAGCTCCTTCCAACATATGCGATTATATCGTGCGACATGCTTCGGGGAAGAAATTATCTGAAGAAGAGACTTATGAAGCCAATCACTATGCCAGAGAGTTAAAATATACGAAGGGGGCAGTAGTGTTCAATGGGACAAATGAAGATGACTTCCTATACTGCCTCCCTGATAACAAAGAATTATCTGTCTGCCGGGAGATGGCTAGAAGTATGGGGTTTCCAAAGCTCGAAGCTGAATTAAGTGCTATGACGAAGGAGGATCTCGCGGACAGTCTTGCGTACAATAGCCTAAAGGTATGGGAATTGGGCGCTTGGAAATTTTATAATTCGTAACTCATTCTTTTATTCTTATACCAACTTTTTTACATATAGGGTTTAATTCTAAGCAACACATTGAGAGCACAAAAGAATGCCGAAGATGAGAGCTATGAAATTGCGTTCAACAACCTACGGTCAGAAGTTATTAAACTGAGAAACGAAGCTCTGGAAAAGGATAAGATTCTGCTTACATTGGTAGACAAGGTAAAAAAGGACGAAGCTGCCTCAAAGGTCCAGGCCGAAGCCCAAAAACGTGAGATTAAAGATCTTCAGAAACAGCTAGCTAGAGCTAAAGAGGAACGTGTGCTTGAAGAAACAAAACGAGAGCTTAGTGATCAACTGGCCAATCATTTAGAGATAAGTGTTAAGGAGCTTCGTGCATCCCAGAGAAAATGCTACGTTAAGTCTATAGAATGCGTCAAAAAGATAAAATCCAGCTTCGCCGGCGTTGGTGCATTCTCTAGTGAAGAGAATTTCTCAAGAGGCAATCCCGAAGGTCCACTGGAATGGATCAGTCACGAAGCAGAGGCCTTCGAGGAAATCCTGAGTAGCCGCGGTGACATCTGCGCTTTTTCGGGCGCTAGAGGAGTTGCTACTGTTTTGGAGAGGAAAGGTTGCGATCATATTAAGCTTCTTGCGCAATCCGAAGCCACTTTATCCGCTGAAGATATTAAAGACCCCTCGCCCGAAGCTAGCCAGGTTGGTGGAAAATTTTTCACCGACGTCTGGGACAATGGTGGCCGAGAAATGGCCCAGGAAATTATTCGAAGAAGCGAGCAAGGTATCCATGATGCTAGGGAAGTAGCCAAGGCCGCTGAAAAAAGCGCAGAGCCCAAAAGCCAAATAGGTACCAACTAGTGGTTTTTAGGTCTGTTTGATTTTCGAACTTGCTTATGGTTTGTAATAGTAACATATACATATATTCTCTTCCCTCAGAACCTGCCGGGTCGTCTGCTGTCCCTCACACGAAAGGGGATGACGAAATTAAACAAATGGCCGAAGCTATCATGGATAAAGTTATGGAACAACTTCTAAATGAGGCTGCCGAAGTAGTACTAAGAGAAGACTAGATGTTATTAGAAAAAACATTTGAAGTGTGATCTATGTAATATTTTGTACATTTGAATGTAATATACAAGTCTCTTTTCATTATTCAATTCTTTACGATGCATGAAATTCTGCATACATACCATTTTTGAGCCTTCGGCGAAAAAACACCTTCCCTTCTTTTCATGCTTCGTGAAGAAGACATTCTCCTTTAATACTATTCTGATGAATCACGTCCACGCTTCGTGAAAATATTCTCCGAAGCTGTATTCCGAAGATCAACATTGTATTCCCTCGTGACTTTGCACAATTTTCACTTTCTCAAAGCGTCCTTTCGAAGGTTGATACTGTGTCCCCTTCTTTTGCCATATGCAACATGATGTATGATGCTTATGCTATGCAAAATGATGTGATGATGCTATGTTATGTAGATGACATTTGTTCCGAAGATACACACATATCCCCGTAAAACACAAAATATCTTTGTATCAGCGCTGACTTTTCGCTGTAAGCTCTGCATTCCCTTAGGAACGTCTTTGGAGCTTCTTCGCCTTTTACTTAGGCGGTATCAGTGTTGACTTTTCGCTGTAAGCTCTGCATTCCCTTAGGAACGTCTTTGGAGCTTCTTCGCCTTTTACTTAGGCGGTATCAGCGTTGACTTTTCAGCTGTATGCTCTGCATTCCCTTAGGAACGACTTTGGAGCAGAAAACTTACACTGCGCTCCCTTTGGAACGGCTTTTTGTGACTTCAGCAACTTACTCTGCGTTCCTTAGAACGACTTTTTGTTGCTTCGAAGGATTTTTTATAATTCGAAGGTCCTCCTTGTTATCAGCAAATTTTTAAGCTTCAGCAACTTAAGCCTGTGGAGAAAATAGGTTTTCCTCATGACCAACCACGAAGCTATTACATGAAAACTGAAATGTTCTTTATTACACAGAAAATAGAACTAAATGGAAAAGACTGCTATCAAGGTAGGATATTTGTCAATAAATGTGCTTCGACTCTGGCACAGTGCTATTGACTGTGCGAGCTTCAGATTGTTCTCTGAGATCCCTTTGGTGTGGAACATATTGGCTCCCTTCCGGCTGTTGGCCTTGTTGCAGCGGTGGTGGAGGCGGGGGCTGTTGCCATGAAGCTTGAGGTTGACTCGCCGAAGCTACAGAAACTGCAGGGTGGTTGCCCACGTATTCTGGGATGTAAGGCTGATGGTACGAAGCAGTATGCATGACCTGCTTCGGCTGGCCCTGTTGCGCTGCAGCTTCTGCTAGCTCCTTTTGCTTCTGGATGGTAACATGGCACATCCTGGTGGTATGGCCCTTGTTTTCACCACAGAATAAGCAAAATACTCTCCTTGGTTGATCTCCAAATCTTCCGCCGAAGCCCCTGGCGCCTCTGCCTCTTGGAGCTGGTGGCCGGAAGAAACTTTGCTGTTGCCTCGAAGCTTGTGAGGAGCACTGCGGCCTGTTCTGCTGACTCCCCTTATCATCATTTTGAGTAGAGTTGTGGATGGACCTGACATGCCTCGGATAAAAACTTCCTCCGAAGCCCCTGGTCATTTCAGAAAATCTGAAAGCCTCCTCCCTTCTTTGGCGAAAATCATTGTCGGCACGAATGTACTCGTCCATCTTCTGGAGCAGCTTCTCCAAAGTCTGAGGAGGCTTCCTAGCAAAGTATTGAGCTGAAGGTCCAGGACGAAGCCCCTTGATCATGGCTTCGATGACAATTTCATTGGGCACCGTTGGTGCCTGCGCCCTCAAACGCAAGAACCTTCTGACATACGCCTGAAGGTATTCTTCATGATCCTGAGTGCACTGGAACAAGGCTTGAGCAGTGACCGGCTTCGTCTGAAACCCTTGAAAGCTGGTTAACAACATGTCCTTCAGCTTTTGCCATGAAGTGATCGTTCCTGGTCGAAGGGAGGAATACCAGGTCTGAGCAACATTCCTGACAGCCATAACAAAAGACTTTGCCATGACTGCGGCATTGCCACCATACGAAGACACTGTTGCTTCGTAGCTCATCAAAAACTGCTTCGGGTCTGAATGGCCATCGAACATGGGAAGCTGGGGTGGCTTGTAGGACGGAGGCCAAGGTGTAGCCTGCAGCTCAGCGGACAGGGGAGAAGCATCATCGAAAACAAAATTTCCATGATGGAAATTGTCATACCAGTCATCTTCGTTGAAGAAGCCCTCCTGATGAAGGTCTTTTTGTTGAGGCCTTCGGTTCTGCTCATCGTGAGTAAGATGGCGGACTTCTTCAGAAGCTTCGTCTATCTGCCTTTGCAGCTCAGCTAGCCTGGCCATCTTTTCCTTCTTCCTCTGCACCTGTTGATGAAGCATCTCCATATCCCTGATCTCTTGGTCTAGCTCATCCTCCTGAAGCGTCGGGCTGACGGCCTTCCTCTTCTGGCTTCGGGCCTCCCGAAGAGAGACAGTCTCCTGGTTGGGGTCCAGCGGTTGCAGAGCTGCAGCCCCAGTCGCTGAAGCTTTCTTCGGCGCCATAGCGAGGGTCTATGGCTTCCGAAGGTGTTCAAAAAACTCAAAGTGGAAGTGAGTTCACCGGAGGTGGGCGCCAATGTTGGTGACTTGTTCTCAAATGCTTCGGATTAAGAACAAGGCAACATAAAAAGTGTTAAATGATAAGTTCCTTCGTCCTTTGAAACATCATTTCCCTTCGGGATATAATGCGCTCCGGACGAAGGTCACAAATAATATATCTTCGTAAGCTATGACGAAGGATTTACACGCAACATAAAAAGTAATATAAACATTTAAATTTTATCACAATGTCATTTCTATTTTATTATCATATAACAATAGAAATGACTTCAAATTACAAGTGTACCTTCAGATTGCAGGAAGACAGAAGTACAAGGATGACGCAAAAGCAAATGCCAAGTCAGCGTGAACAGTACGGGAGTACTGTTCATCTATTTATAGACGTGGGACTGCAGCCCACGTAAAATTACATTCATGCCCATTACATTTGCTAATGACTCATGGGAATCTGTCAAGGCCTAAGTAGTCTTTTCATCTTTAAGTCGGTTCCCCTTTCTGCTATCGCGACGAAGCTTTCCTGCGCACAGCTTCGGCTGTGCACCATCCTTCGTACAGCTTGGTAATCAGCCCGTCCTCCATCTCAATCCCCCTTCGTCTGGTTTAGGCTTCATCCTGACCGTACTGCATGTTCATAATTCTGAGTCCGAAGATACCTGTTCATATAATCCACTTGGAAAACATTGTCAAATCATTTTTTTGAGGACCTTCGGAGGACGAAGGCCCCCAACATGGAGAATCCTTCAATAAAACGCCGGCAATAATCCGCGAGTCCTAGGAAACTCTGGATTTCAGTGACTGAGCTTGGTATCTTCCATCCCACTATCTCTCTCACTTCAGCCGGATCCACTGATATTCCTCCATTAGAGATGACGTGCCCAAGAAATGGTACTTCATCAAGCTAGAACTCACACTTGCTATACTTGGCATAGAGTTGATTATCCCTTAACTTTTATAGTACCAGTCGCAGATGTTCCTCATGATCATCATCATTCTTGGAATAAATCAGAATGTCATTGATGAATACCACGACGAACTTATGAAGATACTCCATGAACACCTTGTTCATCAGATTCATGAAGTAGGCCAGTGCATTAGTTAAGCCAAACGACATGATCGTGAACTCATATAGACCATATCGGGTAGAGAAAGCCGTCTTGAGAATATCAGAAGGCCTAATCTTCATTTGATGATAACCCGATCTGAGATCAATCTTAGAGAATACCTTGGCACCTCTCATTTGATCAAACAAATCTTCAATACGAGTCAAAGGATACTTATTCTTAATTGTGACATCATTAAGTGATCTATAGTCAACACACATCCTTTATGAACCATCCTTCTTCTGTACAAACAGGACCGACGCTCCCCAAGGTGAGGAACTCGGACGAATATACCCTACCTCCTGTAACTATGTTAGTTGTTTCTTAAGTTCTTTTAGTTCTTCTACTAACATCTTGTATGGTCTTTTAGAAATAGGATCAGTTCCAGGTAAGAGATCAATAACAAACTCAACTTTCCTATCTGGTGGCATCTTGGGTAACAACTCTGGAAAACATCTGGGAAGTCTCTAACTACACGGATGTTTCTGCCCACGAATTTACCATCTACTAGATATATGGCGGGTCTGGTGCAGGGGGTTATGGTAATCATGACTTCGAATTTTTCTCCTTTTGGACTGGTGAGTTCTATGGTTCCCCTAGCACAATGTATAACTGCCTTTGCTTTCCTTAACCATGACATACCAAGTATCAGATCTATACTGCTTTCCTCTAATACTATAGGCTTGGACCAGAATTCCCTTCCCATGATTGTCAGTGTTAATCTGTTGGTCATATAATTTGCTTCAATAGGCACTTTAGGGGTGATTACTATCATGGGTTTTTGCATATTCTGAAGTGGTAACTCATTTGTATTGACGTAGCGAGCAGAAATGAACGAATGCGTTGCTCCATAATCAAATAATATAGCTGCAGGAACTGAATTAATATAAAACGTATCGATAGCACTATCAGCGTCGTTAGCAGTAGCATCAGTAGTAACTTGGTTGACTATAGCTTTACTGAAACCCTTACCGGTAGCCGGAGTCTGCTGTTTGCCCTGAATGTTGCTTCAAGCGGGTGTGTTGGGGTTCCTCTTTGGACAAGCGTTGGCGTAGTGCCCAACCTCACCACACTTGAAGCAAGTGGTGACTGTACCCTATCCAACAAGTCTCGCTGGGGTGCCAGTGGGGGCAACCTAACGAGTATGTGGAGTCCGCGGAGTCGCGTGTGGTGTATGCTGAGCACGTAATTGGTAGGACTGCTGCCCTCCTCCAGGACGAGATGGTGTACCTTGAGGACGGATGCTACTACTCCCTGCCCCTGGGTGATAGCCTTCCTCTTCATCTCGCCCAACTAAACACATTTGTGTTCAACAGCTATAGCCTTGTCTAGAAGCCTCTGGAAAGATGGGAAGGCGTGAGATACCAACTAATACTAGAGTAGACCAATGAGTCCCTCCATGAACTGCTCTTGTTTCCTTTCGTCATCTGCAACCTCCTCTGGAGCATGCCTTGACAGCTGAATGAATTTATCATGGTATTCACTAACTGTCATGTAACCTTGCTTAAGTGACAAGAATTCCTTCTTCTTAATTTTCATCAAGCCAGTAGGAATATGATAGTTCCTAAATTGTGTAGAAAATTCTGCCCAAGTAATAGTGTTGGCAGCAGCATAGGCAGCACAGTAGGAGTCCCACCAATCAGCAGCGGGGCCAGTGAGATGACCTGACACATAGAGCACTATTGGGGGCCTTCCTCTTCCGAAGATCCTCAAAAACATGACAAACCATGTGTTTTTAGCATGATATGAATTATTATAGGGAGCTTCATCTAGGATGGAGGTTTTCCCCCATGACAAAGGCATATGAGGTGAAGATACATTCCGAAGATGATAAGAATGAACGCCGAAGTTATAAGCAAAGAGTAATAGCTTCGACTTATAATGGTGATGAAGACTGAACATGATGTTGGCCAGAAGGGAAAAAGACTAACTAGTCCTTAATGATTTGGGTTATGGTCATAAGTAAATGTCAGTGACACAACTGTACTTTTACCCGGGCTGTGTCCCGTGCCTATAAATAGATGAACAGTAGCACCGTACTGTTCATGCTGTTTTTGTAATCACTCTCGCATCAGCACCTTCGAGCAAGCCTAAGGTATCAATGTATTATAAACTTTGTTAATATTCACGTGCATATTATGAAATATAAATGTGAATGAATTAATGAATTATATTCCTCATCTTTATGTATTCTTATTTGACCATGAAATGATGAAGGCATGTCTTTCACGACCTTCGTCTGATGATCATAAAATCCGAGAGGAGGCAATGCTTTGGAGGACGAAGGTTCTTAATACTTCACAATTGTGTTGCCTTGTTCTTGATTCACAACATTTGAGAACAAGTGACCAATATTGGTGCCCACCTCTAGTGAACTCACTTCCACAACCTTCGGCAAGCATTCACCTTCGTAATGCCGCCTGTTGGGGACTTGTTCTCAAATGCTAGGAATTAAGAACAAGGCAACACAAAATGTTAAATGTTAATATCCTTCGCCCTTCGAAGCATTATTTCCCTAAGGATATAATGATTTTTGGACGAAGGTTATGAAGGACATACCTTCATCAGCATAAAATATAATAATGAAGAAGGAATCATATGAAGCATATAAGTTAACATGAACGATTATATATCATAGACAAATCATTTCTATTTTATTATGATGGAAGAATAGAAATGATATCAAATTACAAATGTACCTTCAGCTTGTGAGAAGGTAAAAGTACAAGTGTGACGCAAAAGTCAATGTCAAATCAGCGTGAACAGTACAGGAATACTGTTCACCTATTTATAGGCACGGGTCGCAGCCCATGCAAAATTACATTAATACCCATTACATTTAACAATAACCCTATAGTAATTCTTCGAGGTCTAATTTGGCTTTTCATCTTTAAGTCGGTTCCCCTTTTCTGCCGTTATGCCGAAGCTTTTCTGCATATAGCTTCGTAATCGTCTTATCCTTCGTCGTGATCACCTTTCATCCCAGTCAAGCTTCGTCTTTAACCGTGCTTTTGTATACCCGCAATCTAACTTCGAAGGTACCTGTTTGCATATTTCTCTTGGAAAACATTGTTAAATCATGTTTTTGAGGACCTTCCAAAGCCGAAGGCCCCCAACAGTAGCCCCTCGCAATATTAATTTGTTAGAATGATAAATTCAGATTGCGAAATGGACGAAGGCTATAAGCCGAAGGTCCGAAAAAACACCTTCCTTTTGCTAGAATAGCAATAGTCATTGGCAAATGGGGCCCTCCAGTCTCCGACATAATAGGTTTATAAATACGGGCTCGCCACAAGTTATTAGGCACGCTCTCTTGCCATCTGTTTTTCCTGCTCAAATAGTTTTCTGCCTACAAATATTTGGTTGCCTCCCTAGTTTTAAGCTTCGGAAGCGAGAGGCAAGAATTCCGAAGGAATGTCTGAGGAGAAGAAGGTTGCTGTCGAAATGAAGCTGAGCCTTTCTGAAGAGATGCATCTGGGTTTTCTTGAGTCAATGGCGAAGACGAATACGGAAAAGATTACAAGGGAGATTTTAGAAGGTTTATCTGAAGATACTGGTGAGAGTGATAGTTACGATGCAGATAGCGGGGGTGAAGATTCCGAAGATCGGCCATGGCGACCAAGCCATTCAGTCTTCGGAAAATCAACTATTGGGCAAAGTCACCTTGAAAACATGAAGGGGAGATACTTTCGAGATATGTCCATTGTGAGAGCAGATGCCGGAGAAAGAACTGTGCCGAGCCCTGAAGATGATGAAGTCGTTATCTTCCGAAGCTTTTTAAAAGCTGGGCTACGATTCCCTCTAAGCAGATTTGTGGTAGAAGTTCTGAAAATATATCAGGTTTACCTTCATCAACTTACCCCTAAAACAATAATAAGAATGGGAATCTTCGTCTGGGCTGTGAAGAGTCAAGGTCTAGAGCCAAGTGCGAAAAGCTTTTGCAATATACATGAATTGTTATATGAAACAAAACCCTAGGGTAAAGAGCAGTATCATAACAACTTTGGTTGCTACAACTTTGGTGCTCGCTCTGGATCAAGCTGTCCCGTGCCCACCTTTCGGAAGAGATGGCCCGGAGAATGGATGAAAGAATGGTTCTATGTAAAAAATGATTTGAAGGTTTGAGAAGATATTAAGGATATCATCATGCGCCCCATCTGGCAGCGCATCGGATTCCGAAAACCGAGGGTAGAAATGGATAAAGTAGCCGAAGAATGCCAACGGGCCTTCGGCGTAGTCTGCTCCTTTATCGGGACAAGGGATTTGATACAAGAACACATTGCCTTCAGAGTATGGCCTCTTGCAGATAATTGGGAAATGCCGAAAGAGACTGTTAAAGAAACTGATGAAGGTGGGCTAGTCAGGCTGAAGTATACATTCAAGTATGGAGACAAATTCGTTGAACCAGATGATGATTGGTTAAAGAGCATTGAAACTGTAAGTGATGAATTGCTTGGGGCATACTCGAAGGCCGAAGATACTGCAATGTCAGCAGCCTTCGGAGGCCGAAGAAAGAAAAGACTGAACCGAGTTTTTGATGCAATCGGGTTCGTGTACCCCGACTACCATTATCCAGTGCGGGGGCAGAAAAGGAAAGGTACAGTTTCTGCGAAAGAAACTGCTCCAGCTGCTCCTATCGAGCCAGCGCCGAAGAGAAAAAGGGTGAAAGTTCTCACACACCGGCCACGTTACATTGAACTAGCCACAGTGCCTGAATTCGGCAGCGGAGCATCTTCAGCCCCCGAAGCTAAGGAATCAACTTTGTTGCTCGGAGCCAAAGAGCTGGCCGAAGCTCCATCGACAGAAAAGATGGAAGAAGCAAAAGCATCAACTGAGGGAACGAAAATATCAGAAATTTTGAGTCCCTCAGAAGAAATTAAAGCAACAAAAATTAAAAAGGGGCCAACTAGCGACCCCAAAAAGAAAAAGAATGGTTAATGTGTTAGATGTTTTGGAAACAATTAAACTTCCAAGCACAACCCCGAAGAAGACTGCTGAAACTACTGAGGGGCTTGCTGAAGTATCCGTTGCTGAGGCTCCGAAGCAACAAACTGAAGTTGGAACCGGGCTTTCAGAACCAACCAAGGTAATACCTTTGGAGGCAGAAGAAACAAAAATTGCAAGGGCAACTGAAGAAATGAAAATGTCAGAGCCTACTTTGGTCGAAGAAATTGATACTGCTGTCCCCGAAGCAACTTCCAAAATATACGATTATATTGTGCGTCATGCTTCGGGGAAAAAGTTATCGGAAGAAGAAGTTTTTGAAGCTAATCACTATGCCAAAGAATTGAAATATCCTAAGGGGCACTAGTGTTCAATGGGACTGACGAAGAGGATTTCCTATACTGCCTCCCAGACAATAAAGAATTATCCGTCTGTCGGGAGATGTCTAGAAGTATGGGGTTTCCGAAGCTTGAGGCTGGATTATGTGCTATGACGAAGGAGGATCTTGCGGATAGTCTTGCGTACAATAGCCTAAAGGTATGAGAATTGGATGTTTACAAATTTTATAATTCGTAGCTCATTCTTTTGTTCTTATACCAACCTTTTTACATATAGGGTTTAATTCTAAGCAACCCATTGAGAGCACAAAAGAGTGCCGAAGATGAGAGCTACGAAATTGCGTTCAACAACCTACGATCAGAAGTTATTAAATTGAGAAATGAAGCTCTAGAAAAGGATAAAATTCTGCTCACATTGGTGGACAAGGTAAAGAAGGACGAAGCTACCTCAAAGGCCCAGGCCGAAGCCCAAAGACGTGAAATTAAAGATCTTCAGAAACAGCTAGCTAGAGCTAAAGAAGAGCGTATACTTGAAGAAACAAAACACGAGCTTAGTGATCAACTGGCGAATCATTTAGAGATGAGTATTAAAGAGCTTCGCGCATCCCAGAGGAAATGTTATGTTAAATCCATAGAGTGCGTCAAAAAGATAAAATCTAGCTTCGCCAGCGTTGGCGCATTCTCTAGTGAAGAGAATTTTTCAAGAGGCAATCCTGAAGGCCCAATGGAGTGGATCAGTCATGAAGCAGAGGCCTTCGAGGAAATTTTGAATAGTCGTGGTGACATTTGCGCTTTTTCGGGTGCTAGGGGGATTGCTGCTGTTTTGGAGAGGAAAGGCTGCGAGCATGTAAAATCCCTAGCGCAGTTCGAAGCTACCTTGTCTTCTGAAGACATTAAAGACCCCTCACCCGAAGCAAGCATGGTTGGTGGGAAATTCTTCACCGATATCTGGGATAACGGCGGCCGAGAATCGGCGCAAGAAATTATTCAAAGGAGTGAAAAAGGCATCCACGATGCTAGAAAAATAGCGGAAGCTACTGAAAAAAGTACAGAGCCCGAAAGGCAAATAGGTATTAATTAGTGGTTTTTATTATGCTGTAATTTTTAATTCCAGACTCTGCTCTCGGTTTGTAATAGTAATATAGCCGTATCTTTTCTTCCCCCAGAACCTGCTGAGACATTTCCGGGCCCCCACCCGAAGGGGGACGATGAAATTAGAAAAATGGCTGAAGCCATTATAGACAAGGTTGTCAACCAACTATTGAACGAAGCTGCAGAGATAGTACTTAAAGAGGATTAAATGCTATTGTAGAAACATTTGAAGCGTAAAGATGTGTAATATATTGTAACTTTAAATGTAATATATAATCTATTTATAGTTTAATTCTTTACAATGCATGAAACTTTGCATACATACCGCTTTTTGAGCCTTCGGCGAAAAAACACCTTCCCTTCTTTTCATGCTTCGTGAAGAAAATCCTTTCTATATCTCAGGAATGTCCAAGCTTCGTGAAATATTTTCCGAAGCTATAAAAAGTTTTGTGTTGCATTTCCGATGTGGCTACACTTCATCTCGATTTGTCTTGTGCCTTAGCACGATTTTCTCTTTTCCAAAATATGTCCCGCAAGTCAACACTGTATCCCCTTCTTGTTCCAGATGCATTATGCTGTATGATGCTTATGTTATGCAAAAATGATGTGATGATGTTATGCCATGCAAAATGATATTTGTGCCACAGATATATATCCCTGTAATAAAGCACACACACTTTTTATATCAGCGCTGACTTTTCGCTGTAAGCCTCCCTTAGGAGCTTCTTCGCCTTTTACTTTCAGCGGAATCAGCATTTATTTTTCGCTGTAAGCCTCCCTTAGGAGCTCCTTCGCCTTTTACTTTCAGCGGAATCAGCGTTTATTTTTCGCTGTAAGCCTCCCTTAGGAGCTTCTTCGCCTTTTACTTTCGGCGGAATCAGCGCTTATTTTTCGCTGTAGGTTTAGAAAACTTACACTGCGCTCCCTTAGGAACGACTTTTTACTGTTTCGAACAATTTGTACTGTGTGCGTTAGATCAAGTTTTTGGTAATTCAAGGGTCCTCCAAATCAGTATAAGTTCGTATGCTTCGGCAACTCAAACCTATGGAAAAAACATATTTTTATTATAGTAGAAAACGAAAGTATTACAGGGAATTGAAGTTCAATAAAAGACATTTAAACTCTTCATAATTGTTTCTTATTGACAAAAGGGTAATAGTGAATGTAGAAGATGCAAAAGAACTGCTGTTGAGGTAGGATATTTGTCAATAAATGTGCTTCGACTCTGGCACCGTGCTGTTGACTGTGCGAGCTTCGGACCCCTCTCTGAAATCCCTCTGAAGATGATTGTGCTGACTCCCTTCTGGCTGTTGTCCTCGCTGGGTCGGCGGTGGCGGTGGAGGTTGCTGCCAAGATGCTTGGGGTTGGCTCGCCGAAGCAATAGAAGCTGCAGGGTGGTTGCCTACATATTCTGGAATATAAGGTGAATGATACGAAGCAGTATGCATGACCTACTTCGGCTGACTCTGTTGCGCTACTGCTTCCGCTATTTCCTTCTGCTTCTGGATGGTAACATGGCACATCCTGGTAGTATGGCCCTTGTCTTCACCACAGAATAGGCAATATATTTTTCTTGGCTGGTCTCCAAACCTTCCCCCGAAGCCCCTAGCGCCTCTGCCCCTTTGCGCTGGCGGCCGAAAAGAACTCTGCTGTTGGGCCGAAGCTTGTGAAGAGTGTTGTGGCCTTTGTTGCTGGCTCCCTCAGTCATCAGTTTGAGTAGAGTTATGGATTGACCTAACATGCCTCGGGTGAAATCTTCCTCCGAAGCCCCTGGTCATTTCAGAGAACCTGAATGCTTCCTCCCTTCTTTGGCGGAAGTCATTGTCAGCTCGAATATATTCGTCCATCTTCTGGAGCAGCTTCTCCAACGT
Source organism: Zea luxurians (assembly GCA_029449295.1). Lineage (NCBI taxonomy): Eukaryota > Viridiplantae > Streptophyta > Magnoliopsida > Poales > Poaceae > Zea > Zea luxurians. Next base: position 40,634,298 of record JAOPSE010000022.1, on the reverse strand, counting down.
TTGTGGTGGCTTCCTGGCGAAGTACTGCGCTGATGGTCCCGGCCGAAGCCCCTTAATCATGGCCTCAATGACAATTTCATTGGGCACTGTTGGCGCTTGTGCCCTCAGGCGTAGAAACCTCCGGACATACGCCTGAAGGTACTCTTCATGGTCCTGGGTACACTGGAAGAGAGCCTGAGCGGTGACTGGCTTCGTCTGAAACCCTTGGAAACTAGTTATCAGCATATCCTTCAACTTCTGCCAAGAAGTGATTGTCCCTGGCCGAAGAGAAGAGTACCAAGTCTGGGTGACGCTCCTGACGGCCACGACGAAAGATTTTGCCATGACTGCCGTATTGCCACCATACGAAGATATGGTTGCTTCATAGCTCATTAGGAATTGCTTCGGGTCTGTGTGACCGTCATACATGGGGAGCTGGGGTGGCTTGTAAGACTGTGGCCATGGTGTAGCCTGCAATTCTGTTGAGAGCGGAGAAGCATCATCAAAAGCAAAGTTTCCATGATGGAAATCTTCATACCAGTCATCCTCATTGTGGAAGCCTTCCTGATGAAGCTCTCTGCGTGGAGGCCTTCGGCTTTGATCATCTTGAACAAGATGACGAACCTCCTCAGAAGCTTCGTCTATCTATCTCTGAAGATCAGCTAGACGAGCCATCTTCTCCTTCTTGCGTTGCACCTGTTGCTGAAGGATCTCCAGGTTTTGGATCTCCTGATCCAGGTCATCCTCCGGAGGTGTTGGACTAACAGCCTTCCTCTTCTGGCTTCGGGCCTCTCTGAGAGAAAGGACATCCTGATTGGGATCCAGCGGCTGTTAAGTACCAGCCCCAGTCGCTGAAGCTTTTTTTGGCGGCATGACGAAGGTGATGCTTGCCGAAGTTGTTCAAAACTCAAGAAATGGAAGTGAGTTCACCGGAGGTGGGCGCCAATGTTGGGGACTTGTTCTCAAATGCTAGGAATTAAGAACAAGGCAACACAAAATGTTAAATGTTAATATCCTTCGCCCTTCGAAGCATTATTTCCCTAAGGATATAATGATTTTTGGACGAAGGTTATGAAGGACATACCTTCATCAGCATAAAATATAATAATGAAGAAGGAATCATATGAAGCATATAAGTTAACATGAACGATTATATATCATAGACAAATCATTTCTATTTTATTATGATGGAAGAATAGAAATGATATCAAATTACAAATGTACCTTCAGCTTGTGAGAAGGTAAAAGTACAAGTGTGACGCAAAAGTCAATGTCAAATCAGCGTGAACAGTACAGGAATACTGTTCACCTATTTATAGGCACGGGTCGCAGCCCATGCAAAATTACATTAATACCCATTACATTTAACAATAACCCTATAGTAATTCTTCGAGGTCTAATTTGGCTTTTCATCTTTAAGTCGGTTCCCCTTTTCTGCCGTTATGCCGAAGCTTTTCTGCATATAGCTTCGTAATCGTCTTATCCTTCGTCGTGATCACCTTTCGTCCCAGTCAAGCTTCGTCTTTAACCGTGCTTTTGTATACCCGCAATCTAACTTCGAAGGTACCTGTTTGCATATTTCTCTTGGAAAACATTGTTAAATCATGTTTTTGAGGACCTTCCAAAGCCGAAGGCCCCCAACATCGCCGAAGAAGGCAATAGCGCTAGGGGCTGCCCTGAGCCACTGGACACCAACCAAGAGACACTCTCACTGAGAGAAGCTCAGAGCCAAAAAAGGAAGGCTACCAGCCCAACACCACAGGAAGAGGGTTGGACCAGAAAATCAGAGACCTAGAAGCTATACATCAACAAGTATAGAGGAAGAGAGAGAAGATGCTTTGGCTAGCCGAACTTCAGAGGAAGATCGATGAAGCTGCTGAAGAAATGCGCCACATCACCCAAGATGACCAAGGATGAAGGCCTCAACATAGAGAGGTTCGTCAAGAAAGTCCAACCAACGATGATGGATGGTATGATGACTTTTACCATGGTAACTTTGCTTTTGATGATGCTTCTTCTTTAGTAGCAGAGTTGCAGGCTACCCCATGGCCACCATCTTACAAGCCACCACAACTTCCCATGTATGATGGGCACTCAGATCCGAAGAAGTTTCTCATGAGCTACGAAGCAACCATATCCTCATATGGGGGCAACACGGATGTCATGGCGAAATCCTTCATCATGGTGGTCAGGAGTGTAGCTCAGACGTGGTATTCTTCTCTTCGCCCGGGAACGATCACGTCGTGGCAAAATCTAAAGGACATGCTGGTAACTAGCTTCCAGGGTTTCTAGATGAAGCCAGTGACAGCCCAAGCATTGTTCCAATGTACGCAAGACCATGAACAATACTTGCAGGCATACGTCTGAAGATTCTTGCGACTCAGAGCCCAGGCGCCAATGGTGCCTAATGAGATCGTCATTGAAGCTATGATCAAGGGGCTCCGGCCGGGACTGACAACGCAATATTTTGCTAGGAAGCCACCACAAACTCTGGAGAAGCTCCTCCAGAAGATGGATTGTAACACTACAAAACCATCAACCAAAAATAATGCATTTAGATTATTAGTGGTAAATATGGCAATGAACTTTTCTTTCAAGTGTTTGATTTTATTTGCATTTAGAATAATTTTTTTGCTCATATTTGATTTATGGTTATTTCGTAGAATCTCTTTTATATTGAAAGCCAATTTATTAATATAAAAAACATTGGTCCAAAAATAGATATTTTAGTTATAAATAATTTTGGTATAATTGTTATGGTTTTTAGAAATATTTAAAAATATATATTTATATTTTTTAATAGAAAAGAAAAAAGAAGAAAAAAAGGAAATTCGAAATCCTAAACCGGTCGGCCATTTTGGCCCACTACCGGCCCATCAGCCACGCCCACCTCCCTCCCCTCTCTCTCACCGACGTGTGGGGCCCACCCGCGGGCCTCTCCCTTCTTCCACCTCTAGCCGCCGCCACTGCCATGCCTAAGCACACGCCCGCGCCGCGCCCCTGGCCAAGCCTAACCCCGCACTCCCAGCCGAGCCGACCCGCGTCCCCTCGCCTCGTCTGAACCGGAAACGACCGCCGCCATCTCCTCCTCTCCCTCCCCCACTCCCCTCTCTCAATCAATGGAGTAACCGGTCGCCTTTAATGGCTTTGAAGCCGCAGGCGCCTTTACCCCCTACCCTCGGCGCCTCTCCCTCTCCTTCTCCCTCCCTATAAAAGCTGACTGAGCTCTCTCCCTCTCCCTTCACCCGAGCTCGCTCTCCTTCCCTCGTTCTCTCTCTCTCTCGCGACGCCGCCAACCGCCGGAGCTTCGCCACGGTGCCCTGCTCGCTGGAGTTTGTCGAGCCACCGTGCTGGAGCCCCGCCCGTCACCGAGATCCCCTCCGCTGCCCCGCTCCCTTGCTCGGCCAATTCCCCCCCCTGCCGAGCTCTTCCCTGCGCACAAGCAAGAACTCAAGGTAGAAGAAAGCCATTTTGCGTTTTGGCCCTTCGAATTTCTGAAAATTAGTTCTGTATTTTCTGTAGTACAAGTGTATGTAAAAGAGATCTGAAAACCTTATGTGCTACACCCCGAATTATACGTGTAATTTGGGATCAACCCCGGCAATAGTATTTTGAATATGGACATTATTTTTATAATTTGAAAAATACATAGATTGTCATGATTCTTTAATTTTCTGATTAGGTACTAGAATCCTTTTTGATTAACTGCTCATTTTTAACATATAAAATAATATTATGTTAGTGATTGTTTAAGTATAGTTTTTAATGATATAAGAAATTAAAATAAGTACTAGATCTCATTTTCTTGGTCATGTTAAAATCTAGATTATTACTAGTCATGATAAATGTGTTCATACGTACAACACTTAATTACTTAGAATTAATAAAATATTTATTTATGTTAAAATCATTAGTAATCTACATTAATTCTTAGGATATTAATGTTAGGTGATTTAGAAATAAAACATTTTAGCTATACACATAATTTATATTTAGAAAGGAAAGGATAAAACCTAAAGGACTAATAAAGAAAATATTTTATCTATATTATACTAGATAAACTAGCGTCTAGTCACCTACTCATATTTTCACAAATGATAACTCGAAGCGGAAGATATAGTGGATTAATAAATATTTTTGCTCTAGACATATCTATGAGTATAGTTGGGTGATATATGAATGTGTATGTAATGGTGAATGATTACCCATATAATGGTGTATGTTTATTTATTTGGTGTACGTATTCTTTTGTAAGTACGATACACAAATCGATGCTAGAAGTTGACTGTGAGATAGACGAACCAAACTCGTTCGAGGATGACCCACACGACACTTTCGTGCAAGGCAAGTGGATTCTCCCTCTGCATTTCTATTTGTACCTAAATAATGCATATAATAATGTTTACTTTTTGGATATTGCATAATTTGATGGAATTTGCCTAAATAAGGATTTCCTAGAATTACCAACCCTATTCCTTGAATTACCCTCGGATAAATGATATGCTTAGCAATTTTTGCTATTGCTCAACTTGATAAATATGATGTCACTCTTTTAATGATACTATGTTTCGGAAATGAAGTTTTATTATGATGTTAACCCGATGGTTAAACAAGAACATTTTGTGTTAAATGGAACATGGAGTGACCACCCAGGATAACAGTGCAACCACGAGTGCTAAAATGGCTCTGGCTTTGGTAATTAGCTCTATAGACTTAGTGCTTAGCAACCCTACCTGAAAGATGGGCAAGAGGGGCGGCAGTGGTTTGGTGGCAGCTCATGTTAACATGGGGTGGTAGTCTTGGCTAAGTTATATCACCCAGAGGGCCATCAATACTGACATGGAAACCTTAGCAGGTGGCTTTGTACTAAGGATATTTTGTGAAAGCCTCATAGTGGATCCCTAGCCATTCACCTTAATAGTGTTTATGGGTCTGATCAACCTAGGCTAGATGGGATACACGGCTTGTGGGTAAAGTTGTACCACCTCTGCAGAGTGTAAAACTGATATGTCAGCCGTGCTCACGGTTAAGAGCAACCTGGACCCTCACATGATAATTGAACCTAAAGATGGAAAATAAATCGTGATCTGAGGATCTACCAGTGGTTTGCTTAAGTGATTTCACTTAAGTGTTTTTGATATAATCTTATGCCTTTGATTAATTGGGATATTTAGGATACACACTTATTAATAAGACAGGTATTGATAATAAAATATTGACCAACTAAAATGCTTACCGCTTATCCATAGCCTACCTTGTTAACTTTCATTATTTCCCCACATGCTGAGCCCCGGCCATAAGTGAGCTCACCCTTGCTAATATTTTGATCAGAGGGTGATGACGAAGACTTCACAGATGACGTTGATGAGTTTTGAGTCTAACAATGTGCCAGTCACCTTCCTGTGGAAGAGTGTCCATGTTTAATTCCACCGAACTTTGATTATGATACTTGTTTAAGATACTATGATCTAGATGATGTAATAAAGTTACTCTACTCTCTTTACACCTTTATTGCATTGTCTTTTGATATATTACACTTGTGACATCAACATATATGTGGAAAATGGATGCTGGCCCACATATGCTATGTATTCGGTTTTGCCCCCAGAACCGAGTGTGACATGGATGAATATATCCGAGCTAACAATGATTTTCGCCAGAGAAGGGAGGAGGATTACAGGTATTTTGGGATGACTAGGGGCTTCAGAGGAAGTTTCCACCCTAGACATGTCAGAACAATCCACAATCCCAGCACAAATGATGACAGGATAAACCACACCTAAGGCAGCCGGCAAAGCTCACAATCTTTGGGAATGCAGCAAACCTCTTACAAGCCACCAGCTCCAAGAGGCAGAGGGGGAAGAAGCTTCAGAGGAAGGTTTAGCACTCAACCTAGGAGATTGTTCTGCTTATTCTCTAGGGAGGATAAGGGACACACAACAAGGACATGCCAAGTCATGATCCAAAAACAGAAGGAGATCGCTAAAGCCGAAGCACAACAGAATCAACCAAAGCAGGTCTTGCATACTGCCTCATGCTATTCGCCGTATATCCCAGAATATGTGGGCGACCAACAACCCACGCTTCGGCAAGTCATTCTCAAGCCGCATGGGCTCAGTTACCTCCACGACCACGATTGGCACCTACCTTGGCTCATAACCAACAGCTAGAAGGGCATCGCTAAGCGCAACAACATCGTGACACTCGAGAGGAGTCCGAAGCTCGCACAGTCAATAGCACTGTGCCCGGATCGAGACACATTTACTAAAACAACACAGGGGCTTGATCAGAAAGTTTCCTAGTTCAATGTATTTTTACTTTTCTGCCTTTCTATTTCCCTTCCAAAAGACAATATAAGGAGGTTTAACGTTCGACCTGTTGTAATAAATCTGTGGTTACACCATCGAGTGTAACAAGAAAGGTGAAGACCAAAGTCGTTCCTAAGGGAATGTAGAGCTAAAATACCACCTAAGTAAAAGGTGAAGAAGCTCCAAAGTCGTTCCTAAGGGAATGCAGAGCTAAAATACCACCTAAGTAAGAGGTGAAGAAGCTCCAAAGTCATTCATAAGGGAATGCAGAGCTAAAATACCACCTAAGTAAAAGGTGAAGAAGCTCCAAAGTCGCTCCTAAGGGGATGCAGAGCTTAGCTCCAAAGTCGTTCCTAAGGGAATGCAGAGCTAAAATACCACCTAAGTAAAAGGTGAAGAGACTCCAAATTCGTTCCTAAGGGGAGGCAGAGTCTTATATTTTATATTCTGTGCATCAACATCATTTGCATCATACCATCGCATCATATTGCATGACATCGCATCATGCATCACTTTGCACTGATACATACAGTGAAAAAACAAGGAAAATTGCCCCTCTAGCTTCGGCAAAGACTCATTAGAGAAGAGTATTACTAAGGCATGATCAATGCTTGTGACAGAGATACTGTCATACAGAGTTTATGCTTCGACAATGGTATTCTTATGCAACGTCTACGACAAGAACTACACAGTCACTTCGGCAAAGAAGGGGGATTTCTTTCTGAAGCATGAAAAGAAGTGAAGGTGTTTTTTCGCTGCCAGCTCAAAAATGGTATGTACAAAGGTTCCACGCATCACAAAGAAATATATTACATCAACATTCATGCAAGTTGTTGATAATTATTTCTTACAAGAACAAAAGCTATGTACAAGGAAACTAAACTATCAAATATACACTACTTCAGACTTCTTTTAGGATTTTGTGAGTAGCTTCATTCAGCAGCTTGTGGATAGCTTCGTCAATAGCTTCATTAGCGATTTTAGTCATATCAAGCGCCTCCTTCATAGACGGATCAGTTTCAGGATCATATGGCTCTGTAGGGGGAGAAAGCTCAGCTGCGTTGAGACACAAATATGTGTTAGTACCGAAGCTACAAAAATTTACGAAGCTAAGCTATAAAGGGTATACATATAAGTCTAGGTCGTTCAGCAGCTTCTTCAACTCTTTTAGCCTCTTCTAAGGCATCATGAGATTCTTTCTCATTTTTTCTAATGGCTTCATCAGCTATTTCTCGACCACCCTTCAGCCATACTTCGGAATAAAACTTCCCAACTAGTGAAGTAGCTTTGGTCGAAGGGTTTCTAACATCATTGGCTGAAAAGACAAAATCTGGCTGAACTATAGCCTTGGCATGATCACAGCCAGCCTTTTCCAAAATGGACACGGCCCCACGGGCACCGGCAAAAGCACAGAAGTCCCCTCTGTCGCTAAGAATCTCCTCAAAGGCTTTGGCCTTGCTGTTAATCCATTGAATAACTCCATCAGGGTCACCACGGATGAATTTCTACTCTGAAGGAAATGCACCAACTTTGGAAAAGCTGTTCTTCAGATTTTTAGCGCATTCCATAGCCATATTGTAGCATTTTTTCCTTAGCGGCACGAAGCTCATCAACATTTCTCCGTGCCCTTGATTTTTTGAATTCACATATTTCATGTTTTGTCAGTTCCACATTAAAATTTTTAGTTACTTCGGCAACTTTCTTCTCTAGCTCTTGCACTTCGGCTTTGTGGGCTTCCGCTTTAGCAGATAGCTTAGCTTCGCTAGATTTAGTTTCTCAACCAAAGATAGAAAAATCTTGTCTTTTGTGAGAGCTTCGTTTGTCGAGGTGATAACCTTCGATCGGAGGTTTCCAAGTGCTATTTGACAGCTCTTGTCTTCGGCATTCTTTTGAGCATTTAGAGCTTTACTCAGGATTAAACCATGCCAAACAAAAGAGTGAACAAACAACAAAAGTAAGAATTACCGAAAATAGCTCGAAAAGTACTAAATACGAAGCCAAAATGTGCAAACCTTCAAGCTATTGTAAGCAAGGCTGTCCACAAGCTAATCCTTTGACATAGCAGACAAACTAAGCTCGAGCTTCGGAAATCCCATGTTGTTCATCATTTTGCGGCAAACATTAACTTCCTTATTGTCGGGAAGACAGTAGAGGAAGTCATCTTCGTCATCCCCTCCGTATACCAAGGACCCTCGGGGGTATTTTAAGTCCTTGGCATAGTGCTCTACTTCGGCAATTTGTTCTAATGATAGCTGCTTTCCTGAAGCGTGTCGAACAATGAATTCCAAGTCACCATGAAGAGGTGCTTCGGGAGTAGGAGATTTAGATTTTTCAGGAGCACTTTCTTCCACAAGCCCTATTGGCGTAGCTTCCGAAGGTCCAGCTTCGGCAAAAGCAGAAACTGGTGCCTTTACGGATTCTAAAACAACATCTAAGATGCTAAGCATTCTTCTTTTCCTTGGAGTGGTTGTTGTAGTACTTGATGGCTTCGGCAGCCCAGTTACAGCTACTAGGCTGAGCACTTTTGGCTGTTCTGCTATCTTCTCTGATTTTGGCTCTTTAACCGGGTCTGCACTAGCTTCAATCAGGATCAAAGGAGCTGTTTCTGTGGCTAAGGGAGCAACTTCTGCACTTTCAATAAGCTTCGGCACATCGACCGTCCCAATGGGCTTCGCTCTACGTGTCAAGACCTTGACTCTCTTCGCCTTCGGCGCATTAGAAGATGTTGAAGCAGCAACTTTCCTTTCCCCCTTGCTTTCGGACATGAAAGCAGTAATCAGGGTAAACAAACCCAATAACATCGAAAACTTGTTCAACCTCTTTTTCCCTCGAGCACCGAAGGCAACTGTCATGGCTCCGTCTTCTGTCCTCGAGTAGGCTCCAACCAGCTCATCACTCGTTGCCTCTATAGCGTCTAGCCAGTCATCATTTGGTGTAACACCCCAGTGTTACTTAGGGTTTTTCCTAGTACCCCAACTTGTGACCATTATCAGATGTGGCCCTAATGATGCAAGAGACACCCAAACTTAAGGGATTAAAGCCTAAGTTAAGTCTTTTTCAGCTCAAAAATCATACACTAAGCACATCATGCACCTCAAGTGAGAAAGTCATTCAAGCCCTAACACTATTCAAATTGGTCATTTGAGCACAAAAGGGAATTAGAGAAAAGACTTGGGAAAACACAAAATCTTAATATGGACCAATTAACAAAGTTATAGTGCATTAAATAAACTACAAAATGTAGTAAGGAAGATTGATCATTTGGATTTTGAAAAATTCCCAAAACAGCCCATGAAGTAAAGCCTCCATGGAAAATTCAGAAAATTCATAATCTGAATTTCGACCCCTTCCCAAAGATCAGTTGTGTTCTCTGTTTTTCAAAACTCGAATCCATAAAGTCCAAATATCAAAGTGGCGCCAAAATGTCCTAGGCACACTCTAGTGAAGTTTGAAATCAAACCAAAATCGTTTGACATGATTTGGCATGGGTTTTCTCTTGAGCTGAATAGTGAAGATAGAGTTGACTTCAGACCGCCATATCTTCCCACCCAGAACATATCTCCACTCGGGTCTCACACAAGACAGAGAGCCCTTGGCACAGTGAAGAGACAATACACAGGATTGTTGGTAAGATATGCACGTTTGGTCGACCAACATGCGTTTGAATAAGAGCAGAAACAAACCTCCACGTGTTCGACCTTTGCTTGGCGCGCCAGAGCACGCCCGAGCACCTGACTCCGTGCGCCCACGCTGAGCGACGCCCGACCCCGTGCCCTCACCCGCGCCAGCGCCTATAAAGCAGTCGAAGGCCTCGACCATACTCCCCCACATGCCGTCAGTTCCGCCCAAGCCCGAGTTCGCTGGACTTTCCCCTGAGCACGACGTGCCACCACACACCATCACTACCCGAGCACGCCCGCCGTGGCCAACCCTTCCCGTCGACCCCCAGCCTCGCACAAGCCTCTGGACGGCTTGCCCGAGAGGCTGTGAAGCTTTTCCAAGCTTGAGCCGAGACATTGCCTCACCGAAGAAGCAAGCGCAACATCGCAGGACTCCAGCCGACCGCCGCCGCGTGTAGACCGGACCACACGGTAAGCCATTCCCAAATTCCTTGCACATGTGACATCACTGACCACCCATGAAGCTCCCCGAGCACTTTGATTTGACTCTACCGCCGTGAGTAGGCCGGAGCATGCACCACCGACGAACCAGACCGCCTGCGCACGCGGCCAGCCCCCCTCTGGTCACCACCGCCGGCGACCCGCACCTCGACGTGACCGCCAGAGACCCTCGGACCTCACCCAACCCTTCGCCAGACCTCTACCGCCGCCGGTAAGCCGCGCCACCGCCTTTTCTTTCTCGGCTACTGTTTTGGCGAGGAAGGAGTGCGGGTTAGAGAGGGAAGAAGGCCAGGGGATTAAGTGTTAAGTCAGTGACATATATGTAACACCCCTGGTGTTACTAACACTAAAACTTGAGCATGCCATCATGTGCATTGACATTTCATAATGTTTGTTACACCTAGAATGCATTTACTAGGTAAAAATTTCAAAGAAGTTGGGATGATAGGGCTTGGTGTGCTATAAACCCTAGGGTAGGATACTTAACCCTGAATTAGGACTTATGGGTGAAAGTGAAGCTTAAATGAGTAAAAAATCTCATGACATGAGAAATGATCACAAGGTATCACATTTGATGGATTTTAGTGACACCAAAACCCTAAAGTACTCAAAACCCTAAAAGAAACCCCAAGAAAAACCCTAATTGAAACCCTAGGGGGTTAAATGTAAATTCTAGGCACTTTTGGACTAAAGTGCAAATATCAAAGTAATAGAACATTACAAATCAAGTACTTTTCACATTTGAGGATTTCCATGTTGAATGATGAAGTTTGGACTTAATTGCAAAATACCCCATGAACACTATATGGTTGAGTTCTGAAATTTAGTGTTTTGAAGCCAACTTTGGAGCTCTATATCTCTAATTCTACAAGAATTTTGCCCTAGGTCAACACATCAAATTTATAGAGCTATGATAGGAGTATAACTTTGCTTAAGTGATTGTGCCTTGGTGCTGTACAAAAATTGGCATAAAATGGACAGAAAGTTTGGCTGTCAATCGAGTCAGAAGACTGAATTGTGACTAACAGTGAACCAGAACCAAGTTTGGGAGCTATTTTGAGTATGATCCATTGAGTATTTGAGTGTGATTGCTATAGCAAGATTAAAGCTGGATTGTAGGGCAAGAACTTTGTTACAGAGGGATTAACAAGTGTTGGGGGCCTTCATCCTCCGAAGGTCCTCAAAAACGTGGTTTAACAATGTTTTCCAAGTGTAACATGTAAACAGGTACCTTCGGATATAGATCAAAGTCGTACACGACGTAAGAAGCATGGTCAAGACGAAGGATGATGCTGCTCGGCTGCTCCAAATCTACGGGCGGAATAGCTTCGGCTCAACAGCAGAAAAAGGAACCGACTTAAAGGGGAAAAAGGCCATCCAGTCCTCGATGAGTTGTCCATAATTCAGTAGTAAATGTGAAGGACATAAATGTAATTTTACACAGGCTGCGCCCTGTGCCTATAAATAGATGAACAGTACTACCGTACTGTTCACGTTGACTTGCATTTGCTCGTGCGTCACGTTTGGACTTTTGCCTTCTGTCAAGCCAAAGGTATAAATGTAATTCAATATTGTTCACGTTCATTCATGATGATATAATTAAGAGATATTAATGATGTCATATGATTATTTATGTTATTTCTCATGTCTCATATGCTTCTTCTTTCATTAATATATACTATGATGATGAAGGTACGTCCTTCATGACCTTCGTCTGAAGATCATTATATCCTAAGGGAGATAATGCTTCGAAGGGCGAACGGCATTAACCATTAACCTTTTTTGTGTTGCCTTGTTCTTAATTCATAGTATTTGAGAACAAGTCCCCAACAACAAGTTATCACATAGAAATCAGAGATCAAAGCCTAGCAAAATGCTCTGTTAGACACTCTAAATGGGGTTTCCATTGAACAGTGAACTGAAGATCTTTAGGCACATCACCCCTCGCCGCCGGTGACCTTTGCGCCATGATCCACGCCATCGCCATGATTTGTGCTCTCTAGCGAGGGGATAATCATGACAGAGTAAAGATCTTGGCACCCGATAGGCTCGGACCCAGGCGACGGTGAGTCCGCCGTACCCACTTGGGATGCGGTCAGCCGAAATGGTCCTCGCCGGTGTTGGCCGCTTACCGACTGTGTGCCATGTGCCTCAGGGCGTTAACACGTCGTAGTAAACCACTGAAGCAAGTCGTCCATCACCGGTGGCCTTGCCACGGTGAGAGCCACGGTATCACCCGCGCCAGTAACCTTTCCTCTCTTCGGCCGCTAGCGTGCCTTCACAAAATTGGAAGCCACCGCTGATGGAACCTATAAATTACCACCCTAGTGATCTCCGCTAGGTAATCACGCATCCAGCACACCCGCCCGTGTCTCGCATTGTCCACCAGAGAGCTCTAATTTGGAGTTTCCCCAATTCAGTTCTCCGCGCCGCTGTGAGTGAGCTCGCCGTGGCCAGTCTTCTGCAGGTCCGTTCACGCCCTCCTCGCTCTCATTTCAACATCCCTATGTGCTATAGATGCTTATCGGCCCAGCCAATTGTACTAGACCATATTAGATCACCGGGAACACCTCGGTTCATCCTTAGTTCGCGCCATCACCGTGGACAGAGAGATTGTGAGCTAGAACTCCGCAATTGATTGAGGGATTAGTGTCGCCGAGGGTAGAATTAGGTGTTGAGCAACGGAGGGGCATAGTAATTGCGTTTTCTGGCCGGTCTATGCTCGCCGGAGCCATTGCTCCGCCGTTCGTGGTCGGGGACCCCAACTTGCGAAGAAATAGAAAAGCAGGGGCCTATCTGCGAATGTCAGTGACACAGAGAAATAGTGCTAAGGCCTCTTTAAGGGTTTTTCAAATCGCCAGGGTCCTCTGTGCAAACCTGGCAACACGGGTGCGCGCGAGGGTGCGTTTCGCCTAGGCATGGGCCGTATGAGGCTGAATTGAGCACGTTACTGTTTATGCTTTCTCTTTTTCTTTTTCTGCTAGACTTGCAAAATTCATAGAAAATTCTAGAAAAATGCTAAAAATATGGGACCGATTTTGCTAGACTCCTAAATTCCTATAATATTTAATAAAAATAGTTCCAAGTATTTTAGTCTAAACCATGATTTATTTAGTATTTCAGAAGGCCAAAACCTAGACTTTTGAAATTTTAGAAATTATTTGATGACTCCAAAAATCATATAACTTTTTGGATAAACTTAATTTGATAATTAGAACCCATGGGTGAAGTTTGACATGTGTTGGACATTGTTTGATTCCCAAACCCAAAACCCTCGCTCCTTAGGGTAAAACTGTCTAACCCTATTAGAGTGTTGACTTAGAAGACCCTAGTTTCCCTTGTGTACCGTGAAGGAAAGTTGTATTCAAGATACAACTTGATGTATCTCTACTATTATTGCATTTTCATCAACATCACATGAGCATTCATGGTTATATATGGTTATGTATAGAAAACGAGGAAGAAATAACTGTTGAAGAAGAGACTGCACCACCAGTTGAAAATCCACCTGTCAAGAACTGTTTTTATTTTGATATCTGTAGGACAGAGCCTGACTCCCCTACAACAGAAGGCAAGCCCCGGTGCATTTACCCCTTCCTTGTGGTTTTAAATTCTTTATCACTTGAAATGATGCATTAGGTAATAAGAGTTGAGTGCTACACAATTGCTGCATTTCCTACCTTGAAATTGATTACCATTCCTTGATTACCTATTTTATTAAAAGGTTTTCTGATGCTTAGTCTTGCTTTAGAAAACAAAAGGGTTTTGTTTTAATACAAAGATGATGCTTCAGAAGGAATGGGATGTTTTCAAAAATAAAACTTGATGGTGGATCCATCATGGCCATGATGGGTTCAACATCGGACAAGATGTACCTCTGTCAGGTACCAAACTTTGGGGATTTTAAATGATAAAGTTGAGACCGGGCGGGTGACTTGCACGAGAAGGAAGTCTCGGTGTAGTGTATCCGTCTGAGTCGATTAAGGACTGTACCGATGTAGGCTTGCTGATCGAGGACCTTTTAACTGGTCACATGCCTCGTCACGGGTAAGCTTTGCCTTGGGCAGACTAATACCAGAAAGGCCAACACGCAATGGGAGTGGAGAGATGGCGAGAGTAGTGTGTACCCTGCATGGCAAGAGGCTGTACGGTGGTGTATCTGTGCTCTCAGTTGGCGTGAACCTGGCCTAGTCTTAAGAAACCCGGTGGCGAGTTGACATATGCAAGGTTTAAGTGCTACATATGTCATGTGATTGGAGATCCTCAACTGAGTATTAATTGATTCGGATCGCCATTACTTCTCGGATATGAAGACTTGGTCACTGCCCTACACGTAGCAATCTAGTAGAGTAAAAGGGTGATAAAAGATGTCTAGTATAGGTCAAGTGCTTCAACTAGGGTAGAAAGAACTCTAGCTACAGGTAATGACTTAACTTGCTAATAAAACTGGATTTTTAAGGATCCACTATTAGTAAGCATTTCTGCAAAACAGAGTCTTTGATTCTTGAATAGCCTTACCTTGACTCCCTCAAGCCAGCATATCCTTGAGAGTCTTTTCTTTTGATGGGTAAGACTTGCGAAAGTACACTCCGTACTCAGGGTTTTCTTACCCATGTTGTTGTAGGTGAGGAAACAACAGAATTTTGCTGTTTTTGTTCTAAGATGGTGCCCAAGGAAGAGCCCCAGCAGTGAAGTCACGGGAGGATGTTGGCCTCCCACTTGAAAAACAATATACTTTTATGCGGGAGGGGTTTTCGCCTCCTGAGTCTGTAATAATAATACTTATGCACTCATATACCCTGGTTTTGTAATAATAATAATACTCTCTCTATATATTGAATGAATGTAAATTAAGTTATTGTAAATTGCTTCCGCTATTCTTTCCTCTGATGTGATGTAATATCTGCATGACGGGTGAAACGCTCTTGGGCGAGGTAAGAAAGATACAGTACTGAACTTGTCAAGTGATTACATGCATCTACAGGGTTGTCCAAGGTTCGTAGGACAATGACAACTGTCGGTGGGCCTAATAACTTGGGAGGTTCCATCACAACATATGAATAGTTCTCCAGGGACACAATTTAAACGACTCGGATAAGAATATGTCCAGGGCTTCGATGCAAAGTTGTTTCCTTTAAACTTTTATGTTTATTCTTTTCTAAATGATCAGGGAACTTGAAAAATTCATAACTTGAGTTATGTTCAACCAAATTTGGTCAAACAAATTTTGCTAGGACCTACATATTATAAACTATCAAGCAAAAATAGTAAATCCCATGGTTCCTGTAATACTTTCTAGAGTTTTGATTTAAATTAGGAAACTACCCAAACCTTATTAATATAAGGAAAAATAGGAATAATTCTATACTGAGCTCAAGAAAATTTGTAGAGATACTTATATGGTATATACACTGTTTAAAAATATTAAACACCACAGTATACAAAAATAACCCAGGAATGTCCATTAAAGGTTATTTCTACCCAAACTTTAGAAAAATGAAAAAGGCAGTAGAAAATGAAAACCAGGGAATGACCATATTTTTCCTAGTATGCCTAAGTTACACAAAACCTAGGAAAAATATATGGAACCAGAGTTTAGTGCTAATCCAAGGTTATACTTTTAATTGGCATTAAGAAATCAAGAAAAGCCATGATTAAAAATATAAGGACAAATACAATAATGACAAGAAAAATTCAGTAGGCCTCTAACTACTAGAACACCACTACAAAAATGATAAACACCCCAACCCATCACAATAAGTTAATTGAACAATTAAAACTTGAAATTGGCCCATGCTTTAAATAATTCATGAGAAGGCCTAAAAATATGCAACAGTGGGCAAACAAAATTTTCCCAATTACTTATGATGTAAACCACAAAGAAAAATATAAAATTTAACTAAAAATGTAAGGTGACACACATTACCTCCTACCCCATGAAAAGGCAATATGTTCCAAGAATTTCTACCACCCTTTCCATTGGGCAAAATTTTGCCAAACTCTAGAATGATTGCTCTTGCACAAAAAAAGAAGATAGAAAAATTAGGAAATCTGTTGTTTGACATTTTTTAAATATAGTAATAGTAGAAAGCACCATTAGGCCCTAAACTTTAGAAAATCACAATAAAATGACCAATAGGTGTCATTGGCTAAAACTTGGTACAAAGTCATATTATTGCACCTAAATGCCAGCAAAAATAAGCCTTAGGAAACAATCCACTGTTAAAAGAGAGTTGTAGTTCAAAGCACCCCCTCTGCCCAAAAACTTAACATGTTTGTACAGAGTGAACCCTTACCATGCTTGACCCTAAAATGGCTAAGTATACCACTAGAACTCCCAAATTTAAGATTTAGCCTTACCGTATCAACTTGATCATTTTTATTTCTACTACATTGCATATCATGGCATACATGTATCTCACTCATTGCATTCATTAGATTGCAACCTCGCTGACGGAGAGTACGTGCTCATTCCCGAGCAAGGAGTTGTCCAAGAGGAAGTCCGGGAGCCAGCTCCCGAGCCTGCCACCGAGGATCTGCCCGCAGCCCCAGCATTTGAAGGCAAGTCCTGGTTTTATGCATTACCATTTATATATGCTACTTTACTACACTTAATGTTTGTAGGCTTGTAATGTGCACTTAAGTGTAGGAGTTGCTTGAAACCCTTAGTTGCATAAACTCAGGATTCCTTTTGAGATGGATACTAGTATGATAGGTCGAGTAGCTGCTTTGCTAATCAGGATTCTTGGTAGAAGTCGAGTGATTTTTTAGCACTCGCGCAAGGTCAGGCATTGATTGTATTCATCTTGATAACGAGATCTATGATGGTCTATGGACTCGTATCCAGGGTGGATGCCTTGTCTATGAGACAGAAATGAATTTAAGGATTAATGTGTGGATACCTGAGTCAAGCATTTGAATGTACTAAGCACATGTCGGGAAATATGGTAATCGGTAAGCCTAGTACCTGAGTGAAGCCGGGCGCAGACTTTACCCCTCACTCGTCCTGAGACTGGATCTCCCATGCTAGCTATGGTGGGTACATGTGCGGTCACTACACGGCGGTAGCTAGGGTCAGTGGAGCATTGTATGCCAAGGCGGTGAGTCCTGGCCGCGAACGGGGAATCGATGGGGATGATTGACTTGTGTGGGGATGGAGTGCCCCTACATGTCGCGTGTTTAGGTTTACCTTGCAAGGTTAAAAACTCGATTCGAATTGTCTGCTTCTCACAGCTAATGAGACTGCTTGACCCCTTATACTACATTGAGTAAAATTTGAAATGATGTTTTACTTGAGATAACATGTTGATTGTACTAAATGATTGTTACCATGTATGCTTAGAAAAGGAGCAAACCTAGCTAAATTAAGTATGCTAGAATTGGAAAAGCTAAAATTAATTTTAGATTCAGCTAGTGCTTTTGGCAACCCAAACCCCTCAGCCAAACAGCTGCATGGTCTAGAGGTAGAGGAGTAGACTCCTCACACCGGGTATGTCTAGCTAAGTATTAGTATACTCAGCCTTGCTTGTGGCACAATTTTTGTAGGTATGCTCTAGGACATGGTTGATGGTGTGACTTGGCCTTCCACCCAGCCACCAGGTTGGACGGTTGAGTGGGATGCTACTCCAGCAGAAGAGGATCAGGAGGAGTAGTGGGCTAGGCCTTGCTCTATTCCTCAGTATTCGACGTTATCAATTATCCGCTGCACTTTATTTATGAACTTTCTTTTTTGTTGCTAAAATTCTGATTGTTGTAATAACTCTAGTACCTTAACTTGTGGTTTCATGTTTATTGTATTCTCCCTATGACTCACATTCGAGTGAGCTAGTGGTATTCGATACTTGGGAAGTGGCTTTATCAGAATAGTTATGAGGGACTGACAGGTTATTCCGATTTAAGTGTGTTGCTGCCTCTGAGGCGTGACGTGGGCACTTAAGCTGGAATAATCTGGGCGGTTTCGCCACAGCTGGTATCGGAGCAAATACCACCATAGCGGAATCAATAAGTTGTGAATACAAACTTTTCAAAAATAAAATTTGCTTAGAAACCAGTATTGGAATCATCAGGACTAGAACGCTAGACCTAGAATGAAAGGCCTTAGGAATAGTGGGGAAAACAGGTGGCTAAGCAAGTAGGCCATATGGGCCAGTCTTAGAATTACAAGGATGCCTTAAAAGCACCCTTCTGATCAGTGAGGAGACGTTCTATCTAGCATGCATACCTTATAAAACATGAAAAGATTGGAAATTGATGGAAAATGTATCCAAGTGTGAATGTAGCAAATAGGGTTAATAATAAATAACATAAGAAGTAGAATCTAATTTAACCTACCTCCTGTTAACAACCCAGGCACATGTGGTTTTCCTTTCCGCTACCGTAACATTTACGTCTAACCCTCTTTCACAGATGACTTCACCCACCCCCACCAATGGAGGAGACACTCATTTCAGTTCTGACTACCTTTCCCACGAGGGTTTCCCTTCTATCTTGTGGGAGGTGCTCATCTCCGCCGGTTACCCTACACCCCCTCTGTACATGGTGCAGTTGTACGAGGAGCATCGGGTGCCCTGTTGCCGAGTTTGGCTGACTCTGGAGGCTCACCCTCTATAGCCGGGTTGGCGTTCCCTTGACTCCAAGACTATTGGATTTAGGGCGGACGACAGCACCGAGGCTGCAGCTATGAAGACCCTGACAACTTTCTACAGATACCATCCCTTGGAGATGGTAATGCACCCACTAGGACTCTTGCCCGCTGAGAAGAGGGATGACCCCATGTGGTGCAACCGAGTGTGCCACGTGAAGAACGTATGGGCCATGCATCCCAACCAAGTTGGGAGGATCACTGTTTAGTGTATGAGCGCACTGTACCGCCTTCAGGCCCTGCAAAGCGATGCCATGGCACACCTCACTAACCTTGCTCAGACCACTAAGCTCACCCTCGACAGTCGAGAGGACTTCGTGTTCGACTTGTCTTCAGAATTGGTGGAAAAGGAACTACAGGTGGAACAGTTAAGCCAGCACATCGCAACCTTAGAGTAGCAGGTGGAGGTCCGGGATAACACTATTGATATCCTAGAGACCCAGCTCCATGATGTGCAGGAGGAGCTTGAGGAAGCCAACGACTACCTAGAGATGCACCACCAGGATATGGAGGCAAAGGAGGCTGGAAGCGAGGGAGAGGAGGCTCCCGAGGAATTAGAACCGACCCCTGGTCCCAATGCGACTCCCTCCGGGATGCCCCCTTCACCCGCATCCATGTTGCCTCTACCACTCAGGGTTGATGGGTTAGTTTGATACATTAGGAGAATAGAAACCCACGCGAGCTTAGTTTGGCATCAGATTTTGGACTAGGCTTATGGGTATTTTCCCCTAAAATTGTTGTCACCTAGGAAAAACTTTTATGAGCAAGGAGATGAATGCAATCATGTTATCCTCATCCGATTCAATATTATGTTATGACATTTTTCTGTATGATATAAAGAATATTGTTCGGAATCATGGATTGAGATAACAATGGCGATAACTTCTGTTTTCAGATGGTAGCTAAGCAGCGTCGTGGGCAGAACAAGCAGGTTCCGCCGCCACCTCCACCAGCTCCCACGGTGCAGGACCTGATGGCTCAGCAGAATGAGATTCTGCGGGAGCTATTGCAGCGCTAGCCCCACCCTCAGCAGTATGGTGGAGGCCAGCCGCAGCGTCCTCTGGCCGCGGCAACCTATCAAGAGTTCCTGAGCACGAAGCCGCCCCTGTTCACTAAGGCAGAGGATTCGCTAGACGCTGATGTATGGCTAAGGGTCATGGAGTCCAAATTTCCCCTCCTCACGGGAGCTTGCCCTGACGACACCAAGACTCGCTTCGCTGCACAACAACTTCGTGGACGTGCTAGGACATAGTGGGACCATTTCCGCGCCATGTTACCTGCTGATCATGAAGTGACACGGGAGGAATTCAAGACTGCTTTTAGGGGACACCATATTCCAGCAGGGTTTCTAGATCGCAAGCTGAATGAGTTTCTGGCATTAACTCATGAAACCCGCACGGTGTTACAGTATGCCCAGGCCTTCAATGACCTGTGCCAGTATGCGGGCTATGTAATACCCAAATAATTAGAGTTGTAGAATGTATAAGAATTGGAAAAAAAGTTTATTAGACTACTTGTGTTGTTTTTTTTCTCATTTTGCATATTTAAATCATGGGGTCAATTGACTACCAACAATTACATTAAATAAAGGAAATAGTGCATCATGTTGGAGTTATTTTTTGTGCATTTAATGATAATAATAATAAAATAAATATATAAAAAATTAAAATCCTTCCATACTTGTTTGTCCAAATTGTACAAAGTTCACAATTGGAATGGAATTCAAATTTGAATTCTAGAAATTAAAAGGAAAAGAAAAAAAGAGAAAAGGTTAGTCACCTGCGTGGGCCAAAACCTCATGTCCCGGCTCAACTCACCGCGCCGTTGGTCCTCACTCAGCCGCTGACCCGTGGGTCCCCTTGGTCATCCCCGTCCTTCGCTCACCGTGGGAATCGCAGCAGAACTGTAGGACTCGGATTCCGCCACAGCTTCCCCTCGCCGCGCAGCTGTGGCGCTGATGGTGCGCAGGTCCACTGCTCAGTCTCGTACGACGCGCTCTGGTTGCCTACTCCCTCTGGTGTGTGGGGCCCTGGTGACGGGCGTGTATTCTCCACATCGCGCGCCCAGGAAAACGGAAACCTCCCAACAACCGAGCTGGATCATGCGGGTACCCTACGCTAGCTCCTCGAGGTCCCTGGCCTTGGGCCTTTAAGTAGCTGCGCCTGACGTCCTCTTCTTCCAGCCATTGGAGCGAGCTCTGTGGCATGTTCACCCACCCGCGCCGCTAACAGAAGAAGAAGGGGGTGAGTGCCGCCATTGCCGATCTATGCGCCCGTCGCCTGTCCTGCTGCAAGTTTTGATCGCGGCGCTCGGGGTGGTGTTCGGTGTGGCGTCAGTGGGAGGATTTCATCCGCTAAGCACCCCGGGTGGGCGTAATTCCTCGCTGGTCCTCACGGGAGGATCGAAGACCGCCGCCTACCGTGGGTAGCACCGTCGTCACCAACATCCCTGGTAATTGTGTCTCCACTAGGTTATGCACATTTTTCTCTTTCGTTCTCACCTGCTAGAACTCGGATTGGAGCAAAGGGGTACCATCCCGATGAACTCTGATGACCTCCGCCGTAAGATATTGCAGCGCCGCCGTGCCCCTGGGGCTGAGGAAGATGGCCCTCGGACCGTTGGATCCTGGGTGGACGACCGCGATTAGATACTGCGCATACCCCTTGCCGCGTTAAATCGTGACCACCGATTTGTAGATCTAGGGCTTGGGTTGGATCTAGGCGTGGGGTGTTGTGATCCATGTATCTTGGATCCAAGGGCCTGAAGTGCGTACTGCTTCATTAATAGCTGTGACTTAATCCAAGCCGTCCATATCTGATCGGGTGGCTGAGAGAGGTCCGTACCCTTTGCCGTGTCGCATTTGTTAGAAAGACCCTTTGTTTTCCAGAAACCAACCCGCAATCCATAATGCTATTCTCTATGTCTTAGGAGAATTACTCCGAGGCCCCTGTGCTTATCTGAAATTAATGCGCAGTCCAGTCAGTGAATAACACTTATAAAACCATTTAGAAAATAATTTATAATGTAAAAATAATTGTTAGAACTGGGTTAATTCATAGAAAATTCATATTAGGTCCAAATTGACCCATTTCAGTTCCTATAATTTTGTAGTATTATTGTTTATGACCTAGTGTTTCTGATTTGACATGAAAACTATGTTAAAATTAATCTCTTAATTAATCTTGTATCAAATACATAAAACCTTAGGAAATTCATAATTTCCCCGTTTTAATTCCGAATTGACCTGTTCAAGTTGCGTTAGTCTCGTATAAATATTTACTATGCAATAACAACATTTATTATACCATGTCTTGTTCTTTTATAATTAGGTCTTTATTTAACTTATGTTGGTTAATCTCGTTAAACTACTTATCATTATAATCTACTATAATATAATCTATGGTCAATTTATAACTTATATTAAAGTTGAGATAATTCTTTATAGAATAACCTCTCATATGATTTATACTAACCAATTCATAATATAGTTTAATATTTTAATCACGCAGATCTTCTATAAAATCATAACTCCTTACTAGTAAATCCGATCGTAGTAGTTCTCGAGCCCGCGATCTCATTGCGACGCGTAGACTATTATTATGCAGTATGTTCTTATGATTGGTGTGATGTTAATTTTTGTCTATACCATGTCTATTTGTATTGCTACGACTAGCGCGAGGTTACGAGCATCCGAAGAATCACCCTGATAACTGGAATCTCAAGTGCCAGGCAAGTTGTGCCCTTGATTCACTTTTATTACCCAATAATGTTCTTTATAATCATTTGCCATGCATAGGTTTAATTTTTATGGGACCCGATAGGTCATCCTAGATTGTTTATCTCATTACCTTGTTTACCCCTGAATCACTTGGGTAGTTTTTGCTACTGCTCTATACGGTTTGGGATTAATACTTCATTATATCCATGTTCCAGTTATTTTATTTATGTTCATGTCAAGACCATTATATTATTGTTAATTGGAACATGGAGCTTAACTTGAGAAACACGTGCCACCACAAGGGAGGAATGGGACCCCTTGGCTAACTAATTAGGAAAGCTAGTGGAAGACTACCTTACCCGAAAGTGGCAAGGGCAGTAGGGGAGTTGCATGCAAGGAGGTTCTCGGGTTGATTTTGCTGCGATGGCGGTCAGACGGGGGATTCTTGCAAGTGCTCTTCCCATAAACTGTAGCGGCTTTTTGGAAGCTAGTGGAACTTTGTAAAGGCCTCGTAGTAGATCCCTAGCCATTCACCTTGGTAGTGTCTAAGGGCCTAGCTAACCCTGGCGACATGGGAAACTCGACTTGTGGGTAAAGGGTACAACCTCTGCAGAGTGTAAAACTGGTATACTAGCTGAGCTCACGGTCATGAGCAGCTTAGGACTCTCTGATGATTAAATTATGGAACCTAAATTCAATTTGTCATTTGCATTTGCATGGGTTTATTACTAATTTTGTTCTATTATTTTTATTAAGGTTTGGTATTTACTTACATCTAGCAATTGCTAATAAAATTTTGACCAACTTATAAAAGCAATGCTCAGCTTTAACCTCTATTGTTGATCAGCCTTACACTTCATGAATTCCCACCTTTGGTGAGTTCATGTCACATTATTCCCCACAACTTGTTGAGCGATGAACATGTGTGAGCTCACCCTTGCTGTCTCACACCCCCCACAGGAGAAGAACAGGTGGTTCAAGAGGAGTCGCGTATCGAGGAGTTCAATTCGATCTAGGTGGCGTTTCCCAGTTGACTTCTGCGCCAAGGACGATCCTTAGTTTGTTTTATATTTATCTTTTATTTTGTAAGACTTCCGCTTTGTAATAAATACTCTAATTGTTATGACATTTATCTCTATACACTCTGCTATTATATATGTTGTCTTCTTTGGTGCATGTATGAGATGCACCCGGCTTTGTCCCTTAAAGCCCAGGTGTGACAGGCTATCATGTATATTCTGATGAGAAGAAGAGAGACCATTTCCGTAGAGGTCTCAACACCAAGTTGCGTGAGCGTCTCAACACTGTCCGGGCTAACAGCTTCAATGAATTGGTCAACCTGGCCATATCACAGGAAGATTGTATTGTAGCTCACTAGACAGAAAAGAAGAGGAAGGCACCAATGTCAGGACCCTCAGCTCCACCCCAGAGGTTCCAGATTGTCTCCAACAGTCAGAGCAGAGGATTTCAGCAGCAGGCAGGAAGATGGGTTATCAGGCCACCTTAGCAGTAGCAAGTACCCAACCGTTTTCTAGCTCCCGCCCCAAGGAGCAATCAACCTCAGTAGCAGCAACACTAGTTCCGCCAGGGGAATGGAAACAAATGCTTCACATCTGGCAATGTGGGCAATTATGCCAAGGATTGCCCAAGGAATCAGCCGAGGCAGATGCCAGCACCAAACCAAGACAGAGGAAGAAAGTAGAAGGTGCAAGTCAGACAAGGGAAGCTCAATTTCGCTACTCTAGAGGAGCTTCCTAAAGGAGCACCCGTCATGACTGGTACCTTTTTAGTTTTCAATCAACCTGCATTAATACTGTTTGATTCTGGTGCATCGCATAGCTTCATTAGCCAGAAGTTCAGTGCCAAATGCCAATTGCCTTTCTGTCATGCCCGAGGGTCATTTATGATCGCAATGCAAGGAGGCAAGGGTGCAACAAATCAATTAAATCAAAGTCTGCCTATTCGGCTGGGAAGCAACATTGTCAAAACCACCCTCCTTATTCTAGGGATGGATAATGTGGATATTATTTTGGGAGTCAATTGGATGACCCGACACCAAGTGGTGCTAGATGTAGCCAACCGCATCGTTGAAATCCAGTTCCCAATCTGTGGAAAATTCACCTTATTTCTGCCCAGCCAAGAAACCACTCGGTCATGTGCTTTTGCTATGATAGAGTTACCCTTGAAGAAAATTCCAGTGGTCTGTGAGTATGCAGATATTTTTCATGATGAATTGACATGAATGCCGCCAGACCGGGATATTGAATTCTCCATCGAATTGCAACCGGGAACAACATCTATTTCCAAAAGGCCCTACTGGATGCACCTGCTGAATTGGCAGAATTGAAGAAATAGCTGCAAGAGTTGTTGGACAAGGGTTTCATCCACCCAAGTACTTCACCTTGGGGTTGTCCAGCCTTGTTCGTGAAGAAGAAGGATGAAAGCTTGAGACTATGTATAGATTACCGCCCACTCAATGCGGTGACTATCAAAAACAAGTATCCTTTGCCTCGTATTGATGTTCTTTTCGACCAATTGTTCGAAGCCAAAGTGTTTTGCAAAATAGACCTTCGCTCCGGCTATCATCAAATCAAGATACGAGCAAGCGATATTCCAAAGACTGCCTTCTCAACCAGATATGGACTATATGACTATTTGGTGATGTCGTTTGGGTTAACTAATGCGCCAGCATACTTCATGTATCTGATGAATTCGATCTTCATGCCTGAATTGGACAAGTTCATGGTGGTTTTCATTGATGATATCTTGGTGTACTTAAGGAACGAAGAAGAGCATGCCGGTCATTTGCATGTAGTGCTCTAACATCTCAGAGACGCCGCCTTTACGCCAAATTGTC
The DNA here is from genome assembly GCA_029449295.1 of Zea luxurians. Classification (NCBI taxonomy): domain Eukaryota; kingdom Viridiplantae; phylum Streptophyta; class Magnoliopsida; order Poales; family Poaceae; genus Zea; species Zea luxurians. Next base: position 40,608,674 of record JAOPSE010000022.1, on the reverse strand, counting down.
CAAGTGTGATTTTTGGCTGAAGGAAATCAAATTCTTGGGTCACACTATCTCTGAGGGAGGAATAGCTGTTGATCCAGATAAAGTGCAAGAGGTGATGAATTAGAAGCCGCCAACAACTGTTCGTCAGATTCGGAGTTTTCTAGGATTGGCCAGGTATTATCGACGATTCATTCCAGACCTCTCGAATTGCGAAGCCCATGACTAAATTGTTGAAGAAGGGAGCAAAGTTCGAATAGGGTCAGAAACGCGAAGATGCTTTCCACACTCTGAGGCAACATCTGACCACAACACCTGTGTTAGCGTAGCCCATCAGCAGCAAGCCAGTTGATGTGTATTGTGATGCCTCTATCACTGGACTGGGTTGTGTTTTGATGCAGGACAACCGAGTCATTGCCTACGCATCAAGAGCACTCAAGCCTCATGAGCAGAATTGCCCCACTCATGACTTAGAGTTGGCAACTGTGGTTAATGCATTAAAAATGTGGAGGCACTACTTAATGGGAACCCACTACAACATCTATACCGATCACAAGAGCCTCAAGTACATCTTCACTCAAGCTGATGTCAACATGAGGTAGAGAAGATGGCTAGAATTGATCAAGGACTACGACTTGGAAGTACACTACCACCTGGGGAAAGCCAATGTGGTAGCTGATGCCTTAAGTCGAAAGTCACAATGCAACTGTATGACGATGGATTCTCGCATCAATACCCTGTGTGACGAGTTGAGTAAAATGAGGATCGAAGTAATTTCTTCTGATACCTTGTCTCACATTTCCATTGAGCCAACCTTGCGAGATCAGATTATTATGGCCCAACTCAGCGACAAGGGAGTGCAAATCATCAAGGAGAATCTTCATCAGAAAGTGGAGAAGTATAAGTGTTTTCACTGAGATAGCAAGATGATACTATGGTTTGAAGACAGATTGGTGGTTCCTAAAAATAAAGACCTCAAGAAGGAAATCTTGGATGAGGCTCATCTCTCCAAATTCTCCATGCACCCGGGAAGCATCAAGATGTACCATGATCTGAAGCCCCTGTATTGGTGGACAAGAATGAAGAGGGAGATAGCCCAATATGTATCAGAATGTGACACATGTTAGAGGATAAAGGCAAGCCACTTAAAATCAGCTGGTGCCTTGCAACCCCTATCAATACCTTCATGGAAATGGGATGACATCAGCATGGATTTCATTGTGGGTCTACTCAACACCTCTTGACATCATGATTCAATCTGGGTCATTGTGGACCGATTGACAAAAGTGGCACATTTCCTTTCAGTGCACACCACCGATAAGGCTCAGAAGTATGCAGAATTGTATATTGACCAAATCGTGTGTTTGCACGGGTTACCCTAGATAATTGTCTCTGACCGGGGAGCCCAATTCGTTGCCAGATTTTGGGAGCAATTGCAAGAGTCTTTGGGAACTAAGCTAATGAGAAGTTCAGCTTACCACCCCCAGACTGATGGTCAGACCAAAAGGGTAAATCAAAATCTTGAAAATATGCTAAGGGCTTGTGCGATCGATTACGGTAAGAACTGGGATAAGTACCTCTCTTTGGCATAGTTTGCTTATAACAACAGTTATCAATCCAGCCTAAAGATGGCACCCTTTGAAGCCCTATATGGAAGAAGGTATCGAGCACCCCTCAACTGGTTTCAGCCTGGAGAAAGAGAAATCTTTGGACCTAACTTAGTGACCGAAGCCGAAATGAAAGTCAAATTGATTAGGAAGAATCTACAAGCTACTCAGGGCAGGCAGAAGAGCTACCATGACAAGAGAAGAAAACCCCTCCAGTTTGAAGTGGGAGATTTCGTATATCTGAAGGTATCACCCACAAAAGGGGTGCAAAGGTTTGGGATCAAAGGCAAGCTAGCCCCTCACTACATTGGACCTTATGAAATCATGGAAGCATGTGGACCCATGGCAAACAAATTGAAGCTACCTTTGAAAATGTCTGCCATCCACAATGTGTTCCATGTATCCTAATTGAAGAAGTGTGCCTGTTTGCCAATCGAGGTCATAGCAGAACCAGAAGGGGAGATAGAGCCAGATCTCTCATATCAAGAGTACCCTTACAAGGTTCTGGATTGCAAGGAAAGATCAACTCATGCGAAGTCAATCAAAATGTATAAGATCCAATGGAGCAATCACTCAGAGGAAGACTTGGGAGACTAAGGAATTTCTATGATCGAACTACCCCGATTGTCTACTTAAGGGAATCGGTACGTAACCATGCCCCAACCCTCCCCCTGTCCTTTGAATCCAAATATAAGAAAGATGGTCTTAACATAAACTGAGTAAGCTGTAAAACAAAATCAAGAAGGACTTCCTTCTAAAGTTGCAAATAGGATGACATTCGAAGAGCAGTTTACTAAAGAACCTTAATAAACAAACCCACACCATGCAAGCAAGTCATAACTTTCTCTTCACCCTAGAGGACTCCGACCCGAATCTCGGGACAAGAATCCTTTAAGGGGGGAAGGCTGTAACACCCCAGTGTTACTTAGGGTTTTTCCCAGTACCCCAACTTGTGACCATTATCCATGTGGCCCTAATAATGCAAGAGACACCCAAACATAAGGGATTAAAGCCTAAGTTAAGTCTTTTTCAGCTCAAGAATCATACACTAAGCACATCATGCACCTAAAGTGAGAAAGTCATTCAAAACCCTAACACTATTCAAATTAGCCATTTGAGCACAAAAGGGAATTAGATAAAAGACTTGGGAAAAACACAAAATCTTAATATGGACCAATAACAAAGTTATAGTGCATTAAATAAACTACAAAATGTAGTAAGGAAGATTGATCATTTGGATTTTGCAAAATTCCCAAAACAGCCCATGAAGTAAAGCCTCCATGGAAAATTCAGAAAATTCAGAATCTGAATTTCGACCCCTTCCCAAAGATCAGTTGTGTTCTCTATTTTTCAAAACTTGAATCCACAAAGTCCAAATATCAAAGTGGCGCCAAAATACCCTAGGCACACTCTGGTGAAGTTTGAAATCAAACCAAAATCGTTTGACCCAATTTGGCATGGGTTTTGTCTCGGGCTGAACAGTGCAGACAGAGCTGACTTCACACCACCATATCTTCCCACCTAGACCATATCTCCACTCGGGACTCACACAAGACAGAGAGCCCTTGGCATAGTGAAGAGACAATACACAGGATTGTTGGCAAGATATGCACGTTTGGTCGACCAACAGGCGTTTGAACAAGAGTAGAAACAAACCTCCACGTGTTCGACCTTTGCCTGGCGTGCCAGAGCACGCTCGGGCACCTGACTCCGCGCGCCCGCACTGAGCGACGGTCCACCCGGCGCCTTCACCCGCGCCCACGCCTATAAAGCAGCCCAAGGCCTCGACTGTACTCCCCCGCACGCCCTCAGTTCTGCCCAAGTCCGAGTTCGCTAGACTTTCCCCTGAGCACGACGCGCCACCGCCCGCCATCACTGACCGAGCACGGCCGCCGTGGCCAACCCTTCCTGTCGACCCCCAGCCTCGCCCGAGCCTCTGGACGGATTCCCTAAGAGGCTGTGAAGCTTTCTCAAGCTTGAGCCGAGACATTGCCTCACCGGAGAAGCAAGCGCAACCTCGCCGGACTCTAGCCAACTGCCGCCGCACGTAGAGTGGACCACACAGTAAGCCATTCCAAAATACCTTGCACCCGCGACATCACTGACCTCCCATGAAGCTCCCCGAGCACTTTGATTTGACTCTACCACCATGAGCAGGCCGGAGCATGCACCGCCGATGAGCCTGACCGCCTCTGCACGCGGCAAGCCCCCCTCCGGTCACCACCGCTGGCGACTCGCACCTCGACATGACCGCCAGAGACCCCTGGACCTCACCTGACCCTTCACCGGACCTCTACCATTGCTGGTAAGCCGCGCCATCGCTTTTTCTTTCTCGGCTACTATTCAGGCGAGGGTGGAGTGCGGGTTAGAGAGGGAAGAAGGCCAGGGGGTTAAGTGTTAAGTATGTGACACATATGAATAGTTATCTGGGGGCACGGTTTAAACGACTCGGATAAGAATAAGTCCAGGGACCCCGATGCAAAGTCGTTTTCCTTTAAACTTTTATGTTTATTCTTTTCTAAATGAGCTGGGAAATTGAAAAATTCATAACTTGAGTTATATTCAACCAAATTTGGTCAAACAAATTTTTGCTAGGACCTACATATTATAAACTATCAAGCAAAAATAGTGAACCCCATGGTTCCTGTAATACTTTCTAGAGTTTTGATTTAAATTAGGAAACTACCCAAACCTTATTAATATGAGGAAAAATAGGAATAATTCTAGACTGAGCTCAAGAAAATTTGTAGAGATACTTACCTGGTATATACACTGTTCAAAAATATTAAACACCCCAGTATACAAAAATAAGCCAGGAATGTCCATTAAAGGTTATTTCTGCCCAAACTTTAGAAAAATGAAAAAGGCAGTAGAAAATGAAAACCAGGGAATGACCATATTTTTCCTAGTATGCCTAAGTTACACGAAACCTAGGAAAATATATGGAACCAGAGTTTAGTGCTAATCCAAGGTTATACTTTTAATTGGCATTAAGAAATCAAGAAAAACCATGATTAAAAATATAAGGACAAATACAATAATGACAAGAAAAATTTAGTAGGCCACCACTACAAAAATGATAAACACCCCAACCCATCATAATAAGTGAGTTGAACAATTAAAATTTGAAATTGGCCCATGCTTTAAATAAATCATGAGAAGGCCTAAAAATGTGCAACAGTAGGCAAACAAAATTTTTCCCAATTACTTATGATGTAAACCACCAGAGAAAATATAAAATTTAATTAAAAATGTAAGGTGACACACATTACCCCCTACCTCATGAAAAAGGCCATATGTTCCAAGAATTTCTACCACCCTTTCCCTTGGGCAAAATTTTGCCTAACTCTAGAATGATTGCTCTTGAACAAAGAAGAAGATAGAAAAATTAGGAAATCTGTTGTTTGACATTTTTCAAATATAGTAATAGTATAAAGCACCATTAGGCCCTAAAACTTTAGAAAATCACAATAAAATGACCAATAGGTGTCATTGGCTAAAACTTGGTACAAAGTCATATTATTGCACCTAAATGCCAGCAAAAATAAGCCTTAGGAAACAATCCACTGTTAAAAGAGAGTTGTAGTTCAAAGCACCCCCTCTGCCCCAAAACTTAACATGTTTGTACAGAGTGAACCCTTATAACTTTAGGCCTCAATTTTTGAGACTGAGAGTTATACACTAGTGAGAAACTACTGTAATTTTTACAAGATTTTTGGAAATTGTTAAAGCAATGTTGTAGTTCAAACCCACTCTAAAAAGCATAATAGGAAAAGGGAAAAAAGAATTGGTAAGAGTGATAAATCACACCCATAATGATTTCAGCAAGGACCATGATAAACTTTTCACTAAGACACTAAAAGAAAATCAGTGGGACACTAAAATAATCCGACAACTTAAACTTGACCATGCTTGACCCTAAAATGGCAAAGTATACCACTAGAACTCCCAAATTTAAGATTTAGCCTTACCTTATCAACTTGATCATTTTTATTACTACTACATTGCATATCATGGCATACATGTATCTCACTCATTGCATTCATTAGATTGCAACCTCGCTGACGGAGAGTATGTGCTCATTCCCGAGCAAGGAGCTGTCCAAGAGGAAGTTCGGGAGCTAGCTCCCGAGCCTGCCACCGAGGATCTGCCCGCAGCCCCAGCATTTCAAGGCAAGCCCTAGTTTTATGCATAACCGTTTATATATGCTACTTTACTACACTTAATGTTTGTAGGCTTGTAATGTGCACTTAAGTGTAGGAGTTGCTTGAAACCCTTAGTTGCACAAACTCAGGATTCCTTTTGAGATGGATACTAGTATGATAGGTCGAGTAGCTGCTTTTCTAATCAGGATTCTCTGTAGAACTCGAGTGATTTTTCTAGCACTCGCGCAAGGTCAGGCATTGATTGTATTCATCTTGATAACGGGATCTATGATGGTCTATGGACTTGGATCCAGGGTGGATGCCTTGTCTATGAGACGGAAATGGAATTAAGGATTAATGTGTGGATACCTGAGTCAAGCATTTGAATGTACTAAACACATGTCGGGAAATATGGTAACCGGTAAGCCTAGTACCTGAGTGAAGTCGGGCGCGGACTTTACCCCTCACTCGTCCTGAGACTGGGTCTCCCATGCTATTTATGGTGGGTACAAGTGCGGTCACTGCATGGCGGCAGCCGGGGTCAATGGAGCATTATATGCCAAGGTGGTGAGTCCTGGCCACGAACGGGGAATCGATGGGGACGGTTGACTTGTGTGGGGATGGAGTGCCCCTACATGTCGTGTGTTTAGGTTTACCTTGCAAGGTTAAAAACTCGATTCAAATCGTTTGCTTCTCGCAGCTAATGAGACTGCTTGACCTCTTGTACTGCATTGAGTAAAAGTGAATTGAGGTTTTACTTGAGATAACATGTTGATTGTACTAAATGATTGTTATCATGTATGCTTAGAAAGGAGAAGACCTAGCTAAATTAAGTATGCTAGAATTAGAAAAGCTAAAATTAATTTTAGACTCAGCTAGTGCTTTTGGCAAACCAAACCCCTCAGCCAAACAACTGCATGGTCTAGAGGTAGAGGAGTAGACTCCTCACACCGGGTAAGTCTAGCTCAGTATTAGTATACTTAGCCTTGCTTGTGGCACAGTTTTTTCAGGTATGCTCTAGGACATGGTTGATGGTGTGACTTGGCCTTCCACCCAGCCACCGGGTTTGACGGTTGAGTGGGATGCTGCTCCAGCAGGAGAGGATCACGAGGAGTAGTGGGCTAGGCCTTGCCCTATTCCCTAGTATTCGACGTTATCGATTATCCGCTGCACTTTATTTATGAACTTTCTTTTCTATTGCTAAAACTCCGATTGTTGTAATAACAAAAGTACCTTAACTTGTGGTTTCATGTTTATTGTATTCTCCCTGTGACTCACCTTCGAGTGAGCTAGTGGTATTCGATCCTTGGGAAGTGGCTTTATCAGTCTAGATCTGAGGGACTGACGGATTATTCCAATTTAAGTGTGTTGCTACCTCTAAGGCGTGACGTGGGCACTTCAGCTGGAATAATCTGGGCGGTTCCGCCACATTTGGCTCATCAAATGGGTTTCTGTGCCGGAAGGTGTACTTGAGATAAACCAAGCCACTTTGGCTGGAGCCAGTGCCAGCTTCCTTCGCCATTTCCCATTCATTTGCAAGAGGCCATACTTTGAAAGCGATGTGCTCTTGAACTAAATCTCTAGTACCAATGTAGGTACATATGGTGTTCAAGGTGATTAGGCACGCTTGCACTTCATTCCCAAGTGCAATTGATGGCCTTCTAATGCCGAAGCGTGACCATATAGGACGTTGAATGATGCCCCTCACATCCTCCCTCTAATTCAGATTATTTTTCACATAGAACCATTGCTTCATCTAAGAGCCCGACCACTTCTTCCGAAATGTAGGCATAGGTAATTTGCCTTAGAGCGGGGCACGAAGCTGTAACAACTGAAGTTATTATGGTATTGCTCTTTTCCAGTCGCCTTCGTCTAGTAAGATAACTCGTGAATGTTGCAGAAGCACCTAGCATCCGACTCTAGTCCTTGACTCCTCATGGCCAACCCCCACATTGATAAGAGCTCAGGGGGTAAGTTGATGAAGGAATATCTCAAATGTCTTCAAAACCTCAACCAACATCTTGTGGAGCGAAAAGCGAAGTCTAGCTTTCATGAAGTTCTTGACTACTACCTCATCAACTTTGGGGAGGGGAACGGTGCTTTCTCCCCCAGCTCTCACTATGGAAACATCATGAAAGTATTTGCCTTTCATCGCTTCAATTTGCCCTTATTTGATAGTTGACTTCCAAAAACAACATGGCTCGGCCGCCACGGCCAATCTTCAGCATCTTCATTCCTAGTCTCCACGTCAAAACTGTCGCTATCGCTGGAGTCCTCAGACAATCCAGCCATCATCTCATTGGTGATCTTTCCTGTGTTAGTCTTCTCCATAGCTTTGTAAAACCCAGACAGTGCGGGCTATGTGATCTTCTTCTCCTCAACCATTCGGGTGATGGTTGCGACAGATGCCAAAGCTCAAAAAGTCAATCGAGCTCGCAAAAGAAAAGAAGGCTAGAATGGCGAACGCAACACAAACAGCTAGATGGCATGAAAAATATTCGTGACACAGCCTTCTATATATATACTTAGAGCCCCACAGCTCAGTAGGTCACACGGTTCAGAATGATTCACTATTTTAACAAAGGGAAGGTGTTTTTTCGGACCTTAGGCTAAAGGCCTTCATTCATGTCGTAATCTGAATTTGTTACAAAGAAACAAATTAATACTGCGAGGGGCTACTGTTGGGGGCCTTCCTCTTCCGAAGGTCCTAAAAAACATGACTAACCATGTGTTTTCAGCATGATATGAATTATTACAGGGAGCTTCGGCTTAAGGATGGAGGTTTTCCCCCATGACAAAGGCATACGAGGTGAAGATACATTCCGAAGATGATAAGAATGAATGCCGAAGCTATAAGCAAAGAGTAATAGCTTCAGCTTATAATGGTGATGAAGATTGAACATGATGTTGGCCGGAAGGGAAAAAGACTAATTAGTCCTTAATGATTTGGGTTATGGTCATAAGTAAATGTCATGGACATAACTGTACTTTTACCCAGGCTACGTCCCGTGCCTATAAATAGATGAACAGTAGCACCGTACTATTCATGCTGTTTTTGTAATCACTCTCACATCAGCACCTTCAAGCAAGCTGAAGGTATCAATGTATTATAAACTTTGTTAATATTCATGTGCATATTATGAAATATAAATGTGAATGAATTAATGAACTATATTCCTCATCTTTATGTATTCTTATTTGACCATGAAATGATGAAGGCATGTCCTTCACGACCTTCGTCCAATGATCATTAAATCCGAGAGGAGGCAATGCTTCGGAGGACGAAGGTTCTTAATATTTAACAATTGTGTTGCCTTGTTCTTGATTCACAACATTTGAGAACAAGTGACCAACAAGCACCTTCTCCCGATCAGTACATTGAGCAATATTAAGCATCCTCTCCACTGATTTCAGTCAATCATTAGCATGTAGAGGATCTAGAGAGCTAGAGAATGTGGGTGGCTTGTGACTCATGAATTCCCGGTGCTTGTCCCAGGGTGGAGCTGGTGGTGTGGAGGTAGTGGTGGTTGTTGTTGCCATTCTAGTCGTTCTTGTCTCATCTCCTGTCGCATTTCCTACCGCTCCTGGCGCATCTCCTGATGTTCTTGTTGCATCCGAGCTTGCATTTCTATCATCGTATTTGCCATTTGCTGCAACTGTTGCATATGAACGTTAGCTACTAGATCTATTCCAGCCGGTTGAGGGTTCAGAGGATTCATTTCTGGTTGCGGTTGGTTAACAATCCTCCTGCGTCAGTCGTTGGCAGGCAGATCGATACTGCCTCCCTTCCTGGTATTGACCATCTGGGTTAGAAACACATGGTAAGATAGAATTGCAGAGAAGATGAGTAATTACGAGACATAATCTTTTGGGGGTCTTATTAGCTCAGTAGGTTAGTGTGTCGCCTACTAATACTAATATATTATTGTTGGTCACTTGTTCTCAAATGCTATAGATCAAGAATAAGACAACATGATTGTTAATACTTAAAGACCTTCGTTCTTCGAAGCATTATTTCCTTTCGGATATAATGATCCTCAGACGAAGGTCATGAAGGACACACCTTCATCATTTCATCATATAGATGTAAATACGAATAGAAAAGTAAGGAAACATAAAAGAATGGAAATAAAATTTGTCATGCATCAGTAATTTATTCATTATTATCTTCATTAAACACGAGTAAGCATTAACAATATTTGTATTACATTGATACCTTCGGCTTGCCAAGAGGTAGAAGAGCAGGGTGACGCAAAAGCGATTACAATCCAGTGTGAATAGTACGGTGCTACTGTTCATCTATTTATAGACACGGGACGCAGTCTGGATAAGATTACATTCATGCCCCTGACATTTACTCTTAATTATAATGCAAGTTATCAAGGACAAAGTAGTCTTTTCCCCCTTAGGTCGGTTCCGTCCCTCATGCTTGATATCAGACCAAGCCGAAGCTCCTTTAGCCATAGCTTTGGCGTTCATCCATGTCACCTTCGGGTTGTATCTTCAAATTACATAGGCCTTTATCATGAGAGAACCTTCATCCTAAAGCTGAAGCCTCCTGTAACAGTCTATGTCATACTAAAAACATATGGTTAGTCACGTTTTTGAGGGCCTTCGGATGATGAAGGCCCCCAACAGTAGCCCCTCGTAGTATTAATTTGTTTCTTTGTAACAAATTTGGACTGCGACGTGAACGAAGGCATTTAGCCAAAGGTCCGAAAGACACCTTCCCTTCACTAGAATAGCGAAAGACACTGACATGTAGGACCCACCAAATTGTGAGGTGCTAGGCATATAAATAGGAACTCGCATTGATAGCATTTGCTGCGCCATTTTAGCTGCTTACGCTGTGTTCGGCACTGTAAATTTTCTTGCTCTTCCGAGTTTTGATTGAATTATGAGCTTCAGCATTCCATCAAAACTCGTTGGCTGGCGAGAAGAAGACTAAGGACCCATCTCTTTCCTGGTTTTACAAAGCCATGGAAGAGACTAATGCAGAAAAGATTGCTCGTGAGACACTTGCTGGAATATCAGAAAGTTCTAGCAACAGTGAAGATTTTGACATAGAGAGTGGGAATGAAGGTGCCAAAGATCGGCCCTAGTGACCAAGTCATACTATCTTCGGGAAATCAACCATTAAACAAAGTCAAATTGATGCAATGAAAGGAAGGTACTTCCGCGATATTTCTATTGTGAGGGCTAGGGGAGATAGCAATGTCCCTTTGCTCGAAGCTAACGAAGTAGTCGTTTACAGAAGTTTCATGAAAGCAGGACTTTGGTTCCCTTCAGATAAATTGTTAGTTGAAGTTTTGAAGACTTTTGAAATATTCCTTCATCAACTCACCCCCGAGGCTATCATCAGAATGGGGATTTTTATTTGGGCCATGAGGAGTCAGGGGTTAGAACCAAATGCAGGATGCTTTTGCAATATTCACGAACTGCCATACGAGACGAAGGCCACTAGCAAAGAAAAATATCATAATAATTTTGGTTGTTACAGCTTCATGCCTCACTCCAGTGTGAGCTATCCAGTTCCAACGTTTCGGAAGAGGTGGCCAGGGTCCTGGATGCAAGAGTGGTTTTATGTGAAAAATGATTTGCTCGAAAGAGAAGATATTAAGGGTATCATTCAACGCCCTATCTGGTCTTGCTTCGGCATCAAGAGGCTGTCTCTTGCACTTGGAGATGACGTAGAAGCATGCCAAGCCGCGTATAACACAGTTTGCACATATATTGGCACCAGGGACTTAGTCCAGGAGCACACTGCTTACAGAGTGTGGCCTCTCGGAAGCGGCTGGGAGATGTCGAATGAAGCTGCCTCTGGGTCCAGCCAGGATGGCTTAGTTTACCTGAAGTACACCTTCAGATATAGAAATCAATTCGATGAGCCGAACGATGACTGGCTAGACTGCATGGAGACAACTAGTGACGAGTTGCTTGGTGCCTACACAAGGGCCGAGGATGATGCCATGACAGTGGCCTTCGGAGGGCGAGGCAAGAAGAGATTAAACAGGGTTTTTGATGTAATTGGTTTTATGTACCGAGACAATTGTTACCCCTTGTGAAAGCAGGGAAAGAAAAGAAAGGCTACTGCTTCGGCTATCTCTACCAACGCCGAAGGGAAAAAGGTTAAAGTTTTGACGCACCGGCCTAGGTATATTGAGACGGCCAAAGTGTTGAAGCTTGCTGAAGGGCCTTCTTCGGCTATTAAGCCAAACTACCCCACTCTTGCTGAAACCACAGGAAAATTGGCCGAAGCGCTGAAGCTGATGGTAATAGCGAAATAGGAGAAAACCGAGACAGCTGAAGTGCCGAAGCGTCCTACAGAAGCTAAGGAGAGAACAGACGAAAAATCAGAATTAAGGAAGTCAGCAGAACAACCGAAAACCTTGAGCCCGCCATAAGAGCCGGAGCTGCAGAAGGTGTCCAAAATTCCTGCAATAACTCCAAAAAGGAGGAGAATGGCCAGCGTACTAGACGCTGTTATGGAATCTTCAAAAATACAAACCCCTGCTTCAGCGCCTGATAGAAAGGGTGAGACCCCAAAGAAATCTAGCGAAGCTGGTTTGTCACTAGGTACTACCAAAGCTGGGCCATCAGCTCCCATCGAGGCATATGCTTCGGAAGCTACTCCTTTGACCTTGGAGGAAGAAAATGCACCCAAGAAAGTTAAGTCTCCTACTCCCGAAGTGCTTGTTGAAGAGCTAGACTTTATCGTGCGACATGCTTCGGGGAAGCAGCTGTCGAAAGAGGAGATTGCCGAAGCTAAACAATATGCTAGGGATCTAAAGTACCCAGAGAGATCCTTGATATACAACGGTGCTGATGAAGACGAATTTTTGTATTGCCTTTCGGATGATAAGGAGGTATCTGTTTGCTGGGAGATGGCAAACAACATAGGATATCTGAACCTTGAGCTTGGCTTGTCTGTAATGTTGAAAGATCAACTTGCAGACAGCCTTGCTTATAACAGTCTGAAGGTGAGGATAATTTAGGTTATAAATAGATTATTTTTTGTATCTTCTCTCATTATTGTGTGCTGATCCTTTTTATTTTTTGTAGGGCTTAATCCTAAGTAAAGCTTTAAGGGCACAAAAGAATGCAGAAGACGAAAGCTGCCAAATAGCCCTTGGGAACCTTCGGTCAGAAGTTATTACGCTAAGGAACGAAGCCCATGAAAAAGATAAAATACTGCTTTCCTTAGTGGATAGGCTGAAGAGCAACAAAGCGAAACTTAACGCACAATCCGAAGCTCACAAAGCTGAAGTCGAAGGCCTAAAGAAAAAGCCAAAGTTCTCAAATGCTACAGATCATGTAACACCCAAAATTCCATTTTGGAGTCTATAATATTTTTTACTTCCCTAAAAGATTAATGATCTTCAATCCACTAACTAAAACAGAGTATTTTTCCCTTCATAAAAATATAACAGAAAAACTTTTCAAAGTATTTAAATAACTCTTACTTTATTCTAAAGATAAGTAAGTAGTGAATATTCAATTTTAGTGTATTATTAACTTCTTGATCATACAATAAAAATAATATTCTTCTAAAATGAATGATATGGGTGAGCATAATGGAAACAATTGCATTAGGATCAAAATAATTAAAAATAAGCATATGAAAGTAAAACATAAATAAATTCTTATGGTGATCTTTGTATGCTGCATATTATTTGGATATTTAAAAAAACAATCACAGTCAGATTTGAATTTGGCATGTGAAAATAAAGGGGGGGAATTGGAAAAATAAAACAAATAAATAAACAGAAAGAGGATAGAAACCTGAGTTGGGCCAGCCACCCCATTTTCGGCCCATTTCCCCCTGCATCGCCCCCCCTGCATCGCCTGGGCGCTGGCCGCGCTCGTGGCATTGCCCCTCTGGCGCTGACGACTGGGGCCCATCTACCATTGTCTCGCGCGCGCCTGGAATCCCGATTCCGCAGACACATGCGTGTTCGCTGGCCCTGAGTGGTGGGGCCACCGTGTAAGATCCATCACCCACCTCCGTTCCTAGCGTGGTTTCCAGCGGGTTGTTGGCGAGAAATCCGGGCGGGATTCATCCGTACCCTCCCCTCCTTATCCAGTCTCGTGCGTATAAATAGGCTAGCATCCCCTCCCCATCCTAGCCGCCAGGAACAAAGGATTTTTGCGCCAACAGTGAGCTCACGATTGGGAGAGGGAGATTGGGATGGGGCCGCCACTGTCGCTAGCCGAGCACCGAATCGACTGATTACTTGTGTGCGGTTTGGGGGGGGGGGGGGAATTGGAGCTCAGTGTCGTGGTGGTGCTCGTCAACTCCAACCCGGTCACCATCTTAGCCGACTCGGGCCTCGCCCACCGCACCTGCATCGAGCCCATGGCGCCTCCGCTCGTCGAGCACATCATCGACGCCGAGCGCCCCGACGCGATGCACTCCACTATGGGCGGCCAGACCGTGCTCAACCTAGCGGTCTCGCTCGCCGGCTCGGGCACTGCTCATCGGGATGGATCGCCGAGCGCCACCACCTGGGTGCTCAGGCCGCCACGGTTCGTGACCGGGGGGGGGGGGGGAGAAGGTAACCTAGGGAGCGTCGGATTGGAAGGAAGGGCCAAGATTAGAACAGATGAAGCGCTTCGTTCGTGGCCGTGGATCCTTGATCTAAGGACTAGTATGTCTTACATGCATGGGGGATCCTCAGTCGTCGGTTGAAGATCCGATGCTCAAGATTGCATACCGGTTTGATGAGGTAATGGTCTAATCTGAGCCATCCAGGTGGGATCGGGCGGCTGGTAATTCCCCATACCCCTTCGGCTCTTCAATATTGCTAAACAATCCCTCAAGTTAATAGAAATGAACCCGCTGTCCATGTGTATGAAAAGATCTTCGCGCCTAGGTCCTGGAATTCACAGAACAGACCCAGGGTTCTTAGAAAATTGTGTCCCCAGTCCAGAGCTCAGGGAAAATCAGGAAAATGAATTTAGAATTTGATTTTCAATACACAAATAAATCTAGAAACTTATATAATTCATATTAAATTCATTTTAACTCCAAATTGAGTCATTCCAGTTGCAATAATTTTGTATCAATATTGTTTATCATTTAGTGCCACTATTTTCAAATAAAAACCACATTAAAATTGTTATCTTAAGTAATCTTGTACAAAGCACATAAAATCTTAAGAAATCCATAACTTAAAATCTATAACTCCAAAATTAATAATTCTTGTTCCTGTGATCTTATTTCAATATGTAGATCATTTTTATGTATTTTGCATATATGTTTGGTGTAATGTTAATTTTGCCTATACACTGTTTGTTTGTATTGCTACGACTAGCGTGAGGTCACGAGTCACCTGAAGAGCAAGTTGGTACCTGGAATCTCAAGTGCGAGGCAAGTTGTGCCCTTGATCACTTCGTTTTACCCAGCCATGTTCTGATTAATCATAATGATCTGCATAGGTTAATTTTGATGGGACCCAATAGGTTACCCTAGTTTGTCTATCTTTATACCTTGTTTACCACTGAACCTTTTGGGTAGTACTTGCTAGTGCTTTATGTGGTTTTGGGTATGAAGGTACATTATTCATGATCACACTTTTATTATATGTTTATTATTACTGTTCATGATAAGATCATTATGTTAATTGGAACATGGAGCGACCACCCGGGAAAACAGTGCTACCACAAGGGAGGAATGGGACCCCTTGGCTGATTAATTAGGAAAGCTAGTGGAAGACTACCTTACCCGAAAGGGGCAAGGGCAGTGGGGGAGTGGTCAGTGTAGGGAGGCCCTCGGGAGGATTTTGCTGCGATGGCGGTCCTGCAAGGGATTCCTGCATTGGAGCTTCCTATAAACTGTAGCGGGTTTTCTGAAGCTAGTGGAACTTTGTAAAGGCCTCGTAGTGCTACCCTGCCTCGCCTCCTCGGTAGAGGTGTATGGGAAGTCGCGATCCCTTAGCAGATGGGTAACATGACTTGTGGGTAAAGATGCGCAACCTCTGCAGAGTGTAAAACTGGTATACTAGCCGTGCTCACGGTCAAGAGCAGCTCGGACCCTCACATGATTAATTTATGGAACTAAATTCAATTTGTCATATGCATTGCATCGCAGGTGATATTGTTACTTTTGTTCTACTATTTAATTGGGCTGGTATTTACTTATACTTAGTAACTGCTAATAAAATTTTGACCAACTTTAAAAGCAATGCTCAGCTCTAACCATCCTCCTTGGTAAGCCTTACACTTCACGTGAGCTCCCACCTTTCGCGAGTTCATGCACAATATTCCCCACAACTTGTTGAGCAATGAACGTATGTGAGCTCACTCTTGCTGTCTCACACCACCCCACAGGTCAAGAACAGGTACCGCAGGATGATGCGCTCGGAGGATGCTGTGAAGTGTTCGTGAGAGATCTAGGCCATCGTCTCCCAGTCAACTTTGGGTTGCTGGACCGTTGTCTCCTTATAATGTAATTATTTATTTATTTTGTACAAGAACTTCTGTTATGTAGTAAAGATGTGACATTCGATCCTGTGCCATGATTCATCATATGTGTGAGACTTGGTCCCAGCACACCTGGTGATTATGTTCGCGCCCGGGCTTTGGACCCCTAAAATCCGGGTGTGATAGAAGTGGTATCAGAGGAATGTTGACTGTAGGACGAAACCTAGATAGAACTGGACAACCCTTGTCTACTTACCTTTGCTACTCTAATTCTTTCCAAACTTTTCTTAATCTTTTCTCATCTAATTCCGCTTTACTCTGATTATTCTTACCTTTTTATTTTCTAAAGACAAATGTGGATTTCACACTTTGAAATCCTGGGCCTAAAGTGACCTTTAGGACTAGGAGACCGACTCTTAGGAACAAAAAAACAAAACTATTTTTTTTATAAGTATCTGTGTCCTTGAATGCTTGTTCTTATGATACATGTCTGATTTGGATCTTTGATTGAGTGTGGTGGGTTGTGGAGTAATGTCCACAATTACATCTGCATATACATAATGCTTATAAAGCTAACTAGACAAACTAGAGTATCTAGCCTAACAATATTCATCTCATCTTAAAAGATTCTACCCTACACTAATAGATCCATCTTATCTTAAAAATATTCTCTTATCTTAATAGATTCATCTTATCTTGAAGGATTCATCTTATCATAACCACTTTACTTATCCCATCTTAATAGATCTAACTGACCTCAAAAGATTCTACCTTATCCTTATGGATTCATTTTGCCCTAATTAGCATATTGATCCCACTCTAGAATAACAACCCTGATCTAATCCAAATTTGAGTTACTTAAATAAGTTAGATAATGTTGGCGACAAAAATTAGGCCTTAATTCTATAAACATACCTTACCCTAAATTAATACCTTGGACTAACTCGTCCGTAAACAACAACCTAACCTACATCATAGGTTGCCTACCCCATTTGTTCAAAAAGCAAAGTAAAACTCTGCTCAAACCTACCTACCTCGTGTACCCCAACTATCTTAATTATATGACCCTAACTATATGTCCTTAACTCGGATGGCAACTCCAAGAAGAAAGGCCAAAGAAGACCAACCACGTCAAAGAGGATAAGCATCAACTCAAGTCTTCAAAGATCAAGTTGAATCGCCAGCGGAATCAACATCCACAGTTCTGGATGAAGTCTTTCCTTATTATACTCTTCCTTGCCACAACCTATACTTGCCATAACCGTACCTCATCTAACATAATAAATGGCTAGACATACATATCCATATATATATATATATCTCCATATATATATATATATAACTTTAAACAAAGCTTGGATTCTCAAAACCAAATGAGAAACTAAAATTATATACCAAACCTATTGTATCCCTTTTCTTACAAATCTCGAGGACGAGATTTCTGTTAAGGGGGGTAGAATTTGTAACACCCAAAATTCCATTTTGGAGTCTATAATATTTTTTACTTCCCTAAAAGATTAATGATCTTCAATCCACTAACTAAAACAGAGTATTTTTCCCTTCATAAAAATATAACAGAAAAACTTTTCAAAGTATTTAAATAACTCTTACTTTATTCTAAAGATAAGTAAGTAGTGAATATTCAATTTTAGTGTATTATTAACTTCTTGATCATACAATAAAAATAATATTCTTCTAAAATGAATGATATGGGTGAGCATAATGGAAACAATTGCATTAGGATCAAAATAATTAAAAATAAGCATATGAAAGTAAAACATAAATAAATTCTTATGGTGATCTTTGTATGCTGCATATTATTTGGATATTTAAAAAAAACAATCACAGTCAGATTTGAATTTGGCATGTGAAAATAAAGGGGGGGAATTGGAAAAATAAAACAAATAAATAAACAGAAAAAGGATAGAAACCTGAGTTGGGCCAGCCACCCCATTTTCGGCCCATTTCCCCCTGCATCGCCCCCCCTGCATCGCCTGGGCGCGGCCGCGCGCGTGGCATTGCCCCTCTGGCGCTGACGACTGGGGCCCATCTACCATTGTCTCGCGCGCGCCTGGAATCTCTGTTCCGCAGACACATGCGTGTTCGCTGGCCCTGAGTGGTGGGGCCACCGTGTAAGATCCATCACCCACCTCCGTTCCTAGCGTGGTTTCCAGCGGGTTGTTGGCGAGAAATCCGGGCGGGATTCATCCGTACCCTCCCCTCCTTATCCAGTCTCGTGCGTATAAATAGGCTAGCATCCCCTCCCCATCCTAGCCGCCAGGAACAAAGGATTTTTGCTCCAACAGTGAGCTCACAATTGGGAGAGGGAGATTGGGATGGGGCCGCCACTGTCGCTAGCCGAGCACCGAATCGACTGATTACTTGTGTGCGGTTTGGGGGGGGGGGGAAATTGGAGCTCAGTGTCGTGGTGGTGCTCGTCAACTCCAACCCGGTCACCATCTTAGCCGACTCGGGCCTCGCCCACCGCACCTACATCGAACCCATGGCGCCTCCGCTCGTCGAGCACATCATCGACGCCGAGCGCCCCGACGCGATGCACTCCACCATGGGCGGCCAGACCGTGCTCAACCTAGCGGTCTCGCTCGCCGGCTCGGGCACTGCTCATCGGGATGGATCGCCGAGCGCCGCCACCTGGGTGCTCAGGCCACCATGGTTCATGACCGGGGGGGAGAAGGTAACCTGGGGAGCGTCGGATTGGAAGGAAGGGCCAAGATTAGAACAGATGAAGCGCTTCGTTCGTGGCCGTGGATCCTTGATCTAAGGACTAGTATGTCTTACATGCATGGGGGATCCTCAGTCGTCGGTTGAAGATCCGATGCTCAAGATTGCATACCGGTTTGATGAGGTAATGGTCTAATCTGAGCCATCCAGGTGGGATCGGACGGCTGGTAATTCCCCATACCCCTTCGGCTCTTCAATATTGCTAAACAGTCCCTCAAGTTAATAGAAATGAACCCGCTGTCCATGTGTATGAAAAGATCATCGCGCCTAGGTCCTGGAATTCACAGAACAGACCCAGGGTTCTTAGAAAATTGTGTCCCCAGTCCAGAGCTCAGGGAAAATCAGGAAAATGAATTTAGAATTTGATTTTCAATACACAAATAAATCTAGAAACTTATATAATTCATATTAAATTCATTTTAACTCCAAATTGAGTCATTCCAGTTGCAATAATTTTGTATCAATATTGTTTATCATTTAGTGCCACTATTTTGAAATAAAAACCACATTAAAATTGTTATCTTAAGTAATCTTGTACAAAGCACATAAAATCTTATGAAATCCATAACTTAAAATCTATAACTCCAAAATTAATAATTCTTGTTCCTGTGATCCTATTTCAATATGTAGATCATTTTTATGTATATTTCATATATGTTTGGTGTAATGTTAATTTTGCCTATACACTGTTTGTTTGTATTGCTACGACTAGCGTGAGGTCACGAGTCACCTGAAGAGCAAGTTGGTACCTGGAATCTCAAGTGCCAGGCAATTTGTGCCCTTGATCACTTCTTTTTACCCAGCCATGTTCTGATTAATCATAATGATCTGCATAGGTTAATTTTGATGGGACCCAATAGGTTACCCTAGTTTGTCTATCTTTATACCTTGTTTACCACTGAACCTTTTGGGTAGTACTTGCTAGTGCTTTATGTGGTTTTGGGTATGAAGGTACATTATTCATGATCACACTTTATTATATGTTTATTATTACTGTTCATGATAAGATCATTATGTTAATTGGAACATGGAGCGACCACCCGGGAAAACAGTGCTACCACAAGGGAGGAATGGGACCCCTTGGCTGATTAATTAGGAAAGCTAGTGGAAGACTACCTTACCCGAAAGGGGCAAGGGCAGTGGGGGAGTGGTCAGTGTAGGGAGGCCCTCGGGAGGATTTTGCTGCGATGGCGGTCCTGCAAGGGATTCCTGCATTGGAGCTTCCTATAAACTGTAGCGGGTTTTCTGAAGCTAGTGGAACTTTGTAAAGGCCTCGTAGTGCTACCCTGCCTCGCCTCCTCGGTAGAGGTGTATGGGAAGTCGTGATCCCTTGGCAGATGGGTAACATGACTTGTGGGTAAAGATGCGCAACCTCTGCAGAGTGTAAAACTGATATACTAGCCGTGCTCACGGTCAAGAGCAGCTCGGACCCTCACATGATTAATTTATGGAACTAAATTCAATTTGTCATATGCATTGCATCGCAGGTGATATTGTTACTTTTGTTCTACTATTTAATTGGGCTGGTATTTACTTATACTTAGTAACTGCTAATAAAATTTTGACCAACTTTAAAAGCAATGCTCAGCTCTAACCATCCTCCTTGGTAAGCCTTACACTTCACGTGAGCTCCCACCTTTGGCGAGTTCATGCACAATATTCCCCACAACTTGTTGAGCGATGAACGTATGTGAGCTCACTCTTGCTGTCTCACACCACCCCATAGGTCAAGAACAGGTACCGCAGGATGATGCGCTCGGAGGATGCTGTGAAGTGTTCGTGAGAGATCTAGGCCGTCGTCTCCCAGTCAACTTTGGGTTGCTGGACCGTTGTCTCCTTATAATGTAATTATTTATTTATTTTGTACAAGAACTTCTATTATGTAGTAAAGATGTGACATTCGATCCTGTGCCATGATTCATCATATGTGTGAGACTTGGTCCCAGCACACCTGGTGATTATGTTCGCGCCCGGGCTTTGGACCCCTAAAATCCGGGTGTGACAGATCAAGAACAAGACAACACGATTGTTAATAGTTAAAGACCTTCGTTCTTCGAAGCATTATTTTCTTTCAGATATAATGATCCTCAGACGAAGGTCATGAAGGACACACCTTCATCATTTCATCATATAGATGTAAATATGAATAGAGAAGTAAGGGAACATAAAAGAATGGAAATAACAATTGTCATGCATCAGTAATTTATTCATTATTATCTTAATGAAACACGAGTAAGCATTAACAATATTTGTATTACATTGATACCTTCGGCTTTGTGACGGAACCTCCCAAGGTATTAGGCCCACTTACAGTTGTCCTTGTCCTAAGGACCTTAGACAACCCTGTAGATGCACATAATCACTCGACAAGTTCGGTAACTGTATCCTCATCATTTCGTCCAAGAGCGTTTCACCCGTCACGCAGATATTATATCACATTGGAGGAAAGAATAAGCGGAAGCAAATTACAATAAATTAATTTACATTCTTCAAATATAGGGAGAGAGTATTATTATTACAATACCAGGGTATTACGAGTGCATAAAGTATTATTACAGACCAAGGAGGCAAAACACCCTCCCGCACATAAGTTTATTGTTTTCAAAGTGGGAGGCCAACATCCTCCCACGCACACACTTCACTGCTGGGGCTCTTCCTTGGGTACCACTTTTGAATAGAAACAACAAAACTCTGCTATTTCCTCACCTATAACAACATGGGTTCGAAAACCCTGAGTACAGAGTGTACTTTCACAAGTCTTACCCGACAAAAGAAAAAGACTCTCAAGGATATGTTGGCTTGAGGGAGTCAAGGTAAGGCTATTCAAGAATCAAGGACTCTGTTTGCAGAAATGCTTACTAACAGTGGATCCTTAAAATCTAGTTTTATTGTCAGGTTAAGTCATTACCTGAATCTAGAGTTCTTTCTACCCTAGTTCAAGCACTTGGCCTATACCAGCTGTCTTTTATCATCCCTTCAGTTCACTGGATTTCTACGTGTAAGTCAGTGACCAAGTCTTCATGTCCGAGAAGTAACAGCGATCCAAATCGATTAATACTCAGTTGAGGATCTCCAATCACACGACATATCTAGCACTTAACCCTTGCATATGTCAACTCGCCACCGGGTTTCTCAAGACCAGACCGGGTTCACACCAACCGAGAGCACAGATACACCATCGTCCAGCCTCTTGCCACGGAGGATACACACTACTCTCGCCATCTCTCCACTCCCATTACGTGTTGGCCTTTCTGGTATTAGTCTTTCCAAGGCAAAGCTTACCCATGATGAGGCATGTGACGAGTTAAAAGGTCCTCGATCATCAAGCCTACATCGACACGGTCCTTAATCGACTCAGATGGAGACACTACACCGAGACTCTCTTCTCGTGCAAGTCACCCGCCTGGTCTCAGCTTTATCATTTAAAATCCCAAAGTTTGGTACCTGGCAGAGGTACATCTTGTCCGATGTTGAACCCATCACGACCATGATGGATCCACCATCAAGTCTTATTTTTGAAAACATCCCATTCCATCTAAAGCATGATCTTTTGTTAAAACCAAAACATTTTTGTTTTCTAAAGCAAGACTAAGCATCAGAAAACCTTTAAACAGGTAATCAAGGAATGGTAGTCAATTTCAAGGAAGGAAATCCAGCAATTGTGTAGGACTCAACTCCTATCACCTAATGCATCATTCAATTGATAAAGAGTTTAAAATCACAAGGAAAGGTAAATGCACCGGGGCTTGCCTTGTGTTGTAGGGGATTCGAGATCTATTCCATAGATATCAAAATAAAAACAATTCCCGGCAGGTGGAATCTCAGCTGGTGGTGCAGCTTCTTCTTCTTCAACAACTACTTCTTCCTCATTTTCTATACATAACCATACATATACATGAATGCTCATGTGATGCTATGAATATGCAGTTATAATAGAAATACATCAAGTTGTATCTTGAATACAATTTTCCTTCATGGTACACCAGGGAAACTAGGGTTTTCTGGGTCAGTACTCCACTAGAATAAGGCAATTATTACCTAGAAAGCTAGGGTTTTGGGTTTGGGGATCAAACAATGTCCAAAACATGTCAAACTTCACCCATGGGCTCTAATTATCAAATTAGGCTTACCTAAAAAGTTTTATGATTTTTTGAGCTATTCAGTAATTTGTAAAATTCCAAAAGACTAGGTTTAGGCCTTCTTAAATACTAAATAATTCATGGTTGGGGCTAAAAATCTTGGAACTATTTTTATTAAATACTAGAGGAATTTAGGAGTCTAGTAAAATTGGTCTCATATTTTTATCATATTTCTAGAATTTTCTATAAATTCCCTAAGCCTAGCAGAAAAAGAAAAGGAAAAAGGAGGAGTAATACTGGGCTCAATCTAACCCAATCTGGCCCATCACCAGGCAAACATGCCCGCGCGCGCCCGCGCTAGCGAAATTGCACAGAGGACCCCGATTATTCGAAAAACTGTTAAAGAATCCTCTTCCCTATTTATCTTTGTCACTGACAAGTGCACCGAGGCCCTTCTCCTTTTTCATCTTCGCAAGCCCGGGTCCCCGACCACGGACGGTGGAGCAGCTACTCCGGCGAGCTTGTACCGGCCACAATTCCCAATAATTTGTGCTTGACTTTGGTTTACGCCTAATTCTACCCGTGGCGCTCCACTGGGAATCATTAATTTGATCGGAACGTCATCCTAGAGCGCTGTTCACGCACACCGCGAAACTTGAGACAACCCCGACGTGTTCCCAGCAACACAGTACAACAACATACAAATTGGAGGCACGCACTACACCAAAATCATACACTTCCTACGGTTTTTTAAATTCCTACAACTTTTATAACAAACCGTAGGAAATAAATAACTTCCAAGAGGCAACTGGTACCTCTAGGAAATAAACATAACTTCCTACGGTTTTTTATAAAAGCTGTCGGAAGTTAAAACACCGTTGGAACTTAACTAACTTCCTACGGCCTCCTCTAGGAAGTTAGGTTTCATCCGTTCACAAGCCAATAGAATAGCTCACTTCCTACGGCTAGCTCTAGGAAGTTAGCTTCCCAGTTAACTTCCTACGGCCTCCTTTAGGAAGTTAGGTTTGAGCTGTTGACCAGTCAACCGAAAACCTAACTTCCTACGGCCTCCTCTAGGAAGTTAGGATTCAGCTGTTGACCAGTCAAACGAAAATATAACTTTCTACGACTGGCTCTAGGAAGTTAGCTGGGCAGCTAACTTCCTACGGCCTCCTCTAGGAAGTTAGGTTTCATCTGTTGACCGGTCAAACGAAAATCTAACTTCCTACGGCCGGCTGTAGGAAGTTACTTAACTTCCTAGAGGCCAAGTACAAACTCTGGGAAGTTACCTAACTTCCTACAGCTTTACTCTAGGAAGTTATGTTTTTTAATTTTTATCTCCCTCAATCTTATCCCTTCTCCCTCTTCGGTTCTCACCTTTCACAGAATCTCTATCTCCCACGTGCCCTTCTCCACGCACGGCCGACTCCGTCGCCCCCGGCCACGCCGCCTCCAGCCCCACCGCCCCTGGCCGCGCCGCCTCCGGCCGCGACGCCCTCGGCGGGCCCCGCCCCGGAGGAACCCGCCCGGCCGCCATCCGCCCTAGCCGTCACCGCGGCCGCTGTCCCGCCCCCGGCCACCGCCGCGGCCGTCTCTCCCGCCCCCGGCAGCGCCCGCCGCCGCCGCGCCCGGCGTTCATGCGCACGGCCGCCCTCGCCCCCGGTCGACCCCGCCCGTCAGCGTCCGCTGCGCAGCCACCGACCCCGCCGTGGACATCCCCGACCCAAGCCATCGACCCGCACCCGCTGCGATCGTCAGGTACCGTGTTTATACTTTTTTATTTTTTTATTCAATGTGCTAACTTCCGAGAGTTTACTCAAATAATGCAGTAGGTAGTTAGGTTAATTAACTTGATTGGCTAACCGCTGCATATAGTTTAACTATGCTAAACGCTTGTATGTTATGGCTAAAATTAAGTTTATGTTTGATTAATAATATGGTGGGTGAGGACCTTCGATGAAAATTAATCTTGTATTTTATGGCTAAAATTAATCTTGTATGTTATGGCTAAAATTAATCTTGTATGTTATGGCTAAAATTATGTTTATGTTTGATTAATAATATGGTGGGTGAGGACCTTCGATGAAAATTAATCTTGTATGTTATGGCTAAAATTAATCTTGTATGTTATGGCTAAAATTAATCTTGTATGTTATGGCTAAAATTAATCTTGTATGTTATGGCTAAAATTAAGTTTATGTTTGATTAATAATATGGTGGCTAACCGCTGCATATAGTAAGGTTAATTAAGCTTATCGTGAAAATTTATAAATCACGTGTTATTTTATTTTAGCATCAAATATGGTGGGTCTGGACCATCGATGGATGTATGAAGGTTGGCGTATGAATCATCCCTCGATGGAGTGGATAACAAAGACAGAGAATTTTATTGATCGTGCTTTTGCTTTGTCAAGGGGCACGGATGTGCGATGTCTATGTAGTATGTGTCGGGTTTGTAGATGCCAAGACAAGAGAACTCTATCGGGGCACCTTTGCAAATATGGCTACATGCCTAACTATGAAGTCTAGGTGTATCACGGCGAGGAGTTTCCCCGTGAAAATGTGTTTGAAGCCCACAACAATGATGACATGGAATATGATAGAATGGAAGAGATGCTTCAAGATTTAAGGGAGGATCCTGATTTTGTGTTTCCACCACATAGTAAGGAGCTACCTCCAGATGTTAAAAAGTTCTTCGACCTCCTTAAGGCTGTAGAAGAACCATTGCATGAACACACAAAAGTTTCCATCCTCGCTTTCGTGACTCGACTTATGGCTATTAAGTCTAAGTTTGTGTACTCGAACAATTGTTACAAAGAGCTCTTGATCTTAATCAGCGAAGTGTTTCCACCAAATCACAAGATGCCGAAAGACGTGTATCAATGCAGGAAACTGCTCTCTGGTGTAGGTATGGACTATCAAAAAATCGATGTTTGTCCAGATAATTGTATGCTTTTCTGGAAGGATAATCAGAATGATGAGAAGTGTCAGTGTGGCAAGTTGAGATATGTAGAGGTAAAAAACGATGATGGTGAAATGGTCACATCAACGATAGCTCAAAAGCAACTTCGTTACATGCCTCTTGCGCCTCGTCTTAAGCATTTGTTTCTTTCAAGAAACATAGCTAGGCACATGAGATGGCACAAAGAACATGAACGAGAGGAGACTCATGTGATGACACACCCATCTGACAGTGATGCGTGGAAGGCTCTAGATGACTTTGATCCAGAATTTGCTAGTGAAGCGAGAAATATTCGAATTGGGTTGGCGACAGATGGGTTTACACCTTTCAATACAAATGCGGCATCATATTCTTGTTGGCCTGTATTTGTTATTCCATACAACCTTCCACCTCATCTATGCATGAAATATGATTACATGTTTCTTTCCCTAATTATTTTTGGACCAGACCATCCTGGGAAAGGGCTGAATGTGATGATGCAACCCTTGATCGATGATCTCAAAAAGTTATGGGAAGGTGTTGAAGCATACGATTGCTACAAAAAGGAGAGATTCACACTTCGAGTTGCGTATTTGTGGTCCATTCATGATTTCATGGCATACAGTTTGTTTGCTGGATGGAGCTGCCATGGAATTCTAACATGTCCAATATGTGGCAAGGATATAGATTGTTTCCGCCTTGAGTTTGGGGGGAAGATCTGTTACTTTGATTGCCACAGATGCTTCTTACCCAAACTCACTCGTATAGGTTCGAGGTTAACACCTTTAAGAAGGGCACTATCGTGACAAAGAGACCGCCCAGGCGTCTGAGCGGACTTGAGATTGAGGCTATGCTTAATAATTTGAAAGAGAAAGAAAGTGGTGATGGAGACATCAGGTTCAGAACTGAGCATAACTAGACCCATAAATGTGGTTTATGGGAACTCGCATATGTTAAGACATTGATTCTGATGCATAACATTGACGTTATGCATCAGGAACGTAATGTTGGTGAAAGCATTCTAAGTACTTGCATGAATCTGGGCGACAAAACAAAAGACAATATAAAGGCTAGAAAAGACTTAGCAAAACTTTGTAACCGACCAACCCAGGAACTTGACAAAAATGGAAAAAAGCCACATGCTCAATTTTGTCTAAAACCTAAACAGAAGAAAGAAGTAATGGAATGGTTGAAAAATTTTAAATTCCCGGATGGTTATGCGGCAGGGTTTAGGAGATCTGTGAACTTGAAGACAAATAAAATAACTGGATTAAAGAGCCATGATTATCACATAATGATGGAAAGACTCCTCCCTATAATGTTTCGTGGGTACTTCAATGTCAGTATTTGGAAGGTGTTAGCTGAATTAAGCTACTTTTATAGACAACTTTGTGCTAAAGGAATAAAGAAAGATGTGATGGAGAAGCTAGAGACAGAAATTCATGTCCTTATATGCAAGTTGGAAAAAATATTCCCTCCCAGGATTCTTCAATCCAATGCAACATCTACTTGTCCACCTTCCATATGAAGCTAAGGTTGGAGGTCCTGTGCAATACAGGTGGATGTATCATATTGAAAGGGCATTAAAGAAGCTTAGTTCTATGGTTGGTAACAAAGGAAGAGTTGAAGGGTGCATAGCTGAAGAATTCAAATATAAAGAGGTAGCAGCGTTCACGAGTGTATACTTTGCAGACGAGCACAATATTAATGCCCCTACATTGAGGTATCATGATGACAAAGTAGGGACTCACAACAATCTCCAAATTTTTGAGATTGAGGGCAAGACTGTCGGAGCATCCACTGAATATCATCCCGAGCGCGAAGAAAAGTTGGATGCTTTGCTCTATATGTATGAAAATATGGATGAGATGACTCCGTATTTCAAGTAAGATGAAATTTGTCATTTGTGTATCTATGTAGTAATCATGACTTAATACACTATTGTTTATTTGTTGTCACAGAGAATTCCAATAGCGAGCTAATGAGAAATTGTCCTCGAGGCAGTATGAAAATGCACTTCGAGGAAGACTTGGGAAGCCCAATTTCATTAATTGGTTCCGAGCTCATGTAAATAAATTAACACTCTTGTTCTACTTTATATATTATGTTTAAGAAATCTAATTTCACTATCTAATTGACAGTGTGATAAAATTCCAAATTTAGACGAGGACTTGCTTCAGATGTCTTACGCAATCGTAAAAGTCAGAAGTTACGGTCATTACGATATTAACGGGTTTCGTTTTCATTCGGCCAAATTTGAGTCTACTCGTCCATTTGCGGTGACAAGAAATACTGGAGTTGTATGCAGGGCAGTCGATGATCGTGGAAGAGAGATGAATTATTATGGAGTTATTAATGACATACTCGAGTACGACTTTGCTGGTAGCAAAAATCTTAAGGTGGTGTTTTTCAAATGTGATTGGTTTGATCCTAATCAAGGGAATGTAGAAAACCAATTTGGCATGGTAGAAGTCAAACATGAGCTCAAAACAAATGCATGTAGCAAATTTGTTCTTGCTCACCAAGTTGACCAGGTGTACTACATACCGTATCCATGTACAAAGCTGGAAGCCACATGGGTAGTGTACAAAGTTAATCCTCATGAATGGTTACACAACAAGGGTGAATGGTTCGAGACAGAAGTTGAAGAAATTTATCAAGAAGATGAACTCCCGACCAATTTTAATATAGATACTGAGGTTTTGCTAGAATCCTTAGTGGGAGATTCAGAAGATGTAGTATGTCCTAACAAAAGAAAACGAAAGTCAAAGAAGAAAACATCGAATCGAAGGAAACAATTTGATCCTGATTTCGAATATGACTAAAAAGTAATTATGTATTTATTATTGTTTTCAATACATTATGTTCATTTACTTTATGTTCATTTACATTATCCTCATTTACTAATGTGATTTTATTCTAATAACAGGATGTGTAAAAAGGTGAAGCAGTTCACTAAGGGACTTGCGAAGAGAGCGTCCTATGTTATGAGAAAGGAGGACTTAGTGTTTAAGGGCACTAATTCCAGCTCGAGTAGGTGTAGAGCTTTGTTGGAGCATGTTCCAGTGTTGCAGGGTCAGACACAGTTCCAATCGTTATGTCGTTACTGGGCTTCGGCTGAATTCAAGGAAAAGTCTGTGCGACACAGTTCCAATCATGGAACCGAGTCGTATCACAGGTATGGAGGTGATGATCACTTTCGTTTGGCAAAACGAATGGTAAGTACATTTTAAGCCATTTTTGTTGATTCTAGTTGACTTGCTGTAATTTCTGGTTATAGTGTTTGTCAAATGTACATACAGGAAGCTAGCACTGGTGCAGTGCCCAGTGATGTTCAAATATACCTTAGAGGGCACAGAGGACCAGATCCTGCAAATCCAGATGTGTTGTGCAGCCAAAAGGCAACAGATCGTGTGGTGAGTGTTTGGAAATGTTTGGTAGGTTCTGTTTATATGGATTTTTGTATGTAACATTGCATTGTTCTTTTGTATGAGGCTGCATATGGCGACGCGATGTCTAGTCAGCACGGACCAGACTATGACTGGAGGACCTCACCTATTAATCCTCAGGCTGTGTATGCAAGTGGTGGAAAAGCTCATGGAAGGTGAGGACTCTACATATCTTATATTGTTTCATTGGTTGAGTGCAATACATGTATTCTTAATCCTGTTGTGATGTTACTTGTTTTGTAGGTACACAATGTTAGCTAACGTCATCGACTCGAGCCATGTGAGGGTTCAGCGTGGAGGTTCATCGAGGTCTGCTGCTCGTAGCTCCCGTCGCTCCACTCAAGATCCAGCAGAAGTGGAGCAACTGCGAGAAGAACTTAGGCGACATCAGGATTACTTGAAGCAACAAGCTGCGCAACATGAATATTATGCTACACAGATTCAGCAACAACAAACACTCATACAAGTAAGTTCAAAAGATAATAGCTTTCACTTTAAGATATGTATTGATTTAAAACGCTGACTGTGAATGAGTTCGACAAATTTGTAGCAACTAGCACAGGCCCAAGGGATACACGTCCCGGTGCCCCCCCCCGCACCACCTCCCGTTCATTATCCTTGGTCTTCACCTCCACCTAGGCCTACATCTCCATCTACCGAACATCAGGTATGCATATTCATCATCATTTACTTATTGTTAGTTATATTATGATGTAACTCAGCAAATGTCATTTGTGCATGTATATTAGACCCCTCTAGCTACCTTGCCGATGCATGAACAAGAGGACGGGTTAGACTTTGTCGAAACCCTCTTCAATAGTGGAGGTATCGACCATCACTCTTCACTGTAACTCGATGGTGATCGGCGACCGTGAGCTTCCATGTTATTGCGTTCTGATAATTGAGACTTTTATTATGACTATGTATGAGATATTGTCTTTTATTAGTACTGGATGATGATATCTATCTTATTATAACTATGGATGAGACTTTTGTGATGTAATTGATGAGACTATGGATGAGACTTTTGTGATGTAATTGATGAGACTATGGATTTAAATATTGCTATGTGATTGTGTGTGAGATGTTTTATGCGAAAATATGTTGTGCTATATAGCTGTTGATATATTTGTTATGTTGTGTAATGTGGTGTAAAATATAAACAATATTTGTAATGCTGGTCAAATTAACTTCCTAGGGGCTACAGTAAGCCGTAGGAAGTTAGCCAGCTAACTTCCTAGGGGCTACAGTACGCCATAGGAAGTTAGCCAGCTAACTTCCTAGGGGCTACAGTAAGCCGTAGAAAGTTACTCGTAGGAAGTTAGTGAGCTGACGGCGCTGACGGCGTGAAACTACTAACTTCCGAGAATCTACTAACTTCTGAGAGGATTATTAAGCCGTAGGAAGTTAGTTAACTTCCTAGAGCCCTCTAGGAAGTTAAGCTAACTTCCGACAAAAAATTTTTGAGAGCCGAACTTCCGACGGGATGGCTTAACTTCCGAGAGTTTCGCTAACTTCCTAGAGTTTAGGCCTAACTTCCTAGGGTTTAGGCTCTAAGAAGTTTACTATTTTGGTGTAGTGACGGTAGGCTTTAGCAATGTACCAGGACTCAAGAACAGCAGCTAGGAAGGAGGGTGGAACGATAAAACAGTGGGTCGACGGAGGAGGTGTTCACCGCAGCGCGGAGAGTGGATTTGGGGGAATTCCAAATTAGGGTGCTATGGTGGATGATCGGAGGCGAGAGCGGGTGCTCTGGCTTCGTGACAACCTAACGGAGCGAGCGACACACTCAATTTATAGTGTCCGAGAGTGGTGGCTCCGAATTTTGAAGGAGAAGGCTGGCGGCCAGAGAGAGGGGTGAGTCACTGGTAGTCGCATAACGTGGCATTTACTGGGGTAGAGACCTAAGACGATGACTAATCAATTCACACGACACCTTGCGATGAGGTAACAGGGTCAGTAGTGTGGCAGATTCTGGTAAATGGCGGTCACACCGGCGGTGGCCGTGCGGCCCGTCGTGGCGCAAGTGGATGAGGCAGCAGAGCGGCCACAGTGCTCCAACTTCATCCACTACGAGATCTTTTCACCAGGATTTGTTATCCGTGCGTTACTAGGCACGAATCTTCATCCACTGCGAGATCTTTTCACCAGGATTTGTTATCCGTGCGTTACTAGGCGCGAATCGCAGCACCGGCGTGAATCCGAGCGTGGGACTTCCGGTGGCGAGGTGCAATGCACCTGGGATCTTCTTCAGTTACTATACCATGGGAAGCTTCTTCAATGCACCTGACAAAGCATGTTTGAGAGCGATTTACTCCAAAAATCATTAAGTGCCTGGTCAAGCTTGGTATAGCAAAGTTGATCACTAATGTTAGAGCTTCAACTTTGCCATAGTGACCTAGGTTATTTGCACACTCAATCACACTTAAATCGGCTTCAAAGTTCATCAGGGTTCATTGTCTATCAGTTCTCAGTCTTCTGACTCGACTGATAACCAAACTTTTTGTCCATTTTACTCTAATCTTTGTACAGCATCAAGGCTCAGTCACTTAAGCAAAGTTATACCCCTATCATAGCTCTACAAATTTGATGTGTTGACCTAGAGCAAAATCTTTATGATTTTAGAGATACAGAGCTCCAAACATGACTCAACTTCACTGAATTTCAGAACTTAGTCACATAGTGGTCATGTGACCCTTTTGCAAATAAGTCCAAATTTCATCATTCAACTTGAAAATTCTTCAATGTGAAAGTTACTTGGTTTGTGGTGTTTTATCACTTTGATATTTTCACTTTGGTCCAAAAGTGCCTAGAATTTACATTTACCCCCCAGGATTCTAATTAGGGTTTTCTAGGGTTTCTTTTAGGGTTTTGAGTACTTTAGGGTTTTTGTTCCACTTAAGTTCATTAACTTTGATATCTTGTGAACATTTCTCATGGCTTTTGAGATGTTTACCCATTTAGGCTACTACTACCCTCATATCCTAATCTTTGGGTTAAGTACCCTACCCTAGGGTTAATCACACACCAAGCTATATCATCACAACTTGTTTGAAAGTTTTACCTAGTGAATGCATTCTAGATGTCACAAACACATGAAATGTCAATGCACATGATGTTATGCTCAAGTTTTTAATGCCAGTAACACAAGAGGTGTTACAGGCTTGCCAAGAGGTAGAAGAGCAGGGTGACTAAAAGCCATTACAATCCAGCGTGGACAGTACGATGCTACTGTTCATCTATTTATAGACAATAGACGCAGCCCAGATAAGATTACGTTCATGCCCCTGACATTTACTCTTAATTATAATGCGAGTTATCAAGGACGAAGTAGTCTTTCCCCCCTTAGGTCAGTTCCGTCCCTCATGCTTGATATCAGACCAAGCCGAAGCTCCTTTAGCCATAGCTTCGGCGTTCATCCATGTCACCTTCGGGTTGTATCTTCATATTACATACACCTTTATCATGAGAGAACCTTCATCCCAAAGCTGAAGCCTCCTGTAACAGTCTATATCATACTGAAAACATATGGTTGGTCACGTTTTTTAGGACCTTCGGAAGATGAAGGCCCCCAACAATTACCTTATGGTGGTACATGCTATAATGCCTTGCTAGACTATTTCAATCAATCAAAGAAACAAATCAAGCATTTATCATCAGAACAAACATCCAAACGTTTTAGATAGAGAATATATTTTTTGTCTTAGGTCTCCTATCTCTTTAGGGAGTCTTAGATGTAGGATTCCAAGGTGTGAAATCCTTCTTGTCTTTCTAGAGTAGAAAAGATAAGAATAGTCAAAGTAGAACAACCTAAGGTGAGACAAGATCAAGAAAAGTATAGAAAGAATCAGAGTAAGGTAAGTAGGTAAGAGTTTTGTCCAGTTCTATCTAGGTTTCTTCCTACAGTCAACATTTCTTCTGATACCTCTTCTGTCACACCCGGATTTAAGGGGTAAAGCCGGGTGCGTCTCATATGTGCGCCAAAGAAGAACAACACATATAATGACCAAGTGTATAGAGATAAATGTCACGAATATTGTTATTACATAGCGGAAGTCTTACAAAAAATAAATGATAACAATAAAGCGAACTAAATAATTATTCCTTGGCGCCATCAAGCTTACTGGGAGACGCACCTAGATTAGCTCATACTCCTCGTTGTAGGCCTCCTCCTAGACCACCTGTTCTTCTCCTATGGGGGGTTTATATATGACAAGGGTGAGCTCACAAAAGATCATAGCTCAACAAGTTGTGGGAAATAATGTGCATGAACTCACCAAAGCTGGGTGATGCGTCACGATGCCCGATCTTCACGACGTAGGATCAATCTTCAGATAACTAGCTTCAAAGAAGCCAAGATAACTTGCTGCAAGCAGCGATAACTAGTGCAACCTGACAAATAAAACTCGAAGCCAACCACCGTCTTTAACCGGCAGCCTGAATCGAGGATTCGCCCAACCACACTCTCAAAGAACCAACCAACACAGCCTACAATCAATCGAGGAGACCTCGAAGGGAGTAGGAGCACCAATTGGGAGCGGATGAAGTCGCCGCTTCTGCAATCCCGCGAAGGAATTCACAAGAGCAAAGGGGTAGAGATCACTCTCAATATTTGTTAGCACACAGCTGAACAAAGGGGTTCTGTTTTAAATTATCATAAGCTGCTTTACATCATAGACATAGGGGGGTATTTATACTAGTAACAACCAGCCTTAGCGAGGTATAAACACAAAACAAAAGTATTTTCACGTGCTAATGTGAAGGAGCCTCTTCGGGAGATCTGCAGAGCTGATTTCCGTGTGGCTGTTTGACTTCTGCGCAGCCTTCAGTATTTTGACAATAACTTCTTCTAGAAATCTTCAAATGACGTGGGACTGGTTGCATTGGAAAGCTAACTTGATGAGCTTTCTCACCATATAAAGCATGCTTAATGAAACTTCGTAGAATGATGCAGTTTAATACGAAAACTTGGTCATCAAGCAGACTGTTGACCTTCTGACCAGTCAGCACTAAAGTAGGTCGGCTGCCTTTCTGGTAGATGTGGTTAAGTCGGCTGTAGAAGCATTGGAAACTAGACTTCAAGAGCTTTCCAAAAAGTACTTATGGGCCTTCATAGCTTTTGGGGATCAAAAGATATGACTGTTTCTTCTGGACGGTTCTGTTGCGCTGGACTGACTCGGATTTTCTGACC
The DNA here is from genome assembly GCA_029449295.1 of Zea luxurians. NCBI lineage: Eukaryota > Viridiplantae > Streptophyta > Magnoliopsida > Poales > Poaceae > Zea > Zea luxurians. The sequence goes on along the minus strand of JAOPSE010000022.1, from coordinate 40,574,122 downwards.
AGTCGGCACTAAAATAGGTCGGCTGCCTTTCTGGTAGATGTGGTTAAGTCGGCTTTAGAAGCATTGGAAACTAGACTTCAAGAGCTTTCCAAAAAGTACTTATGGGCCTTCATAGCTTTTGGGAATCAAAAGTTATGACTGTTTCTTCTGGACGGTTCTATAGCGCTGGACTGACTCGGACGTAGCTCTTCTTGCTGATTCGCCTTTGATATGTTTTGTCCTTCCTCTTGGTGAACCTAAGTAATATCAACATACACGACTTAGGTAGCATAAAGTTCGCATTAATGTTTAATTGAAATTCATAAAGTAGCGCGTGCACCTCTTGCTGTAGCTTCTTAGCTCGGCTACGTGTAATTGGTCCATCAAAGACTCGGGTTGGTGATGATGTTGGTTGTACTTGAGTTGATGTAGTATAACTTGGGGGTTGTAATGTGTTGCTTAATGGCGTGGTCATATCACTGGGAGTTCGTTTGAAGTGTAAGGCTGATCAACAAATAATGGTTAAAGCTGAGCATTGCATTTAATAATTTGGCCAAATTTTATTACCAGATACTAAGTATAAGTAAATACCATCCCAAATAATTAGAGACCACAATTAATAACCATAATGCGATGGAAATGACCAATTAAATTTAATTCCATAAATTACTCATTTGAGGGTCCGAGCTGCTCATGACCGTGAGCATGGCTGATATACCGGTTTTACACTCTACAGAGGTTGCACATCTTTACCCACAAGTCGTGTCAACCATCCGCCAAGGGGTCATGAATCCCATACACCTCTACCAAGGAAGCGAGGCATGGTAACACTACGAGGCCTTTACAAAGTTCCACTAGCTTCAGAAAACCTGCTACAATTTCTAGAGAGCGCAGCATAGGAATCCCCCATATGAAAAGCCATCGCAGCAAAATCAACCCGAGAACCTCCCTATAGCGACCACTCCCCTACTGCCCTTGCCCCTTTTGGGTAAGGTAGTCCTCCACTAGCTTTCCTAATTAGTCAATCAAAGGTGTCCCATACCACCCTTGTGGTAGCACTGTTTTCCCGAGTGGTCGCTCCATGTTCCAAGTAACATAATGATCTTGTCATGAACAATAAATAACAAATTGATAATAAAAGCATGATCATGAATAATGTGTATCTTATCACCCAAAACCATATAAAGCAATAGGAGGTACTATCCAAAGGTTCAGTGGTAAACAAGGTATAAAGATAGTCAAACTAGGGTGACCTATTGGGTCCCTTCAAAATTAACCTATGCAGATCATAATGACTAACATGAACATCATAGGGTAAATAGAAGTGATCAAGGGTACAAGTTGCCTTCAACGAGCTCCTGCTTAGTATTTTCCACCTACCGAGCCTCTGGGTCCTCAGTCACTTGCTCGTCTACTCGCAACAATACAAGCAAACATGGTACAAGAGGAATTAACATCACACCAAACATGAGAACATACTGCATAATAATATTCTACTCATCGTAATGAGATCGTAGGTTCGAGAATCACTAAATTCGGAGTTATGGTTAAAGAGTTATGATTTTCTGAAGTTTCTACGTGTTTGATATAGAATAAACCAAGTAAATAATTTTAATCTATATTCCATGCTAAAACAGAGTTACCAAGTGATAAATAATATTAATACAAAATTAATGCAACTGGAATGGATTAGAAAGGAATTAAAATGGATTTTCTATGAATTAAACAAGTTCTGGAATTATTTTAATACGAGAAATCATGTTCTATCATTCTTTTATTCCGTTTACTAGCATTTTGTACTACGCACATAATTACCAGGGAGTTCAGGGACGAAATCATAAATTTCAGTGCCTAACTGCTACACCTTTTCTACTGTAGAGGACGGCGGGTTGATAAGCAAATTTTCCAGGGTCCCTTCTACAAAACTACCATGGCAAAATATGCGCGTTCCGCTCGAAACTGGTCGATCCTCACCTCAACGGTCTAGATTATCTTGCGAACCGGTACGAGCACATGAGTGCAGGATTCCGATCCAATGATCCCCATGCCTGATTCGCTCTCGCCCGCACACTAGTTGATCACCGACCGAGATTAAATATGTCGAATCATTATGATGATTCTAATCGTAGCCGTCCAAAACCAATCGACGGCGCACGAGCATCATCCCCACCATAGCCGAACAGAGCGGCCGGGCGCATGCTCGCCGGCGGCGACACCCCTGCGTTCCTCGACCTAGAGTTCCGGCGAACTAACCCATAAGCCCCTAGCGCAATACAACCTACATTTCCTTATGAATGCGATAGGGCCCTCTTACCAGTGTTTAACGTAGCACGGTCCTGACCACGGCAAAGAACAGCTCCGCAATGGTGAAGAGATCCGGTGAGCAATTCCTTCTGCCCTGCTGTTTGATTCACCTCACCGAGTCCACGAACAACTTCACCACTTGCCCGTGTTGTACCACGGCATGACCACGCGCACAGATCGGCAAGGGGGCGAGTTTTCCCTAGGCGGCGGTGTCAACAGCGTGACCTGACTCCCGCTGCGAGGGTTTGGGTTGCCTGGTGCGGTGCGGATGGGCGTGCTAGAAGGGATCCATCCCATCATATAGGTGCGAGCATGGGTTGTTAGGCCAGTTGGAGCTTGGGTTCTCAGCGTGGTGGTTGCGCCTCGCCCGCCATGCGCGTGGAGCAGGGGAGGATGGTGTTCTGGACCCCGGGCCCCACTTGCCTACGAGCGCGGTATCCTGGCCCCGTTTGTTAGCGATCTTGCATGCCCAACGGACTAGCTAGGCCGACCTGGCATGATGGCCCTGTGCGTCAGCGATTCAGTTGGAGGGGTGTGCGCCATGCGACTGACGAGCGGGCCCCGCCTATCGGCGCACCACAGCGGCTGGGCTGGTGGGCTAAGTCGGGCCAACACCTGGAAAAGGTTAGGTGGGCCGAAAACAGGGAATTGGGCCAGTATGCTTTTCTCTTTTATTTTCCTTTTTCTTTTTCTTTTCTATTTCTTTTTTTTAGATTTCAAATTTGAATTCAAATTTTGGTTGTGAATTTCACACTTAGATTAAATGCACAATTCAAAATAAACACCAGCATGAATGGATATAATTATTTATTTATATCTTTTTCTTTATAATATTGTTTTCCCTTCCTTTTCTTTTCTATGTCATTTTCAACTTCTAGGTTTCAAATTAGGTTAGATCCTGATTTCAATATTATTTTCTCATTATTAGTTTAATTAAGTGCACAAACAAAATCTCCAACATGATGCATAGATTAATTGCTTCATTAGTTACTTTGTTCACTTTAAATATGCTTCTTAAAATTTCTCATGATTAGAAGGCAATAAACATAACAAGATTTATACCTCTCTTTTATTATCCACAAGTTGGGTATTACACATAGCCAGCCCATATTAGTCTTATCTATCAGACAAGTGTCTAGTTCAGCATTATCATCACCGATATCAACTAAATATACCTGACCATCTAACACTCCCTTAAAGGCTAGTGAATCATCATTTCTTCTAAAGACGGTAACATCAACATCAGTAAATATACAGTTGTAGCCCATTTTGCATAATTGAGACACAGAAAGCAAGTTGTAACCTAGAGATTCTACAAGAAATACATTAGAAATGGAATGGTTAGGTGATATAGCAATTTTACCCAATCCTTTGACCAAACCTTGAGTCCCATCCCTGAATGTGATTGTTCTTTGGGGATCATCATTTTTATCATATGAGGAGAACATTCTTTTCTCCCGTGTCATATGGTTTGTGCACCCACTGTCGATTATTCAACTTGTTCCACCGGATGCATAAACCTACAACACAGATTTAGGCCTTGTCCTTAGGTACCCAAACGGACTTTGGTCCTTTCACATTAGAAGCAAGCACCTTGGGTACCCAAACACAAGTCTTTGGACTCTTGTGCTTGCCCCCAACATATTTGGCAACTACTTTGCATGATTTGTTAGTAAGAACAAAGGATGCATCAAAGGTCTAAAATGAAATGTTGTGTTCATTTGAAGCATCAACAATCCTTTTCTTAGGCATTTTAACATGAGTTGTATGCCTAGAACTAGAAGCCTCATTTCTGTAAATATAAGCATGATGAGCAACATGATGAGATTTCTTAGCATAAATTTTTCTAATCTTATGCTCAGGATAGTTCTCAGGATATAAAATGTAACCATCTCTATCTTGCACCATGGGAGCCTTGCCCTTAACAAAGTTGGAAATCTTGTTTTTATGGGCATTAAGTTTGATGTTGTTTTGGTTTCCAGGTTGGAAACCAATCCCATCCTTAATGTAGGGCATCTCCCATTGTAAAGCATATCATGAGCAAATTTTAAATTTTCATTTTCAAGCTCATGCTCGGCAATTTTGGCATTCAACTTAGCTATGTGATCATTTTGTTCATTAATCATAGCAAGGTGATCATTCACAACATTAACATCAATATTTCTACATCTAGTGCAAATAGTAACATGCTCAACGTTAGATGTAGGGACATGGCAAGCATTCAATTTCTCAATCTTGGCAATTAAACTAGCAATTTTAGTTTTGAGATAAGAAATTGAATTATTGCTTGTTTTTAACTCTTTAGTCAAGTTTTTGCATTTTCAACTTCAAGAGCAAATGCATCTTTTAGCTTAACAATTTTTTGTTCTCCTCAACGAGTAAATCTTCATGGAATTCCAAGATTTCATCCTTCTCGTTAATCGATTTTATCAATTCATTGGTTTTCTCCTTTTGTTCTATGGCTAGGTTTGCAAAAAGAGAAGACAAATCATCATTCTTTTCACTAGAGCTACCCTCATCATCGGAAGTAGTATATTTGGTGGTGTCTCTAGCGTATACCTTCTTATTTTTGCCCTCCTTGGTCATGAGACACTTGTGGTCAACATTGGGGAAGAGAAGACCCTTGTTGATGGCGATGTTGGAAGCGTCCTCATCGGAGGAGGAGTCGGTGGAGCTCTCATCGGAGTCTCACTCCCTTCCCATGTGCGCCTCACCACCCTTCTTCTTGTTGTAGTACTTCTTCTTATCCATCTTCTTCTTCCCATTCTTGTCGTCGTCCCTATCATTATCACTTGCATATGGACATTTAGCAATATAGTGACCAGAGTTATGACATCGGTAGCAAACTCACTTAGAGCAGGGTTTGTACTCCTTCCCCTTTATTCACTTGAGGATTTGTCAGAAACTCTTAATGATAAGAGCCATCTCCTCATTGTCAAGCTTGGAGGCATAAATTGGGAGCCTTTTGGTTGGCGTGGGCTCCTCCTTCTTTTCTTCCATTTCCTTGAATGCAACGGGTTGTGCCTTGGGTATAGAGGTTCCACCTTGCTCCAAAGTTGACAATGTGTTTGGAGTCTTTGACCATAAGTTTATAGCTCACAAACTTGCCAATCACCTCCTCGGGAAACATTTTCTCATACCTAGGATTATCATGGATTAATTGCACTTGGGTGGGGTTACGAAAAACAAGAGATCTTAGAATAACCTTGACTATTTCATGGTCATCCCACTTGGTGCTCCCGAGGTTGTGGACCTGGTTCACCATAGTCTTGAGCCAGTTGTACATGGCTTGTGGCTCTTCTCCTTTATTGAGGACGAATCGACCGAGTTCTCCCTCGATTGTTTCTCGCTTGGTGATCTTGGTGACTTTGTCCCCTTCATGTGCTGTCTTGAGGACGTCCCAAATTTCTTTGGAACTTTTCAACCCTTGCACCTTGTTGTACTCCTCTCTACACAAGGAAGCGAGGAGTATGGAGATGGCTTAGTAGTTGAAGTGCCTCACTTGGGCGGCATCATCGGAGTCGTAGTCCTCATCGCCTACTTGTGATACCAGTGCTCCAAACTCAACAATATCCCAAATTCTTTCGTGGAATGAGGTTAGATGGTACCTCATTTTATTACTCCACATAGAATAATCTTCACCATCAAAGTATGGTGGTTTTCCTAATGGAACGGAAAGTAAAGGAGCACGTTTAGGAATGCGAGGATAGCGAAGAGGGATATTACTATACTTCTTACGCTCTTAGCGCTTTGAAGATGTTGACTCGGCATTGGAGGTTGAGGGCGTGGATGAGTCAGTCTCGTAGTAGACCACCTTTTTCATCTTCTTTTTCTTCTTGTCACCCTTCTTGTGTGATTTGATGGAGCCAGCAGAATCTTCCTTGTCCTCCTTGTGCTTGTCGCTAGATATCTTGGCCTCCTTTGATGGAGTCTTGCCTTCAATCTTCTTCTTCGAAGATCCGAGCTTTTCCTCGGTGATCAACTCCATTTTGGCGTGTTCTCCCAACATCACTTCATGTTATTAGACTCTAGTGAAGTGTCACACCCGGATTTAGGGGACAAAACCCGGGCGCGAATAATCAAATGTGTGCTAGGATCAAGTCTCACACATATGATGACTCATGGTACAGAAACAAATGTCACATCTTTAATATATATCGGAGTTCTGTGCAAAATAGTTAAACAATTACATCATACGAAGACAACAATCCAACAACCCAAAGTTGACTAGGAGACAACGGCCTAAACCACTCACGAGCTCATCACAACATCCTTCATGCGCCTCATCCTGCGGTACCTGTTCTTGACTTGGGGGGAATGTGAGTACAACAAGGGTGAGCTCACATACGTTCATCACTCAACAAGTTGTGGGGAATAATGTGCATAAACTCACCAAAGGTGGGAGCTCATGTGATGTGTAATGCTTACCAAAGGAGATGGTTAAAGCTGAGCATTGCTTTTAGAGTTGGTCGAAGTTTTATTAGTAGTTACTAAGTATAAGTAGATACCAACCCAATTAATCAAGAGATCAAATTAATAATAACACCCACGATGCAATGCATATGACAAATTAAGTTCAATTCCATAAATTACTCATGTGAGGGTCTGAGCAGCTCATGACCGTGAGCATGGCTGATATACCAGTTTTACACTCTATAGAGGTTGCGCATCTTTACCCATAAGTCGTGTTACCCATTTGCCAAGGGATTGCGACTTCCCATTCATATCTGCTGAGGAGATGAGGCAGGGTACCACTACGAGGCCTTTACAAAGTTCCACTAGCTTTCGAAAACTCATTACGGTTTCTGAGAAGGGCAATATAGAAATTCCTCGTCCGAAAAGCCATCGCAGCATGATCGACCATAGAACCTCCCTATACGCATGCTCCTCTATCGCCCTTGCCCCTTTCGGGTAAGGTAGTCTTCCACTAGCTTTCCTAATTAGTCAGCCAAGGGCGTCCCATACCACCCTTGTGGTAGCATTGTTTTCCCAGGTGGTCGCTCCATGTTCCAATTAACATAATGATCTTATCATGAACAAAAATTGAAATAACAACAGAATTGGAACATGATCATAATGTAACTGTTGGTCCTTGTTCTCAGATGCTATACACCAAGAACAAAGCAACACAATCATTAACGATTAGAGACCATCGCCCTTCAAAGCATTATTTCCCTTGTGATATAATGATCTTCAGACGAAGGTTATGAAGAGCATACCTTCATCATTTCAATGAGTAAAGATGTGAATAAAGACATACGAAACACCAAAAAGAATATAAATGATCATTCCAAATTATTATATTATTTATATTCTTATTTTATAAACATGAACAAACATTAATAATATTTATATTACATTTGTACCTTCGGCTTGACAGAAGGTGGAAAAGCGGGAGTGACACCAGAGTGATTACAATTCAGCGTGAATAGTATGGGGGTGCTGTTCATCTATTTATAGGCACGGGACACAGCCCAGACAAAATTACATCCATGTCCCTAATAACTAGTTATAAATACAATACAAATTATCAGGGGCTATATAGTCTTTTCCTCTTTAAGTCGGTAACGTCCTTCGTCTTTAACACGTCACCATGCCGAAGCTCCTTCAATCGTAGCTTCGGCTTACATCTTCATGTCACACCTGCTAGTGTATCGTCCTGTCGAATGTGTTTTTGCTTAAAGGACCTTCGGTGGAGAAGAAGGCCCCCAACAGTATCCCCTTCGTGGTGCTAGATCATTTTTCATAATGAGCTCGATCCACGAAAAACACGAAGGCTTCGAAATGCCGAAGGTCTGAAAAACACCTTCCCTGAGCTCATTGCTGAGAAACGATTATTCCAGTCGTCGGACGGTCCACCATTAAGCGGGTGCGAGCGACCTGGCGGTTCACCTTCCCCCTGCAGCACTATATAAACAGACGGGTTGGTGAGGAGTTACCACAGCATTCATTGCCATTGTACTATTGTGCTGTTAAAAAATTTAACCATAGCCGAAGCTTTCTACATTGCGCTCTCGAGCGAACGCTTCATCATTTTAGATTAGCTTCGGCAAAAAGTGAAAACAAAATGGTTAGAGTGTGATCAACTGCTAGAGTGTCTCGCGAGGGGGACGAGGCTGAAGTAACTGAGACACACCAATATCAAAGGTGACGAGGCAGTCGGGTCTTGTTGTATTAGAAGAGCCTGTTGCCAAAGGTATTCTGACTGCTAAACCTGAGGGAATCACAGTTGAGGAGGGAAGTGGTAATGAAGACGAAGAAGATTACATCATCTTGATCCTAGAAAAACCTAGTCACCTTGACTTTGGTAGATCTACTGTGACGGCAGATGATATGGTTATAATGAAAAAATCGGGTTACTTTGGAGAAGCCGAGAGTAGGCTTGTTCGCTTTGCTGGTGAGGAAGTGTTTCCAGAGCCGAAGGATGATTAGGTTGTTGTGTTTAAAAGCTTCTTCAGGGCAGGGCTTCGGTTCCCTCTTTATGATATAATAGGAGAGGTTTTAAAGCATTTTGAAATATACCTCCATCAATTGACACCCAATGCAATTGTTACACTAAGTGTCTACATCTGGGCCCTCCGAAGGCAAGAGATGAGTCCTAATGCTGAAGCTCTCTGTCGAGTGCACGATCTGCATTACCAGACGAAGGCCAGGGTAGATGGCCTTCATGAGAATTTTGGTTGTTACAACTTTGCGTATCGAAAGGATACGAAGGCACCAGTTCTCAGCTACCATACGAAGTGGCCAACTAGTTGGAAGAGTGAGTGGTTTTATATGAAGGCCAGCGAGAAAAAGAGAGAGAAGCTAATGACTATGGTGATGAGTCCACTGACTTTGAGTTTTGGAATGACAAGGCCCTTGTGCCATATGCAGCTTGGCTCTCCATGCTAGGTAGTTGAAGTTGAATTTAGAGTTGTGGCGGCCAAAATCAGCACTAGAGATCTAGTGCAAGAATTTTTGGCAAACAGGGTATTCCCGACCTCTAGTGGCTGGGGGATGCCCAAGAAGAAGGATGGGGGTAAAAAGCACGAACTTGTTTGGCTCCCCTACCGGTTCAAGTTTGAGAAAGAGTTCAAGAAGCCATGCCAAGAGTGGCTAGAAATGAATGAAACTATGAGCAACGAAATCATTGGTAATTATACCAAGAAGGAGGACCAAATAATGACTGCTGCCTTCGGCACCCGGCCAAAACGAAGGTTGAATCACGTGAAGGACACGCTAGATTTTGAATATCCGAACTATGAAAGACTTGATAAGGGCGCTGAAGGTTTGAAGAGGAAGAGAACTGTGAGTATCTTAAATAGACAGGCTGCCAGAATGGTTAAAGAGGATGAGAAGATTTCAAAAATGACAAAATCTGCTCCTGAGCCGAAGGCGACAGTCTCAAAAAAGAGGACGCCTAAGAGGAAGCCTGAAGTAGCCGAGCCGAAGGTAATTGAGGCAAGAGAAGAAACTCCTTCAACGCCTCCTGCTGCTAAAATAGCAGAAATTCTAAAGGTAATGACTAAATCCTTACCCATCAAGCTGCTAAGTCCTCTGGGACCAGAACCGACGAAACTTTTATAGAAGAAGGATCAACCCTCAGCCATAAAGGAGAAGACTGAAGGTCAGAAGAGATCAAGAATTGTTAATGTTATGCAAGCTGTTGGGGGCCTTCGGCTTCCGAAGGTCCTCAAAAACATGATTTAACAATATTTCTGGAGTATAATACATGAACAGGTACCTTCGGACTCGGACCTTTGGACTCAGATCAGAACCACAGTGTGAAGAAGCACAAAGAATACAAAGGTTGGCGCAGAGCCGAAGCTATGTGCAGGAGGGCTTCGGCATGATAGCAGAAAAGGAAACCGACTTAAAAAGGAAAAGGCTATTCAGACCTTGATGGGTTACAATAGAGCCATTAACAAATTTAAAGGGCATGGGTGTAATTTTTCATGGGCTGCGTCCCGTGCCTATAAATAGATGAACAGTACTCCTGTACTGTTCACGTGGACTTGGCATTTGCTTTTGCGTCACACTTGTACTTTTACCTTCTTTCAAGCCGAAGTACATTTGTAATTTAATTTTATTTCTATTCTCCATAATAATAAAATAGAAATGAGTTTATAGTAATACATGATTGTTTTTATTTCGTATCATTCCTTCTTCATCTTTATATGTTATGCTGCTGAAGGTATGTCCTTCATAACCTTCGTCCGAAGATCATTATATCCCAAGGGAAATAATGCTTCGAAGGACGAAGGACTTTAGCGTTTAATATTTTTCGTGTTGCCTTGTTCTTATCTCATAGCATTTGAGAACAAGTCCCCAACATTGGCGCCCACCTCCGGTGAACTCTTTTCGTCCACCTTCGACAAGCATTGACCTTCGTCATGCCACCGAAGAAAGCTTCAGCAACAGGGGCTGCCGCTCTGCAGCCGCTGGACCTGAACCAGGAGACCTTTTCTCTTCGAGAGGCCCAAAGCCAGAAGAGGAAGGCCACTAGTCCAACACCCCAGGAGGACGAGTTGGACCAAGAAATCAGGAATATGGAGATGCTTCATCAACAAGTACAAAGGAAGAAGGAGAAGATGGCTCGACTAGCCGACCTTCAGAGGCAAAGTCGTTCCAAAGGGAACGCAGAGCTTACAGCGAAAAGTCAACGCTGATTCCGCCGAAATATAAGGCGAAGCGCGAAAAGTCAACGCGAATACCGCCGAAATAGAAGGCGAAGAAGTTCAAAAGACGTTCCTAAGGGAATGCAGAACTTACAGCGAAAAGTCAACGCTGATATACCAAAAAATAAGCGGTGAAGCCGAAAAATAAACGACAAAAAGATTGTGTATTCTACAGCAGGGATGTGTGTGTATCTTCGGCACAAATATCATTCAGCATAAGCATAACATCATCACATCATTCGCATAACATAACATCATACATCATATTGCATCAATGGCACAAGAAGGGGATACAATGTTGACCTTCGGAGAATGCTTCGAAAAAGTGAAATTGTGCTAAAGCACAAAATAAGTTTCGAAGAGATACAACTTTGTCAGCTATAAAGTGGAGGAAAAAGTTTATTGTTGACGAAGCATTAACGTTTCTGAGATAATTGGAGGATTTTTCACGAAGCATAAAAGTTCTTCTTTACAAAGCATGAAAAGAAGGGAATGTGTTTTTTCGCTGAAGGCTCAAAAACGGTATGTACAATAAAAGTTTCATGCATCGCAAAGAAATGAATTACAAAGCCATTTATACATTACATTAAAAACTCATGAGTGCCAAATATTACAAGCATAGTCCAACAAATGGTACATTGGTATTCTAACAATGTTTTTACAATATCTATTATTCTTCCTTCAAAACTTCGTCCGCAGCTTCGGTCAGTAGTTGAGTAACGACTTCGTCCAAAATGCTTTCGGCCATATTAATGATTTCTGCTGGTTCCTTTGCCTCTGCCTCGATCAATGACTCAAAGGGCTCTGGGGGAGGAGATAGTTCGGCTGCAGTAGAAAATGTAAATAAGATTAGAAGTCGCAAAAATAAAAAATAAAGTTAAAAGCTATTAAGCAATACCTATCCGCTTTTCGAGTTCCGCAACCTTTTCAGCTGCCTCCATTGCTTCCCTTTCATCGTGATTATATTTTTCACTCTTTTTTATTATTTCGTGGGCCATCCCTCGACCGCCATTTTCCCATATGTCAGTAAAGAATTTTCCACCAACTAAGCTTGCTTCGGCCGAGGGGTCCTTCGTATCATCAATAGATAAAGTAGCTTCGGCTTGGGCCAGAACATTCACATGTTCGCAACCTGATTTCTCCAAGATAGCCGCAATTCCCCTTGCACCTGAGAAGGCGCAGACGTCCCCGCGGCCATTTAAAATCTCCTCAAAGGCTTCGGCCTCGCTACTGATCCATTCAATTGGCCCCTCGGGATCGCCCCGTATGAAGTTGTCTTCACTTGAATATGCACCAACATTAGCGAAGCTAGTTTTTATTTTTTCCACGCATTCTATAGATTTTTCATAACACCTTTCTTTTGAGGAGTGAAGTTCTACAACTGTTTTCTCCCAATAATTTTTCCAGTAGTCACTGGCATCTCGGTCAGCTTCGGCAATAACACATTTCAATTTGACTTCGGCCAGTTGCTTTTGGAGGTTTTCAATCTCGTTCCTTTAGATTTCAGATTGGGTCTTGTAGTTAGCTTCATCCCCCTTCACCTAGTCTACCAATGTAAGTAAAATTTTATCTTTTTCCAAAGCTTCGTTCCTCAGCTTAATAACCTCTGTTCGAAGGTTGTTGAGAGCAATAGTGCAGCTCTCGTCTTCAGCATTCTTTTGCGCCCTTAAGGCGTTGCTCAGTATTAAACCCTATATGAAAAGAATTAGTATAAGAGCAAAAAAATAATTCAAAGTTCATAAACTTCCAAATGTACAATTTTTTGTACCTTCAGACTGTTATATGCGAGGCTATCTACAAGACCGTCCTTTGTCATGGCACAAAGGCTAGCTTCAAGCTTCGGGAACCCCATACTTCTGGCCATCTCCCGACAGACAGATAATTCTTTGTTGTCTGGGAGGTAGTATAAGAAATCATCTTTGTCTGTTCCATTGAACGCTAAGGCACCCTTTGGATACTTCAGTTCTCGGGCATAGTGTTTAGCTTCAAAAATCTCATCTTCAGTTAATCTTTTTCCCGAAGCGTGTCGTGCGATATAATCAAGAACTTCAGAGGATGCTTCGGGAGTAGGAGTGGCATTTTTTTCAGGCAGAATTTGTTCTGCAGCATCTTTTTCCGTTTTCTCCCCCTCGGTTCCCAAGAATTTCTCCTTTGCGGGCTCTGAAGGCCTAGCTTCGATCTCGATCTGGCTCTTCGCAGCTTCGGCTTTGGCTACTCTTGTCTCAGACTGCGTCTTTGGAGCTTCGGCAGTTTTCCTTGGAGTAGAGCTTGTCTTTATTGTCTCCAGCGCATCTAGTACATTGACCATTCTTTTCCTCTTAGGGGTCGCTGTAAGACCTTTTTGTGCCTTCGGCACTGTTACTTCTGCCGAAGGACTTGTAATTTCTGATATCTTCGTTTCTTCGACCCCCATAATATCGGCCTTCGGCTCAGCTAATTTGGCTGAGGATGTCTTCGGCATCGCAGCCGGCTCTTCAATCTTCTGCGTAGGCGCAGGTTTTTTGGCTTCAGTAGCCGAAGAGGTCTCACCGCCAAATTCGGGCACTACGGCTGGTTCAATATATCGAGGTCAGTGAGTAAGAACCTTCACCTCCTTCCTCTTCGGCGTAGGCTCACTTGGAACAGCTAAAGCAGGGACTTTCCCAGAAGTTGCACATTTTCTCTTCTGCCCCCGTGGCGGGTAGCGGTAATCAGGGTACATGAACCCAATAGCATCAAAAACTCTTTTTAGCCTTTTCTTTTTTCGGCTCCCGAAGGCCACAGATAACACATTATCCTCCGCTTTGGACTACGGCCCAAACAGATCATCACTTGTAGCTTCGATGCACTTTAGCCAGCCATCGTCTGGTTCAATAAATTGGTCTCCAAATCTGAAAGTATATTTTAGTCGAACCAAATCACTTTCGTTCGTGTTGCTGATCGTTTCTTTTGGCATCTCCCAGTTGTTTAGCAGTGGCCATATCCTGTAGGCCACGTGCTCTTGGACTAAGCCCCTTGTCCCGATGAAAGAACAAACTATGCTAAAGGCCCTTCGGCATTCTTCAGCTGCTTCATCAATTTCTACCTTCAGTTTCCGAAGGCCGAAGCGGGACCAGATGGGGCGCATTATGATCTCTTTGATATCTTCTCTTGCCTTTAAATCATTTTTCACATAGAACCATTCTTTCATCCAGTCTCCAGGCCACCTCTTCCGAAAGGTTGGCACTGGGCAGCTTGAGCCTGAACGAGCAACAAAGCTGTAGCAACCAAAATTATTGTGATACTGCTCCTTACCCCAGGGTTTCGTCTCATATAAAAGTTCTTGTATACTGCAGAAACTTTTTGCACTTGGTTCCAAACCTTGACTCCTCACAGCCCATACGAAGATTCCCATTCTTATGATGGCTTCGGGAGTAATCTGGTGAAGAAAAATCTGGTATATCTTTAAAACTTCAACCACAAAACTGCTTAGGGGGAATTGAAGCCCAGCCTTGAAGAAGCTTCGATAGATTACAACTTCATTCTCCTGAGGAGCAGGAGAAGTTCGGTCTCTGTTGTCAGCCCTCACGATGGATATATCTCGAAAATACCTTCCTCTCATGTTATCAAGATGACTTTGCCTGGCAGTCGATTTTCCGAAGACTGTGTGACTTGGTCGCCACGACCGATCTTCGGAGTCTTCGCCCCCACATTCCACATCATAACTATCGCTGTCATCGGTATCTTCAGACAAGCCTTCTAGAATTTCTTTTGTAATCTTCTCTGTGTTGGTCTTTGCAATTGACTCGATGAATCCAGCGGTTTTTTCCTTACGAAGCTTCTCCTCCTCGCTGAGCTTCGTTTCAGCAACAACTTTCTTATCTTGAGACATCTCTTCGCAAATGGTGAAAATGTGCTCTTAAAGCCGAAGCTTAGAAAATCTAAAAACCAAGCAAGCGTTGGTAGGCAAGAGCTAAAAATTGAGCAAGCAGAGCAGACGGCTAAAAGCGTACCAAGTGAGCTCGTGGTGTGCTCTTATTTATACGCCTAGTGCGTTGCAGGGTGGATGGCCCCGCTTGTCATTGACTGTTGCTATTCTAGCAAAGGGAAGGTGTTTTTTTCGGACCTTTGGCTTAGGGCCTTCGTCCATATCGCAATCTGAATTCATTAATCTAACAAATTAATATTGCGAGGGGCTACTGTTGGGGGCCTTCGACTTCCGAAGGTCCTCAAAATCATGATTTAACAATATTTCTGGAGTATAATACATGAACAGGTACCTTCGGACTCAGACCTTCAGACTCGGATCAGAACCAAAGTGTGAAGAAGCACAAAGAATACGAAGGTTGGCGCAGAGCCGAAGCTATGTGCAGGAGGGCTTCGGCATGATAGCAGAAAAGGAAACCGACTTAAAAAGGAAAAGGCTATTCAGACCTCGATGGGTTACAATAGAGCCATTAACAAATGTAAATGGCATGGGTGTAATTTTTCATGGGCTGCGTCCCATGCCTATAAATAGATGAACAGTACTCCCATACTGTTCACGTGGACTTGGCATTTGCTTTTGCGTCACACTTGTACTTTTACCTTCTTTCAAGCCGAAGGTACATTTGTAATTTAATTTTATCTCTATTCTCCATAATAATAAAATAGAAATGAGTTGATAGTAATACATGATTGTTTTTATTTCGTATCATTCCTTCTTCATCATTATATGTTATGCTGCTGAAGGTATGTCCTTCATAACCTTCGTCCGAAGATCATTATATCCCAAGGGAAATAATGCTTCGAAGGACGAAGGACTTTAACGTTTAATATTTTTCGTGTTGCCTTGTTATTAACTCATAGCATTTGAGAACAAGTCCCCAACACAAGCTATTGAGTGGACACCACCTCTGGCCTCAGCATCCAGAATAGTGCCTGTTGGAAGTGCCGAGGCTGAGACCACTGCCGGAGCTGCAGCTGCTGCCGAAGCTGCCAATCTTATGAGTACAATGTCAGGAATTGACAAACTCCTTTCGGATATGGATGCAGAAGAGACGACTGCAACTATAGAGAAAGTTATGGCCGAATTGCCTGACAAAGGGAAAGAGGTTGCTGATGCTGCTTTAGAAGAAAAAGATTTTGACCTTCGGCACCTGGGGGGTCAAGAATTGTCTGAGGCTGAGAAAAAGGAGCTAAAGGAATATGGAGTATCCTGTGGCTACTAGCCAGGATCCATGCTTTTCAGTGGAATTGACGAAGAAGCCTTGGGATGTATTCGCGATCGTGCCGGGGCAAAAATAATCGCCAATCTATCCAAGAGTGTCAGTTTTTTGAAGCTAGAATCTGATATAAGCGGCTATCGACGGCAACATATCGTCGACAGCTTGTTTTACTCCAATTTCAAAGTAAAATCTTTTTGCTAAATTCTTTGTTAGCTTTGTGATGGATTAAAATATTCTAAAGTTGACTTAATTTTTGCAGAGTATGCTGCTAAGCAAAGCTTTAAGAATGTAACAAGACCTCGAAGATAAGAAAATGAGATCATAATTGAGGGCTTAGAAAAGCAAGATTAAAGATTACAAAGCTTCTCTTGAAAAGAAGGATTTCCTGCTTCAAGCAAAGGAAGGCTCCCTTATGGAGATTCAAGCTGAAAATGGTAGGTTAAACGAAGAGCTTCTCCAAATTCAAGCAACCTTAAAAGAAAAATCAGAGTGCTTCGAACAAGAGAAGACGGAATTGCAAGCAAAATATAAAGTCAAAGCTGATAAAAACACGAAGCTGCAGGAATCTCTGAGGGACCTTCGGAATAGATGCTTGGAATTTGCCAGCCACTGCGTGCAACGGTTAAAAGGAGTCTTCAGCTCAGTTGGGGCCAGTTCTGAAGAAATTGCACCTTCGGCTGAAGATATATCAGATACCTTCGAGCACATTGAAAATGAAGTTGATGCACTCGATGAAGTAATAACTGGGCATGGTGACTTCTGTGCTCTGTTAGCTTCTCGCGGCACGGCTGCTGCATTCTTGAAGGCCGAATGCACACATGCAAAAATAGTAAATAAGCCAAACTTCAGCATGTCGCCATCAGACTTGATTAATATTCCCAGTGAAGCCCAAAGTATTGGAAATAGATTCGTTACTCAAATTTTGGCTAAAGGCGGATGAGAGTTGGCTGGAGACGAAGCTCAAAAACTGTTTAAACCAATACGAAACTTTATACCTATTGTTTGCCTTGATTTTTATACACTTTTACCTTATACCATTGTTTGTCTGCAAGGATGGCGGTGCCGAAGGTTAATAATCCAAAGCACATTCCGAAGGTTGCTGGGATGAAGCTTCCTTTTATGCTTTCCTGTATAGAGCTTAGGATATATTTGCATTATTTTTGCAAAAAATTGTAATCGAGAGTTGAACTCAATACTGTATATATTTGTCCATACCTTGTAATATGATTTTACCTTTCTATCCATGCTTGAATTGCTTTGCTGTGGACGAAATCCATATGACTTTTGATTGCTTTGCTGTGGACGAAATCCATGTGACTTTCGAGCCAAAGGCGAAAAACACATTCCATTCTTTCCATACACAACGAAGCATTTCCTTGCAAAAAATGCCTGTATTCATATTTGACACGAAGCTTCTTCGTGCTAAACGAAGTATTTTGTCGCCGAAGCCGGACTTTGTGTTCATATTATCGTTCGTGCTTTATGTCATGATGATGATGATCCTACGAATGTCTAATGAATGTCTGTATGAATGCAATGAATGATGTGATGTGATATGCAAATGTATGACCCAAACGCACACGAAGCCATACCTAGACTTTGCATCCCCTTAGAAACGACTTTTGAGTCTCTTCACCTTCTATTTCGGTGGCATTTAAGCTCTGCATTCCCTTAGTAACGACTTTGGAGCTTCTTTGTAACACCCCAGGTGTTACCCAAGGCCCTGATTCCCTATTGGCACCCATGACATGTTATCTCATGTGGTTAAGTGGAGGAGAGGGAGTACCAAAACCTTGGAAACCATGGATTAACTAAGAAATGTTAATGACAAAAGCTTTACCCAAACATTTTGAGCAATTGTCACCTTGGGCAAAAGAGGTTAAACCCTAGACCCCTTAAAGCACTAGACTTCCAAGCAAGGGATTAGTGGGCAAGTTAATCAAATGGCCAATCCTTGTTTCTAATCCTTAACCAATGTTTAAGTACACAATAAAATCTATAAAATGTAGAGCGGAAACATTACAAAAAGGCCCCTTAAAGACCCCAAATCCATTCTTTAAATAGGGAGTACACTAGAGCTCTCTAATCTTCTCTAAGTCAAAAATAAACCCTAATCTAAAGATCAGACGTGTTCACTTAGTAAATGGCGCCAAAACCACTTGGTTTGAATACCAAAAAAGAGCAAAACTACCTAAGGAACCCACTAGAAAAATTTGAACCCAAGCCAAAACCATTTGACACGATTTGACATCACTTTTGTCTCGGGGTGAATAGTGAGACAACCTAGATTTGGCGTCCGCATATCTTCTGACCTAGGGCATATCTCCCATTGGAACTCACATATAAGAGATAGCCATAGGTGCCAAGAAGAGGTCTGCGCAGGATTTTTGCCAAGATTCGCACGTTTGCGATCTCAGCAAGCGTTTGAACAAGGGCAAAAACACACCTCCACGTGTTCGACGCGCCCTGACCTTGCCAGAGCACGCCCGACGCCGCGCCAAGCCAAGCCCGTGCCACTACCCGCGCCCGCGCCTATAAAGCCAGCCAAGGCTTCAACCATACGCCCCCGCTCACTCTCGACCTCGCCGGAGCGCAAGATCACCGGCATTTGCCCTGCACACGGCGTGCCAGCGGCCGCCCTAGCACCCACCACCGTAGACTGGCCAACAGAGCCATTCCCAGCCCCGTCCGACCCTCGAGGGAGACTCTACGTGCCTCGGTGAAGCTCCCAGAGGGAGGAATCGAACTCTGCCTCACTGGAGACACCGGATCAAGGTCACCGGACTTCACCCGACCACCAGCGAGCGTAGACCGAGCTCCACGTTGAGCTTTTCTTCAATACCTTGCATGGATAGACTCCTTAGCACCCCGTGAAGCTTCCCGTGCGCTTGGATTGAACTATGTTCCCGTGCGCTTGGGTATAAGTTAAAATATTGTTTTAGGAAAAGCCCAGGGTCCTCGGTGTAAACTGGTTTTTCATAAAACCTTTAAACATTATTCATTTAAATACAAACAGAGCTTGTAAAATTCATAACTTCAGTTTTATTTAGCCAAATTTGGTCAAACCAATTTTGCTAGGTTCTAAATAATGTGAACTACTTAGCAAAAATACAAAACACCCTAAGTATTGCAGAAAGTTTTAAAGTTTTGATTTAAATAGTAAATGGATCAAAAGCTAAATAAAAGAAGGAAAAATAGCTAAACTGTTAGACTAGGGTTAAGAAAAATCAGAGAAGTACTAAACCACTACCTAGCCTGTTTAAAAATAATAAACCACTTAGTACACCAAATTAAGGAAGAGTTTACCTTTTAAACTTATTTTGGCTCAAACTTAAGAAAAATAGAAGAGGTAATTTAAAATAAGAACCAGGGGGCAACCACATTTTTGCTAGCTCACTTATCCAACATAGTTCACTGAAAAATTTTGTTAGACCCTCTGTTAATACAAAAGAAATGCATTACCTTTTATTTTGTGAAAACAATGAAAATTTAGAAAAACCTTAGAAAAATAATCCCATGGAGAACCCACCCCACCCACCCCAATCCTTGGGATAACAAATAGTATGCTAATATAAATCTAGTAAAAATATGAGTTTTGTTGTTTGATATTTTTCAAATAACAAGTTAGTTATAAGTACGTTTTTGGCATTAAACTTTAGAAAATCACAACTAAATATCCAGCAGGTCTTTTTCTCTGATTTTTAACACAGAGGCCTAATATCACCTATGAATCTTAACAAAAATAAAATATAGTGCAGAGACCTCACCTAAATTAGAGCTATAGTGTAAGTGCCCTTTAACCCTTAATTTTGATAATTTTACACAGAAAGCATCTAAATTAATTTCAACCTCAAATTTTTAGGATGAGCCACAAAGGTAAATATTTACCCACTGTAATTTTTACAACATTTTTGGAAAATGTTAACTGACCATGATAGTTTAAAAACAAAAAATGCTTAATAAGAAGCACAATAACAAGAAAAAGGGAATTTTAGGAGAAATAGAAAATGTACAACCAAAACCTTTCAAGGAACTCATGGAACATAAAAATATAATTAAAGAGTGTAACTTCATTCAAAATCTCAAAGATGAAAGTACAAGGCCCTTAACTATACCCAAAAGAAACCCTAGAGAACCACTAAACTTAGGCACTGTTTTTGCTATACATAACCTTTACAAATTTTCATACCATTTTTATGAATATATCTTACTCATTGCATTCGATAGACTGTAATCTCGCTGTCGGGGAATACATCCTCGTTCCGGAGCAAGGAGTTGCTCAGAAGGTAGCCCAAGAGCCAGCACCAGAGTTTGCCATCAAGGATCTGCCTGCCCCAGCTTTGGAAGGCAAGCCCCAGTTTTATGCATAACCGTTTATATATGCTATTTTACTACACTTAATGTTTGTAGGCTTGTATTGTGCACTTAAGTGTAGGAGTTGACTGAAACCTTAGTTGCATGAACCCAAGGTTCCTTTTGAGATGGATACTAGTATGCTAGGTCGAGTAGCTGCTATGCTAATTAGGGATCTCGGTAGAAGTCGAGTGATTTTTCTAGCACTCGTGCGAGGTCAGGAATTGCTTGTATCCATTTTTATAACAGAATGATGATGGTCTGTGGACACGGATCCATGGGGATGCGTGGTCTACGAGATGAAATTGGAATATGGATTTAACGTGCGGATACCTGTGTCAAGCGTTTGAACGTACTAAACACATGCCGAGAAATATGGTAAATCGGTAAGCCTAGTACCTGAGTGAACCTACCCGCAGACTTTACCCCTCATGCAACCTGAGATGTGGTCTCCCATTCCGGTTATGGTGGGTACAAGTGCGGTCACTGCACGACGGCAGTCGGGGTCAGTGAGGCATTGTACACCAAGGCGGTGAGCCCTAGTCTGTTGCCAGGGAATCGATGGAGACGGTTGATGTGTGTGGGGATGGAGTGCCTCGCCATGTCGTGTGTTTAGGTTTACCTTGCAAGGATAAAAACTCGATTCAAATCATCTGCTTCTCGCAGCTAATGAGACTGCTTGATCCATTGTACTGCATTGAGTAATAAGTGGAAATGAGTTGACTTGGCAAAAGATGTTGATTGCTAAATGTTTGATACCTTGTATGATTAGCTAGGTACACATTTAGTCTTAAGAGAGTCACGCTAAAACTTGAAAAGTAAAAATTTGATTTTAGACTCGGCTAGTGCTTTTGGCAAAACAAACCCCTCAGCCAAACAGCTGCATGTCTAGAGGTAGAGGAGTAGACTCCTCACACCGGGTAAGTCTAGCTGAGTATTAGTATACTCATCCTTGCTTGTGGCACAATTTTTACAGGTTCTCTTGAGGACATGGTTGCTGGAGTGACTTGGCCGTCCACCTTGCCACCGGGTTGGACAGTCGAGTGGGACCCTACCTTGGCAGAGGAGGAGCATGAGGAGTGATGGGATAGGCTTCATCAAACCTCCGTTTATTTATCGTTAGTTTTATTCCGCTGCATTCCGAACAATGATCATTGCTTTAGCGAAACTTCAATGATGTTCTAATAAATTTAATACTCCTCAATGTATGGTTTTATGTTTTATTGTATTTGCTCTGTGCCTCACCATCGAGTGAGTACGTGGTACTTGATCCTGTTAGTGGCCTCGTCAGACTAGATCCGAGGGCCTGACGTTTTATTTCTATTTAAGTGTGGTCTAGCCTTTCATGTGGGACTTAGGCACTTAAGTTTGAATAATTCGGGCGGTTCCGCCACAGCTGGTATCAGAGCTTGTACCACCACAGAGGAATAAATAAACCATAATTACCATCTTTTCGAAAAGTAAAACTTGTTAGAAACCCTATCAGATAGATAAGTAAGGCGATAGGGATGAACATAGAGCGTGAAGCCTTAGGATCATAGAAGGGTAGTTAGGTGGCTAATTGAGTGAGCCCTACAGGCTACTATAAGGGATGGGTTTTCCCTATTCCCTATAGGTTGATGTGAGGTCGTGTAGGACGAGCATGCATGCATCCTTTAATTAAACTACTTGGTAATTGGGTAAGAACTTAAATACAAGATAATGAAAGATTAAGTACACTCAGTGACCTTATCGTAACCTCCAATAGGCCAAGCTTTGATCCCCTTTTATTTTATAATTCTCTTTCTTTTCCGCTTACGCTTACCCGTGCACAGATGACTTCTCACGAATCCTCGGAAGGAGGGAACGCACAATCCCACACGGACGGGCTTGCATGAGAGGGCTTTCCCCGCATCTTGTGGGAGGTACTTCAGGGAGCCGGTTATACGACGCCTCCCCAGTACACGGTGCAGCTGTTCGAGAAGCACCGAGTACCCCGCTGTAGGGTGAGGATGACCTTGGAACCTCATCCCTTGCAGCCAGGCTGGCTTTCGTTGGACTCCGAGTCTTTCTGGTATCGGGCTAAAGACACTATCGAGGCCATTGCTCTCCACAGGCTGACGACCTTCTGTGGCTTTCACCCCTTGGAGCTATCTACTCATCCCATTGGCTTGTTCCCCGCTGACAAGGAGGACGTCAAAGGGAAATGTGCCCTTGGGCCATTTCTAAGTATTTTGGTGATTGAGTGCCAACACAAGTTCCTAAGTGTAAATCTATGCAAAGTGATGGACAAAGTGCAAATCAAGTCTAAAGGTATGTTTCTAGACTTAGTACATTGTTTTGAGAACTAATGTATTGTGTCTAAGTGCTGGAAACAGGAGAAATCGAATTGGGAAAGAGATGGCTCTGTTCAGCCAAAGTCAGCTCGGTCTGGGTGCACCGGACAGTGTCCGGTGGTGCACCGGACAGTGTCCGGTGCGCCAGGCTGGCTCTGGCGAACTTGCTGCTCTCAGGATTTCGACGGCTGTGTACGGCTATAAATCACCGGACTGTCCGGTGAGCCGTTCACAGGCGAACTCGTCACTCTCGGGAGATGATTAACGGCGTACGGCAATAATTCACCGGACTGTCCGGTGGTGCACCGGACTGTCCGGTGAGCCAACCGTCGGCCAGGCCAACGGTCAGTCGCGCGATCCGCGCGGGACACATGGCCGAGCCAACGGCTAGGATTGGGCACCGGACTGTCCGGTGTGCACCGGATAGTGTCCGATGCGCCAACGGCTCTCAAACTGCAATGGTCGGCTTCGCCAAATAAGGAAAGAGATCCGCACCGGACAGTGTCCGGTGGTGCACCGGACTGTCCGGTGCGCCAAGCGACTGAAGGCAAGAATTGCCTTCCTGGAATGCTCTAAACGGCTCCTAGTTGCCTTGGGGCTATAAAAGGGACCCCTAGGCGCATGGAGGAGCACACCAAGCATTCCCCAAGCATTCTAAAGCACCAAGACTTTGATTCCGCGCATTTGATTCTTTGTGAGAGCAACTAGAGCTCTATTTGAGTTGTGAACTCGTCGGGTTGTGTTGTGAGCTCTTGTTGCGACTTTTGTGCGTGTTGTCGCTCTGATTTTGTGTCTTGTGTGTGTTGCTCATCCCTCCCTTACTCCGTGCTTCTTTGTGAACATCAAAGTGTAAGGGCGAGAGACTCCAAGTTGTGGAGATTCCTCACGAGCGGGATAAAGTAAACAAAGCAAAACACCGTGGTATTCAAGTGGGTCTTTGGACCGCTTGAGAGGGGTTGATTGCAACCCTCGTCCGTTGGGACGCCACAACGTGGAGTAGGCAAGTTTTGTACTTGGCCGAACCACGGGATAAAACCACTGTGTCTATCTGTGTTGATCCTCTTGTGGTTGTTGTGTTTTGCAAGAACTCCTCTCTAGCCACTTGGCCTTATTGTGCTAACGCTTAATCAAGTTTTTGTGGCTTTAAGTTTAAGTTTTTACAGGATCACCTATTCACCCCCCCTCTAGGTGCTCTCATTTGGTATCAGAGTCATTCTCTTCACGAAGGGACTAATCGCCCGAAGAGATGGATCCTAAGGGCAAGGGGATTGTGATCAATGATAAGGAGAAGGAGTCTTTCGTCAATGAGCCGAAGGATGACAAGCCTACCGACTCGGGCTCGGGCCACAAACGAAAAGATGGGAAGAAGATGAAGACAAGGCGCATCAAGAAGATCGTCTACTACGACGACAGCGACGAATCTTCCTCTTCCCAAAAGGACGACGACAACGACTACGAGAAAAAGAAGACGGTTAACTCAAACTTATCTTTCGATTATTCTCGTATTCCGTATAGTTCAAATGCACATTTACTTTCCATTCCTCTTGGCAAGCCTCCACACTTTGATGGGGAGGACTACGGATTTTGGAGTCACAAAATGCATAGTCACTTGTTCTCTCTCCATCCAAGCATATGGGAGATTGTAGAGAGTGGAATGAAATTTGATAGCTCAGATAGTCCCATGTTTATAAATGAACAAATCCATAAAAATGCACAAGCTACTACTGTTCTTTCAGCATCTTTGTGCAGGGAAGAGTATAATAAGGTGAGCGGCTTGGACAATGCCAAGCAAATCTGGGACACCCTTAGGATCTCACATGAGGGGAACGACGTCACCATGCTCACCAAGATGGAGTTGGTGGAGGGCGAGCTTGGGAGATTTGCAATGATAAGGGGAGAGGAGCCAACCCAAACATACAACCGGCTCAAGACCCTCATCAACAAAATAAGGAGCTACGGAAGCACGCGATGGACGGACCACAACGTCGTTCTCCTAATGCTAAGGTCTTTTACTGTCCTTGAACCACATCTTGTGAACAATATTCGTGAAAATCCTAGGTACACCAAGATGTCGCCCGAAGAAGTTCTTGGGAAGTTTGTAAGCGGGCGAATGATGATCAAGGAGGCGAGATACGTGGATGATGCGCTAAATGGCCCAATCCATGAGCCTCAAACCATCACCCTCAAAGCAACGAGAAGCAAGGAGACGCTACCTAACACGGTGGCGCAAGTTGAGGCGGCGGGACTAAATGTGGAAGAGATGGCCCTCATCATCAAGCGCTTCAAGACGACGCTAAAGGGCCGCAAGTAGCACCCCAAGAAGAACAAGACTAAGGGAAAACGCTCCTACTTCAAGTGCGGTAAGATTGGTCATTTTATCGCTAATTTTCCCGATAATAATAGTGACTAGGAACAAGAGAAGAAAGGGGAAAAGAAGAAGAAGTACAAGAAGGCTAAGGGCGAGGCACATCTTGGCAAGGAATGGGACTCGGATTGCTCTTCATCTGACGACGAAGGACTTGCCACCTTAGCCTTCGACAAATCATCCCTCTTCCCCAACGAGCGTCACACATGCCTCATGGCAAAGGAGAAGAAGGTATGTACCCGAAACAATACCACTTATGCTTCTTCAAGTGATGATGAGTCTAGTGATGATGAAGAAATAGATTACTCTAGTTTGTTCAAGGGATTGGATAGAACTAAAATAGATAAGATTAATGAATTGATTGATGCCTTGAATGAAAAGGATAGACTTTTAGAAAAACAAGAGGATCTTTTGTATGAAGAACATGATAAATTTGTAGAGGCACAAAAATCTCTTGCTTTAGAAGTTAAAAGGAATGAAATGCTTTCTTGTGAACTATCTACTTGCCATGAGACAATTTCTAGTTTAAAAGATGTTAACAATGATTTAAATGCTAAACTAGAAGTAGCAAATAGATCTAACTCTTATGTAGAACATGTTGTGATTTGCACTAGGTGTAAAGATTTTAATGTTGATGCTTGTAATGAACACCTAGTGTCTATTGCAAAGTTAAATGATGAAGTGGCTAGTCTTAATGCCCAACTTAAGACTAGCAAAAATGAATTTGATAAACTAAAATTTGCGAGGGATGCCTACACGATTGGTAGACACCCCTCAATTAAGGATGGGCTTGGCTTCAAGAGGGAAGCCAAGAACTTAACAAGCCATAAGGCTTCCATCTCCGCCAAGGAGAAAGGGAAGGCCCCTATGGCTAGTAATACTAAAAAGAACCATGCTTTCATGTACCATGATAGGAGACATTCTAGAAATGCTTATAGGAGTTGTAATGCTTATGGTTCAAATGCAATGTTTGCTTCAAGTTCTTCCTATATGCATAATAGAGAGATGCCTAGGAGAAATGTCATTCATCATGTGCCTAGGAGGAATGTTGCTCATGTTCCTAGGAAGACTAATGAACCTTCTACAATTTTTCATACTTGCAATGCTTCCTTTGCTATTTGTAGAAAGGATAAGAAGGTAATTGCTAGGAAATTAGGGGCAAGATGCATGGGAGATAAACCTTGCATTTGGGTCCCTAAGACCATTGTGACTAACCTTTTAGGACCCAACAAGAGTTGGGTACCTAAAACCCAAGCCTAAATTTGCCTTGCAGGTTTATGCATCCGGGGGTTCAAGCTAGATTATCGACAGCGGATGCACAAACCACATGACCGGGGAGAAGAAGATGTTCACCTCCTACGTCAAGAACAAGGATTCCCAAGATTCAATCATATTCGGTGATGGGAACCAAGGCAAGGTGAAAGGGTTAGGGAAGATTGCTATTTCATCCGAGCACTATATTTCTAATATGTTTTTAGTTGAGTCTCTTGGATATAATTTGTTATCCGTTAGTCAATTATGCAATATGGGATATAATTGTTTATTCACAAATGTAGATGTGTCTGTCTTTAGAAGCTGTGATGGTTCACTAGCCTTTAAGGGTGTACTAGACGGCAAACTTTATTTAGTTGATTTTGCAAAAGAGGAGGCCGGTCTAGATGCATGCTTAATTGCTAAGACTAGCATGGGCTGGCTGTGGCATCGCCGCTTAGCACATGTGGGGATGAAGAACCTTCACAAGCTTCTAAAGGGAGAACACGTGATAGGTCTAACTAATGTGCATTTCGAAAAAGATAGACCTTGTGCAGCTTGTCAAGCAGGTAAACAGGTGGGAAGCTCTCATCATCCCAAAAATGTGATGACCACATCAAGACCTTTGGAGATGCTTCATATGGACCTCTTCGGACCCGTCGCCTATCTAAGCATAGGAGGAAGTAAGTATGGTCTTATTATAGTTGATGATTTTTCCCGCTTCACTTGGGTATTCTTTTTGCAGGATAAATCTGAAACCCAAGGGATCCTCAAGTGCTTCCTCAGGAGAGCTCAAAAATGAGTTTGAGCTCAAGGTGAAGAAGATAAGGAGCGACAACGGGTCTGAGTTCAAGAACCTTCAAGTGGAGGAGTACCTTGAGGAGGAAGGAATCAAGCACGAGTTCTCCGCTCCCTACACACCACAGCAAAATGGTGTGGTAGAGAGGAAGAACAGGACGCTCATAGACATGGCGAGGACGATGCTTGGAGAGTTCAAGACCCCCGAGCGATTTTGGTCAGAAGCCGTGAACATGGCTTGCCACGCCATCAACCGGGTCTATCTTCACCGCCTCCTCAAGAAGACTTCGTATGAGCTTCTAACCGGTAACAAACCCAATGTGTCTTACTTTCGTGTATTTGGGAGCAAATGCTACATTCTAGTGAAGAAAGGTAGGAATTCTAAGTTTGCTCCCAAAGCTGTAGAAGGGTTTTTATTAGGTTATGACTCAAATACAAAGGCGTATAGAGTCTTCAACAAATCATCGGGTTTGGTTGAAGTCTCTAGCGACGTTGTATTTGATGAGACTGATGGCTCTCCAAGAGAGCAAGTTGTTGATCTTGATGATGTAGATGAAGAAGACGTTCCAACGGCCGCAATACGCACCATGGCGATTGGAGATGTGCGACCACAGGAACAAAAGGAGCAAGATCAACCGTCCTCCTCAACAATGGTGCATCCCCCAACTCAAGACGATGAACAGGTTCATCAAGAAGAGGCGTGTGATCAAGGGGGAGCACAAGATGATCATGTGATGGAGGAAGAAGCACAACCGGCACCTCCAACCCATGTTTGAGCGACAATTCAAAGGAATCATCCTGTCGACCAAATTTTGGGTGACATTAGCAAGGGAGTAACTACTCGTTCTAGATTAGTTAATTTTTGTGAGCATTACTCCTTTGTCTCTTCTATTGAGCCTTTCAGGGTAGAAGAGGCCTTGCTAGATCCGGACTGGGTGTTGGCCATGCAGGAAGAGAGCTCAACAACTTCAAGCGTAATGAAGTTTGGACACTGGTGCCGCGTCCCAAGCAAAACGTTGTGGGAACCAAGTGGGTGTTCCGCAACAAACAGGACGAGCACGGGGTGGTGACGAGGAACAAGGCTCGACTTGTGGCAAAAGGTTATGCCCAAGTCGTAGGTTTGGACTTTGAGGAGACTTTTGCTCCTATGGCTAGGCTAGAGTCCATTCGTATCTTGCTAGCATATGCCGCTCACCATTCTTTCAGGTTGTTCCAAATGGATGTGAAGAGCGCTTTCCTCAATGGGCCAATCAAGGAGGAGGTGTACGTAGAGCAACCCCCTGGCTTCGAGTATGAATGGTACCCCGACCACGTAAGTAAGCTCTCTAAGGCGCTCTATGGACTTAAGCAAGCCCCAAGAGCATGGTATGAATGCCTTAGAGACTTTTTAATTGCTATTGCTTTCAAGGTTGGGAAAGCCGATCCAACTTTATTCACTAAGACTTGTGATGGTGACTTATTTGTGTGCCAAATTTATGTCGATGACATAATATTTGGTTCTACTAACCAAAAGTCTTGTGGAGAGTTTAGCAGGGTAATGACTCAAAAGTTTGAGATGTCGATGATGGGCGAGTTGAACTACTTCCTTGGGTTCCAAGTGAAGCAACTCAAGGACGGCACCTTCATCTCCCAAACGAAGTACACGCAAGACTTGCTTAAGCGGTTTGGGATGAAGGACGCCAAGCCTGCAAAGACTCCAATGGGAACCGACAGACACACCGACCTCAACAAAGGAGGTAAGTCCGTTGATCAAAAGGCATACCGGTCAATGATAGGGTCTTTACTTTATTTATGTGCTAGTAGACCGGATATTATGCTAAGCGTATGTATGTGTGCTAGATTTCAATCCGATCCAAGGGAGTGTCACTTAGTGGCCGTGAAGCGAATTCTTAGATATTTAGTCGCTACGCCTTGCTTCGGGATCTGGTATCCAAAGGGGTCTAACTTTGACTTGATTGGATATTCAGACTCCGACTATGCTGGATGTAAGGTCGATAGGAATAGTACATCAGGGACGTGCCAATTCTTAGGAAGGTCCCTGGTGTCATGGAATTCTAAGAAACAAACTTCTGTTGCCCTATCCACCGCCGAGGCCGAGTATGTTGCCGTAGGACAGTGTTGTGCGCAACTACTTTGGATGAGGCAAACCCTCCGGGACTTTGGCTACAATCTGAGCAAAGTCCCACTCCTATGTGACAATGAGAGTGCTATCCGCATAGCGGAAAATCCTGTTGAGCATAGCCGCACAAAGCACATTGACATCCGGCATCACTTTTTGAGAGACCACCAGCAAAAGGGAGATATTGAAGTGTTCTATATTAGCACCGAGAACCAGCTAGCCGATATCTTTACCAAGCCTTTAGATGAAAAGACCTTTTGCAGCCTGCGTAGTGAGCTAAATGTCTTAGATTCGCGGAACTTGGATTGATTTATAACATACATGTTTTTATGCCCTTGATCATGTTCCTTATGCATTTTGTTGTTTACTTGTGGTGCTCAAGTTGTACAAGCACTCCCCGGACCTCAAAAGTCCATGTGTGAGTGATGCACATACTTAGGGGGAGATGTGCTACAACTTGACCCTTTGAGACTAACTGTGTGCTTGAGTTTGCTTGATTTAGTCTCAAAGGAGGTTTGAAAGGGAAAAGGTGGACTTGGACCATGAAAGACTTCCACTGCACTCCGATGAGAGGGTAACTAATTCCAAGTTCATCTCATGTACTCTTATTGCCTTTGTATACTTATTTGAAGATTTTGGTGAGGCAATGGGGTTCTAGGGCCAAGATTGATCCTGTTTTGGTGCTTGATGCCAAAGGGGGAGAAAATAAGGCCAAAGCAATGAATGGATCAGCTACCACTTGAGAAATTTTGAAAATAGTAGAATAGAGCTTTTGGTTTGTCAAAACTCTCTTCTTGTCTCTCTTGTCAAAAGTTGGCCTCTTGTAGGGAGAATGGTTGATTATGGGAAAAAGGGGGAGTTTTTGAAATCGTTGATCAATTTCTCTTGGAATACCTCTCTTTATGTCTCTACAAGTGAATTTGACTTAGAGATAGGAAATTGAGTTTGATTTACAAAAACAAACCAAGTGGTGGCAAAGAGTGATCCATATATGCCAAATTTGAATCAAAACAATATTGAGTTCTCATTTGTATTGATGTTGCACTTCTTTTAGTTGCTTTTTGTTGTGTTGGCATAAATCACCAAAAATGGGGAGATTGAAAGGGAAATGTGCCCTTGGGCCATTTCTAAGTATTTTGGTGATTGAGTGCCAACACAAGTGCCTAAGTGTAAATCTATGCAAAGTGATGGACAAAGTGCAAATCAAGTCTAAAGGTATGTTTCTAGACTTAGTACATTGTTTTGAGAACTAATGTATTGTGTCTAAGTGCTGGAAACAGGAGAAATCGAATTGGGAAAGAGATGGCTCTGTTTAGCCAAAGTCAGCTCGGTCTGGGTGCACCGGACAGTGTCCGGTGCGCCAGGCTGGCTCTGGCGAACTTGCTGCTCTAGGGACTTCGACGACGGTGTACGGCTATAAATCATCGGACTGTCCGGTGGTGCACCGGACTGTCTGGTGAGCCGTTCACAGGCGAACTCGTCGCTCTCGAGAGATGATTAACGGCGTACGGCTATAATGCACCGGACTGTCCGGTGGTGCACCGGACTGTCCGGTGAGCCAACGGTCGGCCGGGCCAACGGTCAGCCGCGCGATCCGCGCGGGACACGTGGCCGAGCCAACAGCTAGAAGGGGGCACCGGACAGTGTCCGGTGCGCCAACAACTCTCAAACTGCAACGGTCGGCTTCGCCAAATAAGGAAAGAGATCCGCACCGTACAGTGTCCGGTGGTGCACCGGACTGTCCGGTGCGCCAGGCGTCTGAAGGCAAGAATTGCCTTCCTGGAATGCTCTCAACGGCTCCTAGCTGCCTTGGGGCTATAAAAGGGACCCCTAGGCGCATGGAGGAGCACACCAAGCATTCCCCAAGCATTCTAAAGCACCAAGACTTTGATTCCGCGCATTTGATTCTTTGTGAGAGCAACTAGAGCTCTATTTGAGTTGTGAACTCGTCGGGTTGTGTTGTGAGCTCTTGTTGCGACTTGTGTGCGTGTTGTCGCTCTGATTTTGTGTCTTGTGTGTGTTGCTCATCCCTCCCTTACTCCGTGCTTCTTTGTGAACATCAAAGTGTAAGGGCGAGAGACTCCAAGTTGTGGAGATTCCTCACGAGCGGGATAAAGTAAACAAAGCAAAACACTGTGGTATTCTAGTGGGTCTTTGGACCGCTTGAGAGGGGTTGATTGCAACCCTCGTCCATTCGGACGCCACAACGTGGAGTAGGCAAGTTTTGTACTTGGCCGAACCACGGGATAAAACCACTGTGTCTATCTGTGTTGATCCTCTTGTGGTTGTTGTGTTTTGCAAGAACTCCTCTCTAGCCACTTGGCCTTATTGTGCTAACGCTTAATCAAGTTTTTGTGGCTTTAAGTTTAAGTTTTTACAGGATCACCTATTCACCCCCACTCTAGGTGCTCTCAGGATGACCCAATGTGGAAAGATCGAGTGGAGCATGCCAAGGATATATGGGCTCTTTACCCAGGGCAGACTGCTCACCTGATGGTGTGATGCATGAATGCCCTGTATCGTCTACAAGCAGTGCGAGCTGAGGCAATGTCCCAACTGATGGCCTTGGTGGAGGCTACCAAGATCACCCTGGATAACAGGGAGGACCTTGTGGTAGACCTGTCCACTGAGCTGGTGGAGAAAGACCTCCAGGTGGAACAGATGGCCACCCAGATTCAAGAGCTTGAGGAGCTAGTAGGAGCTAGGGAGAACACCATCGAGGTTCTCGAGGATCAGCTTATGAACACTCAGCAGCAACTTGAGGAAGCTAACCAGCAATTGGACATGCACCATCAGGAGATCCAGGACATGGAGGCCAACGAGGATGTTGACATCGAGGGAGGAGAGGAGCCGGAGCCTGCATCCAGTCTAGACACTGCTGGCTCAGGGAGACCCCCTTCCCCCGAGTCAAGCGTTGCCTCGTTTGCTCATTAGGATACAAGTATAAGATTAGAAGTGTGTGGCGGTAGAACTCCTCGAAGCTAGCTTAGATTTTGCACCCTTGGGGTACTAGGCTAGACAGAGTTGAGTCTTTTGGGTCACTGATGTAATCGTAACAAACTCTTTTGGAATTATGGATGGTGGATGTTGTCAACCTTTAGTCAAGAAGAAAGTTTTATGCCATGTGGTATCTTTTATGAATTATGCAAGAAAATGTTGGCTTTGCCCTTTCAAACCTTTCACCACGTATGAACCCTGACATCAAACGTATGATATTAAGAGCATCCTAAATTTTCAGATGGTAGGAAGAGCGCGCCATGGACAGAATGAGCGCATTCCTCCACCACCGCCACCGCCTCCTACCATGCAAGAACTGATGGCTCAGCAGAATGAGATTCTGCGATAGTTGGCTCAGCGGCAGCCACCACCTCAGCACTATGCTGGTGGTGATCACCATCAGCGTCCCCCAGCAGCGGCCACTTATCAGGAGTTCCTCAGTACTCAGCTGCCGTTGTTCACTCGGGCAGAGGATCCGCTTGATGCTGATGTATGGCTCAGGGTAGTGGAATCCAAGTTCCCACTGCTTAATGTAGTTTGTTCAGATGTGGCTAAGGTCCGGTTCGCCACCCAGCAGCTTCGCGGACCCGCGTAGACATGGTGGGATCACTTCCTTGCCATGCAGCAGGCTAACCACGTGGTGGAATGGGGAGAATTCAAGGCAGCATTCAGAGGGCATCACATACCGGCAGGCATTATGGACCGCAAGCTTAATGAGTTTCTGGCACTTACTTAGGGGAATCATACTGTGTTGCAGTATGCTCAGGCCTTCAACGACCTGTGTCAGTATGCAGGCTATCATGCATACACTGACGAGAAGAAGAGGGACGAGTTCAGGAGGGGCCTCAGTACTAAGCTCCATGACCGTCTCAACACAGTCAGGGCCAACAGCTACAATGAGTTAGTCAACATGGCCATTTCCCAGGAGGACTGCATCACAGCTCGTCAGGCAGAAAAGAAGAGGAAGACCCCTGTGGCAGGACCTTCAGCTCAGCCTCAGTGCTTTACGATTGTGTCTGACACCCAGAGCAGGGGGCCATAGCAGCAGCAGGGACGATGGGTGATCCGACCACAACAGCAGCAGCAGGCACCCAACCACTCTCAACCCCTAGTTCAGAGAAGCAACAACCAACCACCCCAGCAGTACCGTCAGGCCAATGACAATAGGTGTTTCACTTGTGGCAGCACTGGACACTATGCCAAGAATTGCCCCAAGAACCAGCAGAGGCAGGGGCAGAATTCCAATCAGAACCAAGGCAAAAGACAGAAGGTGCAAGTGAGACAAGGCAGGCTGAACTTCACCACCATGGCTGATATTTCAGAGGGAGCACCCGTCATGACTGGTATCTTTTCCGTTTTGAATTATCCTGCAATCATTGTTTTTTGATTCTGGTGCATCACACAGTTTTATCAGTGCAAAATTTAGTGCCAAATGTTAGTTACCTTTCCATCACACCAATGGGGGTATTACAATCTCAACACCACGAGGCAGGGTTGCCACCTATCAAATCAACAGGCATGTGCCCATAAAGTTTGGTAGTCTTATAATTAAAACCACCCTCCTCATCTTGGGCTTGGATAGTGTGGACATCATTTTGGGAACTGACTGGTTATCGAGGCATCAGGCAGTAATTGACATCGCAACAAGGGCCATTGAGATCCACTCCCCTACTTGTGGTGAGACTATATTGTATTTGCCTAACCAGGGTTGTACCCGTTCCTGTGCCTTTACCATGATAGAGTCACCTGTAGAGAAAATTCCGGTGGTCTGTGAATACCCAGATGTTTTTCCAGATGAATTGCCAGGGATGCCACCCGACAGAGACATAGAGTTTGCAATTGAGTTGCAACCAGGAACTGCACCTATATCCAAGAGACCTTACAAGATGCCTCTAGCCGAGTTGGCAGAAATGAAAAAGCAGTTACAAGAGTTGTTAGACAAAGGATTCATTCGCCCCAGTACTTCATCATGGGGATGTCCAACCTTGTTCGTGAAGAAGGATGAGAGTCTGAGGCTGTGTGTTGACTACCGCCCTCTCAATGCGGTGACCATCAAAAATAAGTACCCATTGCCCCGCATTGATGTATTGTTTGATCAGTTGGTGGGAGCCAAAGTATTCTCCAAGATAGACCTTCGCTCTGGCTATCATCAGATAAAAATCAGGGCCAGTGATATTCCGAAGACAGCTTTCTCTACTAGATATGGACTCTATGAGTACTTGGTGATGTCTTTCAGGCTGACCAATGCCCCAGCATATTTCATGTATTTGATGAACTCGGTGTTCATGCCGGAACTAGACAAGTTTGTGGTGGTCTTCATCGATGATATACTAGTCTATTCCAAGAATGAAGCCGAGCATACTAAGCATTTGCATACAGTACTTCAGAGATTGCGTGATCATCGGTTGTATGCTAAATTGTCCAAATGTGATTTCTGGCTGAGAGAAATTAAATTCTTGGGACACACCATTTCTTAGGATGGGATATCGTTTGACCCTGAGAAGGTACAAGAAGTGATGAATTGGAAGCCTCCTACCACTGTGCGGCAGATTCGGAGTTTTCTAGGATTGGCAGGGTATTATCGGCGATTCATTCTGGATTTCTCTAGAATTGCAAAACCAATGATTGAATTGTTGAAGAAAGGAGTAAAGTATGAATGGAGTCAGAAATGTGAGGATGCCTTTCATACATTGAGGCAGCATCTGACGATAGCACCCATGCTAGCCCAGCCTGACAACACCAAATCCTTTGAGGTTTATTGCGATGCTTCAGGTACTGGATTGGGATGTGTCTTGATGCAAGACAACAGAGTTATTGCTTATGCCTCCCGAGCACTCAGGCCTCACCAGCAGAACTACCCCACACATGATCTGGAGTTGGCTGCCGTAGTTCATGCTCTAAAGATATGGAGACATTATTTGATGGGAGCTCACTGTAATATTATACCGATCACAAGAGCCTCAAGTATATTTTTACCCAGGCAGATCTGAATATGAGGCAAAGAAGATGGTTGGAATTAATCAAGGACTATGATTTGGAAGTACGTTACCATCCTGGCAAGGCCAATGTTGTGGCAGATGCCTTAAGTCGAAAGGCCCAGTGCAACTGTGTGAATATGGATGCAAAAATCGCCACTCTGTGTGACGAGTTGTGCAAGCTAAACATAGAAGTTGTTTCCTTAGGTACCTTAAGCTATATTTCAGTAGAGCACACTCTACATGAGCAGATAATTTTGGCCCAGATTGGCGACAAGGGTGTTCAAGTCATCAAGGAAATGCTCGAGCAGAAGGTAGATAAGTACAAGTGCTTCCGTCAGGACAGCAAGGGAATTCTATGGTTTGGAGACCGATTGGTTGTTCCTAAGAATCCCGAGCTCAGAAAGAAAATATTGGATGAAGCTCACCTTTCCAAATTCTCCATAACCCCGGTAGTAACAAGATGTATCATGATCTCAGATCTTTGTATTGGTGGACCCAGATGAAGAGAGAAATTGCTAAGTATATATCTGAATGCGACACTTGCCAAAGAGTTAAGGCCAGCCACTTGAAGGCAGCAGGCAACTTACAGCCTCTTCCCATACCATCTTGGAAATGGGAGGATATTTGCATGTATTTTATTGTAGGATTGCCCAACACCTCTCGGCACCACGATTCTATTTGGGTCATTGTGGATAGATTAACCAAGGTAGCTCATTTCTTGCCAGTGCATACCACCTACAAGACAGAGAAGTATGCAGAGATCCATATTGACCAAATAGTGCGTTTGCATGGAATTCCGAGAACTATTGTGTCTGATAGGGGGGCACTGTTTGTGGCACGCTTTTGGGAGCAGCTTCAAAGGTCACTTAGAACCACTGTGATTAGAAGCTTAGCTTACCATCCTCAGGCAGATGGTCAGACAGAGAGAGTGAATCAAATTCTCGAGGACATGTTGAGGGCATGTGTGTTGCACTATGGGAAGAATTGGGACAAGTGTCTTTCATTGGCAGAGTTCTCTTATAATAACAGCTACCAGTCCAGCCTAAAGATGGCGCCATTCGAGGCCTTATATGGGAGAAGGTGTAGGACACCGCTAAATTGGTCACAAGCTGGAGAGAGGGAAATATTTGGACCTGACCTGGTACTTGAAGCAGAGGAGAAAGTTAGAATCATTAAGAGGAATTTAGAGGCTGCTCAAGCTAGGCAGAAGAGCTATCATGACAAGAGATGGGAACCTCTACAATTTGAAGTGGGGGATCATGTTTATCTTAAAGTGTCACCCACCAAAGGTGTTCAGAGATTTGGAATCAAGGGCAAGTTAGCTCCTTGCTACATTGGGCCCTATGAGATCAAAGAGACTTGTGGGCCTGTAGCATATCAATTGAAATTGCCACCTCATCTATCAGCAGTTCATGATGTATTCCACGTATCTCAGCTACGAAAGTGTGTCCGCTTACCCACAGAAGTGCTACCGGAACCAGAATTGGAGATAGAACCAGACTTGTCTTATCAAGAGCACCCTGTCAAGGTATTGGACCAAAAGGAGAGATCAACTCGGGCAAGGTCGATTAGGATGTATAAGGTTCAGTGGAGCCACCATTCAATAGAACAGGCTACGTGGGAGACTGAGGATTTTCTACGTTCTCGCTTCCCCGAATTTCTGCCCAAAGGAGTCGGTACATAATCCAACACCCCACCCCCACCTGCCCTTTGAATCTAAATATAAGAAAAACTTAGTTGTTAAGAGTAAAGCAAGCTGTGACAATAGTTTCAAAAGGACTTCCTTCTGAAGTTGCAAAGAGGATGACATTCGAAGAGCAGTAATCAGAGAAAACGGGTTAAAAGAAACTGCAACACACCAACACGCCTTCTTGGTACCCCACGAAGGGATCCCAACCCAAATCTTGGGACGAGATTCCTTTAAGGGGGGAGGGCTATAACACCCCAGGTGTTACCCAAGGCCCTAACTCCCTACTGGCACCCATGACATGTTATCTCATGTGGTTAAGTGGAGGAGAGGGAGTACCAAAACCTTGGAAACCATGGATTAACTAAGAAATGTTAATGACAAAAGCTTTACCCAAACATTTTGAGCAATTTTCACCTTGGGCAAAAGAGGTTAAACCCTAGACCCCTTAAAGCACTAGACTTCCAAGCAAGGGATTAGTGGGCAAGTTAATCAAATGGCCAATCCTTGTTTCTAATCCTTAACCAAAGTTTAAGTACACAATAAAACCTATAAAATGCAGAGGGGAAACATTACAAAAAGGCCCCTTAAAGACCTCAAATCCATTCTTTAAATAGGGAGTACACTAGAGCTCTCTAATCTTCTCTAAGTCAAAAATAAACCCTAATCTAAAGATCAGATGTGTTCACTTAGTAAATGGTGCCAAAACCACTTGGTTTGAATACAAAAAAGGAGCCAAACTACCTAAGGAACCCACTGGAAAAATTTGAACGCGAGCCAAAACCATTTGACATGATTTGACATCACTTTTGTCTTGGGGTGAACAGTGAGACAACCCAGATTTGGCGTCCGCATATCTTCTGACCTAGGGCATATCTCCCATTGGAACTCACATACAAGAGATAGCCATAGGTTCCAAGAAGAGGTCTGCGTAGTATTTTTGCCAAGATTCGCACGTTTGCGATCTCAGCAAGCGTTTGAACAAGGGCAGAAACACACCTCCACATGTTCGACACACCCTGACCTCACCAGAGCACGCCCGGCGCCCGAACCCGCGCGCCCCGCACTGCGCCAAGCCAAGCCCGTGCCACTACCCGCGCCCGTGCCTATAAAGCCAACCAAGGCTTCAACCGTACGCCCTCGCTCACTCTCGACCTCACCGGAGCGCAAGATCACCGGCGTTTGCCCTGCACACGGTGTGCCAGCAGCCGCCCGAGCACCCACCACCATAGACCGGCCAACAGAGCCATTCCCAGCCCCGTTCGACCCTCGAGGGAGACTCTACGTGCCTCAGTGAAGCTCCCAGAGCGAGGAATCGAACTCTACCTCACCGGAGACAGCGGATCAAGGTCACCGGACTTCACCCGACCGCCGGCGAGCGTAGACCGAGCTCCACGGTGAGCCTTTCTTCAATTCCTTGCATGGATAGACTCCTTAGCACCCCGTGAAGCTTCCCGTGCCCTTGGATTGAACTATGTTGCTGTGGATAGGCCGGAGCACACGCCGTCGACGAGTTCGCCCGCCTGCGCACGTGGACCGGTCGATTTCGGCCATCACCGTCGTCGAGTCGTACCTCGTCGTGACCGCGAGGACTTCCCGAAGCCAACACCGTCCTTCGCCGGACCTCCCTCGCCACCGGTAAGCCACGCCGCCCTATTTCCTTCCACGGGTACTATTCAAAAGGGGGGAGGGACCTCGGGAAAGAAGAAAAAGAAGTTAGGGGGTTTTTGAATGGTCAGAGACTCAGGTGAATAGTTGCGCAGGGGTATAGGTTAAAAGATTGTTTTCGGAAAAGCCCAGGGTCCTCGGTGTAAACTGGTTTTTTCAGAAAACCTTTAAACATTATTCATTTAAATATAAACAGAGCTTGTAAAATTCGTAACTTTAGTTTTATTTAGCTAAATTTGGTCAAACCAATTTGGCTAGGTTTTAAATAATGTGAGCTACTTAGGAAAAATACAAAACACCCTAAGTATTGCAGAAAGTTTTAAAGTTTTGATTTAAATAGTAAATGGGCCAAAAGCTAAATAAAAGAAGGAAAAATAGCTACACTGTTAGACTAGGGTTAAGAAAAATCAGAGAAGTACTAAACCACTACCTAGCCTGTTTAAAAATAATAAACCCCTTATTACACCAAATTAAGGAAGAGTTTACCTTTTAAACTTATTTTGGCTCAAAGTTAAGATAAATAGAAGAGGTAATTTAAATTAAGAACCAGGGGCAACCACATTTTTGCTAGCTCACTTATTCAACATAGTTCACTGGAAAATTTTGTTAGACCCTCTGTCAGTACAAAAGAAATGCATTACCTTTTATTTTGTGAAAACAATGAACACTTAGAAAAACCATAGAAAAATAATCACAAGGAGAACCCACCCCAATCCTTGGGATAACATATAGTATGCTAATATGAATCTAGGAAAATATGAGTTCTGTTGTTTGATATTTTTCAAATAACAAGTTAGTTATAAGTACCTTTTTGGCATTAAACTTTAGAAAATCACAACTAAATATTCAGCAGGTCTTTTTCTGTGATTTTTAACACAGAGGCCTAATATCACCTATGAATCTTAACAAAAATAAAATTTAGTGCAGAGACCTCACCTAAATCAGAGCTATAGTGTAAAGTGCCCTTTTACCCTTTCTTTTGATAATTTTACACAGAAAGCATCTGAATTAATTTCAACCTCAAATTTCTAGGATGACCCACAAAGGTAAATATTTATCCACTGTAATTTTTACAACATTTTTGGAAAATGTTAACTGACCATGATAGTTTAAAAACAAAAAATGCTCAATAAGAAGCACAATAACAAGAAAAATGGAATTTTAGGAGAAATAGATAATGTACAACCAAAACCTTTCAAGGAACTCATGGAACATAAAAATATAATTAAAGAGTGTAACTTCATTCAAAATCTCAAAGATGAAAGTACAAGGCCCTTAAGTATACCCAGAAGAAACCCTAGAGAACCACTAAACTTAGGCACTGTTTTTGCTATGCATAACCTTTACAAATTTTCATATCATTTTTATGCATATATCTTACTCATTGCATTCGATAGACTGTAATCTCGCTGACGGGGAATACATCCTCGTTCCGGAGCAAGGAGTTGCTCAGAAGGTAGCCCAGGAGCCAGCACCAGAGTTTGCCATCAAGGATCTGCCTGTCCCAGCTTTGGAAGGCAAGCCCCGGTTTTATGCATAACCGTTTATATATGCTATTTTACTACACTTAATGTTTGTAGGCTTGTATTGTGCACTTAAGTGTAGGAGTTGACTGAAACCTTAGTTGCATGAACCCAAGGTTCCTTTTGAGATGGATACTAGTATGCTAGGTCGAGTAGCTGCTATGCTAATTAGGGATCTCGGTAGAAGTCAAGTGATTTTTCTAGCACTCGGGCGAGGTCAGGAATTGCTTGTATCCATTTTTATAACAGAATGATGATGGTCTGTGGACACGGATCCATGGGGATGCGTGGTCTACGAGATGAAATTGGAATAAGGATTTAACGTGCGGATACCTGTGTCAAGCGTTTGAACGTACTAAACACATGCCGAGAAATATGGTAAATCGGTAAGCCTAGTACCTGAGTGAACCTACCCGCAGACTTTACCCCTCACGCAACCTGAGACGTGGTCCCCCATTCCGGTTATGGTGGGTACAAGTGCGGTCACTGCACGACGGCAGTCAGGGTCAGTGAGGCATTGTACACCAAGGCAGTGAGCCCTAATCTGTTGCCAGGGAATCGATGGAGACGGTTGATGTGTGTGGGGATGGAGTGCCTCGTCATGTCGTGTGTTTAGGTTTACCTTGCAAGGATAAAAACTCGATTCGAATCGTCTGCTTCTCGCATCTAATGAGACTGCTTGATCCATTGTACTGCATTGAGTAATAAGTGGAAATGAGTTGACTTGGCAAAAGATGTTGATTGCTAAATGTTTGATACCTTGTATGATTAGCTAGGTACACATTCAGTCTTAAGAGAGTCACACTAAAACGTGAAAAGTAAAAATTTGATTTTAGACTCGGCTAGTGCTTTTGTCAAATCAAACCCCTCAGCCAAACAGCTGCATGTCTAGAGGTAGAGGAGTAGACTCCTCACACTGGGTAAGTCTAGCTGAGTATTAGTATACTCAGCCTTGATTGTGGCACAATTTTTACAGGTTCTCTGGAGGACATGGTTGCTGGAGTGACTTGGCCGTCCACCTTGCCACCGGGTTGGACAATCGAGTGGGACCCTGCCTCGGCAGAGGAGGAGCATGAGGAGTGATGGGACAGGCTTCCCCAATCCTCGGTTTATTTATCGTTAGTTTTATTCCGCTGCATTCCGAACAATGATCACTGCTTTTGCTAAACTTTGATGATGTTTTAATAAATTTAATACTCCTTAATGTATGGTTTTATGTTTTATTGTATTTGCTCTGTGCCTCACCATCGAGTGAGTACGTGGTACTTGATCCTGTTAGTGGCCTCGTCGGACTAGATCTGAGGGACTGACGTTTTATTCCTATTTAAGTGTGGTCTAGCCTTTAAGGTTGGACTTAGGCACTTAAGTTGGAATAATTCAGGCGGTTCTACCACATTCTTCACCTTCTATTTCAGTGGCATTTATGCTCTGCATCCCCTTAGGAACGACTTTGGAGCTTCTTCACCTTGTATTTCGGTGATATTTGGCTCTACATTCCCTTAGCAACGACTTTTGAGCTTTGTGACTTACTCTACGCCCCCTTAGGAACGACTTTTGTAGCTTCGTCATCCTTGGAGTGATTACAGCTCTGCATCCCCTTAGGGACGTCTTTTGAGCTTTTCGTTGTTCTCTTTTACACTCGATGGTGCCAACTCTGATATTATATGTTACATTTTTGGGGATTTTGGCCCTTGTATTGCATAGGGCTAAATAAGAATGAGAATTACAAACTATGGCCCCATTAAAAACCTTTCTCCCCTCCTAAAAGGAAAAGGGTGCCATACGAAAAATAAAAAAGATTAAATCAATTACACATAATATCGCTGAAGCTCATCCGCATTCCAAGATCTCGGTATGTCGCTGCCGTCCATATCCTTCAATCTGTAAGAACTGGGTCTTGACGAAGATACTTCCAGAAAAGGACCTTCCCATTTCAGCTATAGCTTGCCCACTGTGTCTGGGTTGGCTATCCTTCAAAGCACGAAATGGCCTGGCTTGATATTTTTCAATCGAACTTTCCTATCATGCCATTTTATTGTTTCAGCCTGATACTTATTGATGTGCTCTATGGCCTAAAGTCTGGTCCCTTCTATAGTGTCTTTTGTTATTTGAGAATCAGTTTCGTCCTCCGTTGAAGCTGTGGTTCTTATTGATCCTGTTCTTGCTTCTTCTAGTGTTATTGCTTCGTCACCGAACAAGAGCTTGAAGGGGGTAAAACCTGTTGATCTTGAGACAGTAGTGTTGTGGCTCCACACCACTTTGATCAACTCATCTGGCCACTTTCCTCTAGGCTGATTGAAGATTAACTTCATTATTCCTGTCATTATAATTCCATTTGCTCTCTTTACTAACCCATTTGATTCTGGATGCCTTACTGATCCAAAATGTATTCTTGTACCAATTTGATCACAAAAATCCTTGATCGTTTCGGCATCGAATTGAGTTCCATTGTCGACTGTAATAGCCTTTGGCACACCAAAGCGATAAACAATATTTTGCCAGAAAACTTCTAGACTGTGGCCGAAGTTATGGTAGCTAGAGGTTTAGCTTCGATCCACTTCGAGAAATATTGTGAGCACTGCTCTCTCCATGAGTTCGATTGAGGGCGCTTTTATTGTTTCAAAAAATACTTCTGAAGGCAAAGGGAGCCCTTGTGCTGCTGACTTAGCTAGCAAATCTGCATGCTCATTTTCCCCCCTTGGGATATTTTTTACAGAAATCCTTCAAAGGAAGCTTCCAATCTTCGGACTGCATCCAAATATTTTTCAAGCTTCAGATCCCTTGCCTTGCTACTTTTATCCATGTGGCCAAAAATAACTTGTGAATCAGTTTTGAGGATTGCCCTTCTTATTCCCATTGCCTTTAGTTTCTGAAGCCCTAAAAGAAGAGCTTCGTACTCAGCAATGTTATTTGTGCAACTAAAGTCTAGCTTTATTGCATAACATGTTCTGACTTTAGAGGGTGCTACTAGAACATCAGCAGCTACTGCATCGAAGGTTCCCCAAGATCCGTCACAGAATACCGTCCAAGCTTCAGCATCTTTTGTTGCTTCTTCTCCCTGAGCCCCTGGCGTCCAATCAGCAATGAAATCTGCTAACGCCTGAGATTGAATTGAGGATCTGTGTACATAATCAATGGTAAATTCATTAAGTTCTGTGGCCCATTTTTCGATCCTTCCTGTAGCTTCTCTGTTCCTCATTATGTCTTTCAGGGGTTGTGATGAAGGCACTATTATATGATATGCTTGAAAATAATGCCGAAGCTTCCTGGAGGCCATCAATACAGCATACAATACCTTCTCCAATTCTATGTAATTTTTCTTTGATAAGCTGAGTACTTCGGAGATAAAGTATACCGGTGCTTGTCTTTTTACTTGGCCATCTTGCTTTTCCTGTACAAGTGCCGCACTGACCGTA
The DNA here is from genome assembly GCA_029449295.1 of Zea luxurians. Classification (NCBI taxonomy): domain Eukaryota; kingdom Viridiplantae; phylum Streptophyta; class Magnoliopsida; order Poales; family Poaceae; genus Zea; species Zea luxurians. The sequence goes on along the minus strand of JAOPSE010000022.1, from coordinate 40,530,547 downwards.
GCATGGGAAGCAGCCACATACAGAAGTAGCGGAGTTCCTGATGAAGGTGGAGTAAGAGTTGTCAAATCTATCAGATATTCTTTTAACTCTTCGAAGGCTTTCTGTTGAGCCGGACCTCATTGAAAGACTTCGGCTGACTTCAGTATTTCAAAAAATGGTAAATTTCTCTCTGCTGATCTTGATATAAATCTATTCAACGATGCTAGCCTTCCTGCCAACCATTGAGCCCGCTTCTTTGAATTTGGTAGTTCCATCTGAAGGATAGCTTCGATCTTGCTTGGATTAGCTTTAATGCCCTTTGTTGATACTAGGTAGCCAAGAAACTTGCCCTTCTTTACTCTGAAAACACAATTTTCTAGGTTCAACTTGAGATCAGCTTGTCTAAAGTTGACAAACGTCTCTTGCAAATCAGTAACATGATTTTCTTGCTTTGTGCTTTTTACTATGATGTCATTAACATAAGTGAGAGCACCTAGAGGGGGGGTGAATAGGTTATCTCAATTGGTATCGGAGCTGTTCTCTTCATGAAAGGGACTAATCGCCCGAAGAGATGGATCCTAAGGGAAAGTGGATGGTGGTCAATGATAAGGAGAAAGAGTCCATCTTCAACGAGCCGAGGGATGACAAGCCCACCGATTCCGGCTCGAGTCATAAGAAGAAGGACGGGAAGAAGAAGAGGCGCATCAAGAAGATCGTCTACTACGACAGCGACGAGTCTTCTTCTTCCCCAAGAGACGACGACTACGACGAGAAAAAGAAACCAGTTAACTCAAACTTTTCTTTTGATTATTCTCGTATTCCGTATAATTCCAATGCCTATTTGCTTTCTATTCCTCTTGGTAAACCTCCACACTTTGATGGAGAGGACTACGCTTTTTGGAGTCACAAAATGCATAGTCACCTTTTCTCTCTCCATCCTAGTATTTGGGAGATAGTTGAGAATGGAATGCAATTTGATAGTACAGATAACCCTGTGTTTATCAATGAACAAATCCATAAGAATGCACAAGCTACCATTGTTTTGTTAGCATCATTATGCAGGGACGAATACAACAAGGTGAGCGACTTGGACAATGCCAAGCAAATATGGGAAACCCTCAAGATATCGCATGAGGGGAATGATGCCACCATGATCACCAAAATGGATTGGTGGAAGGCGAGCTGGGAAGGTTCGCGATGATCAGGGGGGAGGAGCCAACGCAAACTTACAACAGGCTCAAGACCCTGGTCAACAAGATCAGGAGCTATGGAAGCACGAGATGGATGGACCACGACATCGTCCGACTTATGCTCAGGTCTTTTACTGTCATTGACCCTCATCTTGTGAACACAATCCGTGGGAATCCTAAGTACACTAAGATGACGCCCGAGGAAATACTCGGAAAGTTTGTGTGGGCATATGATGATCAAGGAAGCAAGATACATTGATGAGGCGTTGAATGGCCCAATGCCCATCTATGAGCCCCAACCCGTTGCACTCAAGGCAACAAGCAGCAGCAGGGAGGCGCTACCTAGCAAGGTGGCACAAGTTGAAGCTGCTAGGCTAAATGAAGATGAAATGGCCCTCATTATCAAGCGCTTCAAGACGGCGCTAAAAGGACGAAAGGAGCATCCCAACAAAAGCAAAGCAAAGGGAAAGCGCTCCTGTTTTAAATGTGGTAAGACTGGTCATTTCATAGCAAATTGTCCCGATAATGCTAATGACCAGGAACAAGAAAAGAGCAGGAAAAGGGAGAAGAAGAAAGCCTACAAGAAGGCGAAGGGCGAGGCGCACTTAGGCAAAGAGTGGAATTCGGATTGCTCTTCGTCCGACTCCGACGACGAAGGACTCGCTGCCTCGGCCTTCAACAAGTCATCTCTCTTACCCAACGAGCGCCACACCTGCCTCATGGCAAAGGAGAAAAAGGTAAGCACTCGAGATACTCCTAAGTACACTACTTCAAGTGATGATGACTCTAGTGATGATGAAGTAGATTACTCAAGCTTGTTCAAAGGTTTAGATAGAACTAAAGTAGACAAAATCAATGAATTGATTGATGCTTTAAATGAAAAGAATAGACTTTTAGAAAAGCAAGAGGATCTTTTATATGAAGAGCATGATAAATTTGTAAGTGTGTAAAAGTCTCTTGCTTTAGAGGTTAAAAGGAATGAAATGCTTTCTTCTGAATTATCTACTTGTCATGAAACTGTGTCTAGCTTAAAGAGTATTAATGATGATTTAAATGCTAAGCTAGAAGTAGTTAATAAATCTAATTCTTGTGTAGAGCATGTTGTCATTTATAATAGGTGTAAGGATTTTAATGTTGATGCATGTGTTGAGCACCTTACCTCTATTACAAAATTAAAAAGTGAAGTCGCAAGTCATAATGCCCAACTTAAGACTTGCAAAAATGACTTTGATAAATTAAAATTTGCTAGGGATGCCTACACCGTTGGTAGACATCCCTCAATTAAGGATGGACTTGGCTTTCGAAAGGAAGCCAAGAACTTAACAAGTCAAAGGGCTCCCATTTCCAACAAGGAGAAAGGGAAGGCCCCTAAGGCTAGTAGTAGTCAAAAGAATCATGCTTTCATGTACCATGATAGAAAATATTCTAGAAATTCTCATTATAATAGGAGTTATAATGCTTTTGACTCACATGTCATGATTGCTTCGAGTTCCAAGTTTAATGGTAGGCCTAGGAAAAATTTTGTGTCTCATGCTCCTAGGAAAGTGTGTAATAGATCTACCACTGTCTTTCATGCTTGCAACACTACATTTGTTCTCTCATGTAAAAATGAAAAAGTGGTTGCTAGAAAGATGGGTCCAAATGCAAGGGAGACAAGACTTGCATTTGGATCCCAAAGGCTATTGTTACTAACCTTGTAGGACCCAACAAGAGTTGGGTACCTAAAACCCAAGCCTAATTTGTCTTGCAGGTTTATGCATCTGGGGGCTCAAGATGGATTATTGACAGTGGATGCACAAACCATATGATGGGGGAGAAGAAGATGTTCACCTCCACATCAAGAACAAAGATTCCCAAGATTCGATCATCTTTAGAGATGGGAATCAAGGCAAGGTTAAAGGACTAGGGAAGATAGCTCTTTCATCCGAGCATTCCATATCTAATGTGTTCTTAGTTGAATCGCTCGGATACAACTTGTTGTGCGTTAGTCAACTATGTAATATGGGTTACAATTGTTTATTTACCAATGTAGATGTGTCTGTCTTTAGGAGTGATGGTTCACTAGCTTTTAAGGGTGTACTAGACGGCAAACTCTACTTAGTCGATTTTTCGAAAGAGGAGGCCGATCTAGATGCATGCTTAATTGCTAAGACTAGCATGGGCTGGCTGTGGCATCGCCGTCTAGCACATGTTGGGATGAAGAACCTTCATAAACTTCTAAAGGGAGAACATGTGTAAGGTCTAACCAATGTGTCTTTCGAAAAAGATAGACCTTGTGCAGCTTGTCAAGCAGGTAAACAGGTGGGAAGCGCTCATCACAGCAAGAATGTGATGACCACATTAAGACCTCTGAAGCTACTTCACATGGACCTCTTCGAACCTGTCGCCTACCTTAGCATAGGGGGAAGTAAGTATGGTCTTGTTATTGTTGATGACTTTTCCTGATTCACTTGGGTATTCTTTTTGCAGGATAAATCAGAAACCCATGGGACCCTCAACTGCTTTCTAAAGAGAGCTCAAAATGAATTTGAGCTCAAGGTGAAAAAGATAAGAAGCGACAACAGATCCGAATTCAAGAACTTACAAGTGGAGGAGTACCTTGAGGAGGATGGAATCAAGCACGAGTTTTCCGCTCCCTACACACCATAGCAAAATGGTGTGGTAGAGAGGAAGAACAGGACGCTCATAGACATGACAAGGACGATGCTTGGAGAATTCAAGATGCCCGAGCGGTTTTGGTCGGAAGTTGTGAACACAGCTTGCCACACCATAAACCGGGTCTATCTTCATCGCCTCCTCAAGAAGATCTCGTATGAACTTCTAACCGGTAACAAACCCAATGTGTCATACTTTCGTGTATTTGGGAGTAAATGTTACATTCTAGTAAAGAAAGGTAGAAATTCCAAATTTGCTCCCAAAGTTGTAGAAGGGTTTTTGTTAGGTTATGACTCAAATACAAAGGCGTATAGAGTCTTCAACAAATCATCGGGTTTGGTTGAAATCTCTAGCGATGTTGTATTTAATGAAACTAATGGCTCTCCAAGAGAGCAAGTTGATCTTGATGATGTAGATGAAGATGATGTTCCAACGGATGTAATTCACACCATGGCGATTGGAGATGTGCGACCACAGGAACTCCAAGAGGAAGATCAACCTTCTTCCTCAACGATGGTGCATCCCTCGACTCAAGATGATGAACAGGTTCCTCAAGAGGAGGCGTGTGATCAAGGGGGAGCACAAGATGACCAAGTTGTGGAGGAAGAAGCACCACGGGCCCCTCCAACTCATGTCCGAGCGACGATTCAAAGGAATCATCCCGTCGACCGAATTTTGGGTGATATAAGCAAGGGAGTAACAACTTGCTCATGTCTAGCTAATTTTTGTGAGCATTACTCGTTTGTCTCTTCTATTGAGCCTTTCAGGGTAGAAGAGGCCTTGCTAGATCCGGACTGGGTGTTGGCCATGCAGGAAGAGCTCAACAACTTCAAGCGAAATGAAGTTTGGACCCTGGTGCCACGTCCCAAGCAAAACGTTGTGGGAACCAAGTGGGTGTTCCACAACGAACAGGACGAGCACAGGGTGGTGACAAGGAACAAGGCTCGACTTGTGGCAAAAGGTTATGCCCAAGTCGCAGGTTTGGACTTTGAGGAGGCTTTTCCTCCTGTGGCTAGGCTAGAGTCTATTCACATTTTGTTAGCCTATGCCGCTCACCATTCTTTCAGGTTGTTCCAAATGGATGTGAAGAGCGCTTTCCTCAACGGGCCAATCAAGGAGGAGGTGTACGTGGAGCAACCCCCTGGCTTTGAGGATGAACGGTACCCCGACCATGTGTGTAAGCTCTCTAAGGCGCTCTATGGACTTAAGCAAGCCCCAAGAGCATGGTATGAATGCCTTAGAGATTTTCTAATTGCTAATGCTTTCAAGGTTGGGAAAGCCGATCCAACTCTTTTCACTAAGACTTGTGATGGTGACCTATTTGTGTGCCAAATTTATGTCGATGACATAATATTTGGTTCTACTAACCAAAAGTCTTGTGAGAAGTTTAGCAGGGTGATGACTCAGAAATTTGTGATGTCGATGATGGGCGAGTTGAACTACTTCCTTGGGTTCCAAGTGAAGCAACTTAAGGACGGCACCTTCATCTCCCAAACGAAGTACACGCAAGACTTGCTCAAGCGGTTTGGGATGACGGATGCCAAGCCTGCAAAGACACCAATGGGAACTGATGGACATGTCAACCTCAACAAAGGAGGTAAGTCCATTGATCAAAAGGCATAACGGTCTATGATAGGTTCCTTGCTTTACTTATGTGCTAGTAGACCGGATATTATGCTTAGCATTTGCATGTGTGCTAGATATCAATCCGACCCAAGGAAATGTCACCTTGTGGCCGTTAAGCGAATTCTTAGATATTTAGTTGCTACGCCTTGCTTCGAGATCTGGTATCCAAAGGGATCTACCTTTGACTTGATTGGATATTCAGACTCCGATTATGCCGGGTGCAAGGTTGATAGGAAGAGTACATCAGGGACGTGCCAATTCCTAGGAAGGTCCCTAGTGTCTTGGAGTTCAAAGAAACAAACTTCTGTTGCCCTATCCACCACTGAGGCCGAGTATGTTGCCGCAGGATAGTGTTGCGCGCAACTACTTTGGATGAGGCAAACCCTCCGGGACTTTGGCTACAATATGAGCAAAGTCCCACTCCTATGTGACAATGAGAGTGCAATCCGCATGGCGGATAATCCTATTGAACACAGCCGCACTAAGCACATAGACATCCAGCATCACTTCCTGAGAGACCACCAGCAAAAGGGAGATATCGAGGTGTACCATATCAACACCAAAAACCAGCTAGCCGATATCTTCACCAAGCCTTTAGGTGAGAAAAGGTTTTGTAGGTTGCGTAGTGAGCTAAATGTCTTAGGTTCGCGTAACTTGGATTGATCTATAGCATACATGTGATTTATGCCTTTGATCATGTAATTTATGCAATTCAATCTATTTTGTTCATTTGTGGTGCTCAAGTTGTACACATGATCCCCGGACCTCACAAGTCCATTTGCAAGTGATGCACTTATTTAGGGGGAGGCATGTTACAACTTGACCCTTTGAGACTAACCTTGTGTTTGAGTTCTTGTTTTAGTCTCAAAGGTGGATTGAAAGGGAAAGGTGAACTTGGACCATGCAAAGACTTCCACTGCACTCCGGTATTAACTCCAAGTTCATATCTATGCTCTTATTGCCTTTTGCTCTTAATTGACAATTTTGGTGAGGCAATGGGGTTAAAGGGCCAAGAATGATCCCGTTTTGGTGCTCAATGCCAAAGGGGGAGAAATTAAGGCCAAAGCAAATGGATCAGCTACCACTTGAGAATTTTGAAAATAGTAGAGTTAGAACCTTTTGATTTGCCAAAATAGTCTAATTGTCTCTCATTGCAAAATTTGGTCTCTTGTGGGGAGAATGTTTGATTATGGGAAAAAGAGGGAGTTTTTGGATCTTTGATCAATTTCTCTTGGAATACCTCTCCTTGTGCCTCAACAAGTGTGTTTGACTTAGAGATAGGAAATTGAATTTGATTTGCAAAAACAAACCAAGTGGTGGCAAAGAATGATCCAAATATGCCAAATTTGAATCAAAAACAATTCTTGTTCTCAATTGCATTGATGTTGCACTTCTTCTAGTTGCTTTTTGATGTGTTGGCATAAATCACCAAAAGGGGGAGATTGAAAGGGAAATGTGCCCTTCGGCCATTTCTAATGTGTTTTGGTGATTAAGTGTCCAACACATATCCTCTAAGTCTTAATTTGTGCCAAAGACTCAAGAAGTGCAAATCAAGTTACAAGGTATGTTTCTAGACTTAGTACATTGATTTGAGTACTAATGTATTGTGTCTAAGTGCTAGAAATAGGAGAAATTGGTTTGGAAAAGAGTTGGCTGTGTACAGCCAACTGCAGCTCAGTCTGTGTGCACCAGACTGTTCGGTGGTGCACCGGACAGTGTCAGGTGCGCTAGGACCAGTCTTGGTGAACAGTCCACTCTCGGGACTCGACGGCGGTGTATGGCTATAATTCATCGGACTGTCCGTGAGTCGTCCGCGGCGAAGTCATCGCTCTCGGGAAACGTTCAATGGTGTACGGATAAAATTCACCAGACTGTCCGGTGAGCCAACGGTCGACTGCTCCAACGGTCGGCCGCGCAATCCGCGCGCGACGCGTGGCCGCGCCAACGGTCGGCAGGGGGCACCGGACAGTGTCTGGTGCGCCAACTGCCAGAAATCTGCAATGGTCGGATGCACTAGAAAAGGAAGGAGATCGTGCACCGGACAGCTACAGGGACTGTCCGGTGGCGCACCGGACTGTCCGGTGCGCCACCCAACAGAAGGCAAGATTTGCCTTCCAAAGTTGCCTCCAACTGGCTCCTAGCTGCCTTGGGGCTATAACAGGGACCCCTAGGCGCATGGAGGAGTCACCTAAGCCTACTTTGAGCATTCTAAGTCTTCCACACTCCGTCTCCGCGCACTTGATTGACTTTGTTAGTGATTTGAGCTCCGTTCTAGTGGTGAACTTGTTGCAATTCATTTGAGCTCAAGTCTTGGCTGTGTGTGTGCGTATTGCTGCGGATTTGTGTGTGTTGCTTCCCACCCTTACTCTAGTGCTTTCACTTTGATCTTTGTTGTAAGGGCAAGAGACTCCAACTTGTGGAGATTCCTCGCAAATGGGAAAAGAGACAAGCAAGAACAACACCGTGGTATTCAAGTTGATCATTGGATCACTTGAAAGGGGTTGAGTGCAACCCTCGTCCATTGGGACGCCACAACGTGGAGGTAGGCAAGTGTTATACTTGCCGAACCACGGGATAAACTCGTGTGTCTTGTGTGATTGATTTTCTGTGATACTTGTGGTCGCAAGAGCTCACTACTTAGTCGTTCTAACACTTATCAAAGTTTTGTGGCTATTTAGTTGTCGATTTTTAGAGGATCACCTATTCACCCCCCCCTCTATGTGCTCTTAATAAGTCAGCACATTCCTGCCTATTTGAGAGTGGACAACCTTGGCAGTCATTCTGCTAAAGCTTCCTCCAGCATTTTTGGGCCCCTCGGGCATCCGAAGGTAGCAATAAGTACCACTAGGAGTTATGAAGCTTGTCTTTGGCTCATCCTCTTTCTTCATCCAAATTTGATGATAGCTCGAGTAGCAGTCCAATAGGCTCATAAGTTCTGACGAAGCTGCTGCATCTACAAGGGAGTCTATTCTTGGTAAAGGGAACTCAATGCACATGCCTTGTTGACGGCTGTGAAATCAATGCACATTCTCCATTTCCCATTAGCTTTCTTCACCATAATGGTGTTAGCCAGCCACTCTAGATATGTTACTTCTCTAATAACACCGACACTGTGAATCTTTACTTCATTCCGTGCACCTTCGGCTTTATCATCAGACATTTTCCGAAGCCTCTGCTTTCTTGGTCTAAAAGATGGGTCCACATTGAGGAATGCTTGATGACGTCTCTATTGACACCACATAGATCATTAGCTGTCCAAGCGAAGATATCTTTGTTGTTGAACAAGAACCTTAGCAGAGTCTTTTCCTATTCACCAGATAGCTGAGATCCCAGCAGTACCTTTTGGTCTGCTATGTCCTCACACAAGAGCATAGGCTTCGGCTGATCTGCTGAAGCAGCCTTCTCCCTTTTGTGCTTATACTGCTGATAAGCTTTGGCTTCATCTATATTATGGATAGCTTTTGAATCTGTCCAGCTCCCTTTAGCCCTCCTGGCAGCTTCTTGACTCCCGTGAACAGCAATGGGCCCTTGCTCCGAAGGTATCTTCATACATAAATATGTTGGATGAAGTATTGCTTCGTGTGATGGAACCTCTCAAGTCATTAGGCCCACCTACAGTTGTCCTTGTCCCACGGACCTCAAACAACCCTGCAGGTGCCCTTGAATCACTTGACAAGTTCGGTATCTGCTTTCATTACCTTTCCCAAGAGCGTTTCACCCGTCACGCTAGACATTACAATACATCGGAGGTACGAAAATGCGGAAGCAAATACAATAACTTACCTTACATTAAAAGTAAGAAGGAGTTGGATTATTACAGACTAGAAACAAATATAGGAGTGCTGAGTATTATTATTACATCACTTGGAGGCAAAAACCCCTCCCGATAAATAATAAACAAAAGTTTTTAACAGAGGATCCTTCCTCCCGAAGCTTTACTCCTGGTTTTCTTCTTTTGGTACCACCTTTGAACAGAAGCAACAAAAGTTTGCCGCTTCTTCACCTAAAACAACATGGGACAAAGCCCTGAGTATGAAGTGTACTTTCGCAAGACTTACCTGACAAAGTAAATGACTCTCAAGGATATGCTGGCTTTAAGGGAGTTCAAGGTAAGGCTTATCAATAATCAATGACTCTATTTGCAGAGCTTACTAATAATGGATCCTTAAAATCCAATTTTAATGATCAGGTTAAGTAAGATTACCTGCATCTAGAGTTCTCTCTACCCTAGTTCAATCACTTGACCTGCACTAGCCAATTTCTTAAGAACCCTTCATTTTCACTGGATTGCTACGTGTAAGTCAGTGACCAAGTCTTCATAACCGCAAAGTTACGGCGATCCGAATCGATTATACTCAGCTGAGGATCTCCAATCACACGACATATGTAGCACTTAACCCTTGCATATGTCAACTCGCCACCGGGGTTCTTAAGACCAGATCAGGTTCAGGCAAACCGAGAGCACAGATACACCACCGTCCAGCCTCTTGCCATGGAGGGTACACGCTACTCTCTCCATCTCTCCACTCCCATTGCGTGTTATCTTATTCTGGTATTAGTCTACCCGAGGCAAAGCTTACCCATGACGAGGCATGTGACCAGTTAAAGGGTCCTCGGTCAGCAGGCCTACATCGACACGGTCCATAAATGACTCAGACGAAAACACTACACCGAGACTCTCTTTCTCGTGCAAGTCACCTGCCCGGTTTCAATTTATTCATTTCAAACCAAAGTTTGGTACCTGAAAGAGGTACTTCTTTTCCGATGTTGAACCCATCATGGCCATGATGGATCCACCATCAAGTTTTATTTTCAAAAACATCCCACCCACTTAGAACCATCATCTTTTGTAAAAACAAAATGTTTTATTTTTCTAAAGCAATACTAAGCATAAGAAAAACCTTTTTGTAAAACAGGTATTTAAGAGGTAATTAAATCCAAGGAAGGAAATGCAGGAATTGGTTTAGCACATAACTCCTATTACCTAATGCATCAAGTAAGTGAGAAAGATTTTAAAAACAACAAGGAGGTGGCAAATGCACCGGGGCTTGCCTTGTGTTACTGGTGAATCAGGTTCTGTTCCGCAGATATCAAAATAGAAACAGTTGCCTGCCTGATGTTCCTCAGGTGGTGGTGGTGAAGTCTTTGCTTCTTCAACTCCTACTTCTTCTTCGTTTTCTAGATATAGCCATACATAATAATGAATGCCCATGTAATGCTCATGAGAGTGCAAAGATAATAAAAGTTCATTATCTAAAGTTTTGAATACAACTTTCCTTCATGGTTCTTCGAGAACTTAGGGTTTCCGGAGTTAATAGTGAAGTTCACAGGGCAGGGGCTAGGGTTTTGGGTTCTAAGCATGAAACATGGTCCAAATCATACCAAACTCTACCCAAGGCTTCTAAATATTATTTAGAGTTTATCCTAAAAATTTAGTGAATTTTGGATTTATTATATATTCCCTAAAAATCCAGAAACAAGGTTTTTGGCTATTTTAAATATTCTATAATTTCCTATTTGGACTAAAAATCAAGAAACTATTTTTATTAAATTCTATAGGAAATTAGGAGCCTAGCAAAATTGGTCTGGTATTTTTAGGATTTTTTCTATAATTTCTTATAGATTTCTAAAGTCTAATAGAAAAAGAAAAAGGAAAAGGATGAACAGTTCTGGGCTGAAACCGGCCCGAACCGGCCCAGCCAGGGCAGAAGCGCGCCTGTGCGTGCACCCACGTAGACTTTGCACCGAAGACCCTGTCCATTTGAATAACCTAAAGTGGAGTCGTAGCACTATTCAACTAAGTCACTGACGCTTTACAGAAACCTCCCTGCACTTCTAATTCTTAACCGCGCCAAGTCCCCGACGACGAATGACGCTGGGCCGCGCTCCGACGAACTCTCACCGGCCGATTCACGCAATGACCGGCGCCCTACTTTGGCTGAGACCAAATTCAAGACCTAAGGACCGTTTCCCCTTACTCAATTTCACGAACGGCTACCTAATTCGCTCTGGCCACAGTGACAGCGGGTAAGGCGGACGGCCAATCGCGTTCCCGGCGATCTATGGTAGCTTAGCTCAATTGAATGGGCCGAGAGGCACCCAGGGAACCTAAAGAAGCTAAAACAAGGGAGCAGGGGGTATGAGCATACCTGGAACAGGCTGACCACTGGTGAGGTGCTTCTACGGTGGTGGAAACAAAGATTGGGGGAAATGAGAAATTATCGAGCTCCGGTGATCAATTAAGGGCACGGTTCGGGTGGTTTGGTGCTTGACTACCCTATGGAGCTTACGGCGGGCTCAATTTATAGTAGGCAAGAGCGGTGGCCAGTGAATTGGATGACAACGCGCGACGGCCGGAGAATCAAGAAGTTACTGGCGCGCGTGATTAGTGTCTTCCGTCGTGGCGAACTCACCGGCGATGAATAGACTCCGTAAACCGAGCTACTACGACGTGGTAAGAAGGGTCATAGCATGGTGTGACCAGGGAAAACGGTGGTGCCTGCGGTAATGGCCGCGCGGCCACGTCGCCGGCGCAAGTGGGCAAAAGGCAGAGTGACCGTGGTGGCTTTTGTTTATCCAGGCAAGATCTTTTTACATCGAGCACAATCCACCAGCTCAGGATATGAATTGCGACGACCAGCAGCGCGAATCCGGACGCGTAGATCGTCGGCGGCGAGCGACTGAAGCCTGAGATATTTGGTGCACTGTACCATGGCGCAGTGCATTCAGGCGACTTGACAGACCAACTTTGGGCTCGATTTTCTCCTAAATTCACATGGCAACTTACTGATCGGCTAGTATCAAAGTTTTTGTCCAATGATCCATCTATAACCCAACTGTAGTCATCATGCTCAAACATCCACGGGATTGTCTTCAAAACAGCCCCTAAAGTTTATCACTTGTCACTGAATTTCCAATTTTAGATTTCAGACAGACTGACAGCCCAACTTGGGGCACATTTATCTCAGAATTCTTCATGGTACCGAGGCATGATCTATATTGTAAAGTTATTCTCCTTCCATAGACCTACAAAATTGATGTGGTGACCTAGGGCAAAAACTTTATAACTTGGCAGATATAGGGCTCCAAAGTTGAGCTAATTACACTGAAATTCAGACCTAGCCATTGGAGTACAAGTGTGGCTATTTTGCAAATTAGTCCAAAACTTAGGGTTTAAGTTGCAAATCCACAAACTTGTGAACCATATGATTCAAGATGCCATAATTTCATAGTTTTTGCACTTTAGTCCAAAGTATACTAACTTTTGCACTTAGCCCCCTAGGGTTTAAGGCTAGGGCTTTCTGGGGTTCTTTTTCGGATTTTTGACACTTCTAGGGTTTGGATGTTACTTGGGTCCATTCCTAGTGACATTTCATGACTATTTCAATTGAGTTTTAAAGTTTTCCCTCCTTAAGCCTTGTTTATTCTATTATGCCCAATCTAGGGTTAAATATTGTACCCTAGGGTTTCACTAGTAACATGTCACTTCAATACAACTTGTTTGAAATTTTTACCTAGTGAATGCACTCTAGATGTGACAAACACATGAAATGCCAATGCTTATGATGTTATGCTCAAGTTTTAGTAGCAGTAACACCAGGGGTGTTACATCCTTCCCCCCATAAAAGAATCTCATCCCGAGATTAAAAGTCCTAGGGCAAGTAATGGAAAAGGAAATGCTTCACTCTTTTATTTCCTTATTCTTGGTACAAGGCAGGGGTGTTTTTGGGCTCACTCCTTTATTACAACAATTGTATACAATTTACAAATTACATGAGGCTAAAAAGCCTGGGAAATTCTTTTCTAAAAAGTCCCGAGTTTCCCATGTAGCCTCATCTTCTGAAAGTTGGTTCCACTTTATCTTGTAAAACTTGAATGTTTTCCTTCGCATAATTCTATCCTTTTGATCCAAGACTCGATTAGGATGTTCTGAATATGTTAAGTCTGGCTCTAAGTGAGAGCACCTAGAGGGGGGGGGTGAATAGGTGATCCTGTAAAAACTTCAAACTTAAGCCACAAACTTGTTAAGTGTTAGCACGATTATTGCCAAGTGGCTAAGGTGAAGTCTCAACAAAACACAATACCACAAGAGATCAAGACAGAGGTGACACGGTGGTTTATCCCGTGGTTCGGCCAAGCCAATGCTTGCCTACTTCCACGTTGTGGCGTCCCAACGGACGAGGGTTGCAATCAACCCCTCTCAAGCGGTCCAAAGACCCACTTGAATACCACGGTGTTTTGTTGTTCCTTTCACTATCCCGTTTGCAAGGAATCTCCACAAATTGGAGTCTCTTGCCCTTACAAGTATATGATCACAAAGAAGCACAGAGTAAGGGAGGGAAGCAACACACACAAATCCACAGCAAAAACGCACACACGCGGCCAAGAATCGAGCTCACAAGACTATCTCAGAGTTCTCACTTAGAACAGAGCTCGAATCACTTAGAAACACAAACGAATGCGCAGAGACTTAGTGTGGATGATCAGGAATGCTCAAGAGTTGCTTGTGTGTCTCCTCCATGCGCCTAGGGGCTCCTTTTATAGCCCCAAGGCAGCTAGGAGCCGTTGAGAGCAAATCCGGAAGGCCATCCTTGCCTTCTGTCGTCGGGGGCACCGGACAGTCCGGTGCACACCGGACATGTCCGGTGACCGATTTCTTTCCTTATCCAGCGCTTCCCGACCAGTTGCAGACCGGCGGAGATCTGAGAGCCGTTGGCGCACCGGACAGTCCGGTGCACACCGGACAGTCCGGTGCCGTCTTCCGACCGTTGGCTCGGCCACGTGTCCCGCGCGGATTGCGCGGCCGACCGTTGGCCCTGGCCGACCATTGGCTCACCGGACAGTCCGGTGCACACCGGACAGTCCGGTGAATTTTAGCCGTACGCCGTCGGCGAATTCCCGAGAGCGGCCAGTTCGCGCCGAGTTGGCCTGGCGCACCGGACACTGTCCGGTGCACACCGGACAGTCCGGTGCTCCAGACCGAGCTGAGCCTTGGCTGCACACAGCCAAGTCTTTCTCTCCCCTTTTCTCTTTTTCTTCTTTCTGTTTCTAACACTTAGACAAATATGTTAGTCCACAAAACAAATGTACTAAGGCTTAGAAACATACCTTTATCTCATGATTTGCACCTTGTTCATCCATGTACATAAATTCACAATTAAGCACATGTGTTGGCACTCAATCACCAAAATACTTAGAAATGGCCCAAGGGCACATTTCCCTTTCAATCTCCCCCTTTTTGGTGATTTATGCCAACACAACATAAAGCCACTAGAACAAGTGCAAACTCAATTCAAATAACACTTAATTCTACTATTTTCAAAATCTCTCAAGTGGTAGCTGATCCATTTATTGCTTTGGCCTTTATTTTCTCCCCCTTTGGCATCAAGCACCAAAACGGGATCAATTGTGGCCCTTTAACCCCATTGCCTCACCAAAATCTTCACTTAAGAGCAAATGGCAATAAGAGTTAATGAGATGGACTTGGAGTAAGTTACCCCTCATCGGAGAGCAGTGGAAGTCTTGCATGGTCCAAGTCCACCTTTTCCCTTTCAATTCTCCTTTGAGACTAAATCAGACAAACTCAACATATGGTTAGTCTCAAAGGGTCAAGTTGTAACACTTCTCCCCCTAAACATGTGCATCACTTTGCAACGGACTTGTGAGGTCCAGGGAGTGTTTGTACAACTTGAGCACCATAATAAGCAACAATATGCAGAAGGGAACATGATCAAAAGCATGAATACAGTATGCTACAATTCAATCCAAGTTCCGCGAATCTAAGACATTTAGCTCACTACGCAGCCTACAAAAGGTCTTCTCATCTAAAGGCTTGGTGAAGATATCGGCTAGCTGGTTCTCGGTGCTAACATAAAACACTTCGATATCTCCCTTTTGCTGGTGGTCTCTCAAAAAGTGATGCCGGATGTCAATGTGCTTTGTGCGGCTGTGCTCAACAGGATTTTCCGCTATTCGGATAGCACTCTCATTATCACATAGGAGTGGGACTTTGCTCAGATTGTAGCCAAAGTCCCTGAGGGTTTGCCTCATCCAAAGTAGTTGCGCACAACACTGTCCTGCGGCAACGTACTCGGCCTCAGCGGTGGATAGGGCAACGGAGGTTTGTTTCTTAGAGTTCCATGACACCAGGGACCTTCCTAAGAATTGGCACGTCCCCGATGTACTCTTCCTATCGACCTTACATCCAGCATAGTCGGAATCTGAGTACCCAATTAAGTCAAAGTTAGACCCCTTTGGATACCAGATCCCGAAGCAAGGCGTAGCGACTAAATATCTAAGAATTCGCTTCACCGCCACCAAGTGACACTCCTTAGGATCGGATTGAAATCTAGCACACATGCATACGCTAAGCATAATATCCGGTCTACTAGCACATAAATAAAGTAAAGACCCTATCATTGACCGGTATGCTCTTTGATCAACGGACTTACCTCCTTTGTTGAGGTCGGTGTGTCCGTCGGTTCCCATCGGTGTCTTTGCGGGCTTGGCGTCCTTCATCCCAAACCGCTTTAGCAGATCTTGCGTGTACTTCGTTTGGGAGATGAAGGTGCCGTCCTTGAGTTGCTTCACTTGGAACCCAAGGAAGTAGTTCAACTCGCCCATCATCGACATCTCGAATTTCTGCGTCATCACCCTGCTAAACTCTTCACAAGACTTTTGATTAGTAGAACCAAATATTATGTCATCGACATAAATTTGGCACACAAACAAATCACCATTACAAGTCTTAGTGAAAAGAGTTGGATCGGCTTTCCCAACCTTGAAAGCATTAGCAATTAAAAAATCTCTAAGGCATTCATACCATGCTCTTGGGGCTTGTTTAAGTCCATAGAGCGCCTTAGAGAGCTTACACACGTGGTCGGGGTACCGTTCATCCTCGAAGCCAGGGGGTTGCTCTACGTACACCTCCTCCTTTATTGGCCCGTTGAGGAACGCGCTCTTCACATCCATTTGGTACAACCTGAAAGAATGGTGAGCGGCATATGCTAGCAAGATACGAATGGACTCTAGCCTAGCCACAGGAGCAAAAGTCTCCTCAAAGTCCAAACCTGCGACTTGGGCATAACCTTTTGCCACAAGTCGAGCCTTGTTCCTCGTCACCACCCCGTGCTCGTCCTGTTTGTTGCGGAACACCCACTTGGTTCCCACAACATTTTGCTTGGGACGAGGCACCAGCGTCCAAACTTCGTTGCGCTTGAAGTTATTAAGTTCCTCCTGCATGGCCAACACCCAATCCGGATCTAGCAAGGCCTCCTCTACCCTGAAAGGCTCAATAGAGGAGACAAAAGAGTAATGCTCACAAAAATTAACTAATCGAGATCGAGTAGTTACTCCCTTGCTAATGTCACCCAGAATTTGGTCGACGGGATGATCCCTCTGAATCATCGCTCGAACTTGGGTTGGAGGTGCCGGTTGCGCTTCTTCCTCCATCACGTGATCATCTTGTGCTCCCCCTTGATCACACGCCTCCTTTTGATGAACCTGTTCATCGTCTTGAGGTGGGGGATGCACCGTCGTTGAGGAAGAAGGTTGATCTCCTTCATCTTGTTCCTGTGGCCGAACGTCTCCAATCGCCATGGTTCGTATAGCGGCCGTCGGAACATCTTCTTCATCTACATCATCACAATCAACAACTTGCTCTCTTGGAGAGCCATTAGTCTCATCAAATACAACGTCGCTAGAGACTTCAACCAAACCCGAAGATTTGTTGAAGACCCTATACGCCTTTGTATTTGAATCATAACCTAATAAAAACCCTTCTACAGCTTTGGGAGCAAACTTAGAATTTCTACCCTTCTTCACTAGAATGTAGCACTTGCTCCCAAATACACGAAAGTACGATACATTGGGTTTGTTACCGGTTAGTAGCTCATATGACGTCTTCTTGAGGAGGCGGTGAAGGTAGACCCTGTTGATGGCGTGGCAAGCCGTGTTCACGGCTTCCGACCAAAAGCACTCGGGGGTCTTGAACTCTCCAAGCATCGTCCTCGCCATATCGATTAGCGTCCTGTTCTTCCTCTCTACCACACCATTTTGCTGTGGTGTGTAGGGAGCGGAGAACTCGTGCTTGATTCCTTCCTCCTCAAGAAACTCCTCCACTTGAAGGTTCTTGAACTCGGACCCATTGTCGCTCCTTATCTTCTTCACCCTGAGCTCAAACTCATTTTGAGCTCTCCTGAGGAAGCGCTTGAGGGTCCCTTGAGTTTCAGACTTATCCTGCAAAAGAACACCCAAGTGAAGCGGGAAAAGTCATCAACAATAACTAAACCATACTTACTTCCTCCTATGCTTAGATAGGCGACGGGTCCGAAGAGGTCCATATGCAGCAACTCCAGAGGTCTTGACGTGGTCATCACATTCTTGCTGTGATGTGCTCCTCCCACTTGTTTACCTGCTTGACAAGCTGCACAAGGTCTATCTTTTTCGAAATAAACATTTGTTAGACCTATCAC
The DNA here is from genome assembly GCA_029449295.1 of Zea luxurians. Taxonomy (NCBI): domain Eukaryota; kingdom Viridiplantae; phylum Streptophyta; class Magnoliopsida; order Poales; family Poaceae; genus Zea; species Zea luxurians. The sequence goes on along the minus strand of JAOPSE010000022.1, from coordinate 40,512,624 downwards.
GTGTTCTCCCTTTAGAAGCTTGTGGAGGTTCTTCATCCCCACATGTGCTAAGCGGCGATGCCACAGCCAGCCCATGCAAGTCTTAGCCATTAAGCATGCATCTAGACCGGCCTCTTCTTTTGCAAAATCAACTAAATAAAGCTTGCCGTCTAGTACACCCTTAAAAGCTAGTGAACCATCACATCTTCTAAAGACAGACACATCTACATTTGTAAATAAACAATTATATCCCATTTGACATAATTGACTGACAGATAGCAAATTATATCCAAGACTCTCCACTAAGAATACATTTGAGATAGAATGCTCATTAGATATTGCAATTTTACCTAACCCTCTTACCTTGCCTTGATTCCCATCACCGAATATAATTGAATCTTGGGAATCCTTATTCTTGACGTAGGAGGTGAACATCTTCTTCTCCCCCGTCATATGGTTTGTGCATCCGCTGTCGATAATCCAGCTTGAACCCCCGGATGCATAAACCTGCAAGGCAAATTTAGGCTTGGGTCTTAGGTACCCAACTCATGTTGGGTCCTGCAAGGTTAGTACAAATATCCTTAGGGACCCAAATGCAAGATTTATCTCCCTTGCATCTAGCCCCTAATTTCCTAGCAACTACCTTCTTACCCTTTCTACAAATAGCAAAAGGAGCATTACAAGCATAATAAATGGTAGAAGGTTCATTCACTACTTTCCTAGGAGCATGAATAACATTCCTTCTAGGTACATGAGCAATATCTCTCCTAGGCATATGTACAACATTTCTCCTACACATATCTCTATCATGCTTATAAGAAGAACTAGAAGCAAACATGGCATGAGAATCATAAACATGTGAATCAAAATGATTATAAGCATTTCTAGCATGTCTCCTATCATAATACATAAAAGCATGATTCTTTTTAGCATTACTAGCCATAGGGGCCTTCCCCTTCTCCTTGACGAAGATGGGAGCCTTATGGCTTGTTAAGTTCTTGGCTTCCCTCTTGAAGCCAAGCCCATCCTTAATTGAGGGATGTCTTCCAATTGTATAGGCATCCCTTGCAAATTTTATCTTTTCAACTTCACTCTTGCTAGTCTTAAGTTGGGCATTAAGACTAGCCACTTCATCTTTTAGTTTTGAAATTGAAACTAAATGTTTGCTACAAGTGTTAACATCAAAATCCTTACACCTAGTGCAAATTGTAACATTTTCAACACAAGACTTAGATTTATTTGTTACTTCTAATTTAGCATTTAAATCATGGTTAACACTTTGTAAAGTAGCAATGGTTTCATGACAAGAAGATATTTCACTAGAAAGTACTTCATTTCTTTTCACTTCTAAAGCATATGATTTTTGTGCCTCTACAAACTTATCATGTTCATCATACAATAAATCCTCTTGCTTTTCTAAAAGCCTATCCTTTTCATTCAAAGCATCAATCAATTCATTGATTTTATCTATTTTAGATCTATCTAAGCCCTTGAACAAACATGAATAATCTATGTCATCATCACTAGACTCACTATCACTCGAAGAAGCATAAGTGGAGTCTTGAGTACTTACCTTCTTCTCCCTTGCCATAAGACAAGTAAGACGCTCGTTGGGGAAGAGAGCCGATTTGTTGAAGGCAGTGGCGGCGAGTCCTTCGTTGTCGGAGTCGGAGGAGGAGCAATCCGAGTCCCACTCCTTTCCTAGATGCGCCTCGCCCTTTGCCTTCTTGTATTGCTTCTTCTTCTCTCTTTTGTTCCCCTTTTCCTGGTCACTTTCATTATCGGGACAGTTAGCGATAAAATGACCAAGCTTACCGCATTTGAAGCATGAGCGCTTCCCCTTGGTCTTGGTCTTGCTTGGCTGCCCCTTGCGACCATTTAGCGCCGTCTTGAATCTCTTGATGATGAGAGCCATCTCTTCATCATTGAGCCCGGCCGCCTCGACTTGCGCCACCTTGCTAGGTAGCGACTCCTTGCTCCTCGTTGCTTTTAGAGCAATGGGTTGAGGCTCGTGGAGTGGTCCGTTCAACGCGTCGTCGACGTATCTTGCCTCCTTGATCATCATCCGCCCGCTCACGAATTTTCCAAGTACTTCCTCGGGCGTCATCATCGTGTACCTGGGATTCTCACGAATATTGTTCACGAGATGAGGATCAAGTACGGTAAAGGACCTGAGCATTAGGCGGACGACGTCGTGGTCCGTCCATCGCGTGCTCCCGTAGCTCCTTATCTTGTTGATGAGGGTCTTGAGCCGGTTGTATGTTTGCGTCGGCTCCTCGCCCCTTATCATGGCGAACCGTCCAAGCTCTCCCTCCACCAACTCCATCTTGGTGAGCAAGGTGACGTCGTTCCCCTCATGAGAAATCTTGAGGGTGTCCCAGATCTGCTTGGCATTGTCCAAGCCGCTCACCTTGTGATACTCGTCCCTGCACAAAGAGGCTAGCAACACAGTAGTAGCTTGTGCATTTTTATGAATCTGTTCATTAATAAACATAGGGCTATCCGAGCTATCAAATTTCATTCCACTTTCCACAATCTCCCAAATGCTTGGATGGAGAGAAAACAGGTGAGTACGCATTTTGTGGCTCCAAAATCCGTAATCCTCTCCATCAAAGTGAGGAGGTTTGCCAAGTGGAATGGGAAGCAAATGAGTATTTGAGCTATGCGGAATACGCGAATAATCAAAAGAAAAGTTTGAGTTAACCGTCTTTTGTTTGTAGTCGTTGTGGTCCTCGTCCTTTTGGGAAGAAGTAGACTCGTCGCTGTCGTAGTAGACAATCTCCTTGATGCGCCTGGTCTTCTTCTTCTTCCCTTCCTTCCGTCTTTGGCCCGAGCCGGAGTCGGTAGGCCTGTCATCCTTCGGCTCGTTGACGAAGGTCTCCTTCTCTTTATCGTTGATCACTATACCCTTCCCCTTAGGATCCATCTCTTCGGGCGGTTAGTCCCTTTGAGAAGAGAATGGCTCTAATACCAATTGAGAGCACCTAGAGGGGGGGGGGTGAATAGGTGATCCTGTAAAAACTTCAAACTTAAGCCACAAACTTGTTAAGTGTTAGCACGATTATTGCCAAGTGGCTAAGGTGAAGTCTCAACAAAACACAATACCACAAGAGATCAAGACAGAGGTGACACGGTGGTTTATCCCGTGGTTCGGCCAAGCCAATGCTTGCCTACTTCCACGTTGTGGCGTCCCAACGGACGAGGGTTGCAATCAACCCCTCTCAAGCGGTCCAAAGACCCACTTGAATACCACGGTGTTTTGTTGTTCCTTTCACTATCCCGTTTGCAAGGAATCTCCACAAATTGGAGTCTCTTGCCCTTACAAGTATATGATCACAAAGAAGCACAGAGTAAGGGAGGGAAGCAACACACACAAATCCACAGCAAAAACGCACACACGCGGCCAAGAATCGAGCTCACAAGACTATCTCAGAGTTCTCACTTAGAACAGAGCTCGAATCACTTAGAAACACAAACGAATGCGCAGAGACTTAGTGTGGATGATCAGGAATGCTCAAGAGTTGCTTGTGTGTCTCCTCCATGCGCCTAGGGGCTCCTTTTATAGCCCCAAGGCAGCTAGGAGCCGTTGAGAGCAAATCCGGAAGGCCATCCTTGCCTTCTGTCGTCGGGGGCACCGGACAGTCCGGTGCACACCGGACATGTCCGGTGACCGATTTCTTTCCTTATCCAGCGCTTCCCGACCGTTGCAGACCGGCGGAGATCTGAGAGCCGTTGGCGCACCGGACAGTCCGGTGCACACCGGACAGTCCGGTGCCGTCTTCCGACCGTTGGCTCGGCCACGTGTCCCGCGCGGATTGCGCGGCCGACCGTTGGCCCTGGCCGACCATTGGCTCACCGGACAGTCCGGTGCACACCGGACAGTCCGGTGAATTTTAGCCGTACGCCGTCGGCGAATTCCCGAGAGTGGCCAGTTCGCGCCGAGTTGGCCTGGCGCACCGGACACTGTCCGGTGCACACCGGACAGTCCGGTGCTCCAGACCGAGCTGAGCCTTGGCTGCACACAGCCAAGTCTTTCTCTCCCCTTTTCTCTTTTTCTTCTTTCTGTTTCTAACACTTAGACAAATATGTTAGTCCACAAAACAAATGTACTAAGGCTTAGAAACATACCTTTATCTCATGATTTGCACCTTGTTCATCCATGTACATAAATTCACAATTAAGCACATGTGTTGGCACTCAATCACCAAAATACTTAGAAATGGCCCAAGGGCACATTTCCCTTTCACTAAGGCAACATGTGCTACTTCAACAGTTTGATCTGGAACCCGAAGACCAACTGAGACACGTGGAACACATTATGTACAGCAGACAAGGTTTCGGGTAGCTAGAGTCGGTATGCCACTGGTCCACACTGTTCAAGAACAAGGAAAGGGCCAATGTACTGGGGTTCGAAATTCCCTTTTACCCCGAAACATGTTACCCCCTTCATTGGTGAGACTTTCAGGTAGACATGATCTCCAACGAGAAAGTACAAGGGTTGACGTCGCTTGTCTACATAACTTTTCTGTCGAGCTTGGGCTTTCTTCAAGTTATGAATTATTCGTTGAACTGTTTCTTCTGTTTCCTTTACCATATCTAGCCTGAAGAAACTTCTTTCACCTGGTTCAGACCAGTTTAATGGAGTACGACACCATCGCCCATATAAAGCTTCAAAGGGTGCCATCTTAATGCTTTCTTGATAGCTATTATTATATGAGAACTCCGCTAATGGTAAACAATCATCCCATTTCTATGGGAATTCCAAAACACAAGCCCGTAACATGTCCTCAAGTATTTGATTCACCCTCTCAGTCTACCCACTGGTTTGAGGATGATAGGCCGAACTATGGAGCAACTTAGTATCGAAAGCCTTGTGAAGTTCTTCCCAAAAATTGGACACGAATTGTGGTATCTGACACTATAGTCTTCGAAACACCATGCAAACTAAGAATACGGGCAATGTATAATTGAGCATAGACAGCAACAGGGTGATTTGTCTTGACTAGTAGAAAATGAGCAATTTTCGTAAGCCATCAATTATAACCCAAATAGAGTCATACCCTTTTGCTGTTCTGGGCAATCCCACAATCAAGTCCATACTTATATCTTCCCATTTCCATGTAGGGATAGGTAAAGATTGTAATGGACCAGCAGTCTTCATATGTATGGCTTTGACACGTCTACAGGTGTCACATCATGCCACATAGCGTGCAATCTCGATTTTCATCTTTGTCCATGAATAATGTTGTTTTAGATCATGATACATCTTAGTGCTTCCGGGATGAATAGAATAGCAACTAAGATGTGATTCATCCAAAATTTGCTGTTGGATTTCTTCATTCTTTGGCACAACTATGCGGTTGTTGAACCATACAATGCCTTGATCGTCTTTTCTAAAACATGTGGCTCTTCCGACCTTTATCTTCTCATGGATGTGTTTCATACCCTCATCATTCTTTTGAGCATCAATTATTCTTTGTAGAAGAACTGATTCAAGCTTTAGTTGATTTAAGGTTCCATGTTGAATCATTCCCAGGTTTAATTTCTCCATCTCCTGGCATAAGGTAATGTTAGAAGTCTTCATGGTTAGACAATGGCAGAAAGCCTTGCGACTAAGTGCATCTGCCGACTACATTGGCCTTGCCTGGGTGATAATGAATTTCCAATTCATAGTCCTTAATAAGCTCGAGCCATCACCTCTGTCTCATGTTCAACTCTGACTGGGTGAAGATATACTTCAAGCTTTTATGATCTGTATAGATGTGACAGATATTCCCAGTAGATAATAACGCTAGATTTTTAGGGCATGAACCACAGTAGCTACTCGCCCTTCTTGCATTAGAACACGGCCGAGACCACTGCCTGATGCGTCATAATACACATCAAAGGGTTTTTCAATATCCGGTTGAGCTAATACCGGAGCAGTGGTTAATAATACCTTCAACTGTTCAAAGGCTTCATTACATTTTGAAGACCAAATAAATTTAATATCATTCTTCAATAAACTTGTGATTGGTTTCACAAGCTTGGAAAAATCTGGTATGAATCAGCGGTAATATCTAGCCAGTCCAAGGAAACTTCAGGACTTGATGTACAGTGGTTGGGGGTTTCCACTCCAAAATATCCTTGACTTTGCTGGGATCCACCGCAATCCCCTTGGCAGATAATACATGTCCTAGAAATTGGATCTCCTCCAGCCAGAATGCGCACTTACTCAACTTAGCATATAATTGATGTTCTCTTAAGCGCGTTAACATGATCCGTAAATGCCGGGCATGCTCCTCTTCATTCTTGGAGTATATTAAGATATCATCAATGAATACCACCACAAACTTATCCATCTCGGGCATGAATACCGAGTTCATAAGATATGTGAAGTGGGCAGGAGCATTTGTTAATCCGAAGGACATAACCAAGTATTCAAATAATCCATACCGCATAGTGAATGCGGTCTTTGGTATATCTTCAAGTCGAATATGGATCTGATGATAGCCCGATCTGAGGTCACTCTTAGAGAAGACCCTCGCTCCAGTTAGTTGATCAAATAAAATGTCAATCCGGGGAAGAGGGTACTTATTTTTGATGGTAACCTCATTAAGGGGTCTATAATCCACGCACATCCGAAGTGTTTGATCTTTCTTCTTGACAAAGATGGCTGGACATCCCCATGGCGATGAGCTTGGCCGGATGAATCCTTTCTCTAGTAGATCTTGTAATTGGGTCTTGAGCTCTGCCAATTCATTTGGAGGCATTTAGTACGACCTTCTAGAAATAGGAGCCATATCGGGCTTCAACTCAATCACAAATTCTACATCTCTCTCTAGAGGCAATCCGGGCAAATCTTCTGGAAATACATCTGGGAACTCACATACTACTAGAATATCTTGGATCTCCGGTATGATAGCTTCATATACTCTGCCAATTGGTTTAGCTGGAATGGCTATGGGGATGGTCAAGAGAACCTCTTCTTGGCCATAACTCAACTTGACAGTTCTCAAATTAGTGTTGAGAATAGCTTTATGTTGGGCCAACCAATTCATGCCTAGAATTACATCTATATCTTGGCCTTTCAGAACAATCATATTAGTAGGAAAGTCCCGTTCAGCCAATGTTACGGGCACTTGGAAAGTCACTTCTTTAGTAAATATTTGTCCCCTAGGCGAATGAATTTTAAACCCTTCCCTTGATTCATGGTATGGAATGCAATATTGCTCCACAAACTTCTTGCTTATGAATGTATGTGAAGCACCAGAATCAAAAAGAATTATTGCGGGGTGATTGGCCACGAGAAACGTACCCATCATAACCGGTTCACCTTCCGGTGTCGTGGCCACTTGAGTATAATAAATCCGCCCCGTTTTCCTCATATTTTTGCCCGTGGTATTGTTTGCCGCCTTTCCCTTTCCTTGAGCGGAATTCCCAGAACTCTGTTGTTTACTTGATCTATTCTACTTTGGCTATGGATAGTCCTTGATAAAGTGTCCGGACTTTCCATAGTTAAAGCAGCCGGTTGAAGAGCTTGGGAGGGCAGGGAAACGAGTACCAGGGGCACCCGGCTGATTTGTTGGAGTGGGGGCAGTAGCGAGGCGAATGAAGACCGGTTGTTTGAAAGGGTAGGAGGGTGGACGTGGGGAAGAGTGATTCGGATTAAAAGGTCGGATTACCAACCTTTGTCTTTTCTCAGACCCCTGACTGGGCCTGTAACCTCCGTAACCCTTTGATTTTCCCGAGCCTTCATATTTAGCTTCAACTGCCAGTGCAGTACTGATAGCCCTTCTGTAGGAAAGATCAATGCAGGTGGCCATCTTCCGTTGCATTCGGTCATTAAGGCCTCTCATGAAGCAATTTCTCTTCTTTAAATCCATGTTGACTTGATCGATAGCATATTGGGACAAGTGGTTGAATTTTTTGAGATACTGAGTGACAGTGTCCCCACCCTATTTCAGCTTCATAAACTCCTCCTATTTCATATGGAGCACCCCTTCAGGTATATAGTGCTCCCGGAAAGCCAACTTGAACTCATCCCATGTTATTTGATGACCAGCCGGTTGAACGGCTACATAATTTCCCCACTAGGTACTGGTAGGGCCGCGCAATTGTTGTGCTACAACTAAGGGCTTTTGAATCTCCGTGCATCGGAGAAGCCTGAACTTTTGTTCGATAATGCGGATCCACTCATCCGCTTCCAGAGGCTCTTCCGCCATGACAAATAATGGGGGACGTGTCTCCGAGAAATCCAAATATGATGTTTCACAGGGTCCTTGCTGATATGCTCGCCCGCCTTACTGTTGCATTTGTTGTCCCACCATTTCCCGCAGAAAGCGGGTATTGTCGGCCGTAGTGTTAACTAAGGCAGCGATGGCCTCAGCTAATTTTGGAAGTACTAGGGGTGGATTCGGGGTTGCTTCCCTCCCTCGGGAGGTTCCTACCCCATCCTGTGCGCGAGTCTTGGACGGCATCTGAGGCAAAGAACATTTGAAGAAATATAATATGCCAGAACAAACCATCCATTTCACATTACTTAAAAAGGGGTAATGTTACAGACTCGTATTTACAACAGGATTACATTATCCATTACACATTACTACTACTTCTATACTACACTACTCTAGCTTCTTGTCACTTTTGGTAGCCTCACTGTCAGGTGTAGGAGACCATTGGTCGACCAAATTCATTGAAGGAGGGGGCCTGAAAAGGTCTAATTCCCCTCCAAAGGCTTCTCCTGCTGCTCCAGATGGTCCGGCTCCCATCCCGACAAGATCCGCAGGGACGTTAGGGTGCAGTTGTGAATACAACACATGAACTTCTTCATGTAGTGTATTACAATAAACCTGCAAGTTATCCACGGCTGAGCTAAGCTCTTCCGCGCGGGCTCGAGCTCTAGCTTCTTTTGCCCAAGCAAGTGAATGAGAGTTCACAGCCTAGTCGAGCGCTAGATCTCGTTCCGCAAGTTGGTCTTGTAGGTGGCGGATGTTCATTCTCAATTCGTTTATTCTTTCACCATCCGCGACCCATATATCATTCCTGCGATGGAGTTCTGATCGAAGTTGTTCAACTTGGGCTTCCAGATCCCCGATTGGATCATTGCTACCACTGCTACTGTCTTCATGTCGTGGGGCAAGCTGATGGCGGGGCACACCAATCGGCCCGGTAGACTTGTGCGCAGTCTTTCTCGTGCGCGGCGGCATATCTCCATGAGGGGAAAATCTTATTAACATAGTTTTTGGCATGATGCATGTATAATTACAGAATCAACCTTAGTTGATTCACAACTTCTATACATTGCACTCTATTACCTGGTCTTTGAAATAAGTACTCAGAAGGTGGTTAGATGAGAAAGAAAGAAATTTTCTAGACAAGTCTTCAAAAATTCTTTTTGAAAATGCCTCATAACCTCTACAGAGATGGGCTTTGCTCCGATACCAGCTGTGACGGAACCTCTCAAGTCATTAGGCCCACCTACAGTTGTCCTTGTCCCACGGACCTCAGATAACCTAGCAGGTGCCTCTGAATCACTTGACAAGTTTGGTATCTGCTTTCTTTACCTTTCCCAAGAGCGTTTCACCCGTCACGCAGACATTACAATATATCGGAGGTACGAAAATGCGGAAGCAAATACAATAACTTACATTACATTAAAAGTAAGAAGGAGTTGGATTATTACAGACCAGAAACAAATATAGTAGTGCTGAGTATTATTATTACATCACTGGGAGGCAAAAACCCCTCCCGATAAATAATAAACAAAAGTTTTTAACGGAGGACCCTTCCTCCCGAAGCTTTACTTCTGGTTTTCTTCTTTTGGTACCACCTTTGAACAGAAGCAACAAAATTTTGCCGCTTCTTCACCCAAAGTTTGGTATCTGAAAGAGGTACATCTTTTCCGATGTTGAACCCATCATGGCCATGATGGATGTACCATCAAGTTTTATTTTCAAAAACATCCCACCCACTTAGAAGCATCATCTTTTGTAAAAATAAAATGTTTTTTTTTTCTAAAGCAATACTAAGCATAAGAAAACCTTTTTGTAAAACAGGTATTTAAGAGGTAATTAAATCCAAGGAAGGAAATGCAGGAATTGGTTTAGCACACAACTCCTATTACCTAATGCATCAAGTAAGTGAGAAAGATTTTAATAACAACAAGGAGGTGGCAAATGCACCGGGGCTTGCCTTGTGTTACTGGTGAATCAGGTTCTATTCCGCAGATATCAAAATAGAAACAGTTGCCTGCCTGACGTTCCTCAGGTGGTGGTGGCGAAGTCTTTGCTTCTTCAACTTCTACTTCTTCTTCGTTTTCTAGATATAGCCATACATAATAATGAATGCCCATGTAATGCTCATGAGAGTGCAAAGATAATAAAAGTTCATTATCTAAAGTCTTGAATACAACTTTCCTTCACGGTTCTTCGAGAACTTAGGGTTTCCAGAGTTAATAGTGAAGTTCACAAGGTAGGGGCTAGGGTTTTGGGTTCTAAGCATCAAACATGGTCCAAATCATACCAAACTCTACCCAAGGCTTCTAAATATTATTTAGAGTTTATCCTAAAAATTTTGTGAATTTTGAATTTATTATATATTCCCTAAAAATCCAGAAACAAGGTTTTTGGCTATTTTAAATATTCTATAATTTCCTATTTGGACTAAAAATCAAGAAACTATTTTTATTAAAATCTATAGGAAATTAGGAGCCTAGCAAAATTGGTCTGGTATTTTTAGGATTTTTCTACAATTTCTTATAGATTTCTAAACTCTAATAGAAAAAGAAAAAGGAAAAGGATGAACAGTTCGGGGCTGAAACCGGCCTAGCCAGGGCAGAAGCGCGCCTGCGCGCGCGCCCGCGTAGACTTTGCACCGAAGACCCTGTCCTTTCGAATAACCAAAAGTGGGGTCGCATCACTATTCAACTAAGTCACTGACGCTTTACAGAAACCTCCCTGCACTTCTAATTCTTCATCGTGCCATGTCCCCGACGACGAACGACACCGGGCCGCGCTCCGGCGAACTCTCACCGGCCGATTCACGCAATGACCGGCTCCCTACTTTGGCCGAGACCAAATTCAAGACCTAAGGACCATTTCCCCTAACTCAATTTCACGAATGGCTACCTAATTCGCTCTGGCCACGGTGACAGCGGGTAAGGCGGAAGGCCAATCGTGTTCCCGGCGATCTATGGTAGCTCAGCTCAATTGAACGGGCCGAGAGGCACCCAGGGAACCTAAGGAAGCTAAAACAAGGGAGCAGGGGCTATGAGCATACTTGGAACAAGCTGACCACGGTGAGGTGCTTCTACGGTGGCGGAAACAGAGATTGGGGGAAATGAGAAATTATTGAGCTCCGGTGATCAATTGAGGGCACGGTTCAGGTGGCTTGGTGCTTGACTACCCTACAGAGCTTACGGCGGGATCAATTTATAGTAGGCAAGAGCGGTGGCCAGTGAATTGGACGACGACGCGTGGCGGCCAGAGAATCAGGAAGTGACTGGCGCGCGTGATTAGTGTCTTCCGTCGTGGCGAACTCACCGGTGATGAATAGACGCCGTAAACCGAGCTACTGCGACGTGGTAAGAACGGTCATAGCATGGCATGACCAGGGAAAACGGCGGTGCCCGCGGTAATGGCCGTGTGGCCATGTCGCTGGCGCAAGTGGGCAAAAGGCAGAGTGACCGTGGTGGCTTGTGTTTATCCAGGCAAGATCTTTTTACATCGAGCACAATCCACTAGCTCAGGATATGAATTGCGACGACCGGCGGCACGAATCCGGACGCGCAGATCGTCGGCGGCGAGCGACTGAAGCCTGAATATTTGGTGTACTGTACCATAGCGCAGTGCATTCAGGCGACCTGACAGACCAACTTTGGGCTCGATTTTCTCCTAAATTCACATGGCAACTTCCTGATCGGCTAGTATCAAAGTTGTTGTCCAATGATCCATCTATAACCCAACTGTAGTCATCATGCTTAAACATCCACGGGATCATCTTCAAAACGGCCCCTAAAGTTTATCACTTGTCACTGAATTTCCAATTTCAGATTTCAGACAGACTGACAGCCCAACTTGGGGCACATTTATCTCAGAATTCTTCATGGTACTGAGGCATGATCTCTATAGTAAAGTTATTCTCCTTCCATAGACCTACAAAATTGATGTGGTGACCTAGGGCAAAAACGTTATAATTTGGCAGATATAGGGCTCCAAAGTTGAGCTGATTACACTGAAATTCGGACCTAGCCATTGGAGTACAAGTGTGGCTATTTTGCAAATGAGTCCAAAACTTAGGGTTTAAGTTGCAAATCCACAAACTTGTGAACCATATGATTCAAGATGCCCTAATTTCATAGTTTTTGCACTTTAGACCAAAAGTGCACTAACTTTTGCACTTAGCCCCCTATGGTTTAAGGTTAGGGCTTTCTGGGTTCTTTTTAGGATTTTTGACACTTCTAGGGTTTGGATGTTACTTGGGTCCATTCCTAGTGACATTTCATGACTATTTCAATTGAGTTTTAAAGTTTTCCCTCCTTAAGCCTTGTTTATTCTATTATGCCCAATCTAGGGTTAAATATTGTACACTAGGGTTTCACTAGTAACATGTCACTTCAATACAACTTGTTTGAAATTTTTACCTAGTGAATGCACTCTAGATGTGACAAACACATGAAATGCCAACGCTTATCATGTTATGCTCAAGTTTTAGTAGCAGTAACACCAGGGGTGTTACACTTCGAAGGCATTAAACATCCCTCGACCAATGATTGCATTGTATGGATACTCCATATCAACTATGTCAAAGACAACCTATTCAGTTCTTGTGTTATGGACGTAGCCGAAGGTCACTAACATTGTTATCTTGCCAAGTGCCACAATCTGTCTTGCTCCAAACCCATAAAGAGGGTTTGTTGCATCATGTATCTTGTCTTCTAGCTCTTGCATTTGCCTGAAAGCCTTTGCAAAGATGATGTCCGCCACGCTGCCTGTGTCAACTAGAACATTGTGGACCAGAAATCCCTTGATGACATAAGATATAACCATGGTATCATTGTGAGGATAATCTTTGAGCTGAAGATCTTACTAGGAGAAGGTAATTGGAATGTGAGACCACTTGGATTTGATGAAGGGTCCTTGCACGCCAACATGCTAGACTCTTATTTGTGCTTCCTTCTTCTGCTTCTTATTGGCTGGTTCTGAGCTTGAACCACCTGTGATTGGGAGCATGAGCTTCATGGCTGAAGGTGCTACAGCTTGGTTGTTGTACGAAGCCATCATCACAACTATGGAAGTGAGTTCACCGAGGTGGGCGCCAATGTTGGTCCTTGTTCTCGAATGCTATACACCAAGAACAAAGCAACACAATCGTTAACGATTAGAGACCTTCGTCCTTCAAAGCATTATTTCCCTTGGGATATAATGATCTTCAGACGAAGGTTATGAAGGGCATACCTTCATCATTTCAATGAGTAAAGATGTGAATAAAGACATACGAAACACCAAAAAGAATATAAATGATCGTTCCAAATTCTTAGATTATTTATATTCTTATTTTATAAACATGAACAAACATCAATAATATTTATATTACATTTGTACCTTCGGCTTGACAGAAGGTGGAAAAGCGGGAGTGACGCCAGAGTGATTACAATTCAGCGTGAACAGTACGAGGGTACTTTTCATCTATTTATAGGCACGGGACACAGCCCAGACAAAATTACATCCATGTCCCTAATAACTAGTTATAAATACAATATAAATTATTAGGGGCTATACAATCTTTTCCTCTTTAAGTCAGTAACGTCCTTCGTCTTTAACACGTCACCATGCCGAAGCTCCTTCAATCCTAGCTTCGGCTTACATCTTTATGTCACACCTGCTAGTGTATCATCCTACAGAAGGTGTTTTTGCTTAAAGGACCTTCGACGGAGAAGAAGGCCCCCAACAGTAACATTAAATTCCCAAAACCAGGTAGAGCAATAGCAAAACTACCCAATAGTGCTTTTGTTTGCAAGGTAGGGGATAAACAAAGCTAGGGAAACCTATTGGGTCCCATCAAATTAACCTGAGCATGTCACAGTGATTAACAGAAACATTATTAGGTAAAGAAAAGTGATCAAGGGCACAACTTGCCTTAGACTTGAGATTCCCAGGTACCAACTTGGTCTTCAAGTGACTCGTAACCTCGCTGCTAGTCGTAGCAATACAAACAAACATGGTATAGGCAAAATTAACATCACACCAAACATAAGAACAAACCACATAATAATGATTTATGCATCATGACGAGATCGTTGGTTCGAGAACAACTGAATCCAGATTCACGGTTAAAGAGTTACGATTTTCCAAAGATTTAGGTGTTAGATATAAAACAAACTAAGCATATAATTTTAACCTATATTTCATAACAAAATAAGGTTACTAGATGATAAACAATATTATCATGAATTTAATGCAACTGAAATGGATCAAAAAGGAGTTAAGATGAATTAAATATGAATTAAACAAGTTTCTAGAACTATTTTTATACTAAAATTCCTTTTCCTTATTAGTTTTACCCATTTTATTTAACCCTTGGGCCACGACCACAATTTACCAGAAGCTCAGGGGGTCACATGCAAATTTCCGGAACTAGTTGCCATGTTCTTTGAATATGGTGGACGACATGTTGATTCCATAAAACTCCAAGGACTCTTCAACAAATTGCACGCAACCAAGGGGTAGGCACTAATCTGAGCCATTAGATCCAAAACACGCGGCCTAGATTAAATCTTCACCTTATCGAACCGGTACGCGACGCTATCTGTCGGATCCTAATTCAGTGCTCAGGATTTTAAGACGCCGAGATTGGTCTGGATCCACCTAATCAGATATCAACGTCCCTGAAACACCTGCCCGAAACGGTACCGACCCAACATATACCATGGCATGATCTAATCTCCACCATGAATGCGCCGATCGATGACCCAGATTGAATCTGGCCGAATCGTTACCACATTCTAATCGTGGACACATGCCCACGATCCAACGACCCCTATGTTTCTTCCTCCTTACACCCTCCTATCGCCCTTTCTTTCTCTTCATGGCCGCCTGACATTGATAGCAACCCCACGATGATGAGCACACTGGCGGTCAGGGCCCTCAGCGATCAGGTGATGTCACACCCAGTTTTAGAAGGCAAACCGAATGCGAACCATGTACGTGCCAAGATCAGCAATTCACGTACACAGCAGTTACATAACTAGACATCATCACACAATGCTCAAATAATAACATAAAAGAAGGTAATAGTTGATTACATCATGAAGTCCGAAACATCCACATAGTCATTAACAATTATCAAAGTGTGGAAGAGAAACGTAGATACACACGGCCTTCACAGGCAGCCGATTGGGGGTTTGCCACTAACCCACGCCTAGAACTCATCGTACTCTTGGAACTCCTAGAAGTATTCCTCCATGACTTCATCTTCTCCTGAGCAGTGGTTGCAACATGGACAACCTGGGGGGTTTGGTGTGTAAAGCAAGGGTGAGTACACATCAACATACTCAGCAATTGTCCCATTTGGCTGTAGTGGACTAGCTTTATGTGGGGTTAAGTCAAGGAGTTACTTTTAGTTGGTCAGGTTATTATTATTAGTAGAGAGTCAGGTTTTAGCACTAACCCAAGTTGTTAACCCAAAGTACCCTTTCCAAACGGAAAGAATACCACTTACCATTACCATATGCAAAATCATAACCATCATCCTCGTCACCACCTGTAAACCAAACTTCTCTGATCAAAGAATCTCTAATCAATGGAGCTCCCTTGGCTGCTCATAACCGCAAGCACGGCTGATATATCAGTTTCATAACACTCTGCAGAGGTTGCGCACATTACCCACAAGCCGTGATTCCCTCTTGCCTCTGGCCGATCAAACCCCTAAACACTACCAAGGTGAATAGGCAGGGTTTCACTATGTAGCCTTTACAAAGATTTCCTGAGGCTGTAGCTGCCCGTTTGGTTTCCTAAATGTACCGCACTCCTCCCCAAGGGGCAAACCAACCATGGCAGAGCGAGCCGCATACACTGAGCCCCATTAACGGCACGACGGCGAAGCGAACTACACCCCAGTTCCTCTAATTATTCAGCTAAGGGCGTCACATTCCACCCTCATGGTTGCACTGTTTTCCCGGGCGGTCATCCAACAAACCAGTCCTTACGGAGAGGCACTCGAGAAACAGCTTGAGTCCCCTTAAATGCCGCAAGTATATCATCATAATCAAAAGGGAAAACAGTGTATAATAGATAATCTCACCATGTTTATTGATTAATGTGAAGCACTAGCATATAGCTAAACCAAAATAACCCAACCAAAATAGGTAAATAAGGACAAGATAAACAAAAGCTAGTCAATCCTTAGGTATAAATTGTGTAAATACAGGGAGTGAATTATAAGAATGAGTAGGACATGTATGGGTCAAGGGACACTTGCCTTCACCAACCAGCTGCTGCTCAGGGTCTTCACCTGCAACACCTTCATACTCCACCAACTAATCGTTATCTATACGAGTTCAAAAATACATTCCACAAATTTAATACAAAAGAACAGTACACCATGCAATAAAATATCATAAATAAATAGACAATCGATGCAGGGCTCACACCTACGACTAAGCGAGAAAGAGAGAGTAACGGTCGAGGCTACGGTCGAAGAGCGATCACGTTACACGATTATAAATCAAAGTACTCATCTAAACAGAATAGTATTAACTTGGCCATCGTTTTATGCATAGGATAAAGTCATGTTCCATGCTTAATCATAATAAATAGACCAAAGTAAATTTAAAAGGTTTGTCGCGCGGTGAAACGCACGACACAACACCTAGACTGAATTGAGAATGAAACGACTCGTCGCGCGATGGAGCGCGCCACGAGGCACTTGAATTATTATGAAAATAACGAAAAGCATCGCGTGACGAAGCGCACGACGGCAAGCGTCATCTAAACTAAATTTGAAACGAAACGTCGCGCAACTAGACGCATGACGCCACACATTAAATAATTTGAAATTAACATGAATCGTCGCGCAACGCAGCATATTAATAAAGGTGAGTCTAAAATAAATCATCGTGTGGCGAAGCGCGCGACGTAGCACTTCGACTAAACTAAACTTAAAATTGATTAAACCAAAACTTAAGTGTCGCGCACGCTATGGTCGCGCGCGTGGGAACGCGCTACGCGCGCCGAGGGCCACGCAGGCCACGTCGGGGGCGCACGAAGCCACGCAGGCCGCGTCGGGGGCCACACGAGCCGTGTAGGCTGTGAGCCACGCGAGCCGTGCTGGTGCGCGCTGTGGCAGAACCTCCCAAGTTATTGGGCCCACATGCACCTCTCCTTGTCTCAAAGACCTCAGACAGCTATGCATGTGCACCAGATAACTTAACTGGATCCGTCCGATTGCCCCAAGGACATCGGATAAACCACTTATAACCAAGATCGCGATATTAAGTAATACAAATCACACACACCAATATTTTTGCAGCGGAAATTTCATTACCAAACTTTACAAGTTACAAAAATTTTACATTATTTTATCGGAGTGATTACAAAAGTATAAGTTTGAAATATATGCTAGCTCAAGTGACCATCCTCAGTAAGAAGTATGGAAGGGTTACTTAGAGTTATAAGAAGGCCGAGCCCACTGGCACTTAACACCATCAACAGCAGCACAAGGTTAGAACTTGAAAAACAACAGGGAATAAAACCCTGAGTACGGAATTACTCAGCAAGACTTACCCGACTAAAGAAAAGACTCTCAAGGGTATGCTGGCTCTAAAAGGATTCAAGGAAAGGCTTATCAAGAATCAAAGACTCTGTTTTGCAGAAAAGCTTACTATGAGTGGATCCTTAAAATCCATTTTTACTTGTCAAGTTAAGTAAAGTTACCTACATCTAGAGTTCTTTCTACCCTAGTTCAATCACTTGGCCTATACTAGCCATCTTTTTATCATCCCTTTAAGTTCACTGGAATGCTACGTGTAGGTCAGTGACCAAGTCTTCATGTCCGAGAAGTAATGGCGATCAAAATTGATTAATACCGAGATGGGGATCTCCGATCACATGACATATGTATCACTTAACCCTTGCATATGTCAACTCGCCACCGGGGTTCTTAAGACCAGATCAGGTTCACGCCAACCGAGAGCACAGATACACCACCGTCCAGCCTCTTGCCACAGAGGGTACACGCTACTCTCGCCATCTCTCCACTCCCATTGCATGTTATCTTATTCTGGTATTAGTCTGTCCGAGGCAAAGCTTACCCATGATGAGGCATGTGACCAGTTAAAGGGTCCTCAATCATCAAGCCTACATCGAGAAGGTCCTTAATCGACTCAGACGGAGACACTACACCGAGGCTCTCTCCTCATGCAAGTCAACCGTCCGGTCTCAGCTTTATTAATTTCAACCCAAAGTTTGGTACATGGCAGAGGTACATCTTTTTCCGATGTTGAACCCATCAAGGCCTTTGACAGATCCACCATCATGTTTTATTTTTGAAAACATTCCCACCCACTGAAGCATCACCTTTGTTTTAAAACAAAATATTTTTGTATGCTAAAGCAAGGCTAAGCATCATAAAATTCTTTTCAAAACAGATATCAAGGAAGAGAAATCAATTTTCAAGGAAGGAAATGCATCAATGGTTTAGCACACAACTCCTATCACCTAATGCATCAAACAAGGTGATAAAGATTTTTAAAACATCAAGGAGGTGGCGAATGCACCGGGGCTTGCCTGAATAACACTAGGTTAGTGTTGTTAGACGACGACTTGGCGAGTATCCTTTAGCTTGGCACTCGTTCAGATTATCCATCTTCCGGTTTGTCCATCAGCATCATCCTGCGGATTAGCCACGCTTGGGGTCGACTTGGCTCGTCTTCCGCACCACGCGATTATTTATCATACCTCATGAGATGCATGATGCACATATATGAGCACAAGTATAACGAGTATAATATAGATAATCTACACTAAAAAGGATGAAACACTTAAAACCAAGCATTAAACATCATGGATATCACAGCAGGGCATTGACTACATCCATTAACCAAATTGACATAATAACACTAGAACATCTATTTTTATTCCTAGCTTTTTATTAACTCATTAACCTTGGACATCTAAACATCCGAATATGAATAGAGACTCTAAAATTAGCTTTCTAAGCCATTTCATCGGATTAACTTGTATAGCCTACACATTAAATACGATATTTTTAATCATTCGCTCTAGTGGGTATACCTCAAACCTATATTTTACCACACCTCGCGACCACTCCATAATTACGGCGGTAACCAAGCAGCATATAATTACAACCTTTATCATGCATCAAATATACCCACGACGCGTTTAAGCTACAAATAGAATAATCATCCCAATAAGTATCCCTCTAATTCATTTATTAAATTAATTTGCTAGAATAGCGATTCAAAATATGATTACCATTTCGACTAGTAATCCATCCAAACGACGATGATCCTTATTCTGGCCTTTCGCCGAGCACTTGGGGGCATCGACCTGGGGCTTGTTTCTCCATATACTCTTGGAATCTTTCCTTGACTGAAAAATCTTGACGAACCGAGCTTGAGTCGCACAGGATGCTCACTTGACTTTGGTGTTTCAGACGAGCATCGCCTGAGGCACGATTACAGTAGCAGGGTAAATAACAACACCGCGATCAAGGATGACTATGGTGTTGCTGAGGCATCGGACAAGACGAGCGCGAGATAGAAAGACGCGCGAGCAGAGACCCAGGCATCCGCGGTGGTGATTTGGATGAAAGAGAGCTAATGGTGACAACTCCCATCTAGGCGACGATGCACCGGCACGAGTGTCGTGGGATAGCAGTACCACAACAGCAGGCGAGCTGCAAAGCGGAACTGACGTCGGGCAAGAGCGGCCAACCGGCGAGATCTAAATACCACGCGATGGGCATCAGGGACAAGCGAGGTCGACGGTGAACGACGCGACGACGAGCTGGAATACCAGGGAGCCGAGCGCGAGGAAGCTGGAGGTTCGGCGAGCAACCCACCAGGGAATTATAGCGAGACGATAACACCACGGCGACGCTGTGGGCGAGTCAAGGACACAGGATGCGAAGGCACGACTGGTGGCGTCCTGTGACTATAGCCAGCGAGCTGCGAATGATGCAGTTCAGCGCGCGCATCGAGGCTAGGCACAAGAGAACGCGCGCAAGAGAGCTCGACATGGGCAGCGACCCACGTCCACGACGAGCAGGCAATGCGCAGGAACACGAATCCGAGCAAGCGTCGACTAGGAGCAGGTGCTGGCATTGCTGCCGAGCCGAGAGCGCGCGGAAGGAGATGGAGTGTGCATAGGGAATTTAACGGCGACTGGGCAGCGACTGGGTAGAAGGAGCGGCACGGCTGGTGTCCATGCCATGGCTGAGATGGCCAACGGCCGAGCGCAACAGAGAAGAACACGCGCGCACCAGGGAGGGAGCAGGGAGCGGCTGGGCTAAGTCCGAGCAGAGAGCGCCGAGCAGAGAAGAAGCAGCGCGCGCAGGCAGCTTCAATGGCGAGCTTGGAGCAGGGAGCGCGGTGGAGGAGATCCACGGCGGGGTCGCGACACCGAAGGAACGAGCAGGGAGAACAAAGGAGTAGAGGTCGGGGGCACGGCACCAGGGCAAGCGCGGAGCGCCCGGGATTTTGGGCAGAAGAAGCAGGGAGGGGCGGCTGGGGCAGGGGCATCCCCGGCGAGCTCGCCATGGGAGGAGCGAGCTGGAGCAGGGAAGCCGAGCAGTAGTGTTCAGCAGAGGGAGGTCGAGCACCAGGGAGGGCGCCGTAAGGGAGATAGGGCTGGGCGTGTGGAGGGGCTCAGCTGGGCGCTGCTTGCTGCAGAAAAGGGGAGGAGATGGCGGCGCCTGCACAAGGGTAGAAGGGAGAGAGGATGGACGCCTGGGAACCCTGCGCCATGGGAAGGTGCTGGTGCAGAGAGTTGGGGAAGGAATCGATCCATGTCCTCCACGCGCGATTAAAAGATCACAGTGGAGGGCGGCGGCTACAAAGAAAGATTAGATGAAGAGAGCGGCTAGGCGGCAAGTTAAAGACGATAGGATATTTCTTCCCCCTTTTTAATTTTCTTTAAACAAAAATCATGTGCAAATATCTAGCTTCTAGAGCTTGTAAAGGTTCACAAGGGTTGATCTAAAACATATTTCAGCCAAACATTTTTACTATCCGAATTATGGAATAGATAACCAAACTAAGATCGACAATAGTATTTGAGAAGGATTTGATTTGGTGACTATTCTGGAGTCAAATGAATTCGTATCTGTTATTTATATTTAAAGAATTAGATCGAGACAAGAAACACACGAATCGAACCAAACGAGATCAGGAGTGAGATTTTAGTCCGCTTTTGTTTACATAGGAATCGGACAAATTTCTATAATTATAAAAAGTGGAAAATATTAATCACGAATACTCAGTTCGGATCCTGTTATCCCGGTTCGATATAACGTTTTTGCATTAACTTTTGTCGCCAAGTTCAAATTAAATGTGTTTGGGGATAAAATTATCCAAATGAGTTGAGCTTCTGAATTCGTATCCGCGCGAGCGATGAATTTTAAATAATCACCGGACGCACCGATTTTCGGAACGACTATGTTCCGAAACATCACGAAAATTTCGGAACAGCCCGGATAGATAAAAATAAAAACGATGTCGAGCTCGCGACAACCGAAACAGATGCGATATTAAAATCGTGATAGGTGAAGATGATTAAAATTTAGCATCCATTTCAACCACTGATATTTCGTGCTTAAATCCATACTCGTTATTGAGAGGAATATAAACACCTAGGGTGTTACACGCGCGAGGGCCGCGCTGGGGCCATGCAGCCATGCCGGGGGACACCGAGGGGCCGCGCCGCCAGGGCCGAGGGGGTCACACCATCGGGCCAGGGGAGCCGCACCACGGTGCTGGGGAGGCTACGCCGCCGGGGCCGAGGGGGGCCGCACCACAGGGGCCAGGGGAGCCGCGCCATGGGGCCGGGGAGGCCGCGCCGTCGAAGGCCGAGGGGGCCACGCCAAGGGGTCGGGGAGGCCGCGCCGATGGGGGCTGGCAAGGCCACACCGCTGGGGGCCGGCAAGGCCGCGCCACCGGGTGCCGAGGGGGCCGCGCCAAGGGGCGCTGAGCAGGCCACGCCGTGGGGCGCCGAGGGGCAGGGGGCGCATGGGCCAGGGAGGCCGCGCCGCCAGGGCACCCGGGGGGGGGAAGAGAGCAGGGACGCGCGTAGGGAAGGGAAGGGGAGGGAGGGTGAGAGAGGGAGGGAGAGAGAGAGGGAGAGCTCACCTCGGGGATCCATATCGGGCGATAACTGTCACTGAAACACCTAGGGCACAAGGGGAAGAGAGAGAGGTGGAAGAGAGGGAGTTGCTACGCGGGAAAATTGAATGAGGGAAAGAGAGAGGGGGGCGCGCATGGGGGGCAGGGGCGCGTGGCCACGACCGGGCTGGGTCGTGTCGCGGGTCGAAATCCCATGGCATACACAACCACTGATCAGAATCCAATCGCAAATCGAAATCCGAAACGAGATGAGATGAACACGCGATTAAACACGACATTAGATAAAGGAAATATGCCTTGGCATGATGCAACACCCATGTCAACTTAGGTTTTTGTTTACACACTATACGGACACCAGTCGCTATACTGCATTGAAATTGGGAAGAAGGAGCGAAACGAGAAGAGAAAAGAGAGTAATGCCTGAATTTGGTGAGTATAAAAGGAGAAAAAATTCTATCCCCAAATTCAGTACATTACAAACCTATCCCCCTTAAAAGAATCTCGCCCTCGAGATTCAAGGTTGGCCAGCAAATAGTTTAGGATACTTGGCCATCAGATCATCTTCACGCTCCCATGTTGCTTCTTCCTCAGAGTGGTGACCCCATCTGACTTTGCACATTCTGATAGTTTTCCTTCAGGTGACCCTGTCTGCAATCTCAAGAATCTGCACTGGCTTCTTTATGTAGGTAAAGTCCTCTTGAACTTCTAGACCTTCCACTGGAAACTGCTCTTCTGGCACACTCAGACACTTCTTCAGTTGAGACGCATGAAAGACATCATGCACCGCTGACAAACCTTCTAGCAGACTGAGCTGATAGGCCACTTCTCCACGCTTTGCGAGAATCTGATACAGACCAACATATCAGGGTGCTAGCTTGCTTTTGACTCCAAATCTTCTGACTCCTCTGATAGGCGATACCTTCAGGTAGACAAAATCTCCGACTTCAAAACTCAACTCTCTCCTTCATGTGCCTGCATAACTTTGCTGCCTTGACTGCGCTATCTTCAGGTTCTCCTGAACCATCTTGATGTTCTCTTCAGCTTCGAGCAAAATGTCTGGCCCAAACACTTGCTTTTCTCTAGACTGATCCCATTGCAACAGAGTTCTACAACTCCATCCATAAAGCGCCTGAAATGGTGACATCTTCAAGCTGATCTGGTAACTGTTGTTATAGGAGAACTCTACATAGGGTAGTCTCTTGTCCCATCCAGACTAATCTTGCAACGCACATGCTCTTAACATATCTTCGAGGATTTGATTGGTTCTTTTAGTCTGACCGTCTGTCTGCGGATGATAAGCTGAACTGAAATTTAGATGTGTACCAAAGGCCTCATGCAATTGCTGCTAGAAATGAGAGGTGAACTGTGTTCCTCTGCCAGACACTATCTTCTTTGGCACACCATGAAGACAAACGATCCGAGACATGTACAACTCCGCCAATACTGCACTATTGTTGGTAGTCTTGACAGGTATGAAGTGGGCTGACTTGGTTAAGCGGTCCACCACTACTCAAATGGAATCGTAGCAGGCTTGAGTGCGAGGCAATCCGACTATGAAGTCCATCCCGATTTCATCCCATTTCCACTGAGGAATTCGCAACGGCTGCAACAATCCAGCTGGCTTTTGATGCTCTGCCTTGATCCTTTGATAACTATCACATATAGCCACATGCTCTACGATCTCCCTTTTCATTTCGTACCACCAGAATTTCTTCTTCAGATCCTGATACATCTTCTCACTTCTAGGGTGTATGGAATAAGCTGTCTCATGAGCTTCCTTGAGGATCAACTCCCAAATGGACTGGACATTGGGAACACATAAGCGGTCCTTGAACCATATCACACCTTCTGCATCTTCCCGAAAATCTTTGCCTCTTCCTTCTAGAATCAGTTGCCGGATTTCATTGATCTTCTCATCATTCTTCTATGCCTCTTTGATCTCCCGCTCTAAGGTGGGTTCTAACTCAACTGTTACTCCTTGCATGCTGTTCAGAAATCCGAGTCTCAACCTGTCAAACTCTTTGGCCAACTCATAAGGCATCGGATGAGCGACCATCATATTGACTTGACTTTTCCTGCTCAAAGCATCTGCCACTACGTTCGCTTTGCCTGGGTGGTAATGAATCTCCAATTCATAGTCTTTGATCAACTCTAACCATCTTCGTTGTCTCATATTCAGCTCTGACTGGGTCAATATGTACTTCAGACTCTTGTGGTCTGTGTAAACATCACATTTCTGCCCGTACAGATAGTGCCTCCACGTCTTCAGTGCATGAACCACTGCTGCCAACTCTAGGTCATGGATTGGATAATTCTTCTCATGAACCTTTAGCTGTCGGAACGAGTAAGCTTCAACTCTTCCCTCTTCCATCAATACGCATCCCAAGCCAGTGTAACAAGCGTTGCAATACATCGAGAAGGGCTTGTGCACATCAGGCAAGACTAAGACAGGGGCTGTAGTCAACTTCTCATTCAGCGCTTCAAAGGCCTCTTGGCACTTCTGGGTCCACTTGAACTCCACTATGTTGGCTAGCAAAGCTATCATCGGTTTCGCAATTTTCGAAAACCCTTCAATGAATCGCTGATAATATCCGGCCATTCCAATGAAGCTCTTGATTCCTCGGGCATCTGTTGGCGCTTTCCAGTTTAGAATGTCTGCCACTTTCTTTGGATCCATAGCCAATCCGTCTTTGTTTATTATGTGACCCAAGAATAGGACCTCATCAATCCAGAACTCACACATACTCAACTTTGCATACAGTTGGTGCTCTCGCAATCTTTGCAATACCATTCTCAAATGATCCACATACTCCTCCTCACTTTGAGAATATATAAGAATGTCATCAATAAATACCACCACAAACTTGTCAAGATAATCAATGAATACACTGTTCATCAGATTCACGAAGAAGGCTGGTGCATTTGTTAGACCAAAGGACATAACGGTGAACTCATACAACCCATACTTGGTTATAAATGTCGTCTTCGAAATGTCTGAAGGTTGAATCCTGAGCTGATGATAACCTGACCTCAGATCTATCTTTGAGAATACGCTGGCTCCTCTCAGCTGGTCGAACAAGTCTTCTATTCTAGGCAAGGGGTACTTGTTCTTGATTGTGACCTCATTCAGAGCTTCATAATCGATGCACATCCTCCTGGTGCCATCTTTCTTCTCCACAAACAGTATAGGGGCGGCCCAAGGCGAGGTGCTTGGCCTGATGTAACCTTTCTCCGACATCTCATCGATCCGCTTCTTGAGCTCAACCAACTCTGGTCCAGATACCATGTAAGCTCTTTTAGAAATGGGGGCGGTTCTAGGAAGAAGCTCTATGGCAAACTCAACTTTCCGCTCAGGTGGCATACCTGGTAAGTCTTTCTGGAACACATCTGGAAACTCTAACACAACCTTGATAGTCTCGAGTAAATCTGCCTCCTTGCTATCAATAGCCATATGATGACAACCTCCTCTCCTTGGCTCAGGTGATACTAACTCAGCTACCACTTCTCCTAGTAGGGACACCAACTTAATTATCCTCTTATCACAGCTGATAATTGCTTGGTATTGATCTAGCCAATTCATCCCTAGGATGACATCTATTCCCTGAGTACCCATCACTATGAGGTTAGTGGGAAACTCTATCCCCCTTATTTCCACACTTACATTCAAGCAAATACTATCGGCTCAAACTCTACCACCGGCTGAGTCAATTTGAATGGGTGTTGACATGGTAGTTATTGGAATATTATGTGCTTCTACCCATGAAGTAGTAATAAATAAATGTGTTACTCTAGTATCAAATAACACTTCTGCAATACGGGGATCGACTAGAAACATACCTACTATCATGCCTGGTGTTTCCTGAACTGCTTCAGCCTCCAAATGGTTCAGTCTCCCATGGTTGTAGTGTGTCTGGATGCGGTTGCCTGCACCTGGCTGAGACACATTCTGCTTCGTTGGGGTGCTAGGGCCTGACTGCTGTTGGGCTTCCTTCTTCGGACATTGCATCACCCAATGGCCTTGCTGTCCACAATGGAAACATGCTCTATTTCCGCCTTGCACTAGGGCTGCTTGACTGCTCTGGTTGGTTGCTGGGGTGGGGAGGCGAGGTGCCTGCTGATTCTACCTCTGGTACTGACTTCCTCCTGACTGATTGTTCTAGCGATTCTGCTACTGATGCTGGGGGTATTGCCTCTAAAACTGCTACTGAGGCAGGCGCTAATTCTGCTTGAACTACTGAGGCGAGTTGCCTGAGAAATGGGGGCGATTGCTGCTTCTAGGCTGAGGTCCACTAACCTTGCGCTTGCGATCCTCCATCTCCTTGCGCTTCTTCTCTGTCATGATCGCCCTGTCGATCAGGTGCTGAATTGTGGGGAAGGTTAGATTCATCAGCTGATAGTGCAGGGGATCGACTAAGCCTCTCAAAAAACGATACTGCCTCTTGGCATCTGTGTTGACATCTTCGGGAGCATAGCAGGACAGTTGCAGAAACCTGTCTCGGTACTCACTGACAGACATGGGCCCTTGCTTGAGCGCTAGAAATTCCTCTTTCTTCACTGTCATTAGACCTGCTGGAACATGGTACTGACGGAAATTACCTCTGAATTCCTCCCAGGTGATGGTGTCGGGGTTGGCATGGGTGGCGAGGTAGGACTCCCACCAAGACTGAGCTACTCCTCTCAACAAACGGGGACCATACAAAACTTTATCCCTATCGTCACACTGAGCGGTGTGCATCTCCCGCTCCACGGTACGCAACCAATCTTCAGCGTCCATGGGGTCAGCAGAGTGAGCGAACATTGGGGGATGACCTCTCATGAATTCAGCATGCTTGTCTCTAGGCATCTGAGGTGGGGGCTGATGCCGCTGCTGCTGCATAGTGGCCAGAGTCTGACCAATGGCTTGGATTGCTTGAGTCTGCATCAAGAACATCTGCTCTATTATCATCGGGGGCGGTGGTAGCAGCTGCTGCTAGGGTTCCTCATCCTACGGTGCTGCCTGCTCCTGCTGAGCACGCCTTCCTCATCTACGCCTGTTGTCTAACATCTGCAGAATGCAATCACACATCAAAACTGACCTTGCAAATCTTGTAGCATAAGAAAAGAGTATAGAATTCTTCCACAATACTGAACAGATGAACATCTTCACGGACTCTCAATCACAGGCAAACACAGCTTCTCAGATAAAGAGATAAGTAGAATAAAAGGGCTTCCCAAGTAGATAACTAATTTTATTAACATTAACAGGTAAACCAAAGTGCAGGGAGTACCCACACTCTGGCGACAGTCATTACAAAGATCCAAATCCATCATAGTCTACCAAGACAAACATAAAAAACATAGGATAAGCAAACTACCCTGTCTAACTAAAACTAACTAAGAGTAAGACTAAGGCTAAGACTATAACTTCTATTTTAAACATTAACTACAAGATCCGATGCTGACGATCTATGGTTCTAAATTTATGCTGGTCCTGCAATCGGGGTTACCATAAGCATGGTGTTCACGCTGAGGTGAGCGGTACGGGTGCTGAGTCCCGATGGGGGCGGGAGAACCATCCTCTAGGTGACGGCGCTCCGCACGCTCAGCCCGCAGCTGGGCGATCTCAGCATGAGCCCTACTCAGCTCATCTAAGGCATGGTCCAGCTCCATGTTTAGCATGGCGGCTAGGTTGACTGTGTTGCTCAACCTAGGATTGTCCTCACCGACAGGTGAGACAACCACGCCTCTTGTGCTGCCAGATGGACGACGGGGGTAATACCTCAGGTTAAGACCATCGGCCACCCCACCGAGCATTGAGCAGTAGTGCAAAAGCGCATGCCGTGCGGCATCTTGCATGGTCGCCTCAGTTGAGACCCGCTCAGAGATAGAGTAGCGCTCCAAGCAGACCTCCGCACCCCAGAGACTATTCTCCGGATGGCGCACCAAACAAGTCACCTCCCAGCGGTCCGAGTAAACCCCATGACTGTGCTGGAAGACAACACAGCGATACTCGATAGACCAGGTACGCCGGTCAAGTGCCTAGCATAGCAAGGTGTCAAGCGCATCGTGGAAGTGACACCAGCAAGCGGCGTCACGAGTGATGGGTCGAGCAACCCATCCCTCCGGCTCCTGTTCCTCTAAAAGGTCAGTGATGTGGCTCGAGCTGCTGTCGTTACCTCCGTCGTTGGGGTCTCCTCCAACAGCTACTCCAGCGGCCGGGACGCCTAGTGGTGGTGCAGGGGGTGCCTCCAGCGGGGGCACAGGAGAGCAGCTCCTCACAGACTCTACCTCCTGCTGAAGCGACGAAGAGGAGCCCTGCTGCTCCAACTCCTGTCGCCGACGCTCCTGCTCCTCGTGCAGGCGGTAGTGCAGCCTCTCCAAATGGCTAGACTGACCAGTCACCGGACGGCAAAGCGGACGCTCCGCGAGACGAGAAGGCAAGAAAGGAATGACTGACTTTCATGCGGTGTGTCTAAGACGAGCCATCTACAAAAGACACCGTAAGCATAAGAGTGAGAACAGAGCTAATATGACCAGCAAGTAAACCATAAAAAATTAGGAATTAGAATAAAACAAATTTTTCAGCAAGGTATAATATATATAATAGAACATAGGTTTGGTCGATATGACCAACTTTTGAAGGGATACCAAAGTCAAGGTGATAAAAGAGGTATGTAGTCCTTAGAACGACCATTCTACTCTAGGTTAGCGGTCCTACAGTTAGCACGGCTTTGATACCACCTATGTCACACTTGATTTTAGAAGGCAAACCGAATGTGAACCATGTATGTGCTAGGATCAGCAATTCACATACACAACAGTTACATAACTAGACATCATCACACAGTGCTCAAATGATAACATAAAAGAAGGTAATAGTTGACTACATCATGATGTTCGAAACATCCACATAGTCATTAACAGTTATCAAAGTGAGGAAAAGAAACGTAGATACACACGGCCTTCACAGGCAACCGACTGGGGGTTTGCCGCTAACCCACGCCTAGAACTCATCATACTCTTGGAACTCCTGGAAGTCTTCCTTCATGACTTCATCTTCTCCTGAGCAGTGGTTGCAACGTGGACAACCTGGGGGGTTTGGTGTGTAAAGCAAGGGTGAGTACACATCAACATACTCAGCAATTGTCCCATTTGGCTGTAGTGGACTAGCTTTATGTGGGGTTAAGTCAAGGAGTTACTTTTAGTTGGTCAGGTTATTATTACTAGTAGAGAGCCAGGTTTTAGCACTAACCCAAGTTGTTAACCCAAAGTACCCTTTCCAAACAGAAAGAATACCACTTACCATTACCATAAGCATGATGATAACCATCATCCTCGTCACCACCTGTAAACCAAACTTCTCTGATCAAAGTATCTCTAATCAGTGGAGCTCCCTTGGCCGCTCATAACAGTGAGCACGACTGATATATCAGTTTTATAACACTCTACAGAGGTTGTGCACTTTACCCACAAGCCGTGATTCCCTCTTGCCTTGGGCCGATCAAACCCTTAAACACTACCAAGGTGAATAGGCAGGGTTTCACTATGTAGCCTTTACAAAGATTCCCTAAGGCTGTAGACACCTGTTAGGTTTCCTAAATGTACCGCACTCCTCCCCAAGGGGCAAACCAACTTTGGGAGAGCGAGCCGCATACACCGAGCCCCATTAACGGCACGACGGCGAAGCGAACTACACCTCAGTTCCTCTAATTATTTAGCTAAGGGCATC
This sequence comes from Zea luxurians, assembly GCA_029449295.1. Classification (NCBI taxonomy): domain Eukaryota; kingdom Viridiplantae; phylum Streptophyta; class Magnoliopsida; order Poales; family Poaceae; genus Zea; species Zea luxurians. Next base: position 40,482,598 of record JAOPSE010000022.1, on the reverse strand, counting down.
CCATTCCACCCTCATGGTTGCATTGTTTTCCCAGGCGGTCATCCAACGAACCAGTCCTTACGTAGAGGCACTCAAGAAACAGCTCGAGTCCCCTTAAATGCCACAAGTATATCATCATAATCAAAAGGGAAAACAGCGTATCATAGATAATCTCATCATGTTCATTGATTAATGTGGAGCACTAGCATATAGCTAAACTAAAATAGGTAAACAAGGACAAGATAAACAAAAGCTAGTCAATCCTTAGGTATAAACTATGTAAATGCGGGGAGTGAATTATAAGAATGAGTAGGACATAGATGGGTCAAGGGACACTTGCCTTCACCAACCAGCTGCTGCTTAGGGTGTTCACCTGCAACTCCTTCGAACTCCACCAACTGACTGTTATCTATACGAGTTCAAACATACATTCCACAAATTTAATACAAAAGAACAGTACACCATGCAATAAAATATCATAAATAAATAGACGCTCGGTGCAGGGCTCACACCTACGACTAAGCAAGAAAGAGAGAGTAACCGTCGAGACTACGATCGAAGAGCGATCACGTTACGCGATTATAAATCAAAGTACTCGTCTAAACAAAATAGTATTAATTTGGCCATCACGTTATGCATTGGATAAAGTCATGTTCCGTGCTTAATCATTATAAACAGACCAAAGTAAATTTAAAAGGATTGTCGCGCAGTGAAACGCGTGACACAACACCTGACTGAATTGAGAATGAAACGACTCGTCGCGCGACGGAGCGCGCCACAAGGCACTCGAATTATTATGAAAATAACATCAAGCGTCGCGCGACGAAGCGCACGATGGCATGCATCATCTAAACTGAATTTGAAACGAAACATCACGCGACTAGACGCGCGACGCCACACATTAAATAATCTGAAATTAACATGAATTGTCACGCGACGAAGCGCGTGACACATCACATTAATAAAGGTGAGTCCAAAATAAATCGTCGCGCGGCGAAGTGCGTGACGCAACACTTTGACTAAACTAAATTTTAAATAGATTAAACCAAAACTTAAGCGTCGCACACGATATGGTCGCGCACGTGGGAACGCGCTGCGCGCGCCGAGAGCCACGCAAGCCACGCTGGGGGCGCACGAAGCCACGCAGGCAGCGCCAGAGGCCACGCGAGCCGTGCAGGCCACGAGCCGCACCAGGGGCCACGCGCAGCCGCGCCGGGGGACGTCGGGGAGGCCGCGCCGTGGGGCCGAGGGGTCGTGCCACAGGGGCCGAGGGGGCCGCACCACCAGGCCAGGGGAGCCGCGTCGTGGGGCCGAGGAGGCCACGTCGCCGGGGCCGAGGGGGCCGCGGGGCAGGGGAGGCAGCGTCACCGGGGGCCGAGGGGCAGGGGGCGCGCATGGGCCAGGGAGGCTGCGCCGCCATGGCGCGCAGGGGGGAGAGAGCAGGGACGTGCGTAGGGAAGGGAAGGGGAGGGAGGAGGAGAGAGAGGGAGGGAGAGCTCACCTCGGGGATCCAAATCTGGTGATAACCGTCACCGAAACACCTAGGGCACAAGGGGAAGAGAGAGAGGTGGAAGGGAGGGAGTTGCTGCGCAGGAAAATTGAATGAGGGAAAGAGAGAGAGAGGGGGCGCGCATGGGGGAGGCAGGGGCGCGTGGCTAGGGCCAGACCGGGCTGCGCTGGGTCGCGTCGCTGGTCGAAAAACCACGGCACACACAACCACTGATCGGAATCCAATCGCGAATCGAAATCCAAAACGAGACGAGACGAACACGCGATTAAACACGACATCAGGCAAAGGAAATATGCCTCGGCATGATGCAACACCCATGTCATCTTAGGTTTTTGTTTACACACCATACGGACACCAGTCACTATACTATTTTGAAATTGGGAAGGAGTGAAACAGGAAGAGAAAAGAGAGTAACGCCTGAATTTGGTGAGTATAAAAGGAGAAAAAATTCTACCCCCAAATTTAGGGCGTTACAGGTGACCAACCACCTCAGTAGCAAGGCGCAGGTTACACGGGTACAAGAATCACATGAAGGTGACGTACCGGAGATCAAGATGGTGGCCGGGATGATGGCCACCGGTGATGTTTGATGAAAACGACCAACCCCAGCAAGCGTTACTTCCCCCGCGAGCACCACAGCGGCTTTGGCACGAGTTTCCCTCTCTCTCTTTCTCACGGGACAGTGGCGCGCCCAGTATTTAAGGTCATCAGGCCTCGCGGCAGGTACGCCATGCACGGAGGCCATTGGGCTATTTACAGGGGAGCGCACGAGCATGAGATCGACCCGACCAGCGGGTCCCACGAGATCGATGGCTCGACGCTAGTTAGTTGGCAGCAGCGGGGTTTGTTGAGATTGCTATGGGGGAGATGACAAGGCAGGGCCCACCAGGCAGTGCCAGAACACGGAACTGCGTGTGGGGAGCAGATGACGACCTGGGTCCACCTGCCAGTGATTGAGAGCGCGGGTGGGCTGAGATGGGCTCGTTGCGCGCATAAGAGAAATGGGCCAGATTCGAGTTTTGCCGCCCAATACAACCGATTCTCTATTTCCTTGCCTTTTTCTTTTTTGATTTCTGGTCTATTTCCAAATTCAAATTCAAACATGAGTTTCAAATTGTAATCTAAATGCAACATCCAAAATATCGGCATGAATGCAAAATATATATTTTTATAAACTTATATATTTGTTTTAATTATTTTATTCCTTTGTTTAGTTGAAGGCTCAAAATATGCCATGCACACATTCATTTCATTTTAGAAAAAAATATTACTTTTGAGGATGTGATCAAATTTCAAGTTAAATGAATATCCTTTATTGCACTTATTTAGGGGAAAGTAAAGTATAATCTTTACTAGAGTCATTTTACTTAAAAATACTTTTAAAGAGTGATATAGTTTACAAAGGAAATAATGAATAGAGGAAAAAATCTTTCTTCTAGTTATTAAATTTCAACTTAATCTTTAGTTTCAAGATTTGAATCTAAGCTTTTGAACTACACAACTTTTAATAGTACTATTTATTTGCTTTAGGGGAATATACTTTATAAGGAATTAAAATCACTATTAGAAGACATTTTATCTTAAATCTTTTGGAGAATTCTTTAATGAAGTACCTGCTCCAATACCAATTGAAAGTCGCCTAGAGGGGGTGAATTGGCGAAACCTGAAAATTATAAACTTTGAACATGAACTTCACCTGGGGTTAGGATTAGAAATAAGTAATAACAAAATTGGAGTGTGGAAGAGAGTTCTTCTTGCTATGAGTTGCTCAATCAATGCGGATGACTTTGGGAGTTAACTCAAAAAGATTGTAAGCAAGAGAACTTAGAGAGAGGGGAGAGGAAGAATCAAATCATAGGGTAATGATGAACACAAATGAACACAATGATTTGTTTCCCGAGGTTCAGTTCCGAAGAACTTACTCCCCATTGAGGAGGCCACGTAGGCCAGCTCTATTTCAACCATTTCCCTCTCTCAAACGGTCACTTGGACCGGTTGAGTGCTTCTCCTTAATCTCGAGGGTCACTTAGACCCCGCGAAGGATCACCACACACTTAGGTGTCTCTTGCTAGCTTTACAAGTCACTTGAGAGTTTAGAAGGAGATCAAGAAGGCACGATTAAGAAAATGTCACACCCGGGTTTAAGGGGTAAAGTAGGGTGCGTCTCATAAGTGCACCAAAGAAGAACAACACATATAATGACCAAGTGTAGAGAGATAAATGTCACAAATATTATTATTACATAGCAGAAGTATCTTACAAAAATAAACGATAACAAGAAAGCAAACTAATAATTATCCCTTGGTGCCATCAAGTTGACTAGGAGATGCCACCTAGATTAGCTCGTACTCCTCATTGTAGACCTCCTCCTGGGCTACCTGCTCTTCACCTATGGGGGTTTATGTATTTCAAGGGTGAGCTCATAAAAGATCATAGCTCAACAAGTTGTGGGGAATAATGTGCATGAACTCACCAAAGGTGGGAGCTCATGTGAAGTGTAAGGCTGATCAACAAATAAGGGTTAAAGTTGCACATTGCTTTTAATAAGTTGGTCAACTTTTATTAGCAATTACTAAATGTAAGTATATACCAAACCAGAGTAATGGTAGATCAAAATTAATAATAAAACCACAATGCGATGCAAATGACAAATTGAATTTAATTTCATAAGTTAATCATGCGAGAGTCCTGAGCTGCTCATGACTGCGAGCGCGACTAGTATACCAGTTTTACACTCTAACAGAGGTTGTACCCTTTACCCACAAGTCATGTTACCCATTTGCCATGGGGTTGATCGGACCCCATACACCTCTACTAAGGAAGCGAGGAAGGGTAACACTACGAGGCCTTTACAAAGTTCCACTAGCTTCAGAAAACCCGCTACAGTTTCTAGGGAGCGCAATGCAGGAATCCCCCGTCTGAAAAGCCATCGCAGCAAAATCAACCCGAGAACCTCCCTGCACCGACAACTTCCCTATTGCCCTTGCCCCTTTCGGGTAAGGTAGACCTCCACAGGCTTTCCTAATTAGTCAGCCAAGGGCATCCCATTCCACCCTTGTGGTGGCACGTGTTTCTCAAGTTAAGCTCCATGTTCCAATTAACATAATAGTCTTGTCATAAACAGAACAGAATAACAATAATAAAGCATGACCATGTGTAATAATTATCTTATCACCCAAAACCACCTATAGCAATGGCACAAACTACCCAAAAGTTCAGGGTAAGCAAGGTGTAAAGATGACAAAACTAGGGTGACCTATTGGGTCCCAACAAAATTAAGCCTAAGCATGCCAAAATGATTATAGAGAACATTATTGGGTAAATAAAAGTGGCAAGGGCACAACTTGCCTTCAATGAGCTCCTGCTCAGCAATTTCCACCTCCTAGGTACTAGGGTCCTCGATCACTTGCTCGTCTACTCGTAGCATCACAAAAAACATGGTATAGGAGAAATTAACATCAAACCAAACATGAGAACATAATGCATAATAATAATCTACACATCGTAACGAGATCGTAGGTTCGAGAATCACTAAATTCGAAGTTACGGATAACAAGTTATGATTTTCCGAAGCTTTTATGTGTTTGGTACAGAATAAACTAAGTGACTAATTTTAATATATGTTTCATGATAAAACAGAGTTACTAGGTGATAAATAATATTAAAACAAAATTAATGCAACTGGAATGGCTCAAAAAGGAATTAAAATGGATTTTCTATGAATTAAACAAGATTCTGGAATTATTTTTATACTAAAAATCATTTTCTATATTGATTTATCTGATTTATTAGGTTCCTGGACTGTGCGCATGATTTCTGAAACGTTTGGGGGCCTAAATCAAAGAAATCAGGGCCTTTCTATAACTACTTAACACGCAGTGTGGACGACGAGTTTATTTCTATAAAGTTCAGGGGCTCATATGCAAAAGCGCTCGCCGAAGGGGTAAGTTTTAACCAGGACCGCATGATCTTGAATCTATGGCCAGGATCAGATCGCTAGTGCGATGAGGCCGGGCTAGACCACACTTAAACAGGAATAAAACGTCAGTCCCTCGGATCTAGTCCGACGAGGCCACTAACATGATCAAGTACCACGTACTCACTCGAAGGTTAGGCATAGAGCAAATACAATAAAGCATAAAACCATACATTAAGGAGTACTTAATTTATTACAACATCATTGGAGTTTTTCAAAAGTAGTGCTCACTGTTCGGAATGCAGCAGAATATAACTAACGGTAAATAAATGGAAGGATGGGGAAGCCTGGCCCATCACTCCCCATGCTCCTCCCCTACCGAGGTAGGGTCCCACTCGACTGTCCAACCCGGTGGCAAGATGGACGGGCAAGTCACTCCAGCAACCATATCCTCCAGAGAACCTATAAAAATTATGCCACAAGCAAGGCTGAGTATACTAATACTCAGCTAGACTTACCCGGTGTGAGGAGTCTACTCCTCTACCTATAGACATGCAGCCGTTTGGCTGAGGGGTTTGGTTTGCCAAAAGAACTAGCTGAGTCTAAAATCAAGTTTAGCTTTTCAAGTTTTAGTGTGACTCTCTTAAGACTAAATGTGTATCTATTTAATCATACATGGTATCAAGCATTTAACAATCAACATCTTTTGCCAAATCAACACATTTTCACTTATTACTCAATGTAGCAGCATGGATCAAGCAGTCTCATTAGCTACAAGAAGTAGACGATTCGAATCGAGTTTCAACCTTGCAAGGTAAACCTAAACACACGACACGGCGAGGCACTCCATCCCCACACACATCAACCGTCCCCATCGATTCCATGGCAACAGATCAGGGCTCACCACCTTGGCGTACAATGCCTCACTGACCCCGACTGCCATCGTGCGTGGACCGCACTTGTACCCACCATAACCAGAATGGGAGACCACGACTCAGGTCGCGTGAGGGGCAAAGTCTACGGGCAGGTTCACTCAGGAACTAGGCTTACCGATTTACCATATTTCTCGGCATGTGCTTAGTACGTTCAAACGCTTGACACATGGTTCCCATTTTCGCCTCGTAGACAACGCATCCCCATGGACCGTTGTCCAAGGACAAATCATCAATACGATATATAAATGGATACAAGCAATTCCTGACCTCGCACGAGTGCTAGAAAAATCACTCGACTTCTACCGAGATCCCTAATTAGCAAAGCAGCTACTCGACCTAGCATACTAGTATCCAGCACAAGGGAAAACCTGAGTTCATGCAACTAAGGTTTTAGTCAACTCCTACACTTAAGTGCACAGTACAAGCCTACAAACATTAAGTGCAGTAAATAGCATATAGAATAGGTTATGCATAAAACCAAGGCTTGCCTTCCAAAGCTGGGGCAGGCAGATCCTCGATGGCAAGCGCTGGTGCTGGCTCCTGGACTACCTCCTAAGCAACTCCTTGGTCCGGTACGAGGATGTATTCTCCGTCAGCGAGATTACAGTCTATCGAATGCAATGAATAAGATATATGCATATTAATGATATGGCAATTTGTAAAGGCTATGCATAGTAAAACAGTACTAAATTTAGTGGTACTCTAGGGTTTCCTTTGGTTATCCTTAAGGGTTTTATACATTTATTTTAGGGTCTTGAATAAACTTAATTTTTTCAGTCATCCTTTAGAGGTTGGTTTTGGCTCTTGGAAGATTTAAGGTTGCACCCCACTATTCTTTCCAAATTCCTTATTTTACTTTCAATTATGCTTCTTAGTGAGTACCTTTACACTATCATGGCAAGTTATCATTTTCCAAAAATGTTATAAAAATTACAGTGGGTAAACATTGACCTCTATGGGTTATTCTAAAAATTTGAGGTTGAAATTAATTAAGATGCTCCTTGCACAAAATTAACAAAAGTAAGGGTAAAAGGGCACTTTACACTATAGCTCTAATCTATGTGAGGTTTCTGGGTCAACATTTATTTTTGCCTAGATTCCTAGGGAATACTAGGTCTTTGTGTTAAAAAATCACAGAAAAAGGCCTACTAGATTTTTAGTTGTGATTTTCTAGAGTTTAATGCCAAATAGGTACTCATAACTAACTTGTCATTTGAAAAATGTCAAACAACAGAACTTATATTTTTCCTAGATTCATAATAATATATTATTTGTTATCCTATTGTTTGGAGTGGTTTCTCCTTAGGATTATTTTTCTAAGGTTTTTCTAAGTTTTCATTGTTTTCATAAAATAAAAGGTAGTGCATTTTTTTGTACTAACAGAGGTTCTAACAAAATTTTCCAGTGAACTAGGGGAAATAAGTGAGCTAGCAAAAATGTGGTTGCCCCCTGGTTCTTATTTTAAACTCTCTTTTCTATTTTCTTTAACTTTGAGTCAAAGTAAGTTTAACTGGTAAACCTTTCCCTAATCTGGTGTACTGAGGGGTTTATTATTTTTAAACAGACTAGGTAGTGGTTTAGTACCTCTCAGATTTTTCTTAACCCTAGTCTAACAGTTTATCTATTTTTCCCTCTTTTATTTAGCTTTTTGCCAGTTTACTATTTAAATCAAAACTTTAAAATTTTCTGCCATACTTAGGGTGTTCTGTATTTTTCCTAAGCAGTTCATTTTATTCAAAACCTAGCAAAATTGGTTTGACTAAATTTGGTTGAATAAAACTGAAGTTATGAATTTTACAAGCTCTGTTTACATTTAAATAAATAATGCTTAAAATGTTTTATGAAACCCAGTTTACACCGAGGACCATGGGCTTTTCCTAAACCAATTCTTTAACTTATGCCCCTGCACAACTATTCATCTGAGTCTCTGACCATTCAAAAACCCCCCTGACTTCTTCTCCTTTCTCCCCGAGATCCCTTCCCCCTTTGAAACAGTAACCACAGAAGTAAACAGGGCGGCGCGGCTTACCGGTGGCGAGGGAGGTCCGGTGAAGGGATGGGTTAGCTTCGGGAAGTCCTGGCGTCATGTCGAGGTATGGCTCGTCGACGGTGATGGCCGAAATCGGTAGGGCCACGTGTGCAGGCGGGTGGGCTCGTCGGCGGCGTGTGCTCTGGCCTGCTCACGGCGGTAGAGCTCAATCCAAGGGCACGGGGAGCTTCACGGGGTGCTAAGGAAACTACCCATGCAAGGAACCGAAGAAAGACTCACCGTGGAGCTGGGTCTACGAACGCCGGTGGTCGGGTGAAGTCCGGCAAGGTCGATCCGGTGTCTCCGATGAGGTATAATTCGATTCCTGGCTCTGGAAGCTTCACTGAGGCACGCAGAGGCTATCTCGAGGGTCGGACAGGGCGGGGAATGGTAGGGTGGCCGGTCTACGGTGGTCGGGTCTCGGGCGGCCGCTGGCATGCCGTGCGCAGAGCAGTCGCCGGTGAACTTGTGCTCCGGCGAGGTTGAGAGCGAGCGGGGGCGTACGGCCGAGGCCTTGGTCAGCTTTATAGGCGTGGGCACGGGCGTGGGCACGGGTTTGGCTTGGTGCGGCGCGGTGCGCGCGGGGCTGAGCGCCGGGGCATGCTCTGGCGCGCTAGAACGCGTCGAACACGTGGGCGTTTGTTTCTGCCTCTGTTCAAACGCTTGCAGGGATCACAAACGTGCGAATCTCGCCAAGGGTCTTGTGCAAATTTCTTCCTGGCACCTAGGGCTAGCTATTATGTGTGAGTTCCAATGGGAGATATGCCCTAGTTATTAAGATATGCGAGCGCCAAATTGGGTCTATCGGCACTGTTCACCCCGAGACAAAATGGATGTCAAATCGTGTCAAATGGCCTTGGCTTAGGTTCAAATTTTTCCAGGGTGTTCCTAAGGTAATTTGGCTCCTTTTTGTTATTTAGACCATATGGTTTTGGCGCCATCAAATAGGTGAACACTTCTGATCTTTAGATTACGGTTCATTTTTGACTTAGAGAAAATGTGAGTTACTCTATAGTGTCCTCCACTTGGGGGCTGATTTGGGGTCTTTGTGGGGTCTTTTTGTAATATTTCTCTTACTAAGTTTTGAAGCTTTACTAATACTCTTCATCTTTAATAAAGGTTCCTTTTTGTTGTTTTGATCATTTGCCCATTCTTCCCCCTTGAATCCCATGGTTAGGGTTTAAGGCTTAAGAAATAGTTAGGGTTTTAGAATCTTGTTTGTGGGTGAACATTGTATGAAGGGTAGACTTGCTTTCTTGTTATGGTTAATGCTTAGCTTAGCCATGATTCTAAAACTTTTAGTCCCCTCCCTTCCATTATAGCACAAGGTTTGAGTAGGACATAAGGTGCTTCTTTGGCCAGGGCTCTGGGTAACACCAGGGGTGTTACAGCCCTCCCCCCTTAAAGGAATCTCGTCTCGAGATTGGGTAGGGATCCTTTAGTGGGGTACCAAGAAGGTGTGTTGGTGTGTTGCAGATTCCTTTAACCAAGTTTCTCTAATTAACTGCTCTTCGAATGTCATTCCCTTTGCAACTTCAGAAGGAAGTCCTTTTTTATTTCCTTCCACAACTTACTCTACTCTTAACAACTAAGTTTTTCTTATATTTAGATTCAAAGGGCAGGTGGGGGTGGTGTTTTGGGTTACGTATCGACTCCTTTAGGTAGAAAGTTGGGGAAGCGAGAATGTAGAAAATCCTCGGTCTCCCACGTAGCCTCTTCTTTTGTGTGGTTGCTCCACTGAACCTTATACATTCGAATTGACCTTGCTCGAGTTGATCTTTCCTTTTGGTCCAATACCTTGACGGGGTGCTCTTTATAAGACAAATCTGGTTCTAGCTCCAATTCTGGTTCAGGTAGCACTTCTGTGGGTAAGCGGACACATTTTTGTAGCTGAGATACGTGGAATACATCATGGATTACTGACATATGAGGTGACAACTTCAATTGATATGCTATAGGTCCACAAGTCTCTCTGATTTCATAGGACCCAATATGGCGAGGAGCTAACTTGCCCTTGATTCCAAATCTCTGAACACCTTTGGTGGGTGACACCTTAAGATAAACATGATCTCCCACTTCAAATTGTAGAGGCTTCCTTGTCTTGTCATAATAGCTCTTTTGTCTAGCCTGAGCTGCTTCCAGGTTCTTCTTAATGACTCTAACTTTCTCCTCGGCTTCAAGTACTAGGTCAGGTCCAAATATTTCCCTCTCTCTAGCTTGTGACCAATTTAGCGGTGTTCTACACCTTCTCCCATACAAGGCCTCGAACGGTGCCATCTTTAGGCTGGACTGGTAGCTGTTGTTATAAGAGAATTCCGCCAACGAATGGCACTTGTCCCAATTCTTCCCATAGTGCAGCACACATGCCCTCAACATGTCTTCCAAAATCTACCCTTTCTGTCTGGCCATCTGTCTGAGGATGGTATGCCGAGCTCCTTATTACCTGAGTCCCTAGTGACTCTTGCAGCTGCTCCCAGAAACGTGCTACGAACGGTGCTCCTCTGTTTGACACGATAGTCCTTGGAATTCCATGCAAATGCACTATTTGATCAATATAGATTTCTGCATACTTCTCTGCCCTGTGAGTGGTATGTACTGGCAAGAAATGAGTTGTCTTGGTCAACCTATCCACAGTGACCCAAATAGAATCGTGGTGTCGGGAGGTGTTGGGTAAACCCACAATAAAATCCATGCTGAGATCCTCCCATTTCCAAGATGGTATGGGAAGGGGCTGTAAGGTACCTGCTACCTTCAAATGACTGGCCTTGACTCTTTGGCAAGTGTTGCATTCAGATACATACTTAGCAATTTCCCTCTTCATTCTGGTCCACCAATACAAAGATCTGAGATCATGATACATCTTGTTACTGCCGGGGTGCATGGAGAATTTGGAAAGGTGAGCTTCATCCAATATTTTCTTTCTGAGTTTGGGATTCTTAGGAACAACCAATCGGTCTTCAAACAAGAGAACTCCCTTGCTGTCCTGACAAAAGCATTTGTACTTATACACCTTCTGTTCGAGCATTTCCTTGATAGCTTGAACACCCTTGTCACCAATCTGTGCCATGACTATTTGCTCATGTAGAGTGGGTTCTACTGAGATATAATCCAAGGTGCCTGAGGAAACAACTTCCAGGATCAGCTTGCACAACTCGTCACACAGAGTGGCAACCTTGGAATCATAGTTACACAGTTGCACTGGGCCTTTCGACTTAAGGCATCTACCACAACATTGGCCTTGCCTGGATGGTAATGCACTTCCAAATCATAGTCCTTGATTAATTCCAACCATCTTCTCTACCTCATATTAAGATCAGCCTGAGTCAAAATATACTTGAGACTCTTGTGGTCAGTATAAATATTACAATGAGCCCCCATCAAATAATGTCTCAAAATCTTCAGAGCATGAATTACGGCAGCCAACTCCAGATCATGGGTGGGGTAGTTCTGTTCATGAGGCCTAAGTGCTCAGGATGCATAAGCAATAACTCTGTTGTCTTGCATCAAGACACATCCCAGTCCAGTGCCTGAAGCATCGCAATAAACCTCAAAGGGTTTGGTGTTGTCAGACTGAGCTAGCACGGGTGCTATTGTCAGATGCTGCCTCAATGCATGAAAGGCATCCTCACATTTCTGACTCCATTCATACTTTACTCCTTTCTTTAATAATTCCGTCATTGGCATGGCAATCCTGGAGAAATCCGAAATGAATCGCCGATAATATCCTGCCAATCCCAGAAAACTCCAAATCTGCCGTACAATGGTAGGAGGCTTCCAATCCATCACTTCTTGCACTTTCTCAGGATCAACTGGTACCCCATCCTAAGAAATGGTGTGACCCAAAAATTTTATTTCCTTCAGCCAGAAATCACATTTGGACAATTTAGCATATAAACGATGATCACGCAGTCTCTAAAGTACTGTATGCAAGTGCTTAATATGATCGTCTTCATTCTTTGAGTATACCAAGATATCGTCAATGAAGACCACTACAAACTTATCCAGCTCTGGCATAAATACTGAGTTCATCAAATACCTGAAATAGGTCGGGGCATTGGTCAGCCCGAAAGACATTACCAAGTACTCATAAAGCCCATATCTGGTAGAGAAAGCCGTCTTCGGAATATCACTGGCCCTGATCTTTATCTGATGATAGCCAGAGCGAAGGTCTATCTTGGAAAATACCTTGGCTCCCACCAACTGATCAAACAATACATCAATGCGGGGCAACGAATACTTATTTTTAATTGTCACCGCATTAAGAGGGCGGTAATCAACACACAATCTTAGACTTTCATCCTTCTTCCTCATGAACAAGGTTGGACATCCCCATGGTGAAGTACTTGGGCAAATGAATCCCTTGTCCAACAACTCTTGTAACTGCTTTTTCAATTCTGCCAACTCCGCTGGAGGCATCTATAGGGTCTCTTGGATATAGGGGCAGTTCCGGGTTGCAACTCAATTGCAAACTCTATGTCTCTGTCGGGTGGCATCCCTGGCAATTCATCTAGGAAAACATCGGGGTATTCACATACCACTGGGATTCTCTCAATAGGCGTCTCTATCATAGCGAAGGCACAGGAATGCGTACAACCCTGGTCGGGTAGGTACAAGGTGATTTCTCCATACAGTGGGGAGTGAATTTCTATGGCTCTAGCTGCGACATCAATTACAGCATGGTGTCGTGATAACCAATCAGTCCCTAGGATGATATCCACACTATCCAATCCCATGATCAGGAGAGTGGTTTTAAATATGAAGCTACCCAACCTTATTGGTACTTGTCTGTTGATCTGATAGGTGGCAACCCTGCCTCCTGGTGTAGAAATTGTAATACCCCCATTTGTGTGGTGAAAAGGTAACTGACACTTGGCGCTAAATTTTGTGCTGATGAAGCTGTGTGACGCACTAGAATAAAAAAGAATGACTGCAGGAAAAATTAAAACGGAAAAGATACCAGTCAAGACGGGTGCTCCCTCTGGAATGTCAGCCAACATGGTGAAGTTCAGCCTGCCTTGCCTCACTTGTACCTTCTACCTCTTGCCTTGGTTCTGATTAGAATTCTGCCCCTGCCTCTGCTAGTTCTTGGGGCAATTCTTGGCATAGTGTCCAGTGCTACCACAAGTGAAACATCTGTTGTCGTTGGCCTCACGGTACTACTGCTGTGGCTGGTTGTTGTTCCTCTGAACTGAGGGCTGAGAGCTTTGGGTGCCTACTGCTGCTGTTGTGGTCGGATTACCCATCGTCCTTGCTGCTGAGGCCCCTTGTTCTGAGTGTCAGACACAATCCTGAAGCGCTGAGGCTGAGCTGAAGGTCCTGTCATAGGGGTCTTCCCCTTCTTTTCTGCCTGGCGGGCTGTGATGCAATCTTCCTGAGAAATGGCCATGTTAACTAACTCATTGTAGCTGTTGGCCCTGGCTGTGTTGAGACGGTCACGGAGCTTAGTACTGAGGCCCCTCCTGAACCTGTCCCTCTTCTTCTCATCAGTGTCCGCATGATAGCCTGCATACTAACACAGGTCGTTGAAGGCTTGAGCGTACTATAACACTATACGACTCCCCTGAGTAAGTGCCAGAAACTCATTGAGCTTGTGGTCCATGATGCCTGCCGGTATGTGATGTCCTCTGAAGGCTGCCTTGAATTCTCCCCATTCCACCACGTGGTCAACTGGCTGCATAGCAAGGAAGTGGTCCCACCATGTCCGCGTGGGTCCACAAAGCTGCTGGGTGGCGAAACGGACCTTAGCCACATCTGAACAAACTCCATTAAGTAGTGGGAATTTGGATTCCACTACCCTGAGCCACACATCAGCATCAAGTGGATCCTCGGCCCGAGTGAATAATGGCGGCTGAGTGCTAAGGAACTCCTGATAGGTGGCCGCTACTGGGGGCGCTGATAATGATCACCACCACCATAGTGCTGAGGTGGTGGCTAACGCTGAGCCAACTGTCGCAGAATCTCATTCTGTTGAGCCATCAGTTCTTGCATGGTAGGAGACGGCGGCGGTGGTGGAGGAATGTGAAATTTAGGATGCTCTTAATATCATACTTTTGACATCAAGTTTCGCATAGGGTAAAAGATTTGAAAGGACAAAGTTGGTGAAATGCCAACATTTCCTTGCATTTTTCATAAAAGATACCACATGACATAAAACTTTCTTCATAACTTAATTAGAGATCATCCATCCTTCATCAATCCAAAAGAGTTTTCTAATAGTTACAGTAGTGTCCAAAATACTCGAGTCTCTCTAGCCTAGTACCCCAAAGGTGCAAAAGCTAAGTTAGCTTTGAGGAGTTCTACTGCCGCACTCTTCTATTCCAACTTCTGAAACCTAATGGGCAAACGAGGCAACACTAGACTCGGGGGAAGGTGGTCTTCCTGAGCCAGCAGTGTCCAAACTGGATGCAGGCTCCGGCTCCTCTCCTCCCTCGATGTCAACGTCCTCGTCAGCCCCTTCGGCCTCCATGTCCTGAATCTCCTGATGGTGCATATCCAAGTGTTGGTTAGCTTCCTCAAGTTGCTGCTGAGTGTTCAGAAGCTAATCCTCGAGAACCTCGATGGTGTTCTCCCTGGCTCCTACTAGCTCTTCAAGCTCTTGGATCTGGGTGGCCATCTGCTCCACCTGGAGGTCCTTCTCCACCAACTCAGTAGACAGGTCTACCACTAGGTCTTCCCTATTATCCAGGGTGATCTTGGTAGCCTCCACCAGGCCCATCAGCTGGGACATTGCCTCACCTCGCACTGCATGTAGAAGGTACATGGCATTCATGCATCGCACCGTCAGGTGAGCAGTCTGTCCTGGGTAAAGGGCCCACACATCCTTGGCATGCTCCACTCGATCCTTCCACATTGGGTCGTCCTCCTTTTTAGTGGGGAACAAGCCAATAGGATGAGTGGATAGCTCCAAGGGGTGAAAGCCACAAAAGGTCGTCAGCCCGTGGAGAGCAATGGCCTCAATAGTGTCTTCCGCCCGGTATCCGAAAGACTCGGAGTCCAACGAATGCCAGCCTGGCTGCAAGGGATGAGACTCCAAGGTCATCCTCACCCTACAGTGGGGTACCCGGTGCTCCTCAAACAACTACACCGCATACTGGCGAGGCGTCGTATAACTGGCTCCCTGCAGCACCTCCCACAAGATGCGGGGAAAACCCTCTCGTGCAAGCCCGTCCGTGTGGGAATGTGAGAGCACCTAGAGGGGGGGGTGAATAGGTGATCCTGTAAAAACTTCAAACTTAAGCCACAAAGACTTGTTAAGCGTTAGCACGATTATTGCCAAGTGGCTAAGGCGAAGTCTCAACAAAACACAATACCACAAGAGATCAAGACAGAGGTGACACGGTGGTTTATCCCGTGGTTCGGCCAAGCCAATGCTTGCCTACTTCCACGTTGTGGCGTCCCAACGGACGAGGGTTGCAATCAACCCCTCTCAAGCGGTCCAAAGACCCACTTGAATACCACGGTGTTTTGTTGTTCCTTTCACTATCCCGTTTGCAAGGAATCTCCACAAATTGGAGTCTCTTGCCCTTACAAGTATATGATCACAAATGAAACACAGAGTAAGGTAGGGAAGCAACACACACAAATCCAAAGCAAAGGCGCACACACACGGCCAAGACTCGAGCTCGAATGACTATCTCAGAGTTCACACTAGAACAGAGCTCGAATCACTTAGAATCACAAACGAATGCGCAAAGAACTTGTGTGGATGATCAAGAATGCTCAAGAGTTGCTTGTGTGTCTCCTCCATGCGCCTAGGGGCTCCTTTTATAGCCCCAAGGCAGCTAGGAGCCGTTGAGAGCAAATCCGGAAGGCCATCCTTGCCTTCTGTCGTCGGGGGCACCGGACAGTCCGGTGCACACCGGACATGTCCGGTGACCGATTTCTTTCCTTATCCAGCGCTTCCCGACCGTTGCAGACCGGCGGAAATCTGAGAGCCGTTGGCGCACCGGACAGTCCGGTGCACACCGGACAGTCCGGTGCCGTCTTCCGACCGTTGGCTCGGCCACGTGTCCCGCGCGGATTGCGCGGCCGACCGTTGGCCCTGGCCGACCGTTGGCTCACCGGACAGTCCGGTGCACACCGGACAGTCCGGTGAATTTTAGCCGTACGCCGTCGGCGAATTCCCGAGAGCGGCCAGTTCGAGCCGAGTCAGCCTGGCGCACCGGACACTGTCCGGTGCACACCGGACAGTCCGGTGCTCCAGACCGAGCTGGGACTTGGCTGCACACAGCCAAGTCATTCTCTCCCCTTTTCTCTTTTTCTTCTTTCTGTTTCTAACACTTAGACAAATATGTTAGTCCATAAAACCAATGTACTAAGGCTTAGAAACATACCTTTACTTCATGATTTGCACCTTGTTCATCCATGTACACAAATTCACAATTAAACACATGTGTTGGCACTCAATCACCAAAATACTTAGAAATGGCCCAAGGGCACATTTCCCTTTCAATCTCCCCCTTTTTGGTGATTTATGCCAACACAACATAAAGCCACTAGAACAAGTGCAAACTCAATTCAAATAACACTTAAATTTATTTTGAATCAATTTTGGCATATATGGATCATCCTTTGCCACCACTTGGTTTGTTTTTGCAAATCAAACACAAATCTCTATCTCTAAGTTAAACACACATGTTTAAGCATAAAGAGAGTCATTCAAAAAAGAGATTGATCAAGGATTTCAAAAACTCCCCCTTTTTCCCATAATCAATACTTCTCCCCACAAGAAGCCAACTTTTGACAAGAGAGACAACTTAAGAATTTTGACAAATCAAAAACTCTATTCTACTATTTTCAAAATCTCTCAAGTGGTAGCTGATCCATTTATTGCTTTGGCCTTTATTTTCTCCCCCTTTGGCATCAAGCACCAAAACGGGATCAATTGTGGCCCTTTAACCCCATTGCCTCACCAAAATCTTCAATTAAGAGCAAATGGCAATAAGAGTTCATGAGATGGACTTGGAATAAGTTACCCCTCATCGGAGTGCAGTGGAAGTCTTGCATGATCCAAGTCCACCTTTTCCCTTTCAATTCTCCTTTGTGACTAACACAAGCAAACTCAAACATATGATTAGTCTCAAAGGGTCAAGTTGTAACACATCTCCCCCTAAACATGTGCATCACATTGCAACGGACTTGTGAGGTCCAGGGAGTGTTTGTACAACTTGATCACCATAATAAGCAACAAAATGCAGAATGAACATGATCAAAGGCATAAATACATGTATGCTACAATTCAATCCAAGTTCCGCGAATCTAAGACATTTAGCTCACTACGCAGCCTGCAAAAGGTCTTCTCATCTAAAGGCTTGGTAAAGATATCGGCTAGCTGGTTCTCGGTGCTAACATAAAACACTTCGATATCTCCCTTTTGCTGGTGGTCTCTCAGAAAGTGATGCCGGATGTCTATGTGCTTTGTGCGGCTGTGCTCAACAGGATTTTCCTGCTATTCGGATAGCACTCTCATTGTCACATAGGAGTGGGACTTTACTCAGATTGTAGCCAAAGTCCCTGAGGGTTTGCCTCATCCAAAGTAATTGCGCGCAACACTGACCTGCGGCAACATACTCGGCCTCAGCGGTGGATAGGGCAACGGAGGTTTGTTTCTTAGAGTTCCATGACACCAGGGACCTTCCTAAGAATTGGCACGTCCCTGATGTACTCTTCCTATCGACCTTACATCCAGCATAGTCGGAATCTGAGTACCCAATCAAGTCAAAGTTAGACCCCTTTGGATACCAGATCCCGAAGCAAGGCGTAGCGACTAAATATCTAAGAATTCGCTTCACCGCCACCAAGTGACACTCCTTAGGATCGGATTGAAATCTAGCACACATGCATACGCTAAGCATAATATCCGGTCTACTAGCACATAAATAAAGTAGAGATCCTATCATTGACCGGTATGCTTTTTGATCAACGGACTTACCTCCTTTGTTGAGGTCGGTGTGTCCGTCGGTTCCCATCGGAGTCTTTGCGGGCTTGGTGTCCTTCATCCCAAACCGCTTCAGCAGATCTTGCGTGTACTTCGTTTGGGAGATGAAGGTGCCGTCCTTGAGTTGCTTCACTTGGAACCCAAGGAAGTAGTTCAACTCGCCCATCATCGACATCTCGAATTTCTGCGTCATCACCCTGCTAAACTCTTCACAAGACTTTTGATTAGTAGAACCAAATATTATGTCATCGACATAAATTTGGCACACAAACAAATCACCATTACAAGTCTTAGTGAAAAGAGTTGGATCGGCTTTCCCAACCTTGAAAGCATTAGCAATTAAAAAATCTCTAAGACATTCATACCATGCTCTTGGGGCTTGCTTAAGTCCATAGAGCGCCTTAGAGAGCTTACACACGTGGTCGGGGTACCGCTCATCCTCGAAGCCAGGGGGTTGCTCCACGTACACTTCCTCCTTTATTGGCCTGTTGAGGAACGCGCTCTTCACATCCATTTGGTACAACCTCAAAGAATGGTGAGCGGCATATGCTAGCAAGATGCGAATGGATTCTAGCCTAGCCACAGGAGCAAACGTCTCCTCAAAGTCCAAACCTGCGACTTGGGCATAACCTTTTGCCACAAGTCGAGCCTTGTTCCTCGTCACCACCCCGTGCTCGTCCTGTTTATTGCGGAACACCCACTTGGTTCCCACAACATTTTGCTTGGGACGAGGCACCAGCGTCCAAACTTCGTTGCGCTTGAAGTTATTAAGTTCCTCCTGCATGGCCAACACCCAATCCGGATCTAGCAAGGCCTCCTCTATCCTGAAAGGCTCACTAGAGGAGACAAAAGAGTAATGTTCACAAAAATTAACTAATCGAGATCGAGTAGTTACTCCCTTGCTAATGTCACCTAGAATTTGGTCGACGGGATGATCCCTTTGAATCATCGCTCGAACTTGGGTTGGAGGTGCCGGTTGCGCTTCTTCCTCCATCACATGATCATCTTGTGCTCCCCCTTGATTACACGCCTCCTTTTGATGAACCTGTTCACCGTCTTGAGTTGGGGGATGCACCGTCGTTGAGGAAGAAGGTTGATCTCGTTCATCTTGTTCCTGTGGCCGAACGTCTCCAATCGCCATGGTTCGTATAGCAGCCGTCGGAACATCTTCTTCATCTACATCATCACAATCAACAACTTGCTCTCTTGGAGAGCCATTAGTCTCATCAAATACAACGTCGCTAGAGACTTCAACCAAACCCGATGATTTGTTGAAGACTCTATACGCCTTTGTATTTGAATCATAACCTAATAAAAACCCTTCTACAGCTTTGGGAGCAAACTTAGAATTTCTACCTTTCTTCACTAGAATGTAGCATTTGCTCCCAAATACACGAAAGTACGATACATTGGGTTTGTTACCGGTTAGTAGCTCATATGACGTCTTCTTGAGGAGGCGGTGAAGATAGACCCTGTTGATGGTGTGGCAAGCCGTGTTCACGGCTTCCGACCAAAAGCACTCGGGGGTCTTGAACTCTCCAAGCATCGTCCTCGCCATATCGATTAGCGTCCTGTTCTTCCTCTCTACCACACCATTTTGCTGTGGTGTGTAGGGAGCGGAGAACTCGTGCTTGATCCCTTCCTCCTCAAGAAACTCCTCCACTTGAAGGTTCTTGAACTCGGACCCGTTGTCGCTCCTTATCTTCTTCACCTTGAGCTCAAACTCATTTTGAGCTCTCCTGAGGAAGCGCTTGAGGGTCCCTTGGGTTTCAGACTTATCCTGCAAAAAGAACACCCAAGTGAAGCGGGAAAAGTCATCAACAATAACTAAACCATACTTACTTCCTCCTATGCTTAGATAGGCGACGGGTCCGAAGAGGTCCATATGCAGCAGCTCCAGAGGTCTTGACGTGGTCATCACATTCTTGCTGTGATGTGCTCCTCCTACTTGTTTACCTGCCTGACAAGCTGCACAAGGTCTATCTTTTTCGAAATAAACATTTGTTAGACCTATCACGTGTTCTCCCTTTAGAAGCTTGTGGAGGTTCTTCATCCCCACATGTGCTAAGCGGCGATGCCACAGCCAGCCCATGCAAGTCTTAGCCATTAAGCATGCATCTAGACCGGCCTCTTCTTTTGCAAAGTCAACTAAATAAAGCTTGCCGTCTAGTACACCCTTAAAAGCTAGTGAACCATCACATCTTCTAAAGACAGACACATCTACATTTGTAAATAAACAATTATATCCCATTTGACATAATTGACTAACAGATAGCAAATTATATCCAAGACTCTCCACTAGGAATACATTTGATATAGAATGCTCATTAGAAATTGCAATTTTACCTAACCCTTTTACCTTGCCTTGATTCCCATCACCGAATATAATTGAATCTTGGGAATCCTTATTTTTGACGTAGGAGGTGAACATCTTCTTCTCCCCCGTCATATGGTTTGTGCATCCGCTGTCGATAATCCAGCTTGAACCCCCGGATGCATAAACCTGCAAGGCAAATTTAGGCTTGGGTCTTAGGTACCCAACTCATGTTGGGTCCTGCAAGGTTAGCACAAATGTCTTTAGGGACCCAAATGCAAGATTTATCTCCCTTGCATCTAGCCCCTAATTTCCTAGCAACAACCTTCTTTCCCTTTCTACAAATAGCAAAGGGAGCATTACAAGCATAATAAATGGTAGAAGGTTCATTCACTACTTTCCTAGGAGCATGAATAACATTCTTTTTAGGCACATGAGCAATATTTCTCCTAGGCATATGCGCAACATTTCTCCTACTCATATTTCTATCATGCTTATGAGAGGAACTAGAGGCAAACATGGCATGAGAATCATAAACATGTGAATCAAAATCATTATAAATATTTCTAGCATGTCTCCTATCATGGTATAAGAAAGCATGGTTCTTTTTAGCACTATTAGCCATAGGGGCCTTCCCTTTCTCCTTGACGAAGACGGGAGCCTTATGGCTTGTTAAGTTCTTGGCTTCCCTCTTGAAGCCAAGCCCATCCTTAATTGAGGGGTGTCTACCAACCGTGTAGGCATCCCTTGCAAATTTTATTTTATCAACTTCATTCTTGCTAGTCTTAAGTTGGGCATTAAGACTAGCCACTTCATCATTTAATTTGGAAATTAGAACTAGGTGTTCACTACAAGCATTAACATCAAAATCCTTACACCTAGTACAAATTTCAACATGTTCAACACAAGAATTTGATTTACTAGCTACTTCTAGTTTAGCACTTAAATCAATATTAACACTTCTTAAGGTAGAAATGGTTTCATGACAGGAAGATATTTCACTAGAAAGCATTTCATTTCTTTTCACTTCTAAAGCATATGATTTTTGTGCCTCTACAAACTTATCATGTTCATCATACAATAAATCTTCTTGCTTTTCTAAAAGCCTATCCTTTTCATTCAATGCATCAATCAATTCATTGATTTTATCTATCTTAGATCTATCTAAGCCCTTGAACAAGCAAGAATAATCTATATCATCATCACTAGACTCACTATCACTAGAAGAAGCATAAGTGGAGTCTTTAGTACTTACCTTCTTCTCTCTTGCCATAAGACAAGTGAGACGCTCGTTGGGGAAGAGAGCCGATTTGTTGAAGGCAGTGGCGGCGAGTCCTTCATTGTCGGAGTCGGAGGAGGAGCAATCCGAGTCCCACTCCTTTCCTAGATGCGCCTCGCCCTTTGCCTTCTGGTATGCCTTCTTCTTCTCTCTCTTGTTCCCCTTTTCCTGGTCACTTTCATTATCGGGACAGTTAGCAATAAAATGACCAAGCTTACCGCATTTGAAGCACGAGCGCTTTCCCTTGGTCTTGGTCTTGCTTGGCTGCCCCTTGCGACCATTTAGCGCCGTCTTGAATCTCTTGATGATGAGAGCCATCTCTTCATCATTAAGGCCGGCCGCCTCAATCTGTGCCACCTTGCTAGGTAGCGCCTCCTTGCTTCGTGTTGCCTTGAGAGCAAGGGGTTGCGGCTCGTTGATCGGACCGTTCAATGCTTCGTCGACGTATCTTGCCTCCTTGATCATCATCCGCCCGCTTACGAATTTTCCAAGCACTTCCTCGGGCGTCATCATCGTGTACCTGGGATTCTCACGAATATTGTTCACGAGATGAGGATCAAGTACGGTAAAAGACCTGAGCATTAGGCGGACGACGTCGTGGTCCGTCCATCGCGTGCTCCCGTAGCTTCTTATCTTGTTGATAAGGGTCTTGAGCCGGTTGTACGTTTGCGTTGGCTCCTCGCCCCTTATCATCGCGAACCGTCCAAGCTCGCCCTCCACCAACTCCATCTTGGTGAGTAAGGTGACGTCGTTCCCCTCATGAGAAATCTTGAGGGTGTCCCAGATTTGCTTGGCGTTGTCCAAGCCGCTCACCTTATGGTATTCATCCCTGCACAAGGAAGCTAGAAGAACAGTAGTAGCTTGTGCATTTTTATGAATTTGTTCATTAATGAACATGGGACTATCCGAACTATCAAAGTGCATTCCACTCTCTACAATCTCCCATATACTAGGATGGAGAGAGAATAGGTGACTACGCATTTTGTGACTCCAAAATCCGTAGTCCTCTCCATCAAAGTGTGGGGGCTTGCCAAGTGGAATGGAGAGCAAATGAGAATGTGAACTTTGCGGAATACGAGAGTAATCAAAGGAAAAGTTCGAATTAACCGGTTTTCTCCTCTCGTAGTCGTTGTGGTCCTCATCCTTTTGGGAAGAAGTAGACTCGTCGCTGTCGTAGTAGACGATCTCCTTGATGCGCCTGGTCTTCTTCTTCTTCCCTTCCTTTCGTCTTTGACCCGAGCCGGAGTCGGTAGGCTTGTCGTCCTTCGGCTCGTTGACGAAGGTCTCCTTCTCTTTGTCGTTGATCACTATACCCTTCCCCTTAGGATCCATCTATTCGGGCGGTTAGTCCCTTTGTGAATAGAACGGCTCTGATACCAATTGAGAGCACCTAGAGGGGGGGGTGAATAGGTGATCCTGTAAAAACTTCAAACTTAAGCCACAAAGACTTGTTAAGCGTTAGCACGATTATTGCCAAGTGGCTAAGGCGAAGTCTCAACAAAACACAATACCACAAGAGATCAAGACAGAGGTGACACGGTGGTTTATCCCGTGGTTCGGCCAAGCCAATGCTTGCCTACTTCCACGTTGTGGCGTCCCAACGGACGAGGGTTGCAATCAACCCCTCTCAAGCGGTCCAAAGACCCACTTGAATACCACGGTGTTTTGTTGTTCCTTTCACTATCCCGTTTGCAAGGAATCTCCACAAATTGGAGTCTCTTGCCCTTACAAGTATATGATCACAAATGAAACACAGAGTAAGGTAGGGAAGCAACACACACAAATCCAAAGCAAAGGCGCACACACACGGCCAAGACTCGAGCTCGAATGACTATCTCAGAGTTCACACTAGAACAGAGCTCGAATCACTTAGAATCACAAACGAATGCGCAAAGAACTTGTGTGGATGATCAAGAATGCTCAAGAGTTGCTTGTGTGTCTCCTCCATGCGCCTAGGGGCTCCTTTTATAGCCCCAAGGCAGCTAGGAGCCGTTGAGAGCAAATCCGGAAGGCCATCCTTGCCTTCTGTCGTCGGGGGCACCGGACAGTCCGGTGCACACCGGACATGTCCGGTGACCGATTTCTTTCCTTATCCAGCGCTTCCCGACCGTTGCAGACCGGCGGAAATCTGAGAGCCGTTGGCGCACCGGACAGTCCGGTGCACACCGGACAGTCCGGTGCCGTCTTCCGACCGTTGGCTCGGCCACGTGTCCCGCGCGGATTGCGCGGCCGACCGTTGGCCCTGGCCGACCGTTGGCTCACCGGACAGTCCGGTGCACACCGGACAGTCCGGTGAATTTTAGCCGTACGCCGTCGGCGAATTCCCGAGAGCGGCCAGTTCGAGCCGAGTCAGCCTGGCGCACCGGACACTGTCCGGTGCACACCGGACAGTCCAGGTGCTCCAGACCGAGCTGGGACTTGGCTGCACACAGCCAAGTCATTCTCTCCCCTTTTCTCTTTTTCTTCTTTCTGTTTCTAACACTTAGACAAATATGTTAGTCCATAAAACCAATGTACTAAGGCTTAGAAACATACCTTTACTTCATGATTTGCACCTTGTTCATCCATGTACACAAATTCACAATTAAACACATGTGTTGGCACTCAATCACCAAAATACTTAGAAATGGCCCAAGGGCACATTTCCCTTTCAGAATGTGCGTTCCCTCCTTTCGAGGATTCATGAGAAGTCATCTATGTAAGGGTAAGCGTAAGCGAAAAAAGAAAAATAATTATAAAAATAAAAGGGGATCAATGCTCGGCTTTGCGAAGGTTCCGTTGAGGTCTCGGAGTGCACTTAATCTTTTATTATCATGCCTCATAGCATTTTAAGGTTCTTGACCAATTACCTAGTAGTTTGAATAATATGATGCATGCATGCTCGTCCTAAACGACTGCACATCAACCTATAGGGAATAGTGAAATCCCCATCCCTTTTAGTAGCCTGTTGGGCTCACTCAAACAGCCACCTAGTTACCCCTCTAGTATCCTAAGGCTTCACGCTCTATGTCCATCCCTATCGCCTTACCAATCTATCCAACATGGGTTTCTAATGAGTTTTTCTTTTCGAAAATGTTGGTAATTATGGTTTATTGATTCCTTTGTGGTGGTACAAGCTCCGATACCAGCTGTGGCGGAACCGCCCGAATTATTCCAACTTAAGTGCCTAAGTCCCACCTTAAAGGCTAGCCACACTTAAACAGGAATAAAACGTCAGTCCCTCGGATCTAGTCCGATGAGGCCACTAATAGGATCAAGTACCACGTACTCACTCGAAGGTGAGGCACAGAGCAAATACAATAAAGCATAAAACCATACATTAAGGAGTACTTAATTTATTACAACATCATCGGAGTTTTTCAAAAGTAGTGCTCACTGTTCGGAATGCAGCGGAATATAACTAACGATAAATAAACGGAAGGATGGGGAAGCCTAGACCATCACTCCCCATGCTCCTCCCCTGCCGAGGTAGGGTCCCACTCGACTATCCAACCCGGTGGCAAGATGGACGGCCAAGTCACTCCAGCAACCATATCCTCCAGAGAACCATTAAAAATTATGCCACAAGCAAGGCTGAGTATACTAATACTCAGCTAGACTTACCCGGTGTGAGGAGTCTACTCATCTACCTCTAGACATGTAGCTATTTGGTTGAGGGGTTTGGTTTGCCAAAAGCACTAGCTGAGTCTAAAATCAAGTTTAGCTTTTCAAGTTTTAGTGTGACTCTCTTAAGACTAAATGTGTATCTATCTAATCATACATGGTATCAAGCATTTAACAATCAACATCTTTTGTCAAATCAACACATTTCCACTTATTACTCAATGTAGCAGCATGGATCAAGCAGTCTCATTAGCTGCGAGAAGCAGACGATTCGAATCGAGTTTCAACCTTGCAAGGTAAACCTAAACACACGACGTGGCGAGGAACTCCGTCCCCACACACATCAACCGTCCCCATCGATTCCCTGGCAACAGATCAGGGCTCACCGCTTTGGCGTACAACGCCTCACTGACGCCAACTGCCGTCGTGCAGTGACCGCACTTGTACCCACCATAACCGGAATGGGAGACCTCGTCTTAGGTCGCATGAGGGGCAAAGTCTGCAGGCAGGTTCACTCAGGAACTAGGCTTACCGATTTACCATATTTCTCGGCATGTGCTTAGTACGTTCAAACGCTTGACACACAGTACCACACTTAATCCTTATTCCCATTTCCACCTCGTAGACAATGCATCCCCATGGACCATTGTCCACGGACCAATCATCAATACGATATATAAATGGATACAAGCAATTCCTGACCTCACGCGAGTGCTAGAAAAATCACTCGACTTCTACCGAGATCCCTAATTAGCAAAGCAGCTACTCGACCTAGCATACTAGTATCCAGCACAAGGGAAAACCTGAGTTCATGCAACTAAGGTTTTAGTCAACTCCTACACTTAAGTGCACAGTACAAGCCTACAAACATTAAGTGCAGTAAAATAGCATATAGAATAGGTTATGTATAAAATTGGGGCTTGCCTTCCAAAGCTGGGGCAGGCAGATCCTCGATGGTAGGCTCTGGTGCTGGCTCCTGGACTACCTCCTGAGCAACTCCTTGCTTCGGTACGAGGATGTATTCCCCGTCAGCGAGATTACAGTCTATCGAATGCAATGAATAAGATATATGCATATTAATGATATGGCAATTTGTAAAGGCTATGCATAGTAAAATAGTATTAAGTTTAGAGGTACTCTAGGGTTTCCTTTGGTTATCCTTCAGGGTTTTATGCATTTATTTTAGGGTCTTGAATAAACTTAATTTTTTTTCAGTCATCCTTTAGATGTTGGTTTTGGCTCTTGTAGATGTTATTTTAGAGTGCCTTTACACTATCATGGCAAGTTATCGTTTTCCAAAAATGTTATAAAAATTACAGTGGGTAAACATTGAACTCTGTGGGTTATTCTAAAAATGTAAGGTTGAAATTAATTCATATGCTCCTTGCACAAAATTAATAAAAGTAAGGGTAAAAGGCACTTTGCACAATAGCTCTAATCTCTGTGAGGTTTCTGGGTCAACATTTATTTTTGCCTAGATTCCTAGGGAATACTAGGTCTTTGTCCTAAAAAATCACAGAAAAAGGCCTACTAGATTTTTAGTTGTGATTTTCTAGAGTTTAATGTCAAATAGGTACTCATAACTAACTTGTCATATGAAAAATGTCAAACAATAGAACTTATATTTTTGTTATATTCATAATAACATATTATTTATTATCCTAAGGTTTGGGGTGGTTTCTCCTCATGATTATTTTTCTAAGGTTTTTCTAAGTTTTCATTGTTTTCATAAAATAAAAGGTAGTGCATTTCTTTTGTACTAACAGAGGTTCTAACAAAATTTTCCAGTGAACTAGGGGAAATAGGTGAGCTAGCAAAAATGTGGTTGCCCCCTGGTTCTTAATTTAAACTCCCTTTTCTATTTTCTTTAACTTCGAGTCAAACTATGTTTAACTGGTAAACCTTTCCCTAATTTGGTGTACTGAGGGGTTTATTATTTTTAAACAGACTAGGTAGTGGTTTAGTACCTCTCTGATTTTTCTTAACCCTAGTCTAACAGTGTATCTATTTTTCCCTCTTTTATTTAGCTTTTGGCCAGTTTACTATTTAAATCAAAACTTTAAAATTTTCTGCAATACTTAGGGTGTTCTGTATTTTTCCTAAGCAGATCATTTTATTCAAAACCTAGCAAAATTGGTTTGACTAAATTTGGTTGAATAGAACTGAAGTTATGAATTTTACAAGCTCTATTTACATTTAAATAAATAATGTTTAAAAGGTTTTATGAAAACCCAGTTTACACCGAGGACCCTGGGCTTTTCCTAAACCAATTCTTTAACTTATGCCCCTGCGCAACTATTCATCTGAGTCTCTGACCATTCAAAAACCCGCCTGACTTCTTGTCCTTTCTCCCCGAGATCCCTCCCCCCTTTGAAACAGTAACCGTGGAAGTAAACAGGGCGACGCGGCTTACCGGCGGCGAGGGAGGTCCAGCGAAGGGCGAGGTTAGCTTCGGGAAGTCCTTGCGGTCACATCGAGGTATGACTCGTTGACGGTGGTGGCCGAAATCGGTCGGGCCACGTGTGCAGGCGAGCGGGCTCGTCGGTGGCGTGTGCTCTGGCCTGCTCACGACGGTAGAGCTCAATACAAGGGCACAGGGAGCTTCACGGGGTGCTAAGGAAACTACCCATGCAAGGAATCAAAGAAAGACTCACCGTGGAGCTCGGTCTACGTACGCCGGCGGTCGGGTGAAGTCCGACGAGGTCGATCCGGTGTCTCCGGCGAGGTATAGTTCGATTCCTGGCTCTGGAAGCTTCACCGAGGCACGCAGAGGCTATCTCAAGGGTCGGACGGGGCGGGGAATGGCTAGGGTGGCCAGTCTACGGTGGTCGGGTCTCAGGCGGCCGCTAGCATGCCGTGCGCAGAGCAATCGCCGGTGAACTTGTGCTCCGGCGAGGTTGAGAGCGAGCGGGGGCGTACGGTTGAGGCCTCGGTCGACTTTATAGGCGTGGGCGTGGGCGTGGGCACGAGTTTGGCTTGGTGCGGCACGGGCCAGAACGCGTTGAACACGTGGGCGTTTGTTTCTGCCTCTGTTCAACCGCTTGCAGGGATCACAAATGTGCGAATCGCGCCATGGGTCTTGTGCAAATCTCTTCCTGGCACCTAGGGCTAGCTATTATGTGTGAGTTCCAATGGGAGATATGCCCTAGTTTTCAAGATATGCGGGCACCAAATTGGGTCTGTCATCACTATTCACCCCGAGACAAAATGGATGTCAAATCATGTCAAATGGCCTTGGCTTCGGTTCAAATTTTTCCAGTGTGTTCCTAAGGTAATTTGGCTCCTTTTTGTTAATTAGACCATATGGTTTTGGCGCCATCAAATAGGTGAACACTTTTGACCTTTAGATTAGGGTTGATTTTTGACTTAGAGAAAATGTGAGTTACTCCATAGTGTCCTCCACTTGGGGGCTGATTTGGGGTCTTTGTGGGGTCTTTTTGTAATATTTCTCTTACTAAGTTTTGAAGCTTTACTAATACTCTTCATCTATAATAAAGGTTCCTTTTTGTTGTTTTGATCATTTGCCCATTCTTCCCCCTTTAATCCCATGTTTAGGGTTTAAGGCTTAAGAAATAGTTAGGGTTTTAGAATCTTGTTTGTGGGTGAACATTGTATGAAGGGTAGACTTGCTTTCTTGTTATGCTTAATGCTTAGCTTAGCCATGATTCTAAAACTTTTAGTCCCCTCCCTTCCATTATAGCACATGGTTTGAGTAGGACATAAGGTGCTTCTTTGGCTAGGGCTCTGGTAACACCAGGGGTGTTACACTACCGATATGGAGATCTAATCTCGACCATCCACTAGCAATTCAATAGTTGGGATCCAAAATGACCAAGGCACACGCGCATACGTCCGATCTCCATCTAACGACACGTGGCCAACATTCGAATCATTACCCAAGCTTCTAATCGCAGCCGTCCACTGATGAATCTACGGCCCGATGACCATCCCCTTTCCCCAGCCGAACGGGACGGTGGCGCCGCCTCACACATAAGGCAGAGGTTTGTCGGAGAAAACCAATTCTCTGCCCGAAGGCCCTCAATTCGATGCCCGATCGATGCTATTGCGAGAGAGCATGAAGGCGAACAAAGAGGAGGGTTTTCTTACCAGAATCAGGGGTAGTTGACACCCTAATCATGGCGCGGTGCGGATCTGAAGTCGGTGGTGTCAACCGGTGAGGAATTGCCTCAGACACTGATGTCCCCACGCTAGTAGATTCCCCGCACAAGCACCACAATCCTCGGTGGCTTCCCCGGGCTACACGCAGAGGGTGCTAAGACTGTGTCGGTGAATCTCCCACGGCAGCTGCCCTCCCTACATTTTGTGGCCTCCACCGGAGCTGGCACGATGGCTGTGCACGCGGGGTTTCAGGGTAGCTAAGTCGGGGACGAGCAAGGGGGTTGCGGTGGCTAAGCCTTTATGCTCGCGAGGTAGTACCGTGATTTGATCCATGGAGCCCGCTTGTCAGCAACTGAGCGATAGTTGCGTGGGCACGCTACTGCGGTTGATCGGTGGGGTCATGTTGTAGCACGCGCGGGCGAGGAGTGTTTTGGGCCGGCCGGAGGAGAATCCGCCCAACGCAGTTTTTTCCTTCTTTTTCTTTTTATTTTTCTTTTCTGTTTCTTTTCCTTTCTATTTTTAGATTTTAAATTTGAATTCAAATTTTGTTGCGAAATTTATACTTAAATGCACGAATTCAAATACTAGTATGAAAAGATTTATTTATTTATATATATTTTCTTTCTAGTGTGTATTATTTTCCTTTCCTTTTCTATGTCATTTTCAAATTCTAGATTTCAAATTAGGTTTTAAATCCTAATTTTGACATTAAAATATTTTCATGACTATTATTATTATCATTAAATGCACAAACAAATAAACTCTAATATGATGCATGGATTATTTATGTTTTATTACGGAATTATTCACTTTAAATATGATTATTCATGTGTTCTAATAAGTAGAGGACAATACATATAAGAAGATTAATCCTTCTCTTTTATTCACAAATTGGGTATTACAGAAAACCAAGCAACAAGAGCAACAAATGAAACACCGGATCACACTCTCTCTAGACTTTCGAAGGCACTAAACACCAAGGATCACTAGTCACAATTATGGTACTTGGAGAGGCTTGGAAGCTTTGAATGTGTTATGGGATGGAGTACTTGCTCTTGTATTGAATGCGAGTGTATGGGATGCTTGGATGAATTGAATGGAGGTGGTTGGAGTTGTATTTATAGCCAGCAACCACTTCCTAGTTGTTGCCTCCTTTCTGCCAACCACGGACGGTCTGTGCCCCTTGTCCGGACGGTCCACCCTACACATCAACGGCTAAAATCGCAACATTCAGTAGTAATGACTATATCAACGACTATAGTGCATTAAATGTGATGTCAGATGTCAGATAAAGCAGTCGCAGACGGTTTGGCCGTGCACCCCAGACGGTTCGTGAGGACGCTAAAAATGCATTTCACTGAACCCGTCACCTTCAGATTTTTCAGTGAGCGAACGGTCCGCGCCTGAGGCCGGACGGTCCGAGCTTGGTCTCGGACGGTGCTATCTTCGCCTTCAAATAGTCAATAGTTTGAGTGTGACTTTTGCATAGTTTCTGTCCGAGGCACACCTTGGTGTTGTGGACGGTCTGCTGGAAGGGCTCGAACGGTCCACGCATAGGTGAACTTTCCAAAAAGCTTCTCCTGTCTGGAATAATCTAGGTATTCCAGACAGTTGACTGAGAATTGATATAGATAGACTTATGCGCCTGAGAATTAATCAACTAGACAAACTAGTTAGTCCATAAGATTTGTGATGGTCGCCAAGCACCAAAATTAAAAACAGGAAATGGTTAAGGCCATTTCCCTTTCAAGCTCAATGCTAAAAACAAGAATATAAATTTAAATAACAAATTCTATATTCTATTTGTTAGCTGTAACACCCCTAGTGTTTATATTCCGCTCAACAGCAAGTACGGATATAAGCACGTAATCAGTGGATAAAACGGATGGAAAATTTCAATTATCTTCGCCTATCGCGATTGTAATACCGCATCTGTTTCATCTGTCGTGAGTGCGACGTCGTTCTTGTTTTTATTCGTCCGGGCTCTTCCTAAAATTTTCGTATTGTTCGGAACGTCGTGTACCGAAATTTGATGCGTCCGATGATTATTTAAAATTCATCGCCGCGTGAATCCAAATTCGGAAGCTCGACCTCCTTTTATGTTTTTCATCCCGGACAAATGAATTTGAACTCAACGGCAAAAATGTTCGATGCAAAATAATTTGTATCGCGTGTCGTCTTAGTGAAATCGTGCGCGCAAATATGATTCAATTTATCCGTCCGCACGCTGTTTTGATGAAGAAATCGCGTCTACATTAGCGGCTCTGGTTTCGGCTAATTTCGGTCGAATCATGCAGAGCAGATTAAAATAGCGAAGCCGAACTTGTGTCGATCTAGTCCATTTGCATCGTGGCCGAAAAAGTCACGAAAATAATTTAAACGAATTCTAGTCAGAATCGTAAACCTCAGATGTTTTGTTTCGGGATCTGAGAAAATAATGTGCGCAGTCAATTGTCGTATCACACATCGACGGTCTGTTTATCGCTAAAAATCTCGATCCAAACAGAAATATTTGTGATTTTCCATTATATAAAAAATGAGAAGATAAAAAAATCCCAGGAATCCTTATCTTCAGCCACCGCTCAATCCTCTCACGCGAGTTTCTCTGTCTTCCTTATCTTCTCCCAGCCAAGTCCCAGCGCGCGGTGCTCTAGTGGCGTCTTCTCCCTGCTGTGCTCGTCGGAGCTCCCTCCAACTCGGCTGCTCGGCCCTGTCCACTCTTATGGCGCTCGGCCGCCCATCCCCTTGGTGATTGAGCTCAACGAGCTCCCACTCCCATGGTGCTCGCTCCCTGTGCTCGGCGTCCAATGCTTCTCTACGCCGCGGCTTCCTTCCTCCCCCGCTCCAGCTCTCGGCTCTGGCGCTCGCCCCTCCCTGCTCGCTCTCCAGCATCGTGCAGCGCGGCTCAGTTGACGATAGGGAGAGTCTCTTCGTCGCTGTCCCTGCTTCCCTTTCCCAGCCGTGAAGCCCCCATGGCGCCTGGTGTTTCTCTCTATTGTTTCTCGCCATGGCGCGTGCGCTCTGCTTCTCCCTGCTGTGCGCACCAGCTCCCTGCACACTGTGTCCTGTTCGATTTGCCATGCCGCGTCGGCCCTGCTCTTCTCAAGTTCAGCCATGCGTCTTCTCGGACATTCAGGTCCTCACCAACCACGTGCTGTGTCGTCAGACCTCTGTGCGCAATCTCGTGGGTTGTCGTGTGCCCAGCTCCGTGTCCCCACCCTGGGCTGCGCGCGCAATTTCTCTGTTGGCCACGCGCGAAGCTCTCTGTTCGCCGTTGAATCGCCTGCTCGCTGTCCGCGCCGACGAAATTCCCCCGTTGTGCACTGTGGTGTCGGCTGCCGCCGATTCCGCCATTGAACTCTCTGCTTGCTAACGCTCTAGCTCGTTGTTGTCGCCAAGTCCGAATATCACAGCTCGTTCTCGTAGCCGTGAGTTCTTCCCTGTGCGCACGCGAGCTCCTCTGCTTGGCCCGTCGTCGTTCTCCAGCTCCTTACCGCACTCGACTGTTCGTCGTCATCGCTCGGTCACGCGACAGGCTGAATGCGTGGTGTTCGGTGAAGACGGAGTCAGCAGCGTGTTGTTCACCAAGTCGTGAACAAGTCGTCGAGTGTCATCCTCGTCTACGCCAAGTTCCCAAGCCGTGAAGACACTCTGGTATTGGCCACGTGTCACCAGTTCGACAAAAAGGAATTCTACAGGTATTCGGTCAAGAATGGAGGCTTTGTGCATCACTCGCCAGACGTGTGTGATCAAAGACATCCACCGGAAATCGTCGTCATGCTTGCGACTATCGCGTCGAATTAGTCAGGGTAAGTTGATTCGTATTCCAGTCAACTAGGTCTATAAATAGATTAAATAAAATTGATGGTCACAATAAATCTTATTAATTTAGCATGCGTATATTGTGATGATCGATTTAGATAAATAGGTAAATCAAGTAATTAAGATACACAGTTTAAAGAGTTAATAAAAAGCTAGGAATAAAAATTGATGTTTTAGTGTTGTTATATCAATTTGGTTAATGGATGTAGTCGATGCCCTGCTGTGATATCCATAATGCTTACTGCTTGGTTTTAAGTGTTTTGTCCTTTTTAGCGTAGATTATTTATCTCGTACTATGTATACTTGTGCTCATACATGTGCATCGTGCATCTCATGAGGTACGTTAATTAATCGCGTGATACGGAAGAAGACCCAAGTCGACCCCAAGCGCGGGCTAATCCACAAGATGAAGCTGATGGACCAACCTGAAGATGGTTAAATCAAGCGAGTGCTCGGTCGAGGGATACGCGTCACGTGGACGTCACCTACCAACACTAACCTAGTGTTATTCAGGCAAGCCCCGGTGCATTCGCCACCTCCTTGTGTTTTAAAATCTTTATCACCTTGTTTGATGCATTAGGTGATAGGAGTTGTGTGCTAAACCGTTGATGCATTTCCTTCCTTGGAAATTTATTACCCTTCCTTGATTCCCCTTTTTGAAAAGGATTTTATGATGCTTAGCCTTGCTTTAGCAAACAAAAATGTTTTGTTTTAAAACAAAGGTGATGCTTCAGTGGGTGGGAATGTTTTCAAAAATAAAACTTGATGGTGAATCCATCATGGCCGTGATGGGTTCAACATCGGAAAAGATGTACCTCTGCCAGGTACCAAACTTTGGGTTTAAATGATAAAGCTGAGACCGGGCGGTTGACTTGCATGAGAAAGGAGTCTCGGTGTAGTGTCTCCATTTGAGTCGATTAAGGACCGTGTCGATGTAGGCTTGCTGATCGAGGACCCTTTAACTGGTCACATGCCTCGTCATGGGTAAGCTTTGCCTCGGGCAGACTAATACCAGAATAAGATACCAAGCAATGGGAGTGGAGAGATGGCGAGAGTAGCATGTACCCTCCATGGCAAGAGGCTGGACGGTGGTGTATCTGTGCTCTCGGTTGGCATGAACCTGATCTGGTCTTAAGAACCCCAGTGGCGAGTTGACATATGCAAGGGTTAAGTGCTACATATGCCATGTGATTGGAGATCCTCAGCTGAGTATAATCGATTCGGATCGCCGTACCTTCGTGGTTATGAAGACTTGGTCACTGCCCTACACGTAGCAATCCAGTGAAGATGAAGGGTTGATAAGAAATTGGCTAGTATAGGCCAAGTCATTGAACTAGGGTAGAAAGAACTCTAGATGCAGGTAACTTTACCTAACTTGACAAGTAAAATTGGATTTTTAAGGTTCCACTCGTAGTAAGCTTTTCTGCAAAACAGAGTCTTCGATTCTTGATAAGCCATACCTTGACTCCCTCTGGCCAGCATATCCATGAGAGCCTTTTCTTTAGTCGGGTAAGTCTTGCTGAGTAATTCCATACTCAGGGTTTTATTCCCTATTGTTTTTTAGGTTCTAACCTTGTGCTGCTGTGATGGTGTTAAGTGCCGGTGGGCTCGGCCTTCTTATAAGTCTAAGTACTTCTTCTATACTTCTTATTGAGGATGGTCACTAGAGCTAGCATATATTTCAAACTTATACTTTTGTAATCACTTCGATGAATATAATGTAAAACTTTTGTAACTTGTAAAATTTGGTAATAAGATTTCCGCTGCAAAATGTTGGTGTGTGTGATCTGTGTTACTTAATCCCGCGATCTTGGTTGTAAGTGGTTTATCCGATGTCCTTGGGGCAATCGGACAGATCCTGTTAAGTTATCTGGTGCACATGCATAGCCGTCTGAAGTCTTTGGGACAAGGACAGGTGCATGTGGGCCAAATAACTTGGAGGTTCTGCCACATTAGCAATCGAAGAAAGAAGACAAAAAATTTGACATCCGAATTAATGTCTGGATCCATCCCTAGTCTATGGTCAACCGAAATCTAATCAAATCCTATCCATTTAGGATCATATCAACGGTGCTTATGCTTTCACCCAACTTCGATCACCAACCACGGTGGCGCTCGTTCCGCACAGCGGAGGATCCGCCCGAATCCCGCACGCAACACGATCATGTGCCCCAAATCTCCCCTAGAGGGTCTAACGTGCAGAGAATGGTATAACAAACAGGGTGGGTGACATCTTACCATTTACCACGCAGTGAGGGCATCCTCCCATAGTGAGCGGCGGCTTCGCCACGATGCACGAATGTCGAAGAGCCATGACAACATCGTTTGAAGCCTTCCACACCCGATCGCACCTTTGAGCACGATCCCTGTCTCTGGGCGATCACCCTGGGACACCATGCGTGCTCCGATTTGCCACGTGGGTGAGGATCCACGGTGGCGGCCCTCCTTTTCCTCTCTCGGCTCATGGCGATGGTGATCCTTGGTGTTGGCTTCGGGGGATGATAGGCGAAGGGAGTTCCACGGCCACACTTTATTGGGTCAGGGCGACTCCGCATCAAGGAGGATAGTGGTGGGGCGACACGGATTCCATGACGAGCTTGTTGCAACTGCTACAGTGCGGAATAGGATGACAAGGGGTGCCACCTGCTAGCTTTTATGAGTGAGTTGGTGCGCGCGACAACGATGCTGACGAAGGGGACCCACATGGAGGCGATAGCGGCCGCGCGACGTGTGTTGTGCACAGATGCGGCTGACAGGTGGGCCCACCAGGCAGTGCTTTCCCATGGTGCCTGCGGTGTGGAGCATTGGGCCAGGAGATGGGCTGGTAGCGTGAGTGCGCAACTGACTATTTTGTCGAGGCAAGGGCCAGGATGAGTGGGCTGGGACCGGTGCTTTCAACCCAAGAGCATGTAAGTGTTTCTTTCCTTTTCCTTTTTTCAGTTTTCTATCTCATATTCTAATTCAAATCAAATTCGAATTCTGAATTCAATTTTTTGTTGGACTTTCAAATCAAACTATATGCACAATCAAAGCTCCAGCATGATGCAATATAATTGGATTAATTAATTTATTATCCCCTTTAAACATATGTTTTTAAATATGTGATTCATACACACAAAAATGGCTATTTTAAAATAATAATTCTTTTATTAAAAGATGCTTTAACTTAAATTTTAGTTTCTTTCATACACACAAATAGTGACAAGCTCAACAGTAGATGTAGCGGGTTTGCAGGCATTCAATTCTTCAATCTTAGCAATTAAACTAACATTTTCAGTTCTAAGACAAGAAATTGAATCATTGCAAACAATAAGCTCTTTAGACAAGTTTTCACATTTTTCTACTTCAAGAGCATAAGCATCTTTTAGCTTAACAAACTTTTTATTTTCCTTAACGAGCAAGTCCTCTTGGCATTCCAAGATATCATCCTTCACGTTAATGGTTTCTATCAATTCATTAATTTTCCTCTTTTGATCTTTAGTAAGGTTTGCAAAAAGAGAAGTTTAATCATCATTATCATCACTAGAGCTATCCTCATCATCGGAAGTAGTGTGTTTGGGGGTATCTCTAGAATGTACCTTCTTATTTTCGCTACCCTTAGCCATAAGGCATTTATGGCCGATGTAGGGGAAAAGAAGGCCTTTGTTGACGGTGATGTTTGCGGCATCCTCGTCGGAGTCCCATTCCTGCCCCATGTGTGCCTCACCACACTTTTCTTGTTGTAGTGTCTTTCTTCTCCATCTTCTTCTTCCCTTTCTTGTCGTCGTCCCTGTCACTATCACTTCTATATGGACATTTAGCGATAAAATGACCGGACTCACCACACCTGCAGCAAACCCTCTTGGAACGGGGTTTGTAGTCTTTCTCCTTCCTTTGCTTGAGGATTTTCCGGAAGCTCTTGATGATAAGAGCCATCTGCTCGTTGTCGAGCTTGGAGGCGTCGATTGGAAGTCTACTTGTTGGTGTAGACTCTTCCTTCTTTTTTTCCATTGCTT
Organism: Zea luxurians; assembly: GCA_029449295.1. Lineage (NCBI taxonomy): Eukaryota > Viridiplantae > Streptophyta > Magnoliopsida > Poales > Poaceae > Zea > Zea luxurians. Next base: position 40,445,160 of record JAOPSE010000022.1, on the reverse strand, counting down.
TGAACGCAATGGGTTGCACCTCGGGTGTGGAGGTGGCGCCTTGCTCCAAGTTGACAATATATTTGGAGTCTTTGATCATAAGTTCAAAGCTCACAAACTTGCCAATTACCTCCTCGGGAGACATCTGTTTATATTTAAGATCTCCATAGATTAGTTGCACTTAAGTGGGATTACAAAAAACAAGAGATCTTAGAATAACCTTGACCATTTCATGGTCATCCCATTTGGTGCTCCTGAGGTTGTGGACTTGGTTGACCATCGTCTTGAGCCGGTTGTACATTGCTTGTGGCTCCTCTCCTTTGTTGAGGACAAATCGACCAATTTCTCCCTCGATCGTTTTGCGCTTGGTGATCTTGGTCACCTCGTCCCCTCCATGCGCCATCTTGAGGACATCCCAAATTTCTTTAGCACTCTTTAACCCTTGCACCTTGTTATACTCCTCTCGACACAAGGAAGCGAGGAGTATAGAGGTGGCTTATGAGTTGAAGTGCCTTATTTGGGCGGCCTCATCGGATTCGTAGTCCTCATCACCCACCTATGGTGCCTACGCTCCAAACTCAACAATATCCCATATGCTTTCGTGGAGTGAGGTTAGATGGTGCCTCATTTTATCACTCCACATACAATAATCTTCACCATCAAAATATGGTGGTTTGTCTAGGGGTACGGAAAGTAAAGGAGTGTGTTTAGGAATGCGAGGATAGCGAAGAGGCATCTTACTATACTTCTTGCGCTCTTGGCGCTTCGAGGATGTGGACTCGACACTAGTGGTGGAAGGTGATGAAGAATTGGTCTCGTAGTAGACCATCTTCTTCATTTTCTTTTTCTTCTTGTCACCCTTCCTATGTGACTTGATGGAGCCGGTGGATTCTTCCTTGGGCTCTTTGTACTCATTGCCGACCTCTTACGATGGAGTCCGTTCTTCGTTCTTCTTTCCCAAAAATCCGAGCTTTTCCCGATCATCATCTCTCTTTTGGCATGTTTTCCCGACATCACTTCGAGTTGTTAAACTCTAATGAAGCACCGGGCTTTGGTACCAATTAAAAGTCGCCTAGAGGGGGGTGAATAGGTGAAACCTACAGATTATAAACTTTGAACACACACTTCGCCTAGGGTTAGGGTTAGAAATATATAATATTTAATTTGGAGTGCGAAAGATAGTTCTTCTTGCTATGAGTTGCTCAATCAATGCGGATAACTTTGGGAGCTAACTCAAAACAATGTGAGCAAGAGAACTTTTAGAGAGGGAGGAGAGGGAAGAATCAAATAGTGCAGGTCAACACAAGTGAACACAGTGATTTATTTCCCGAGGTTCGGTTCCAAACAACCTACTCCCCATTGAGGAGGCCACAAAGGCCAAGTCTATTTCACCCATTTCCCTCTCTCAATCGGTAAATTAAACCGGTCAAGTGCTTCTTCTTAATCACACGGGTCACTAAGACCCCCACAAGGATCACCACACAATTAGGTGTCTCTTGCTAGCTTTACAAAACAGATTGAGAAGAAGAAAGCAACCAAGAAACAAGAGCAACAAAAGAAACACAAATCACCCTCTCTCAAGTCACTAAGCACTTTTGATCACTTGACTTGATTTTGGAGCTTGGAGAGGATTTGATACTTTGATTATGTCTTTGGATTGTATTCTTTTGCTCTAGTATTGAATGAGGAGATTGGGATGCTTGGATGGCTTCAATGGTGGTGGTTGGGGGGTATTTATAGCCCCATCCACTATTCCAGCCGTTGCTGTCGATGGGCACACCGGACAGTTCGGTGGTGCACCAGACACTGCACTATTCACTATCCGGTGAGTGCCACGTCAGCCGACCATTGGGGTTTGGAGCAGTTGACCATTGAAGTCGTTTGTCCTCTTGCCGCACTGGACAGTCCAGTGACACACCGGACAGTCCGGTGTATCCTTACGTTGTAGACTGACTTCTGACTTTTGGTACTGCAGACTATGTGGCAATCAATGTAGTCGACCGTTGGGCGAAGTTGACCGTTGCTAGTCCGATGAATTTTAGCAATAGTGTTCGGTGCGCCACAGGCTGTGTTAATTCTGTTTTGCTCCAACCATGTAGAAATCCCCCAAGGTCATTTCTTGGTATGTTTATGTGAAATTTGTGCACCTGAGAAGAATATCAACTAGGCAAACTAGTTAGTCCATATGGTTTGTGATGGACATCAAACACCAAAATCGATTGTAGGAAATGTTGAGGCCATTTCCCTTTCAACACCAATAGGTCCTGAGATCATGGTAGCCATGGATGTTGCTATGATTCTTTAAAAGGTAAGATATTATTACTTTAGGAAGCCATAAATTGCTATGAGATAAGATATCTAAATGGATCAAAAGTTATATGGGGTTGCCTTGTTCTTAAATCCAGACAAGTTTTTTTCCATAAAACAAAAGGATAGGAGAGAGGCTTCGAGGCTAAGGTCCATGTTTAATGATTTTTTATGGAAGATGGTGATTGATGATGATGAGCAAAGTAAGATAAGTAACCAAGTTGGCGATTATGAGAGGCCTTAAGAGATGATTGCTTCTCAAAGGCATTAGCAATAAAAGAAAAAGGTAAAAACTCTTAATAAGTTTAATTTTCACTCGTCTAAATTATTCATTCTTCTATTTTTTGATTATTCATTCTTCTATTTTTTGCTATGTGATGAACTAAAATATATTATTAATTAAATGCATATCTTTGGTGGGGATCACATGGTGGTCTTGCATTTGAGCTCTAAAGTTTAGCAAAAAGCATCGTAAACATTTGTTGTTTGGTATCTGGCAGTGAGCACAATTGGAGTGTGTTTTCTCATATATATGCATTTTCTTTTGTTCTTCTTTTGAAGTTGTTGTCCAGTCCACCATTTACACTTCTTATCCATTGTCCAGTTCATCATATAGCGTGTTTCTTCTTTTTTGTGTGGTTCATACCAAAAATAGGAATCACTTAGAGCATAAAAGGTTGAACAAGTAGTGTATGTTAGCTATAACCGGGAGATGTCAAATAGGTTTCAAAATATTAGAGAGCTCATCTTGAAGGGAAAGAAATGCAACCCACCATTCTCGAAGAATTTCAATGAGAATGAGTGGGTTTATGAACATTGTGACTCAAATATCTCTAAAAAATCTATTTGGGTTGTTGATGAAGTTCTTGGTGCAACTCAACATCTAAGGGACGAGAGTATGCCAAGGGCTATTGTTGCTCGTGTTGCCTCTATTTGTGCTACTGTTAGCCATAGATTTTAAGAGGAGTTAAGGCAACTAACCCCTTTTTACGTTTTAAATGTAAATGTATAAGGTGAGGTGATGCCTTAGTAATATATGAAAAACAGGAAAATATAGGATAATAGGAATAGTCTCATATATAGATAGGGATAATAGTACCAAATAGAAGTCCTTGGCATAACACGTCGGCGGCTGCACCCCTGCTCTCCGGCCAACCCTCCCTGTTCTTTGATTTCATCCCTGCGCAAGAACCAGTGAGAAAGATTGAAGATGACACAAATTTTGTTCTATTTTCAAAATCATGTTTGATTTAGTTCAAGATTTCTGTAGCGATTTGTTGTTTAAATTTCTATATATTGTGAATTTGAGATCATGTGGATGTTGAGCGATTAGTATCGAATGTATGTGATGGACCGATGTTCTATTATTTGTCACATTGTGTACGTTAAATTGTTTATGTACTGTTAAAATATTTTGTAATTAGTGTTTAGAATAAAGAATAACAGGATATGGTAGACCACATATTTATAACAAAAAACTAGATAAGTAATTTCATGGTTAACCTTTCTTATAATGAACTTTACAGTTTTAGTTGAGATGTATGTGCTCAAAGGTTCATATGCCTAATTTAGATCTACTAAACAAATAACAGAGTTTCTATTAATATTGGATAATATAAGTAGTACCCATGTCCACCATAATCTAAATAGTATAGTTAAATTAGTAGTTTAATTTAGTTCTCTTAATATTAAAGTTATTTGGCCTAGAGTTAACATGGTTTCATTTCCTTTGAGAAAGAAAAGATAAAACTAAAATGAGACCCATGTTTATGGTAGAAATACTTAATTAATAATTAATCCATTTCCGTAGAGTTGGTTAAATCACTACATCTAAGTTATTTTATATAAAGTACTTTCATAGTCAATTTTCCATATAGTTTTCACTAGTGAATTCTCGAAACAAAATTAGTATTTTATGTAATAGCAAATGAGATGGACGCCAATGCGAGTAGACTTATACTATAGTTACAAATCAAGTTCTATTCTAGACGTCTAGACGTTTTCCTTTTATAGGTATGATTTGTTTGGTGTATGTTTATTTGTGTCATGGAGTATGTCTATTTATGTAATGGTGTATGTTTATATATTGGTGTATGTTTTCTTTTTGTATGTACAATGTGTGAATCTATATTAGAAGCTGATTTTGTGGTAGAGGACCCAAATACGTTTGAGGAATACCCACAAGACACTTTTGAACAAGGCAAGTGGATTCTCCCTCTGAATTTCTGATTGTACACAACTAATGCATACAATAATATTTACTTTTGGATATTTGCATAAACTTGATGGGTTTTGCCTAAAATAGGATCACCTAGAAATACCAACCCTATTCCTTGATTAACCTAGGATGAATACTATGCTTAGTAATTATGCTACTGCTCAAATTAATCGTTATGATGTCACTCTTTTAAAGATATTATTGTTCCGGAGATGAAATATATACTATTGATGTTAATCCAATGATTAAACAAGATCATTTTATATGAAACGGAACATGGAGTAACCACCCGAGAAAACAGTGCAACCACGAGTGCTATCATGGCTCTGTCTTTGATAAATATCTTTATAAAGTTAGTGCTTAGCAACCCTACCTGAAAGATGGGCAAGAGGGTGCGGCAGTGGTTTGGTGGTAGCTCACGTTAACATGGGGTGGTTGTCTTGACTAAGTTACCACACCCATAGGGTCACCAATACTGACATAGAAACCTTAGCGAGTGGCTTTGTACTAAGGATATTTTGTGAAAGCCTTATAGTGAATCCCTAGTCGTTCACCTCGGCAGTGTTTAAGGGTCCATACAACCCAGGCTAGACGGGATACACGACTTGTGGGTAAAGTTGTACCACCTCTACAGAGTGTAAAACTGATATATTAGCCATGCTTAGCCTTGACCCTCACATGATAATTGAACTTAAACATGGAGAATTAAATCGTGATCTGGTGATTTTTAGATGGTTTTGCTTAAGTGGTTTCACTTAAGTGCTTTTGAGATTAATCATATGCTCATGATTAATTGGGATTTTGGGATACACTTACAATTAGTAAGTTAGGTGTTGTTAATAAAATACTGAACAACTAAAATGCTTACTGCATAACCATAGCCTACCTTGTTAACCTTGCATAACTCCTCCCATTTATTGAGCCCCACTGTAAGTGAGCTCACCCCTTGCTAAATTTTTTATCAGAAGATGATGAGGAAGGCTTTGACGAAGATGTTGATGAGTACTGAGTCTAGCGACGCTCCGGTCATCTTCCTATGGGAGATTGCCCATGATATTTCAGTTGTACTTTATTAATACACTATTTTGAGACTCTTATGTCTGGATGATGTAATAAAGTTACTATATTCTCTTTTACGCCTTTATTGTATTGTCTTTTGATATATTACACTTGTGATGTCAACATATGTGTGGAAAATGGATCCTGGCACACATATGCTATGCATTCGGTTTTGCCCCTAAAACCGGGAGTGAGAGAAGTGGTATTAGAGCTATGCTGACTCTAGGTCGTTAGACTAGTTAGAAATGGAAAGCCTATTCTGTGCAAAATATGCTTATTTTGTCCTTACAAATTTATTTTATTAATCTTGCCTCTTTAAATTTCAACTAAAGTGACACTTTCTTTTTGTAGATGGTGCCAGTAGAAATGGTTCTAGAGGACGCTGACGTTGTGTATGGTATGTTCCTTATTAACTCCACACCTACATCAGTTTTATTTGATTCTGGAGCATCTCATTTTTTCATAACATAGTCATTTGTAGAAAATCATAATATATCAAACTATCCTTTGAAGAGAAAATTATTAATTAGATCACTAGGAGGTGAAATTAGAGCCACTCGCTCATGCCCTCAAACTAAGCTTGAAATTAGAGGAATAAGCTTCCTAGTAGAGCTGATAATCTTGGAGTCAAGTGGAATCGATGTGATACTTGGAATAGATTACTTAACCAAGTATGATGGAGTAATATCTTATGCTAAGATAATGGTCACATTAACAAGTTCGCAAGGAGAAAGAGTTCAAGTCAATGTTAGCATGTCGGCACAAGCAGAAACCATGATAAATCATTTGGAGGACAAATATTTGGAAAACATCAGAGTGGTGTGTGAATACCCAGATGTAATCTAGAGGAATTACCAGGTATGCCACCTGATCATGATGCAGAGTTCTCTATTGAAAACCTAGAACTACACCTATTTCAAAAAGACCTTATAGAATGGATGTCAAGGATCTAGTGAACTTAAGAAACAAATAGAAGAATTGTTAGAAAAAGGTTTTATCCATCCAAGCTCATCCCCTTGGGAAGCCCTAGTTCTATTTATGGATAATAAAGATGGTTTGAGAAGAATGTGGGTCGACTATAGAAGCTTAAATGAAGTGACCATTAAGAACAAATATCCTTTACCTCGGATTAAAGATTTGTTTGATTAGATGAGTGGATCTAAGACATTCTCAAAGATAGATCTAAGATCAGGATATCATCAGTTAAAGATTCGAACTGAAGATGTACCCAAGGCAGCCTTTACCACAAGATACAAACTATATGAGTTTTTGGTCATGTCATTTGGACTGACTAATGCACCAGCATACTTTATGAACTTGATGAATAAAGTATTCATGGAGTACCTTGACCAGTTTGTGGTCATATTCATTGATGATATACTAGTATACTCTCCGAATAAAGGAACACATGAAGATCATCTAAGGCTAGTTCTGCAGAAGTTTCGTGACAACCAATTGTATGCAAAGTTCTCGAAGTGTGATTTTGTGGCGGAACCGCCCAAATTATTCCAACTTAAGTGCCCAAGTCATGCCTTAGAGGTAGCAACAAACTTAAATCAGAATAACCTGTGAGTCCCTCAGATCTAGTATGATGAAGCCACCTCCCCGGGATTAAATATCACTAGCTCACTCGAAGGTGAGTCACAGAGAGAATACAATAAAGCATGAAACCACAATTTAAGTTCTGGAGTTATTACATAAATCAGAGTTTTAAGTAAAAGGGAACAAGTTCATAATTAAAGTGTAGCGGATGATCGATAACGTCGAATGCTGAGGTATAGGGCAAGGCCTAGCCCACTACTCCTCCTGCTCCTCTCCTACCAGAGCAGCATCCCACTCGACTATCCAACCCGGTGGCAGGGTGGAAGGCCAAGTCACACCATCAACCATGTCCTATAGCATACCTGCAAAAATTGTGCCACAAGCAAGGCTGAGTATACTAATACTTAGCTAGACTTACCCGGTGTGAGGAGTCTACTCCTCTACCACTAGATCATGCAGCTGTTTAGCTGAGGGGTTTGGTTTGCCAAAAGCACTAGCTAAGTCTAAAATCAATTTTAGCTTTTCTAGTTCTAGCATAATTAATTTAGCTAGGTTTGCTCGTTTCTAAGCATACATGGTAACAATCATTTAGTACAATCAACATGTTACCTCAAGTAAAACCTCATTTCGCTTCTTACTCAATACAGTACAAGGGGTCAAGCAGTCTCATTAGCTACGAGAAGCAGACGATTCGAATCGAGTTTTTTAACCTTGCAAGGTAAACCTAAACACACGACATGTAGGGGCATTTCAGTCCCCACACACGTCAACCGTCCCCATCGATTCCCCGTTCGCGGCCAGGACTCACTGCCTTGGCATACAATGCTCTACTGACCCTGACTACCGCCGTGCAGTGACCGCACTTGTACCCACCATAGCTAGCATGGGAGACCTAGTCTCAGGATGAGTGAGGAGTAAAGTCCGCGCCCGGCTTCACTCAGGTACTAGGTTTACCGGTTACCATATTTCCCGACATGTGCTTAGTACATTCAAACGCTTAACTCAAGTATCCACACATTAATCCTTAATTCCATTTCCGTCTCATGGACAAGGCATCCACCCTAGATCCAAGTCCATAGACCATCACAGATCCCATTATTTAGATGAATAAAATCAATGCCTGACCTCGCTCGAGTGCTAGAAAAATCACTTGACTTCTACCGAGATCCTAATTAGCAAAGCAGCTACTCGACCTAGCATACAAGTATCCATCTCAAAAAGGAATCCTGAGTTCATGCAACTAAGGGTTTCAAGCAACTCCTACACTTAAGTGCACATTACAAGCCTACAAACATTAAGTGTAGTAAAGTAGCATATATAAATTGGTTATGCATAAAATCAGGGCTTTCCTTCAAATGTTGAGGCTACTGGGAGATCCTCTACGGCAGGCTCGAGAGCTGGCTCCTGGATTTCCTCGTGGACAGCTCCTTGCTCGGGAATGAGCACGTACTCTCCGTCAGCGAAGTTGCAATCTAATGAATGCAATGAGTGAGATATATGCATGCCATGATATGCAATGTGGTAGTAATAAAAATGATTAAAAGGATAAGGTAAAGTTTAAATCTCACTATGAGACTTCTAGTGGCATACTTAGCCATTTTAGGGTCAAGTATGGTTAAGTTAAATGTTCAGATTGTTTTAGTGCCCCACTAATTTCCTTTTAGTATCTTAGTAAATGTTTTATCTTGATCCTTACTGAATTCATTGGGGTGAGATTTATTATTATTTTTACCAATCCTCTCTTTTTTTCCTTTTTCTATTATGCTCTTTAAAGTGGATTTGAACTACAACATAGCTTTATAAATTTTCAAAAATTCTGTAAAAATTATAGTAGTGTCTCACTGGTGTATAACTCTCAGTCTCAAAAGTTGAGGCTTAAAATGTTAAGGGTTCACTCTATACAAAAATATGAAGTTTTAGGGCAGAGGGGGTGCTTTGAACTACAACTCTCTTCTAGTAGTGGAAAATTCCCTAAGGCTTATTTTTGCTGGTATTTAGGTGCTATAATATTACGTCGTACCAAGTTTTAGCCACTGATACATAATGGTTATTTTACTGTGATTTTCTAAAGTTCTTGGCCATAGGGGTGCTTTCTACTACCACTATAGTTGAAAAATGTCAAACAACAGATTTCTAATTTTTCTATCTTCTTCTTTGTGCAAGAGCAATCATTCTAGAATTTGGCAACTTTTTGCTTAGGGGAAAGGGTGGTGGAAATTCTTGGAGTATATGGTCTTTTTCATGGGGTAGGGGGTAATGTGTGTTACCTTACCTTTTTAATTGGGTTTCATATTTTTCTCTGGTGGTTTACTTCATAAGTAGTTGGGTGAAAATTTGTTTGCCCATTGTTGCACAATTTTAGGCTTCCTCATGATTTAAATAGAACATAGGCCAAGTCCAAGTTTTAATTGTTTAACTCACTTATTATGATGGGTTGGGGTGTTTATTATTTTTGGAGTGGTGTTCTAGCAGTTAGAAGTCTACTGAAATTTTCCTATCATTTTTGCAATGGTCCTTATATTTTTAATCATGGCTTTCCTTGATTTCTTAGTGCCTAATAAAATCTTTAACCTCGGATTAGCTCTGGACTAGGGTCCTCTGCATTTTTCCTATGTTCTTTATCACTTAGGTATTCTAGGAAAAATATGTTCATCCTGGTTATTATTTTTCATCACTGTTGGGGGTATGCTTCGTAGCCAAAGATCCTAAAAGAGGAAAACACCTTCGGCAAGATCCTTTCAAGAACATGGCCGAAGTTATCACCGATAGAGCTTCGGCACAGTGACAAGTCTCAAGACGAAGGGGGCGAACCGACTTAAAGATCAAATGACTCAAAGACCCATGATGTTTTGTGTCAGTATTGTAATTGATTATAAAGGGGATAAATGTAATTTCACATAGGCTGTGTCCTGTGCCTATAAATAGATGAACAGTGCCCTTGTACTGTTCACGCAATCTTGTAATTGTTGACGCATCACACTGGAATTATTGTTTTCCGTCAAGGAGAAGGTATAAATGTATTCAAATGTCATGTTTTAATATTCAGATCGATATAATGAAATACAAGAATAATGTTATCTGCTCCTAACATATGTTTTATACGTTATTCTTCATTTTACATTGTTCTATAAACCTGATCACGAAGGTATGATCTTCGTGATATTTAATCTGTGACCTTCGTCCGAAGTTCATTAAATCCTTGGGGAGATAATGCTTCAGCGGATGAAGGGCATTAACATTTAACATTTTTATGTTGCCTTGTTCTTAATTCATAGCATTTGAGAACAAGTCCCCAACATTGGCGCCCACCTCCGATGAACTCACTCCCACTTTTTGAGAACAAGTCCCCAACATTGGCCCCATTCAAGAACCAGGCTGCAGCTGCTTCGGCTTCGAAGTTGGTCCTCCCGATCACAGGCGGTTCATGCTCAGAACTGGCCAACAAGAAACAGAAGAAGGAGGCACGGAGAAGGGTACATCATGTCAGGGGTGCAGGGACCCTTCATCAAGTCAAGATGGTCTCACATCCCAATTACCTTCTCCCAAGAGGACCTTCAGCTCAAGGATTTCCCTCACAATGATGCTATGGTTATTTCTTGTGTTATCAAAGGATTTCTGGTCCACAATGTTCTGGTTGATACAGGCAGTGCAGCTGATATCATATTTGCTAAGGCCTTCAGACAAATGCAAGAGCCAGAAGACAAGATTCATGATGCTACACACCCTCTCTGTGGCTTCGGAGGAAGACAGATTGTAGCACTTGGCAAGGTCACCATGCCAGTGACCTTTGGATTTGTTAACAACACCAGAACTGAGCAAGTTGTGTTTGATACTGTCGACATGGAGTACCCCTACAATGCAATCATTGGTCGTGAAACACTTAATGCTTTCGAAGCAATTCTTCATCCAACATATCTTTGCATGAAGATACCTTCGGATCAAGGACCTATTGCTATTCATGGGAGTCAGGAAGCTGCCAGAAAAGCTGAAGGGAACTGGACAGATTCAAAGGCAATCCATAATATAGATGGAGACGAAGCTTGTGAGCAGTACAAGTACAGAAGGGAGAAGGCTGCTTCGGCCGATCAGCCGAAGCCCATGCTTTTATGTGAAGATATTGCAGAGCAGAAGGTGCTGCTGGCATCTCAATTGTCTAAAGAGCAGGAGAAAACCCTGATAAGGTTTTTGTTCAACAACAAAGATGTCTTTGCATGGTCAGCCAATGATCTCTATGGTGTTAATAGGGATGTCATTGAACACTCGCTAAATGTTGATCCATCCTTCAGACCCAGAAAGCAGAGGCTTCGGAAAATGTCTGATGACAAAGCCGAAGGTGCTCGGAATGAAGTGAAAAGACTCCTTAGTGCCGGAGTCATCAGAGAAGTGAAATACCCAGAATGGCTAGCCAACACTATTATGGTGAAGAAGGCCAACGATAAATGGAGGATGTGTATCGATTTTACTGATCTCAACAAGGCTTGCCTGAAGGATGAGTTTCCATTACCAAGGATAGATTCTCTAGTAGAGGCAGCAGCTTCGTCAGAACATATGAGTCTGCTAGATTGTTATTCAGGCTATCATCAAATTTGGATGAAGAAAGAGGATGAGCCAAAACCAGCTTCATAACCCCTAGTGGAACATATTGTTACCTTCGGATGCCTGAGGGGCTCAAGAATGCTGGAGGAAGCTTCAGTAGAATGACAGCGAAGGTTCTCCATTCTCAGATAGGCAGAAATGTGCTAACCTATGTTGATGATATCATAGTGAAAAGCACGAAGCAACAAAATCACATTGCTGATCTGTAGGAGACATTTGCTAATTTTAGACAAGCTGGTCTAAAGCTGAATCCAGAGAAATGTGTCTTCGGAGTGAAGAAGGGGAAATTCCTTGGTAGTCTGGTTTCAACAAAAGGAATCGAAGCTAATCCAAATAAAATCGAAGCTATTCTTCGGATGGAGCCGCCAAGCACAAAAAAGGGGGTCAACGGCTGACAGGAAGATTAGCATCTCTAAATTGATTCATATCTAGATTAGCAGAGAGAAATTTACCATTCTTTGAAGTGTTAAAGTTAGCCGAAGTCTTTCAGTGGGGATCAGGTCAGCAGAAAGCCTTTGAAGAGCTGAAGTAGTATCTGATAGATCTAACAACGCTAACTCCACCAGCTCCAGGGGCTCCTCTGTTGTTATATGTGGCAGCTTCGCACTCAGCAGTGAGCGCGACACTTGTTCAAGAAAAGCTCGAAGGGCAAACCAAAAAGCAAGCCCCAATATACTTTGTTTCTGAAGTTCTCAGTCTATCAAAGAAAAATTATACAGAATTGGAGAAGGTGTTATATGCTGTCTTAATGGCCTCCAAGAAGCTTCGGCATTACTTTCAAGCATATCATATAATTGTTCCTTCGTCACAACCTTTGAAGGATATCATGAGGAACAGAGAAGCTACTGGAAGAATTGGAAAGTGGGCTGCGAAACTCAATGAGTTCAGCATTGATTATGTGCATAGATCCTCAATACAGTCCCAGGCGTTAGCAGACTTCATCACTGATTGGACACCAGGGGTTCAGGGAGAAGAAACAACTAAAGATGCCGAAGCTTGGACAGTATTTTGCGACGGTTCTTGGGGAACCTTCGGGGCAGGAGCAGCTGCTGTGTTAATTGCACCTTCCAAAGTTAGAACTTGCTTCGCAGTGAAACTTGATTTTAGCTGCACAAACAATATTGTTGAGTACAAAGCTTTGCTTTTGGGGCTTTGGAAGTTAAAGGCAATGGGAATTAGAAGGGCGATTCTTAAAACCGATTCTCAAGTTATTTCTGGTCATGTTGACAAAAGTTGTAAAGCAAGAGACCCGAAGCTTGAGAAATACTTGGACATGGTCCGAAGCATTGAAGCTTCCTTCGAAGGGTTTTCTGTCAAGAATATTCCTCGAGGAGAAAATGAACATGCTGATTTGCTAGCCAAGTCAGCGGCACAGGGGCTGCCACTACCTTCGGAAGTATTCTTTGAAACAATAAAAGCACCTTCGGTGGAACTTCTTGAAAGAGCAGTGCTCAATATATCTCCTATTCATAGTGAAGATTGGAGAACTAAGATTATGTCTTTCCTCCAGGGTAATTTCCTTTTAGATGACGAAGCTTATAATAAGAGAATAGAGGCAAGAGCTCGACCATATGTCATAATAGAAGGGGAGCTATACAAGCATGGAGTTTGTTCTCCATGGCTCAAATGTTTATCCAGAGCTGAAGGTATAGAATTGATGAAGGAAATACATGCAGGCCTGTGTGGATCTCACATTGGATCTAGGCCCTTGCTGGGAAAAGTTTTTCGTCAAGGATTTTATTGGCCGAAGGCAGCTTCAGATGCAACATAATTAGTTCAAAAATGTGAAGGCTGTCAGAAATGTGCAAGAGATAAAAAACAACCTTCGTCCATGACTCAGTTAATACAACCCACTTGGCCATTGTAAAGGTGGGGCCTTGATTTGTTAGGCTCGCTACCACCAGCACAAAGAAATTTAAAATATGTTGTGGTGGCAGTAGAATATTTTTCTAAGTGGATTGAGGCGAAGCCCTTAGCCACCATAACTTTGGTTACCATTCAGAAGTTTTTCTGGCAAAATATTGTTTGTCGCTTCGGAGTGCCGAAGGCTATTACTGTGGATAACAGAACATAGTTTGATGCCGAAGCTTTTAAAGAGTTCTGTGGATGAATTGGTATGAAGATCCATTTTGCATCAGTGAGGCATCCAGAGTCAAATGGACTTGTTGAAAGAGCTAACAGCATCATAATGATGGGAATAATGAAATTAATCTTCAATCAGCCCAGAGGAAAATGGCCAGATGAATTAATTAAAGTGGTGTGGAGCCACAATACAACAGCATCAAGATCAATAGGCTTTACACCATTCAATTTATTATTTGGTGACGAAGCAATAACCCCAGAAGAAGCAAAAATGGGATCAATAAGAACAGTGGCTTCGGTAGAGGACGAAGCTGATTACTCTGTAGAGAAAGATGCTATAGAAGGGATCAGGCTTCAGGCTGTGGAAAACATCAATAAATATCAAGCCGAAACAATAAAGTGGCGTGATAGAAAGATTCGGTTAAAGAACATTAAGCCAGGGCATTTGGTGCTTTGGAGAGTGGCCAACCCAGATACAGTAGGCAAGTTACAGCTGAAATGGGAAGGACCTTTTCTGGTAGTATCTTCGTCAAGACTCGTTTCTTATATTTTAAAGGATATGGACGGCAACGACATTCCTAGATCATGGAATGCGGATGAGCTTCAGCGATATTATGTCTAGCTTGATGTAATTTTTTCTGTTCTTTCATATGGCACCCTTTTCCTTTCTAAAGGGGGAGAAAGGTTTTTAATGGGTCCATAACATGTAATTTCTCTCTTTCTTATTTTAGCTCTATAAGAGAAATATCCCCCAAAGATGTAAATGTAAAAGTTGAGCACGCACCATTGAGTGCAAAGAAAAAAGAAAAGAAAACAGGGAGAAGCTTAAAGGACATCCCTAAGGGGATGCAGAGCACGACGAAGCTACAAAAAAAGCCATTCCTAAGGGAGCGCAGCGTAAGTTTTCTGCTCAAAAGTCGTTCCTAAGGGAATGCAGAGCTTACAGCGAAAAATAAACGCTGATTCCGCCAAAGTAAAAGGCGAAGAAGCTCCTAAGGGAGGCTTACAGCGAAAAATAAACGCTGATTCCGCCGAAGTAAAAGGCAAAGAAGCTCCTAAGGGAGGCTTACAGCGAAAAGTCAGCGCTGATACACCGAAAAGTAAACAGTGAAGCCGAAAAATAAACGGCAAAAAGACTGTATCTATTCCTAAGGGAACGGAGACTTTGGTTATGGCTTCAGATATGCGTTTGGACACTCATTTGCATGATACATCACATCATAGCATTTGCATTCATAAACATTAATTTAGACATATGTAGGTTCATTATCATCATAACACAAGTAATCGTTTCGGCTCTAAAGATCATGCTTCGGCAAAGGAGGAAAAAGAAGCAGTTTTTTTGCTTCGTTGCGTACGAAAAGAAGGGAAGGTGTTTTTTCGCCTTCGGCTCAAAAATGATAATTTCGTCCACACCAAAGCATTCCATACATTGACGGAAAGGTAAGAATATATTACAAGGTATGGACATAGCTCACAGAATACAATTAATTACATTTGTAAAAGTTACTACAGAAAGTTTTTAGAATCTCTTCTACAATCATTCATCTAAGATTCATCAATATTCGCTGAGCTTCAGCTTTAGCATTGTTATCCAATAAAAGCTTCGGCGTCATCTTCTTACTCCTCAAGCTTCAGTTTCGGCTTCATCATCCTACACGAATTAAAAGTACTATAAGCGAAATTCAATTTCGAAGGAAGAGGTAAGCACGAAGGTATAATTTTGTTACCGGGTTGAGATGACTCCGAGCTTCATCACCAGCTTTCTCTAGCCCACCCTTTGTCCATACCACCTTTATAAATTTGTTCCCAATGCTTCGGGCAAGGCTGGGAATATCATCCAGAACTGCTGGTGATAGGCTGAAATTGGGTCTGTTGATAATTTTTCCGTGTTCACAGCCAGATTTCAGGAACGCAGCAGCAGTGCCCCGAGAAGCTACCAGGGCGCAGAAGTCATCATGTCCAGCAATAACATCATCAAGGTCATCAATCTCACCTTCGATGTGTTCGAAGGCTCCTAGTAGATCTTCAGCTTAAGGAGTAAATTTTTCACTGCTGGCCCCGACTGAATGAAATACCTTCTTCAGCAGTTGAATACATTGATTGCTGAATTCCAAACATTTACTTTGAAGGCCTATCAATGATTTTTTCAAATCTAAACCCTTCTGGACTTCGGCCTCAAGTTTTTCATTAAGCTTCAACTTTTCCTGTTCGAAACTTTCTGACTGGCAGAGAAGCTTCGTGTTCAGTTTTGTTATTTTAGCTTCGGCTGCTGCTAATAAGCCTTCAGTTGTCTGGAGTTCGAACTCTTTCTTTTCAAAAGTAGCTGATTGTTCTTTTATTTTGTTTTCTAAGTTTCCAATTATAACCTCATGCTTTTTATCTTCTAGATCCTGTTGCATCTTCAAAGCTTTGCTTAGTAGCATACTCTATACGCGAACAACTTTCGTTAGGAAACATTTTTGTTATGAAAGATAAAAAGTTAGATAGAAATTTTTTACCTTAAAATTGGAATAAAACAAACTATCGACGATGTGCTGTCGTCGGTAGCGGCTAATATCGGCTTCGAGCTTCGGGAAACCGATACTCTTTGATAGAGTACCAATAACCTTCGCTCCGGCCTGATCCCGAATGCAGCCTAGCTTCTCATCATCAACACCCCCGAAGAGAATCGCCCCCGGCCGATAGCCGCAAGATATGGTATACTCTTTTAGTTCTTCTTTTTCGGCTTTCGTCAGTTCTTGCCCAATCAAGTTTTGAAAATTAAAAGTTTCATCTTTCGATGTTTCTTCGGCAATTTCTTTCTTTTTCCCGGGTTCTGGAGCCGAAGTTTCTTTGGTGGCCCCAGCAGCTTCTTCTGTGGCCAGGTCTACCAGAATTTTATCTATATCAGCAACCATACTTTCTAAATTAATATCTTCGGCTCTAGTAGCTTCGGCATCTGTAGCCTCCGAAGGTGCAACTTCAGTAGCTGTCGAACTTTTAGCAGCTGGCGCCTTTGAAGCTGAAGCTCCTGGTGGTGTCTTTTCAATGACCTCTGTCACCGTGATGATTCTTTGCTTCTTTGCTTTAATTGCTTCCCTCGATTTCACGGGCTCCTTTTCCTTCTCAAAAAGCTTCGTCAGTTGTGGCCCTAGTGGACTTAGCCTGACAGGCAAAGATTCAGTCATTATCTTTAAAATTTCCTCTACTTCGGTAGTAGAGGGTGTTGTAGGAGTTCCTTCTTCTTCGTCAATTGCTTTTTGCTTCGGAGACGAAGCTTTTCTCTTCTTCGAAACACCTATTTTCGGCTCAAACTCTGGTTTTTTCTTTTTCGTTTGTTCTTCATCGTCTTTGTTCAGAACATCACTACTCTTTTTCTCTTTTGGCCTTCAGCACCCTTATCTAGCCGCTCGTAGTCAAGATATTCAAAACACAAGGAATCCATTACGTGGTTTAGCCTTCGCTTTGGACGGGTGCCGAAGGCCACAGTCATCAATTAGTCTTCTTTCTTAGAATAATTTCCAAGTATTTCATTACACATCACTTCGATTGTGTCCAGCCACTCTTGGCAAGGTACCTTGAAAAGTTTCTTGAATTTGAAATGGTAGGGCAATCGAACAAGTTCCCCTTTTTTGTTCTTCCCCTCTAGCTTCTGCATTTCCAACTCCTTCAAAGTCGGGAATACTCTGAAGACCAGAAATTCCTGCACCAAGTCCCTAGTGCCAATATGATCTGCAATCACTCTAAATTCAGCTAGAGCAATTTGACTTGGACTCCCTGGTAACATGTTGCATGGGGGTCGGGTCTCTCCAAAGATCAATTCCAACGGACTCTGGACCAACTTATCTTCATCTTCGTCAACTCTCATGTAGAACCACTCAGATTTCCATCTAGCTGGCCATTTGCTTTGGTAACTGATCACTGGGAACTTTGTAGTCTTACGGTAAGAAAAGTTGTAGCAGCCAAAATTTTCATGAAGACCATCTCCTCTAGCCTTGGTCTGGTAGTACAGTTCGTGCACTCGGCAGAAACCTTCAGCAAATGGTTCCACCCCCTGGCTTCGGAGAGTCCAGATATAAACATTTAGCCTAACGATAGCGTTAGGGGTTAGCTGATGAAGGTAGATCCCAAATTTTTTAGCACTTCAGCAATCATCTTGTTCAAAGGGAATCTTAAACCAGCTTTAAAAAGGCTTTTGAAAACAACTACTTCATTCTTTCCCGGCTTCGGGATGGTTTCTTTTCCACCAAAACGAATCAACTCCTTCTTCACTTCATTAAGATAGCCCAACTTCACCATCTTAGGAAAATCAGCTTCGGAGATGGTGGACTTTCTGAAGTCCAGGTGGCTGGGTTTGCTCGGCACTGCACTGCTATAATCATCTTCGGAATCAGTTTCTTCAGCATCAGCTTGTCCTGCTTCCGTGACAGGAATGTCCTCCGATGTTACCAGCCCAGACCGCCTCATTGCTTCGGAAATTGGAACAGTTCCAGTAGCTTCGGCCTCATCTCCTTCACGATCAATCCAGGCAGTAGAACGCAATCTCGCCATCTGATTATGAATTTTTTGAAATTTTTTGAAGTTGTTGACTTTCTCGATTTCTCCAAAGTTCTTTCTCTTGTGACGAAGCAGAAACGAAAGCGGTGCTTCGCTTGAGCATAATGATCAAGCTTCGGCTATGGTTAAATTTTTGACAGCACAACAGTACAATAGCAATGAATGCTGTGGTAACTTCACACCTACCCGTCTGTTTATATAGTGCCGCAGGTGGGAAGGTAAATCTCCAAGGTCTTTCGCACCAGAAAAACAGCCACCCACACTCATTGACCGGTGGGCCACAAGGTCCGCGAAGGTGAATCGCCAGGGCGCGCGCAATTGCTGCAAGATGGGGCCACCTCGCACGCGGATTATTTTAATCGTTTCTCGTCAACGAGCTCAGGGAAGGTGTTTTTTCGGATCTTCGGCATCCCGAAGCCTAGAAGATTTTTTCACGGATCAAGCTCGTTACGAAAAACGATCTAGCACTGCGAAGGGGCTACTGTTGGGGGTATGCTTCGTAGCCAAAGATCCTAAAAAAGGAAAACACCTTCGGCAAGATCCTTTCAAGAACAGGGCCGAAGTTATCACCGATAGAGCTTCGGCACAGTGACAAGTCTCAAGGCGAAGGGGGTGAACCGACTTAAAGATCAAATGACTCAAAGACCCATGATGTTTTGTGTCAGTATTGTAATTGATTATAAAGGGGATAAATGTAATTTCACATAGACTGTGTCCTGTGCCTATAAATAGATGAACAGTGCCCATGTACTGTTCATGCAATCTTGTAATCGTTGACGCATCACACTGGAATTATTGTTTTCCGTCAAGGAGAAGGTATAAATGTATTCAAATGTTATGTTTTAATATTCAGATCGATATAATGAAATATAAGAATAATGTTATCTGCTCCTAACATATGTTTTATATGTTATTCTTCATTTTACATTGTTCTATAAACCTGATCACGAAGGTATGATCTTCGTGATACTTAATCTGCGACCTTTGTCCGAAGGTCATTAAATCCTTGGGGAGATAATGCTTCAGCGGACGAAGGGCATTAACATTTAACATTTTTATGTTGCCTAGTTCTTAATTCATAGCATTTGAGAACAAGTCCCCAACAATCACCTTTCTCATTTTTCTAAGATTTGGGCAGACATAGTTTTTAATGGACATTCTTGGGTTATTCTTGTATACTGGGGTGTCTATTATTTTTAAACAATGTGTATGTGAGGTATGTAGCTCTACAAATTTTCTTAAGCCTAGTATAGAAATATTTCTATTTTTCTCTGCATTAATAGGGTTTGGGCATTTTTCTAATTTAAATCAAAACTCTGAAAAATATTGCAGAAACCATGGGGTTTACTATTTTTGTCTAATAGTTTATAATATGTAGGTCCTAGCAAAATTGGTTTGACCAAATTTGGTTGAATAATACTCAAGTTATGAATTTTCTAAGTTCTCTGATTATTTAAAAAGAATAAACATAAATGGTTAAAGGAAAATGACTTTACATCGGGGTCCCTGGGCTTATTTCTATCTGAGTCATTTAATCCGTGCCCCTAAAGAACTATTCACCTGAGTCACTGACTTCACACTTAACCCCCTAGGTTTTTATCCCCTCTAACCCGCGCTCCTCCTTCGTCTGAACAGTGACCAAAGAATAAAAAGCGGTGGCACGGCTTACCAGCGGCAGTAGAGGTCCGGCGAAGGGTCAGGTGAGGTCTAGGGGTCTCTGGCGATCACGTCGAGGTGCAGATCGTCGGCGGTGGTGGTCAGAGATGGGATGCTCGCGTGCGCAGGCGGTTGGGCTCGCCGGTGATGCGTGCTCCAGCCTGCTCACGGTGAAATTAAAGCGCCCGGGGATCTTTAGGGGAGGTCAGCAATGTTTTGGGTGCAAGGAATCGGAAAATGACTCACCAAGTGACCCGGTTCACGCGTGGTGGCGGTCGACCGAAGTCCAGTGAGGTCGAGCTTGCTTCTCCGGTGAGGCAATGCCTCGGCTCAAGCTTGGGAAAGCTTCTCCATCTCTCGGGGAATCCATCCAGGGGCTAGGGCGAGGCTGGGGGTCGTCGGGAAGAGCTGACCACGGTGGCCGTGCTCGGGCAGGGATGGCATGCGGTGGAGAGCTCGCCAGAGCTAGAGTTTTTGCTCGGGCGTGCGACGAAGTGAAGAGCGGACTGCTGTGCACCTGAGGTACTTATAGGCGCCCTCGGGAGTGGCTAGGAGCAAGCGCAGGGGACAGGCACCGACTGTGCGCGGCGCGCTGCAGAGGGCAACCAGTGCTCGGCTGAACGCTCGGGCACGTGATCGAACACGTGGAAGTGTGATCTGCCCGAGTTCAAACGCCTATAGGGCGCATATCTTCGCGAATTTGGGCAAGATCTCCATGTAGGATTTGTCCCCCCGACTGAGTTCTGTCGTTTGTGTGTGGACGTTGTGCGGTTTTGGGCTATGGACAGGATTTGTCACGTCACCAAAACGTCAGTGTCACACGGCCGATTCCCGAGAAAAATCTACGCCAAGATCATGTCAAACGTTTGAGAAAATTTCTCAAACTTTGCCAGGGCATGTTCTAGGTAGTTTGGCGCCATTTTGTTATTTGGACTTATTTGATTCAAGTTTTGAAAAACAGAGAACACGGTTGATCTTTGAAAAGGCGCTGAAATTCAGATTTCTGAATTTCTGAATTTTTCGATAGGGCCATTACTTCATGGGCTGTTTTGGGGATTTTGGAAAATTCAAATGACCAATCTTCCTTACAACATTTTGTAGGTTATTTAGTGCACTAAAACTTTGTTAATTGGTTCATATCAAAATTTTGTATTTTTCCCAAGTCTTTTCTCCAATTCCCTTTTTGTGCTTAAATGGCCCATTTGGATGGTGTTAGGGTTTTAGATGTTTTTCTCACCTAAAGTGCATGATGTGTTTAGGGTATAATTCTTGAGCTGAAAAAGATTTTGCTTAGGCTTTTGACCCTATAAGTTTGGTGTTTCTTGCATCATTAGAGCCACATGTGATAATGGTCACAAGTTGGGGTATTGGCAAACCCTAAGTAACACTGGGGTGTTAGAGATTTTTGGCTGAAAGAAGTCACTTTCCTAGGACATGTCATCATAGATAGAGGAATTAAGGTAGACCTAGGAAAAATAAGTGAAATACTAAATTTGAAGCAACTAAAAGATGTGTCAAAGATCAGGAGTTTTCTTGGATTAACAGGATATTATAGAAGATTTATTGAATGCTTCTCTAAGTTAGTGAAACCTCTTACTTCACTACTAGAGAAAGGTAAAGAGTTTAAATGAGATGAAGCTTACTAGAGATGTTTTGAAGAACTAAAAGAAAAGCTAACCACTGCACCAGTTTTGGTAATGCCAGATATTCACCGAGGATTTGATGTATACTGTGATGCCTCACATCTAGGTCTTGGATGTGTGCTAATGCAACAAGGAAAATTGATAGCTTATGCTTCAAGGCAGTTGAGAAAACATAAAAAGAACTACCCAACACATGACTTGGGGTTAGCTACTATAATGCACGCTTTGAAGATTTGGAGGCACTACATATTGGAAACAAGTGCAAAATCTTCACTGACCATAAAAGTTTGAAATACATATTCACTCAGAAGAAACTCAATCTAAGACAACGAAGATGGCTTGAGTTAATAAAAGATTATGATTTGGATATTCAGTATCATCTGGGAAAAGCGAATGTCATTACTGATGCATTGAGCCATAGAGGTCAAGTAAACAGTATTACTACCTGTTTGATGCCACAAGAATTATATTGGGAAATGGAACAACTTAATCTTGGTATGGTTAATGATATCGAAGCAACAATTATGGAAGTAGAATCTACATTGGAGCAAGAAATTTGCAAAGGGCAGGAATCTGACGAGAAAATAAAAGAAACTAAAACATAGATTAATTTGGGAAAAGCCCCTGATTTCACAGAAGATGAATAGGGCACAATTTGGTTTAAAAAGAGGATCTATGTACTAGAAATTGAACATCTACGCCAACTTATTTTGAGAGAAGCTCATGATTCAGCTTATTCTATTCATCCTAGAAGTACTAAGATGTACCAGGATCTGAAGGAAAAATATTGGTGGTATGGTTTGAAAAGGGATGTTGCTACTCATGTTGCACTTTGTGATGTATGTCAGCGAGTAAAGGCAGAACATCAAAGACCAGCAGGAATACTACAACCTCTTAAAGTGCCTAAATGGAAATGAGAAGAGATTGGTATGAATTTTATAGTTGGGTTTCCCCGTACCCATGAAGGTTATGATTCCATATGGGTTATTGTAGACAGGTTGACTAAGGTTGCACATTTCATACCTGTGAAGACTACTTACTGAGGAGCTCAATTAGCAGAACTGTACATGTTAAGAATTGTATGTTTACATGGTGTTCCAAAGAAGATCATATCAGATAGAGAACCCAATTTACCTCACGCTTTTGGAAAAGATTGCATGAATCTATGGATATTAAACTAAATTTTAGCTCAGCCTATCATACGCAGACAGATGGCCAAACAGAAAGAATAAATCAAGTGTTAGAGGATATGTTAAGAGCCTGTGCTTTAAAATATGGTAAAAGTTGGGATAAGTGTGGCGGAACCGCCCGAATTATTCCAGCTTAAGTGCCCAAGTCGCACCCTTAAGGGCAGCAACACACTTAAACAGGAATAACCCGTCAGTCCCTCGGATCTAGTCCGATAAAGCCACTTACCAGGATCGAATACCACTAGCTCACTCGAAGGTGAGGCACAGAGAAATACAATAAAACATAATACCACAATTTAATAAGTATCATTAGTGATTACATTATCGGAGTTTCAGAAATAATAACCATAAATTTTAATGCAGCGGAAATAACTAACGGAGAAAACCGAGTAATCGTGGCGAAGCCTGGCCACGCTACTCCTCCTGGTCCTCTCCTGCGGAAGCAGTAACCCACTCGACCATCTATCCCGGTGGCAGGGATGGAGGCCAAGTCACACCATCAACCAATCATCCTAAAGGGTACCTGCAAAAATTGTGCCACAAGCAAGGCTGAGTATACTAATACTCAGCTAGACTTACCCGGTGTGAGGAGTCTATACCCCTCTACCTCTAGACATGCAGCTATTTGGCTGTGGGGTTTGGTTGCCAAAAGCACTAGCTGAGTTTCTAAATCATGTTTTTAACTTTGTCAAATTTAAGTGTGACTCTCTTAAGGCTAAATGTGTACTATCTACTCATACATGGTAGCAAGCATTTTTATCAATCAACATCTTGTATCATCTCAACACAGTTCCACTTGTTACTCAATGTAGCAGCATGGATCAAGCAGTCTCATTAGCTGCGAGAAGCAGACGATTCGAATCGAGTTTTTATCCTTGCAAGGTAAACCTAAACACACGACATGCAGGGGCACTCCGTCCCCACACATATCAACCATCCCCATCGATTCCCCGTCAGCAGATCAGGGCTCACCGCCTTGGCGTACAATGCCTCACTGACCCCGACTGGCCGTCGTGCAGTGACCGCACTTGTACCCACCATAACCGGAATGGGAGACTACGTCTCAGGTCGCGTGAGGGGATATGTCCACTGCCAGGTTCACTCAGGTACTAGGCTTACCGATTTACCATATTTCTCGGTATGTGTTTAGTACGTTCAAACGCTTGACTCACGGTACCACACCTTAATCCTTACTCAAATTTTTATCCCGTAGACAACCAATCCCCATGGATGGTTGCCCACAAACCAACCTCGTATGATATGAAAGTGAGTACAACCAATTCCTGACCTCGCGCGAGTGCTAGAAAAATCACTCGACTTCTACCGAGATCCTATTTAATAAAGCAGCTACTCGACCTAGCATACTAGTATTCATCACAATGGGGTTCCTGAGATCATGCAACTATGGTTCAAAACAACTCCTACACTTAAGTGCACAAACAATCCTACAATCATTAAGTGTAGTAAAATAGCATAAATAACAGGTTATGCATAAAACCGGGGCTTGCCTTTATTTTAACACTTAGATAGTGTTTGCTGGGGGGGGGGGGGTACTCGCTTGGCGAGCATCCACTGGTTATGTCCATCCTTCAGGTCGTCCACCACGGCATCTTGTGGTTGGCACCACATCACTGGCTCGATCATCATCTCTCGGTCCTATATGAGGTGCAAGATGCATATGTATGAATATAATGAAAAAGTACAAGACACTTTAAGTACACGCTGGCGAATTAAACACTAAGTAGCGGGACATCACAAGCAACCATACACACTAGCGTTAGCTAACTACATATCATCGAGCGCACAACATTAACACCACAAAAAGACGACAAACATTTTGTATATTTACGCAACACAAATACGACCTCATAAGTACAGGCGTTTATTTAATTGGCTACGGCTTTTGGTTAGTTCTTCCATTTATCACACAAAAGCATCCAACACAAGTTTAACCGATGACCTAGGCATCAATGTCTATGGAAACTTATAACACAATCAACTAAAGAAGAAACATACAAAACATGACCCACGTACATTATTAAGCTTAGTCCTGGCAAGTCTACATTACTTAGGTGTCAACCAAACATTTTTAGCAAATAGGGTGAACTAAACATTCATTTGCTTACTTGCAGAATTTTGGACAGCAATACAGCCGTTACTTGTTTTAATCATAACTTTTCAAATATTAATCCAAAACTAGCAAACTAGGACTTTCTGGAAAGCTTAGAAAGTGAACTACAACTTTGATATTTTCACATAAACAAGATTCAGCACTTAGCAAGGTCAAAACGTGCTAATACAACAGCGCTGTCCAGATTTGGACAGATTCAGACTTATGACTTTAAAAATTCACAACTGAAGATTCAGACATCCAAACAAAGTGATTTTAGACTTTTTAGAAAGATAATTAAATGTTCTACAAATTGTTTATAAACATCACTGGCTAGTTTAATATGTATCAAGGGTAAAATATACTATGAAGGCTGTGCTGTCCAAAACTGGACAGATTCAGTCTTCCCACTTTAAACACATGTAACTTAATCTTCAGACCACCAAAAAGAGTGATCTAAGACTTTTTGAAAAGCTTAGCAAAAGTACTACACAACTTTTATAATCACCAAGAAGTGATTCCAAGTTTAACTAAATCAAATATTACAGTTTTCGAATTCTGTTCTGTCAGTGGACAGAACACAGCAACCAAGTTGTAAAATTCATAACTCTTAAACTATCAGTCCTATGGTTATGAAATTTTAACACAAGCAAGATCAGAAAAGCCTCTACAACTTTCTTATAATCGACAAGGACTGATTCTAACATTAGCTTAAGCAAACAATACAGTTTCTGAAATCTGTACAGAATTTGGACAGATTCAGTTACTGAATTTGTAAAAAGCATAACTCCTAAACTATCAGACCTGTGGCTGTCAAATTTTTGTACAAGCAAGATAATCATGTTATCTACAACTCTTCTATAGCACATATCTACAGAAAACACAATTTGGTTCATCAAGCATACAGCACGACAAAAACAGCGTGTGCAGCCCAAAACAGAAATTAATAAATTTCAGCTCCTATACAACTCAAGAATTGTCGCGTTCTAGAGACTTGAATTATTCTAACACTTTACCCTTTGTTAGAGTTAAATTAATCAAATGAGGACTAACAAGTAGACTTACTAATTCCTTATCCGTGTCATTTCGTATTACTAGCTTAATTATACTACGCGTATAAGTATATTACGCTTTCTTTGCACGATCGACAATCCTCAAGCCCATCACTCATCACACATATATAATGCACTTAGATCACAATCCCAGTACCACTAAATCATATGATGCGCCTATTTCATTTTTTTTATATACATCCAATTAGCATATGCGATGGGTATCACGGCGAAGGCATAACGCATCTAGACTCGACTCATAACCGGGGGGAACTACTTGGTCACGTCACCACTTCATTACCCAAACCGAAACAATTTCCTAGCCACATCGACCAAAGCTTTAATTGAGTAAAACTTACACCTTGTCACGAATACAACCATACACTATGTGCGACGTGAAATTTAATGAACGCCTAATGGGTATTGACTCACTCATAAACATAGGGAAGCGATGACTACCTTGGCATGTCACCACCTTACCTCACACGCAAAATCATTCTTAATTGGACTGACCAATTTGAACGACTGTCCTTCTAATTATTAACATATACCACCTTTCTAGGTTATTTGCATGACAACATAGCATAGGTTAAATCTATTTATCTCGGAAGGCTCTAACACAGTTCACACATAACTCACCGTTTAGGCCCTACTAATAATTCATTGCGAACGACACATATTAAATCTACGGGCTAACTCAATTGGAACACAACATATGACATTCACGTTTTTAGTTTTATCGCATAACAACGCTTAATCTAATACATCATGGACACTGACGATGCTTACCATAATTCCACGTGGCTAACACAACCGATTACGACCTACCACCAAACATTTCAACCAATGTGGCGCGACCACTAATATATGAACTCCGATACTCATGTTTTAATAATTCATCCTTTACGCAACTAGCATTTTCTAACTACTCGTCACATCAATAAATATACTCCTTATATAATCATGAATTCCATCACATTGCATAAAGCAATTACACTTTTCGCATAACCACATATCAATACATTTCCCAAAACAAAAGCCGCATTTTGTAACTTAGTTTTTCGCCTCAAACAATGCATCGCAAATTTTTCCTACCAAGATATGAAAACAGCCGAGTTCCTTTCTTCTTTGTTTTCTTCTCTACGCAAAATTCAATCCATACCAACGCAATTTTTAAACATGCACCACATCGACCAAAACATAATTAGACAACTACAATTTGCACGCATCGACCCTCTTGTTCTCCAGTCGTAAACGCGATCCTACCAATGCGCACAATCGAAACATTTTACACACATCCATTCAAAATAATTAATCGAGTCGATCGAGAGCGATATGCATCGGCTCACCATAAACAAACTGTAATACTCAAAGTTGTATACAAAGAGTAATGGAGTGAGAGCTCCTCATGTTGTGTGCCTCATTTGCATCATGAAAAGAGCATACACAGAATTTAGAGATGAATTAAGACAAATGATAAAAAAAATAATAATAATAAATAAAAATAATAATATGCATCATGTTGGAGTTTTTATTGGTTGTGCATTAAATAAATAATAATGTTAATAATAATCATAAATCTAAAGGTTGAATTGATCCCTAAATTAAAATTTAGGGTTTTGGAAACGAGCAGAAGAAAAATGATATGAAAAATACAAATAATATACATAAGTAAATATATCCAGGACCAATACCCCTAATCCACAAATATAAGTTGTGGTGATGAACCATAGAGGTTTGAATTCAAATTTAAACTTGGAAATAGAGAAAATGGGATAGAAAATAAAATAGAAAAGAATAAAAGGCTTCATGGGCCGCCTGCCTCCACTTAGGCCCAATCTCAGTTTCCAACCGCGCGGCCCACTCCTCCACTACCGCGCGCCCACTGTTTTTCACCGTGATCCTGCGCCGACACTCCGGGCCCGCTGGTCAGCCACTGGTGTGCTCGTCCGCCGTTGCCACCACAGACGCGTGGCCCCCGGTTGTCATAATCCTCTTCCCCCGCACGGCATAGCTTTGACCTGGCGCTTCGACGAACTCCGTAATGGCCGCACGCCACGCGCAAGACCCGGGGATCCGCTGCATGCAACGCACGACCAAACGAAGCGGACTGGCCGTTGCTGGCGCTGCGGATTAAAACCCCTATGGATCTGTGACCTCTCTCGCACCGGATGTGCAACGAAGCCGCCGCCGGGGATTCCGCGCTCCCGTCGCGACCACGTTCGGATAAGCTTCGCTCTCATGCCCATAAATGGACCAAGCGGTTGTACTCGCCTCCCCATTTGCCAACCAAAGAAACCGTGCGGTCATCACCTAGAGAAGTCGCCAGCCGCGCAAACCTTCAAGCCGCCATTACCGTGGAACCAAGCTCTTCCGTGGTCGGGTGTCACTGCTCCAAAATCGCCGGTGTGTCCCCATCCGCGTGATTCGCCGGGGCCCGTGGAATGCGTCGGTGGTAGATTGGCGCCGGTTTAGCCTCTGTCGTCGACTGAATTGCTCGCCGGAACCGATTCTTCCCCGCGGATCTGGGTGTGCGCGTGGGCAGCTTCACCAATCCTCCTAACACCGGTAATGACCCTCCCATCGTGTTCACTGTCGTTCTATCATGGATCTGCACTAGAAATCGAGTAGGGGCTCACTCTGGGGGCCGGAGCGGGGCGTGCGACGGCGAAGCTCCGCCGTATGGTGCGGTGGCGCCGCCATCGAGCACACTGTAGGTTAGCGATGATCGATGAACCGTGGATCTCTGTTCGGACTGGCTCGGATTGATACCGTGGATACCCCTTCACACCATTGAATGCGGACCGTAGATCCTTGATCCGTTGGCCGGAAATTGATCAAGGGTTCCTTGATTTGGTGAGCGTTGATGCGTGATCTGAGGGCCACAAATGCGTAACGGATTCACCTTAAAGACAGATCTAATCCTAGCCGTCTGTTTTGTATCGTGCGGCTCTGATGTGATCTTACCCTTTCGCGTGGCAGCCTTTTTAAAAGAGCCCCTGGACTATTTAGTAATAAACCCGCCGTCCTGTTGCATAGTGTTCTGAGTCTCAGGATCTTTTGCGCCTGGGCCCCTACGGTTATCAGATATTGAGGCCCGGTCCAGGACCATATAAAACCAGAGAAAATGATTATTAAATAGATTTTTAATAGGAAAATAATTGCTAGAACTTTATAAATTCATAGAAAATTCATACTAACTCCAAATTAATCCATTCCAGTCCCTAAAATTTTGTAATTTAATTCTCTATCACCTAGAGCCTCTGTTATGTCATGAAAACAGTAAGAAATTTATTTATCACTTAATCTTATTTAAAGCACATAAAACCTTTGAAAATGCATAACTTGAAATCTATAACTCAGAAAATTATAATTCCAGTTCCTAGGTTTTTATTTTAATATGTAGAATATCTCTGTGTATTTTGTTACATGCTTGGTGTAACGTTAATTTTCCCTATATCCTGTGCTTGTTTGTATTGTGACGAGTAGAAGAGCCCGTTGCTGAGGATCCTGGTGAGCAGCAGGTTGAAGTAGCTGAGCAGGAGCTCATTGAAGGCAAGTTGTGCCCTTGACCACTTTTTACCCAATAATGTTCTTTAATATCACATACTCATGCATAGGTTAATTTTGATGGGACCCAATAGGCCACCCTAGATTGCTTATCTCATTACCTTGATTACCCCTGAATCACTTGGGTAGTTTGCTATTGCTTTATATGGTTTTGGGATAATCATTTATTACCTCTATGTTCCAATTCTTGTTGTTATTATGTTTATGTTCATGTTGATATCATTAATGTTAATTGGAACATAGAGCTTAACTTGAGAACCACGTGCCACCACAAGGGAGGAATGGGACCCCTTGGCTGACTAATTAGGAAAGCTAGTGGAAGACTACCTTACCCGAAAGGGGCAAGGGCAGTAGGGGAGAGGTCAGTGCGGGGAGGTCCCTGGTTGATTTTGCTGCGATGGCGGTCAGCCAGGAACCCTGTACTGGATCTTCCTATAAACTGTAGCGGGTTTTCGGAAGCTAGTGGAACTTTGTAAAGGCCTCGTAGTGTTGCCCTGCCGCGCTTCCTAGGTAGAGGTGTATGGGATTCGTGACCCCTTGGCAGATGGGTAACATGACTTGTGGGTAAAGGGTACAACCTCTGCAGAGTGTAAAACTGGTATACTAGCCGAGCTCACGGTCACGAGCAGCTCAGGACTCTCTGATGTTTAAATTATGGAACTTAAATTCAATTTGTCATTCGCATATGCATGGGTTTGTTATTAATTTTGTTCTATTACTTTACTTATGGTTTGGTATTTACTTACACTTAGTAACTGCTAATAAAATTTTGACCAACTACTTAAAAGCAATGCTCAGCTTTAACCCCTGTCATTGATTAAGCCTTACACATCACATGAACTCACACCTTTGTGAGTTTATGTCCACTGGTTCCCCACAACTTGTTGAGCTATGATCATGTGTGAGCTCACCCTTGCTGTCTCACACCCCCCCCCCCACAGGAGAAGATCAGGTGTTTCAGGAGGAGCCTCAAGGCGAGGAGTTTGACTTGATCTAGGTGGCGTTTCCCAGTCGACATTGGCGCCGACGATCCTTAGTTCGTTTTATGTTTACACTTTTATTTTGTAATAAGACTTCCGCTATGTAATAAATACTCTGATGATTTATGACATTTATCTCTATACACTCTGTTATTATATGTGTTGTCTTCTTGGCGCATGTATGAGATGCACCTGGCTTTGTTCCTTAAAGCCGGGTGTTACAGAAGTGGTATCAGAGGAAATGTTGACTGTAGGACGAAACCTAGATAGAAATGGACAAAACCCTTACCTACTTACCTTATTCTGATTCATTCTATACTCGTCTCATCTTGGTCTTGTCTCACCTTCTGCTTTTCTACTCTGATTAATCTTATCCTTTCTACTCTGAAACAAGATGGATTTCACACCTTGGAATCCCTACCCCTATGATATTTTTAAGAGATAGGAGGCCTAAGACCAAACCAAAACTATTTTCTCTATTAAAAAAAATGTTGGTTGATTGTTCTGATGATAAATGCTTGATTTGCTTCTTTGATTGATTGCAACATTATAGTTGGGCATTTTAGCATGTACCACTATAAGGTACTGTATTAGCTTTAGTAGGTGACACACTAATCTACTTAGCTAATAAGTCCCCCAAAGTAACATGATTGTAATTACTGCCTTGTCTACTGCTCTTTCTTACCTTATGTATCTAACTCAGATGGTCAATACCAGGAAAGGAAAGATTATCACGCAACAGCAAACAGAGATGAATCCTCCAAATCCTTCACCTGTTGAAACCGAGCAAGTGATCGCAACCCAAAGGCTGGTAATACAGCAATTGACAGACATGATGACCGAAATGCAAAGCCAGATAAGACAAGAACGCGAGGAAATACGTCAGGCCCGTCTGGAGATACAGCAAGAAATAAGGCAATCACGGTTGGAGAGACAACGACAAGAGCAACCACCATCTCCACCACCACCGGCTCCACCAAGCTACATAAACATATATGTAAATTACTACTATTTGTAGGATCTACATGTTCCTTTAGTTAGTATTAGGTATGATACCATTTTAGGAGGAATAAAAAGGTCTATTTGACCCCATAAGTTGCTAATAAAATTATGCGTCATGCTGAGATTTTGGTTTGGGGCATATGTGTTGGACAATATGAGAAAACCCATGAGAGTAATTACCCCTAAAGGGACTGAAGAATCAGTGAACGGAATTACAAGAGGCTAGTTATTTACGTCCGAGTTCTTCACCTTGGAGAGTACCAGTTTTGTTTGTAAAGAAGAAAGATGGATTGCAAGGGATGTGCGTGGATTAAAGGTTCCTTAATGATGTCACTGTGAAGAACAAGTTTCTGTTACCCCGCATTAAGGATTTATTTAATCGGATGTGAGGAGCCAGGGTATTCTCGAAGATTGACCTCCGATCGGGGTACCATCAGATGAAAATTAGACCATCAGATATTACTAAGACGGCTTTCTCGACTCGATATGGATTATATGAGTTCATCGTTATGTCGTTTGGATTAACTAATGCACCAGCTTATTTTATGGATTTGATGCATAAGATGTTCTTGGAGTATTTGGACAGATTCGTCGTGGTGTTCATCGACGATATTCTTATCTATTCTAAGAATGAGAGTGACCATGAAGAACATCTAAGGTTGGTGCTACAGAAGTTGCGAGATAATCAACTCTACGCTAAGTTTAGCAAGTGCGAGTTTTGGATTGGCGAGGGGCCATTTCTTGGACATATCATTTCTAATGGAGGGATATCAGTGGATCCTGCTAAAATCAAGGAGATAGTGGTGTGGAGCATACCCACTACG
Source organism: Zea luxurians (assembly GCA_029449295.1). Classification (NCBI taxonomy): domain Eukaryota; kingdom Viridiplantae; phylum Streptophyta; class Magnoliopsida; order Poales; family Poaceae; genus Zea; species Zea luxurians. The sequence goes on along the minus strand of JAOPSE010000022.1, from coordinate 40,412,811 downwards.
GTTACGGAGGACCGAAGTTTCTTGGGATTAGCAGGCTATTATCGAAGATTTATTGAAGGATTCTCTAAGATTGCCAAACCTATGACTTCGCTCTTGGAGAAAGGAAGAGAATTTAAATGGGACAAGAAGTGCCAAGTATATACGGGTCATAAGAGTTTGAAGTATATATTCACTTAGAAGGATCTCAACCTTAGGCAACGCCGTTGGATGGAGCTTATTAAGGATTATGATTTGGAAATTCACTATCACCCGGGCAAGGCAAATTTGGTTACAGATGCCTTGAGTCGAAAGGAGCATGTTATTTAGCTGTTGTTGCCCAGCTACTCGGTGAGATTGTTGAGAATTTCAGGAGACTTAACCTGGGGATAGTTGCTCACACTAAAGGAGTTATTATTGATATGGAACCTACCTTGGAGCAAGAGATCCGCAAAGGACAAAATGGTGATGCTAAGATACAAGAGATTAAGGATCTGATTGCCGAAGATCGAGTTCCAGAATTCACGGAAGATGAGCAAGGCACCGTATGCTTCAAGGACAAGAGATGTGTTCCGGAGATTGAAAGCCTTCGTGAGACTATTTTAAAGAAAGCCCATAACTCGGATTGTGTGTTTACATGGAGTACCAAAGAAGATCGTTTTGGACAAGAGGATCACAGTTTACCCTCCAGATTTTGGAAAAGTTTACATGAGAATATGGATATGAAGTTGAATTTTAGTTTGGCCTACCATCCTCAGACTGATGGACAGACTGAAAGGACTAATCAAGTATTGGAAGACATGTTGAGAGCTTGTGCCCTTCAGCATGGTAGTAGTGGGACAAGAGTCTACCTTGTGCTGAGTTCTCATATAATGATAGTTACCAGGCCAGTCTGAAGATGTCACCTTTTGAAGCTTTATATGGGAGGAAGTGCAGGACTCCTCTATATTGGGATCAGACTGGAGAGAGACAGTTCTTTGGGCCTGAACTGATTCAAGAAGCAGAAGAACAAGTCCGTATAATTCGAGAGAATTTGAGAGTGGCTCAAACCAGGTAAAAGAGTTATGCTGATAATAGAAGGAGGCCACTGGAATTTGAAGAAGGAGATTATGTGTACCTCAAGGTGTCACCACTGCGTGGAATGAGGAGATTTAAAGTTAAGGGCAAATTATCCCCTCGCTATATTGGACCATTCCTGATCTTTAGAAGAGTTGGGGAGATGGCATACCAACTCGAGTTACCTGCTACTCTATAGGATGTGCATAATGTGTTCCACGTGTCTCAACTAAAGAAGTGTCTCCGTGTCCCTGAGGAACAGTTACCCATGGAAGAGCTTAGTGATCAAGGTGATTTGACTTACACGGAGTACCCGATCAAGATTTTGGATACATTGACTCAAGTTACAAGAAATAAGGTGATAAAGATGTGCAAAATACAATGGAGTCACCATGGTGAAGATGAAGCAACGTGGGAAAGAGAAGAAGAGCTTCGTATAGATTTTCCCCACCTTTTCCCTAGATCTTCCTAAATCTCGAGGACGAGATTATTTTTAAGGGGGGTAGGATTTGTAATACTCAAAGTTGTATACAAAGAGTAATGGAGTGAGAGCTCCTCATGTTGTGTGCCTCATTTGCATCATGAAAAGAGCATACACAGAATTTAGAGATGAATTAAGACAAATGATAAAAAAAATAATAATAATAAATAAAAATAATAATATGCATCATGTTGGAGTTTTTATTGGTTGTGCATTAAATAAATAATAATGTTAATAATAATCATAAATCTAAAGGTTGAATTGATCCCTAAATTAAAATTTAGGGTTTTGGAAACGAGCAGAAGAAAAATGATATGAAAAATACAAATAATATACATAAGTAAATATATCCAGGACCAATACCCCTAATCCACAAATATAAGTTGTGGTGATGAACCATAGAGGTTTGAATTCAAATTTAAACTTGGAAATAGAGAAAATGGGATAGAAAATAAAATAGAAAAGAATAAAAGGCTTCATGGGCCGCCTGCCTCCACTTAGGCCCAATCTCAGTTTCCAACCGCGCGGCCCACTCCTCCACTACCGCGCGCCCACTGTTTTTCACCGTGATCCTGCGCCGACACTCCGGGCCCGCTGGTCAGCCACTGGTGTGCTCGTCCGCCATTGCCACCACAGACGCGTGGCCCCCGGTTGTCATAATCCTCTTCCCCCGCACGGCATAGCTTTGACCTGGCGCTTCGACGAACTCCGTAATGGCCGCACGCCGCGCGCAAGACCCGGGGATCCGCTGCATGCAACGCACGACCAAACAAAGCGGACTGGCCGTTGCTGGCGCTGCGGATTAAAACCCCTATGGATCTGTGACCTCTCTCGCACCGGATGTGCAACGAAGCCGCCGCCGGGGATTCCGCGCTCCTGTCGCGACCACGTTCGGATAAGCTTCGCTCTCATGCCCATAAATGGACCAAGCGGTTGTACTCGCCTCCCCATTTGCCAACCAAAGAAACCGTGCGGTCATCACCTAGAGAAGTCGCCAGCCGCGCAAACCTTCAAGCCGCCATTACCGCGGAACCAAGCTCTTCCGTGGTCGGGTGTCACTGCTCCAAAATCGCCGGTGTGTCCCCATCCGCGTGATTCGCCGGGGCCCGTGGAATGCGTCGGTGGTAGATTGGCGCCGGTTTAGCCTCTGTCGTCGACTGAATTGCTCGCCGGAACCGATTCTTCCCCGCGGATCTGGGTGTGCGCGTGGGCAGCTTCACCAATCCTCCTAACACCGGTAATGACCCTCCCATCGTGTTCACTGTCGTTCTATCATGGATCTGCACTAGAAATCGAGTAGGGGCTCACTCTGGGGGCCGGAGCGGGGCGTGCGACGGCGAAGCTCCGCCGTATGGTGCGGTGGCGCCGCCATCGAGCACACTGTAGGTTAGCGATGATCGATGAACCGTGGATCTCTGTTCGGACGGCTCGGATTGATACCGTGGATACCCCTTCACACCATTGAATGCGGACCGTAGATCCTTGATCCGTTGGCCGGAAATTGATCAAGGGTTCCTTGATTTGGTGAGCGTTGATGCGTGATCTGAGGGCCACAAATGCGTAACGGATTCACCTTAAAGACAGATCTAATCCTAGCCGTCTGTTTTGTATCGTGCGGCTCTGATGTGATCTTACCCTTTCGCGTGGCAGCCTTTTTAAAAGAGCCCCTGGACTATTTAGTAATAAACCCGCCGTCCTGTTGCATAGTGTTCTGAGTCTCAGGATCTTTTGCGCCTGGGCCCCTACGGTTATCAGATATTGAGGCCCGGTCCAGGACCATATAAAACCAGAGAAAATGATTATTAAATAGATTTTTAATAGGAAAATAATTGCTAGAACTTTATAAATTCATAGAAAATTCATACTAACTCCAAATTAATCCATTCCAGTCCCTAAAATTTTGTAATTTAATTCTCTATCACCTAGAGCCTCTGTTATGTCATGAAAACAGTAAGAAATTTATTTATCACTTAATCTTATTTAAAGCACATAAAACCTTTGAAAATGCATAACTTGAAATCTATAACTCAGAAAATTATAATTCCAGTTCCTAGGTTTTTATTTTAATATGTAGAATATCTCTATGTATTTTGTTACATGCTTGGTGTAACGTTAATTTTCCCTATATCCTGTGCTTGTTTGTATTGTGACGAGTAGAAGAGCCCGTTGCTGAGGATCCTGGTGAGCAGCAGGTTGAAGTAGCTGAGCAGGAGCTCATTGAAGGCAAGTTGTGCCCTTGACCACTTTTTACCCAATAATGTTCTTTAATATCACATACTCATGCATAGGTTAATTTTGATGGGACCCAATAGGCCACCCTAGATTGCTTATCTCATTACCTTGATTACCCCTGAATCACTTGGGTAGTTTGCTATTGCTTTATATGGTTTTGGGATAATCATTTATTACCTCTATGTTCCAATTCTTGTTGTTATTCTGTTTATGTTCATGTTGATATCATTAATGTTAATTGGAACATAGAGCTTAACTTGAGAACCACGTGCCACCACAAGGGAGGAATGGGACCCCTTGGCTGACTAATTAGGAAAGCTAGTGGAAGACTACCTTACCCGAAAGGGGCAAGGGCAGTAGGGGAGAGGTCAGTGCGGGGAGGTCCCTGGTTGATTTTGCTACGATGGCGGTCAGCCAGGAACCCTGTACTGGATCTTCCTATAAACTGTAGCGGGTTTTCGGAAGCTAGTGGAACTTTGTAAAGGCCTCGTAGTGTTGCCCTGCCGCGCTTCCTAGGTAGAGGTGTATGGGATTCGCGACCCCTTGGCAGATGGGTAACATGACTTGTGGGTAAAGGGTACAACCTCTGCAGAGTGTAAAACTGGTATACTAGCTGAGCTCACGGTCACGAGCAGCTCAGGACTCTCTGATGTTTAAATTATGGAACTTAAATTCAATTTGTCATTCGCATATGCATGGGTTTGTTATTAATTTTGTTCTATTACTTTACTTATGGTTTGGTATTTACTTACACTTAGTAACTGCTAATAAAATTTTGACCAACTACTTAAAAGCAATGCTCAGCTTTAACCCCTGTCATTGATTAAGCCTTACACATCACATGAACTCACACCTTTGTGAGTTTATGTCCACTGGTTCCCCACAACTTGTTGAGCTATGATCATGTGTGAGCTCACCCTTGCTGTCTCACACCCCCCCACAGGAGAAGATCAGGTGTTTCAGGAGGAGCCTCAAGGCGAGGAGTTTGACTTGATCTAGGTGGCGTTTCCCAGTCGACATTGGCGCCGACGATCCTTAGTTCGTTTTATGTTTACACTTTTATTTTGTAATAAGACTTCCGCTATGTAATAAATACTCTGATGATTTATGACATTTATCTCTATACACTCTGTTATTATATGTGTTGTCTTCTTGGCGCATGTATGAGATGCACCTGGCTTTGTTCCTTAAAGCCGGGTGTTACACAAACCCAATCGGTGTTTGTAAGAACGTTGGCGACTCGATTTGTGCATAGCTCCGCACGTCGACGAGCGTTGAGCGGCTTGCCTTCTCCACGCAAAACACGGGGTTCTCTCCTCCACAAAAATAAAACAGCACACATACACAATTAATCGTATGAAAATAACGTCGATGCGGAACCAAACAAGGAGCGTCGCGGTCTCACCGGGGTGAACGACGTCGATGTTCGGGGCTGCGCAAAAACAGCGAACACACGGCGGCATCACGGCGTGCTGTCCATTGGCTCCACCAAACAGCGAGCCGGCAGCGCACGAAGACGACGGGGTTGCTGCACATTTCGTCGAGCACCTAGCAAGCACCATGGGCACTGCGCAGCAGCACGCAAGCAGGGAGTGGGGGCTCCATGAGCGACGGTGAGCTCACTGCTCGAGCTCGGATCAAAGGGGCCCTGTGCTGACCAAGGTGGAGTGGGCAGAGTTGTTGCGCATGGAGGGAGGGGTCGAGCTGCCCGCCTGCAGGGAGAAATGCAGCAAGGGCGCGCGCCGGCCATGGGGAAAAGCAGCGATGGCATGAGGAGCAGTGAAGGGGCGAGCTCGGATCAGAGCTATGGCGCAGCACCTCCAAAGGGACAGAGCAGAGGGAGGCAAACGCAGTGGAGAAAGGGCGCAGGGAGTCCCGGACGCCATGGCTGCCGAGGGGAGGAGCTGGGCGCTCGGCTGCTGGGCAGAGGAGGGCGGCTGGGAGTGTGGAGGCGCCATGGGAGAAGCTTGCCTGGGCGCCGGCCATGGGAAGAAGGAGGAGCTCGCTGCTGGGTTGCTCGCCATGGAGGGGAGCCGGAAATCAGGGAGAGAGCTCCTGCTCCTGAGCGCCATGGCCAGCAAAAAGGGAGGGAGGAAGGGGATGGCGCCCATGGGGAGGGAGGCCTGCTGCTCCCTGCTGCTGGAGCTCGGCCTGGAGGGGAGATGGCGCCCACGCCTTGGCTGGAGATGGAGCCGTCGTGGGGAAGAAGAGACAAGGAAGAGGGAAGTGGCGGCTGAAACAAAGATAGGGGTGGGAATGGAAAATGACCAAGTGAGCACCCCTATATATAGAAGAAGGCTAGGGTTAGGGTTTCTTAGTGGGCTTATTGGGCTGGGCTGGATTTGGCCCAAAACGCTAAATCGTGTCGCGCTGAATTATTTCCGGAATAAAAAATGTTCCTGCTGATTTCGTCTGTACGCAAAGCAGAGTGAACGAGAGTTCGGACGATCGGGCGAATGAGCGATTAATTTCAGCCGAGAGTCTGATTTGGATTCTCTCGGAAATAATTCCTCGCACACTATTTTAGAAATAAATGTTTCTCTCAGACTTCTGATCGGCTTCGGATTTTTAGTCGGAGAAATCAGATTGTGACATTTTAAAATTGTTGTCGATACGGGGTTTTGAGTTCGGTTCGGCCATGAGATATTTAGCCGAGTCGAGTAAGGATTAATTAGAGGACGATATATTGAGTATTCCGTTTGAGAGTACGGACTTGGATAAAATAGCCGGACATCGATCGAAGTTCGCGGAATTGGACTCGGGCTCAGATCAAATAACAGTCGTCGAGAGTTTGATTAAATGGCTTCAGATGAGATTTAAAATTCGATAATGATCTTCGAGTCTGCATGAGTTCCGAGAATTAAAAGTTTTAACACGCTCCAAAATTGGCTGTTTCTTGCGATCGATTAACTCTGAATTCGGTGAGCTTCCGAGAGAAAGCCTGATAAACAGAGATAGGCACGATCGAGAAATAGGAATTTTTACTGAGCATCCGAGATTAGGATTAATCTCCCGACGTAACACGAAACTGACACCTGGGGTGTCACAGCCTTCCCCCCTTAAAAGAATCTCGTCCCGAGATTCGGATGAGGATCTTTAAGGGTGGAGAAGCATGTAACTCCCAGGCTGGAGATAGATGCAAATTCATGAGATGGGATCTGGCAAGATAGTGAAGATAGATTCGGATAGAATATCGCGGCATGCTGAGACAAAATGCAGCGATCACTCTGAGAGAATGTTCACAAAAGATAGCACATCAGCATAGTCTCGTAACGGATCACGACTATTAACCATGATACCATCGCGTGCCGAGCAGCTCAACCATGTGTGCACCATAGTAGGCTCTCGGTTTCGTCGCGGCACCATCAGTCGTTAGTCATGACACCATTACTAAACGTAGCCAATGAAAGATTTACTTGGCATAATTAGATGGAGCCCATGAGAGTATGGCTCAGAAAATGCGACTGAAGTTGAAGCAAAGAATGTTGGCGAAGAGTATCAGATGAGAATTTTTGTTTAACTCAGAGAACCATTTTATGATCAACATGGAGATTATCAGATCAGATATTAGCACGAGATTTGATATGAGGATGAACCGACCATGAGATCAAAATAGATTGTTGAGCTGTTAGAGACACGAGAGAACCAAGGACAACAATGAAATCCATTGAACTAAATGGATACACTGATTAGAGATAAGTTGATAAAATGACGTCATGATCCTTGGAGGAAGAGCATGAGATTGACCAGAATTGAGAGATTTAAGCAAGATCAACATCCGATACTTGAGAACGGGTTATAGCAGATAACCAGATAACGGGGCAGAATCATTAAAGGATCCAGAGATTCGGATGATAAAGCCACAACATGATTCACAAGGAAAGAGATCACCAGATCCATGCGAAAGGAGTGGTGGGCAACAAGATCAGCTGGATGATTAACAGAAATGCTATGAAGTTTTAGGGGCAAGGATTTATGGAAAGAAACATGGCCTTGATAGGGTTTGCGCAACTAGACACCAACAATAATAATAAATTTTTTTTTTGACACAACAAGTGCACAAGGAAGTTTTAGTCGATTTAGGGGTCAAGCTATGGGTGTCTACAAGCCGTGTAGGCGCAACATCAAGGGGGAAACACACAAGGGTTAGAAAACACCAACACAAGCATGTTTTTTTTACAAGGGTTTCACTTGCTAAACTCAAGGTTGTCTGGAGGGGGAAATCTTTTCATGAACAGAACATACCACATTTTTTGTAAAAAGGGTTGAACATTTAGAATACCACCTAGATAGCAAGGCGAGAGGAACACACAACCCAACCTAGCAAGACTTACTAATTAGGCAAGAGATAAGGCATTTCTTATATTTCATAACATAGCAATACAAAACATTATTCACAAGTTTTTATTATTGGAATAAAGGTGAGAGAAGCATGTTGGTGCACAAAAGACAATTATAATGCGACAATCATGATGCATGCTCATTCTAGTCGTCTTCTCAGACCTAACTAATTATTCGGATGCTTTTACAACATCCTTATTAATAGTAGTAGTAGCCTTTATGGCCTATATACATAGCCACCTAGCTACCCATCTATTTCCTAAGGCTTCACGTCCTAGGTCTATCCTTATCGTCCTGACTTCTATCCAACTTGGTTTCTAAGCAAGTTTTACTTTTGGGAAAGGTTGGTAATCATGACTTACTGACTTCTCTGTACTGGTATTCGCTCCGATACCAGCTGTGGCGGAACCGCCCGAATTATTCCAGCTTAAGTGCCCAAGTCGCACCCTTAAGGGCAGCAACACACTTAAACAGGAATAACCCGTCAGTCCCTCGGATCTAGTCCGATAAAGCCACTTACCAGGATCGAATACCACTAGCTCACTCGAAGGTGAGGCACAGAGAAATACAATAAAACATAATACCACAATTTAATAAGTATCATTAGTGATTACATTATCGGAGTTTCAGAAATAATAACCATAAATTTTAATGCAGCGGAAATAACTAACGGAGAAAACCGAGTAATCGTGGCGAAGCCTGGCCACGCTACTCCTCCTGGTCCTCTCCTGCGGAAGCAGTAACCCACTCGACCATCTATCCCGGTGGCAGGGATGGAGGCCAAGTCACACCATCAACCAATCATCCTAAAGGGTACCTGCAAAAATTGTGCCACAAGCAAGGCTGAGTATACTAATACTCAGCTAGACTTACCCGGTGTGAGGAGTCTATACCCCTCTACCTCTAGACATGCAGCTGTTTGGCTGTGGGGTTTGGTTGCCAAAAGCACTAGCTGAGTTTCTAAATCATGTTTTTAACTTTGTCAAATTTAAGTGTGACTCTCTTAAGGCTAAATGTGTACTATCTACTCATACATGGTAGCAAGCATTTTTATCAATCAACATCTTGTATCATCTCAACACAGTTCCACTTGTTACTCAATGTAGCAGCATGGATCAAGCAGTCTCATTAGCTGCGAGAAGCAGACGATTCGAATCGAGTTTTTATCCTTGCAAGGTAAACCTAAACACACGACATGCAGGGGCACTCCGTCCCCACACATATCAACCATCCCCATCGATTCCCCGTCAGCAGATCAGGGCTCACCGCCTTGGCGTACAATGCCTCACTGACCCCGACTGGCCGTCGTGCAGTGACCGCACTTGTACCCACCATAACCGGAATGGGAGACTACGTCTCAGGTCGCGTGAGGGGATATGTCCACTGCCAGGTTCACTCAGGTACTAGGCTTACCGATTTACCATATTTCTCGGTATGTGTTTAGTACGTTCAAACGCTTGACTCACGGTACCACACCTTAATCCTTACTCAAATTTTTATCCCGTAGACAACCAATCCCCATGGATGGTTGCCCACAAACCAACCTCGTATGATATGAAAGTGAGTACAACCAATTCCTGACCTCGCGCGAGTGCTAGAAAAATCACTCGACTTCTACCGAGATCCTATTTAATAAAGCAGCTACTCGACCTAGCATACTAGTATTCATCACAATGGGGTTCCTGAGATCATGCAACTATGGTTCAAAACAACTCCTACACTTAAGTGCACAAACAATCCTACAATCATTAAGTGTAGTAAAATAGCATAAATAACAGGTTATGCATAAAACCGGGGCTTGCCTTTATTTTAACACTTAGATAGTGTTTGCTGGGGGGGGGGGTACTCGCTTGGCGAGCATCCACTGGTTATGTCCATCCTTCAGGTCGTCCACCACAGCATCTTGTGGTTGGCACCACATCACTGGCTCGATCATCATCTCTCGGTCCTATATGAGGTGCAAGATGCATATGTATGAATATAATGAAAAAGTACAAGACACTTTAAGTACACGCTGGCGAATTAAACACTAAGTAGCGGGACATCACAAGCAACCATACACACTAGCGTTAGCTAACTACATATCATCGAGCGCACAACATTAACACCACAAAAAGACGACAAACATTTTGTATATTTACGCAACACAAATACGACCTCATAAGTACAGGCGTTTATTTAATTGGCTACGGCTTTTCGTTAGTTCTTCCATTTATCACACAAAAGCATCCAACACAAGTTTAACCGATGACCTAGGCATCAATGTCTATGGAAACTTATAACACAATCAACTAAAGAAGAAACATACAAAACATGACCCACGTACATTATTAAGCTTAGTCCTGGCAAGTCTACATTATTTAGGTGTCAACCAAACATTTTTAGCAAATAGGGTGAACTAAACATTCATTTGCTTACTTGCAGAATTTTGGACAGCAATACAACCGTTACTTGTTTTAATCATAACTTTTCAAATATTAATCCAAAACTAGCAAACTAGGACTTTCTGGAAAGCTTAGAAAGTGAACTACAACTTTGATATTTTCACATAAACAAGATTCAGCACTTAGCAAGGTCAAAACGTGCTAATACAACAGCGCTGTCCAGATTTGGACAGATTCAGACTTATGACTTTAAAAATTCACAACTGAAGATTCAGACATCCAAACAAAGTGATTTTAGACTTTTTAGAAAGATAATTAAATGTTCTACAAATTGTTTATAAACATCACTGGCTAGTTTAATATGTATCAAGGGTAAAATATACTATGAAGGCTGTGCTGTCCAAAACTGGACAGATTCAGTCTTCCCACTTTAAACACATGTAACTTAATCTTCAGACCACCAAAAAGAGTGATCTAAGACTTTTTGAAAAGCTTAGCAAAAGTACTACACAACTTTTATAATCACCAAGAAGTGATTCCAAGTTTAACTAAATCAAATATTACAGTTTTCGAATTCTGTTCTGTCAGTGGACAGAACACAGCAACCAAGTTGTAAAATTCATAACTCTTAAACTATCAGTCCTATGGTTATGAAATTTTAACACAAGCAAGATCAGAAAAGCCTCTACAACTTTCTTATAATCGACAAGGACTGATTCTAACATTAGCTTAAGCAAACAATACAGTTTCTGAAATCTGTACAGAATTTGGACAGATTCAGTTACTGAATTTGTAAAAAGCATAACTCCTAAACTATCAGACCTGTGGCTGTCAAATTTTTGTACAAGCAAGATAATCATGTTATCTACAACTCTTCTATAGCACATATCTACAGAAAACACAATTTGGTTCATCAAGCATACAGCACGACAAAAACAGCGTGTGCAGCCCAAAACAGAAATTAATAAATTTCAGCTCCTATACAACTCAAGAATTGTCGCGTTCTAGAGACTTGAATTATTCTAACACTTTACCCTTTGTTAGAGTTAAATTAATCAAATAAGGACTAACAAGTAGACTTACTAATTCCTTATCCGTGTCATTTCGTATTACTAGCTTAATTATACTACGCGTATAAGTATATTACGCTTTCTTTGCCCGATCGACAATCCTCAAGCCCATCACTCATCACACATATATAATGCACTTAGATCACAATCCCAGTACCACTAAATCATATGATGCGCCTATTTCATTTTTTTTTATATACATCCAATTAGCATATGCGATGGGTATCACGGCGAAGGCATAACGCATCTAGACTCGACTCATAACCGGGGGGAACTACTTGGTCACGTCACCACTTCATTACCCAAACCGAAACAATTTCCTAGCCACATCGACCAAACCTTTAATTGAGTAAAACTTACACCTCCTTGTCACGAATACAACCATACACTATGTGCGACGTGAAATTTAATGAACGCCTAATGGGTATTGACTCACTCATAAACATAGGGAAGCGATGACTACCTTGGCATGTCACCACCTTACCTCACACGCAAAATCATTCTTAATTGGACTGACCAATTTGAACGACTGTCCTTCTAATTATTAACATATACCACCTTTCTAGGTTATTTGCATGACAACATAGCATAGGTTAAATCTATTTATCTCGGAAGGCTCTAACACAGTTCACACATAACTCACCGTTTAGGCCCTACTAATAATTCATTGCGAACGACACATATTAAATCTACGGGCTAACTCAATTGGAACACAACATATGACATTCACGTTTTTAGTTTTATCGCATAACAACGCTTAATCTAATACATCATGGACACTGACGATGCTTACCATAATTCCACGTGGCTAACACAACCGATTACGACCTACCACCAAACATTTCAACCAATGTGGCGCGACCACTAATATATGAACTCCGATACTCATGTTTTAATAATTCATCCTTTACGCAACTAGCATTTTCTAACTACTCGTCACATCAATAAATATACTCCTTATATAATCATGAATTCCATCACATTGCATAAAGCAATTACACTTTTCGCATAACCACATATCAATACATTTCCCAAAACAAAAGCCGCATTTTGTAACTTAGTTTTTCGCCTCAAACAACGCATCGCATATTTTTCCTACCAAGATATGAAAACAGCCGAGTTCCTTTCTTCTTCGTTTTCTTCTCTACGCAAAATTCAATCCATACCAACGCAATTTTTAAACATGCACCACATCGACCAAAACATAATTAGACAACTACAATTTGCACGCATCGACCCTCTTGTTCTCCAATCGTAAACGCGATCCTACCAATGCGCACAATCGAAACATTTTACACACATCCATTCAAAATAATTAATCGAGTCGATCGAGAGCGATATGCATCGGCTCACCATAAACAAACCCAATCGGTGTTTGTAAGAACGTTGGCGACTCGATTTGTGCATAGCTCCGCACGTCGACGAGCGTTGAGCGGCTTGCCTTCTCCACGCAAAACACGGGGTTCTCTCCTCCACAAAAATAAAACAGCACACATACACAATTAATCGTATGAAAATAACGTCGATGCGGAACCAAACAAGGAGCGTCGCGGTCTCACCGGGGTGAACGACGTCGATGTTCGGGGCTGCGCAAAAACAGCGAACACACGGCGGCATCACGGCGTGCTGTCCATTGGCTCCACCAAACAGCGAGCCGGCAGCGCACGAAGACGACGGGGTTGCTGCACATTTCGTCGAGCACCTAGCAAGCACCATGGGCACTGCGCAGCAGCACGCAAGCAGGGAGTGGGGGCTCCATGAGCGACGGTGAGCTCACTGCTCGAGCTCGGATCAAAGGGGCCCTGTGCTGACCAAGGTGGAGTGGGCAGAGTTGTTGCGCAGGGAGGGAGGGGTCGAGCTGCCCGCCTGCAGGGAGAAATGCAGCAAGGGCGCGCGCCGGCCATGGGGAAAAGCAGCGATGGCATGAGGAGCAGTGAAGGGGCGAGCTCGGATCAGAGCTATGGCGCAGCACCTCCAAAGGGACAGAGCAGAGGGAGGCAAACGCAGTGGAGAAAGGGCGCAGGGAGTCCCGGACGCCATGGCTGCCGAGGGGAGGAGCTGGGCGCTCGGCTGCTGGGCAGAGGAGGGCGGCTGGGAGTGTGGAGGCGCCATGGGAGAAGCTTGCCTGGGCGCCGGCCATGGGAAGAAGGAGGAGCTCGCTGCTGGGTTGCTCGCCATGGAGGGGAGCCGGAAATCAGGGAGAGAGCTCCTGCTCCTGAGCGCCATGGCCAGCAAAAAGGGAGGGAGGAAGGGGATGGCGCCCATGGGGAGGGAGGCCTGCTGCTCCCTGCTGCTGGAGCTCGGCCTGGAGGGGAGATGGCGCCCACGCCTTGGCTGGAGATGGAGCCGTCGTGGGGAAGAAGAGACAAGGAAGAGGGAAGTGGCGGCTGAAACAAAGATAGGGGTGGGAATGGAAAATGACCAAGTGAGCACCCCTATATATAGAAGAAGGCTAGGGTTAGGGTTTCTTAGTGGGCTTATTGGGCTGGGCTGGATTTGGCCCAAAACGCTAAATCGTGTCGCGCTGAATTATTTCCGGAATAAAAAATGTTCCTGCTGATTTCGTCTGTACGCAAAGCAGAGTGAACGAGAGTTCGGACGATCGGGCGAATGAGCGATTAATTTCAGCCGAGAGTCTGATTTGGATTCTCTCGGAAATAATTCCTCGCACACTATTTTAGGAATAAATGTTTCTCTCAGACTTCTGATCGGCTTCGGATTTTTAGTCGGAGAAATCAGATTGTGACATTTTAAAATTGTTGTCGATACGGGGTTTTGAGTTCGGTTCGGCCATGAGATATTTAGCCGAGTCGAGTAAGGATTAATTAGAGGACGATATATTGAGTATTCCGTTTGAGAGTACGGACTTGGATAAAATAGCCGGACATCGATCGAAGTTCGCGGAATTGGACTCGGGCTCAGATCAAATAACAGTCGTCGAGAGTTTGATTAAATGGCTTCAGATGAGATTTAAAATTCGATAATGATCTTCGAGTCTGCATGAGTTCCGAGAATTAAAAGTTTTAACACGCTCCAAAATTGGCTGTTTCTTGCGATCGATTAACTCTGAATTCGGTGAGCTTCCGAGAGAAAGCCTGATAAACAGAGATAGGCACGATCGAGAAATAGGAATTTTTACTGAGCATCCGAGATTAGGATTAATCTCCCGACGTAACACGAAACTGACACCTGGAGTGTCACAATAAGAGTTTGCCCTATGCAGAGTTTTCCTATAACAATAGTTACCAAGCGAGAGTTTGAAGCACTCTATGGACGGAAATGCAGAACACCACTATATTGGAATCAAAATAGAGAAAGTCAAGTGTTTGGTCTAGAAATTCTTTAAGAAGCGGAAAAGCAAGTGCAGATTGTTAGAGAGAATTTAAAATAGCACATTCAAGACAAAAAAGCTATGCTGACAATAGAAGAAGGGAATTAACCTTTGAAGTTGGAGACTTGTGTATCTTAAGGTTTCCCCAATGAGAGGAATGAGAAGATTTAAAGTTAAAGGCAAGTTATCTCCCTATTACATTGGTCCATTCAAGATCTTGGATAGGAAAGGAGAAGTAGCACATCAGTTAGAACTATCTGACCGTTTATCGGATGTGCATGACGTATTCACTTGTCACAACTCATGAAATGCTTAAGAGTACCAGAAGAACAGTTACCCATGGAAGAACTGAACGTTAATGAGGACTTAACGTATTCTGAGTATTCGGTCAGAATTCTAGAAACATCTTGTAGAATTACTCGGAGTATGGTTATCACTTTGCGCAAAGTTTAGTATAGTCATCATTCAGAAGATGAGGCAACTTTGGAAAGAGAAGATGAACTCAGAGCAGAATTCCCTAGCTATTTTCAAAAGTTCCTTAATCTCGAGGACGAGATTCTTTTTAGGGGGTAGGTTTTGTAACAACTCAAATCCATCAATTAAAATAATACATTATTAGTCACTAAACTTAGTAGAGTAAATTAAAATTTGAATCAAGTACTTGATTTCATTTATGAGAGCACCTAGAGAGGGGGTAAATAGGTGATCCGATAAAAATCAAGTCTAAACAACACATACTTGGTTTATAATAAATGTTAGTGAGATCAAAAACCAAGATTTTGTGAATAGAGAGAAGAGAACTCTTCACTTGATTGTTCCTTAGAATATATGTTTAACTTAGGAACGATAGCGCAAGTGAATATTTGAGAACTCTAGTAAAGAAAATAATCACAAAGAAGGATGCTCAAGTGACATGATGATTTTATCTCGTGGTTCGGCCAATGCCTACTTCACGTTGTGGTGACCTCCTTCGGTCAAGGATTGCACTCAATCTCTCTCAAGTGATCCAGTGATCAACCTTGAGTACCGCGGTTTTCTTCCTTATATCAAGTGTTCCCTTTGTGAGGAATCTCCACAAGTTGGAGCCACTCACCCTTACAAGATTGATCACAATTAAACCACAAGAGTAAGGGCGGGAATAGAAGCACATGCAAGAGCTAGAGTCGCAGCAACGACACACACACAAGTCAAGAAACGAGCACACAACACAGCGCAGCAGATTCACAACTCAGAAAAGTGCTCAGATCTAAAAAACAATGAACTGAATGCGTGTTTGCGAAGTCTAGGCGTTGTAGGATGTTCAATGGAGGCTTGGTGTGTTGCTCCATGTGCTTAGGGGTCCCTTTTATAGCCCCAAGGTAGCTATGAGCCGTTGGAGCTCCATTTGGAAGGCCAGAGTTGCCTTTTGTCCGTGGGTGCACCGGACTGTCCAGTGCACACCGGAGAGTGAACAGTACGCGCACAGGATGCGAAAAAAATCCCTTGATTGGCTGGTTTCCGCTTCTAGGGGCACCAGACTGTTCGGTGCGCCTGTCGACCATTGGCCAGCGTTGACGTGGCCACTAGCCATTGAGTGGCTGGTACACCGGACTATCTGGTGCCTCACGTGGACCGTCCGGTGAATTATAGCCGACGTAGGCTGAAAACCCCTAGAGCAGCGAGTTGGGCGGACCGTGCATCGGACTGTCCGGTGCACCCCGGACGGTCCGGTGGGTGGTACCGGATCGTCCGGTGCTACGCAGTCCAGCAGCTTTTCCCCATTTCTTACTTTGTCTTCTTTTGTTTCTTTTGGAATTGACTTAGCTGAGTCCCTGGCATTTAGACAAACATGTTTAGCACACAAATCAATTGACTCAGTGTCCGAAGCATACCTTTTAGCTTGATCCATATAGATTTGCACTAAGTGTTCTTCCGAGCAACAACACACACACACAAGTCAAGAAACGAGCACACAACATAGCGTAGGAGAGTCACAACTCAGAAAAGTGCTCAGAATTCAAGCACAATGAACCAAATGCGTGTTTGAGGAGTCTAGGCACTGTTGGATGTTTAATGGAGGCTTGATGTGATGCTCCATGCACCTAGGGGTCCATTTTATAGCCCCAAGGCAGCTAGGAGTCATTGGAGCTCCATTTGGAAGGCCAAAGTCTCCTTCTGTCTGTGGGTGCACTAGACTGTTCGGTGCACACCGGACAGTGAACAGTACGCACATGGGACACGGCAAAGAATCCCCTGATTAGCTGGTTTCCGCTTCTGGGGACACTAGACTATCCGGTGCGCCTATTGACCGTTGGCCAGCGTTGACGTGGCCATGAGCCGTTGCGCGGCTGGTACACCGAACTGTCCGACGCCTCACGTGGACCATCCGGTGAATTATAGCCGATGTAGGC
Organism: Zea luxurians; assembly: GCA_029449295.1. Classification (NCBI taxonomy): domain Eukaryota; kingdom Viridiplantae; phylum Streptophyta; class Magnoliopsida; order Poales; family Poaceae; genus Zea; species Zea luxurians. Next base: position 40,395,550 of record JAOPSE010000022.1, on the reverse strand, counting down.
TAAAAAACCCGAGAGCAGCGAGTTGGGCGGACCGTGCACTGGACTGTCCGGTGCACACCGGACTATCCGATGGGTGGCACCACACCATCTGGTGCTACGCAGTCCAGCAGCTTTTCCCTGTTTCTTCCTTCGTCTTCTTTTGTTTCTTTTGGACTTGGCTTAGCTGAGTCCCTGGCACTTAGACAAACATGTTTAGCACACAAATCAATTGACCCAGTGTCCGGAGCATACCTTTTAGCTTGATCCATATAGCTTTGCACTAAGTGTTCTTCCGAGCTCATTTTGCTTTTAACACTTTTGCTCAACATCATGTTAGTTCAAAATATAATGTGTTGTGCATCTAATCACCAAAACAATATAGAAATGGCCCAAGGGCACATTTCCCTTTCAATCTCCCCCTTTTTGGTGATTTATGCCAACACATAAAAAAGCAACTCGGATTGAACTAACATATCCAAAAGAGATAAGAAGAGCAAATTGATATCAAATTGAAGACAAATAAAATCATTAAAGGATTTGGCATATTTGGATCATGTTTGCCACCACTTGGTTTATTTTTGCAAAACAAATTCATTTTCCTTTATGTCAAAAACATTTGTTTTGGCAAATCCAAAGATTTTTCAAGAATAGTTTTGATCAACAACCATCCAAAATCTCCCCCCTTTTCCCATAATCGAGTTTCTCCCCCATAAGAGAACTGTTTTTGCAATAATACGGTTTTGGCTAAACGCCAAGAATTCTAACACTAAAATTTCAAAATTTCACAAGTGGTTGGCTGATCCAGTTGCTTTGCCCTTAATTTCTCCCACTTTACCATTAAGCACCAAAATAGAAGAACTATTAGGCCCTTTAACCCCATTGCCTCAAAAAATGTCAAATAAGATCAAAGGCAATGAGAAAACACAAATAAGAACTTGGGACAAGATACATTGATACCAGAAGGCAGTGGAAGCCCCTTCTTTGTCCAAGTTCACCTTTTTCCTTTCAATGCCATCTTGGAGACTAGATCAGTATTACTCAAGCAAACACATTAGTCTCAAAGGATCAAGTTGTAGTACATCCTCCCCCTAAATATGTGCATGAGGACTTGTGAGGTCCGGGGATGACTTGTACGACTTGAGCACCAAAAATAAGCAAGTAAAGACAATTATGCTTAAAGTAACATGATCAAAGGCATAAAACACATGTATGTTATAGATCAATCCAAGTTCCACGAATCTAAGACATTTAGCTCACTACGCAACCTACAAAACCTTTTCTCATCTAAAGGCTTGGTGTTGGGGGCCTTCCTCTTCCGAAGGTCCTCAAAAATATGACTAACCATTTGCTTCTAGCATAATATTGATTATTACAGGGAGCTTCAGTTCATGATGAAAGTCTTCTCCTCTATCGAAGGTCTTCAAGACGAAGGTATAGCTCGAGGATGATAAGAATGAACACCGAAGCTATAGCCAAAGAGTAACAGCTTCGTCTTAAAATGGTGACAAAGACCAAGCATGATGCTGAGCTGAAGACGAAAAGACTAGCTAGTCCCTAATGATTTATGTTACAATTATGAACAAATGTTAGGGTCATAAATGTATTTTTACCCGGGCTGCGTCTCGTGCCTATAAATAGATAAACAGTACCATCGTACTGTTCATGTTGGATTGTAATTGTTCTCGCGTCAACACCTTCGATCAAGCCGAAGGTATTTATATAATATAAATTCTGTTAATGTTCATGTGTATATTATTAAATATATATGTGTATGAATGAATGGATTTCATATATTATCTCTATGAATTCACAACATTATATCTTCATAAATGAATGAATGTGTATGTCCTTCATGACCTTCGTCTGAAGATCATTATATCCAAAGGGAGACAATGCTTCAGAGGATGAAGGTCCTTAGTCTTTAACAATTATGTTGCCCTGTTCTTGATTCATAGCATTTGAGAACAAGTGGCCAACATTGGCGCCCACCGTGGGTCAACTCAAACGACCACTTTCGGCAATAGCTTGAGCAACCACCTTCGTCATGCCGTCGAATAAGGCAATAGCGCCAGGGGCTGCCCTTCAACCATTGGACACCAACCAAGAGGGGCTCACCCTAAGAGAAGCCCAAAACCAGAAAAGGAAGGCCACCAGCCCAACACCGCCGGAGGAGGAGCTAGACCAAGAGATTAGAGACTTAGAGGCCATACAACAGCAAGTGCAGAGAAAGAAAGAGAAAATGCTTAGCTAGCTGAACTTCAAAGGAAGATTGATGAAGCTGCCGAAGAGATTTGTCATATCATGCAAGACGACCAAGGACGAAGGCCACAATAGAGAGAGCTTTGCCAAGAAAGCCCAAGCAACGATGACGAATGGTATGATGATTTCCACCATGGCAACTTTGCTTTTGATGATGCTTTTCCTCTAGCAGCAGAACTGTAGGCTATCCCATGGCCACCATCCTACAAGCCACCACAACTTCCCATGTATGATGGGCATTCTGATCCAAAGCAGTTCCTCATGAGCTATGAGGCGACCATATCATCATATGGTGGCAACACGGCTATCATGGCGAAATCCTTCGTCATGTTAGTCAGGAGCGTGGCTCGGACGTGGTATTCTTCCCTTCACTCGGGAACAATCACGTCATGGCAAAAGCTGAAGGACGTGCTGGTCACCAGTTTTTCGGGTTTCCAGAAACAAAGCCAGTAACTGCCCAAGCCTTGTTCCAGTGCACGCAAGACCATGAAAAATACTTGCAAGCATATGGCCGAAGGTTTCTGCGACTCAGGGCCCAGGCACCAACTGTGCCAAATGAGATTGTTATCGAAGCTATGATCAAAGGGCTCTGACCAGGACTAACGACATAGTATTTTGCTAGGAAACCACCACAAATTTGGAAAAGCTCCTCCAGAAGATGGACGAGTATATCATGGCCGATAATGACTTTCGGCAGAGAAGGGAAGAGGCCTACAGATACTCAGAGATGACTAGGAGCTTTGGAGGAAGGCTCCACCCTAGACATGTCAGAATAATCCATAATCCTAGCTCAAGCAACGACAGAGGAAACCATGCTAAAGGCCATTAGCAAATCTCTCAGTCTTCAGGGACGCAACAAAGTTCTTATAGGCCACCAACTCCAAGAGGCAGAGGAGGAAGATGCTTCAGAGGAAGGTTCAGCTCCCAACCCAGAAGGTTGTTGTGTTTATTCTATGGGGGAGGATAAGGGACATACAACAAGGACGTGCCAAGTCACGGTCCAGAAGCAAAAAGAAATAGCTAAAGCCAAAGCGTGGCAGAATCAGCCGAAGCAGGTCCTGCATACTGCTTCGTGCTATTCTCCATACATTCCTGAGTATGTGGGCAACCAACAGCCCACAGCATCAGTAGCTTTGGCAAGTCACTCTCAAGCTACATGGTGTAGGATTATGGGGAGGCTATGCTAGCGAAAAACAAAATTTTTGACCCCATAAAACCAAGAACTACTGCACTTATAGGTCATGAAATTACCACTAGACGCGCAGGGCAGCGGAAGATGTCTCGATGTAGACAAACGCGTCGAGTAGTGCCGTGCAGTCACCTATGTCCTTCATGTCCTCGCGTGGTTCATCCTAGTGCTCCAGATGCAGCACCTTCGAGGTATCCACACGTACAAGGAGGAAGCACCGCATACCGAACTGCTAGGTTTACGACGGCGGCTGCGCGAGGGCGAGAAGCGAGTGGCTGCTCGTTTGCTAGTGGCGAATTAGGGCTAGCCTAACTGCGCCCCCGGCCCTAATTATATAGGCGTTATGGTGGGCTTCTAACTCCAAGGCCCATCAATAACCCTAAAGCCCAGTCTAATTTTGAATCTAATCCGAGTTAGGCTTCCTTCCCCTTAAGTGTGTGACCCTATAGGTTCACGTACAAATAGACATGGCCTGTGTGACGTAACCTCTCAAGTCATTAGGCCCACCTATAGTTATCCTTGTCCCACGGACCTCAGAAACCCTGCAGGTGCCCCTAAATCACTTGACAAGTTCGGTATTTGCTTTCTTTACCTTTCCCAAGAGCGTTTCACCCGTCACGCAGACATTACAATACATCAGAGGTACGAAAATGTGGAAGCAAATACAATAACTTACCTTACATTAAAAGTAAGAAGGAGTTGGATTATTATAGACCAGAAACAAATATAGGAGTGCTGAGTATTATTATTACATCACTGGGAGGCAAAAACCCCTCCCGATAAATAATAAACAAAAGTTTTTAACGGAGGACCCTTCCTCCCGAAGCTTTACTCCTGGTTTTCTTCTTTTGGTACCACCTTTGAACAGAAGCAACAAAAGTTTGCCGCTTCTCCACCTAAAACAACATGGGACAAAGCTCTGAGTACGAAGTGTACTTTCGCAAGACTTACCCGACAAAATAAATGACTCTCAAGGATATGCTGGCTTTAAGGGAGTCAAGGTAAGGCTTATCAATAATCAATGACTCTATTTGCAGAAATGCTTACTAATAGTGGATCCTTAAAATCCAATTTTAATGATCAGGTTAAGTAAGATTACCTGCATCTAGAGTTCTCTCTACCCTAGTTCAATCACTTGACCTGCACTAGCCAATTTCTTAACAACCCTTCATTTTCACTGGATTGCTACGTGTAAGTCAGTGACCAAGTCTTCATAACCGCGAAGTTACGGCGATCCGAATCGATTATACTCAGCTAAGGATCTCCAATCACACGACATATGTAGCAGTTAACCCTTGCATATGTCAACTCGCCACCAGGGGTTATTAAGACCAGATCAGGTTCATGCCAACCGAGAGCACAGATACACCACCGTCCAGCCTCTTGCCATGGAGGGTACACGCTACTCTCGCCATCTCTCCACTCCCATTGCGTGTTATCCTATTCTGGTATTAGTCTGCTCGAGGCAAAGCTTACCCATGACGAGGCATGTGACCAGTTAAAGGGTCCTCGGTCAGTAGGCCTACATCGACACGGTCCTTAAATGACTCAGACGGAGACACTACACCGAGACTCTCTTTCTCATGCAAGTCACCCGCTCGGTATCAGTTTAATCATTTCAAACCCAAAGTTTGGTACCTGATAGAGGTACATCTTTTCCGATGTTGAACCCATCATGGCCATGATGGATCCACCATCAAGTTTTATTTTCGAAAACATCCCACCCACTTAGAAGCATCATCTTTTGTAAAAACAAAATGTTTTGTTTTTCTAAAGCAATACTAAGCATAAGAAAAACCTTTTGTAAAACAGGGATTTAAGAGGTAATTAAATCCAAGGAAGGAAATGCAGGAATTGGTTTAGCACACAACTCATATTACCTAATGCCTGAAGTAAGTGAGAAAGATTTTAAAAACAACAAGGAGGTGGCAAATGCACCGGGGCTTGCCTTGTGTTACTGGTGAATCAGGTTCTGTTCCGCAGATATCAAAATAGAAACAGTTGCCTGCGTGATGTTCCTCAGGTGGTGGTGGTGAAGTCTTTGCTTCTTCGACTTCTACTTCTTCTTCATTTTCTAGATATAGCCATACATAATAATGGATGCCCATGTAATGCTCATGAGAGTGCAAAGATAATAAAAGTTCATTATCTAAAGTCTTGAATACAACTTTCCTTCACGGTTCTTCGAGAACTTAGGGTTTCCGGAGTTAATAGTGAAGTTTATAGGGCAGGGGCTAGGGTTTTGGGTTCTAAGCATCAAACATGGTCCAAATCATACCAAACTCTACCCAAGGCTTCTAAATATTATTTAGAGTTTATCCTAAAAATTTAGTGAATTTTGGATTTATTATATATTCCCTAAAAATCAAGAAACAAGGTTTTTGGCTATTTTAAATATTCTATAATTTCCTGTTTGGACTAAAAATCAAGAAACTATTTTAATTAAATTCTATAGGAAATTAGGAGCCGAGCAAAATTGGTCTAGTATTTTTAGAATTTTTCTATAATTTCTTATAGATTTCTAAAGTCTAATAGAAAAAGAAAAAGGAAAAGGATGAACAGTTCTGGGCTGAAACCGGCCCGAACCGGCCCAGCCAGGGCAGAAGCGCGCCTGCACGCGCCCACGTAGACTTTGCACCGAAGACCCTGTCCTTTTGAATAACCTAAAGTGGGGTCGCAGCAATATTCAACTAAGTCACTGACGCTTTACAGAAACCTCCCTGCACTTCTAATTCTTCACCGCGCCAAGTCCCCGACGACGAACGACGCCGGGCCGCGCTCCGGCGAACTCTCACCGGCCGATTCACGCAATGACCGGTGCCCTACTTTGGCCGAGACAAAATTGAAGACCTAAGGACCATTTCCCCTCACTCAATTTCACGAACGGCTACCTAATTCGTTCTAGCCACGGTGACAGTGGGTAAGGCGGACGGCCAATCGCGTTCCCGGTGATCTATGGTAGCTCAGCTCAATTGAACGAGCCAAGAGGCACCCAGGGAACCTAAGGAAGCTAAAACAAGGGAGCAGGGGGTATGAGCATACATAGAACAGGCTGACTACGATAAGGTGCTTCTACGGTGGCGGAAACAAAGATTGGGGGAAATGAGAAATTATCGAGCTCCGGTGATCAATTGAGGGCACGGTTCGGGTGGCTTGGTGCTTGACTACCCTACGGAGTTTACGGCGGGCTCAATTTATATTTGGCAAGAGCGGTGGCAAGTGAATTGGACGATGACACGCGGTGGCCAGAGAATCAGGAAGTTACTAGCGCGCGTGATTAGTGTCTTCCGTCGTGGCGAACTCACTGGCGTTGAATAGACGCGTAGACCGAGCTACTGCGACGTGGTAAGAAGGGTCATAGTGTGGCGTGACCAGGGAAAACGGCGGTGCCCGCGGTAATGGCCGCGTGGCCATGTCGCCGGCGCAAGTGGTCAAAAGGCAGAGTGACCGTGGTGGCTTGTGTTTATCCAGGCAAGATCTTTTTACATCGAGCACAATCCACTAGCTCAGGATATGAATTGCGACGACCAGCGGCGCGAATCCGGATGCGCAGATCGTCGGCGGCGAGTGACTGAAGCCTGAGATATTTGGTGCACTATACCATGGCGCAGTGCATTCAGGCGACCTGACAGACCAACTTTGGGCTCGATTTTCTCCTAAATTCACAAGGCAACTTGCTAATCGGCTATTATCAAAGTTGTTGTCCAATGATCCATCTATAACCCAACTGTAGTCATCATGCTCAAACATCCACGGGATCGTCTTCAAAATGGCCCCTAAAGTTTATCACTTGTCACTGAATTTCCAATTTCAGATTTCAGACAGACTGACAGCCCAACTTGGGGCACATTTATCTCAGAATTCTTCATGGTACCAAGGCATGATCTCTATAGTAAAGTTATTCTCCTTCCATAGACCTACAAAATTGATGTGGTGACCTAGGGCAAAAACTTTATAATTTGGCAGATATAGGGCTCCAAAGTTGAGCTAATTACACTGAAATTCAGACCTAGCCATTGGAGTACAAGTGTGGCTATTTTGCAAATTAGTCCAAAACTTAGGGTTTAAGTTGCAAATCCACAAACTTGTGAACCATATGATTCAAGATGCCCTAATTTCATAGTTTTTGCACTTTAGTCCAAAAGTGCACTAACTTTTGCACTTAGCCCCCTAGGGTTTAAGGCTAGGGCTTTCTAGGGTTCTTTTTAGGATTTTTGACACTTCTAGGGTTTGGATGTTACTTGGGTCCATTCCTAGTGACATTTCATGACTATTTCAATTGAGTTTTAAAGTTTTCCCTCCTTAAGCCTTGTTTATTCTATTATGCCCAATCTAGGGTTAAATACTGTACCCTAGGGTTTCACTAGTAACATGTCACTTCAATACAACTTGTTTGAATTTTTACCTAGTGAATGCACTCTAGATGTGACAAACACATGAAATGCCAATGCTTATGATGTTATGCTCAAGTTTTAGTAGCAGTAACACCAGGGGTGTTACATCCTTCCCCTAGAAAAGAATCTCGTCCTGAGATTAAAAGTCCTCGGGCAAGTAATGGAAAAAGAAATGCTTCACTCTTTTATTTTCTTATTCTTGGTACAGGGCAGGGGTGGTTTGGGGATCACTCCTTTATTACAACAATTGTATACACTTTACAAATTACATGAGGCTAAAAAGCCTAGGAAATTCTTTTCTAAAAAGTCTCGAGTTTCCCATGTAGCCTCATCTTCTGAATGCTGGTTCCACTGTATCTTGTAAAACTTGAAAGTTTTCCTTCGGGTAATTCTATCCTTTTGATCCAATACTCGATTAGGATGTTCAGAATATGTTAAGTCTGGCTCTAAGGCAACATCTACTACTTCAACAGTTTGATCTGGAACCCGAAGACACTTCTTCAACTGAGACACGTGGAACACATTGTGTACAACAAACAAGGTTTCGGGCAGCTGGAGTCGGTATGCCAATGGTCCACATTGTTCAAGAAGAAGGAAAGGGCTAATGTACCGGGGTGCAAGCTTCCCTTTTACCTTGAAACGTGTTACCCCCTTCATTGGTGAGACTTTCAGGTAGACATGACCTCCAACGAGAAAGTACAAGGGTTGACGTCGCTTGTCTGCATAACTTTTCTGTCGAGCTTGGGCTTTCTTCAAGTTATGTATTATTCGTTGAACTTTTTCTTCTATTTTCTTTACCATATCTGGCCTAAAGAAACTTCTTTCACCTGGTTCAGACCAGTTTAACGGAGTACGAAACTGTCACCCATATAAAGCTTCAAAGGGTGCCATCTTAATGCTTTCTTGATAGCTATTATTATATGAGAACTCCACTAATGGTAAACAATCATCCCATTTCTATGGGAATTCCAAAACACAAGCTCGTAACATGTCCTCAAGTATTTGATTCACCCTCTCAATCTGCCCACTGGTTTGAGGATGATAGGCCGAACTATGGAGAAACTTAGTATCCAAAGCCTTGTAAAGTTCTTCCCAAAATTTGGACACGAATTGTGGTCCACGATCCGACACTATAGTCTTTGGAACACCATGCAAACTGAGAATACGGGCAATGTATAATTGTGCATAGACAGCAACAGGGTGATTTGTCTTGACTCGCAGAAAATGAGCAATTTTCGTAAGCCGATCAATTATAACCCAAATAGAGTCATACCCTTTGCTATTCTGGGCAATCCCACAATGAAGTACATACTTATATCTTCCCATTTCCATGTAGGGATAGGTAAAGATTGTAATGGGCCAGCAGCCTTCATATGTATGGCTTTGACACGTCTACAGGTGTCACATTTTGCCACATAGTGTGCGATTTCAATCTTCATCTTTGTCCACCAATAATGTTGTTTTAGATCATGATACATCTTAGTGCTTCCGGGATGAATAGAATAGCGACTAAGATGTGCTTCATCCAAAATTTATTAGCGGATTTCTTCATTCTTTGGCACAACTATGCGGTTGTTGAACCATACAATGCCTTGATCGTCTTTTCTGAAACATGTGGCTCTTCCGGCCTTTATCTTCTCATGGATGTGTTTCATACCCTCATCATTCTTTTGAGCATCAATTATTCTTTGTAGAAGAACTAACTCAAGCTTTAGTTGATTTAAGGTTCCATGTTGAATCATTCCCAGGATTAATTTCTCCATCTCCTGGCATAAGGTAATGTTAGAAGTCTTCATGGTTAGACAATGGCAGAAAGCCTTGCGACTAAAGCATCTGCCACTACATTGGCCTTGCCTGGGTGATAATGAATTTCCAATTCATAGTCCTTAATAAGCTCGAGCCATCGCCTCTGTCTCATGTTAAATTCTGACTGGGTGAAGATATACTTCAAACTTTTATGATCTGTATAGATGTGACAGATATTCCCCAGCAGATAATGATGCCAGATTTTTAGGGCATGAACCACTGCAGCTAACTCCAGATCATGAGTTGGATAATGTTCCTCATGCCGGTGCAACTGTCTTGAAGCATAAGCTATCACTCGGCCTTCTTGCATTAAAACATAGCCGAGACCACTGCCTGATGCGTCATAATACACATCAAAGGGCTTTTCAATATCTGGTTGAGCCAATATCGGAGCAGTGGTTAATAATACCTTCAACTGTTCAAAGGCTTCATTGCACTTTGATGACCAAATAAATTTAGTATCATTCTTCAATAGACTTGTGATTGGTTTCACAAGCTTAGAAAAATCTGGAATGAATCGGCGGTAATAGCCAGCTAGTCCAAGGAAACTTCGGACTTGATGTACAGTGGTTGGGGTTTCCATTCCAAAATATCCTTGACTTTGCTGGGATCCACCGCAATCCCCTTGGCAGATAATACATGTCCCAAAAATTGGATTTCTTCCAGCCAGAACACGCACTTACTGAATTTAGCATATAATTGGTGCTCTCTTAAGCGCGTCAACACGATCCGTAAATGTCGAGCATATTAAGATATCATCAATGAATACCACCACAAACTTATCCAGCTCGGGCGAGTTCATAAGATAGGTGAAGTGGGCAGGAGCATTTGTTATTCCGAAGGACATAACTAGATATTCAAATAATCCGTACCGCGTAGTAAATGCGGTCTTTGGTATATCTTCGGGTCGAATACGGATCTGATGATAGCCCGATCTGAGGTCAATCTTAGAGAATACCCTCGCTCCAGTTAGTTGATCAAATAGATTGTCAATTCGTGGAAGAGGGTACTTATTTTTTATGGTAACCTCATTAAGGGGTCTATAATCCACACACATCCGAAGTGTTTGATCTTTCTTCTTGACAAAGATGGCTGGACATCCCCATGGCGATGAGCTTGGTCGGATGAATCCTTTCTCTAGTAGATCTTGTAATTGGGTCTTGAGCTCTGCCAATTCATTTGGAGGCATTCGGTACGACCTTCTAGAAATGGAGCCATACCGGGCTTCAACTCAATCACAAATTCTACATCTCTTTCTGGAGGCAATCCAGGCAAATCTTCTGGAAAGACGTCTAGGAACTCACATACTACCGAAATATCTTGGATCTCCGGTATGATAGCTTCATACACTCTGCCAATAAGTTTAGCTGGAATAGCTACGGGGATGGTCAAGAGAACCTCTTCTTGGCCATAACTCAATCTGACAGTTCTCAAATTAGTGTTGAGAATAGCTTTATGTTGGGCCAACCAATTCATGCCCAGAATTACATCTATATCTTGGCCTTTCAGAACAATCATATTAGTAGGAAAGTCCCATTCAACCAATGTTACGGACACTTGGAAAGCAACTTCTTTAGTAAATATTTGTCCCCCAGGCGAATAAGTTTTAAACCCTTCCCTTGATTCATGGTATGGAATGTAATGTTGCTCCACAAACTTCTTGCTTAAGAATGTATGTGAAGCACCAGAATCAAAAAGAATAATTGCAGGGTGATTGGCCACTAGAAACGTACCCATCATAACCAGTTCGCCTTCCGGTGTTGTGGCCACTTGAGTATAATAAATTCATCCTGTTTTCCTTGTATTTCTGCCCGCGGTATTGTTTGCCGCATTTCCCTTTCCTTGAGCGGAATTCCCAGAACTCTGATGATTACTTGATTTATTCTGCTTCGGGTAGGGACAGTCCTTGGTAAAGTGTCCGGACTTTCCACAGTTGAAACAGCCAGTTGAAGAGCTTGGGAGGGCAGGGAAACGAGTACCCATGGCACCTGGCTGAGTGGTTGAAGTAGGGGCAGTGGTGGGGCAAATGAAGACCGGTTGCTTGAAAGGGTAGGAGGGTGGACGTGGGGAAGAGCGATTCGGATTAAAAGGTCGGATTACCAACCTTTGTCTTTTCTCAGACCCTTGACTGGGCCTGTCACCTCCGTAACCCTTTGATTTTCCTAAGCCTGCATATTTAGCTTCGACTGCCAGTGTAGTACTGACATCCCTTCTGTAGGAATGATCAATGCAGGTGGCCATCTTCCATTGCATTCGGTCATTAAGGCCTCTCATGAAGCAATTTCTCTTCTTTAAATTCGTGTTGACTTGATTGATAGCATATTGGGACAACTGGTTGAATTTGTTGAGATACTGAGTGACAGTATCCCCACCCTGTTTCAGCTTCATAAACTCCTCCTGCTTCATGTGGAGCACCCCTTCAGGTATATAGTGCTCCTGGAAAGCCAACTTGAACTCATCCCAGGTTATTTGATGACCAGCCGGTTGAACGGCTACATAATTTCCCCACCAGGTACTGGTAGGGCCACGCAATTGTTGTGATGCAAATATGGGCTTTTGAATCTCCGTGCATCGGAGAAGCCCGAACTTTTGTTCGATAACGCGGATCCATTCATCCGCTTCCAGAGGCTATTCCGCCTTGACAAATAATGGGGAACATGTCTCTGAGAAATCCAAATATGATGTTTCACGGGGTCCTTGCTGATATGCTCGCCCGCCTTGCTGTTGCATTTGCTGTCCCGCCATTTCCCATAGAAAGCGGGTGTTGTCGGCCGCAGCGTTAACTAAGGCAGTGATGGCCTCAGCTAATGTTGGAGGTACTGGGGGTGGATTCGGGGTTGCTTCCCTCCCTCGGGAGGTTCCTGCCCCATCCTGTGTGCGAGTCCTGGACGGCATCTGAGGCAAAGAACATTTGAAGAAATATAATATGACAAAACAAACCATCCATTTCACATTACTTAAAAAGGAGTAATGTTATAGACTCGTATTTACAACAGGATTACATTATCTATTACACATTACTACTACTTCTATACTACACTACTCTAGCTTCTTGTCACTTTTGGTAGCCTCGCTGTCAGGTGTAGGAGACCATTGGTCGCCAAATTCATTGAAGGAGGGGGCCTGAAAAGGTCTAATTCCCCTCCAAAGGCTTCTCCTGCTGCTCCAGATGGTCCGGCTCCCATCCCGACAGGATCCGCAGGGACGTTAGGGTGTAGTTGTGAATACAACACATGAACTTCTTCATGTAGTGTATTTCAATAAACCTGCAAGTTATCCACGGCTGAGCTAAGCTCTTCCACGCGGGCTCGAGCTCTAGCTTCTTTTGCCCAAGCAAGTGAACGAGAGTTCACAGCCCAGTCGAGCGCTAGATCTCGTTCCGCAAGTTGGTCTTGCAGGTGGCGGATGTCCGTTCTCAATTCGTTTATTCTTTCACCATCCGTGACCCATATATCATTCCTGCGACGGAGTTCTGATCGAAGCTGTTCAACTTGGGCTTCCAGATCCTCGATTGGATCATTGCTACCACTGCTACTGTCTTCATGCCGTGGGGCAAGCTGATGGCGGGGCACGCCAGTCGGCCCGATAGACTTGCGCGTAGTCTTTCTCGTGCGTGGCGGCATATCTCCATGAGGGGAAAATCTTATTAACATAGTTTTTAGCATGATGCATGTATAATTACAGAATCAACCTTAGTTGATTCACACCTTCTATACATTGCACTCTATTATCTGGTCTTTCAAATAAGTACTCAGAAGGTGGTTAGATGAGAAAGAAAGAAATTTTCTAGATAAGTCTTTAAAATTTCTTTTTGAAAATGCCTCATAACCTTTGTAGAGATGGGCTTCGCTCCGATACCAGCTGTGACGGAACCTCTCAAGTCATTAGGCCCACCTATAGTTGTCCTTGTCCCACAGACCTCACACAACCCTGCAGGTGCCCCTGAATCACTTGACAAGTTCGATATCTGCTTTCTTTACCTTTCCCAAGAGCGTTTCACCCGTCACGCAGACATTACAATACATCGGAGGTACGAAAATGCGGAAGTAAATACAATAACTTACCTTACATTAAAAGTAAGAAGGAGTTGGATTATTACTGACCAAAAACAAATATAGGAGTGCTGAGTATTATTATTACAGCACTAGGAGGCAAAAACCCCTCCTGATAAATAATAAACAAAAGTTTTTAACAGTGGACCCTTCCTCCCGAAGCTTTACTCCTGGTTTTCTTCTTTTGGTACCACCTTTGAACAGAAGCAACAAAAGTTTGCTGCTTCTTCACCTAAAACAATATGGGACAAAGCCCTGAGTACGAAATGTACTTTTGCAAGACTTACCTGACAAAGTAAATGACTCTCAAGGATATGCTGGCTTTAAGGGAGTCAAGGTAAGGCTTATCAATAATCAATGACTCTATTTGCAGAAATGCTTACTAATAGTGGATCCTTAAAATCCAATTTTCATGATCAGGTTAAGTAAGATTACCTGCATCTAGAGTTCTCTCTACCCTAGTTCAATCACTTGACCTGCACTAGCCAATTTCTTAACAACCCTTCATTTTCACTAGATTGCTACGTGTAAGTCAGTGACCAAGTCTTCATAACCGCGAAGTTACGGCGATCCAAATCGATTATACTCAGCTGAGGATCTCCAATCACACGACATATGTAGCACTTAACCCTTACATATGTCAACTCGCCACAAGGGTTCTTAAGACCAGATCAGATTCATGCCAACCGAGAGCACAGATACACCACCGTCTAGCCTCTTGCCACGGAGGGTACACGCTACTCTTGCCATCTCTCCACTCCTATTGCGTGTTATCTTATTCTGGTATTAGTCTGCCCGAGGCAAAGCTTACCCATGACGAGGCATGTGACCAGTTAAAGGGTCCTCGGTCAGCAGGTCTACATCGACACGGTCCTTAAACGACTCAGACGGAGACACTACACCGAGACTCTCTTTCTCGTGCAAGTCACCCGCCCGGTCTCAGTTTAATCATTTCAAACCCAAAGTTTGGTACCTGACAGAGGTACATCTTTTCCGATGTTGAACCCATCATGAACATGATGGATCCACCATCAAGTTTTATTTTCGAAAACATCCCACCCACTTAGAAGCATCATCTTTTGTAAAAACAAAATGTTTTGTTTTTCTAAAGCAATACTAAGCATAAGAAAAACCTTTTTGTAAAACAGGGATTTTAGAGGTAATTAAATCCAAAGAAGGAAATGCAGGAATTGGTTAAGCACGCAACTCCTATTACCTAATGCCTCAAGTAAGTGAGGAAGATTTTAAAAACAACAAGGAGGTGGCAAATGCCCTGGGGCTCACCTTGTGTTACTAGTGAATCAGGTTCTGTTTCGCAGATATCAAAATACAAACAGTTGCTTGCCTGATGTTCCTCAGGTGGTGGTGGTGAAGTCTTTGCTTCTTCGACTTCTACTTCTTCTTCGTTTTCTAGATATAGCCATACATAATAATGAATGCCCATGTAATGCTCATGAGAGTGCAAAGATAATAAAAGTTCATTATCTAAAGTCTTGAATACAACTTTCCTTCACGGTTCTTCGAGAACTTAGGGTTTCTGGAGTTAATAGTGAAGTTCACAGGGCAGGGGCTAGGGTTTTGGGTTCTAAGCATCAAACATGGTCCAAATCATACCATACTCTACCCAAGGCTTCTAAATATTATTCAGAGTTTATCCTAAAAATTTAGTGAATTTTGGATTTATTATATATTCCCTAAAAAGCCAGAAACAAGGTTTTTGGCTATTTTAAATATTCTATAATTTCCTATTTGGACTAAAAATCAAGAAACTATTTTTATTATATTCTATAGGAAATTAGGAGCCTAGCAAAATTGGTCTGGTATTTTTAGGATTTTTCTATAATTTCTTATAGATTTCTAAAGTCTAATAGAAAAAGAAAAAGGAAAAGGATGAACAGTTCTAGGCTGAAACCGGCACAGCGAGGGCAGAAGCGCGCCTGCGCGCGCGCCCGCGTAGACTTTGCACCGAAGACCCTGTCCTTTTGAATAACCTAAAGTGGGGTCACAGCACTATTCAACTAAGTCACTGATGCTTTATAGAAACCTCCCTGCACTTTTAATTCTTCACAGCGCCATGTCCCCGATGATGAACGATGCCGGGCCACGCTCCAATGAACTCTCATTGGCCGATTCACGCAATGACCGGCGTCCTACTTTGGCCGAGACAAAATTCAAGTCCTAACGATCGTTTCCCCTCACTCAATTTCACGAACGGCTACCTAATTCGCTCTGGCCACGGTGACAACGGGTAAGGCGGACAGCCAATCACGTTCCCTGCGATCTATGGTAGCTCAGCTCAATTGAACGGGCCGAGAGGCACCCAGGGAACCTAAGGAAGCTAAAACAAGGGAGCAGGGGGTATGACATACCTGGAACAGGCTGACCACGGTGAGGTGCTTCTACGGTGGCGGAAACAGAGATTGGGGGAAATGAGAAATTATCGAGCTCCGGTGATCAATTGAGGGCACGGTTCGCGTGGCTTGGTGCTTGACTACCCTACGGAGCTTACGGCGGGCTCAATTTATAGTAGGCAAGAGCGGTGGCCAGTGAAATAGACGACGACGTGCGGTGGCCAGAGAATCAGGAAGTTACTGGCGCGCGTGATTAGTGTCTTCCATCGTGGCGAACTCACCGGCGATGAATAGACGCCGTAAACTGAGCTACTGCGACGTGGTAAGAAGGGTCATAGCGTGGCATGACCGGGGAAAACGGCGGTGCCTGCGGTAATGGCCGCGCGGCCACGTCGCCGGCGCAAAGTGGGCAAAAGGCAGAGTGACCGCGGTGGCTTGTGTTTATCCAGGCAAGATCTTTTTATATCGAGCACAATCCACTAGCTCAGGATATGAATTGCGACGACCAGCGGCACGAATTTGGACGCGCAGATTGTCGGTGGTGAGCGACTGAAGCCTAAGATATTTGGTGCACTGTACCATGGTGCAGTGCATTCAGGCGACCTGACAGACCAACTTTGGGCTCGATTTTCTCCTAAATTCACATGGCAACTTGCTGATCGGCTAGTATCAAAGTTGTTGTCCAATGATCCATCTATAACCCAACTATAGTAATCATGCTCAAACATCCACGGGATCATCTTCAAAATGGCCCCTAAAGTTTATCACTTGTCACTGAATTTCCAATTTCAGATTTCAGACAGACTGATAGCCCAACTTGGGGCACATTTATCTCAGAATTCTTCATGGTACCAAGGCATGATCTCTATAGTAAAGTTATTCTCCTTCTATAGACCTACAAAATTGATGTGGTGACCTAGGGCAAAAACTTTATAACTTGGTAGATATAGGGCTCCAAAGTTGAGCTAATTACACTGAAATTCAGACCTAGCCATTGGAGTACAAGTGTGGCTATTTTGCAAATTAGTCCAAAACATAGGGTTTAAGTTGCAAATCCACAAACTTGTGAACCATATGATTCAAGATGCTCTAATTTCATAGTTTTTGCACTTTAGTACAAAAGTGCACTAACTTTTTCACTTAGCCCCCTAGGGTTTAAGGCTAGGGCTTTCTGGGGTTCTTTTTAGGATTTTTGACACTTCTAGGGTTTGGATGTTACTTGGGTCCATTCCTAGTGACATTTCATGACTATTTCAATTGAGTTTTAAAGTTTTCCCTCCTTAAGCCTTGTTTATTCTATTATGCCCAATCTAACGTTAAATACTGTACCCTAGGGTTTCACTAGTAACATGTCACTTCAATACAACTTGTTTGAAATTTTTACCTAGTGAATGCACTCTAGATGTGACAGACACATGAAATGCCAATGCTTATGAAGTTATGCTCAAGTTTTAGTAGCAGTAACACCAGGGTTGTTACAGCCCGAGTACTCTTACTTGGCCCAATAATTGACAGTGGCCTCTAGCAAAACATGTCAACTTCTATGCGCACGTAAAGATCATATCAGACGAACCATTGCAACATTACGTATATTTTGTTCCCTTTGTCTCACGAAATTTGGTCTGGCTCTAAGCTGACCTCTCTTTCTCGATACTATGAATTGGAATCCTTTCAATGGTTAACTCTTAACCCTAGCACGGCCATGCATTTCTTGATCCAATCACTCGAGGGGCCTAGAGATATCTCTCTCAAGAAGAGAGGGACAAATTCCATCTTGACTGACCATGCCTCACAACATGCTTCCTGACAAACTCAAAACTACCTTTATTACTACCTAGTTACGGAGTAGCGTTTGATAGTCCCTAAGTAGGTCAATCCACATCTTGAGAACATGCGACAATCTTAGGTCTAAGGACACAGTATACATGTTGCAAAAAGAAAATTATATTACAATATCTCACATTGGGTCGGTCCAGCCTCATGTCATACATGCACCCACATTATTAGTTCGACATCTCCATGTCCATGACTTGTGAAATGTAGTCATCAACTAATATATGTACTAGTCATCGACTCTGACTAGAGACATCATTTAGAAGAACCATACAAGTAAAGAATCTCACAATTCACATAATTGCTAATCAATACAAGGTTCCTTTCATGGATATTCAATTAAGCAATATATATATATCATGGATACAATGAAATATGCTCATCTCTATGATTATCTCTAGGGCATATTTCTAACAGTCTCCCACTTGCACTAGAGTTAATCTAGAAGATATCTAATACCCATAGATCTCATGTGTGCCTCATGCGTAGGTTGTGGAAGAGGTTTTGTCAAAGGATCAGCAATATTCAAATCTGTATGTATCTTGCATATCTTTATCTCGCCCTGTCTAACGAATTCCCGTATGAGGTGAAATTTCCGTAGTACGTGTTTTCTTTTCTAGTGGTTCCTTGGCTCCTTTGCTTGCGCAATTGCCCCATTATTGTCATAGTAGAGGTTCAATGGGCTAGAGGCATTAGGAAACACACCAAGGTCGATGAGGAACTTCCTTATCCAAACACCTTCCTTCGCAGATTCAGAAGCTGCAATGTACTCGGCTTCTATTGTAGAATCAGTCACAATCTCCTGTTTGGAACTCTTCCAACTAACAGCACCACCATTTATTGTGAACACAAAACCTGATTTCAATTTTAACTCGTCTGGATCAATTTGGAAGCTAGCATCGGTGTAACCAGTTATAACGAGCTCCTCCTTACCCCCCATATACTAGAAACATATCTTTAGTCCTTCTCAAGTACTTAAGAATGCCTTTTACCGCTGTCCAGTGACCCTCACCTGGATCAGCCTGGTACCTACTCGTAGCACTTATAGCATATGAAACATCTAGGCGTGTACTTATCATGGTATACATGATTGATCCAATTGCTCAGGCGTATGGTACCTTACTCATGCGCTCCCGCTCATTTGCCATCGTAGGACATTGCTTCTGGCTAAGGTGTATACCATGTGACACAGGTAAGAACCCTTTCTTGGACTGTTCCATGTTGAACCGTTTCAACACCTTGTCAATGTACGTATCTTGACTTAATCTTATAAGCCTCTTTGACCTATCTCTATAGATCCTTATGTCCAAAATATATGTTGCTTCCCCTAAGTCCTTCATAGAAAAACTCTTTTTCAGTGAAGCCTTAACGGACTCCAGCATAGGAATGCCATTCCCAATCAATAATATGTCATCCACATACAAGATCAGAAATACAATAGCGCTCCCACTTTCCTTCTTGTAAACACAAGCTTCTTCTTCATTCTAATGAAAACCAAACCCTTTGACCACTTCATCAAAATGAATGTTCCAACTCCGAGACGCTTGCTTCAACACATAAATGGATTTCTGAAGTTTGCATATCTTTCCAGCATTGATCAGATCGACAAAACCCTCGGTCTCTATCATATACATGTCCTCATCAAGGTTTCCATTAAGGAAAGCTATTTTGACATCCATCTACCAAATCTCATAATCTAAATATGCGGCAATAGCTAGAATGATCCGAATAGATTTAAGCATCGCTACTGGCGAGAATGTCTCATCATAGTCAACTCCTTGAACTTGTCGAAAACCCTTTGCAACAAGTCGAGCCTTATAGATGTTAACATTTCCATCCATGTCTTTCTTCTTCTTATAGATCCATTTGCACTCTATGGGTCTAACACCATCAGGCGGGTCCACCAAGTTCCAAACTTGATTTTCTCCAATGGAATCTATCTCGGATCTCATGGCGACTTGCCATTTCTCGGAATCTGGGTCCATCATTGCTTCTGCATATGTTGCAGGTTCGTCATTGTCTAACAACAACACTTCCCCATTGCCCAACAATAGCACTTCTCTACGTGCTTCGTGAAGCCTTGCTAACCTTTATGGTTGTGGTGGTGTTTCTCTTGCCACAGACGTCTCAACTTGTTCTGCTACATTAGCATCACTTGTTGGATCATGTGACACTGGCTCATCCTAAACTTCTTCAAGATATACCTTTTGTTTAATTTTCTCTCTTTTGAGAAACTCTTTCTCTAAGAACACACCATTCCGGGCAACAAACACTTTGCCCTCTGACTGGTGGTAAAAGTAATATCCCAAAGTTTCCTTTGGATATCCCACGAACATGCACTTGTCCGATTTTGGAGTGAGTTTATCCGACTGAAGTCGCTTGACGTAAACCTCACAACTCCAAATCTTCAGAAAAGATAAATTGGGAGTCTTCCCAGTCCACATCTCATATGGTGTCTTAACTACGGACTTAGACGGTACCCTATTTAGTGTGAAAGCTGCTGTTTCTAGAGCGTATCCCCAAAACGACAAAGGTAGGTCTGACTGGCTCATCATTGATCGAACCATATCCAATGAAGTGCGATTACGTCGTTCAGACACGCCATTCCTCTGAGGCGTTCCAAGCGGCGTAAGCTGCAGAACAATTCCACAACTCTTTAGATGATTGCTAAACTCATGGCTCAAATATTCACCTCCATGATCATATCGCAGTGCTTTAATTTTCTTGCGACGCTGATTTTCCACTTCATTCTGAAACTCTTTGAACTTTTCTAAAGATTCAGACTTGTGTTTCATTATGTTGACATACCCATATCTACTAAAATCATCAGTGAAGGTTATGAAGTATTGAATCCTCCCCTAGCTGTCGTACTCATTGTCTGCACACATCAGTATGTATGAGTTCCAACAAATGTAATGCCCTCTCAGGTAAACCCGTGAAGGGTGCCTTGGTCATCTTGCCAAGTAAGCATGCTTCACATGTCTCGTATGATTCAAAATCAAACGAAGTTAAAAGCCCATCAGAATGAAGCTTCTTCATATGATTCTCACTTATATGACCCAAACAACATTGCCACATGTAGGTTGGACTTAAATCATTAGGTCGAGGCCTTTTAGCACTAATATTACAGATAGGTGCATCATCAAGATTTAAAATGAACAACCCATTCATAATGGATGCAAAAGCCACAAACATGCCATTCTTAGAGATCACACAACCATTGTTTTTACTCGCAAATGAATAACCATCCTTCATCAAACATGAAGGAGACATAATGTTTCGACTCATACTAGGAACTAGATAACAATTATTTAACTCCAAAATAAATCCTGATGGGAGGTGGAGTTGCATCGTCCCAATGGTCAACGCAGCAACTCTTGCATTATTGCCTACCCGAAAATCAACTTCTCTTTTCACGCTTCTACTTCTTATCATTCCCTACATCAAATTGCAAATATGGGCAACCGATCCGGTATCAAATACCCAAGAATTAATATAAGAATCAGCAAGAAAAATTTCTGTAATGTGAATAGCAAGTGTACCTGCTGCGGCTGTACCCTTACCGCCGCGATCCTTAATAGAGGCCAAGTACTGCTCGCAATTCCTCTTCTAGTGACCAATTTCTTTGCAATAAAAGCACTCTGCATCAGCAGCTGATCTAGCCTTGGGCTTTTGGTTTGGCTTGGATACTGTATCCTTTGCCTTGCCCTTCTTCTTTTGAGATTTACCCTTCTTAAAGTTGGGATTGTTTTGGATCGCCATCACATGGCTGCTGCTGCCAGCGCTTTTCTTTATGTCACCCTCTGTTGTTTTCAGCATGCCACATAGTTCATTGAGGCCCTTCTCCGCCCCATGCATATGGTAGTTCATAATGAAGTTTCCATAGCAGGGCAGATGAGATGCCAAAACGAAGTCAATGGCCAACTCTTCCCTATTGGGAAGCCTAGCTTCTCCAACCTCTGACTATAACCAACCATCTTGATTACATGTGGCCCAACTGCTGTGCCTTCTGCTAGCTTGCATTCCAGAAAGGCTTTGGACACATTGAACCTTTCAGTCCTAGCCTGAGTCTGGAACATATCCTTGAGTGCCATGATCATATCATGCGCCTCATGGTTTGTCTCAAACTGCACCTGCAGCTCAGGCTCCATGCAAGCAAGCATCAGGCAACTCACTTCAAGATTAGCATCCATTGCCTTCTTGTAAGTGGTTTTAGCTGCAGCAGTTGCATCTTCACCAGGATCCTCTAGCATTGGGGTGTCTAGAACGTCTTTCTTTTTTTAGCCCTGAGAATAATTATCAGGTAACAAATCCAATCCATATAGTTTGTTCCATTTAACTTATCCTTTTCAAGAATTGATCGCAAAGTAAATGTTGGTGTGCTAGATGCCATTTATCTACAACAAAATAATGCAAAATACTAAGACAAAAATATCCATGACAGAGTAAATCATATTAAACATTTAATAGAGTCTACTCCCACTAAAATCAATATCCCTAGATTGATACTTAGTGATTCAGAACCCGAAACTAACAAGTCTACTAGTGAGCTTTAGCATCACCTCTAGAAGACAAGGTAGATCGGTAAGCAACTCCTTCTAATCATATCATATATATAACTTCTATTGTTGGGTGACATCTCTATGTCTTGGCTCCCAACCTTATGCCCCAAAGTCCTTAACCATTAAGTTGACTTTGTTTAAGTTAACCAACCCTTTCTGCAGTTCATATCTGATACAAACCTATCTAGTCAAGGAAAACTGGTGGCACCCTAATTTCATAGACCCACCACCAATTGTACAAGACTTATGATAGTGCAAGGTTTGGAGAGGCATTTAAACTTAAATATTTACGAGGGATCGTCCTACTTATTTCATCGCACGCAAGGATATATATGCAACATGAACAAGTAGAACATTAAGAATGGCATTCACACAATAGTTGTGATTTGGTATAGCTTGTTGTCACATGGTGATCCCCATCTCCAATAATCTGTCCATCACGATGATCTCCATCTCCATGATATACACTACACGACGGTTGATCTTTAGCGACCCTTATTTGGGACCGACGGTTGGTCGCTAAAAGTTATGGGCCGACGGTTGGTCGCTAAATGCGTTTATAGCGACGGTCTATGGGTCGCTAAAAGTATAGAAATTTAACGACTTATGGTCGGTCGCTATAGAGGTAAGTGTGTGACCGATGGTGGGTCGCTATAGGGATATGTGATTTTTATGTTTCTTATTTACTCACCAAAGCCCATCTAAAGGCCTACTAAACAAACAAACAAACCCTATTCGACGCGCGCAGCCGCCGTCACTTCTCCCATGGCCGCCCCCTCCCTCAGCCGTGGAGGGTGCCGCCGCCACCTCACCCTTGGTGCTCGCCGAGCTCGCCCTCAGCCCTGTCGTGCCCCTGCGCTCGGTCCTCATTGGATCCAGGGGGAGGTGACGAAGCGGCGGCGAAAGAATTATCCCCGTCACCGTCTATCTCCTCTCGGCTCTCGCCGTCTCGCGCCATCGAACACCCGCCTTCTAGGGCGAGCAGGCGTTGTCGGGCTCGTCTCCGGTGTTCAGCATTGGAGTGGTACCGATCTTGATTCCCACTAGAAATTTTCTCTTACCCACCGCTCAAGCTGCTCTCAGCCTTATCCCCTACGCACGCCAAGCCTCATCCTCCTAGCCACCATCTCCCTCACGGCGCCAAGCCCATGTCTTTCCTGGTGCTCGCCTCTCCCAGCCGTTCCTATCTCCAGCGCTGGCTGCCATCTCCTCCACGAGGTGTCTTCTCTGTCGCCGCTCCCTGCGTGATTCCCTTGGCCGGCGTCCTCGACTACTCAGCCATGGAGGTCGCTGCCCCTTCTTTTCCTCATCTCCCTCCATCGGTTCTAAGCTCGGCGCCCCTGCTCCCTGCTCTTGTGCCTCCCATGGACGCCGCCCCCTCCCTCAGCTCACTCCCTCTAGCTGCCATGGAGCTCGCCCTTGCCCAAGTCCGGTTGCCTCTATTTCCCCCTATCTCTGTTGGCGGCTGGCGTCCCATCTCCCGTGCGTTGGACGACCGTCGCTTCGTTCTCATCGCTGGCATTTGTCCCTGCTCCAGCTAGTTCTCATGGCCATGCCCCTGTTCCCTAGGTCCGAGCTCGCCCAACTCCCTAGCCATGTCTACTCACCCCTCTCTGTCTCTCTGCGAGCAGCAGCATGCCGGAGAAGACCTGTGTCCTCGATACGCGCCAGGTGTTTGATGGGAGGTTTGAACTGGAGTTCATTATTTTCGCTATTTGTGGGCTTCTCTAGTTATTATGCAACTCGTAGGAAGTGGGATGGGGCAGTAATTCCGCAACTGGTCGTATATCATTTTTTATTTATTAAGCTTCAAAACCAAAGCGCAACAATCTTCATGTTCTTCGCTTAGGGTGCAGATGGTTCTCGGGGGCGTGGTTTACACGGCTGTGCCGCTCTACAAGAGGGTGCTGATGGTCGAAGGTATGTTTGTTCACATCCCTACATCTGTTTACTGCAAGGAGCAGATGGTGACTAGGGGCCATCAGGCATAGTTCACATGATCGTTACCTGATCAGTTACAGTCTATCTATAGATAACAAGATGAGCTAGACAAATCGGTGTTCACGGCTTATTGCAGCGATTGAATTACTCTGCCAGGTGAAAGGTTGGCCAATGTACAAACTGCAGTGGAGGTCATGTAGCATGTCGCCGAGGTGACAGAGAAGTTGGCTGCAGATGCGGCCAGTTCCCTGCCAGAGAACGGATCCCTGCACAAGGTTGCCGTGGAGGTGGAGTGCGTTGCTGAAGCGGTGGATAAGGATGCACATAAGGTTGAAGTCGTCAACGATAAGGTTTGCTATGCCTTGTCCATGCTCTTACTTGAAATTGAATATTTCAATATGTTATGGATATGTCGTCGCACTTAGACATTGATGTTCTTTTGTGTGCATTAATTGAGTAATTGACATTGTTTACCGGATGTAATTGACATTGTTATGGATATGCTGGAGTGATATGAAACATTAGCGATGTAGTTGTGGGCTTTTGAACTGCTTCAAGTTGGAGTGATGTCGCTGTGGTGCTTTTGTGACTGATCATCTCTGGAGCTTTTGTGAATGATCTAGCTAGCTATATGTAAATGATCTAGTTGTGAATGATATTATAATTGTGATGCTTTTGTGAATATATAATTGTGGAGCTTTTGTGTTTATGTGATGTATCTATGACTGTGGTATACTGATTAACTGTGTGTGTCTTTATGATTTGTGTATAAAAATCTGTGATTTGTGGTGCTTAATTAAATGTATATTATTATTAATAGCAACTGTAAAAAGGGCGACTTTCTGTTGGTTGCTAAATGTATAGTATGATGACTTACGGTTGGTTGTTAAATCTATAGTACAGCAACCCACGGTTGGTCGCTAAATATACAATATTAGCAACGGACGGTCGGTCGCTAAAAAGATGTCGGTCGCTAAAGCCTTTAGCGATGGCACTTACAGCGACCATCCTTATGGGTCTTTAAAAGTTTTTAGCGACCAACCGTAAGTCGCTGAAGGCCGTTTTAGCAACCAACCGTAGGTCGCTGTAAGTGAACCGTCATGTAGTGATAGGTATGTCATCCTTCAAGTGGTGAGTCATTCAAGACCTATCTAACGTATGCTGGTAAACAAGTTACATATACGCTTTGGATCATCACATGTTGACACGCAGGTCATTACATTAAATTTGGACAATACATATGGCTCCAGCGTATTGCCCTGGTCACGACACGCATGTCATGAATAATTTCGAAATTTTGGACCCAAAGGAGATTACACTCATGACGTCGATCTGTTATGTCAATCTGCTAGTTGTGTATGCAGTTAGCCCCGATGGTGATTCCAGCCGGTAGGGGCAAGTCGCACACATAACAGAGAAGGACGAACTAATCTCTTTAGTCATATAAGATGTAATCTACTCCAACCCCTTAGAACCAAATGATCTAATCACACTGTGCATCAAGTAGATCCATCTCATGAACCTAGATCTAGACCTAAAACTACGCATAACCTAAAACAAAATTTTCGACCCCATAAAACCAAGAACTACTGCGATTATAGGTCATGGAATTACCACTAGACGCGCAGGGCAGCGAAAGACGTCTCGATGTAGACGAACACGTCGAGCAGTGTCGTGCAGTCGCCGATGTCCTTCACGTCCTCGTGTGGTTCGTCCTAGTGCTTCAGATGCAGCACCTCCGAGGTATCCACACGTACAGGGAGGAAGCACCGCGTACCGAACTGCTAGGTTCGCGACGGCGGCTGCGCGAGGGTGAGAAGCGAGCGGCTGCTCGTTTGCTGGTAGCGAATTAGGGTTAGCCTAACCGCACCCCTAGCCCTCATTTTATAGGCGTTATGGTGGGCTTCTGACTCCGAGGCCCATTAGTAACCCTAAAGCGCAGTCTAATTTTGGATCTAATCCGAGTTAGGCTTCCTTCCCCTTAAGTGTGTGACTCTATAGGTTCACGTACAAATAGACATGGCCCGAGTACTCTTACTTGGCCCAATAATTAACAGTGGCCTCTAGCAAAACATGTCAACTCCTATGCGCACGTAAAGATCATATCAGACGAACCATTGCAACATTACGTATATTTTGTTCCCTTTGTCTCATGATATTTGGTCTGGCTCTAAGTTGACCTCTCTTTCTCGATACTATGAATTGGAATCCTTTCAATGGTTAACTCTTAACCCTAGCACGCCATGCATTTCTTGATCCAATCACTCGAGGGGCCCAGAGATATCTCTCTCAAGAAGAGATGGAGAAATTCCATCTTGACTGACCATGCCTCACAGCATGCTTCCTGACAAACCCAAAACTACCTTTATAAGTACCCAGTTACGGAGTAGCGTTTGATAGTCCCTAAGTAGGTCAATTGTAACACCCGAAATAAGATTTTTGGAACTTAGGGAATAAATTCTACAAAATACTTGAATTGAGGTATCTTTAAAAAAACATTCTTTGAAAACGTTGTTCTTAGAATAGATAAATGATGATATTAAACTTTGATGCTTTAAATCTAGATTTGATTTTGAAGTTGAAATTTAATTTTTTAAATATATATATATATAATAAAATTTATTTTGGTGCTTATTTCTTTCATAAATTTTATCAATGGAACACATAAATATTACATACATGTTGTATCATTGTTTGTGCAGCTAGATTGGCTTGAAGTTTGAACTCTATTTGAATATAATTTGAAATTTGAATTTCAATCTGATTGAAATAGGAAATTCGAAAACTAAAAAAAAAGAGGAATTTGGAAAATAGAAAATAGTAAAAAAAAGGAAAATAAACCGGCCCATTCGGCTTGACCACCTAGCCATAGCCCATCCGACGTCCTCTTCATTTCTCTTGTTATTTTATTCCTCTTGCCGCGCTTACATCAGCATGATGCAAGCATTGCATCATCATGCTAATCCCCTGAATACTCCTTCACGTCACTTGCACGGGAGCCTTTCCGCTGACGCATGGGGCCCGGTTGACATCAACTACCACCCAGGAAACTCATGGCGCCGACAGGTGGACCCTGCTGACAGCCTCACATCGGTCACGTTGCTCTATGGCGTCCGCATTATCCCACCGCTGGCCCACGTGCCTGTCTCGCTCCCTCTCGCGTTGGCTGATCAATGGGCCATGTTTGTCAGCTGCATCATCTCCATACCGACGAAACAGATTGGGTATTGTTGCGCATGCCAAGGGAGCCTGGGGCGAGTCGATTCCGGGTGGATAGGATCCGTAATAATCTTAATAACCATCTGCCTTGGGTATATATATGGCCCATCGTTACCCTGCTATATCCATCATCGGTGAGGCCGTTCGTGGCGCACCTGCGGGATGGGAATCCGCCGTCACTGCACGGAGCCATTGTCGCCTAGGTCGCTCTGCCACATCGCCGACCGGGTGCCGGGCGCCGTGGGTGCGTGCGCGTCACTCTTACGACGACCTCCGGTGGCAAGCGCGCATCAGGGAGCGGCAAATTGGAGAGCAATTTGACACCGGTGCCGTGGCGTCCGTAGCAGACCGCGTTCCTGCGGGGGCGTTCATCTCCACGCCCGAAGCCGCGGTAAGAAATTCCCTAGTAGACTTGCCTTCATACGCAGAATGTTTGGAAGCCATTCGGGGTTAGGATTCGTGCGTGGGGTGCTCGCTGGCGGTGCTCCGCCGCGGGGGAAGCCAGCCCCGCCACCTGGGGAGCTCGGGTGTCGGAGTGAGGTAGGAGAAGCCCTTGGACCGTGGATCGACGGTTGTGTGGCCTGGATTTAATCAAATCATGCCCGTCGATCACAGATCCGGCGATCTCTGGTGCATACCGCTTGGATATAGATGTGATCTAATCTGCGCCGTCCACGCGAGATCCAACGGCCCAAATAGCCCGATACCCCCTTCGGCCAGCCTTATTTCAAAAGAGACCCTAAGAAATTAAATAATTAACCCGCAGTCTTCTCTAGGTGTTCACTGAGTCTAGGAAAACTTACGAGATAGCCCCTGCACTTTCCAGAAATTGGCGCGCAGTCCAGAGGGAGTTCAAAATAAGATAAATAATTAGGGAAATTGATTTTTAATTCATAAACTTGTTTAATTCATATTTAATTCATCCTAACTCTGAATTAACCCATTCCAGTTCCTATAATTTTGTAATATTATTGTTTATCATTTTGCGTCACTGTTTTGACATGAAAGCCATATTAAAATTGATATCCTAATTAATCTTGTACCAAGCACATAGAATCTTTGGAAATCCATAACTTAAAATCTATAACTCCAAAATTAATAATTCCAGTTCCTATGATCTTATTTCAATACGTAGATCATTATTATGTATTTTGCATATATGTTTGGTGTAATGTTAATTTTGCCTATACACTGTTTGTTTGTAATGCTACGACTAGAGCGAGGCTACGAGTCATCTGAAGATCATCCTGGTACCTGGAATCTCAAGTCCCAGGCAAGTTGTGCCCTTGATCACTTCTTTTACCCACTCATGTTCTAATTAATCATAATGATCTGCATAGGTTAATTTTGATGGGACCCAATAGGTTACCCTAGTTTGTCTATCTTTATACCTTGTTTACCACTGAACTTTTTGGGTAGTACTTGCTAGTGCTTTATGTGGGTTTGGGTATGAAGATACATTATTCATGATCACACTTTTATTGTCTTTTTATTATTACTGTTCATGATAAGATCATTATGTTAATTGGAACATGGAGAACCACCCGGGAAAACAGTGCTACCACAAGGGTTTATGGACGCCCTTGGCTAACTAGTTAGGAAAGCTAGTGGAAGACTACCTTACCCGAAAGGGGCAAGGGCAGTAGGGGAGTGGTCAGTGTAGGGAGGTCCTTGGTTGATTTTGCTGCGATGGCGGTCAGGCAAGAACCCTGCATTGGAGCTTCCCATAAACTGTAGCGGGTTTTCTGAAGCTAGTGGAACTTTGTAAAGGCCTCGTAGTGTTACCTTGCCTCGCCTCCTCGGTAGAGGTGTATGGGAAGTCGCGATCCCTTGGCAGATGGGTAACATGACTTGTGGGTAAAGATGCGCAACCTCTGTAGAGTGTAAAACTGGTATACAGCCGTGCTCACGGTCATGAGCAGCTCGGACACTCACATGATTAATTTATGGAACTTAAATTCAATTTGTCATATGCATTGCATCGCAGGTGATGTTGTTACTTTTGTTCTACTACTTAAATTGGGTTGGTATTTACTTATACTTAGTAATTGCTAATAAAATTTTGACCAACTTTAAAAGCAATGCTCAGCTTCAACCATCCTCTTTGGTAAGCCTTACACTTCATGAGGTCCCACCTTTGGCGGGTTCATGCACATTATTCCCCACAACTTGTTGAGCGATGAACGTATGTGTCGGGGACCATAATTAGGGGTACCCTCAAGACGCCTAATTCTCAGCTGGTAACCCCCATCAGCATAAAGCTGCAGAGGCCTGATGGGTGCGATTAAGTCAGGGATCAGTCCATACGAGCGACTCGATCACGCCTCGCCCGAGCCTAGCCTCGGGCAAGGGCAGCCGACCCCGAGGGGTTTCCGTCTCGCCCGAGGCCCCCTTTTAACGGCGGACACATCTCCGGCTCGCCCGAGGCCTTGCCTTCGCTAAGAAGCAATCTTGACTAAATCGCCGCGCCGACCGACCGAGTCGCAGGAGCATTTAACGCAAAGGTAGCCTGACACCTTTATCCTGACACGCGCCCCCCGGCAGAGCCGAAGTGACTGCCGTCACTTTGCCGCTCCACTGACCGGTCTGACAGAAGGACAGCGCCGCCTGCGCCATTCCGACTGCAGTGCCACTTGACAGAGTGAGGCTGACAGGCAGTCAGGCCTTGCCAAAGGCGCCATAGGAAGCTCCGCCCGACCCAGGGCTCGGACTCGGGCTAAGGCCCCGGAAGACGGCGAACTCGGCTCCGCCCGACCCAGGGCTCGGACTCGGGCTAAGGCCCCGGAAGACGGCGAACTCCGCTCCGCCCGACCCAGGGCTCGGACTCGGGCTAAGGCCCCGGAAGACGGCGAACTCCGCTCCGCCCGACCCAGGGCTCGGACTCGGGCTAAGGCCCCAGAAGACGGCGAACTTCGCTCCGCCCGACCCAGGGCTCGGACTCGGGCTAGGCCCCAGAAGACGACGAACTCCGCTTCGCCCGACCCCAGGGGCCGGACTCCGCCCTGGCCTCTACCGAACGACCTCCGCCTCGCCTGACCCAGGAGCTCGGGCTCGGCCTCGGCCATGAAAGACAGACTCGACCTCGGCTTCGGAGGAGCCTCCACGTCGCCCGATCTAGGGCACAAGCCCGCCACGTCAACAGGAGGCGCCATCATCACCCTACCCCGAGCCGACTCGGGCCGCAGAGAACAAGGCCGGTGTCCCATCTGGCCAGCTCCGCCAGATAGGCAATGATGGCGCCCCGCTAGCCCCGTGACGACGGCGGCTCTCAGCTACCTTACGGAAGCAGGGGGACTGTCAGCAAGGACCCAGCCGCTCCGACAGCTGTCCCTCCGCCAGGCTCCGTTGCTCCTCCGACAGCCACGACACCACACCAGCTGGGTGCCAAGATCTCTCCGGCTGCCACATTGGCATGTACTTAGGGCGCTGGCTCTCCTCCGCTAGACACGTAGCACTCTGCTACACCCCCATTGTACACCTGGATCCTCTCCTTACGCCTATAAAAGGAAGGACCAGGGCCTTCTTAGAGAAGGTGGGCCGCGTGGGGACGAGGACGGGACAGGCGCTCTCTTGGGGCCGCTCGCTTCCCTCACCCGCGTGGACGCTTGTAACCCCCTACTGCAAGCGCACCCGACCTGGGCGCGGGACGAACACGAAGGCCGCGGGATTTCCACCTCTCTCACGCCCGTCTCCGGCCACCTCGCTTTCCCCCCTTCGCGCTCGCCCACGCGCTCGACCCATCTGGGCTGGGGCACGTGGCACACTCACTCGTCGGCTTAGGGACCCCCCGGTCTCGAAACGCCGACAGTTGGCGCGCCAGGTAGGGGCCTGCTGCGTGTTGACGAGCAGTTTCCCGTCAAGCTCCAGATGGGCAGTCTCCAACGACCTCTCCAACCCGGGACGGTGCTCCGTTTCGGGAGTCTCGAGTTCATGTCTCTCGACGGCAGCTACGACATGATACTCCTTCCACCGCCGCGCGACGACGACAATGGCGGCCGACAGCCCGCCCGCCGGCGGCGGAATCGACGACGTCTTCCCCGCGTGGTGGAAGAACAACATTCGAGCTCGCCTCGTCCTCTCCCCTGCCATCGGAGGAGGAGGCGGGGCAACCAAGGCCGAGCGGGAGGCCGCGCTCCGTCGGCTGTCGAGCGAATCGACGTCCCCAGCGCCCCAACGGAGGGCGCGTCGGGCGTCGACCTCGCGTTTGAGACGAAGGCGAGCGCCGTCCCCCCACGACACGCCAATCCCGAGCAAGTTGACGATGCCAGCACGCTCGCGGAGGGCCTGCAGGACATCGCCCTCGTACCCAAGACGACGGCGCAATCAGTCCCCGACGTGACTATGTCGCTCCTCGTCGACCAAAAGGTACTGACTGATTCCCATCCTACGTCATTCCGACTCGGCCTCAACCCGCCTAGCGACCTCGCTTTGGCGGGCGCTCACGTTGAGGCGAGTGCAACCCCTCTGGGGTTTCGTATACGGTCGCCTTGGGACCGATTGATGGACGTCTCGACCTACGGGCCCTCTGGGTCCGAGGAAGATGACGATCCCAGCGTTTGTTGGGATTTCTCTGGATTTGGCAACCCCAGTGCCATGCGGGACTTTATGACCGCATGTGACTACTGCCTCTCCGACTGTTCCGACGGCAGCCGCAGCCTTGACGACAAGGACTACGGCCCGAGCCGCGAATGTTTCCACGTCGAGCTAGGGGATCCCTCCGAAGGCAACCATCTCGGCATGCCGGAGGACGGCGATCTCCCTAGGCCGGTGCCTCGCGCCGACATCCCGCGGGAGCAAGCTGTGGTCCCCGTTCCGGCCGGGGGTCACGACCCACAGCTCGAGCAAGTCCGCGGGGCGCAGGCCAGGCTCGACGAGGGAGCAGGATCGCTCGAGTCGATCCGCCGGAACGTCGGACAGGTATGGGCGGGCCAACCCCCGGACGGAGAAATACGTCACCTGCCCCAGGGTTTCCAGCACCGCGTCGCCAACGATGTCAGGGACAGGCCGCCACCCGCATCCAGTGGGGTCGGTCAGAACGTGGCAGCCGCAGCGATGCTCCTCCGCGCGATGCCAGAACCATAGACCACCGAGGGTCGGCGAATCCAAGGAGAGCTCAAGAATCTCCTGGAAGGCGCTGCGGCCCGGCGGGCCGAGAGCTCTACCTCCCGAAGGCAGGGGTACCCCTCGGAACCTCATGCCGCGACTTCCCGAT
This sequence comes from Zea luxurians, assembly GCA_029449295.1. Classification (NCBI taxonomy): domain Eukaryota; kingdom Viridiplantae; phylum Streptophyta; class Magnoliopsida; order Poales; family Poaceae; genus Zea; species Zea luxurians. Next base: position 40,362,753 of record JAOPSE010000022.1, on the reverse strand, counting down.
TCATGCGGGAAGCCTCGGTCTACACCGGGCGCACGCGCAACACCGAGCCTGCGGCCCCGGGCCACCTCGGCAACGAGCACCATCGTCGCGACCGTCGGGCCCGCCTCGACGAAAGGGTGCACCGAGGCTACCACCCCAGGCGTGGGGGACGCTACGACAGCGGGGAGGATTGGAGTCCCTCGCCCGAACCACCCGGTCCGCAGGCCTTCAGCCGGGCCATCCGGCGGGCGCCGTTTCCGTCCCGGTTCTGACCCCCGACTACTATCACAAAGTACTCGGGGGAAACGAGGCCGGAATTGTGGCTCGCAGACTACCGCCTGGCCTGCCAACTGGGTGGAACGGACGACGACAACCTCATCATCCGCAACCTCCCCCTGTTCCTCTCCGACACTGCTCACGCCTGGTTGGAGCACCTGCCTCCGGGGCAGATCTCCAACTGGGATGATTTGGTCCAAGCCTTCGCCGGCAATTTCCAGGGCACGTACGTGCGCCCCGGGAATTCCTGGGACCTCCGAAGCTGCCGGCAACAGCCGGGAGAGTCTCTTTGGGACTACATCCGGCGATTCTCGAAGCAGCGCACCGAGCTGCCCAACATCACCGACTCAGATGTCATCGGCGCGTTCCTTGCCGGCACCACCTGCCGCGACCTGGTGAGCAAGTTGGGTCGCAAGACCCCCACCAGGGCGAGCGAGCTGATGGACATCGCCACCAAGTTCGCCTCTGGCCAGGAGGCGGTCGAGGCCTACGTCGATGACATCATAGTCAAGACAAGGAAAGCCTCCGACCTCCTCTCCGACCTTGAAGTGACATTCCGGTGTCTCAAGGCAAAGGACGTCAAGCTCAATCCCGAGAAGTGTGTCTTCGGGGTGCCCCGAGGCATGCTCCTGGGGTTCATCGTCTCCGAGCGGGGCATCGAAGCCAACCCGGAGAAGATCGCCGCCATCACCAGCATGGGGCCCATCAAAGACTTAAAAGGTGTACAGAGGGTCATGGGATGTCTCGCGGCCTTGAGCCGTTTCATCTCACGCCTCGGCGAAAGAGGCCTGCCTCTGTACCGCCTCTTAAGGAAGGCCGAGTGCTTCACTTGGACCCCTGAGGCCGAGGAAGCTCTCGGGAGCCTGAAGGCGCTCCTCACCAAGGCGCCTATCTTGGTACCCCCAGCTGATGGAGAAGCCCTCTTGGTCTACGTCGCCGCGACCACTCAGGTGATTAGCGCCGCGATTGTGGTCGAAAGGCAAGAAGAGGGGCATGCATTGCCCGTTCAGAGGCCAGTTTACTTCGTCAGCGAGGTGCTGTCCGAAACCAAGATCCGCTACCCACAAGTTCAGAAGCTACTGTACGTAGTGATCCTGACGAGGCGAAAGTTGCGACATTACTTCGAGTCTCATCCGGTAACTGTGGTGTCATCCTTTCCCCTGGGGGAGATCATCCAGTGCCGAGAGGCCTCGGGCAGGATCGCAAAGTGGGCGGTGGAAATCATGGGCGAGACAATCTCGTTCGCCCCTCGGAAGGCCATCAAGTCCCAGGTATTGGCGGACTTCGTAGCCGAATGGGTCGACACCCAGCTGCGGACGGCTCCGATCCAACCGGAGCTCTGGACCATGTTTTTCGACGGGTCGCTGATGAAGACGGGAGCCGGCGCGGGCCTACTCTTCGTCTCGCCCCTCGGGAAACACCTACGCTACGTGCTGCGCCTCCATTTCCCGGCGTCCAACAATGTGGCTGAGTACGAAGCTCTGATCAACGGATTGCGAATCGCCATCGAGCTAGGGGTCCGACGCCTCGACGCTCGCGGCGACTCACAGCTCGTCATCGACCAAGTCATGAAGAACTCCCACTGCCGCGACCCAAAGATGGAGGCCTATTGCGATGAGGTTCGGCGCCTGGAAGACAAGTTCTACGGGCTCGAGCTTAACCACATCGCCCGGCGCTACAACGAGACTGCGGACGAGCTGGCAAAAATAGCCTCGGGGCGAACGACGGTTCCCCCATACGTCTTCTCCCTGGATCTGCACCAACCCTCCGTCAAGATCAACGACACGCCCGAGTCCGAGGTACCCTCGGCCCAGCCCGAGGCGTCCTCGGTTCAGCCTAAGGTACCCTCGGCCCCCGAGGGCGAGGCGCTACGCATCGAGGAGGAGCGGAGCGGGGTCACGCCTGATCGAGATTGGCAGACCCCGTACCTGCAATATCTCCGCCAAGGAGAGCTACCCCTCGACCAAGCCGAGGCTCGGCGGGTAGCGCGACGCGCCAAGTCGTTCGTCTTGCTGGGCGATGAGAAGGAGCTCTACCACCGCAGCCCCTCGGGCATCCTCCAGCGATGCATCTCCATCGCCGAAGGTCAGGAACTCCTGCAAGAGATACACTCGGGGGCTTGCGGCCATCATGCAGCGCCTCGAGCCCTCGTCGGGAACGCTTTCCGGCAAGGCTTCTACTGGCCGACGGCGGTGGCTGACGCCACTAGAATTGTCCGCACCTGCGAAGGGTGTCAATTCTATGCGAAGCAGACCCACCTGCCCGCTCAGGCTCTACAGACGATACCCATCACCTGGCCCTTCGCTGTGTGGGGTCTGGACCTCGTCGGCCCTCTGCAGAAGGCGCCTGGGGGCTACACGCACCTGCTGGTCGCCGTCGACAAATTCTCCAAGTGGATCGAGGTCCGACCCCTGAACAACATCAGGTCCGAGCAGGCGGTGGCGTTCTTCACCAACATCATCCATCGCTTTGGGGTCCCAAACTCCATCATCACCGACAACGGCACCCAGTTCACCGGCAGAAAATTCTTGGATTTTTGCGAGGATCACCACATCCGGGTGGACTGGGCTGCCGTAGCTCATCCCATGTCGAATGGGCAAGTAGAGCGTGCCAACGGCATGATTCTACAAGGGCTCAAGCCTCGGATTTACAACAACCTGAACAAGTTCGGCAAGCGATGGATGAAGGAACTCCCCTCGGTGGTCTGGAGCCTGAGGACAATGCCGAGCCGGGCCACGGGTTTCACGCCGTTCTTCCTGGTCTACGAGGCCGAGGCCGTCTTGCCCAATGACCTGGAATACGGCTCCCCGAGGACGAGGGCCTACGACGATCAAAGCAACCAAGCTAGCCGAGAAGACTCGCTGGACCAGCTGGAAGAGGCTCGGGACAGGGCCTTACTACACTCGACGCGGTATCAGCAGTCCCTGCGATGCTACCACGCCCGAGGGGTCCGACCCCGAGACCTCCAGGTGGGCGACCTGGTGCTTCGGCTGCGGCAAGACGCCCGAGGGAGGCAAAAGCTCACGCCCCCCTAGGAGGGGCCATTCGTCATCGCCAAAGTTCTGAAGCCCGGAACGTACAAGCTGGCCAACAGTCAAGGCGAGGTCTACGACAACGCTTGGAACATCCAACAGCTACGTCGCTTCTACCCTTAAGATGTTTCCAAGTTGTTCATATACCTCGCACCCACGCAAAGTTTAGTCAACAAGGAAGGGTCGGCCTCGCCTCGGAAAAGCCCGACCCTCCCTCGGGGGCTAAAAGGGGGGAAACCCCCTTTGCGTCAAAATTTTCCTCGAAAAAAAATCTCTTTTACCAGAATATCTTTCGTGCTTTTTGACTACTTCGAAAAGTGGGTCCTGGAAACGACGGAGTACACGTAAGCAGCCAAGGCTGACCGAGCCGAGGGACTCCTACGCCTCCGGGATACGGATACCTCACTCATCACCTTCTGCGATAAGTAACTCGCGTTCGGATAAAGTGGCTCCGCGGATCGAACAAGTCTTTACGTTTGGAAGCCCTTCTGCCGAAGCGATCCTTCGAGCCTTCTCGACCGAGTCGGTGACAGGGCCTCATGGACGGGTGAAAGTACGTGTAAGCGGCAAGGCCGACCGAGCCGAGGGACTCCCACGCCTCCGGGATACGGATACCTCACTCATCACCTTCCGCGAGAAGCAACTCTCGCTCGCACTAACATCCCTGTTACCGACAAAAAGTCCAGATACTCGAAACAAGAGGAAAAGAGACGCAACTTTACAACGCAGCGAGGGTGTGTGTTCTGGCCTCGACGGCCGCACAAGGCACACTGCTACAAGACAATCTGATCCTGCAGGCTCGGGTCTTGACGCTGGAAGGGGGCAGCAACACCCTCGGCATCGACGGCAACTTCGGCGAGGCCCGACCTAGCCTTGGACGGCGACACGGTCCGAGGGTCTCCGCTCCGAAGGACGACGTCATCACCACGCCCGAGCAATCGCTGCCAGGGACTTCTCCGGGAATCCGGCCCGAGCAGGCGGCTCAGCCGGTTACCCCTAGGGCCTCGGCCAACCATCTTCCGAGGGCGCCAGCCCGGTCCGAAGCCTCGGCTGATCAACTCCGACGTCGATCCTGCCAACGGACAACCCGGTTAGGCTCCGGCCAACCAGGTTTCATTTTCGAGCCAACTCCGCCTCTGTTCATACTGATATCGCTACCCCTGGCCTCGGCTCGTCGAAGAGCGGCCGAGGGGTCTCTTTAACTAAGCTAGAGGAACCTCGGACAGCAAGGCCGACCGAGCCGAGGGACTCCTACGCCTCCGGGATACGGATACCTCACTCGTCACCTTGACACGGGGTGACTCATGCTTGGTGAAGCGGTTCAGATAGTCAACAGACGAGTCTTAGTGCTCAAAAATGAGGAAAAAACACGGCTCCGTGCCGAAGTTACATACATGTTCAGGTCCTCGACAGCCGCAACGAACAAAAACACTGGCATTCGGAGTGCCATTACAAACGGAACTCCGGTTCCGTCTCCGTGGGTGCAAACAACCCCACAAGATTGGGGAGCCCGCGGAGCGATCGCGGGCTGACGGGTGGCCCGCCGCCGCCCGATCCGACGACAGCGATAACTACCGTCGCCCCGAGCAACGAAGCAGCTTCAGCAGCGGCTTTGGGGCGGGTGCTACGGCAGAAGGACTCTCACCCACCGAGGACGAGAGCCAGCCATTCAGGCCGGGAGACGGAGGACGTGGTGCTGTGCCCTGGCTGTGTGACGGCGACCCGCCTCTCCCGGCATGGCTGGAGGAAGTCTCCGTGAAGCTGGAGGATGCCGTTCTCCCCCAGACGCCAGGGGAAGAAGAGGGCAACCGACCCCCACGGAGGCAGCCCCCCGACTCGCCTCATCCTCCATCTTGGCATGGATGACGAAAATCCTTGAGGTCGAGGGAGGGGCAGAGGCCGCAGCCCGGCTCGCTTTCCCCCACCATCAAGCCGGAGGTCACCATCCTGGGTGACCGCCGGTGGAGGGGTGCAGCCGGGCTGCATGATGAAAATCCTTGAAGCGGAACGATGGCTGAAAGGTACCAACTCCCACGGAGTTGCGTTCCTCCAACGATGGGGCGAAAAGACGGCGGTTCCCCCATCCGGGGGCTTGGAAGGTGGAAAGATACGGTGCATAAGGGAGCAAGAAGACATGGTCGCCTTACGAAAGGGGTCGCCCCCCTTTTAAAGGCGACTCTCCCTGCTTGCACCCCCAACCGTCACGGGCTGAGTGTTCTCCAACACGCTCCAAAGCCCTCCCCTGCGGCGCGGGGGCTGGGTCCCGCATGTCATGCAGACCGGCTCCGAGCAGAAGAAGCCAAACCGCCGCGCGTGGTGCACGCAACCGCCCAGCGGTTACAAGTGACCCTCCACTTTTGCCCGGACCAACGGGCGAAAGGGGTGGGCAGCCATGCAGGCGGCATGCAACCGCGCCAAGTGGACGTGCCTCTCCGACTCCCGACACGCCAGCATGGAGGCCCAGGCCCACGCATCGCGTGACCGGCGCGCCGGATGCTGCATGCAAGCAACTGTACCACTTGCGCCACCACCGCGCCTCCTCGATTGTGGAACCAATACCGCGACTCGAGGTGACCCAGCGCGCGACCCAGCAGCGCCAGCCTGGCGCGGCGGCCAACACGGCCAAAGGTGGGCCGGCAGTAATGACGGTGGCAGGCGCGCGGGAGTAGCGGACACGTCGTCAGCCAAGCTCACGTCCCATCCAGGGGCAGCAAGAGAACCCCCTCTAACGGCGTGAAGACAACGCGCCCAGTGGTCCGTTCCTCGAACGGCTCGCGCACGCGCAATGGCAGCCCCGCCAACTACTCGCCCCATCGCATCTACTCCGCGGCTGGACAGGCGGCGCTTCTGGCAGGAGCAGCGGACGACGCTTCGCCTTCGCCAAAACAACCGCACCAAAAAAGGTACGCCGCGTCGTTCGGTTTCGTATCCTTTTTCCTTTTTTCCTCTTTCTCTATCTCTTGCGACAAGGACCGGGAAAGGGGGATACCCCGAAAGGGATCCTTCCCCGTGAAGGAACTAGGCTCCGAGCCTCCTTACTGATCAGGGGTTCGAAGGCTGGCCCCCCGAAGGGTTCAACAGCCGCCTCAGATCGTGTGGGCCCTGCACCCACTACTGGTCAGAGGTTCGAAGGCCGGCCCCCCGAAGGGTTCCACGGCCGCCTCAGGCTACTCGGGCTCCGCGCCCATTACTGATCAGGGGTTCGAAGGCTGGCCCCCGAAGGGTTCACAGTCGCCTCAGACACCGAGCGAGGGATGACCAGGGGTACGTTCGATACATAACCAAGGCTCGGGCTGCGCTCCCGAGGTACCCTAGGACATTTCCGGGACCAGCGGGAGCGATCTTGTAACGGAATCCCATCGGAGGGAGGCATCGAGCCCTCGGACCCCGTCGCCAGGGGACTGAGTCCGGCAGATCACCCGCAGGTACTTTTGGGCGTGCCTCTGGGCCCCTAGCCGACCCCCAACGAACGGGGCACGGACGTCCCCTCGGATTACCCGCTTGCAGCTCACCGGAGACACCATGTTCGGTGCCCATCGAGGGTAACATGGCGCTCTCCCCCCTCCTCCTTGCGGAAAGGCGACGTAGGGGCGTATGTAAAAAAGCCGAGTCTGTCCCTGATCGCCCTCTCGCCCTGTGCGGAGGCTCGGGGGCTGCTCTCGCAAACCCGGCTCTGGCCGAACCGTTGACAGCGTCAACATACCAGCCCGAGAACTTGGGCCCCGACCGTGCACCCGGGCTACGGCCAGTTCGCATGAGGGAACCACCAGACCAGCCGAAGCATTACGCAAGGCATTAAGACCTCGAAGGAGTGAAACCACTCCTCCGAGGCCTCGGGGGCTACACCCACCGGAACAAAATGCAACCGAGAAAGGCTGGTCCCCTTGCAAAAAAGTGCGACGAAAGCCTCCAAGCGAGTGCTAACACTCCCTTCGAGGCTCGGGGGCTACTGTCGGGGACCATAATTAGGGGTACCCTCAAGACGCCTAATTCTCAGCTGGTAACCCCCATCAGCATAAAGCTGCAGAGGCCTGATGGGTGCGATTAAGTCAGGGATCAGTCCATACGAGCGACTCGATCACGCCTCGCCCGAGCCTAGCCTCGGGCAAGGGCAGCCGACCCCGAGGGGTTTCCGTCTCGCCCGAGGCCCCCTTTTAACGGCGAACACATCTCCGGCTCGCCCGAGGCCTTGCCTTCGCTAAGAAGCAACCCTGACTAAATCGCTGCGCCGACCGACCGAGTCGCAGGAGCATTTAACGCAAAGGTAGCCTGACACCTTTATCCTGACGCGCGCCCCCTGGCAGAGCCGAAGTGACCGCCGTCACTTCGCCGCTCCACTGACCGGTCTGACAGAAGGACAGCGCCGCCTGCGCCATTCCGACTGCAGTGCCACTTGACAGAGTGAGACTGACAGGCAGTCAGGCCTTGCCAAAGGCGCCATAGGAAGCTCCGCCCGACCCAGGGCTCGGACTCGGGCTAAGGCCCCGGAAGACGGCGAACTCCGCTCCGCCCGACCCAGGGCTCGGACTCGGGCTAAGGCCCCGGAAGACGGCGAACTCCGCTCCGCCCGACCCAGGGCTCGGACTCGGGCTAAGGCCCCGGAAGACGGCGAACTCCGCTCCGCCCGACCCAGGGCTCGGACTCGGGCTAAGGCCCCGGAAGACGGCGAACTCCGCTCCGCCCGACCCAGGGCTCGGACTCGGACTAAGGCCCCGGAAGACGGCGAACTCCGCTCCGCCCGACCCAGGGCTCGGACTCGGGCTAGGCCCCAGAAGACGACGAACTCCCCTTCGCCCGACCCCAGGGGCCGGACTCCGCCCTGGCCTCTGCCGAACGACCTCCGCCTCGCCCGACCCAGGAGCTCGGGCTCGGCCTCGGCCATGAAAGACAGACTCGACCTCGGCTTCGGAGGAGCCTCCACGTCGCCCGATCTAGGGCACAAGCCCGCCACGTCAACAGGAAGCGCCATCATCACCCTACCCCGAGCCGACTCGGGCCACAGAGAACAAGGCCGGTGTCCCATCTGGCCAGCTCCGCCAGATAGGCAATGATGGCGCCCCGCTAGCCCCGTGACGACGGCGGCTCTCAGCTACCTTACGGAAGCAGGGGGACGTCAGCAAGGACCCAGCCGCTCCGACAGCTGTCCCTCCGCCAGGCTCCGTTGCTCCTCCGACATCCATGACACCACACCAGCTGGGTGCCAAGATCTCTCCGGCTGCCACATTGGCATGTACTTAGGGCGCTGGCTCTCCCCCGCTAGACACGTAGCACTTTGCTACACCCCCATTGTACACCTGGATCCTCTCCTTACGCCTATAAAAGGAAGGACCAGGGCCTTCTTAGAGAAGGTGGGCCGCGTGGGGACGAGGACGGGACAGGCGCTCTCTTGGGGCCGCTCGCTTCACTCACCCACGTGGACGCTTGTAACCCCCTACTACAAGCGCACCCGACCTGGGCGCGGGACGAACACGAAGGCCGCGGGATTTCCACCTCTCTCACGCCCAGTCTCCGGCCACCTTGCTTTCCCCCCTTCGCGCTCGCCCACGCGCTCGACCCATCTGGGCTGGGGCACGCGGCACACTCACTCGTCGGCTTAGGGACCCCCCGGTCTCGAAACGGCGACAGATAGTCAACAGACGAGTCTTAGTGCTCAAAAATGAGGAAAAAACACGGCTCCGTGCCGAAGTTACATACATGTTCTGGCCTCGACAACCGCAATGAACAAAAACACTGGCATTCGGAGTGCCATTACAAACGGAACTCCGGTTCCATCTCCGTGGGCGCAAACAACCCCACAAGATTGGGGAGCCCGCGGAGCGATCGCGGGCCGACGGGTGGCCCGCCGCCGCCCGATCCGGCGACAGCGATAACTACCCTCGCCCCGAGCAATGAAGCAGCTTCAGCAGCGGCTTTGGGGCGGGTGCTACGGCAGAAGGACTCTCACCCACCGAGGACGAGAGCCAGCCATTCAGGCCGGGAGACGGAGGACGTGGTGCTGCGCCCTGGCTGTGTGACGGCGACCCACCTCTCCCGGCATGGCTGGAGGAAGTCTCCGTGAAGCTGGAGGATGCCGTTCTCCCCCAGACGCCAGGGGAAGAAGAGGGCAACCGACCCCCACGGAGGCAGCCCCCCGACTCGCCTCATCCTCCATCTTGGCATGGATGACGAAAATCCTTGAGGTCGAGGGAGGGGCAGAGGCCGCAGCCCGGCTCGCTTTCCCCCACCATCAAGCCGGAGGTCACCATCCTGGGTGACCGCCGGTGGAGGGGTGCAGCCGGGCTGCATGATGAAAATCCTTGAAGCCGAACGATGGCTGAAAGGTACCAACTCACACGGAGTTGCGTTCCTCCAACGATGGGGCGAAAAGACGGCGACTTCCCCCATCCGGGGGCTTGGAAGGTGGAAAGATACGGTGCATAAGGGAGCAAGAAGACATGGTCGCCTTACGAAAGGGGTCGCCCCCCTTTTAGAGGCGACTCTCCCTGCTTGCACCCCCAACCATCACGGGCTGAGTCTTCTCCAACACGCTCCAAAGCCCTCCCCTGCGGCGTGGGGGCTGGGTCCCGAATGTCATGCAGACCGGCTCCGAGCAGAAGAAGCCGAACTGCCGCGCGTGGTGCACGCAACCGCCCAGCGGTTACAAGTGACCCTCCACTTTTGCCCAGACCAACGGGCGAAAGGGGCGGGCAGCCATGCAGGCGGCATGCAACCGCGCCAAGTGGACGCGCCTCTCCGACTCCCGACACGCTAGCATGGAGGCCCAGGCCCACGCGTCACGCGACCGGCGCGCCGGATGCTGCATGCAAGCAACTGTACCACTTGCGCCACCACCGCGCCTCCTCGATTGCGGAACCAATACCGCGACTCGAGGCGACCCAGCGCGCGACCCAGCAGCGCCAGCCTGGCGCGGCGGCCAACACGGCCAAAGGTGGGCCGGCAGTAATGACGGTGGCAGGCGCGTGGGAGTAGCGGACACGTCGTCAGCCAAGCTCACGTCCCATCCGGGGGCAGCAAGAGAACCCCCTCTCACGGCGTGAAGACAACGCGCCCGTGGTCTGTTCCTCGAACGGCTTGCGCACGCGCAACGGCAGCCCCGCCAACTACTCGCCCCGTCGCATCTACTCCGCGGCTGGATAGGCGGCGCTTCTGGCAGGCGCAGCGGGCGACGCTTCGCCTTCGCCGAAACAACCGCGCCAAAAAAGGTACGCCGCGTCGTTCGGTTTCGTATCCTTTTTCCTTTTTTCCTCCTTCTCTATCTCTTGCGACAGGGACCGGGAAAGGGGGATACCCCGAAAGGGATCCTTCCCCGTGAAGGAACTAGGCTCCGAGCCTCCTTACTAATCAGAGGTTCGAAGGCTGGCCCCCCGAAGGGTTCAACAGCCGCCTCAGATCGCGTGGGCCCTACACCCACTACTGGTCAGAGGTTCGAAGGTCGGCCCCCCGAAGGGTTCCACGGCCGCCTCAGGCTACTCGGGCTCCGCGCCCATTACTGATTAGGGGTTCGAAGGCTGGCCCCCGAAGGGTTCACAGTCACCTCAGACACCGAGCGAGGGATAACTAGGGGTACGTTCGATACATAACCAAGGCTCGGGCTACGCTCCCGATGTACCCTAGGACATTTCCGGGACCAGCGGGAGCGATCTTGTAACGGAATCCCATCGGAGGGAGGCATCGAGCCCTCGGACCCCGTCGCCAGGGGACCGGGTCCGGCAAATCACCCGCAGGTACTTTTGGGCGTGCCTCTGGGCCCCTAGCCGACCCCCAACGAACGGGGCACGGACGTCCACTCGGATTACCCGCTTGCAGCTCACCGGAGACACCATGTTCGGTGCCCATCGAGGGTAACATGGCGCTCTCCCCCCTCCTCCTTGCAGAAAGGCGACGTAGGGGCGTATGTAAAAAAGCCGAGTCTGTCCCTGATCGCCCTCTCGCCCTGTGCGGAGGCTCGGGGGCTGCTCTCGCAAACCCGGCTCCGGCCGAACCGTTGACAGCGTCAACATACCAGCCCGAGAACTTGGGCCCCGACCGTGCACCCGGGCTACGGCCAGTTCGCATGAGGGAGCCACCAGACCAGCCGAAGCATTACGCAAGGCATTAAGACCTCGAAGGAGTGAAACCACTCCTCTGAGGCCTCGGGGGCTACACCCGGCGGGTGCGCTCGCGCGCACCCACCGGAACAAAATGCAACCGAGAAAGGCTGGTCCCCTTGCAAAAAAGTGCGACGAAAGCCTCCAAGCGAGTGCTAACACTCCCTTCGAGGCTCGGGAGCTACTGTCGGGGACCATAATTAGGGGTACCCTCAAGACGCCTAATTCTCAGCTGGTAACCCCCATCAGCATAAAGTTGCAGAGGCCTGATGGGTGCGATTAAGTCAGGGATCAGTCCATAGGAGCGACTCGATCACGCCACGCCCGAGCCTAGCCTCGGGCAAGGGCAGCCGACCCCTGAGGGGTTTCCGTCTCGCCCGAGGCCCCCTTTTAACGGCGGACACATCTCTGGCTCGCCCGAGGCCTTGCCTTCGCTAAGAAGCAACTCTGACTAAATCGCCGCGCCGACCGACCGAGTCGCAGGAGCATTTAACGCAAAGGTAGCCTGACACCTTTATCCTGACGCGCGCCCCCCGGCAGAGCCGAAGTGACCGCCGTCACTTCGCCGCTCCACTGACCGGTCTGACAGAAGGACAGCGCCGCCTGCGCCATTCCGACTGTAGTGCCACTTGACAGAGTGAGGCTGATAGGCAGTCAGGCCTTGCCAAAGGTGCCATAAGAAGCTCCGCCCGGCCCAGGGCTCGGACTCGGGCTAAGGCCCCGGAAGACAGCGAACTCCGCTCCGCCCGACCCAGGGCTCGGACTCGGGCTAAGGCCCCGGAAGACGGCGAACTCCGCTCCGCCCGACCCAGGGCTCGGACTCGGGCTAAGGCCCCGGAAGACGGCGAACTCCGCTCCGCCCGACCCAGGGCTCGGACTCGGGCTATGGCCCCGGAAGACGGCGAACTCCGCTCCGCCCGACCCAGGGCTCGGACTCGGGCTAAGGCCCCGGAAGACGGCGAACTCCGCTCCGCCCGACCCAGGGCTCGGACTCAGGCTAGGCCCCAGAATACGACGAACTCCGCTTCGCCCGACCCCAGGGGTCGGACTCCGCCCTGGCCTCTGCCGAACGACCTCCGCCTCGCCCGACCCAGGAGCTCGGGCTCGGCCTCGGCCATGAAAGACAGACTCGACCTCGGCTTCGGAGGAGCCTCCACGTCGCCCGATCTAGGGCACAAGCCCGCCACGTCAACAGGAGGCGCCATCATCACCCTACCCCGAGCCGACTCGGGCCGCAGAGAACAAGACCGGTGTCCCATCTGGCCAGCTCCACCAGATAGGCAATGATGGCGCCCCGCTAGCCCCGCGACGACGGCGGCTCTCAGCTACCTTACGGATGCAGGGGGACGTCAGCAAGGACCCAGCCGCTACGACAGCTGTCCCTCCGCCAGGCTCCATTGCTCCTCCGACAGCCACGACACCACACCAGCTCGGTGCCAAGATCTCTCCGGCTGCCACATTGGCATGTACTTAGGGCGCTGGCTCTCCCCCGCTAGACACGTAGCACTCTGCTACACCCCCATTGTACACCTGGATCCTCTCCTTACGCCTATAAAAGGAAGGACCAGGGCCTTCTTAGAGAAGGTTGGCCGCGCGGGGACGAGGACGGGACAGGCGCTCTCTTGGGCCCGCTCGCTTCCCTCACCCGCGTGGACGCTTGTAACCCCCTACTGCAAGCGCACCCGACCTGGGCGCGGGACGAACACGAAGGCCGCGGGATTTCCACCTCTCTCACGCCCGTCTCCGGCCACCTCGCTTTCCCCCCTTCACGCTCGCCCACGCGCTCGACCCATCTGGGCTGGGGCACGCGGCACACTCACTCGTCGGCTTAGGGACCCCCCCGGTCTCAAAACGCCGACAGTATGTGAGCTCACTCTTGCTGTCTCACACCCCCCCCCCACACAGGTCAAGAACAAGTACCGCAGGATGAGGCACATGGAGGATGCTGCGATGAGTTCGTGAGAGATCTAGGCCGTCGTCTCCCAGTCAACTTTGGGTTGCTGGACCGTTGTCTCCTTATAATGTAATTATCTATTTATTTTGTATAGAACTCCTGTTATGTAGTAAAGATGTGACATTCGATCCTGTGCCATGATTCATCATATGTGTGAGACTTGGTCCCAGCACACCTGGTGATTATGTTCGCGCCCGGGTTTTGGACCCCTAAAATTTGGGTGTGACAGAAGTGGTATCAGAGGAATGTTGACTGTAGGACGAAACCTAGATAGAACCAGATAACCATTATCTACTTACCTTTGCTACTCTGATTCTTTTCTAAACTTTTCTTAATCTTTTCCCATCTATTTCCGCTATACTCTGATTATTCTTACCTTTTCACTCTAAAGACATGTGGATTTCACACTTTGAAATCCTGTGCCTAAAGTGACCTTTAGTAATAGGAGACCTACTCTTAGGAACAAAATCAAAACTATTTTTGTAAATATCTGTATGCCTGAATGTTTGTTCTTGTGATACATTTATGATTTGGATTTTTGATTGAGTGTGATGAGTTGTGGAGTAACATCCACAATTACATCTGTATATATAGAGAGAAAAAAATGTTAATAAAAATAACTAGCCAACTTAGATTATTCCACACTAAAATGTATTAAGCTTAGTAGATCCATCTTATCTAAAAGATCCTAACTTATCCTAATTAAAATATATCTAGCTTAATAGATCCATCTTATCTTAAAAGATACTCTATTATCTTAATAGATTAATCTTACCTTGAAAAGATGTTATCTTATCCTAATAGATCTAACTGACCTCATATCTCAACCGATCTAATCTAGATCCTATCTAACCTAATAGTATCTAATCTAAAGGAGTTATTAGTAGGTTAGTTAATCTGGTGATATGGGTTAGACACTACTTCTACAAACATAACTTAACCTAAATTAATGTCTTATACCAACTCGTCCGTAAACAACAATATAACCTACATCACAGGCTGCCTAGTCCATTTGTTCTGAAAGCAAAATACAACTCTATTCAAACCTACCTACCTCGTGTACCCCGGCTATCCTAACTATATGTCCTTAACTCGGATGGCAACTCCAAGAAGAAAGGCCAAAGAAGACCAACCACGTCAAAGAAGGATAAGCATCAACTCAACTCTTCAAAGATCAAGATTGAATCGCCAGAAGAATCAAGATCCAGAGTTTAGGATGAAGTCTTTCCTTATTATACCCTTGCCACAACCTCCACTTGTCATAATCGTACCTCATCTGACCTAATAAATGGCTAGACATACAATATTCATATTTTCCAAATCATCTGCTAACTATTATGTAAAGACTTGAACAAAACTTTGATTCCTGAAACCAAATGAGAAACTAAAATTCTAGACCAAACCTATTGTATCCCTGTCCTTACAAATCTCGAGGACGAGATTATTTTTAAGGGGGGCAGGATTTGTAACACCCGAAATAAGATTTTTGGAACCTAGGGAATAAATTCTACAAAATACTTGAATTGAGGTATCTTTAAAAAAACATTCTTTAAAAACGTTGTTCTTAGAATAGATAAATGATGATATTAAACTTTGATGCTTTAAATCTAGATTTGATTTTGAAGTTGAAATTTAATTTTTTAAATATATATATATAATAATAAAATTTATTTTGGTGCTTATTTCTTTCATAAATTTTATCAATGGAACACATAAATATTACATACATGTTGTATCTTTGTTTGTGCAGCTAGATTGGCTTGAAGTTTGAACTCTATTTGAATATAATTTGAAATTTGAATTTCAATCTGATTGAAATAGGAAATTCGAAAACTAAAAAAAAGAGGAATTTGGAAAATAGAAAATAGTAAAAAAAAAGGAAAAGAAACCGGCCCATTCGGCTTGACCACCTAGCCATAGCCCATCCGACGTCCTCTTCATTTCTCTTGTTATTTTATTCCTCTTGCCGCGCTTACATCAGCATGATGCAAGCATTGCATCATCATGCTAATCCCCTGAATACTCCTTCACGTCACTTGCACGCGAGCCTTTCCGCTGACGCATGGGGCCCGGTTGACATCAACTACCACCCAGGAAACTCATGGCGCCGACAGGTGGACCTCGCTGACAGCCTCACATCGGTCGCGTTGCTCTATGGCGTCCGCATTATCCCACCGCTGGCCCACGTGCCTGTCTCGCTCCCTCTCGCGTTGGCTGATCAATGGGCCATGTTTGTCAGCTTCATCATCTCCATACCGACGAAACAGATTGGGGATTGTTGCGCATGCCAAGGGAGCCTGGGGCGAGTCGACTCTGGGTGGATAGGATCCGTAATAATCTTAACTAACCATCTGCCTTGGGTATATATATGGCCCATCGTTACCCTGCTATATCCATCATCGGTGAGGCTGTTCGTGGCGCACCTGCGGGATGGGAATCCGCCGTCACTGCGCGGAGCCATTGCCGCCTGGGTCGCTCTGCCACATCGCCGACCGGGTGCCGGGCGCCTTGGGTGCGTGCGCGTCACTCTTACGACGACCTCCGGTGGCAAGCGCGCATCAGGGAGCGGCAAATTGGAGAGCAATTTCACACTGGTGCCGTGGCGTCCGTAGCAGACCGCGTTCCTATGGGGGCGTTCGTCTCCACGCCCGAAACCGCGGTAAGAAATTCCCCAGTAGACTCGCCTTCATACGCAGAATGTTTGGAAGCCATTCGGGGTTAGGATTCGTGCGTGGGGTGCTCGCTGGTGGTGCTCCATCGCGGGGGAAGCCAGCCCCGCCACCTGGGGAGCTCGGGTGTCGGAGTGAGGTAAGAGAAGCCCTTGGACCGTGGATCGACGGTTGTGTGGCCTGGATTTAATCAAATCATGCCCGTCGATCACAGATCCGGCGACCTCTGGAGCATACCGCTTGGATATGGATGTGATCTAATCTGCGCCGTCCACGCGAGATCCAACGGCCCAAATAGCCCGATACCCCCTTCGGCCAGCCTTATTTCAAAAGAGACCCTAAGAAATTAAATAATTAACCTGCAGTCTTCTCTAGGTGTTCACTGAGTCTAGGAAAACTTGCGAGATAGCCCCTGCACTTTCCAGAAATTGGCGCGCAGTCCAGAGGGAGTTAAAAATAAGAGAAATAATTAGGGAAATTGATTTTTAATTCATAAACTTGTTTAATTCATATTTAATTCATCCTAACTCTAAATTAACCCATTCCAGTTCCTATAATTTTGTAATATTATTGTTTATCATTTTGCGTCACTGTTTTGACATGAAAGCCATATTAAAATTGATATCCTAATTAATCTTGTACCAAGCACATAGAATCTTTGGAAATCCATAACTTAAAATCTATAACTCCAAAATTAATAATTCCAGTTGCTATGATCTTATTTCAATACGTAGATCATTATTATGTATTTTGCATATATGTTTGGTGTAATGTTAATTTTGCCTATACACTGTTTGTTTGTAATGCTACGACTAGAGCGAGGCTACGAGTCATCTGAAGATCATCCTGGTACCTGGAATCTCAAGTCCCAGGCAAGTTATGCCCTTGATCACTTCTTTTACCCACTCATGTTCTAATTAATCATAATGATCTGCATAGGTTAATTTTGATGGGACCCAATAGGTTACCCTAGTTTGTCTATCTTTATACCTTGTTTACCACTGAACTTTTTGGGTAGTACTTGCTAGTGCTTTATGTGGTTTTGGGTATGAAGATACATAATTCATGATCACACTTTTATTGTCTTTTTATTATTACTGTCCATGATAAGATCATTATGTTAATTGGAACATGGAGTGCTACCACAAGGGTTTATGGACGCCCTTGGCTAACTAATTAAGAAAGCTAGTGGAAGACTACCTTACCCGAAAGGGGCAAGGGCAGTAGGGGAGTGGTCAGTGTAGGGAGGTCCTTGGTTGATTTTGCTGCGATGGCGGTCAGGCAAGAACCCTGCATTGGAGCTTCCCATAAACTGTAGCGGGTTTTCTGAAGCTAGTGGAACTTTGTAAAGGCCTCGTAGTGTTACCTTGCCTCGCCTCCTCGGTAGAGGTGTATGGGAAGTCGCGATCCCTTGGCAGATGGGTAACATGACTTGTGGGTAAAGATGCGCAACCTCTGCAGAGTGTAAAACTGGTATACTAGCCGTGCTCACGGTCATGAGCAGCTCGGACACTCACATGATTAATTTATGGAACTTAAATTCAATTTGTCATATGCATTGCATCGCAGGTGATGTTGTTACTTTTGTTCTACTACTTAAATTGGGTTGGTATTTACTTATACTTAGTAATTGCTAATAAAATTTTGACCAACTTTAAAAGCAATGCTCAGCTTCAACCATCCTCTTTGGTAAGCCTTACACTTCATGAGCTCCCACCTTTGGCGGGTTCATGCACATTATTCCCCACAACTTGTTGAGCGATGAACGTATGTGAGCTCACTCTTGCTGTCTCACACCCCCCCCACAGGTCAAGAACAGGTACCGCAGGATGAGGCGCATGGAGGATGCTGCGATGAGTTCGTGAGAGATCTAGGCCGTCGTCTCCCAGTCAACTTTGGGTTGCTGGACCGTTGTCTCCTTATAATGTAATTATCTATTTATTTTGTATAGAACTCCTGTTATGTAGTAAAGATGTGACATTCGATCCTATGCCATGATTCATCATATGTGTGAGACTTGGTCCCAGCACACCTGGTGATTATGTTCGCGCCCGGGTTTTGGACCCCTAAAATCCGGGTGTGACATCAATCCACATCTTGAGAACATGCGACAATCTCAGGTCTAAGGACACAGTATACATGTTGGAAAAAGAGAACTATAATATAATATCTCACATTAGGTCGGTCCAGCCTCATGTCATACATGCACCCACATTATTAGTTTGATATCTCCATGTCCATGACTTGTGAAATGTAGTCATCAACTAATATATGTGCTAGTCATCGACTCTGACCAGGGACATCATTTAGAATAACCATACAAGTAAAGAATCTCACAAACAATTCACATAATTGCTAATCAATACAAGGTGCCTTTCATGGATATTCAATTAAGCAATTTATATATCATGGATACAAAGAAATATGCTCATCTCTATGATTATCTCTAGGGCATATTTCTAACACATGGGCCCCGCTACCACCACCACCACCTATGGCACCAACCTTAACTCACAATCAGCAGCTAGAAGGGCACCACCAAGCGTAGCAACAGTGTGATACACGTGAAGAATCTGAAGCTCGCACAGTCAACAACACTGTACCCGAGTTGAGGCACATTTACTGAAGCAATACAGGGGCTCCATTAGAAAATTTTTATGCTTAATGTACTCTTTACTTTTCTATCTTTATATTTTCCCCCCAAACACAATATAAGAAGGTTCAACCTTCAGCCTGTTGTAATGAATCTCGGGTTACACCATCGGGTGTAACAGGAAGGGTGACGAAGCTCCAAAGTCGTTCCTAAGGGAATGTAGAGCTAAAATACCACATAAGTGAAAGGTGAAGAAGCTCCAAAGTTGTTCCTAAGGGGATGCAGAGCTTAGCTCCAAAGTCGTTTCTAAGGGAATGCAGAGCTGAAATACCACCTAAGTAAAAGGTGAAGAAGCTCCAAAGTCGTTCCTAAGGGGATGCAGAGCTTAGCTCCAAAGTCGTTCCTAAGAGAATGCAGAGCTGAAATACCACCTAAGTAAAAAGTGAAGAGACTCCAAAGTCGTTCGTAAGGGGATGTAGAGTTTTACGTTTTGTGCATCAATGTCATTTGCATCATACCATCACATCATATGGCATGACATCGCATCATACATTATTTTGCATCGACAGAAACAGAGGAAAAAGAAGGAAAATTGCTCCTTCGAACATACCAGTAACCCATGAGGTTAAATTTATCTTCGGCAAAGAGTCACGAAAGAACGTATCAATAATACAAGGTCCATGACTTTGACAGAGGTGATTGTTATACGGAGCTTATATCTTCAACAACAGTATTTTTATGCAACATTTAAGGCAGGGCCTTCAGAGCTGCTTCAATAAAAAAGGGGGATTTCTTTCTTTATGAAGCATGAAAAGAAGGGAAGGTGTTTTTTCGCCTACGGCTAAAAAATGGTACGTACGAAAGTTTCACGCCTCACAAAGAAATATATTACATCAACAAATATGCAAATAGTTGATAATTGTTTCTTACAAAAATGAAAGTACATACAAAGATTCTAAACTCTCAATAGACAAGCTCTAGTCATCTTTCAAAACCTTGTCAGCAACTTCATCTAATAGTCTATTGACAGCTTCGTCAACAGCTTCATTAGCTATTCTAATTATGTCAAGCGCCCCCTTTAGAGATGGATGAGCTTCAGGATCGTATGGCTCTAAAGGGGGAGAGAGCTCAGCTGCACCAAAATACAAGTGTCAGTTAGTTCGAAGCTAAAATGATTTGTGAAGCTAGGTCATGATAGATATACCTATAAGTCTGGCACGTTCAGCAGCTTCTTCAGTTCTTCTAGCCTCTTCCAAGGCATCATGGGATTCTTTCTCATTCTTTCTAATAGCTTCGTCAGCTATTTCTAGGCCACCCTTCAGCCATACTTCGGAATAAAACTTTCCACTTAGTGCAGTGGCTTCGACCGAAGGGTTTTTAATATCGTCGACTGAAAGCAAGAATCCTGGTTGAACCACAACCTTGGCATGTTCGCAGCTGACCTTTTCAAGGACCGACATGGCCCCACAGGCACCAGCAAAAGCGCAGAAGTCCCCTTTATCACTAAGAATCTCCCCAAAAGCTTTGGCTTCACCGTTAATCCACCGGATAACCCCATCAAGATCACCGTAGATAAAATTCTGCTCTGAGGAAAATGTGCTAACCTTAGTAAAAACTATTTTTCAAATTACTAGCACATTCTTTAGTAACATTGTAGCATTCATCTTTAGCTTGACGAAGCTCTTCAACATTTTTCTTTACCCTTGATCTTTCTATATCAGATATCTCACGCTTTGTTTGTTCCACATTGAAATTTTCGGTTACTTCATCAAGCTTCTTTTCTAATTCTTGCACTTCGGTTCTATGCAATCCCACTTGAGTGGACAACGCATTCTCCAAGTCAGCAATGTGCTTCACATCTTTCAATTGTCTTTCCTCAGCCTTCTTCTTCCTCTGCTCTGCTTCAGAAAGGCTAGAAAGCCTGGCTTCACTAAATTTTAGTCTCTCCACCAAAGAGAGCAGGATCTTATCCTTTTCAAGAGCTTCATTTCTCAATGTTATGACCTCTAAACGAAGGTTTCCAATTGCTATCTGGCTGCTCTCATCTTTCGCATCTTTTTGTGCTTTTAAAGCTTTACTAAGAATTAGACCTTGGCAAACAAAGAACGTACAAAATAATAACAATGAGAATTCCACAAAAATAGGTCACCGCAACAAAAATTATCAAATGTGAAGCAAAAGTGCACAAACCTTCAAGCTGTTGTAGGGGAGGCTATTTGCAAGCTGGTCCTTCGTCATCACAGACAGATGAAGCTCAAGTTTTGGATAGCCCATGTTGTCCGTCATCTCGCGGCAAACATTAATCTCTTTACTGTCTGGCAGACAGTAGAGGAAGTCATCTTCGTCATTTCCTCCATATACCAAGGTCCCTCAGGGGTATTTCATGTCCTTGGCATAATGTTGCACTTCGGCAATTTGTTCTGTTGATAGCTACTTTCCCGAAGCATGTCGAACAATATATTCCAAATCACTCTGGGGAGGTGCTTTAGGAGTAAATGATGCGGACTTTTCTAGAATATTTTCTTTCACCAACTCTACTAGCATAGCTCCCAAAGGATCTGCTTCAACATGAATAGGAGAAGCACTTGTAGCGGCTACTTCCCTTGCATCTTCATTTTTATCATCAGAAACTTCAGTAGTAGCAGGAGTGAGCAACTTGGTGAATTGTAAAACAGCATCCAGAACACTAGCCATTCTCTTCCTAGGAGTCATTGTTGCAGTAATTGTTAGCTTCGACAACCCTGTTACAACTGGAGGACTCAGTAGTTTTGGCTGTTCTTCTGCTGTTTTCTTTGTTTTCGGCTCTTGTACCGGACCAGCACTAGCTTCGATTGGCATGGCAACAACTGTTTCTATAGCTAAGGGGATAGCTTCGACACTCTCAATAAAGTTCACCTTCTCCATCGTGGGCACTACAGCCATCTTTTCTAAGGAATGTAGCATCGGCCTATGGGTCAGGACCTTGGTTCTCTTTGGCTTCGGTGCACCAGAAGAGGTCGAAGTGGCAATTTTTCTTTTCCCTCCTTGCTTTCGAGCAGGAAAACAATAGTCAGGATAAACAAACCCGATCACATCAAAAACTCTATTCAGTCTCCTTTTTCCTTAAGCACCAAAGGCAACGGTCATAGCTTCGTCCTCTGCCTTCGTGTAGGCTCCCAACAGCTCATCACTGGTTGCCTCAACGGCCTCTAGCCAATTGTCATTTAGCTTGTCAAACTGACTTCTATACCGAAGGTGTATCTTAGATAAACCAAACCACCTTGGCTGGAGCCAGCAGCAGTTTATTTCAGCATCTCTCAGTCATTCACAAGAGGCCACACCTTGTAAGCAATGTGTTCCTATACCAAATCCCTGGTACCGATGTAAGTGCACACGGTGTTGAAAGCCATTAAGCATGCCTGCACTTCGTTCCCAATTGCAATTGATGGCTTCTAGTGCCGAAGCGCGACCACATAGGACGCTGAATAATGCCTCTTACATCTTCCCTCTCGCTAAGATCATTATTCACATAGAACCATTGCTTCATCCAAGAGCCTGGCCATTTCTTCCAAAATGTTGGCACGGCATACCTTGCATCAGAGCGGGGCACGAAGTTGTAGCACCTAAAGTTGTTATGGTACTACTCCTTGCCAGTTGCCTTCGTATGATAAGATAATTCATGAATATTACAAAAGCACTAGGTATCTAGCTCAAGCCCTTGGCTCCTCATAGCCCAAATAAAAAACACCACTTTAACCAAAGCTTCGAGAGTAAGTTGATGAAGTTATATTTCAAATGTCTTCAGTACTTCAACCAGCATCTTGTGCAGTGGAAAACAAAGCCTAGCCTTCATGAAGCATTTAAAAACTACTACTTCATCAGCTTCGGGAAGAGGAATGGTACTCTATCCTCCAGCCCTCACAATGGATATATCGTGAAAATATTTTCCCTTCACCCCTTCAATCTGTCCTTGTTTAACGCTGGACTTTCCAAAAACAACATGACTCGGTATATTCATTTCCGCTCTCCACATCAAAGCTATCACTGTCGCTAGAATCCCCAGATAGCCTAGCCAGCATCTCATTGGTGATTTTTTCAACATTGGTCTTTTCCATTGCTTCATAAAAACCAGCAGGTGTGGGGTCTACAGTTTGCTTTTCTTCAGCCATTTGGATGATGATCACAGCAAATGCCGAAGCTCAAAAAACAATTGCGCTCGCAAAAGAAGAAGGCTAAAATGGCAATCACAGCACAAAAACCTAGATGGCACGAAAAATATTCACAGTATAGGCCTCTATATATACTCAGAGCTGCACTGGTCGGTGGGTCCCATGGTTCAGAACAATTCGCTATTCTAGCGAAGGGAAGGTGTTTTTTTGGACCTTCAGCTAAAGGCCTTCATTCGTATCGCAGTCTGAATTTGTTACAAAGAACCAAATTAATACTGTGAGGGGCTACTGTTGGGGGACTTCCTCTTCTGAAGGTCCTCAAAAACATGACTAACCATTTGCTTCTAGCATAATATTGATTATTACATGGAGCTTCGGTTCATGATGAAAGTCTTCTCCTTTGTCGAAGGTCTTCAAGACGAAGGTATAACCGGAGGATGATAAGAATAAACGTCGAAGCTATAGCCGAAGAGTAACAGCTTCGGCTTAAAATGGTGACGAAGACCAAGCATGATGCTGAGCTAAAGAGGAAAAGACTAGCTAGTCCCTAATGATTTATGTTACAGTTATGAATAAATGTTGAGGTCATAAATCTATTTTTAGCCGGACTGCGTCCCATGCCTATAAATAGATGAACAGTACCACCGTACTGTTCACGCTGGATTGTAATTGTTCTCGCGTCAACACCTTCGAACAAATCGAAGGTATTTATGTAATATAAATTATGTTAATGTTCATGTGTAAATTATGAAATATATATGTGTATGAATGAATGGATTTCATATATTATCTCTATGAATTCACAACATTATATCTTCATGAATGAATGAATGTGTATATCCTTCATGACCTTCGTCTGAAGATCATTATATCCAAAGGGAGATAATGCTTCAAAGGACGAAGGTCCTTAGTCTTTAACAATTATGTTGCTCTGTTCTTGATTCACAGCATTTGAGAACAAGTGGCCAACACTTGGTAAAGATATTGGCTAGCTAGTTCTCGGTGCTAATATGATAAATATCGATATCTCACCTTTGTTGGTGGTCTCTTAGAGAGTGATGCCGGATATCTATGTGCTTAGTGTGGCTGTGTTCAATAGGATTATTCGCTAAGCGAATTGCACTCTCATTATCACATAGGAGTGGGACTTTGCTTAGATTATAGCCAAAGCTCCGGAGGGTTTGCCTCATCCAAACTAGTTGCGTGCAACACTATTCTGTGGCAACATACTCGGCCTCAGCGGTGGATAGGGCAATGGATGTTTGTTTCTTAGAGCTTCAGGACATCAAGGACCTTTGCAAAAACTGACAAGTCCCTGATGTGGTCTTCCTATCAATCTTGCACCCGGCATAGTCAGAATCTAAATATCCAATTAAGTCAAAGGTAGACCCCTTTGGATACCAGATCCCAAAGCAAGGCGCAGAAACTAAATATCTAAGAATTCGCTTCACGGCCACATGGTGACATTCCTTGGGGTCAGATTGAAATCTAGCACACATGCATACGCTAAGCATAATATCCGGTCTACTAGCATAAAGATAAAGTAAATAACCTATCATAGACCGGTATGCCTTTTGATCAATGGACTTACCTCCTTTGTTGAGGTCCAAGTGTCTGTCTGTTCCCATCGGTGTCTTAGCGAGCTTTGCATCCTTCATTCCAAACCTATTGAGTAAGTCTTGAGTGTACTTTGTTTGAGAGATGGAGGTTCCTTCCTTGAGTTGCTTCACATGGAATCCAAGGAAGTAGTTCAACTCTCCATCATAGACATCTTGAATTTCTGCATCATCACCCTGCTAAACTCCACATAAGACTTTTGGTAAGTGGAACCAAATATTATGTCATCGACATATGTTTGGCATACAAACAAATCACCATTACAAGTCTTAGTAAAGAGAGTAGGATCAGCTTTCCCAACCTTGAAAGCATTAGAAATAAAAAAAAAATCTCTAAGTTATTCATACCATGCCCTTGGGGTTTCCTATTTCCATAGAGCACCTTAGGGAGCTGGTAGACATGGTCAAGATACCTGTCATCCTCGAAGCCAGGGGTTGTTCCATGTACACTTCCACCTTGATTGGTCCATTAGGGAAGGTGCTCTTCACGTCCATTTGAAACAACTTAAAAGTGTGATGAGCAGCATAGGCCAATAATATGCGTATTGACTCAAGCCTAGCTATAGGAGCAAAAGCCTCCTCAAAATCCAAACCTACAACTTGGTCATAACCTTTTGCCACAAGTCGAGCCTTGTTTCTTGTCACCGCCTCGTGCTCATCTTGCTTATTGCGGAACACCCACTTGGTTCCCACAACGTTTTGCTTCGGACGTGGCACCAGGCTCCATACTTCATTTCTCTTGAAGTTATTGAGCTCTTCCCGCATGGCCAACACCTAGTCTGAATACTGCAAGGCTTCTTCTACCCTGAAAGGCTCAATAGAAGAAAAAAACGAGTAATGCTCACAAAAGTTAGCTAAACGTGAGCGAGTAGTTACTCCCTTGCTGATGACACCCAAAATCTGATCCACTGGATGATTCCTTTGGATAGTCGCCCGGACTTGAGTTGGAGGTGTTTTTGTTGCTTCTTCCTATTTATCCTTTTCTTCATGTGCTCCCCCTTGATTCATGCCTTCATCTTGAGGTACTTGTTCCTCATCTTGAGTTGGGGAATGCACCAGTGTAGAGGAAGATGGTTGATCTTGATCTTGTTGTTCCTGTGGTCACACATCACCCATTGCCATTGTTCGCATTGCGGCCGTTGGAACTTCATCCTCATCTACATCATCAAGATCAACTTGCTCTCTTGGAGAGCCATTAGTCTCATCAAATACAACATCACTAGAGACTTCAACTAAACCTGATGATTTGTTGAAGACCCTATATGCCTTTGTATTTGAATCATAACCTAGTAAAAACCCTTCTACAGCTTTGGGAGCAAATTTCAAATGTCTACCTTTCTTTACTAAGATGTAGCATTTGCTCCCAAATACACGAAATTAAAAAAACATTGGGTTTGTTACCAGTTAGGTGTTTGTAGGACATCTTCTTGAGGAGGCGATGAAGATAGAGCCGGTTTATGGCATGGCAAGCTATATTTACAGCTTCCGACCAAAACCGCTCGGGCGTCTTGTATTCCCCAAGCATAGTTCTCGCCATATCGATGAGCATCATGTTCTTCCTCTCTACTACACCATTTTGTTGTGGTATGTAGGGAGCAGAGAACTCATGCTTCATGCCTTACTCCTCAAGATATTCTTCCACTTGAAGATTCTTGAACTCAGATCCATTGTCGCTCCTAATCTTCTTTACCTTGAGCTCAAACTCATTTTGAGCTCTCCTTAGGAAGCGCTTTAAAGTACCTTGGGTTTCTAATTTATCCTGCAAAAGAACACCCAAGTGAAGTAGGAAAAGTCATCAACAATAACAAGACTATACTTACTTCCCCTGATGCTACGATAAGCAACGGCCCCAAAGAGATACATATGGAGGAGTTCTAGTAGTCTTGATGTTGTCATCACGTTCTTGCTTTGATTAGTAGTTCCCACCTGCTTTCCTACCTGACATGCTACACAAGGCCTGTCTTTCTCAAAATAGACATCGGTTAGTCCTAACACATGTTCTCCCTTTAGAAGTTTATGAAGATTCTTCATTCCAACATGTGCTAGACAGCGGTGCCAGAGCCATCCCATATTAGTCTTAGCTTATAAACATGCATCTAGGTCGGCATTCTTTTTCGAAAAATCAACTAAATAGAGCTTGCCATCTAATACACCTTTAAAAGCTAATGAACTATCACTTCTTCTAAACACAGATACATCAATATTTGTAAATAAGCAATTAAATCTCATATGACATAATTGACTTACAAACAGTAAATTGTATCTGAGCGATTCTACTAAGAACACATTTGAAATTGAATGCTCGATAGTGATGGCTATTTTACCCAAACCTTTGAACTTGCCATGGTTCCCATCTCCAAAGATGATCGTGTCTTGGGAATCCTTGTTCTTGACGTAGGAGGTGAACATTTTTTTCTCCCTGTCATGTGGTTTGTGCATCTGCTACCAATAATCCATCTTGTGCCCCCAGATGCATAAATCTGCAAGGTAATTTAAGCTTGGGTTTTAGGTACCCAACTCTTGTTGGGTCCTACAAGGTTAGTCACATAAGACTTTGGAACCCAGATGCAAGTTTTGTCTCTCTTGCACTAAGGTCCCAAATTCTAGCAAATGAAGCATCATAAGTTTGATAAAGAATGGTTAGTCCATTTGATGCATGCCTAGGCGCATAAGAAGCAACATGATGACACCTAGGTCTATTCCTACCATGAGCATATGAAGAGCTAGATGATGCAAACATGGCATGAGAATCAAAGACAGCATCATGACGAGTAGGTAAAACAACCTAATTATAACACCTATCATGATGAGCAATGTTAGAGGCATTTTTAACATAGGCATACAAATAAGCTTGAATCTTCCTACCATGAGAAGAATAAGAGCTACTAACCATAGGAGCCTTCCAATTCTCCTTGTTGAGATTGGAGGTCCTTTGGCTTGTTAAGTTCTTGGTTTCCTTTTGGAAACCATGTCCATCCTTAATGGAGGGGTGTCTACCAATGGTGTAGGCATCCCTGCAAATTTTAATTTTTCATAATCACTCTTGCAAATTTTAAGTTGAGCATTAAGATTAGCAACATCATTATTCAACTTAAGAATAGTGGAAACATGTGCATTGCAAGCATCAATATCAAAATCTTTACACCTATTACAAATAGACACATGCTCCATAGAAGAACTAGCAACATTTACTTTTTCTAGCTTAGCTTTTAAATCAACATTTAAACTCTTAAGACAGTGTTGGTTACTTGTTCTCAAATGCTATATATCAAGAACAAGGCAACACAGTCGTTAGTCATTACATACCTTTGTCTATCCGAAGCATTATTTCCTTATGGGCATAAAGCTTCGCCAGACGAAGGTTAAGAAAGACATACCTTCATCATTTAATATCTGAGTAGGAATGCGAAAGGATAAATATGACAACTGCATCTCATTGATTGATTTATTCTTATATTCCATAAAACAGAAATGAATATTAGCAATGTTAATATTACATTGATACCTTCGGCTTGCTTGAAGGTGCGGATGCGAGAAAGTGAATACAATCCAGCATGAATAGTACAACTTTCATCTATTTATAGGCACGGGACGCAGCCCGAGTAAAATTACATCCGTACCTTTAAACGCTTATTTACAAGCAACTAAAGCTAATAAGTTCCATTTAGTCTTTTATTTCTTTGCTTGGTCCGAGCCGAAGCTATTGAGCTTTGGCATCCTGCAACGTTGCTTGTACACAAAGTCTTCGTCTTGAGAAGCACAACCGAAGTTGATGATAGCTTTGGCGAGCCTTTGTATTATCTTACCGAAGGTATTTTTGTCTTGAGGACCTTTGGTGGAGAAGAAGACCCCCAACAGTAGCCCCTTCACGGTGCTAGATCGTTTTTTCGTAATGAGCTCGATCCGCAAAAACACAAAGGCTTCGGAATGCTGAAGGTCCGAAAAACACCTTCTCTGAGCTTGTTGTTGAAAAACAATTAGAATATTCTGAGCGTCGGCTGGTCCACCACTCAGTCAGTGTAGACGGTCTGGCGGTCCGCCTTCTTCCCCTGTAGCACTATATAAGCAAACAGGTTGGTGAGGAGTTACCACATAATTCATTGCCATCGCATTGTTGTGCTGTTAAAAATTTTAACCAAAGCCAAAGCTTTCTAGATTGCGATTTCCAAACGCTCTCTTCATCATTCAAAGTTAACTTCGTCTTAAGGAACCGCAACACTTGAAATGGCCCGAGTAAGATCCACTACTAGGGTGTCCTGTGAGGGAGATGAGGCTGAAGTGACAGAAACAACGCCAATATCAGAAGTGATGAGGTGATCAGGTCTAGTTGTGTCGGAAGGAGCTATTGCCGAAGGTGAAACTGCCGAAGCTGAGCAGACTGTAGTTGAGGACAGGAGTGACGATTCAAATGAAGAAGACAACTATATTCTAAGCCCATCAAAACCCAGCCATATTGAATTCAAAAAATCTAGTGTATCAAGAGAGGACCTGGTTATGATGAAGAAGCTAGGCTATTTTGGGGAAGATGAGAGTAAACTTATTCGCTTTGCTGGCAAAGAAGTGATTCTGGAGCTGAAGGAGGATGAAGTTATTGTATTTAAAAGTTTCTTCAGGGCAGGGCTTCGGTTTCCTCTTTTATGATATAATTGGAGAAGTTTTGAAAAGGTTTAAAATATATCTTCATCAGCTAACACCGAATGCTATTGTCAGACTGAGTGTCTACATATGGGCTCTCTGAAGCCAGGGCAAAAGTGCTAATGCCGAAGGTTTCTGCTGAGTGCATGAGTTGCACTATCAGACGAAGGCCAGAGCTAATGGTCTTCACAAAAACTTTGGATGTTATAATTTTGCATACCGAAAGGACATGAAGGACCCAGTGATCAGCTACCGCACTAAGTGGCCGACCGGGTGGACAAACGAATGGTTCTACATGAAAGCTGATGAGAAGAAGAGGGAAAAACTCATGACGATGGTTATGAGTCCTCTAGGGCTAAGCTTTGCGATGACAAGGCCATTGTGCAATATGCAACTTGGCTCCCCATGTCAGTTGGCCGAAGTCGAATTTAGAGTGGTGACTGCTGAAATTAGCACTAGGGACTTGGTGCAGTAATACCTGGCGAATAAAACCTTTCCAACCTCTAGCAGCTGGGGGATGCCAAAGAAGAAGGAAGGAGGAAAGAAATATGAACTTGTTCGACTCCCCTTCCGCTTCAAGTTTGAAAAGTAATTCAAAAAACCATGTACTGAATGGTTAGAAATGATAGAAACTATGTGTAATGAAATTCTTGGAAATTACACAAAGAAAGAAGATCAATTAATGACTACTGCCTTCGGTACCCGGCCAAAACGAAGGTTAAATCGGGTAATGGATGCCCTGAACTTCGAGTACCCAGATTATGACAGACTTGACGAAGGAGCCGGGGGAGCGAAAAGAAAAAAGAGTTGTCAGCATTTTGAGCAAGCAAGTTGCTCGATCTATGAAGGAAGACGAAAAGGCTTTGAAGAAGATGAAAATAGCGTCGGAGCTGAAAGCACTAGCTCCTAAGAAACGGAAGCTTGTAGGATGCCTTCTGTCGAACCGAAGGTACATGATGCGCCAGGGAAAACTACGAGCCATCTGTCACCTTCTGCTGCCGAAGTGTCAGAAATTTTGAAGGTAATGACTGAATTCCCACCATTCAAGCTGGTAAGTCCTCTAGAATTGGAACTGACAAACCTTTTACAGAAAAAGGAAATCCCTTCAGCTACCGATTGAAGAGACGGGGCCAGAAAAAAGCGACGTTTGATGAACATACTGTAGGCGATTGAGCAAACCCTGCCTCCAGCTTCTGCAGACAAGACTGTCAAATCTACTGATGTTGAAGCTACCATTGTAACTGAAGACAAAGATCTTGTGACACCCCAGTTTCACTTAGGGTTCTTCTTAGTACTAACTTAAGAGCCATCATTTCATGTAAGCCAAAGTGAGCAAGAAGCATCAAATCAACTTAAGAATAAAAGATCCACTAAGTTGCATCTAAAGAATCATGTCTAAAGCAATTGAGGTTTTCAAAAAGGGAAAAATGTTGAAACCCTAATACCAACCCAAATTAAGCTATTTAAGTAGACAAGAAGAAAAGGGATGAAAGACCATGAAAAACTGGAAATTATGACTTAGGCCAATGATAAAAATTGAAATACACCAACCAAGCTACAATAAAGATTATGAAAGGTTGGCCAAAAATAGTTGTTAAAAACCCCAAACAAGCCTTTCAAGTGGAGGTTTAATGGGGAAATCGGAAATTCAGATTTCTGAATTTTCAACCCTTGAACCAAAACTGAGCACATTCACCTTGATCCTTAGCTCTAATCCTAATGCTCCCATTTACAAAAACGTGTCTAACTAACACCTCTATCACATATCTGAAGATGGCATCGGGACGCGACCCTAGACACGACAAAACCGAAGATTTGCCTTGGGCTCGGGATGAGAGACAGACCAGACTTCAGAGCTCCAAATCTTTGAAACCAGTAGGCCAAATCCTATGACCCCCACACAAGATCGGTAGCTTATAGGGAGGAGAAGTGGTTTTGTGCACTAACCAAGGCAAGAGCAGGCTCAGATGGATGACCACACGCGCCAGAACTCGGGCAGAATGAATGCGCACACGTGTTCGACCCTGGTCGGCACGCCAGCGTTCGCCCAACCCGCGTGCGCGCTCGCCCCAGCGTCCGGTCAAGTCCACCGCGCGCCCTCGCCCTCGCCATGCCTATAAAGCAGCCCAAGGCCTCGGTCGTACCTCCCCTCGCGCTCTCAGGACTTGCCTAAGCCGAAGTTCACCGGACTTCGCCTCGAGCACACCGTGCCACCGCCCGCCACCACTGCCCAAGCCTCGGCCACCGCGGCTAGCCCGCTCCAGTCGTGTCCAGGTTGCGTCGGCCTCTTGGTTAGCTTCGCCAGTGACCCGTGAAGCTTTCCAAGTGCTCGGACCCGACAGAACCTCACCAGAGACCCAAGATCATCCTTGCCGGACTTCGGTCGCCCGCGGCCGTGCGTAGACCAAGCAATCTGGTGAGCCATTCTCCGATTCCTTGCACACACGTCTTCCTTGATCTCTGGTGAAGCTCTGTGACGCATTTAATTGACCTATCGTGCCCTGGTTAGGCCGGATTCCTGTAATACCCAAATTTGTAAAGGAGATAATTCTCTTATTTGCTTTGTTTCAATTTAACATATCATGTGAACAACCCCATTTAAAAATAATTAAATGACTAAGTGTCAACTAAACAACATGTGCATCATATTGGAGTTTTGTTTGTTGTGCATATAATAATAATAGCAACACTATTAATCAAAATATACTAAAAAGAAAATTGAATTAGAACCCAAAAGGAGATTAGGGTTTGAAAAAAAAAAAGGAAAAGGGAAATAATATATATAAGGCAAGAGAAGCAAAATAAATCTGTAAATAAATAAAATTTATCCATGCTATGTTCACCTTGAATATTTAAATGAAGATCCACACAAAGTTTGAATTTGAACTTGAACTCAAATTGGATTTGAAAATGGGGAAAAGAAAACAGAAAATAAAAAGAATAAAACGAAATCAGCCTCATGGGCCGCCATACCTTCATTTTGGCCCATCTTCCCATTTCCACGCGCGCTCGGCCCAACTTCGATCCCGGGCGCCGACATCCCGGTCCCACCGCCCAGCCTCTCTCGCACGCGCGCGCGAACCTTCACTGACGCGCGGGCCCGCCCTGGCAGCCGCTGCGCCACAGCCCACACTCCCGCCGCGCGCTCTCGTTGTCTCGCTGACATGCGGGGCCCCCTGCCCAGTCTCTCGTCCCGCACTCGCCTGCTCTCCCTCTCTCTGGTTCGCGGGGCCCGCACGTCGGGTCGTCTTCAACAGCTTCGCCGAGCTCGCCGCAACAACCGCACGAACCCGCCGCCGGGGATCTCGGGCAACGGAGTCCGCGACCCGACCTCCAAGACTCCAACCCCGCCGAGATCTTCGCAGGACTGACTATAAGACCAGCCACCTCCTCTCGTCCATAGCATCGAACGAAAAACACCGAGAAGTGCCGCCGCCGGAGATCTCCGCCCACGGTGATGAATCACCCTCGGCGTGTGGACCTGGGGCTTCGGGGTGATACACTGGTGGTGCACGGGGACATCCCAGGCTCGATTGGGGGCCAACTGTGCCGCGATTTCTCGCCGTGGGTTCAACGCCGCCACGGACCCGCCGCTCACCGTGGGCAGTCGCCTCTGCGCCATTATTGACGGTGAGTTCTCCTTCATGCGGTTCGCATTGCCCTCTAGATCATGTGGTGCCTTTTAATTTGGGTTTGGCGCTCGGGGGGGACCGGATTGCGCGAGCTCCGGCGAACCCACCGCCGTGTAGAGTCTGCGCCTGTCGCGTTCGTGAGCTAGGGGAGAAGAATGCTGTCAGCGCCGTTGATCTTTGGATGAACGGCCGAGATTAGAGGTAGCGTACCCCTTCGCTCGGTTTGATTGCAGCCGTCCGATTGTGGATGGACGTTCGGGATGGGATCACGTAGTTTTAAATTCGTGGCCGTTAGATCTGGATCCGACGGCTCTGGGCGCATACCGGTTCGGGTTATACTAAGTCTAATCCGAGCCGTCCGTGTGTGATCCAACGGCCAGAACGGCCCGATACCCTTTCGCTGTGGCGATTTTGTTAAAGAGACCCTCTGGTTTTCCAAATTCAACCCGCCGTCCATGCGGGTGTGGTTCTGAGTGTTGAAGAACAATTGCGCAGGGGCCCCTGACTTTCTCTGGTTTTGGCGCGCAGTCCAAGGGAATAGAAAATCCAGTAAAATGAAATAGAAAATGATTTTTGATACAAAAATAATTCCAGAATCTTATTTAATTCATAGAAAATCCATATTTAGTCCAAATTAATCCATTTCAGTTCCTATAATTTTGAAATAATATTCTCTATTAAATGGTACCACTGTTTTTACATAAAGTACACATTAAAATTTATTTCTCACTTAACCCTATATTAAATGCATAAAATCTTAGGAAATTCATAACTTGAATTCTACAACTCCAAAATTAATAATTCTTTTTCCTGTGATCTTATTTTAATATGTAGATTATTAATATGTATTTTGTTCTTATGTTTGGTGTAATGTTAATTTTGCCTACACCATGTTTGTTTGAATTGCTACGACTAGCAGTGAGGTCACGTGTCATCTGAAGATCATCCTGGTACCTGGATTCTCAAGGCCCAGGCAAGTTGTGCCCTTGATCACTTCTTATCACCTATCCATGTTCTAATTAATCATAATGATCTGCATAGGTTAATTTGATGGGACCCAATAGGTTACCCTAGTTTGTCTATCTTTATACCTTGTTTACCACTGAACTTTCTGGGTAGTACTTGCTAGTGCTATATGTGGTTTTGGGTATGAAGATTACACTATTCATGATTATACTTTTGTTATCAGTTGTTATTTGTTGATTCATGATAAGATCATTATGTTAATTGGAACATGGAGCGACCACCCGGGAAAACAGTGCTACCACAAGGGTGGTATGGGACGCCCTTGGCTGATTAATTAGGAAAGCTAGTGGAAGACTACCTTACCCGAAAGGGGCAAGGGCAGTAGGGGAGAGGTCAGTGTAGGGAGGCCCTCGGGAGGATTTTGCTGCGATGGCGGTCCTGCAAGGGATTCCTGCACTGGATCTTCCTATAAACTGTAGCGGGTTTTCGGAAGCTAGTGGAACTTTGTAAAGGCCTCGTAGTGTTACCCTGCCTCGCTTCCTTGGTAGAGGTGTATGGGATTCATGACCCCTTGGCAGATGGGTAACACGGCTTGTGGGTAAAGATGCGCAACCTCTGCAGAGTGTAAAACTGGTATACTAGCCGTGCTCACGGTCATGAGCAGCTCGGACCCTCACATGATTAAATTATGGAACTTAAACTCAATTTGTCATATGCATTGCATTGCAGGTGAAGTTGTTACTTTTGTTCCACTATTTAACTGGGTTGGTATTTACTTATACTTAGTAACTGCTAATAAAATTTTGACCAACTTTAAAAGCAATGCTCAGCTCTAACCATCTTCTTTGGTAAGCCTTACACTTCACGTGAGCTCCCACCTTTGGCGAGTTCATGCACATTATTCCCCACAACTTGTTGAGCGATGAACGTATGTGAGCTCACTCTTGCTGTCTCACATACACCACAGGTCAAGACCAGGTACTGCAGGATGATGCTCATGGAGGATGCTGTGTTGAGTTCGTGAGTGGTCTAGGCCGTCGTCTCCCAGTCAACTTTTGGGTTGCTGGACCGTTGTCTCCTTATTATGTAATTATTTATTTTGTATAGAACTCCTGTTATGTATAAAGATGTGACATTCGATCCTGTGCCACTATACATCATATGTTTGAGACTTGGTCCCAGCATACCTGGTGTTTTTGTTAACCCCGGGTTTTGGACCCCTAAAATCCGGGTGTTACAGAAGTGGTATCAGAGGAATGTTGACTGTAGGACGAAACCTAGATAAAACTGGACAACTATTCTTTACTTACCTTTGCTACTCTGATTCTTTCTAAACTTTTCTTAATCTTTTCTCATCTATTTCCGCTTTACTCTGATTATTCTTATCTTTTCTTTCTAAAAGACAAATGTGGATTTCACACTTTGAAATCCTGTACCTAAAGTGACTTTTAGGAATAGGAGACCTAATCTTAGGAATAAAAACAAAACTATTTTTATAGATATCTATGTGCTTGAATGTTTGTTCTTATGATACATGTTTGATTTGGATCTTTGATTGAGTGTGATGGGTTGTGGAGTAATGTCCACAATTGCATCTGCATATACACATAGGTATAAGAATATATTTGTAAAATAACTAGACAACCTAGATTATCCCCATTGGAACATATCTAGCATAAGAGATTTATCTTATCCTAAAAGATCTTATTCTAACCAAATCATCTTATCTTAAAAGATTCTCCCCTATCTTAATAGATTCATCTCATCTTAAAGAAATTCTATCCTACACTCATAGATCTATCTTATCTTTATGGATCTGTCTTATCCTAATAAGCATACTTATCCACCCTGGTTTAACAACCATGATCTAATGCAAATTAATTAGATCTTATCTAGTCAACTAGTCACACCAATCTAACCTAGATCTGATCAAATCTAAAGTGACTTATCAAACATGTTAGATAATACTGATGAAATAGTTTAAACTCTACCCCTATAGAACAGGTCTTAACTTAGTTCACCCTGCACTAAATTAAGAATGACAGATCGACTTGGCCATATGCAACTACCTTAACCCTCTGATAGTTGCATAACCTCTCAATTATAAACTAGCAAGAGACTCTATCTTATCATAACATATCTAACTAATCTCAAAACATCCTAACATATTCTACCCTGTTGGACCTATCTAACCTAAACTAGTCTAATCTAGTCATATCCAATTTAATCTAGATTTTATCTTACCTAATGTGACCTGATCCAGTGTGGTCTAATGTTATCTAACTTAATGTGGTTCACTTAAACAGATTAATGACACTAGTAGAAGAGATTAGACCCCACTAGCCATGTATTAACTTATCTTAGCACATTGGATCAATACAACCATGAGCTAACCCAACCCATAGAGCCATGATGAATGGTATAACCTTTCTATTCCCACCTAACATCAAACAAACTTTTGGCCTACATCATGTAGTCTATCTCATCCATACCTATATTAACCATATTCCCCAGCCCAATAATATACACTAACTCCTAATCAATGAGACAAGACCGAAGAAGATGATCAACTTCATCAAGGAAGGATGAGCACCAACTCAAGTCTTCAAGGATCAAGTGAGGTCACCAAGATGAGTCAAGATCCACAATCTTGGATGGAGTCTTTTCTTACCCCCATTGCTTTTTACCCAAACCTATATATGCCCTAAAGACATCTTCTATCCTACATAATAAAGTGGACATACATATAATACCCATGCTCTCCTATCACTTACTAATAATAAAAAGAGAGACCCTTGATTTAGAAATTAAAAGCTAAATTGCAAACCAATCCTTTTGTATTCCCTTTTTCTTACAAATCTCGAGGACGAGATTATTTTTAAGGGGGGTAGGATTTGTAATACCCAAATTTGTAAAGGAGATAATTCTCTTATTTGCTTTGTTTCAATTTAACATATCATGTGAACAACCCCATTTAAAAATAATTAAATGACTAAGTGTCAACTAAACAACATGTGCATCATATTGGAGTTTTGTTTGTTGTGCATATAATAATAATAGCAACACTATTAATCAAAATATACTAAAAAGAAAATTGAATTAGAACCCAAAAGGAGATTAGGGTTTGAAAAAAAAAGGAAAAGGGAAATAATATATATAAGGCAAGAGAAGCAAAATAAATCTGTAAATAAATAAAATTTATCCATGCTATGTTCACCTTGAATATTTAAATGAAGATCCACACAAAGTTTGAATTTGAACTTGAACTCAAATTGGATTTGAAAATGGGGAAAAGAAAACAGAAAATAAAAAGAATAAAACGAAATCAGCCTCATGGGCCGCCATACCTTCATTTCGGCCCATCTTCCCATTTCCACGCGCGCTCGGCCCAACTCCGATCCCGGGCGCCGACATCCCGGTCCCACCGCCCAGCCTCTCTCGCACGCGCGCGCGAACCTTCACTGACGCGCGGGCCCGCCCTGGCAGCCGCTGCGCCACAGCCCACACTCCCGCCGCGCGCTCTCGTTGTCTCGCTGACATGCGGGGCCCCCTGCCCAGTCTCTCGTCCCGCACTCGCCTGCTCTCCCTCTCTCTGGTTCGCGGGGCCCGCACGTCGGGTCGTCTTCAACAGCTTCGCCGAGCTCGCCGCAACAACCGCACGAACCCGCCGCCGGGGATCTCGGGCAACGGAGTCCGCGACCCGACCTCCAAGACTCCAACCCCGCCGAGATCTTCGCAGGACTGACTATAAGACCAGCCACCTCCTCTCGTCCATAGCATCGAACGAAAAACACCGAGAAGTGCCGCCGCCGGAGATCTCCGCCCACGGTGATGAATCACCCTCGGCGTGTGGACCTGGGGCTTCGGGGTGATACACTGGTGGTGCACGGGGACATCCCAGGCTCGATTGGGGGCCAACTGTGCCGCGATTTCTCGCCGTGGGTTCAACGCCGCCACGGACCCGCCGCTCACCGTGGGCAGTCGCCTCTGCGCCATTATTGACGGTGAGTTCTCCTTCATGCGGTTCGCATTGCCCTCTAGATCATGTGGTGCCTTTTAATTTGGGTTTGGCGCTCGGGGGGGACCGGATTGCGCGAGCTCCGGCGAACCCACCGCCGTGTAGAGTCTGCGCCGTCGCGTTCGTGAGCTAGGGGAGAAGAATGCTGTCGCGCCGTTGATCTTTGGATGAACGGCCGAGATTAGAGGTAGCGTACCCCTTCGCTCGGTTTGATTGCAGCCGTCCGATTGTGGATGGACGTTCGGGATGGGATCACGTAGTTTTAAATTCGTGGCCGTTAGATCTGGATCCGACGGCTCTGGGCGCATACCGGTTCGGGTTATACTAAGTCTAATCCGAGCCGTCCGTGTGTGATCCAACGGCCAGAACGGCCCGATACCCTTTCGCTGTGGCGATTTTGTTAAAGAGACCCTCTGGTTTTCCAAATTCAACCCGCCGTCCATGCGGGTGTGGTTCTGAGTGTTGAAGAACAATTGCGCAGGGGCCCCTGACTTTCTCTGGTTTTGGCGCGCAGTCCAAGGGAATAGAAAATCCAGTAAAATGAAATAGAAAATGATTTTTGATACAAAAATAATTCCAGAATCTTATTTAATTCATAGAAAATCCATATTTAGTCCAAATTAATCCATTTCAGTTCCTATAATTTTGAAATAATATTCTCTATTAAATGGTACCACTGTTTTTACATAAAGTACACATTAAAATTTATTTCTCACTTAACCCTATATTAAATGCATAAAATCTTAGGAAATTCATAACTTGAATTCTACAACTCCAAAATTAATAATTCTTTTTCCTGTGATCTTATTTTAATATGTAGATTATTAATATGTATTTTGTTCTTATGTTTGGTGTAATGTTAATTTTGCCTACACCATGTTTGTTTGAATTGCTACGACTAGCAGTGAGGTCACGTGTCATCTGAAGATCATCCTGGTACCTGGATTCTCAAGGCCCAGGCAAGTTGTGCCCTTGATCACTTCTTATCACCTATCCATGTTCTAATTAATCATAATGATCTGCATAGGTTAATTTGATGGGACCCAATAGGTTACCCTAGTTTGTCTATCTTTATACCTTGTTTACCACTGAACTTTCTGGGTAGTACTTGCTAGTGCTATATGTGGTTTTGGGTATGAAGATTACACTATTCATGATTATACTTTTGTTATCAGTTGTTATTTGTTGATTCATGATAAGATCATTATGTTAATTGGAACATGGAGCGACCACCCGGGAAAACAGTGCTACCACAAGGGTGGTATGGGACGCCCTTGGCTGATTAATTAGGAAAGCTAGTGGAAGACTACCTTACCCGAAAGGGGCAAGGGCAGTAGGGGAGAGGTCAGTGTAGGGAGGCCCTCGGGAGGATTTTGCTGCGATGGCGGTCCTGCAAGGGATTCCTGCACTGGATCTTCCTATAAACTGTAGCGGGTTTTCGGAAGCTAGTGGAACTTTGTAAAGGCCTCGTAGTGTTACCCTGCCTCGCTTCCTTGGTAGAGGTGTATGGGATTCATGACCCCTTGGCAGATGGGTAACACGGCTTGTGGGTAAAGATGCGCAACCTCTGCAGAGTGTAAAACTGGTATACTAGCCGTGCTCACGGTCATGAGCAGCTCGGACCCTCACATGATTAAATTATGGAACTTAAACTCAATTTGTCATATGCATTGCATTGCAGGTGAAGTTGTTACTTTTGTTCCACTATTTAACTGGGTTGGTATTTACTTATACTTAGTAACTGCTAATAAAATTTTGACCAACTTTAAAAGCAATGCTCAGCTCTAACCATCTTCTTTGGTAAGCCTTACACTTCACGTGAGCTCCCACCTTTGGCGAGTTCATGCACATTATTCCCCACAACTTGTTGAGCGATGAACGTATGTGAGCTCACTCTTGCTGTCTCACATACACCACAGGTCAAGACCAGGTACTGCAGGATGATGCTCATGGAGGATGCTGTGTTGAGTTCGTGAGTGGTCTAGGCCGTCGTCTCCCAGTCAACTTTTGGGTTGCTGGACCGTTGTCTCCTTATTATGTAATTATTTATTTTGTATAGAACTCCTGTTATGTATAAAGATGTGACATTCGATCCTGTGCCACTATACATCATATGTTTGAGACTTGGTCCCAGCATACCTGGTGTTTTTGTTAACCCCGGGTTTTGGACCCCTAAAATCCGGGTGTTACAATTCCTCACCGCCAACGAACTCCCCCGCCTGCACGCGTGGACCGACCTCCTCCAACCACCATCGCCAGCGATCCGCACCTCGACGTGATCGCCAGAGACTCCCGGACCTCATCCGACCCTTCACCGGAGCAACCCCGCCGCCGGTAAGCCCCTCCGCCCTATTCTTTTGCCACGGTCACTGTTCCATTAGGGGAAGGATCGCGGGTTTGATTTTGGGAAACCCTAGGGGGTTTTCGGCAGAGCCGTAGACCCATGTGAATAGCGCACCGAGGACCTGTCTGTAATTCATTTAAAATGTTTCGCTAGGGATCCCAGCGCAAAGCTGTTTTTCCTTTAACCATTTCTAATTAATCTTTTTTAAAATTCAGCAGAGAACTTAGAAAATTTATATCTTGAGTTATATTCAACCAAATTTAGCCAAACCAATTTTGGTGGATTCAAAATATTATGGACTATCACATAAAAATAATGAACTCTATGCTTTCTATTTTAAAATTTAGAGTTTAGAATTAATTAAGGAAACTGACCATACCTTATTAAATTAAAGAAAATTAGTTATACTTTTGTGCTTAACTTAAAAAAATTTGTAGAAGTATAAACCCCACTTAGGCACTGTTTAAAAATAGTGAGCACCCCATTATTAAAGATTTAAGTAGCGTTATCTATTAAAAGCCATTTTTGCCCAAAACTTAGGAAAATCAGAAAGGCATTAGAAAATAATGAACAGTGAATGCAATTATTTTTCTTAGTCCACTTAAGTAATAGAGAACCTAGGAAAAATAAAGGGACCCCTAGTTCAGAACTGATTCAAGGTGAAATGTTTTATTAAGCATTAATCAAACTAGAAAAACAATTATTAGAATTATGAAAACAATTCCAAAATTGTTAATAAAAATCTAATGGACTTGTAACCACTAGAACCCCACTACAAAAATGATAAACACCCCAGCCCATCATTTTAAGTAGGGTAAACAAATAGAGCTTGATATTAAGCCATAATTCAATTAAATCATAAGCAAGCCAAAAAGTGTGTAACAGTGGGCAAATAAATTTTTACCAGATTAATAATGAAGTAGGCCACCAGAGAAAAATGCAAAACCCAATTGAAAGTTACAAGTAATACCCATTGTAAATACTTCATGAAAAAGGCCATTTAGTTCAAGAAATTCCTACCACCTTTCCCTTAAGCAAAAAGTTACCAATTTTCAAAATCACTGCTCTTGCACAAAGAAGAAGATAGAAAAAATTAGAAATCTATTGTTTAATATTTTTCAAATATAGTGGTAGTAGAAAGCACCCCTTTGACTAGAAACTTTAGAAAATCATAATAAAATAACTAATGAGTATTAGTGGCTAAAAATTTGTACAAGGTCATGCTATAACATCTAGATGCCAGCAAAAATAAGTCTTGGAAAATAACTCACTGTAAAAAGAAGGTTGTAGTTCAAAACACCCCCTCTGCCCTAATATTTGCTAATTTTATACAGAGAGAACCATTCAATTTTTAAACCCCAAATTTTGAGAAAGAGACTTATACACCAGTGAGAAGCCACTGTAATTTTCGCAGAATTTTTGGGAATTTATTATGCTAGCTTGTAGTTCGAACCCACCTTAAAAGCATAAAAGAAATAAAAGAAAAAAAGGGAATAATAAATCTCACTCTAATGATTCGGCTAGAAACCTTAATAAACTCTCACTAAAACATTAAAGGGAAATCAGTAAGGAACCAAAATAAACTTACCAATCAGCTTAACTAAGATTGACCTTAATTTGCTAAGTATGCCACAAGAACCTTCAGTAGCAAGATTGAGCTCTACCTTATTAATTTAATCATTCACCATCAAAGTTTAATTGCTAAATTGCATATCATACCATGCATGTACCTTACTCATTGCATTTATTAGATTGCAATCTCGCTGACGGAGAGTACGTGCTCATCCCCGAGCAAGGAGCTATCCACGAGGAAGACCAGGAGCAAGCTCCCGAGACTGCCATTGAGGATCTCCCCGCAGCCCCAGCATTTGAAGGCAAGCCCCGGTTTTATGCATAACCGTTTATATATGCTACTTTACTATACTTAATGTTTGTAGGTTTGTAATGTGCACTTAAGTCTAGGAGTTGCTTGAAACCTTTAGTTGCATGAACTCAGGATTCCTTTTTGAGATGGATACTAGTATGCTAGGTCGAGTAGCTGCTATGCTAATCAGGATCTCGGTAGAAGTCGAGTGATTTTTCTAGCACTCGTGCGAGGTCAGGAATTGATTGTATTCATCTTGATAATGGGATCTATGATGGTCTATGGACTTGGACCCAGGGAGGATGCCTTGTCCATGAGACGGGAAAAGGAATTAAGGATTAATGTGTGGATACCTGAGTCAAGCGTTTGAACGTACTAAACACCTGTTGGGAAATATGGTAACCGGTAAACCTAGTACCTGAGTGAAGCCGGGCGCAGAATTTACCCCTCACGTGACCTGAGACTAGGTCTCCCATGCTAGCTATGGTGGGTACAAGTGCGGCCACTGCACGGCGGCAGTCGAGGTCAGTGGAGCATTGTATGCCAAGGCGGTGAGGCCTGGCCACGAACGGGAAATTGATGGGGACGGTTGACATGTGTGGGGACGGAGTGCCCTGACATATCGTGTGTTTAGGTTTACCTTGCAAGGTTTAAAACTCGATTCGAATCGTCTGCTTCTCGCAGCTAATGAGACTGCTTGACCCATTGTACTACATTGAGTAAGAAGTGAAATAAGGTTTTAC
This sequence comes from Zea luxurians, assembly GCA_029449295.1. Lineage (NCBI taxonomy): Eukaryota > Viridiplantae > Streptophyta > Magnoliopsida > Poales > Poaceae > Zea > Zea luxurians. The sequence continues at coordinate 40,320,197 of JAOPSE010000022.1, read as the reverse complement.
ATGAGATAATTTGTTGATTGTATTAAATGAATGTTACCATGTATGCTTAGAAGGAGCAAACTTAGCTAAATTAATTATGCTAGAATTGGAAAAGCTAAAAATTGATTTTAGACTCAGCTAGTGCTTTTGGCAAAACAAACCCCTCATCCAAACAACTGCATAGTCTAGAGGTAGAGGAGTAGATTCCTCACACTAGGTAAGTCTAGCTGAGTATTAGTATACTCAGCCTTGCTGAGTATTAGTAGATTCCTCACACTCCATAATTTGTGGCATATTTTTGCAGGTACGCTTCAGGATATGGTTGATGGTGTGACTTGGCCTACCACCCTGCCACCGGGTTGGACGGTCGAGTGGGATGCTGCTCCGGCAGGAGAGGAGCAAGAGGAGTAGTGGGCTAGGCCTTGCCCAATTCCTGGCTAGTGACGACATCGATTATCCGCTGCAAAATCTATCTTATGAACTATTTCAGTTTACTTGAGAAACTCTGATTTATGTAATAACTCCAGTACTTTAATTTGAGGTTTTCCTGTTTTATTGTGTTTCTTCTATGACTCACCTTCGAGTGAGTATGTGGTATTTGATCCTGGTTAAGTGGCTTTATCAGACTAGATCTGAGGGACTGACGGGTTATTCCGATTTAAGTGTGTTACGGCCCCTGAGGCGTGACTTAGGCACTTAAGCTGGAATAATTCGAGCGGTTTTGCCACAGCTAGTATCGGAGCAAATACCACCACAGAAAAGGACAATAAACCAAAAATACCAATTTTTAAAATCTAAAACTTGCTTAGAAACTAGTGTGAATCATCAGGACAAGACCGCTAGGCCTAGGACGAAAGGCCTTAGGAATAGAGGGAAAAATTGGTGGCTAATTATGTAGGCCCTGTGGGCCAATATTTAGATTTTTAAAGGATGCCCTAAAAGCACCCTTTTATTCAGAGAGGAGACGTTATTTTCAGCATGCATGCATTATAAAATTTGAAGGATTAAGAACTAAAGAAGTAAAAATTTGAGCTAACCCGCTTCCTTTTAAACCACCCAAGGTCTTTTATTTTTCCTCTTCCACCATAATCTTTACATCTGATACCCTTCCGCAGATGACCTCACCTACCCCCGCTAGTGGAGGAGACACTCGTTTCAGCTCTAACTTCCTTTCTCATGATGGCTTTCCTTCCATCTTGTGGGAAGTGCTTAACTCCGCCGGTTACCCTATGCCCCCTTTGTACACGGTGCAGTTGTACGAGGAGCATCGGCTACCACGTTGCTGAGTTTGGCTGACTTTGGAGGCTCATCCCCTTCAGCCGGGTTGGCGTTCTCTTGACTCCGAGACGATTGGATTCAGGACAGATGACACCACTGAAGCGGCAGCGATGAAGACCCTGACGACTTTCTGTGGCTACCATCCCCTGGAGATGGTGATGCACCCCTTGGGACTCTTCACTACTGAGAAGAAGGATGACCTCATGTGGTGCAACCATGTGAGCCATGTGAAGGATGTCTGGGTGATGTATCTTGACTTGGTTGGGAGGGTCATTGTTCAGTGCATGAGTGCACTGTACCGCCTTCAGGCCCTGCAAAGCGACGTTATGGCACATCTTGCTAACATCGCTCAATCCACCAAGCTCACCCTCGACAGCCGAGAAGACTTTGTGCTCGAATTGTCCTCCGAGTTGGTGGAGAAGGACTTGCATGTGGAAAGGCAGAGCCAGCGCATCACCACCTTGGAGCAGCAGGTAGAGATCTGAGACAACACTATTGATGTCTTGGAGAACCAGCTCCATGATGTGCAGCGGGAACTCCAAGAAGCTAATGACCACCTGGACATGCACCACTTAGAGATGGAGGCCAATGAGGCCGGAAGCGAGGGAGAAGAGGCTCCTGAGGAGTTAGGACCAGCCCCCGGTGCCAATGGGACTACCTCCGTGATGCCCCCTTCACCCCCATCCAGTGTCGCTTCCACTACTCAGGGTTGACGGGTCGTTTTGACGTTTTAGGAGGATAGAAACCTACGCGAGCTTAGCTAGTGACAGATTTTGGACTAGGCTTACAGGTACTTTCCCCTAATTGATGTAACCCTTGAGAACTTTTGAGATCTATGGGATGTTTGTAACCATGTTGTCTTCATTCGAACTTAATGTTCTGATTATGGCAATTTTCTTTCCATATGAGATAATAGCATGTTGTTTGGTATTGTGATAACAATGGCGACGATCTCTGTTTCCAGATGGCAGCTAGGCAGCGTCGCGGGCATAACAAGCAAGTTCCCCCGCCACCTCCTCTAGCTCCCACGGTGCAGGAGCTAATGGCCTAGCAGAATGAGATTCTGCGATAGCTCTTGCAGCGCCAGCCCCACCCTCAGCAGTATGGTGGAGGCCAGCCATAGCGACCTCCGGCAACGGCAACCTACCAAGAATTCCTGAGCACGCAGCCGCCCTTGTTCACCAAGGCAGAGGATCCGTTGGACGCCGACGTGTGGTTACGCGTCGTGGAGTCCAAGTTTCCCCTCCTCACGGGAGAATGCCCTGATGATACCAAGGCTCGCTTCACCATGCAGCAGCTTCGGGGCCCTGCTCAGACTTGGTGGGACCACTTCCATGCTATGCTACCTGCTGATCGTGATGTGTCTTGGGAGGAATTCAAGACTGCTTTCAGAGGACACCATATCCCAACAGGAATTCTTGATCGCAAGTTGAATGAATTTCTGGCACTCAATCAAGGAACCCACACGGTATTGCAGTATGCTCAGGCCTTCAATGACCTATGCTAGTACGCAGGTTATCATGTTGATTCCGATGAGAAGAAGAGAGACAGCTTCCACAGCGGTCTCAACACCAAGCTGTGGGAACGTCTCAACACTGTCCAGGCTGATAGCTTCAATGAGTTGGTCAACCTGGCCATCTCCTAGGAGGACTGTATTGTAGCTCACCGGGCAGAGAAGAAGAGAAAGGCACCAATGGCAGCACCATCCGCTCAGGCCCAGAGGTTCAGGATTATTTCTCACAATCAGAGCAGGGGATTTCAGCAGCAGGCAGGCAGATGGGTGATCAGGCCACCTCAGCAGCAGCCGGCACCCACTCGTTTTCCAGCTCCCGCTCCCAGGAACAATCAGCCTCCGTAGCAGCAGCAGTTCAGCCAGGGCAATGGGAACAAGTGCTTCACTTGTGGCAATGTGGGCCACTATGCCAATAATTGCCCAAGAAATCAGCAGAGGCAGATGCCAGCACCAAATCAAGACAAGGGAAGAAAGCAGAAGGTACAAGTGAGGCAAGGGAAGCTCAACTTCACTACTCTGGAGGAGTTACCTGAGGGAGCCCCCATCATGACTGGTATCTTTTTAGTTTATAATAGACCTGCTTTAATTCTGTTTGATTCTAATGCATCTCATAGTTTCATTAGCCAAAAGTTCAGTGCTAAATGTCAACTGCCTTTCTATCACACAAAAGGGTCATTCATGATAGCCACACCTGGGGGTAAAATTGCAACTAATCAATGAAACCAAAGTGTGCCTACTCAACTGGGGAGCCACATTATCAAAACCACCCTTCTTGTTTTGGGTTCGAAAAAATGTGGATATTATTTTGGGAGCTAATTGGATGACCAGACACCAAGTAGTGCTTGATGTAGCCAGCCTCATCGTGGAAATCAATTCCCCAATCTGTGGGAGTTTCACCTTGTTTCTGCCCAGTCAAGACTCTACTCAGTCATGTGCCTTTGCTATGACAGAGTTACCCCTGAAAAAGATTCCAGTGGTCTGTGAGTATGCAGATGTTTTTCTAGATGAATTACCAGGAATGCCACCAGATCGGGACATTGAATTCACCATCGAGTTGCAACCAGGAACGACACCTATTTCCAAGAGGCCTTACTGGATGCCACCCGCTGACTTGGCAGAATTGAAGAAGCAATTGCAAGAATTACTAGACAAAGGTTTTATCCGCCCAAGTACTTCGCCTTGGGGATGTCTAGCCTTGCTTGTAAAGAAGATGGATGAAAGCTTGAGGCTATGCATAGATTACCGCCCCCTTAATGCGGTAACTATCAAGAACAAGTATCCTTTGCCTCGTATTGATGTTCTTTTTGATCAGTTAGTCGAAGCCAAAGTGTTTTCCAAGATAGACCTTCGCTCCGGCTACCATCAGATCAAGATACGAGCAAGCGATATTCTGAAGACCACCTTCTCGACTAGATATGGGCTATATGAATTTTTGGTGATGTCTTTTGGGCTGACCAATGCACCAGCATATTTCATGTATCTGATGAATTCTGTTTTCATGCTTGAATTGGACAAGTTCGTAGTGGTTTTCATCGATGATACCTTGGTGTACTCAAAGAACGAAGAAGAACATGCCAGGCATTTGCATGTAGTGCTTCAACATCTGCGAGAGCACCATCTTTATGCCAAATTGTCAAAATGTGATTTTTGGCTGAAAGAAATCAAATTCTTAGGTCACACTATCTCTCAGGCAGGTATAGCTGTTGATCCTGATAAGGTGCAAGAGGTGATGAACTGGAAGCCACCAACGACTGTCCGTCAGATTCGAAGTTTTTTGGGATTAGCTGGTTATTACCGAAGATTCATTCTAGATTTTTCTCAAATTGCGAAGCCCATAACTGAGCTGTTGAAGAAAGAAGCCAAGTTTGTTTGGGTCAGAAGTGCGAAGATGCCTTTCATGCATTGAGGCAACATTTGACCACAGCGCCAGTGTTAGCGCAACCCGACAGCAGCAAGCCATTTGATGTGTATTGTGATGCCTTTGGCACTGGACTAGGTTGTGTCTTGATGCAAGACAACCAAGTGATTGCTTACGCATCAAGAGCACTTAGGCCTCATGAGCAGAATTATCCCACTCATGACTTCGAGTTAGCAGTCGTGTTTCATGCATTGAAAATGTGGAGACACTATTTGATGGGAACCCACTGCAACATCTTCATTGATCATAAGAGCCTTAAGTATATCTTTACTCAGGCTGATCTCAACATGAGGCAGAGAAGATGGCTAGAGCTGATCAAGGACTATAACCTGGAGGTACATTATCATCTAGGAAAAACCAATGTGGTAGCAGATGCCTTGAATCGGAAATTGCAATGCAACTATGTTATGACGGATTCTTGCATTGACACCTTGTGTGATGAGTTGAGCAAGATGAAGATTGAAGTAATTCCTTCTGGTGCTTTGTCTCACATTTCCGTTGAGCCAGCTTTGCAAGACCAGATCATCATGGCCCAGCTCAGTGACAAGGGAGTGCTAATTATTAAGGAGAACCTCCATCAAAAGACAGAAAAGTATAAGTGTTTCCGCCAAGATGGAAAGGGTATATTGTGGTTTGAAAGCAGATTGGTGGTCCCTAAAAATAAGGATCTCAAGAAGAAAATCTTGGATGAGGCCCATCTCTCCAAATTCTCCATGTATCCAGGGAGCACCAAAATGTACCATGATCTGAAGCCCTTGTATTGGTGGACCAGAATGAAGAGGGAGATAGCCCAATATGTATCGGAATGTGACACATGTTAGAGGATAAAGGCAAGCCATTTGAAATCAGCTGGAGCTTTGCAACCCCTATCTATACCTTCGTGGAAATGGGATGACATCAGCATGGATTTCATTGTGGGTCTGCCTAACATCTCTCGTCATCATGATTCGATTTGGGTTATTATAGACCGACTGACGAAAGTGGCACATTTTCTCCCAGTGCACACCACTGATAAGGCTCAAAAGTATGCAGAGTTGTACATTGACCGAATCATGTGTTTGCACGGATTGCCCTAGACCATTGTTTCTGACCAAGGAGCCCAATTTGTTGCCAGATTTTGGGAACAACTGCAAGAGTCTTTGGGAACCAAGCTAATCAGAAGTTCAGCTTACCACCCACAGACTGATGGTCAGACCGAGAGGGTAAATCAAATTCTTGAAGATATGCTGAGGGCTTGTGCGATCGATTGTGGCAAGAACTGGGATAAGCACCTCTCCTTGGCAGAGTTTGCTTATAACAACAGTTATCAATCTAGCCTAAAGATGGCACCCTTCGAAACTCTCTATGGAAGGTGTAGAACACCCCTCAATTGGTCTCAGCTTGGAGAAAGAGAAATTTTCGGACCTGACTTAGTGACTGAAGCCGAAAGGAAGGTCAAACTAATCAGGAAGAATCTAGGAGCTGCTTAGGCCAGGCAGAAGAGTTACCATGATAAGAGAAGGAAACCTCTCCAGTTCGTGGTGGGAGACTTCGTATATTTGAGGGTATCACCCACCAGGGGAGTGCAGAGATTTAGGATCGAAGGCAAGTTAGCCCCTCGTTACATTGGACCTTATGTGATCATAGAAGCATGTGGACCCATGGCATACAAATTGGAGTTACCTCCGAAAATGTCTGCCATCCACATTGTATTCCATGTATCCCAACTGAAGAAGTGTGTTCGATTGCCGACTGAGATCATAGCAGAACCAGAATTGGAGATAGAGCCAGATCTATCGTACCAAGAGTACCCTTCCAAGGTTTTGGATTTCAAAGAGAGATCAACTCAGGCTAAATCGATCAAGATGTATAAGATCCAATGGAGTAATCACTCAGAGGAAGAGGCTACTTGGGAGACTGAGGAATTTCTGCGTTCCAACTTCCCCGATTGCCTACCTAAGGAAATTGGTACGTAATCATGCCCAACTCCTCCTCCTGCCCTTCGAATCAAAATATAAGAAAAATGATCTTAAAATAAAATGAGTTAATTATAGAACTAAAGTTAAAAGGACTTCCTTCTAAAGTTGCAAAGAGAATGACATTCGAAGAGCAGTTGCCTTAATAAATAAAGCACCCACTTCAAGTAAGTCTCACCCTTCGCTTCACCCTGAGAGGACTCTGACTCGAATCTCGGGACGAAATTCCTTTAAGGGGGAAGGCTATGACACCCCAGTGTCACTTAGGGTTCTTCTTAGTATTAACTCAAGAGCCATCATTTCATGTAAGCCTAAGTGAGCAAGAAGCATCAAATCAACTTAAGAATAAAAGATCCACTAAGTTGCATCTAAAGAATCATGTCTAAAGCAATTGAGGTTTTCAAAAAGGGAAAATGTTGTAACCCTAATATCAACCCTAATTAAGCTATTTAAGTAGACAAGAAGAAAAGGGATGAAAGACCATGAAAAACTTGAAATTATGACTTAGGCCAATGATAAAAATTGAAATACACCAACCAAGCTACAATAAAGATTATGAAAGGTTGGCCAAAAATAGTTGTTAAAAACCCCAAACAAGCCTTTCAAGTGTAGGTTTAATGGGGAAATCTGAAATTCAGATTTCTGAATTTTCAGCCCTTGAACCAAAACCGAGCACGTTCACCTTGATCCTTAGCTCTAATCCTAATGCTCCCATTGACAAAAACATGTCTAACTAACCCCTCTATCACATATCAGAAGATGGCATTGGGACGAGAGCCCTAGACACGACAAACTGAAGATTTGCCTTGGGCTCGGGCTGAGAGACAGATCAGACTTCAGAGCTCCAAATCTTTGAAACTAGTGGGCCAAATCCTATGACCCCCACACAAGATCGGTAGCTTATAGGGAGGAGAAGAGGTTTTGTGCACTGACCAAGGCAAGAGTAGGCTCAGATGAATGACCACACGCGCCAGAACTCGGGTGAACGCGCACACATGTTCGACCCTGGTCGGCATGCCAGCGTTCGCCCAACCCGCGCGCGAGCTCGCCTCACCGTCCGGTCAAGTCCGTCACGCGCCCTCGCCCTCGCCATGCCTATAAAGCAGCCCAAGGCCTCGGTCGTACCGCCCCGCACGCTCTTAGGCCTTGCCTAAGTCGAAGTTCACCGGACATCGCCTCGAGCACGCCGCGCCACCGCCCGCCACCACTGCCCAAGCCTCGGCCACTGCGACCAGCCAGCTCCAGTCGCGTCCAGGTTGCGTCAGCCTCTCGGTTAGCTTCGCCAGTGACCCGTGAAGCTTTCCAAGCGCTTGGACCCGACAGAACCTCACTGGAGACCCAAGATCATTCTCGCTGGATTTCGGTTGCCCGCGGCCACGCGTAGACCGAGCAATCCGGTGAGCCATTCTTCGATTCCTTGCACACACGTCTTCCTTGATCTCTGCTGAAGCTCTCTGACCCATTTAATTGACCTATCGTGCCCTGGTTAGGCCGGACTCCTCGCCGCCGACGAGCTCCCCCGCCTGCGCGCGTGGAGCGACCTCCTCCGACCACCATCGCCGGCGATCCGCACCTCGACGTGATCGCCAGAGACTCCCGGACCTCACCCGAGCCTTCACTGGAGCAACCCCGCCGCCGGTAAGCCCCTCCACCCTATTCTTCCGCCACGGTCACTGTTCCATTAGGGGAAGGATCCCGGGTTCGATTTTGGGAAACCCTAGGGGGTTTTCTCTAGAGCCGTAGACCCATGTGAATAGTGCACCGAGGACCTGTCTATAATTCATTTAAAATCTTTCGCCAGGGACCCCAGCGCAAAGCTGTTTTTCCTTTAACCATTTCTAATTAATCTTTTTTAAAATTTAGCAGAGAACTTAGAAAATTTATATCTTCAGTTATATTCAACCAAATTTAGCCAAACCAATTTTGTTGGATTCAAAATATTATGGACTATCACATAAAAATACTAAACCCTATGCTTTCTATTTTAAAATTTAGAGTTTGGAATTAATTAAGAAAACTGACCAAACCTTATTAAATTAAAGAAAAATAGTTTTGCTTCTGTGCTGAACTTAAGAAAATTTGTAGAAGTATAAACCCCACTTAGGCACTATTTAAAAATAGTGAGCACCCCAGTATTGAAGATTTAAGAAGGGTTATCTTTTAAAAGCCATTTTGCCCAAAACTTAGGAAAATCAGAAAGGCATTAGAAAATAATGAACTGTGAATGCAATTATTTTTTCTAGTCCACTTAAGTAATAGAGAACCTAGGAAAAATAAAGGGACCCCTAGTCCAGAATAGATTCAAGGTGAAATGTTTTATTAAGCATTAATCAAACTAGAAAAACAATTATTAGAATTATGAAAACAATTCCAAAATTGTTAATAAAAATCCAGTGGACTTATAGCCACTAGAACCCTACTACAAAAATAATAAACACCCTAGCCCATCATTTTAAGTAGGGTAAACAAATAGAGCTTAATATTAAGCCATAATTCAATTAAATCATAAGCAAGCCAAAAAGTGTGCAACAGTGGGCAAATAAATTTTTACCAGATTAATAATGAAGTAGGCCACCAGAGAAAAATGCAAAATCCAATTGAAAGTTACAAGTAATACCCATTGCCAATACTTCATGAAAAAGGCCATTTAGTTCAAGAAATTCCTACCACCTTTCCCTTAAGCAAAAAGTTACCAATTTTCAGAATAATTGCTCTTGCACAAAGAAAAAGATAGGAAAAATTAGAAATCTGTTGTTTGATATTTTTCAAATATAGTGGTAGTAGAAAGCACCCCTTTGACTAGAAACTTTAGAAAATCATAATAAAATAACTAATGAGTATTAGTGGCTAAAACTTTGTACAAGGTCTTGTTACAACATCTAGATGCCAGAAAAAATAAGTCTTGGAAAATAACTCACTGTAAAAAGAAGGTTGTAGTTCAAAACACCCCCTCTTCCCTAATATTTGCTAATTTTATATAGAGTGAACCACTCACTTTTTAAACCCCAAATTTTGAGACAGAGACTTATACACCAGTTGAAAGCCGCTGTAATGTTTTCAGAATTTTTGGGAATTTATTAAGCTAGCTTGTAGTTCAAACCCACCTTAAAAGCATAAAAGAAATAAAAGAAAAAAAGGGGAATAATAAATCTCAATCTAATGAATCAGCTAGAAACCTTAATAAACTCTCACTAAAATATTAAAGGGAAATCAGTAAAGCACCAAAATAAACTTACCAACTAGCTTAACTAAGATTGACCTTAATTTGCTAAGTATGCCACAAGAACCTTCAGTAGTAAGATTGAGCTCTACCTTATTAATTTAATCATTCACCATCAAAGTTTAATTGCTAAATTGCATATCATACCATGCATGTACCTTAATCATTGCATTCATTAGATTGCAATCTCGCTGACGGAGAGTACGTGCTCATCGCCGAGCAAGGAGCTGTCCACTAGGAAGACTAGGAGCAAGCTCCCGAGACTGCCATCGAGGATCTCCCCACAGCCCCAGCATTTGAAGGCAAGCCCCGGTTTTATGCATAACCGTTTATATATGCTACTTTACTATACTTAATGTTTGTAGGTTTGTAATGTGCACTTAAGTGTAGGAGTTGCTTGAAACCTTTAGTTGCATGAACTCAGGATTCCTTTTTTAGATGGATACTAGTATGCTAGGTCGAGTAGCTGCTATGCTAATCAGGATCTCGGTAGAAGTCGAGTGATTTTTCTAGCACTCACGTGAGGTCAGGAATTGATTGTATTCATCTTGATAACGGGATCTATGATGGTCTATAGACTTGGACCCAGGGAGGATGCCTTGTTCATGAGACGGGAAAAGGAATTAAGGATTAATGTGTGGATACCTGAGTCAAGCGTTTGAACGTACTAAACACATGTCGGGAAATATGGTAACCGGTAAACCTATTACCTGAGTGAAGCCGGGCGTGGACTTTACCCCTCACGCGACCTAAGACTGGGTCTCCCATGCTAGCTATGGTGGCTACAAGTGCGGCCACTGCACGGCAGCAGCCAGGGTTAGTGGAGCATTGCATGCCAAGGCGGTGAGGCCTGGCTGCGAACGGGGAATCGATGGGGACGGTCGACATGTATGGGGACGGAGTGCTCTGACATGTCGTGTATTTAGGTTTACCTTGCAAGGTTTAAAACTCGATTCGAATCGTCTGCTTCTCGCAGCTAATGAGACTACTTGACCCCTTGTCCTACATTGAGTAAGAAGTGAAATGAGGTTTTACATGAGATAACTTGTTGATTGTATTAAATGAATGTTACCATGTATGCTTAGAAGGAGTAAACTTAGCTAAATTAATTATGCTAGAATTGGAAAAGCTAAAAATTGATTTTAGACTCATCTAGTGCTTTTGGCAAAACAAACCCCTCGGCCAAACAGCTGCATAGTCTAGAGGTAGAGGAGTAGATTCCTCAAACCAGGTAAGTCTAGTTGAGTAAACTTAGCTAAATTAATTATGCTAGAATTGGAAAAGCTAAAAATTGATTTTAGACTCATCTAGTGCTTTTGGCAAAACAAACCCCTCGGCCAAACAGCTGTATACTCAGCCTTGCTTGAGGCATAATTTTTGTAGGTACGCTTCAGGATATGGTTGATGGTGTGACTTGGCCTACCACCCTGTCACCGGGTTGGACAGTCGAGTGGGATGCTGCTCCGGTAGGAGAGGAGCAAGAGGAGTAGTGGGCTAGGCCTTGCCCAATTCCTCGCTACCGACGACATCGATTATCCGCTGCAAAATCTATCTTATGAACTATTTCAGTTTACTTGAGAAACTCTGATTTATGTAATAACTCCAGTACTTTAATTTGAGGTTTTCCAATTTTATAGTTTTTCTTCTATGACTCACCTTCGAGTGAGTATGTGGTATTTGATCCTGGTTAAGTGGCTTTATCAGAGCAGATCTGAGGGACTGACGGGTTATTCCGATTTAAGTGTGTTACGGCCCCTGAGGCGTGACTTAGGCACTTAAGCTGGAATAATTCGGGCGGTTCTGCCACAGATCTCTTAGCCACCATGTTCGAAATTGACAAAATTATATCAGACGTGGCTGTGGAGAAGGAGGTGGCCACAAAAGTTTCAAACAAAGGGAAGAAGGCTAAAGAAATCTCTTCAGAGGAAGCGGACTTCGACCTACGGCACCTGGGTGGCCAGCAGCTTTTCAAAGAGGATATGGCAGAGTTAAAGGAATTATGCTATCAACTACGGCTACCAGCCGAGGTCCATGCTCTTTGGCGTGGTGGAAGAAGAAGTTGTAGGGTTCATCCGTAATCGTGTCAGTGCAAAAATTATAAGCACCCTATCGAAGACCATCGGATTCCTGAAGCTTGAGAAGGATATCAGCAGTTACAGGCGCCAACATATCATAAGGAGCCTATTTTATTCCAACTTTAAAGTAAGAACCCTCTTTCAAGTTACCCCTGATGTGTATGTATTAACTTAAATATTCTACGTTTGGGCTTGCTTTTACAGAGTTTCTTACTAAGCAAAGCTTTAAAGATGCAACAAGACGACAAAGACAGGAAAAACAAAATTATTATCAAAGGTTTAGAAGATAAAATCAAAGAACTCGAAGACTCTTTGAAGGAGAATGACAAAATGCTATGTTTAGCCGAAGGGTACCTTGTCAAAGCACAATCTCAGAACAAGAAGTTAGGCAAAGAACTGGTAGATGCTCAGGCACTTTTGAAAGAAAACTCTAATCAATTCAAAAAGGAAAATGAAGCATTGAAAGCAACACTTAATGTTGAGACTGAGAAAAATACAAAGCTGAGTGGGGCACTTAATGCTCTAAAGGAGAAATGCTTCGAGTTTGCAAGCCAATGCATCGCTCGGTTGAGAAGCATTTTCAATTCAGTTGGAGCTACATCTGAGGAAACCAGCCTCTCTGCCAAAGATATACCCGGGGCGCTCGAATGTATTGAAAAGGAGGTTGATGTCCTTGACGAAGTCATAACAGGCCATGGAGACTTCTATGTGTTGGTAGCTTCTCATGGTACTACTGTCGCCTTCATAAAAGTCGGATGTAATCACGCGAGAGCTGTCAATAGGCCGAATTTCAATCTTTCATCATCGAATCTGGTTGACGTTCCAACCGAAGCCCGAAGCATAAGGAACAGGTTTATTACTCAAATTTGGGCTAAGGGCGGACGTGAATTGGCTGGAGACGAAGCCCAGAAGCTACTTAACACGGTATGGGACTTTACCTTTGTTCTTTTACCTCGACTTTCTCTTATCAGATTTCTGATTACCTTGTACTTTGCTATTCTATAGAATGATGGTACCGAAGGTCGATGAGCCGAAGCTAGTTCTGAAATGCTGAAGAAGACCTTAGAATGTTCTTTTGTAGTTATCTGTAGAAACACTTGGAAATCCTTTGTACCATATGACAAAACGTTGCAACTGATAGTGGACAAATTATTGTAAACATTTGTAAATATCTTGTAATACCATTTTACCTTTTTCTTCATGTGTGAACTGCTTTGCTGTGGACGAAACCGATGCTTGTAGCTTTTTGAGCCGAAGGCGAAAAACACCTCCCCTTCTTTTCGTTCACATCGAAACATTTTTCATATGCAACGAGATTTCATTTGAGACAAAGCATCTTCGTATACAACAAAGTTTCATTTGATACGAAGCATCTTCGTATACAATAGAGTTTCATTTGATACGAAGCATCTTCGTACACAACGAAGCATCTTCTCACCGAAGACAGGCATCTCCTGTTTTTCCTGTTGTTGTCTATGCTTTATGTCATGATGATGAGCCTACAAATGTCTAATGTATGTTTGTATGAATGTAAAAGATGATGTGATGAAATATGGAAATGTATGCCAAAAACACACCCAGACTCTGCATGCCCTTAGGAACGTCTTTGGAGTCTCTTCACCTTTTACTTAGGTGGTATTACAGCTCTGCATTCCCTTGGGAACGACTTTGGAGCTAAGCTTTGTATCCCCTTAGGAACGACTTTAGAGCTTCTTCACCTTTTACTTAGGTGGCATTTAAGCTCTGCATCCCCTTAGGAACGACTTTGGAGCTTCTTCACCTATGATTTAGGTGGTATTTTAGCTCTGCATTCCCTTAGGAACGACTTTGGAGCTTCGGAACTTACTCTGCGTCCCTTTAGGAATGACTTTGAAGCTTTTTCACCTCTTAGGTGACATCTTAGCTCTGCATCCCTTTAGGGACGACTTTGGAGCTTCTTCATAGTTTTTTACACTTGATGGTGTAATCCCAGATTTTACATTTTACATGTGGGGGAATTCGGCCCTTGCATTGCACAAGGCTGCACAAGAAATGAAAATTACAACCTATGGCCCCATTAAAAACCTTTCTCCCCTCTTGAAAGGAAAAGGGTGCCACAGGGAAAAATAAGAAAATTACATAGTTTACACATAATATCTTCAAAGCTCATCAGCGTTCCAAGACCTTGGTATGTCATTGCCATCCATGTCTTTCAACCTGTAAGATCCAGGTATCGACGAAGATACCACCAGAAAGGGACCTTCCCACTTGAGCTGAAGCTTTCTCACTGTATCTGGGTTGGCCACTCTACGAAGCACCAAATGTCCTGGCTTGATGTCTTTCAGTTTTACCTTGCGGTCGTGCCATTTGATTGTTTCAGCCTAGTACTTATTGATGTGATCTACTGCTTGGAGCCTAGTCTCTTCTATGGTGTCTTTTGTTATTTTGTAATCCTCTTTATCTTCTATCGAATCCAAGGTCCTTATTGAGCCCCTTCTTGCTTTTTCCGGTGTTATTGCCTCGTCACCGAATAGAAGCTTGAATGGAGTAAAGCCTGTTGACCTTGAAACGGCAGTGTTGTGGTTCCACACCACCTTTATTAATTCGTCTGGCCACTTCCCTTTGGGCTGGTTGAATATTGGCTTCATTATTTCTATTATTATAATTCTGTTTGCTCTTTCTACCAGTCATTTGACTCTAGATGTCTCACTGATGCAAAGTGTATTTTTGTACCAATCTGGTCATAAAAGGTTTTGAATGTTTCAGCATCGAATTGAGTTCCGTTGTCAACTGTGATAGCCTTCGGCCAGTAAAATCCTTGTCTGGAAACCTTTCCCAGTAAAGGCCTAGATCCAATATGAGCTCCACATAATCCTGCATGTATCTCCTTCATCAATTCTTGACCTTCGGCTCTGGACAAGCATTTGAGCAATAGAGAGCAGACTCCTTGTTTGTACAACTCTCCCCCTATAATTACATAGGGTCTTGTTCTTGCTTCCATTCTTTTATTGTAAACTTCGTCATCCGTAAGACATTGCCTTGGAGGAAAGATACAATCTGAGTCCTCTAATGTTCACTATGCACTGGTGAGATTGTAAGCACCGCTCTTTCCATGAGCTCAACCGAAGGTACTTTTATTGTTTCAAAGAACACCTCCGAAGGTAATGGAAGCCCCTGCGTCGCTGATTTAGCTAACAAATCTGCATGCTCGTTTTCTCCTCTCGGGATATTTTTTACAGAGAAACTTTCGAAAGAGGCTTCCATCCTTCGGACTGCATCTAGATATTTTTCTAGCTTCGGGTCCCTTGCTTTGCTACTTTTGTCAATGTGACCTGAGATGACTTGTGAGTCGGATTTTAGTATTACCCTTCTTATTCCCATTGCCTTAAGCTTTCGAAGCCCCAAGAGAAGGGCTTCATACTCTGCAATGTTATTTGTGTAGTTAAAGTCCAATCTTGCTGCATAGCAGGTTTTGATTTTTTATGGTGAAATTAAAACGGCAGTTGCTCCTGCACCAAAGGTTCCTAGGACCCATCACAAAATACTGTCCAGGCTTTGGCATCATTTGTTTTCTCTTCTTCTTGAACCCCTGGCGTCCAATCAGCAATGAAGTCTGCTAACACATGGGATTGGATCGAAGATCTATGAACAAAATTGATAGTGAATTCATTCAATTCTATAACCCATTTTCCAACTCTTCCTGTGGCTTCTCTGTTTCTCATTATGTCCTTGAAGGGTTGTGAAGAAGGTACTATGATATGATATGTTTGGAAGTAATGTCGAAGCTTCCTGGATGCCATTAATACGGCATATAGTACCTTCTGTAACTCTATATAATTTTTCTTTGATGCACTAAGTACTTCGGAGACGAAGTACACTGGCACTTGTTTTCTTGTCTGGCCATCCTACTTCTCTTGCACCAGCGCTGCACTAACCACACCGTGAGAAGCAGCTACATACAACAGCAATGGAGTTCCTGACGAAGGTGGGGTTAAGGTTGTCAGTTCTATCAAATACTGCTTCAGTTCTTCGAAGGCTTTTTGCTGGGTTGATCCCCATTGAAAGACTTCGGCTGACTTCAGCACCTTGAAGAATGGCAAATTCCTCTCTGCTGATCTTGAAATAAATCTATTTAATGATGCTAGCCTTCCTGTTAACCTTTAGGCACCTTTTCTTGACTTTGGTGGCTCCATCCAAAGTATAGCTTCTATCTTACTTGGATTAGCTTCGATACCCTTTGTTGATACCAAGCAATCAAGAAATTTGCCCTTCTTCACTCCGAAGACACATTTTTCTGGATTTAATTTAAGACCAGCTCTTCTGAAGTTAGCAAATGTTTCTTGCAAATCAGCAACGTGATTTTCTTGCTTCGTGCTCTTTACTATGATATCATCAACATATGTTAGCACATTTTTGCCAATTTGGGAGTGAAGGACTTTGGCAGTCATTCTACTGAAACTTCCTCCAGCATTCTTAAGCCCCTCGGGCATTCGAAGGTAGCAATAGGTCCCACTAGGGGTTATGAAGCTTGTCTTAGGTTTATCCTCCTTCTTCATCCAAATTTGATGATAACCTGAGTAGCAGTCTAATAAGCTCATGAGCTCTGAAGTAGCCACTGCATCCACAAGAGTATCTATCATTGGCAATGAGAATTCATCCTTTGGGCATGCCTTATTGAGATATGTGAAGTCAATGCACATTCTCCATTTTCCATTAGCCTTTTTCACCATCACAGTGTTGGCCAACCACTCTAGGTATGTTACTTCTCTAATAACTTCGGCACTCAGAAGCCTTTTGACTTTGTTCCATGCTCCTTCGGCTTTATCATCGGACATTTTCTAAAGCTTTTGCTTTCTTGGCCTGATGGCCGGGTCTACATTGAGTGAATGCTCAATGACATCTCTGTTGACACCACAAAGGTCATTGGCTAACCAGGCAAAGATATCCTTGTTATTGAATAGAAATTTCAGCAAAGTCTTCTCCTGTTCATCAGATAATTGGGATCCCAACAGCACCGTCTGCTCGGCTATGTCTTCGCACAAAAGCATGGGCTTTGGTTGATCTACTGAAGCAGCCTTGTCTCTTTTATGTTTATATTGTTGATGAGCTTTGGCTTCATCTATGTTATGGATGGCCTTCGAATCTGTCTAGCTACCTTCGGCTCTCCTGGCAGCCTCTTGCCTTCCATGCACAGTGATAGGCCCTTGGTCAGAAGGTATCTTCATGCAAAGATATGCTGGGTGGTGTATTGCTTCGAAGGCATTCAGCGTCCCCGGACCAATGATTGCATTATAGGGATACTCCATATCGACAATGTCGAAGACAACCTGTTCTGTCCTTGTATTATGAACATAGCCGAAGGTGATCAGCATCATGTATCTTGCCGAGCGCCACAATCTGTCTTCCTTTGAAGCCGCAGAGGGGGTATGTTGCATCATGTATCTTATCATCTGGCTCTTGCATTTGCCTGAAAGCCTTCGCAAAGATGATGTCTGTCGCACTGCCTGTGTCCACTAGGACATTATGGACCAAGAACCCCGTGATGACACAAGATATGATCATTGCATCATTGTGAGGATAATCCTTGAGCTGAAGGTCTTCCTGGGAGAAGGTGATTGGTATGTGAGACCATTTGGACTTGATGAAGGGTCCTTGCACTCCAACATGTTGTACCCTTCTCTATGCTTCCTTCTTCTGCTTCTTATTTGCTGGTTCGGAACTTGAGCCACCTGTGATTGGGAGCACTAGCTTTGTAGCCGAAGGTGCCACAGCTTGGTTGCCTTGCGAAGCCATTGTCGCAATTGTCGAAGTGAGTTCACCGGAGGTGGGTGCCAATGTTGGTTACTTGTTCTCAAATGCTATATATCAAGAACAAGGCAACACAGTCGTTAGTCATTACATACCTTCGTCTATCCAAAGCATTATTTCTGTATGGGCATAAAGCTTCGCCAAATGAAGGTTAAGAAGGACATACCTTCATCATTTAATATCCGAGTAGGAATGCGAAAGGATAAATATGATAACTGCATCTCATTGATTGATTTATTCTTATATTCCATAAACAGAAATGAATATTAACAATGTTAATATTACATTGATACCTTCGGCTTGCTTGAAGGTGCGGATGCGAGAAAGTGAATACAATCCAACATGAACAGTACGGGGTTTCTGTTCATCTATTTATAGGCACAGGTCGTAGCCCAGGTAAAATTACATCCGCACCCTTAAACGCTTATTTACAAGCAACTAAAGCTAATAAGGTCCATTTAATCTTTTATTTCTTTGCTTGGTTCAAGCCGAAGCTATTGAGCTTCGGCATTCTACAACATTGCTTGTACACAAAGTCTTCGTCTGGAGAAGCACAACCGAAGTTGGTGAAAGCTTCGGCAAGCCTTTGTATTATCTTACCAAAGGTGTTTTTGTCTTCAGGACCTTCGGTGGAGAAGAAGACCCCCAACAACTAGAAATAGAATCATTACAAGAAGATAAATCAGAAGAAAGAAGTTCATTTCTCTTAACTTCTAAAGCAAGATATTTTTCAGCATTAACAAGTTTATCATGTTCTTCATAAAGAATATCTTCTCGTTTTTCTAACAACCTATCTATCTCATTAAGTGCATCAATTAATTCATTGATTTTATCTACTTTAGATCTATCTAAACCCTTAAAGAGATCATAATAGTCCACATCATCATCAGATTCCTCATCACTAGAAGAAGTGTACTTGGGGGTATCTCGTCTACGTACCTTATTCTCCTTAGCCATGTGGCACGTGTGATGTTCGTTGGGGAAGAGGGAGGACTTGTCGAAGGCGGAGTCAGCTAGTCCTTTATCGTCGGAGTCAGATGAAGAGCAGTCAGAGTTCCATTCCTTGCCAATGTGTGCCTCACCCTTCGCCTTCCTGTAGTTCTTCTTTTTCTCCTTCTTCCATTTCTTTTCTTGTCCCTAGTCATTTTCATTATCGGGACATTATGCAATAAAATGACCGGACTTACCACATTTGAAGCAGGAGCGCTTTCCCGTTGATTTGTTCTTGTTGGGATACTCCTTGTGTCCTTTCAAAGTGGTCTTGAAGCGCTTGATTACAAGCGCCATTTCCTCTTTGTTGAGCCCGGCAGCCTCCACTTGTGCCACCTTGTTAGGTAGCGCCTCCTTACTGCTTGTTGCCTTGAGGGCAACGGGCTGTGGTTTGTAGACTGGAAGCGAACCATTTGCAATGTCATCCACATACCTTGCTTCATTTACCATCATGCGCTCGCTTACAAATTTTCCGAGAATTTCCTCGAGCATCATCTTTGTGTACCTAGAATTTTCACGAATAAGATTTACAAGATGAGGATCAATAACAGTGAATGACCTTAGCATGAGTCGAACGACGTCATGATCCATCCATCTTGTGCTCCCGTAACTCTGGATTTTGTTCACTAGGGTCCTGAGCCTGTTGTTTGTCTCAGTTGGCTCCTCTCCCCTTTTCATGGCGAATCTCCCAAGTTCACCTTCCACCAATTCCATTTTGGTAATCATCGTGACAACGTTTCCCTCATGAGAAATCTTGAGGGTGTCCCAAATTTGTTTGGCGTTGTCCAAGCCACTGACCTTGTTATACTCATCCCTGCATAGAGATGCTAGCAAAATAGTAGTAGCTTAGGCATTTTTATGAATTTGTTCATTATTTAATACAAGATTATCACTACTGTCAAATTGCATTCCATTTTCCATAATTTTCCAATTACTAGGATGGAGAGAAAATAAATGACTACGCATTTTATGGCTCCAAAAAGAATAGTCTTCTCCATCAAAGTGAGGGGGTTTACCGAGTGGAATAGGACGCATTTGTTAGCAGTGAGGCCAACGAGCACAACACAACTTGCTCAGCAGTGCGAAGCACCTTCCTCTAGTAGGAGAGCTCAGAGGTGGGCTTACTGATGGTGGTGAGAACCACGGTGAGATCTAGTAGTCACAACGGCGCTGCGATGGGTGGATCTAGACCTAGGCAGTGTGGTGGTTTGGGTCGGGGAGTGGGGCTCAGTAGCATGGGTGGAGGTGGCCGGTGCGAATGTCACTCGCTTTCATGTCAAGTGCAACCGCCGCTGCTAAAACCCTAGTTCTCTTGCGCACAACAACTGCCACAAAGGTTGGACGAATGGTCGGTTTTGTACGATGGTGTTTTAACAAAATAAGCGTAGACTTATGTACAACAACGCGTAAAGGGTCTGCTAATATATTCATGCGTGCATGTGTGTGTCCATGCATATCTGCGACGTGAAAATTTGGAAGAAACAACAGTCGGTCAACAGCAGCAACTCATGACTACCGCAAGTCTAAAACTAGTGACTACTAAAAGTCTAAAACTGAACACAAAAATGACATAATATTGAGAGAGTCAACCAGTCAGGTACCTTCAGAAGAGTTGCTCGTCTCTGAAGTGCTGCTGTTGTTGAAAGATAGGCGGTGGAGGGGGAGAGAGCAGAGAATAGGGAAGAGTGAAGAATGGTAGAAGAGAATGGAAATGGAGTTGGAGGCTCTAGGAAGCAAGTAGACACACTAACTTGGAGCTGTCATCCTAGCCTCTAGGTCTGAGAAGTAGAAGAGACGACTGGACACGGAATTTGAAGAGACTAGGCGTTTGGACAACCCAAAGCGCATTTAAGCCTAAAATGGCTTTTGGACTACCTAGAGCGCATTTAAGTCGATCAGTTGTTCATCAACTAGGACTCGTTCTATATCACAATTAGGCTAACGATAAGGACGATTAGCTACCCTGACCAAATCGATATCTCTGATCGAGTAATCACGATTAGTCGGACGAAGAAACAGTTTGAAAAGGTTCAATTATATGAAATGAATTTCTAGATCCTAGGTGTTGGGGTCTGCTTCGTCGCCGAAGGTCCTGTTCAGAAGGTTAACACAGAAGCAATGTCGTAGATACCATTCAGGGAGCTTCAGCATAGCAACGCGCCTTGAGACGAAGGGTTGCACCGACTTAAAGATGCAAAGACCGATCGGCCCATGATAACATGTGTCTTGATTGTAACCAGTTATAAGGGGTATGTTGGAACTTGCTCTCTGGGTCAAGTTAATCCAACGGGAGGGTGGTGAGAGTGTACACAAAGTTCGATGATGAATGGCAATAGCTTTGTTAATCTGGCCTCTCAAGGGCACTGTACGGGGGTATTTATAGGTACCCGAGTGCCCAACGATTCAAGGTAAGGACGTTTATGCCCTCGGGCACCTGGACTATCCCCAGAATGTTCCCATAAGGGGGGGTTATAGACCGTCATTACAGAAAAGTTATTACAAATCAGGCCCGTAACAAACTTGTCCGTGCGGGGCCTGTTACAGTGGGTCGAATCCCACGTGGGCCTCGAGGCCAGATGAGGACGTGGATCAACTGGACTTCGTCGTAGACTAGCCTTCGCCTTGCAATGAAGGTGGCGAAGGGTGGGCCACACCGGTTATCTTGCCTCTGTTGGTCGAGCGAGGTGATGAAGTCCTAGAGCGAAGGGTAGTGTCTTCGCCTTCACCCCAACATTTGCCCTCCGAGGGAACAGTTCGACTGAGTCATCTAGTGCCGAAGACGTCGCTAGATGGTGGAGACGCTGCCCTCGCTCGAAGTGGTCTCGCGGGGGTTTTTGAGGTGACCGTTGATGGATGTGGTACTGTTGGACTGCGGGCTTCCCGAAGCGTCGCGTCCTATGTATAAAAAGGACGTCACGACTCGGGCTCTTTTACCTTTCTGTGCGCCAGAAAACCCTAAACTTTTGAAACCGCTCGCACGCTCGCCTGCCCTCCTTGTTTCTCTTCATCGGAGATTTGGCCCGCGTCAAGCAAAACCGTGTGCCACCACTGACGGTACGTAGTAATGTCGTCTTCTTCTTCATCTACTACGAATGAGATGTTGGTCGAATCGTCATCCGAGGATACCTTGAGTGATTTCACGGCGATGGAGTTACATCCGGGCCACACGGTGGAGTTCGGCGTTTTGAGGATCTCCTCGGTTCGCGTGCAAGACATGCAGCGGTTGGGGTACTTTGGGAATGGAGTTGGGCGAGTTCCAGGGGTGGAGGAGATTCCTGAGCCAGAGGGTGAGTTAGTTGTGTTTGAGGCATTCTTTATCG
Organism: Zea luxurians; assembly: GCA_029449295.1. Lineage (NCBI taxonomy): Eukaryota > Viridiplantae > Streptophyta > Magnoliopsida > Poales > Poaceae > Zea > Zea luxurians. The sequence goes on along the minus strand of JAOPSE010000022.1, from coordinate 40,298,162 downwards.
CCGGCCTTCGCCTACCTGCGCATCGTTTTGTGGCGGAGGTCTTGCAGAGGTTTGAAGTACAGATCCACCAATTGACACCTAATGCCGTGGTGGCCCTGGCGAAGTATGTCTGGGCGGTGACTTCGTATGGCGGTCAGCCCTCTGTAGAGGACTTTGCCAAGAATTATTGTCTGCACTGGCAGAAGAGAAAAATTGGAAGCAAGATTGCACAGTTTGGGTCATGCACCTTCACGCCGAGGACCGGGAAGACTTCGACGGAAGTTGTCGAACTAGTTCCCTGCGCCTGCAACAAGTGGGGCAACTGGTATGATTATTGGTTTTATGTCTCGGTAGGTGAAGTCGAAGACCTCCTAGGACTCCCTGTGGCCGTGATGTGCTCCCACTGTTATGTGGAGTTCCCACCGTTTGAGGTGGCGGAGGATGATGGGGACGAAGGGGCCCTCCGGTGTGCTGCCCGCATGAGTAGCGGGCGCGATTTGGTTGAAGAATTCATCGGTTATGGAGTGTGGCCCTTAGCGCATGGCTGGGCACTGGGCGAAGTATGCCCCCATCAGATGCCCTCCTTTGGTGAGCAGCTAGTGCGAAGTCCAGCCTTCGCATTGGATCTGCACGGCCGGGACCCAGCCACATTCGTGCGTGAAGTGGTGGACGGGGCTGTGAAGATTGTGGGGCGGTATGTGCCGAGGACGGAGGCTGTGCGGAGTTGGGATATTCGTGGATCCAACATTCACTTGAATCGGGTCTTCGAGCTGAACCGTTTGCCATACAGCGGCTATCCTGGAGATGACGCTGCTGTGGCCGTCGATCGCCGCAGGAAGAAGCCAGCGGCTGTGGCTGGGGAAGGCTCTTCACGGGAGGTTGCGCCGACCGTGAAGAAGAGAAAATTAGGTACTGCAGCGGAGGGGTTGGGGGTCTCCAATCGTTTTGTTGTGGAGTTAATGGGTACTTGCACGGCCCTCGGGGGAAGGATGTCTTCGCCCGAGCTCCAGGAGTCTTCGGCGCGAATGCTGGTGGTTACCAAGGGTCGATGGCCAAGGAACGTTCCGATTCCCCGGGCGGCCAGCGAGGACATATTTACGTCCCGTTTGGCCCGTGAAATGAAGATTTTTCCTTATGGGCGGAATATTGCTGCTATTGTATCGGCAGTGATGGAGAAGGATCGCTAAGATGCGGTGTGGAAATGTCGGGCGGTCACTAGGGTCGGGGACCCTTTTCGTGAGGCGAAGAAGGCACGGGGGGCACAAAGTCTGCCGCCCCTAGCGGTAGCAAACCACCATCGGCTGTGAAGCCAGCCGTCCCAGGCCCAGCAAGTCTTCGGCGGGTGCGAGGGCTATTGCTCCTATCGCGGGCAAATTGCCCTTGGCCGAGCCCGCGAAGGAGCGAAGGCCGCCGTCGCCGGTGCGCACCGACGAGGCGGCGGCGGGTGGTGCCGACTTCGACACGGACATCTGCGTGGAGGATTATCTTGTTGGTAATATTTTTTTAACAGGGACTAAGTCTTAAACAAGTTCATGGTGTAGGGTCGGATGCAGAGCAGCTGGCTGTTGTCTTGGCTCCGGTGGTGGCTGGGACGTAGAGTACTTCGCAGGACCCGTGGTCCAACTTCTGCGCGAGCGGCGAGATCTCGTCAGCCACCGCCGCTAAAGATGTGGCGGGCTCTGTGTCCCAGCAGCTGAGGCATGCGTCGTAGCAACTGAAGCATGTGAGTCATGTTGGAGTTCGTTAGTTCGTCGTTTTTATGTGGTTGCGAATCTCATGGGTTTTTGGTGGCAGGAGGCCGCCTTTGCCGACCATGTTGCGTTGGGCGCCCTGACTTCAAAGTTTGCTGCCGAAATCGAGCGCCTCCGGGCGCAGCATGCAGATGCTGTTCGGGAGAAGTCGGCTGCGGAAAGCAAAAACCTCTAGCTGACTGAGACGTTGTCGGCTGCGGAGGCTGAGAAGGGGGATCTCATACGTCATTTGGCGGAGGAGAGGCGGGACGCAAACAGAGCCTGTGCTGATGGGCAGGCTGCACAAGCCGAGGCCAAACTTGCACGGGCGGAGGCCAGTCTCGCCCGCTAACGCGCCAAGGAGCTGGAGGCGAGGCTCAGTGGCCTGCGCGACCGCCTGGACAAAACTGAAACCTCGACGCGCGCGGAGGTCGAGCGGATGCATACGCAGCTTGTGGACGCGTACCGGGAGCTGGGTGCTCGGACTGCTGCCTTTGAAGCGCCCGACCAAGAGGTGGGCCTCCGCTTCCTTGGGTGGCTACAGGAGGAGCTGGAGGTGCTCCCGACCATTATGAAGGGCCTCATGTCCTTTGCCTCCCTCGTCACCTGCGAGGGGGCCATGAATGCTTTGTCCTGCGAGGGGTGCGAGCACTTCGAGGTCTTCGACCAGTCAGACGAAGGCTTCGAGAGCGAAATCTTCCAGGTCGAGGACCCAGTGCTGAAGCGGTCGGCGGGGGCGCTTTTTGACAGGATGTGGGGCCCTCACGGCCGAGAGATGGTCCGAGAGAGGTCCGACCTGGCGATGGATCAGGTGCGTATGTGTGATTATATGTGTGGGTATGTCTGCGTGTTAGTGTGGTTGTTGAATGAATATGTTATTGTTGTAGATGGCACGTGATGAAGAAGTTGAGGACCTTGGTGATCTGGATAGTACGTTGCCCGAGGCATCGGGGGTGGAGCCGGTGTCGCCATCCAATGCTGGCGAGGTCCCCTCGGCGACGCCCGCGCCCACTGGAGCTGGCGAAGACCCCACGCCAGCCGCTGTGTTGACGGGTGCAGACGCCTCGAAGGTGGTGGCCGAGCCAGCTGTCAAAGACTCAGGGCCTTCGCAGGTGGCGGAATAGGGGCTAGGGGTTTAAGTGTAAACTTTTGTTTCTGTGATACTGAATCTTGGTTGCTGTGCAGGTTCCGACGTTTGGGCCTGCGCAAGCAACCGCTGCTAGCAATACTGATTTTGTGGCAGCCTCAACCGTAGTGCCTGCCGATGATATTTTATTTGGCTCTGTGTCTGAGTGTTTTGGGTCTAATGGTGAATCTGGGAGTTCGTTTTCCTGGACGGAGGAGTCCTCGAATGAAGGCTTGGATTATTTTGCTGTTTTAGATGTGGATGCAGCAGAGTCTTCGCCTCGTGCAGAGTGTGCCGGGGATCTTCCTAGTGCGAGTACTGGGTATAGGCAGCGAGAGGTGGTGTCGAAACACAGTGTGGGTGAATTTTCGCGAAGTGGTAGGCACCGTCGTATGGGGATGGAGCGTGGCCGTCTTCGCGTGGACCGGACTGGTAAATGAGAATTGTTGTCCTCGCCGATTGGGGCGAGCATAAGTGAAGGGGAGCTGCGAAATCTTTTTGAGGGTGAGGAATTGAGGATAATGTTGTTCAATTACAGGGAGATGGGTATTATCCCGAAGGTTGAGCCGATGTAACATATGATGCCCTCGTCGATTGTGTGTAACTGTAATTTGTATGATATGGCCTGTTGGCCATATTCGCACGCTTGCGTAGATCCGGTTGCACCTGTGGGCGACTTTTGCGCGGAGTGTCTTTTAGATAAAAGACTTCGATTTACGCACTTGTTGTGCTATTCCGGCTGCACCCTTAGGCGACTTTTGCATGGAGAGTCTTTAGGAAAAGACTTCAATTGACGCACTTGTTGTGCTATTCCGGCTGCACCCTTAGGCGACTTTTGCATGGAGAGTCTTTAGTAAAAGACTACGATTGACGCACTTGTTGTGCTATTCCTGCTGCACCCTTAGGCGACTTTTGCATGGAGAGTCTTCAGTAAAAGACTTCGATTGATGCACTTGTTGTGCTATTCCGGCTGCACCCTTAGGCGACTTTTGCATGGAGTCTTTAGTAAAAGACTTTGATTGATGCACTTGTTGTGCTATCCGGCTGCACCCTTAGGCGACTTTTGCGCGGAGTGTCGCACGCGAGGGTAGTCTACGCTACCTGTCGTGGTGACTTTGGAGTGGTCGAATGTCGAAGACCGTTGTAGCGGTCTTTTTCGACACGTTGTGTCTGAGTGTTTGCTTTTGCGGGGGTTTTTGCTGGTATATTACATGGCTCCGCCTCGTTAAAAACCTCACCCCCCGGGAGGAAAAGAGTACGGGCCGGAATGACATTGTTTGGTGAATGACAAGTGCGCGTGGGCCCTTAATGTTTAAACAAAAAATTTATGGAGATTGTCGATGTTCCAGGAGTGCTCTAAGTCTTTGTCGGAGGCCGTTGCTGGCTTTTATGCGCTGGGGGATGTCTTCGTCTTGACGATGAATGGACCCTCCCATTTTGGCTCCAGCTTGCCCCGTGACTCTGTCCAGGTGGTTTGGACGAGGATGAGGTCTCCTTTATCAAACTCTCTTGGGACAACCACGTGGTCGCGCCAGGCCTTGGTTTGGGCCTGGTACTTGTTGAGGGCCTATAGGGCGAAGATGCGGTCTCTGTCGATGAGGTCTTTAGACGTTGGTTCGTCGACGTCGGGGACCGTTGATGTGCTTGATCAGGGTGACCCATGCTTTATTTCCTGCGGCATCATGGCCTCCGATCCATATAGTAGACGAAAAGGTGTGAATCCGGTTGCCCAGCATTCGGTCGTGTTTAGTGCCCAGACCACTTTGGGTAGTTGGTTGACCCATTTGCCCTTCTTGTCGTCGAGAAGTCTTTTCTTGATGGTGGTGAAGATTTTGCCGTTGGTGCGCTCGACGATGCCGTTAGATTGCGGATGGTATATCGAGGTGAAGATAGGCTTGGTGCCGATGGAGAGGCAGAAATCCCTGAAGTCCTGGCTATCAAACTGTTTGTCGTTGTCGACTGTGAGCTCAGACGGGACTCCAAATCGGCAAACAATATTTTGCCAGAAGAATTTCTGGGCGGTCTTCGATGTTATTGTGGATACTGCCACTTGGTGAAGTATTCGACGGCGACGAAGGTGAACTTGAGGTTCCCTTGAGTCGTAGGCAGTGGCGCGACAATGTCTAGCCCCCAGCATTGAAGTGGCCATGTGTGGGCGATCAGCTTGGTGAACTACGAAGGGTTGCCCGAGCGGGGAGAAAACTTCTGGCAAGCTTCGCACGACCTCGTGACTCGATTCGTGGCGCAGATTATTGCAGGCCAGTAAAATCCTTGATGGATCACCTTGGTAGCGAGGGCCCTGGGCCCTGAGTGGGAGCCACAAGTTCCGCTGTGGATTTCGTGAAGGATTTGAATGCCTTCGGTTTCGGTGACGCATTTTAGCATGGGTTGACTGATCCCCTTCTTGTATAGCTGGCCCCCGATTAGTGCGAAGTCCCAGCTTCGGTGCTTGAGGCGCTTGGCTTCGTTGATGTCACTTGGGTGGTAATATCCTTGCAGGAATAGGGTTATTGGGCCCGCTAATCTTCAGTCATAATGAGGTTGACGATGCGATGGCCTTCGGCATCGTTGGTTACTTGTAAGCCCTCTATGTTGCGGACGGCTAGCATGCCAATGACGTGGTAGAACACGTCGGAGGGCAAGGTCTTGCCTCTAGCCGCTGCCTTAGCCAGTGCATCGGCCTCCTCGTTCCTGGCGCGGTCCACATGCTATAAGGTGAATCCCTTGAATTGTCTCTCGAGACTGCGAACAGCCGTGAGATACTGCATGAGTGCAGGGTCTTTTACTAAATATTCTTTTTCGACCTGGCCAGCAACTACCTTGGAATCTGTCTTGACTATGCAGGTGGTGACACCGAGCGCTCTCAGTTTGCGAAGGCCGAGGATGATGGCTTCGTATTCTGCTATGTTGTTTGTGCATCTGTCGGATTCTAAGGCGAAGCTAAGGTGTGCTGCGTATCTATGCTTGACGTCTGTGGGTGACGTGATAATTGCAGCTACACCTGCCCCTGCATGGCACCATGTGCCGTCATAGTGGATGGTCCACACCTTCTCTGGAGGTTCTTATTGCTGCAGTGTTGGCCCAGTCTAGTCGACGATGAAGTCTGCCAGGACCTGCAACTTGATTGCTGTTCTGGGTTCGAAAGTGATGTGGTACCCAGAGAGTTTGGCTGCCCATTTGGCAATTCGGACGGATGCCTCCGGGTTTCTGAATAGTTCTCCTAGCCCCTGTCCGTGGTGACCCACACTTTGAACGCCTCGAAGTAGTGGTGTAGCTTGCGCGATGCCATGATGACTGCATAAGAGATTTTTTCCAATTCGGTCATGTTGCAGTTGGAGGTCGTGAGGACTTCGGAGACGTAGTAGACTGGACATTGCCGAGTCGTGCCCTCTCTGTCTTTCTCTTGGACTAGGGCTGCGCTGACTGCATATGGCGAGGCTGCGATGTAGAGCAACAGAGGCAGCGAGGGGTCTAGATTGGTGAGAATTGCCAAGTCTGACAGGTGTTTCTTGAGTGATGCGAAGGCTGCCGCCTGTTCTGGTCCCCACACGAAGTCTTTCGCCCCACGCAGTGTCTTGAGGAAGGGTAGACTCCACTCTGCAAACTTGGAGATGAATCTGTTCAGGGTGGCTAATCTGCCTGTCAGATGCTGGACATCCTTGGTTGACTGCGGTGGTGTCATGTTGATGATTGCTTGAATCTTGGTCGGGTTGGCCTCGATCCCGCGGTGCAACACCAGGTAGCCCAGTATCTTCCCGTAGCGAACCCCGAAGACGCACTTCTTGGGGTTGAGGCGAAGTTGTGCGTCCCGCATGTTTGCGAATGTCTCTGCGGGGTCGGCCAGATGGTCTTCTTTATTTTTTGCTGGCGACGACGATGTCGTCCACATACGTGAAAATGGTGTGTCCTACTTGGCTCTTGAGCACCGCCTTGGTGAGGCGAGAGAAGGTTGACCCAGCGTTCTTGAGTCCCTCCGGCATTCTGATGAAGCAGTACGTGCCGAAGGGTGTGATGAAACTGGTGCTGGCCTTGTCTTCCTCCTTCATGTATATCTGGTGGTAGCCGGAGAAGCAGTCAAGAAGTGACATGACTTCACATCCGGCTGCACTATTGACTATTTTGTCGATCTGAGGCAGCGGGAAATTGTCCTTGGGATAGGCCTTGTTGAGGCTGGTGAAATCGATGCACATGTGCCACTTGTCGCTTTTCTTTTGCACCATGACTACGTTGGCGAGCCACATAGGGTAGGCGATTGGTTCGATGAAATTGGCCTCCAGCAGGCGGTGCACTTTGGCTTTGGCGGCTTCTGTTTTTTTGTCGGACATTTTGCGCAGCCGCTGCTTTTTTGGGCACACCGAGGGGTCGATGCCCAGACTGTGCTCGATGACGGTGCGGCTGACTTCGACCAGGTCGAGGGCGGACCAGGCGAAGACGTCTTTGTTTCTGGAGAGACATGAGATAAGTTTCTCCTCGTCCTACGAAGTCAGGTCTTCGCTTAAGACGACTATTTGCTTGGGCGTCGCCGAGTCGAGGGGAACCGTCTTCGTTCCGTCGTTGCTCTGTAGTTGTGCTTTTTTCTTCCTCGTCGGCGGATGGGCGGGTCGCCTCGGAGACGTCGCGATGTGTCGTAAGGCAGTGTACGTTCCGTTGACCTAGAACGAAGTCTCTCTCAATGTTACACGTAGTCTGTTGGTTACCGTAAACCGTTATCACGCCTTGTGGACCTAGAATTTTCATGCATAGGTACAATCTGTGAATGGCTGCTTCAAATTTATTGATGGAGCCCCGACCCATTATGGTGTTGTAGGGATAGACCATGTCGACGATGTCAAAGGTAATCTGCTCACTTCGCGCGTTGGGTGCTACGCCGAATGACAGGGGTAGTTCAATCTTGCCCACAGGGAAAGTGCCCTTGCCGCTGAAGCCATATAGGGGGTTGTACGAAGGCTTGAGTAAGTTGTGGCTGATGCCCATGCGGTCGAAGGCGTGCAGGAAGATGATGTCTGCCTGGCTGCCGTTGTCAACTAGGACTTTGTGTAGGTCCCAGCCAGCCACGCTGCAGTTGATTACCATGGCGTCGACGTGAGGTGCGCTGCGCAGATCAACATCTCTGGCATCGAAGGTCAGTGGCATGTGCGACCACCTCGTTTGCACCACCGGGGCGGTGAGGGCGACATGGTTGACACTCTGGTAGTGATCCCTCTTTTGCCGCTTTGTCTCGAAGTCTATCCTAGACCCTCCGGTGATCATGTGGATGACTCCGCGATACGGCTGATCGGCGAAGTCTTCCTGCTTTGGTGCTGGTGGGTGATTTTGGTGGTGTGGGTTTGGGTGATGCGGAGGTGGAGGCGGGGTGGGAGGACTTGTACTTCCTGATGATGCTGATATGCGTGGTTGGGTGGGTGCTGGATATGGACGTTGTTGTATGGTTGGTGGTGGTGATAAGTGTGCGCGACAACTCTTTAATTGTCAGCTGGTTGTGCCCGAGACATTCTGTCCTTGGTGGCCTTTGTTTCTGGGCAATCCCTTGTTGGGTGTGCGCAGTCTTCTCCGTGAAACAAGCAGTAGAATCTGCGCGGTTGTTGCACCCGTCCCTGGCCCCGACCCCGCGTGCCGCCTCTGTGGCCCTGGGGGATTTTTTGACGGCGAGCGGCCTCGTCGGCGGGGTCCTGGTTGGCTATGTTTTGCACCTGCTATTGACTGCGGTTGTCCCGTCTAGAGTCTGACTGCGAAGGCCTTCTCCAGGTTCGGCTGGACTGCGGAGGGTCCTTGGGCTTCCTCTGAGACTCAACCTTGCACTGATAGAGCTCTTCGGATCTGGCGTACTTCTCAAACAGCTGATAGAGCTCTTGGAGATTTTTGGGTGGGTCCCTGATGTAGTGACTGTATAGGACGCCAGCCCAAAGGCCACTGATGGCATAGTGTATGGCAATGTGGTCGTCAATCGAAGGCAGTTGGGACTTGAGAGTCAGGAACTTGCAGTAGTACTCCCTTAGGGTTTCCTTTTCTTGCTGCTTGCAGAGTGATAACTCGGCCAAGGCGTTAGTATTAGGTCGGTACCCTTGGAAATTTAGCAGAAACTTATCCCGGAGTCCTTTCTAGGAGTCGATGGACAACGGCGGCAGCCTAGTGTACCAGGTCAAGGCTGGACCCTCGAGGGCAATGACGAATGACTTGGCCATTGTGGCGTCATCCCCTCCGGCCTATGCGACGGCAACTTGGTAGGTCATAATGTATTGTGTTGGGTCTATGCTGCCGTTATACTTTGGGTAGGTCCCTGCCCTGAAGTTGGCGGGCCACGGTGATGCTTGGAGTTGTGGGGCTAGGGGACTTCGCTCGTCAAGGTAATTGATGCCTTGGAAAGCTGCGGCATGTGGGACGAAGGGTCCGCGCTGGGGTATGAAGAAGTCCTTGGCTGGCACATGCTGTTGGAGGGGGGTCGTGCTACAGGTCGTGCTGGCTTTCGTTTTGCGTGAGCGCGATCTCTTGCTCGAGCTCCCGGGCTCTCTGCTCCTCGTCCCGTATCATCTGGCGTACCTTGGCTTGCGCGGTGACACACTGGCGGTTGGCCTCGAGGATGTCTCTTTGTTTTTGGAGGTTGCAGTTCTTGATGCGTAGGGCCCCGTAGCTGTAGCTGTTCTTCGGCTGAGATGCCGATGACTTCACCGTCCTCTGTTGCGTCTTCGCCCTCTGGTGGAGCGAAGCCTAGGGGCGGTGCTTGTGGTTGCCCTCCGAAGCTGCTGGTGCGTGTGGTGCCTTCGGGAGTGGGGTGTTTGTGTCGCTGTCTCTTGCTAAGGGCTTCGTCGTCGCAGGCTTCTTGGGGTGTGTTGTCTGCGAGGGCCTTGCCCTTTTTCTCGGCTAGCAGTGCTGCCTTTGCTGCTTCATCGATGGATGGGGCTGCCTTCGAACTAGCTCACTTGGGTGCCAACGCAGGTGGTTTGTTCGTAGCACGAACGGTGGGCGCCAAATTTTGGAACTTGCTCTCTAAGTCAAGTTAATTCAATGGGAGGGTGGTGAGAGTGTACACAAAGTTCGATGATGAATGGCAATAGCTCTGTTAATCTGGCCTCTCAAGGGCACTGTACAGGGGTATTTATAGGTACCCGAGTGCCCAACGTTTCAAGGTAAGGACGTTTATGCCCTCGGGCACCTGGACTATCCCCAGAATATTCCCATAAGGGGGGTTATAGACTGTCATTATAGAAAAGCTATTACAAATCAGGCCCATAACACGCTTGTCCGTGCAGGTCCTGTTACAGTGGGCCGAATCCCACATGGGCCTCCAGGCCAGATGAGGACCTGGATCGGCCGGACTTCGTCGTAGACTGGCCTTCGCCTTGCAATGAAGGTGGCGAAGGGTGGGCCGCGCCGGTTATCTTGCCTCCATTGGTCGAGCGAGGTGACGAAGTCCTGGAGCGAAGGGTAGCGTCTTCGCCTTCGCCCCAATAGGGTATAAATGTAAACTCGTATAGGCTGCGTCCTGTGACTATAAATAGGTGAACAGTACCCTCGTACTGTTCACGCTGACTTGTATTCACTGTTGTGTCACACTTGGATTTTTCACCTTCTATCAAGCTGAAGGTATAAATGTAATTCAATATCATTTTTGTTTATCCCTGGTAAATGAAGAAAAGATATTAATAGTATTGTATGATTACATGATTACATGATTATTTATGTCGCCTTTTACATTTCATATGCTTCTTCTTCCATTAATCTATACTGTGATGATGAAGGTTCATCCCCCACGACCTTCGTCTGAAGATCATTATATCCTAAGGGAAATAATGCTTCGAAGGACGAAGCGCCTTAACCTTTAACGTTGTGTGTTGCCTTGTTCTTAATTCATAGTATTTGAGAACAAGACCCCAACATTGGCACCCACCTCCAGTGTACTCACTTCCACTTTTGAGCTGATGGCTTCGTTCAGCAACCAAGTTATAGCACCTTCGGCTACAAACCTGGTGCTCCCGATAACAGGCGGTTCATGCTCAGAGCCAGCCAACAAGAAGCAGAAGAAAGAAGCGCAGAGAAGGGTGCAACATGTTGGGGTGTAGGGACCCTTCATCAAGTCCAAATGGTGCCACATCTCAATTACCTTCTCCTAGGAGGATCTTCAGCTCAAGGATTACCCCCACAATGATGCTATGGTCATATCTTGTGTCATCAAGGGGTTTCTAGTTCATAATGTTCTGGTTGACACAGGCAGTGCAGCGGATATCATATTTGCTAAGGCCTTCAGACAAATGCAAGAGCCAGAGGATAAGATTCATGATGCCACACACCCTCTCTGTGGCTTCGGAGGAAGGCAAATTGTAGCACTTGGTAAAATCACAATGCCAGTAACCTTCGGCTTTGTTCATAACACAAGGACTGAACAAATTGTTTTTGATATTATTGACATGGAGTATCCATACAATGCAATCATTGGCCGAGGGACACTTAGTGCTTTCGAAGCTATACTCCATCCAGCATACTTATGTATGAAAATACCTTCGCAGCAGGGGCCTATTGCTATCCATGGAAATCAAGAGGCTGTCAGAAAAGCTGAAGGAAATTGGATAGATTCAAAGGCAATCCATAATATAGATGGAGCCAAAGCCTGTGAGCAGTATAAATACAAAAGAGAGAAGGCCGCTTCGGCGGATCAGCCGAAGCCTATGCTCTTATGTGAAGACATAGCAGAACAAAGGGTATTGCTGGGGTCTCAGCTATCTGAAGAAAACAAGAGAAGACTTTGCTAAGATTCTTATTCAACAATAAAGATGTCTTTGCTTGGTCTGCCAATGATCTCTTTGGTGTCAACAGAGATGTCATTGAACACTCACTCAACGTGGATCCATCCTTCAGGCCAAGAAAACAAAGGCTTCGGAAAATGTCTGAAGACAAAGCTGAAGGAGCTCGGAACGAAGTGAAGAGACTCCTTAGTGCTGGTGTCATCAGAGAAGTGAAATACCCAGAGTAGCTAGCCAACACTGTTATGGTGAAGAAGGCTAATGGTAAATGGAGAATGTGCATTGATTTTACAGATCTTAACAAGGCTTGTCCGAAGGACGAATTCCCATTGCCAGGAATAGACTCTTTAGTGGATGCAGCAGCTTCTTTGGAGCTCATGAGGCTACTGGATTGTTATTCTGGCTATCATCAAATATGGATGAAAAAGAAGATGAGCCGAAGACTAGCTTCATAACCCCCAGCGGCACATATTGTTATCTTCGGATGCCTAAGGAGCTCAAGAATGCTAGAGGGAGCTTCAGCAGAATGACAGTCAAGGTCCTCCATTCTCAAATAGGCAGGAATGTACTGACTTATGTTGATGATATCATAGTGAAAAGCACGAAGCAAGAGAATCACATTGCTGATTTACAAGAGACATTTGCTAACTTTAGGCAAGCTGATCTGAAGTTGAATCCAGAGAAGTGTGTTTTTGGGGTAAAAAAAGGGCAAGTTCTTTGGCTATCTGGTGTCATCTAAAGGAATTGAAGCCAATCCAAGTAAGATTGAGGCTATTCTTCGGATGGAACTGCCAAGCACAAAGAAGGGGGCCCAACGGCTGGCAGGGAGGCTAGCATCATTAAATAGATTCATATCCAGATCTGCAGAAAGAAATCTGCCATTCTTTGAAATATTGAAGTCAGCCGAAGTCTTTCAATGGGGCTCGGCACAGCAAAAAGCCTTTGAAGAGTTGAAGCAATATTTGATTGATTTAACAACATTAACTCCACCTACGCCAGGGGCTCCATTGCTATTATATGTGGCAGCTTCATATTCTGCAGTGAGTGCGGTGCTGGTACAGGAGAAGCTAGACGGTCAAGTTAAAAAGCAAGCTCCTGTGTATTTTGTCTCTGAAGTTTTAAGTCCATCAAAGAAAAATTATACGGAATTGGAGAAGGTGTTGTATGCTGTATTAATGGCCTCCGGGAAGCTTCGACATTATTTTCAAGCATACCACAAAATTGTTCCCTCGTCACAGCCTCTGAAGGATATTATGAAGAATAGAGAAGCTACTGGAAGGATTGGAAAATGGGCCGCAGAGCTTAATGAATTTACTATTAACTATGTGCATAGATCCTCAATTCAGTCCCAGGCGTTAGCAGACTTCATCGCTGACTGGACGCCAGGGGCTCAGGAAGAAGAAATAAACAAAGACACCGAAGCTTGGACAGTGTTCTGCGATGGTTCGTGGGGAACCTTCGGTGTAGGAGCGGCTGTTGTTCTAGTAGCACCATCAAAAGTCAAAACATGTTATGCAGCCAAGCTTGATTTTAGTTGTACAAATAATATTGCTGAATACGAAGCACTCCTATTGGGGCTTCGGAAGTTAAGGGCAATAGGAATAAGAAGGGTCATCTTGAAAACTGATTCTCAAGTCATTTCTGGCCATGTGGACAAAAGTAGTAAGGCAAGAGATCCAAAGCTTGAAAAATATCTGGATACAGTTTGAAGGTTGGAGGCTTCTTTCGAAGGTTTTTCCGTCAAGAATATTCCAAGAGGCGAGAATGAGCATGCAGAGCTGCTAGCCAAATCAGTGGCTCAGGGGCTCCCTTTGCCTTCCAAAGTATTTTTTGAAACAATAAAGGCACCTTCGGTTGAACTCATGGAGAGAGCACTGCTTACCATTTCTCCAGTACATAGTGAAGATTGGAGGACCAAAATTATATCTTTCCTCTAGGGTAATTGCCTCAGATGATGGAGGCAAGAACAAGACCGTATGTAATAATACAAGGAGAACTATATAAACATGGAGTCTGTTCTACACTTCTCAAGTGTTTATCAAGAGCTGAAGGTATTGAGTTAGTGAAGGAGATACATGCAGGATTGTGTGGATCTCATATTGGGTCTAGGCCATTGCTAGGAAAAGTATTTAGATAAGGGTTTTACTGGCCGAAAGCAGCTTTGGATGCGGCAGAGTTGGTTCAAAAATGTGAAAATTGTCAAAAATGTGCAAGAGACCAGAAACAGCCTTCTCTCACTCAGTTAATACAACCCACTTGGCCATTGCAAAAGATGGGGCCTAGATTTGCTAGGCCCACTTCCACCAGCGCAAGGCAATTTGAGATATGTCGTGGTGGCTGTGGAATATTTTTCTAATTGGATTAAAGCGAAGCCTTTGGCTACAATAACTTCGGTTACAGTCCAGAAATTCTTCTGGCAAAATATCGTTTGTCGCTTCGGCGTGCCGAAAGCTATAACTGTGGACAATGGAACAAAGTTTGATGCCAAAACTTTCAAGAATTTCTGTGATCAGATTGGCACGAAGATTCATTTTGCATCAGTTAGGCACCCAGAGTCAAACGGGCTAGTCGAAAGAGCAAATGGCATTATAATGACAGGAATAATGAAGTTAATCTTCAATCAGCCCAGAGGAAAGTGGTCAGATGAGTTATTAAAGTGGTGTGGAGCCACAATACAACCATATCAAGATCAACAGGTTTTACACCATTCAAGTTATTATTTGGTGACGAAGCTATAACCCCAGAAGAAGCTAAAATGAGGTCAATCAGAACAGCAGCTTCGGCAGAGGACGAAGCTGATTATCATATAGCAAAAGATACTATAGAAGGGACCAGACTTCAGGCTGTGGAGAATATCAATAAATATCAAGCCGAAACAATAAAATGGCGTGACAGAAATGTTCGACTGAAAAATATTAAGCCAGTGCATTTGGTGCTTCGGAGAGTGGCCAATCCGGACACAGTAGACAAACTACAGCTGAAGTGGGAAGGACCTTTTCTGGTGGTATCTTCGTCGAGGCCTGGTTCTTACAGGTTCAAGGATATCGACGGCAACGACATTCCTAGATCTTCTATTGCGGATGAGCTTCGACGATATTATGTGTAATTAGATTTAATCTTTTTTCATTTTTCCTCTGGCACCCTTTTCCTTTCCAAAGGGGGAGAAAGGTTTTTAATGGGGACAGGGCTTGTAATTTTTCCTTTCTTATTTAACTCTACGAGAGCAAAATCACCCAAAAAGAATGTAGCATGTAAAATCTGAGCATGCACCATCGAGTGCAGGAAAAAGAAAAAAACAGGGAGAAGCTCGAAAGTCGTCCCTAAGGGGATGCAGAGCACGACGAAGGTACAAAAAGTCATTCCCAAGGGAGCGCAGCATAAGTTTTCTGCTCAAAAGTCGCTCCTAAGGGGATGCAGAACTTACACTGAAAAGTCAACGGTGATACCGCCGAAATAGAAGGCGAAGAAGTTCAAAAGTCGTTCCTAAGGGGATGCAGAACTTACACCGAAAAGTCAACGGTGATACCGCCGAAGTAGAAGGCGAAGAAGTTCAAAAGTCGTTCCTAAGGGGATGCAGAACATACACCGAAAAGTCAATGGTGAACACCGAAAAATAAACGGTGAATAAGATGCAGAGTATGGGTGTGGCTTCATAAGCGTGTGTCTGGACATTCATTTGCATATTACATCACATCATTCATTGCATTCATACACATTCATTTAGGCATTCGTAGGATCATCATCATCATATCATAGCGTACAGACAGTTGCTTCGGCTCTAACGACAAGACTTTGATGAGTACAAAAGAAGCAAATCCACGCTTTGTTGTGTACAAAAAGAAGGGAAGGTGTTTTTCGCCTTCGGCTCAAAAGATATAAGTTTCATCCACATCAAAGCAATTCAAACACGGATGGAAAGGTAAAAATATATTACAAGGTATGGACAAATTTACAGAGTAATGTTTGATTCCTAAACTATGATATCTGTTACAAGGGTAACTCAAATGTTTTTAAAGCTCTGTGCACCTTCATCAGCACCCGTCAAGCTTCGAGCCATTGATCTTCGGATCATTGATCTTCGGCATCGTCATCCTGTACGCAACAAAGTAATAAGGTAAAAGGGTAAAAAAATGATTTCAGAAGAAGGTAAGTAATGGGTATGGGTACAATACTGGTTTAAGATGGCTTCATGCTTCGTCACCAGCCAAGTCTTGTCCACCCTTCATCCAAATTTGAGTTATAAATCTGTTCCCGATGCTTTGAGCCAGGTTAGGCATGTTAGCCATGTCAGCTGGAGACAGACTAAAATTTGGTCTATTCACTACATTGCCGTGTGTGCAACCAGCTTTCATAAATGCGACAGCTGTGCCTCGAGAAGCCAGCAGAGCACAGAAATCGCCATGCCCAGCTATAACTTTGTCAAGTGCCTCAACTTCGCCCTCAATGTGTTCAAAGGTGCTTGGCAAATCTTCAACCGAAGGTTCAAATTTTTCGGAGCTAGCGCCAACTGAGTTGAAAATCTGTTTCAGCCGTTGCACACACCGGGTGCCAAAGTTTAGGCATTTGTCCTGAAGCTCCTTCAAGGATTTTTGCAAGTTTGAACTTCTCTCAACTTCGGCTACAAGCTTAACATCAAAATTTTTCCTTTCTTGCTCAAAGCTTTCTGACTTTAGGAGAAGCTCATTGTTTAATCTGGCAATTTCAGCCTGAGCTTCTGCTAGCGAGCCCTCAGTTGTTTGAAGAACAAAATCTTTCTGTTCAAGAGCAGTTTCGTGTTCTTTGATTTTATTTTCTAAGCCTTCAATTATGATCTCATTTTTCTTATCCTCGAGATCCTGTTGCATCCTCAAGGTTTTACTCAGCAGTAGACTCTAGGAAAAACAACCTTCATCAGAAATTACCTTTATCGTCAAAACAATGAAAAGTTGATAAAAACTTTACCTTAAAATTAGAATAGAACAAGCTACCGGCGATATGCTACCGCCGGTACCTGCTGAGGTCGGCTTCAAGCTTTGTAAAGCCAACACTCTTCGTTAGGGAGCTAATAATCTTTGCCCTGATGCGATCTCGGATGCACCCTAAGGTTTCTTCCTCAACACCACCAAAAAGCAAGGCCCTCGGTTGATAGCCACAGGATAAGGCATACTCCCGAAGATCCTTTTTCTCAGCCTTGGTCAATTCTTGACCAATTAAATTTCGAAACTCGAATTCTTCTTTTTCCGAAGTGTCTTCGGCAACTTTTTTCCCCTTTTCTGGCACTATAGCCAGGACTTCTTCTGCAGAAGCAGTAGCCTCCTCCATAGCCAAATCCAAGAGCACTCTATCAATATTAGATAATGTACTCTCTAAGTTGGTAGCTTTGGCAGTGGCAGCTTCGGCACTGGTGGCTTCGGCAGTAGCGGCTTCGGCGCTGGCAGCTTCAGCAGGTGGCACTATCTTTGATGTTGAGACCCGCGGCGGTGTTTTCTCAATAGCTTGCATAACCGTGACTATCCTTCGTCTTTTTGGCTCAACTGCCTCCTTTGTTGCCGAAGGACTGTCCTTCTTCTATAAAAGCTTTGTCAGTTGCAGCCCCAGAGGACTTAGCAGCTTGATAGGTAGGGATTCAGTCATTACCTTTAGAATTTCCTCTACTTCAGCAGCAGAAGGCGTTGAAGGAGTTTCTTCCTCTATCTCAGTTGGTTTTGGCTTCGAAGCTGTGGATTTCCTCTTCTTTGAAGCGGGAGCAGCCACCTTCGGCTCAGTGCTGGATTTCCTCTTCTTTGCAGCTTCCTCATCTTCTTTTACCATCCTAGCAGCTTGTCTACTAAAAACACTAACAACCCTCTTTCTCTTTTGCCCTTTGGCACCCTTGTTCAATCGCTCATAGTCAGGGTAGTCAAAATTCAAGGCATCCACCACCCGATTCAACCTTCGCTTTGGTCGGGTGCCGAAGGCCGCAGTCATCAGCTGATCCTCTTTTTTAGTATAATTTCCCAACACTTCATTACACACTGCTTCAATCATTTCCAACCACTCTTGACAAGGTTCTTTAAATTGCTTTTCAAATTTAAACCGATAAGGAAGTCGCACAAGCTCAAGTCCCTTCTTCGTTCCTTTTAATTTTGGCATGCTGAATTCGCTCAAAGTCGGAGATGTTTTGTTAGCCAAATATTCTTAAACCAGATCCCTCATGTTGATTTGTTTGGCTACGACCCTAAATTCTATCATATCTTGTTGACATGGTGATCTTGGCGTCATGCGGCACAAGGGCCTAGTCAACCCGAATTTCAAACTCAACGGGCTCAGCACTAGCGTTTTTAGCTTCTCCCTCTTCTTTTCATCGGCTATGACATAAAACCACTCGCTTTTCCAGCCAGTTGGCCACTTAGTGCGATAGCTAAGCACCGGGGCCTTCATGTCCTTGTGGTATGCGAAGTTGTAACACCTAAAATTCTCATGCAGCCCATCTTCTCTAGCCTTCGTCTAGTAATGAAGCTCATGCACTCGATAGAAAGCTTCGACATTTGGGTCTACTCCTTGGCTTCGGAGTGCCCAGATGAAAACACTGAGCCTAATGATGGCATTAGGAGTCAGTTGATGAAGATAGATCTCATAATTATTCAAGACTTCACCAATCATCTCATTCAAGGGAAACCACAATCCCGCTCTAAAGAAACTCTTGAAAACTACCACCTCGTCACTTTTTGGTGTCAGAGTGGTCTCATCCCCAGCGAAACGAATCAGCTTCTTCTCAGTCTCCCTGAAATAGCCTAGTTTTATCAGCATGGGCACATCGGCTTCAGAAATGGTAGATTCGCCAAAATCCAAGTGGCTAGGTTTGGACAGGACCAGAATGCTATAATCTTCTTCTTCTTCAGCAGCGATTTCTTCCTCAATATCTTGTTCAGTTCCAGCAACAGGTGCATCTTGTTCAATGGCTTATGTTACAACTAATCATGATTGCCTCATAACTTCGGAAATCGGGGCTGTTTCAGAGGCATCAGCCTCCTCTCCGTCACGGGTCACCCTAGCAGTTGAACGTACTCTGGCCATCAAATGTTGAATTTCGTACAATCCTAACGAATGTTGAGAATTTTTGCAGTTTTGATGAAGCTCCCTCTTACGCCGAAGCTAAAATGGTGCTTTGCTTGAGAATGCGATGGGAAAGCTTTAGCTATGGTTAAATTTTTCAGCAGCACAACAGTGTAATGGCAATGAATGCTGTGGTAACTTCACACTTACCCGTCTGTTTATATAGTGTTGCAGGAGTGAAGGTAAATCATCAAGTCGCCCGCACCCACTGAACAGTCACCCGCACCCGCTGAACGGTGGACCACGGCGCGTGGGAGATGAATCGCCAGATCGCGTGTACCCGCCGCATAGTGGGGCCACCTCGCGCTCAGAATATTTTAATCATTTCTCGGCAACGAGCTCAGGGAAGGTGTTTTTTGGACCTTCAGCATTCCGAACCCTAGGAGAATTTTTCACGGATCAAGCTCGTTACAAAAACGATCTAGCACCGCGAAGGGGCTACTATTGGGGGTCTGCTTCGTCGCCGAAGGTCCTGTTCGGAAGGTTAACACAGAAGCAACGCCGAAGATACCATTCAGGGAGCTTCGGCATAGCAACGCGCCTTGAGACAAAGGGCTGCACTGACTTAAAGATGCAAAGATCGATCGGCCCATGATAATCTGTGTCTTGATTGTAACTAGTTATAAGGGGTATAAATGTAAACTCATACAGGCTGCGTCCTGTGACTATAAATAGGTGAACAGTACCCCCGTACTGTTCACGCTGACTTGTATTCATTGTTGTGTCACGCTTGGATTTTCACCTTCTGTCAAGCCGAAGGTATAAATGTAATTCAATATCATTTCTGTTTATCCCTGGTAATTGAAGAAAAGATATTAATAGTATTGTATGATTACATGATTATTTATGTCGCCTTTTACATTTCATATGCTTCTTCTTCCATTAATCTATATTGTGATGATGAAGGTTCATCCCCCACGACCTTCGTCTAAAGATCATTATATCCTAAGGGAAATAATGCTTCGAAGGACGAAGGGCCTTAACCTTTAATGTTGTGTGTTGCCTTGTTCTTAATTCATAGTATTTGAGAAAAAGACCCCAACACTAGGATTTCTTACCATCAAGTGAGAAAAAGCCTCAATTTCTGGAATTCCTTATTTCTATCTCATGCAAAAGAAGAAGATCCAAGGCAAAGACGAGAATAATAAACGGAACAAGTCCTTTTAGGAGGAATTGTGGGTCTTCTTAATCCTCTATTGGGCATAAGAAAAAGGCTTTTTTGCCTTTGCCTTTTTCTTGTGTCGATTCTTCTTGTATCGAAGTAGGAATCATTTTTCTCCTTATCTGTTTTGTCAAAGATTACTATTTATTCTTTATTCGAGTCTGTCTTTTGGACTCCTTTGCTTAGGTTCAGGCGCGGTAGTGGACAAACAGAGGGAAAGAAAGTATGGCGAGGGACACATTTCTTGTGAGCAAATAGAATTGCTTTACTTTTTTTAATTAAGTTCAACTTTGAACTTACAGAAATTTTGTAAAAAAAGTTCTATACCCTCCCATGGAAGGGTGGTTTTGATTTTTAGGCTAGTTGAGTAGTTTTGATTAAGGTTTTATTAGTTTATTACTCTAAACTAAATCAACGATTTGCAGGATACTTCCTTCATGGAATAAAATACTAGATCCTCTCCCCTCTTTCTTGTTGCTTCATAAGAGTGAATCCATTTTATGGGCGAAAGGCGAGGGCTTTAAATCGACCGATGGATTGCTTCACTCACTAACATCATTAACAAACAAAAGAATAAATAGAGGGATTCCAACCATCAGAGCAAAGGATTTCTCTTTGTTATTTTTACAAATAGAAATAGGTAACCAATTTCTAGATTATGGAACAAAACCGCGTTATAACAATAAGAATTCCGCAGGCCCTTTCCGCTCTAATCAGATAAAGGGGAGTAAGGACCCGCTAAGTTCCTACTTTTCATGTTTACAATCTGGATCCTCCGATTACTATAGAGATGATCGATGATCCCAATCCAAAATAGGAACCATAAAATAAAACACCTATTAAACCAATCACAAGGATACCAGTTACAGTACCTATCAGCCAAAATGGAATTCTTCCAGTAGTATCGGCCATTCCCCTACTTTCCTCCACATTTTCTCAAGTGGTCATGCTAGAGAAAAAAACAGTCATGGATAGTTATAAAGATGGTATCCTTCCAAATGGGATAAGAGAATTCTTACTACTCTCTTTCTTTCTCTCAATTGAAGAAGTAATTGGAAAATAAAACAACAAGTACAAAAATGAGTAATAAACCCCAGTATAGACTGGTACGATTCAATTCAACATTTTGTTCATTCAGGTTTGATTGTGTCATAATTCTATAGTTGGAATTTGGTTTATCGTTGGATGAACTGCATTGCTGATATTGATCCCAAGAAAAAAATGTGGGTACAGCTAATTTATGAACAACCAGCCATCGCACTGTAAAAATAAGATAGGTTCGATCTATGGTCATTGGGGGCCTCCTAAAAGGATCTACTATATTCATCTAGTTGTTCTAAAGAATCAAAATGGTCGGTTATTAATGGAATTCCTTGTCGGCTTTCCGTGAAATACTTGTTTGGTCGAGGACTTCCAAACACGTCATAAGCTAAACCCGTACTGACAAATAACCAACCCGCAATGAATAGGGAAGGTATAGTAATGCTATGAATAACCCAGTATCGAATACTGGTAATAATATTAGCAAAAGAACGTTCTCCCGTGCTTCCAGACATGCTGAGCTCCCAAAATTTTTATTCAAAAAAGGAATTGATTCCGTAAAAGATGGGACGCACCAGTAAATAGAAAATTACTGATATTTCATCCTTGTGAGATTGTCAATTTTGTACCAAAGGTGTATTTTGAGTATACCGAATTAGTATAGATATCCTTCCTATGGCACAGCAATCCAATTTTGCTTGGTCCTGAAACAGAATTCCTTTTTCTCTTTTTTGTTCCTTGTATATAGGAAAATTAGATGTTATTCAAGGCATTAATAGAACCCCACAATTTTTTGGGTCCTACTTATTTTCATTGTCTTCGGAATAGTAGAATAATTTAATTTGTAATAGCAGCCAAGATCTTGGGAAAATCTAAGTTGATGATTAATAAGATAAAGAATTTAGGAAGGATATTCTCATATTGACGCAATACAAAGATAAGTATATGCAAAATCAATCCCTTTTTAGTTAAAGGAATTTAATTGGTTAGCATAAAATAATATCTAATAAATACAAAATCAAATAGTGGATAATCCGTTATGAAATAAACGGAATACATTCTTTGAAGAATCAAGATTTGTATTCAATCCTTGTCTTGTTTGTTGGATTAGGTCTAATTTTCTTGACCAAACAGCAAGCATGGAACTTTACAAGAACTTAAAAGAAAAGGATAATTGAAGTAACTTTGAATCAATTTTTGTTGGGGTTCAAAAAACGAATAAAAATAAATAAAAAAGTCAATGTAAGGAATAGTTTCCTTTTTAAGGGGGTCCCTCGGGGGTCGTGGAATGATTTTCTTCTCCTCTTATTCCATATGAAATACAATGAGTTAAAATTTGCTCCAAAAAGAGGATGAAATCCATCCTATTAAAAAAATAATCCAAATCCGAAATAGAAAGATTTTTTTTCAAATTCAATTCTTTATTTATCTTTTATTCCAAAATTCTCCCGAAAATCCAATTTCATTTTTCAATGGGGTTAGATGATCTAGTTCTTAATATTATTAGTTTACTTAACTGACAGATTCCACAACAAATCTCTTGATTCGGAATTAGGGACTCATGTTCTGTCTAATGAATCGATTTTCTCTTTTTTTACACTTCTGTGTCTCACTCTATCTTGTTTTTTAGTATTATCTAAAATAACCGATGAATTATGAATTTTCCATAACTTAAACTTAGGTAAGTGCTTTACCAACATATGTAGGGTAGTAAAAAATGGAATTGAACCCCTTCATGCTTACTATAACTAGTTATTTCGGTTTTCTAGTGGCTGCTTTAACTATAACCCCACTCTATTTATTAGATTGAACAAGATACGTCTTATTTGAAATGAATTGAATGAATATAAGAATCTTTCTTTTGGATCCTTAGTATTCTATACTCTTTTCCACACTAATTACCAATTCTTTTCTTAGTCATTGAGATTCGTGGATAGCTTAGACTATTATTTAGAGATAGATCGTACCTCTTTTTTATCCCCTCGAACAAATCAAAATGATTGAAGTTTTTCTATTTGGAATCATCTTAGGTCTAATTTCTATTACTTTAGCGGGATTATTCATGACTGCGTATTTGCAATACAGGCGTGGGGATCAGTTGGATCTTTGATTGAGTAATATTTCTTTTTTGATTGACCTCCTCTCTGGTCTAGAGGAGGTCAAATTGGAGTTGCAATTCTACTTTGTTTTTTTAAGTTATTTTAGTTTCGACATAATATATATGGGATCACGCTCTGTAGGATTTGAACCTACGACATCGAGTTTTGGAGACTCGCGTTCTACCAAACTGAACTAAGAGCGCTTTCAAAACAAAATAAAATAAAATCCTTTTCTATTCCTAACGTGTCTCACTTTTGTATAGTATCCACAAATTCAAGTTATACCCACTTTAATCGATCTCCCCACTACTGCCCATAACGAAGAGAGAATTAATAGGTAGGGATGACGGGATTTGAACCTGTGATATTTTGTACCCAAAACAAACGCGCTACCAAGCTGCACTACATCCCTTTTCCAAATTGTTGTACAATGCCATTGTCCACAATTCCTTTCTTGTTTTCCACATCGTAATTTTCTTCTATTTCTTTATCCATATAGAACTTTCTTGTCATTTCTTGTTTTTGGTCTCATATAATCAAGGAAGGGGTATAAACTAAAATCTAGTCAAATTTCACCTATAAAAGAAAGGCTACTATTCCTTAGTAATGTATAGGAAGAAGGGGTCATCTTTTTTAGGGATAGGAAAATCTTGTCTATACGGTTCATTCTATATATATAGAATATTTATTTTGTTTTCTTAGTTAGGAATTTCGCCAAGAAATACAAAGGATCTTGGGCAAGAGTATCTGATCATATATGTATTTCAATACGGAAGGAGGATTTTCAATGCGGGATATAAAAACATATCTCTCTATAGCACTCGTGCTAAGTACTCTATGGTTTGGGGCTTTAGTAGGTTTATTTATAGAAATCAATCGTTTATTCCTAGATGCTTTGTCATTCCCTTTTTTTAGTTCTAGTTATTCCTATGCAAGAGATAGAATTCTTCGTGACATGACAAAAAATTTCCCTTTTTGAATTCTTTTTTAGTATATAAAGCAAAAAGAAAGAAAAGATGGATAAGGATTGTATTCTTTAATTATTTCTCTATGTTTTATTACTTAATTTACGAATTTCAAAAAATTTGTATTCTATTGGATTGGATTTGTTAGAGAATTCGAAAAATTACAACAAAATCTTTAGAACATTTTTAGTTAGGAACTTCTATGGATTTTATTCTTCTTCTTTTCTTTGGATCCAAAATAGAAAAAATAAAAGAATAGGTATAAGAATTAAGTTAAGTCGATCCAAAAAGGAAAGGAGGTTCATGGCCAAGGGCAAAGATGTTAGAATCCGAGTTATTTTGGAATGTATTAGTTGTGTTCGAGATATAGTACTCAAAGAATCGCCACAATACACCCGAACAATTAAAATTAAGAAAATTTTGTCATTATTTTCGCAAGCATACCACTCATAATGAAGTAAAGAAATAGGAGCATCGTGTGTTCGATTTTTCCAAAGAACAGAAAAAGTAAGAACATCTTATTAAATATATAGAACATAGATAGAATACTAAATACAAATCAACTCATCTGATTTTAGGCAGATGTTATTTCATATGTATAGAGGGTTTTATTTTTATATATTTGGATTTTTTATATTTTTATATAGTATATTTTGATTTAATCAAATAATATATGGACCAAAGAAGGACTACTTCTTCTGGTTCTGGATTAAGATGAATAAAACAAAGAAATCCATTTTTTCAAATTTTAAAATAAGGAATAAATCATGTATATATCTAAACAACCTTTTCATAAATCTAAGCAATCCTTTCGTAAATCCAAACAAACTTTTCATAAATCTAAGCAACCTTTTTGTAAATTCAAACAACCTTTTCGTAAATCTGAGCATCCTTTTCGTAAATCCAAACAACCTTTTCGTAGGCGTTCTTGAATAGGCCCGGGGGATCGAATTGATTATAGAAACATGAGTTTAATTAATCGATTTTTTAGTGAACAAGGAAAAATATTATCCATACGAATAAATAGATTAACCTTGAAACAACAACGATTAATTACTCTTGCTATAAAACAGGCTCGTATTTTATCTTTCTTACCATTTCGTAACTATGAGAATGAGAAGCAATTTCAAGCCCAGACAATTTCAATAACTACTGGTCCTAGACACAGAAAAATAGACATATTCCTCAATTAACACAAAAGTTCAATTCCAATCGAAACTTAAGAAACTCCAACCAGAATTTAAGAAACAACAATCAAAACTTAAGTTCCGATTGTTGATGTTTTATTTGAAAGACTCAGACTCATATATAAAGTAAAGTAATCCAATTTAGATTCTTGTGTTTGTTATAAGAAAGAAAAATGGGAAAAAATAAATAGTTTTTTATTTATTGCAACATGCTCGTCGATTCCTACTACTTAATCTTAATTTATTGTATCTTTCCGGAGTTCCCTCTATGGGAATTTGGTTTTAATTATTCTTGTATATTACTTTTTTATCCTTTAATTGATGGTCCTTATTTTATTGGAAATCGTGTAAAGATTATTGGGATTTGATATAGCTACTTGTGCAAGCATTTTATGATTAAGAATCAATTCCTTCTTGGACAGATTGTGTATTAATTTACTATAACTATTGAATACGTTATATACATGTGTTGTTGTGTTTATCCGAGTGATCCACAAACGATGAAAATCCCTCAGTTGCCTGTCTCTATCTCGATGAGAAGAAACAAAGGCTCTTCTTACTTGTTGAGTAATCACTCGATTAAGTCTTAAATGAGCCCCTCTAAAGTTTGAGGCAAATGAATGCATTTTTGTTCGTCGTCTCCGAGCTATATATCCTTGCAGAACTTTGGTCATTGAATCAAATTAACCTTAATGAATAACTAATGATTTCTCTTCTTTTAACCCTCTTTTTTCCCATTAATAACTAAATGGATTATTCTGATATATAAAATATTAATTCCAATGGCTTTTGCTACTATAACCTTCCCAACCACAATTTTTTATTCTATTTAGTTATTTCGCATAGAAATAACAAATTCTAACGATACTAAAAAACAGTGGGTTCCATCGTTTTTATGGTTCCCTTTTAAACGGCGAGGCCCTTTCTATAGACCGGAGCCCTTTCTTTCATCAAAAGGTATTGTGAACTTATATAGTTCACATTCTTTGGCTCTACCTATCCATTATAGAGTAAATAACTCTTTTCACAATAAGAGTTATTCATACAGTGATGATATTTAATTATGAAAGTTGGCTAAGTAGCTGGCCCTTTAGTCTGTTCTTTTAAGATAAAGGAGCATAAGCCTTTTTCTTTTTATTACTATTTCCTCCGCTTAATGGATAACCATTTATTACCAATTGGGGAATTGCTTCTTCCAATCTAGATGATTGGATTTGCACCAAAGGAAACCATAAATTCCATATACCATAGAAATTTAGGATAGAGCTTCTCTATCCTATTCATTGGTACCAATCATGGATACTTCAAAAATTTTATTATTTGTTTGAACTCATGATCTGAACAAGTCACACATACACCCTAGCACATGTTCCTCGACGCTGAGGACATCCCTTAAGCGCGGCCGATTTTCTAGCATTTCGTATTGGTTGTCTTGCATTTCTAATAAGTTGTTTAACCATTGGCATGACGTATGTATATATAAAATGGGTTGGTTTAGATCGATCTTAACCTGATGATTCATCATCATGAAGTATTTTTATTTTCTATAGCATAAAATCCGAATTTAGGTTTGAAATAAATTTACAAGAAATCCACCCACTACAAATCCTTAAACATTTCTAGAAACCACACTGGATCAGTATTGCAGTACTCGACAAGTCCATAAGCTTTGGCTTCGTCTGCTGACATAAAAACATCCCTTTCCATGTCTCCGGATACAACCCAAAAAGGCTTGCCTATTCTTAGTGCATAAACCCTTGTGATCATTTCGCGAACTTTGTGCAACTCTTCCACTTCTAGTAAAAATTATGGTGTCCTTGCCCGATAATAAGCACTAGCAGGTTGGTGAAGCATAATCCTAGCGTGAGGGAATGCTATATGCTTGGTGGTTTCTCCTCCAAGCATAATGAAGGAAGCCATGGACGCGGCTATTCCAAGGCATATTGTATATATATCAGGTGTCACCGTTTGCGTCGTATCAAAAATCTCGATTCATGAGATTAGCCACCCGCCAGGGGAGTTTATAAACAAAAAAAATATAGCTATTTCCATCTTCTATACTGAGATATACCATCAGACCTGTAATATGATTTGTGATCTCGCAACAAATCTCTTGACCTTAAAAAAGTGTCCTTTCTCGATACATAACATTGTATAAGTCAACCCAAGTCGCTTCATATCCGGGAATCCGGTAAGGTACTTTTGGAACACCAATGGGCATATTAGATTAATATTATTAAATTTAAGTAAAAAACTACACTTTAATATGGAAACATAAGAATGGAAGAGAAAGAAAGAATCCGCAGTTTATTATCTTTATTTTTTTCTTATTCTATAAGAGTACTATAGATTCTATTAATACATAGATTGAAATATTCTACATATAAGGAAGGTAAGACAGATTGAATAAAGAAAAAAGAATCCGTGATTTGAATGATAAGCAAAGAGGGATGAAGGATCTATTCTTCGTTTTTCCAAATAGCCCAAGCTACCCATTGCATATTGGCACTTATCAAGTATAGAATAGATCTGCTTCTCTTTCTTCTTACAAACAGAATTGGCTCATTATTTTTAATGGAATGAAATAAATATTCACGCTTTCTGACATAGAATCCCCTAGAAGGGTTAGGTACATAGAATATGTATGGATAGTCTTTTCCAATGCGATAAAATAAAGCGACATCGTGTCTATTTTTCTTTACTAAAGGGGTATTTCCATGGGTTTGCCTTGGTATCGTGTTCATACTGTCGTATTGAATGATCCGGGTCGATTGCTTTCGGTGCATATGATGCACACAGCTCTAGTTCTGGTTGGGCTGGTTCGATGGCTTTATACAAATTAGCGGTTTTTGATCCCTCTGATCCTGTTTTGGATCCAATGTGGAGACAAGGTATGTTTGTCATCCCCTTCATGACTCATTTAGGAATAACGAATTCGTGGGGTGGTTGGAGTATTTCGGGAGGAACTGTAACGAATCCGGGTATTTGGAGTTATGAAGGTGTGGCAGGTGCGCATATTATGTTTTCTGGGTTGTGTTTCTTGGCAGCCATCTAGCATTGGGTATATTGGGACCTAGAAATATTCTGTGATGAGCGGACGGGAAAACCTTCTTTGGATTTGCCCAAGATCTTTGGAATTCATTTATTTCTTGCAGAGGTGGCTTGTTTTGGTTTTTGTGCATTTCATGTAACGGGTTTATATGGCCCTGAGATATGGGTGTCCGATCCTTACGGACTCACTGGAAAAGTACAAGCTGTAAATCCTGCGTGGGGTGCAGAAGGTTTTGATCATTTTGTTCCGGGAGGAATAGCTTCGCATCATATTGTTGCGGGTACTTTGGGCATATTAGCGGGCCTATTCCATCTAATTATCTGTCTGCCTCAACATCTATACTAAGGGTTACATATGGGCAATATTGAAACTGTACTTTCCAGTAGTATCGCTGCTGTTTTTTTGCTGCTTTCGTAGTTGTCGGAACTATGTGGTATGGATCAGCAACTACCCCAATCGAATTATTTGGGCCTATTCGTTATTAGTGGGATCAAGGATACTTTCAACAAGAAATATATCGAAGAGTTAGCGATGGGTTAGCTGAAAATCTTAGTTTATTAGAAGCTTGGTCTAAAATTCCCGAAAAATTAGCCTTTTATGATTATATTGGTAATAATCCGGCAAAGGGGGATTATTCAAAGCAGGCTCAATGGACAATGGGGATCGCATAACAGTTGGATGGTTAGGACATCCCGTCTTTAGAGATAAAGAAGGATGCGAGCTTTTGTACGTTGTATGCCTACTTTTTTTTGAAACATTTCCGGTCGTTTTGGTAGATGAAGAGGGAATTGTGAGAGCGGACGTTCCTTTTAGAAGAGTAGAATCCAAATATAGTGTTGAACAAGTAGGCGTAACGTTGGAGTTCTATGGTGGCGAACTTAATGGAGTAAGTTATTCTGATCCTGCTACTGTAAAAAAATATGTGCAGCTTGCTCAATTAGGGGAAAATTTTGAATTAGACCGAGCTACTTTGAAATCAGATGGTGTTTTCGCAGCAGTCCAAGGGGTTGGTTCACTTTTGGTCATGCTACCTTTGCTTTGCTCTTATTTTTCGAACACATTTCACATGGCGCTCTGTAAGGAAAATGGACCCCAGGCCTTTTGGCTAATTGAGTTTTGGTGTTTGATGGTTAACACAACCTGTGGACTAATAGGTTTGCTAGTGTTTATAATTATAGTTCACAGGATGCGAAGAGAATTGGACCAAGGCTATGAGGATGCAACACCTCAAAGGAAGACATAAAAAGATGCATAGGAGTCCAATACTCAAGAACAAAAGAAGCCCGAAGAAATCAGCAAAGAACTCCAAGATGCGGGCTGTCAGCCAGCGCCTGGTGGCGCACCGGACATTGATGTCCGGTGTGGCACTGGACAGTCTGCGCAGAGAGGCCACAGACAGGCGCTCTCTGGCTGTAGCACCGGACTGTCCGGTGTGCCACGGGCAGACGACAACGGTCGGATCCAACGGTCGACTGCTATAGGCGCCAACGGTCGGCTGACGTGGCGTGCACCGGACATTGCATAGTAGATGTCCGGTGGTGCACCAGATTGTCCGGTGCACCCGATGACAGAAAGCTGCTGCTTTCTGTCCAACGGCTAGTTTGGGGTGTGGAGGCTATAAATACCACCCCAACCGGCCATTCTCAAGTGTGGGAGCCCAAGCAACATACCAAGCCACATAGTGCATATTTCCAAGTGCTCAAACACCCAAGTGCTTAATAGAATCACTCGGTGATTAGCGTAGGTGCTTTGCGAAGTGCTTAGGTTAGTTAGACCGCTTTAGCGCTTGCTCTAGGTGAACCCTAGTTAGTTGAGTGAGTTTTGTAAAACCACACAACCCCTCGGCTCTTGCGTGAGTCGTTGTAATTGTACCGAGTGGGGCGAGAGTCTTGCGAGACCGTGACAACCGCATTTGTGTCACGGCCGCCACCGTGTACTGGAGGGAATGAGGCCCGCGGCGTTTCGGCCGGAAGCTCGATAGTGGAGTCGGCAGGGAGCGTCCGAGAGGAGCCGGAAGCGGAGCACCACTTGCGTGTGGAGAAGGCCCATGGCTGTCTACGGAGTTACTCGACCGTGGTGCTTGGCCCTCGCGTGGGCTTCCCTTTGCGTAGGGGCACCAACGAGGATTAGTCGGGACCTTGCGTGGTTCCGGATACCTCGGTAAAAATACCGGCGTCATCCATGAGAGTTTGCTTCTCTACTTGGCTCTTTACATTCCGCATTTATATTAAGCATTTAAGTTTCAATCTTGTAGTCATACTTATTTAGTGTAGATTGAAACTTAGCCTTTGTGGTAGAGATAGCAACACTTAGACAAAACCTAGTTTGCACATTCTAGTTTTGATTATTTGCATAGGTTTTGCTCTAGGGATTTATTTGTGGCCTAGTTTAGTAATAGTTTTAGAAGTCCTAATTCACCCCCCCCCCTTAGGCGTCACCCGTTTCCTACAAGTGGTATCAGAGTCTGGTTTGGCTCATTTGAAACGCTTTAGCTTCACCGCTAAAAGAGCCGACGCCTTTTAGAGGAAGGGATGGATACCCATAGGCCACCACACTTCGACGGCACTAACTTCCCATATTATAGTGCTAGAATGGCTTGTTACCTAGAGGCCGTTGATCTAGGTGTTTGGAGAGTCACTCGTGACGGGATGAAACCCCTCAAGAATCCTGAGAAACCCACCACGAGTGAGGAAAAAGAAATTCATTTAAATGCTAGAGCCAAAAATTGCTTGTATGAATCTCTTAGCATGGATATCTTTAGTCAAGTATTTACCTTGAAAACTGCTAATGAGATTTGGCTAAAATTGCATGAGCTCCATGACGGCACATCAAATGTCCGTGAGCAAAAACATTGCCTAGTCTTAAATGATTACAATTCTTTTGCTATGAAAGATAATGAGCTTGTTAGAGACATGTATTCTCGTTTGAATCTAATTATCTATGAGCTCAATTCTATTGGCATTAATAAGCTAGGTGATGCGGACATTGTGAGGAAGATTATCTCCCTGCTACCACAACAAAGATATGGGAGCATCATCACCATCCTTCACAACATGGAGGACTTGAGCAACATGACCCCGACCATTGTGATTGGGAAAATCGTGGCTTTTGAGATGTCGCGAAAAATGAGTCGGGGAGAGGAGCCAACTTCCTCAAGACCATATGCTTTTGCATGTGATGAAAGGAAGGGCAAAAAGAAGGCTCCCACTCCAAGTTCCTCGAGTGAAGAAGAGGAAGAAGAAGAAAGTGATGATGATGAAGATAATCAACCCAGCACATCATCCTCCGAGGACGAAGAAACAATCCGACGCGTCGGAAAGGTAATGAGGATGATTCGCAAGATTAATCTAATGGGTGTGCCCCTGCAGGTCGAGGATCTTCTCTTTAACATTGACAGGAAAAAGCAAAGGAAGAGAGGATGCTTCGCATGTGGGGAAAAGGGCCACTTCAGGGACAACTGTCCAAATATGGCCAAACCCAAAAAGGAGAGGAGCAAAGGCAAGGCGCTAACAAGTGTTAGAACTTGGGATGATTCTTCAAGTGAAGATGAACCTCCAAGGACGCGCAGCCACCGGTCCTCATCACGCTCATCACGGTCATCACACAAATGCCTTATGGCAAGAGGTAACAAAAGCATACCATCCTCTAGTGATGAAAGTAGTAGTGATGATGAAGGTGAGGGAAAGCCCTCTGTAGATGAGCTTGCGAAAGCCGTAGAATTTTTCCAGGATGTCTGCACTAAGCAAAAAGCTCAACTTAAAACTTTGAAAAATAAGTTGGTTAGCTCTCAAAATGATTACAAAGGTTTGCTAGAAAATTTTGAAACTTTTGCAAACTTAAACTGTGAGCTATCAACTAAAATTGAGCTATTAGAATCTAGTGCTCCATCCACTGCTACCGATGATAGCCTTATTAAAAAGAATGAAAAACTTAAGGCTAAGTTAGCTAGCTCCCAAGAAGCTATTGAAAATTTGTAGAGAAAATGGAAATTCTTAGCATACACAATAATGAGCTAACTACTAAGCTAGAAAACATTGGTAGCACCCCAGCAGCATCGTTAGTTGAAATACCTGAAATAATTAAGAAAGATGCTTCTACTGCCTGCTTTGATTTAATTGATGATTGTAACCCCTGCAACCAAGTCGTTGTTGAGAATATTGTTGTAGAGACATGTTCGGATGAGGTTGCAAAGGAAAATGAACAATTAAAGCAAGAAGTGGCTCGCCTTGGCAAGGCTTTATACGACAAGAAAGGCAAAGCCAAACAAATCCGACCTCCACAGGATAACACCACTGCGGGAGTGAACAAGCCTGTAGAGGGAGAAACTGTGATTTGTAGGCTATGCCACATGGAAGGCCACAAGTCTTTCCAATGCAAGGCGATGACCGGGGATAAACAAAGGCAAAAGCTCAAGCAAAAGCCATCAAGCAAAATCTCCAACACCTACATCAAAAAGGTGAACAAAAAGGATGCTACACCATATTTGATCAAGAAGAAAAAGAATGGAAAGGTGATAGCAATCAAGGCCAACAAGCAAGCCAACAAAGGAAAAGGGGCCAAACGCATCTGGGTGCCAAAGGAGATAATTTCAACCATGAAAAGCACCAAGAAGGTTTGGATCCCGAAAGGGAAGTGAGTGGACCAAAGGTCGTCGGGAAATTTGGAGACTTGGCAAAATTGGGATGTATATCATGGGATACATCATATTGGATCAAGTTTATTGCCAAGTGGATTAGTGAAAATTTTGGACCCAAATTTCCCACCCATGACTAAGGTAACTAGTTTTATTGTATTCTTCATTTTTAGATATGCGTATCTATTTACCTTTTATCTAGTTTACCTTTCTTGCCTAGTATTACATTTGTTGTGTACTTTTGTTTAAAATCATGCATACTAGGTAAATCATATGGTAGGATTGCTTGTTTTTAATTCATATACTTAAGCAAACCTACATGGCTTAAAATATTTATTTAAGCACGGCACATAGCTTCTATATCACTCCATAGTAAATGATGCATAAATTGAAAATTTTGATTTCTACAAGTTGTATGATTTAACTTATATGTGCCAAAGTTAGGATTATAGATAATTTGCCCCTCTTGATATCAAATCAAAGTGCATGTCTCCTACAAGTATTCAAAACTTATATGCACACCTTTAGGGGGAGGTTACTTTATAATCTAACACTTTGAGACTAACATCTTTTCAAGTCTATTTCATGTAATAGTCTCATTGTAAGGAAAATGAAGTCCCCGGAGAAAGACAACAATCTTCCACTGCAAAATCTTCAAGATCTCTCAAACTCACCATTGACTTTCAATTGGTATCTTTTGAGACTACATTCAGTATCATTTACATGTCTTCTCCTAAATTTGATTAGACTATATTTCATATCATATGCTTCCATGTTGCAAAAATGCATAAGTAGTTAACTCATATTCTGTTACCTATGCATAAGGGAAGTTAGTCTTTTCAAATCATGTCTTGCACCTCTAATTTTCACATGTTTTTTCCTAAGTAGAGGATCTCTGTCAGGGGGGAGTATTTCTTCATCTCTAAAAAGTGGGAGAAACTTCTTTCTAAAGAGAACACTCATTTAGGGGGAGTTCCTTTCAACTGGTATCATTCATATTGTTTTGTTTTAATATCCTTCTAGTGATATCATTTGATACAATTCTTGTTGAGGGCAAGCTTTTATTTACTTCCTACATGCTTTTAATGTCTTCCTTTTCGGTGGTTGATGCCAAAGGGGGAGAAGTTTAGGGACCAAAGCAATGAAAACTATATCAAACACCAAACACCACCAATTTAAAATTTTATATCTACAAATGGTTTTTCCAGTGGTTTTGGTTATTTGGTCCATAAATAGGAAGTAAGTGAATTATGGAGTTAGGGGGAGGCTTAAGTCCATAATTTCACATTGTGGGGATAATCATGCATCTTAGCAAGTAGATTGCATATTTTAATTCAAATACTTGTATTATTTGCTTGCTTTGGTTGTGTTGTCATCAAGCACCAAAAAGGGGGAGATTGTAAGGAAAATGGACCCCAGGCCTTTTGGCTAATTGAATTTTGGTGTTTGATGGTTAACACAACCTGTGGACTAATATATTTGCTAGTGTTAATAATTATAGTTCACAGGATGCTAAGAGAATTGGACCAAGGCTATGAGGATGCAACACCTCAAAGGAAGACATAAAAAGATGCATAGGAGTCCAATACTCAAGAACAAAAGAAGCCCGAAGAAATCAGCAAAGAAATCCAAGATGCGGGCTGTCAGCCAGCGCCTGGTGGCGCACCGGACATTGATGTCCGGTGTGCACCGGACTGTCCGGTGTGGCACCGGACAGTCTGCGCAGAGAGGCCACAGACAGGCGCTCTCTGGCTGTAGCACCGGACTGTCCGGTGTGCCACGGGCAGACGACAACGGTCGGATCCAACGGTCGACTGCTACAGGCGCCAACGGTCGGCTGACGTGGCGTGCACCGGACACTGCACAGTAGATGTCCGGTGGTGCACCGGACTGTCCGGTGCACCCGACGACAGAAAGCTGCTGCTTTCTGTCCAACGGCTAGTTTGGGGTGTGGAGGCTATAAATACCACCCCAACCGGCCATTCTCAAGTGTGGGAG
Source organism: Zea luxurians (assembly GCA_029449295.1). NCBI lineage: Eukaryota > Viridiplantae > Streptophyta > Magnoliopsida > Poales > Poaceae > Zea > Zea luxurians. The sequence continues at coordinate 40,263,381 of JAOPSE010000022.1, read as the reverse complement.
CCTAAGCAACATACCAAGCCACATAGTGCATATTTCCAAGTGCTCAAACACCCAAGTGCTTAATAGAATCACTCGGTGATTAGCGTAGGTGCTTTGCGAAGTGCTTAGGTTAGTTAGACCGCTTTAGCGCTTGCTCTAGGTGAACCCTAGTTAGTTGAGTGAGTTTTGTAAAACCACACAACCCCTCGGCTCTTGCGTGAGTCGTTGTAATTGTACCGAGTGGGGCGAGAGTCTTACGAGACCGTGACAACCGCGTTTGTGTCACGGCCGCCACCGTGTACCGGAGGGAACGAGGCCCGCGGCGTTTCGGCCGGAAGCTCGATAGTGGAGACGGCGGGGAGCGTCCGAGAGGAGCCGGAAGCGGAGCACCACTTGCGCATGGAGAAGGCCCGTGGCTCTCTACGGAGTTACTCGACCGTGGTGCTTGGCCCTCGCGTGGGCTTCCCTTTGCGTAGGGGCACCAACGAGGATTAGTCGGGACCTTGCGTGGTTCCGGATACCTCGGTAAAAATATCAGGCGTCATCCACGAGAGTTTGTTTCTCTACTTGGCTCTTTACATTCCGCATTTATATTAAGCATTTAAGTTTCAATCTTGTAGTCATACTTATTTAGTGTAGATTGAAACTTAGCCTTTGCGGTAGAGATAGCAACACTTAGACAAAACCTAGTTTGCACATTCTAGTTTTGATTATTTGCATAGGTTTTGCTCTAGGGATTTGTTTGTGGCCTAGTTTAGTAATAGTTTTAGAAGTCCTAATTCACCCCCCCCCCTCTTAGGCGTCACCCGTTTCCTACACGCTCGAACCTTGTTCCGAGATGTTTTTGCTGGTATTGATCCAGACTCAGATGCTCAAGTGGAATTTGGAACATTCCAAAAAGTTGGAGATCCAACAAGGAGACAGGCAGCCTGATACCACATTGATATGGTACCTTTCACCTCCATTTTTTATTTGATTTGACATGAGGAACATCTCCTATCCTTTCTTTGACTCTTTTTCTTTTTTATACGGGAAATGATCCCAAATGATAAGTGAATAGGTGTCGAAGTTATAATTGTAAATAAACCAGGATCGAATCTATGGAAGCATTGGTTTATACGTTCCTTTTAGTTTCGACTTTAGGGATAATTTTTTCGCTATCTTCTTTCGAGAACCACCTAAGGTTCCGACTAAGAAATGAAATAATTTAATTGAAGTAAGAAATAATTCAATTAGTCCCCATGTTCTTCAAATGGATCTCTTAATTATTGAGAGGGTTGCCCAAACGCGGTATATAAGGCATACCCAGTAAAGCTTACAAGTAAACCAGATATGGAGATGGCGACTAAAGTTATTGTTTCCATTTTTATAGAATTTCAAGATTACAATGGATCTATGAAAATATCGTGTATTTACAACTACAACGAAATAGTATACAAAGTCAACACCAATGATTAAATAGAATTTATGGCTACACAAATCATTGAAGATAGTTCTAGACCTAAGCCAAAACGGACTGGCGCAGGTAGTTTATTGAAACCCTTGAATTCGGAATATGGGAAAGTTGATCCGGGTTGGGGGACTACTCCTTTTATGGGGGGCGCAAAGCCTTTATTCGCGATATTCCTATCTATAATTTTAGAAATTTATAATTCTTATGTATTACTGGACGGAATTTTAACGAATTAGGTTTCTATTAACTAAAACTATGACTTCATGTAATCACTGAAGAGAACAATGAGATGAAGAAGCATCTATCGCAATTGGGTCATCTATTATAGCAACAGCTGGAGATGGAAGATATGGCTCCCAATTGGATGATGATCTGCTTGTTTAGTAGATGTTTCAAATCTAAAATTTATGAATATACTATTTTATTTATCATTTAGATACATTTCATATCTAATTTGTTGTTCTAGACTTGGATATGGTTTAATTATGGAATCTAGAGTTATAGACCATTTTACTTGGTTGTTGGTTGCTTGGTCATGTGGTTTAATCCTTTACTTGGCTGCTTTGTCATATGGTTCAATTATCTAATTTTGCTTCGTTGCTTAGTTGTTGCACTGCCACTTCTTACACATTTAATCCTTGTTTCAGGTGCAAGAGCTGCAACTCAGCAATATTGGAAGTGGGACAGCCAGCAATAACACCTTTATTATCCATCGAAAATTCAAAATTCACAACGAAGCGCTAGCAATTGACCATCATTCTATATTATATGCTATTATACTGCTATAATGCTATACAATATACAATTATACACTGTATAATTATAATATCGGCCCTGGAGTAGGTAGGACGACCAACTGCCGACTAGGGTTGACTAGTCACCCTAGTCGTCGACTACTCATCCTAGGTGATCTAATCGCCCATAAGCCTACTTGGGTCGACTAGACAATCTTAAAACATTGAACCATACCACTTTTTTCCTGCATAAGGTAATATTCTCCAGATGAATCTGTTTCGCTGCAGTATGTCCACCAACCTAAATCAGAGTGAAACCAAAGAATCAGCAACAGTTACATTCAAATTACAATTTGAATCATGAACCCATAAACCAGAGACGAAATACTCTAGCAAAGATAAAAGAACACAGGCTCAGTTCGTTATTACAGAGTAGGTATTTCAGCAAGAATTAACATGAACTAAGCTGAGTTCTAAAACCTCATTGGTAGAATCAACCAACTCAAGAACTGCAGTTTAATATACACCACCTAGACAAGACCGGCTGACAAAACTGAGCTGGAATTTGACTTCCCTTCCCAAGTAATTAATTAATATATTCCTTCTATACAATAATAATGCAAAGTATGAAGAGCATAACTACAGTTTAGACAGGTTTACTGAGTCATTTTCTCCTGACGCCCTGAAACAATAGTAGTGAACGGCGTACCTTGAATGATCAAAATTAAATTGAGAAACAGTCACAACAATCAAGTAATTAATACAAAGCAAAATCAGGATTTAGTTGTATGTATACTCCATGGGCTTGTCAAGTACTCACTCTATCCTGAAATACAAGGTACCTAAGAAATTTTAGGACCAAATAAGAAGTCTGACAAAAGAATAAAATCATTAATTAGTTAATTTGGTTGTCAACTTGGTTAATTTTCTAGTAACAAATAGTGTAAAGATCCATACAAGCATGTCATACCAATCACAGGAGTCATTTTGCACAAGATGGTGCTTAAAAAGGCATGCATGGATGTGGTTGAGCAACCCGGAAAGTTTATAATTTGGGACAAATTTTGAACCTTCGATACCTTGTATTTCAGGACGGAGACAGGACGGAGATAGCATAAAGAACAAAAGTGGATAGCATAATCAACTTAGGACTAGTTTGGAAACTCAAATCCCATTTCCCTTGGTGAGCAATCTTAGAGGGTGTAAATTGAATAAGACATTTAGTTATTTATGTGAGGTTTTCCTTCCCTGGGTCTGGCTCCCCTTGCTTACAAACTAGCCCTTAGTGTATATGTTTTCCTTCCTAATTTTAGTTTCCAAGAACAGCTATATTTATGACAATAACATGAATCCACCTAATGATTCTATAGATGCAAGGCTAGAGCTATTTCTTGTGTGGTGTAAAGTATTTTCTTTTGTCATTGTTGAATATTTACCATGTGCCACACCATCATGCATTCATGCCTAAGGTTTCGTTCTGCATATGCTGCTTGAAGTTAAGCAGATTCTGTATAAACACATTAAATTAAATACTTAATACTAAGCTTAGAGAAGGGCAGACCTGGTGCAGTGATGAGAACTGTCTCAATGAGTCACCAGGTCACGGGTTCAAAACAACATCTCCGTATTTGCGAGGATAAGACTTGCCTCGGTTTATCTCTTTCACAGACTGTATGTGAGAGCCTTCAGCACTAGATCTGGCCTTTTTATACTAAGTTTAAGGGGGAAAAGGAGACAGATGTCAAAACAGCAGAACACTTAAGAAACTCAGATCTCTGAGGTAAACTATTTAAGAATTACGATAGCTACTGTTGGATAACACAAGAAAAGAGGTGCAGCACCTTCTTTTAGGGCAGTGTAGCACCTACTGAATGCAGAAAGTCATTGAGGACCCATGATCCATTAGAACTGCATATGTTAAGTTTATGCAGCTGTGCATGACCAACTGTAGTTGGAGAGATAATATGTTTGTTCAGTTGACATAATATGGCCTATGAAGCTGAGCATACAAGGAGATCACTGGACGAGTCTGACCCATCGCTTTCTACAGTGGGAGTGGCATTATCCACCAAAACAGATTTATAGACAGTGGACTGAGAAAGTAACAAACGAGTTTTGGTACTAGGCTTCATGCCTAGATTTAGCATGTCTCTGATCAATGCAACAGCAGAGTCGATGCGCTGTGACTTAATTAGGAGCACTGCTACTGTGTTGAATGATATACTGTCCATTTTTGCATCCGCACATTCCATTTCTGTTAACAACTGCTTGACAGCATGGAGATCCCTGGTCCTACAAAGCCCACGAAGCATCACATTGTATGTACAAGTGTTGGGTGCTAATCCTGATTTTTTCATCTGGTCGAACAACCTGAAAGCCTCTTCCACCAGATGCACACGGAAAAGACCATGTAAAACCACAGTGTAGCACACAGAATCAACAGCATAATTTTTCCGTACAGCCTCCCTTAAAATCCTTAAGGCCGCAAGGCTCTGGCCCTGTCTAACAAGACCACGGAGGATTGCTGCATGAACATAGGCATTCAATTCAGGAGCACTGGCAATGATATTGTGGTAGACATCAATTGCATGGTTTACCCTTCCTAACTGGCACAAACTATCCAGTAACCCAACATGAGTGTAGCTGTCTGGGCTGGTGCACGTGTCAATTCTATCAATGTAGAATTGGATGGCTTCAGATGGAAAACCTGATTTGCACAGACCAATCAACACAGAATTGCAGGCCACAAGATCAAGAGAGATATCGGAGCTTAAAATCAAGCTGTGAAGAAGGCCCATATTCTGTGAAAACTGCAATACCTGAGCTAAAGTAGATAAAGTGTACGCATCTGGCTTTATCTGACTGCCAAGAATATGCATGTAAATATTTAGTGCCTCATTGTATCTTCTCTCCTTTGCCATGCTGTCCATCAGAACATTATACAAAACAATGTCTGGTCTGCAACTGGCGGACATCATTGACCTCAAAAGCTCGCTGGCCTTTTCATGCCTACCAGCTCGCAACAATCCCCTGACAAGTGGAGTGTAGGTGACCACTGAAGGAGAAGAACCAGAATCCACCATCTTTGCAAGCATATTACAAGCCTCCTCTAGTCGCCCCTCACGGCACAGACGAGCGATCAAACATGTCCACATGGCTGAGGTGAGATTGCAACCCGAAACAAGCGCGAAAGAAAACAGCTGCAGAAGCTCAGACATAGTTCCAGCCTTACTGCAGCAGGCAAAAACCGCAGTGAGAGAAGCTGCACTTGGAACAAACCCCAGCTGTAGCATTTCAATAAAACAACTCCGGGCTCCTGACCAGCCCCCAGCCCTGCAGAGATGAGTGAGCACAATGGCGTAGGTGAGGTAATTGGGTGCCGGGTAGTACTGCAACGTGTGTTGCGCTGCGTCGAGATGGCCTGTCCTGAGCTGGACGTCGAGGACGACATTGCAGGCGAAGGCATTGGGTTGGAATCCCCAAAGGCGCATTTGATAGAACAGATCGAGTACGATAGGGTAAAACCCCCCGCGCCAGTAGAGCCTGAGCAGGAGCAGGAAAGTCTGGGGCTTGACGTGGACGCCGAGGGCCTGGAGCTCGCGGATAAGCTTGTTGGCAGTGCCGAGGCGGGAGGCGAGGCGGGAGGCGGCGGGGAGGAGGCGGTCGAAGGAGGAAGGCGGGTGGAAATAGCCGGGGCGGCGGGCACACCACAGGAAGAAGGAGAGCGCGATGCCGTCTGAGGGGCAGCGAGCGACGGCGGCTTCGACAATCTGCGGCGTTGGCAGCTGCGGCGGAGGCTGAGGCTGGGGCTTGGAAGCGAAGAAAGCGGCTGAGAGCGGCGCCGTCCTCCTGCGCGCGCCGTGGAGCATGGAAGCAAGTGAGCGGGTACCGAGGCGTCGTCGCAAGCATTGCAAGCCCAGACGACGCGCGGGAGGGAAGTAGGGAACACAAGCAACGGTGCGGCGCTCAATCGCCGCCGGTTGGCTGCCGCACGGCGGCGGCGTGTGGGCACGCTGCTTCAGCTGCAGCCTGCAGGTAGCCCATGAACGTGCGGCCCACGGGCCCAGCCTGAGCCCACTTCCACGTCCTATACAAATGGAAAAGAAAATTATATTAGCACCATCAACTTATTGGTGGTGGACTCGTGGTCTACTTCAGTCACCCACTATAAAACTAAAGACAATTGCATGATCGTCTCTTGTCACGATTCTAACTATATTTTTATCCCTAATTTTCGAATTTTGCACCATTGTGCTTCTTTTTTTAAAACGAAACAACTGATTGCCCCTATTCTGTTATAAACACATAACGATGTTGCCATTTGCCCCTTTTATTATCAACTATTTTACAAATTTGCTCTCGCTTTGATATAAAAGTTTAAAGTACAAGTACAACATAAATCCGACTATAAATTTGAAAATCAATTTTTTTTCCAAATTCAAAGTTTGAAAAACATCAAATTTATTGAAAACAAATTAAATTTAACATTACATTTTAATGATTTTTTATTAATATTTTAATTACAATGGAAGTTTAGAGTATAAGTAAGTATGACTAAATCGATCATAAATTTGAAAATCAATTACTTAAAATTCAAAATTTCAAATACTTCGAATTTAATAAAAAATTAAATTTAACATTATAATTTAACAAAATTAAATGTAATGTTAAAATAAATTTTTTCATTAAATTCGAAGTAATTGAAATTTTGAACTTGAAATAATTGGTGTTCAGATTTATGGTCGGACTTATGTCATACTTATACTCTAAACTTTTATATCAAAGTGGGGTGCAAATTAGCAATCAGTTGATGATAAGTGTTTTCGATGATAAGTGTTTTCATTAAATTCGAAGTATTGAAATAAAAAATTAAATTTAAGGTCAAAATTAAGTCATACTTATACTCTAAACTTTTATATCAAAGTGTGGGCAAATTTACAAACAATTGATAATAAAAGGGGCAATGGTGCAATGGTACGAACGTCTTTTTTTAAACAATGCTTATAACAAAATAGGGGCAAATAAAGGTTTTTTGTTCCAAAAGGAGGCAATGGTGCAAAGTTCGAAAAATATGGATAAAATGGATTTAAAATCGTGAGCAAGGTCAACCATGCAATTGTCCCATAAAACTGTGTTCTACCCTCAAACTATTGAAAAATGCTAAATAATCCCTTGAGACGGTTTTGAAAGTGATTTTAATGATGTGTTATTTTTAGAAATTGAAAGGGAAATGTGCCCTTGGGCCATTTCCAAGTATTTTGGTGATTGAGTGCCAACACAAGTGCTTTTGTGTTAATCTATGCAAAGTGGTGGACAAAGTGCAAATCATGTCAAAAGGTATGTTTCTAGACTTAGTACATTGTTTTATGGACTAATGTATTGTGTCTAAGTGCTGGAAACAGGAAAATTTGAATTGGAAATGAGATGGCTCTGTTCAGCCAAAGTCAGCTCGGTCTGGGTGCACCGGACAGTGTCCGGTGGTGCACCGGACAGTGTCCGGTGCGCCAGGCTGACTCTGGCGACCTTGCTGCTCTCGGGACTTCGACGACGGTGTACTGCTATAATTCACCAGACTGTTCGGTGGTGCATCGGACTGTCCGGTGAGCCGTTCACAGGCGAACTCGTCGCTCTCGGGGGATGATTAACGGCGTACGGCTAAAATTCGCGCGGCCGACTGTTGGCCCGGTCGACCGTTGGCTCACCGGACTGTTCGGTGGTGCACCGGACTGTCCGGTGAGCCAACGGTCGACCAGGCCAACAGTCGGCCGCGCGATTTGCGCGGGACACGTGGCCGAGCCAACGGATAGAAGGAGGCACCGGACTGTCCGGTGCGCCAACGACTCTCAAACTCCAACGGTCGGCTTCGCCAAATAAGGAAGGATATCCGCACCGGACAGTGTCCGGTGGTGTACCGGACTGTCTGGTGCGCCAGTCGACAGAAGGCAAGAATTGCCTTCCTACAATGCTCTCAACGGCTCCTAGCCGCCTTGGGGCTATAAAAGGGACCCCTTGGCGCATGGAGAAGACATCCAAGCATTCCTTGAGCATACTTGATCACTCACACTTCGTTCTTGCACACTTGTTCGACATTCTTAGTGATTTGAGCTCCGTTCTAGTGAGGAACTTGTGATAGTCTCTTGAGCTCAAGTCTGGGTCTTGTGTGTGCGTATTTGCTGTGATCTTTGTGTCTTGTGTGAGTTGCTCATCCCTCCCTTATTCCGTGCTTCTTTGTGAACTTCAAGTGTAAGGGCGAGAGGCTCCAAGTTGTGGAGATTCCTCGCAAACGGGATATAGTAAAGCAAGCAAAACACCGTGGTATTCAAGTGGGTCTTTGGACCGCTTGAGAGGGGTTGATTGCAACCCTCGTCCGTTGGGACTCCACAACGTGGAGTAGGCAAGCGTTGGTCTTGGCCGAACCACGGGATAAACCACTGTGCCATCTCTGTGATTGATCTCTTGTGGTTATTGTGTTTTGTTGAGACTCCTCTCTAGCAACTTGGCGATTATTGTGCTAACGCTTAACCAAGTTTTTGTGGCTTAAGTTTAAAGTTTTACAGGATCACCTATTCACCCCCCCCCTCTAGGTGCTCTCCATTGGTATCAGAGCCGTTCTCTTCATGAAGGGACTAATCGCCCGAAGAGATGGATCCTAAGGGGAAGGGAATTGTGATCAACGATAAGGAGAAGGAGTCCTTCGTCAATGAGCCGAAGGATGACAAGCCTACCGACTCGGGCTCGGGCCACAAACGCAAAGATGGGAAGAAGAAGAAGACGAGACACATCAAGGAGATCGTCTACTACGACGACAGCGATGAGTCCACTTCTTCCCAAAAGGACGACTACGACTACGAGAAAACGAAAGACGGTTAATTCGAACTTTTCTTTCGATTACTCTCGTATTCCGCAGAGTTCAAATGTGCATTTGCTTTCCATCCCTCTTGGCAAACCTTCACACTTTGATGGGGAGGACTACGGATTTTGGACTCACAAAATGCGTAGTCACTTGTTCTCTCTCCATCCAAGCATATGGGAGATTGTTGAGAATGGAATGAAATTTGATAGCTCGGATAGTCCTATATTTATTAATGAACAGATTCATAAAAATGCACAAGCTACTACTGTGTTGTTAGCCTCTTTGTGCAGGGACGAGTACCATAAGGTGAGTGGCTTGGACAATGCCAAGCAGATCTGGGACACCCTCAAGATCTCTCATGAGGGGAACGATGTCACCTTGCTCACCAAGATGGAGTTGGTAGAGGGCGAGCTTGGAAGATTCGCGATGATAAGGGGCGAGGAGCCAACCCAAACATACAACCGGCTCAAGACCCTTATCAACAAAATAAGGAGCTACGGAAGCACGTGATGGACGGACCACGACGTCGTTCGCCTAATGCTAAGGTCCTTTACTGTACTTGATCCACATTTGGTGAACAATATTCATGAAAATCCTAGGTACACCAAGATGTCACCCGAAGAAGTCCTTGGGAAGTTCGTAAGCGGGCGAATGATGATCAAGGAGGCAAGATACGTGGACGACGCGTTGAACGGTCCAATCTATGAGCCTCAACCCATTGCTCTCAAGGCAACGAGGAGCAAGGAGGCGCTACCTAGCAAGGTGGCGCAAGTAGAGGCGGCCGGGCTTAATGATGAAGAGATGGCCCTCATCATCAAGCGCTTCAAGAAGGCGCTAAAGGGTCGCAAGGGACAGCCAAGCAAGACCAAGACAAAGGGGAAGCGCTCATGCTTCAAATGTGGTAAGATTGGTCATTTTATTGCTAACTGTCCCGATAATGATAGTGACCAGGAAAAAGGGAACAAAAGGGAAAAGAAGAAGAATTACAAGAAGGCCAAGGGCGAGGCACATATCAGAAAGGAGTGGGATTCGGATTGCTCCTCTTCCGACTCCGACAATGAAGGACTCGCTGCCACCGCCTTCAATAAGTCATCCCTCTTCCCAAACGAGCATCACACGTGCCTCATGGCGAAGGAGAAGAAGGTATGCACTCGGAATACCACTTATACTTCTTCAAGTGATGAGGAGTCTAGTGATGACGATGAAATAGACTATTCTAGTTTATTTAAAGGTTTAGATAGAAATAAAATTGATAAAATCAATGAATTGATTGATGCTTTAAATGATAAGAATAAATTATTAGAAAAGCAAGAGGATCTTTTGTACAAAGAACATGATAAGTTTGTAGAGGCTCAAAAATCCCTTGCTTTAGAAATTAAAAGAAATGAAATGCTTTCTAGTGAATTATCTACTTGTCATGAAACCATTTCTACTTTAAAAGGTGTTAATGATAATTTAAATGCTAAACTAGAAATAGCAAGTAAATCTAACTCTTGTGTAGAACATGTTATGATTTGCAATAGGTGTAAAGATTTTGACATTGATGCTTGTAGTGAACACCTAGTTTCAATTTCCAAATTGAATGATGAATTGGCTAGTCTTAATGCCCAACTTAAGACTAGAAAAAGTGAATTCGATAAGCTAAAATTTGCAAGGGATGCCTACACGATTGGTAGACACCCCTCAATTAAGGATGGACTTGGCTTCAAGAGGGAAGCCAAGAACTTGACAAGCCATAAGGCTCCTATCTCCGCCAAGGAGAAAGGGAAGGCCCCTATGGCTAGTAGTGCTAAAAAGAACCATGTTTTTATGTACCATGATAGGAGACAGTCTAGAAATGCTTATAGGAGTTGTAATGCTTATGATGCTTTTGATTCTCATGCCATGTTTGCTTCTAGTTCTTCCTATATGCATGGTAGAGATATGTCTAGGAGAAATGTTATTCATCATGTGCCTAGAAAGAATATTGTTCATACTCCTAGGAAAGTAATGAATGAACCTTCTACAATTTATTATGCTTGCAATGCTTCCTTTGCTATTTGTAGAAAGGATAAAAAGGTAATTGCTTGGAAGTTAGGGGCCAAATGTAAGGGAGACAAAACTTGCATTTGGGTCCCTAAGACCATTGTCACTAACCTTGTAGGACCCAACAAGAGTTGGGTACCTAAGACCCAAGCCTAAATTTGCCTTGCAGGTTTATGCATCCGTGGGTACAAGCTAGATTATCGACAGCGGATGCATAAACCACATGACGGGGGAAAAGAGGATGTTCTCTTCCTACGTCAAGAACAAGGATCCCCAAGATTCAATAATATTCGGTGATGGGAACCAAGGCAAGGTAAAAGGGTTAGGTAAAATTGCTATTTCATCCGAGCACTCTATATCTAATGTGTTTTTAGTTGAGTCTCTTGGATATAATTTGTTATCTGTTAGTCAATTATGCAGTATGGGATATAATTGTTTATTCACAAATGTAGATGTGTCTGTCTTTAGAAGGTGTGATGGTTCACTAGCTTTTAAGGGTGTACTAGACGGCAAACTTTATTTAGTTGATTTTGCAAAAGAGGAGGTCGGTCTAGATGCATGCTTAATTGCTAAGACTTGCATGGGCTGGCTGTGGCATCGCCGTTTAGCACATGTGGGGATGAAGAACCTTCACAAGCTTCTAAAGGGAGAACACGTGATAGGTCTAACTAACGTGCATTTCGAAAAAGATAGACCTTGTGCAGCTTGTCAAGCAGGGAAACGGGTGGGAAGCTCTCATCACACCAAAAATGTGATGACTACATCAAGACCCTTGGAGATGCTTCATATGGATCTCTTCGGACCCGTCGCCTATCTAAGCATAGGAGGAAGTAAGTATGGTCTTGTTATAGTTGATGATTTTTCCCGCTTCACTTGGGTATTCTTTTTGCAGGATAAATCTGAAACCCAAGGGACCCTCAAGCGCTTCCTCAGGAGAGCTCAAAATGAGTTTGAGCTCAAGGTGAAAAAGATAAGGAACGACAACGGGTCCGAGTTCAAGAACCTTCAAGTGGAGGAGTTTCTTGAAGAGGGGGGGATCAAGCACGAGTTTTCCGCTCCCTACACACCACAGCAAAATGGTGTGGTTGAGAGGAAGAATAGGACACTCATCGATATGGCGAGAACTATGCTTGGAGAGTTCAAGACCCCCGAGCGCTTTTGGTCGGAAGCCGTGAACACGGCTTGCCACGCCATCAACCGGGTCTACCTTCACCGCCTCCTCAAGAAGACTTTGTATGAGCTTCTAACCGGTAACAAACCCAATGTGTCTTACTTTCGTGTATTTGGGAGCAAGTGTTATATTCTTGTGAAGAAAGGTAGATCTTCAAAATTTGCTCCCAAAGCTGTAGAAGGGTTTTTATTAGGTTATGACTCAAATACAAAGGCGTAGAGGGTCTTCAACAAATCATCGGGTTTGGTTGAAGTCTCTAGCGACGTTGTATTTGATGAGACTAATGGCTCTCCAAGAGAGCAAGTTGTTGATCTTGATGATGTAGATGAAGAAGACATTCCAACGGCCGCTATGCGCACCATGGCGATTGGCGATGTGCGACCACAGGAACAATTGGAGCAAGATCAACCTTCTTCCTCAACAATGGTGCATCCCCCAACTTAAGACGATGAACAGGTCCATCAAGAAGAGGCGTGTGATCAAGGGGGAGCACAAGATGATCATGTGATGGAGGAAGAAGCACAACCGACACCTCCAACCCAAGTTCGAGCGACGTTTCAAAGGAATCATCCCATCGACCAAATTTTGGGTGATATTAGCAAGGGAGTAACTACTCGTTCTAGATTAGTTAATTTTTGTGAGCATTACTCCTTTGTCTCTTCTATTGAGCCTTTCAGGGTAGAAGAGGCCTTGCTAGATCCGGACTAGGTGTTGGCCATGCAGGAGGAGCTCAACAACTTCAAGCGTAATGAAGTTTGGACACTGGTGCCTCGTCCCAAGCAAAATGTTGTGGGAACCAAGTGGGTGTTCCGCAACAAACAGGACGAGCACAGGGTGGTGACGAGGAACAAGGCTCGACTTGTGGCAAAAGGTTATGCCCAAGTCGCAGGTTTGGACTTTGAGGAGACTTTTGCTCCTGTGGCTAGGCTAGAGTCTATTCGTATATTGCTAGCATATGCCGCTCACCATTCTTTCAGGTTGTTCCAAATGGATGTGAAGAGCGCTTTCCTCAACGGGCCAATCAAGAAGGAGGTGTACGTGGAGCAACCCCCTGGCTTCGAGGATGAACGGTACCCCGACCACGTGTGTAAGCTCTCTAAGGTGCTCTATGGACTTAAGCAAGCCCCAAGAGCATGGTATGAATGCCTTAGAGACTTTTTAATTGCTAATTCTTTCAAGGTTGGGAAGGCCGATCCGACTCTTTTCACTAAGACTTGCGATGGTGATCTTTTTGTGTGCCAAATTTATGTCGATGACATAATATTTGGTTCTACTAATCAAAAGTCTTGTGAAGAGTTTAGCAGGGTGATGACACAGAAATTCGAGATGTCGATGATGGGCGAGTTGAACTACTTCCTTGGGTTTCAAGTGAAGCAACTCAAGGACGACACCTTCATCTCCCAAACGAAGTACACACAAGACTTGCTAAAGCGGTTTGGGATGAAGGACGCCAAGCCCGTAAAGACACCGATGGGAACCGACGGACACACCGACCTCAACAAAGGAGGTAAGTCCGTTGATCAAAAGGCATACCGGTCAATGATAGGTTCTTTGCTTTATTTATGTGCTAGTAGACCGGATATTATGCTTAGCGTATGCATGTGTGCTAGATTTCAATCCGATCCAAGGGAGTGTCACTTGGTGGTCGTGAAGCGAATTCTTAGATATTTAGTCGCTACGCCTTGATTCGGGATCTGGTATCCAAAGGGGTCTAACTTTGACTTAATTGGATATTCATACTCCGACTATGCTGGATGTAAGGTCGATAGGAAGAGTACATCGGGGACGTGCCAATTCTTAGGAAGGTCCCTAGTGTCGTGGAACTCTAAGAAACAATCTTCCATTGCCCTATCCACCGCTGAGGCCGAGTATGTTGCCGCAGGACAGTGTTGCGCGCAACTACTTTGGATGAGGCAAACCCTCCGGGACTTTGGCTACAATCTGATCAAAGTCCCACTCCTATGTGATAATGTGAGTGCTATCCGAATAGCGGAAAATCCTGTTGAGCACAGCCGCACAAAGCACATTGACATCCAGCATCACTTTTTGAGAGACCACCAGCAAAAGGGAGATATCGAAGTGTTTTATGTTAACACCGAGAACCAGCTAGCCGATATCTTTACCAAGCCTTTAGATGAGAAGACCTTTTGCAGGCTACGTAGTGAGCTAAATGTCTTAGATTCGTGGAACTTGGATTGATTTATAGCATACATGTGTTTATGCCTTGATCATGTTCCTTATGCATTTTGTTGCTTACTTTTGGTGCTCAAGTTGTACAATCACTCCCCGAACCTCACAAGTCCTTTTGCAAGTGATGCACATATTTAGGGGGAGTTGTGTTACAACTTGACCCTTTGAGACTAACCGTGTGCTTGAGTTTGCTTGATTTAGTCTCAAAGGGGGGTTGAAAGGGAAAAGGTGGACTTGGACCATGAAAGACTTCCACTGCACTCCGATGAGAGGGTCACTTATTCCAAGTTCATCTCATGTACTCCTATTGCCTTTGTATTCTTATTTGAAGATTTTGGTGAGGCAATGGGGTTAAAGGGCTAAGATTGATCCTGTTTTGGTGCTTGATGCCAAAGGGGGAGAAAATAAGGCCAAAGCAATAAATGGATCAGCTACCACTTGTGAAATTTTGAAAATAGTAGAATAGAGCTTTTGGTTTGTCAAAACTCTCTTATTGTTTCTCTTGTGAAAAGTTGGCCTCTTGTGGGGAGAAATGTTCATTATGGGAAAAAGGGGGAGTTTTTGAAATCTTGAATCAAGTTCTATTGGAACTCTCTTTATGTCTTTACAAGTGTGTTTGACTTAGAGATAGGAATTTGAGGTTGATTTGCAAAAACAAACCAAGTGGTGGCAAAGAGTGATCCATATATGCCAAATTTGAATCAAAACAATTTGAGTTTTCATTTGCATTGATATTGCACTTGTTCTAGTTGCTTTTTGTTGTGTTGGCATAAATCACCAAAAAGGGGGAGATTGAAAGGGAAATGTGCCCTTGGGCCATTTCCAAGTATTTTGGTGATTGAGTGCCAACACAAGTGCTTTTGTGTTAATCTATGCAAAGTGGTGGACAAAGTGCAAACCATATCAAAAGGTATGTTTCTAGACTTAGTACATTGTTTTATGGACTAATGTATTGTGTCTAAGTGCTGGAAACAGGAAAAATTGAATTGGAAATGAGATGGATCTGTTTAGCCAAAGTCAGCTCGGTCTGGGTGCACCGGACAGTGTCCGGTGGTGCACCAGACAGTGTCCGGTGCGTCAGGCTGACTCTGGCGACCTTGCTGCTCTCAGGACTTCGACGGCGGTGTACGGCTATAATTCACCGGACTGTCCGGTGGTGCACCGGACTGTCCGGTGAGCCGTTCACAGGCGAACTCGTCGCTCTCGGGAGATGATTAACGGCGTACGGCTAAAATTCACCGGACTGTCCGGTGGTGCTCCAGACTGTCCGGTGAGCCAACGGTCGACCGGGCCAACGGTCGGCCGCGCAATCTGCGCGGGACACGTGGCCGAGCCAACGGCTAGAAGGAGGCACCAGACTGTCCGGTGTGCACCGGACAGTGTCCGGTGCGCCAACGGCTCTCAAACTCCAACGGTCGGCTTCGCCAAATAAGGAAGGATATCCGCACCGGACAGTGTCCGGTGGTGCACTGGACTGTCCGGTGCGCCAGTCGACAGAAGGCAAGAATTGCCTTCCTACAATGCTCTCAACAGCTCCTAGCTGCCTTGGGGCTATAAAAGGGACCCCTTGGCGCATGGAGAAGACATCCAAGCATTCCTTGAGCATACTTGATCACTCACACTTCGTTCTTGCACACTTGTTCGACATTCTTAGTGATTTGAGCTCCGTTCTAGTGAGGAACTTGTGATAGTCTCTTGAGCTCAAGTCTGGGTCTTGTGTGTGCGTATTTGCTGTGATCTTTGTGTCTTGTGTGAGTTGCTCATCCCTCCCTTATTCCGTGCTTCTTTGTGAACTTCAAGTGTAAGGGCGAGAGACTCCAAGTTATGGAGATTACTCGCAAACGGGATATAGTAAAGCAAGCAAAACACCGTGGTATTCAAGTGGGTCTTTGGACCACTTGAGAGGGGTTGATTGCAACCCTCGTCCGTTGGGACGCCACAACGTGGAGTAGGCAAGCGTTGGTCTTGGCCGAACCACGGGATAAACCATTGTGCCATCTCTGTGATTGATCTCTTGTGGTTATTGTATTTTGTTGAGACTCCTCTCTAGCCACTTGGCGATTATTGTGCTAATGCTTAACCAAGTTTTTGTGGCTTAAGTTTAAAGTTTTACAGGATCACCTATTCACCCCCCCCTCTCGGTGCTCTCAGAAATCTTATTATGGGGGATGGATATCCTTGGGTGGCTACAACTTGACCATGATCCGTGGGTCGCTCGAGATACCTTGATGGGTCGGATGGCTAGGCTTCACAAGCTATAAGTTGGATACGACCAGACATAGTCGGAACCGTGGTTACATGGGCGTCAAGGCGCGTGGACCGAATCTTGTGCATACATAGGGCACGATGTGCTCCTAAGGACTCATTGACTTCCACATGGGACGGAGTTGGTTTCGGGTCGGCAACGAATGTGGGACGTGGTGCATGGGACTTAGCTCTCTCATGTGCATAAGGCAGAAGAACCACCCTAAGAAAAAGATACGGCATCTCAGTAGGCATAGTCGTCTTCTACCTCCATAACTCTCTATAATTATAACCACCAAGCAAAACAACCTCGCTGACACATAGGGTGTTGGGTCGCAGTGCGAGCTGCGTCGGCACACGCCCAGACTCAAGGACCCTGATTCATTCGCGTGCCACGCTAGACTGTTGTTGCGTTGGTCAGACATAGATTCGCATCAGTGCCTTCGCCTCGGTTATCTGATAGTGGCTCCAACACGATGAACACCATTGTCCACCTCCTTGATCCTGGGTCTGGACCCGGATTAGTCAGAGGAAGAAAGGAGTCGAGGGCTTCACCACCCGCAATACCACCACAATGTGGCCAACCGTCGCCATGATCGCTCATCCCGCGGATGTGTCACACCCGAATTTAATGGCAAATTCGGGTGCGAATCAAATGTGTGCTAGGATCAAGTATTACACATATGATGACTCATGGTACAAAAATCAATGTCACATCTTTATTACAAAGTAGCTAAATAAATACACCATATCACGACAACGATCCTCCGCAACCATAGTTGACTGGGAGATGACGACCTAGACCTCTCACGAACTCATCGCATCATCCTTCATGCTCCTCATTTTGTAGTACCTATTCTTGACCTGAGCGTGAGTACAACAAGAGTGAGCTCACATACGTTCATCGCTCAACAAGTAGTGGGGAATAATGTGCATGAGTGTTGGTCACTTGTTCTTAAATGCTATGAGTTAAGAACAAGACAACACAAATGTTAATGGCTAAAGACCTTCGTCCTTCGAAGCATTATCTCCCTTAGGGTATAATGATCTTCAGACGAAGGTCACGAAGGACATACCTTCATCATCTCAATGTGTAAAAATATAAGCAGGGTCATATGAAACATAGAAATGGCATTAATAATTATATTAAATCATTAGATTATTCACATTGTTATTATATAATCATGAACAAACATTAATGATATTATATTACATTTGTACCTTCGGCTTGACAGAAGGTAAAAGTCCGAGAGTGACGCGTGAGTGATTACAAGTCAGCGTGACCAGTATGGTGTTACTGTTCATCTATTTATAGACACAGGACGCAGCCTGGGCAAAATTACATTCATGTCCTTGACATTTACTATTAGCCAAAAAGTAAGCTGTTGAGGGTTAAGTAGTCTTTTCCCCTTTAGGTCAGCTTCATTCTCCATCACCATCCTTGTGCTAAGCCGAAGCTTCTCCATCCTCAACTTCAGAACTGGTTCATCCTTCTTCCAGATCGCGCCTTTCATACCATATACACCTTCATCTCAAAGCTGAAGCCTCTTGTGATAGTATACTATTCTGGAAAACATGTTAGTCGTGTTTTTGAGGACCTTAGGAAGACGAAGGCCCCCAACAGTAGCCCCTCGCAGTATTAATTTGTTTCTTTGTAACAAATTCACACTGCGACGTGGACAAAGGATTTGAGCCGAAGGTCCGAAAAAACACCTTCCCTTCGCTAGAATAGCGAAAGTCAATGATAGATGGGTCCCACCAAGTTGCAATACACTAGGCATATAAATAGAAACCCACGGCGACAGCATCTGCTGCGCCATTTCAATTGCTTGTGCTATTTTCTCGAGTTTTAATTTCCTTGCCGCCAGATTTTACTTGTTTTGTGATCTTCGGCATTCCAACCAAATGGCTGACGAGAAGAAGGTTGTTGATCCTACCCTAGCTGGTTTTTACGAGGCTATGGAAAAAACAAACACAGTGAAGATTACAAATGAGATACTAGCTGATTTGTCTGAAGATTCTGATGATAGTGGGAGCTTTGATATGGAAAGTGAAGACGAAGATGCAGAAAATCGCCCCTGGCGACCAAGTCACACTATCTTCGGAAAATCATCCATTAAGCAAAGTCAAATTGATGCTATGAAAGGGAGGTATTTCTGAGATATTTCAATTGTGAGAGCTGGAGGAGATAGCGCTGCACCTGCTTCCGAAGAGGATGAGGTGGTTGTTTACAGGAGTTTTATGAAGGCAGGGCTTCGGTTCCCATTAAGCAGATTCCTAGTCGAAGTGCTGAAGACCTTCGAAATTTTCCTACATCAAATTACCCCTGAAGCCATCATTAGAATGGGGGTTTTATTTGGGCCATGAGGAGCCAAGGGCTGGAGTCGAGCGCGAAATGCTTCTGCAACATGCACGAACTACTATACGAGACGAAGGCCACTGGTAAAGAGCAATATCACAACAACTTCAGTTGTTATGGCTTCGTTCCTTGCTCTGATGTGAGCTATCCCGTCCCAACCTTTCGAAAAAGGTGGGCCGAGGCCTGGATGGAGGAATGGTTTTATGTTAAGAATAATCTGATCGAAAGAGAAGACATAAAAGGGATTATCCAACGCACCATCTGGTCTCACTTCGGCATCAGAAAGCCAGCCACCACTCTTCGGAATGATATCGAGACATGCCAGAGAAGCTTCAACACTGTGTTCTTTTATTGGTACAAGAGACCTGGTGCAAGAACATATCGCCTACAGATTATGGCCCCTTGTGAATGAATGGGAGATGATGAAGGAGGCTGCTGCCGGGTCTAGTCATGGTGGCTTGGTCTATTTAAAATATACTTTCAGATATAGGGGCGAGTTTGATGAGCAAAATGATGAATGGTTAAGCAGTATTGAGGCAACTAGTGATGAATTGCTTGGGGCCTACACAAGGGCCAAAGATGATGCAATGGCATTGGCCTTCGAAGGCCGAGGCAAGAAAAGATTGAATAGAGTTTTTGATGTCATAGGTTTCGTATACCCTGATTATTGCTATCCCTCGCGAAAGCAGGAAAAGAAAAGAAAAGCTGCCGCTTTGGCCATCTCTGCTTTGCCGAAGGGCAAAAAGATTAAGGTCTTGACTCACCGGCCGATATACATCGAGACGACCATAGTGCCGAAGCTTGGTGAAGGGACATCCTTTGGTGCTGCCGAAGCAGAGCAACCTGCTCCCACCATGCCTGGGGAAAACCTAATTAAGTTGCCGAAGGTTCTTGAAACCGGTCTAGCCGAAACAACAGAACATGATGCCAAAGCCAAAGAGAAGGCAGTCAAAGAACTAGAGCCAAAGCTGCCAAAAATCTTGAGCCCGCCAGCAGAGGTGGAATTGTCGAAGGTTGCAAAGGCTCCCACAACAACTCCCAAGAGGAGAAGAATGGCTAGCGTACTAGACGTTGTTATGGAGACGGCAAGGGTATTAACTCCTACCTCTATAAAGAAGGTTGCCGAAGCTGCTACAGCCCACGCTGAAACTGAAGCTGAGCTCTCAGCGCCCGCCGAGGCTGATCCTGCTACATCTGAGCAGAAGGCTATGCAAGAATCTCCAGATACTGGCATAGCCCTAGAGAAGAAGGATGCACTTGAAAAAGCTAAATATCCTGCTCCTGAAGCATCGTCCGAAGATCTTGATTTTATCATTGGACATGCTTTGGGAAAAAAGTTATCTGAAGAAGAAATCGCGGAAGCCAAACACTACGCCTGGGAACTAAAATACCCGAAGGGGGCCTTGGTGTACAATGGCACGGATGAAGACGATTTCTTATACTATCTCCTAGACAACAAGGAGATATTTGTCTGCCGGGAAATGGCCAAGAATATGGGATTTCCGAAGCTTGAAGCTAGCCTCTCCGTGATGTCAAAAGATGACCTTGCAGACAGCCTTGCATACAACAGTCTGAAGGTACGAAGGTGAAGAATTTAAAAATAGATTATCTTGTCTTGTATTCTCGTGCTGATTCTATCTTTTTGCAGGGCTTAATTCTTAGCAACGCTTTGAGGGCACAAAAGAATGCTGAAGATGAAAGCTGCCAGATGGCTCTTGGCAACCTTCGGTCAGAAGTTATCAAGTTGAGAAATGAAGCCTTGGAGAAAGATAAGATTCTACTTTCATTGGTAAATAAAATGAAGGAAAATGAAGCGAAATTCAACGCCCAATCCGAAGCTCATAAAGTGGAAGTTGAAGATCTTCGAAAAAAGCTTGCCGAAGCTAGTGAGAATTTTGAAGTTACAAAAGCAAGTCAAGAAATAAGTGAATGGAAGAACCCAAGATTGGAAAAGAATGTTAAGGAGCTTCGTGAGTCCAAGGAGAGATGCTTTGAAAAATCTTTGGGTTGTCTGAGAAAATTGAAAACCAGCTTTGCCAAGGTTGGTGCATATTCTTCTGAGGAGAATTTCATTCGAGGTGACCCCAAGGGTGTTATTGATTGGATAAGCGGGGAAGCCGAAGCTTTTGAAGAGATCCTCAATGATTGCGGGGACATTTGCGCCTTCACTGGCACTCGAGGGATTGCAGCAATTCTGGAGAAGGCTGGTTGTGAACATGTTAAAGTTGTAGCCCAGGCCGAAGCCTCCTTCTCCATAGACGACACGAGAGATCCCTCGGCCGAAGCTACTCTAGTGGGCAGGAAATTTTATTCCGACTTCTGGGTGAACGATGGCCGAGAAGTGGCCAACGAAATTATAAAGAAAAATGAAAAAGATACCCACGACACTCGAGAAGAAGCTAAGCGAGCCGAAGAAGCCGCCGAGCGTGCAAGGCATATAGTTATTATTATTGAATTTTTAGCTTCGATGTTTGTTTTCTAGCTTCAGACTAACGATTTTTTACTATAGCTAAACTCTCTCCTTTGCTGGAGCCATACGACACCCAGGCCGATCCCATTACAAAGGAGGCGCTGGATGTAATGAGCGTCGCTAATTCCATCATTGACGAAGTTGTCGATAGACTGCTAAATGAAGCTGCAGAGAAAATTCTTAAAGAAGACTAAGCTTTTATTGTGATGATACAATGTAATATTTTACGTATGCAACAATTGTGAAACAATGTAACATTTGTGTATAAAACAATTGTGGAACAATGTAACATTTGTGTATGTTGATGTAATATATTTCTTTGCGATGCATGAAATTTACACACATACCGTTTTTTGAGCCTTTGGCGAAAAAACACCTTCCCTTCTTTTCATGCTTCGTAAAGAAAGAAACCTCTTTTTTATGGCGAATCTGCTATGTGATACTGTTAACAGATTTCCCTAATAGAGTCAAATCGGTCGAAGGTTTGATTCGTGCCTCCACATTTTCATTCAAATTGTTGCCGAAGGTCTGTTTCGTGCTCGACCTTTTGCTGTTGATGCGATATGATGTATAATGTAATGCTATGCGGGATGATGCGATGATATGATGCAACATGATGTTTATGTCGAAGTTCACACACCCACTCTGAAACACCCAAGACTCTGCATCCCCTTGGGAACGACTTTGGAGTCTTTAAGCTCTGCATCCCCTTAGGAACGACTTTGGAGCTTCTTCGCCTTATATTTCAGCGGTATCTAAGCTCTGCATCCCCTTAGGAATGACTTTAGAGCTTCTTCACCTTCTATTTCGGTGGTATCTAAGCTCTGCATCCCCTTAGTAATGACTTTGAAGCTTCTTCACCTTCTATTTCGGTGGTATTTTGGCTCTACATTCCCTTAGGAATGAATTTTGAGCTTTGGAACTTACTCTGCGCTCCCTTAGGAACGACTTTTGTAATTTCGGAACTTACTCTGCGCTCCCTTAGGAATGACTTTTGTAGCTTCGGAACTTTGTTAAAAAGAAGCATTCCACTCAACGGTATGAGTACTGTTATTACATATCAGAATTCAGTCCTTCGTGAAGTGTTTTCCATATGAGAAAAAAACAAGATTGCAAAAAAGATAAAGGTACACCAGACGTAGGATATTCTTCAGTAATATGCTTGGATTTAGGCACAGTGCTATTGACTGTGCGAGCTTCGGACTCTTCCCGAAAGTCGCGCTGCTGTTGGTGCCCTTCTGGCTGCTGGCCACGGGTCAGAGTAGGAGGAAGTGGTGGTGGTGGTAGCTGGGCCCAGGAAGCTTGAGAGTGGCTTGC
Source organism: Zea luxurians (assembly GCA_029449295.1). Taxonomy (NCBI): domain Eukaryota; kingdom Viridiplantae; phylum Streptophyta; class Magnoliopsida; order Poales; family Poaceae; genus Zea; species Zea luxurians. The sequence goes on along the minus strand of JAOPSE010000022.1, from coordinate 40,240,586 downwards.
TGAAGCGATAGAGGCCGTAGGCTGTTGATTACCTATGTATTCTGGGACATAAGGAGAATAACATGAAGCAGTATGTAGGACCTGCTTCAGCTGATTCTGTCGTGTCTCAGCTTCGGCAATCTCTTTTTGCTTCTAAATTGTGATTTGGCATGTTCTTGTGGTGTGGCCTTTGTCTTCTCCCCAGAATAAGCAATACAGTCTTCTGGGCTGATCTCCATACCTCCCTCCGAAGCCCCTGCCGCCTCTACCCCTTGGGGCTGGTGGCCTGAAGGAGCTTTGTTGTGACTCCGAAGACTAGGAGCTGTGTTGCTGCCTTTGAGGTTGACTTCCTTTGTCATCACTTGGGTTGGAATTATGGATTGATCTAACATGTCTGGGGTGAATTCTTCCTCCGAAGCCCTTGGTCATGTTAGAAAACCTGTACGCTTCTTCCCTTCTTTGGTGGAAATCATTATCAGCCCGGATATACTCATCCATCTTCAAGCTTCTCCAGGGTTTGTGGGGGTTTCCTGGCAAAATACTGAGCCATAGGTCCTAGCCGAAGCCCTTTGATCATGGCCTCAATGTTGGTCACTTGTTCTCAAATGCTATGAGTTAAGAACAAGACAACACAAATGTTAATGGCTAAAGACCTCCGTCCTTCGAAGCATTATCTCCCTTAGGGTATAATGATCTTCAAACGAAGGTCACGAAGGACATACCTTCATCATCTCAATGTGTAAAATATAAGCAGGGTCATATGAAACATAGAAATAGCATTAATAATTATATTAAATCATTAGATTATTCACATTGTTATTATATAATCATGAACAAACATTAATGATATTAGATTACATTTGTACCTTCGGTTTGACAGAAGGTAAAAGTCCAAGAGTGACGCGCGAGTGATTACAAGTCAGTGTAAATAGTACAATGTTACTATTCATCTATTTATGGACACAGGACGTAGCCTGGGCGAAATTACATTCATGTCCTTGACATTTACTATTAGCCAAAAAGTAAGCTATCAAGTGTTAAGCAGTCTTTTCCCCTTTAGGTCGGTTTCATTCTCCATCACCATCCTTGTGCTAAGCCGAAGCTTCTCCATCCTCAGCTTCGGAACCGGTTCATCCTTCTTCCAGATCGCGCCTTTCATACCATATACATCTTCATCTCAAAGCCGAAGCCTCCTGTGATAGTATACTATTCTAGAAAACATGTTAGTCGTGTTTTTGAGGACCTTCGGAAGATGAAGCCCCCAACAATGAGCTCACTTACGATGGGGGCTCATGGAGTGTAAGGCTTACCAAGAAGAATGGTTAAGGCTAAGAATTGCTTTTAATAAGTTGGTCAAACTTTTATTAGCAACTACTAAGTATAAATGTATACCAACCCAATTAAATAATTAATCACAATTTATAATAATCCCACATTGCAATGCAAATGACCTCGATGATGGCATTGCTTTTAATAAGTGTAGGGTAGCAATACTCCTGTAAAGGGGGTTAGCTGCTAACCTCAATGATGGCAACGCGATCAACATCAACGAACAAGATCAGAATGACACGTCGAAAGCATGGTGGGATCTAATCCACAGGTCCCAAGGTCATCAAGGAGTCAACTCAGCGTTCATATCATCTCATGAATCCAATAATGAGGATCCATTGGTCGTGAACATCTGAAGATCAAAGCAATCGGTTCGCAAGTTGAGCTGGCAGAGTCAAAGTTGAATCAAAGAAACTCTGAACAACCGATGAATCAGTCTTGTTTTTCTTGCTAGCTTCTTTTTGAATCTCGGGGGCGAGATTCTGTTAAGTGGGTTAGGTTTGTAACACCCTGAATTTTAGAGTACAAAATTTTCTTTGCTCTATACGCAAAATTCAGGTGTTACACTCTCTTTTCTTTTCTTTTCTCTTCTTTTTCCTAAATGGTGAAAAGTTATTTAGTTATATATAGGTGTAAGCCTAGTAACATAAAATCCTAAAGAAGCTTTGATTTTTGCATTCATGTCGTTGCATAGTGTTTATAAGTGCAAAGAATTTCGAAACAAATTGATTTATCTCGAGGATGTTTCCAAAAATTCTCGAGAACCTTTGGAACACTTTTTTGAGTAATAAATATGAATTCAGTTTTTTTCTAATATTATTTTTAATCCCTAAAATTTAGTATTTACGAAAACTATAACATTTCAAAAACGATTATATATATTCCTCTCGTCGAGCCCATTTTAGGTCTTGTGTCCTTTTCGCGGGGTCATTAAACTGCCTCTTCTTGCGAACGGCGTCCGCTCGTGTCTACCTCCATCTATCGTCATCTACCGCCTCCATCAACCCCACCTCGCCTCACTCCATCGTACAACCACTGCTCCCCAGCCACGCACGCTCCTAGTCGCTACGTATCCCACTAGCTCGAGCCCCACATCAACTTCGTCTCGCCAAACCATAGTCCGTTTTGTGCGCATGATGCGGATGTAGTCGCAATCACCTCGCCTCGTCGTGCAACCACCTCGCAGCTGTTGAGGATAGAAATTGACCGTGCGGACGGTCCGACCCTAGGGCCGGACGGTCCGCGCGTGCGTTGAATCAGTTAGGATTCTGAGTTTCTTGCAGTATTTGTTAGCTAAATCTGTGGGATTAACTTAGGAAACGACTTGTAATGGGTCTAGACCCCCTTTATATAGATGATGGGCTACGACCGATTGAACCCCCCAGAATTGGTCAAATCAAATCTATTTATCAGTTTTACCTTTTCATTCTTCCAATTCCTAGGTGTAGGAGTAATTTAGCCTTAGGATTAGATCTAGTTTAGTCTTCCACAACAACCTCTCTTCGACTCTATACCGATTAGAGGACCACCGGGCGCCTGCCGACCTGGAGCAATGCCTTGGAACTCTCCCCTCGATGGAATCTCTCTCGGGGCGATTTCTAGGGTTCTTCACGGAGAAGAAGACCTTCTACGCTATCGCGGACCATCCAGCCTTTGCGCGGACCGTCTAGAAGCGTCCAGAGGGGAGCCGCTCCTACGCTAGGTCGCGGACCGTACAGCCCTGTGCCGCAGACCGTCCGTGCCTCCACAGAGATTACCGCCAAACAGTTTCTTCCCCATGTTTGGCGCCCGAATCGGTGCCAACACACTTTTTGGCGACTTCGCTGGGGACAAGGGTGTCTAGATCTGCTAAAAATCGATCCACATATGGCCGGTTCCAAGGATCATACCAAGGTCTCCACCACCAACATCATCAAGCCGGCCATGGAGGCACTCCCAGCTGATGACCAGCAACCCTTTAAGGACCTCATAATGCACGATCCGAAGGAGGTGATGCGGCAATGGAATGAACAACATGACAAGGAGGAGGCGAAACTGTTGGATAAACTCTCCGAACGGCGCAAAGAGGCGGCGGAAAAGTATCTATCACACTTCACGGTGGATCGCCACCAGAAGATCGTCCGTCAAAGGGAGATCGATATGGAATCTCTCCTACCACCACTTCAGGCTCCTACTGTAAGTGCTCCAGATCTATCTCTTATGACTTTCATGGAACAACGAGGAGATCAGCTAAAGCAATATGTAGATGAATCTATTAAAATGAACATACGTTCATATGAGAAATCAACTGCTCCTAGTTTTCCCTCGCATGAGTCTACTATGGAGCCACCCGCGTCAAACACATCAGCTACAAATGGGTCACCCTTGGCCCAGCCATCATATGGCATGCCGATGCACACGTTCGTTTCATCATCACAGGCGCTGCCACCAGGCACGCGACAGGCTCTAGACATAGTCGGACCGTCCGAGAGTCTTCTCGGATAGTCCGTGTTGGGGTCGTGCTTCGGTGCGCCGAAGGTCCCACGCGAAGAAGCAACTTCGGCTGAAGTCGTCTCCAAAAGATGGCCGAAGGTTCCTTTTTATGGAGCTTCGGCGTTACAAACCGACATAGAAATAGAATGACCTTTTTATCCATAAGAGGTCTGAGTCAATGTTGTAAACTTTTGTAAGGGGCATAATTGTAATTTGTCACAGGCTGCGACCTGTGCCTATAAATAGATGAACAGTACCTCTGTACTGTTCACGCGAACCTGTCATTTGCCTTCGCATCACGCTTGTACTCTTGCCTTCCTCAGGACCGAAGGTACATTTGTAATTTGAAGTCATTTGTACTCATTCATATTAGTAAAAATAGAAATGATTCTATGTTAACATTTGAATGTCTATTCTATACCTCATGATTCATATGAATGCTTCGTCCCTCGTTATTATGTTTACGAAGGTGCGTCCTTCGTAACCTTCGTCCGCAGTTCCTTATATCCCGAAGGGATATAATGTAGTGGAGGACGAAGGACCTTAATATTTAACATTTTCTGTGTTGCCTTGTTCTTAACTCTTAGCATTTGAGAACAAGCCCCCAACATTGGCGCCCACCTCCGGTGAACTCACTTCCACTTTTCTGAGCTGATGGCTTCGTTCAACAATCAAGCTGGAGCTGCTTCGGCTTCGAAGCTGGTGCTCCCGATAACAGGCGGTTCTTGCTCAGAGCCGGCTAACAAGAAGCAGAAGAAGGAGGCTCAGAGAAGGGTGCAGCATGTTGGAGTGCAGGGACCCTTCATCAAGTCAAAATGGTCCCACATTCCGATTACTTTCTCTCAGGAAGACCTTCAGCTTAAGGATTATCCTCACAATGATGCCATGGTTATCTCTTGTGTGATCAAAGGATTTCTGGTCCACAATGTCCTAGTTGATACAGGCAGTGCAGCTGACATTATATTTGCTAAAGCCTTCAGACAAATGCAAGAGCCCGAAGACAAGATTCATGATGCTACGCACCCTCTTTGTGGCTTCGGAGGGCGGCAGATTGTGGCACTTGGGAAGATTACCATGCCGGTAACCTTCGGATTTGTTAACAACACAAGGACTGAGCAAATTGTGTTTGATATTGTTGACATGGAGTATCCTTACAATGCTATCATTGGTCGTGGAACTCTTAATGCTTTCGAGGCAATTCTTCACCCAGCTTATCTCTGCATGAAGATACCTTCGGACCAAGGACCTATTGCTATTCATGGAAGCCAGGAAGCTGCTAGAAGGGCCGAAGGAAGCTGGACTGACTCCAAGGCAATCCATAACATAGACGGAGCTGAAGCTTGTGAACAGTACAAATTCAGGAGGGAGAAGGCAGCTTCAGCAGATCAGCCGAAGCCCATGTTATTGTGTGAAGACATAGCAGAGCAGAAGGTGCTGTTGGGCTCGCAATTATCTGAAGACCAGGAGAAAACCTTGATAAGGTTTTTATTCAACAACAAAGATGTCTTTGCATGGTCAGCTAATGATCTCTGTGGAGTAAATCGGGATGTTATTGAACATTCGCTTAATGTTGACCCATCCTTCAGACCCCGAAAGCAGAGGCTTCGGAAAATGTCTGATGACAAGGCCGAAGGGGCTCGTAATGAAGTGAAAAGACTCCTCAGTGCAGGAGTTATCAGAGAAGTGAAGTACCCAGAGTGGCTAGCTAACACTGTTATGGTGAAGAAGGCCAATGGCAAGTGGAGAATGTGTATTGATTTCACAGATCTCAACAAGGCTTGTCCGAAGGATGAATTCCCGCTGCCAAGGATAGACTCTTTAGTTGATGCAGCAGCTTCTTCAGAACTCATGAGTCTCCTGGACTGCTACTCAGGCTATCATCAAATCTGGATGAAGAAGGAGGATGAGCCGAAGACTAGCTTCATAACCCCAAGTGGTACATATTGCTATCTTCGGATGTCTGAGGGGCTCAAGAATGCTGGAGGGAGTTTCAGCAGAATGACTGCGAAGGTTCTCCAATCTCAGATAGGCAGAAATGTGTTGACTTATGTCGACGACATCATCGTGAAAAGCACGAAGCAAGAAAATCATATTGCTGATCTGCAGGAGACCTTCGCCAGCTTCAGACAAGCTGGTCTGAAGCTGAATCCAGAAAAATGTGTCTTCGGAGTGAAGAAGGGTAAATTTCTTGGATGCTTGGTTTCAACAAAGGGAATCGAAGCTAACCCAAATAAAATCGAAGCCATACTTCGAATGGAGCCACCAACCACAAGAAAGGGTGCCCAAAGATTGACAGGAAGGCTGGCATCTCTCAACAGATTTATATCCAGATCAGCAGAAAGGAACTTACCATTCTTCGAGGTGCTGAAGTCAGCTGAAGTCTTTCAATGGGGCCCAAGTCAACAAAAAGCCTTCGAAGAGCTGAAGCAATACTTAATAGATCTCACAACATTAACTCCACCAACGCCAGGGGCTCCTCTGTTGTTGTATGTGGCAGCTTCGCACTCAGCAGTAAGTGCGGCACTTGTCCAGGAGAAGTCTGATGGACAGGTCAAGAAGCAAGTCCCAGTATATTTTGTATCTGAGGTCCTCAGTGTCTCAAAGAAAAATTATACAGAGCTGGAGAAGGTGTTGTATGCCGTTTTAATGGCATCCAGGAAGCTTCGGCATTATTTCCAGGCATACAATATTATTGTTCCTTCTTCGCAACCGTTGAAGGATATCATGAGAAACAGAGAAGCTACTGGCCGGATTGGAAAATGGGCTGCAGGGCTCAATGAATTTTACATTGATTATGTGCACAGATCCTCAATTCAGTCTCAAGCATTGGCAGATTTCATTGCCGACTGGACGCCAGGGGCTCAGGACGAAGAAGCAAATAAAGATGCCGAAGTATGGACAGTGTTTTGTGATGGCTCTTGGGGAACCTTCGGAGCAGGTGCAGCTGCTGTGTTGGTCTCTCCGTCCAAGGTTAAAACTTGCTATGCAGCAAGACTTGACTTCAGCTGCACAAATAATATCACTGAGTACGAAGCTCTGCTCCTGGGTCTTCGGAAACTAAAGGCAATGGGAATCAGAAGGGCGATTCTTAAAACTGATTCCCAGGTTGTTTCGGGTCATATTGACAAAAGTTGCAAGGCTAAAGACCCGAAGCTTGAAAGGTACCTAGACACGGTCCGAAGGATCGAAGCCTCCTTCGAAGGGTTTTCTGTTAAGAATATCCCTCGAGGACAGAATGAGCATGCTGATTTGTTAGCCAAGTCTGCAGCACAGGGGCCGCCGCTACCTTCGGATGTGTTCTTCGAAACAATAAGGGCACCTTCAGTGGAGCTACTTGAAAGAGCAGTCCTTAACATTTCTCCTGTCTACAGTGAAGATTGGAGAACTGAAATAATCTCTTACCTTCAGGGAAACTTTCTATCAGATGACGAAGCTTATAATAAAAGGATAGAGGCAAGAGCTCGTCCCTATGTCGTGATAGAAGGGGAGCTATACAAGCATGGAGTTTGTGCCCCGCTGCTCAAGTGTTTGTCCAGGGCCGAAGGTATAGAGTTGATGAAGGAGATACATGCAGGCCTGTGCGGATCCCACATCGGATCCAGGCCGTTACTTGGAAAAGTGTTCCGCCAAGGATTTTATTGGCCGAAGGCAGCTTCGGACGCAGCGGAGTTAGTTCAAAAGTGCGAAGGTTGTCAAAAATGTGCAAGAGATCAAAAGCAACCTTCGTCTTTGACACAGCTGATACAACCCATCTGGCCATTGCAAAGGTGGGGCCTCGACTTGCTGGGTCCATTACCACCGGCTCAAGGCAATCTGAAATATGTTATAGTGGCTGTGGAGTATTTTTCCAAGTGGATTGAGGCGAAGCCATTAGCCACAATAACTTCGGCCACTGTCCAAAAATTTTTCTGGCAGAATATTGTCTGTCGCTTCGGAGTGCCGAAGGCCATCACTGTAGATAATGGAACACAGTTCGACTCCGAAGATTTCAGAAATTTCTGTGATCAAATTGGCACGAAGATCCATTTTGCATCAGTTAGGCATCCGGAGTCGAATGGGCTTGTTGAAAGGGCCAATGGCATCATAATGACAGGAATAATGAAGCTAATCTTTAATCAACCAAGGGGAAAGTGGCCAGATCAGTTGACCAAAGTGGTATGGAGCCACAATACAACAACATCAAGGTCCACAGGCTTTACCCCATTTAAGTTGCTATTTGGTGACGAAGCAATAACCCCGGAAGAAGCCAAAGCTGGATCAATAAGAGTGGTAGCTTCGGCAGAATCAGGTTCCGAAGATACTTGTCTCGTGGAAAAAGATGCCTTAGAGGGGATCAGGCTCCAAGCCGTGGAGAATATCAATAAATACCAGGCCGAAACAGTAAAATGGCGAGATAGAAAGGTCCGGCTAAAAAATATTGAGCCAGGACACTTGGTGCTTCGGAGAGTGGCCAACCCGGATACAGTGGGCAAGTTGCAACTGAAATGGGAAGGGCCTTTCTTAGTAGCATCTTCGTCAAGGCCTGGTTCGTACAGACTGAAGGACATGGATGGCAATGAAATTCCAAGATCTTGGAATGCGGATGAGCTTCGGCGGTTTCATGTATAACTCGATGTAATTTTGTGTGTCTTTTCTTTTCTTTTTCATGGCACCCTTTTCCTTTCTAAATGGGGAGAAAGGTTTTTAATGGGGCCATCATATGTAATTTTCCTTTTTAGTTTTATAAGAGCAAAATCCCCCAAAGAATGTAAATGTAAAAGCTGAGAGCGCACCATCGAGTGCCGAAAATGAAAAAGAGAAAAAGCTCCGAAGACGTTCCTAAGGGAATGCAGAGCTTATACCGCCTAAGTAAAAGGCGAAGAAGCTCCAAAGACGTTCCTAAGGGAATGCAGAGCTTATACCGCCTAAGTAAAAGGCGAAGAAGCTCCAAAGACGTCCCTAAGGGGATGCAGAGCTTACAGCGAAAAGTCAACGCTGATACTGCCTAAGTAAAAGGCGAAGAGGCTCCAAAATCGTTCCTAAGGGAATGCAGAGCTAATGTGTGGTTATTTCTAAGGAAGTAATGGCTGACAATGTGGCTTCGGACATATGCTTCGGACATTCATTCGCGCATTACATTACATCATAACATTTGCATGCATAAGCATTCATTCATAGCATTTGTGAACCAAAGTGGTTGCTTCGGCAGAAGGGAGAATTGGTTTTTTATGAATCGTTGTGTAAAAGAAAAGTTTCGGAGAAGTGGTTTTTTATGATTCGTTATGCTTTGTTGTATACAAAAAAGAAAAGCTTCGTTGCTCGGCAAAAAGAAGAATTGCTTTTATGCTTCGTTGTGTACGAAAAGAAGGGAAGGTGTTTTTTCGCCTTCGGCTCAAAAAACTGATTTCGTCCACATCAAAGCGCATCAACCGAAGGGTAAGAATATATTACAAGGTATGTACAAAGTTCCTTGAGAACAATTTAATTGTATTTACAAGAGTTGTTACAAAATTATCCTGAGTTTTTCTATAGTATACTTCTACTGATCTTCATTAAGCTTCAGCTTCGGCGACAGCTTCGGCGACATATCTTAGGCATCATCTTCACCTTCATCATCCTACATAAATCAAGGAATCGTGAGTAAAAATCAAGTGCAAAGGAAAAGGTAAGTACGAAGTGTCATTTCTTACTGGTTCAAGATGACTTCGGGCTTCGTCTCCAGCCTTCTCCCGCCCGCCTTTTGTCCATATCATTTTTACAAATCTATTTGAGATGTTTCGGGCGAGGTCAGGTATATCATCTAGGATTGATGGAGATAGGGTGAAGTTGGGCCTGTTGACTATTTTTCCATGTTCGCAGCCGGCCTTCAGGAATGCAGCAGCGGTACCCCGAGAAGCTACCCAGGCACAGAAGTCGCCGTGCCCGGCTATAACTTCGTCAAGTTCTTCAATTTCGGCTTCAATATGATCGAAGGCCTGTGGTAAATTTTCCGCTGAAGGGTTAAATTTCCCGCTGCTGGCTCCAACAGAGTAAAATATCTTTTTTAATCGACCAATACAATTGTTGCTAAATTTTAAGCATTTGTCTTGAAGGCTTGCTAAAGATTTCTTCAACTCTGAGCTGGTCTGGACTTCGGCTTCAAGCTTCGAATTAAGCTTTAGCTTCTCCTGATCGAATTGTTTTGATTGACTGATAAGCTTCGAGTTCAATTCTGCTACTTTAGCCTCAGTCTCAGCCAGCAAGCCTTCGGTCGATTGCAGCTCGAAGTCTTTCTTTTCAATGATGGCAGATTGTTCTTTTATCTTGTTTTCTAAGTTTTCAATTATAGCTTCGTGTTTTCTGTCTTCCAGATCTTGCTGCATCTTCAGAGCTTTGCTCAGTAGCATGCTCTGCACAGAAAAATTTACGTTGGTAACATTTTCATTATTAACAGCAATAAAAACCAGAGAAAAGGTTGTTTACCTTGAAGTTGGAGTAAAACAAGCTGCCGACGATGTGTTGTCGTCGGTAGCGGCTGATGTCTGTCTCTAGCTTCGGAAAACCGATACTCTTTGATAGAGTACCGATTACCTTAGCTCCAGTCTGGTCTCGAATGCAGCCCAATTTTTCGTCGTCAATGCCTCCAAATAGAAGGGCTCCTGGCTTGTAGCCACAAGATTTGGCATAGTCCTTGAGCTCTTCTATTTCGTCCTTCGTCAGTTTTTGCCCAACTAAATTCTGGAAAGAGTAGGCTTCGTCGTCCGAAGTGTCTTCGGCTATTTCTTTTCCTTTCTCAGGCACTGTGGCCATGGTTTTTTCAGTAGTAGCACCAGCTTCTTCTGCAGCTATATCTTCCAAAATCTTGTTAATGTCCTCAATGGTAGTTTCCAAGTTTGTATCTTCGGCTGTAGCGGCTTCGGTAGCCGCGATCTCCGAAGGTGCGCCTTCGACGATTGTTGTGCCTTCAGCAGCTGCCGTTTTCTGAGTTGACGCCCTAGGCGGCGTCTTGTCGATAACTTCAGTTACCGCAATAATTCTTTGCCGCTTGGGTTTGCTTATCTTCGTCTGATCCGGCTCGTCCACCTTTTGAAAAAGCTTCGTCAGTTGGAGCCCTAATGGACTTAGCTTCGTGGGCATGGGTTCAGTCATTACCTTTAAAATTTCCTCCACGTCGCTGGCAGAAGGCGGTGTGGGGGTCCTTTCTTCTTCGGGTGATTTGCGCTTCGGAGTAGATATTTTTCTTTTCTTGGGAATTTTCTTCTCCTTTGCTGGTCTTTCTTCATCTTTGACCAGAGTTTCGGCCACTCTTTTTCTTTTGTGGCCCTCGGCACCCTTGTTCAACTGCTCATAGTCTGGGTACTCGAAGCCCAGGGCATCAAGCACTCGGTTTAGCCTTCGCTTCGGTCGGGTGCCGAAGGCCGCTGTCATTAGTTGATCCTCTTTTTTGGAGTAATTCCCCAGGATTTCGTTGCACATCACCTCAACTGTGTCTAGCCATTCTTTGCAGGGTTTTTTAAAGTACTTCTTAAACTTGAAGTGGTAGGGCAGCCGGACAAGCTCCCCCTTCTTCTTCTCTCCCTCCAGCTTCGGCATTTCCCACTCTTTTAGAGTAGGGAAAACTCTGAATGCCAAGAACTCCTGAACTAGATCCCTGGTGCCAATATGTTCTGAAATAATTTCAAATTCACCCAGAGCAGCCCAGGTAGGACCTTTTAGATCGCCGATGCGGCAACGTGGCCTCGTCTCTCCGAAGATTAACTCCAGAGGGCTTTGTACCAATTTTTCTCTGTCTTCGTCAACTTTTACATAAAACCACTCAGATTTCCAGCCTGCTGGCCATTTGCTTCGGTAGCTGATGACAGGACACTTTGTTGTTTTCCGGTAGGCAAAATTATAGCAACCGAAATTATCATGTAGCCCATCTTTTCTGGCCTTTGTTTGATAATGTAATTCGTGAACTCGGCAGAAGCTGTCGGCAAACGGTTCCACAGCTTGGCTTCGGAGGGCCCAGATATAAACATTGAGCCTAACGATGGCGTTAGGAGTCAATTGATGAAAGTAGATACCAAACCTCTTCAGTATCTCCGCAATAATATTGTGAAGAGGGAATCTCAGCCCAGCCTTTAAAAAGCTCTTGAAGATAACAATCTCATCCTTTCCTGGCTTCGGGGTGGTCTCTTCTCCTCCGAAGCGGAGTAGCTTCTTCTGATCTTCATTGAAATAACCTGTTTTCACCATCTTCGAAAGATCAGCTTTTGAAACAGTTGATTTCCCAAAATCCAGGTGACTGGGCTTGCTGGGCGTGGCAATGTGGTAGTCATCTTCGGGGTCAGTCCCTTCAATGTTTTCTTCTTCTTCTTCGGCTGTTCTCGGGTTTGCTTCGGCAGCAGGCATTTCTTCCGCAGTCACTAGACCGGAACGCTGCATCGCTTCGGAGATGGGCACAGTGTCCGAACCTTCGGCTTCGTCTCCCTCACGTACAACTTTGGCAGTAGATCGCACTCTCGCCATTTAATTTTGAGTTTGGGGAAGTCAGAAACTTTTTTCTTTTTTCTTTTCTCCGAAGCTCTCCTTTCTGACGAAGCAGACGTCGAGACTGACCTTCGTTCGATTCTGAGAGTCAAGCTTCGGCTATGGTGGAAAATTTTGGCAGCAAAACAGTGCAAATAGCAATGAATGCTGTGGTAACTTCACACCTACCCGTTTGTTTATATAGTGCTGCAGGTAAGAAGGCGAAGCGGCAGGATTTTTACACCAGACGGGCGATCACTTGTACTCGCTGTGCAGTGGACCGCAAAGATCAAACAGTAACTCTGCAAGGTGGGCCTGGCACGCGCTCGGAAGCCGGATCGTTTCTCCGCAACGAGCTCAGGGAAGGTGTTTTTTGGACCTTCGGCTTCCCGAAGCTGAAGAGGTTTTTTTTCACGGGTCAAGCTCGTTACGAAAAACGATCTAGCACCGCGAAAGGGGCTACTGTTGGGGTCGTGCTTCGGTGCGCCGAAGGTCCCACGCGAAGAAGCAACTTCGGCTGAAGTCGTCTCCAAAAGATGGCCGAAGGTTCCTTTTTATGGAGCTTCGGCGTTACAAACCGACATAGAAATAGAATGACCTTTTTATCCATAAGAGGTCTGAGTCAATGTTGTAAACTTTTGTAAGGGGCATAATTGTAATTTGTCACAGGCTGCGACCTGTGCCTATAAATAGATGAACAGTACCTCTGTACTGTTCACGCGAACCTGTCATTTGCCTTCGCATCACGCTTGTACTCTTGCCTTCCTCAGGACCGAAGGTACATTTGTAATTTGAAGTCATTTGTACTCATTCATATTAGTAAAAATAGAAATGATTCTATGTTAACATTTGAATGTCTATTCTATACCTCATGATTCATATGAATGCTTCGTCCCTCGTTATTATGTTTACGAAGGTGCGTCCTTCGTAACCTTCGTCCGCAGTTCCTTATATCCCGAAGGGATATAATGTAGTGGAGGACGAAGGACCTTAATATTTAACATTTTCTGTGTTGCCTTGTTCTTAACTCTTAGCATTTGAGAACAAGCCCCCAACAGTCAGGCTATGTTACGGACCGTCTGGCGTATTTTGCTAGGACCATCCGACCCTACACAAGCCCGCACATAAATCACTTAGATCGCACCATACATGGCCGGATCATCTGGGTACAACCCTGGACAATTCGGCCTTGTCGCGAACTGTCCGTGTAACACTATAAAAATCATCAAAAAAATACATTTAGTTATAAATAATATTTATGGTAATTAAAATTTTTTAAGTTTTTGTTATTTATTTGCCTTTGGAATGATTTTTAATTTCTCATTGCGCATGATTCATTTTTGGTTATTGAATAACATTTCTTCTTAAATGAAAATCTTAGTAAATAAATAATATAATAATTATTAGTCTAAAAATAAATATCTTATTTATAAATAGTTTGGTGTAGTTACTATAAATTTTAGGGTTATTTAAATATGTATTTCGAAATTAGAAAAAGGAAATAGAAAAAAGAAAAAAAAACAAAACCTAACCCTAAGCCCATTAGGCCCATTAGCTGCGCCTCCCTCTCCCCTTGGCTCCCAGCCGCCGCACCTCTCCTTCCACAAGCCGTCGCCCCCTAATTTCATCTCCCTCCCTCTTCTCTCTCCTCGCTTCTCTTCCCTCTGCTCTCTCTGCCACACGCAGGCGCCTGACCACAGCAGCAGCCGCCTGAGATAGCCAGGAACCCGTGCCACGTCCCCAAGGCCGGTCGCGACCAGCCACGCGCCAGCCCGAGCCCTGTCGCGCCCAGGCGCGCCCCGACCGGCACCCAGGAACCCACGCTCAACGCCCCTGTCTCGGCCGAGCCCCACCCCGACGCTCGACTCGACCGACTGCGATGTCCAGTCGCGCCAGGAGCAGCCCGATGCTAGAAGCACAGTGCCCTGCGCGCTGCCCCGCGCCAGCAGCCGCGCAAGGACCAACCGCCCTATCCTGGACCCAACCGCAAACCGTCCCGCGCCGTCCGTTCCTTGTGTGCGAGTAAAGAAGCTTCAATGCATCCGTTACTCCCTCCCTCCATTCAAGCTCCGTTAATGTCATTGATGACCGCCTTAGAAACTGACCGGTCATCTCTTCGTTTCCCCTCCCTCTCTCTATAAATTTGGCCAAGTTTCTCTCTTCTCCCTCCCATAGCCGAGCTCTCTTCCTCTCCGAGCTCCCTCTCTCTTTCTCACATTCCTTGCTCGCCCACACCATCACCGGAGTTTGACCACGCCATCGCAGTCTGCCCCACCATGCGTGGAGCCTCGCCGGAGCTCGTGCTCACCGTCCGCGTTCCCCGCCGGAGCTCCGTCTGCGCAGCACATCGTCGAAGCCCCGTCTGATGTCAAGAACCCCTGCCCGCACGCGCAGCAACACCACCGCTCACCGTCGTGCCTCGCCGGAGACATGCCCCAACCCCGTCCTAGCCTCGCCTATTTCCGCCGTGCCAAGTCTTCGCATAGTAGTGCGCTCGAGCCCGTTCGTCGTCGTCCGTTCACCCAAGGTTAAAGGCAAACCCAAAACATTAATTTATTTTCTAAATCATGTTTTGAATCTTGTGAATTGTTGTTGTAATATTGATGCGATTTGGCGATTTACGTGTATGATTTTAGAGATTCCGATGTATGCGTGTAACCAAAATCGAACCCCGCGACAATATTTTAAAATGCGTATGATTTTAAAATTCTAAAAAATGAACATGGTCACTAGTCACTACCACGGTGATTTTCATACTAGAATACGTTTACGGATTTGATTTCGCTTTAGTGTGTGGAGCGATAATCGGTTAGTAGTATTTCCAGTCAAATGAGGATATAGATTTTACTATTCATAATAAATGAATTCATAAGTATGGCACTTAAGTACTTAGAATTAGCAAGACATTTATTTATGTCATAATAACCATAAATATGTTATTAAAAGTCTCATTTAGTAATTTACAATTACTTCTTAGAATATTAATGTTAGAAGAAATAAATAAATAATTTTTAGTTATATGTATAAATTCTATTTAGAAAAGAAAGGAGAAAACCGAAATAGTAGGATTTATAATGTTAAAATAACTTAACTAGGCACTCATACTTTTCTAATAAAGAAAATAATAGTTATGTCGATAAACATAGGTTTTTACTAAAGAATTAGATAATTTGTTCCTAATATTAAAACTGACATTTTTAATAGATATCATATTTAACAAGGTTCATTATAGATGTTTAAGTATAGCCGTATTGAATAGAAACTTAAAAGAATATGTAGACCATATGTTTCTTAATAAAAATAGAAGATAAATGTATATGTCCAATTAATAGATTATTTATATTTTCTTAATTAAAAGGTAACAAGGGTCATTGTGTTTATAAACTAAAATGATAGTTTATACATAATTTCTTTTCTAATGAATTAGATCATTTGTTCCTACAATAGAATTAAAGATAATTAATAGGCTAATTATCCTTTATCACAATGTATTAATCAAATCTATAGTCAATTTGTTCTTAATTAGATTTATGGCATGATTAATGATTTTATAAAATTTAGTCCACATTATATACGAATCACTTAGCTTTTCCTAAAGGATAAAATAAAGAAAATTAGTGTTCATGTCCTTTTTAGAATTAAAATATTAGATTACATATTCGTTTTGTATATAGCTTTCTTAACAAAGAATATAGGAGAATATAGGACATGTATTTTCTAATAAAAATAAAATATAGTTGTTTGTTCATTGTCTCTTACATAAAAGTTCATTAAGGCATATATCATAACTTTCCAAAAATAGGTATTTAATAATAATGATCTTTTCATATAAAAACTATTTAGACTTATATCTTAGTTTATCATATGCGAAGGTTTAACAATGAATTATATGAGTTCCATAATACTTCTAAAATTAATAAGGTATTTCATAACACATTAACCCTAGATTTATAACTTATATCTTTTCTAAAAGATTAAAAAGGTTTAATATTGTTATAACATTTTTTATCATCTTATAAACCCTTAATATTAGACATATCATGTATGACGCTTTATAAAAGATTAATTTGGTGAACGAAATATTTGTATATTTTAATTAATATATTTTAAGCTCATGTCTTATTTTATAAAGTATAGATCACACATTTTTGAAAAGAATACCCTCTTATTATAATCGATGTTCTTTAAAAGCGAATGTTGTTTTCGTTAGGCTTTCTTTTAGCTTTACGTATGGTGAATGTGGTATGTTATTGAGTGGTGTTTGTTCTTCTTGTTTGTTTATGTGATATTCAGTGGTTGATCTAGTAGTTAAGAATCAAGATCTATTCAGATCCGTGGAAGAACCTCAAGTTTTCAGTAAGCAAGGCAAGTGGACTTCTCCCTCTGCATACTCTGTTTGATCCCAAACAATACATTTAATAAAGTTTATTCTTTTGGATATATATGCATAATTTGACGGGTTACCTATTTAGATAACCTTTCCAACCTTATTCCTTGATCAAACCTGGGAATTATACTTTACCTTCGTAGCTATGCTATTGCTACAACTTAGCTTTATGCAGTCACTCCCGCTTATGATATTAATGTTCCAAAATGGTAAGTTTACATTATTGTTGTTAACCCGATGGTTAAACAAGATTATTGCATATTAATTGGAACATGGAGTGACCACCCGTGAAAACAGTGCAACCACGAGTGCTATCATGGCTCTGGCTTTGGTAATTAGCTTTATATACTTAGTGCCTGACAACCTTACCTGAAATATGGGCAAGAGGGGAGCGGTGGTATTGGCAGCCCACGTTATCATGGGGACGTATTCTTGGCTAAGATACCTCACCCAGGGGGTCACCACCATCGGCTTTAGAAACCTTAGCGGGTTGCTTTGTATTAAGTGTATTTTGTGAAAGCCAAATAGTGGATCCCTAGCCACTCACCTCGGAAGTGTTTACGGGTTTTGGCCGACCTAGGCTAGAGGGGATACACGGCTTGTGGGTAAAGTTGTACCACCTCTACAGAGTGTAAAACTGATATATCAACCGTGCTCACGGTTATGAGCAGCCTGGACTCCTCACATGATAATTGAACTTGAAGATAGAAATAAATCGAGATCCGATGATCTGCTAATGGTTTTGCTTAAGTGGTTTCACTTAAGTGTTTTTGATATACTCTTATACCTTTGTTTAATGGGAATACTTGGGATTCACACTTATTAGTAAGACAGGTGTTGTTAATAAAATGTTGACCAACTAAAATGCTTACTGTTCAACCTTAGCCTCACCTTGTTACCTTGCATTAGTTTTTCCCCCACTTGCTGAGCCCCGACCATAAGTGAGCTCACCCTTGCTTAATTTTGATCAGAAGTTTGCAGATGAAGATATGATGCTGAACTCTATGGATGCTAGTCTAGTGATACCCCCGGTCGTCTTCCTGTGGATGGATGTCCATGTCTCGTTGTACTTTGATGAATAAAGGTTAAGACATTATGTCTATTCGAAGTGTAATATGTTAATATAATCGTTATTTATGCTTTTATGCATTGTTCTTTTGATATATTACACTTGTGACGTCAACATATGTGTGGAAATAGATCCTGACACATATGCGATGCACCTGGCTCTGCCTCTTGGAAATGGGTGTGACAGAAGTGGTATCAAAGCCATGTGACCGTAGGTCGCTAGATTAGTTAGAAATGGAAAGCCCAGTCAGTCTTTCAAAAGCTTGATATATTTTCCTCCATAAAAACTTACTTTATATCAAAACTCGTCTCTTTTATTTTCAACTCTTCTAGTCTGGATTCTGGTCTATCAGAAGACTCTACTCAGAAGCACTACAAGATGATCAAGTTAGGATTGTGGAACTTGAAGTAAAGTCTACCGGAAGGAACCCTTTAGACGCTATTGAAGATGCCCCATTCTCTGTCTTATCCCTGCCCCACAAGAAGTTTTCGTTATAGATCTCTTGGATCTATTACCATTCTTCTTGGTTAGGTTGATAGGATAGTTCTATAGTGTTAAGTTTTCGACTAGATTGGTAAAGACGACGTTATATTGTGGTTGTTTTCTAACTCATAATATTGCTATATAACCCTTGATTTCTTCTACTCTTGTTTTCTTGCCATTGTATTGTCATCCTTGGACAATATCTACCTCGAGATATTGAACCCTTTGTCTGTCTACTTGATAATGCCCTTGTATTTTGTATCCTTAAAAAAAAGAAAAAAAACTTTCTCATATCCTTGGTTGTCTAATTTATCCTCGCTTCACCAGTTAGTGGTTATCTTATTTCACTATTGGTCATTAATAATAATGTTTTGATCTTGTCTACCTCCTTGTTATTTCTGATCTGATTCCTTGATTTTATAATATCTTCTTTATTTCTAACCTTGTCCCGCCTTTCAAAAAAAACTATAAGAAATTGTTTCCCCTAGGTAAGATTGCCTTTTGATTGAATCAATAACATCGAGTTATGTTGTGCTGAAATGTTTGAGTTCATGTTAGTTATCTTTGTGACTATGTTTGATTTGCTTCTTTATAATGATTGTTGATGTATTGTGTGACTTTTGTCCACAATGACATTAGTTAGCTAGGAAAAACCTTAGATAGATGGGTTTTCTCTGCTCTCTAAAATCTGTCTTTGCTCAACCCTTTTGTCCCTTCCATTCTTCCATACCCATACAGATGTCAGACCTTGGAATGTCAACTACAAGTGATGTCACTAAATGCAAAGAATGCGGTGTGTTGACAAGTCAAAATAACACTATAAATAAAATAGTTGATGAACAGACATTCAAGATACAAAAGGATGCCCAACCAAACCAACAAACAAGTGACCTTGGAACATGTTGTTGTTGTGAGTACTATGGAATTCCTTGCCGCCAGATCAGTACAAACGAAAGTGAAACTACAAAATAGAAGAACCAAATTTTATTTTCTGGCATAAACAAACAAATGTCTCCTCAAGAACAACTAATAGCAGATTCTCTCATACGTAATGCACTGTCAGTTAATGAATTGCAAAGTATTCCCAAAAGGAAACATCACAAGGATGCCCAGCCCCAAGAAGAAATACATGAGTGTTACATTGATGGATGGACTATTACTTGCACACAGTTTCAGCCTCATGGTCACATCAGGTCCAAGAAACAAAAAGGGAAACATGGAAAAAGTCAAGAAATAACTTCAAGAAAAGCTTGCTATCAATGTGGACGTGAAGGTCATTACTTTCGTAACTGTCCTGAGAAGAGTTCACTACAGATCACCTCCGAGATGAAGCTATCTCAAGTCTTCAGACATGGAATATGAACAAAAATGCACAGAAACTTCTACCAACAACGTAAAGACAACTCCACCGTCTAACTTATCAAGTCGTGCTTGCTTTGGCTATGGTGATACCAGCCATCTTGTTAATGGTTGTCCTAAGAAGGATGTGGAGATCAATAAGGTCCAAAAGAAAAGACAACACCCTCAAACTCATGCAGCGACAAAGAATAAACAACGGAAAAAGTCCATAGGAAGTTTAAGTTATGTAGTGATAGGAACCATTCCATATAATAATGCAGTAATTTTTGGAACACTGGTCATTCACACAACCATCTCCACCGTGTTGTATGATCCTCGTACAACACATTCTTTTATCAGTGCCCAGTTTGCAACAAAGTATGGTATCTTTAAGTGTCCCTTGAGATCAAGGAAAACCATTAGTGCACCCAAAGGAAAAATGTTAGTAAACTACATATGTCCAAATGTAAGTGTTAAAATCAATGGGATAGATTTTCCAGCTGATCTTATAGTGATAGAATCAATGGGAAAGGATGTGATTCTTGGAAATAATTGGTTACAAAGAACTAAAGCAGTAATCCAACATATTGAGAGAACCATGTGTTTGGAAACCCCGTCTGGAGAAAGAATAGTAGTTGAAGACAATCAACCTCCAGCTCAGATTGGTACATCTATCAAGGAAGAATAATATATCGTTTAGCTAGAAGGAGTATGTCTCACGAAAAAAGTGTCAAGTTGTTGCCCCTTTGAGAAATTGTAATTGTGCTAAGTGATATAAGAATAAATTTGGAGAATCTCTCACACCTATTGTGTTTTGCCTCTTTATAAAGAAAATAAAGTATGGTGTCATCTGTTATATGCAAACAATGTGATACTCTAGTTGCCCTAAAATCCCGCTCAAGTCTTTCTCTCAATTTGTGCTCAGAGAAATACGGTTGGATCAGAAAGATGATTTGGATATCATGCTCTGAAATCTATAAAGTTCAAAAGATCTCTATTAAGGATTATAACACTTGTAAACTCTTGTAGTATGATGAAGCTAGGAGAAATCTGAAACCATCCTTGCTCCTTGACTAATCTTATCTTGAAATCAAAAAGTTGTGTTCACCCTTTATCTTCATATCATACAAGCCTCTTATGCAGTCTGTCTCACTAACTCTTTTACCCTCGGACTAGATGATGAACCCCAATGGAAATGACGTAAATGGTGCCAATGACAATATTCTTACCTTAACAACTATGAACGAGAAAAATGAGTCACAGAGATATTCGATGAATGGAATGAAGAACAAAAAAAGGAATAGAAAAATGTTTGGATACATGATTAGTCCACCTCAACCACAAGCAAAAGTCACGAAACACATGGATACCCAAACAGAAGAATCAAGTCAGGCTCAGCTATATGAGATACAGACACCCAGTCAACCCTCACCCCCTGTTGGTCAAGGAAAGTTGACTCGCAAAGAACTCAAAGCAAGAGGTGCTTACTACTACTACAAAAATGAAGAACATATTATTCACAAATGCCCCAAGAAGTGTCTAGACCGACTAGAGAAGAAAGCTGCGAAGCATGATCTAAGCAATAGTTCAGAAGACCCACCATTTTATAAATATGATGATGAAGGTCGCTTGATTAGTATTCATTGCGGAGCAAAGAAGTAAGGAAGTTCCTTAATATTGGAAGAGTTCAATGAGAACTAAGAACCTACAAATAAACCATGTGTCTCATTTGCTTTCGTGCTAGCCTTTCTTAATCTCGAGGACGAGATTCTTTTTAAGAGGGATAGATTTGTAACACTATAAAAATCATCAAAAAATACATTTAGTTATAAATGATATTTATGGTAACTAAATTTATTTTAAGTGTTTGTTATTTATTTGCCTTTGGAATGATTTTTAATTTCTCATTGCGCATGATTGATTTTTGGTTATTGAATAACATTTCTTCTTAAATGAAAATCTAAGTAAATAAATAATATAATAATTATTAGTCTAAAAATAAATATTTTATTTATAAATAGTTTGGTGTAATTACTATAAATTTTAGGGTTATTTAAATATATATTTCGAAATTAGAAAAAGGAAATAGAAAAAAACAAAACCTAACCCTAAGCCCATTAGGCCCATTAGCTGCGCCTCCCTCTCCCCTTGGCTCCCAGCCGCCGCACCTCTCCTTCCACAAGCCGCTGCCCCCTGATTTCTTCTCCCTCCCTCTTCTCTCTCCTCGCTTCTCTTCCCTCTGCTCTCTCCGCCACACGCAGGAGCCCGACCACAGCAGCAGCCGCCTGAGATAGCCAGGAACCCGCACCGCGTCCCCAAGGCCAGCCGCGACCAGCCACGCGCCAGCCCGAGCCCTGCCGTGCCCAGGCGCACCCCGACCGGTGCCCAGGAACCCGCACTCGACGCCCCTGCCCCGGCCGAGCCCCACCCCGATGCCCGACTCGACCGACCGCGACGTCCAGTTTTGCTAGGAGCAGCCCGACGCCAGAAGCACAGCGCCCTGCGCGCTGCCCCGCGCCAGCAGCCGCGCAAGGACCAACCGCCCTGTCCAGGACCCGACCGCAAACCGTCCCACGCCGTCCGTTCCTCGTCTGCGAGTAAAGAAGCTTCAATGCATCCGTTACTCCCGCCCTACATTCAAGCTCCGTGAATGTCATTGATGACCGCCATAGAAACCGACCGGCCATCTCTTCATTTCCCCTCCCTCTCTCTATAAATTTGGCCAAGTTTCTCTCTTCTCCCTCCCATAGCCGAGCTCTCTTCCTCTCCGAGGTCCCTCTCTCTTTCTCACATTCCTTGCTCGCCCACGCCGTCGCCGGAGTTTGACCACGCAATCGCAATCTGCACCGCCGTGCGTGGAGCCTTGCTGGAGCTCGTGCTCACCGTCCACGTTCCCCACCGGAGCTCCGTCTGCGCAGCACATCGTCGGAGCCCCGTCCGACGTCAAGAGCCCCTGCCCGCACGCGTAGCAACACCACCGCTCGCCGTCGTGCCTCGCCGGAGACGTGTCCGAACCCCGTCCAAGCCTCGCCCATTTCCGTCGTGCCAAGTCTTCGCATAGTAGTGTGCTCGAGCCCGTTCGTCGTCATCCGTTCACCCAAGTTTAAAGGCAAACCCAAAACATTAATTTATTTTCTAAATCATGTTTTGAATCTTGTGAATTGTTATTGTAATATTGATGCGATTTGGCGATTTACGTGTATGATTTTAGAGATTCTGATGTATGCGTGTAACCAAAATCGAACCCCGTGACAATATTTAAAATGCGTATGATTTTGTAATTCTAAAAAAATGAACATGGTCACTAGTCACTACCGCAGTGATTTTCATACTAGAATACGTTTACGGATTTGATTTCGCTTTAGTGTGTGGAGCGATAATCGGTTAGTAGTATTTCCAGTCAAATGAGGATATAGATTTTACTATTCATAATAAATGAATTCATAAGTATGACACTTAAGTACTTAGAATTAGTAAGACATTTATTTATGTCATAATAACCATGAATATGTTATTAAAAGTCTCATTTAGTAATTTACAATTACTTCTTAGAATATTAATGTTAGAAGAAATAAATAAATAATTTTTAGTTATATGTATAAATTTTATTTAGAAAAGAAAGGAGAAAACCGAAATAGTAGGATTTATAATGTTAAAATGGCTTAACTAGGCACTCATACTTTTCTAATAAAGAAAATAATAGTTATGTCGATAAACATAGGTTTCTTACTAAATAATTAGATAATTTGTTCCTAATATTAAAATGACATTTTTAATAGATATCATATTTAACAAGGTTCATTATAGATGTCTAAGTATAGCCGTATTAAATAGAAACTTAAAAGAATATGTAGACCATATGTTTCTTAATAAAAATAGAAGATAAATGTATATGTCCAATTAATAGATTATTTATATTTTCTTAATTAAAAGGTAACAAGGGTCATTGCGTTTATAAACTAAAATGATAGTTTATACATAATTTCTTTTCTAATGAATTAGATCATTTGTTCCTACAATAGAATTAAAGATAATTAATAGGCTAATTATCCTTTATCACAATGTATTAATCAAATCTATAGTCAACTTGTTCTTAATTAGATTTATGGCGTGATTAATGATTTTATAAAATTTAGTCCACATTATATACGAATCACTTAGCTTTTCCTAAAGGATAAAATAAAGAAAATTAGTGTTCATGTCCTTTTTATAATTAAAATGTTAGATTACATATTCGTTTTGTATATAGCTTTCTTAACAAAGAATATAGGAGAATATAGGACATGCATTTTCTAATAAAAATAAAATATAGTTGTTTGTTCATTGTCTCTTACATAAAAGTTCATTAAGGCATATATCATAACTTTTCAAAAATAGGTATTTAATAATAATGATCTTTTCATATAAAAACTATTTAGACTTATATCTTAATTTATCATATGCGAAGGTTTAACAATGAATTATAATGCGTTCCATAATGCTTCTAAAATTAATAAGGTATTTAATAACACATTAACCCTAGATTTATAACTTATATCTTTTCTAAAAGGTTAAAAAGGTTTAATATTGTTATAACGTGTTTTATCATCTTATAAACCCTTAATATTTGACATATCACGTATGACGCTTTATAAAAGATTAATTTGGTGAACCAAATATTTGTATATTTTAATTAATATATTTTAAGCTCATGTCTTGTTTTATAAAGTATAGATCACATATTTTTGAAAAGAATACCCTCTTATTATAATCATTACTTGCGATGTTCTTTAAAAGCGAATGCTCTTTTCATTAGGCTTTCTTTTAGCTTTACGTATGGTGAATGTGGTATGTTATTGAGTGGTGTTTATTCTTCTTGTTTGTTTGTGTGATATTCAGTGGTTGATCTAGTAGTTAAGAATCAAGATCTATTCAGATCCGTGGAAGAACCTCAAGTTTTCAGTAAGCAAGGCAAGTGGACTTCTCCCTCTGCATACTATTTTTGATCCCAAACAAAACATTTAATAAAGTTTATTCTTTTGGATATATATGCATAATTTGACGGGTTACCTATTTAGATAACCTTTCCAACCTTATTCCTTGATCAAACCTGGGAATTATACTTTACCTTCGTAGCTATGCTATTGCTACAACTTAACTTTATGCAGTCACTCCCGCTTATGATATTAATGTTCCAAAATGGTAAGATTACATTATTGTTGTTAACCCGATGGTTAAACAAGATTATTGCATATTAATTGGAACATGGAGTCACCACCCGTGAAAACAGTGCAACCACGAGTGCTATCATGGCTCTGGCTTTGGTAATTAGCTTTATATACTTAGTGCCTGACAACCTTACCTGAAATATGGGCAAGAGGGGGAGCGGTGGTGTTGGCAGCCCACATTATCATGGGGACGTATTCTTGGCTAAGGTACCTCACCCAAGGGGTCACCACCATCGGCTTTAGAAACCTTAGCGGGTTGCTTTGTATTAAGTGTATTTTGTGAAAGCCTCATAGTGGATCCCTAGCCACTCACCTCGAAAGTGTTTACGGGTTTTGGCCGACCCAGGCTAGAGGGGATACACGGCTTGTGGGTAAAGTTGTACCACCTCTACAGAGTGTAAAACTGATATATCAGCCGTGCTCACGGTTATGAGCAGCCTGGACTCCTCACATGATAATTGAACTTGAAGATGGAAATAAATCAAGATCCGATGATCTGCCAATGGTTTTGCTTAAGTGGTTTCACTTAAGTGTTTTTGATATACTCTTATACCTTTGTTTAATGGGAATACTTGGGATTCACACTTATTAGTAAGACAGGTGTTGTTAATAAAATGTTGACCAACTAAAATGCTTACTGCTCAACCTTAGCCTCACCTTGTTACCTTGCATAGTGATACCCCCGGTCATCTTCCTATGGATGGATGTCCATGTCTCGTTGTACTTTGATGAATAAAGGTTAAGACATTATGTCTGTTCGAAGTGTAATATGTTAATATAATCGTTATTTACGCTTTTATGCATTGTTCTTTTGATATATTACACTTGTGATGTCAACATATGTGTGGAAATAGATCCTAGCACACATATGCGATGCACCAGGCTCTGCCTCTTGGAAACGGGTGTGACAGTCCGGTACCTTATGCTAGACTGTTCGTATATGTCACGGACCATCCGGTACCTTACGCCGGACCATCCAGATATGTCATGGACCGACCGACATATTTTGCCATACTGTTCGACACTATTTGAGTCCACGCACAGACTACCCAAGTCTTGCCGTACATGACCGGATCGTCCGAGAACAACCATGGACCATTCGGCCCGATAGCGGATCGTCTGACCCCTTACAACAGACAGTCTGGGCACGAAACCACCCAGGCAACACCATATACGGTCGGATAGTCCGGATATACCCTTGGGTCGTTTGGCCTGGTCACGGACCGTCTGGCCCCTTACGTGGACCGTCCGGGTTTGCGTACGTAGAACCGGGAGTTGCAAAATATAAACAATTCCCACACTCATCGCAGCAACACTATGGTGCCCCACCGGTGACATATTATAACCATGCCATGCCACCTCATGAACATAGGGCTAAATATTCTTCGGCCACCAGAGAGCCTGAGAGATATAGAGCAGGAGGTGGTGGCATTAATAGGACACCTAGCACACATCTCGGACATCCTTGGGAGGAAAGCCGACAGAATGATGTCAGGCAACCTGAGATTTCCACCCACAAACTTAATGGAGGGCCGCCAGACGTGGTGGAAAGAATTAGGGATGAGGTAGCCGGGTTGTTTAGAGACAAGCACAGTGTTAGTGTGTCAGGCATAGGGCAGTTGTATTGGAAACCTTATAGTCACCGATTTGACTTCGTGCCATATCCACAAGGGGTTAGGATACCGGACTTCTCAAAATTTTCCTATGAAGGCGGGAAGAGCACGCATGAGCACATAAGCAGTACTTAGCACACCTAGGAGAATTGGCTGATAGGGAAGCCTACCGTGTTCGTTTATTCTCACTATCTCTGACTGGTACCGCATTCGTGTGGTACGCAACTGTGCTACCTAACTCTATCAATTCTTGGGAGGAGTTAGAACAGAAATTTCATGAACACTTCTTCTCAGGAGAAAGTTAGAATTAGATGATTTAGCTTCATTCTGACAAGGGCCTGAAGAATTGGTTAATGACTATATCCGGAGGTTCCAGGACACTAGAAACTGATGCTTTCAGATCCATGTCGCAGAAAAACAACTAACATGGCTGGCTTTCAATAGGTTGTGACCTTACTTAAAAGAGAAATTAGATGGTACCCAATTCTTTTCATTAGTACACTTGCACCAGTGGGCTTTGACCCGTGAAAGCCGAAGTAAAGAAGCATCAAAATCGGCTAGCCATAAGATGCGTCTAGTAGGGTGCGATAATTCGGACGATGAATCCACATATGTATATACTGCCAAACTTGTTTGGCCACCATAGGCTAAGCCTTCTTCATGTTCTTCTTTATAGTCGATTCAAAAGAATCGACAAGAAGAAGTTAAATTTACTTTTAATGTTGCCAAATGCAATAAAATATTTGACGAACTGTTAAAATGGCAACATTAAATTAACGCATACTATTCCTCCTCCTGATGAATTGAAAAGACGTGCTTACTGCAAATGGCATATGTAACACCCCTAGTGTTACTAGCACTAAAACTTGAGCATCACACCATGAGCATTGGCATATCATGTGTTTCTCACACCTAGAGTGCATTCACTAGGTAAAAATTTCAAATAAGTTGTACTGAGGTGACTTGAGGTGTGGTTAATCCTGGGGTAGAGTGTTTAACCCTAGATCATAGCTTATGGATATAAGTAAAGGCCAAATAAGTTAAAACCTCAAAAGATATGAGAAATGATCCTAAGATACCATCTTGGAAGGACTTGGGTGGCATCAAAACCCTAAAGTGCTAAAAATCCTAAAAACAAACCCTAGAAACCCTAATTGAAACCCTAGGGGGTTAAGTGTAAATTTGGTGCACTTTTGGACCAAAGTGCAAATACCAAAGTAAAAGAACACCTCCAACCAAATATCTTTCATATTGGAGAATTTGCAAGTCAAATGGTGAAATTTGGACTTATTTGCAAAAAGTACTCCATAAGCATCCTTGGGTTAAGTCTGAAATTTAGTGAACTTGGAGCATCTTTGGAGCCTTATATCTTTTAATCCATAAAGGATTTGCCCTAGGTCAATACATCAAGATTATAGAGCTACTATAGGAGCATAACTTTGTTTAAGGGATTAAACCTTAGTGTCATATAAAATTGGGAGATAAATAAACCTAAAGTCTGGCTATCAGTCAATTCAGAATCTGAAATTTTTACTGACAGTAACTTGGGATGAACTTTGGGAGCTCTTTTGATAATGATCCAGTGAGTAATTGAGGGTGGTTGCTATAGCAAGATTAGAGCTCTTACGCTAGTGCTCTCCCCTGTCTCTGGTCGCCAGCGCGCCATTCTAAATTCAAGAGCCACCGCCCTCGGGTCCTATAAATTGAGCATGCCATCAGCTCCGCTAGGTAGTCACGCACCCAACGCACCAGCCCGTGCCTCAGATCGTCCACCAGAGCGCTCCAATTTGGGATTTCCCCCAAATCAGTAAAGACTCCACCGTGAGTGAGCTCACCATGGCTAGCTCTCTACAGGTCTGTTCATGTCTTCCTTGCTCTCGTTTCAACATCCCTATATGATATAGATGCTTAGCAGCCTGGCCAATTGAACTAGACTACGATAGATCACCGGGAACACCACAAATTGTCCTCAGTTTGCGCCATCACCATGGACAGAGTGATTGTGAGCTAGAACCTTGCAATTGAGTGAAGGGAAATGGTCGTTCAGGGTAGAATTAGGTGTTGTGCAATGGAGAAGCATAGCCGTTGCATTTTCTGGCCGGTATGGACTCGCCGGAGCAGCTGCTCCGCCGTCCACGGTCGGGGATCTCGGGCTATGAAGAAACAGAAAGGGGAGGGACATTTGTGCAGATGTCAGTATAACAGAGAAACATTAGAGAGGATTCTTTACGGATTTTTCAAACGACTAGGGATCTCTGTGCAAAATGGACACCGCGGGCGCGCGCGGGCGCGTTTCGCCTGGGTATGGGCCGTATCAGGCTGGTTTCAGCCCGTCACTATTCACCTTTTTCCTTTTCTTTTTCTACTAGACTTAGGAAGTTCATAGAAAAATATAGAAAAATAATAAAAACATGAGACCAATTTAGTTGGACTCCTAAATCGATCAAATCTATTTATTAGTTTTACCTTTTTGTTCTTCCAATTCCTAGGAGTAGGAGTAATTTATCCTTAGGATTAGATCTAGTTTAGTCTTCCACAACAACCTCTATTCGACTCTATGTCGATTAGAGGAGCATGGGGCGGCCTACCGACCCGGATCAATGCCTTGGAACTCTCCCCCTCAACAGAATCTCTCCTTGGGCGAGTTATAGGGTTCTTCGTGGAGAAAAAGACCTTCTGCGCTATCGTGGACCGTCCCACCCTAGGCGTGAACCGTCCAAAAGTGTGCAGAGGGGAGCCACTTTTGCGTCAGGTCACGGACTATTCGCCATGTGCCGTGGACCGTCCGCGCCTCCGCAGAGAGCACCGCCAAACGGTTTGTTCCCGTGTTTGGCGCCCGAATTGGCGCCAATAACCGCATCCCTCCCCTATGTGGCAGAACTGCCCAAATTATTCCAGCTTAAGTGCCCAAGTCATGCCTCAGGGGCCGTAACACACTTAAATCGGAATAACCCGTCAGTCCCTTAGATCTAGAATGATAAAGCCACTTAACCAGGATCAAATACCACATACTCACTCGAAGGTGAGTCACAGAAGAAACACAATAAAACAGGAAAACCTCAAATTAAAGTACTGGAGTTATTACATAAATCGGAGTTTTCAAGTAAACTGAAATAGTTCATAAGATAAAATGCAGTGGATGATCGATATCGTCGAAGCGAGGAATTGGGCAAGGCCTAGCCCACTACTCCTCCTACTCCTCTCCTGCCAGAGCAGCATCCCACTCGATCGTCCAACCCGGTGGCAGGGTGGTAGGCCAAGTCACACCATCAACCATATCCTGAAGCGTACCTGCAAAAATTATGCCACAAGCAAGGCTGAGTATACTAATACTCAGCTAGACTTACCCGGTGTGAGGAGTCTACTCATCTACCTCTAGACCATGCAGCTGTTTGGCTAAGGGGTTTGGTTTGCCAAAAGCACTAGCTGTATCTAAAATCAAATTTTAGCGTTTCAATTTCTAGCATCATTATTTTAACTAAGTTTGCTCCTTCTAAGCATAGATGGTAGCAAGCATTTAGTAAATCAACAAGTTATCTCAATTAAAACCTCATTTCACTTCTTACTCAATGTAGTACAAGGGGTCAAGCAGTCTCATTAGCTGCGAAAAGCAGATGATTCGAATCGAGTTTTTATCCTTGCAAGGTAAACCTAAACACACGACATGTCAGGGCACTCCGTCCTGCACATGTCAATCGTCCCCATCGATTCCCCATTCGCGGCCAGGTCTCACCGCCTTGGCATACAATGCTCCACTGACCCTGGCTGCCGCCATGCAGTGGCCGCACTTGTACCCACCATAGCTAGCATGGGAGACCCAGTCTCAGGTCGCGTGAGGGGTAAAGTCCGCGCCGGCTTCACTCAGGTACTAGGTTTACCGGTTACCATATTTCCCGACATGTGCTTAGTACGTTCAAACGCTTGACTCAAGTATCCACACATTAATCCTTAATTCCTTTTTCCCGTTGTCGGCGATTCAACCCCGGGGGGTCCCTGGACCGACGAGTAAATTGTCGCCGCGTGTCCCAGCCCAGATGGGTCGGCGCGAGACGGAGCACGAAGGGGGTGGAAGAGAGGGAGAAAAGGGGAAAACCCGCGGCCTCTGTGTTGTCCTGCGCCCAGGTCGGGTGCGCTTGCAGTAGGGGTTACAAGCGTCCGCGTGGGGAGAGCGAGGGACCCTACGCGCCGTCCCGTCCTCTAGCGCGGCCAACCTTCTTGTAAGAGAGCCCTGGACCATCCTTTTATAGGCGCAAGGAGAGGGTCCAGGTGTACAATGGGAGGTGTAGCAGTGCGCTATCGTGTCTAGCAAAGAGGAGCTAGTGCCCTAAGTACATGCCGTCGTGGCAGCCAGAGAGGTTTTGGCACCCTGTTCATGTGATGTCGTGGCCGTCGGAGGAGCATTAGAGCCTTGCGGAAGGACAGCTGTCGGGGCTGTCGAGTCCTTGCTGACGTCTCTTTGCTTTCGTAAGGGGCTGAGAGCCGCCGTCGTCATGGAGCACGTGGGGCGACATCATTATCTGTTTACCGGGGCGAGCCAGATGGGACGCCGGTCCTGTTACCCGTAGCCTGAGCTAGCTAAGGATAGGGTAATGATGGCCCCTCCGGTGTCATGGTCGGTCCAAGACCTGGGTACGGCGAGGCGGAGGCTCCTCCGAGGTCGGGGTCGAGTCGGTCTTCCGAGGTCGAGGTCGTGTCCGAGCCCCGGGTCGGGTGAGGTGGAGTTCGTCGTCTTCCGGGGCCAAGCCTGAGTCCGAGCCCTGGGGTCGGGCAAGGCGGAGTTCATCGTCTTCCGGGGCCGAGCCCGAGTCCGAGCCCTGGGGTCGGGCGAGGCGGAGTTCGTCGTCTTCCGGGGCCGAGCCCGAGTCCGAGCCCTGGGTTGGGCGAGGCGGAGTTCGTCGTCTTCCGGGGCCGAGCCCGAGTCCGAGCCCTGGGTCGGGCGAGGCGAAGTTCGTCGTCTTCCGGGGCCGAGCCCGAGTCCTTGCCCTGGGGTCGGGCGAAGCGGAGTTCGTCGTCTTCCGGGGCCGAGCCCGAGTCCGTGCCCTGGGGTCGGGCGAGGCGGAGTTTCCTATGGCGCCCGAGGCTGGACTTGGCTACTGTCAGCCTTACTCTATCGAGTGGCACAACAGTCGGAGCGACGCAGGCGGCGCTATCTTCTTGTCAGGCCGGTCAGTGGAGCGCCGAAGTGACTGCGGTCACTTTCGGCTCTGTCGACTGAAGGGCGCGTGACAGGATAAGGTGTCAGGCCATCCTTGCATTAAATGCTCCTGCGATTCGGTCGGTCGATGTGGCGATCTAGCCAAGGTTGCTTCTTGGCGAAGACTGGGCCTCGAGCGAGCCGAAGGTGTGTACGTCGCTTGAGGGGGTCCTCGGGCGAGACGTGAATCTTCCGGGGTCGGCTGCCCTTGCTCGAGGCTGGGCTCGGGCGAGGCGAGGTCGTGTCCCTTGAGTGGACCGAGCCTTGGCTTAATCGCACCCATCAGGCCTTTGCAGCTTTGTGCTGATGGGGGTTACCAGCTGAGATTAGGAGTCTTGGGGTACCCCTAATTATGGTCCCCGATAGTAGCCCCCGAGCCTCGAAGGGAGTGCTGATACTCGCTTGGAGGCTTTTGTCGTACTTTTTTGCAAGGGGACCGACCTTCCTCGGTTGCTTTTTGTTCCGGTAGGGTGCACGCGAGTGCACCCGCCGGGTGTAGCCCCCGAGGCCTCGGAGGAGTAGTTTGACTCCTTTGAGGTCTTAGTACGTTTCGTAACGCTTCGGCCGGTCTGGCTGCTCCCTCAAGCGAATTGGCCGTAGCCCGGGTGAACAGTCGAGTCCCAAGTTCTCGGGCTGGTATGTTGACGCTGTCAACGGTTTGGCCGGAGCCGGGTTTGCGAGAGCAGCCCCCGAGCCTCCACACAGATCGAGAGGATGGTCAGGGACAGACTCGGCTTTTTACATACGCCCCTGCGTCGCCTTTCCGCAAGGAGGAGGGAGGGAAAGCGCCATGTTGCCCTCGGAGGGCGCCGAACATGGTGTCTCCAGTGAGTTGCTAACGGGTAATCCGAGTGGACGCCCGTGCCCCATTTGTTAGGGGTCGGCTAGTGGCCCGGAGGCGCGCTCCAAAAGTACCTGCGGGTGACTTGCCGGACCCGGTCCCCTTTTGACGGGGTCCGAGGGCTCGATGCCTCCCTCTGGTGGGATTCCGTTACAAAATCGTTCCCGTTGGTCTCAGAAATGTCCTAGGGTACCTCGGGAGCATAGCCCGAGCCTCGGTTATGTATCGAATGTACCTAGGGTCATCCCTCACTCTGCGTCTGAGGCGACTGCCGAACCCTTCGGGGGCTAGCCTTCGAACCCCTGATCAGTAGTGGGCGCGGAGCCTGAGTGGCCTGAGGCGGCCGTTGAACCCTTTCGAGGGGCCGGCCTTCGAACCTCTGACCAGTAGTGGGCGCGGAGCCCGAATGCTCTGAGGTAGCGGTTGAACCCTTCCGAGGGGCCAGCCTTTGAACCTCTGATCAGTAGGGGGGCTCGGGGCCCGCTTCCTTTGCGGAGAAGGATCCCTTTCGGAGTATCCCCTTTTCCGACCCCTGAGGCAAGAGAGAGAAAGAGGAAGTGAAAAGGATACGAAATCGAATGACATGGCGCACCTTTTTTGACGCGGTCATTATGGCGGAGGTGAAGCGTCGCCTGCTTCGCCTCCCAAAGGTGTCGCCTGTCCTGCCATAGAGTTAATGTGACGGGACGAGTGGTTCACGGGGCGGCCGTTGCGCGTGCGCGAGCCATTCGAGGAACGGAACGCGGACGTGTCGTCTTCCGCCGTGGGAGAAGGTCCTTTCGCTATCCCAGGAGGGGGTGTGAGCTTGCTGACGACTCGACTGCCGCTTCCGCCCGCCTGCCACCTCCATTACTGCCGGCCCATTTCTGGCCGTATCGACCGTCGCGCCCTCTCCCGCGGCTGACCGGCCCGTGACCGATGTGCTCGGTTGGCACTGTCGGGTCATGCGCAGGGTCGCCTCGAGTCGCGGTACTTGTTCCTGCAGTCGAGAAGGCGCGGTACTGGCACGAGTGGCGGTGTAGTTTCTTGCACGTAGTAACCGGCGCGCCATGCTGGATGCGTCGAAGTTGAAAGGGTGCGTCCCCCTGGGTGCGGCTGCACGCCGCCTGCATGGCGGCCCGCCCTTTCGCCCGCTGGCCTGGGCGAAAGTGGAGGAGTGCTCGTAACCGCTGGGCAGTTGTGTGCACTGTGGGCGGCGGTTTGGCCCTGTCTGCCCTGCGCCAGCTTGCATGACGCGCGGGGCCTAGCCCTCGTGTCGTAGGGGGAGGACCTTGGAGCGTGTTGGAGAAGACTCAGCCCGAGACGGCTGAGGACGCAAGTGGGGAGAGTTGCCTTTAAAAGGAGGGTGACCCCCTTGAAAGGCAACCATGTCTTCGCGCTCTCCTCATGCATTGTGTCTTTCCACCTTTCGAGCCCCCAGATGGGGGGCGCCCGCGGTTCTTCTGCCTTGTCGTCGTTGGGGGAACGCAACTTCGCGGAAGTTGGTACCTTTCAGCCATCGTTCGGCTTCAAGGATTTTCGTCAGGCAGCCCGACTGTTTCCCCTCGCCGGTGATCACCCAAGATGGTGACCACCAGTTCGGTGGTGGGGAGAAGCGAGCCGGGTTGCGATCTTGGTCCCGCCCCTAGCTTCAAGGATCTTCATCATCCTTGCTGGGGCGGAGAGCGAGGCGAGCCGGAGCTCTACCTCCTGCACGGGTCAGCCGACCACCTCTTCTGCCAGCTTCTGGTGGTGGAAACCATCCTCCAGCTCTGCGGAGGAGGCGTCCTCCAGCCATGCCGGGGAAGGTGAACTGTTGCTGCCCAGCTAGGATGCAACATTCCGTCCTCTGTCCTCGCTTTTGTGGCGAGGACGGGAGTGAGGGTCTGCCGGTGCGCTTTGGAGCGGCCTGCGCTTGCTGGTGCGGTGTTGGTGGACAGGCGGACGTCGCCGTCGGTGTTGACGTGGTGGCAGCCGGAGAAAGCTTCTCCGCCGTCGGGGCCGTCACCGCCGCCTACGGACCGACCTCCGGCTCTTTTGGCTTTAATGTCTGGTTCGCGTCCCTTGAGTGGGGACACGAATGAGAGCCTTCCGGTGGCTGCGTCCGTCCTGGGACCATGGCCGCTGCTGCAGAGGTCGCTGGCGAGTCGCCCGGAGCTTGTCGCCCTGCAGGCTCTCCGGTGTGGAGGTTGTTCATACCCGCGGGGGCGGAACCGGAGTTCCGTTTGTAATGGCACCTTGAGTGCCAGTGTTTGTTCATTGTGGCTGTCGGGGCCTGAACATGTATGTATCTTTTGGCGTGAAACCGTGTTTTTCCCTCATTCTGAGCACTAGGACTCGCCTGTCGGCTAACTGAACCGCTTCACCAAGTGTGAGTTGCCTCATGCGAAGGTGATGAGTGAGGTATCCGTATCCCGGAGGCGTAGGAGTCCCTCGGCTCAATCGGCCTTGCCGCCCGAGGCTTCTCTTGCTTAGTTATAGGAAAACCCTCGGCCGCTCTTCGATGAGCTAGAGCCGGAGGCAGCGGTATCAGCGTGGACAGAGGCGAAGTTGGCTCAGAAAATGGAGCTTCGTCGGCCGGAGCCTGGCCGGGCCGTCCACTGGCGGGACCGGCGCCGGAGTCGAGTTGCCGAGGCCATGGGCCGGGCTGATGTCCTCGGGGGACAGCTGCCTGAGGCTTCGGGGCGACCGGCCGGGCCGTCTGCTCGAGCCAGACTCCTGGAGGAGACCCTGGCGGCGATGGCCCGGGCGTGGTGCTGACGTCATCCTTCGGAGCGGAGATCCTCTGACCGTGTTGCCATTCGAGGCTCAGTCGGACTTCGCCGAAGGTGGTGTTGACGTCGAGGGTGCTGCTGCTCCCCCTCTATCGAGGTCCGAACCTGCAGGATCGGTTTACCTTGTAGTATGCGTATGTTTTCTGCGGCCGCCGAGGCCCAAACATACTGTTGTTGTGTTGTAAAGCTGCGTCTTTTTTCCCTTTGTTTCGAGTATCAAGACTTATTCGTTGGTAACAGAAATGTCTGTTCGAGCGAGAGTTACTTTTCACGGAAGGTGATGAGTGAGGTATCCGTATCCCGGAGGCGTAGGAGTCCCTCGGCTCGATCGGTCTTGCTGCTTACGTTTACTCTTACTCGTCCGTAGGATTCTGCTAACGATGTAGTCGAGAAGGCCCAAAAAATCGTTTCGGCAAAAAGGTCTCCGAGCATTAATACTTGTTCGGTCGGTGGAATCGCTTATCCGAGCGTGAGTTACTTATCGCAGAAGGTGATGAGTGAGGTATCCGTATCCCGGAGGTGTAGGAGTCCCTTGGCTCGGTCGGCTTTGGCTGCTTACGTGTACTCCGTCGTTTTCAGGACCCCACTTTTGAAGTAGTCAAAAAGCACGAAAGACGTTCTCGCAGAAAGACTTTTTCCAAGGAAAATTTTGACGCAGAGGGGGTTCCCCCTTCTAGCCCCTGAGGGAGGGTCGAGCTTTGCCAAGGCAAGGCTGACCCTTCCTTAATGGTTAGACTTTATGTGTGAATGAGGTGTATGAACGACTTGAAAACATCTTAAGGGTAGAAGCGACGTAGCTGTCGGATGTTCCAAGCGTTGCTGTAGACCTCGCCTTGGCTGTTGGCCAGCTTGTATGTCCCGGGCTTCAGAACCTTGGCGACGATGAACGGCCCTTCCCAGGGAGGCGTGAGCTTGTGCCGCCCTCGGGTGTCTTGTCGCAGCCAAAGCACCAGGTCGCCCACTTGGAGGTCTCGGGACCGAACCCCTCGGGCGTGGTAGCGTCGCAGGGACTGCTGGTACCGCGCCGAGTGTAGTAAGGCCATGTCCCGAGCCTCTTTGAGATGGTCCAGTGAGTCTTCTCGGTTGGTCTGGTTTCTTCGGTCGTCGTACGCCCTCGTCCTCGGGGAACCGTATTCTAAGTCCGTGGGCAAGACGGCCTCGGCCCCATAGACTAGAAAGAACGGTGTGAAGCCCGTGGCTCGGCTCGGCGTTGTCCTCAGACTCCAGACTACTGAGGGGAGTTCCTTCATCCATCGTCTGCCAAACTTGTGGAGGTCACTGTAGATCCTCGGCTTGAGTCCTTGCAGAATCATGCCGTTGCCACGTTCCACCTGATGCTGTTTAGGGGTCGGACCTCGATCCACTTGGAGAATTTGTCGATGGCGACCAGTAGGTGCGTGTAGCCCCCGGGTGCCTTCTGCAAGGGACCGACGAGGTCCAGTCCCCATACGGCAAACGACCAGGTGATGGGTATTGTCTGCAGAGCCTGAGCGGGCAGGTGGGTCTGCCTCGCGTAGAATTGACACCCTTGGCAGGCGCAGACAATTCTAGTGGCGTCGGCCACCGCGCTCAGCCAGTAGAAACCTTGTCGGAAGGCATTTCCAACAAGGGCTCGGGGCGCTGCATGATGACCGCAAGCCCCCGAGTGTATTTCCTGTAAGAGCTCCTGGCCTTCGGTGATGTATATGCACCGCTGGAGGATGCCGGAGGGGCTGCGGTGGTAGAGCTCCTTCCCGTCACCCAGTAAGACGAACGACTTGGCGCGCCGCGCCAGTCGCCGAGCCTCGGCTCGGTCGAGGGGCAGCTCTCCTTGGTGGAGATATTGCAGGTACGGGGTCTGCCAGTTTCGATTAGGCTGGTCCCCACTCCGCCCTTCCTCGACGCGCAGTGCCTCACCCTCGGGGGCCAAGGGTGCTTCGGGCCTAGCCGAGGGCGCCTCAGGCTGTGCCGAGGGTGCCTCGGGCTGGGCCGAGGCCTTCTCGGGCTCGGGCGTGTCGTCGATCTTGACTGAGGGTTGATGTAGGTCTCGGGAGAAGACGTCCGGGGGAACCGTTGTCTGCCCTGAGGCTATCTTAGCCAGCTCGTCCGCAGTCTCGTTGTGTCGTCGGGTGATGTGGTTGAGCTCGAGCCCGTAGAACTTGTCCTCCAGGCGCCGAACCTCATCGTAGTAGGCTTCCATCTTCGGGTCGCGGCAGTGGGAGTTCTTCATAACTTGGTCGATGACGAGCTGCGAGTCGCCAGCGAGCGTCGAGGCGTCGGACCCCTAGCTCAATGGCGATGTGCAACTCATTGACCAGAGCTTCGTACTCAGCCACG
Source organism: Zea luxurians (assembly GCA_029449295.1). NCBI lineage: Eukaryota > Viridiplantae > Streptophyta > Magnoliopsida > Poales > Poaceae > Zea > Zea luxurians. Next base: position 40,203,136 of record JAOPSE010000022.1, on the reverse strand, counting down.
TTGTTGGACGCCGGGAAATGGAGGCGCAGCACGCAGTGTAGGTGTTTCCCGAGGGGCGAGATGAAGAGCAGGCCCGCGCCTGCCCCTGTTTTCATCAGCGACCCATCGAAAAACATGGTCCAGAGTTCCGGCTGGATCGGAGCCGCCAGGAGCTGGGTGTCGACCCATTCAGCCACAAAGTCCGCCAACACTTGGGACTTGATGGCCTTCCGAGGGGCGAACGAGATCGTCTTGCCCATGATTTCCACCGCCCACTTTGCAATCCTACCCGAGGCCTCTCGGCACTGGATGATCTCCCCCAAGGGGAAGGATGACACCACAGTCACCGGATGAGACTCGAAGTAGTGTCGCAACTTCCGCCGCGTCAGGATCACTGCGTACAGCAACTTCTTAATTTGCGGGTAGCGGATCTTGGTCTCGGATAGTACTTCACTGATGAAGTAAACTAGCCTCTAGACGGGCAATGCATGACCTTCTTCTTGTCTCTCAACCACGATCACGGCGCTGACCACCTGAGTGGTAGCGGCGACGTAGATCAAGAGGACTTCTCCGGCGGTGGGGGGCACCAAGATGGGCGCGTTCGTAAGGAGCGCCTTCAGGTTCCCGAGGGCTTCCTCGGCCTCGAAGGTCCAAGTGAAGCACTCGGTCTTTCTTAAGAGGCGGTACAGAGGTAGGCCTCTATCGCCGAGGCGCGAGATGAAACGGCTCAGAGCCACAAGACATCCCATGACCCTCTGTACGCCTTTCAAGTCCTTGATGGGCCCCATGTTGGTGATGGCCGCGATTTTCTCCGGGTTGGCCTCGATGCCCCGCTCGGAGACGATGAACCCCAAGAGCATGCCTCGGGGGACTCCGAAGACACACTTCTCGGGATTGAGTTTTACGCCTTTCGCCTTGAGACACCGGAATGTCGTTTCAAGGTCGGAAAGGAGGTCGGAGGCTTTCCTCGTCTTGACTATGATGTCATCGACATAAGCCTCGACCGTTCGACCAATGTGTTCGCCGAACACGTGGTTCATGCACCTTTGGTACGTCGCACCCGCATTCCTCAAACCAAACGGCATAGTAACATAGCAGTACATGCCAAAAGGTGTGATGAAAGAAGTCACAAGCTGGTCAGACTCTTTCATCCTGATTTGGTGATACCCTGAGTAGGCATCGAGGAAAGACAGGGTTTCGCATCCCGCAGTGGAATCCACGATTTGATCGATGCGAGGCAGAGGATAGGGAAATTTTGGGCATGCTTTGTTTAGACCAGTGTAGTCTACACACATCCGCCATTTCCCTCCTTACTTTCTCACAAGCACGGGGTTGGCAAGCCATTCGGGATGGAATACCTCTTTGATGAACCCTGCGGCCATCAGCTTGTGGATCTCCTCGCCTATGGCTCTGCGCTCTTCTTCGTCGAATCGGCGCAGAGGTTGCTTCACGGGTCGGGCTCCAGCTCGGATATCCAGCGAGTGCTCGGCGACATCCCTCGGTATGCCAGGCATGTCCGAGGGACTCCACGCGAAAACTTCGGCGTTTGCGCGGAGAAAGTCGACGAGCACTGCTTCCTATTTGGGGTCGAGCTCGGAGCCGATCCGGATCTGCTTGGAGGCGTCGTTGCTGGGGTCGAGAGGGACGGACTTAACCGTCTCCGCTAGGCTCAAAGTTGCCGGCATGGCGCTTCACGTCTGGCGCCTCCTTGGAGAGGCTCTCCAGGTCGGCGATGAGGGCCTCGGATTCGGCGAGGGCCTCGACGTACTCCACGCACTCTACGTCGCATTCGTACGCGTGTCGGTACATGGGGCCGACGGTGATGACCCCGTTGGGGCCCGACATCTTGAGCTTGAGGTAGGTGTAGTTGGGGACGACCATGAACTTGGCGTAGCATGGCCTCCCCAGTACCGCGTGGTAGGTTGCTCGGAACCCGACCACCTCAAACATGAGGGTTTCCCTTCTGGAGTTGGAGGGAGTCCCAAAGCAGACGGGCAGATCGAGTCGTCCGAGGGGTTGGACGCGTTTCCCGGGGATGATCCCGTGAAAAGGCGCCGCACCGGCTCGGACCGAGGACAGATCGATCTGCAGGAGCTCGAGGGTCTCAGCGTAGATGATGTTGAGGCCGCTGCCTCCGTCCATGAGGACCTTGGTGAGCCTGACGTTGCCGATGACGGGGTCGACAACGAGCGGATATTTCCCCGGGCTCGGCACGCGGTCGGGGTGATCGCCCTGGTCAAAGGTGATGGGCTTGTCGGACCAATCTAGGTAGACTGGCGCCACCACCTTTACCGAGCAGACCTCCTGACGCTCTTGCTTGCGGTGCCGAGCCGAGGCGTTCGCCACTGGCCCACTGTAGATCATGAAGCAGTCGCGGACCTCGGGGAACTCCTCTGCCTTGTGATCCTCCTTCTTGTCGTCGTGGTGGGCCCTGCCACCCTCCGCAGGTGGCCTGGCCCTATGAAAGTGGCGCCGAAGCATGGCGCATTCCTCAAGGGTGTGCTTGACGGGTCCCTGATGATAGGGGCACGGCTCCTTGAGCATCTTGTCGAATAGATTAGCGCCTCTAGGAGGTTTCCGAAGGTTCTTGTACTCAGCGGCGGCGACAAGGTCCAGCGTCGGCGGCGTCGTGTTTTGCTTGCGACTTCTTCTTGCCTTTCTTCTTGGTGCCGCGCTGAGCGGACACCTCGGGAAAATCTTCTGGCTGGCGGGCCTGGGGCTGCTTGTCCTTCCGGAAGATGGCCTCAACCGCCTCCTGGCCAGAGGCGAATTTGGTGGCGATGTCCATTAGCTCGCTCGCCCTGGTGGGGGTCTTGCGACCCAGCTTGCTCACCAGGTCGCGGCAGGTGGTGCCGGCGAGGAACGCGCCGATGACATCCGAATCGGTGACGTTGGGCAGCTCGGTGCGCTGCTTTGAGAATCGCCGGATGTAGTCCCGGAGAGACTCTCCCGGCTGCTGGCGGCAGCTTCGGAGATCCCAGGAGTTCCCAGGGCGCACGTACGTGCCCTGGAAATTACCGGCGAAGGCTTGGACCAGGTTGTCCCAGTTGGAGATCTGCCCCGGAGGCAGGTGCTCCAGCCCGGCCCGAGCGGAGTTAGAGAGGAACAGGGGGAGGTTGCGGATGATGAGGTTGTCATCGTCCGTTCCACCCAGTTGGCAGGCCAGCCGGTAGTCCGCGAGCCACAGTTCCGGCCTTGTCTCCCCCGAGTACTTTGTGATGGTAGTCGGGGTTCAGAACCGGGTCGGGAACGGCGCCCGTCGTATGGCTCGGCTGAAAGCCTGCGGGCCGGGTGGTTCGGGTGAGGGACTCCGATCCTCCCCGCTGTCGTAGCATCCCCCACACTTGGGGTGGTAGCCTCGGCGCACCCTCTCGTCGAGGCGGGCTCGATGGTTGCGGTGGTGGTGCAAGTTGCCGAGGCGTCCCGGGGCTGCAGGCGCTGTGTTGCGTGTGCGCCCGGTGTGGACCGAGGCTTCCCGCACGAATCGGGAAGTCGCGGCGCGGTGCTCCGAGGGGTATCCCTGCCTTCGGGAGGCAGAGCTCTCGGCCCGTCGGACCGCGGCATCCTCCAGGAGATTTTTGAGCTCTCCTCGGATCTGCCGCCCTTCGGTGGTTGATGGTTCCGGCATTGCGCAGAGAAGTATCGCTGCCGCAGCCAGGTTCTGGCCGACCACACTGGAAGCCGGTGGTGGCCTTGCCCTGACGTCGTCGGCGATGCGAAGCTGGATGCCCTGGGCAGATGACGTGCTTCTTCGGCCGGAGTTTGGTCTACCCATTCCTGCCCGATATTCCGGCGGAGCGGCTCAAGTGTTCCTGCCCCCTCGTCGAGCCTGACCTGCATCTCACGGATTTGCTCGAGCTGTGCGTCCTGACCCCCCGCAGGGACTGGGACCATAGCTAGCTCCCGAAGGATGTCAACGCGAGGCGCAGGCCTAGGGGATCACCATTTTTCGGTATACCAAGATGGTTGCCTTCGTCGGGACCCCCTAGATCGACGTGGAAACATTCACGACTTGGGCCGCAGTCTCCGTCGCCGAAGCTGCGGCTACCGTCGGAACAATCGGAAAGGCAGTAGTCGCATGCGGTCATGAAGTCCCGCATGGCACTGGGGTTACCGAGCCCGGAGAAATCCCAACCAAAGTCGGGCTCGTCATCTTCCTCGGAACCCGAGGGTCCATAGGTCGAGACGGCCGTCAGTCGGTCCCAGGGTGACCGCATATGATACCCCGGAGGGTTGGTGCATGCCTCTATGAAGGCTTCCACCAAAGCGGGGTCGCTTGGTGGGTCGAGGCCGAATCCAAAAGACATGAGACGGGAATCGGTCGGTACCTCTTGGTCGACAGGTGGTGACGTTGTCGCGTCAGGGGCGGACTGCACCGTCGTCTCAGGTACGAGGGTGACGCCCAGCAAGTCCTTCGTGAGCATGCTGGCGTCGTCCGTCCGCTTGGAGTTGGCGTGTTGCGGGGAAACGACGCTCGTCTTCGTCTCAGGGGAGGAAGGAGTATCATGTTGTAGCTGCCGTCGAGGTACATGAACTCAAGACTCCCGAAATGGAGCACCATCTCGGGTTGGAAAGGTTGCTGGAGACTACCCATCTGGAGCTTGACAGGAAGCTGTTCGTCAACACGCAGCTGGCCCCTACTTGGCGCGCCAACTGTCGACGTTTCGACCCTGGGGGGTCCCTGGACCGACGATTAAATTGTCGCCGCGTGTCCCAGCCCAGATGAGTCGGCGCGAGACGGAGCACGAAGGGGGGTGGAAGAGAGGGAGAAAAGGGGAAAACCCGCGGCCTCCGTGTTGTCCTGCGCCCAGGTCGGGTGCGCTTGCAGTAGGGGGTTACAAGCGTTCGCGTGGGGGAGAGCGAGGGACCCTACGTGCCGTCCCGTCCTCCCGCGTGGCCAACCTTCTTGTAAGAGAGCCATGGACCTTCCTTTTATAGGCGCAAGGAGAGGGTCCAGGTGTACAATGGGAGGTGTAGCAGTGCGCTATCGTGTCTAGCAGAGAGGAGCTAGTGCCCTAAGTACATGCCGTCGTGGTAGCCAGAGAGGTTTTGGCACCCTGTTCATGTGATGTCGTGGCCGTCGGAGGAGCATTGGAGCCTTGCGGAAGGACAGCTGTCGGGGCTGTCGAGTCCTTGTTGACGTCTCTTTGCTTCCGTAAGGGGCTGAGAGCCGCCGTCGTCATGGAGCACGCGGGGCGACATCATTATCTGTTTACCGGGGCGAGCCAGATGGGACGCCGGTCCTGTTACCCGTAGCCTAAGCTAGCTAGGGATAGGGTAATGATGGCCCCTCCTGTGTCGTGGTCGGTCCGAGCCCTGGGTCGGGCGAGGCGGAGGCTCCTCCGAGGTCGGGGTCGAGTCGGTCTTCCGAGGTCGAGGTCGTGTCCGAGCCCCGGGTCGGGCGAGGCGGAGTTCGTCGTCTTCCGGGACCGAGCCCGAGTCCGAGCCCTGGGGTCGGGCGAGGCGGAATTCGTCGTCTTCCGGGGCCGAGCCCGAGTCCGAGCCCTGGGGTCGGGCGAGGTGGAGTTCGTCATCTTCCGGGGCCAAGCCCGAGTCCGAGCCCTGGGTCGGGCGAGGCGGAGTTCGTCGTCTTCCGGGGCCGAGCCCGAGTCCGAGCCCTGGGTCGGGCGAGGCGGAGTTCGTCGTCTTCCGGGGCCGAGCCCGAGTTCGTGCCCTGGGGTCGGGCAAGGCGGAGTTTCCTATGGCGCCCGAGGCCGGACTTGGCTGCTGTTAGCCTTACTCTGTCGAGTGGCACAACAGTCGGAGCGACGCAGGCGGCGATGTCTTCTTGTCAGGCCGGTCAGTGGAGCGGCGAAGTGACTGCGGTCACTTTCGGCTCTGTCGACTGAAGGGCGCGTGACAGGATAAGGTGTGAGGCCATCCTTGCATTAAATGCTCCTGCGATTCGGTCGGTCGATGTGGCGATCTGGCCAAGGTTGCTTCTTGGCGAAGACTGGGCCTCGGGCGAGCCGAAGGTGTGTACGTCGCTTGAGGGGGTCCTCGGGCGAGACGTGAATCTTCCGGGGTCGGCTGCCCTTGCCCGAGGATGGGCTCGGGCGAGGCGAGGTTGTGTCCCTTGAGTGGACCGAGCCTTGGCTTAATCGCACCCATCAGGCCTTTGCAGCTTTGTGCTGATGGGGGTTACCAGCTGAGATTAGGAGTCTTGGGGGTACCCCTAATTATGGTCCCCGACACCCGTCTTATGGACAAAGGCATCCTCTCTGGATCCAAGTCCATAGACCATCATAGATCCCGTTATCAAGATGAATACAATCAATTTCCTGACCTCGTGCGAGTGCTAGAAAAATCACTCGACTTCTACCAAGATCCTGATTAGCAAGCAGCTACTCGATCCAGCATACTAGTATCCAACTCAAAAAGGAATCCTGAGTTCATGCAACTAGAGGTTTCAAGCAACTCTTACACTTAAGTGTACATTACAAACCTATAAACATTAAGTGCAGTAAAGTAGCATATATAAACGGTTATGCATAAACCGGGGCTTGCCTTTAATAGCTGGGGCTGCGGGGAGATCCTTGATGGCAGTCTCGGGAGATTGCTCCTGGTCTTCCTCGTGGACAACTCCTTGCTCAGGGGTGAGCACGTACTCTCCATCAGCGAGATTGTAATCTAATGAATGCAATGAGTAAGATATATGCATGGCATGATAGGTAATTACAATTAAGATTTGATGGGGGGGGAATGGTCAATTTTAATAAGGTAGGGCTTAATCTTGCTACTTGAAGATTCTTAGATTATACTTAGCAATTTAGGGTCAAGCTTAGTTAAACTAAGTGGTAAGTCCATTTTGGTGTTCCACTGATTTCCTTTTAATGTCTTAGTGAGAATTTATTAAGATTTCTAGCTGAACTTATTGGAGTGAGATTTATTTTCCCTCTCTTTCTTTCTAATTCTTTTATGCTTTTAAGGTGGGTTTGAACTACAAGATAGCTTAATAAATTTCCAAAAATTTTGCAAAAATTACAGTGGCTTCTCACAGGCTTATAATTCTCTTTCTTAAAATTTAGGGCTTAAACAGTGAAGGGTTCTCTCTGTAATAAATTATTAAATATTAGGGCAGAGGGGGTGTTTTGAACTACAACTCCTTTGTAACAGTGGGTTATTCTCTAAGACATATTTTTACTGGCATTTAGATATTATAACATGACTTTGTACAAATTTTTAGCCATTAATACTTATTAGTTATTTTGCTATTATTTTCCAAAGTTTCTAGCCAAAGGGGTGCTTTCTACTACCACTATATTTGAAAAATATCAAACAACCGATTTCTAATTTTTCCTATCTTCTTCTTTGTGCAAGAGAAATCATTTTGAAATTTGGCAACTTTTTGCTCAAGGGAAGGGTGGTAGGAATTATTTGGATTAAATGGCCCTTTTCATGAAGTATTGGCAATGGGTATTATTTTGCAGCTTTCAATTGGGTTTTGCATTTTTCTCTGGTGGCCTACTACATTACCTATCTGGTAAAAATTTATTTGCCCATTATTGCACTCTTTTTGGTTTGTTCATGATTTAATTGAGATATGGCACAATATCAAGTTCTATTTGTTTACCCTACTTAAAATGATGGGCTGGAGTGTTTATCATTTTTGTAGTGGGGTTATAGTGGTTATAATTCCACTGAATTTTTATTAACAATTTTGAAATTATTTTCATAATTCTAATAATTGTTTTTCTAGTTTGTTAGTGCTTAATAAAACATTTCTCCTAGAATTTGTTCTGGACTAGAGGTCCTTTTATTTTTTCTAGGTTCTCTATTACTTAAGTGGACTAGGAAAATATTTGCATTCACTGTTCATTATTTTCTAATACCTTTCTTATTTTCTTAAGTTTTGGACAAAACTGGCTTTTAATAGATAACCCTACTTAAATCTTCAATACTGGGGTACTTACTATTTTTAAACAATGTCTAACTAGGGTTTGAACTTTTACAAATTTTCTTAAGTTCAGCATAGAAGCATAACAAATTTTCTTCCTTTTAAAAAGGTTTGGTCAGTTTCTTTAATTAATTTCAAACTCTAAAATTTAAAACAGAAAGCATAGGGTTCATTATTTTTAATTGATAGTCCATAATATTTTGAATCCAGCAAAATTGGTTTGGTCAAATTTGGTTGAATATAACTCAAGATATAAATTCTCTAAGTTCTCTGCTGAATTTTAAAAGGTTAATTAGAAATGGATAAAGGAAAAATGGTTTTGCACTGGGGTCCCTGGCGAAAGATTTTTAGTGAAATACAGACAGGTCCTCGGTGCACTATTCACATTAGTCTACGGCTCTGCAGAAAACCCCCTAGGGTTTTGCAAAATCAAACCCGCAGTCCTTCGCTAATGGAACAGTGGCCGTGGAGGAAGAAATGGGCGGAGGGGCTTACCGGTGGCGAGACTGCTCCGGTGAGGTGGTCGAGGATGTAGGGGAGGTCTTGAGGGTCACGGCGATGTGCGGGTCGCCGTCGGGAATGGTCGGAGTTGGCTGGTCCACGTGCGCAGGCGGGGGAGCTCATCGGCGGCGAGGAGTCCGGCCTAACCAGGGCGATATAGTTCAATTAAATGGGCCAGGAAGCTTCATCAGAGGTCAAGGAAGATGTGTGCGCGAGGAATTTGAGAATGGCTCACCGGATTGCTCGGTCCACGCGCGGCCATGGGCGACCAAAGTACGACGAAGATGATCTCGGGTCTCCGGTGAGGTTATGTCGGGTCCGAGAGCTTGGAAAGCTCCACTGGACACTGGCGAAGCTAACTGAGGGGCAGGCGCAACTTGGACGTGGCTGGAGTGAGCTGGCCACGGTGGCCGAAGCTGAGGCGGTGATGGCGGGCGGAGGAAAGCTCGCCGGAGCTAAGGAGGGGCGTCTGGCCAGCGAGGGTGAGCACGGGGTGAGGTGAGGCGTGCCTGGGGGTGGTTTTAAAGGCGCGGGCGAGCACGGCCGAGGGGAGGCTCTAACAAGCGCTCGGGGCGTGCACGGGCGAGCGCCAGTGCATGCTCTAGCATCTGGCACAGCGTCGAGCACGAAGCAGCGCAGAGAGAGGTCTTGTTCAAGCGCGGATTGGCTCCAAATCTTTGAGATTATGGCCATGATCCCATTGAGAGATCTCTTCCCCTGACATTCCTTTGTCATTTGTGTGTGGAGGCTTGCAGGTTTCGCTGACTGGATCAAGAGATAGGGAGGGGTGAAGTTGGGTTTGTCTCACTGCTAAGCATAGAGAGATGATCCCGAGTTTGACGTGTCCAGAGCACGCGTCCTGATGCCATCTTCTGGTATGAGGTAGAGGGGTTAGTTAGACACATTTTTATCAATGGGAGCATTAGGATTAGAGCTAAGGATCAAGGTGAACGTGCTTGGTTTTGGTTCAAAGGCTGAAAATTCAGAAATCTGAATTTTAGATTTCCCCATTGAATCTCCACTTGAATGGCTTGTTTGGAGTTTTTAATAAACTATTTTGGCCAACCTTTTATAATCTTTATTGTAGCTTAGTTAGTGTATTTCAATTCTTATAATTGGCCTAAGCCATGATTTCAAGTTTTTCATTGTCTTTCATCCCTTTTCTTCTTTTCTACTTAAATGGCTTAATTAGGGTTGGTATTAGGGTTTCTATATTTTCCCTCTTTTGAAAACCTCATTTGCTTTAGACATGATTCTTTAGATGCAACTTAGTGGATCTTTTATTCTTAAGTTGATTTGATGCTTCTTGCTCAATTTTGCTTACATGAAATGATGGCTCTTGAGTTAGCACTAAGAAAAGCCCTAGGTGACACTGGGAATCTCGTCCCGAGATTCGGGTCGGAGTCCTCCTTGGGTGAAGCAAAGGGTGAGACTTACATGAAGTGGGTGCTTTACTTATTAAGGCAAACTTCTCTTCGAATGTCATTCTCTTTGCAACTTCAGAAGGAAGCCCTTTTATCTTTAGTTCTATAATTAACTCATTCTAATTTAAGATCATTTTTCTGAAATTTAGATTCGAAGAGCAGGAGGAGGGGTTGGGCATGATTATGTACCAATTTCCTTAGGTAGGCAATCGGGGAAGTTGGAACGTAGAAATTCCTCAGTCTCCCAAGTAGCCTCTTCCTCTGAGTGATTACTCCATTGGATCTTATACATCTTGATCGATTTAGCCCGAGTTGATCTTTCTTTGCAATCCAGAACCTTGGAAGGGTACTCTTGGTATGATAGATCTGGCTCTATCTCCAATTCTGGTTCTGCTACGATCTCGGTCGGCAATCGAACACACTTCTTCAGCTAGGATACATGGAACACATTGTGGATGGCAAACATTTTTGGAGGTATCTTCAATTTGTATGCCATGGGTCCACATGCTTCTATGATCTCATAAGGTGCAATGTAACGAGGGGCTAACTTGCCTTTGATCCCGAATCTCTACACTCCCTTGGTGGGTGATACCTTCAGATATACGAAATATGCCACCTTGAACTAGAGAGGTTTCCTTCTCTTATCATGGTAACTCTTCTGCCTGGCCTGAGCAGCTTCTAGATTTTTCCTGATTAGTTTGACCTTCCTTTCGGCTTCAGTCACTAAGTCAGGTCCGAAAACTTCTCTCTCTCCAGGCTGAGACCAATTGAGAGGTGTTCTACACCTTCTCCCATAGAGAGCTTCGAAGGGTGCCATCTTTTGGCTGGATTGATAACTATTGTTATAAGCAAACTCTGCCAAGGAGAGGTGCTTATCCCAGTTCTTGCCACAATCGATTACACAAGCCCTCAGCATATCTTCAAGAATTTGATTTACCCTCTCGGTCTGGCCATCAGTCTGCAGGTGGTAAGCTGAACTTCTGATTAGCTTGGTTCCCAAAGACTCTTGCAGTTGTTCCCAAAATCTGGCAACAAATTGGGCTCCTCGGTCAGAAACAATGGTCCGGGGCAATCCGTGCAAACACACGATTTGGTTAATGTACAACTCTGTATACTTTTGAGCCTTATCAGTGGTGTGCACTAGGAGAAAATGTGCCACTTTCGTCAGTCGGTCCACAATAACCTAAATCTAATCATGATGATGAGAGGTGGTGGGCAGACCCATAATGAAATCCATGCTGATGTCATCCCATTTCCACAAAGGTATGGATAGGGGTTGCAAAGCTCCAGCTAATTTCAAGTGGCTTGCCTTTATCCTCTGACAGGTGTCACATTCTGATACATATTGGGCTATCTCCCTCTTCATTCTGGTCCACCAATACAAGGGCTTTAGATCATGGTACATTTTGATGATCCCTGGATGCATAGAGAATTTGGAGAGATGGGCCTCATCCAAGATTTTCTTCTTGAGATCCTTGTTTTTAGGAACCACCAATCTTCTTTCAAACCACAATATACCCTTTCCATCTTGGCTGGAAACATTTATACTTCTCGGTCTTCTGATGGAGGTTCTCCTTAATAATTTGCACTCCCATGTCACTAAGCTGGGCCATGATGATCTGGTCTTGCAAAGTTGGCTCAACAGAAATGTGAGACAAAGCACCAGAAGGAATCACTTCGATCTTCATTTTTCTCAACTCATCACACAAGGTGTTAATGCGAGAATCCATCATAACACAGTTGCATTGCAATTTCCGACTCTAGGCATCTGCTACCACATCGGCTTTCCCTGGGTGATAATGTACCTCCAGGTCATAATCCTTGATCAGCTCTAGCCATCTTCTCTGTCTCATGTTGAGATCAGCCAGAGTAAAGATATACTTAAGGCTCTTATGATAAGTGAAGATGTTGTAGTGGGTTCCCATCAAATAGTGTCTCCACATTTTCAGTGCATGGACCACGACTGCTAACTCCAAGTCATGAGTGGGATAATTTTGCTCATGAGGCCTGAGTGCTCTTGATGCATAAGCAATGACTCGGTTGTCTTGCATTAAGACACAACCCAGTCCAGTGCCAGAGGCATCACAATACACATCAAATGGCTTGCTGCTGTCGGGTTGCGTTAACACCGGCGCTGTGGTCAGATGTTGCCTCAATGTATGGAAGGCATCTTCACACTTCTGACCCCAAACAAACTTGGCTTCTTTCTTTAGCAATTCAGTTATGGGCTTCACAATTCGATAGAAATCCGGAATGAATCTTCGGTAATAACCAGCTAATCTCAAAAAACTCTGAATCTGATGGACAGTCGTTGGTGGCTTCCAGTTCATCACCTCTTGCACCTTATTAGGATCAACAGCTATACCTGCCTGAGAGATAGTGTAACCCAAGAATTTGATCTCCTTTAGCCAAAAATCACATTTTGACAATTTGGCATAAAGATGGTGCTCTCGCAGACGTTGAAGCACTACATGGAAATGCCCGACATGTTCTTCTTCGTTCTTCGAGTACACCAAGATATCATCGATGAAAACCACTACGAACTTGTCCAATTCAGGCATGAAAACAGAATTCATCAGATACTTGAAATATGTTGGTGCATTAGTCAGCCCAAAAGACATCACCAAGAATTCATATAGCCCATATCTGGTCAAGATGGCTGTCTTCGGAATATCACTTGCTCGTATCTTGATCTAATGGTAGCTGGAGCGAAGGTCTATCTTGGAAAACACTTTGTCTTCGACCAATTGATCGAAAAGAACATCGATACGAGGCAAAGGATACTTGTTTTTGATAGTCACCGCGTTAAGTGGGTTGTAATCTATGCATAGCCTCAAGCTTTCATCCTTCTTTACAAACAAGGCTAGACATCCCCAAGGCAAAGTACTTGGGCGGATAAAACCTTTGTCCAGCTGTTGGGGACTTGTTCTCAAATGCTATGAATTAAGAACAAGGCAACATAAAATGTTAAATATTAATGCCCTTCGTCCGACGGAGCATTATTTCCATAAGGATTTAATGAACTTCGGACGAAGGTCACGAGCATAATATTACGAAGGTTTCACCTTCGTAATTAAACTTGTAAAGATGATACACAGTAACGTAAAACATTAAAGATAAATACATCGAAAATAAATGACATCATTCACATATATTATTATATGAATTTAAGATATTTGAATACAACGTTTTTAGGTACATTTATACCTTTGCCTTGACAAACAATGATTCCTGAGTGATGCGTTAGCAATTACAGGAATGCGTGAACAGTAAAGGAATACTGTTCCCTATTTATAGGCACAGGACACAGCCTGTGAGAAATTACAATCATGCCCCTCATAAAAGTTTACAACAATGACTCAAACACTTGTGGACTAAAAGGTCATTCTACTTTTAAGTCGGTTTGCAATTCCGAAGCTTCATGAACAGCAACCTTCGGTCATCACGTGCCGACAGCTTCAGCCGAAGTTGTTTCTTCCTGCAGGACCTTCGGCGACGAAGCATGGTCCCAACAGTAGCCCCTTCGCGGTGCTAGATCGTTTTTTGTAACGAGCTTGATCCGTGAAAAAAGTCTCTTAGGCTTCAGGAAGCCGAAGGTCCGAAAAACACCTTCCCTGAGCTCGTTGTCGAGAAACGATTCAGTTTCCGAGCGCGTAGCGGTCCCACCCTGCAGGGTTACTATTTGGTCTCTGCGGTCCACCGCGCAGCGGGTGTAAGCAGCTGTTTGCCTGGTGTATAAATCCTGACGATTCACCTTCTTACCTGCAGCACTATATAAACAGACGGGTAGGTGTGAAGTTACCACAACATTCATTGCTATTGCACTATTTTGCTGCCAAAATTTTTAACCATAGCCGAAGCTTGACTCTCGCAAGCAGACGAAGCTCCAATTTTAAAGCCTACTTCATCAGAAGAAAAAGCTTCGGAAGAAAAAGTTCTTTAGTTCCCAAGAAATTCAGAATTAAATGGCCAGAGTGCGCTCTACCGCTAGTGTTGAGCGTAAGGGAGGCGAAGCCGAAGGAGCGGAGACTGTTCCTATCTCCGAAGCGATGCAACGATCCGGACTGGTGACCTCGGAAGGAATCCGTACTGCCGAGATAGGGCATACTGCTGCCGAGACAGAAGAAGCTGTTGCCGAAGCGGAAGAAGGAAATATTGAGGAAGCTGATTCTGATGATGATTATCATATTGCCGTGCCAAGGAAGCCCAACCATTTGGACTTCGGGAAGTCGACTGTCTCCAAGGCTGATTTCTCTAAGATGGTGAAGTCGGGTTATTTCAGTGAGAATGAGAAGAAGCTACTTCGCTTCGGGGGGGAAGAAACTACCCCGACGCCAGAAAAAGATGAAATAGTTATTTTTAAGAGCTTTCTAAAAGCTGGATTAAGATTCCCCTTAAATAGGATGATATCTGATGTGCTGCAAAGATTTGGTATCTACTTTCACCAATTGACTCCCAACGCAATTGTCAGGCTCAGCGTCTATATCTGGGCTCTCCGAAGTCAGGCGGTGGAGCCATTTGCTGACAGCTTCTGTCGAGTTCATGAGTTGCATTACCAAACTAAGGCCAGAAAAGATGGATTGCATGAGAATTTTGGCTGCTATAATTTTGCTTATCGGAAAACCACGAAGTTTCCCGTGATCAGCTACCGAAGCAAATGGCCGACAGGCTGGAAATCAGAATGGTTTTATGTCAAAATTGATGAAGATAAAGAGAAGCTGGTTCAGAGCCCTCTTGAATTAATCTTCGGAGAAACAAGACCCCGATGCAAAATGGTATTAGAAGGTCCAACTTGGGCTGCACTGGGTGAATTCAAAATTATAGCAGAACATATTGGCACTAGAGATTTAGTGCAAGAATTCCTGGCTTTCAGAGTTTTTCCAACGATGAAAGAGTGAACAATGCCGAAGCTTGAAGGGGAAAAGAAAGAGGGGGAACTCGTCAGGCTACCTTATCATTATAAATTCAAGAAATTTTTTAAAGTACCCTGCCAAAAATGGCTTGATACAATTGAAATGATGAGCAATGAAATTCTTGGGAACTACTCTAAAAAAGAGGACCAACTGATGACAGCGGCCTTCGGCACTCGGCCGAAACGAAGGCTGAACAGAGTGCTTGATGCCATAGGATTTGAATACGCTGACTACGGTCGACTGGGCGGAGATGCCGGAGGCCCGAAGCGAAAAAGGATTGCTAGCGCTACTGACGAAGAGGTCGTCAAGGTAGCCAAGAAGAAAAAGAAAGATTCTGAAAGTCTTAGCGCTGAAGAGTTAAATCCTGAGCCGAAGGTGGCCACTTCAAGAAAGAGAAAAGGTGCGTCCCCGGAGCCGGAAACGTCTGTCCGAGAAGAAGATATTCCTGCTTCTCCTTTTGCTGTTGAAGTAGAAGAAATTATGAAGGTAATGACTGAACCCTTGCCTATCAGGCTAAGTCCACTAGCACTTGAACTGACGAAGTTTTTTCAGAAGGACAAGGCAGCTTCGGCAGCAGAAAGTCCTGCAAAGCCGAAAAAAACGGAGAATTATTCAAGTAACAGATGTGATCCACCAGACGCCGCCACTGGCAACGGTGCCGAAAATTCCCTTTGCTGAAACTGCCGAAGCCGAAGCTACTGGGATGAAAACTACTGAAACTAAAACCAGCGAACCCGAAGCTACCGGGGCCGAAGCCGGGGCCACCAAAGAGTCGAACCTAGAAACTACACTTGAGGTTATTGACAATATTCTCCTGAAAATGGCCGAAGAAGAAGCTACTGTGGCTGCAGTGAATACAGCAACTGAAAAGGGGAAAGAGCAAATTGGTGAAATTTCTGAAGGAGAAGATTTTAACTTTCAAGACCTACTTGGACAAGAGTTAACAGACACTGAGAAAGAGGAGTTGAAAAAATATGCCATATCTTGCGGATATAAATCAGGCGCTATGCTATTTGGTGGGGTGAACAGAGGGAAACTAAGGTGCCTTCGGAACCGCACCGAGGCCAAAATTATCAGAACCCTTTCCAAAAGCATTGGCTTGCCGAAGGTGGAAGCGGATTTGTGTCGTTATCAACGACACCACATCGCCGGAAGCTTGCTTTATGCTAACTTCAAGGTAACGAATATTTTTGTTATTTTATTACTGTTATTATTAACTTTTGGGTCGTGTTCTAACGAAGATTATTTCGACAGAGCATATTATTAAGCAAGGTTCTGAAAATGCAACAAGATCTGGAGGAAGAGAAAAATAAAACCGTCATTAAAGATTTGACTGAAAAGATTGAAAACTACGAAACCAATCTGAAAAAGAAAGACTTCGCAATCCAAGATCTTGAAATCATGGTCAAAGAGCCCGAAGGTGCATTAGAAAAGAAAGATTTTGTTATTCAGACCATGGAGGGCTCTTTAGCTGAAGTCCAAACTGAAAATGATAAATTAAAGAATGAATTGCTCCGTCAATCAGAAAAATTCGAGCAAGAAAAGAAATATTTTGAAACAAGCCTGAAAGCTGAAGTGGATAAATACTCAAATTTGCAGAAATCCTTTATAGAACTTCAGGAGAAATGCTTAAGCTTCGGCATCCGATGTGTGCAGCGGCTGAAGGACGTATTTCACTCTGTCGGAGCTAGCTCTTCGAAATTTACACCTTCAGCTGAAAATCTGCCAAGAACATTAGAACATATTGAAGGCGAAGTTGATGCCCTTGACGAAGTTATTGGTGGGCACGCTGACTTCTGCGCCCTGGTATCTTCTCGGGGCACAGATGCTGCTTTTTTGAAGGCTGGCTGCACACATGGAAACATCGTGAACAGACCAAACTTCAGCTTGTCAGCTTCAGATTTGTTCACGATGACCCAGATCTGGGTAAGTGGCAGGCGGAAAATAGCAGGCGACGAAGCTCGAAGCCATCTGAAGCCGGTAAGAAACTTATGTTTGTTACTTTTACCTTCTCCTTTGAAATTTGTACCTTTCTTACTGTACTGTTTGATATATAGGATGACGAAGCTGAAGATTGACAATGCTGAAGTTTGACAAAACTGAAGACGAAGCCTTGGCTGAAGCTTAAAATTGCTTGTAATGCGCTTTCCTGCAAAAATTCTTGGAGAAACTCTTGTAATATAGATATGGAATAACTTATGTAAATTTGTACATACCTTGTAATATATTCTGTCTCCTATAACCACATCCAGTCTGCTTTGCTGTGGACGAAACTTCTCTTTTGAGCCGAAGGCGAAAAACACCTTCCCTTCTTTTCGTACACAACGAAGCATAGAAAATTTTTCCTTCGAATCTTTTCCTTATTTTCTGAAGCACCTGTCTTTTTTGTGTAGCATGATGATGACTCTACATATGTCTAAATGGATGTTTATGAATGCAAATGACATGATGATATGTTATGTGCAAATGAATATTAGGACACATGTTCAAAAAAAACATAAGCACAGCCCTTCGTCCCCTTAAGAATGATAAAAATCTTTTTGTCGTTTACTTTTCGGCTTCACCGTTTACTTTTCGGTGTATCAGCGTTGACTTTTCGCTGTAAGCCTCCCTTAGGAGCTTCTTCGCCTTTTACTTTCAGCGGAATCAGCGTTTATTTTTCGCTGTAAGAGTCCCTTAGGAGCTTCTTCGCCTTTTACTTTCAGCGGAATCAGCGTTTATTTTTCGCTGTAAGCCTCCCTTAGGAGCTTCTTCGCCTTTTACTTTCAGCGGAATCAGCGTTTATTTTTCGCTGTAAGCTCTGCATTCCCTTAGGAACGACCTTTGAGCTTTTCCCTGTTCTCTTTTCTTTTTTCTTTGCACTCGAAGGTGCTTTCTCAGCTTTTACATTTACATTTTGGGGGATATCGCTCTTATAGAATTGAAATAAGGAAAAGAAAAATTACATGTTGTGGCCCCATTAAAAACCTTTCTCCCCCTTTGGAAAGGAAAAGGGTGCCACAAAAAAGAATATAAAAAATTACATCAAACTAAACATAATATCGCCGGAGCTCATCCGCATTCCACGATCTAGGAATGTCATTGCCATCCATATCCTTCAATCTGTAGGAACCAGGTCTTGACGAAGATACTACCAAAAAGGGGCCTTCCCACTTCAGCTGTAATTTGCCTACTGTTTCAGGGTTAGCTACTCTTCGAAGTACCAAGTGTCCTGGTTCAATATTCTTTAGCTTGACCTTTCTATCACGCCATTTTATTGTTTCAGCTTGGTATTTATTGATGTTTTCCACAGCTTGAAGTCTAATCCCTTCAATAGCATCTTTTTCCACAGAACAATCAGCTTCGTTTTTGCCTTCTGCCGAAGCTACTGTCCTTATCGATCCTGTTTTAGCCTCTTCTGGGGTTATTGCTTCGTCACCAAACAATAGTTTAAAGGGTGTAAAGCCTGTTGATCTTGAAATGGTTGTGTTATGACTCCACACCACTTTGATTAACTCATCTGGCCACTTTCCCCTTGGCTGATTGAAGATTGACTTCATTATTCCTGTCATTATGATCCCATTGGCTCTTTCAACAAGTCCATTAGATTCTGGGTGTCGGACTGATGCAAAATGGATCTTCGTGCCGATTTGATTGCAAAATTCTCTGAAGGCTTCAGAATCAAACTGTGTCCCATTATCCACAGTTATGGCCTTCGGCACTCCGAAGCGACAAACAATGTTTTGCCAGAAAAACTTTTGAATAGTAAACGAGGTTATTGTGGCTAAGGGCTTTGCCTCAATCCACTTGGAAAAATATTCCACTGCCACCACCACATATCTTAAGTTCCCCTGTGCAGGTGGTAATGGACCTAGCAAATCCAGACCCCACCTTTGCAATGGCCAAGTGGGATGTATTAATTGAGTTAAAGACGAAGGTTGTTTTTGATCTCTTGCACATTTCTGACAACCTTCGCACTTTTGAACTAAATCCGCTGCATCCGAAGCTGCCTTTGGCCAATAAAATCCTTGGCGAAAAACTTTCCCAAGCAAGGGCCTAGATCCAATATGAGATCCACATAGACCTGCATGTATGTCCTTCATTAATTCTATACCTTCGGATCTGGATAAACACTTGAGCAATGGGGAACAGACCCCGCGCTTGTATAACTCCCCTTCTATTATGACATATGGTCGAGCTCTTGCTTCTATTCTCCTGTTATAAGCTTCGTCGTCTGAAAGAAAATTACCCTGAAGGAAAGAGATGATTTCAGTTCTCCAATCTTCACTATAAACAGGGGATATGTTGAGGATTGCTCTTTCAAGAAGCTCGACCGAAGGTGCTTTTATTGTTTCAAAAAATACTTCCGAAGGTATAGGCAGCCCCTGGGCTGCTGACTTAGCCAATAGATCAGCGTATTCATTTTCTCCACGAGGAATATTTTTGACAGAGAAACCTTCGAAGGAAGCCTCAATCCCTCGGACTGTATCTAGATACCTTTCAAGCTTCGGGTCTCTTGCTTTGTAACTTTTGTCAACATGACCAGAAATAACTTGAGAATCAGTTTTAAGAATGGCCCTTCTGATTCCCATTGCCTTTAATTTCCGAAGACCCAAAAGCAGAGCTTCATACTCGGCGATGTTATTTGTGCAACTAAAATCAAGTCTTGCCGCATAACAAGTTTTAACTTTGGAAGGTGAAACCAACACAGCAGCCGCTCCTGCTCCGAAGGTTTCCCAAGACCCATCGCAAAACACTGTCCATGCTTCGGCTGTCTTTATTTGTTTCTTCCTCCTGAGCCCCTGGCGTCCAATCAGCAATGAAGTCTGCTAATGCCTGGGACTGAATCGAAGATCTATGAACATAATCAATACAGAATTCATTGAGCTCTGCAGCCCATTTTCCAATCCTTCCTAGTAGCTTCTCGGTTCCTCTTAATATCCTTCAGAGGTTGTGAAGAAGGAACAATTATGTTGTAAGCTTGAAAATAGTGCCGAAGCTTTCTGGAGGCCATCAAGACAGCATACAGTACCTTCTCCAACTCTGTATAATTTTTCTTTGATAAACTAAGAACCTCGGATACAAAATATATTGGGGCCTGCCTCTTAACCTGTCCTTCAAGCTTCTCCTGAACAAGTGCTGCGCTTACCGCTGAGTGCGAAGCTGCCACATATAATAACAAAGGAGCCCCTGGCATAGGTGGAGTTAATGTTGTTAGATCTATCAAATACTGCTTTAGTTCTTCGAAGGCCTTCTGCTGGAGTGGTCCCCATTGAAAGACTTCAGCTGTCTTCAGCACTTTGAAGAATGGTAAGTTTCTCTCTGCTGATCTAGATATGAATCTGTTGAGAGATGCTAGCCTTCCTGTTAATCTTTGAGCCCCCTTTTTTGTACTAGGTGGCTCCATTCGAAGTATAGCTTCGATTTTACTTGGGTTGGCCTCAATTCCCATTGTTGAAACTAAGCAACCGAGAAATTTCCCCTTCTTTACTCCGAAGACACATTTTTCTGGATTCAGCTTTAGACCAGCCTGTCTAAAATTAGCGAAGTCTCCTGTAAATCAGCAATGTGGTTATCCTGTTTCGTACTTTTTACAATGATATCATCAACATAGGTTAGTACATTCCTGCCTATCTGAGAATGGAGAACCTTTGCTGTCATTCTGCTGAAACTTCCTCCAGCATTTTTAAGCCCTTCAGGCATCCGAAGGTAGCAATATGTCCCACTAGGGGTTATGAAGCTGGTTTTTGGTTCATCTTCCTTCTTCATCCATATTTGATGATAGCCTGAATAGCAGTCCAGCAAACTCATGAGCTCTGATGAAGTTGCTGCATCAACTAAGGAATCTATCCTTGGCAATGGAAACTCGTCCTTCGGACAGGCTTTATTAAGGTCAGTAAAATCGATACACATTCTCCATTTACCATTGGCCTTCTTCACCATAACAGTGTTAGCCAACCATTCTGGATATTTTACCTCTCTAATAACTCCAGCAGTGAGGAGTCTTTTCACTTCATTTCGAGCACCTTCGGCCTTGTCATCAGACATCTTCCGAAGCCTCTGTTTCCTGGGTCTGAAGGATGGATCAACATTGAGCGAGTGCTCAATAACATCCCTGTTAACTCCGCAAAGATCATTAGCTGACCAAGCAAAAACATCTTTATTGTTAAACAAAAACCTTATCAAGGTTTTCTCCTGCTCTTCGGACAATTGAGATCCCAATAGCACCTTCTGCTCTGCTATATCCTCACATAAGACCATGGGTTTCGGCTGGTCAGCCGAAGCAGCTTTTTCCCTTCTGAACTTGTATTGCTCACAAGCTTTAGCTCCATCTATATTATGGATTGCTTTTGAGTCTATCCAATTTCCTTCGGCCCTTCTGGCAGCTTCTTGACTTCCATGAATAGCAATGGGCCCTTGGTCCGAAGGTATCTTCATGCAAAGATAAGCTGGATGCAGAATTGCTTCGAAGGCATTAAGAGTACCACGACCAATGATTGCATTGTAAGGGTACTCCATGTCAATGATATCAAACATAATTTGTTCAGTTCTTGTGTTGTTGATGAATCCGAAGGCCACTGACATTGAGATTTTGCCGAGTGCTACAATCTGCCTTCCTCCGAAGCCACAGAGGGGATGTGTGGCATCAAGAATTTTATCTTCGGGCTCTTGCATCTGTCTGAAGGCTTTAGCAAATATGATGTCGGCTGCACTGCCTGTATCAACCAAAACATTGTGGACCAGAAATCCTTTGATAACACAAGAGATAACCATAGCATCATTGTGTGGGTAATCCTTGAGTTGAAGATCCTCTTGGGAGAAGGTAATAGGAATGTGAGACCATCTGGACTTGATGAAGGGTCCTTGCACCCCGACATGCTGTACCCTTCTCTGTGCTTCCTTCTTTTGCTTCTTGCTGGATGGTTCTGAACATGAACCGCCTGTTATCGAGAGTACTAGCTTCGAAACCGATGCAGCTCCAGCTTGAATATTGAACGAAGCCATCAGCTCAGAAAAAGTGGTAGTGAGTTCACCGGAGGTGGGCGCCAATGTTGGGGACTTGTTCTCAAATGCTATGAATTAAGAACAAGGCAACATAAAATGTTAAATATTAATGCCCTTCGTCCGACGGAGCATTATTTCCATAAGGATTTAATGAACTTCGGACGAAGGTCACGAGCATAATATTACGAAGGTTTCACCTTCGTAATTAAACTTGTAAAGATGATACACAGTAACGTAAAACATTAAAGATAAATACATCGAAAATAAATGACATCATTCACATATATTATTATATGAATTTAAGATATTTGAATACAACGTTTTTAGGTACATTTATACCTTTGCCTTGACAAACAATGATTCCCGAGTGATGCGTTAGCAATTACAGGAATGCGTGAACAGTAAAGGAATACTGTTCACTATTTATAGGCACAGGACACAGCCTGTGAGGAATTACAATCATGCCCCTCATAAAAGTTTACAACAATGACTCAAACACTTGTGGACTAAAAGGTCATTCTACTTTTAAGTCGGTTTGCAATTCCGAAGCTTCATGAACAGCAATCCTTCGGTGATCACGTGCCGACAGCTTCAGCCGAAGTTGTTTCTTCCTGCAGGACCTTCGGTGATGAAGCATGGTCCCAACACCAGCAATTCTTGCAATTGCTTCTTCAATTCTACCAACTCAACGGGGGGCATCTGGTAAGGCCTCTTGGAAATAGGTGTCGTTCCCGGTTGCAACTCGATGGTGAATTCAATATCCCGGTCTGGTGGCATTCTTGGCAATTCATCTGGAAAAACATCTGCATACTCACAGACCACTGGAATCTTCTTCAGAGGTAACTTCGTCATAGCAAAAGCACATGACTGAGTAGAATCTTGACTGGGCAGAAACAAGGTGAAACTCCCACAAATTGGGGAATTGATTTCCACGATGCGGCTGGTTACATGAAGCACTACTTGGTGTCTGGTCATCCAATTAGCTCCTAGAATAATATCCACATTTTCCAAACCCAAAACAAGAATGGTGGTTTTGGTAATGTGGCTCCCCAGTTGAATAGGCACACTTTGGTTTAATTGATTAGTTGCAATTTTACCCCCAGGTGTGGCTATCATGAATGACCCTTTTGTGTGATAGAAAGGCATTTGACATTTAGCACTGAACTTTTGGCTAATGAAACTATGAGATGCACCAGAATCAAACAGAATTAATGCAGGTTGATTATAAACTGAAAAGATACTAGTCATGATGGGGGCTCCCTCAGGTAACTCCTCCAGAGTAGTGAAGTTGAGCTTCCCTTGCCTGACTTGTACCTTCTGCTTTCTTCCCTTGTCTTGATTTGGTGTTGGCATCTGCCTCTGCTGATTTCTTGGGCAATTCTTGGCATAGTGGCCCACATTGCCACAAGTGAAGCACTTGTTCCCATTGCCCTAGCGGAACTGTTGCTGCTGTGGAGGCTGATTGTTCCTTGAAGCGAGAGCTGGAAAACGAGTGGGTGCCGGCTGCTGCTCTGAGGTGGCCTAATCACCCATCTGCCTTCCTGCTGCTGAAATCCCCTGCTCTGATTGTGAGAAACAATCCTAAACCTCTGGGCCTAAGTGCATGGTGCTGCCATTGATGCCTTTCTCTTCTTCTCAGCCCGGTGAACTATAATACAGTCCTCCTGGGAGATGGCCAGGTTGACCAACTCATTAAAGCTATCAGCCCGGACAGTGTTGAGACGTTCCCGCAGCTTGGTGTTGAGACCCCTGTGGAAGCGGTCTCTCTTCTCGTCGGAATCAGCATGGTAACCTGCATACTGGCACAGGTCGTTGAAGGCCTGAGCGTACTGCAATACCGTGCGGGTTCCTTGATTAAGTGCCAGAAACTCATTCAGCTTGCGATCAAGAATTCTAGCTGGGATATGGTGCCCTCTGAAAGCGGTCTTGAATTCCTCCCAAGACACTTCGCGATCAGCAGGTAGCATAGCATGAAAGTGGTCCCACCAAGTCCGAGCAGGGCCGTGAAGCTGCTGCGCGGCGAAGCGAGCCTTGGTATCATCAGGGCAGTCTCTCGGGAGGAGGGGAAACATGGACTCCACGACGCGTAGCCACACGTCGGCATCCAACGAATCCTCTGCCTTGGTGAACAAGGGTGGCTGCATGCTCAGGAACTCCTAGTAGGTTGCCGCTGCCGGAGGTCGCTGCAGCTGGCCTCCACCGTACTGCTGAGGGTGGGGCTGCTGCAAGAGCTGTCGCAGAATCTCATTCTGCGGGGCTACGACGGAACCTCCCAAGTCATTAGGCCCACCTATAGTTGTCCTTGTCCAACGGACCTCAGACAACCCTGCAGGTGTTCCTAAATCACTTGACAAGTTCGGTATCTGCTTTTCTTACCTTTCCCAAGAGCGTTTCACCCATCACGCAGACATTACAGATCATCGGAGTTACGAAAATGCGGAAGCGATTACATAAACTTACCTTAATTTAAAAAGTAAGACAAAGTTATATATTATAGACCAGGATATAACTTATGAGTGCAGAGTAATATTATTACACACCAAGGGAGGCAAAAACCCCTCCCATTAAGCTTTTAAACAAAAGTTCTTATGGAGGAACCCTTCCTCCCACAGTTCTATTCTTGGTTTTCTTCCTTCGGGACCACCTTGGAACAGAAACAACAAAAGTTTGTCGCTTCTTCACCTAAAAACAATAGGGAATAAAACCCTGAGTATGGAATTACTCAGCAAGACTTACCCGACTAAGGAAAAGACTCTCAAGGGTATGCTGGTTATAAGGGGGTCAAGGTAAGGTTTCTCAATAATCAAAGACTCTGTTTGCAGAAATGCTTACTAAAGTGAATCCTTAAAAATCCAATTTTACTTGTTAGGTTAAGTAAGTTTACCTGTCTCTAGAGTTCTTTCTACCCTAGTTCAGTCACTTGACCTGCACTAGCCAATTTTTTAGCAACCATTTGTCTTTACTGGAGTTCTACATGTAAGTCAGTGACCAAGTCTCCATAACCGTGGAGGTACGGCGATCCGAATCGATTATACTCAGCTGAGGATCTCCGATCACACGACATAAGTAGCACTTAACCCTTGCATATGTCAACCCGCCACCGGGGTTCTTAAGACTAGATCAGGTTCACGCCAACCGAGAGCACAGATACACCACCGTCCAACCTCTTGCCACGGAGGGTACACGATACTCTCGCCATCTCTCCACTCCCATTGCGTGGTATCTTATTCTGGCCTTAGTCTGCCCGAGGCAAAGCTACCCATGACGAGGCATGTGACCAGTTAAAGGGTCCTTGGTCAGTAGGCCTACATAGACACGGTCCTTAATCGACTCAGATGGAGGCACTGCACCGAGACTCTCTTCTCGTGCAAGTCAACCGCCCGATCTCAGCTTTATCATTTAAACCCAAAGTCTGGTACCTGGCAGAGGTACATCTTTTCCGATGTTGAACCCATCATGGTCATGATGGATCCATCATCAAATTTTATTTTTAAAAACATCCCTCTCACTTAGCCACATCATCTTTTGTAAAAACAAAATCTTTTTCTTTGCTAAAGAAAGACTAAGCATAGCAAAACTTTTTATAAAACAGGGATTCAAAGGAAGGTAATCAAATACAAAGAAGGTAATGCAGGAATTGTTTTATCAATCAACTCCTATTACCTAATGCGTCAAGCAAGTGGGAAAGATTTTAAAAGAATCAAGGAGGTGGCAAATGCACCGAGGCTTGCCTTCGTTTATAGGTGAGTCAGGCTCGGATCCGCAGATGTCAAAGTAAAAACAATTCCCTGCCTGATGTCCCGCAGGTGGTGGTGGTGAAGTCTTCTCTTCTTCTACTTCAACCTCTTCTTCGTTTTCTAGATATAACCATATATATAAGAATGAATGCCATGTAATGCTCATGAGAGTGCAAGGATAATAAGAGTTTATTATCTAAGACCTTGAATACAATTTTCCTTCACGGTTCTCCGAGAAACTAGGGTTTCTAGAGTCAATAGTGAAGTTCAAAGAGCACGGGGTGGGGGTTTTGGGTTCTAATTATCAAACAGGGTCCAAATCAAACCAGAATCTACCCAAGGCTTCTAAATAATGTTTTAAGCTCATATAAAAAGTTTGGGCATTTTTGGAATTACTATCTATTTTCTAAAAATCCAGAACCAAGGTTTTGAGATACTATAAATGCTCCAAAATTCCTTATTTGACCTAAAAATCATGAAACTATTTTTATTAAATACTATGGAAAATTAGGAATCTAGTAAAATTGGTTTGACATTTTTAGGATTTTTCTGCAATTTTCTACAGATTTCTAAAGTTTCTCTAAAAAAGAAAATGGGAAAGTTTGAACAGTACTGGGCCAGAAGCAGCCCATACGGCCCAGCCTGCACCAGAAAACGCGCGCCCGTGCCCGCGCCCACGTGTTTTGCGAATAAGCCCCCGCGGTTTTGAATATCTCGAACCGAGTCCAAAACACTATTTAAACAGTCGCTAACACTTTACACCGGGGTCCCCCGACTTCTGTTTCTTCACCAGATAAACCCCCGACGTCGAACGGCGTTGCACCGAGCTCCGGCGAGCATGTAGACCGGCCGGATGGGGCAAAGACTGGCGCTCCCAGGAGGCAGACACCGAATCGAACCTTCCCCAAGCATTTCCCCTAACTTAATTTGAAGAATGGCAACCTAATTTGCTCTGGCCATGGCGACCGTAGACCATGCGGATAGAGGAACGTGTTCCCAGCGATGGGTGGCGGTCCAGTTCAATTGAAGGGGTCGAGGAGCTTGAGGAGGGCCTAGGGACGCTAGAACAAGCGACGGAGAGACTTGAACTGACCTGAGTTGAGCTGGCCGCGGCGAGGTGTTCTTCGCGGTGTATTCGAACCGGTTTCAGGAAAACTCAAAATTCGTGAGCTCTGGCGAACAATTGAGGGTGGGAGCAGTTGCTTTGATTTCGTGATGACATAGCGCAGCTGACCCGACCTTCAATTTATAGAGGGCTTAAGCGGTGGCGCTCAATTTGGCCGAGCAGTGCTGGTGGCCGGAGATAGGGAAGAACACTGGCGCAATGGATTCGTGTCTTCCATCGTGGCGATTTCATCAGCGATGAGTAACTATCGCAAGCCAAGCTACCGCGACGTGGTAAAGTGCTTAGCACGTGGCGGACGACGGTGATGGTTCCACGGCGGTGAGAATCTTATCCGAGGGGTGGTGAGCAAGGGTAGAGGCACGGTGGCTAGCCGGATTGGTGTCCAGCTCATCGGCGGCGAAGATTTTTCTACCCCGCGATGCTATCCATGTGCTTCGGGCATGAATCGCGGCGGAGAGATCATCGGCGGCGAGGTTCATAACCTTATCCTCCCGCGACACTGTACCATGGCAAGGATCATTCAGTGCACCTGACAATCGAAGTTTGGGCTCAATTTTCTCTAAATTTCCTATAGCAACTCACCTAAAATTGTAGACCAATGATTCAGCTATAATCTTGCCATAACAATTATAGCCCAACTCCTACTCGATCATGCTTGATTTCCTGTCCAAAGATGACTTGGTACCACTGATAGTCTGAATTTTAGACATCAAATAGCCTGACAACTCGACTTTGAGTGTGATTTTCTCCACATTCTTCATAACAACCTTGCTTACACTCTTAAGCAAAATTGTTCTCCTTTGTTAGGTCTACAAATTTGATGTGGTGACTTAGGGCAAAAACCTTAGGATTTGAAAGTTACCAAGCCCCAAAGTTGAGCCAAAATACTGATTTCAGACTTAGTCTATATAGGGTTTAAGTGGTGCTTTTTGCAAATAAGCCCAACACTTAGGTTTAACTTGCAATTTCACATATTTGTGATCCATTTGACTTAGAATACCTTATTGTCCTGGTTTTTGCACTTTAGTCCACAAGTGCACTATTTTTGCACATAGGCCCCTAGGGTTTGGATTTAGGGTTTTCGAGGGTTCCTATTAGGGTTTCTGGTAACCCAGGGGTGTAAATGTAACTTAGACCCATCCTTAGTAATATTTTATGATTATTACACTTAAACTTTAGGGTTTTCTCTATTTGGGTCCTATTTTACCCCTCAAATCCCTATTTAAAGTTAAGCACCCTACACTAGGGTCTTATTTGCAAAATGCCATAACAATACAACTTGCTTGAAATTTTTGCCTAGTGAATGCATTCTAGGTGTATCAAACATATGAAATGCTGATGCTTATGATGTTATGCTCAAGTTTTAGTAACAGTAACACCAGGGGTGTTACATCCTTTCCCCCATAAAAGAATCTCGTCCCGAGATTAAAAGGCCTAGGGTAAGTAGTGGAAAAGGAAATGCTTCATGTTTTTATTTCCTGAATTTTGGTACAGGGCAGGGGTGGTTTGGGGCTCACTCCTTTATTACAACAATGTTTTACACTTTACAAATTACAAGAGGCTAAAAAGCCTGGGAAATTCTTGTCTAAGAAATCTTGAGTTTCCCAAGTAGCCTCCTCTTCAGAATGATGGTTCCCCTGTATCTTATAAAACTTGAGAGTTTTTCTTCGGGTAACCTTGTCCTTTTGATCCAAGACTCGAATAGGGTGCTCGGAATATGTCAAGTCTAGCTGAAAGTAGCCTAGAGGGGGGGGGGGTGAATAGGCTACACCTGAAAATTTTCACTAAAAACTTCGAGATAGGTTAAATTAAAGTTGCACTGGTGCAAACCGGTTCAGTCGATTTTAATTACAACTGAACAAGTTTGAACCTGCTCAACTTAAATTAGATAATCTATTGAATAAATATGAAGTAGTGAAGAATATAGCTAAAGACTTTCCCTACACAAAATCTACTGGAATGAATAATATGAACCAACCACCGAATATAAAGCGCTTAACAAGAACACACAAGAACACGCAATATAACCCGAGGTTCGGCAACCACCACAAAGGTGTCCTACTCCTCGTTGAGGAACCCACAAAGGGCCGGGTCTTTTCCAACCCTAATCCTCCACAAGCCGACCACAAAGGTCAAGGCAATCTCTTCTCAAATCAGCTCAAAGAGCGGGTGATACAAACTTCTTGGGGTCGTCCACAAATTTGGAGACTCCCAAGCAACCTCTAACCGTCAAGGAACACGAGGTTCCAAGAGTAACAAATCCACACAAGGTTAAGTTTGCAACGAGCTCAAGAACAAAGAGAAAAGGGAGAATCGAGATGAAATTGACAGCGAGTTCGATCGAGTTCACCTCACACCAAGGGTCCTTCAAATGATTGAAGGAGATGTGATTGCGGGTGTGAAAGGTGAAATGAATGCGCTTGTTTGAAGGTTGGTCAGCCAAGAATTCGTTTGAGAGGCAGGAGTAAATGAGAGAGAGAGTGTGAGGGGGTATATAAAGGATCCCCCAAAAGCTGGCAGCCGTTGGGAGAAAAAAAGTAAAAACCGGTTGAACCGGTTTTCAGACCGGTTGAACCGGTTTCTACCAGGGGGATCCCGGTCCACTGACTTACTCAGCCGGAGACTCAACCGGTTTCAAAATCGGCTAAGGAAAAAATTCGGCTCAACCGGTTTTAGAAAAATATCTGCTGCGACTTTTCTGACAGCTCTAACTGTCAGACAGGTCAGAGCAGAGGTGGCAGGTGAACAGTACCAAAACCGGTTGAACCGGTTTCAGGACCGGTTGAACCGGTTTTGGTGGCTGAAACCAAATTTTGAGTATTTTGAAGAGAACAAAAGTGGAGTCTTTGTGGGAAGTAAAATTTGTTTTTCTCAAGGGTATTCATGATCTGGAAAAATGTTCTCCAAGATGTTTTCAAAAGATTTTGAACTTGGCTCATTGCACAACTTACTTAACCGTCGCGGATCCCTCTTAATTGCACGGTGATTCCTATGACTCAAGAATTATAAATTTAGCACCGCCGTTGTTTCTAAGCACTTGGAGCATGCCATTTGATGTGGAATTTTAAATCCGCTGTGCTTTATACTTTTATGCTCGTAAGATCTGTGCTTCTCCTGTCTGTAGAATTTCTGTGTACATACTAGGAGCAAACTTGTTAGAATCTCAGTTTCTTTTGTCATTAATCACCAAAACCCTCAATTAGGGTTGATTGCACTTACAATCTCCCCCTTTTTGGTGATTGATGCCAAAACAAACTGGAATAGAAATAAGAATTAAAAGTTACAAGTACTTGCGACATAAAATCTTTTGTGTATGTGTAGCTCCCCCTAAATATGTGCATGAGTTTTGCGATATTATCATTGACTTGATATGTCAATTTGCAACATATTTAGAGAGAGAGAACAATTAACACCATACACAAAACAATGAGGAATGAAACATAATTAGATAGAAAGAGTAAAAATTACACATTCAGGCTCATTAATGCATAGCATATGATATGAAAAATTCTACTGCTATTACAATAATGAGAACTCATCTCATCACATCATAAAAGTGTTTATGGCTTAGAGCCATGCATGCATCATAAATAGTAATTACAAACCGATTGTTCATTACAAAAATAAAGGGTACTGCATAAAGGGTACTGCCATAATAAACCTTCTCCCCCTTTTTGGCAACAAGAACCAAAAAGAGAGAGACGCCAGTCCAATGATCACCAGTTGGGAGGAGGATGATGAGGAGCAAAGAGGTGGTGCGCCAGGTCAGAGGCAAAGTGTTCCTCCCCAGACTGAGGAGCACTGCCAGAAGGATCCTGGGGCGGAGGATAAGAGGACGATTGGCCCGGATCCCCGTGATACGGAGGCGGGACAAACTGCTCACGATCATCAAAATAAGCTTCTTCTTCTTCGTCGACGTCGCTGCTGTCATAAAAGGCACCCCGTATGCCTGCTGGTACCACTCGTTGATCTTCGGAGGAGGAGGATGGAGAGGTACGTCGGGCGAGCGGGGGGCGAAGGGAGTACCCAAGGATGAAGCTTGACGACGTAGGTTGTCGTCAGTCTCCCGCCGACGTCGAGCCACCTCATGGACATCCGCAGCAATGTTTCGGCACATGGAGAAAAATGTCGCAAACCCGTGAGCCAAGCGGGCACCCATCCCATGGCCACGACCTCAATCACGACCACGACCACGTGGCGTGGGAGATCCGCGGCCAGGGGAGGGACGCGAGGCACCGGTAGCAGCAGCAGCAGCAGGACCAGAAGACGGACCCGCAGATGTATGAGCACAAGAGCTGGAGGGGGCTTTCCTGAGGCGCCCTGCTGGATTGTTGGGATCAATCCAGAAAGGGGTATATGACTGATGTCTTGTACCTTTGTCAAATCTGAACTGGGTCACAACCTCAATCATCTTCATGATAAACGGAGCATGAAGACACCCCTTCAATGGAAAGCAGGCTGCATGAATGATTTCCTGCCAAATCATATCAAAGACATTTATACTTTCTGAGCTGCTGGGTTTCATGAAGGAGAGCAAGACCTTGCTCTCTCCAAGAATGTTCATCTGATTACCCCCTTTTGGAATGAGGGTCATCCTGCAGAGGGAGTTGATGTATCGATAATACTTATGCATGTTTGTAGACTCCCAATACTTCCCAGACTCAGAAAGATGAAGGTCTTTGGCTTCATCTCTAGTAGGCTGCCGGAAATCATGTATCTTGATCTTGTCACCAGAGATATCATTGTCAGAAAAACCAAGAATGTGAGCAAACCTGCGGTAGCTCACCTTATACCAACTACCTTCAATGAAGAAGTTCAGATAAGGGTAGTTGTATGGGCTCTCCTCGTCAGCTGGCTTGATCCACAAAGTTGAGTAGAATTGGGCAATCACTTCATCATTCCAATCATATTGGAATGTCATGATACTCTTCATCTTTTTCCTTTCACAGGCCCTCAATGCCTGTGTCATCTCTGGATCCCCAATGGCCTCACAACCTTCCCAGTTGATATAGCATTGTAGCAGGATAGGTTGATGCTTCTTGGGGAGGATCACGGAATTATAAAAATCCACGTGATGAAGCATCCAAAAGCGGTTTCCATCAATCCTGGCATCGCGAATGCGCAATGCAGGATTTTGGAAACGGAGATCCTGAAGGAGAGCAGAACCTCCACTGGCAGTGAAATCAGTTACTGGCTCATTGCCAGCACGCCGAGCCTCTGCCCGGTGGAGGACCAACCCACGAATCACAGGGGCGTGGGCCGGGGGAAGATCAACTTCATCATCCTTCCCGCCTTCATCATCACTCGTAGCCTCCCACGCCTGCGGATTCGCCGCGGGTCGGGACCGACCGGAAGGATTCCGGGTTGTCCGACCGCGAGCACTTTGAGACCCGGAGGCCTCAGCACCTTGCATGACACTTCCGCTTCCTCGCCCACGCTTGGATTGATAGCGTGGGGGAGTATCTCCATGTATTTCTTGGTCATCCGAGGAGTCGGATTCAACCACGGACGGGTTCCTCCGACGCACCATTCTAAGAAACAAAAAAGAACCTATGATGAGCAAGGATCAAACACGTTTGAGTAGAAACACATAAGATATTGAGCATGCACTTCAACCGTTCATATGAGTGGTTCAACTACAACGAACAATATCAAATCGCTAAACTCTAACAATGTTTGTGACAAATGAAGATAATCTAAGTGTTGCAATCACTTAAACTAAAATGTACCCAACGAATGATACATTAGATAATCAAGAACGCGTAGGATCGAGTACAAGGAAATGAAATAGGGCAATACCTCGATCCGGAGATTTAGTCAAGAAATCCCAATGAGATGGAGGAAGATGATGGAGAACCCCGGGATGAACGGATCTCCAACAACTCTTCCAAAGATGAGAGGGCACAAGTGAGTTTTTGGAGTGGAGTGTGAAGGAGAGAGAGAGAGAGAAGAGTGGGCGGCGGCGGCTGGAAAATGAAACTGAGAAGAAGAGAAGATGAGAGAGGGAGAGAAATAAAAGGGGGGAGTCGGCCGGTCAGAATACAGAAAACCGGTTCAACCGGTTCAAAAACCGGTTCAACCGGTTTCTGGTCAAACTGCGCAGTAAAAGCGCGCAGAAAAAGGTGTTGACTGCGTGAAAATTTTGGCAGTCTGACAGCACAGACTGCAAAAACTTACAGCACAGACTGCGCAGCTGACAGCGCAGACTGCGCGCAGACTGACGGCGCGAAGGCCAAAACCGGTTCAACCGGTTTTTATACCGGTTCAACCGGTTTCCACCAGGGGAAAACCGGTTGAGTGGCCTACTCAGCCGGTTTACTCAACCAGTTTCCAGATATTGCCCAGAAGGGCTATAATAGCACTTAGCAAATATGACATGAGTGATTTTAATGATAAAAATGTTATTTCTCATTTCATATTGCTCAAACAATCAATTTACATCCATCAAATTTGATCAAAATTTTAGTTATTAAGACACATTTCGAGAATCCAAGATATTTAGCTCACTCCTAAGAAAACAAAACCTAGTCTCATCAAGGGTTTTGTGAAGATATCGGCTAGTTGATTTTCGGTGCTCACATGAAACAATTCGATATCTCCTTTGGCTTCGTGGTCTCTCAAGAAATGGTGTCTAATGTCAATATGTTTAGTTCTAGAGTGTTGCACCGGATTGTTTGCAAGTTTTATGGCACTCTCATTGTCACACAAAAGTGGAATTTTGTTAAACTCACAACCAAAATCTCTAAGGGTTTGCTTCATCCATAACAACTGTGCACAACATGCCCCAGCTGCTATGTACTCAGCTTCTGCAGTGGAAAGTGCAACACAATTTTGTTTCTTGGAACTCCATGACACTAAGGACCGCCCAAGGAATTGGCAAGTCCCAGTAGTGCTTTTTCGATCTACTTTGCAACCGGCATAACCTGAGTCAGAGTAGCCAAGCAAATCGAAAAGGAAGCCTTTGGGATACCATAATCCTAGGTTTTGGGTGTGGACTAAGTATCTTAGAATTCTCTTAACGGCTACAAGATGGCAATCTTTAGGGTTTGCTTGAAAACGTGCACACATGCAAACACTCAACATTATATCAGGTCTAGATGCACATAAGTAAAGCAGTGATCCTATCATTGATCTATATAATCTTTGATCTACAGGTTTACCTTCCTCATTTAGGTCGAGATGTCCATTTGATGACATTGGAGTCTTGGCGTGTTTTGCTTTTTCCATGCCAAACTTCTTGAGCATATCTTGTGTATATTTGGTTTGGCATAGAAAAGTTCCTTCCTTGAGTTGTTTGACTTGAAATCCCAGGAAGTATTTAAGTTCGCCCATCATAGACATCTCAAACCTGTTCGTCATCACTTTGCTAAACTCTTCACAAAATTTTTCATTAGTACTACCAAATATAATATCATCAACATATATTTGGCACACAAATAATTCATTGTCAACTTTTCGAGTAAATAAAGTAGAGTCAGCTTTTCCTATTGTAAACCCATTCTTAATTAAAAAATCTTTAAGACAGTCATACCAAGCTCTAGGGGCTTGTTTAAGCCCGTAGAGTGCCTTGTGAAGTAGATAAACATGATTTGGCTTCTTTGGATCTTCAAAACCCGGTGGTTGCTCCACATATACCCTCTCTTGTAGTGGTCCATTTAGAAATGCGCTCTTGACATCCATTTGATATAGCTTGAAATCATGGTTAGTAGCATAGGGAATTAATATTCTAATTGATTCTAACCTTGCTACCGGCGCAT
The DNA here is from genome assembly GCA_029449295.1 of Zea luxurians. Lineage (NCBI taxonomy): Eukaryota > Viridiplantae > Streptophyta > Magnoliopsida > Poales > Poaceae > Zea > Zea luxurians. The sequence continues at coordinate 40,168,818 of JAOPSE010000022.1, read as the reverse complement.
ATGTTTCACCAAAGTCAAGTCCTTCCACTTGAGTGTAGCCTTGGGCAACCAACCGTGCTTTGTTTCTTGTAACCACGCCATGTTCATCTTGTTTGTTCCTAAAGACCCATTTAGTCCCAATCACATTTTGTTTGGGTCTTTGGACTAAGGACCAGACTTCATTCCGGGTGAAGTTGTTCAACTCATCTTGCATGGCAATTATCCAATCCGGATCACCCAATGCTTCTTCAACCTTAAGTGGCTCAAGAGAGGAAACAAACGAGTAAAATTCACAAAAATTAGCTAAACGAGATCGAGTTGTTACCCCTCTCCTGATGCTACCCAGGATGTTGTCCACCGGATGATCTCTTTGAATAGTGTGATGAACTCGAGGATGAGGCACTGATGGTTGTCTTTGAATTTGTTCCTCCTCATCATCTACTTGATCAATAGCCACTTCACCATCAATACCTTCATGTTCATCTTCTACCACCGTTGACATCCTTTGGGGTTGATGATTTTCTTCAATATTTGGATGACTTGAGGTCGATGGGTTTGCTTGGGTGGAGGATTTGTCACCCACCACCTTTGCACCCACATCAAAAACCTCATTGGTCATCCACAAAGTTCCTTCATCATCATCCTTCTCTTGAGGTCTTACCTCACCTATTGCAAGTCTCTTTATAGCCTCACAAGGTGGTTCTTCATTTCCTGCAGTGCCATTAGAAACGTGCCCTTGCGAGCCATTAGACTCATCAAATGTCACGTCTATCGCTATTTCAACAAGACCGGTGGTATTGTTGAAAACGCGATATCCATGCGCATTTGATGCATAACCAAGCAAGAAACCCTCGTCCACTCTAGGAGCAAACTTTGAGCTCTTGACTTTCTTGTTAAGAATAAAACATTTACAACCAAATACTCTAAAATAATCAACTTTAGGTTTGTTACCAGTGAGAAGTTCATAAGCTGTCTTCTTGTAGATCTTATGAAGATAGAGACGGTTGATTGCATGACAGGCAGTGTTGATTGCCTCTGCCCAAAAGTTGTCAGGTGTCTTGTACTCATCTAACATAGTTCTAGCAGCTTCAATTAGAGTTCGATTCTTTCTTTCCACAACACCATTTTGTTGTGGAGTGTAAGGAACCGAAAACTCATGTTTGATTCCTTCTTCACCTAAGAATTCTTCAACACCTGTGTTCTTGAATTCCGTCCCATTATCACTCCTCACTTTCTTGATTTTGAGCTCAAACTCATTTTGAGCCCTTCTCATAAATTTCTTCAAGGTTTCTTGAGTTTCACCTTTATCACTTAAAAAGAAAACCTAGGTGAAACGAGAATAATCATCAACAATGACTAAACCATACTTACTACCACCAATGCTGATGTACGCCACAGGTCCGAAGAGGTTCATGTGAAGAAGCTCCAGTGGCCTTTTTGTTGTAACCACATTCTTTGATTGATGTGGGACTCCATGTTGCTTTCCTGCTTGGCATGCGCCACAAACCCTATCTTTCTCAAACACAACATTTGTTAGTCCAATGATGTGACCATCCTTTTGAAGTTTGGCCAAGTTCCTCATGCCAACATGAGCTGGCCGGCGATGCCAAAGCCAACCCCTGTCAGATTTTGCCACTAAACAAGTCTCAGGCGTCACTCTACTTGTTGTGAAATCAACAAGATAGAGTTTGCCCTTCAAGCGACCTGTAAAGGCAACAGAGGAATCCTCCCTCCTAAGGATCTTCACATCCACATCAGAGAATAAACAATTATAACCCATTCCACAAAGTTGTGAAACGGACAACAAATTATAGCTTAAAGAATCTACCAATAAAACATTTGAAAGTGATTGTTGGTCAGAGATAGGAATTTTACCAATACCAATCACCTTACTCTTGCCACTATCTCCAAACACAATTTCTTGTGCTTCTTGAGTTAGTTGCAAGGAGTGGAACATGTCTTTCTCCCCGGTCATGTGATTTGTGCATCCACTGTCAAGCACCCAACTTGACCCACCAGAGGAGTAGACCTGCAAAACAAATTTAGGCTATGCTTTTAGGTACCCAAATCGAGTTGGGTCCTACAGTGTTAGTTATAGCCTTGGGTACCCACACACTTCTTTTCATGACTTTTCTTTTAGTGTAGGCACCCACATATTTCACAACCAATTTCCCTAAATCCCAAGTCAACATATAATCACAAAGATAAGAGTGGGAAATGGGAGCATTAAATTTTTGTCCACTTGAGGATCCCACTTCCTTCATCTTACTCTTTGTGGAACTCAAGTTTACCTTTACCTGAGGTGACTTGTCATTTGAGGAGTGAATTCTCCCCAAGGCATCATATAGGGTGGTTCCCTCTATGAACTTGGGGGATCTCCACCCCTTATGCACTGTGCTAGGGTTTTCCTTGGATGAGTTGAACCCAAGCCCCCTTCTTCCATTGTTGGGCTTAAGGGACTTGTACTTGGGTTCAACTTTCTTTAACCCATCATTGCTAGAGCATCTTTTCAAAATTCCTTTGACCTTCACCTGTGGGCTATTCTTCCTTGCATGGTTAGTTAGACAATAAGAAGCATGATATTTGGCACAATGTTTGCAAGAATTATCATTTGAGGAGCTAGACTTAGATTCAATCAATAAAGATGAAGCATTGATGTTCTTGCAATTTTCAAGTCGCACTTGAAGTTCTTGATTTAGGACATTCAAGCTTAATATGCTTGATTCAAGTGCATCCTTTTCATTTGCAAGACTAGCTATAGAGGTTTTCATATTGATCACTTCCTTTTCTTTATCCTCCATAGTTATCTTGACTAAAGATACTTCCTTAGTCAAGGCATCTAGCATTTCATCTTTATTGTGAATCAACTCTTGAAGCTCTAGGTTTCTTTCCTTTTCAAGGATAAGCAAGTCTTCTTGAGCATCAAGAGTTGCTTTTCTTTTATCTAGCTTCTCCATTAATTTGGTGATAACATTGTATCCATTTAAGCCAAATTCTTTAATCATTTTATTTTTCATGGCAATTTGATCATCATCATCATCATTTGAAAAATCATTACTAAATAAGGTTACCTTATCTCCCTTTGCCATGAGGCAAGTCGGAGTGTAGGAGTCGTCTTATAGGTTGGTGAAGAGTTGCGCGCTTGATGTAGATTGGATGGCCACATTTGCCACCACTTCCTCTTCCTTGGAGCTAGAACTCTCTTCATCGGACTTCCATTCTTCACCAATGTGGGCTTGACCATATTTCTTCTTCTTGAAGTATCCCTTGGTCTTGCCTCCCTTTTTAAACTTGTCCTTCTTATATTCCTTCTTGACTTCTTGTTCCTTCTTGTTAGGACAATCCGCTATGAAATGACCGGTTTGGCCACATTCATAGCATGCCCTCATCTTTCCTTTCCTTTGGAACTTGTCATTCTTCCTTACAAATTTCTTGAATGTTTTGATGAACATAGCTGTGTCTTCATCACTTGAGCTATCTTCATCACTTGAGGTCTTGACCACTTTCTTTGCTTTGTGGTCTTTGTTCTTCTTGGGGTTGTCTTGTTCATTTGTGATAAAGGCATGAGAGTCTCTTGTCTTGATGGGGGCTTCTTCGGACTCGTGTTGTTGAATTTTTGCAAACAATTGATGAGGCGTCATATCCTCATAGTCATCACGATCCCTTATCATCCTTGCAAGACTCTTATCGTTTTCTTTATAAGCTCTCATGAATAATCTTGTGACCTTGGAGTCACTCCAATCTTCACTCCCAAGTACTCTTATTTTGTTGACCAACACCATCAACCGATCAAAGAGTGATTGAAACGACTCACCCTTTGTCCAATCATATCTTGCAAGCTCGCTTTCCAAAGCTTCAACTCTATGTCTCTTAGCTTTGGGATCTCCTTCATGTGACATTTTAAGAATATTCCAAATGTCACGGGCATCTTCTCTTCCTTGAACTTTCCGGTATTCTTCCGGACAAAGACTTCCTTTAATTATGCTCACTGCTTGAGCATTGCGATGAATCTCTTGCATTATTTCTGGAGTCATCTCTTCTCCTTGGGCAGGCTTATACATACCTACATTAACAATCTCCCAAAGACTAGGATGTACACCGATTAAATGTGACTTCATCTTATCGGCCCACTCGTCATAGTTCAACTCACTAAGAGTTGGTAACTTTCCAAGTGGGGCGGAAGAGAAGTTGGGAATAAAATTTCTAGAGTAATCGAATTGAATTTACTAAACTCGTTACCTTTGCTTTTGGTAGATGATTCTTCGGTGTTGAGACTTACCTTGCTCAACACCTTCGACACCAAAAGATCCACTAGGTCATCATTGTAATCAAATTTTCCTTTACCTTTGTCTTCTTCGGCCTTTCTTCATGATTCTTCTTCTTCGGCCTTTTTCTTAGCATCTTCCTCTTTCATCTTGAGGAACATCCTCTCGGCGATCTTCATGGCGAGGTCAAGGACCTTGGGGTCCACTTCCTCACCTGAGGATGTGACGGGAATATCCTCGAGGATAGGATCCACATGGTCCCGTTGAGTAGACATGATTGCTTCCTCACGCGGTTAAGCGTAAAATGAGGTACGAGGCTTTGATACCAATTGAAAGTAGCCTAGAGGGGGGGTGAATAGGCTACACCTGAAAATTTTCACTAAAAACTTCGAGATAGGTTAAATTAAAGTTGCACTGGTGCAAACCGGTTCAGTCGATTTTAATTACAACTGAACAAGTTTGAACCTGCTCAACTTAAATTAGATAATCTATTGAACAAATACGAAGTAGTGAAGAATATAGCTAAAGACTTGCCCTACACAAAATCTACTGGAATGAATAATATGAACCAACCACCGAATATACAGCGCTTAACAAGAACACACAAGAACACGCAATATAACCCGAGGTTCGGCCACCACCACAAAGGTGTCCTACTCCTCGTTGAGGAACCCACAAAGGGCCGAGTCTTTTCCAACCCTAATCCTCCACAAGCCGACCACAAAGGTCAAGGCAATCTCTTCTCAAATCAGCTCAAAGAGCGGGTGATACAAACTTCTTGGGGTCGTCCACAAATTTGGAGACTCCCAAGCAACCTATAACCGTCAAGGAACATGAGGTTCCAAGAGTAACAAATCCGCACAAGGTTAAGTTTGCAACGAGCTCAAGAACAAAGAGAAAAGGGAGAATCGAGATGAAATTGACAGCGAGTTCGATCGAGTTCATCTCACACCAAGGGTCCTTCAAATGATTGAAGGAGATGTGATTGCGGGTGTGAAAGGTGAAATGAATGCGCTTGTTTGAAGGTTGGTCAGCCAAGAATTCGTAGGAGAGGCAGGAGTAAATGAGAGAGAGAGTGTGAGGGGGTATATAAAGGATCCCCCAAAAGCTGGCAGCCATTGGGAGAAAAAGAGTAAAAACCGGTTGAACCGGTTTTCAGACCGGTTGAACCGGTTTCTACTAGGTGGATCCCGGTCCACTGACTTACTCAGCCGGAGACTCAACCGGTTTCAAAACCGGCTGAGTAAGGAAAAAATTCGGCTCAACCGGTTTTAGAAAAATATCTGCTGTGACTTTTCTGACAGCTCTGACTGTCAGACAGGTCAGAGCAGAGGTGGCAGGTGAACAGTACCAAAACCGGTTGAACCGGTTTCAGGACTGGTTGAACCGGTTTTGGGGGCTGAAACCAAATTTTGAGTATTTTGAAGAGAACAAAAGTGGAGTCTTTGTGGGAAGTAAAATTTGTTTTTCTCTAGGGCATTCATGATCTGGAAAAATGTTCTCCAAGATGTTTTCAAAAGATTTTGAACTTGGCTCATTGCACAACTTACTTAACCGTCGCGGATCCCTCTTAATTGCACGGTGATTCCTATGACTCAAGAATTATAAATTTAGCACCGCTGTTGTTTCTAAGCACTTGGAGCACGCCATTTGATGTGGAATTTTAAATCCGCTGTGCTTTATACTTTTATGCTTGTAAGATCTGTGCTTCTCCTGTCTGTAGAATTTCTGTGTACATACTAGGAGCAAACTTGTTAGAATCTCAGTTTCTTTTGTCATTAATCACCAAAACCCTCAATTAGGGTTGATTGCACTTACACTAGCTCCAGGACAACATCTGTTACTTCAATGGTTCGATCTGGAACCCGAAGACATTTCTTCAATTGAGACACGTGGAACACATTATGTACAGCAGACAAGGTTTTGGGTAGTTGAAGTCGATATGCCACTGGTCCACACTGTTCAAGTATAGAGAATGGACCAATGTACCGAGGTGCAAGCTTCCCTTTAACCCCGAAACGCGATACGCCCTTCATTGGTGAAACTTTTAAGTAAATATAATCTCCCACGAGAAAGTACAAGGGTTGTCGTCGCTTGTCTGCATAACTTTTCTAACGAGCTTGAGCTTTCTTCAAATTATGAATTATCTTTGAACTTTTTCTTCGGTTTCTTTCACCATATCAGGCCTGAAGAAGTACCTTTCACCAGGTTCAGACCAATTTAGCGGAGTACGACATCGTCGTCCACATAAAGCTTCGAAGGGTGCCATCTTAATGCTTTCTTGATAGCTATTATTATATGAGAACTCCGCTAATGGTAAACAATCATCCCATTTCTGTGGGAATTCTAGAACAGATGCCCGCAGCATATCTTCGAGTATTTGATTTACCCTCTCAGTCTACCCACTGGTTTGTGGATGATAGTCCGAACTATGGAGCAACTTAGTACCCAGGGAGCTGTGAAGGGCTTCCCAAAACTTGGCTACAAATTAAGGTCCACGGTCCGAAACTATAGTCTTTGGAACACCATGCAGACTAAGAATACGAGCAATGTACAATTTGGCATAGACAGTAACTGGGTGATCTGTCTTGACTGGCAGAAAATGAGTAATTTTCGTAAGCCGATCAATTATAACCTAGATAGAATCATACCCTTTTGCGGTTCTGGGCAATCCTACAATAAAGTCCATACTAATATCTTCCCATTTCCATGTTGGTATTGGTAATGATTGCAATGGCCCAGCAGCTTTCATGTGTATGGCCTTGACACGCTTACAAGTGTCACATCTAGCCACATAGCATGCGATTTCGATCTTCATCTTCGTCCACCAATAATGCTATTTTAGATCTTGATACATCTTAGTGCTTCCGGGATGAATAGAATAGCGACTAAGATGTGCTTCATCTAGAATTTGCTGGCGGACTACTTCATTCTTTGGCACAACTATGCGGTTGTTGAACCATACAACACCTTGGTCGTCTTCTCTGAAACAATTGGCCTTTCTAGCCCTTATCTTCTCACATACATGTTTCATACCCTCATCATTATTTTGTGCGTCAATTATCCTTTGTAGGATGACTGACTCCAGCTTCAAGTGATTTGAAGTCCCCTGCTGAATCATTCCCAGGTTCAGGTTTTCCATCTCCTGGCACAATGTAATGTCAGAAGTCCTCATGGTTAAACAATGGCAAGAGGCCTTGCGACTGAGTGCATCTGCCACTACATTTGCTTTGCCTGGGTGATAATGGATCTCCAATTCATAATCTTTAATAAGCTCGAGCCATCTCCTTTGTCTCATATTGAGCTCAGACTGGGTAAAGATGTATTTCAAACTTTTGTGGTCTGTATAAATATGACAGACATTTCCCAGTAGATAATGACGCCAGATCTTCAGGGCATGAACCACTGCAGCTAGCTCCAGATCATGAGTGGATAATGCTCCTCATGCCGGCGCAACTGCCTTGAAGCATACGTGATTACTCGGCCCTCTTGCATTAATACGCAGCCGAGACCACTGCCTGATGCATCACAATATACATCAAAGGGCTTATTAATGTCCGGTTGAGCTAATACCGGAGCAGTGGTTAACAATATCTTTAGTTACTCAAAAGCTTCATTACACTTTGAAGACCAATTGAATTTAGTCTCATTCTTCAATAAACTTGTGATTGGCTTCACAAGCTTAGAAAAATCCGGTATAAATCGGCGGTAATAGCCAGCTAGTCCAAGGAAACTTCGGACTTGATGAACAGTGGTTGGGGGTTTCCACTATAAAATATCCTTGACCTTGCTGAGATCTACCGCAATTCCCTTGGCAGATAACACATGTTTCAGAAATTGAATTTCTTCCAGCCAAAACGCGCACTTACTGAACTTAGCATATAATTGATGTTCCCTTAAGCGCGTCAATACGATCCGTAAATGTTGAGCATGCTCCTCTTAATTCTTAGAATATATTAAGATATCATCTATAAAGACCACCACAAATTTGTTCAACTCGGGCATGAATACCGAGTTCATCAAATAAGTGAAGTGGGCAGGAGCATTCGTCAGTCCGAAAGACATTACCAAGTACTCAAATAATCCATACCGCGTAGTAAATGCAGTTTTTGGTATATCCTCGGGCCGAATATGGATCTGATGATAGCCCGACCTGAGATCAATTTTGGAGAATACCCTTGCTCCAGTCAGTTGATCAAATAGAATGTCAATCCGTGGAAGAGGGTACTTGTTTTTGATAGTGACCTCATTCAGGGGTCGATAATCCACGCACATCCGTAATGTTTGATCCTTCTTATTAACGAATATGGCGGGACAACCCCATGGTGACGAGCTTGGCCAGATGAATCCTTTCTCTAGTAGATCTTGTAATTGAATCTTCAGTTCTACCAGCTCATTTGGAGGCATCCGGTACGATCTTCTAGAAATGGGAGCCGTACCGGGCTTCAACTCAATTACAAACTCTACATCTCTTTCAGGTGGCAATCTAGGCAAATCTTCTGGAAAGACATCTGGGAACTCATATACTACCGGAATATCTTTGATCTTCGGTATAATGGCTTCATAAATTCTGCCAGTAGTTTTGGTCAAAATGGGGATAGACAAAAGAATTTCCTCTTGGTTATGACTCAACCTGATAGTTCTCTGATCAATGTTGAGGGTTGCTTTATGTTAGGCCAACCAATTCATGCCCAAGATGACATCTATGTCTTGGCCTTTCAGAACAATCATATTAGTAAGAAAGTCCCGTCTGGCCAATGTTACGGGCACTTGGAAAGCCACTTCCTTAGTAAATATTTGTCCCCCAGGTGAATGAATTTTAAACCCTTCCCTTGATTCATGGTATGGAATGCAATGTTGCTCCACAAATTTCTTGCTGATGAATGTATGCGAAGCACCAGAATCAAAGAGAATAATTGCGGGATGATTGGCCACAAGGAACATACCCATCATTACCGGTTCACCATCCGGTGTGGTGGCCACTTGAGTGTAATAAATTCGTCCCGTCTTCTTTATGTTCTTGCCTGCATTTCCCTTAGCTTGAGAAGAATTCCCAGTACCTTGTTGATTGTTTGGACGATTCTGTTTCGGGTAGGGGCAATCCTTGATAAAGTGCCCAGATTTTCCGCAATTGAAGCAACCTGTTGACGAACTGGGAAGGGCAGGGAAACGAGTGCCAGGGGCACCTGGTTGACTTGTTGTAGTGGGGGCAACATTGGGACGGATGAACACTGGTTGTTTGAATGGGACGGAGGGTGGGCGTGATGAAGAACGACCCTGATTAAAAGGCCGGAGAACTAACCATTGCCTTTTCTCGGGGCCCTGATTAGGCCGATTGCCTCCATTCCCCTTGGACTTTCCAGAATTTGCATATTTAGATTCAACTGCCAGCGCTGTGCTGACAGCCTTCCCGTAGGTGAGGTCGATGCAGGTAGCCATTTTCCTTTGCATCCGATCATTTAAACCCCTCATGAAACAATTCTTCTTCTTTATGTCGGTGCTGACTTGGTCAATCGCATACTGAGATAAGTGATTAAACTTATTGAGATACTGGGTGACCGTATCTCCTCCTTGCTTCAACTTCATGAATTCCTCCTGTTTCATGTGGAGTACTCCTTCAAGTATGTAATGTTCCCTGAAGGCCAGCTTGAATTCATCCCAGGTTACTTGATGACCAGCCGGTTGTACGGCAACAAAATTCCCCCACCAGGTGCTGGCAGGGCCACGCAATTGCTGAGCTGCGAACAGGGGCTTTTGAGTTTTGGAGCACTGAAGAAGTCCAAATTTCTGCTCAATGACGTGGATCCATTCATCTGCCTCTAAAGGGTCTTCCGCTTTGACGAACAATGGAGGGCGTGTTTCGGAGAAATCCAAATAAGAGGTTTCACGGGGGCCTTGCGTATAGCCCCACCCGCCTTGTGGTTGGAGTTGCTGACCCGCCATCTCCCGTAGGAAACGGGTATTATTTGCTGTAGCATTCACCAAGGCAGCAATAGCCTCGGCAAGTGACGGGGGTACTGGAGGTGGGTTTAGTGTTGCCTCCCTTCCACGGGAGGTACCAGCCCCATCCAGAGTGCGAGTCCTAGAAGGCATCTGAGGCAAAGAACATTGGGAGAAATATGATATGCCATACAAACCATCCATTTCACATTACTTTAAAAGGTAATGTTACAGACTCGTACTTTACAATAGGATTACACCCCCTATTACATAATAGTACTACTTCTATCCTATACTATTCCTGCTTCCTGTCACTCTTGGTAGCCTCACTGTCGGGCGTAGGAGACCACTCATCGACCAACTTCATAGAGGGAGGGGCCTGAAAAGGTCCAATTCGCCACCAAAAGCTTCTCCCGCTACTTGAGAAGGTCAGGCTTCTGTCCTGACAGGATCCGCAGGTACACTGGGGTGTAGTTGTGAGTACAATACATGAACTTCTTCATGTAGAGTATTACAATAAGCCTGCAAGGTATCAATGGCTGAGCTAAGCTCTTCTACTCGGGCTCGAGCTTTTGCCTCCTTAGCCTAGGCAAGCGAACGAGAGTGAACCGCCCAGTCAAGCGCTAAATCTCGATCTGCGAGCTGATCTTGCAGGCGACGGATGTCGCTTCTCAATTCATTGATTCTGTCGCCATCCGCGACCCATATGTCAGTCCTGCGTTGGAGTTCTGTTTGAAGCCGATTAACTTTCGCTTCAAGATCCCTGATCGGATCATTACTCCCACTACTGCTATCCTCGTGTCTTGGGGCAAGTTGATGACGTGGCACGCCAATTGGGCCAGTATGCTTTCGCGCAGTTTTCCTTGTGCGCGGCGGCATTTTTCTAAGGGGGAAAATCTTATTAAGATAGTTCTTAGCATGATGCATGTGTAATTACAGAACCAACCTTAGTTGATTCATTGCACTCTTCCTATCTGGTCTTTCATATAAACTCTTCAGAAATAGTAGATAAGAAGGGAAGAAATTTTTCTAGATGAGTCTTTAAAAAATTCTTTTGAAAATGACTCATAATATCTACAGAGAAGGGCTTCGCTCCGATACCAGCTGCGACGGAACCTTCCAAGTCATTAGGCCCACCTATAGTTGTCCTTGTCCAACGGACCTCAAACAACCCTGCAGGTGTTCATGAATCACTTGACAAGTTCGGTATCTGCTTTTCTTACCTTTCCCAAGAGCGTTTCACCCGTCACGCAGACATTACAGATCATCGGAGTTACAAAAATGCAGAAGTGATTACATAAACTTACCTTAATTTAAAAAGTAAGACAAAGTTATATATTATAGACCAGGATATAACTTATGAGTGCAGAGTAATATTATTACACACCAAGGGAGGCAAAAACCCCTCCCATTAAGCTTTTAAACAAAAGTTCTTATGGAGGAACCCTTCCTCCCGCAGTTCTATTCTTGGTTTTCTTCCTTCGGGACCACCTTGGAACAGAAACAACAAAAGTTTGTCGCTTCTTCACCTAAAACAATAGGGAATAAAACCCTGAGTATGGAATTACTCAGTAAGACTTACCCGACTAAGGAAAAGACTCTCAAGGGTATGCTGGTTATCAGGGAGTCAAGGTAAGGTTTCTCAATAATCAAAGACTCTGTTTGCAGAAATGCTTACTAAAGTGAATCCTTAAAAATCCAATTTTACTTGTCAATTTAAGTAAGTTTACCTGTCTCTAGAGTTCTTTCTACCCTAGTTCAGTCACTTGACCTGCACTAGCCAATTTTTTAGCAACCCTTTGTCTTTACTGGAGTTCTACGTGTAAGTCAGTGACCAAGTCTCCATAACCGTGGAGGTACGGCGATCCGAATCGATTATACTCAGCTGAGGATCTCCGATCACACGACATAAGTAGCACTTAACCCATGCATATGTCAACCCGCCACCGGGGTTCTTAAGACTAGATCAGGTTCACGCCAACCGAGAGCACAGATACACCACCGTCCAGCCTCTTGCCACGGAGGGTACACGCTACTCTCGCCATCTCTCCACTCCCATTGCGTGGTATCTTATTCTGGCCTTAGTCTGCCCGAGGCAAAGCTTACCCATGATGAGGCATGTGACCAGTTAAAGGGTCCTCGGTCAGCAGGCCTACATCGACACGGTCCTTAATCAACTCAGACGGAGACACTACACCGAGACTCTCTTCTCGTGCAAGTCAACCGCCTGGTCTCAGCTTTATCATTTAAACCCAAAGTCTGGTACCTGGTAGAGGTACATCTTTTCCGATGTTGAACCCATCATAGCCATGATGGATCCATCATCAAATTTAATTTTCAAAAACATCCCTCTCACTTTGCCACATCATCTTTTGTAAAAACAAAATCTTTTTCTTTGCTAAAGCAAGACTAAGCATATCAAAACTTTTTATAAAACAGGGATTCAAAGGAAGGTAATCAAATACAAGGAAAGTAATGCAGGAATTGTTTTATCAATCAACTCCTAATACCTAATGCGTCAAGCAAGTGGGAAAGATTTTAAAAGAATCAAGGAGGTGGCAAATGCACCGGGGCTTGCCTTCGTTTATAGGTGAGTCAGGCTCGGATCCGTAGATGTCAAAGTAAAAACAATTCCCTGCCTGATGTCCCACAGGTGGTGGTGGTGAAGTCTTCTCTTCTTCTACTTCAACCACTTCTTTGTTTTCTAGATATAACCATATATATAAGAATGAATGCCATGTAATGCTCATGAGAGTGCAAGGATAATAAGAGTTTATTATCTAAGACCTTGAATACAATTTTCCTTCACGGTTCTCCGAGAACCTAGGGTTTCTAGAGTCAACAGTGAAGTTCAAAGAGCAGGGGTGGGGGTTTTGGGTTCTAATTATCAAACAGGGTCCAAATCAAACCAAAATCTACCCAAGGCTTCTAAATAATGTTTTAAGCTCATATAAAAAGTTTGGGCGTTTTTGGAATTACTATCTATTTTCTAAAAATCCAGAACCAAGGTTTTGAGATACTATAAATGCTCCAAAATTCCTTATTTGACCTATAAATCATGAAACTATTTTTATTAAATACTATGGAAAATTAGGAATCTAGGAAAATTGGTTTGACATTTTTAGGATTTTTTTGCAATTTTCTACAGATTTCTAAAGTTTCTCTGAAAAAGAAAATGGAAAAGTTTGAACAGTACTAGGGCCAGAAGCAGCCCATACGGCCCAGCCTGCACTGGAAAACGCGCGCCCATGCCCGCGCCCGCGTATTTTGCGAATAAGCCCCCACGGTTTTGAATATCCCGAACCGAGTCCAAAACACTATTTAAACAGTCGCTGACACTTTACACCGGGGTCCCCCGACTTCTGTTTCTTCACCAGATAAACCCCTGATGTCGAACGGCGTTGCGTCGAGCTCCGGCGAGCACGTAGACCGGCCGAATGGGGCAAAGACTGGCGCTCCTAGGAGGCAGACACCGAATCGAACCTTCCCCGAGAATTTCCCTTAACTTAATTTGAAGAATGGCGACCTAATTTGCTCTGGCCACGGCGACCGTAGACCATGCGGACAGAGGAACATGTTCCCGGCGATGGGTGGCGATCCAGTTCAATTAAAGGGGTCGAGGAGCTTGAGGAGGGCCTAGGGACGCTAGAACAAGCGACAGAGAGACTTGAACTGACCTGAGTTGAGCTGACCGCGGTGAGGTGTTCTTCGCGGTGTATTTGAACCGGTTTGGGGAAAACTCAAAATTCATGAGCTGTAGCGAACGATTGAGGGTGGGAGCGGTTGCTTTGGTTTCGTGATGACATAGCGCAGCTGACCCGACCTTCAATTTATAGAGGGCTTAAGCGGTGGCGCTCAATTTGGCCGAGCAGTGCTGGCGGCCGGAGATAGGGAAGAACACTGGTGCAATGGATTCGTGTCTTCCATCATGGAGACTTCACCGGCGATGACTAACTATTGCAAGCCAAGCTACTGCGACGTGGTAAAGTGCTTAGCACGTGGCGGACGACGGTGATGGTTCCACGGCGGTGAGAATCTTATCCGAGGGGTGGTGAGCAAGGGGAGAGGAACGGCGGCTAGCCTGATTGGTGTCCAGCTCACCGGCGACGAAGATTTTTCTACCCCACGATGCTATCCATCTGCTCCGGGCACGAATCGCGGTGGAGAGATCATCGGCGGCGAGGTTCTAAACCTTATCCTCCCGCGGCACTGTACCATGGCAAGGATCATTCAGTGCACCTGACAGTCGAAGTTTGGGCTCAATTTTCTCTAAATTTTCTATAGCAACTCACCTAAAACTCTACAGCAAAGTTGTAGACCAATGATTCAGCTATAATCTTGCCATAACAATTATAGCCCAATTCCCACTCGATCATGCTTGATTTCCTGTCCAAAGATGACTTGGTACCACTGATAGTCTGAATTTCAGACATCAAATAGCCTGACAGCTCGACTTTGAGTGTGATTTTCTCCACATTCTTCATAACAACCTTGCTTACACTCTTAAGCAAAATTGTTCTCCTTTGTTAGGTCTACAAATTTGATGTGGTGACTTAGGGCAAAAACCTTAGGATTTGAGAGTTACCAAGCCCAAAAGTTGAGCCAAAATACTGATTTCAGACTTAGTCTATATAGGGTTTAAGTGGTGCTTTTTGTAAATAAGCCCAACACTTAGGGTTTAAATTGCAATTTCACATATTTGTGATCCATTTAACTTAGAATACCTTATTGTCCTGGTTTTTGCACTTTAGTCCACAAGTGCACTATTTTTGCACATAGGCCCTTAGGGTTTGGATTTAGGGTTTTCTAGGGTTCCAATTAGGGTTTCTGGTAACCCAGGGGTGTAAATGTAACTTAGACCTATCCTTAGTAATATTTTATGATTATTACACTTAAATGTTAGGGTTTTCTCTATTTGGGTCCTATTTTACCCCTCAGATCCCTATTTAAAGTTAAGCACCCTACACTAGGGTCTTATTTGCAAAATGCCATAACAATACAACTTGCTTGAAATTTTCGCCTAGTGAATGCATTCTAGGTGTATCAAACATATGAAATGCTGATGCTTATGATGTTATGCTCAAGTTTTAGTAACAGTAACACCAGGGGTGTTACAACCATTAGCTCCTGCACCGTGGGAGCTGGAGGAGGTGGCGGGGGAACTTACTCGTTATGCCCGCGACGCTGCCTAGCTGCCATCTAGAAACAGAGATCGTCGCCATTGTTATCACAATTTCGAACAATATGCTATTATTTCATATGGAAATAAAATTGCCATAATCATAACATTAAGTCTGAATGAAGATAACATGGTTACAAACATCCCACAGATCTCAAAAGTTCACAAGGGTTACATCAATTAGGGGAAAGTACCCGTAAGCCTAGTCCAAAATCTGTCATTAACTAAGCTCACGTAGGTTTCTATCCTCTAAGACGTCAAAACGACTCGTCAACCTTGAGTAGTGGAAGTGACACTGGATGCGGGTGAAGGGGGCATCGCGGAGGTAGTCCCATTGGCACCAGGGGCTGGTCCTAACTCCTCAGGAGCCTCTTCTCCCTCGCTTCCGGCCTCATTTGCCTCCATCTCTAAGTGGTGCATGTCAAGGTGGTCATTAGCTTCTTCGAGTTCTCGTTGCATATCATGGAGCTGGTTCTTCAAGATATCAATAGTGTTATCTTGGATCTCCACCTGCTGCTCCAAGGTGGTGATGCGCTGGCTCAGCCTTTCCACCTGTAGGTCCCTCTCCACCAATTCAGAGGACAAGTCGACCACAAAGTCTTCTCGGCTGTCGAGGGTGAGCTTGGTGGTTTGAGCGATGTTAGCAAGATGTGCCATAGCGTCATTCTGCAGGGCCTGAAGGTGGTACAGCACACTCATGCACTGAACAGAGATCCTCCCAACCAAGTCAGGATACATTGTCCATACATCCTTCACATGGCTCACACGGTTACACCACATGGGGTCATCCTTCTTCTCAGCAGGGAAGAGTCCCAAGGGGTGCATCACCATCTCCAGGGGATGGTAGCCACAGAAAGTTGTCAGAGTTTCATGGCTGCTGCTTCAGTGGTGTCGTCCGTCCTGAATCCAATCGTCTCAGAGTCAAGAGAACGCCAACCCGGCTGAAGGGGATAAGCCTCCAAAGTCAGCCAGACTCGGCAACATGGTACCCGATGCCCCTTGTACAACTACACCGTGTACAAAGGGGGCGTAGGGTAACCGGCAGAGTTAAGCACTTCCAACAAGATGGAAGGAAAACCATCGTGAGAAAGGAAGTCAGAGCTGAAACGAGTGTCTCCTCCCCTGGCGAGGGTAGGTGAGGTCATCTGCAGAAGGGTATCAGATGTAAATATTATGGTGGAAGGAAGAAAATAAAAGAGCCTGGGTGGTTAAAAAGGAAGCGGGTTAGCTCAAATTTTTTACTTCTTTAGTTCTTAATCTTTCAAATTTTATAATGCATGCATGCTGAAAATAACGTCTCCTCTCCGAATAAAAGGGTGCTTTTAGGGCATCCTTTAAAAATCTAAATACTGGCCCACAGGGCCTACTTAATTAGCCACCTATTTTTCCCTCTATTCCTAAGGCCTTTCGTCCTAGGTCTAGCGTTCTAGTCCTGACGATTCACACTAGCTTCTAAGCAAGTTTTAGATTTTGAAAATTGGTATTCATGGTTTATTGTCCTTCTGTGGCGGTATTTGCTCCGATACCAGCTGTGGCAGAACCGCCCGAATTATTCCAGCTTAAGTGCCCAAGTCACGCCTCAGCGGTCGTAACACACTTAAATCGGAATAACCCGTTAGTCCCTCAGATCTAGTCTGATAAAGCCACTTAACCAGGATAAAATACCATATACTCACTCGTACGTGAGTCATAAAAGAAACACAATAAAACAGGAAAACATCAAATTAAAGTACTGGAGTTATTACATAAATCAGAGTTTTCAAGTAAACTGAAATAGTTCATAAGATAAAATGCAGCAGATGATCGATATCTTTGAAGCGAGGAATTGGGCAAGGCCTAGCCCACTACTCCTCCTGCTCCTCTCCTGCCGGAGCAGCATCCCACTCGACCGTCCAACCTGGTGGCAGGGTGGTAGGCCAAGTCACACCATCAACCATATCTTGAAGCGTACCTGCAAAAATTATGCCACAAGCAAGGCTGAGTATACTAATACTCAGCTAGACTTACCCAGTGTGAGGAGTCTACTCCTCTACCTCTAGACCATGCAGTTGTTTGGCTGAGGGGTTTGGTTTGCCAAAAGCACTAGCTGTATCTAAAATTAAATTTTAGCGTTTCAATTTCTAGCATCATTATTTTAACTAAGTTTGCTCCTTCTAAGCATACATGGTAGCAAGCATTTAGTACAATCAACAAGTTATCTCAACTAAAACCTCATTTCACTTCTGATAGTAGACGCGGCCCGATCTTCCGTGAGATATGATAACTTGATTGAGTGGAAATCTCGACGTTGATGATCCAAGGCTCCGAGCAAACGGTTCCTCGCAATCACTACACCACGGCTCCGTTGGTTATCACCCGTGACACACGAATGACCTCGCCATGAAGGCTTATCCCTGCAAGCGCAATCAAGAACACAAGCAAGAACAGGAAAGAAACGCAACCAAAATTGTATTGATTACGGGATGGGGTCTCACAAGCCGATGACGGGACACTGTTCGATGACAGAATTGATCTAAGCAAAACCCAAACCTAAATGTGGCGGCGGCTACTGAATAAATAGAGTATTAGGGCGTGCGTGACCCCTGGACTCGCCCCTAATGGCCTCCGACGCGATACACGGCCCAACGGCCCAACAGACGGTGTCGCAGCACCAAAACAGAATCTGAACGCTGACTTGTTTCGACGATTCCCGTTGACTCCGGATGAATTTTAGGGTGGAACCAGTTGGGTTGGTTAGATAATCTCGTTATCTTTCGAACCATATCTAGTCCGTCGCAATCGGAGTCCGGATGCATCTTGGGCATCCATTTTAGTGCAGACTGGTCCTGGAACCTGAGATGGAGTTGCAGCCGACTCGGACTTGATCTCCTTCCTGTTGTGGACGCCCTTGCTGCTCCTCCTCAACACCTTGGCCTTTCCCAAGTCCTTGCTGGTCCTCTCCAAGGTACCTAATCATCAAAACATCCATGGCCCCAAGCGTAAGCTCTGAAACACAATTGACTAGGGTAGAACGTACCTGGAGATTTAGCTGTCGTGCACGAGATCGTGTTATTGGTTCATTCATTGTATGTATAGAAGTGATGTCCTCATCATCCTCTTCCTATTGAATTGGTGTCATCCTCAACTCGATCTCATCTTCGTCACCCGTATATGGCTTCAAATCTGAAATGTTAAAGGTGGAACTAACCCGAAAATCTGGAGGCAACTCAGGTGGTAATCTAGGGGGTATCTCAGAGGGAAAGACATCCATATACTCTTGCAAAAGGTTAGCAATAGCCGGTGGCAAAGCAATAGACGTATCATCAATGGAATAGAAAACATTTTTGCACACTAAGGCATAGCAAAGTCCAACAGAGGCATGTAACTCATCAAGATCAGATTTAGTGGCTAGCAAAGTAGGAGTTTTTAACTTAATAGGTTGCTGATTTTCAGAGTTCAAAACACCTTTTTGCTTAGCATTAATCTTTTTCTCATGTTCTAAGTGGACCATTTCAGTGGGAGTCATAGGAAGCAACACAATTTTCTTTCCCTTATGCATGAAAGTATATTTATTAGATCTACCATGTGAATAGCATCAGTATCAAACTCCCAAGGACGTCCTAGTAAAAGAGAGCAAGCATCCATACTCACCACATCGAAATCAGCAAAGTCATGGTAAGAGCCAATAGAAAAATGCACCCTTGCTGTTTTTGTTACCTTGAACTTACTGGTGTTGTTAAACCATTGAATGTGATAAGGGTGAGGATGCTCTCGTGTGGTCAAGCCAAGCTTCTTGACCAACTCAATGTTTACCAAGTTGTTGCAGCTACCACCATCAATAATGGTATGTACACGGCAGTCCTTGATGATGAGGAACATGTTGAAGAGGTTGTGGCGCTGTCTGTTGTCGTCGTCACTAGCCGTGGCACTCAAAGCTCGTTTCACAATCAAGGCCTTATAGGTCTCGGTCGCTGTTGTACCAAGAACCTCTTCATCACCATCATAACTCTCTGCAATGTTAGCTCCAACAGTATCTTCATCTTCAACATCAGAAGCACTAACATACCCACCATCACCAGTAGCAATGTATGCCCGTTTGCTGGGGCAATCTCGCTGAATATGGCCAAGTCCCTGGCAGCAGTGGCACTTGATGTCGGAGGAGCGACCTGTGGAAGAGGTGGTCGTAGCAGGTTTTGCTACAACACCCGAAGGCACCAAGGACTTGCTATTGTCGTGTCCCTGTGATGCCGAAGGTGCGGTGCTGCGTGTGCTGCTGGTGGAGGAAGATGTGGACGTCCGTACGCCCAAAGAGGATGATGCCTTGGCTGGCGTCGATGGCTGGTGTGGCGTGAAAGTGCTACTCCTCCGCTGTTGACGACCCTGCAATTCTTTTTCTGCCAACATAGAAAGATGGAACAAGCGTTGTATAGAATGATATTCTTTATAATCAACAATATCCTAAATCTCCCGCCTCAATCCCCCATAAAACCTAACCATTTGATCCTCCGGATCCTCAACTACCCCACATCGTAGCATACCTTTCTGAAGCTCTTGGTAGTATTCCTGTACCGACATGTCTCTCTGATCTAAGTGTTGCAATTTTTTTCAAAGATCACATCTATACGAAGGGGGAACAAAGCGAGCTCGCATCTTCTCTTTTAACGCATTCCATGTTTGTGGTGCAGCACGTGTGATAACAAGTTCATTCCACCAAATGATAGCAAAATCTCTAAATTCACTAGTGGCTTGTCAAATCCTATGCTGCTCAGGAACAAGATGGGAATTAAATTTTTGTTCTACCGTCATCTCCCAGTCTAAGTAAGCTTCAGCATCATAAGAACCCATGAACGGTGGAATAGAGAACTTAATCTTAGCAAATGGATCATAGTTTGGTTCAGGATTATGATGACGACGTCTACCATTACCTCCCATACCTTGTCGATTATGTGCGAGGTGTTGTCGCAGCGGTGCATACACATCGTCGTCATCGTCGTCGTCGTCCACAGGAGAGTGAGCTAGGGCTGGAGTTGGGGGTGGGGGACGAGCCTCCAGTACATCCATGTGTGTAACAAGTTCATCAACTCGTCGATCAAGCTGCTCATAGGATGTTGCCGCAGAGTCTTGGTATTTTTTTAAAAGCTTCAGTCATCGTGTGCATCATCTCCTTCAATTCCATCTGAGAGACACACTCATCGTCGTTAAGCTTAGGCCCCTTGTCCTTGTCCATTTAATTCTTTGGTCCTGTCATTGTTAGCACAAAACAGAGACAAAAAGGCAACAAACAATGTGAACCCTATAACTATCTCTCAGGGTGGTGGTGGAGGTGGTGGAATACAAATTATGAAGCGTCTTACCCCGCTCTTACAACGTTCTTACCAGCACTGCAGGTGGCAAACGGTGACCGGTGTGACTGTCTAACGAGCATGGGTGTGATTGCAAAGGAGTACCTGTTCTGCTCGAGAGAAAGCTAGAGTTATGGAAAGGCTGACTAAATATATATATGTGGCACACAAGTCAGTAACAGATAGCAATGCTGAATAAGTGTTCCAAGTACTCGTCCTAGTTGCTGGCCTAGAAAATGTAATAGAACAGTTGGACCAAAGCACAAGAAAGAAGGTATAAGTATCTAGTGGGAATGGCAGTTCTGTAAATAGAGCAGATTTTTCAGCACTAGTAGAAATCAAAGGTGCGTTTCTAAAGGAGCACCAGCAAAAAAGCTCGAAATATTCTGAATTTTTTACCACTGATCTAAAAACACAAAGGATGGAAGCACACAAAATTTCACTTGAGACAGGGTTGTATTGTGACCTAGAGAAATTCACAAAGGATCTCTGAAATTCCTGAAAACACTTAAACAATTTTTTTAATTATCTTCCCGATTTTTTTGAATTTTTTGACCAAACCAAATAGGCCAAAGGCCAGCTTGGGTCACCCAAGAATGAATTCAGGAATCTGCTGTAAAAAAATTGAGCTCAAACGGAGCACCGAGCAAAAAGTTATGCCCGTTTTATGGAAGGTACCTCAAGTTATGGTTTTCAAAGGCACAAATCGGTAGGAACCGAAGCGGCGGCTATGAAGCACAGGGTCGGTTTTAGAGATAGGATTTGTTTTTCGTTGGTTTAGATACAGGATCTATTTTGTGGATATGGTCGGTTTTAGAGATAGGATCTGTTTTGTGGATAGGGTCGGTTGTAGAGATAGGATCTGTTTTGTGGCTAGGGTCAGTTTTAGAGATAGGATCTGTTTTGTAGATAGGGTCGGTTTTGTAGGATGCAATTGGATGGATAGAATCAAACTGAACCAAAACAAATCTAATCCAGCAACCAAACTCAACTAGAACACGAACTCAGAACTGTGGACTCTAAAACTGAATTGTGCAAAGGCTAAGGCGATGGTTTTAGATCGGAATAAACTGATCGTAATTTTTTTGGCTTTTTGTGGACTATGGGACAAAATAAAACTAATCTAAAGGTAGGATTATACCTCACGGGCAACCTAGAAATCTGATACCAATTGATAGTAGACGCGGCCCGATCTTTCGTGAGATATGATAACTTGATTGAGTGGAGATCTCGACGTTGATGATCCAAGGCTCCGAGCGAACGGTTCCTCACAATCACTACACCACGGCTCTGTTGGTTATTACCCATGACACATGAATGACCTTGCCACGAAGGCTTAGCCCTGCAAGCGCAATCAAGAACACAAGCAAGAACAGGAAAGAAACAGCAACCAAAATTGTATTGATTACGGGATGGGGTCTCACAAGCCGATGACGACGACACTGTTCGATGACAGAATTGATCTAAGCAAAACCCAAACCTAAATATGGCGGCGGCTACTGAATAAATAGAGTATTAGGGCGTGCGTGACCTCTGGACTCGCCCCTAATGGGCTCCGACGCGATACACGGCCCAACGGCACAACAGACGGTGTCGTAGCACCAAAACAGAATCTGAACACTGACTTGTTTCGATGATTCCTGTTGACTCCGGATGAATTTTAGGGTGGAACCAGTTGGGTTGGTTAGATAATCTCGTTATCTTTCCAACCATATCCAGTTCGTCGCAATCGAAGTCTAGATGCATCTTGGGCGTCTATTTTAGTGCAGACTGGTCCTGGAACCTGAGATGGAGTCGCAGCCGACTCGGACTTGATCAACTTCGTGTTGTGAACGCCCTTGCTGGTCCTCCTCAACACCTTGGCCTTTCCCAAGTCCTTGCTAGTCTTCTCCAAGGTACCTAATCATCAAAACATCCATGGCCCCAAGCGTAAGCTCTGAAACATAATTGACTAGGGTAGAACGTACCTGGAGATTTAGCTGTCGTGCACGAGATCGTGTTATCAGTCCATTCATTGTATGTATAGAAGTGATGACCTCATTAACTTCTTACTCAATGTAGTATAAGGGGTCAAGCAGTCTCATTAGCTGCGAGAAGCAGACGATTCGAATCGAGTTTTTATCCTTGCAAGGTAAACCTAAACACACGACATGTCAGGGCACTCCGTCCCCACACATGTCAACCGTCACCATCGATTCCCCATTCGCGGCCAGGCCTCACCGCCTTGGCATACAATGCTCCACTGACCCCGGCTACCACCGTGCAGTGGCCGCACTTGTACCCACCATAGCTAGCATGGGAGACCCAGTCTCTGGTCGCGTGACGGGTAAAGTCCGCACCCGGCTTCACTCAGGTACTAGGTTTATCGGTTACCACATTTCTCGACATGTGCTTAGTACGTTCAAACGCTTGACTCAGGTATCCACACATTAATCCTTAATTCCTTTTTCCCGTCTTATGGACAAGGCATCCTCCCTGGATCCAAGTCCATAGACCATCATAGATCCCATTATCAAGATGAATACAATCAATTTCCTGACCTCGCACGAGTGCTAGAAAAATCACTCGACTTCTACCGAGATCCTGATTAGCAAGCAGCTACTCGACCAAGCATACTAGTATCCATCTCAAAAAGGTATCCTGAGTTCATGCAACTAGAGGTTTCAAGCAACTCCTACACTTAAGTGCACATTACAAACCTATAAACATTAACTGTAGTAAAGTAGCATATATAAACGGTTATGCATAAACCGGGGCTTGCCTTCAATAGCTGGGGCTGCGGGGAGATCCTCGATGGCAGTCTCGAGAGCTTGCTCCTGGACTTCCTCGTGGACAGCTCTTTGCTCATGGGGTGAGCACGTACTCTCCATCAGCGAGATTGCAATCTAATGAATGCAATGAGTAAGATATATGCATGGCATGATAGGTAATTACAATTAAGATTTGATGGGAGGAAAATGGTCAATTTTAATAAGGTAGGGCTTAATCTTGCTACTTGAAGATTCTTGGGTTATACTTAGCAATTTAGGGTCAAGCTTAGTTAAACTAAGTGGTAAGTCCATTTTGGTGTTCCACTGATTTCCTTTTAATGTCTTAGTGAGAATTTATTAAGATTTCTAGCTGAAATTATTGGAGTGAGATTTATTTTCCCTCTCTTTCTTTCTAATTCTTTTATGCTTTTAAGGTGGGTTTGAACTATAAGATAGCTTAATAAATTTCCAAAATTTCTGCAAAAATTACAGTGGCTTCTCACTGGAGTATAATTCTCTGTTTCAAAATTTGGGGCTTAAACAGTGAGGGGTTCTCTCTGTAATAAATTATTAAATATTAGGGCAGAGGGGGTATTTTGAACTACAACTCCTTTGTAACAGTGGGTTATTCTCTAAGACATATTTTTACTGGCATTTAGATGTTATAACATGACTTTGTACAAATGTTTAGCCATTAATACTTATTAGTTATTTTGCTATGAGTTTCCAAAGTTTCTAGCCAAAGGGGTGCTTTCTACTACCACTATATTTGAAAAATATCAAACAACAAATTTCTAATTTTTCCTATCTTCTTCTTTGTGCAAGAGCAATCATTCTAAAATTTGGCAACTTTTTGCTCAAGGAAAGGGTGGTAGGAATTATTTGGATTAAATGGCCCTTTTCATGAAGTATTGGCAATGGGTATTATTTTGCAGCTTTCAATTGGGTTTTGCATTTTTCTTTGGTGGCCTACTACATTACCTATCTGGTAAAAATTAATTTGTCCATTATTGCACTCTTTTTGGTTTGTTCATGATTTAATTGAGATATGGCTCAATATCAAGTTCTAATTATTTACCCTACTTAAAATGATGGGCTGGGGTGTTTATCATTTTTGTAGTGGGGTTCTAGTGGTTATAAATCCACTGAATTTTTATTAATAATTTTGAAATTGTTTTCATAATTCTAATAATTGTTTTTCTGGTTTGATTAGTGCATAATAAAACATTTCTCCTAGAATTTGTTCTGGACTAGGAGTCCCTTTATTTTTTCTAGGTTCTCTATTACTTAAGTGGACTAGGAAAAATATTTGCATTCACTGTTCATTATTTTCTAATACCTTTCTTATTTTCTTAAGTTTTGGACAAAACTGGCTTTTAATTAGATAACCCTACTTAAATCTTCAATACTGGGGTGCTTACTATTTTTAAACAGTGTCTAACTGGGATTTGAACTTATACAAATTTTCTTAAGTTCAGCACAGAAGAATAACAAATTTTCTTCCTTTTAAAAAGGTTTGATCAGTTTCTTTAATTAATTTCAAACTCTAAAATTTAAAACAGAAAGCATAAGGTTCATTATTTTTAATTGATAGTCCATAATATTTTGAATCCAGCAAAATTGGTTTGGTCAAATTTGGTTGAATATAACTCAAGATATAAATTCTCTAAGTTCTCTACTGAATTTTAAAAGGTTAATTAGAAATGGATAAAGGAAAAATGGTTTTGCATTGGGGTCCCTGGCGAAAGATTTTTGGTGAAATACAGACAGGTCCTCGGTGCACTATTCACATGAGTCTACGGCTCTGCAGAAAACCCCCTAGGGTTTTGCAAAATCAAACCCGCAGTCCTTCCCTAATGGAACAGTGGTCGCGGAGGAATTAAGGGGCAGAGGGGCTCACCGGTGGTGAGACTGCTCTGGTGAGGTGGTCGAGGATGTAGGGGAGGTCCTAAGGGTCACGGCGATATGTGGGTCGCCGTCGGGAATGGTCGGAGTCGGCCGGTCCACGTGCGCAGGCAGGGGAGCTCGTCGGTAGCGATGAGTCCGGCCTAACCAGGGCGATACAATTCAATTAATGGGTCAGGAAGCTTCACCAGAGATCAAGGAAGATGTGTGCGCGAGGAATTTGATAATGGCTCAACGGATTGCTCGGTCCACGCGCGACCACGAGCGACCAAAGTCCGACGAAGATGATCTCGGGTCTTCGGTGAGGTTCTATCAGGTCCGAGAGCTTGGAAAGCTCCACGGGCCACTAGCGAAGCTAACCGAGGGGCAGGCGCACCTTGGACGTGGCTAGAGTGAGCTGGCCGTGGTGGCCGAAGCTCGGGCGGTGATGGCGGACGGAGGAAAGCTCGTCGGAGCTAAGGAGGGGCATCTGGCCAGCGAGGCTGAGCAAGGGGTGAGGTGAGACGTGCCTGGGGGTGGTTTTAAAGGCGCGGGCGAGCATGGCCGAGGGGAGGCTCTGACAAGCGCTCGGGGCATGCGCGGGCGAGCGCCAGTGCACGCTCTGGCGTCTAGCACAGCGTCGAGCACGAGGCAGCGCAGAGAGAGGTCGTGTTCAAGCGCGGATTGGCCCCACATCTTTAAGATTATGGCCATGATTCCATTGAGAGATCTCTTACCCTGACATTCCTTTGTCGTTTGTGTGTGGAGGTTTACAGGATTCGTTGACTGGATCAAGAGATAGGGAGGGGTGAAGTTGGGTTTGTCTCACTGCCGAGCATAGAGAGAAGATCCCGGGTTTGACATGTCCAGATCACGCGTCCCGATGCCATCTTCTGGTATGAGGTAGAGGGGTTTGTTAGACACATTTTTGTCGATGGGAGCATTAGGATTAGAGCTAAGGATCAAGGTGAACGTGCTCGGTTTTGGTTCAAAGGCTGAAAATTCAGAAATATGAATTTCAGATTTCCCCATTGAACCTCCACTTGAATGGCTTGTTTGGAGTTTTTAATAAACTATTTTGGCCAACCTTTTATAATCTTTATTGTAGCTTAGTTAGTGCATTTCAATTCTTATAATTGGCCTAAGCCATGATTTCAAGTTTTTCATGGTCTTTCATCCCTTTTCTTCTTTTCTACTTAAATGGCTTAATTAGGGTTGGTATTAGGGTTTCAATATTTTTCCCTCTTTTGAAAACCTCATTTGCTTTAGACATGATTCTTTAGATGCAACTTAGTGGATCTTTTATTCTTAAGTTGATTTGATGCTTCTTGCTCAATTTTGCTTACATGAAATGATGGCTCTTGAGTTAGCACTAAGAAAAGCCCTAGGTGACACTGGGGTGTCACACCCTATATATATGCAGACGTTTCATCTCCTATTTCTCCATTGCTAAAACCCCCTCCCTTATACAGATATCCACTTCCTCCTCCCCAAGTTCCATATCTCGAACATGTGCCTGCAGTTGCTGGTCACCGTACGCACGTACCTCTCTTCCTACCCTGAGCCCCTCCCCTCCATTCTCTATGGTCGAGCAGCCCTAGCCCAATGCCTCTACCCGAGTTCCCATCCCTCTTATGGCGACAACGTGGGACACGCCCCCTGCGCTCGCCAAGCCGCCTTTCTTGGCCCCCACGCTCGGTGCGGCCAGCCCCTATCCCTCGGTGCGAGTCCCCGACATGGCCCCTGTTCCCCCCAGGGGCAATAATGGAGCCCCAGCCGAAGTAGTTCCCTGCCTAGGCATGTGCCCTAGGACGTGACCCCCTCCATCCCACGAGCATGTGGCCATGTGATAGTCGCCTAGAGGGGGTGAATAGGCGAAACCTAAAATTTATAAACTTAAACTTGCACTAAGGCTGGGGTTAGCGTCAGAATTAAATTCGAGTGCGGAAGATTGTTTCTCTTGCTATGAGTTGCTCAATTAATGCGGATGACGTTTGGGAGCAAACTCAAATCAATATTAGCAAGAAAACTTTAGAGAGAGGAAAGAGGGCAAACAAATCAAGCGAAGATCAATGCAAGTGAACACGGTGATTTGTTTTACCGAGGTTCGGTTCCAAAGAACCTAGTCCCCATTGAGGAGACCACAAAGGCCGGGTCTATTTCAACCCTTTCCCTCTCTCAAACGGTCACTTAGACCGAATGAGCTTTCTCCTTAATCACTTGGGTCACTAAGACCCCAAAAGGATCACCACACACTTAGGTGTCTCTTGCTAGCTTTACAATGCACTTATGAGAATAAGAATAGAGGAGGAGAAAGCAATCCAAGCAACAAGAGTAACAAATGAACACAAAACTCACTCTCTCAAGTCACTAAGTGGTTGAGTTGATTTTGAGACTTGGAGAGGATTTGATTTTTGGAATGTGTCTTGGAGTGAATGCTATTGCTCTTGTATTGAATAGGAACTTTAGAACACTTGGATGCCATTGAATGAGGTGGTTGGGGGGTATTTATAGCCTCCAACCACTTTCTAGCCGTTGGCTGGTTTTACTGGCGATGGGCACACCGGACAGTCCAGTGGCGCATTGGATAGGTACTGTTCACTCTCCAGTGCGTGCCATGTCAGCGCGCCCGTTGCGGTTTGGAGTGGTCGACGGTTGGAACCCTCTGTCCTCCAGCGGCACCGGACAGTCTGGTGGCACACCGGACATGTCCGGTGTGTTCTGACTTCGCCGCCTGACATCTGCCTGCGCACTGTTCGCTTTTACTGTTCATTGCAGTTGACCGTTGGCGCCAGGTTACCGTTGCTCCATTGGCTCACCGGACATGTCCGGTGTACACCGGACAGTCCGGTGATAGCCGACAGTCCGGTGAATTATAGCGGAGCGCGCCCAGAAGAAACCCGAGAGTGAGTTATTCTAGAGCTGCTCTACCTGGTGCACCAGACATTGTCCGGTGCGCCACTTGTAGCACACTCTCAAGTCCTTTGCTCCAAATTTATTTGAGTCTCCAACTGAATTTCTTTGTTGGTTTGTGTTGAACCTTATGCACCTGAGATAGAGGACATCTCGGCAAAGTAATTAGTCCACGTGGTTTGTGATGGACGTCAACCACCAAAATCGATTATAGGAAATGATTAGGTCCATTTCCCTTTCAATCTCCCCCTTTTTGGTGATTGATGCCAACACAAACCAAAGCCAATATAGAGTGCAAAAATGTAACTAGTTTGTAGTTATGAAAGATGTGCATAGGTTACTTAGAGTTAAACCAATTGAAAGACTTTATTCATATGTCTAAGAATAAACGTGATTGCTTTCTTCTATTTAACATTTTGGACCACATTTGCACCACTTGTTTGTTTTTGCAAATCTTTTGGAAAAAATATTTCAAATTCTTTTGCAAATAGTCTAAGGTATAAGAATATGATTGCAAGAAGCATTTTTGAGATTTGAAATTCCTCCCCCTATTTTAAATGCTTTTACTTTGACTAAATAAAAGCTCCCCCCGAAGAAATTCTCCCCTTAGTTTTCAAGAGGGTTTTCGAAATGATTTTCCCTTTTTGGAATAGACACCAAATGAAATTAAACCAATTTAAATTCTTATACTTAGTGAAATTTTGAAACCAAATGAGATACTAATTGAAAATCTATTTTGAGGCTAACTAAAATACCAATTTAAATAATTTCTTCCTTTAGTTTTTTTGAAAATTTTAAAATGGTGGTGCAGTCCTTTTGCTTTGGGCTTAATACTTTCTCCCCCTTTAGCATTAATCACCAAAAACAGAAAACTTGAGAGCCCTTACAATTCTCCCCCTTTGGGGCCTAATACTTTTTCCCTTATTGGTAAAGAAAATATGAGTGAAGGGTCATACCAATTAAGAGTTTCCTGAGTAATGGCAAAGGATAAATGATACCGTCAGACTTGGAGTGGAAGCCTTGTCTTTGCCGAATACTCCATTCCCTTTCAATCTAAGACTAATCATAGAGATATACTTGAAAGCACATTAGTCTTAGCCTTGGTACAAGAAGAATAAGAAATATGTATTTGTACCAAGTGAAAGAGACATGATCAAAAGTATATAAATGAGCAATGTGTGCAATGTTTCACTCAAAGTTCTGAGAATCAAGTATATTTAGCTCATTCCTAAGTTTGCTAAAAGTCTTTTCATCTAATGGCTTGGTAAAGATATCGTCTAACTGGTTGTGGGTGCTAACATAAGCAATTTTGATATCCCACTTTTGTTGGTGATCTCTCAAAAAGTGATACCGGATATATGTGCTTAGTGTGGCTGTGTTCAACGGGATTATCCGCCATGCGGATTGCACTCTCATTATCACATAGGAGAGGGACTTTGCTCAACTTGTAGCCATAGTCCTTGAGGGTTTGCCTCATCCAAAGTAATTGTGCACAATAGTGTCCTGCATCAATATACTCGGCTTCGGCGGTGGATAGAGCTACTGAGTTTTGTTTCTTTGAAGCCTAAGACACCAGGGATCTTCCCAAAAACTGACAAGTCCCTGATGTGCTCTCTGTCAATTTTACATCCAGCATAATCAGCATCGCAATACCCAATTAAATCAAAGGTAGATCCCTTGGGGTACCAAAGCCCAAACTTAGGAGTGTAAACTAAATACCTCATGATTCTTTTCATGGCCCTAAGGTGAACTTCATTAGGATTTGCCTGGAACCTTGCACACATGCATACTGAAAGCATTATATCTGGTCGTGAAGCACATAAATAGAGTAGAGAACCTATCATCGACCGGTATACCTTTTGATCTACGGATTTACCTCCCGTGTCGAGGTCGAGATGCCCATTTGTTCCCATGGGCGTCTTGATGAGTTTGGCATTCTTCATTCCAAACTTCTTAAGTATATCTTGAATGTACTTAGTTTGGCTGATAAAGGTGCCCTCTTGAAGTTGCTTGATTTGAAATCCAAGGAAATACTTCAACTCCCCCACCATAGACATCTCGACTTTTTGTATCATAATCCTACTAAACTCTTCACAAGATGACTGTTAGTAGACCCAAATATAATATCATCAACATAAATTTGGCAAATAAACAAGTCTTTTGCAATTGTTTTAGTGAAGATAGTAGGATCTGCTTTTCCAACTTTGAAGCCATTAGCCCATTAGTGATAAGAAAGTCTCTCAGGCATTCATACCATGCTCTTGGGGCTTGCTTGAGCCCATAAAGTGCCTTTGAGAGCTTATAAACAAGGTTAGGATACTCACTATCTTCAAAGCCAAGAGGTTGCTCAACATATACCTCTTCCTTGATAGGGCCATTGAGGAAGGCACTTTTCACGTCCATTTGATATAACTTGAAGTCATGGTAAGTAGCATAGGCAAGTAAAATACGAATTGATTCAAGCCTAGCTACGTGTGCATAGGTTTCATCAAAATTCAAACCTTCGACTTGTGAATAACCTTTTGCAACAAGTCAAGCTTTGTTCCTTGTCACCACACCATGCTCATCTTGTTTGTTGTGGAATACCCACTTGGTACCTACAACATTTTGGTTAGGACGTAGAGCTAAATGACATACCTCATTCCTTGTGAAGTTGTTGAGGTCTTCTTGCATTGCCACCACCCAATCCAGATCTCTTAGTGCATCTTCTACCCTGTATAGCTCAATAGAGGACACAAAAGAGTAATGTTCACAAAAGTGAGCAACTCGAGATCTAGTGGTTAGCCCCTTGTGAATGTCCCCAAGAAAGGAGTTGACAGGGTGATCTCTTTGAATTGCTTGGTGGACTCTTGGGTGTGGCGGTCTTTGATCCTAAATCTCTTGATCATCTTCCTTGTCTTGATCATCCTCATCTCCCCCTTGATCAATGTCTTTCTCTTGAGGTGGCTCATCATCTTGATCTTCATCCTCTTCTTCTTGAGCCTTATCCTCATCTAGAGTTGGTTGAGATGCTTGTTTAGAAGATGATGGTTGATCTTGTGCTTGTTGGGGCTCTTTGGATTCTTTTGGACACACATCCCCAATGGACATGTTCCTTAGTGTGACGCACAAAGCCTCTTCATCATCTAGTTCATCAAGATCAACTTGCTGCACTTGGGAGCCATTAGTCTCATCAAACACAATGTCACAAGAAAATTCAACTAATCCAGTGGACTTGTTGAAGACTCTATATGCCCTTGTGTTTGAGTCATAACCAAGTAAAAAGCCTTCTACTGCTTTAGGAGCAAATTTAGAATTTCTACCTCTTTTAATAAGAATAAAGCATTTGCTCCCAAAAACTCTAAAAT
The DNA here is from genome assembly GCA_029449295.1 of Zea luxurians. NCBI lineage: Eukaryota > Viridiplantae > Streptophyta > Magnoliopsida > Poales > Poaceae > Zea > Zea luxurians. Next base: position 40,137,240 of record JAOPSE010000022.1, on the reverse strand, counting down.
AAGAAACATTGGGTATTTTACCATAAGGAGTTTATACGATGTTTTCTTGAGAATTCAGTGTAGGTAGAGTCAGTTGATAGAGTAGCAGGCGGTGTTAATCGCCTCCGCCCAAAACCGATTTGGAGTCTTGTATTCATCAAGCATGGTTCTTGCCATATCCAAGAGAGTTCTATTCTTCCTCTCCACTACACCATTTTGTTGAGGTGTGTAGGGAGAAGAGAACTCATGCTTGATGCCCTCTTCCTCAAGAAATCCTTCAATTTGTGAATTCTTGAACTCCGTTCCATTGTCGCTTCTAATCTTCTTGATTCTCAATCCGAACTCATTTTGAGCTCATCTTAAGAATCTCTTTAAGGTCTCTTGGGTTTGGGATTTTTCCTGCAAAAAGAACACCCAAATGAAGCGAGAATAGTCATCCACAATTACAAGAAAGTACATACTCCTGCGGATGCTTATATAAGCGATCGGGCCAAATAGGTCCATGTGGAGTAGCTCAAGCAGCCTGTCGGTCATCATGATGTTCTTGCATGGATGAACTCCAACTTGCTTCCCTGCATGGCATGCGCTACAAATCCTATCTTTCTCAAAATGAATATTTGTTAGTCCTAAAATGTGTTCTCCATTAGAAGCTTGAGAAGATTCTTCATTCCAACATGGGCAAGTCAGCGATGCCAGAGCTAGCCCATATTAGTCTTAGTAATTAAGCAAGTGTCTAGTTCAGCCTTGTTATCATTAAAATCAACTAAATATAGCTGACCATCTAACACTCTCTTAAATGCTATTGAATCATCACTTCTTCTAAAGACAGTAAGACAAATATTAGTAAAAAGACAGTTGTAGCCCATTTTCATAATTGAGAAACAAAAAGCAAATTGTAATCTAAAGAATCTAAAAGAAAAACATTGGAAATGGAATGATCAGGAGATATAGCAATTTTACCCAAACCTTTGACCAAACCTTGATTTCTATCCCTGAATGTGATAGCTCTTTGGGGATCTTCATTTTTCTCATATGAGGAGAACATCCTTTTCTCCCTTGTCATGTGGTTTGTGCACCCGCTATCGATTATCCAACTTGATCCACTGGATGTATAAACCTACAAAACAAATTTAGGCCTTGTTCTTAGGTACCCAAACGGTCTTGGGTCTTTTGACATTAGAAACAAGCACCTTGGGTACCCAAACACAAGTCTTTGGACTTATGTTTGCCCCCAACATATTTGGCAACTACTTTGCCTGATTTGTTAGATAGCACATAGGAATCATCAAAGGTCTTGAATGAAATGTCATGCTCATTTGATGCATTAGGAATTTTCTTTTTAGGCATTTTGATATGAGTTGAATGCCTAGAGCTAGAAGCCTCATTCTTATACATAAAAAGCATGATGAGAAATACTATGAGGTTTTCTAGCATGAATCTTCCTAATCTTATGCTCAGGATAGTTTGCAGGATATAAAATGTAGCCCTCTCTATCCTGAACCATGGGAGCCTTACCCTTAACAAAATTAGACAATTTGTTCTTGGGGGCATTAAGTTTGGTATTGCTTTGGCTCCCTTGTTGGAAGCCAATGCCATCCTTAATGCTAAGGCGTCTCCCATTATAAAGCCTACTACGAGCAAATTTAAATTTTTCATTTTCTAACTCATGCTCGGCAATTTTAGCATTTAATTTAGCTATGTGATCATTTTGTTCTTTAATCATGGCAAGGTGATCATCAATAGCTTCAACATTAACATCTCTACATCTAGTGCAAATAGTGACATGCTCAATAGTAGATGTAGAGGGTTTGCTAACATTCAATTCTTCTATCTTAGCATTTAAACTAGCATTCTCATCTCTAAGACACGAAATTGAATCATTGCAAATGCTAAGCTCCTTAGATAAGTTTTCACATTTTTCTACTTCTAGAGCATAAGCATTTTTCAATTTAACAAATTTCGTGTTTTCCTTAACAAGAAATCTTGGCATTCCAAGATATCATCCTTCTCGTTAATGGATTCTATTAATTCATTAATCTTTTGCTTTTGATTTTTAGTTAAGTTGGCAAAAAGAGAGGTTAAGTCATCTTCATTATCACTAGAGCTACCCTCATCATCGGATGTAGTATATTTAGGGGTATCTCTATAATGTACCTTCTTCTTTTTCCGTACTTTGACATGAGGCACTTATGGCCAACGTTGGGGAAGAGGAGCCCCTTGTTGATGGCGATGTTTGCGGCGTCCTCATCGGAGGAGGAGTTGGTGGAGCTCTCGTCGGAGTCCCATTCCTGCCCCATGTGCGCCTCGCCACCCTTCTTCTTGTAGTACCTCTTTTTCTCCATTTTTTTTCTTCCCCTTCTTGTCATTGTCCCTATCACTGTCACTTGAATATGGACATTTAGCTATAAAGTGACCGGACTTACCACACCTGTAGCACACCCTTTTGGAACAGGGCTTGTAGTCCTTCCCCTTCCTTTGTTTGATGATTTGACGAAAGCTCTTAATGATAAGAGCCATCTCCTCGTTGTCGAGCTTGGAGGCGTCGATTGGAAGTCTACTTGGTGTAGACTCCTTCTTTTCTTCCGTTGCCTTGAATGCAACAGGTTGCACATCGGGTGTGGAGGTGGTGCCTTGCTCCAAGTTGACAATATGTTTGGAGTCTTTGATCATAAGTTCTGTGGGGGACAGATATCCCCCGGGTCCACTAGAAGGCAAGAAGGCCTCACGTGGGGCCTCAAGCTAGCTACCTCGCAAGGCCTTCCCTTCATGGACCGGGCTAGAACTACTAGCGGAGTGGGCTGAATTATGAAAGGTAGCAGACTCAGGCCCAAGCAACCTGTCAACTCGTGCGCTATCCACAGCAACCGCCTGACTTTCCCGCGCATGGCGTCCTTAAATATTGGGGCGAATTAGGGATAAGTCGGCAAGATTGTAGGAAGATCAGTTCAGTCGGTTCACTATTATTTAGGAGACACGTGATCCTCTTGTACGCATGGAGTGCCCCATGGTCGAATATATAAGGCCCAGTGGGTACCCCATCATTTCCATCGACCATCTACCTACTTCATTAGCTTTTCTCCATTCAGGAGACTTCACCTGTAACCCACTGCATAAAGATCCACTCCAGGAAGTAGGGTATTACGCATCCCCAAGCGGCCTGAACCTGTACAAAATTGCCTCTCTCTCTCGTGCATCTAACACGAACCATTGAGCTACAGTCAACAACATCGTCCTACCCAAAAGCACCGCAAGGGGTAACCCTGGGTGTGCGGTCGGGCTCTAAACACCGACAAGTTCGAAGCTCACAAACTTGCCAATAGCCTCCTCGGGAGACATTTGTTTGTATCTAGGATCTCCACGTATTAGTTGAACTTGAGTAGGATTACGAAAAACGAGAGATCCTAGAAAAACCTTGACCATTTCATGGTCATCCCATTTTGTGCTTCTGAGGTTGCGCACTTGGTTGACCATCGTCTTGAGCCGGTTGTACATTGCTTGTGGCTCTTCTCCTTTGTTGAGGACGAATCGACCGAGTTCTCCCTCGATCATTTTGCGCTTGGTGATCTTGGTCACCTTGTCCCCTTCATGCGCTGTTTTGAGGACGTCCCAAATCTCTTTGGCATTTTTCTACCCTTGCACCTTATTATACTCCTCTCGACACAAGGAGGCGAGGAGTATAGAAGTTGCTTGGGAGTTGAAATGCCTAATTTGGGTAGCCTCGTCCGAGTCATAGTCTTCGTCACCCACCTATGGTGCCTGCGCTCCAAACTCAACAATATCCCAAATGCTTTCGTGGAGTGAGGTTAGATGGTGCCTCATTTTATCACTCTACATGCAATAATCTTCACCATCAAAATATGGTGGTTTGCCTAGGGGTACCGAAAGTAGAGGAGTGCGTTTATGAATGTGAGGATAGCGTAGAGGCATCTTACTATACTTCTTACGCTCGTGGCACTTCGAAGTTGTAGACTCGGCGTCGGATGTGGAAGGTGATGAAGAGTCGGTCTCGTAGTAGACCACCTTCTTCATTTTCTTTTTCTTGTCACCCTTCCTATGTGACTTGATGGAGGAAGAGGATTCCTCCTTGTACTTGTCGCCGGACTCCCTTGATAGAGTCTTTCCCGAGCCCATGGCCTTGTCACCTATGACGATCTCTCTCTTGGCGTGATCTCCAGACATCACTTCGAGTTTGTTAGACTCTTAATGAAGCAATGGCTTGGATACCAATTGATAGTCGCCTAGGGGGGTGAATAGGCGAAACCTGAAATTTATAAACCTAAACTTGCACTAAGGCTGGGGTTAGCATTAGAATTAAAGTCGAGTGCGGAAGATTGTTTCTCTTGCTATGAGTTGCTCAATTAATGCGGACGACGTTTGGGAGCAAACTCAAATCAATATTAGCAAGGAAACTTTAGAGAGAGGAAAGAGGGCAAACAAATCAAACAAAGATCAATGCAAGTAAACACGGTGATTTGTTTTACCGAGGTTCAGTTCCAAAGAACCTAGTCCCCGTGAGGAGGCCACAAAGGCCGGGCCTATTTCAACCCTTTCCCTTTCTCAAACGGTCACTTAGACCAGATGACCTTTCTCCATAATCACCTAGGTCACTAAGACCCCGCAAGGATCACCACACACTTAGGTGTCTCTTGCTAAATTTACAAAGCACTTATGAGAATAAGAATAGAGGAGGAGAAAGCAATCCAAGCAACAAGAGTAACAAATGAACACAAAACTCACTCTCTCAAGTCACTAAGTGGTTGAGTTGATTTTGAGACTTGGAGAGGATTTGATCTTTGGAATGTGTCTTGGAGTGAATGCTATTGCTCTTGTATTGAATAGGAACTTCAGAACACTTGGATGCCATTGAATGAGGTGGTTGGGGGTATTTATAGCCTCCAACCACTTTCTAGTCGTTGGCTGGTTTTGCTGGCGATGGGCACACCGGACAGTTTGGTGGCGCACCGGACATGTACTGTTCACTGTCCTGTGCGTGCCACGTCAGCACGCCCGTTGGTGTATGGAGTGGTCAACGGTTGGAACCCTCTGTCTTCTAGCGGCACTAGACAGTCTGGTAGCACACCTGACATGTCTGGTGTGTTCTAACTTGGCCGCCTGACATCTGCCTGCGCACCGTTCGCTTTTACTATTCACTTCAGTCGACCGTTGGCTCCAGGTTATCGTTGCTCCGTTGGCTCACCGGACTGTCTGGTGTACACCGAACAGTCCAGTGAATTATAGCGGAGCGTGCCCAGAAGAAACCCGAGAGTGAGTTGTTCGAGAGCTGCTCGACCTGGTGCACCGGACACTGTCCGGTGTGCCACTTGTAGCACACTCTCAAGTCCTTTGCTCCAAATTTATTTGAGTCCCCAACTGAATTTCTTTCTTAGTTTGTGTTGAACCTTATGCACCTGAGATAGAGGACATCTTGGCAAACTAATTAGTCCACGTGGTTTGTGATGGACGTCAACCACCAAATCGATTATAGGAAATGATTAGGTCCATTTCCCTTTCACCATGTAGATGTGGCCCCATTGTGCAGCCATCAAGCCCCCTGGGCGCTTGTCCCACCTAGTCGAAGGTCCACCCTGACGACCCCATTTCATGAAGCCCGGCCTCCCACATGCACGTGATCGCCAGGTACGAAGCCCCACTATGGCGCTCGCTCAATGGCACGGCGTGGCACTCCCCCCACACCCCTAGCCTACGCCCCCATGGTGGCACCCAGCGCTCAGCGCAACCAGGCCCTACCGTCCGACAAGCTCCCCCCGACGTGTTTCCACCCCTGGCCAAGCTTGCCCATGTCCCTGTGTTGCGAGCTTACAAGCTAGAGGTGGGAGAAGCCATAACCACACTAGATCCCACTCCTTTGATTCATTGTGGCTGAGCTCTGTGTGGCCCTCTGTGTGGAATGTTTTTGACCAATAGAGATGTGACATGTCGTATTAATTCAGAGAATCACTAAATACACATTAACCTTTATGTTATATGTCTGATTTATTCCGTTCTAGTCGCGTTAGTTTTGTAATAATATTGTACACACGTTAAAAATATTATTTTATCATTTCACATATTTTAAATAATTTATTAAATGTTTGTTTGCCTAATGTTTATTAAATTAGCATTCCAATTAAGTCTAATTTATAGTTTTCAACTTGTGCTTTTACAAATAAACATTAACATGGTTAGTATTAACTTAAATATTTTTTATTAACACTTATTTAGTATAAAGACGTTATCTGTTAGCGATTCTCGTGTCGTGGCGCTGCCCATGTGCTCGGGGTTGTTTACTCGTTTTGTGCTCGTTGTTGTGCGTGTCGTTTTGTGTGCCATCCGCGCACTGTTTCGTGTGTCTTCTCGTGTCATTCACATGTGTCACGCGCGCCATACTAAATTGTTCGCTTATAATCACTCATGTCAATTAATTAACTATTTGTTTAATTGTCTACTAATAAAGTAGTAAGTTAGTTAAAACTAAGTAGTAGTTTTAATTTACATTTGATAAATGTTCTAACTAATACTTGCTTAGCATAAACGTGATATCTTCTCAATCATAGCTTCCATTTCAATGTTTATTTTTCTTATGTGACCATATAAGTGATCTCTATTTTTATATTGCACATTTTTATAATATTTTCTCTTGTATGGTGCAATGTTCCTATATATGTGTATGTTTGTTTGCTTGTGCTTGTTTGTGTTCGATGCATGCACAAATAGAACGTGATCCATTCCCAAGCTTCAATAAAACGACAATCAAGCTTGGATGGCCAAGAGATCAAGCTCTTCAAGGTCTACAATGTTGAAGACCCTAAGCATCTATTTGGTGAAGGCAAGTGTCCTCTGACCTATTATTTCCTAATCACATGAATTAATATTTCCGCATAACATGATTCAAATCCAAGGATTGACTAGCTTTCTACTGGTTCTTGATTAACTTTTGGGTTGGGCTATTATTATTAGCTTTAAGCTAGTGCTCCACTTTAATCAATGAACACGATGAGATTACTTTGTGATACGATGCTTTTACTCTAGATATTATTACGAACTTGTGGCATCCTGAGTACTTCTCCGTAAGGACCGATTCATTGAGAGACCATCCAAGAAAATAGTGCAGCCATGAGGGTGAAATGGGCGCCATTGGCTAATTAATTAGAGGAACTAGAGGTGTAGTTGCTTCATTGTCGAGCCGTAAATGGGGTCCCCCAAGGTTATTTTGTTTTGCTTTTTGTTACTGATCCCTATGGGCGGAGGTAACGTGTTTACCAAACTGAAGAAACCTAACGGATGGCTATGACCTTTAAGAAATCTTTGTAAAGGCTACGTAGTGAAACCTTGCTAGGTCACCTCAGAAGTGATCAATGGGGAGGCTAGAACCCTGGGCAGAAAGGGAATCACGGCTCATGGGTAAAGTGTGTGACCTTTGCAGTGTCGTGCTTACTATTAAGAGAGGCCTTGGGAACCTCTTTGATTAGAGATACAATGGATTGTGGTTTTGATTATGATGAACATGAATACATGTATTGATATTTCCTCTATGAGGTGATATCTCAAGGGCAAATAACTTGGGATTAATCTTAAAAATTGTCTTATACTAATGTGTCACACCCGGGTTTCAGGGGTCCAAAGCCCGGGCGCGAACATAATCACCAGGTCTGCTGGGACCAAGTCTCACACATATGATGAATCATGACACAGGATCGAATGTCACATCTTTACTACATAACAGGAGTTCTATACAAAATAAATAAATATTTACATTATAAGGAGACAACGGTCCAGCAACCCAAAATTGACTGGGAGACGACGGCCTAGACCTCTCACGAACTCGTCATAGCATCATCCAAGCGCCTCATCCTGCGGTACCTGCTCTTGACCTGTGGGGGGGTGTGAGACAGCAAGAGTGAGCTCACATACGTTCATAGCTCAACATGTTGTGGGGAATAATGTGCATGAACTCGCCAAAAGTGGGAGCTCACGTGAAGTGTAAGGCTTACCAAAGAGGATGGTTGAAGCTGAGCATTGCTTTTAAAGTTGGTCAAAATTTTATTAGCAATTACTAAGCATAAGTAAATACCAACCTAATTAAGTAGTAGAACAAAAGTAACAACAACATCACCTGCGATGCAATGCATATGACAATTTGAATTTAGTTCCATAAATTAATCATGTGAGTGTCCGAGGTGCTCAAGACTGTGAGAATGGCTAGTATACCAGTTTTACACTCTGCAAAGGTTGCGCATCTTTACCCACAAGTCATGTTCCCATCTACCAAGAGACGTCCAATCCCATACACCTCTACCGAGGAGGCGAGGCAGGGTAACACTATGAGGCCTTTACAAAGTTCCACTAGCTTCAGAAAATCCGCTACAGTTTATAGGAAGCTCCAATGCAGGAATCCCTCGTCTGACCGCCATCGCAGCAAAATCAACCCATGGACTTCCCTACACTGACCACTCCCCTACTGCCCTTGCCACTTTCGGGTAAGGTAGTCCTCCACTAGCTTTCCTAGTTAGTCAGCCAAGGGCGTCCCATTAAACCCGTGTGGTAGCACTGTTTTCCCGGGTGGTTCTCCATGTTCCAATTAACATAATGATCTTATCATGAACAATAAATAACAACTGATAATAAATGTATAATCATGAATAAAATGTATCTCCATACCCATAACCACATAAAGCAATAGCAGGTGCTACCTAAAAAAATCAGTGGTAAACAAGGTATAAAGATAATCAAACTAGGGTAACCTATTGGGTCCCATCAAGATTAACCTATGCAGACCATTATGATTAATCAGAACATGACTGGGTAAAAGATGTGATCAAGGGCACAACTTGCCTGGGACTTCAGATGACACGTGTCCTCACCGCTAAACGTAGCAATACAGACATACATGGTATAGACAAGTATTAACATCACACCAAACATAAGAATAAATTACGTAATAATATTTTACGTGTCGCTACGAGATCGCAGGTTCGTGAACTACTAAAATTGGAGCTACGGTTATTAAGTTATGTATTTCCGAAATTATTTAATGCTTAGAATAGATTAATCCAAATGAACAATTTTAATTCAAGTTTCATGGCTAAACAGTGTTACTAATTGTTAGACAATATTAATACAAAATTATTGCAACTGGAATGGGTCAATTCGGAGCTAAAATGGATTTTTCTAGGAATTACACAAGTTCTAGAATTATTTTTGTGCTAGAAAAGTATTTTCTATATTGTTTTTCCTATTTTCTTAAGTCACTGGACTGCGCGAATAATATCCAGAGAGCTCAGGGGCTAATCCACAAGTTTTCCCAAGACTCAGTTTTCCCCCGCACAGGACGGCGGGTTTATTTTGAGGTTACCAAGGGGCTCTTTACCTAAAAGTCACGGCGAAGGGGTATTTTGAAGTCACGGCCGCACGATCAGATCTGGGCGATCCAGATTAGATCGAGTATCCCTGAACCGGTATCCAACAGTAGCCATCGGATCGAGATCGGACGCCCAGTGTTTTAAATAACCCTAGGCTCGTTTTGACCATCCATCACCCGATTACCGGCTCAGATTCCACGAACGAGGGGATGCACTTCTGGTTAAATCGTGACCGCCCAATGAGCAATCAACGTTTCACAGACGTCTTCTTTCCCTCGACCAAAAGTACGGCGCCCAGGGATCCATGGTGGCACCACCACGCCCGACGGAGCACCACCGCATAGACATGCAAGTACATGAACCTGGCTTCGACCAGAGCTAGGCATGAAGAAGGAGAAAGCGAACCTTTGGGGAGGGGTCTTGCCAGAGACCGCGGAGTAGATTCAGCTGCTTACGGCGCCAAGCAACCTGGCGGGGACGGCCTAGCTCCGACGAGCAATTCCATTGCGATGGCACAACCTCCGAGCGTCGGAATGACACAAGAGCATACGAGATGCCACCACAATTTCCCCAAGCCACCCGCCGAGGACCCATTGATACCCTCCAGCAAGAACGACGGCGGCGGCTGGGTTTTTCTTCCGCCCATCCCGTGTGCCTCGTTCTCCAAAGATGCCCGAGGCCACAGAGGATCTGTGGATTCTATCCGGGGCTATGGCCGAGGAGGAGGAGCCCAGAGGAGAGGGATAAGGGGAGGGGAACCCACGCCATGGATTTATAGATGGGTGAAGTCCGCTATGCTCGAAGGAATGGATCCGTGATTCCTTTGCGGAGGTTGGGATCGTCGCGTTCGCCGCGGAGAAGGTGACCCCAGCTGCCCAGCGTAGAGGGCCGACTGCCCACCTTCTTTATGGCACCACGAGCAACATCCAGCGAGCGAAGATTCTGGACAAAAACTCAGAGTCTAGTTCGCTGAGCCCCGCGGTCCGCGCTAAGAAGATGACCCTGTTCACCCAGTGAAGCTGACAGCAGGGCCCCACTAGTTAGGGTACCGCGTGCGCCAGGCACACGGGCCGGGTAGCGGTGTTTGCGCAGGAGTTGGGGTTGGGCCGTGGATGCTGGTTCAGGCCCAAGCGTAGGTTTGTGCCTCTTTTTCTCTTCTTTTTTTCAGTTTTCTATTTTTTTAGAATTATATTTGGAGTTTATAATTTCACACAAGATTCAAATTTAGGATTCGAGTTCAAATGCACATACAAAAGGTCAGCATGAAATGCAATTATATTTTTGTATTAAATACTTTATTTATTTAAGAATGTCTCAAATATGCAACATATACACACATTGTTTGTAGTTAAATTAAAAGTATATTCAAAGCTCATATTCATCTATTTTGATAAAAAAAGATTTTCTAATGCATAATCTTTTATTAATAGATTGTTTAACTAATTCTACATATATAGTTTACTACGGCAATCATTTATATTTGGACCTTTTATTTAACCACTTGTTTCAAAACATCACTATTTTTTTACTTTAGAATATTTTTTTAATTACCCAAAATGACATTTTGGGGTGCTACAAATCCTACCCACCTTAACAGAAATCTCGACCCGAGATTTGTAAGAAAAAGGATATAGGAAGAGTGGTTCGCAATTTTAGCTTTTAGTTTCTAATTATTTCAAAAATCAAAAGCCTCTTTTTTTCATTAGTGAGTGATTAGGAGAGCATGGGTATCTATATGTATAATCATTTTGTTATGTAGGATAAAAGATGGGTAGGTTAGGGCAAGAATAGCTTGGGGTAAGAAAGTTTATGGTGAGAAAGAACTCCGTGTTGAGTGGCAATGCAACTGAAGGTTGAGTTTGACTTCTCTCCTTCCTTGACGAGGTTGATCTTCTTTGGCCTTCACCCTTAGAGTTGCCATCCGTGTTAAGGACATATGGTTAAGATAGTTGTCGGTGGTTGGGATGGGTAGGCCCAACAAGGTTTACTTTGCTTTTAGGATAAATTGGTTGGGCAACCTATAACATAGGCTAGGTTGTGGTGGTTCCACAAACAAGTTGGTCTAAGACACCAATTTAGGTTTAGCACCCATTTATAGAATATGATTTAATCTATGTTACCAGTATTAACTAACTTGTTTAAGTAACTTACATTAGATTAGCTCAACTTAAGGTTAGACTTTGTTAGGTTAGATTAACATATCACATTAGATCAGATCTAGAATAAATTGATATGACTATTTTGGACTAGATAGGATTTAAATAGATTCTTTGGATTAGCTCATGGTTGTTACTTTAGGATGAGATAAGTAGGATGGTTAGGATAAGGCGATTCTTTCAAGATAAGATGAATTCATAAGGATAAGGTAGAATCTTTAGAGGTCAGTTTGATCTATTCAGAGAAGATGAAATCTTTTCAAGATAAGATGAGTCTACTAAGGTAATAGAGTATCTTTTAAGATAAGATGGATCTATTAAGCTAAATATATTTTAATGGGGGATATTCTAAGTTGATTAGTTATCTTATGAATTTTATTTATTTATATTTATGCCTATATGTATATGCAGATGTAATTGTGGACATTACTCCACAACTCATCACACTCAATCAAAGATCCAAATCAGACATGTATCACAAGAACAAACATCCAAGCATAAAAATATTTACAAAAATAGTTTTGATTCTGTTCCTAAGAATGGGTCTCCTATCCCTAAAGGTAACTTTAGGTAGAGGATTTCAAAGTGTGAAATCCACATTTGTCTTAGAAAAGAAAAGGTCAGAGTAAAGCGGAAATAGTTGAGAATTGATTAAGAAAAGTTTAGAAAGAATCAGAGTAGCAAAGGTAAGTAGACAATGGTTGTCTAGTTCTATCTAGGTTTCGTCCTACAGTCAACATCGCTCTGATACCACTTCTGTCACACCCGGGTCTCAGGGGTCCAATGCCCGGGGGCAAACATAATCACTAGGTGTGCTGGGACCAAGTCTCACACATATGATGAATCATGGCACAGGATCGAATGTCACATCTTTACTACATAACATGAGTTCTATACAAAATAAATAAATATTTACATTATAAGGAGACAACGGTCCAGCAACCCAAAGTTGAATGGGAGACGACGGCCTAGACCTCTCACGAACTCGTCATAGCATCATCCAAGCGCCTCATCCTGCGGTACCTGCTCTTGACCTGTGGGGGGTGTGAGACAGCAAGAGTGAGATCACATACGTTCATAGCTCAACAAGTTGTGGGGAATAATGTGCATGAACTCACTAAAAGTGGGAGCTCACGTGAAGTGTAAGGCTTACCAAAGAGGATGGTTGAAGCTGAGCATTGCTTTTAAAGTTGGTCAAAATTTTATTAGCAATTACTAAGTATAACTAAATACCAACCCAATTAAGTAGTAGAACAAAAGTAACAACAACATCACCTGCGATGCAATGCATATGACAATTTGAATTTAGTTCCATAAATTAATCATGTGAGTGTCCGAGCTGCTCATGACCATGAGCACGGCTAGTATACCAGCTTTACACTCTGCAGAGGTTGCGCATCTTTACCCACATGTAATGTTACCCATCTGCCAAGAGACGGTCAATCCCATACACCTCTACCAAGGAGGCGAGGCAGGGTAACACTATGAGGCCTTTACAAAGTTCCACTAGCTTCAGAAAACCCGCTACAGTTTATAGGAAGCTCCAATGCAGGAATCCCTTGTCTGACCGCCATCGCAGCAAAATCAACCCGAGGACCTCCCTACACTGACCACTCCCCTACTGCCCTTGCCCCTTTTGGGTAAGGTAGTCCTCCACTAGCTTTCCTAGTTAGTCAGCCAAGGGCGTCCCATTAAACTGTTGTGGTAGCACTGTTTTCCCGGGTGGTTCTCCATGTTCCAATTGACATAATGATCTTATCATGAACAATAAATAACAACTGATAATAAATGTATAATCATGAATAAAATGTATCTCCATACCCATAACCACATAAAGCAATAGCAGGTGCTACCCAAAAAAATCAGTGGTAAACAAGGTATAAAGATAATCAAACTAGGGTAACCTATTGGGTTCCATCAAGATTAACCTATGCAGATCATTATGATTAATTAGAACATGACTGGGTAAAAGAAGTGATCAAGGGCACAACTTGCCTGGGACTTGAGATTCCAAGTACCAGGATGATCTTCAGATGACACGTGTCCTCACCGCTAAACGTAGCAATACAGACATACATGGTATAGACAAGTATTAACATCACACCAAACATAAGAATAAATTGCGTAATAATATTTTACGTGTCGCTACGAGATCGTAGGTTCGAGAACTACTAAAATTGGAGCTACGGTTATTAAGTTATGTATTTCCAAAATTATTTAATGCTTAGAATAGATTAATCCAAATGGACAAATTTAATTCAAGTTTCATGTCTAAACAGTGTTACTAGTTGATAGACAATATTAATACAAAATTATTGCAACTGGAATGGGTCAATTCGGAGCTAAAATGGATTTTCTAGGAATTACACAAGTTCTAGAATTATTTGGGTGCTAGAAAAGTATTTTCTATATTGTTTTTCCTATTTTCTTAAGTCACTAGACTGCGCACATAATATCCTATGAGCTCAGGGGCTAATCCACAAGTTTTCCCAAGACTCAGTTTTCCCCGCATAGGACGGCGGGTTTATTTTGAGGTTACCAAGGGCCTCTTTAGCTAAAAGTCAAGGCGAAGGGGTATTTTGAAGTCACGGCCTCACGATCAGATCTGGGCGATCCAGATTAGATCGAGTATCCCTGAACTGGAATCCAACGGTAGCCATCGGATCGAGATCCGGCGCCCAGCGTTTTCAATAACCCTAGGCTCGTTTTGACCATCCATCACCCAATTACCGGCTCAGATTCCACAAACGAGGGGATGCGCTTCTGGTTAAATCGTGACCGCCCAACGAGCAATCAACGGTTCACAGACGTCTTCTTTCTCCCGACCAAAAGCACGGCGCCCAAGGATCCACGGTGGCGCCACCACGCCCGACGGAGCACCACCGCATAGACGCGCAAGTACATGAACCTGGCTTCGACCAGAGCTACGCATGAAGAAGGAGAAAGCGAACCTTTGGGGAGGGGTCTTGCCAGCGACCGTGGAGTAGATTCAGTTGTTCACGACGCCAAGCAACCTGGCGGGGACGGCCTAGCTCCGACGAGCAATTCCATTGCGATGGCACAACCTCCGAGCGTCGGAATGACACGAGAGCATACAAGATGCCACCACATTTCCCCAAGCCACCCGTCGAGGACCCATTGATACCCTCCAGCAAGAACGACGGCGGCGGCTGGGTTCTTCTTCCGCCCATCCCGTGTGCCTCGTTCTGCAAAGATGCCCGAGGCCATAGAGGATCTGCGGATTCTATCCGGGGCTGTGGCCGAGGAGGAGGGGCCCAGAGGAGAGGGATAAGGGGAGGGAAAACCCACGCCATGGATTTATAGATGGGTGAAGTCCGCTATGCTCGAAGGAACGGATCCGCGATTCCTTCGCGGAGGTTGGGATCGTCGCGTTCTCCGTGGAGAAGGTGACCACAGCTGCCCAGCGTAGAGGGCCCACCGCCCACCTTCCCTACGGCACCACGAGCAACAACCAGCGAGCGAAGATTCTGGACAAAAACTCGGAGTCCAGTTCGCTGAGCCCTGCGGTCCACGCTAAGAAGATGACCCTGTTCACCCAGTGGAGCTGACAGCAGGGCCCCACTAGTCAGGGTACCGCATGCGCCAGGCACACGGGCCGGGTGGCGGTGTTTGCATAGGAGTTGGGGTTGGGCCGCTGATGCTGGTTCAGGCCCAAGCGCAGGTTTGTGCCTCTTTTTCTCTTCTTTTTTTCAGTTTTCTATTTTTTTTAGAATTCTATTTGGAGTTTATAATTTCACACAAGATTCAAATTTAGGATTCGAGTTCAAATGCACATACAAAAAGTCAGCATGAAATGCAATTATATTTTTGTATTAAATACTTTATTTATTTAAGAATGTCTCAAATATGCAACATATACACACATTATTTGTAGTTAAATTAAAAGTATATTCAAAGCTCATATTCATCTATTTTGAAAAAAAAGATTTTCTAATGCATAATCTTTTATTAATAGATTGTTTAACTAATTCTACATATATAGTTTACTACGACAATCATTTATATTTGGACCTTTTATTTAACCACTTGTTTCAAAACATCACTATTTTTTTACTTTAGAATATTTTTTAATTACCCAAAATGACATTTTGGGGTGCTACATAATGCTAAAACTTGATGTATTAAAAGCAGCCACTTGAGCTTAACTCCACATAAAGCTAGTCCACCTCAGCCAAATGGGGCATTTGCTAAGTACGTTGATGTGTACTCTCTCTTGCTTTTATACAAACATCAGGTTTCCCTTGGTGCAACATATGCTTAGGTAAAGAAGAAGAAGAAGGTGTCGAGGAGGATTTTTAGGAGTTCCAGGACTTTGATAAGTTCAAGAATTTGGCTAGCGACCTCCCACAGTTAGCTGCATGTGGTTGGTTTATTTACATTGGCTACGTTTCTATTATGTGCACTTTGATACATATTATGTTTATGGCCCATGTTTGTACTAATAATACTTAATCTTTATGATTATTTGAGGCATTGTGCGATGATGAGTCATTTATGTAATTGATGTATACTTGAGTTCTGATCCTAGCACGTACATGGTCCGCATTCGGTTTGCCTTCTAAAACCGGGTATGGCATGGTGTTAGGATGTTTTTCTGACTGGGCTGGCAGAGAATTCTCGTGATTACCAATGGTAAACCACTCGGCATGTCACCCTCTGTTATTGTCCTTAAGGGAGGATGTCGAGGTATACTGAACTTCGGCCACGACGTTACTCAAGACTTGCACAACCAACTACTTGTAGCAATCCATCCCTCATGTCATGCTTACAATGGTACATATACATCCATAAACCAAAATGTTGGACAATTCCAAGGAATTCTTCATATAGATGGATGAAAATGGCAATTTGAAGTCTTGAATTGGGATTTAAATGTGTAAGATCAATGGAGTAGAAATCAGGGAGGCTACAGACAAATGAGCAGATAGGTAAACCTAATATGCAAACAAAGAACAAAGCAAAAACCATTGATTCAAGAGTATCTTCAGTAGGGGTTTCTTCCCCTTCCTAGCTCTTCCATCCTCCTAATTCCTTCGGAGGAAGAACACCCATTTCAACTAGTTGAAGGAGGTCTCATTCAAAGATAGTTGACTTATGGAAAGCAAAATAAGGATTTGGGATCCACGAGTTCTCATCCTATGAAAGAACTTCATTGTTGTTTCCTCGCTCGCTTAGAGTCTTCTTCTTAGGGGCCATTATTGATGGAGCAACCATAGAAATTGAATCTAGAAGTGGTTGAATTGGGATCTAGAAGTTAGTAATGGTGGCGGTGCTAAAAATGAATAAACATGGAAATGAAAGGGTTACCAAGTAAAAGGAACAACTAGGGTTTGGACTTCTTTAAATCTAGATGATGCCAAAGGCAACATATCTGTTTGTGGCTAGAAAAATTGGTAGTCCAGAAAGTTCAATCAGAAACACTTTGGGTCGAGACATTGGATAATCATCAGAGGCCCAGTCAAAAACACATTTAATCGGTCTTCAACATTTCAAACGCAAACAACAAAGGTAGATGATCAAGATGCCACAAACTCAAATGGACATTGAAACTTACAATTTATTCATATAAAGGTGGATTTACAAAATTGGTCCTAGTCAAGAACCAAGAATTACTGAAAGGATCATGATGTCCAAGAGGGGGTGAATTTGGCTTTTCTAAAATTCTTGTAAAAGATTAAACCCTAACCACAAGGCCAACTTCACCCAACAAACTAGCTAGATCAAATGAAGTTATGGACTCTAGAATAACCCTAAGTAATCATGACATATACTAAGAATGTAAGTGCTCAAAAGAAAATTGCTCAAATTAAATGTAAGAAGGAATGCAAAGGGTTTATATGACTCCTTCAATTTTTTCCATGGTATTGAAGAGTCAGCACTCTCCACTAGTCCTCGTTGGAGCACCCGCTCAAGGGTATAGCTCCCCCTTAGTCCTCGCAAGAACTAAATACTCAATACGAGTTGATTCTTTGCCCCATCAGCGTGGTGAATCACTCACAACCATGTACAACTTTGAGCCGGGTCACCAACAAATCATCTAGGGTGATCACCAAGCTCCAATCTCCAGCAAGCCATCTAGGTGACACCGATCACCAAGAGTAACAAGCTCCAAACTTTCACTTGACCAAGACGAGTCTAATGCGAGTGGTGTGTGCTCTAGGTGACTCTTTTGTGCTAATGAGGTCCTAATGGTGGGATTATGATTTTGATAAAACACCTCACCATTGCAATGGTATTGCGAGCCCTTGCAACGAATTCTATGGTGTTGGGGAGGCAAGCCATTGAATGTCGCGGTTGGAGGGGATACAAATAGTCACCAACCCAAAACTAGTTGTTACTTTTATGCATAGTCGGCGAGCGCACCAGACCAGTTTGGTGTGCCACCTGTGTGCCACCGGACCTCTAGGTGAATGAAAGGGAATTGTGCCCTTGGGCCATTTCTATAAATGTTTTGGTGATTAGAAGCTCAACATTATTGTTTTGTGCTCAGTGAAAAAAGATGCAAATGGAAATGCAAGGTATGATTCTAGCCTTAGTAAATTGTTTTTGGTACTAACATTATTCTACTAAGTGCTAGGAACCTTGTCAAAATGTGAGAAAACGGATTGGAGAAGTTTGGCTATGTCCAGCCAGACTTGCACTAGCCTGCGGTGCACGGGACTGTCCGGTGTGCACCGGACAGTATCCGGTGCTCAAGCTGGCGCGCTTGACGAACAGGTCGCTCTCGAGAAAATTTTAACACTATAAAAACCATCAACTAAAATAATACATTTAAGATTATTAATGATAATTAGGGTAATAACTTTCCTTTCTAATGTTTGATCTTTATTTTGCATCTAGAATAAATTTTGGTTTTATTCATGTTTGATTTTGGATGTTTAGTAAGAAATTTCTTCTTAAATGAAAATCCAATTAAATAATATAATAATAATTGGTCCAACAATAAATATTTTAGTTATAAATAATTTTGGTGAATGTTTAGAATTTTTTATATATTTATTTACATTTTGAAATAGAATAAAAAAATCCCAAAGCCTAGCCGCTCGGCTGGCCAAACAGGCCCAGCCGAGGCCCAACCACGCGTGCCGCCGAGGGGGAGGTTTCCCCTCTCTCCCTACCAAGCGGGGCCCACCCGGCCCCTTCTACCTCCTCCCCTTCCCTTCCCCGACCGCGCAGCCGCCAGGGCACGCGCGCCGCGCGCACCATGGCTGCCCCCGCACCGCCGCGACCGAGCCGCCTGCCCCCGCGCCCGTTCACCTCCTCGCGTTATGGAGCATCAATGTGTCCGTTTTCCTCCCCCATTCCTCTCACACCATTGATGCCAAGAAGAAACTGTCGTCGCCATTGATGGCCCTTAAAGGACCGCCGGCCGCCTCTCCCTCTCTGTAGCGACCTCTCCTCTCCCCTCCCTCTTTCTATAAAAGGTCATGCCGCGCCCACGGAACCTTCCCTCCCCTACCCGAGCCCTCTCCCTCACTCTCTCTCCCTCACCGTGAGCCATCGCCTTATCGTGCTCGGACCGTCTGTGGAGCTCGCCGGACTGTTCGCCTGCACCGCGCCCTCACCGCGCTCGTGCCCTGCTCGCCGGAGCTGCGCCACCCATCGTGCCGAGCCTTTGCCTAGACACGCGCCTAAGCCCCTTCGCCGTTCATTGCGAGGTTGAAGACAACCGAAATAATTTTATGTATTTTTGAAATCACTTTTTTATTTAGTTTATGAATTTTATAATTATTGTGTTGTATTATGAGAATGTTGTGATTCAGAATTCATGCGTATGTGCACTATTGATTTTTGGTAGATATATGCGATGAATTAGTGAACTATTATTATTAGACTTGATATTGGTTTGCGATTCATTTAGAATTTGGGGATTTGAATTAAAGTATGACAAAATTGGTAGACGCATGTTAGTAGTAAGAACAGTATATAAATAATGTCATATTTAATTTTGTTCACAATGAATTTTAGAATTTATTTGGAAGGTTATAATCATAAGTTCATTTTAATAAATAATATAAGTTTTCCTTAACATGGAATTAGTAAATGGTATAGAATTCAAGGCAATATAAATATTATAGGATTTATCTCGGATTATTATTAATGATACTTTCTTTTAGGAAGAAAAATATAAAACTAAAAGAATATCACTAGTCGTAACAAAAATAGGTTTTTACTAGCCTAAATAAAGGTGACCATAACTATAGCACTTAACTTCTTAGAATTAGTAAAATATTCGTATGTCAAAATAATCATGATTATGTTATAAAAAGCCCAATTAGTGATTTATATTGATTCTTAGAATACTAATGTTGGAAGAATCGTGAATAAACCATTTTTAGCTATACACATAAGTTCTGTTTAGAAATAAAAGGAATGAAATCTATTAGTCTATTACTAGTAACAAAGAAAATAATTAACCTTTATTTTCATAAAGAATGTTAATACATATTATACTAGATAAAACCGGTATTATAGCCACCTACTCATAATTTCATCAATAATGACTCGCATTAATAGTCATAATGAATTAATAAGTATTTATGCTTTAAGACGTATTTATGAGTATGATAAGTGTGATGTATGAATATGAATGTAATGGTGAATGATGACCCCTGTACTGGTGTATGTTTATTTATTTGGCGTACGTATTCTTTTGTATGTGCGATACGCAAATCGATGCTAGAAGTGGACTGTGAGGTAGACTGAGCCAAACATGTTCGAGGATGACCCACAGGAAACATTCGATAAAGGCAAGTGGATTCTCCCTCTACATATTCTATTTGTACCCAATTAATGCATATAATAATATTTACTTTTTGGATATATTGCATAATTTGATGGGATATGCCTAATTAAGGATTTCCTAGATTTACCAACTGTATTCCTTGATTACCCTGGGAAAATACTATGCTTTGCAAATTTGTGCTACCGCTCAACTTGTTAATTTTGATGTCACTTATTATTTGATATTAATGTTCTGGAAATGAAATTGGCATTATGGTGTTAACCCGATGGTTAAACAAGATTATTCCTTATTAATTGGAACATGGAGTGACCACCTAGGATAACAGTGCAACCACGAGTGCTATCATGGCTCTGGCTTTGGTAATTAGCTTTATATGCTTAGTACCTAGCAACCTTACCTGAAATATGGGCAAGAGAGGGGGCGGCAGTGGTGGCAGCTCACGTTAACATGGGGACGTATTCTTGGCTAAGGTACCTCGCCTAGAGGGCCTCCACACCAATTTGGAAACCTTAGCAGGTTTCTTTGTATTATGTGTATTTTGTGAAAGCCTCATAATGGATCCCTAGCCATTCACCTTGGTAGTGTTTACGGGTCCGATCAACCCAGGCTAGATGGGATACATGGGTTGTGGGTAAAGTTGTACCACCTCTGCAGAGTGTAAAACTGATATGTCAGTCGTGCTCACGGTTAAGAGCAACCTGGACCCTCACATGATAACTGAACATAAAGATGGACAATAAATCGAGATCTGATGATCTGCCAATGGTTTGCTTAAGTGGTTTCACTTAAGTGTTTTTGATATACTCTTATACCTTTGTTTAATGGGAATACTTGGGATACACACTTATTAGTAACAGGTGTTCTAATAAAATATTGACCAACTAAAATGCTTACTGCTTAACCTTAACCTCACCTTGTTAAACTTGCATTAATTTTCCCCCACTTGCTGAGCCCCGACCATAAGTGAGCTCACCCTTGCTAATATTTTGATCAGATGGTGATGAAGAAGACATTGATGGAGATTTCGATGAATACTGAGTCTAACGATGTGTCGGTCATCTTCCTATGGGAGATTACCCATGTTATTCCGCTTTACTTTGATGATACATTTTAAGATACTATTATCTGGATGTTGTAATAAAGACTATTCTACTCTCTTTACGCCTTTATTGCATTATCTTTTGATATATTACACTTGTGACGTCAACATATGTGTGGAAGTGGATCTTGGCACACATATGCTATGCATTCGGTTTTGCCCCAGAACCGGATGTGACAGAAGTGGTATCAAAGCTATGCTGACCCTAGGTCGTTAGACTAGTTAGAAATGGAAAGCCTAGTTTGTTCAAAACTTGCTAATTTCATTCTTATAAAATTATTTTATCAGCCTTACCTTTTTAAAATTCAACTCAGTTGACATTTCTCTTGTAGATGGTTCGTACCCTCCAAACCACCCGAGTCAACACCAACTATGCCCCTCCACCTCGGCAAATTTCTGTCTACCCAGTGGTAGTTGAGGAAGTTCTGGTGGATCTCCCTCGCATTCGAGTGGAGCATGGTGTCATCGTGGAGGACAGCTCGAAGGAACTTCTGCTGACGCCCACCCCATTGGCAGAGTCATTGGCCTTCGCAGCTAGGTCATCGACCTCAGCACCGCCTGCACTAGCTATTCAAGCTCCTGCACCTGGAGGCGACGACCCAGACGACTCTAGGGGCGATGATGAGGATGACGACAACGACGAGGATGAGGAGGAAAACGTCAACGAGGAGGCCAACGATGCTCAGTAGGACTATTTCATGGGGTTTGGGCCTGTCACCGAACATTACACATCAATGTTCGAGACGGGGCACTTCCCGAACCTGCTACAAGACGTGCTGCATGCGTTGGTAACCTATGTCCGACCCTTGTACAAGACAAGGCGAGTGTGCGAGCCTCCCCGAACTTGCTACTACAACACTCGCATTCACGTCAGGGTGATGGATGCAGGGGATAGGGGGTTTAGGACTCTATCAGCTCACGAGTCCCTGACACCGCTATCCACCTATGTTGCTTCGGTCAGTGATCCTGCCAGACGGACTCTGTGGTCTCTCAGCCACACCTACCGGCAGCAGCTGCATGACACGAGGTTCAGGTATCTTCCTCTTTGTCTAAGTGGAGGAAGCAAGACCTAGCACCATTCCAGGTGCAGCTGGTGAGGATCGCCTCAATACCCTAGCTGGCGCAGTGGTCGGTCTCAACATCGAACTGGACAGTTCTACCCTGGATCTCTCTAGGATTCACTTGGAACTGGAGGATGCCCACGCCAGAATTGTAGCCCTAGAAGCCCAACTTCAAAGACGGGATCTGCCTAAAGCCTAGGTCCCTGCCATGGCGTTGTCCCCTCCCCGCAAGAGGATTCGCTATGGGGAGCCCAGATCCATCACCAGGCTACTTTGAAGTTTTAAGTATTAAGTTGTAATAAGATAGTTTTCGCGTCAGACGATGAAATACTCTTTTATAAGTTATCTTTATAATAATAACAACCATGTGATGGTGTTGGTTGCAATGTTTGAGTTGGATTTTTGTTTGAGTGCAATGGTCTTATGGAATAATGGCCATAAGAGCATATAAAAAAACTTAAGCTATTCCCCTCTAGAATCTTTTATTACTCCTCACTCCTCTAAGAAGTTCACTTTCTAACCAATCAGATGGTGAACGCTCGTTCAGGACCCAACAACAACAGGAACCAGCATGGTCAGCAGATACCACCACCATCACCAAACCCTAACATGGAGCAGTTTATCACAACTCAGATGTAGCTTCTACAGGGACTCACTATGTTTGTTCAACAGATTCAGCAAAACCAGCAGAACCAACAGCACCAGCAGCAACAGCAGAATGCACCCCCAGCTAGAGATAAGCATCGGGATTTTATGAGCCATCACCCGCCTACTTTCTCTCATGTGGTTGATCCTTTGGATGCCGATGACTGGCTCAAGGTTATCGAAAAGAAGTTGGATATCACCCAGTGCAATGACTGGGAGAAGGTCTTGTACGCCTTGGGAAGACTCGAGGGAGCCACGTCCGATTGGTGGGATGCCTTCACAGCGGCACACCCCAATGCGGATAATATAACCTGGCAGGAGTTCCAAGTGAACTTCCGCGCTCATCATATTCCCTCGGGGATTATGAAACTAAAGAAGAAGGAGTTCGTTTCCCTCACTCAAGGGAATATGACCGTCAGTGAGTACCGTGATCGCTTCACCCAGCTTTCACGTTATGCGCCGGAAGAAGTAGATACTGATGAGAAGCACCAAGAGCGTTTCTTGGAAGGATTGATTGGACCACTGAACTATCAACTACAGAGTCATACCTTCCCAACTTCCAGACTCTGCTGAACAAGGCAATTGGCCTTGAAAGCAAAAGAAGGGAATTGTCTGACCACAAAAGGAAGTTCCAAGGTCAGTCTAGCCGGAACACCCGCCTGAACAACTCGTAGGGTTCTCAGTTTTGCTCTAGAAATTAGGGTGGAAACAACTATCAGATGCAATGCTCTGGACAACAAGGCTAGAGGATCAATCGAAGTCAAAACCAGCAGAGGAATAGCTCTCAGACCAATGTATGTGCACTATTGATTTTTGGTAGATATATGCGATGAATTAGTGAACTATTATTATTAGACTTGATATTGGTTTGTGATTCATTTAGAATTGGGGATTTGAATTAAAGTATGACAAAATTGGTAGACGCATGTTAGTAGTAAGAACACTAGATAAGTAATGTCATATTTAATTTTGTTCACAATGAATTTTGGAATTTATTTGGAAGGTTATAATCATAAGTTCATTTTAATAGATAATAGAAGTTTTCCTTAACATGGAATTAGTAAATGGTATAGAATTCATGGCAATATAAATATTATAGGATTTATCTCCGATTATTATTAATGATACTTTCTTTTAGGAAGAAAATATAAAACTAAAAGAGTATCACTAGTCGTAACAAAAATAGGTTTTTACTAGCCAAAATAAAGGTGTCCATAAGTATAGCACTTAACTTCTTAGAATTAGTAAAATACTTGTTTATGTCAAAATAACCACGATTATGTTATAAAAATCCAAATTAGTGATTTATATTGATTCTTAGAATATTAATGTTGGAAGAATCATGAATAAACCATTTTTAGCTATACACATAAGTTCTATTTAGAAATAAAAGGAATGAAATCTATTAGTCTATTACTAGTAACAAAGAAAATAATTAACCTTTATTTTAATAATGAATGTTAATACATATTATACTAGATCAAACCAGTATTATAGCCACCTACTCATAATTTCATCAATAATGACTCGCAGTAATAGTCATAATGAATTAATATGTATTTACGCTTTAAGACGTATTTATGAGTATGATAAGTGTGATGTATGAATATGAATGTAATGGTGAATGATGACCCTTGTACTGGTGTATGTTTATTTATTTGGCGTACGTATTCTTTTGTATGTGCGATATGCAAATCGATGCTAGAAGTGGACTATGAGGTAGACGAGCCAAACACGTTCGAGGACGACCCACAGGAAACATTCGAGCAAGGCAAGTGGATTCTCCCTCTGCATATTCTATTTGTGCCCAATTAATGCATATAATAATGTTTATTGGATATATTGCATAATTTGATGGGATATGCCTAATTAAGAATTTCCTAGATTTGCCAACTGTATTCCTTGATTACCATGGGAAAATACTATGCTTTGCAAATTTGTGCTACCGCTCAACTTGTTAATTTTGATGTCACACATTATTTGATATTAATGTTCTGGAAATGAAATTGGCATTATGGTGTTAACCCGATGGTTAAACAAGATTATTTCATATTAATTGGAACATGGAGTGACCACCCAGGATAACAGTGCAACCACGAGTGCTATCATGGCTCTGGCTTTGGTAATTAGCTTTATATGCTTAATACCTAGCAACCTTACCTGAAATATGGGCAAGAGGGGGAGCGGCAGTGGTGGTAGCTCACGTTAACATGGGGACATATTCTTGGCTAAGGTACCTCACCCAGAGGGCCTCCACACCGACTTGGAAACCTTAGCAGGTTGCTTTGTATTAAGTGTATTTTGTGAAAGCCTCATAATGGATCCCTAGCCATTCACCTTGGTAGTGTTTACGGGTCCGATCAACCCAGGCTAGATGGGATACATGGCTTGTGGGTAAAGTTGTACCACCTCTGTAGAGTGTAAAACTGACATGTCAGTCGTGCTCACGGTTAAGAGCAACCTGGACCCCCACATGATAATTGAACATAAAGATGGACAATAAATCAAGATCTGATGATCTGCCAATGGTTTGCTTAAGTGGTTTCACTTAAGTGTTGTTGATATACTCTTATACCTTTGTATAATGGGAATACTTGGGATACACACTTATTAGTAAGACAGGTGTTCTAATAAAATATTGACCAACTAAAATTCTTACTGCTTAACCTTAACCTCACCTTGTTAAACTTGCATTAATTTTTTTCCCACTTGCTAAGCCCGACCATAAGTGAGCTCACCCGTGCTAATATTTTGATCAAAGGGTGATTAAGAAGACATTGATGGAGATTTCGATGAATACTGAGTCTAATGATGTGTCGGTCATCTTCCTGTGGGATATTACCCATGTTATTTCCGCTTTACTTTGATGATACATTTTAAGATACTATTATCTGGATGTTGTAATAAATACTATTCTACTCTCTTTACGCCTTTATTGCATTGTCTTTTGATATATTACACTTGTGACATCAATATATGTGTGGAAATGGATCTTGGCACACATATGCTATGCATTCAGTTTTGCCCCCAGAACTGGGTGTGACAAAAACTCAGCACGCCGCGGCTATAATTCATCGGACTGTCCGGTGTGCAACGGACTATCCGGTGAGTCAGTCGCGCCCACGCCAACAGTCGGCCGCGCGAACAGTGGGCGACACATGGACTTCACCAATGGTCGAAAGGTCACACCGGACTGTCCGGTGTGCCACGAGGGTCGTGGCTGCAACGGTCGACTTCGCCAGAAAAGCAAGGAAATCGTGCACTATTCACTGTCCGGTGGTGCACCGGACTGTCCGGTGTGCCCACGGATAGAAGGCAACTATGGCCTTCAAATGGAGCTCCAACGGCTCCTAGCTGCCTTTGGGGCTATAAAAAGGTCCCCTAGGTGTATGGAACAGAACACCAAGCACCTCTTGAACATCCTAAGATGTCGAGACTTCGCATTCACGCATCTGGTTCACTGTGATAGAGATTCAAGCACTTTGCTGAGTTGAAACTCTGCTGTGCTGCTTTCGTGTGCTCGTTCTTGTCTTGTGTGCGTGTTGGTGCTGCAACTCTCGCTCTTGTGTGTGTTGCTATTCCCTCCTTACTCCTGTGGTCATTCGAGATCTTTTATGTAAGGTGTGAGAGACTCCAAAGTGTGGAGATTCCGCACAAAGGGATATTGTTGAGATAAAGAGAACCGTGGTATTCAAGTTGATGGTTGGATCACTTGAATGGGGTTGAGTGCAACACTCGTCCGTTGGTAGGGATGGATCCAGATACTTATTTAGATGTCAAATTTTTTGTCTTCTTTCTTCGATTGTGAATAAATAATATATAGAATTTGCTATATAAATTTATATTCTTGTTTTTAGCATTGAGGCTATTAATCTTCACAAAAAATAAACATTAAATTCATTTTATATCTTTTTATATAATTGATATAAAATTCGAATGTCTATTCGAATACAGATTCGGATGTTTTTTCACCTTTTATGTTGTACAGAGAAAATAATGTAATAAAAAATATATAAAAAATATTTAAATACTTTATAATATTCTTAATAACATTGCCAAAAATTAGCTTTAAATTCTATGTATATCTATGTTAAAATATTAGATTTGTCGTATAAATCGGATGTTTTAGGAACATCCTTATCCGTTGGGATGCCACAACGTGGAGTAGGCAAGTATTCTACTTGACCGAACCACGGGATAAAAATCGTTGTGTCACTTGTCTTTATTCTTGTGTGATTCTCTCCACCTCCATTCACTTCACCTGCATAATTGCTCAAAGTTTAATACTAACTCTGTGAAGAGCAATTAAGTGAAGAAGTTTACTCCGCTAGTACTCCTCTCTTGAGCTTGGCTTTAGCTTTCACTAATCCATATTAGTCCAAGTTTGTTTTGTTAAGCTATTTTTATAGGATCACCTATTCACCCCCCTCTAGGTGCTCTCAGTGCCGCCATTCAACAACTAGTTCTTCTAACTAGCCATTACATAGAGAAGGTGCGGTCTACCAGGGAACAGTCTTAGCCTTCTCTCGGGCCGGTGCACTGGACCGGTTGCAACAAGAGACCCTACAATTCTTTCTAAGTGTGTTTTTCAAATTGGTTTTCACTCTGATCTTTTTATGGGCCTATGTGAGATACCTAACACTAGTTTTATGCAAGTGTACACTACACGAGACAAGCCTAGGTCAAGTTTCTTATCGAAAACCCCTATTTATAGTATGGCTAAAATTTAAATAACAGGTCCTATCTCTATACTAAGTCTCTGATAACTCCTTCAACACTTAGAACAAATATCTTGACCTTTTGAGTGTCCTTCTTTAGCCATTTCATCAATTTCTATCGCTCAGGGTCTTTCACTTGTTGAGGCCCAATTCCTTGCATTGTGATTTAACTTAATGTATCACTGCAAAAAAACATGTTAGTCACAATAATCTTCTATTATCAATAATCATCAAAATCAACTAGGGGCCTAGATGCTTTCAATCTCCCCCTTTTTGGTGATTGATGACAACATGTCCAAAGTGTTTGAGAAGTTGGTTTTGAAATTTGTCAATTTTAAAGATTGTAAGTGATATTCACAAAATTGACAATAGTAAGTCATGTATGAGATATGTGAATTTAATAAGCACACATACATGACATGGGACCTATTCAAAATATAAAAATGAAATGCATGAACAAGTATAGTATGACAATTATATGAAGAGAGTGAGAAACTATAGCAAAACACATAAGTCACCAAAAGCATGAGAACATAACATTAAATCACATAGGACCTATTCAAAGTATAAGAATGAAATGCATGAACAAGTATAGTATGACAAGTGTATGAAGAGAGTGAGAAACTATAGCAAAACACATAAGTCACCAAAAGCATGAGAGCTTAATATTATACATAAGCAAAGTGGCAAACAAAAGCTAGGAGACACAAGAAAGTAGCAAATGGAGAGTAGCACACATATAATACATGAAAAACCAAAAGTATCTCTCTCATATAGCTCCACTAACTCTCATACACTCCTCTCTCTCCCTCTTTGGCACCAAGCACCAAAAGGCATGCCCTAACCTAAGGATCCTGTGGAGTTGTATCGACAGGCGCAATAATGGGAGAAGCCTCAAACTCTGAGAGGTCAAAGTTATAGTCTGGTCTACGATCTACTATAGAAACTATAGTAGGTGCAAACTCAGAAGCTAGAGCACAGGCTAAAGTGTCACACCCGGTTCTGGGGGCAAAACCAAATGCATAGCATATGTGGGCTAGGATCCATTTCCCACACATATGTTGACGTCGCAAGTGTAACATATCAACAGACAATGCAATAAAGGCGTAAAGAGAGTAGAGTACTTTATTACATCATCTGAATCATTGTATCTTTAACAAGTATCAAAATCAAAGTAAGGCGGAATTAAATACGGGCACTCTTCCACAGGAAGGTGACTGGCGCATCATTAGACTTAAAACTCATCATCGTCATCAGTGAAGTCTTCAGCATCACCGTCTGATCAAAATATTAGCAAGGGTGAGCTTACTTATGGTCGGGGCTCAGCAAGTGGGGGAAAATTAATGCAAGTTAACAAGGTAGGCTATGGATAAGCGGTAAGCATTTTAGTTGGTCAATATTTTATTAGCAACACCTGTCTTACTAATAAGTGTGTATCCCAAGTACCCAATTAATCAAAGATATAAGAATATATCAAAAGCACTTAAGTGAAACCACTTAAGCAAACCATTGGTAGATCATCAGATCTCGATTTATTGTCCATCTTTAAGTTCGGTTATCATGTGAGGGTCCAGGTTGCTCTTAACCATGAGCACGGCTGACATATTAGTTTTACAGTCTGCAGAGGTGGTACAACTTTACCCATAAGCCATGTATCCCATCTAGCCTGGGTTGATCGGACCCGTAAACACTACCGAGGTGAATGGCTAGGGATCCGTTATGAGGCTTTCACAAAATATCTTTAGTACAATGCCACCCGCTAAGGTTTCCAAGTCAGCATTGATGGCCCTCTAGGTGAGGTAACTTAGCCAAGACTACCACCCCATGTTAACATGAGCTACCACCAAACCACTGCCGCCCCCTCTTGCCCATCTTTCAGGTAGGGTTGCTAAGAACTAAGTCTATAGAGCTAATTACCAAAGCCAGAGCCATGATAGCACTCGTGGTTGCACTATTATCCTAGGTGGTCACTCCATGTTCCATTTAACACAAAATGTTCTTGTTTAACGATCGGGTTAACAACATAAATAAACCTCATTTCTAGAACATAGTATCATCAAAAGAGTGACAGCATATTCATCAAGTTGAGCAATAGCAAAATTGCTAAGCAAAGCATTTATCCCAAGGTAATTCAAGGAATATGGTTGGTAATTCTAGGAAATCCTTATTTAGGGGAATCCCATCAAATTATACAACATATCCAAAAATCAAACATTATTACATGCATTACTTGGGTACAAATAGAATATATAGAGAGAGAGTCCACTTGCCTTGCTCAAAAGTGTCCTGTGGGTCGTCCTCGAACGAGTTTGGTTCGTCTACCTCACAGTCAACTTCTAGCATCGATTTGCGTATCGTACATAAAAAAGAATACGTACGCCAAATAAATAAACATACACCATTACAGGGGTAATCATTCACTATTACATACACATTCATACATCACACTTATTATACTCATAAATACGACTTAAAGCGTAAATACTTATTAATCATTATGACTATTACCGCGAGTCATTATTGGTGAAAATAAGAGTCAGTGATTACGACACTAGGTTTATCTAGTAAAATATAGATAAACATGTATTAACAATCTTTATGGCTAGTTATTTTCTTTATTACTAATAATAAACTTTTAAGTTTTATCCCTTTTATTTCTAAATAGAAATTATACATATAGCTAAAAATTGTTTATTTATAATTCTTCTAACATTAATATTCTAAGAATTAATGTAAATTACTAATTGGACTTTAAATAACATAATCATGGTTATTATGATATAAACAAGTATTTTACTAATTCTAAGTAATTAAGTGCTATACTTATGAACACATTTATTCTGACTAGTAAAAATCTATTTTCATTTAACCGAAAATATGTGGCCTAGTATTTTCTTCTACTTTCTTATATCAATGAAATTATACTTAAAACACTACTAACAATTATCGTTCATGTGCTAAATCGAGATCAATCGTAATCGTCTCTAGTATAAAAATCACCAAGTTAGTGACTAGTGACAATTTATTTTTTGAAATATAAATTCATACACCTGCCAAATTATTGTTGCGAGGCTTGTTTACGACTACATGTATACATCGGAGAGTAGCACATAAGGTTTCTGAATCACTTTTACATACAATTGTAATGCAGAAAATACAGAAATAATTTTCCAAAATTCGGAGGGCCAAAACGCAAAATTGTCATCTTCTACCTTGGGCTAGAGCTTTTGCACTAGGAGAACTCTGTGAGCAGGGAGTAGGGCAGGGCGGTCTTGGCCGGGCAGGAGAGGTGCAGGGGCGCGGACGTTTCGGCCAGGGACGGGCGCGGACGGTGAGGTTCGATGGCGAAGCTCTGGTGAGGTGCGGATGGCAGGGCGGACAGTTCGGTCGACGGCGAGCTTGGGAATGGGGAGAGCACACGAGAGAGAGGGAGAGCTCGGGGAGGGAGAGAGGGAAGGGGCTCGGCCTTTTATGGAGAGAGGGGAGGAGAGGGAGAGTCACCGGGGGGAGAGGGAGAGCTGCCGGCCATCAATGGCGCCATTAGGAAGAGAACGTGGGGGAGGAGGGAGAGAGAGGGTCGCGACGGTTTCTGGTGCAGGGAATCGAACGGGCGCGGTCGGGGTCGGGCGCGGACGCCGAGGACGCGGGGCACGTAGGTGCCTGGCGGTGGAGGCGGCTAGAAGGAGGGAGGGAGGAGAGTGGCCCGGGTAGGGCCCACCTGTAAGGGAGAGAGGGGAGGGGTGAGAGGCGTGCGCTTGGGCCCCTAATGGGCTGGTTTCGGTCGGTTAGGTTTCTAGGGTTTTCATTTTTTTATTTTCTTTTCTATTCTATTTAAAAATATAAATAAATATATTTTTAAATAATTCAAAAATCATAATAATTATACCAAAATTATTTATAACTAAAATATTTATTTTTGGACCAATATTTCTATATTAATTAATTGGATTTTCAATATAGAAGAAATTCTATTAAACATCCAAAAATCAAATATGAGCAAACAAAATTATTCTAAATGTAAATAAAAATCAAACACTTGAAATAAAATTCATTACCATATTTACCATTAATAAACTAAATGCATTATTTTTAGTTGATGGTTTTTATAGTGTTACAAACCTACCCCCTTAAAAGAATCTCGTCCTCGAGATTAAGGAACTTCTAAGAATAACTGGGGGAATTCTGCTCTGAAGTCACCTTCTCTTTTCCAAGTGGCCTCATCTTCTGAATGGTGACTCCACTGAACTTTACACATGTTGATAACTTTACTCCGTGTAATTCTGCGAGATGTTTCCAAAATTCTCATAGGGTACTCCGAATAAGTCAAATCTTCCTTAACATTGAGTTCTTCCATAGGTAATTGTTCTTCAGGTGCTCTCAAGCATTTCTTAAGTTGTGATACATGAAATACGTCATGCACATCCGACAAACTATCGGGTAGCTCTAACTGGTACGCTACTTCACCTTTTCCTTCCAAAATCTTGAACGGGCCAATGTAGCGAGGAGATAGTTTACCCTTAACCTTAAATCTTTTCATGCCTCTCATCGGTGAAACTTTAAGGTATACGAAGTCTCCTACTTCGAGAATCAACTCTCTTCTTCTATTGTCAGCATAGCTTTTCTGTCTCAACTGTGCTATTTTCAAATTTTCCTCTGATAATCTGTACTTGCTTTTCTGCTTCTTGGAGAATTTCTAGACCAAATACTTGACTTTCTCTGGTCTAATTCCAATAAAGCGGTGTTCTACACTTTTGTCCATAAAGTGCTTCAAATGGTGCCATTTTTAAACTTGCCTGGTAACTATTGTTATACGAGAATTCTGCATAAGGCAAACTTTTATCCCAACTTCTACCATGATTTAGAGCGCAAGCTCTTAGCATATCTTCCAATACTTGGTTTGTTCTTTTCGTTTGCCCATCCGTTTGCGGATGATAAGCTGAACTAAAGTTTAGTTTGGTATCCATGGACTCATGTAGTCTTTTCCAAAAGCGTGAGGTAAATTAGGTTCCTCGATCCGATACGATCTTCTTTGGTACTCCATGCAAACAAACAATTCTTGACATGTATAACTTTGCTAACTGGGCTCCTGAGTAAGTTGTCTTCACAGGTATAAAGTGTGCCACTTTAGTCAATCTGTCCATTATAACCCTTATTGAATCATACCCATCCCGAGTACGGGGTAGTCCAACTATGAAATCCATACTGATTTCTTCCCATTTCCATTCCGGTACCTTGAGAGGTTGTAGCAATCCTGCTGGTCTTTGATGTCCGGCTTTAACTCGTTGACACACGTCACATAGTGCAACATGAGTAGCCACATCTCTTTTCAAACCGTACCACCAATACTTTTCCTTAAGATCCTGGTACATCTTAGTACTTCCAGGGTGAATAGAATAAGCTGAATCATGGGCTTCTCTTAAGATAAGTTGGCGTAGGGGCTCAATTTCTAGTACACAGATTCTCTTTTTAAACCATACGGTGCCTTGATCATCTTCTGTGAAATCTGGGGCTTTTCCCAAACTAATTTGTGTATTAATTTCCTTGATTTTCTCATCCGTCTCTTGTCCTTTATGAATCTCTTCTTCTAAAGTAGATTCAACTTCCATAACTGTTGCTTCCATATTATTGAGCATTCCAAGATTGAGTTGTTCCATCTCCCAGCACAATGCCTGTGACATCAAATGAGTAGTGATGTTGTTCACTTGACCTTTATGGCTCAAAGCATCAGCCACTACATTTGCTTTACCTGGGTGATATTGTATTTCCAATTCATAGTCCTTGATTAACTCAAGCCATCTTCTTTGTCTTAGGTTGAGTTCTTTCTGCGTGAAGATGTATTTCAAGCTTTTGTGATCCGTGAAGATTTTACACTTGTTTCCAATCATGTAGTGCCTCCAAATCTTCAAAGCATGCACTACGACAGCTAATTCCAAGTCATGTGTAGGGTAATTCTTTTCATGCTTCCGTAACTACCGTGAAGCATAGGCAATCACCTTTCCTTCTTGCATTAACACACATCCAAGTCCTAGATGTGATGCATCACAATACACATCAAATCCTTTATGAATATCCGGCATAATTAACACTGGTGCAGTGGTTAGCCTTTCCTTTAATTCCTCGAAACATTTCTGACATGATTCATCCCACTTGAACTCTTTACCTTTCTCTAATAGTGAAGTAAGGGGTTTCACTATTTTGGAGAAGCCTTCGATAAATCTTCTGTGGTATCCTGCTAATCCAAGAAAACTTTTGATCTTGGACACATCTGTGGGTTGTTTCCAATTTAGTATTTTATTTATTTTACCAAGGTCTACTTTGATTCCTCCATTGGTGATAATACGACCTAGGAAAGCGACTTCCTTTAGCCAAAAATCACACTTTGAAAATTTCACATACAACTGATTGTCGTGAAGCTTCTGTAGAACTAATCTC
The DNA here is from genome assembly GCA_029449295.1 of Zea luxurians. Classification (NCBI taxonomy): domain Eukaryota; kingdom Viridiplantae; phylum Streptophyta; class Magnoliopsida; order Poales; family Poaceae; genus Zea; species Zea luxurians. The sequence continues at coordinate 40,103,024 of JAOPSE010000022.1, read as the reverse complement.
AGATGATCTTCATGTGCTTCTTCATTCTGAGAGTATACAAGTATGTCATCAATGAATACTACCACAAACTGGTCAAGGTATTCCATGAATACTTTATTCATCAAGTTCATAAAGTAAGCCGGTGCATTAGTCAGTCCAAAAGACATGACTAGAAACTCATATAGTCCATATCTTGTAGTGAAAGCTGTTTTAGGTATATCTTCAGTCCGAATCTTCAACTGATGATAGCCTGATCTTAGATCTATCTTTGAGAATATTGTATCTCCTCTCATCTGATCAAACAAATCTTCAACCGAGGTAACGGGTACTTATTCTTAATCGTTACTTCGTTCAAACTTCTATAGTCCACACACATTCTTCTTGAACCATCTTTCTTGTTCACGAATAGAACTGGGGCTCCCCATGGTGATGAACTGGGGTGAATAAAACCTTTTTCTAGTAATTCCTCTATTTGTTTCTTCAGTTTAGTTAAATCTTTGACATCCATTCGATAAGCTCTTTTCGAAATTGGTGCGGTTCTGGGTAATAGTTCAATAGAAAACTCTATATTATGATCAAGTGGCATACCTGGTAATTCCTCCGAAAATATGTCTGGGTATTCGCACACTATCCTGATGTGCTCCAAAGATTTCTCTTCCAACTGATTTACCATTGTCTCTGCTGTTGCTGGCATACTAACATTGACTTCAATTCTTTCTCCTTGTGGACTGGTTAATGTAACCATCCTCTTAGCATAAGATATCACTCCATCATACTTGGTCAAGTAGTCTATTCCAAGTATCACATTGATTCCACTTGATTCCAAAATTATCAGCTCTACTAGAAAGCTTAGGCCTCTAATTTCAATCTTAGCTGAGGGCATGAGTGAGTAGCTCTAAGTTCACCTCCTGGTGATCGAATTAATAGTTTCTTCTTTAAGGGATAGTTTGGTATATTATGTTTTTCCACGAATGACTTTGTTACGAAGGAATGAGATGCTCTAGAATCAAATAAAACTGATGCAGGTATGGAGTTAACAAGAAACATACCATACACCACGTCGGCATCCTCAGGAACTGATTCCGCTGTCACATGGTTGACTCTTCCTCTACTCAGGTTCTGCAGAGTCTTGTTCTATGCAGATCCACGAGCAGGTGTGTTCTGATCAATCCTCTAGTCGCTGTTCTTCTAGGGTGTCTATGGGTTACGCCTGGGGTAGTTGTTGGCATAGTGGCCAAGTTCAACACACTTGAAACAGCCATTAGGTTGAACTGGGGTAGTTGCATTGTTGTTCTTGGCCGGTGTGTTCATGACGCTTCCTTGACGATTCTGTTGTTGCCCACTAGACCTTTGACAGGTCTGGGTGTTGCTTCTCTGCTGGTTCTGATATTGATTGTTCCTCTGACTTTGTTGTCCAGAGCGTTGTGCTTGATAGTTGTTGTTCCCATTCTGGTTTCCGGAGCAGAACTGAGAACCTTGGGAGTTGTTTTGTCAGGTATTTCTGCTGGTCTACCCTTGGTACTTCCTTTTGTGATCAGACAGTTCTTTCCTTTTGTTTTCAAGCCAATTGCCTTGTTCAGCAAAGTCTAGAAATTGAGGAAACTGTGGCTCTGTAGCTGGTATTTCAATGGTCCAATCAAGCCTTCCAAGAAACGTTCTTGGCGCTTCTCATCGGTGTCCACTTCCTCTACGGCGTAACGTGGAAGCTAGGTGAAGCGATCACGGTACTCACTAACGGTTATGTTCCCTTGAGTGAGGGGAAGGAACTCCTTAAGCTTCATAATTCTAGAGGGAATATGATGAGCATGGAAGTTCACTTGGAACTCCTTCCAGGTTATGGCATGAGCATTGGCGTGTGCCGCTATGAAGGCATCCCACCAATCGGACGCGGCTCCTTCGAGTCTTCCCGAGGCGTACAAGACCTTCTCTCGGTCATTGCACTGGGTTATGTCCAACTTCTTTCCAATGACCTTAAGCCAGTCATCGACATCCAAAGGGTCTACAACATGAGAGAAAGTAGGTGGGTGATGACTCATGAAGTCCCGATGCTTGTCTCTAGCTTGGGGTGTGTGCTGCTGTTGTTGTTGGTATTGTTGGTTTTGCTGATTCTGTTGAATCTGCTGTACTAAAAGCTGTAAGTCCTTGCAGAAGTTGCATCTGCGCTGCGATGAACTGATCCATCGTGGGATTGGGTGGTGGTGGTAACTATTGTCCACGCTGGTTCTGTTGGTTATTGGGACCTGATCAAGTGTTCACCATCTGTTTGGTTAGAAAGTGCACTCTCGGGGTAACTGAGGAGTAGAGAAGATTCTAAGGGGAATAGCTTATTATTAATGTTAAGTTTATTGTTATTATTTTTTATGCTCTTATGGCCATCATTCCATAAGACCATCACACTCAAGTAAAAATCCAAATCAAACATTTTAAACAACACCATCACATAGTTGTTATTATTAATAGTGTAATAATAGAAAAGTATTCTTCGTCTACCGTGGAAACTAACTTATTACAACATAAATAAAAAATCTAGAGCAGCCTGGTGATGGATCCTGGTTCTCCAAGTCCTCTACTAAAATCTGGCAGCGTCTACGACCAAGGCTCAACCAGCTAGACATGGGTCGACTTCCTGTAGAGGCTTGTAAACTTCAAAAGAAAGGTGTGTAGTTCTCAAGGTCTTCTAGAATCGAGGGGGTCGAATCAGTTGTACAAAGATGTGACGAAGGAATTAAGCATATGGTAGCTGGCGATAGGCTCATAGGCCACCCAAAAGGTGTCTTCGATCTCACAAAAGAGGAAGTCAACCACATCAAAGATCTGGGAAACCAAGGCATCGAGCAACCAGAGCTAAATGTGTGACTACCTCCTTGTATCCTATCCTAGATGTCTAAAAAGAGTCAAGACGTTAGTGACCAGTGCTGCTATATCACCATGAGGGCAACGAAAAGGGTCTGCAGAACCGTAGCACAAACTGTGAATCATCATCGACAACTCTAGCGACCGAAGAGCTCTCTAATCTGAGAAGCATGCAAAGTGTCATCCTCTCTCTCAAACCAAAAGCAAAGCCACATGTGGTTAGGGTCAATCCAAACTATTGCAAAGAATACTCTGACCCACTGCTCAACATGTAAACCAACAAGACCCAGCAGAGTGTCGAGGCCAGGTGGTAAGTGATATGACCCTCGATCTTAGAGCCAACAGTCTGTTGTAGTGCTTAAAGATCAAACAATTTGTGTGGCCTCAAAGAGATTCTGGCAAGCCTCTAAGCTATGAAGAATGACTCCCTAGCAAAGTGTCGAGGCCAGGTGGTAAGTGATATGACCCTCGATCTTAGAGCCAACAGTCTGTTGTAGTGCTTAAAGATCAAACAATTTGTGTGGCCTCAAAGAGATTCTGGCGAGCCTCTAAGCTATGAAGAATGACTCCTGAGTCAAAGTACTGAAGATCTAACAATTTGTGTAGGGCCATGTTGTGCAGTAAACCAGGTATCAGCCAGCACGTGTCGGATTTTTCACACCCTGGATGTTGTGGCTTGAAGGTCAAAAATCCTAGGATCTCTAGCTAGTGGCTAAACATCCGCCTGGTTGTGCTTGCAATAGCGAGGAGGTGGAATAAGTTGAGTGACTGAGGGAGCAGGAGTAGCGATGGTAGGAGTGGTGGAAACTATGGTGGAGTCCGCAGGTGTAGTGGAAGCTATAGGTGGCTCAGAAATAGGTGGTGGTATGGTGTTAAGTGGAGGTGGTGAAGCATACAAAACAATAGGAGTAGTGCATAGATGAGTGGATCGTCGTTGAATCTGATAGGCAATATGATCTGCTCCAATATGTATCTGACCACCCTACTCTGCTCTCTCTATGAATACTGGTGCTACAATGGCTGCACTAGTATCACGATCCACCCGGTGCTTCTTGGTCCTCTTCTGCTCAATAACCACAACCTTGCCCTTATCGGGCTATGGTGGAAGAGGTGGGTCCTGTCCATCACCTCCATCGACCGGACCCGTATTCTTGGTCTGAGCCATCTGACTAAATCCGAATGCTATCAGATGAAACTGGTCACTGCCAGTGAATCTACCAAAGACTGGCCTCAGACACTACCCATTGACATGCTTCATGATGGATAGGAAAGGTGAGCGACTAGAGGTGAGAAGTACCATAGTCAATAAAAAGAAAATTAGATAAGAAAGAGAAATGGTTTGCTACCTCAGATACATCACTTAAAAATCAAGCACAAGAAGAGAGTCGCTCGAGCTAGGTACATCGTCACACTGAAAATGACAGAAGAGGTGAGCACACGAATCACAGAGTCATAAACAATTATGAACATGTGAAACACACACACACATGTATGAGTGAAACATGAGGATTTTGTCTAAAATATCAAAGGATGTGTGAATGTGGAGTGTGGTATAGGTTGAGTGATCACAAATTTTAAGGCACTAGAAGATGAGGTATGAAGATATATTTGAGGGTTTGGTGGGTGACTTGAGGATGTTTGGACATGGGCATATGTGGCATAAGATAGTATGGTATAGATTGAGTCTTGGTGAAGACATGAGGATTTGGCATAATGGTGATACAAATAGTAGAGTATGGAGCTCACAAATAGAGTTGACATGGTTTTAGCCCATGGGTTTGTTTGGAAGGTAGGATTCGTAAAGGTTATGGTAGTGTGGGGTGATGACATGAGTAAAGGTATCAAGGTGTATGCAATAGGTGGATTTTTGGTTATGAAAACTGAGTGAAACATACTATCGAACACTTGTTGGGCAAGGAATGCAGGTGGAGGAATGGGCACTTCAGATAGAGAAAACCCTGAAGGGACAGAAGTAGTTGCAATGGAAGAACAAGGATACATCATAGGGCACAAATCACACAGGAAGTCACACAGATGAAGAATCTTCCATGAGGGGAAGGAGTACAGACACCAAGAGTATAGACACTAGTGCAGGGAGGATCACAGAGCAAGGTGGCCGACAAGTGAAGGAGAATGACAGTGACGCTGGTGAGGTGGAGTGAGACAGCGGCGATGCACGTCAGTGGACAACAGGGGAGAGGTGGTGGCGTGGTAGGGCTCGGGGTGAGGGAGGCGTGCACCCACGGGGAAGAAGGAGAAATAGTGAACGACGCGCGGGCCTATGCGAGATAGTAAGTATTAACCACGTAGGTTATGGCACACTGGACCACACACGGTATCAGTTCGTCAAACCGTGTTTCTAGGGGCATTGGAACCCTAGAAACCAGCCCGGTCTAGACCACTATGGTGTGCCCCATGTGCGCTTAGACAAGAGATTTTTCAAGTTTTTCTTTCCAGATTTTGCACCAAACCAAATCCCAACATTTTAGCACACAATTAAACACTTATTGGGACTAGTATTGACACCCACACAAAAAAAACTCTCTCGTTTTTCAAAATAATTTGCCATAAGCTACGTATCTTTTTATGAAAATAGTCAAAAGAGAGATTTTGCCTTTGTGTGCTTTACTAGAAGTTTCAAGAGTGAAATTGAAAGAAAAATGAGCCCTTGGGTCATTTCTAAGTTGTGTTGGTGATTAAATGCTCAAACACACCACTTTGATCTAACCATCTTGGTAAGAGCATGAGCTAGGTTTTAATCAAGCAAATTGAAGATACAAAGTCCAAATGAGTAGGGGTGAAAACGGGTAAGGTATACCCGCCGGGTACCGGATACAAATAGTACAAATACCCGTTTTTTCAGATACGGATTTGGGTATTTTTATATTTAGGACGGATACGGATCATACCCGGATAGTGCAGCTTCGGATTCGGGTCGGATACGGAGCGAGTACTACCCAGTAAATACCCGGATATTCGGGTCGGACACGGGTACCCAGAATTCGGGTACCCGTTTTTTCTTTTTCTGCATAATAATATAGTTATAAAATCATAACTTTTACATATGAAATCGGATCAAGATAAAGTTTATATGAAAATTGTAGAGCTCGAAGAGATCTATAACTTGGTAGTACATCACATTTTTGTTTAAACATAACTTTAGGTCAAAATCATTAAAATAATGTCTAAATTTATATCAAAATAATAGACTTTATCATTTTCATGCGGGGACTTAAGATTATCTCCATGTGGGAACTTAAGATTATCTTTTTATAAACTATTTATTAATATTGGTAACTTATTTGCAATTTTCTGTCGACGCTACAATATTTTTATGAATTTAATTGTATTTTGATGATTTTCTATAACAAGAAATTAATAATACACCAAATAGCCTAAAAAATTCATGAATTTTTACGGGGACACAACATATATCCACATATAGTTTTCAAAAACATTTCGACTATAAAATCTATAAGATGTTGGTGTTTCTTCCATTCCACTCCCACTTATTGCGTGAGTTACTCGTGAAATCATTTTATGTATCGAAAAGTTTCAACATAATCAATATTTCACTTATCATTTTCATGTGGGACTTGACGTTATATTTGAATAGAATGTTTATTTGTTTTGGTAAGTTTTTTGCAATTTTGGGTAAAACTAATGTATTTTATGAATTTTAATTATATTTTGATGATTTTATGTAGAAAGAAATTAATAATGTATAAATAACCTCAGAAATCCATGCAATTGTACGAAGGTACAATATATGGGCACATATAGTCATAAAAAATAATGGGACCATAAAATCCACAGGATGTCAACGGTCCTTCTATTTTATTTCCACTTATTGCGTGAGTTACACGTGAAATCACTCTAAGTATCCAAGTTTCGACATAATCAATACTTCACTTTACCATTTTTATGTGGGAACTTGAGATTATCTTCTATTAAATATTTATTAGTATTGATAATTTACTTGCAATTTCGTGGTGGAACAAGAATATTTTATGATAACCAATTAATGCATTATCCGACAAGTATCCGATATCCGATCAAATAATATCTGTATCTGTCACTTATCTGCCCGGATAAATATCCGGTCCCTGTATCCGTATCCGTCTCGTTTCTAACTATCCGTATCCGATCCCGAATCCGTTTTAAATACATTAGGGTAGGATACAGGATGAGCTACTATCCGTCCGTATCCGCTCGTTATCACCCCTACAAATAAGTTGGATTAGAAGTCCAAAAAGTGTAACCTTGGGTAAAACTACAAAAACATGAGGTTTAAGTATTTGAATAAGTTGCACTTACATTATAATATGTTTCTTACACCTTTATTTGACTACTAACTTCTTTGTGCAAGTAAAGTGACATTTGGACTTAGCTTGAGCATATTGCAACCTATTATGGAGTGGAGTATGATTCTAGCTCTTAGTCAATTGTTTTTGTTGCTAACTATGTTTGTCTAAGTGCTAGGATTCATCACAAAAAGAGTAAAAAAGAAGTGAAGAAGTTTGGCTCAAAAGAGTCAAAGTTGGGTCAGAATAGGCTTCACTGGACAGACCGGTGTGCACCAGACATGTCTGGTGCTGGCCTAGTCAGCTGGCCACAACTAGCCGCTCTCGAATTTTTGTTCGAGCATGCAAGCTAAAATTCACCAAACAGTTTGGTGTGGACTGGACATGTCCAGTGGGCCAGGCGACCAACGACTCTTCGCCCGTGCCAACGGTTGGCAACGCAATCGTCGTCGGCCACGTCAGCACGGCAACGGTCGGGAAGGGTCACCGGACATCTCCGGTGTGCCACAAGACAGTCTGGTGCCCACTTGTAATGGAAGGCTACCAATCAATCGATGTAGTGACCGTTGCAGACCAGTGTCCGGTGTGCATTAGACTGTCCGGTGCACCCGTAGATAGAAGGCAATATGGAGTTTCCAAAGGAAGGAGCAACGACTCCTTGGCCCCTTGGGGCTATAAAAGAGGCCCCTAGGCACCTGTACTAGTACACCAAGCATTCTAAGAGCACACTACAACCCTAAGACTCCATGACCACGCTGTTCTAGTGTTTGAGAGAGATTTAAGTGCGTTTCTAAGCTGTCATTCTGTCGTTTTTTGTTCTTGCGCTCTCTTCTTCACTTGTGTGCGTGTACTGACTCCCTCCTCTACTCTAAGTTTGATTGTGATCATTTGTGTAAGGCTCTGAAAGACTCCAACCTTGTGGAGATTCCTCAGAAATGGGTTTCATATAAGGAAGAATATCATGGCACTCAAGTTTGATACTTGGATCACTTGAGAAGGGTTGAGTGCAACCCTTGACCAAAGGAGGTCACCACAATGTGGAGTAGGTTTTGGCTGAACCACAGTAAAAATCGTTGTGTCTCTTGTTCATTTAGTTTACCGCGATTTCCATCTTCCTTTGAGCATAAACTTCACTTGCATATTTCTCCTATTTAATACACATCTCAAGGGAGCGTAAAGTGAAGATTCTTTTTTTCTCCCCTCTTCTCATCTGAACTTGGTTTTAAGACACCCTAACCCATTTATTGGACCAAGTTTGTGTTGTTTGGAGCAAGTCTTGCAGGATCACCTATATATTCACCCTCTCTAGGTGCTCCCAATTGGTATCAGAGTCATTATCTTCATCATGGGACTAACCGCCCGAAGAGATGGATCTTAAGGCAAAGTGAAGGTGACTGGCGAGAAGTAGAAGGAGATCCCCTCCAACGAAACACCCAAGGAAGAGACTGTTGACTCCGAGTCAAGCAAGAAGAAGGACATGAAAAAGATGAAGTGCATAAAGAAGATAGTCTACTACGACATCGACGCTTCTTCATCTTCACCAAGGGAGGACGATGACTCATCCTCTATAAAGAAAAAGACAGCCAAACAAAACTATTCTAAGACCTCTTTTAATTATTCTTGCATTTCTTACAATGCCAATGCTCATTTACTGTCTATTCCTCTTAGTTAGACTCCCCACTTTGATGGGGAGTATTATTCTTGGTGGAGTCATAAAATGTGGAATCATTTATTTTCTCTTCATCCTAGCATTTGGGACGTGTTGAAAATGGAATGCAATGTGTAGATAGTGATGATGAGAATTTCAATGCTATTCATGCACAAGAAATGATTCACAAAAATACCCAAGCTACTATTGTGCTTTTAGCCTCTATATGCAGGGATGAATACAAAAAGGTTAGTGGCTTGGAGAACGCCAAAGAAATATGGGATACCCTCAAGGTCTCTCATGAGGGTAACAACATCACCATGATCACCAATATATAGAGTTAGTGGAAGGTGAGCTGGTGAGGTTCGCCATGAAGAGCGGGGAAGAGCCAACTGAAACGTACAACAAGCTTAAGACCCTAGTGAACAAGATCCAAAGCTACGGGAGTACAAGATGATGGATCACAACGTCGTGCGACTAATGCTTAGGTCATTTATCGCTATTGATCCTAATTTTGTAAACCTTATTTGTGAGAACCCCAGGTACACCAAAATATTGCCCAAAGAAATTCTTGGAAAATTTTTAAACGGGCTCATGATGTCAAAGGAGGTGATGTATGTCAACGACATCGCCAACAGACCTCTTCCTCACAACAAGCTACAACTTGTTTCTCTCAAAGCGACGGCCAACAAGGATGTGCTCCCCGACAAGGTGCGCAAGTTGAGGCAGTCGGTCTTAATGAGGATGAGATGGCACTTGTGATCAAGCGCTTCAAGACCGCTTTGAAGGGACGCAAGGACTACCCAAACAAGAGCAAATCAAGGGGAAAGCATTCATGCTTCAAGTACAGTAAGTCCAGTCATTTTATTATTTGTTGTCCCGATAATGAAAATGACCAGGACCAAGATATAACACTACAAAACCATCAACTAAAAATAATGCATTTAGTTTATTAGTGTTTAATTTTTATTTGCATTTAGAGTAATTTTGTTTGCTCATATTTGATTTTTGAATGTTTAGTAGAATCTCTTTTATATTGAGAATCCAATTAATTAATATAGAAGTATTGGTCCAAAAATAAATATTTTAGTTATAAATAATTTTGGAATAATTATTATGATTTTTTAGAATTATTTAAAAATATATTTATTTATATTTTTAAATAGAAAAGAAAAGAAAAAAGAGAGAAAACCGATAACCCTAAACCTAACGGCCGTTTCAGCCCACTAAGGCCCATCAGTCGCGCGCCCCATCCCCCCTTTCTCTCTATGGTGCGTGGGCCTGCCCTGGCCCCACGGCCTTCTTCTTCCCTGGGCGCTGCGCTGCGCGCTCGGTCGAGCCGCCCTGTGCCCTGGTTCGCGCCCGCTCGCCTCCCTCGAACCGGAAACCGCCCGCGTCATTTCCCTCTCTCCCTCCCCCACTTCCCTCTCCTTCATGTCGGTAACGACCGAGTTATTGGTCGCCGCCATTGATGGCGTTGATGGCCGGCCGTTCTCTCCCTCCCCTCGGCGTCTCCCTCTCCTCTCCCCTCTCGCTCTATAAAGACCGCCCGAGCTCCCTCCACTCTCCCTACCTGAGCTCCCTCTCTCTCTCACTCCCTCCTCTCTCTCTCTCTCTCCCTTGCTCACTGTCGCGTCGAACCGCCGTCCGACGGAGCTCCACCTTCGACTGCGCCCGAGCCGCCTCGCTGGATCGTCCGAGCTCGCCGACCGTCTTCCCCCCTCCGGCCAGACCGTCCGTGTCCCCCCAAGTCGCACCGTCGCTGAGCCCGATTCCCCTCCCCTGCTCGCCGACCTCCCTGCACGTGAGCAAGAGCTCAAGGTAGAAGAAGCAAATTTTGCATTTTAGTACCTGCATGTAAATGAAATTAATTCCGAGATTTTCAGTACATAAATTAGTGAAAAGAGACCCCGATGTATACACTAAATCGTGAACTAGCCCTGCAACAATATTTTGGACATGAGTACTATTTTATATTTCAAAAATAAGTAATGTCACTATTCACTAACTTGGTGATTTAAATATTAGAAATGTTCACGATTAACTTCGCTTTAGCACATGGAACAATATTTGTTAGTATTGATTTAAGTATAATTTTATTAATATAAGAAAGTGGAAGAAATAATAGGCCACATATTTTCGGTCAGATTAAGAATATAGGTTTTACTAGTCATGATAAATGTATTCATATGTATAGCACTTAATTACTTAGAACTAGTAAAATATCTAGTTATGTCAAAATAACTATGTTTATGGTATTAAAGTCTAAAATTAGTAATCTACATTAATTCTTAGAATATTAATGTTAGGTGATTTAGAAATAAACATTTTTAGCTATACGTAAAATTTCTATCTAGAAAGAAAAGGATAAAACCCAAAAGTCTATTATTAGTAATAAAAACAATTATTTTTCGTAACGGTTGTTAAGAAATTTTTTATCTATATTATACTAAATAAACTAGCGTCATAGTCACCTACTCATATTTTCACCGATGATAACTCGCAGTGGAAGATATAGTGGATTAATAAATATTTATGTTGTAGACATATTTACGAGTACAGTTGCGTGATGTATGAATGTGTATGTAATGGTGAATGATTACCCATGTAATGGTGTATGTTTATTTATTTGGCATATGTATTCTTTTGTATGTACGATACGAAAATCGATGCTAGAAGTTGACTGTGAGGTAGACGAACCAAACTCGTTCGAGGACAACCCACAGGACACTTTTGTGCAAGGCAAGTGGATTATCCCTCTGCATTTCTATTTGTACCGAAATAATGCATACAATAATGTTTACTTTTAGATATATATTGCATAATTTGATGGGATTTGACTAAATAAGGATTTCCTAGAACTACCAACCCTATTCCTTGAATTACCCTCGGATAAATGCTATGCTTAGCAATTTTTGCTATTGCTCAACTTGATAAATATGATGTCACTCTTTTAAATGATACTATGTTCTGGAAATGAAGTTTTATTATGATATTAACCCTATGGTTAAACAAGAACATTTTGTGTTAAATGGAACATGGAGTGACCATCCAGGATAACAGTGCAACCACGAGTGCTATAATGGCTCTGGCTTTGGTAATTAGCTCTATAGACTTAGTGCTTAGCAACCCTACCTGAAAGATGGACAAGAGGGGGCAGCAGTGGTTTGGTGGCAGTTCATGTTAACATGGGGTGGTAGTCTTGGCTAAGTTACCTCACCCAGAGGGCCGTCAATACTGACATGGAAACCTTAGCAGGTGGCTTTGTACTAAGGATATTTTGTGAAAGCCTCATAATGGATCCCTAGCCATTCACCTCGGTAGTGTTTATGGGTCCGATTAACCCAGGCTAGATGGGATACATGGCTTGTGGGTAAAGTTGTACCACCTCTGCAGAGTGTAAAACTGATATAGTCAGCCGTGCTCACGGTTAAGAGCAACCTGGACCCTCACATGATAATTGAACTTAAAGAAGGAAAATAAATCGTGATCTGAGGATCTACCAGTGGTTTGCTTAAGTGATTTCACTTAAGTGTTTTTGATATAATCTTATGCCTTTGATTAATTGGGATATTTGGGATACACACTTATTAGTAAGACAGGTGTTGCTAATAAAATATTGACCAACTAAAATGCTTACTGCTTATCCATAGCCTAACTTGTTAACTTGCATTAATTTCCCCCACTTGCTGAGCCCCGACCATAAGTGAGCTCACCCTTGCTAATATTTTGATCAGAGGGTGATGACGAAGACTTCGCAGATGACGTTGATGAGTTTTGAGTCTAACGATGCGCCAATCACCTTCCTGTGGAAGAGTGTCCATGTTTAGTTCCATCGTACTTTGATTATGATACTTGTTAAGATACAATGTTCTGGATGATATAATAAAGTTACTCTACTCTCTTTACGCTTTTATTGCATTGCCTTTTGATATATTACACATGTGACGTCAACATATGTGTGGAAAATGGATCCTGGCCCACATATGCTATTCATTCGGTTTTGCCCCCAAAACCGGGTGTGACACAAGACAAGAAAGGGAAGAAGGAGAATAAGAAATTCTATAGAATAAAGAAGGGCAAGGCACACATTGGAAAGGAATGGGACTCGGACCGCTCTTCATCTGACTCTAACAACGAAGGACTCACTGCCTCTACCTTCAATAAGTCCTCCCTCTTCCCCAACGAACGACATACGTGCCTCATGGCTAAGGAGAAGAAGGTACGTACTCGTGATACCCCAAGTACACTTCTTCTAGTGATGACGATTTAAATGATGATGTTGATTATAGCGATCTTTTTAAGGGCTTAGATAGATCTGAAGTAGATAAAATTAATGAATTGATTGATGCTCTTAATGAAAAGGATATATTGCTAGAAAATCAAGAGGATTAGCTTTATGAGGAACATGATAAAGTTGTAGAAGTAGAAAATCCCTTGCTATAGAATTAAAGAAGAATGAAAGGCTTACTTGTGATTTATCTTCATGCCATGCTTCTATTTCTAGCCTTAAAATGCAAATCTCTATTATATTAAAGCATCAGTTTCAACGGTCGTCCTGCATCAATATTTTTCAAAAAAAACCCACACTCCTATAATCTCTTCTCTACTACTATAGTAGGAGAGTTTCGCATGTCTTGGTTTTCGTGTGTTCTCCCCCTCCAGTGACCATCGTACGTCGTCATGCTTCCCCGCATCTCTGAAACGAACTCCCGCACACCACACGCAGAAACCGCCTCTGCATGCCACGCGCCTTCCTTCACCTGATGTCGCAACCTCAGAGCATCGTGAGGATAAGTCCCCGCAAACTCTGTGTCGAGCGATGCGAGGATAGGCCCCATGAACTCCGTGTCGAGTGACCCACCATGCCGCAACCTCCGATAGCGTGCCTACCACGACCGTCGTTGCTATAAATTTCTGGCATTGGCTCTCCGCGTCAGCACAGCAAAAATGGTTACCACCACCAACAGCTGGGCTTGGATCTCTCGAGGTGACAGGCTCTTCAGAGACCCGTGTCGACAGTCTAGTGCTGGCGTCTGACTGCTTGCCATGACACATCGAGGTCGGACGAGGACGCAGAGACATGATGGTTGGTGGTGTTGGTCACTTGTTTTCGATTGCTGTGAACCAAAAGCAAGGCAACATAATTTTTAAATGTTAAGGATCTTCGTTCTTCGAGACATTGTCCTTTTTTCTAGGATAATGAATTTCGGACGAAGGTCATAAAGAACGAATCTTCAACACTCATTATTCGTAGGAATCATATTACAATGTAATATTAATTACTCATTTCATATCACATGTAGAAACAATATTACTATCCATATTGTGTATTAAAAAAGTAACACAAAATGTATATTACATTTGTACCTTTGTCTTGCTCGAAGGTATAAGTGCGAATACAATTTCTCCAATCCAGCGTGAATAGTACGGGGGTACAGTTCATCTATTTATAGGCAAGGACGCAACCCATGCAAATCTACAATTATGACTCTGATATCTACACTTTAGTTTAATACAAATATAAAGGATAAATGAGTCTTTTCCTTACTAACTCAATGTCACGTATAACCTTCGTGACCATCTTAAGCGGAAGCTCTAACTCTTCGGCGTTTTGCGCATGCCTGTTGCAGCTTAGACACCAGTCCCTTTGGTTGCAAACAATTCCTTCATCATGAGGACCTTTGGTAGAGAAGGAGACCCCCAACAGTAGCCCCTTCGTGGTGCTATATTGTTTTTTCATAACGAGCTCGATCCGCGAAACACACGAAGGCTTCTGAATGCTGAAGGTCCGAAAAACACCTTCCCTGAGCTTGTTGTTAAAAAACAAATAAAAAGTTATGGCCTGTGCTGGTCTACCTATCAGTTAGTATGAGCGGCGCGGCGGTTTGCCTTCTTCACCTGCAGGACTATATAAACAGATCAGTTGGTAAGAAGTTACTACAACATTCATTGCTATTGCATCGTTATGCTGCTAAATTTTTTACTGAAGCCGAAGCTGTCTGTGCTCTGTGCATTTGTTAACTGGTCTTCGAACAAGCATCAAAATAATTAGAAGTTAGCTTCGTCTCAAGAACCAAAATGGCTAGAATTAGGCCTACTGCTAGACTAACAAACGAGGATGGAGATACTAAGGCTAATGAGACAGCTCCAATTTTAGAAGTTATGAAGCGCTCTGGATTGGTTGTTCGAGAGGAAGAAGGGTCCTTTCCCGAGAAGGACAGTGTTAATGTCGAAGCTGAAAATGTTGTTGCTGAAGCTGCTAGTAATGACGAGAAAGGCGATGGCATCTTGAGTCCAAGCAAGCCCAGTCATGTTGAATTTGGGAAATCCACTGTGAAAGTAGAAGACTTAGTTGTAATGAAAAAGCTTGGGTGTTTTAGGGAAAATGATGATGAACTGATAAGATTTGCTGGGAACGAAGTGATTCCAGAGCCGAAGGATGATGAAGTTGTAGTTTTCAAAAGTTTCTTCTGGGCAGGGCTTCAGCTCTCTCTGTACGAGATGATCGGTGAAGTTTTGAAGAAATTTGAAATTTATCTTCATCAGCTGATTCCGAACGCTATAGTCAGACTCAGTGTGTAGATCTGGCTTTGCGGAGTAAAGGAAAGAGTGTCAATGCCGAAGGATTCTGCAGAGTTCATGAACTCCACTACCAGACCAAGGTAGAGTAGATGGTCTACATAAAAACTTCGGATGCTACAACTTTGTATACCAAAAAGACATGAAGGCTCCTGTGATTGGGTATATCGCACCAATGGCATACTGGCTGGACCAACGAGTGGTTTTATGTAAAGGTTGACGAGAAGAAAAGAGAGAAACTCATGAGTATGGTGATGAGTCCCTTAAAGTTAAACTTCGACATGACAAGGCCATTGTGCAATATGCAACTCAGCTCCTGTTGGGGGCCTTCGGCTTCCGAAGGTCCTCAAAAACATGATTTAACAATGTTTCTGGAAGTATAATGCATGAGCAGGTATCTTCGGACTTGAGTTAAAGCCATAGTGTGAAGAAGCACAAAAGGAGTACGAAGGATGGCGCAGAGCCGAAGCTGTGCGCAAAAGAGCTTCGGCATGATAACAGAAAAGGAAACCGACTTAAAGATGAAAAGGCTATTTAGACCTCAACGGATTAATATAGAGTTATTAGCAAATGTAAAGGACATGGGTGTAATTTTACATGGGCTGCGTCCCGTGCCTATAAATAGATGAACAGTGCTCCCGTACTGTTCACACGGACTGGGTATTTGCTTTCGCGCTACGCTTGTATTTTTACCTTCTTTCAAGCCGAAGGTACACTTGTAATTTGTTATTATTTCTATTTTCCCATAGTGATAAAATAGAAATGAGCTAATAATAATATATGACTATTTATATTATCTTTCATGTTTTATATGATTCTTTCTTCATCATTATATGTTGCACCTACGAAGGTATGCCCTTCACAACCTTCGTCCGAAGATCATTATATCCCAAGGGAAATAATGCTTCGAAGGACGAAGGACGAAGGACTGTAACGTTTAACATTTTCTGTGTTGCCTTGTTCTAAACTTATAGCATTTGAGAACAAGTTCCCAACAGCTCCCCTGCCAGTTAGCTGAAGTAGAATTCAGAGTTGTAGCTGAGCACATCAGCACTCGGGACTTGGTACAAGAGTGTTTGGCAACAAAACTTTTTCGACATCAGGTGGATGGGGAATACCGAAGATAAAATATGAAGGGAAGAAGTTTGAACTTGTAAGGCTGCCATATCGGTTCAAATTCCAAAATACTTTTAGCAGCCCTTGTGCCGAATGGCTAGAAATGATAGAAACAATGTACAATGAAATCCTTGGTAATTACACCAAGAAAGAGGATCAATTGATGATTGTCGACTTTGGTACCTGAAAGAAACGAAGGTTGAATCGAGTAATGGACGCCCTTGGCTTAAGATATCCTGATTATGAAAAACTTGACGAAGAAGCTGGGGGCAAAGAAAAACAGAGTTGTAAGAATTCTAAAAAGGCAAGCAATAAGATCTATTAAAGAAAACAAACAGAAAGCTATTTAAAAGAAATAAAAAAACTTCAGCAGAGCCGAAGCTCTCGGTTCCTAAAAAGCGGAAGTCTTTGGCCTTGGGCCATATTGAGACAAAGGTGCCTGATTTGCTAGCAAAAATCTCTGGTACCTCTTCGTCTTCTTCTATCGGTGTGATAGAGATTCTGAAGGTAATGACTGAATCCTTCCCGTTTGCTTTGCTAAGTCCTCTGGGATCAGATCTAACTAGCTTATTGCAGTCAAAGGAGAAGGGAATTAAAAAAGGTGCTGAGGAAGAGAAGAAAAAGAATGCTTCAGTGATCGGGGGGACGGGAGTGGTCAGAAAAAACAATGTATATGGCTGTGATGAGGGTCATGCATAAGACCCCCCCCCCCCCCCCCCCGTCGCGATAGAAAAAATTGTTCCTCCCGCTGATGCCGAAGCTGGTGAAGTAGAAGTTGAAGCCAAAAGCAGCGGAGGCCCTCTCGGGACCATGCTATCGGAAATTGATAGGATTATAGCTGGTGTGGTTCCTAAGAGGGAAATGGATGAAGTTACTGCTGCCGATGCAACAACTTCAAAAATGAAAAAAAATAGAAGAAACTTCTTTGGAGGGCAAAGACTTGGACCTACGGCACCTGGGTGGCCAACAGCTCTATGAAGTAGATATTTCTGAATTAAAAGAATTCGCTATTGCGTGTGTAACACCCCAGGTGTTCGTCACGTGCTAAATAACATTTTAGAACCTAAGCAATTTATTTAGTGAGTATAATAAACTCTATGCCACATCCATTTCTGTCTAATTCGGTGATATCGAGAGTCTGGTGAAGTTCAGAATTATTTCGTCACCCTAAATAATAAGTCCAAATCTCGTTCGACTCTATCGTAAAATGAATTGGAAACTCAATCTCGTGACTTTTGTCCCAAACAGATTTAATAGAACCCGACGACAAAAGTTGCTGATGTAAAAATAAACGGAACCAAATAATTTGAACCCCGTTCGAACTGATGGAAGATGATTTGGTCATGACTATTTTGGAACTCTGCAACCAAAAATCAAAATATAAACCTCCCTCTATGAAGCACTTAAATTGTTGTAATTGTGACGTAAGTGTTACCGGAACAAATTATGTGCGAGGTAAATAATCGAAGTCTTGTACAATTAATAGATACAAGTATTAAATTTCGGTAATGTTGTTCACTTGTTCTCAAATGTTGTGAATCAAGAACAAGGCAACACAATCGTTAACCATTAAGGACCTTCGTCCTTCGAGGCATTATATCCTCAAGGGTATAATGCTCATCAGACGAAGGTCGAGAAGGACATACCTTCATCATATTAACATATGAAAGGGAATGCGAAGGGGGGGAATATGATAATCATATCTTAATGATTCATTTTTTCTTGCATTTCATAAAACATATATGAATATCAACAATGTTAATATTACATTGATACCTTCGACTTGCTCGAAGGCGAGGATGCGAGAAAGTAAATATAATCCATCGTGAATAGTACGATACTAATGTTCATCTATTTATAGGCACGGGACGCAGCTCGAGTAAGAGTACATTTATGTCCTTGTCAACCGTCTACAATTATAATACAAAACATTAAGGACTAAATAGTATTTATCCTTTTTGGTCACTGTTGTATTTGGTCTTCGTCATCAACCTGAGCTGAAGTCCCTTGACTATAGCTTCATCGCCCATTTTTGTCACCTTCGGGTTATGCCTCTACTCTTGTCATAGAAGAAGATATCTATTTCGAAGCTGAAGCCTCCTATAATAATCTATGTCATACTGAAGATATATGGTTAGTTACGTTTTTGAGGACCTTCGGAAGAGGAAGGCCTCCAACAGGTAATAAGCTCTTAATCAAATGTAGATGAAAATAAAATTTGACATAAATTTTTACAGCCTAATTGGGAATTTTTAGGTGGCCTATTCTAGCCCATTTTAACCCACTAAAATTTCTAACCCTAGAATCCCTAGTATTTAAGCTCAAGCACTTGGGAAAAATCCCCATTTCCACCCCTAACCGCACACTTCTTGGCTCATCACCTCGTGACCTCCACCTGGATTCTCTCTCAGCCGCTACACACATCTCCTCTCCCACCGGTGTTAGGGACGTGACTGATTGACTGAGCTCGATGGAAGCAGGAGGTTGTCATTCAATGTAATCCATTTGTGTGATTGGGCCCTATGATGGCCATATTAGCAGTGGGTTGCATTGGCCTAGTATTGTACTATAAATACTGGACAAGTACTTGGGAAAGGTAGAAAATAGAATACCAGAAATTACGCATACCTGTTGTCCCTCCTCTCTGTTTGTCGCATCTAGAATCTTCTTCCTCCTCGGCAACGACTAACGACAGTGGAGGTGCGCCACCATCCTAGGATCGTTACAGTGGTATCAGATTCAGCATCCGCGGCGGTGGGTGTTCATCAATGGCAAGTGCGGCTTCCTGGGCGTGCAGGTCGGAGAAATTATTTCGGCGCTACAAGATCTTCACCAAGGCGCCCATGGCCAAGCCCTCTGTTCAAACGCGGTTCATCTTGGACGCTATGGCAGATCAGGAGCGCGGCGCGAAGGAGGATTGGGGCATATGATGGAGACATTGGAAGAAGTGTGTGTGTGGCTGAAGGATGTGGAGCACGCACAACAACAGTTGATGGTACGCTCGGAATTGGCGGCCACGGTGGCTGAGTGGGCAGCTGCCGAGCGAGTCTAGATGAGTCAGAAGATGGAGGAAATAGAGAAGTTGGTGGAACAACTTCGACTGGAGTAGAGGAGCAAAGAACTTGGAGAAATGCCAGGAGCAGCTGTGGAAGGGGAACAACACCATTAGCCTCCAGTTCCTCCATTCATCAGGCCACGACAGGAAAGGAGGGAACCACCACGAGGTTTTCATGGTGGCATGCATGGTGGTCAGGGAGAACCACGCCCACATGGGGAGCAGTATCATCAACCACTACCGAAGCTGCCATTTCCGAAGTACTCTGAAGGCGAACCAGTGGTATGGTTGAATAATTGTTTGGAATATTTTTTGATCTTCAGTGTGCCAGCTACTATGTGGGTTTCAGTAGCATCGATGAATTTGGAACATACTGTGGCGCAATGGTGGCAGTTTCACAAAATGCGTAATGGTTTGGGAGGTTGGCAGGAATTTTCTGCAGCAGTGGTGACAAAATTTGGGGCGGAAGCGTATTCGAATGCTCTAAGAAAACTGTTGGAGTTGAGACAAACTGATACTCTGGATCAGTATATCAAGGATTTTGATCGGATTCGATATGGTGTAGCCGTACACAATCCATTGTTCGATGAGATCTTTATTGTGACTCATTTTGTTCGAGGACTGAAGTATGATATCCAAAGTGTGGTCAGAATGCAG
Source organism: Zea luxurians (assembly GCA_029449295.1). Lineage (NCBI taxonomy): Eukaryota > Viridiplantae > Streptophyta > Magnoliopsida > Poales > Poaceae > Zea > Zea luxurians. The sequence goes on along the minus strand of JAOPSE010000022.1, from coordinate 40,082,830 downwards.
CTGCCTACTACTGTTGATCATGATATTGTGTTAGCCCAGACTTAGTATGATATTTTGGAACAGGCAAAAGTTAAGGGGCAGCGTCAGCCATTCAATAACAAACAGACCATGTTAGGATTTAAGGGAGAAGGGGGCAGAGTGATCTATCCAAAGAAAGACAGGTGAGGGAGTTTCGAAGACTAAATGGATTGTGCTACGCATGTGATGAAAAGTTTGAGCTGGGACACATTACTAAATACACTAAACGAGGGCCTGCCCAACTCAATGATGTTATTACTAAGAATGTGGAGATGGTTTTAACAGACGAGTTGTTGCAATAGCTTGAGCAGGAGGATGTTCAACAGGGGTTGTGCTACCAGGTTTCAACACATGCTTTATCTGGTACTGTTGGGTTGCAAAATATGAGAATTTGAGCAGTAGTGCAGAAGCAAATCATGGTAATGTTGGTTGATTCTGGTAGTTCCACTACCTTCATTAGTGAACATATGGTTCAAAAGTTGGCATTACCTACACATTCATGTTCACCAGTAACTGTGAAAGTGGCAAATGGAGCTTCTATGAACTGCCATCAAATGGTTAAAAATGTGAAATGGTGGGCAAATGGTCACTTCTATCATACTGTTATGAGAGTCTTACCCATTAGTGCTTTTGATGCAATCTTGGGATATGACTGACTACAGAATCATAGTCCAATGGAATGTGATTGAAAGGCTAATATTCTCAGTTTTATGGATGAGACTGTTCCAGTAGTCCTTAAGGGAGATGAGGGTGAAGACTCAATGATGGTGTAGCAGATATCGGTGTCTCAATTACACAAGTGGGAGAAGGCAAATGAGGTGTGGGCCTTTGTGTTGGTAGAAACTTGTGTGGAACAATAGACACATATTTAGCATGCAAATTGTAACACCCTAGGTGTTACTTAGGGTGTCCACCCAGGGCTACCCCATTTAACCTTTTATCACATGTGGGTTAGTTGAGCAAAGTGCATCAAACTTGGAGTTCAAGGTCCTAAGCAAGTGCAACCCATCTTGGATATCATGCCTTAGCTTGTCATGCACATCTAAGGGGAGAATTTCCCAAAACCCTAAAGAAAACCCCTCTTGGGCAATAGGAACCCTAGATGTAAGTATGATCAAAAGGTCATATAAACCTTATGATCATGGCTTAGGCCAAATATAAAAGTAGTAGTATACTTCATAACCTACAAATAATAGTAAGGAAGTAACCCCAAAAAGATTTCAGAAAATCCCCAAAAAGTTCACCAAAGGTTGAGCACAAGAGAAAATTTTAGGATTTGCCTAAGTCTAAAAACTAACCTTTGAACAAAGATCCCACATGTTCACCTTAATCCAAAATTCAAAACACTTCGACCCAATTGACAAAGTGGCGCCAAATTAACCCTAGAATGCCCTAGAAAGAGGTGACACCTACCCTAGGGCGTTTGACACGACTTGGCACCATTTTTGTCTCGGTTTGGACATAGCTGACATAGCCAACTTCTCACCCCTCTATCTCCCTACCCTGACCATATCTTGACTTGGAACTCACAGCAAAAAGGTAGGATATGGAGCAGGGAAGAGACCGTACACAGTGACTTTGCCGAGATACGCACGCTAGGGTGCTCAAATCTGCCGTTGAACCATGGCAGAAGCAAGCTCCCACGTGTTCGACGCGGGCTGACACCCGGGGGCGCGCTCAGAGCACGCCCGCGCGCGAACCCCCGCGTGCCCGCGGCCGCCCGTGATCACGCCCACGCCACGGCTATAAAGCCCGTCCCAGTGCTCGGCTGCCTTCCCCATTGCCTCCTCCGTACCACGCCTAACTCCCCCGAGCCAGCCCTTGGCTCCGGCGACCTCCCCGTGACCCGCCAGAGCCGCCCAAGAGCCACCACCGTGGCCAGCCCCTATCCCGTCCTCCTCCGTTCGATACAAGCCTTCAGATAGCTTCCTTGTGAGGCCGTGAAGCTTACTCAAGCTTGAACCGAGGACCCGCGTCACCGAAATAGCGAAACCGTGCTCGCCGGAGTTCATCACCCCGCCGGCGCACGTGGACCGGGTAAATCACTGCGCCATTTTTCGATTCAATGCACAGATAGCCTCTACACCACCCCGGGAAGCTCACCGTGCCGTTGGATTGGACTAGGTCGTCGTGGTTTGGCCGGCACACCCACCGCTGATGAGGACCCCCGCCTGCGCACGTCGACCGAGCGATTTCGGCCATCCCCGCGTCGAGCCGTACATCGCTGTGACCGCCAGAGCGTCCCCGAGCTAACCCTACCCCTCGTCGGACCTATCTCGCCGCCGGTAAGCCGCGCCACCCATTTCTTCTCTGCGGATACTGTTTACACTTGGGAGGGACCGCGGGGGAGAGGAAGAGAAAGTCAGGGGGGTTTTGCGCATTGTCAGTCACACAGAGGAATAGTGGCGCAAGGGTAGAACTGTGAAGATTAATTAGGAAAGACCCTGGGGACCTCGGTGTAAACTGCTTTTTCAGAAAACCTTATTAAACCTGACTTTAAATTTGAACAGAAACTTTGAAAATCCATAACTTCTGTTTAGTTCATCCAAATTTGGTCAAACCAATTTTGTCAGACTCTAAATAATATAACCTACTTAAGAAAAATATAAAACCCCCTATGTACTACAAGAAACTTTAGGGTTCTAAATTAATTATTGTTTTGGCCAAAAGCTAAATAATGGGGATAAAAATAGTTGCACTATTTGACTAGGGTTAGAAAAATTTGGAGGAGTTTCTATCCACTTACTGACCTGTTTAAAAATGTTAAACCTCTCTATCCACCCCATTAAATTAGTTTTTGCCATTCATTTTACAATATGCTTAAGATTAAGAAAAATAGAAAAGGAGATTTAAATAATGAACTAGAGGGCACCCCTATTTTTGTTAGGGTACTTGTTCCATCTAGTTTACTAGAAAAATCTATCATACCCTGGTGTAGTATAAAATAAGTAGGATCCCTTTTATTTGAAGAAAACAAGGAAAGCTTAGAAAAACCCTACAAAAATAACCCTAAGGTGAAAACACCTCAAACCTTGGGATGACAAATGGTTGGTTATTATGAACATAGGAAAAATGCAAAATCTGTTGTTTGATATTTTTCAAATGACAAGTTAGTTATAAGCACCTTTTTGGCATAAAACTTTAGAAAATCACAACTAAATAACCACCAATTAACTTTTTGTGATTTTTGGCACAGAGATCTATTGTTACTGTTAGATGCCAACAAAAATAACCCTTAGGGCAGAACCCACTCCTAGTTAAGAGTTGTAGTGCAAAGTGGCCCATTTTACACAACTCTTGTTATTTTTTGTCTAAGGCATAGCCTTCATATTTTAAGCCTCAGGTTCTTACAACAGGCTAGAATAGCAAATGGCAACCCACTGTAATTTTTACAGAATTTTTGGAAAATGTTAAACCACTGTCATAGTTCAAACCTACACTAGAAACCATAAGTAGAAAATGAAGGAAGGAAAAAGTGAATAACAGGAAATTGGTGTCATCCTAAAAACTCTTTATAACTTATCCACTGAAGTATATAAAGGCAATACCAATTCCCTATACTTATCCTCAATAAAAACTTAAACCTAAAAGTGATAAACATAACCCACTAAAAGCCCCGCATGACCAAGGAACCCTAAGTTACTCCTTAACTCAGTTTTCTTCTTTAAGCATAATGTTATTAAATCCTGCATAATCATGACATACATGTTCATTGCATTCGATAGACTGTAACCTTGCTGACGGAGAGTACGTCCTCGTGCCGGAGCAAGGAGCTGCTCAGGAGGTAGCCCCGGATCTAGCACCTGAGTCTGCACCAGAGGATCTGCCTACCACAGCTTTGGAAGGCAAGCCCCGGTTTATGCATAACCTGTTTATTATGCTATTTTACTACACTTAATGATTGTAGGATTGAATGTGCACTTAAGTATAGGAGTTGTTTGAAACCCTAGTTGCATGATCTCAGGAATCCCATTGAGATGAATACTAGTATGCTAAGCCGAGTAGCTGCTTTATTAATTAGGGATTTCGGTAGAAGTCGAGTGATTTTTCTAGCACTCGCGCGAGGTCAGGAATTGATTGTGCCCACTTTCATATCATAATGATGTTGGTTGGTGGACAACAATCCATGGGGATTGGTGGCCCACAGGATGAAAATTTGAATAAGGATTAAGGTGTGGTACCGTGAGTCAAGCGTTTGAACGTACTAAGCACATGCCGAGAAATATGGTAAATCGGTAAGCCTAGTACCTGATTGAACCTGCCAGCGGACATATCCCCTCACGCGACCTGAGACGTGGTCTCCCATTCCGGTTATGGTGGGTACAAGTGCGGTCACTGCACGACGGCAGTCGGGGTCAGTGAGGCATTGTACGCCAAGGCGGTGAGCCCTGATCTGCTGCCAGGGAATCGATGGGGACGGTTGATGTGTGTGGGGACGGAGTGCCTCGCCACGTCGTGTGTTTAGGTTTACCTTGCAAGGTTTAAAAACTCGATTCGAATCGTCTGCTTCTCGCATCTAATGAGACTGCTTGATCCATGCTGCTACATTGAGTAACAAGTGGAAATGTGATGAGTTGATACAAAATGTTGATTGCTAAAAATGTTTGCTACTATGTATGAGTAGATAGTACATATTTAGCCTTAAGAGAGTCACACTTAAATTTGACAAAATTAAAACTTGATTTAGAAACTCAGCTAGTGCTTTTGGCAACCAAACCCCACAGCCAAACAGCTGCATGTCTAGAGGTAGAGGAGTAGACTCCTCACACCGGGTAAGTCTAGCTGAGTATTAGTATACTCAGCCTTGCTTGTGGCACAATTTTACAGGTTCTCTGGAGGACATGGTTGCTGGAGTGACTTGGTCGTCCATCTTGCCACCGGGTTGGACTATCGAGTGGGACCCCGCCTCAGCTGAGGAGGAGCATGAGGAGTGATGGGACAGGCTTCCCCATCTCTCTGTTTATTTACCGTTAGTTTAATTCCGCTGCACTTCGAACAATGATGACTACTTTCTCAAAACTCCGATGGTGATGTAATAATTTAATACTCCGTAATTTATGGTTTTATGCCTTATTGTATTTGCTCTGTGACTCACCATCGAGTGAGATTGTGGTACTTGATCCTGTCAGTGGCCGAGTCGGACTAGATCCGAGGGATTGACGGGTTATTCCCATTTAAGTGTGGTCTAGCCTCCAAGGCAGGGCTTAGGCACTTAAGTTGGAATAATTCGGGCAGTTCCGCCACAGCTGGTATCGGAGCTTGTACCACCGCAGAGGAATCAATAAGATATAAATACCATCCTTTTCCGAAGTAAAATTTGATAGAAACAATGTTGGATAGATAGTAGGACGAGCAGGATAGACCTAGGACGTGAAGCCTTAGGATGATAGAAGGGTAGCTAGGTAGCTAAGTTATTAGGCCCCTCAGGCCACTTTACAAGATGGGAGTTCTTCCCTAATCCCTTTTTCATTGTTGTGAGGTCGTTCAGGACGAGCATGCATGCATTCTTAAATTTAACAAATGGAAAAAAAATTTAGTAAGAACTTAAAATTAGAACCAATTAAGTTTCCCCGTACCATTCCATTTTAGTTAGGGGGGAGCTGGATCTTGTTTTTCTTGTTCTTTTTATTCTTTTCCTTTACTTATGCCTGACCGTCCACAGATGGCTTCCCACGGACCCTCAGACGACGGGAATGCACTGTCCCACACTGACGGGCTTGCACGAGAGGGTTTTCCTCGTATTTTGTGGGAGGTACTTCAGGGAGCTGGTTACGTGACACCCCCTTAGTACACGGTGCAGCAGTTCGAGAAGCACCGGGTGCCCCGCTGTAGGGTGAGGATGACCTTGGAGCCTCATCCTCTATAGCCAGGCTGGCGTTCATTGGACTCTGAGTCTTTTGGATACCGGGCCGAGGACACCATCAAGGCGATTGCTCTGCACGGGCTGACTACTTTCTGCGGATTTCACCCCTTGGAGCTTTCCACCCACCCCATTGGCTTGTTCCCCACTGAGAAGGAGGACGACCCGATGTGGAAGGATCGGGTGGAGCATGCCAAGGATATCTGGGCTATCTACCCGGGACAGACTGCTCATTTGACAGTGCGGTGCATGAATGCCTTGTACCGTCTGCAAGTGATGCGTGGCGAGGCAATGTCCCATTTGATGGCATTGTTGGAGGCAACCAAGATCACCCTGGATAACAGGGAGGAGCTTGTGGTTGACTTGTCCCAGGAGATGGTGGAAAAGGACTTACAGGTGGAACAGCTGTTAGATGAGATCCAAGAGCTGGAGGAATTAGTGGGGACAAGGGAGAACACCATCGAGGTTCTCGAGGATCAGCTCCTCAACACCCAGCAGCAGCTTGCCGAGGCCAATGAGCACTTGGATATGCATCACCAAGAGATCCAGGATGTGGAGGCTAATGAGGACGTCAACATTGAGGGAGGAGAGGAGCCTGCCTCCAGCGTGGACACTGCTGGCTCAGGGAGGCCACCTTCCCCCGAGTCAAGTGTTGCCTCGTTTGCTCACTAGGTATCAGGGGTAGGAATAGAAGTTGGTAGTGTTAGGACTCCTCGCGGCTAGCTTAGCTTTTGCACCCTTGGGGTACTAGCCTAGATAGAGTCGAGTCTTTTTGAGACCATTGATGTTACTGTGGTAAACTCTTTTGGAAGTCTGGTTGATGGATGATGTCAGTTTTAAATTTGAACGGAAAGTTATGCTTTTTGGTTTATGTCGGGATCTATCAATTTGCTTTTGACTCTTTCGCCACGATTAAAACATGGAACTTGGAGATATGGTGTTAAGTATATATGTGATTTTTCAGATGGTCGGGAGAGCGCGTCGTGGCCAGAATGAGCGCATCCCTCCACCGCCGCCACCGCCTCCCACTCTGCAGGAGCTAATGGCTCAGCAGAACGAGATCTTGAGGCAGCTAGCTCAGCGTCAGCCACCACCTCAGCACTATGGTGGTGGAGATCATCAGCGTCACCCCGCAGTAGCCACTTACCAGGAGTTCCTCAGTACTCAGCCGCCTTTGTTCACCAGGGCAGAGGATCCACTTGATGCTGATGTATGGCTGAGGGTAGTGGAATCTAAATTCCCACTATTCAATGGAGTTTGTTCCGAGGTGACTAAGGTCAGGTTCGCCACTCAGCAGCTTCGCGGACCCGCGCGGACATGGTGGGACCACTATCTCGCTATGCAACCAGCTGACCATGAAGTGGATTGGAGAGAGTTCAAGGCAGCTTTCAAAGGGCACCATATCCCAGCTGGCATTATGGACCGTAAGCTCAACGAGTTTTTGGCACTCACTCATGGCAACAGGACAGTGTTGTAGTATGCTCAGGCTTTCAATGATCTGTGCCAGTATGCTGGGTACCATGCAGATACAGATGAGAAGAAGAGGGACAGGTTCAGACGGGGGCTCAGCACTAAGCTCCGTGATCGTCTCAAAACTGTTAGGGCCAACAGCTATAATGAGTTGGTCAACATGGCCATTTCCCAGGAGGACTGTATCACAGCTCGTCAAGCAGAGAAGAAGAGGAAGACCCCTATGGCAGGACCCTCAGCTCAGCCCCAACGCTTCAGGATTGTGTCCGACACTCAGAACAGGGGACCCCAGCAGCAGCAAGGACGTTGGGTGATCCGACCACAGCAGCAACAGGCACCCAACCGCACCCAGTTTCCCACTCAGAGGAACAATCAGCAGCAGCAACGGTATCGCCAGGCAAATGACAACAGGTGTTTCACCTGTGGCAACACCGGGCATTATGCCAAGAATTGCCCCAGGAACCAGCAGAGGCAGGGCAGAATGTCAACCAAAACCAGGGCAAGAGGCAGAAGGTGCAAGTGAGGCAGGGCAAGCTGAACTTCACCACCATGGCTGATATTCTAGAGGGAGCACCCGTCATGACTGGTATCTTTACCGTTTTGAATTGCCCTGCTATTATTCTTTTTGATTCTGGTGCATCACATAGCTTTATTAGTGCCAAATTTAGTGCCAAGTGTCAATTGCCTTTTCATCACACCCATGGGGGTATCACAATTTCAACACCAGGAGGCAGGATTGCCACCAATCAAATCAGCAAGAATGTGCCTATAAAGTTTGGTAGTCTGATAATTAAAACCAACCTTCTTATCTTGGGATTGGATAGTGTGGATATCATATTGGCAATGGACTGGTTGACCAAACATCAGGCAGTGATTGACATTGCAGCTAGGGCCATTGAAGTGCACTCACCGACCAGTGGTGAAACCACATTATTTTTGCCCGACCAGGGTTGTACCCGTTCTTGTGCCTTTGTCATTGTAGAATCCCCAGTGGAAAAGATCACAGTAGTTCGTGACTACCCAGATGTTTTTCCGGATGAATTGCCCAGAATGCCACCTGACAGAGACATTGAGTTTGCAATTGAATTGCAACCCGGGACTGCTCCTATCTCTAAGAGACCTTATAGGATGCCTCCCGCGGAACTGGCAGAACTAAAGAAGCAACTACAAGAATTATTGGACAAGGGGTTCATTCGCCCAAGTACTTCACCTTGGGGATGTCCTGCCTTATTCGTGAAGAAAAAGGATGAGAGTTTGAGAATGTGTGTTGATTACCGCCCTCTCAATGCGGTGACTATCAAGAACAAATACCCACTACCCTGTATTGACGTCTTGTTTGATCAGTTGGTGAGAGCCAAGGTATTCTCCAAAATAGACCTTCGCTCGGGCTACCATCAAATCAAGATCCGTGCCAGTGATATTCCAAAGACGGCCTTCTCCACCAGATATGGGCTTTATGAGTTTTTGGTGATGTCTTTTGGACTGACCAATGCCCCGGCTTATTTTATGTACCTAATGTACTCAGTATTCATGCCGGAGTTGGACAAGTTCATGGTCGTTTTCATTGACGATATTCTGGTCTATTCCAAGAATGAAGCCGAGCACACCAAACATTTGCATACTGTACTTCAGAGATTGCGTGATCATCAGTTGTATGCCAAGTTGTCTAAATGCGAATTCTGGTTGAAGGAGATTAAATTCTTGGGTCACACAATTTCTCAGGAGGGGATATCAGTTGATCCTGAGAAGGTACAAGAGGTGATGAATTGGAAACCCCCGACTATAGTGAGGCAAATTCGGAGTTTTCTGGGATTGGCAGGGTATTATCGACGATTTATTATTGACTTCTCCAGAATTGCCAAGCCAATGACTGAGTTATTGAAGAAGGGAGCCAAATATGATTGGAGCCAGAAGTGCAAAGATGCCTTTCATACTTTGAGGCAGCATTTGACAACAGCCCCAGTGCTGGCTCAACCTGATAACACCAAGCCTTTTGAAGTTTATTGTGATGCTTCCGGGACTGGATTGGGTTGTGTCTTGATGCAAGATAACAGAGTGATTGCTTATGCTTCCCGAGCACTCAGACCCCATGAGTAGAATTACCCTACACATGATCTGGAGTTGGCAGCTGTGGTTCACTGTGACGGAACCTCCCAAGTAATTAGGCCCACCTACAGTTGTCCTTGTCCAACGGACCTCAGACAACCCTATAGGTGCCCCTGAACTACTTGACAAGTTCGGTATCTTTCCTTACCTTACCAGGAACGTTTCACCCGTCATGCAGACATTACAGAACATCGGAGATAAGGAATTGCGAAAGCGATTACATAATTTACATTTATTTAAAACTAAGCTCAAGTTGTTTTATTGCAGACCAGAACTGAGTGCTGAGTAGTAATATTATACAAACCAAGGGAGGCAAAAACTCCTCCCGATAAGTTTTAAGTAAGAGTTCTAGATGGAGGACCAAGTCCTCCCGCACTTCAGTCTTGTTTTTCTTCTTTAGGAACCACCTTGGCACAGAAGCAGCAGAAATCTGCTACTTCCTCACCTAAAAACAACGAAGGGATAAACCTAGAGTACGGAATTACTCAGCAAGACTTACCCGACTAAAGAAAAGACTCTCAAGGGTATGCTGGATATATGGGAGTCAAGGTAAGGCTTTTCAATAATCAAAGACTCTGTTTTGTGGAAATGCTTACTAAAGTGGATTCTTAAAAATCCAAATTTTATTTGTCAAGTACATTTACCTGTAACTAGAGTTCTTTCTACCCTAGTTCAATCACTGGTCCTGTACTAGCCAATTTCTTCAACAAAAACCCATCATCTTTAGTGGAATGCTACGTGTAGGTCAGTGACCAAGTCTTCATAACCGCAAAGGTACAGTGATCCGAATCGATTATACTCAGGTGAGGATCTCCAATCACACGACATATGTAGCACTTAACCCTTGCATATGTCAACCTGCCACCGGGGTTCTTAAGACCGGATCAGGTTCACGCAAACCGAGAGCACAGATACACCACCGTCCAGCCTCTTGCCACGGAGGGTACACGCTACTCTCGCCACCGCTCCACGCCCATTTCGTGTTATCTTATTCCGGCCTTAGTCTGCCCGAGGCAAGGCTTACCCATAACGAGGCATGTGACCAGCTAAAGGGTCCTCGATCATCAAGCCTACATCGAGACGGTCCTTAATCGACTCAGACGGAGACACTACACCGAGACTCTCTTCTCGTGCAAGTCACCCGCCCGGTCCCAGCTTAAGTATTTTATCCCAAAAATTTGGTACCTGGCAGAGGTACATCTTTTCCGATGTTGAATCCATCAAGGCCTTTGACAGATTCACCATCAAGTTTTATTTTTGAAAACATCCCACCCAGTTTTGCCACATCATATTTTGTAAAAACAAAACATTTTGTTTTTCTAAAGCAAGACTAAGCATCAAAAATCTTTTATAAAACGGGTGATCAAGGAAGGTAATCAAGTTCAAGGAAGGTAATGCAGGAATTGTTTTAGCAATCAACTCCTATCACCTAATGCAGCAATCAAGTGAGAAAGATTTTAAAAACATCAAGGAAGGTGGCAAATGCACCGGGGCTTGCCTTTGTTAACAGGTGAGTCTGGCTCGGATCCGCAAATATCAAAATAAAAGCAGTTGCCTGCTTAAGGATCTGAGGGTGGTGGTGTCCTTTCTTCAGTGACTTCTTCTTCTTCTTCTTCGTGTTCTAACATATCCATATATATGCATAAGAATGGATGCCATGGGATGCTCATGAGGATGCAAAGATAATATAAACTTATTATCTAAGTCTTGAGTACAACTTTCCTTCACGGTACTCCGAGAACCTAGGGTTTCCGGAGTCAGTAAAGGAGTTCATAGGGCAGGGGGGTGTTTTGGGGTTTAGTGATCAAACAAGGTCTAAATCAACCCAAATTCTACCCAAGGCTTCTAAATATTGTTTTAAGTGCCCATAAAAAGTTTGGGCATTTTTGGACTTACCAATCATTTCCTAAAAATCCATAACTAATTCTTTAAGCTACTTTAAATGCCCTAAAATTCTCTGTTTAAACTAAAAATCATGACACTATTTTTATTAAATACTAGGGAAAATAACAAACCTAGGAAAATTGGTTTCACAATTTTATCATTTTTCTACAATTTTTACCAAAATTTCTAAAGCTCAAGTGTAAAAGAAAAAGGAAAAACTTCAATAGTGCTGGGCCAATTCTAGCCCAAGCGGCCCAACACCAGAGACAAAAACGCGCCCACGCCCGCGCGCTCTGGCATCTTTGCGGAAGGACCCTCGACTTAACGGTTAACCTGAAATGGGTTCCTTTACTGTTTCCCCAGGTCGCTGACAATTCGCAAAAAGGCCCTCAGGTTTCTAATTCTTCACAGAACGGGATCCCCGACGGCGAGCAGGGCGGAAGCCATGCTCTGTCGAGCTGGACTGGGCGGAGCACGCAAGGACTGGTGCTCACCGACGGCTGACTCCAAATTCCGACCTAACCCGAGGTTTCCCCTAAGTTAATTTTGCAAATGGGTGACTGGTTATCTCTGGCCACGGTAACTGTGAGCGTTGCGGATAGATCAACGCGTTCCCGGCGCCTAGTAGGCTCCTAGTTCAATTGGATGGGTTGGCGAGTATCACAGACGGATGCAAATGCTTAAACAAGGGAGCAGAGGGGAGGAGCTGACCCGAATTGGGCTGACCACGGCGAGCTTGATCTTGCGGTGTCTTTCAACCGGTTTGGGGAAAATCCCAAATTGGGAAGCTGTGGGGAACGATCAGGGCTGCGAGTTGGTTCACTGGACACACGATTACCTTGCGGAACATGTTGAGGCTTCAATTTATAGGATACTTAAGCGGTGGTGATCAATTCGATCGAGCAGCGCTGGCGGTCGGAGGAGAAAAGGGCTCTGGCGCTTGACCCATGTGGCCTTTCACCGTGGCAGGTTCTCCGGTGATCACCGGACATGCACCGCATGATTCACCGCGACAAGAGCCAGCGCTAAGGCACGTGGTGCGCGACGGTGACAGCACGAAGGCGGTGAGAACCCTATCCGAAAGATCAGTGCGCAGGGGAGGGGCACGGCGGCTAGCCGGAATGGAGCCCAGCTCACCGACGGCGATGCACTTTCACTCCGCGACGTTATCTACTTGCCACCCGCACGAATCCAAACACCCGCGACACGAATCGCGGCGGAGGTATCGTCGGCGGTGAGAGTTCCGCGCGGGCAGCCTGATCCAATCCAGGCTACTGTACCATCGCGAGTTTCAGTCAGATGAACCTGACAGTCAATGTTGAACTCGAATTTCCTCCAAATTTACTGTGGTGACTGATTTAAGTCTCTATACTAAAGTTATAGACCTATAGTTCATCTTCAACTTTGCCACAGAGCTCACCATAAAATAGTTACCGAATCCAACTCAAAATCAGGTTCAAAGCCTGCCTAAGTCCACTGTTATTGGAAATTCAGTCCTAGGGTTGTCTGACAGCCTGACTTTGGGTGGGTTTTTCTCTAAGTTTTGTATAACAACAACAGGAGATGTCTGCATCAAAGTTGCTCTCCTATAACTGGGCTACAATTTTGATGTGGTGACCTAGGGCAAAATCTCCTTTGTTTAGAGGTTACAAGGTCACAAAGATGAGCATAATACACGGAAAATCAGACTTAGAATAGAACCTATTTGAGGTCCATTTTGCATTTAAGTCCAAAATCCAATGTTTGGCTTTCAAGTCCACATTTTTGTGAACCAAAGAACTTAAAACACTTATTTGACTTGGTTTTTGCACTTTAGCCCAAAAGTGGACTAATTTTGCACTTAGGCCCCTAGGGTTTAGTCTTAGGGTTTTCCAGGGTTCCAATTAGGGTTTTTAGTATCCCAGGGGTATAATTGTGGTTCAACTTTGTTTTTGGGGATATTTTATAACTATTACCCTAAAGTATTTAGATTTTCTCAAGTTGGGTTAAGTCTTACCCCTTTAATCCCTGTTTAGGGTAAAGCTTCCCATCCAGGGTCCTATTTGCAAAACTTTAAAACAATACAACTTGTTTGAAATTTTTACCTAGTGAATGCACTCTAGGTGTGTCAAACACATGCAATGTCAATGCTTATGATGTCATGCTCAAGTTTTAGTTACAGTAACACCAGGGGTGTTACATTCACGCTCTTAAGATTTGGAGACACTATTTGATGGGAGCTCACTGTAACATCTACACTGATCAAAAGAGTCTCAAATACATCTTTACTCAAGCAGATCTGAACATGAGGCAGAGGAGATGGTTAGAACTAATCAAGAATTACGATTTGGAGGTGCATTACCATCCAGGCAAGGCCAATGTTGTGGCAGATGCCTTGAGCAGAAAGGCCCAGTGTAACTGTATGAGCATGGATGCAAGAGTTACCACCCTGTGTGATGAGTTGTGTAAGCTGAACCTGGAGGTTGTTCCTTTCGGCGAATTAAGTTATATCTCGGTGGAGCCCACATTGCAAGAGCAAATAGTCCAAGCACAGATTGGGGATAGAGGTGTTCAGGTTATCAAAGATATGCTCAAGCGGAAGGCAGAAAAGTACAAGTGCTTCCGTCAGGACCATAAGGGGATTTTATGGTTTGGAGATCGATTGGTTGTTCCCAAGGACCCTAAGCTCAGAAAGAAGATATTGGATGAAGCTCACCTTTCCAAATTCTCCATGCACCCAGGTAGCAACAAGATGTACCATGATCTCAGATCTTTGTACTGGTGGACCAGAATGAAGAGGGAAATTGCCAAGTACATATCCGAGTGTGACACCTGCCAAAGGATCAAAGCCAGTCATTTGAAGGCAGCAGGCCCTTTGCAACCCCTTCCTATACCATCCTGGAAATGGGAGGACATTTGCATGGACTTTATCGTAGGATTGCCTACTACCTCCAGGCACCATGATTCAATTTGGGTTATTGTGGACAGATTGACTAAGACCGCTCATTTCTTGCTAGTACATACCACCCATAGGACAGAGAAGTATGCGGAAATCTACATTGACCAGATAGTTCGTTTGCATGGGATACCCAGGACTATAGTGTCAGACAGAGGAGCGCCATTTGTGGCACGATTTTGGGAACAATTGCAGGAATCACTTGGGACCCATGTCATACGAAGCTCAGCATACCATCCCCAAACAGATGGCCAGACAGAGAGGATAAATCAGATTCTGGAAGATATGTTAAGGGCATGTGCACTACACTACGGAAAGGATTGGGACAAGTGTCTTTCCTTGGCAGAGTTTTCTTATAATAACAGCTACCAGTCCAGTCTAAAAATGGCACCTTTTGAAGCATTGTATGGGAGAAGGTGTAGGACCCCGCTGAATTGGTCTCAAGCAGGAGAGAGGGAAATATTTGGGCCAGATTTAGTACTTGAAGCAGAGGAAAAGGTCAGAGTCATTAAGAAAAACTTAGAAGCTGCTCAGGCCAGGCAAAAGAGCTATCATGATAAGAGGCGGAAACCTCTACAGTTTGAAGTAGGAGATCATGTTTATCTTAAGGAATCACCCACCAAGGGTGTCCAGAGATTTGGAATCAAGGGCAAGTTAGCTCCTCGCTACATTGGGCCCTACGAGATCAAGGAAACTTGTGGGCCAGTAGCATATCAATTGAAGTTGCCCCCACACATGTCAGCTATTCATGATGTGTTCCATGTATCTCAGCTGCGGAAATGTGTCCGCTTACCTACTGAAGTGCTACCTGAACCAGAAATTGAGATAGAACCAGATTTATCTTATCAAGAGTACCCCATCAAGGTCTTGGATCAGAAAGAAAGGTCAACGCGGGCAAGGACGATCAGAATGTATAAGGTTCAGTGGAGTCACCATTCAGTAGAAGAAGCCACGTGGGAGACTGAGGATTTTCTACGCTCTCGCTTCCCCGACTTTCTACCCAAAGGAGTCGGTACGTAACCCAAAACCCCACCCCCCACCTGCTCTTTGAATACAATTATAAGAAAAACTTAGATAGCAACGATAGTCTAAGTTGTGGTTTTAATTTAAAAAGGGCTTCCTTCTGAAGTTGCAAAAAGGATGACATTCGAAGAGCAGTTAACAAGAGAAACCTGGGTGAAAGAAAGAGTAGCACACCAACACACCTTCGAGCACCCCTCCAAGGGACTCTACCTGAAATCTCGGGGCGAGATTCCTTTAAGGGGGGAGGGCTGTAACACCCTAGGTGTTACTCAGGGTGTCCACCTAGGGCTACCCCATTTAACCTTTTATCACATGTGGGTTAGTTGAGCAAAGTGCATCAAACTTGGAGTTCAAGGTCCTAAGCAAGTGCAACCCATCTTGGATATCATGCCTTAGCTTGTCATGCACATCTAAGGGGAGAATTTCCCAAAACCCTAAAGCAAACCCCTCTTGGGCAATAGGAACCCTAGATGTAAGTATGATCAAAAGGTCATATAAACCTTATGATCATGGCTTAGGCCAAATATAAAAGTAGTAGTATACTTCATAACCTACAAATAATAGTAAGGAAGTAACCCCAAAAAGATTTCAGAAAAGCCCCAAAAAGTTCACCAAAGGTTGAGCACAAGAGAAAATTTCAGGATTTGCCTAAGTCTAAAAACTAACCTTTGAACAAAGATCCCACATGTTCACCTTAATCCAAAATTCAAAACACTTCGACCCAATTGACAAAGTGGCGCCAAATTAACCCTAGAATGCCCTGGAAAGAGGTGACACCTACCCTAGGGCGTTTGACACGACTTGGCACCATTTTTGTCTCGGTTTGGACCTAGCTGACATAGCCAACTTCTCACCCCTCTATCTCCCTACCCTGACCATATCTTGACTTGGAACTCACAGCAAAAAGATAGGATATGGAGCAGGGAAGAGACCGTACACAGTGACTTTGCCGAGATACGCACACTAGGGTGCTCAAATCTGCCGTTGAACCATGGCAGAAGCAAGCTCCCATGTGTTCGACGCGGGCTGACACCCGGGGGCGCGCTCAGAGCACACCCGCGCGCGAACCCCCGCGCGCCCGCGGCCGCCCGTGATCACGCCCACGCCACGACTATAAAGCCCGTCCCAGTGCTCGGCTGCCTTCCCCATTGCCTCCTCCGTACCGCGCCTAACTCCCCCGAGCCAGCCCTTGGCTCCGGCGACCTCCCCGTGACCCGCCAGAGCCGCCCGAGAGCCACCACCGTGGCCAGCCCCTATCTCGTCCTCCTCCGTTCGATCCAAGCCTTTAGATAGCTTCCTTGTGAGGCCGTGAAGCTTACTCAAGCTTGAACCGAGGACCCGCGTCACCGGAATAGCGAAACCGTGCTCGCCGGAGTTCATCACCTCGCCGGCGCACGTGGACCGGGTAAATCACTGTGCCATTTTTCGATTCAATGCACAGATAGCCTCTACACCACCCCGGGAAGCTCACCGTGCCGTTGGATTGGACTAGGTCGCCGTGGTTTGGCCGGCACATCCACCGCCGACGAGGACCCCCGCCTGCGCACGTCGACCGAGCGATTCCGGCCATCCCCGCCGTCGAGCCGTACATCGCTGTGACCGCCAGAGCCTCCCTGAGCTAACCCTACCCCTCGTCGGACCTATCTCGCGGCCGGTAAGCTGCGCCACCCCTTTCTTCTCTGCGGTTACTGTTTACACTTGGGAGAGACCGCAGGGGAGAGGAAGAGAAAGTCAGGGGGGTTTGCGCATTGTCAGACACACAGAGGAATAGTGGCGCAAGGCTAGAACTGTGAAGATTAATTAGGAAAGACCCTGGGGACCTTGGTGTAAACTGCTTTTTCAGAAAACCTTATTAAACCTGACTTTAAATTTGAACAGAAACTTTGAAAATCCATAACTTCTGTTTAGTTCATCCAAATTTGGTCAAACCAATTTTGTCAGACTCTAAATAATATAACCTACTTAAGAAAAATATAAAACCCCCAATGTACTATAGAAAACTTTAGGTTTCTATATTAATTATTGTTTTAGCCAAAAGCTAAATAATGGGGATAAAAATAGTTGCACTATTTGACTAGGGTTAGAAAAATTTGGAGGAGTTTCTATCCACTTACTGACCTGTTTAAAAATGTTAAACCTCTCTGTCCACTCCCATTAAATTAGTTTTTGCCATTCATTTTACAATATGCTTAGGATTAAGAAAAATAAAAAAGGAGATTTAAATAATGAACCAGAGGGCACCCCTATTTTTGTTAGGGTACTTATTCCATGTAGTTTACTAGAAAAATCTATCATACCCTGGTGTAGTATAAAATAAGTAGGATCCCTTTTATTTGAAGAAAACAAGGAAAGCTTAGAAAAACCCTACAAAAATAACCCTAAGGTGAAAACACCTCAAACCTTGGGATGACGAATGGTTGGTTATTATGAACATAGGAAAAATGCAAAATCTGTTGTTTGATATTTTTCAAATGACAAGTTAGTTATAAGCATCTTTTTGGCATAAAACTTTAGAAAATCACAGCTAAATAACCACCAATTAACTTTTTGTGATTTTTGGCACAGAGGTTTATTGTTACTGTTAGATGCCAACAAAAATAACCCTTAGGGCAAAACCCACTCCTAGTTAAGAGTTGTAGTGCAAAGTGGCCCATTTTACACAACTCTTGTTATTTTTTGTCTAAGGCATAGCCTTCATATTTTAAGCCTCAGGTTCTTACAACAGGCTAGAATAGCAAATGGCAACCCACTATAATTTTTACAGAATTTTTGGAAAATGTTAAACCACTGTCATAGTTCAAACCTACACTAGAAACCATAAGTAGAAAATGAAGGAAGGAAAAAGTGAATAACAGGAAATTGGTGTCATCCTAAAAACTCTTTATAACTTATCCACTGAAGTATATAAAGGCAATACCAATTCCCTATACTTATCCTCAATAAAAACTTAAACCTAAAAGTGATAAACATAACCCACTAAAAGCCCCACATGACCAAGGAACCCTAAGTTACTCCTTAACTCAGTTTTCTTCTTTAAGCATAATGTTATTAAATCCTGCATAATCATGACATACATGTTCATTGCATTCGATAGACTGTAACCTTGCTGACGGAGAGTACGTCCTCGTGCCGGAGCAAGGAGCTGCTCAAGAGGTAGCCCCGGATCCAGCACCCGAGTCTGCACCAGAGGATCTGCCTACCACAGCTTTGGAAGGCAAGCCCTGGTTTATGCATAACCTGTTTATTATGCTATTTTACTACACTTAATGATTGTAGGATTGAATGTGCACTTAAGTATAGGAGTTGTTTGAAACCCTAGTTGCATGATCTCAGGAATCCCATTGAGATGAATACTAGTATGCTAAGCCGAGTAGCTCCTTTATTAATTAGGGATTTCGGTAGAAGTCGAGTGATTTTTCTAGCACTCGCGCGAGGTCAGGAATTGATTGTGCCCACTTTCATATCATAATGATGTTGGTTGGTGGACAACAATCCATGGGGATTGGTGGCCCACAGGATGAAAATTTGAATAAGGATTAAGGTGTGGTACCGTGACTCAAGCGTTTGAACGTACTAAGCACATGTCGAGAAATATGGTAAATCGGTAAGCCTAGTACCTGATTGAACCTGCCAGCGGACATATCCCCTCACGCGACCTGAGATGTGGTCTCCCATTCTGGTTATGGTGGGTACAAGTGCGGTCACTGCACGACGGAAGTCGGGGTCAGTGAGGCATTGTACGCCAAGGCGGTGAGCCCTGATCTGCTGCCAGGGAATCGATGGGGACGGTTGATGTGTGTGGGGACGGAGTGCCTTGCCACGTCGTGTGTTTAGGTTTACCTTGCAAGGTTTAAAAACTCGATTCGAATCGTCTGCTTCTCGCATCTAATGAGACTGCTTGATCCATGCTGCTACATTGAGTAACAAGTGGAAATGTGATGAGTTGATACAAAATGTTGATTGCTAAAAATGTTTGCTACTATGTATGAGTAGATAGTACATATTTAGCCTTAAGAGAGTCACACTTAAATTTGACAAAATTAAAACTTGATTTAGAAACTCAGCTAGTGCTTTTGGCAACCAAACCCCACAGCCAAACAGCTGCATGTCTAGAGGTAGAGGAGTAGACTCCTCACATCGGGTAAGTCTAGCTGAGTATTAGTATACTCAGCCTTGCTTGTGGCACAATTTTATAGGTTCTCTGGAGGACATGGTTGCTAGAGTGACTTGGCCGTCCATCTTGCCACCGGGTTGGACTGTCGAGTGGGACCCCGCCTCAGCTAAGGAGGAGCATGAGGAGTGATGGGACAGGCTTCCCCATCTCTCTGTTTATTTACCGTTAGTTTAATTCCACTGCACTTCGAACAATGATGACTACTTTCTCAAAACTCCAATGGTGATGTAATAATTTAATACTCCGTAATTTATGGTTTTATGCCTTATTGTATTTGCTCTGTGACTCACCATCGAGTGAGAATGTGGTACTTGATCCTGTCAGTGGCCGAGTCGGACTAGATCCGAGGGATTGACGGGTTATTCCCATTTAAGTGTGGTCTAGCCTCCAAGGCAGGGCTTAGGCACTTAAGTTGGAATAATTCGGGCAGTTCTGCCACACAAATATTTAGTGTTTGCTCATAGAATTTGGGGATTTGTTCACAGTTCCAAATCAACTACCTCCATCTCGGGTATATGATCATTATATTCCCCTTCTACCAGGAGTTGTTCCTGTGAATTCCAGACCATACAGGTATTCTCCTTTCCACAAGAATTAAATAGAGAGGCAAGTGAATGCTTTGTTGGAGGCTGGTTTGATTACACCTAGTGTGAGTCCTTTTGCCTCTCCAGTCCTCCTAGTGAAGAAGAAAGATGGGTCTTGGAGATTTTGTGTTGACTACAGGAAACTCAATGACATGACTGTAAAAAACAGATTTCCTATGCCCCTTGTGGAAGAAATTCTAGATGAGTTGGTAGGCACACACTTCTTTACTAGATCCGAATGGGTGAGACATATGAGTTCAAAACAGTGTTTAAAACTCATCAGGGCCATTACCAATTCAGAGTGATACCATTTGGTCTCACTAATGTGCCTGCAACCTTCCAGTGTGCTATGAACTCAGTTTTGGCACCCTTTCTTAGGAAGTTTGTTTTGGTATTCATCTATGACATATTGATTTCTTCTTGGGTTGACCATTTAAAGCATTTGAGGGTGGTGTTTGAGAAGTTGAGAGAACACCAGTTTTATTTTAAGAGGTCAAAGTGTGCTTTTGGCGAGACTGAGCTGCTGTACTTGGGTCATATCATTTCTCAAGATGGTGTGCCCACAGATCCTTCTAAGACGGATCCTACCAGTGTGACTGAGTTAAGGGGTTTTTTGGGGTTGACTGGATACTACAGGAGATTTGTGAAACATTATTGCATCATTACTAAACCTCTTACCAATCTACTCAAACATAAGGCATTTCAATGGAGTTCAGAAGCTAACGCAGCTTTCCAACAGTTGAAACAAGCTATGTGTCATACTCTAGTATTAGCCTTACCTAATTTCGAAGAACTGTTTGTGGTGGAAACGGATGCTTGCATGAATGGAATTGGGGCAGTTCTCATGCAAAGAAACAGACCCATTGCATATCTTAGTAAAGCATTGAGTGAAAAAAAATTAGCTGCTCTCCATTTATGATAAGGAATTTCTAGCTCTCCTAATGGCAATGGAAAGATGGCGTCAGTATCTACAAAGGGCTGAATTTGTGATTAGAACAGATCACAAGGCATTGAGCTTCCTAACTGAACAAGTGTTGCAATCAGATCTACAAAAGAAAGCTATGGCCAGATTAATGGGATTGCAATACAAGATTGTTTATAAACAAGGGAAGGAGAACATCGTTGCTGATGCATTATCAAGAGTGGGTCATTTTATGGCATTACAAATCTTGATAGAAGTGAAACCTTTATGGGTACAGGAAGTGATTAATTCCTATGTGATTGATGAAGAAGCTCAAAGGTTATTGGCTGAATTGGTGCTTCACAATCCCAATGAACAAGGTTTTTCTGTGCAGCAGGGTGTGATCAGAAAAGGTTCTCAGATTTGGGTTGCTCAGAACTCAGCCCTTATAACTAAGATCATTATGGCATTACATGACAGTATAGTAGGAGGTCACTCAGGCTGTCTGGCAACCTATCAGAAGGTGAAGAGGCTATTTTGATGGAAAGGATTGAAGTCGGATGTCAAACTGTTTGTGCATTAGTGTGCAGTGTGCCAACATGCTAAGTCTGAAAGAGTCCTTTACCCAAGATTGCTCCAACCCCTTCCTGTTCCCTAGGGTGCATGGCAATATTTGACTATGGATTTTATTGAAGGTCTGCCTAAGTCGGAAGGGTGTGATACAATTTTGGTGGTCATGGATAGATATTCTAAGTATGCACATTTCTTTGCATTGAAACACCCATTTTCGGCAGCAACTGTGGCACAAGTGTTTTTAGACAACGTGGTAAAACTTCATGGCACTCCTAAGTCATTGGTCTCAGACAGGGATAAAATTTTTACTAGCCACTTTTGGAAATCTTTGTTTCAGTCATTGGATACAAAGTTGGCTCTAACCATTGCCTATCATCCTCAATCTGATGGTCAATCAGAGAGAGTTAATCAATGTTTAGAGATGTACTTGAGATGTGCCATTCATGATTGTCCTGCTAAGTGGAAGAAGTGGCTCCCATTAGCAGAGTTCTGGTACAATACATCCTATCATACTTTTATTGGATGCTCCCCCTTCAAGGTATTATATGGATATGACCTGGTGTTTGCGGCAGCCCCGGTGTTGGCTGATGAAGGGGATACAGCATTACAGGACTTACTGACAGAGAGGCAGCAGTGCTCTGAAATTCTAAAGACTCGGCTAGCAGCAGCCCAAAACAGAATGAAAATTCAAGCCGATAAGAAGAGATTTGATCGGGTGTTCCAAGAAGGAGAAATGGTTCTTCTCAAATTGCTGCCCTATGTGCAAAGCTCGATCGTTAATTGACCTTGTCCCAAATTGTCTTACAAGTATTTTGGGCCATTCAAAGTCTTGGAAAAGGTTGGTTCAGTTGCATATCGATTGGAGTTACCAGAAAATTCTTTGGTGCATCCGGTTTTCCATGTGTCCCAGTTGAAGGCCTTTACACCAAATGATGTTCCGGTGTTCTCGGATTTTTCTCAAATGGTGGATTTATCTCAAGTTGATGTCAAGCCCTTGTACATTGTGGATCGACGAATGGTGCGGAAAGGTAGTCATGCTGTGATTCAAGTACGTGTTGTGTGGGCTCATCTACCAGAGGAGGCGGCGACTTGGGAAGATTATGAGGTGATCAAGAAGCGCTTTCCAGATGCCCTTGATTGGGGACAATCAAGCTCGATCGA
Source organism: Zea luxurians (assembly GCA_029449295.1). NCBI lineage: Eukaryota > Viridiplantae > Streptophyta > Magnoliopsida > Poales > Poaceae > Zea > Zea luxurians. The sequence goes on along the minus strand of JAOPSE010000022.1, from coordinate 40,060,141 downwards.
GGGGGTGATGTCAGGGACGTGACTGATTGACTGAGCTCGATGGAAGCAGGAGGTTATGATTCAATGTAATCCATTTGTGTGATTGGGCCCTATGATGACCATATTAGCAGTGGGCTGTATTGGCCTAGTATTGTACTATAAATACTGGACAAGTACTTAGGAAAGGTAAAAAAAATAGAATACCAGAAATTACTCATACATGTTTTCCCTCCTCTCTGTTTGTCGCATCTGGAATCTTCTTCCTCCTCGGCAACGGCTAACGATGGTGGAGGTGCGCCACTCTCCTAGGGTCGTTACAACTGGTCACTCCATCTTCCAGCCGTGGACAGCACCTCCCAGCCATCTCCCTTCCCCATTCGACGCCCTGCTCCTTGGGCACCTCCTCCCTCCGGCCACCTGCTAGCGAGTGCCCCTTCCCTTTCCAGTTTGGTCAAGGACACATAGGTCCGACCCTCCTCTGCTCTCTGCTCCCATGGACCCTCGATGCCCCTGCTCCACTCCAGTCGTCGGCGCCCAAAAGCCATGGACGAGCCTCCAGCGTGCATTGAGCTCCCCACGGTCGAGCTCCCCTTCGTTGCTGCGAGCAAGCGACTCCTCTAGGCCGGTCTTCATCCTATCACGTTGGACGTGACTCCTCTCCCTCGAGTTTATTGGATCTGCAGTATCCCCAACAACGGGCTTCAGAAAAATGTTATCCCCAACATTGCAATTGGACTTGGGTTATTATAACAGCCTTTCCTTTGGTATTTTAGTATCCTGCACTGACTTAACCGTGGTCCACGTTCATCAACGACGACCAATCACCTGCAGTCCTCCCTTGTTCAACTGAAAGACCCCGTTTCGCAAGACGCTTGGAGCAGAATTCGTCACATGCTCTAGATTCCCACAGCAATGGCGACCGCGCTTTCCAAATCCCCCGTCAAATCCCACCCTAGGTCACCCACCACAGCACATCCACCGCCGAACCTCGGCTCCAATGCCCTATCGACCGGCGGAGGGGCGGCGCCTCCGCCGCCGTTGTCGGCCGCCGCCGGTGCCACGCCGTCGAAGAACGTCGCGATGGTGGCGCTCAAGTCGCACGTGCTCGTAGCGCTCGCCAAGTTCTTGGACTGCGACACTCACCACATCGCCTAGCTCTACGCCTTTGACTCGCAGCTTCGTCCTCGGCGCCGCTCCTGCATAGCTCCACCGCGTCGTGCCTCCCCGCCACGGCTCCACGTCTCCTCCCGGCGTACCCGCTCTACCTGCTCGTCGTCTCTACCGGCAGCGGCGAGCGCGAACGCTTCGTCGTTCCCCGGTAGCAACAAGCCAACAACTATGGAACGACGATGTCCCACAGGAACCGCTGCTTCGCCACTGGTGACCAGAACATAGCGTCGAGCTCGCCCTCTCTTCTTCCATCGTCGCCACGAACCGTGACAACAGGTGCTGCTCATCACAGCAGCCACCGTAACCGACACCGTGTGACCACCGTGATAATAGGTGCTACTCATCGCAGCAGCGGCCGTCGCCGACGCCGCGTGACCACTCCTCTGATTCCATGCTCGCTGTGACGTGCTCGTCAACGATGTGGATGGCCCCGCGGAGCTGCCTCTCGCTTCCAACACCAGCGAGCCGCATCACATTCCAGACGACGGTGGTCAGGTGGAGCATGCGTGTGAAGGAGATCTCGACGGCGACGGCGAACGCCTCGAAGAACATGCCGCGGCCGAGACCGAACGTGTCGTCCACCGCGCACTAGCAGCTAGGGAGATGGAGGCGCCATATGATCTACTCTGATCTGGAGTTGAGGATGGGGAGGCGGCGCACGGGCCGCGCGAGCACGTCGGTGTTGTCGTGGTCGGTGCGGCGAGAGAGGAGAGCGTTAGTTTTGGGAGCTTATCGCTTGCCATTACAGTGTTAAATGGTTAAATTCAATCAGGATACTAGAAGTCTAAAGGTGTGGCTGTTATAATACTAGAAATACAATTACTTCGTTGGGGATACCAATTTTGTGAAGCCTAGCTATGGGAATACCTTGGTTCCAAAAAGCTCCTCTCCCTCGGCCACCATCGAACGTACGCACGTGCCTTGGTTCTAGCGCAGTGAGTTACCCAGCGCGATGCACTACTCTAACTTGTCGTGGATGAGCAGCAGCGTCGACCCGATCTGCGCAGCTGTGCCGGTCCACAGCAGCAACCCCGGATCCCCTCCGTGTCGCACGCGCTCTGACCCAATCTGCAGCCTCGACCACGATGTTGAAAACCCCGGTGAGCCTCTCGCTGTCCCGCATGCATTCTTTGTTTCAATGTAATGACCAAATCCGTAATTGTGTATGTCGTTTAATCGCAGCCCTTATCATCGTCACGCCTTGCGCATCGCTTGATCGATGGAAGCCTCACTCGTGAACGACATGCGCGACTCAGTCGATTCGGCCAGGTCGTTTGATGTGTGTGATTTGTAGTTTGTCTAATTATGTTTTGGTCAATGCGGTGTATATTGGTGTTTGAATATGTATGTGTATAAAATATTTTGGTTATATGCATTGGTAGGATTGTATTTGCGATTTGAAGAACAAGATGTTGTTTGATGTGAAAAGTGAGTTTGAATGCAAGTTATTATGCGATAGGTATGTCAGTTCTATGCATGCGTGCGTGATCGACTGGATTATGTGCATGACGAGTTTAGTAAAATCCATCGGCATCACTTGTGTTTAAGTTGATGTTTATTTGTGCATGGAATGTAGTATTGTAATTAATACTTAGAATGCTTAGTTGATGGTAGTAGTTGTTGGTGTTATTATGTCGATTTTGTTGCATGGCGAATAATTGCTTTCGCTAGTATGGCAAAGTGATGTTTCGCTTTAATAGTCATCGCCTTCTCTAAATGGTGAGTGGTTAAATGTCATGATTATTGATTGGAGGTTCTACGAGAGTGCTATCGCTGTCCAAAAAAATTTATTTGGAAGCAAGTAGTGTCGATACTTCGATTTCGGTTGAAATCGGAGAACAATCCGAGGATATATATATATATATATGCGAGTACTTTAAGTTCTTAGGTGTTTAAGTTGTTGTACTGTAGAGTTCTATGCTATGTGATGTTTAATTATGCGTCAAGCAAGTTAATCTAGTAAGATGATTTAGATAACTAGTTAAATAATGTGTAGGAGCTAAGTTTAAACTGAAACAAAATAGTTGTTGTTTTGGGCTGCACACGCTGTTTTTGCCGTGCTGATTGTTTAATGAATTAAACTATATTTTTTGTAGAAATATACTATAGAAAAGTTGTAAATAACTTCATTATATTGCTTGTGTTAAATTTTCAGGGCCATAGGTCTGATAGTTTAGGAGTTATGCGTCTCACAAGTGCAATATCAGAATTTTTCCAGATTCTGTCCAGATTTTAAAGATTGCATTGTTTGACCACATTAAACATAAAATCAGCTCTTAGTAATTATAAATAAGTTGTAGTACATTTCCTAAGATTACCGGAAAGTTGTGGATCACTAATTTTGATGGTCTAAATCTTCAGTTATAGCTGTTTGAAGTAGGAGAACTGAATCTGTCCAAATCTGGACAGTTTCACCTTCTTTGTATTGTTTGCCTTTATTAAGTATTGAAACAGCCTACAATGTTTATAAATGTTTTATAGACCATTTTATTAGCTTTCCAGAAAGTCTTAGATCACCTGTTTTGGATGCTTAAATCTCTAGTTATGACTAAAACACGTATGGGTTGTGTTGCTGTCCAAAAACTGCTATTATGTAGTTAATTGCTTGGACTTTTTTTGTTTGGCTAAATAGGTTTAGTTAGTTCTTGATTGATAAATACTTGTAGTTGTTATACTTAAGTTATCAAGTGTTCTTGACTGATGTGTTTCCATTTGATTGATGTGTTTCCATTTCATGTGTTATGCTTGTGGTGCCTTGCTAGTTCATGCTTATTTCGCTATCGTGTGGCGCCATATGATCTTGTATTACCTTTTCATTATATTCATACATGTGCATGTTGCATCTCATTTAGGTACGCTAGATGTTGAGCACGTGGATATGAAGGACGTGGACTGCAACTACTCCCCAAGAAGATGTGGAGTACTTAACCCGAAGAAAATAGATTGATCAAGTAGATCTTCGTCAAACGGGTCTCCGCTAACAAACACTAACCTAGTGTTGGATTCCAGGCAAGCCTCGGAATCTATGTCCCATGGTTTGCAATAATTATTTTATTCACCTACCTGCCTATGATTGTTGCATTAGGTTGTAAGAGTTGTTTGAAAATAATTGCTGCATTTATCCTTGATTACCCTTGTTATCTATATCCTTGTCACCTGGGTAATTTAAGTACGCTTAAATGCTTAGGTCTGCTTAGACGTTAGAAGTCGGGTGATTCATGTCACCTGCAAGGTACTTGTGCTTACCTTATGCTTGATTTAGGTAAAGTCATCGGGAAATATCAATGGATAATATGAAGTTAATATGAGACCGGGCGAGATGAAGATAAGGAAACACAAGGCATGGAGGTCTTGGTGTCTACTTATACCCGTCTGTGTCGATTAAGGACCGTATCGTTGTGGTCCCTCGAGTCATATTGAATTTCTGCCTAATCACTTAGTTGGCCGGATAACTCGTTCCGACCACAAAGCCAGAATACTATTCCAGCCGGATTCGATCATGCGGTGCACCTACTGGTGTGGTTGAGGAGTGACCGAGACATGACGAGATGACCCATGGTGGATGGTGTGCCCTAACCCTCTGGTAGTCGGGCGGTCCCTGGGTATGGTGGCCCATGTGGAATCCATGATGTGCAACGAGGCTACTACTGGAATGAGTATGGTGGTGACTGTATCCCACGAAGTATAGTGGGTATGGTTTGTGTTACGAATACCCTGCCAACTGATCAGTAATCGATTCGAATCGCCATCGCTCCTAGATAGTGAGCACTTGACTTGAGCTATCTCATCGTAGTAAGAACTACACCTTAAGAACCATGAGAATGGTTATATTGATAATGATTCATGATGATGACATGATTAATTATAATCAAGGGATGGGTTACTCTTGCTTGTCTATTAATGATATACTTGCTGAATTTGAGTAATCACTAAAGCTATACTAGACATAGCAAATTGGCAAATGTCACCTAGCTAATCAGGTGCCAACTAGATTTGCAGCTGAATAGGTAATAATACTAAAATGCTAAAACATGATTAATTATCATGATGCCCCTTAAGATGCTAATAACTACATTAATTCATGTACTCTTTCAAAAGAAAGAGCTGGCTCTAGATAAAGCCTTGCATGATCCTTAGTGTCTTTTACTTTCTTATTTTCTGGTTTTGGATGGGTAAGTCTAGCTGAGTACATTTGAGTACTCAGGGTTTATCCCACCATGTTGCAGGTGAAGATCTAGGCCTGCAGATGATGGTGGATAAGTGCCGGTGGGCTCGGCCTTCTATGTAGTTCTCATCTCTGCTGTTTTTGGAGGAATTGTCACTGAGCTAGCATGTATTTCAAAACTATGGTTACATCTATAATGTACAAAGTTATATTCTTTCAAACCAAGTTTTGTACTTACTCTCATTCCTTATTTGTAAACTTATTGTAATATTATTTCCGCTGGCAAAAACTCTGGTATGTGATTGTGTATTTACTTAATCTGCGATCTTGGTTGTGAGTTGATTTACCGAGGCCCTTCGGGATGCTCACCGGTCTACCAGGTTTATATGGGCTCAAGTATGTTTAAAACTGTGGAAGCAGATGTTTTGGTACTTGTGCTCTTATAAATTGGGCGGTATCATCACAGCGGGTGGCTATCAGCCCGGGTCCGTGCTTTTTGTCAGCGTTGACGAAGAAATCCTAGGGTGTATCCCTGATCATGTTGGGGCAAGAATTGTTAATACTTTACCAAAGAGCATTGATTTCCCGAAGCTTGAATAAGACCTTAGTAATTATAGAAGGCAACATATTACTGGAAGTTTATTCTACTCAAATTTTAAGGTACAAAGCTTATTGTTTACTTTTCCAGTTTGTTAGTTTTTAAATCTTAAGGGTTATGCGCTTAAATAGCTTCGGCTTTTGTAACAAAGCCTTCTTCTAAGCAAATCTTTAAAGTTGCAATAAGAGAATGAAGATAGAAAAAATGAGCTTGTTATCAATAACTTGGAAAAGAAGGTGAAGGACCTTGAAAACTTATTAGAGGAAAATAATTCTAAGATCAAGGTTGTCGAAGCATATCTTGTCGAAGCTCACCTTCGCAATGAAAATCAAATTATTCAAATTTCTGACCAAGACAAACTGTTGAAAAGGTTGAGCAAAGAACTTAAAAAGTGAACCTGACTTTTAAAGATATTGTAAGCCACTACGAGCATGAAGCCAAAGAACTAAAGCAAAAGGTCAAAGTCGAAGTAGAAAAAAGTTGTAGGTTATCCGAAGCTTTCAAAGTGCTTTGAGACACTTGCTTCGGATTTGTAACCCGATGCTACTAACGCCTGCGGGAAATCTTCAACTCAGTCGGAGCAGTGTCAGAAGATGCAAATCATTCTGTCGACAATATTCCGAAGGCACTTGGACTTGTTGAAAAAGAGATCAGTGATTTTGACGAAGTTATGGTGGGACACAACGACTTTTGTGCCCTAGTGGCTGCCCGAGGAACTGCTGCAATCTTTGCCAAAGCTGGATGCAATCACTTGAAAAACATTAACTAGCCTACCTTCAATATTTCTTTGGCTGACCTTGAGAATATTCCAAGTGAAGCCTGATGTGTGGGTAACAGATTTGTTACCCAAATTTGGACGAAGGGTGGCCGAGAGCTTGCTGGAAACGAAGCTCGGGCTCTTCTTGACAAAGTATGAAAATGTCTTTACTTCTACTTTTTCCTGCTTGCTGGTACCAAGTATTCATATGGAACTACTTTCAGGCTGATGTCTAAACAAAGTTATTTTATCATGCATGAGAGTAAACAAGCAATAATGAATCATATTGGAACATGATCATAAATCATATATATAGTATTTATCCTAAAACCAAGTAGAGCAATAACAAGACTACCCAATAATTCATTTATTTGCAAGGTGTACGATAAACAAACTAGGTAACCTATTAGGCCCCATCAGATTAACCTAACAGTGCCACAGTGATTAAGAATCATGAACCTTATTAAGTTAAATAAAGTGATCAAGGACACAACTTGCCTTTTTGGTGTAACTCCAGTTACTTCTTCAATTTGCCTTCAGGTTTCTCATGACCTCACTTCTATTCGTAACAATACATACAACAAACAAATAATGGATATGATAATATTACACCAAAACGTGAGAACAAACTATGTAAGAATATTCTATGCATCGCTACGAAACCGTAGGTTCGAGAACAACTAAAATTGAAGTAAGAATGGATAAGTTATGGATTCTGCAAGTTTCTAGTTTATTTTGTATTAATTTTATACTTGACAACATTTATTAAAAGTTCTTTCTGTAATTTCCTAATTTAATTATTTTTGTTTAACGAAAAATGGACAGTGGGTATCATTTTTTAAGGAGCTCAGGGTGTTCTACGCTAATTTTATGACTAAATTTGAATTGTTTTCTATTGAATCCAGATGGTGGGTTGAATCAGTAAAAGCTTAGGGTCTCTTATGAAAAATCTACCGTCTGAAGGGGTATCGTGTATTCCTAGCCGTTGGATTCACTATCTGTGGTCGAGATTAGATCGAATACTTAATGAACTGGTAAGCTACGTGAACATCACGATCTGAGATCTAAGGCTTGTAGTGCTCCATGTCAACCTTTCCATCCCAGCTACTCGATCAGAGATCAGTGGTCACGATTAAAGCAACGAAGGGGTATCTGGTTGCCTAATCCTCACCGCATATCTTCCAATCGACGGCCATGCTCTAACTCTGTCACCCTAATGACGCTTGATGGTGGCGGATTGCCAGCCACGACGGCACTCCACCGTAGAGCGAGCCACCGGTGACCCAGAGCCTGGAATCCCTAGTCTAATCGATGTTATATGAAGAGTGGGATGAGGCAAACGCGATGGAAGGGTTCTTACTCGCTAACCAAACGACGACGATGCTGACCACGATGCAGTGTGGCCCTGCGACGGAGCTTGGCCTCTAGCAAGAAATTATTGTCGACTTGCTTGATCTCGCACCCATATTTCCTCTGCACATCTCCCACATGCTCTACTATTCCCTGTGACCCTGTCACCGAGGCCGGATCGACGACCCAGGCGAGAATCGACTGAGGCGGCTCCCCCCGGCGTGAATTCGCGTGGCAATGATGGTGACTCAGTTCTGTTGACTCGGTTCGATGGGGGTGATGGAGAAAAGTGGCCTAGGTACCTATACCTAGAGAGGAGGCCAGATAACGAAGGCTACCCATGAGATCCACTAAGGAGGCCGTTCACGCAAGCGTGAGAGCCAGATAGGAAAAGGGAGAAGATGTGTCCGAATTGTGGGGCCCATATGCCTACAACACAGATTGATAAGGGCAATGGCTGACGCACAAGCACACACATGACTGGAGAGAGGCTGTCGCGCGGGTCCTACATGTCAGTGACCCGATTGCGTGGGATGCTGGGCCGACGAGCGTGGGAATGGAAGCGGGTTGTGGTGAGATTTGAGGGCCGAATTCAGTGTTTTCCCATTTCTATTTGCGCCTTTCTTTTTCTATTTTCTGTTTTAAATTTTAGTTTTCAAACTAAATTTCAAATTCAAACAAATTCAATTTGAGTTTCCATAAACAAAAGAAGTGCTGCAGCATGAAATAGATATATGTTTATGTATTATATTAGTTGCTTTTATTGGCTAGGTAAATGCTTCCAATATGCAATGCATACATGAAACATACAAAAAATATATATTCTAAAATTATAATCCAATTAAAAAGATATCAATATTTATTACTTTTAAAAACATAAATTCTAAAAGATGTTTTAGTTCAAATATTTTCAAATTATATCATCCAACAAAGTATAGTTTGACTAAGGGTATTTTTTTAATTAATCCCTACTAGAGAACACATTTTCTTAAATTTTGAAAAGATATTTTGCCTAATCTCCAAACTCAATTTTGAGGTGTTACAAATCTTACCTCCCTTAAACAGAATCTCGTCCTCGAGATTCGTAGAAAAGGAATGTATAAGGTTTTATTTTGTATTTTGGCTTCTAGTTTTCAATTGGTTCAAAATAGAAAGGATTTTTAAAATTTCCTTAATACTAATTAGCGGTGATTAGGAAAGCATGGTTTTTTTTCTAGCCACCTATTAGGCAAGGTGGAAGATGGTTAGAGCAAGGATAGGTTATCATAAGGATAGTTTGGGGTAAGAAAGACTAGGGCAAGGAAAAGATTTCATCCTGGATGGTGGACCTTGATTTGTCTGGTGATTTGGTTTGTCTCTTATTCTTCCATGATTATATTGATTTGTTTCTTCTCCAGTCTTGGTGTTACCCTTTGAGTTAGGGACATGTAATTAAGAAAGATTTGTAGGTAAACCAAATAGCTTAGTAGGTAGAACAGATGACTTAGTAGGTTGTTTAAGCTAAATATGTAGAACTAGGTTTTAGTTGTTTTGCTTTAATGTTGGGCTAGATAGGTTATACAACCCATTAGTAACATGTTGTTTGGTTGTTTGTTCATGGCCGAGTTGGTCTAAGTCACCAAATTTAAGGTAGGTTAAAAAAAGGTTTATAGGAGTAGGGTCTAGTCTATTTTACTATTATTAACTAACCTATTAAGAACTCACGTTAGATTAGATCGTATTAGATTATATGAGATCTGTATTAGATTGATATGACTAGTTTAGACTAGATAAGATCTAATTAATTTGGATTAGATCATGGTTTTTACTTTAGGGTGGGATAATTATGCTTATCAGGACAAGATGGATCTTATTAGGATAAAGATAGTCTTTTAAGATAAGATGGGTCTATAAGATGGATCTGTTAAGCTAGATATATTTTATGCATATATTTATATGTAGATGCAATTGTGGATATTACTTCACAACCCATCACACTCAATCAAAGATCCAAATTAAATAAGGTTCATAAGAACAAGCATTCAAGCGTATAAACAACTATAAAAATAGTTTTTTTCCTAGGATTAGGTGTCCTATTACTTAGGGACAATTTTAGGTGCGGGATTCCAAGGTGTGAAATCCATTTTGCATTTAGAAGAGAAGAGATGAGAATAATTAAAGTAAAGCAACAATAGATAAGAGAAGATTACCAAAAGTTTAGAAAGAATCAGAGTAGCATAGATAAGTAATTAAGAGTTTGTCCAGGTCTATCTAGGTTACGTCCAACAGTCAACATTGTTTCGATACCACTTCTGTCACATCTGGATTTAAGGGCAAACCTGAATGCATCTCAAATATGTGCTAGGATCAAGTCTCACACATATAATAACTCATGGTACAGAAATCAATGTCACATCTTTATTATATAATAGAAGTTTTGTATAAAATAACTAAATAAATTACACCATATGATGACAATGATCCTCCGCAAACATAGTTGACTGGGAGATGACAACATGTACCTCTCCGAACTCATCGTAGCATCCTTAATGCTCCTCATCATGCGGTACCTATTCTTGACTTGGTCTGATTATAGCAAGAGTGAGCTCACATATGATCATCGCTCAGCTAGTGTGGGAAAAGTGTGATTGAGCTCACTTATGGTGGGGCTCAAGTGTAAGGCTTACCAAGGAAAATGGTTAAGGCTGAGCATTGTTTTTAATAAGTTGATATCGTCCCAATTAAATAAGAGATTACAATTAATAATTCCCACAATGCAATGCATGACAGGTTAAGTTTAATTTTATAAATTACTCATGTAAGGGTCCGAGCCGCTTTTGACCGTGAGCAAGGTTGATATACCGGTTTTATACTCTTCAAAGGTTGCGCATCTTTACCCACAAGACATGTTTCCATTTTAGGGTTTAAGATTAGTTAGACCCTTAGACACTCCCAAGGTGAATGGCTAGAGATCCACTGCGAGGCCTTTCCAAAGTTCCACTAGGTTGAGAAAACCAACTGCGGTTTCACAACGAAGGAAGCGTATGCCTTTTTCCACGATCTGTAACCCCATTGCAGTAATTACATCCAGCACTATAGGGGTGTTTGAATGCACTAGAGATAATAGTTAGTTGGCTAAAAATTGCTAGTGGAATTAACTAGTAAAAAATAGCTAGTTAATTATTACCTAATTTGCTAAAAGTAGCTAATAGCTGAAATATTAGCTAGACTACTTGGATGTCGCGGCTAATTTTAGTAGCTAACTATTAGTTTAAGTACATTCAAACACCCCCTATACTCTGCAGCGACGCCTCTCCGCTTGCCCCTTTCGGGTAAGATAATCTCTCACTAGCTTTCCTAATTAATTGACCAAGGACGTCTCATTCCACCTTGTGGTAGCACTATTTTCTCTGGTGGTTGCTCCATATTTCAATTAAACAAAGCTATATTATCATGTATGAGAGTAAGCTAGCAATAATAAATCATATTGGAACATGATCATAAATCATAAATACAGTATTAATTCCAAAACCAGGTATAGCAATAGTAAGACTACCCAATAATTCATTTGTCTGCAAGGTGACAATAAACAAACTAGGTAACCTTATAGGTCCCATCAGCTTCACCTAACAGTGCCACGGTGATTAAGAATCATAAACATCATTAGGTCAAAGAAAGTGACCAAGGACACAACTTGACTTTTTGGTGCAACTCTTGGTATTTCTCCAATTTGGTCTTCAGGTTTCTCGTGACCTCGCTTTTATTCGTAAAAAATACATACAATAAACAAATAATTGATATGATAACATTACACTAAAATATGAGAACAAACTACATGAATATTCTACGCATCGTTACGAAACCATAGGTTCGAGAACCACTAAAATTGGAGTTAGAATGAATAAGTTATGGATTTTGCAAGTTTCTACTTTATTTTGTATTCATTTTATACTTAAAAACATTTATTGTGACTCTTTCCTTTGTTCATAGATCGATCTAATTACGTATATACACGCTCCGCACCTAGAGGCTCACCTTCTTTCGCCAATAATAACGCTAGAGAACGTAGTGAGCGCTAGAGTAGAGATATTCCTTTTCATCTCAGGTTTATTCCTTCCTATTCCTTTTACGAGCGCAATACTAATCGAATCCAGTCCCATGTCTCCGGTTCTGCTCCTATCCCTGCAAAGGGCACGGTACCAATGCTAGGCTCTCATTTTAACAAAGTTAGGATCATTCTCATATATGGGCAAAAGTAGTAAACACGATTTCCCTTCGGAAATTAGATGATGGATTTCAAAAAGTTGATCTCATATAGCGGGGAAATCAATGAATAGCATTTTCACTAAGCTTTGGAAAAGGAAGTGGGTCACCTATTGCAAAAAAGTAGCTTTTCTGTAATTTCCTAATTTAATTATTTTTGTTTAATAGAAAATGGACGACAGGTATCATTTTTAAGGAGCTTAGGGTGTTCTACGCTAATTTTAGGACCTAATTTGAATTATTTTCTATTGAATCCGGATGGCGGGTTGAATCGGTAAAAGCTCAAGGTCTCTTATGGAAAACCAACTCGTTGAAGGGGTATCGTGTATTCCTAGCCGTTGGATTCACTATGTGTGGTCAAGATTAGATCGAATGCTTAATGAACCTCACATCTGAGATCTAAGGCTTGTAGCGCTCCACGTCACCCTTTTCATCTCAGCTGCCCGATTAGAGATCAGTGGTCACGGTTAAAGCAACGAAGGGGTATCTGGTTGCCTAGTCCTCACCGCATATCTTCGAATCGACGGCCACGCTCTAACACCCTCACCCCAATGATGCCCTATAGTGGTGGATTGCCAGCCACGGCGACGCTCCACCAGAGTGCGTGCCGCTGGCGTCCTGGAGCCCGGATTCCCTGGTCTAGTCGGTGTTATATGAAGAGTAGGATGAGGCGAACGCGATAGGAGGGTTCTTACCCGCTAACCAAACAATGACAATGCCGACCACGGTGCGGTGCAGCCCTACGACAGAGGTTGGCCTTCGGCGTGAAATTGATGTCAACTTGCTTGATCTCTCACCCGAAGTTCCTCCGCACACCTCCCACATGCTCTACTATTCCCCGTGACCCTATCACCGAGGTTGGATTGATGACCCAGGCGAGAATCGACTGCGGTAGCTCCTCGGAGTGAACTCGTGTGGTGATGGCAGTGACTCGGTTTTGCTGGCTCCGCTCAATGGGTGGTTGGGGAAAAGCGGCCTAAGTACTTATACCCAGAGAGGAGGCCGCGTAACGAAGGCTGCCAACGAGATCCACGGAGGAGGTCGTTCACGCGAGCGTGAGAGCTGGATAGGAAAAAGGGAGAAGATGTGTCTGACTTGTGGACCCATATGCCTATGACTCAGATTGAGGAGGGCAATGGTTGACACACGAGCTCGCGCATGACTAGGGATAGGCTACGGCACAGGGCCTGCGTGTCAGTGACCCGGTCACGTGGGATGCTGGGCCCACGCGCTTGGGAATGGAAGTGGGCTATGGTGAGATTAGTGGGCCGAATTCAGTGTTTTTCTTTTCTATTTTCCCCTTTCTTTTTCTGTTTTAAATTTCAGTTTTCAAACTAAATTCCAAACTCAAACAAATTCAATTGAGTTTTCACAAACAAAAGAAATGTTGGAACATAAAATAGATATATATTTATGTATTATAATAGTTGCACTTTTATTTGCTAGGTAAATACTTCCAATATGAAACAAACAAAAACATATTCTAAAATTATAATCCAATTAAAGTGATATCAATATTTATTACTTGCTTAAAAACATAAATTCTAAGAGATGTTTTTGTTCAAATATTTTCAAATTATATCGTCCAACAAAGGATAGTTTGACTAAGGATCTCTTTTTTTAATTAATCCCTACTAGAGAACACATTTTCTTAGATTTTGAAAAGAAATTTTGCCTAATCTCCAAACTCAATTTTGAAGTTTTACATCATGGCAAGAGGAGAATGTATCCTACCTTCAATTGTGTGCCCTGGTATAGTTCATGCAGGAGCTTTAACAGATTTAACAGATGACCAACATTAGCGATCGGTAAGAACCATGTGCACTGAAAAACAGCTAATATGTTAATGATGATCCACGTCTTATCGCAGTGCAACATGCAAACATCAGGCACAACTCATGTTCCAGCAAGATTCTCCTGCATCGTGTTCTACTAGTAACACCCTATTAGTATGAAATTTTCAACCCATTGGTCCCGTCTCCGTCACACTGCGTGCAGTTCTAACCATCCATGTCCTGAGGACACCAAAAAAGAAATTACATGTCCTGATCAGTAGGCGCAGGAAGACAAACGCTCAGGGCAGCAGATCTCATTATCCAGAAAATTACTACGAGTATCACACAAAGCATCTCACATTTTGCAAATGGGACCTTGCTGACCAAGCCTCTCGCGGAAGTGTAACAGCTGTGAAATTACACAGCAACAAGATCAGGTGTTTCCGCCTCAACTGAAAGCAATGTGGTATGCACCTTTCCAACCCAGGCATCCAGGCGGTCGCGCAAAGCCTTAACCTGTGGAATTCCAAGCACTCTAGGCTGGACCCATGATACGTGAACTGTACTGTCCACTTCATCAATTATTCCCTCAATAAGATGAACCTGCATTTGAAACAAAGCAGAAATGTTACATGTGGATTACCAGAACCAAACGCAAGGCAGTCAAATGAAAAGATGGAAACACGAACACGTCAAAACCCAAGACTCAGTGATCCTCCAACAACTATGCAAGAACGACCTGATAGCAGTAAGACTAAAAACAACTTATCTTACAAAGTAGTGACATTAATAAATTATCTTACATTAAGCTAAGATGGGAACTATCAATGAAATATTACTACGGTCCATGGCTTGAAGGAAAGCATAGTTGCAGTGGACAAAAACACCTAGAGTAGTAAAACAAGGCAACAAACATGTCTGCGAAGATAGACAAACATCCCACTAAAACATTCATAAATGTGGAGTAAAATGTGCCGGCCACAAGACTAGTCGATTTTCCAAGAAATGAGATAATCCAAATAATTAAGTTTCCATAAAAAATATGATGGCCCACAAGGAACAGCACAAGTGAAAAATGAGTTCTTGACAACAATATCTTGTGCTAAAAAGAATGTCAATCAAGTTACCGAGAGGCTCTTCATAAGAAGACATTCCACGTCACTGATTGAAAGCTTAGTCCGCTCAGCAATAACACTTAATGGAATAGTTCTATCTTCAGATGGCCGACTGAAAATGAAGACAAGTAACATGTCAGAAAAAGAAAATGGAGGTGGCATTAGAAAAGGATTCCACAAAGGTTACCTAAAGATTATCTCCATCAGACAAAGAATATTGATTTTCTCAAGCAGCTTCCGCTCATTCTGCACCAAAGCTGGTTGTGCAGTAAGAGCAGCATTGTGAACCCTGCAAAGTTCTTGGTAGAGGGAAAGGTTGCCGCTGTTGAATGCTTGTAACATATGATAAACCCACTCCACCTTGGTTCCAATAAGACTATTGATCTAAGGGTACATAAAACTAAATTTTAGACCAAAGAAGTATCAAATCACAAAAAAGTACTATAGTTATGATGTGATTAAAAGGCTTGTCTAACACTCAAACAGGATAGTCTATCCAAATTATTTTTTGCTAGACAATTTACTGTACCATCGTCAATGTCAACCAAATAAAATGTAACTAAATTACTATGATGACAAATACATTACAAGTGGCTATAGTAAGTCCATCAGTATTACATTTCAAGCTTGAATTTATTATCCAGCCAATAACCGTGCAGAGAAACATAAGTTATGCACACTTGACACAGATTAATTCCATAATTATGCCACTGATATTTTAGTACAATATAATTGTGATTATAAAGCCATAAAAGAACTAAAGAAGTTAGCAAGTGAAATGGATACCATCAAAAGAAATCTACAATACACACAAATTACGGATGATAACAGAAGAAGTCATGCACAACCAAATATATATTACTATAAAGCCACAAAGGAGCAAATGAAGTTAGCAAGTGGAATGGATACAATCATACAATCAAAAGAGAACTGCAATACAAAAAAACAAGGATGATAACAGAAGATGTCATGCACAACCGAAGAATTACTTACAATCGGGTGAGCTAACAACTCCCCAAAGTTGTAAATGTTATCACCCAGCAAGGCTGCTAGAGATAGATCAAAAGCCAAGTCCTGACAAGATAGAAAATAGTCAATAAACCAGATGAACATTTAAACTGAAGTTCTATTTAGAGTTCAAATGTTACTGATGATGAAACATACTAGCTTGAATGACTCAGATAGAGACTCCACAGTTGTGTAGGCCAGATAGAGAAGAGCATTCTTATAGAACTCTGCAAATTCTTGGCAGGCCTTGTGGTATTGAGATGATATCCAGTAAAAGCTAGCATGAACTGTGGGATCGACATCAGTCATACTATCCAGAGTGGTTTTCCCATCCTCCAACAAATTCTTGCACTCTTTTTTGTTTCCTTTCTCAAGATTAATAGCTGCAATTTGCATCTTCACATAGAGAATTGGTTCATTGATCCGCGACTCCCTTGTCTCACGCAACTTTGTGATCACCCCCTCTAAGAAAGTAATTGCAGCATCCTTATCAGGGTACTGGCTAGAAGTTATCACCGCAAAATGGGCAAGTTTGAGCAGATTAATCTTGGTCTCAAAGTCGACAATGAAATTGTTGTAGAGCTGAATGATAGTGTCTCCGGTCTGTAGATGGAAAAAGGTGGCATTAGAATCATAAAAGACAAAAGATTACAAAAATCGCAGCAGGTGAAATGACATGGAAAATTATAAATTTGGCAAGCTTTCAATCATCATCGGTAGTCAACCCACCAACAAGAGTAAGTAATACTTATAAACAACCAGAATGGTCAGCAACCCACTAGAGGATAAAGAAACTCTTGATAAAACAAATAGGCATATGAGATATCGATAATTGGTTTAGGAATTTTTTAAACACGGCAATGAACAATTGAAAGAAGGAACTCAGCCTGCTCTGGTTTTCCTTCGACATCATTGCTCTTCAGCAATTGCACATACATCCAGCATCTTTAGTTCACTGGAAATTCAAGTAATATGTGTGATAGATATCAATTGTAGCACCCAAATGAGGATAACCAGAACAACTGCTTGATAATTTTTAATAGATCCAATTATTCCAATTTTTTATCCAAATCAATTATGTTTGACTAAAGCAAACTGGAGCTGCAGAAGGGTACTCGAATAACATGCATAAAGTTTCATGTGTCCAAGACGCAGGCTGGTGAAACTCACAGTATATCGGAATTGAATTGAGAACCATGAGCAACAAAGAATTGACTGAATACTGGAGACTTGTATGCATTTTCCCCCACATAAGTAACTCAAAATGATTAGGCTGGCAACAATTACCCAGTCACAACTCTTAAATCTTACTAAAACATGGGAAGTCTAGGAGGCGGGGTGGGTTTGCGGCGAGATCCGCCTTATGAACGAAGGCGTCTGTAATCCATCTGTCAAGCATCCCCATCTGTAAAGCATTAACTAACCCTAAGATGAGGAAGGCGGTGGGAGAGATAGAGGAGGAAAAGGAAGCGAACCTGTGCGACCTGGAGCTGTAAGAATTGGTCGAGCTTGAGGGTGAGCTGGTGCCATAGCTTCCGCTGGTAGAGGTCGGCGAGGGAGGCGTACCAGTCGGAGAGGTCCGGGCGCAACTGCCGCTGCGCCTCCACGTACTGCAGCGCCATCGCAACCCCACCTCCGGTTCCCGTCCCGAGCAAGCAGCTGTTGACCGATAGGATTAGAGAGAAGATCTGCTACGGCGACTGCGGCTCCGAGGGTGACGGCTGAGAGAGGAAGGGTAACAACCACCAGCAACAGCGAGTGAAAATGAAAACCCTAGCGCTGGCGGAGGTGTGGCAGCCTGGCAGGAGCAGAGGGGAAGGAGGAAGATACTTGCCGTGAGACGGAAGGGAAGGATCCGGATCGGTCGACTAGTAGATCTATCTCCGCAGGTCTGGACTCGATCGCAAGCAGAGAAGCCCGACGGCTGCTACGGGGCGAACGCACCAACACGAGTACAGATGATAACGAACTAAGAAAACATATAAATTAACCCAAAACAGATATTAGTCAAGAATAATAATTTTTTCTTACTTCAACAGCTCTCTTATTCTTTCCAAAAAAATTAGCGTCTCGCATCTAAAGCTTCCTCTCCCTCATATTTTAATGTGTTCCACTCTCCCATCCATTTTTAACGTATTGGATCATCCACGGCCTCCCAACGACTATACAAATTGCACCACATGTCACATTTAAAGGAACTATTGGAGTACCCATTATAATTCACTTTTAAAACTTTTTAGGCTACTCTTAATAATCAATTTTTAGGTAAAATTTTTAACATTCTTTTGGAGTTGCTTTAAAAGCGCTCATGAACTAATGGGTACGCGAAAACCATTTTATCTGATATAAGACGACGTTAGAATGATTATTCTAAATTATAATTTATTTGGCTTCTTTGTGTCAAGCTTAACTGACTCGTCTTATTATTTTTTCGAATAAATAAAAAATTAAAATTATATTTAAGATATATTATATGCTAAAAATATCACATTAAAAATTAAGTATAATTATAAAATTTTTTTAATAAGATGAGTCGGTCAAACTTAAAGTAAAAAAGTCAAATAAATTATAATTTAGATAGAGAGAGTATACAGAAACATCTATTGTTGGATATGTGTGGGTACTACCCGTACTCTATACTCACAGCTAATAGTTGTATCATACCATTATTACCCTCTAATAAAATGTATCTTAACTAACAATAATACTTCTTCGACCATTATTTGTTTAACTATCAAGTTATGTATTTATATAGTATTTTATATTTGATGTTGATTCTTTATGTGTTTGTTTGACTTCTCAATGATTGACATATTAGATTTGAACTTTTCTAGCAGCTATGGGTTACCCGAGGGGTAAAGTTACCCACATGGATATGGATGTGGGAAAGATTTCCTACCCGCATGAGAATATGGGTATTCTGATGGATAGAATTTTTTTGAGGTACAGATGTAGAATGATATTTACCAAACAGATACATACTCGTTGTTATCCCTAAACACAAGTAGGAGACGACACCTCCCGACGGACTGCCACGATACGTGTGTGAGTGTAGCAGCTCATCCATTTACCAGACTAAACTTGGGCCATGGGCCTAGCATCCACCTCTGCTAAGCATACTATTTAGTCTAAAATGAATAATATTTTGGGATGGATAGAGTATTAGCTAATATAAATCAAACTACTGAATGTGCTACAGTTTTTTGCTAATCAAACATGGAATAAGATTGACTTATGATTAAGAAAATGATACATAGGCTAAAAAGGAGTCAAGCCAAGCCTAGTGATGAGTACTAAAAGAGTTTAGCGGACGATTTGGCCCTAAGGACGGACGGTCTGCGGTCTAGACTGCCCGTCCTAATGGTACGGACCGTCCACACATGTGCAGAATCAGTTAGAGTTCCGAATTTCTTACGGGATTAATGGGTCTAGACCTCCACCCTTTATATAGATAAAGGGGTACGACCGATTGAACCCCACAATCGATCCAATTAACTATACTTCTCGTTTTTACCTTATTCATTAGGAGTAGCCCTAGTTAGCCCTAATTTAGTCTTCCTCTACCTCGAATCTTCACCTCTCTTCGGCTCTACGTCGACTAGAGGCGTCTTGGGTGATCTACCGATGCCAAGACACACCCTAGAATCTCTCCTCCCCGACGGGGTCACTCTCGGGAGGCGAGATCTAAGTCTGATGCGAAGAAGACAACTCTTTGCGCCATCGCGGACCGTTCGAGCCCTAAGCGCGGACCGCCCGGATGTACGCAGAGAAGGAGCCGCTCCTGCGCTCACGTCGCAGATCGTCCGGCCTTGTGCCGCGGACCGTGTGCGCCTCCGCAGAGAGCATCGCCAGGTGGTTCGTTCTAGTGTTTACTTTTTGGCGACTCCATCGGGGACCAGGTGTCTAGATGTACTAAAAATCAGGCCCTCAAATGACCGGTTGTAAAGATCACGTCAATATCTGCCTAGACAATATCCTGAAACCGGATGTTGAAAGCTTGTCGGCCGATGACCAACAGTAATATGAAGACTACATGCATCAAGTGAAGGAGAAATTCTTGTCACAATACACGGTGGATCGCCACTAAAAGGTTGTCAAACATGGAGAGACCGACGTCGCATCTCTTCTATCTTCGCTTCAAGCCCCCAACGTAAGCAAACCCGACGACATCCAATCTATTAAACAGTATGTAGATCAGCAGCATCAAATGAAACAACAGATTGGAGTGTTAGAAAAATCAATTAGAAAATTAACACGTTCTTTGGAGAAATCTGTTGGTACTAGTTTTCCATCATTTGAAACTAGTAATATGATGTCTATATCTAATACATCGGCAACAAATTGGGATTCAGAACCCCAGCCATTATATGGTATGCCGATAAACTCATATCCAGGGGAAATACCACCACTGTCGTCCCTGCTTGGCATATCGATGCCCCTAGACATGGTTGGACCGTCCGAGCGTTTGTCCGGACAGTTCGGCCCTTATGCAGACCGTCTGACTTTTCCTACCGGACTGTCCGGGGCTACACTAGAACCACCACATGGTGCCCCGATAGTATCAAACACAACTGGACATCCTGATTTACCATCGAATAGTCCGACATCGTGCCAGACCGTTTGGCTGCCTAGGGCGGACGGTCCGGATATGCATACACAGAACCTACTGTTGCACACTATGCACCAATTTATTACACATCACAAGAGCAGTACGTTCCACCCCAAACATATTTAAACCACATCGCACCATATGATCATAGGCCGATCAACATTATCGATCAGTCACGGCAAGAAGGTCAGCATAGCAACGCTCGATCGAATGAGCCCCACAGCCCAGGGTCCGGTGGTCTGCCACCGAGCGCAATAGAGAAAATTAGGGAAGAGATGGCTAAACTATTTCGAGATAGGCTCGGAGTTAGTGTAGCCAAAGTAGGGCAGTCATATCAAAAGCCATACGATCACCGGTTCGACACTGTCCCATATCCACAAGGGGCAAAGATATCGGAGTTTTCCAAATTTTCTAGTGAAAGTGGTAGAAGCACAAATGAATATTTTAGGCCAGTTCCTAACACACCTAGGTGAATTGGCCAATGGGGAAGCCTTTCGTGTTCGTTTATTTACTTTATCCCTTATTGGTACCGCTTTTGCATGGTATGTCGCCCTGCCTCCTAATTCCATTAGTTCCTAGAATGATTTAGAAAGTAAGTTTCACGAGCATTTCTTTTTCGATGAATATGAATTAGGGTTGGCTGATTTAGCCTTAGTCCGACAGGGACGCGAAGAATCGGTTAATGATTATATCCAAAGATTCCGGGACACTAGAAATCGATGCTTTCAAATCCATGTTGCAATCAAAGAGCTAGCAGGGTTGGCTTTTAATGGGTTGCTATCCTACTTAAGACACAAGTTGGATGGCACTCAGTTCTTTTCAATAGCTCAGCTACATCAACAGGCTTTGGTCTGTGAAAGCCGATGTAAAGAGACATCAAAATTGGTCGCCTGTACTATACATCTAGTGGAGCATGATAGTTCAGATGATGAATCCGCAAATGTATATACCACTGAGCTTGTTTGGCCAACGAAGGCCAAACCTTCTGCATGTTCTTCTTTATAGCCGGTTGAAAAGAATCGGTAAGAAAAAGTTAAATTTACTTTTTAATGTTGCCAAATGCGATAGAATATTTGACCAGCTAGTAAAAACTGGCAACATTAAATTAACACATATTATTCCTCCTATGGATGAATTAAAGAGATGTGCTTATTGCATGTGGCATAATTATTTTTTCCATGCTATCAATAATGGTAATGTTTCTAGTCGATAGATATAATCGATCATAAATGAGGTTCAGTTGGGTTTTCAGGAGATGCAAGTGGACACACAACCATTTCCTGTCAATACAATAGAACCAACAAGCAAAAAAGTCTTGGTTCGGCAGAAAATGGACGGTAAAGGCAAAGGCAAAAACATTGCCATTGGTGATCCTCGCACGTCGAACATACCGCAAGGAGAGATTGCTCGGAAGGCTCTGGACAAGAAGACTAACAAGTCTGGAGGCACCGGGGGCCAAGCTCAATTGAGCAGCCGAGCATGGCTCCCTAACTCGAGCATCATGGACTGTCTAGCACCTACGCGCGGATGGTCTGGTGCTCATGCAGATGGTCCGACTGACTTAGCTGGACAGTCCGCCCATGCACAGAGGCCTCAGTCTCCACAAAAAGTGAAAAGGCAGACACAGGAGCAAAGCACATATAACACACATGGTCGGATGGTCAAAGTTAGGCCTACTTTCGATCAATTGTTGTCCCAATATGCTAGCAAGAAGGTCGTTCTACGAGATCGGTCAACAAGAAAAC
Source organism: Zea luxurians (assembly GCA_029449295.1). Classification (NCBI taxonomy): domain Eukaryota; kingdom Viridiplantae; phylum Streptophyta; class Magnoliopsida; order Poales; family Poaceae; genus Zea; species Zea luxurians. The sequence continues at coordinate 40,037,628 of JAOPSE010000022.1, read as the reverse complement.
CCCGGTCACCCCCTAAAACAAAACGGTCGAATAAAACAACCCAAAAGGTGACGCAGCAAGCATCGCCTATTCATCCTATGATGCCAGGATACTTTCCACCCACCTACTCATCGTCGATATATTGTCCTATTCAAATATGGAATGGTACGACATTGAACCCATGGTACATGCATAGTCCCTTTATCTATTCAGGCTAGGGGCACCTCCATTCTATACCTTTTGATCCATTGATCAGATGGTCATGGCCAAGAATGACGCAATCCAAATCGGGCTTTATACATTAGAGCTCTATTGAATGATCACCCTATTGGTTTGAAAATCCCGGTAACTTGCATCAGTCTTAGTTTTTACTTTAGAAACCAAATGACTTGTGAAATCTATTGTTTCCCAAAGGGTGCTGGCAATGATTATGTGAGAGCACCTAGAGGGGGGTGAATAGGTGATCCTGCAAAATTCAACACTAATAGCACAAACTTGGTTTATAAAATGTTAATTAGATTAAACCAAGTTGCTATAGAGCGAGCTCTTGAGAAGAAATCAATCACAGAGAAAAGCAACACAAGAGACACGATGTTTTATCCCATGGCTTGGCCAATGCCTACTCCACGTTGTGGTGACCTCCTTCGGTCAAGGATTGCACTCAATCCCTCTCAAGTGATCCAATGATCAACTTTGAGTACCACGGTTTTCTTCCTTGGTAGTCTTTTCTCATTTGCGAGGAATCTCCACAAGTTGGAGCCTCTCGCCCTTACAATGTTTGATCACAAGAAAGGCACAAGAGTAAGGGAGGGAAAGCAACACACACAAGACTCAAATTGCAGCAATCACACGCACATAAGCCAAGATGTGAGCACAAAACACGGCGCAAGGAGTTCACAACTCGATGGTGCTTAAATCTCTAACACAACAATCTGAATGCGTGGCAGCGGAGTCTAAGCGTCTTAGAATGTTCAGAGAATGCTTGGTGTACTGCTCCATGCGACTAGGGGTCCCTTTTATAGCCCCAAGGCAGCTAGGAGTCGTTGGAGATCCAATTGGAAGGCAGTTCTTCCCTTCTGCCGAGTGGCACACCGGACAGTATGGTGCACCACTGGACATGAACAATAGCTGTCCGGTGCGCGATCTCCTTCCTTATCAGGCAAAGCCGACCGTTGGGTCTTCGGTCCCGTTGGCGCACCGGACACTGTCCGGTGCACACCGAACAGTTCGGTGTGACCAACCGATAGTTGGCTCGGCCACGTGTCGCCCGATGATCGCGCAGCCGACCGTTGGCCGCGGGCGCCGTTGGCTCACCGGACAGTCCGGTGCACACCAGACAGTCTGGTGAATTTTAGCCGTGGCTCCTTCGCTTTTTCCCGAGAGCGAAGAGTTCATTGCCGAGCCAGCCTGGGCACCGGACACTGTCCGGTGCACCACAGGCTGGTGCTGGTTTGGCTGAACTTAGCCAAAACTTCTCCTGTTCGATTCCAGTTTTCTTGGCTATGTTCCTAGCACTTAGAGAGATGTGTTAGTATCCAAAAACCAATTTACTAAGTCCAGAAACATACCTTGATTCTTGATTTTGCACTTCTCAATCACTTAGCACATATTAACTTAAAACCATGTGTTGGGCATCTAATCACCAAAACATTTAGGCCCCGTTTGTTTCGTTGGAATTGAATTCTATTTTAATAATTATAATTTAGACAAAACTAATTAAGTTCATATATTTATATATGTAATATATTTGTATATTATTCTAAATCATATGAGAGAGATAGTTATATACTACATTTATGTTATAGCGAAGCAAGTAGAAGAGTATGTTATAAATTATACATCGGAAACATAGCATGTAAATCTATAGAATCAATTTCCATCTCTCACCCCATGAATTTGAGATAGGCTTATATGATAACTTTGGAAAGTGGTGGAATGTCACATTCTAAAAAAATAGCCTATTCCATTAGTAAGATTCCAATTCCTCAAAATGAAATGAAACAAACGGGACCTTATAGAAATGGCCCAAGGGCACATTTCCCTTTCAGTGATTTATGCCAACACATTAAAAAGCAACCAAAAGTGCAACTTTATTCTCAGAAGTGCAAATTTGAAGACCAAATTTTCTTACTCAGTATTTGGCATATTTGGATCACTTTTGCCACCACTTGGTTTATTTTTACAAAACAAATTATTTTTCCTATTTCTAAGTCGAACACACTTGATTGAGCAAATAGAGAAATATTTCAAGAGTGGATTTGATCAAGTGCCAAAAACTCCCCCTTTTTCCCATAATCAAAGATCTCCCCTATAAGAGAGCAATTTTGCAATAAAAGGTTTTTGGACGAAATAAAAATTCTATCTCTACAATTTTCAAATTCACAAGTGGTTGGCTGATCCATTTGCTTTGGCCCTTAATTTCTCCCCCTTTGGCATTAAGCACCAAAACGAGATAACTTTTGGCCCTTTAACCCCATTTCCTCACCAATATGTCAATGAGCAAAAAGGCAATGAGAACACATTAGAAGAACTTAGGACAAGATACATTTTACCGAAATGCAGTGGAAGCTCTTTCATTGTCCAAGTTCACATTTTCCTTTCAATATCTCTGAGACTATCTCACAAGCACTCAAACAAACAAACAAACAAACTAACAGGTTAGTCTCAAAGGAGTTAAGTTGTAACACATCTCCCCTCAACATGTGCATCATTTGCAAAGGGACTTGTGAGGTCTGGGGATGACTTGTACAACTTGAGCACCAAGTATAAGCAATAAATGACATGAATGCTTAAAGTAACATGATCAAAGGCATAGAACACATGTATGCTATGGATCAATCCAAGTTACGCGAATCTAAGACATTTAGCTCACTACGAAACCTGTAGAACCTTTTCTCATTTAAAGGCTTGGTGAAGATATCGGCTAGCTGGTTCTCAGTGCTAATGTGGTAAATATCGATATCTCCCCTTTGCTGGTGGTATCTCAGGAAGTGATGTCGGATGTCTATGTGCTTAGTGCGGCTGAGTTCAATAGGATTATTCGCCAAGCGGACTGCACTCTCATTGTCACATAGGAGTGGGACTTTGCTTAGATTGTAGCCAAAGTCCCGGAGGGTTTGCCTCATCCGAAGTAGTTGCGCGCAACACTGTCTTGCGGCAATGTACTCGGCCTTAGCGGTGGATAGGGCAACAGATGTTTGTTTCTTAGAGCTCCAGGACACCAGGGACCTTCCTAGAAACTGGCACGTCCCTGATGTGCTCTTCCTATCAAACTTGCACCCGGCTAGTCAGAATCTGAGTATCCGATTAAGTCAAAGGTAGACCCCTTTGGATACCAGATCCCGAAGCAAGGCGTAGAGACTAAATATCTAAGAATTCGCTTAATAGCCACAAGGTAACATTCCTTGGGGTCGGATTGAAATCTAGCACACATGCATACACTAAGCATAATGTCCGGTCTACTAGCACAAAGATAAAGTAATGAAACTATCATTGACCGGTATGCCTTTTGATCAACGGACTTACCTCCTTTGTTGAGGTCTAGATGTTCGTCAGTTCCCATCGGTGTCTTCGTGGGCTTAGCATCCTTCATCCCAAACCTCTTGAGAAGATCTTGAGTGTACTTTGTTTGGGAGATGAAGGTGCCTTCCTTGAGTTGCTTCACTTGAAATCCAAGGAAGTAGTTCAACTCGCCCATCATCGACATCTCAAATTTCTGCATCATTACTCTGCTAAACTCCTCACAAGACTTTTGGTTAGTAGAACCAAATATAATGTCATTGACATATATTTGGCAGACAAAGAGATCGCCATCACAAGTCTTTGTGAAAAGAGTTGGATCAGCTTTCCCAACCTTGAAAGTATTAGCAATTAGAAAGTCTCTAAGGCATTCATACCATGCTCTTGGGGCTTGCTTAAGTCCATAGAGCACCTTAGATAGCTTATACACATGGTCGGGATACCTGTCATCCTCAAAGCCAGGGGGTTGTTCCACGTATACCTCCTCCTTGATTGGTCCATTTAGGAAAGCGCTCTTCACATCCATTTGGAACAACTTAAAGGAATGGTGAGCAGCATAGGCTAATAAAATCTGAATTGATTCTAACCTAGCTACAGGAGCAAAAGTCTCCTCAAAATCCAAACCTGTGACTTGGGCATAACCTTTTGCCACAAATCAAGCTTTGTTCCTTGTCACCACTCCGTGTTCGTCTTGTTTGTTGTGGAACACCCACTTGGTTCCCACAACATTTTGCTTTGGACGTGGCACCAGGCTCCAGACTTCATTTCTTTTGAAGTTGTTTAGCTCTTCCTGCATGGCCAACACTTAGTCCGGATCCTGCAAGGCTTCTTCTACCCTGAAAGACTCAATAGAAGAAACAAACGAGTAATGCTCACAAAAATTAGCTAATCGTGAGCGAGTTGTTACTCCCTTGCTAATGTCACCCAGAATCTAATCCACTGGATGATTTCTTTGGATCATCGCTCGGACTTGAGTTGGAGGAGCCCATGATGCTTCTTCCTCCATAACATGTTCTTCCTGTGCTCCCCTTGATCCTACCCCTCTTCTTGAGGTACCTGTTCATCGTCTTGAGTTGGGGGATGCATGAAAGTCGCCTAGAGGTGGGGTGAATAGGGCGAAACTGAAATTTACAAAATTAATCACAACTACGAGACGGGTTAGCGTTAGAAATAATAATGAGTCCGAGAGAGAGGGCACAAAAACAAATCGCAAGCGAATGAAGAGTGTGACACGCGGATTTGTTTTACCGAGGTTCGGTTCTCGCAAACCTACTCCCCGTTGAGGAGGCCACAAAGGTCGGGTCTCTTTCAACCCTTACCCTCTCTCAAACGATCCCGCGGACCGAGTGAGCTTCTCTTCTCAAATCAAACCGGGAACAAAGCTTCCCCGCAAGGACCACCACACAATTGGTGTCTCTTGCCTCGGTTACAATCGAGTTTTGATCACAAGAACAAGTGAGAAAGAAAGAAGCAATCCAAGCGCAAGAGCTCAAAAGAACACGACAAATCTCTCTCGCTAATCACTAAAGCCTTGTGTGGAATTGGAGAGGACTTGATCACTTGAGTGTGTCTAGAATTGAATGCCTAGCTCTTGTAAGTGGTTGAGAAGTGGAAAACTTGGATGGCTTGAATGTGGGGTGGTTGGGGGTATTTATAGCCCCAACCACCAAACTAGCCGTTTGGTGGAAGCTGTCTGTCGTATGGCGCACCGGACAGTCCGGTGCACACCGGACATGTCCGGTGCGACAGCACGTCACCAGACCGTTAGGGTTCCGACCATTGGAGCTCTGACGCTGGGCCCGCTTGGATGTCTGGTGGCGCACCGGACATGAACTGTAGGATGTCCGTTGCGCCAGCATGGGCGTGCCTGACCTCTGTGTGCGCTGGCGCGCATTTAATGCGCTTGCAGGTAGCCGTTGGCGCCGAAGTAGCCGTTGCTCCGTAGTTACACCGGACAGTCCGGTGTACACCGGACATGTCCGGTGAATTATAGCGGAGCAGCAGATGAGAATTCCCGAGACTGGCGAGTCCAGAGCCGCGTCCCCTTGGAGCACCGGACACTGTCCGGTGAATTATAGCGTCCCGACTCTGAGATTTCCCGAAGGTGAAGAGTTTGAAGTCGATCTTCCCTGGTGCACCGGACACTGTCCGGTGGCACACCGGACAGTCCGGTGCGCCCTACCAGGGTGCCTTCGGTTGTCCCTTTGCTCCTTTGTTTGAACCCTTTCTCTTGATCTTTTTATTGGCTTATGGTGAACCTTTGGTACCTGTAGAACTTATAAACTTGGGCAAACTAGTTAGTCCAATTATTTGTGTTGGGCAATTCAACCACCAAAATTAGTTTAGGAAATAGGTGTAAGCCTAATTCCCTTTCAATCTCCCCCTTTTTGGTGATTGATGCCAACACAAACCAAAGCAAGTATAGAAGTGCATAATTGAACTAGTTTGCAAAGTGTAAGTGCAAAGGTTACTTAGAATTGAGCCAATAAATATTACTTACTAGATATGCATGGATTGTTTCTTTATTTTTAACATTTTGGACCACGCTTGCACCACATGTTTTGTTTTTGCAAATTCTTTTTGTAAATTCTTTTCAAAGTCCTTTTGCAAAATAGTCAAAGGTAAATGAATAAGATTTTGAGAAGCATTTATAAGATTTGAAAATTTCTCCCCTTGTTTCAAATGCCTTTCCTTTGACTAAAACAAAACTCCCCCTCAATAAATTCTCCTCTTAGCGTTCAAGAGGGTTTTAAGACATTAAATTTTGAAAATACTACTTGCTCCCCCTTTAAAACACAAAGAGATACCAATTTGAAATTTACCAATTCAAAACCATTAATTTTAAAATTAGTTTGGTGGTGCGGTCCTTTTGCTTTGGGCTCATACTTTCTCCCCCTTTGGCATGAATCGCCAAAAACGGATACTTTGAGTGAGATATAAGCCCTTTTAGCTACTTTCTCCCCTTTGGCAAATAAAACATATGAGTGAAGATTATACCAAAGACGGAGAGTGAAGCGGAGCGACGGCGAAGGATGAGTAGTGGAGTGGAGTGCAAGCCTTTGTCTTCGCCGAAGACTCCAATTCCCTTTCAATACACCTATGACTCCCGTGTCGAGGTCAAGATGCCCATTTGTTCCCATGGGAGTTTTGATGGGCTTGGCATCCTTCATTCCAAACTTGGTTAGAATGTCTTGAGTATACTTCGTTTGGCTAATGAAGGTGCCCTCTTGGAGTTGCTTCACTTGAAATCCTAAGAAATACTTCAACTCCCCCATCATAGACATCTCGAAATTTTGTGTCATGATCCTACTAAATTCTTCACATGTAGATTCGTTAGTAGACCCAAATATAATATCATCAACATAAATTTGGCATACAAACAAATCATTGTCAAGAGTTTTAGTGAATAAAGTAGGATCGGCCTTGCCGACTTTGAAGCCATTAACTATAAGGAAATCTCTTAGGCATTCATACCATGCTCTTGGGGCTTGCTTGAGCCCATAAAGCGCCTTAGAGAGTCTATAGACATGGTTAGGGTACTCACTGTCTTCAAAGCCGGGAGGTTGCTCAACATAGACCTCTTCCTTGATTGGTCCATTGAGGAAGACACTCTTCACGTCCATTTGATAAAGCTTGAAGCCATGGTAAGTAGCATAGGCTAATAATATACGAATTGACTCAAGCCTAGCTACGGGTGCATAGGTTTCACCAAAATCCAAACCTTCGACTTGTGAATACCCCTTGGCCACGAGTCGAGCTTTGTTCCTTGTCACCACACCATGCTCGTCTTGCTTGTTGCGGAAGACCCACTTGGTTCCTACAACATTTTGGTTAGGACGTGGAACTAAATGCCATACCTCGTTCCTAGTGAAATTGTTGAGCTCCTCTTGCATCGCCATCACCCAATCCGAATCTTGAAGTGCTTCCTCTACCCTGTGTGGCTCAATAGAGGAAACAAAAGAGTAATGCTCACAAAAATGTGCAACATGAGATCGAGTGGTTACCCCCTTATGAATGTCGCCGAGGATGGTGTCGACGGGGTGATCTCGTTGGATTGCTTGGTGGACTCTTGGGTGTGGTGGCCTTGGCTCTTCATCCTCCTTGTCTTGATCATTTGCATCTCCCCGTTGATCATTGCCGTCATCTTGAGGTGGCTCATCATTTTGATTTTCTCCTTCATCAACTTGAGCCTCGTCCTCATTTTGAGTTGGTGGAGATGCTTGCGTGGAGGAGGATGGTTGATCTTGTGCATGTGGAGGCTCTTCGGATTCCTTAGGGCACACATCCCCAATGGACATGTTCCTTAGCGCGATGCACGGAGCCTGTTCTTCACCTATCTCATCAAGATCAACTTGCTCGGTTAGGAGTTCATATGATGTCTTCTTGAGGATTCGGTGTAGATATAACCGGTTGATTGCGTAGCAAGCGGTGTTGACCGCCTTGGCCCAAAACCAATCCGGTGTCTTGTACTCATCAAGCATGGTTCTTGCCATGTCTAATAGAGTTCGATTCTTCCTCTCCACTACACCATTTTGTTGTGGAGTGTAGGGAGAAGAGAACTCATGCTTGATGCCCTCCTCCTCAAGGAAGCCTTCAATTTGAGAGTTCTTGAACTCCGTCCCGTTGTCGCTTCTTATTTTCTTGATCCTTAAGCCAAACTCATTTTGAGCCCGTCTCAAGAATCCCTTTAAGGTCTCTTGGGTATGGGATTTTTCCTGCAAAAAGAACACCCAAGTGAAGCGAGAATAATCATCCACAATAACTAGATAGTACTTACTCCCGCCGATGCTTATGTAAGCGATCGGGCCGAATAGATCCATGTGTAGGAGCTCCAGTGGCCTGTCACTTGTCATGATGTTTTTGTGTGGATGATGAGTGCCAACTTGCTTCCCGGCTTGGCATGCGCTACAAACCCTGTCTTTCTCAAAATGAACATTTGTTAGTCCTAAAATGTGTTCACCCTTTAGAAGCTTGTGAAGATTCTTCATTCCAACATGGGCTAGTCGGCGGTGCCAGAGCCAACCCATGTTAGTCTTAGCAATTAAGCAAGTGTCGAGTTCAGCTCTATCAAAATCTACCAAGTATAGCTGACCCTCTAACACTCCCTTAAATGCTATTGAATCATCACTTCTTCTAAAGACAGTGACACCTACATCGGTAAATAGACAGTTGTAGCCCATTTGACATAATTGCGAAACGGAAAGCAAATTGTAATCTAAAGAATCTACAAGAAAAACATTGGAAATGGAATGGTCAGGAGATATAGCTATTTTACCCAAACCTTTGACCAAACCTTGGTTTCCATCCCCGAATGTGATAGCTCGTTGGGGATCTTGGTTTTTCTCGTAGGAGGAGAACATCTTTTTCTCCCCCGTCATGTGGTTTGTGCATCCGCTATCGATGATCTAACTTGAGCCACCGGATGCATAAACCTACAAAACAAGTTTAGTTCTTGACTTTAGGTACCCAAACGGTTTTGGGTCCTTTGGCATTAGACACAAGAACTTTGGGTACCCAAACACAGGTCTTAGAACCCTTGTGTTTGCCCCCAACAAACTTGGCAACTACCTTGCCGGATTTGTAAGTCAAAACATAAGATGCATCAAAAGTTTTAAATGAGATGCCATGATCATTTGATGCATTAGGAGTTTTCTTTCTAGGCAACTTAGCACGGGTTGGTTGCCTAGAGCTAGATGTCTCACCCTTATACATAAAAGCATGGTTAGGGCCAGAGTGAGACTTCCTAGAATGAATTCTCCTAATTTTGCTCTCGGGATAACCGGCAGGGTACAAAATGTAACCCTCGTTATCCTGAGGCATGGGAGCCTTGCCCTTAACAAAGTTAGACAAATTTTTAGGAGGGGCACTAAGTTTGACATTGTCTCCCCTTTGGAAGCCAATGCCATCCTTGATGCCAGGGCGTCTCCCATTATAGAGCATACTTCTAGCAGATTTAAACTTTTTATTCTCTAAGTTATGCTCGGCAATTTTAGCATCTAATATTGCTATATGATCATTTTGTTGTTTAATTAAAGCCATATGATCATGAATAGCATCAATATCAACATCTCTACATCTAGTGCAAATAGAAACATGCTCAACAGTAGATGTAGAGGGTTTGCAAGATTTTAATTCTACAACCTTAGCATGTAATATATCATTTTCACTTCTAAGGTTAGAAATAGTAATATTGCAAACATCAAAATCTTTAGCCTTAGCAATTAATTTTTCATTTTCAATCCTAAGACTAGCAAGAGAATCATTCAATTCCTTAATCTTAGCAAGCAAATCATCATTATCATTTCTAAGATTGGGAATTGAAACATCACAAACATGAGAATCAACCTTAGCAATTAATCTAGCATTTTCATTTCTAAGGTTGTCAATAGACTCATGGCAAGTGCTTAGCTCACTAGACAATTTTTCATATTTTTCAACTTGTAGAGCATAAGCATTTTTGACCTTAACATGCTTTTTGTTTTCCTTAATAAGGAAGTCCTCTTGAGAGTCCAAGAGATCATCCTTCTCATGAATAGCACTAATCAATTCATTTAATTTTTCTTTTTGTTGCATGTTTAGGTTGGCAAAAAGAATGCGCAAGTTATCCTCCTCATTGCTAGCATCATCCTCATCACTAGAGGTTTCGTATTTAGTGGAGGATCTTGATTTTACCTTCTTCTTTTTGCCCTCCTTGGCCATGAGGCACTTGTGGCCGACGTTGGGGAAGAGAAGTCCCTTGGTGACGGCGATGTTGGCGGCGTCCTCGTCGGAGGAGGAGTCGGTGGAGCTCTCGTCGGAGTCCCACTCACGGCACACGTGGGCATCGCCGCCCTTCTTCTTGTAATGTCTCTTCTTCTCCTTTCTTCTCCCCTTCTTGTCATCGCCCCTGTCACTATCACAAGATAATGGACATTTAGCAATAAAGTGACCGGGCTTACCACACTTGTAGCATACTTTCTTGGAGCGGGGCTTGTAGTCTTTCCCCCTCCTTTGCTTGAGGATTTGGCGGAAGCTCTTGATGATGAGCGCCATCTCCTCGTTGTCGAGCTTGGAGGCGTCGATGGGTGTTCGACTTGGAGTGGCCTCCTCCTTCTTTTCTTCCGTCGCCTTGAATGCGACGGGTTGTGCCTCGGGCATGGAGGAGGTGCCTTGCTCGATGATTTTCTTTGAGCCTTTAATCATTAGCTCAAAGCTCACAAATTTTCCTATAACCTCCTCGAGAGACATTAGCTTATATCTAGGATCACCTCGAATTAATTGAACTTGTGTAGGGTTAAGAAATACGAGGGATCTAAGAATAACCTTGACCATCTCATGGTCATCCCATTTTTCGCTCTCGAGGTTGCGCACTTGGTTCACCAAGGTCTTCAAGCGGTTGTACATAGCTTGTGGATCCTCCCCTTGGTGAAGCATGAAGCGACCGAGCTCCCCCTCGATCGTCTCCCGCTTGGTGATCTTTGTCACCTCGTCTCCCTCGTGCGCGGTCTTGAGTACGTCCCAAATTTCCTTCGCACTTTTTAGCCCTTGCACCTTGTTATACTCCTCTCGACTTAGAGAGGCGAGGACTATAGTGGTTGCTTGGGAGTTAAAGTGGTGGATTTGGGCCACCTTGTCCGAGTCGTAGTCTTCATCCCCTACGGATGGTACCTGTACACCAAACTCAACAACATTCCATATGCTTGTGTGGAGTGAGGTTAGATGGTGCCTCATTTTGTCACTCCACATATTATAATCTTCACCGTAAAAAACCGGTGGTTTGCCTAATGGAACGAAGAGTAAAGGAGTACGCTTTGAAATGTGGGGGTAGCGTAGGGGGATCTTACTATACTTCTTGCGCTCTTGGCGCTTAGAAGTTACAGACGGCGCATCGGAGTCGGAGGTCGATGGTGATGAAGAGTCGGTCTCGTAGTAGACCACTTTCCTCATCCTCTTGTGCTTGTCGCCTTTCCGATGCGACTTGTGGGAAGAGGATTTCTTCTCCTTCCCCTTCCCTTTGGAGGAGTTCTTCTTCTTCTCCTTCCTCTTGGTGCGGGATTCTTCCGATGAAGTGCTCCCGTGACTCGTAGTGGGCTTGTCGCCGGTCTCCATCTCCCTCTTGGTGTGATCTCCCGACATCACTTCGAGCGGTTAGGCTCTAATGAAGCACCGGGCTCTGATACCAATTGAAAGTCGCCTAGAGGGGGGGTGAATAGGGCGAAACTGAAATTTACAAAATTAATCACAACTACGAGACGGGTTAGCGTTAGAAATAATAATGAGTCCGAGAGAGAGGGCGCAAAAACAAATCGCAAGCGAATGAAGAGTGTGACACGCGAATTTGTTTTACCGAGGTTCGGTTCTCGCAAACCTACTCCCTGTTGAGGAGGCCACAAAGGCCGGGTCTCTTTCAACCCTTACCCTCTCTCAAACAATCCTGTGGACCGAGTGAGCTTCTCTTCTCAAATCAAACCGGGAACAAAACTTCCCCGCAAGGACCACCACATAATTGGTGTCTCTTGCCTCGGTTACAATCGAGTTTTGATCACAAGAACAAGTGAGAAAGAAAGAAGCAATCCAAGCGCAAGAGCTCAAAAGAACACGACAAATCTCTCTCGCTAATCACTAAAGCCTTGTGTGGAATTGGAGAGGACTTGATCACTTGAGTGTGTCTAGAATTGAATGCCTAGCTCTTGTAAGTGGTTGAGAAGTGGAAAACTTGGATGACTTGAATGTGGGGTGGTTGGGGGTATTTATAGCCCCAACCACCAAACTAGCCGTTTGGTGGAAGCTGTCTGTCGTATGGCGCACCGGACAGTCCGGTGCACACCGGACATGTCCGGTGCGACAGCCACGTCACCAGACCGTTAGGGTTCCGACCGTTGGAGCTCTGACGCTAGGCCCGCCTGGATGTCTGGTGGCGCACCGGACATGAACTGTAGGATGTCCGGTGCGCCAGCATGGGCGTGCCTGACCTCTGCGCGCGCTGGCACGCATTTAATGCGCTTGCAGGTAGCCGTTGGCGTCGAAGTAGCCGTTGCTCCGCAGTTACACCGGACAGTCTGGTGTACACCGGATATGTCCGGTGAATTATAGCGGAGCAGTAGATGAGAATTCCCGAGATTGGCGAGTTCAGAGCCGCGTCCCCTTGGAGCACCGGACACTGTCCGGTGAATTATAGCGTCCCGGCTCTGAGATTTCCCGAAGGTGAAGAGTTTGAAGTCGATCTTCCCTGGTGCACCGGACACTGTCCGGTGGCACACCGGACAGTCCGGTGCGCCCTACCAGGGTGCCTTCGGTTGTCCCTTTGCTCCTTTGTTTGAACCCTTTCTCTTGATCTTTTTATTGGCTTATGGTGAACCTTTGGTACCTGTAGAACTTATAAACTTGGGCAAACTAGTTAGTCCAATTATTTGTGTTGGGCAATTCAACCACCAAAATTAGTTTAGGAAATAGGTGTAAGCCTAATTCCCTTTCAATGCACCATTGTGGAAGAAGAGGGTTGATCTTGTTCCTGTAATTCCTATGGTCGCACATCACCTATTGCCATCGTTCACATGGTGGCCATCGGAATCTCATCTTCATCTACATCATCAAGATTAACTTGCTCTCTTGGAGAGCCATTAGTCTCATCAAATACAACGTCGCTAGAGACTTCAACTAATCCTGACGATTTGTTGAAGACCCTATACGCCTTTGTATTTGAGTCATATCCTAGTAAAAACCCTTCTACTGCTTTGGGAGCAAATTTTAAATGTCTACCTTTCTTCACCAGAATGTAGCATTTGCTCCCAAATACACGAAAATAAGAAACATTGGGTTTGTTACTAGTTAGGAGTTCATAGGAGGTCTTCTTGAGGAGACGGTGTAGATAGAGCCGGTTTATGGCATGGCAAGCTGTGTTCACAGCTTCGAACCAAAACCTCTCAGGCGTCTTGTACTCTCCAAGCATTGTTCTCGCCATGTCGATTAGCGTCCTGTTCTTCCTCTCTACCACATCATTTTGCTGTGGTGTGTAGGGAGCGGAGAACTCGTGCTTGATTCCTTCCTCCTCAAGATATTCTTCAACTTGTAGATTCTTGAACTCAGATCCATTGTCGCTTCTTATTTTCTTCACCTTTAGCTCAAACTCATTTTGAGCTCTTCTTAAGAAGTGTTTTAGGGTTCCTTGGGTTTTGGATTTGTCCTGCCAAAAGAATACCCAAGTGAAGCGAGAAAAATCATCAACTATAACAAGACCATACTTACTTCCCCTGAAGCTGAGATAGGCAACGGGGCTGAAGAGATCCATGTGTAGGAGTTCCAGCGGTCTTGATGTCGTCATCACATTCTTGATGTGATGAGTGCTTCCCACCTGTTTCCCTGCTTGGCATGCTGCACAAGGTCTGTCTTTCTCAAAACAGACATAGGTTAGTCCTAACACATGATCTCCCTTTAGAAGTTTATGAAGGTTTATCATCCCAACATGTGCTAGACAGCGATGCCAAAGCCAGCCCATATTAGTCTTAGCGATTAAGCATGCATCTAGATCAACATTCTCCTTTGAGAAGTCAACTAAATAAAGCTTGCTGTCTAATACACCCTTAAAAGCTAATGAACCATCACTCCTAGAGACAGATACATCAATATTTGTAAATAAACAATTGTAGCCCATATGACACAATTGACTTACAGATAATAAATTATACCCAAGCGACTCTACTAAAAACACATTTGATATTGAGTGCTCGGTCGTGATGGCTATCTTGCCCAATCCTTTGACCTTGCCTTGATTCCCATCTCCAAAGATAATAGTATCCTAGGAATCCCTGTTCTTGATGTAGGAGGTGAACATTTTCTTCTCCCCCGTCATATGGTTTGTGCATCCACTGTCGATAATCAAGCTTGAGCCCCCGGATGCAGAAACCTACAAGGTAATTAAGCTTGAGTTTTAGGTACCCAACTCTTGTTGGGTCCTACAAGGTTAGTTACAATAACTTTTGGAACCCAAATGCAAGTCTTATCTCCCTTGCATTTAGATCCCAATTTTCTAGCAACTACTTTGGCATTTTTGCATGAAAGTACAAAAGAAGTATTACACGTTTGATACATAGCAGTTGGACCAATGTAAGTATTCCTAGGTGCACGAGAAACAGTATGATTGCGCCTAGGCCTACTCCTATCATGAACATATGTGGAGCTTGATGCAAACATAGCATGTGAATCATGATAAGTAGGTAAAGCAACATGATTATAACATTTATCATGATGAGAAACTTTCTTGACCTGAGCATAAAGATAAGCATGGTTCTTTTGATCATGTGAAGAATACAAGCTACTAGCCATAGGGGCCTTCCCTTTCTCCTTGTTGAGACCGAAAGTCCTTTGGCTTGTTAAGTTCTTGGTTTCCTTTCGAAAACCAAGTCCATCCTTAATTAAGGGGTGTCTACCAATAGTGTAGGCATCCCTATCAAATTTAAGTTTCTCATATTATCCATGCAAGTCTTAAGTTGAGCATTAAGACTTGCAACCTCATTGTTTAACTTGGCAATAATGGAGGCATGTTCGTTACAAGCATCAATATCAAAGTCTTTACATCTATTGCAAATAACAACATGCTCTACACATGAACTAGTCGTATTTACTTCCTCTAGCTTAGTATTCAAATCTTCATTTAAATTCTTTAAGCTAGAAATTGATTCATGATAGGAAGACAATTCAGATGACAGTATTTCATTTTTCTTAACTTCTAGCGCAAGAGATTTTTGAACACTAATGAATTTATCATGTTCCTCATATAAAATATCTTCTTGCTTTTCTAGCAGTCTATCCTTTTCATTAAGAGCATCAATTAATTCATTTATTTTGTCTACTTTAGCTCTATCTAGACCTTTAAACAAATCAATGTAATCTACTTCATTGTCAGAGGATTCCTCATCGCTAGGAGAAGAATACTTAGGAGTATCTCGAATACGTACCTTCTTCCCCTTAGCCATAAGACACATGTGTCTTTCGTTGGGGAAGAGCGAAGACTTGTTGAAGGCCGAGGCAGCTAGTCCTTTATCTTCGGAGTCGGATGAGGAATAGTCAGAGTCCCATTCCTTCCTGATGTGTGCCTCGCCCTTGGCCTTCCTGTAGTTCTTTTTCTTTTCCCTCTTCCCATGCTTTTCTTGTGCCTAGTCATTATCATTATCGGGGCATTGAGCTATAAAATGACCAGGCTTACCGCATTTAAAGCAGGAGTGTTTTCCCCTTGACTTATTCTTGTTGGGGTACTCCTTATGTCATTTCAGTGTGGTCTTGAAGCGTTTGATGATGAGGGGCATCTCATCCTCATTAAGCCCGACAGCCTCCACTTGTGCTACCTTGTTAGGTAGTGCCTCCTTGCTGCTGGTTGCTTTGAGGGCAACTGGCTATGACTCATAGACGGATAGCGGACCGTTCAAGGCATCGTCCACGTATCGTGCTTCTTTCACCATCATACGCCTGCTTACGAATTTTCTAAGGATTTCCTCGGGCGTCATCTTGGTGTACCTAGGGTTCTCACGAATAAGATTTACAAGATGGGGGTCAATAACTGTAAATTATTTGAGCATGAGTTGGACGATGTCATGATCCATCCACCTTGTACTCCCGTAGCTTCGAATTTTATTGACCAGGGTCTTGAGCCTATTGTAGGTCTGTATTGGCTCCTCTCCCCTGATCATTGTAAACCTTCCCAGCTCGCCTTCCACCCGTTCCATCTTGGAATCATGGTGGTGTCATTACCCTCGTGAGATATTTTGAGGGTGTCCCAAATCTGTTTGGCGTTGTCCAAGCCGTTGACCTTGTTATATTCATCCCTGCATAGAGATGCTAGCAAAACAGTAGTGGCTTGGGCATTTTTATGAATTTGTTCATTGATAAACACAGGGTTATCAGTACTATCAAAGTGCATTCCATTTTCTACAATTTCCCAAATGCTAGGATGGAGGGAAAATAGGTGACTACTCATTTTATGGTTCCAAAATGAGTAATCCTCTCCATCGAAGTGTGGGGGTTTTCCAAGTGGAATAGAAAGTAAATGGGCATTTGAATTTTATGGAATGCGGGAATAATCAAATGAGTAGTTTTGATTAACCGTTTTCCTTTTGGACGAGGAGTCGTCGTCATCGTCATCCCTTGGTGAAGAAGAGGAAGCGTCGTTGTCACAGTAGATAATCTTCTTGATGCGCCTCTTCTTCTTCCCGTCCTTCTTCTTGTGACTCAAGCCTGAGTTAGTGGGCTTGTCCTCTCTTGGCTCGTTGAGGAGGGACTCCTTTTCCTTGTCGTTGATCACCATCCCCTTGCCCTTAGGATCCATCTCTTCGAGCAGTTAGTCCCTTCGATGAAGAGTATGGCTCTGATACCAATTGAGAGCACCTAGAGGAAGGTGAATAGGTGATCCTACAAAATTCAACACTAATAGCACAAACTTGGTTTATAAAATGTTAATTAGATTAAACCAAGTTGCTATAGAGCGAGCTCTTGAGAAGAAATCAATCACAGAGAAAAGCAACACAAGAGACACGGTGTTTTATCCCGTGGTTCAACCAATGCCTACTCCACATTGTGGTGACCTCCTTCGGTCAAGGATTGCACTCAATCCCTCTTAAGTGATCCAATGATCAACTTTGAGTACCACAGTTTTCTTCCTTGGTAGTATTTTCTCGTTTACGAGGAATCTCCACAAGTTGGAGCCTCTCGCCCTTACAATGTTTGATCACAAGAAAGGCACAAGAGTAAGGGAGGGAAAGCAACGCACACAAGACTCAAATCGCAGCAATCACACGCACACAAGCCAAGATGTGAGCACAAAACACGGCGCAAGGAGTTCACAACTCATATGGTGCTCAAATCTCTAACGCAACAATCCGAATGCGTGGAGGCGGAGTCTAGGCGTCTTAGAATGTTCAGAGAATGCTTGGTGTACTGCTCCATGCACCTAGGGGTCCCTTTTATAGCCCCAAGGCAGCTAGGAGCCGTTGGAGATCCAATTGGAAGGTAATTCTTGTCTTCTGCTGAGTGGCACACCGGACAGTCTGGTGCACCACTAGACATGAACAGTAGCTGTCCGGTGTGCGATATCCTTCCTTATCAGGCGAAGCCAACCGTTGGCTCTTTGGTCCCATTGGCGCACCAGACACTGTCCGGTGCACACCGGACAATCCGGTGTGACCAACCGACCGTTGGCTCGGCCACGTGTCGCTCGATGATCGCGTAGCCGACCGTTGGCCGCGGGCGCCGTTGGCTCACTGGACAGTCCGGTGCACACCAGACAGTCTGGTGAATTTTAGCCGTGGCGCCTTCGCTTTTTTCCGAGAGCAAGGAGTTCATCGCTGGGCCAGCCTGGGCACCGGACACTGTCCGGTGCACCACAGGCTGGTGCTGGTTTGGCTGAACTTAGCCAAAACTTCTCCTGTTCGATTCTAGTTTTCTTGCCTATGTTCCTAGCACTTAGAGAGATGTGTTAGTATCCAAAAACCAATTTACTATGTCCAGGAACATACCTTAATTCTTGATTTTGCACTTCTCAATCACTTAGCACATAATAACTTAAAACCATGTGTTGGGCATCTAATCACCAAAATATTTATAGAAATGGCCCAAGGGCACATTTCCCTTTCAATATGCTTTTGATTCGTCAACCTCCACACAAAGGCAGGGGCATATGTTGAACACTAAAAGTGCCTGACGGATGATCCATGTAACACCCCTGTTGTTACGTGAACTAAAACTCTAACATGTCATCATAAGCATTTGCATTAACTTGCTTGTTACACCTAGAATGCATTCACTAGGTCAAAAATTTTTCAAAAGTGTGATGATATGTGTGGAGTATATAACTTAGTTTAAGGACTTGGCTTAAGTTAAACAGGAGTAGATCATCTCTCAAGCAAGCAACAAGTTGGTTTGAAGTCTTAGAGTGCTAAAGGCAAGACTTAGATCCTAGAGCAACTTTGCTTTCGGAGGTAGGTCAAGTGGAAGAATCATTTGAGGAACGGGATTAACCTCAAAACCCTAAGTGAGATTTGAAAACCTTCCTTGTGATTTGTGGATAAATAAAGCAACTCCTAAACCAAGGACACTTTGGACATGAGTTTCATGTACTAAAGTTGGATTTGAGACTAAGGAGTAACTTTGCTTTAGGAGGATGGATAATTTTGCTTTTGATATGTGGATTAATAGTGGTGAAGCAGTTAGGGTGGTTGAGTGTCTATAAAACCTAAACTTGCCCCAAAAGTGGAATTTAAAATCTAGAAAGGACTGGTTAAAAGTT
This sequence comes from Zea luxurians, assembly GCA_029449295.1. Classification (NCBI taxonomy): domain Eukaryota; kingdom Viridiplantae; phylum Streptophyta; class Magnoliopsida; order Poales; family Poaceae; genus Zea; species Zea luxurians. The sequence continues at coordinate 40,018,877 of JAOPSE010000022.1, read as the reverse complement.
CATATACCAAAGTTGTAGAGCTTGGAAAAGTGAATAACTTTCTGATTTGGAGATTCCCAAGTTGTGTGGAAGAATTTGGAGTTAAGTACAAAAATTCAGTTTTGGGTTCATTTTGGAATTGCTCAAAATAATATAAACTAGTCAACTCTGAACACTTGTAACTTCTGATCTAGAACCATTTGGAAGATGGTCACTATAACAAAGTTATAGGGCTACATGAGGAGTATAAGTTTGGTTAAGTAACCTATCCCTAAAGCTATTTGGAACTTGGAGAAAAACTAGTCCAAACTAGAGCTGTCAGATTGGTGAATTCCAGACTTAGCCAAATCCTTGCAGCTGAATTTAGTGAGTTTTCTTCAAACTTTGGAGCACTGTAATTTGTAATCCATAGGCTTTTAGTTGTTGGCCCTTATAGTAAACTTGTGAAGCTACACTAGGAGTACACATTTGGTTAAGTGAAATGGTACTAAATCTATATGCAACTAGAAGAAAAAGTTATGCAAAGTGAGGCTGATAGGTGTATTGGTTTTCAGACCAAGAACAGTAAACAGAACTTGGAATTCAGTGTATTGGTGCTTTGTTTTGAGTCCTTTTATGGTCAGTCCATAAGTTTTTGCGCTGTGGAGTATATAGAGGAGTTAAATCACATATGATGGTGAACAAGTTCCTTTACATAAGTTTGGTTTGGTTCCACATAAAAAGTGGAGTAAAGCTTGCTCAAAGTTGGACTAACATACAGTGCTTTAACTGCATTTGGTTCAGTTCTGAAATCAGAAATTTGTTGTATGGTGCCAAGTTTGGAGCCCTTTTGTGGCTATTCTATAAGGTTTTGGACTTAGGTGTTTGTAGGGGAAGTGAAGACCACATAACGGTGAACAACTTTATTAAAGGGTGATGGACATGATCCCATACGAGAATTGGAGTAACAACTGCTTAAAGTGGGACTGTGTTGTGGCTAAAACTGAATTATATTCAGTTATTGAAAACTGAATTTAAGTGAACGTTGCTGAGTTTGGAGCCCATTTGCGGCTGATTCATGTGATTTTGGACTAAGAACTATATGGTAAAGTTGGAGACCAAAATATGGTGAGAGTTCCCTAAAGCGAGATAGACTTGGTGCTATATAAAGTTGGGAGTAAAACACCTCTAAACTTCCTCTATCAGACTCAGTCTGGTGCTGTTTCAGACCTCTGAAACTGAATTTTCAGTGTTTTTAGCCAACTTGGGAGCATCATAACTTTTGATCCAAGGGGTATAAGCCTAGGGCCCCTGTGGTAACTTGGTAGAGGGTTAGTTGGTGGACAAAGTTCATCAAGGTTCATTTCCTGGTGTGGCTTGAAATTGGGAGAATAAAAGGGGCGAATATCCCTGGTTCAGTGGGCAGCAGCAATTCAGTGCAGTTACACATATCTGCTAAAAATATCACCCTCCACTATAGATCCCAGCTCGACTAAAATATCAAGTTGTGGGTTGTGCTGGGAGTAGTAGAACCTTATTTGCTCTCCTCCATACTTGAATTGCTTGACAAGTTGGATATTTTGGCTAGGTGTATATGCTGGTGTGGTGCTTGAAAGCCACGTGGGTGGACCTATGCAGTGCTGTCACTCTGGGAATGTCTCTCCATTGGATGTTAGATAGGTTTAAGTTCAGCCCCATGTCCTAGCTCATATATTTAGTGAAACCTGCCCCTAGCCAGTGCCCTTCAGTTGATCCTAGTGAAGCTTCACCATGCCCTCAGATTCTAGCCCCAAGATCACAACAAAGGTGTTGTTGTTCTTGTTTTCATGTCAAGGTGGACATCCCTCCTCGACCACTAGATCAATCTGCCCTTGTTCATCACAGCCAACTCCTATGTCTGTGGTGACCATAGCAGCAGTTCGCACCCTCACCATGGCCAGGATTCCTTGGAGGTTGTCTTGGCCGTGTGGTTCCCGTTCCCTACTCCTCGCAGGTCAATGAAGCTCACACCATTTACTGCTTGAACTCTACCATTGTCTGTTGCTGGGAACTAGGTGTAAAATTTGCTCAAAGATAGGTTGTTAGGTTTCTAGATCCCAGACTCAGTGCAGAAGGCTAAAACTAGGTTTTAGTGTGTTGAGCTCAACTTTGGAGCTCTATTGTGCCCAGTCTATTTGGTTTTGGGCCAAAGTTCTGTAGCAAGTTTGAAGACCATAGTAAGATGAACAAAATTACTAAAGGGAGATGGGCTAGGTGCTACACAAAATTGGGAGTAAAACATGTCCAAATCTTCTCTATCAGACTTAATGAATGCTAATTCAGAACACTAAAAATGGGGTTGCGGTGGTTTTGGCTCTACTTTGGTGCTTCATAAAAAATGTTCTGAGCATTTTCAACCTAGGGGTGCTTTACCAAAGTGATAGATCTATGTTTGGAGAATAACTTTTGTTAAGTTTACTTGATCTGTTGCTAAGTGAAATTGGGTGATCAAGGGATCTGAACAGGGAGGTCTGCAAGGGATCAGTGGTGTACTGATTCAATTACTGTCACTATGATCTAGTGTATTTCTCCTAACTTTGGAACCTTGTGATAATTACTCCAAGAGAATTGGGTTAGGGATTCCATAGCCAGATAAAAGACCACATCAAGGACAACAAGTTTCATACAAAGAATGGGCTTGCTACTATACAAAGTTGGCAGTAAAAAGGTGTCCCAAACTTCTCTGTCAGAGTGGGTGCAGTGCTGTTTCAGTTCACTGAAACTGAACTTTTCTGTGATTTTGCTCTATTTTGAGGCATCATAACTTTTGATTAGTATGGTTGCAGTCTGGGGATGCTATGCCAAAGTGGTAGAGCTATGTCTAGAGAATAACTTTGAGTAAATGAGTTGGGTTTGTTGTTGAGGGAATTTGTGAGTTACAAAGCACTGAATAGAGGGAGAGGAATGGAGCAATGGAAGATGAATTCAGAGAACTGAAAATAGGTTTGGTGAATTGCGGCTGATTCTTAGACACTATAACTTGTAGTACATGCAGTTTGGATCCTTGCTTAAGGCATAAATGAAGTACTTGGTTGGTTATGGAAGTAATGTTTCCTAGTTTGGTTGGTGAATTGAGTTGTGATATTAGAGTATTTAGCTCTCTTAAAGTTTTGTTAGTTTTTGTGTGCACCTTTAGAGAGGTGTAAGTCTTGTGATGCTTTTTAGTATTTTCTTTTTAAGTTGCATAAGCATAAGCATTCATATTCATATATTTACATGTAGAATTCCTAGAAGAAGAAGAAGATGAAATTCAAGAAGTGATTTCTGAAGAGGAGTCTGCTTCAGTTCCTGCTCATCAAGTGATGGGAGCCATCTAATTAGGTTTAATAGAGGGATCTAGAACTCCATCTTTGGAACAAAGGCAAGCCCCGATGCATTTGCCCCTTCCTTGTATTTTTAAAAGACTTTTATACACTTTAAGTCTAGTGAAATGTGCATTAAGTTTATAGGAATTGCTTGGAAACTATTTGATGCATTGACTACCTTGATATCCATTCCTTTATAGATACTTCTGATGAAGTATCAAAATATGACTTACAAAAATGCTTAGCCCTGCTTAGATCTTGTGGATAGAGGTTGTCCTTGCAATAATGCCTAGCTCAGGGGTTATCCTGAGGAAGGGCGGCTTGTACCTGCAAGAATATTTTCATCTGAAGCATAGTGGGATTTTACTGCAAAGTTCCCCATAATGCTCTATTCATCCTAAGGAACACAAAACAATCCTAAGGATGAAAGTACTTAAATCTAGACTTGGGCTAGGAACAGGTGATGCTCTGCCTAGGTTAATTAAGGATTGGATTAGAGATGGCAATGGGTACCCGCGACCCGATACCCGATGGGCATTTACTCCATTAGCGTATGTATGTGGGCTAAATATTCTATCTGTGGGTCTGTTATTGGGCAAAAATCTTCACCCAATGGGTAAACGAGTATTAGAACGTTCCGCCTTCACCCATACCCGTTAACCCGTGGGCATAAAATACCCAATATAAACTTAGTCCAAGCATGAACTTTGACTTTAGTCATCCATCTTTTTTACTATTTAACAACCTTTTAGGCCATAATGTCATAGAAGGCTTAACGACAATTTAATGACCATGTAATGGAACATGTAATGTGCTATGTAGTACTATCCTAGTGTTACTACTTTATCCAATTATCTTTGGTGTGTTGAATGGATGGTTAAATGATGCTAGAAATTTTGTAATGGTATTTAAATGGATATACTTGACATTTGTATCATATAATATTTTGATAGATGTTTAGCTTTTGTGGATACGGGTGACCTGATGGGTGACCCATACCCACATGGGTATGGGTATGGGGCTAAATCCATACCCGCTAGTGTATATGGGTGACCCGATGGGGTTATTTTTGTGTCGTGGGTATGGGTATGGGGTAGTAATACCTGGTAGGTATTTACCCATTGCCATCTCTAGATTGGATGCGTATGTAGGCCTGAATGCTCAAGGACTATCTTAACTGGCTAGATGCCCTAGATATGGGATATGGTAAGCTTGAACCCGACTATTCCATGCGTGAAAAGACAATCGCGCATTGAGAGTGGAGAGATGGCAAGAGTGGCATGTACCCTCCTGTCAAAGTACCACCTAAAAGGGGTGGTGTGCTCTCGGGTGGCGTGGACCTATTCATTTAGTGGAGGATCTGTGGGAATGGTAGACATATGCAAGAGTTACGAGAAACATATGTTGTGTGGTTAGAGATCCTCAGCTGAGTAAATCAATTCGGATCGCCGTTATGTCCTCGGACTATGGAGACTTGATCACTGGCCTGCAACCAAGGTCAGTATGTAAACATTATGAATAATGTTGTATTGATGAGATGGTGAAATTAGACTAGTTGCAACCAGAGTCTATTAATATTTAATCCGGCGTTAAAATATTGAAAGTAAGGACTCACTTCAGTAAGCTATTTCTACAAAAGTATCTAAGTTGATTCTTGCTCAAGCCTTTCCTTGATTCCCATATCTAGCATATCCTTGAGAGTATTTTTCTTTAGTCGAGTAAGACTCGTAAAAGTACACTCCATACTTAGAGTTTCCGAACCCATGTTGTTGCAGGTGATAAGTACTCTAGGTGTTCCTGAGGCTAGAGGGTGTTTCCAGTTCTGGAGGAGGATTAGTTAGGCTTGTGTATAGGCTTTGGAGGGTTTCTACCTTCCTGCTATTGTTATAAGTTATACACTTTAGGTGCTATCAGGACTTGTAATAAATATTACTGTTTCTATGATGTAAAACTTGAGTTTTGGGAAATATAAAGAATGTTTTATAAAGTCTTCTGCTTTATCTCCGAAGTGTGTGTATCGAATGTGATTACTGTAATATGCATGAATGTGGAAGATCCTTGGGATGATGAGTTCAAGTTGATGAACTCGATAGCCTTGTTAAGTTACCTGGTACACATGCATAGCAATCTAAGACCATTAAGGCAAGGATTGGTGCATGTGGGCCCGATAACTTGGGAGGGCTGCCACAGTCCGACCCTGAGGTCGTACGGTCCGCGGTCTGGACTGTCCACCGTGGCGGTGTAGAATCAGTTAGAGTTTTAGATTTATTGCAGGATTTGTTGGCTAAACCTACAAGATTAACTCGAGAATTGACTTTGTAATGGGTCCAGACCTCCACCCTTTATATATATGAAGGGCTACAATCGATTGAACCACCCACAATCGATCCAATCAACTCTACTTCTCATTTTACCTTATGCATTAGGAGCAGCCCTAGTTTACCCGCAGTTTAGTCTTCCTCTACCTCGAATCTTAACCTCTCTTCGGCTCTACGTCGACTAGAGGCATCGTAGGTGGCCTGCCGAGGCCAAGACACACCCTAGAATCTCTTATCCCTGACGGGGTCCCTCCTAGGAGGTGAGATCTAGGTCTACTGCGAAGAAGATGACTCTTTATGCCATTGCGGACCATCCGAGCCCTAGGCGCAGACCGTTCGGACGTACGTAGAGAAGGAGCCGCTCCTGTACCCAGGTTGCGGACCGTTCGACCCTGTGCCACGGTTCGTCCACGCTTCCATGGAGAGCACGCTAGGTGGTTCGTTCCAGTGTTTAGCGCCTAGCGGCGCCAACACCTACCAAGTCTGTAGATATACTCAAGAGTCCAACTCAACACAAGCTCGAGATGCCTTCGACAAGCTCGTTTGAGGTGGTTCATAGTAGTGGATTTATACATCAAAGTCTTTTGTTTTAGACTTGATCTCTATAGCTCGAGAAAACAGCACATGATCCCAAATATATATAGGAAAGCAGATTTTTGAGAAAGCTCGTTTAGTTGGAATTGTTTACCAATGGATTTAAAGGCACAAACCTCCAAAATCTAACTTATCTCCACATTGCTCACTATCAAGTCAAGATAATGTTGGTAATAGGATATAATGAAGTTCATCTTATCTTATCGGTAGAGCCTTGACCACATAGTAGCACCAAAGCCACGATATCTCTTGGACACGTGTGATTCTTGGTTGAATTTACAATTAACAACAAAAACATCATGGAAGATGGTTTCTTCCTCCAAAAAGTTGCTTTAAATTAGACATAAGAATGGGTCGACCAACTCGACCCACCAAAAAAATAATGACCCAACCCGACTCGATTAATGCAACGGACAGATATGGGCCATAGTTTTTTGACCCATAGTAATCCACGGGTCGGGCACGAGCCAAGATTTTTGACCCAAAACCTGACCCAACCCAAAAAAACCTGACCTGACATGTCTAATAGGGGCCATAGGCCACTTGACCTGACCAAACATAGGCACATGTTAGACACGGATCATGCCAAACAACCATGACCCAATTTTGACCCAATCTAACCAGTGAACAAGTCTACTTCAAATGCTAGGGTGACATTCACTTCCATATCAATCTATTCTAGGCATATTGTCAATCCAGCCCTTCAACATATCACGTTTGAAACTCTTACTTACTGTTGGGGGCCTTCGGCTCCCGAAGGTCCTCAAAAACACAGTTTGACAATGTTTTCCAAGTGCAAAATGTGAACAGGCACCTTCGGAATAGGCACCTTCGGAGTCAGGTCGCGAATATACAAGGGCATGTTTAAGACGAAGCTGGAATGAAAAGCGAACATGACGAAGGATAAGACGATCATGAAGTCATATGCAGAAAAGCTTCGGCATAACGACAGAAAAGAGGAACCGACTTAAAGATGAAAAGCCAAATTGGACCTCGAAGAATTACTATAGAGTTATTGATAAGTGTAAAGGGCATAAATGTAATTTTACACGGGCCGCGTCCCGTGCCTATAAATAGGTGAACAGTACTCCCGTACTGTTCACGCTGACTGGACACACGTCTTTTCGCATCACGATTTGTACCTTTTCCTTACATCAGTCTGAAGGTACATTTGAAATTCGTTTTCATGAATTTAATAATGGAAATGTATTGATGATAATGCTGGTATTATTACTTGCACATTTTATTTATATGTTTATTCTGTTTACTCATTTATCAACTTAACGAAGGTCTTTTCCTTCGTAACCTTCGTTATATTATGTTTATATCCTTCGTCCGAAGTTCATTAAACCCTTGAGGAGATAATGCTTCAGCGGACGAAGGGTATTTAATACTTAACATCTTCGTGTTGTCTTGTTCTTGATTCATAGCATTTGAGAACAAGCCCCCAACATTGGCGCCCACCTCCGGTGAACTCACTTCCACTTTTTGAGTTTTGAAAATCTTCGGCAAGCATCACCTTCGACATGCCACCGAAAAAAGCTTCAGCGACAGGGGCTGCTGCTTTGCAGCCGCTAGACCACAATCAAGATGTCGTTTCTCTTAGGGAGGCCCGAAGCGCGAAGCCAGAAGAGAAAGGCCACCAGTCCAACGCCTCCGGAGGACGAATTGGATCAAGAAATCCAAAATTTGGAAATGCTAAATCAACAGGTCCAACACAAGAAGGAGAAGATGGCTCGTCTAGCTGATCTTCAAAGGCAGATAGACGAAGCCTCTGAAGAGCTTCGACATCTTGCTCAAGATGACCAGAACCAAAGGCCCCCGCGCAGAGAGCTTCATCAAGAGGGTTTCTATAACGAGGACGACTGGTATGAAGATTTCCATCACGGAAATTTTGCTTTTGATGATGCTTCTCCCTTGTCAACAGAACTGCAGGCTATTCCTTGGCCACAGTCTTACAAGCCGCCTTAGCTCCCCATGTACGACGGTCATTCAGACCCGAAACAATTCTTGATGAGCTACGAAGCAACTATATCTTCGTACGGTGGCAACACGGCGGTTATGGCAAAGTCCTTCGTCATGGCTGTCAGAAGCGTTGCACAAACTTGGTACTCTTCCCTTAGGCCAGGGACAATCACCTCATGGCAAAAGTTGAAGGACATGCTGATAACCAGCTTCCAAGGTTTTCAGACGAAGCCAGTCACTGCGCAAGCTTTATTCCAGTGCACCCAGGATCACGAAGAATATCTTCAGGCATATGTCCGAAGATTCCTACGTCTGAGGGCGCAGGCACCAACAGTGCCCAATGGAATTGTCATTGAGGCCATGATCAAGGGGCTTCGGCCAGGACCTGCAGCTCAGTACTTTGCCAGGAAGCCTCCTCAAACCCTGGAGAAGCTGCTCCAGAAGATGGACGAGTACATTCGAGCTGACAATGATTTTCGCCAAAGAAGGGAGGAAGCCCTCAGGTTCTCTGAAATGACTAGGGGCTTCGAAGGAAGATTTTATCCAAGGCACGTCAGGTCAATTCACAATTCTACTCAAAATGACGACAAAGCGAGTCAACAGCAAAGGCCACAGTGCTCCTCGCAAGCTTTGGGGCAGCAGCAAAGCCCCTTCCGACCGCCAGTGCCAAGGGGCAGAGGCGCCAGGGGCTTCGGGGGAAGATTTGGGGATCAACCAAGAAAAATATACTGCCTATTCTGTGGTGAAGGTAAGGGCCATACCACCAGGATGTGTCACATTACCATCCAGAAGCAAAAGGAGCTAGCAGAAGCTGCTGCACAACAGAATCAGCCGAAGCAGGTCTTGCATACTGCTTCGTACCATTCGCCTTACATTCCAGAATATGTAGGCAATCACCCTGCAGCTTCTGTTGCTTCGGCAAGTCAACCCCAAGCATCTTGGCAACAGCTTCCACCGCCGCCACCGACGCAGCCAGGGCTTCAGCCAGAAGGGAGTCACCACAATCACCTTCAGAGGGATTTCAGAGAGGAGTCCGAAGCTCGCACAGTCAATAGCACTGTGCCAGAGTCGAACCACATTTACTGATAAATATCCTACCTCAACAGCAGTTTTTTCGCATTTTTACATTCGGTATTACTTTTTTGTTAATAAGGAACAATTATGGGAAGTTCAAAGTGTCCTTTATCATTTTTCAATTCCTTGTAACACTTTCGTCTTACACCTTAATAAAAATGTGTCTTTTTCATAGGCTTGAATCGTTGAAGCATACGAATTTATGGTGGCGTGAAGGACCTTTGAATTATCAAAATTTTGTTTTAATAGACACAGAGCAAGTTGTTCGAAACAGTAAAAAGTCGTTCCTAAGCGAGCACAGTGTAAGTTTTCTGAGCCTACAGCGAAAAGTCAGCGCTGATTCCGCCGAAAGTAAAAGGCGAAGAAGCTCCTAAGAGAGGCTTACAGCGAAAAATAAGCGCTGATTCCGCCGAAAGTAAAAGGCGAAGAAGCTCCTAAGGGAGGCTTACAGCGAAAAGTCAACGCTGATATAAAAAGTGTGTATGCTCTATTGCGGGGATATGTATCTGTGGCACAAATGTCATCTTGCATAACATAACATCATCACATCATTCTGCATAACATAAGCATCATATAGCATATTGCATGTGGAACAAGAAGGGGATACAGTATTGATCTTCGGAGAATAATTCGGAAAAGAGAAAATCGTGCTAAAGCACAAGCCGAGAAGAAGTGTAGCTTCATTAGAGAGGCAACTTCTGGTGATATAAAATTTTCGGAGAATATTTCACAAAGCTTGGAGAATATTTCACGAAGCTTGGATAATCTTCACCACGGAAGTATGCAACTTCTGGTGATATAAAATTTTCTTCACGAAGCATGAAAAGAAGGGAAGGTGTTTTTTCGCCGAAGGCTCAAAAAACGGTATGTATGCAAGATTTCATGCATCGTAAAGAATTAAAACTGTACATGGATTATATGTTACATTCAAAGTTACAATATATTACATACGTTACGTTCCAAATGTTTTTACAGTAGCATTTAATCCTCTTTAAGAACTATTTCTGCAGCTTCGTTCAGTAGCTGGTCAACAACCTTGTCCATAATGGCTTTGGCCATTTTTCTAATTTCATCGTCCCCCTTCGGGTGGGGGCCCGGAGATGCCTCAGCAGGTTCTGAGCGAAGAGAAGATACGGCTATATTACTATTACAAATCGTGAACAAAGTCTGGAATCAAAAATTACAACATAATAAAAATCACTAATTAATACCTATTTGCCCTTCGGGCTCTGTACTTTTTTCGGCAGCCGCCGCTACTTTTCTGGCATCATGGATGCCTTTTTCGCTCTTTTGAATAATTTCTTGCGCCATTTCTCGGCCGCTGTTGTCCCAGATATCAGTGAAAAATTTTCCGCCGATCATGCTTGCTTCGGCTGAGGGATCTTTAATGTCTTCGGAGGACAAAGTAGCTTCGGATTGCGCTAAAGATTTTACATGCTCACAACCTTTCTTCTCCAAAACAGTAGCAATTCCTCTAGCACCCAAAAAAGCACATATGTCTCCGCGGCTATTCAGGATTTCTTCGAAGGCCTCAGCTTCGTTACTAATCCATTCCATCGGACCTTCGGGATTGCCCCTTGAGAAATTCTCTTCGCTAGAGAATGCGCCAACGTTGGCAAAGCTGGATTTTATCTTCTTAACGCACTCTATGGATTTAACATAGCATTTTCTTTGAGAAGCACGAAGCTCTTTAACATTAACTTCCAAATGATCTGCCCATTGTTCACTTAACTCTCGTTTTGTTTCTTCAAGAATACGTTCTTCTTTGGCTCGGGCTAGTTGCTTACGAAGATCTTCAATCTCACGCCTCTGAGCTTCGGCTTGAGTTTTAGAGTTAGCTTCCTCCTCCTTCATTTTTTCCACTAATGTAAGCAGAATTCTGTCTTTCTTCAAGGCCTCGTTTCGTAGTCTGATAACCTCTGTTCGAAGGTTGTTGAGAGCAATGGTGCAGCTCTCGTCTTCAGCATTCTTTTGTGCCCTTAAGGCATTGCTGAGAATTAAGCCCTATTCAAAAAGAATGAATGGATTAACACAACAGTAAAGGATTCATTCAAAATCCACAAAATTCAAAATTTACAATCTTCGTACCTTTAGACTGTTATATGCAAGACTATCCGCAAGATCCTCCTTTGTCATGGCGCAAAGGCCAGCTTCAAGCTTCGGGAATCCCATGCTTCTAGCCATTTCCCGGCACATGGATAATTCTTTATTGTCTGGGAGGCAATATAAGAAGTCATCTTCGTTTGTCCCGTTGAACACTACGGCCCCCTTCGGATATTTCAGTTCTCGGGCATAGTGATTGGCTTCAAAAATCTCTTCTTCAGACAGTTTCTTCCCCGAAGCATGTCGCACAATATAATCATGTATTTTGGAGGATGCTTCGGGGGTGGCAGCACCAATTTCCCCAATCAGAATCGGTTCTGTTATTGTTGCTTTTTCAGTTTCTAAACTTGCCTTTGACATTTTTTCGACCTCCAAAGGCTGTATCTTGGTGGATTCCGAAGGCCCAGCTTCAGTTTCAGATTGCTGCTTCGAAGTTTCAGCAGCAAAGGCTTCAATAGGTGCCTCATTAGTTTTCTTTGGAGTTGTGCTTGAAGATTTAATTGTCTCCAAGACATCCAGCACATTAACCATTCTTTTTCTTTTCGGGGTTGCTGCTGGCCCCTTCTGGCTTTTAGCTGTCTTAACTTTTGATAAAGGACTTATAACATCTGGTGTTTCTCTTTCTTCAGATTTCTCCTTTCTTATTGCTGGTGCCTCGACCATTTCTTCGGATTTTAGCGTTGCAGTTGGTTCTCTGGCTTCGGTGGCCGAAGAGGCCTCGCCAATAAACTCGGGCACTGTGGCCGGCTCAATACAGCGTGGAGGGTGTGTGGACACTTTTACTTTCTTCCTCTTCGGTGCTGGCTCCCCGGGAGCAGCCGAAGTAGTGTCCTTTGCAGGAGCAGTATTTTTTCTCTTTTGACCTCGCATTGGATATTAGTAGTCGGGATAGATAAACCCAATAGCATCAAATACTCGGTTGAGCCTCTTCTTCTTTCGGCCTCCGAAAGCCGCTGATAATGCAGTGTTTTCAGCCTTTGAATAGGTCCCAAGCAATTCATCACTTACATTCTCAATACTTTTCAGCCAATCATCATCCGGTTCAACAAATTTATCTCCGTACTTGAATGTATATTTCAGTCTAATTAGTCCACCCTCGTCAGCTTCTTTGACGGTCTCCTTCGGCATTTCCCAGTCATCTACAAGTGGCCACACTCTGAAGGCAATGTGCTCTTGCATTAAATCCCTGGTCCCAATAAAGGAATAGACTACGCCGAAGGCCCTCTGACATTCTTCAGCTGCTTCGTCCATTTCTACCTTTGGTTTCCGAAGTCCAAGCGCTGTCAGATAGGGCGCATGATGATATCCTTGATATGTTCCCGAACCTTCAAATCGTTCTTCACATAGAACCATTCCTTCATCCATTCCTCGGGCCATCTCTTCCGAAAGGTTGGCACGAGACAGCTTGACCCAGAGCGGGCACCGAAGCTATAACAACCAAAATTATTATGATATTGTTCCTTGCCCCACGGTTTCGTCTCATATACTAGCTCGTGTATATTGCAAAAGCTTTTAGCACTTGGCTCCAAACCCTGGCTCCTCACGGCCCAGACGAAGATTCCCAATCTTATCACCGCTTTAGGGGTAAGTTGATGAAGGTAAATTTGATATATTTTCAGAACTTCTACTACAAACTTGCTTAGAGGGAATCGTAGCCCAGCCTTTAAAAAGCTTCGGAAGATTACAACCTCATTATCTTCGGGGGTCGGCGTAGTTTTTTCTCTGTCATCCACCCTCACGATGGATATATCTCGGAAGTATCTCCCCCTCATGTTTTAAGGTGACTCTGCTTTATAGTTGATTTTCCAAAGTTTGAGTGACTAGGCCGCCACAGGCGATCTTCGGAATCCTCTCCGCCACTATCCACATCATAGCTATCACTGTCACCAGTATCTTCAGATAAACCCTCCATAGTTTCCTTGACAATCTTTTCAGTATTGGTCTTCGACATTGACTCAAGAAAACCTTTGGTGCATTTCTTCCGAAAGGCTTAGCTTCGAAGCACCAGCAGTTGTCTTATCTTCAGACATTTTTGCGAATGCTGGCAAACTAGACTTGAAGCCGAAGCTTAAAAATTTAAGACCGAGCAAATACTGTCGCGCGCAGGCTAAGAGCAGGGTGCGCAGGTTGAAAGCTGGTGAGTAAAAAGCAGGTGGCAAAAGGGCGTGTCAAATAAACTCGTGGAGAGCTTGTATTTATACACCCAGTATGTCGAAAACTGGAGGGCCCCGCTTGTCAATGACTGTTGCTATTCTAGCAAAAGGAAGGTGTTTTTACGGACCTTTGGCTTAAAGCCTTCGTCCATGTCGCAATATAAATTTATCTTTACAATAAATTGATATTGCGAGGGGCTATTGTTGGGGGCCTTCGGCTCCCGAAGGTCCTCAAAAACACAGTTTGACAATGTTTTCCAAGTGCAAAATGTGAACAGGCACCTTCGGAACAGGCACCTTCGGAGTCAGGTCGCGAATATACAAGGGCATGTTTAAGACGAAGCTGGAATGAAAAGCGAACATGACGAAGGATAATACGATCATGAAGTCATATGCAGAAAAGCTTCGGCATAACGACAGAAAAGAGGAACCGACTTAAAGATGAAAAGCCAAATTGGACCTCGAAGAATTACTATAGAGTTATTGATAAGTGTAAAGGGCATAAATGTAATTTTACACGGGCCGCGTCCCGTGGCTATAAATAGGTGAACAGTACTCCCGTACTGTTCACGCTGACTGGACACACGTCTTTTCGCATCACGATTTGTACCTTTTCCTTACATCAGTCTGAAGGTACATTTGAAATTCGTTTTCATGAATTTAATAATGGAAATGTATTGATGATAATGCTGGTATTATTACTTGCACATTTTATTTATATGTTTATTCTGTTTACTCATTTATCAACTTAACGAAGGTCTTTTCCTTCGTAACCTTTGTTATATTATGTTTATATCCTTCGTCCGAAGTTCATTAAACCCTTGAGGAGATAATGCTTCAGCGGACGAAGGGTATTTAATACTTAACATCTTCGTGTTGTCTTGTTCTTGATTCATAGCATTTGAGAACAAGCCCCCAACACTTACATTGTCGTAGTTGTACTTCCTTAGTAACTATTGAGCACCTAATTTAGCACCTGGACATGACCGGACAATCCGGCCATGTGGTCCAGACGGTCCGCGCTCCGGACGATCCGCGAGTGTAGCCTGAATGGTCTGCGGTTAGATTAAATCAGATGAGAGTCCTTATCTCGCGTGTGTGTATCCAACTAATCGCACGAGAATATGTTGGGAAGCACCTATGAATGGATTCAGACCTCCACCCATATATATATATATATTGTTGATCACTTGTTCTCAAATGCTGTGAATCAAGAACAAGGCAACACAATTGTTAAGTATTAAGGACCTTCGTCCTCCGAAACATTGCCTCCTCTCGAATTTAATGATCATCGGACGAAGGTCGTGAAGGACATGCTTTCATCATTTCATGGACAAATATGAATACATAAAGATGAAGAATATAATTCATTGGTTCATTCACATTTATATTTCATAATATACACATGAATATTAACAAAGTTTTATATTACATCGATACCTTCGGCTTGCTCGAAGGTGCTGATGCGAGAGTGATTACAAAACAGCGTGAACAGTATGGTGCTACTGTTCATCTATTTATAGGTATAGGACGCAGCCCGGGTAAAAGTACATTTATGTCCCTGACATTTACTTATGACCATAATATAAATCATTAAGGACTAGATAGTCTTTTTCCCTTCCGGCCAACATCATGTTCAGTCTTCATCACCATTATAAGCCGAAGCTATTACTCTTTAGCTATAGCTTCGAGGTTCATTCTTATCATCTTTGGATTATATCTTCACATCGTATGCCTTTGTTATGGGGGAAAAACTTCCATCCTGAAGCCAAAGTTCCCTGTAATAATCTATATCATGTTGAAAACAAATGGTTAATCATGTTTTTGAGGACCTTCGAAAGAGGAAGGCCCCCAACAGTAGCCCCTCGTAGTATTAATTTGTTTCTTTGTAACAAATTCAGACTGTGACGTGAATGAAGGCCTTTAGCCGAAGGTCCAAAAAACACCTTCCCTTCGCTAGAATAGCGAATCATTCTGAACCGTGGGACCCACCGAGCTATGGGGCTCTGAGTATATATATAGAAGGCTGTGTAGCGAATATTTTTCGTGTCATCTAGCTGTTTGCGCTATGTTTGCCATTCTAGCCTTCTTCTCTTTTGCGAGCTTGATTGACTTTTGAGCTTCGGCATCTACCGCAACCATCACCCGAATGGCTAAGGAGAAGATCACAGACCCCGCAATGTCTAGGTTTTACGAAGCTATGGAGAAGACCAACACAGAAAAAGATCACTAATGAGATGCTGGCTGGGTTGTTTGAGTATTCAGCGACAGTGACAGTTTTGACATGGAGAGTGGGAATGAAGATGTCGAAGATCGGCCGTGGAGGCTAAGCCATGTTGTTTTTGGGAAGTCAACTGTCAAACAAGGGCAAATTGTAGTGATGAAAGGCAAATATTTTCATGATGTTTCCATAGTGAGGGTTGGGGGAGAAAGCACTATTCCCCTTTCTGAAGCTGATGAGGTGGTGGTCTTCAAGAGCTTCATGAAAGCTGGGCTTCGCTTTCCGCTCCACAAGATGTTGGTTGAGGTTCTGAAGACATTCGAGATATACCTTCATCAACTTACCCCCGAAACTCTTATCAAAGTGGGGGTTTTTATATGGGCCATGAGGAATCAGGGACTGGAGTCGGATGCTAGGTGCTTCTGCAACATTCATGAGTTATCTTACCAGACGAAGGCGACCGGAAAAGGACAATACCATAACAACTTCGGCTGTTACAGCTTCGTGCCTCGCTCTGAGGCAAATGACCCTGTGCCTACATTTCGGAAGAAATGGACGAGCTCTTGGATGAAGCAATGATTTTATGTGAAAAATGATCTAAATCAAAGGGTTGATGTGAGGGGCATCATTCAACGTCCCATATGATCACGTTTCAGCATTAGGAGGCCATCAATCACAATTGGAAATGAAGTGCAAGCATGCCTAATGGCCTTCAACACCATATGTACCTACATTGGTACCAGAGATTTAGTTCAAAAGCACATCGCTTTCAAAGTATGGCCTCTTGCAAATGAATGGGAAATGCCAAAGGAAGCTGACGCTGGCTCCAGTCAGGGTGGCTTGGTTTATCTTAAGTACACCTTCCGGTACAGAAGTCAATTTGATGAGCCAAATGATGACTAGCTAGACGCTATAGAGGCCAAGTTATGAGCTACTTGGAGCCTACTCGAGGACAGAAGACGAAGCCATGACAGTTGCCTTTGGCGCTCGCGGGAAAAGGAGGCTGAATAGAGTTTTCGATGTTATTGGGTTCGTTTACCTTGAACTGTTTTCTTGTCCGAAGGCAAGGGGGAAAAAGGAAAGTTGCTGCTTCAACCTCTTCTAGCGCGCCGAAGCCGAAGAGAGCCAAGGTCTTGACACGTAGACTGAAGCCTATTGGGACGGCTGATGTGCCGAAGCTTATTGAAAGTGCAGAAGCTGCCCCTTTAGCCATAGAAACAACTCCTGTGATGCTGATCGAAGCTAGTACAGGTCTGGCTAGAGAGCTGGAATCAGAAAAGGCAGTAGAACAGCCAAAGGTGCTGAGCCCACCAGCTGTAGCAGGGTTGCCTAAGCCAACGAGCACTACAACAGCGACTCCAAGGAAAAGAAGAATGGCTAGCGTTTTAGATGCTGTTCTGGAATCCGTGAAAGCGCCAGTTTCTGCTTCTGTCGAAGCATCTGGTGAAAAATTCGGAGACACAAAAGAAGCAACTACTGCAAGTACGGCTACTGTTCTTGCCGAAGCCGGACCTTCGGAAGCCACGACAATAAGGCTAGTGGAAGAAAGTGTTCCTGAAAAATCTAAATCTCCTGCTCCCGAAGCACCTCCTCATGGTGACTTGGAATACATTATTCGACACGCTTCGGGAAAACAGCTATCATTAGAACAAATTGCCGAAGTAGAACACTATGACAAAGACTTGAAATACCCTCGAGGGTCCTTGGTATACGGAGGGGATGATGAAGACGACTTCCTGTACTGTCTGCCCGATAGTAAGGAGGTTAATGTTTGCCGCGAAATGATGAATAACATGGGATTTCCGAAGCTGAAGCTTGGTTTGTCTACTATGACAAAGGATCAGCTTGCAGACAGCCTTGCTTACAATAGCTTGAAGGTTTGCACATTTTGGCTTCAAATTTGGTAGTTTTCAAGCTATTTTTTTGGTAATTCTTACTTTTATTGTTTGTTCGCTCTTTTTGTTGGTATGGTCTAATCATCAGCAAGGCTCTGAAGGCTCAAAAAGATGTTGAGGATGAGAGTTGTCAAATAGCACTTGGAAACCTCCGATTGGAGGTTATAACCTTGAAAACAAAGCACTCGCAAAAGACAGGATTTTGCTATCTTTGGTTGAAAGGCTGAAGTTCAGCGAAGCTAAGCTATCTGCCCAAGCAGAAGCACACAAAACTGAAGTGCAAAGGCTAGAAAAGAAAGTTGCCGAAGCAACTGAAAATTTTAATGTGGAGCTGACAAAACATGAAATATGTGAAATTGAATGATCAAGGGCACAGAGAAATGTTGACGAGTTTCGTGTAGCTAAGGAAAAATGCTACGATGTGGCTATGGAATGTGCTAAGAATCTGAAGAACAACTTTTTCCAAAGTTGGTGTAATTTCTTCAGAGCAGAAATTTATCCGTGGTGACCCCGATGGAGTTATCCAATGGATTAACGGCGAGGCCGAAGCCTTCAATGAGATTCTTAGTGATAGAGGGGATTTTGTGCTTTTGCAGGTTCCCGTGGGGCTGTGTCCATTTTGGAAAAGGTTGACTGTGATCATAACAAGGCTGTAATTTAGCCAGATTTTGGCTTCTCAGCCAACGATGTTAGAAACCCTTCGGCCGAAGCTACAACACTAGGTGGGAAGTTTTATTCTGAAGTATGGCTGAAGGGTGGCCGAGAAATAGTTGATGAGGCCATTAGAAAAAATGAGAAATAGTCTCATGATGCCTTAGAAGAGGCTAAAAGAGTTGAAGAAGCTGCTGAATGGGCCAGACTTATAGGTATATCCTTTATAGCTTAGCTTCGTAAATTTTTGTAGCTTCGGTACTAACAGATATTTGTGTTTTAATGTAGCTGAGCTTTCTTCCCCTCCTGAGCCATATGATCCTGAAACTGATCCATCTGTGAAGGAGACGCTCGATATGATTAAGATTGCTAATGAGGCTATTGACGAAGCTATCGACAAGCTATTGAACGAAGCTACCACAAAGTCCTAAAAGAAGACTGAAGTTGTGTGTATTTGATAGTTTAGTGTCCTTATACATAGCTTTTGTTTTTGTAAGAAACAATTATCAACTATTTGCATGTATGTTGATGTAATATATTTCTTTGTGATGAGTGAAACCTTCGTACATACGTTTTTGAGCCAGCGGCAAAAAAACACCTTCCCTTCTTTTCACGCTTCAGAAAGAAATTCCCCTTCTTTGCCGAAGCGACTATGTAGTTCTTGTCATTGGCGTTGCATAAGAATACCATTGTCGAAGGCATAAACTCCATATGATAGTACCTCTATCATAAGCATGGATCATGCCTTATTAATACGCTCTCTCATGAGTCTTTGCCGAAGCTGAAGGAGCAATGTTCCTTGTTTTTCCACTATATGTATTAGTGCAAAGTGATGCATGATGCGATGTCATGGTATGATGCAAATGATGTTGATGCACAAAACATAAAAAATAAGACTCCGCATCCCCATAGGAACGACTTTGGAGTCTCTTCACCTTTTACTTAGGTGGTATTTCAGCTCTGCATTCCCTTAGGAACGACTTTAGAGCTAAGATCTGCATCCCCTTAGGAACGACTTTGGAGCTTCTTCACCTTTTACTTAGGTGGTATTTTAGCTCTACATCCCCTAAGGAACGACTTTAGAGCTTCTTCACCTTTTACTTAGGTGGTATTTTAGCTCTGCATCCTGTTGGGGGTCTTCCTCTTCCGAAGGTCATAAAAAACATGACTGGCCATATGTTTTCAGTATATGGATTATTACAGGGGGCTTTGGCTTCGGCATAAAGTCTTCTCTCATGGCGAAGACATATGATGTGAAGATGTAACCCGAAGGTGATGAGAATGGTTGCTGAAGCTGAAGCCGAAGAGCTACGGCTTAATATGGTGATGAAGACCAAATATGATGCTGACCGAAAGGGGAAATGACTATTTAGTCCTTAATGATTCATGTTATGATTATAAATAGATGCCAGGGACATAAATGTACTTTTACCCGAGCTATGTCCCATGCCTATAAATAGATGAACAGTAGCACCATATTGTTCACGCTGACTTGTAATCACTCTCTCGCATCCACACCTTCGAGCAAGTCGAAGGTATCAATGTAATACGAATTCTATTAATATTCATACATGTTTTATAGAATGCAAATTTGAATGAGTTAACAAGATGCAGTTATTGCCTTCATTCTTATGCATTCTTATTCATATATTAAATGATGAAGGTATGTCCTTCTTGTACTTCGTTCGATGAGTATTATACCAATGTGGGGATAATGCTTCGGAAGACGAAGGTCTGTAATAATTAACAATTGTGTTGTCTTGTTCTTAACCCACATTATTTTAGAGCAAGTGACCAACATTGGCGCCCACCTCCGATGAACTCAAACGACCACCTTTGGCGAGAAACCACCTTCGTCATGCCACCGAAGAAGACAATAGCGCCAGGGGCTGCCCTGAGCCATTGGACACAAATCAGGGGACACTCTCCCTACGAGAAGCTAGGGGCTAGAAGAGTAAGGCTACTAGCCCAACACCTCCGGAGGAGGAGTTGGACTAGAGATCAGGGACTTGGAGGCTATTCACCAGCAAGTGCAAAGTAAGAGAGAAAAGATGTTTCGGCTAGCCGACCTTCAGAGGAAGATCAACGAAGCTACTGAAGAAATGTGTCACCTTACTCAGGATGACCAAGATCAAAGGCCCCAATACAGGGAGCTTGGTCAAGAAAGCCCAATCAATGATGATGAATGGTACGATGACTTTCATCATGGTAACTTTGCTTTTGATGATGCTTCTCCTCTAGCAGTAGAGTTGCAGGCTACCCCGTGGCCACCATCTTACAAGCCACCTCAGGTCCCCATGTATGATGGGCACTCAGATACAAAGCAGTTCCTGATGAGCTACGAAGCAACCATATCCTCATATGAGGGCAACACTGCCGTCATGGCGAAATCCTTTGTCATGGCAGTCAGAAGTGTGGCTCAAACATGGTATTCTTCTCTTCAGCCAGGAACAATTACTTCGTGGTAGAAGCTGAAGGATATGCTAGTCACCAGTTTCCAAGGTTTCCAGATGAAGCCAGTCATTGCCCAAGCTTTGTTCCAGTGTACACAGGACCATGAGGAGTACTTGCAGGCGTATGTCCGAAGGTTCTTGCGACTAAGAGCTTAGGCGCCTACATGCCCAGTGAGATTGTCATTGAAGCCATGATCAAGGGGCTCAGACCAGGACCTACGACATAATATTTTGTAAGGAATCCACCACAAACCTTGGAGAAGCTTCTCCAGAAAATGGATGAGTACATCAAAGCCAACAATGACTTTCAGCAAAGAAGGGAAGAAGCCTACAGATACTCTGAGATGAGCAGGGGCTTCGGAGGAAGACTCCACCCAAAGGCATGTCAGGACGACCCATAATCCTAGCTCAAGCGACGACAGGGGAAATCATACCCAAGGGCAACAACACAGCTCCCAATAAACAGGGGCACAACAAAGTTCCTTCAGGCCACCAGCTCCAAGAGGCAGAGGGGGCAGAAGTTTTGGAGGAAGATATGGTAATCAGCCCAGAAGGCTGTTCTGCCTGTTCTGTGGTGAAGATAAGGGACACACGACAAGGACGTGTCAAGTCACGATCCAAAAACAGAAAGAAATTGCTAAAGCCGAAGCACGGCAGAACTCGCCGAAGTAGGTCTTGCATACTGCTTCATGCTATTCTCCATATATCCTAGAGTATATGGGCAATCAACAGCCTACGACTTTTGTTGCTTCGGTAAGTCACTCCCAAGTCTCCTGGACTTAGTTGCCACCACCGCCACCACTGGTGCCTGCCTTGATCCATAACCAACAGCCAGAAGGGCATCGTCAGGCTCAGCAACAGCGTGACACGCGTGAAGAATCCGAAGCTCGCACAGTCAACAACACTATGCCCGAGTCGAGGCATATTTACTGAAGTCACACAGGGGCTCCATTACAAAATTTTCATACCTAATGTACTCTTTACCTTTCTATCCTTATGTTCCCCCTCCCCTTCGAAGGCAATATAAGAAGGTTTAACCTTCGATCTATTGTAAAAAATCTATGGTTACACCATCGAGTGTAACAGGAAAGGTGATGAAGCTCCAAAGTCGTTCCTAAGGAAATGTAGAGCTAAAATGCCACCTAAGTAAAAGGTGAAGAAGCTCCAAAGTCGTTCCTAAGGGGATGCAGAGCTTAGCTCCAAAGTCGTTCCTAAGGGAATGCAGAGTTGAAATACCACCTAAGTAAAAGGTGAAGAAGCTCCAAAGTCATTCCAAAGGGGATGCAGAGCTTAGCTCCAACATCATTCCTAAGGGAATACAGAGCTGAAATACCACCTAAGTAAAAGGTGAAGAGACTCCAAAGTTGTTCCTAAGGGGATGCAGTCTGGGTGTGTATTTGTGTGGGTTTTTATCTTCGGCATAAACATCATTTTGCATCATACCATCATATCATATCACATAGCATTATATCATACATCATTTTGCATCAGCAAAAAGCCATGGAGAAGAAGTAAAATTGCTTCTTCGAAAATACCTGTCGGATCATGAAAGAATGTGCTGTAGCACAAAATATGCCTTCGATAGATAAATTTTTACACAGGAGGGGAATCTTAGTTAGCAGTATTACTATGCAGCAATCATGGCAAAATACGCAGTATTGAATCGACAGAAGGGGAATCTTTTTCTTCATGAAACATGAAAAGAAGGAAAGGTGTTTTTTCGCCAGCGGCTCAAAAACGGCATGTACGGAAGTTTCATGCATCACAAAAAATATATTACATCAATATACACACAAATTGTTTACAAGTGTTTCTTGCAAGACTAGGGATCATGTTCAACGATATTAAACTAGCAAAAATAAAAAGTTCTAGTCTTCCTTCAGGACCTTCTCGGCAGCTTCATTTAACAGCTTATTGACAGCTTTGTCAACAGCTTCATTGGCAATTTTGATAGTTTCGAGTGCTTCCTTCAGGAACATGTCAACTTCTAGATCGTATGGCTCTGGAGGCGGAGATAGTTCAGCTGCACCGTAGTATATGTTTGTTAGTTCTGAAGCTAAAACAGATTATGAAGCTAAACCATAACAAATGCATACCTATAAGCCTAGCCCGCTCGGCAGCTTCTTCAGCCCTTCTTGCCTCTTCCGAAGCATCATGAGTTTTCTTTTCTTTTCTTCTGATGGCATCATCGGCGACTTCTCGTCCACCCTTCAGCCATACCTCGGAGTAAAATTTCCGACTTAGCGCAGAAGCTTCGGCTGAAGGGTTTTTCATGTCGTCGGCTGAGAGAGCAAACTCTGGCTGAACAACAACCTTCGCATGATCACAGCCGACCTTTTCCAGAATTGATGTAGCCTCACGGGCACCGGCGAAGACACAAAAATCCCCTCTGTCACTGATAGTCTCTTCAAAAGCTTGAGCCTCACCACCGATCCACTGAATAACTCCATCTGGGTCACCATAGATGAATTTTTGCTCTGAGGAGAAGGCTCCAACTTTAGCAAAGCTGCTCTTTAGATTTTTTGCGCACTCCATGGATATCTCATAACATTTTTCTTTGGCAGCACGAAGCTCATCGGCATTCTTCTATGCTCTTGATCTTTCGATTTTGCATACCTCATGCTTCACCACTTCAACTTCAAATTTTTCAGTTGCTTCAGCAACCTTCCTCTTTAGCTCTTGTACTTCGGCTTTGCGAGCTTCAGCTTGGGTAGCAAGCTTAGCCTTGTTAGATTTCAGTCTATCTACTAAGGAGAGTAATATTTTATCCTTTTCAAGAGCTTCGTTCCTTAGCGTGATAACTTCTGAACAAAGATTCCTAAGAGGTATTCGGTAGGTCTCATCCTCTGCTTCTTTCTGGGACTTTAAAGCCTTGCTTAGAATTAAGCCCTGGAGAACGAAGAGTGAGCACGTAACGATGGCAAGAAAAACCATAAAAATAATCTATTCTAGATAAGTTGAAGTATACACACCTTCAAACTGTTGTAAGCAAGACTGTCTGCAAGTTGATCTTTTGACATTGCAGACAAGCCAAGCTCAAGCTTCGGATATCCTATGTTGTCCATTATTTCCCGACATACATGAATTTCTTTACTGTCTGGTAGACAGTAAGGAAGTCATCTTCGTCATTTCCGCCATATACCAAGGACCCTCGAGGGTATTTTAGATCCTTGGCATAGTGTTGCACTTCGACAATCTGCTCTTCTGTTAGTTGCTTTCCCAAAGCATGTTGAATGATATAGTCCAAGTCACCCTAGGAAGGTGCTTCAGGAGCAGCGCCAAAGGTTTCTCTAGAAGGCTCTCTTCCATAAGTTTTTCTGGTACGACTTCCGAAGAACCCGCTTCGGAGTGGGTAGAGGTACTGAAGTAATTATCTTTGGAACTTCTACAGTTTTACTCCCAGAAGCCTCGATAGAAGAAGAAGGTGGCGTCTTCACAGATTCTATAACAGCTTCCAAAAGCTTGCCATCCTCCTTTTCTTTGGAGTGCCTGTGGTACTTGGAAGCTTCGGCAATATTGCTACTTTCATCTTTGGCTGCTTTGGTACGTTTTCTATTACTGGCTCTAGCTCTCTATCCAGGTCTACGATAATTCCAGTAGGCACAATAGGAATAGCCTCTATGGCCGGAGGGGTTGTTTCCACCCTTTCACTTAGCTTCGGCACTTCGGTCGTCTCAATGCGCCTGGATCGGCGCGTCAAAACTTTAATCTTCTTCAACCTCGACACACTAGAAGATGTCGAGGTAGCGGCTCTCCTTTTCCTCCCTTGCTTCCGCGTGGGATAGCAGTAATCTGGGTATACGAACCCGATAACAACAAACACCCTGTTCAATCTCTTCTTGCCGCGAGCACCGAAGGCGGTCGTCATAGCTTCGTCTTCCACCTTCGAGTATGCCCAAGTATTTCATCACTTGTTGCTTCTACGACATCCAACCAATCATCATTGGGCTCGTCAAACGGATTCCTAAACCAAAATGTATACTTTGGATAAACCAGGCCACCCTGGCTGGAGCCAGCGGTGGCCTCCTTCGGCATTTCCCACTCACTCGCAAGAGGCCATACTTTGTAGTCAATATGCTCTTGAACTAATTCTCTTGAGCTAATGTAGGTGCACACTGTGTTGAAAACCGCTTGGCACGCTTGCACATCATTCCCAAGTGCAGTAGGTGGCCTCCTAATGCTGAAGCGAGACCATATAGGGTGTTGGATAATCCCTTTCACATCCTCCCTTTGACTCAGGTCATTTTTTACGTAAAACCATTCCTGCATCCAAGAGTCTGGCCACCTTTTCCGAAACGTGGGCATAGGATAACTCGCCTTAGATCGAGGCACGAAGCTGTAACAACCAAAATTATTGTGATACTGTTCCTTTCCAGTTGCCTTTGTCTCATAAGATAACTCATGAATACTACACAAGCATCTTGCATCCGGTTCCAGTCCTTGGCTCTTCATGGCCCAGATAAAAACCCCCACTTTAATTAGAGCTTCGGGGGTAATCTGATGAAGGTATATCTCAAATGTCTTCAAAACATCGACTAGCATCTTATGAAGCGGGAAACGAAGCCCAACCTTCATGAAGCTTCTGAAGACTACCACTTCATCGCTTTCTGGTAGCAGAACGATGTCCTCTCTCCTAGCCCCCACTATAGATACATAATGAAAATATTTGCTCTTCATTGATTCAATTTGTCCTTGCTTGATGGTGGATTTCCCAAAAACAACGTGGATAGGTCTCCACGACCGATCTTCGGCATTCTTATTCTCACTCTCAATATCGAAGCTTTCACTATCGCTGGAGTTCTCAGACAACCCAGCCAGCATCTCATTGGTAATCTTTTCTGCATTGGTCTTCTCCATAGCTTCGTAGAAACCAGCCAATGCAGGGTCAGTGATCTTCTTCTCCTCAGCCATTCCCACGGTGGTTGTGTAGATGCCGAAGCCCAAAAGTTAATCGAGCTCAAGAAAGAAAATAAAGTTAAAATGGCAAAACACAGCGCAATCAGCTAGATGGCACGAAAAATACTCACATCACAGGCTTCTATATATATATACTCAGAGCCTCACAGTTCGGTGGGTCCCACAATTCAAAATGATTCGCTATCCTAGCGAAGGGAAGCAGTTTTTTTGGACCTTCGGCTAAAGGCCTTCGTTCATGTTGCAGTCTAAATTTGTTACAAAGAAACAAATCAATACTGTGAGGGGCTACTGTTGGGGGCCTTCCTCTTCCGAAGGTCCTCAAAAACGTGACTGACCATATGTTTTCAGTATATGGATTATTACAGGGGCTTCGGCTTTGGCATAAAGGTCTTCTCTCATGGCGAAGACATATGATGTGAAGATGTAACCCGAAGGTGATGAGAATGGTCGCCGAAGCTGTAGCCGAAGAGCTTCGGCTTAATAAGGTGACGAAGACCAAATATGATGTTGACCGAAAGGGGAAAAGAGTATTTAGTTCTAAATGATTAATGCTATGATTATAAATGGATGCTAGGGACATAAATGTACTTTTACCCGGGCTGTGTCCCATGCCTTTAAATAGATGAACAGTAGCACTGTACTATTCACGCTGACTTGTAATAACTCTCTCGCGTGCCACACCTTCGAGCATGTCGAAGTTATCGATGTAATATGAATTCTATTAATATTCATACATGTTTTATAGAATGCAAATATGAATGAGGTAACATGATGTAGTTATTGCCTTCATTCTTACGCATTCTTATTCATATATTAAATGATGAAGGTATGTCCTTCTTGTACTTCGTCCAATGAGCATTATACCCATGTGGGGATAATGCTTCGGAAGACGAAGGTCCGTAATAATTAATAATTGTGTTGCCTTGTTCTTAACCCACAACATTTGAGAGCAAGTGATCAACACATCCCCTTAGGAACAACTTTGGAGCTAAGCTCTGCATCCTCTTAGGAACGACTTTGGAGCTTCTTCACCCTTCTTGTTACACTCGATGGTGTAACCATATATTTATTACAACAGGTCGAAGGTTAAACCTCCTTATATTGTCTTTTGGAAGGGAAATATAAAGACAAAAACGTAAAAATACATTGAACTAGGAAACTTTCTGATCAGTCCCCTGTGTTGCTTCAGTAAATCTGTCTCAATTCGGGCACAGTGTTGTTGACTGTGTGAGCTTCGGACTCCTCTCGAGTGTCACGCTGTTGTTGCGCTTAGCGATGCCCTTATGGCTGCTGGTTATGAGCCAAGGTAGCTGCCAATGGTGGTGGTGGTAACTGAGCCCATGCAGCTTGAGAATGACTTGCCGAAGCAACTGATGTTGTGGGTTGCTGGTTGCCCACACATTCAAGGATATATGGCGAATAGCATGAGGCCGTATGCAAGACCTGCTTCGGCTGATTCTACCGTGCTTTGGCTTCAACGATCTCCTTCTGCTTTTGGATCATGACTTGGCACGTCCTTGTTGTGTGTCCCTTATCCTCCCCACAGAATAAGCAGAACAATCTCCTGGATTGAGTGCTGAACCTTCCTCCAAAGCTTCTTCCCCTTCTGCCTCTTAGAGCTAGTGGCCTGTAAGAGGTTTGCTGCATTCCCAAAGATTGTGAGTTTTGTTGGCTGCCCTGGGTGTGGTTTGCCCTGTCATCATTTGTGCTGGGATTGTGGATTGTTCTGACATGCCTGGGGTGGAATCTTCCTCCGAAACCCCTAGTCATCTCAGAATACCTGTAAGCCTTCTCCCTTCTCTAGCGAAAATCAATGTCAGCTTGGATATATTCATCCATCTTCTAGAGGAGCTTCTCCAGAGTTTGTGGTGCCTTCCTAGCAAAATATTGCACTGTCGGTCCTAGCTAGAGTCCCTTGATCATAGCTTCGATGACAATCTCATTAGGCACCGTTGGCGCCTGGGCTCTGAGTCACAGGAATCTTCGGACGTATGCCTGCAAGTACTCTTCATGGTCTTGCGTACATTGGAACAATGCTTGGGCAGTCACTGGCTTCATCTAGAAACCCTGGAAGCTAGTTACCAACATGTTCTTCAGCTTTTGCCATGACGTGATCGTTCCCGGGCGAAGGGAAGAATACCACGTCTGAGCTACACTCCTGACCGCCATGATGAAGGATTTCGCCATGACAGCCATGTTGCCCCCATATGAGGATATGGTTGCTTTGTAGCTCATGAGAAACTGCTTCGAATCCGAGTGCCCATCGTACATGGGAAGCTGCGGTGGTTTGTAAGATGGTGGCCATGGGGTAGCCTGCAACTCTACTGCTAGAGGAGAAGCATCATCAAAAGCAAAGTTATCATGACAAAAGTCATCAAACCATCCATCATCGTTGGTTGGACTTTCTTGACGAAGCTCTCTCTGTTGAGGCCTTCGTCCTTGGTCATCTTGGGTGATGTGGCACATTTCTTCAGCAACTTCGTCAATCTTCCTCTAAAGTTTGGCTAGCCAAAGCATCTTCTCTCTATTTCTCTATACTTGTTGATGTATAGCTTCTATGTCTCTGATTTCCTGGTCCAACTCCTCTTCCTGTGGTGTTGGGCTGGTAGCCTTCCTTTTCTGACTCCGAGTTTCTCTTAGCGAGAGTGTCCCTTGGTTAGTGTCCAGTGGCTGCAGGGCAACCCCTGGCGCTATTGCCTTTTTGGCGGCATGACGAAGGTAAATGCTTGCCGAAGGTTGTGGAAGTGAGTTCACCAGAGGTGGGCGCTAATGTTGATCACTTGTTCTCAAATGTTGTGAATCAAGAACAAGGAAACATGATTGTTAAGTATTAAGGACCTTCGTCCTCTGAAACATTGCCTCCTCTCAGATTTAATGATCATCGGACGAAGGTCATGAAGGACATGCCTTCATCGTTTCATGGACAAATATGAATACATAAAGATGAAGAATATAATTCATTGGTTCATTCACATTTATATTTCATAATATACACATGAATATTAACAAAGTTTATATTACATTGATACCTTCGGCTTGCTCGAAGGTGCTGATGCGAGAGTGATTACAAAACAGTGTGGATAGTACGGTGCTATTGTTCATCTATTTATAGGCACGGGACGCAGCCCGGGTAAAAGTACATTTATGTCTCTGACATTTACTTATGACCATAACATAAATCATTAAGGACTAGCTAGTCTTTTTCCCTTTCGGCCAACATCATGTTCAGTCTTCTTCACCATTACAAGCCAAAGCTATTACTCTTTGGCTATAGCTTCGGCGTTCATTCTTATCATCTTTGGATTATATCTTCACATCATATGCCTCTGTTATGGGGAAAAACTTCCATCCTGAAGCTGAAGCTCCCTGTAATAATCTATATCATGCTAAAAACAAATGGTTAATCATGTTTTTGAGGACCTTTGGAAGAGGAAGACCCCCAACATATATTATATGTATGAGGGGGTACTGTCGATTAAGGCATCACCAATCGATCAAATCAATCTATTTACCAGTTTCTTTACATTCTTGCCCTAGGAGTAGGAGTAATTATTCTTCTTCATCTCCAATTTTCACCTCTCCTCGACTCGATGTCGTTTAGCGGCACTCTAGGTGGCCTGACGATCCCAAGTCAACTCTACGATCTTTCCTCCCTAACAGGGTCCCTCCTAGAGGGCGAGACATGTTCTGTATGAGATTATCACAGCCTCTACACACGAGCGATTGGTCCAGACGCCCTGAGCGGATGGTCTACCCCCTGTAGAGAAGATTGACACCCTCTGCACGAGTCATGGATGGTCTAGGTGACCTAGCGTGGATGGTCTACACTCATGAAGAGAGGGGTTGGCCCAAAAGAGTGCCAACACACCTTTTTGGTGATTCTGTTGTGGACATGGGTGTCTAGAACTACTAAAAATCGGCCTCCAAATGGTCGGTTCTAAAGATCACATCGTGGTCTCCACTAGCAAAATCATCAAGCCGACCCTGGAGGAACTATCGGTTGACGATCTATAGTGCTTTGAGGACATCATGAAGCAAGAGAAGAAAGAAGCACTATGACAACACACCGAAGGACGTGAGAAGGAGAGGGAGAAGTACTTACCGCACTTCATGATGGATCACCACTAGAAGATCATCAGTCAAGTGGAAATCAAGATGACATCTCTCATGGCTCCGCCATAGACCCCCACTGTAAATATTCTAGATCCGTCTTTTAAGTCTTATGTAGAACAACGGGTGTTGGTCACATGTTTTCGATTGCTACATGGCATCAAAGACAAGGCAACAAAAGTTAAGACTATGAACATTCATCGTCATGTTGTTTCTTATCTGAAGTAACAACTTGAGGACGAAGGTTCTTGAGAGGAAGTATGAACGAAAGAATATTATATGTTATGAAAATAAGTGATAAAGTACAAGGCTCATCTCATATGCCTTAGCATTTGTATTCCTTCTTCCTTCATATCAAATGAAGTTACATACATACCTTCAGCTCCTTTGCACAAGATAGCTCAAAGGTTCTTCGAAGGCTTAGCAAAACAAAGCTAAGGTCCTCGAAAAAGGTTTATTTATGTAAGGCACTGTTTACTTATTTATAAGGAAGGCGAATAGCTTCGTGGAAAATTACAAACATGCCCATAAAGTTTACACACATGATTTACAAATGATACAAGGATATTGTTGTCTTTTCTTTTTCTTTCTTGTTGCACAAGTCTCAGACTTAGTCTGCTCCATCACTTTGCGCCTAAAAGCCACTTTGTGTCGAAGCTTGCAGCTTTGAGTTTCTTCCTTGTCGTTTGTATGTTCTAGACAAAGCTTCTCTTCACATTGCTTTGTCTTTTCTTGGTATCACTTTGGTCGAAGGTTAGCTTCGTCCGCCATTAGCCGTGTACCTAAAACCACATTTGTTCACGCTAGAGTGAAGGTATTATGAGGACCTTCGACAAAGTAAGTCCCCAATAGTAGCCCCTTGTGGAATGAGTTTGTTTCTTCGTAACGAGCTTAGATCACAAAAAAATAAAATTGGTAGGACTTGTGCCGAAGGTCCGAAAAACACCTTCTCGAAGCTCATTATGGAGAAGATAGAACAATTCAGTAAAAAGAGCTAAACTGGCAGTTCAATAGACACAAAGAAGTTGAAGGTGGCGCACGTGAACCTTTTTCGCGACCTGCGCCCCTTTGCGCCCATTTCTCAGTATAAAAGCTGTAGGGCGGGTAAGGATGGGTCACATTTACTACTCTCTACCAATAGCTGCCAAAATTTTCTGTGCCTCTAAAGCTTCTCATCCATCACTGCTTCGGAAACCAGCTTCATGGAGACATCTTTGTGGTTAGTTTTCTCTAATGGCAAGAATTCGTTCTACAGCAAAGCTGATCACGCCTACATCTTCAGAGGCACGTCAAGACACATTACCGATCTTTAAAGCTAGAAGGCATTTGTCATCGTCAAAGCCTGCAAGAGCTGTCCAAGGATAGACCATCGAAGCTGAGCTATATTGAGATTGGTCGCTCTACTTTAAGAGAAAAAGACTTGTAATCAATGAAGAAGCTTGTCTACTTTAGCAGCAAGGTCAATGTGTGCCTCCCTGGGGTTGAAACAACACCAAGTCCTAGAAAAGATGAAGTTGTTGTCTATAAGAGCCTTTTCAAGGCAGGATTTTGGCTTCCTATGTACAAGCTGATTGCGAAGGTACTATAACGATATGAGGGATATATGAAAAACTGACTCCAAATGCAATAGTTTGTCTTGGTGTTTTTATTTGGTTGTACAAAGCAAGGGATGTCACACCGATGCTGACGCATTTTGCAGAGTGCACGATTTGCATTATTAGACAAAGGCCCAGGGTAGGATAGGCCTCCATAACAGCTTTGAATGCTACAACTTTGTGTATTGTAAGGATACAACTAGTCCAGTTCTTGCATACCGAAGCAAGTGGCATGGGGAGTGGACAAAGGAGGGTTCTATGCCAAAGTTGATTCTAAACAACGTGATGATTTCAAGGGTATGCTGATGAGCTCTTTAAAGATTAGCTTTGATCTGAAACGGTCGAAGTGTGAACTGAATGAAGCTACTGATGAGTGCTACAGGGCCTTTAATACAATCATCAAAAGGATTAGATCTCGATATTTAATTCAAGAGGCACTTGCTTACAACATCTACCCAACTCAGACTGGGTGGAAACTCCTGAAAGAAGTGAAGTCGAAGGACGGAAAACTAGTTAGACTGACTTTTGACTTTAATGAGCAATCTTCGTATAAAGCTCCTTCGGTTGGATGGCTTAGATTGATAGTAGAGAAGTGTAATGAGATCTGCAGAAATTACCTAACTAGGAAACACGAATATATGTCATCTATCTTTAGAAGTCAGGGAAGCTTCGACTTAACAGAGTCATGAATGCCATAGGGTTTGAGTACCCTGATTATGAAGATCTCGTAGCCAACGCCGAAGCTGGAGAGAAGAGGAAAAGAGCCGCAAAGGGTGCTGGCAAAGCATCAAAGAAAACTATGGATGCCAATACGGAGGATGAAGATGAGTCCGAGGGCAACGAAGAACCACCTTTGGGACTAGAGAAGAAGAAGGCCAGAACTTCTACGAAGAAGACTTTCGTTGCGCCAGAGAAGGGAAAGGGAGTGCCACAACCACTTCATCTATGGGCTATACACAGATTATTGAGGTAATGACACAACCATTACTATTCTCCACTCTAAGTCCATTAGGACCAATACTGACTTGTTTTATGCCAACCATGAAGGGTACTGACAAAGGTGATCGATCTTCGAAGGGCAAATAAATTTTATCTAAAGAAGTAGAGAGCCCGAGAATTCTAGGTCTTGGAGGTGCTAGCTTCATGGATTCATCATCCTCTGAAGAAGAGGACGACAAGAAGACTACCGAAGGCGGTGGATCCTCGGGGCACGAGAAGGTAGAAGGAGAGCTAAAAGAGCCAAATCTTACGCTCGGGACAGATGCAGCTGAGCCTACTCAAACTACTGGTGAAGAAATAGATGAGCTCGGTTTCTTTGTGAGACGTCTTGGTGGGGGTGAGCTGAGTGAGAAGGAAGCTTTGGAACTGGATCAAAAGGGCGAGGCCATGGGGTATGGACATGGGGCTATGCTCTTTAGCGCGGGAGATCAAATGCTTATGTATATACTAAATCCCGATGAATCAAAAATTGTAAGGAACATTACCTTAAGTTTTGGATTTCCAGAAATTGAAGATTGACTTAGTAAAGTCAAGAAAAGGAAGCTTTCTAAAAGCTTGTGGTGAGGACATCACTCCAATACATACAATGGATGGATTGATAACACGCTCACGTGCACGAAATCTAAATCTCCAGGTTCGTTCTAACCTAGTCAATTGTGTTTTCGAGCTTACACTTGGGCCATGGATGTTTTATTGATTAGGAACCTTGGGGAGGACTAGCAAGGACTTGGGAAAGACCAAGGTGTCGAGGTGGAGAACCAAGGGCGTCCACAACAAGGAGGAGATCAAGTCCGACTGAACTGCAATTCCATCTCGGGCTCCAAGACCAGTCTACACTAAAATGGACATGCAGGACACATCTGAACTCTGATTGGGTCAGGCTTGTTATGATTGGAAAGCTAAGGAGATAATATAA
Organism: Zea luxurians; assembly: GCA_029449295.1. NCBI lineage: Eukaryota > Viridiplantae > Streptophyta > Magnoliopsida > Poales > Poaceae > Zea > Zea luxurians. The sequence continues at coordinate 39,985,611 of JAOPSE010000022.1, read as the reverse complement.
CCAAACCAATAGGTCCCAACCTAAAATTTTGTAATACCCAATTTGTAAGAGATGGTATAAAAGGAGAAAAAAGTTATTTCCTTTATCTATACGTGTGTATTGTATCAATTTACCATCACATGTGAACACCATATTTAAAAAAAAACAAATAATTAATAAAAGATATGCCACTAAATTATGCATCATGCGAGACTTTATTTTGTGTGCATTCTGTGACAATATAAAAGTAATATAAAAAGAAATATATTAATACCAAAATTTGGGAATTTAACCCTAATTGGCAAATTAGAGTAAAAAAAGAAAAGAAAATAGATAAAATCTTTCCATAACATATTTGTTCAATTTGTCCATTTGGATCTAGGTACAAAGTTCACAGAAAAATTTGGATTCAAAATAGATATTCAAAGATAAAAAGGGAAAAGAAATAGAATAAAAAAAAGAGAGAAGAACTCCTCCCTGGCTCTCGGGCCTAAAGCCCTTGTTGGCGACCCAGCTCTGCTCATCCCCACGCCTTCATTTTGCCAATTGGGCTGAAAAGCACCCCACCGGCCCACTAGCGCCCCGTTCTTTCCTTTTTCTTATGCCGGGAGTCACTGGCGGGTGGAGCCACTGATCAGTCGCACCGACTGCGGATGACAGGCTGGTCCCCGTTGTCAGTCTTGTCTTCTCCGCATCGCGCGCCCAGGAAATCAGAAATCCCCGCAACAACCGAGCCGGATCGAGTGGGATGCCTGTGCTAGCTCCTCGAGGTCCCTAGCCCTAGGTCCTATATGTAGCGCGGACTGTGCGCCCTCTCCTATCTTTTCCCCTCGCACGAAAGCACCACACTGCTGCTGCCGTATGATAGATTTTGGGGCGCTGCTCGAGCCGGGTGCACGTCGCTGGGAGCCATCGCGTGGACATCGCACCAAGCCACCACTCTGAGCTTCATCAAGTAGTCAGGGCGAGTCACCAAATCGCCCAGCACTGGTCCGTGGCTCTCACGAATGAGTTTAGCATCCATGGCGGAACAAATTTCTCAACGGAGCAAGACACATCGCGGGCCGCACATCTTCGTGGACGGAGCGCGTCGCGGCACCATTGTAGGTAAGAAGCTGTGTGGTCAATTTGTTCTATTCATCGTATTGCGTAGCGCGTAATAGTGAGGGTTTGGGTGCTCTGGGTGCCGCACGGGGCTTCTCTGGGTGGTAGCCGCCGTCATGGCGGGTGAAGATCCGGGCTGGGTCCGCCGGTTGACCAACAGGAGAGAGAGAAGGTACTGGGAGTCCTGCGCCACCAACGCCGGTAAGGGCTACTCCCTGTTATTCGCCTTAGCCTACGCATCACTTAGCACTAGGAACTTGGGGGTAGTGTGTTGGAGCGGTGGGGCGCCGCGCTGGAGTATGGCCGCCGCGGGGGTTGAACAGGGAGGCACCCTCGTTCGGTCGTAAGGGAGAAGACAGTCGCGTGGGCCGTTGGATGTATTGCGGACGCCTTAGATTCGTCGTGGCGCATTCCTCTTCGGGGGGGATTAATCGGATCCCTTGATCCGAGGGCGTGTGGCCCAGATTGAATCGTGGCGTGGTCATGTGTGGGCCGCTGATCCATGATCCTAGGGCCGCATTTGATCGCTGTTTCTTAAAAGCGCTGGTGTAATCCACACCGTTGGATGATGATCCCATGGCCAGGATTCTAAGATACCCCTTCACAGTGCGCTTCTTTCAAAAGAGACCCCGAGAAAGTGACAAAAGAACTCGCAGTCCTATGCTGCTATGCGTTGAGTCTAGGAAATCTCGCGAGATAGCCCCTATGCTTCTGTTTATTTAGAGCACAGTCCAGCCAATAGTAAAATCTGAGAAATTCATTTCTAAAATGATTTTTAATATAAAAATAAGTGCTATAATTTGTTTAAATCATAGAAAATTCATATGATGTCCAAATTAGTTCATTCCAATTTCAATAAGTCTATAATATTATTGTTTATCACATAGTACCTCTGTTTTGACATGAAAGTCACAATAAAATTTACATTCTATTTAATCTTATACAAAACACATAGAATCTTTAGAAATTCATAACTTGAAATATATAACTCCAAATTGATTCATTCTAGTGGCATTTATTTTGTTTGAGTATTGTGTATCACCTGGTATCTTTATCTAACCATGAGACTTAATTTAAAAATTATTCACATGAATAACTCTATTCTAGGCATTAAATAACTTCAGAAAATCATAACTTAATAACCCTAACCCCGATTTTAGTGGTTTTCGAACTCGTGATCTCGTAGCGACTTGTAGATCATTATTATTCAGTTTGTTCCTATGTTTGGTGTGATGTTAATTTTATCTATACCATGTTTGTTTGTATTGCTACGACTAGCGCGAGGGCACGTGTCATCTGTAAGGCAAGTTGGTAACTGGAATCTCAAGTGCCAGGCAAGTTGTGCCCTTGATCACTTACTTTTTTCCAGCCATGTTCTTATTAATTTTAATGATCTGCATAGGTTAATTTTGATGGGACCCTTTATGTTACCCCAGTTTTGGTTATCTTTATACCTTGTTCACCACTAAAATATTTTTGGGTAGTACCTGCTATTGCTTTATGTGGATTTGGGAATAGAGATACACTATTCATGATTATTCTTTTATTATCTTGTTATTATTACTGTTCATGTTAAGATCATTAAATTAATGGGAACATGGAGCGACCACCCGGGAAAACAGTGCTACCACAAGGGTTTAATGGGACACCCTTGGCTGATTAATTAGGAAAGCTAGTGGAGGTCTTCCTTACTCGAAAGGGGCAAGGGCAGTAGGGGAGTGGTCAGTGTAGGGAGGTCCTTGGGTTGATTTTGCTGTGATGGCGGTCAGGTGAGGGATTCCTGCACTGGAGCTTCCTATAAACTGTAGCGGGATTTCTGAAGCTAGTGGAACTTTGTAAAGGCCTCGTAGTGTTACCCTGCCTCGCCTCCTCGGTAGAGGTGTATGGGATTGGCCGTCTCTTGGCAGATGGGTAACATGACTTGTGGGTAAAGATGCGCAACCTCTGCAGAGTGTAAAACTAGTATACTAGTCGTGCTCACGGTCATGAGCAGCTCGGACCCTCACATGATTAATTATGGAACTTAAATTTAATTTGACATTTGCATCGCATTTGGGATTATTTTATTACCACTTTTCTTTATTATTATTATTAAGGTTTGGTATTTACTTACACCTAGTAACTGCTAATAAAATTTTGACCCACTTATAAAGCAATGCTCAGCTTCAGCCTTTATATCATTGATCAGCCTTACACTTCATGAACTCCCACCTTTGGTGAGTTCATACCACATTATTCCCCACGACTTGTTGAGCTATGAATGTATGTGAGCTCACTCTTGCTGTCTCACACCCCCCACAGGAGAAGAACAGGTGGTTCAGGAGGAGCCACAAAGCGAGGAGTTCGATCTGATCTAGGTGGCGTTTCTCAGTTGACATTGGCGCCGATGATCCTTAGTTCGTTTTATATTTATTCTTTTTATTTGGTAATAAGTCTTTCGCTATGTAATAAATACTCTGATGTTTTGTGACATTTATCTCTATACACTCTGTTATTATATATGTTGTCTTCTTGGCGCATGTATGAGATGCACCCGGCTTTGTTCCTTTAAATCCGGGTGTGACAAATTTATCCGGAGTCAACAAGAATCGTCAAAACAAGTCACCGTCCAGATTTTGTTTTGGTGCTGCGACACTGTCTGTTGGGTTGATGACTCGTGTATCGCATTGGAGCCTGTTAGGGGCGCATCCAGGGGATTTGCACGCCCCTAAACTCTATATTAGCAGTACATGCTGCCACCATTAGGGTTGGGTTTTGCTTAAATCATATCTGTCATCGAAGAGTATAGCCGTTCATCGGTTTGTGATACCCCAAGTCGTTATCAACATAGTTTTGGTTGCATTCTTCCTATTCTTGCTTGTGTTCTTGATTGCATTTGCATAGATAAGCCTTCTTGGAGAGGTCACTCGTGTGTCACGGGTTACAACTAATGGAGTAGTGGTGTAGTGATTGCGATGATCCATTCGCTCGGAGCCATGGATCATCAACGTTGAAATCTCCACCCAATCAAGTTATCATACCTCATAGAAGATTGGGCCTTTCCCTCTATCAAGTGGTATCAAGATTCAGGTTGCCCATGAGGTATAATCTTACCTTTGGATTCATTTTGTTTTGTTCCATAGTCCATAAAAAGCCCAAATAAATTACGATCAATTTACCTTGATCTAAAACCATCGCCTTAGCATTTGCACAATTCAGTTTTGGAGTCCTCAGTTCTAAGTTTGTGTCCTAGGTTGAGTAGGTTGCTGGTTTAGATTTGTTTTAGGTCAGTTTGGTCATTGCCATCCGCTGCCATCCAAAAAACTCAATCTCGATGCACCTAGATACTTGTACCTCTTTTTGTGCCTTGGTCCAACTGTTCTAATATATTTTCTAGACCAACAACTAGGACGAGTACTTGGAACACTTATTTAGCACTGCTATCTGTTACTAATTTTTGTGCCACGGATATATATTTAGTGAGCCTTCCTAAAGCTCCACCTTTCTCTCTAGTAGAACATGTACGCCTTTGCAATCACACTCACACTCTTTGGTAGTCACACCAGCCACCATTTGCCACCTGTAGTGCTGGTAAGAAACTTGTAAGTGCAGGATAAGACGCTTTCATAACTTGTGTTCCACCACCACCCCTGAGAGTAGTTGTAGGGTTCACACTGTTTGTTTGTTGCCTTATGTCTCTATTTTGTACTAATAATGATAGGACCAAAGAACCAAACAAACAAGGAGAAGGGCCTTAAGCCAAACGATGATGAGTGTGTCTCCCAGTTGGAATTGAAGGAGATGACACACATGATGACCGACGCTTTTAATAAGTACCAGGACTATGTGGCTACATTCTATTGGCAGCTTGATCGACGTGTTGCTGAACTTGTTACATTGACGCACATGCTGGAGACTCATCTCCCACCACAAGCTATGGCCCTAGCTGCTGGTGCGGTAGTGCTCTCTCCTATGGAGGAGGACGTCGATAATGACGTCGATGTTGATGCACCGCCGCAACGATGCCTCGCACGTAATCAACAAGGTATGGGAGGTAATGATAGATGTCGTCATCATAATCATGAACTAGAGAATGATTTATATGCTAAGATTAAGTTCTATATTTAATTATTCATTGGTTCTTATGATGCTGAAGCTTATTTATACTAGAGATGACATTAGAACATAAATTTAATTCTCATCTTGTTCTAGAGCGGCTTAGGGTTAGATAGGTCAATAGTGAGTTTAAAGATTTTGCTATTATTTGGTGGAATGAACTTGTTAACACACATGTTGCACCACAAACATGGGATGTGTTGAAAGAGGAGATGCGAGCTCATTTGTTCCACCTTCTTATAGACATGATCTTTGAAAAATTGTAATGTTTAGATCAGGGAGACATGTATGTGCAGGAATACTACCAAGAGCTTCAGAAAGGTATGTTGCATTGCGGGGTAGTTGAGGATCCGGAGGACCAAATGGTTTGGTTTTATGGGGGGTTGAGGTGGGAAATTTAGAGCATTGTTGATTATAAAGAGTATCATTCTATATAATGTTTGTTCCACCTTTCTATGTTGGCAGAAAAAGAATTGCAGGGTCGTCAACAACGGAGGAGCAACTCCTTCGTGCCATGGCAGCCTACGACGCCAGCAAAGGCGTCATCATCTTCGGGCGTACGGAAGTCCACACCTTCGACCACCAGTGGCACATGCAGCACCACGCCTTCGGCATCACAGGGACACGACAACAGCAAGTCCTTGGTGCCTTCGGGTGTTGCAGCAAAACTTGTTGTGCCCACCTCTTCCACATACCGTTCCTCCAACATCAAGTGCCACCGCTGCTAGGGACTTGGCCATATGCAGCGAGATTTCCCCAACAAACGGGCATACATTGCTACTGGTGATGGTGGATAAGTTAGTGCTTCTAATGTTAAAGATGAAGATACTGTTGGAGCTAACATTGCAGGGACTGATAATGGTGATGAAGAGGTCCTTGGCACAATAGTGACCGAAGCATATAGGGCCTTGATCATGCAGCAAGCTTTGAGTGCCACGGTTGGCCAAGACGATAACATACAACGCCACAACCTTTTCAACATGTTCCTCATCGTCAAGGACTGCCGTGTACATACCATCATTAACGGCGGTAGCTACAACAACTTGGTAAACATTGAGGTGGTCAAGAAGCTTGGCTTGACCACATAGATGGTGCCCTTATTTTAGTGCCCTTTTTGGGCTGTCTTGGGGTACCCTTGGTATGAGTACATTTTAGTAGCCCTCAAGCCATTAGCTGAGTTTGTAAAGACTCGACTGAGGGCTTTCTTTTTGTGGATTTCTCTTGGTTCTAGTTTATGTCGTGTTTATATTTGGTGAATGTTGTTGTTCCTTAGGTTGTCTTAGTCGACCGGGTGCGCGCAGCGCATCTGGTGGATGTAGCCCTAGGCCCCTAGGCAATTTAGTGAAATCGGTCGAGGGTTGCTAAGCAGGACAGCTTGGGGTTTTCAAAATAGACCCACTAGGCACGTGCAGTGTGTCTAGTGGATGTAGACTCTGGGTGATTTCGTGAAAATAGTCAGATAGGTTGTCGTTCAAGATTACTTGTGGTTTTTCAAAATTGACTCATCGAGCATGTACAGTGTGTCCAATGGACGTAGCCCTCTAGCCTTACGATGATTTTGTAGAAATCGGGTGGGAGTTTAACAATGGTTATCAGAGTGCCATTGGCGCATTCCACGAGTCCGAGCTTCGAGTTAGATGTTTTTTGGAGTTTGTTTTAGTCATCTGGTCGGCTGGGTGCACTTGGTGCATCCCTAAGCCCTTGAGCAAGTCCATCGAGTCGGTCAGGGTTTAGTGGGACGAGGTGATCATGCTATAAGCTAGTGGTGCTTGTTACTCTTGGAGGTTGCCATCTTTTAGATAGCTTGGATGTTGTGAGCTCCATTGAAGCCCGTGTCATGTTGTGCGTGGTTCTAAAGAAGACTTTATGAGGGGTATGATGCTCATCCCATAGGAGACATGAAGAACAACACTAGTAGAGCGAGGTGTGAAAGCGTCTAGCGGTTGAAACAGATCAAATGCTAGAGATCTTGTTTAAGCACCCCATATGATAGACTATTACTTGCATGTCACCACTAGCAAGAGAATCAGTAGTAACCTTGGGCTTAGCTTAACGAAGATTAATTGGTTGGAAACCACCTAATCTTGGAATAAAAATCATTATGTCATCATTTTCTCATTGGTGTGCAATCCCATATAAGCTTATATTTGCTTTTATTACTTGTCCTTGCATTAATGCTCTTATGTAGCTAGTTAGCTCATGTAATTAACTAGTTGCTCTCTTAAATTATGTAGCTAAGTATCGTAGATTAGCTTTTGTAACTAAGAAGTTATAGGTGTGTAGTTTAGCTTGTGTAGCTTTACTATTTGAGTAATGTTAGTGTTGTTTAAGTTTTATGCTCTTTACTTACATTGGAGGTCTTGATTTTCTTGAGTATTAGTTATATAGAAGGTCTTGATTTTCTTGAGTATTAGTTATATAGATTTGTGTGACCTTACTAGTTAGAATTTATGTAGGCAAGCTCTCTCTAGCTCAACGTTTTAGTTGTTTGATTAGGATCTTTGTAAGGTGCATGTAAACATAGATAGAGCTATGTACTCAAGGCAGACTGATTAGTTTAGTTTTGCCTTTATTTTATTTATCCAACATATTTAAGGTTTAGAAACAATCGTCATCCTCCTTTAGCTTAGTCTAGAAGCTCAACGCTTTAGGTCGACTCCAGCAGTTTATCCAAAGTTTACCTATAAACACTGTTTTACAATGTTCTATACTATAGACTACATTTTTCGTAGAGTGGAGTTTGAATATTGGTATGGGTATGAATAAGCCGCTCAAGATAGTATTACTTGTTTAACTAGGAACTTTGAGCTTCAAAACTAGCTCTCACAGATTTTTAGGCTATCTCTAACAGATCATGCATATGGTCATGTAAAACACTATTTTACAATGTAGATTGCACTTTACGTAATAAAATTTGAAATAAAAAATATAATAGTAGTAGACAAGATAGGTAAGTTGTTGGATAGGTAAGTTGTTGAAGACTACCTTATCATAATAGTCCCGTCCTTCCTTTCGCTGCCCAACGCTGTATCTAGGGTCGTGCACAGGCCTATGCGCCCGGTGCGCCCGAACAGAGCCTCCACTTTTTTGGGCCCCCAAATATCTGGCCTATTAGTAATACTAATTAGGTTTAGTCATTAGCATTTGCTATTTAACAATCTTGGAGATTCTGGCGGCTGCTCTAGCACGCATGGTTGCACGCGCAGATTGTTTTGCCTGCTGTAGCACACACGGCTGCTGCAGACTTCTCGACTTCTCGGCTGCTACAGCACGTCAGGTGTTGCTGCTCGTCAGGCCAGGCTGACGGCGTTGCTCGCTGCCAGGTGCCAGCGGCTAGCGCGCTCCTACGGTCCTGCTGCATCGTCCACCGTTGTTCATTCGTGCTCCAGCGGCTGCACAGCCATAGATCTTGCTCTATCCGTTTTTATGTTGTATTTATGTAACCAAGAGTTTAATAGGTATGCTTTTTACAAAATCCATTTCTATGTTGTATTATAATATTTATATTATTATACTGTTAGTTTTAATGATTTCGTAAAAAATGTCTCTATTCAGTAATTTTGTATAGGGTCTCGCTTTTTGCCGGCACGGCCTGGCTGTATCCAGCGTCGGCCCCGCCGCTGGTCCTCCGCCCTAGGCGCAGCGTCCTCTTGCCGGTGCTCCTCCCCACGATGCACCTCCCAGCAAGCACTCCACCTTCCATGGTTGTGCTCACTGCTGTCGATCGGAAAGAGAATAGGAGAGTATGACAGCAGGACCCTGTTTATTGCGTGCTGAGATGAATTTAAGAGTTCTAATTTAGATAGGTTTATTGAAGACAACATGAAAAGTAGATGGCTTAATTTAGGTAGTGATGCTGAACATGCTCTGGTACCTACACTACGCAAGCGGTGGCCCGTGTGATTATCAAGTGTGTGCTTGCTCCGCCACTAGATCTGAATGACTTTTTTATCCAACTGCATACCATAATATATCTCTGAAAAACGTTGATTTTATCAAGATCTCTCTTGTTTCTAGGGAGAGAGAAAGATGACACCACAAACTGTCAAACAAATAACGGATCTACCTTCCTCTAGTAGTATTTTGTCACAAGAAAAAAAAACTGTAGTATTTCGGTTACATCCTGATTACAGAATTATTCGCCTTTTTTTTTTCAAGCCCCTATACATATTAGATCCTGACCCGACATGTGGGGCGTTGCTTCCTGACCTTCTGAACATTGAGGGAGGAAGCAAAGCTGCTTCTTTTATCTAAAGAATGAAACCGTCAAATTCAGATCACCTCTTAACCAGCTATGAATATCAGGCTTTGCCTGACTGCCGGAACCGAGCAGATCAGCGTGCCGAAAATCCCCGTGAAACTATAAGCGATGGCGCAGAAAGGGAGCGCTTCAGGTTCCTTGGCCGCCAGTGCTGCTGTTCCCAGTCCTTGAGCGCTGCACCATCAGGCAGGCAAGATTGCATTCAGTCAGGGCCTAATCATGCTATGCTTCACAAAACGAAGAATGGCTGAATTACCTGGAAGCTGTCCCTACTCCTCTGGAGATGGGGTCGTTCAGACCAAGTTTCTCCATGGCTGCTAGCACAAAGTTCGCACCGATGAGCCCGGTAAGGACAACCACGACAGCAGTTACTGAAGAGTTTACACCTGAACCACAAGAACCACATGAGCCATCAGTGCCCCTCAGCAAATTCACAGGAGGAGGATGGACTGCCAAGATTTTACCTTCAAAGAAAGACACTATGCTCAAAGCCAGCGCCAGAGTAATACACCTTGGCAGTATGGATATGGTTAACGATGGCTCTAGCCCAATCAGCCGCCCTATGATAGCAGTTGAGTACAGAGAGAATGTCGACGCGATGGCAATTGATGTGAAAATCTCTGTTGCGTGTCTCTTCACAAGCTGAAATCAGAAACATGGACAAGTTGACGGTCAGATAAAAAAAAAGCACTTGCTGCGGAACAGAGCTTAACCGAATTGATGCGCAGTAGTACCTTTCTCTGCTTGAAGATCGAGAATGCAAATGATATGATCACAGACCCAAGGAAAGTCATTAGTACGTCACCGGCTCCAGGATTAGAGGGCACCTTTGTGAGGTAAGCACCTGGACAAACAATTTTTTTTTCTGAACTTCTGGAACTAAAACAAATTGTTATATAATTGTAGGACTATATGTTAGGGGTTTACAGCTTATGCACACCTAGCACAGCATCAAGTCCAAACCCTGAGATGTACCCATAGGCTAGCGCCGCGAAATCTGCACAGAGTGCGCAGGAGATGATCGGATGCAGCACTTTCTTGACGCCAGGTGGTAACCTGAAAACACCCAGACCGTACGTCAGTCCAAAACCGACTGCATACTTGGGATCCTATTGATCGATCGAGTTTATACAAGCGTACGTATTTACCCAGAACCAACCATGTATCCCAGCACATTAGCAGCAAGCAGGAAAGGAAGGCATGTTCTTGCCGTGGTACCAAACGCCGTGGGATTGAAACATGCGACGCCGAACGACGCGACGAATATGGCAGCCCATGCCCAGGTCTCCGACGTGGAAAACGGCGACGGCTTCTTCGTGGGCTCCGATGGTGCAAGAAGCTCTGTCTTCACGAGTTTTCTCATGGCTAACACTGTATATCCTGCCACCGTCAGGGTAGCAAACCAGCCACCAACTGAAAAAGTAGTTTCACATCCCATAAGTAGCTAAACATAACAGCTAGCACAGAAGATCCCGGCAGCATATATATGTACGCGATGAAAAGGACTCATACAAGTGATTGCAAGGATCTTGATTCCTGAAGCCGCTGGGATATCCCCGACGGCGAGCGGCAGCACGACCAGTGTCGGGACGTAGAACAAGGACAGCCACCTCTGGATGAACAGTGTGGCGGGCTCAAAGAAGCCCATGAACGCCTTGGCGAGAGGAGGCACGAATGTGTCGAAGACTATGAGCACCGAGAAGACACAGAACATGCCGAAAAGGGCGCTCGGGAACTTGATGGATGCGGCGACGAATGCCTGCTTGAGGAACTTGTCCATGGCGAGCAGAATGCCCAGCGACACGAGCAGATGCGCCACCCCGATAATCTGCATATATACAAGCATCAGGTTCGATTCTTGAACAGAGAAAAAAGATGTCAAATATAAAGGAAAGCGTCCTTCTCACGGCGGGCAGCACTCCTGTGGAAGCACTGGCGGCGTGTCCGGTGCCAGCGGTGGAGCTGGGGACGATAAGGCGGCGGCGAAGGTCGGCCGACGATGATCGTTTAAGCGTGGTGGCGTCATTGTTGGCTGGACCCATGAAGCCGGTGTCGGCGGCAGGGATGCGCTTCAGTGCTGCTGTTGGTCGGACCCGGGCCCGGCGCGGAGAGACGGAGGAGGAAGGGGAGCAGCAAGAAGAATGGCGGCGGCATCGAGGAGGAAGCAGCGTACAGGAGCGGGCGGCCGACGACGTAGCCCGGGGAAGGGAGGAGAGCGGGTCGTGGCGGCAACGTAGGTTGGTAATCCCAATCATGGCGGTGGCGGCCATGGAGCTCGTGGGGGCGCAGAGGGAGGAGGAAGAGACGGCAGAGTTCGGTCTCTGCTCCTCCCTCGTCTTGAGCAGACGGAGGAGGCTAGCAGGCGAGCTGGTGACGGAGACTCCATTCGTCGGGATGGGATAGGAGCTACTGAACGAGAGCGAACGATGGAAGTGTGGCTAGAAATTATCGACATGGCAGCGAGCGAGGATGGGGTTGGGATTGAGAACGTTGGGCTGCGAGAGACCCTCACCTCACTTGATCGATCAATACAATCTCTCATCCTCTTCTTCCAAGGAAAGCGACGTACGGCCGCGGGGGTCGGATTTGTGGCTGTCCACGACCCGGGGCGGAAAGCCGGAAACGGACAGAACCACAGCGGCCGGGTGCGCGTGCTCGTCGTCATCCTCCTGCTCTGCGCTCGAACTTGGTGGACGTCGCCGGCTGCGGCCATGCGTGGACGGACGGCGAGATCGGCCGTGCTACCCAGGGCCCTGCATCACCCTACGCTCTACACGGGGTCGCCGGCGGGAACATGAACTCCTCCTCCGCGCCCAACACCCTGAGCTCAAAGCCGATAGACACCCGCCGGCAGGTCACCTGAACATGGAGCGGGCTGCCGTTGGATATTTTGCTGCTGCAGAGGCAGCCAGACAGGTCACAGACTCACAGGTCACAAGCATCGTTGCGGGTTCTTGGCTTCTTTCCTTCTTGCGGGACGTTGCGCTCTCATCCCACGCTTCGCTGAGCAGCTCACATGCTACTCCATTCTTTCGGGATGCTGCGGGCTCTCGTCCAATGGGCTTCGCGGAACGATTCACATGCTGCCGCAAACAACTAGCAGCTGGTACGCATCTGCCATAAAGCATGATTTTGCGGGGCGGACATGGGTTCCCGTAACAACAAAACCTGCCTCGTCTGCGAGCCTAGTACCAATCAAGCGCTGCTGTCGTCAGAGATATAATGGTACCCAAAATCCAAAAAACGAATGTGTTTTGCGTGTTATAGAGAAAGGTACGAAAGAACCCAACGGGGACGGGTTGTCGGTGTGTTGAACCCGGGACTTCCTAACCAACTGTAAATTTGTACTACTACGTATCTTTGTCTCGGGTTGTCGATACAAAAATACACACAAGGTTTATCCTTATTAAGACAAGAAAAGACCCTACATCCAGCGAGAAAAGAAAACTTATATTATCTTGCACCTAAAGTGCTCGTACTACGAGATACAAGTAAGCAGAGAGAAGAAATGGATCATAAGTCTCTGAGTATGATTGAGGCAGATGTAAATATCAGGAGTAGGATGAGGAGTAAACGGTAAAGTGTTGTCATGCACCCCCTATAGAAGGCCCCGGGCTCCTCCTTTTATAGTCGCAAGATGGAGGCCCATGTGTACAGGTGTACAAGTGTTGCTATGCCATTGTTGTATCCATAGGAGGTGTGCCCGAGCCCTATAGCGGTATGGCCGGCGAGATGGCTCTCGTCCTTGTCGTCGTCTTTGGTCAGGAGAAGGACACTCGACCCCTGTAGCATGTTCCTTTGACTAGGTAGAGAGTCGAGGCCGGATTCAGAAGCATGGGCGTGTGTCTGAGTGTGTCTGAGGGCGACCTGTACATAGGTGCAGATGAGACGTTTCCAAGTGTGTCGAGTCGGAGTGGTTGAAACAGTGCTCGGCATGGTGAAAAACTGTGTAGTTCCGGGCATCATCCTAGACGGTGGAAAGTAGATTGGACACCAGTTTTGTTGTTTCTATAGCCTTCCTGTCTTCAACCGGGTTCATGGGAGAGCAAGTCATATTTAATGTGTGTGCTTCCCTATTGGGGTAGTTGGCCGAGGTCAAGCTCGGGTGTAAAGCCCTAAAATTTGTATAAGGTAAAAAAATAATAAATAATAAAATAAATAAATACATGTATTTATATAAATGTGTTTTGGGAATTGTTTGATTTTCCTCTTCTTATTGTATATTCAATAAAAAAGTATTATTCTAGATTTATAATAAAATAATATAAATAATATAACTTGTTCTTTTTGAACAATGATATTATGTTAATACAAATTATCTCACCTTTTAAGTCACATCTTCTAAATACATATATAGCTTATGATAAAAAAGATTTAATGATCATATATAAGTTAAGTTATTCTTTCCGGATAATATATTTAGAAATATTCTCAGCGAGGGGTTAGGTTAAGCTAACTCTTAATAAACGTATGCAATAGAAATTATTTCGTTAAAAACATATAAAATGTATACTTGGAAGCATTTGCCTAAATGAATAATGCAATTAATATAAAAGACATAAATAATAAACCCTACACATATAGTGGAGTTTTGCTTGTGCACTTAAACTGTTTTAAGATTGAACCCTATTTAAATTTAATTCGAAATTTGGAATTTAAAACCTAATTAGGATTGAAATATGAAATCAGAAAATAAAAGAGAAAAAAACCTACCTGGGTCGATCTGGGTGCCTTTTGGCCCATTCTTTTTTCTATGCGCGTGGCGGCCCACTCTCATTCATGCGCAAGCTCTCCTGGACAGCTTATCCCATTCCCTTTCTTTTATTCCTTTGGTGACACTTATTGGTGGGCCCCACGGGTCGGGTGAGGACTTCTTCTTCCCCGTGTGGGCACCAGAAAGCGGAGAATCTGTGGTATTCGTTGAATCCGATAGAAATTTCGGGATCCCGTTAGCCTCCTGCGTTCGCATGTGCTGGGTGGATAAGTCTTGTGTGTGGGGCCGTTTCGCCTGTCTCGGTGCTTCCTTCCGCCGCGAAATCAGGCTGGCGCGGTCGCTTTGCCACAAAGCTTGCGGGCGTGGGTTGACCAGGCTGCAACCCCGAGCTGGGTACAAAGGGATCCGGCCATGTACCCGTCCAGTTCCTCGGTCGACTTCGCCGGCGAGTCACTGGCAGCCGACCCGCTACTCTCCCCTCGCCATCCTTCCTCTGATCCACCGTTGCGTGGCATCCGTGCCTGCACGGCAGCACCACAGAAGCCACCGGGGAGACCATGAGCACCGCTTGATTGGAGCCAGGGACCCGGAGGGAAGGCGCCCTCCATCACCCTCTGCGTTCGACGTTGTGGCTCGCACTGCGTGTTCCAATAAGTGCTCCTCTAGACCTCCATCCCTTACCGCGCATAGCACCGAAGCAAGCACAGTTGGGCTCGGTGGGATCAACGCAGGGGGGAAATTAGTGACCGAATTCGGGGTAGTTAGGTGCTCGCGCCCGTTTCTGGTGGCGTAGTAGGGTCCGTTGGCGCGAATTCATCAGCGAGCGCGCCGGTGATGTTAAGCACCACATCCGTGGTGTCCATGGGAGTGTCGTCGGGGCACTCCGATAGGAACAATGGATCCTTGGTGATCTAGGTTGAGCGTGAAGTCAAACGGTGATTCTAGACTCCATTGCTGGACAGCCAAAACTCTCGGTCGAGCCTCTGAATGTCGTCTGTCCCTGTTCCTTCCGGTGAGATTTCTTTCCCCGAGTTCAATTTCTTGCCCACTATGAGTAGAAGATATTTGCGTCGCAATTCATACTCCAGAACGTTGGTGATTATGATATTAGGGTGCCTAATCGCTGTCGCTGGTGAGATCCGGCCGCCAGATTCCAGGGAGCCGTCGGGCTGTGCTGCTACCGTCTGTTGTTGAGGTTGGTGATGATCCGATCACCGTTGATTCCTCTGTGAACGGCACGATTCATCCAATAGACCAAGATAGTTATGGGCCCTAGATTCTTGAATGGATGGCCCTGGGCGCCTCACGTGTGATCGACCGTAGATTGCTGATCTGGCGGCTCGCACAGTGTACCCGTTCAGTATTTAATTCCTGCCACAGATCGCGTGATGAAGGGCCTAGGGAACGTTTTCGGCTCGGATCGATAGGAGCCATCGATCGAGTAAGGAGCGGCGTAGATTAGATCATGGGTTCCCCTGCGTGTATTAAACCACAAGCGCTGGATCTAATCTAAACGGTCAGAAACGGCAAGTACCCCTTCACACTCGTCAAGTTGCAAAAGAGCCCTTACACTTTCCATAAATCAACCCATAGTCCAGCCTTACTGTGCTCTGTGTCTAGGGAAAATTAGGTTTTGGCCCCTGTGTTATCTGTAAATAGTGCGTCCAGTCCAAGGAATTATAAAATCCAGAAAAAGTTATTAGAAAATAATTTTTAATGAGAAAATAAATGCTAGAATTTGTGTAATTCATATAAAATTCATATGATATCATTTTTAGTCCATTTTAGTTCCTATAATTTTGTATTTTTATTGTTTATCATTTAGTACCACTGTTTTGACATGAATGTCACATTAAAATTAATATCCTAATTAATCGTTTATCCAACACTTTAAACGTTATAAATTCATAACTTCTTCATTTTAACTCCGATTTGGTCCATTCAAGTCGCATTAGTTTCGTATAAATATTTACTATGCAATAACAACATTTATTATACCATGTCACATTCTTTTATAATTAGATCTTTATTTAACTTATGTTGGTTAGTCTTGTTAATATGCCTATCATTATAATCTACTAGAATATGATCTATGGTCAATTTATAACTTAGATTAAAGTTGAGAATTTTATTTATAGAATAACCTCTTATATGATTTGTATTAACCAATTTATAATATAGTTTAATATTTTAATCACATAGATCTTCTATAAAATCATAACTCCTTAATAGTAATTTCGATCTTAGTAGTTCTCGATCTCGTGATCCCGTAGCAACGCGTAAATTATTATTATTCAGTATGTTCTTATGTTTGGTGTCATGTTAATTTTATCTATACCATGTTTGTTTGTATTGTTATGACTAGCAGTGAGGTCACGAGGATTTAAAGAATCATCCTGGTACCTGGAATCTCAAGTGCCAGGCAAGTTGTGCCCTTGACCACTTCTATTACCCAATAATATTCTTTAATATCACTATTCTATGCATATGTTTAATTTTGATGGGACCCAATAGGTCACCCTAGTCTGTTTATCCTGTTTACCTTGTTCACTCCTGAATCACTTGGGTAGTTTTTGCTATTGCTTTATATGGTTTTGGGATTAATACTACTTTATGTCCATGTTCCAATTATTATGTTATTTTATTTATGTTCATGTCAAGATCATTAATGTTAATTGGAACATGGAGCTTAACTTGAGAAACACGTGCCACCACAAGGGAGGAATGGGACCCCTTGGCTAACTAATTAGGAAAGCTAGTGGAAGACTACCTTACCCGAAAGGGGCAAGGGCAGTAGGGGAGTTGCATGCAAGGAGGTTCTCGGGTTGATTTTGTTGCGATGGCAGTCAGACGGGGGATTCTTGCAAGTGCTCTTCCCATGAACTATAGCGGGTTTTCGGAAGCTAGTGGAACTTTGTAAAGGCCTCGTAGTGGATCCCTAGCCATTCACCTCGGTAGTGTCTAAGGGTCTAGCTAGCCCTAGCGACATGGGAAATACGACTTGTGGGTAAAGGGTACAACCTCTGCAGAGTGTAAAACTGGTATACTAGCCGAGCTCACGGTCTTGAGCAGCTTAGGACTCTCGCATGATTAAATTATGGAACTTAAATTCAATTTGTCATTTGCATTTGCATGAGATTTGTTATTAATTTTGTTCTATTATTTATTATGGTTTGGTATTTACTTACATTTAGTAGCTGCTAATAAAATTTTGACCAACTTATTAAAAGCAACGCTCAGCTTGAACCCCTATTGTTGATTAGCCTTACACATCACATGAACTCTCACCTTTGGTGAGTTCATGCCACATTATTCCCCACAACTTGTTGAGCGATGAACATGTGTGAGCTCACCCTTGCTGTCTCACACCCCCCCACAGGAGAAGTACAGGTGGTTCAAGAGGAGCCAAACGACGAGGAGTTCGATTCGATCTAGGTGACGTCTCCTAGTTGACTTTATAGCACCAAGGATGGATTTTAGTTTGATCCATATTTATATTTTATTTTGTAATTCTTCCGTTGTGTAATAAATTCTCTGATTATTGTGACATTTATCTCTATACACTCTGTTATTATATATGTTGTCTTCTTTGGCGCATGTATGAGGTGCACCCGGCTTTGTCCCTTAAAGCCCGGGTGTGACATCGGGCGAGGCAAAGATTTCTTCCGAGGCCGAGGCCAAGATTAGACGTTGCATGTAGTCACGCTCTGGGTGGTTAAAACAATGGTCAAAGTGGAGAATAGTACCCTGTATTCGTGCTCTGACCATTGTTTGGGTGGTAAAAGTAGATTAAACTGTGGGCTTTTCGTCCTTTATTGAATTTGGCACCTTCATCAGGGCAGGTGGTCGTACAGACTACATTATATACGCACGTTCTGGGATCGGAGTGGATGGCCAAGGTGGGCAAGCCCCAGACCGTTTCCCGAGACGCCCTCGGGCGAGTCGGAAATGTGTTTCCCACCCGAGGTCGCCCTCGGGTGAGTCGTTATATAGGTTCAGCGTGGCCATGGTAAGGTTGGGGAGCGTGTTTGCTTGTGACCCCTTCTTATCCAAACGTCTAGGTACTTTAGGGTTGTGATCTGGATACCCCTAATTATAGTACCTAGGGCTGGACAAAAAACTCGTGGCTCGGTAACTCGCTCGACTCGACTCATTAGTGACTCGACTCTACTCGTTTCGTTTAAAACGAGTCACGAGTTGAGCTAACAATTTAACTCGGTTCTTAACGAGCCAAACTCGAGCTGGCTCATGAGTTACTCGCGAGCCAAACGAGTTGCGCAAATCTGCAAGGTCCCAGTCCAGTCACATGGCCCACACAGCCACACACACGGTGTTCAGCCCAGCCAGGCAGCCACACAAACGGCCCACACAAACAGCCCGTGCGGCGTGCGCCCAGTCGTTCTTCCACTGACGGCGCCCGTGCGGCCGAGCGCTTGGCTTCTCCCTGCAAGGCTACGACTGTGATGCGACCCTGCCCTGTCAGTCTCTCCCTGTCTCTCCCCAAAACCTAAACCTTAGAGCCGCCAGCCGCCGCGGTTCGTGGAGCAGAGCAGGTTGCAGCGCCGCCGTCTGCCCGTCTTCCTCGAGACCCCGACGGCACCCTCGGCCCTCGCCCTGTCTGCTCGTCTTCCTCGAGAGGTCCGAGACCCCAACAACGCCGCCGTCTGCCCTTCTGCCCTATTTGGCGGCTGTCTGGCGTCCACTCGCCCATCGCCGGTTTGCGGCTCGCCTCCATGGAAGCCCAAGAACAGGATGGGCACGAAGGTCATTAGCGTCCGCCACCGCCACCAATACCACGAAGGCTGCAGCGCACGAGCACGAGAAAGCTTGTGCCAGCAGCTAAGAAGATTTCAGCGGCTGCTAGCACTGCACCTTCATCATCCACATCTCGTTGTGATGTTGTCTCTGTCTTTGTAGAAAAGGTATTAACATATGATAAATTTCAATATTTCATACATGAATAGATTTGATTTATGATAAATAATGTTTGTACTGTTTTTTCCGCAGCAACTTGATGCTGTGATGGAGGAGGGACAAGGGGAGGAATTGGAGGTTATGTTGTCGAAATCAGATGACAGTGAGTTTGATAATGATGATGAGTTTCCACCTTCCACTGATGGAGATGAATTGTCAAAAACTGAAAAGACAAAGAGAGGAGGAATAGAGTAAAGAGGACTGGTTGCTGGAAGTATTTTAAGGTGGTCACTGTTGCTTCTAGAAAGGAACTTGGGGTTATGGAGACAAAAGCCAAGTGCAAGTTCTGTCATAGATCTTATCTGTACCATCAAGGGGGCAGCACTACAACACTAAACCGACACCTAGACAAGTGCACACAGTATTTGAACAAGCTGGCACAAGCTAAGAAAAATCTTGCTCAAGGTAGTCTCTCCTTTACTTCAGATGGTGGACCTGTTGTTGTTAATCCCACTGAATATGATCATGAGCACACTAGAGTGTTAATTGCTAAGATGATAATTGTCCATGAATATGCATTTAGAATGGTAGAGCATAAATGGTTCAATATCTTGATGAAATGGATGAATAACAATTATGAATCTATTGGTAGGAAGACTATTAAAAATGAATGCATGAAGATCTATGAATCTAAGAAAGAACTACTCAAGAAGAGTCTTAGAGAGGCTGAATCAATAAGTTTAACTACTGATTTATGGACATCAAATCAAAATATTCAGTATATGTGTTTAGTGGCACATTATGTTGATGTTGATTGGATCTTGCAATGCCGTGTTCTGAACTTTATTGAATTGGATCCTCCACACACTGGTATTGTCATAGCTCATGCTGTTTTTGAATGTTTGGTTGAATGGAAAATTGAGGATACGATCTTGACAATCACTCTTGATAATGCTTCTAGTAATGATTCTGCTATTACAAATCTGAAGTCCAAGTTTCTTGCTAGAAAGAACTCGAGCTTTGACCCTATGTACTTTCATGTTCGTTGTGCTAGCCCACATAGTCAATTTGGTTGTGAATGATGGGTTGCAACCAATTGATTCATTGATAAGTGATCTTAGAAACACAGTGAAGTACTTTAAGAGGTCTCCAACCCATATGTACAAGTTTGTAGAAGTTTGCAACCAATATTCTGTTAAAGTAGGACAAGGGTTGTGCCTTGATGTTAAAACAAGGTGGGGTTCAACATACAAAATGCTAGATTCTTGCCTTGACTATAAGGAGGCATTTGGTTACTATTCTGAAATAGACAACAGCTACGAATGGAAACCTTCAGACTCCCAATGGCTTTTGTATGACAAAATCAAACCAATATTGGGAACAATGGCAGAAGCAACTACTGCCTTTTCAGCATCAACTTATCCCACTGTCAATGTATTTTACCCCTATATAATTAAAGTCAAGATTGCATTGAAACTGGCACAACAGTCAGGTGATGCATATATGATGAGTATGGCTGATGCAATGTTGAACAAGTTTGATAAATATTGGGAAGTGAGAAACAATGTCATGGTTATTGCTACAATCCTTGACCCTAAGTTCAAAATGAGATACATTAGATGGTGTTTTGGTCAGATTTATGACTCCTTAAGAGCTCAAAAAGAAATAGATGCCATTGATAAAGAATTGGAAAGGTTGTACAAGAAGTATGAGGTCATATACCGACGCAAGATTAGTGAACATAGCCCAAGTAATGCCCAATCAGCCTCTTCCTCAAAGGATACAAACAACTCCTTAGCTTCTGTTGTTCCTAGTGGATTCCGAACTTTCTTAGAGTCAAGTGCTACAGAAAGCTCCAAATCTGAGTTGCTCATTTATCTAGATGAATCAAATGTGTCCATAGATGAGAAACACTTTGATCTGCTTAACTATTGGAAGGTGAATAGTCATAGATTTCCTGTGGTATCTTCTATGGCAAAGAGGTTCTTGGCTGTTCCAGCTAGCAGTGTGTCATCAGAATCCACTTTTAGCACTGGGGGTAGGATCCTTGATGATTACAGGAGTTCATTGAAGCCAGCAACAGTTCAGGCTTTGGTGTGTGCTTCTAGTTGGATACGCGGGTCTCGAAGTTCACCTATTCTTGTAACTGTAAGTGTATGGTGGCAATACTTGTAACTTCTAAGTGTTTACTTGGCATTTCAGTATCTGAATATGTGACACTCACTTTGTACATATTTTGTAGGGAGATGGTGATGATGGTGACATCGAGTCCGTGGAATTTCCAAAGTGTGTGGTGGCAAGTAATTGTAAGTGTTGCTGATTTCTATTGTATGAGTTATATACTTATATCATTATATGAATGTGTTGTCGTTTATGAGTTATATCATTATATGACATGTAGATGTAGTCATGTTTGTAGAAAAACATGGTGCTGTCCCTGATTTATAAGTGGTTCTGATTTATGTCTTGCTGATTTTCTGATGACTTGTAGAGGCACATGGTCACATACTCACATGGAGGAGATGGAGGAGAGGGAGATATAGGACCCGGGAGAGGAGACATGACAGGCACATGGTCATTACATTTTGTTGGCTGTAACTGTAAGCCTGTAAGCCTGTAGTTGTTGGTTGCAACTTGTAAGTTGCAACTGTTGCTAACCTGACATATTTTGTTGGCTCCCTACAACTTTGTCTTGAGCTCCTGAACTCCTGTAAGGCTGCATCACTGCATGTATTTTGGTTCTAGAACTAAAACTATGAAAGTATGGAAATTATGGATTATGGAATGGAATGGAACTATTATGAACTATAAGTCTATAATTGGTGGCTGCATGTATTCCAATATACAATTATTTTTTGTTTGTTTAAGTGAATGAGATGGCTGTTATTTTGTAAATAGTTATATCTGATATTATGTATGTATGGTTGTTGGCTTTATGGCTTATGTCAACTTTGATAACGAGCTAGCTCACGAGTTAATCGAGTCAGACCGAGTTACCAAACGAGCCGAGCCGAGCAGCTTCTCCAGCTCGTTATCATAACGAGTCGAGTCGAGCTAACTCAGTTATCATAATGAGCCAACTCGAGTACAACCGAGTCGAGTCGAGCCAGCTCGATATCTAGCCCTAATAGTACCCGACAATAGGCTTGAAGGTTTTGTTGAACCTTTTGGGCATTTTGTCGGGTCTTTGAGAGTTGGTAGATTTCTTTCCGATGGGTGTGCGCGAGCGCACCCGTTGGGTGTATCCCCCACGGCCTTGGAGGAGTGGTTACTCCTTCAAGGTCTTTATGTTCTCCTCTGTGGACTTCGTCGGTCTATTGATTCTACAAACAACTTGACCGGGTCGAGGTGAAAGGGCAGCCCCCGAACCTCTACACAGGGTTAGAGAACGATTAGAGACTATCTTGACTTTTGATGATAGGCCTCTTGTGTCGCCTTTCCGCAAGGAGGAACAGGGGGAAATCATCATGCTACCCTTGGTGGGTAATGAGCACGATGTGTTCCTGGGTGATCTGTTAGCAGGTAGTCCGAGTGGAGGCTCTAGCCCCATTCGATAGGGGTCAGCTAGTGGTCCGGAGATGCACCCCAACATATTTGCAATGCGATTAGCTGGTCCCGGACCCATTCGGTATTATCCAAGGGCTCGGTGCCTCCCTTCGGTGGGATACCATTATGAATCATTTCTGTAGGTCTTGGACATATCCTAGGTACCTCGGGACTGTAGCTTGAGCCTCGAACGTGTACGGACGTACCCACATTCATCCCTAACTCTGCGCTCTAGGGCAGTCGTCGAATCCCGTCGAGTGGCCAATCTTCGAACCCCTAAACAATAAAGGGCTCAGATCCCGTTTCCTTAGTTGGGATGGAAACCCAATCAAATATTCCCTTTCCATGAGGGACAGGGAGAAAGAGAGAGAGATGCATGCCCTTTTAGGCCACCTTGGGGAGATGGAGCAATGTTTGCAGGTTTTGTTAGCCAAACAACACGTGTAGCCCGCAGGTGGGTGTTGATGTGACAAGACGTGATGCTCACGGGCAATTCGTCATCGTGCGTGTGAGTACGAGATTCTGAAAGGGAAATGTGCCTTTGGGCCATTTCTATAATGTTTTGGTGATTAAGTGTCCAACACATATTAAGTGAGTTGATTATGTGCCAAACAAGCAAGAAGTGCAAATCATGTAACTAGGTATGTTTCTAGACTTAGTACATTGTTTTGAGTACTAACATATATTGTCTAAGTGCTAGAAACAGAGAAAAGAAGAGAAGAAAAGAAATGCAAATGACTTGGCTTGGTACAGCCAAATTCCTGCTCGGCTTGGCACACCGGACTGTCCGGTGGTGCACCGGACAGTGTCCGGTGTGCCAGGCCAGCCTCCAATGAACAGGCCACTCTCGGGAAAAATCGGCGGCGTACGACTATAATTCACCGGACTGTCCGGTGGTGTACTGGACTGTCCGGTGAGCCAACGGTCGCCAGTGCAACGGTCGGCCGCGCAATCCGCGGGCGACGCGTGGCCCGCGCCAACGGTCGGCAGGGGGCACCAGACTGTCCGTGTGCATCAAACAGTGTCCGGTGCGCCAACTACCACAAATATGCAACGGTCGTCTGCGCCAGAATAGGAAAGAAATCGGCACTGGACTGTCTACAGTGACTGTTCGGTGGCGCACCGGACTGTCTGGTGCGCCACCCGACAGAAGGCAAGGATAGCCTTCCTTGTTGGCCTTCAATGGCTCCTAGCTGCCTTGGGGCTATAAAAGGGACCCCTAGGCGCATGGATGAGTCACCCAAGCATTCAAGAAACATTCTAAGACTTCTAGACTCCAACTTCGCGCATTTGATTCTTTGAGATAGTGACTTGAGCTCCATTTGAGTTGTGAACTCCGTGGGTTGTGTTTTGAGCTCAAGTTGTGACTTGTGTGCGTGATTGTGCTGTGATTTGAGTCTTGTGTGCATTGCTCTCCCCTCCCTTACTTCTGTGCTTCTTTTGTGATCATCATTGTAAGGGCGAGAGACTCCAAGTTGTGGAGATTCCTCGCAAACGGGAGAAAGACAAAGAAAGGAAAAACCGTGGTATTCAAGTTGATCATTGGATCACTTGAAAGGGGTTGAGTGCAACCCTCGTCCATTGGGACGCCACAACGTGGAAGTAGGCAAGTATTACTTGGCCAAACCACGGGATAAATATCACGTGTCTCTTGTGTGCTTTACCTTTGATTATCTGTGGTCACAAGAACTCGCTTCAATCTACTTAGCCGTTCTAACTTACATATCAAAGTTTTGTGGCTATTAGTGTTGAATTTTACAGGATCACCTATTCACCCCCCTCTAGGTACTCTCAATTGGTATCAGAGCCGTTCTCTTCATCTAAGGGACTAATCGCCTGAAGAGATGGATCCTAAGGGAAAGGGGATGGTGGTAACAACAAAAAGAAGGAGTCCCTCTTCAACGAGCCAAGGGACGACAAGCCCACTGACTCAGGATCGAGTCACAAGAAGAGGGACGGGAAGAAGAAGAGGTGGATCAAGAAGATCATTTACTACGACAGCGACGCCTCCTCTTCTTCACCAAGAGACGACGATGACGATTCGTCTAAGAAGAAACTGGTTAATCAAAACTTTTCATTTGATTATTCTCGTATTCCATTCAATTCTAATGCTCATTTACTATCAATTCCACTTGGGAAACCTCCGCACTTTGATGGAGAAGACTACTCATTTTGGAGTCACAAAATGTGTAGTCACCTATTTTCTCTCCATCCTAGTATTTGGGAGATTATTGAAAACGTAATGCATTTTGATAATACTGACAACCCCGTTTTCATAAATGAGCAAATTCATAAGAATGCACAAGCTACTACTATATTGCTAGCATCTTTGTGCAGGGATGAGTACAACAAGGTGAGTGGCTTGGACAACGCCAAGCAAATTTGGGACACCCTCATGATATCTCATGAGGGAAACGACGCCACCATGATCACCAAAATGGAGTTAGTGGAAGGCGAGCTGGGAAGGTTCACTGATGATCAGGGGAGAGGAGCCAACATAAACATACAACAGGCTCAAGACCCTAGTCAACAAGATTAGGAGCTATGGAAGTACAAGATGGACGGACCACGACGTCATCCGACTAATGCTAAGGTCATTCACAGTAATTGACCCCCATCTTGTCAACCTTATTCGTGAGAATCCTAGGTACACCAAGATGACGCCCGAGGAGATCCTTGGGAAGTTTGTGAGCGAGCGCATGATGCTGAGAGAGGCTCGATATGTGGACGATGCTCTAAATAGTCCACTACCCGTCCACGAGCCTCAAACTGTTGCCCACAAAGCAACCAGCAGCAGGGAGGCGCTACCAAGCAAGGTGGCACAAGTTGAAGCTGCCGGGCTAAACGAAGAAGAGATGGCCCTAATCATTAAATGCTTCAAGACCGCTCTAAAAGGATGCAAGGAGCACCCCAACAAGAACAAAGCAAAGGGGAAGCGCTCCTGCTTCAAATGCGGTAAGACTGGTCATTTTATAGCACAATGCCCCGATAATGAAAATGACCAGGAACAAGAAAAGCATGGGAAGAAGGAGAAGAAGAAGGTTTACAAGAAGGCGAAGGGCGAGGCGCACCTTGGCAAAGAATGGGACTCAGACTGCTCTTCATCCGACTCCAACGATGAAGGACTGGCAGCCTCGGCCTTCAAGAAATCTTCGCTCTTCCCCAACGAACGCCACACTTGCCTCATGGCCAAGGAGAAGAAGGTAAGTGGTCGTGATACCCCTAAATATACTACTTCTAGCGATGATGATTCTATTGATGATGAAGTAGATTATACTGATTTATTTAAGTGTTTAGATAGAACTAAAGTAGATAAAATCAATGAGTTAATTGATGCTTTAAATGAAAAAGATAGATTGCTAGAAAAGCAAGAGGATATTTTGTATGAAGAGCATGATAAATTTGTTAGTGTGCAAAAATCCCTTGCGTTAGAGATTAAAAGGAATGAAATGCTAACTTTTGAGTTATCTGCTTGTCATGAATCTATCTCTAGCTTAAAGAGTTTGAATGATGATTTAAATGCTAAGCTAGAGGTAGCTAATAAATCTAGTTCATGTGTAGAACATGTTGTAATCTGCAATAGATGCAAGGATTTTGATATTAATGCTTGTAATGAACATCTTGCATCCATTACTAAATTAAATGATGAGGTGGCAAGTCTTAATGCTCAACTTAAGACTTGCAAGGTTGATTTTGATAAGTTAAAATTTGCTAGGGATGCCTACACCATTGGTAGACACCCCTCAATTAAGGATGGACTTGGCTTTCGAAAGGAAGCCAATAACTTAACAAGCCAAAAGGCTCCCATTCCCAACAAGGAGAAAGGGAAGGCCCCTATGGCTAGTAGTACTCAAAGGAATCATGCTTTCATTTATAATGATAGAAAATTTTCTAGGAATGTTCATTATAATAGGAGTTATGATCATGATGCCTTTAATTCACATGCTATGATTGCCTCTAGCTCTACTTTTGTGCATGGTAGAAGTAGGCCTAGAAAAAGTAATGTTGCTCATCATGTGCCTAGGAAAATGTGCAATGAATCTACTATCATTTACCATGCTTGCAATACTTCATTTGCTCTTTTATGTAAGAAGGAAAAAGTAGTTGCTAGAAAGTTGGGATCCCAATGCAAGGGAGATAAGACTTGTATTTGGGTTCCAAAGGCTATTGTGACTAACCTTGTAGGACCCAACAAGAGTTGGGTACCTAAAACCCAAGTGTAAATTGCCTTGCAGGTTTATGCATCCGGGGGCTCAAGCTAGATTATCGACAGCGGATGCACAAACCACATGACGGGGAGAAGAAGATGTTCACCTCATACGTCAAGAACAAAGATTCCCAGGATACGATCATCTTTGGAGATGGGAACCAGGGCAAGGTCAAAGGCTTGGGCAAGATAGCCATCACCAACGAGCACTCCATTTCAAACGTATTTCTATTAGAGTCGCTTGGATATAATCTCCTGTCTGTAAGTCAATTGTGCCACATGGGCTACAATTGTTTGTTTACAAATGTTGATGTTTCTGTCTTTATAAGGAGTGATGGTTCATTAGCGTTTAAGGGTGTATTAGATGGCAAACTCTACTTAGTTGATTTTTCGAAAGAGGAGGCCGATCTAGATGCATGCTTAATAGCTAAGACTAGCATGGGATGGCTGTGGCATCGCCGTCTAGCACATGTTGGGATGAAGAACCTTCATAAACTTCTAAAGGAAGAACATGTGTTAGGACTAACAAATGTTTGTTTCGAGAAAGATAGACCTTGTGCAGCTTGCCAGGCGGGAAAACAGGTGGGGGGCACTCATCACAGCAAGAATGTGATGACAACATCAAGACCACTGGAGCTACTACATATGGACCTCTTCGGACCCGTTGCCTACCTTAGCATCAGGGGAAGTAAGTATGGTCTTGTTATTGTTGATGATTTTCCCGCTTCACTTGGGTGTTCTTTTTGCAAGATAAATCAAAAACCCAAGGGACCCTAAAGCGCTTTCTAAGGAGGGCTCAAAACGAATTTGAGCTCAAAGTGAAAAAGATAAGAAGCGACAATGGGTCCGAGTTCAAGAATCTGCAAGTGGAGGAGTATCTTGAGGAAGGCATCAAGCACGAGTTCTTCGCTCCCTACACACCACATAAAATGATGTGGTAGAGAGGAAGAACAGGACGCTTATCGACATGGCGAGGACAATGCTTGGAGAGTTCAAGATGCCTGAGTGGTTTTGGTCGGAAGCTGTGAACACAGCTTGCCACGCCATAAACCGGCTCTACCTTCATAGAAGACCTCGTATGAACTTCTTACCGGTAACAAACCCAACGTCTCATACTTTTGTGTATTTGGGAGCAAATGTTACATTCTTGTGAAGAAAGGTAGAAATTCTAAATTTGCTCTCAAAGCTGTAGAAGGGTTTTTACTAGGATATGACTCAAATACAAAGGCGTATAGGGTCTTCAACAAATCATCGGGTTTGGTTGAAGTCTCTAGCGACGTTGTATTTGATGAGACTAATGGCTCTCCAAGAGAGCAAGTTGATCTTGATGATATAAATGAAGATGATGTTCCGACGGCCGCAATACGCACCATGGCGATTGGAGTTGTGCGACCATAGGAACAACAAGAGCAAGACCAACCTTCTTCCTCAACAATGGTGCGTCCCCCAACTCAAGATGATGAACAGGTCCCTTAAGAAGAGGCGTGTGATCATGGGGGAGCACAAGAAGAACAAGTTATGGAGGAAGAAGCACCACGGGTCCCTCCAACTCAAGTCCGAGCGATGATCCAACGACATCACCCCATCGATCAGATACTGGGTGACATAAGCAAGGGAGTAACACCTCGCTCATGTCTAGCTAATTTTTGTGAGCATTACTCGTTTGTCTCTTCTATTGAGGCTTTCAGGGTAGAAGAGGCCTTGCAAGATCCGGACTGGGTGTTGGCCATGCAGGAAGAGCTCAACAACTTCAAGAGGAATGAAGTTTGGAGCCTGGTGCCATGTCCAAAGCAAAATGTTGTGGGAACCAAGTGGGTGTTCCGCAACAAACAAGACGAGCATGGGGTGGTGACAAGGAACAAGGCTCGAGTTGTGGCAAAAGGTTATGCCCAAGTCGCAGGTTTGGATTTCGAGGAGACTTTTGCTCCTGTGGCTAGGCTAGAGTCTATTCGAATATTATTAGCCTATGCCGCTCACCACTCTTTCAGGTTGTTTCAAATGGATGTGAAGAGCTCTTTCCTCAACAGGCCAATCAAGGAGGAGGTGTATGTGGAACAACCCCCTGGCTTTGAGGATGACAGGTATCCCGACCAAGTTTTTAAGCTCTCTAAGGCGCTCTATGGACTTAAGCAAGCCCCAAGAGCATGGTATGAATGCCTTAGAGATTTCTTAATTGCTAATGCTTTCAAGGTTGGGAAAGCCGATCCCACTCTTTTCACTAAGACTTGTGATGGTGACCTTTTTGTGTGCCAAATTTATGTCGATGACATAATATTTGGTTCTACTAACCAAAAGTCTTGTGAGGAGTTTAGCAGGGTGATGACTCAAAAGTTTGAAATGTCGATGATGGGCGAGTTGAACTACTTCCTTAGGTTCCAAGTGAAGCAACTCAAGGACGACACCTTCATCTCCCAAACGAAGTACACTCAAGATCTTCTCAAGCGGTTTGGGATGAAGGACGCCAAGCCCGCAAAGACACCAATGGGAATCGACGGACATGTCGACCTCAACAAAGGAGGTAAGTCCGTTGATCAAAAGGCATACCGGTCTATGATAGGGTCATTACTTTATTTATGTGCTAGTAGACCGGATATTATGCTTAGCGTATGCATGTGTGCTAGATTTCAATCTGACCTAAGGGAATGTCACCTTGTGGCCGTTAAGTGGATTCTTAGATATTAAGTTGCTACGCCTTGCTTCGGGATCTGGTATCCAAAGGGTTCTACCTTTGACTTAATTGGATATTTAGACTCCGATTATGCTGGATGCAAGGTTGATAGGAAGAGTACATCAGGGACGTGCCAATTCCTAGGAAGGTCCCTGGTGTCTTGGAGTTCAAAGAAACAAACCTCCGTTGCCCTATCCACCGCTGAGGCCGCGTATGTTGCCGCAGGACAGTGTTGCGCGCAACTACTTTGGATAAGGCAAACCCTCCGGGACTTTGGCTACAATCTGAGCAAAGTCCCACTCCTATGTGACAATGAGAGTGCAATCCGCATGGCGGATAATCCTGTTGAACACAGCCGCACTATGCACATAGACATCCGGCATCACTTCCTGAGAGACCACCAGCAAAAGGGAGATATCGAGGTGTACCATATTAACACCGAGAACCAGCTAGCCGATATCTTCACCAAGCCTTTAGATGAGAAAAGGTTTTGCAGGTTGCATAGTGAGCTAAATGTCTTAGATTCGCGTAACTTGGATCGATCTCTAGCATACATGTGTTTTATGCCTTTGATCATGTTACTTATACATTTATGCAATTTGTTGCTTAGTTATGGTGCTCAAGTTGTGCAAGGGATCCCCAGACCTCACAAGTCCATGTGTGAATAATGCACATATTTAGGGGGAGAAGTGCTACAACTTGACCCTTTGAGACTAATCCTTGTGTTTGAGTTACTTGATGTAGTCTCAAAGGTGCATTGAAAGGGAAAGGTGAACTTGGACCATGCAAAGACTTCCACTGCACTCCGGTATTAGTGTACTCACCTCCAAGTTCATTCTTATGCTCTTATTGCCTTTTGCTCTGAAAGTCGCCTAGAGGGGGGGTGAATGGGCGGAATCTGAAATTTATAAACTTTAAGCACAACTACAAGCCGGGGTTAGCGTTAGAAATATAAATGAGTTCGAAAGAGAGGGCAAAAATAAATCAACCAAAGAAATAGAGAAGATGACACGGTGATTTGTTTTACTGAGGTTCGGTTCTTGCAAACCTGCTCCCCGTTGAGGTGGTCACAAAGACCGGGTCTCTTTCAACCCTTTCCCTCTCTCAAACGGTCACTTAGACCGAGTGAGCTTTCTCCTTATCTCACAGGTCACTTAGACCCCGCAAGGACCACCACACACTTGGTGTCTCTTGCCTTGGTTACAAAACACTTAAGAACAAGAAATGAGGAAGGAAGAAAGCGATCCAAGCGCAAGAACTCAAAAGAACACAAATATCACTCTCTCACTAGTCACTATTTGATTGGAATGATCTTTGGACTTGGGAGAGGATTTGATCTCTTTGTTTGTGTCTTGGAGTGAAGTCTAGAGCTCTTGTATTGAATGCAATAGCTGAAAACTTGGATGCCTTGAAGTGTGGTGGTTGGGGGGTATTTATAGCCCCAACCACCAAAGTGGCCGTTGGGAGGGGCTGCTGTCGTATGGTGCACCGGACACTGTCCGGTGCGCCAGCCACGTCACCCAACCATTAGGGTTCGACCGTTGGAGCTCTGACATGTGGGGCCACAGGACAGTCCAGTGGAGCACCGGACAGACCTATTCACTGTCCGGTGCACCTTCTGGCGCTGCTCTGACTTCTGCGCGTGTAGGCGTGCACTGTTCACGTCCACTGTAGCCTTTTGCAGACGACCGTTGGCGCAGATAGCCATTGCTCCGCTGGCACACCGGACAGTCCTGTGCTACACCGGAGAGTCCAGTGAATTATAGCGGAGCGGCTCCCCGAAAACCCAAAGCTGGCAAGTTCAGAGTGGATCCTCCCTGGTGCACCGGACACTGTCCGGTGGCACACTGGACAGTCCGGTGCGCCAAACTAGGGCAACTTTCAGTTGTCTTTTGCTCTTTTTATTTGAACCCTTTCTAGGACTTTGTATTGGTTTGTGTTGAATCTTTGGCACCTGTAGAACTCATAATCTAGAGCAAACTAGTTAGTCCAATTGTTTGTGTTGGACAATTCAACCACCAAAATTCATATAGGAAAAGGTTTGACCCTATTTCCCTTTCAATCTCCCCATTTTTGGTGATTGATGCCAACACAAACCAAAGCAAATATAAAAGTGCAGAATTGAACTAGTTTGCATAAAGAAGTGCAAAGGTTGCTTGGAATTAAACCAATAATTATTTCTACTAGATATGCATGGATGGTTTTCTTCTTATTTAAAATTTTGGACCATGCTTGCACCACAAGTTTTGTTTTGCAAATTCTTTTAGAAATTCTTTTCAAAACTTTTGCAAATAGTCAAAGGTATATGAATAAGATTGAAAGAAGCATTTTCAAGTTTTGGAATTTTCTCCCCCTGTTTCAAATGCTTTTCCTTTGACTTAAACAAAACTCCCCCTCAATGAAATTCTCCTCTTAGTGTTCAAGAGGGTTTTACAAATTTTTAAGATACTCCCCCTTTTTGAACACAATAAGATACTCGTTTGAAAATTTTCATTTTTAAAATTCGGTGGTGGTGCGGTCCTTTTGCTTTGGGCTAATACTTTCTCCCCCTTTGGCATGAATCGCCAAAAACGGATACTTGAGTGAAATATAAGCCCTTTTACTTTCTCCCCAATGGCAAACAAATAGATATGAGTGAAGATTATACCAAAGTGGAGAACTATGCAGAATACCGGCAAATACCAATGGAGTTGAGTGGAAGCGTCGTCTTTGCCGAATACTCCATTTCCCTTTCAATTCTATGACTAAGCATAAGATAACACTTGAAAACACATTAGTCATAGACATAGAAGAGATATGATCAAAGGTATATAAATGAGCTATGTGTGCAAAGAATCAGTCAAAATTCCTAGAATCAAGAATATTTAGCTCATTCCTAAGTTTGGTAAAGGTTTTCTCATCTAAAGGCTTGGTAAAGATATCGGCCAATTGATCTTTGGTGTTAATATAGGCTATCTCGATATCCCCCCTTTGTTGGTGATCTCTCAAAAAGTGATACCGAATGGCTATGTGCTTAGTGCGGCTGTGCTCAACGAGATTATCTGCCATGCAGATTGCACTCTCATTATCACATAGGAGAGGGACTTTGCTAAATTTGTAGCCATAGTCCTTGAGGGTTTGCCTCATCCAAAGCAATTGTGCGCAACAATGGCCTACGGCAATATACTCGGCTTCGGCGGTAGAAAGAGCTACTGAGTTTTGTTTCTTTGAAGCCCAAGACACCAGGGATCTTCCCAGAAACTGACAAGTCCCTGATGTGCTCTTCCAATCAATCTTACACCCTGCCCAATCAGCATCTGAATATCCTAATAAATCAAAAGAAGATCCCTTGGGGTACCAAAGACCAAACTTAGGTGTATGAACTAGATATCTCAAGATTCTCTTTACGGCCCTAAGGTGAACTTCCTTAGGATCGGCTTGGAACCTTGCACAAATGCTTACGGAAAGCATAATATCCGGTTGAGATGCACATAAATAGAGTAGAGATCCTATCATCGACCGGTATACCTTTTGATCTACGGATTTACCTCCCGTGTCGAGGTCGAGATGCCCATTAGTTCCCATGGGTGTCTTGATGGGCTTGGCATCCTTCATTCCAAACTTGGTATGGATGTCTTGAGTGTACTTTGTTTTGCTAATGAAGGTGCCCTCATGGAGTTGCTTTACTTGAAATCCTAGAAAATACTTCAACTCCCCCATCATAGACATCTCGAATTTTTGTACCATGATCCTACTAAACTCTTCACAAATAGATTTGTTAGTAGACCCGAATATGATATCATCAACATAAATTTGGCATACAAACAAATCATTTTCAATTGTTTTAGTAAAGAGAGTAGGATCGACCTTGCCTACTTTGAAGCCATTAGTGATAAGAAAATCTCTTAGGCATTCATACCATGCTCTTGGGGCTTGCTTGAGCCCATAAAGCGCCTTAGAGAGTTTATAGACATGGTTAGGGTACTCACTATCTTCAAAGCCTAGAGGTTGCTCAACATAGACCTCTTCCTTGATAGGTCCATTGAGGAAGGCACCCTTCACGTCCATTTGATAGAGCTTAAAGCCATGGTAAGTAGCATAGGCAAGTAATATACGAATTGACTCAAGCCTAGCTACGGGTGCATAGGTTTCACCAAAATCCAAACCTTCGACTTATGAATACCCCATGGCCACAAGTCGTGCCTTGTTCCTTGTCACCACACCATGCTCATCTTGCTTGTTGCGAAAGACCCACTTGGTTCCTACAACATTTTGGTTAGGACGTGGAACTAAATGCCATACCTCATTCCTCGTGAAGTTGTTGAGCTCCTCTTGCATCGCCAGCACCCAATCCGAATCTTGAAGTGCTTCCTCTACCCTGTGTGGCTCAATAGAGGAAACAAAAGAGTAATGTTCACAAAAATGAGCAACATGAGATCGAGTGGTTACCTCCTTATGAATATCACCGAGGATGGTGTTCACTGGGTGATCTCGTTGGATTGCTTGGTGGACTCTTGGGTGTGGCGGCCTTGGATCTTGTTCATCTTCCTTGTCTTGATCATTGGCATCTCCCCCTTGATCATTGTCCTCCTCTTGAGGTGGCTCATCTTCTTCATCTTCATTTTCATCATCTTGAGCTGGATCCTCATCTTGGGTTGGTAGAGATGCTTGCATGAAGGAAGATGGTTGATCTTGTGCTTGGGGAGGCTCTTCGGATTCCTTAGGACATGAAGGATCATGATGCCCAAGAGGGGGGGGTGAATTGGGCTTTTCAAAAAATCAACACTAATTAAAACCTAAGCAAGAGCCCAACTTCACCCCAACAACTAGCACTAAGAGAATAATACTAGAAATATAACAATGCTAAGACAATACTTCAAATACTTGCTAAACAAATACATAATGTAAAATGCTTGAATTAAGTGCTGAATGTAAAGCAAGGTTTAGAAGACTCCTCCAATTTTTCCCTAGGTATCGAAGAGTCGGCACTCTCCACTAGTCCTCGTTGGAGCACTCGCGCAAGGGTATCGCTCCCCCTTGGTCCTCGCAAGAACCAAGTGCTCAATATGAGATGATCCTTTGCCACTCCGACGCGGTGGATCCCTCACGACCGCTTACAAACTTGAGTCCGGTCACCAACAAGATCTCCACGGTGATCACCGAGCTCCCAACGCCACCAAGCCATCTAGGTGATGCCGATCACCAAGAGTAACAAGCCATAGACTTTATCTTGACCAAGAGAAGCCTAATGCAAGTGGTGTGTGCTCTAGGTGGCTCTCGCTAGCGCTAATGAGGTCCAAATGCGGGATTAAGATTCTCTAATCTCCACACTAGGCTTTTGGTGCTTGCAATGCTCTTCCAATGTGCAGGAATTAATGTGGGCAGCAAGACATTGAATATGGTGGGTGGAGGGGGTATAAATAGCCCTCACCCACCAACTAGCCGTTGCAAGCAGTGTTCTGCGCATGGGTGCACCGGACAGTCCGGTGCGCCACCGGTGCGCCAACGATCGACTCCAACGGCTAGTTCTGACATCTAGCCGTTGGGCTGATGGCACACCGGACAGTGAACAGCCACTGTCCGGTGCACACCGGACAGCCCGGTGCACTGTCCGGTGCGCTGTCCGGTGCGCCACTAAAATTCCACTCGGGAACCTTGCGCTCATGGGTTTTCTACGTGGGGAAACCTTCCCCTGGGCCAACCTGACCCCGCCTGGCAGAGGGCACACCGGACAGTCCGGTGCCCCAAGGCCAGAAACCCTATTTTCTGTTTTCCACTGTTTTTCAAATCGGTTTTCGTTCTAACTTGTGAGTATGTTCTAGAGTGTCACCTAGCACTATATGTGAGTGTGAATATGCACCAACACTACACTAGAACTCTCTTGGTCAAACTACTTGTTGGTACTGTCTCTCGACAGTAAGGAGATCCAACACGAGTGAATGGTGATGGCAACAGGGCACTCGCGCGTGATGGCAAAAGCTCTGTTAATCTGGCCTCTCACGGGCACTGTGCGGGGGTATTTATAGGTATCCGAGTGCACGGCGCCTTGCGTTAAGGACGCATGTGCCCTCAGGTACCTAGTTTATCCCCAGAATATTCCCATAAAGCGGGGTTACAAGCTGTAATTACAAGTACGCCTTTACAAATTAGGCCCGTAACACAACCGCGGCCACGCAGGGCCCGTTACAATGGGCCCGATCTCATGTGGGCCTCGGAGCTGATCGAGGCCGCGCCGTGGGGAGGCGTTGCCGCAGGCCTTCGTCTGGTGCCGAATCGAGCGAAGGGTCTCCATGTTGTCTCTGGAGTCGATCAAGCGAAGGGTGTCCCTGCCTGCTTTGTCTGTCAGGGCAGGGGCTAAGCGGTGGAGACTTCGGGCGAAGGGTGGCGTTTCTGCCTTCGCTCCAACATTTGCCCTCCGAGGGACCAGTTCGACAAAGTCACCTGGTGCCGAAGACGTCGCTAGATGGCGGAGACGCTGCCCTCGCTCGAAGTGGTTCCGCGGGGGCTTTTTGATGTGACCGTTGATGGACATCGTACTGTTGGACTGCGGGTTTTCCGAAGCGTCGCGCCCTGTGGGATTGCGAGTTTCCCGAGGAGCCGCGCCCTGCCTATAAAGGGGGGCGGGGGACGGCGCTGTTTGCACTTTGCCTTTCGCGCTCCGTGAAAACCCTAGCCGCCCGCCGTCTTTCTGCTCCTCTTCTTCTACTGCTCGCTTTGCTCGTCGGAGATCTGGCTCGAGTGAAGCAGACCGCCCGCCGCCGCCGACGGTACGTAGCAATGCCATCCTCTTCTTCTTCCGCCGACGCCACGCCGCCGGCCGCCGCCTCGTCTGAGGAGACGTTGAGTAGCGTGATGGTGGAGGAGCTGCGCGCCGGCGACTCTGTTGATTTTGGTGTGTCACGGATGACGTCGGCCCGCGTCGAAGAAATGCAGCGCTTGGGCTACTTTGGCGGCGGAGTCGCTCGTGCTCCGGGGACGGAGGAAGTCCCCGAGCCGGAGGGTGAGTTGGTTGTTTTCGAGGCGTTCTTCGTCGCCGGTCTCCGCTTGCCTGCGCACCGGTTTGTTGGCGAAGTCCTGCGTAGATTCAACGTTCAAATTCATCAGCTGACACCGAACGCCGTGGTGGCGCTGGCGAAGTATGTCTGGGCGACGACTTCGTACGGCGGACAGCCGTCGGTTGAAGTTTTTGCGAAGAATTACTGCTTGCATTGGCAGAAGAGGGTGATTGAGGACGGAGTTGCCCAGTTTGGGTCGTGCACATTCACGCCGAAGACCGGCAAGACCACAATGCCAGTAGTGGAGTTGGTTCCGTGCGCCCGCAACAAGTGGGGCAATTGGAATGAATTTTGGTTTTACGTTGCTGAGGCTACTGTCGAAGGCCATGAAGGACTGCCCGTGTCTGAGATGTGCTCTCACTATTACTCTGCGTATCCGCCTTTTGAAGTGGCAGAAGAGGATGCAGACGAAGGGGCCCTTCGATGCGCCGCCGGCCAGAGCAGTGGTCGTGATTTAGTTGAAGAGTTTGTGGCGTACGGGGTCTGGCCCTTGGCGCACGGCTGGGCGCTGGGCGAAGTGTGCCCTCGCCAGATGCCTTTTCACGGAGGAAGGGTGGTGCGAAGTCCTGCCTTTGCACTGAATTTGCGAAACCGTGACCCGGCCGCCGTTGTGCGTGATGCGGAGGACTTGGCGGTGCGGCTCGTGGGGCGGTACGTGGCGAGGACGGAAGGCCAGCGCAGCTTTGATATTCGCGGGTCAAATGAACGTTTGAACAGGGTCTTCGAATTAAATCAATTGCCGTACGACGGCTACCCTGGTCAAGACGAAGCGGACCGCCGTGGGAAGAAGCCGGCGGTGGAGACTGGAGGCGACCCTGCGCTGACGGCCGCCCCCTCCTCAAAAAAGAGAAAATTAGGTACTGCGATGGGAGGAATCGGGGTGTCTGATAGTTTTGCTAGGGAGTTAATGAGGACGTGTGCGGCCCCGGGGGAGAGGATGTCTTCGCCCGAGCTCCGGGAGTCTTCGGCTCGGATGCTGAGGGTTACCGGGGGCTGCTGGCCTAGAAATGTTCCTGTCCCCTGCGCGGCTGAGGAAGACTGTTTTACATCTCGTATGGTTCGTCAGTGGAGGGTTTTTCCTTACGGGCGAAATATCGGTGCTGTTGTGTGGGCAGTGATGGACAAGGATCGCCAAGGGGCGGCGCAAAAACGCCAGGCGACCGTCAGGATTCACGAGGCCCGGCCGAAAAGGCAACGGGGAACGGCGAAGGCTGCGGCCTCCAGCGGAGGCAAGCCGCCGCTGGCGGCGAAGGCGGGCGCCTCTGCGCTCAGCAAGGCGCCGGAGACAACGGCGGGCACCGGAGTCTCCAAGCTGACGAAGGTGGTGCCGCCGGCCAGCGGAGTGGCGGAGGCTTCGAAGGCGGCCCGAGCGTTGCCGCCGCCGGGCAAGCGCGTTGCTATAGCTGTGCCTGCCGGGGCCATTGCGACGGCTGCACTGTCGTCGAAGGCGAGGGGCGGGACCCTTGGCGCCGGAGGCGAGGTGTCGGCCCTCGCGTTGGTCAGAGACGAGGCTGGCGCGGCGACCCGCCGGCTGAAAGGAGTGACGGAGGCGCTGAGTCAGACGACGGAGGCGCTGAGTCAGGTCCGCCGAGTTTTTTTTTTATGGCCATGGCCTTACGTGTGCTCTGCAGGTGGCTGACTTCACCAGCCGTACTGCGTCGGGGGCACTTACGGCAGCCTTATCTGCCGAAGTCGAGAGACTTCGGACGCAACATGCTGACGCTGTCCGTGAGAAGTCTGCCTCCGACAGCAAGTGTCGTAAACTGGCGGACAAGGTGGCCGCCCTGGAGGAGGAAAAGGCTGACCTCCGGCGCCAGCTGGCGGGGGAGAGGAGGGAGACCAACGAGGCCATCGCCAAGGAGCAGGCCGCGCAGGCGGAGGCTAGGCTGGCACGGGCGGAAGCCAATCTTGCCAAGGATCTCGCCGAAGACCTGCGGGGGCGGCTCACCGCTCTGGAGAGCCGCGCGAAGGGGGCCGAAGCCGCGGTGCGAACGGAGGCCGAACGGACGCGCACACAGCTTATGGCCACATATCGCGAGCTGGGTGCGTGGACCGGTGACTTCGTGGTGTCCGGAGCGAGAGGCCGGGCTTCGCTGTTTGAAATGGGTGCAAGAGGAGCTGCAGGAGCTCCCCACTGTCCTAGGGGGATTAATGTCGTTCGCCTCCCTGGTCACCTGCGAGGGGGCGATGAACGCACTCTCTCGCGAAGGGTGCCGGCACTATGAGGCCTTCGACCAGGCAGATGAAGATTTTGGGCGAGACATCTATAAGGTCGAAGACCCCGTGGTGAAGGAGTCCGCCGGAGCCCTCTATGACCGGATGTGGGGTCTGTATGGTGGTGAAGTGGTCAGGGAGCGGGCCGAGGCGGCGAGGGCTCAGGTAACGTTGTCGTTTGTTCGGCGTTTGCTGGATGTGGTCTGTGCGTGTGTTTGCTGACTTTTTGTATGTTTTGTTTTAGGCGGAGCGAGGCGAGCGGGTGGACGATTTCGGAGCACTGAACGACGCCCTGCCTGACCCGGAGCCGGCCCCGGAGACCACGGAAGACGCACCAGGCGTCCCCACATCTGCTGCGACAGTTGAAGACCTGCCCCTGAAGGTGGCCGAAGGCGCTCCCGATGCCCTCGCAGCAGCTGCGCCGACCGTCGAAGATCCGGCGGCGGAGGCGGTGGAAACAATGGCGGAAGTGGCGGCGGAGACAACGGCGGAGGCACCCGCAGCGTCAGGGCCCTCGCAGGTGGCATAGTGGTTGTTTAGGGTTAGGGAATTTTGGATGTTGTACTGAACTTTGGTTGCTGCGCAGGTTCAAGATTTTGGGCCTGCGCACGCAACCACTGCTACTGAGTTTTTGGCGGCCTCGACCGCGGAAGGTGGTAATCAATATAGTGGGTCTGCATCTGAGTTTTTTGACTTTGCTGACTCCGGGAGCTCGGTTGAGTGGACTGAGGAGTCATCGGAGGAGAATTTGGATTATTTTACGGCCTTGGACGTGGCTGCGGCGGAGGCCTCGCCACACGCCGCGGACGCGTCGGACGTGCCAGGCCCTAGCGCCGGGCGCCGTCGACGAAGGGCGGTTGCAAAACGTAGGGTTAGCGCGGAGGAGCGGGCTCTGCTTCGTGTGAGTGGGGCTGGTCGGCAGGAACTGTTGTCCCTGCCGACCGCCGAGAGTGTAGGTGAAGGGGAACTGCGAAGGCTTTTTGCGGGTGAGGAGCTCAGGATAATGTTGTTTAATTATAGGGAGATGGGAATTATTCCTAAGGTTGAGCCGATGTAGAGTGTGGTGCCCTCGCTTGTGTATGTAGAGGCTTGTATGGTGGAATTGTGTGCCCTCGCGTGCATGTGTGTGAAGGCGTTTTGTACTAACTGATTCGTTCGGCTGCGCTGTGCTTGCTTGATTATAACTGGTCTTGGCGTGAATGGTTCGATGTTGTCGTTTCGGCCGTTGTTGTGCTGGTCCAGGTGTACCCTTAAGTGTCTTCTGCACAGATAGTCTTCGGTTTTTTCGCACTTGTTGTGTTAAACCGGCTGTACCCTTAGGCGACTTCCGCGCGGATAGTCTTCGCGATAGACTTAGATTTTTTCCGCACTTGTTGTGCTAATCCGGCTGCACCCGTAGGCGACTTCTGCGCGGATAGTCTTCGCGATAGACTTAGATTTTTTCCCGGCTGCACCCTTAGGCGACTTCTGCGCGGATAGTCTTCGTGATAGACTTAGATTTTTTCCGCACTTGTTGTGCTAATCCGGCTGCACCCGTAGGCGACTTCTGCGCGGATAGTCTTCGCGATAGACTTAGATTTTTTCCCGGCTGCACTCTTAGGCGACTTCTGCACGGATAGTCTTCGCGATAGACTTAGATTTTTTCCGCACTTGTTGTGCTAATCCGGCTGCACCCGTAGGCGACTTCGGCGCGGATAGTCTTCGCGATAGACTTAGATTTTTTCCCGGCTGCACCCTTAGGCGACTTCTGCGCGGATAGTCTTCGCGATAGACTTAGATTTTTTCCGCACTTGTTGTGCTAATCCGGCTGCACCCGTAGGCGACTTCGGCGCGGATAGTCTTCGCGATAGACTTAGATTTTTTCCCGGCTGCACCCTTAGGCGACTTCTGCACGGATAGTCTTCGCGATAGACTTAGATTTTTTCCGCACTTGTTGTGCTAATCCGGCTGCACCCGTAGGCGACTTCGGCGCGGATAGTCTTCGCGATAGACTTAGATTTTTTCCCGGCTGCACCCTTAGGCGACTTCTGCACGGATAGTCTTCGCGATAGACTTAGATTTTTTCCGCACTTGTTGTGCTAATCCGGCTGCACCCGTAGGCGACTTCTGCGCGGATTTGTCGCACGCGAGGGTAGCTAGCGCTTAGCCTCGCGGTGACCTCGTGGTGGTCGAATGTCGAAGACCGTCATCGCGGTCTTTTTCGACGCATGTCTTTTTGCGGGGGATTTTTTACGCATATATTACATGGCTCCGCCTCGTTAAAAACCTCACCCCCCGGGAGGAAAAGAGTGCGGGCCGGTGCAAGATTGTTTTTGCGAATTACAAGGGCGAAGACAGCCCTGAGGAATCAAACAAAAAATTTGCGGAGGTTGTCAATGTTCCAGGAATGCTCCAGGTCCTCGCCGGTTGGCGTTGTGAGCCTGTAAGCGCTGGGGGAAGCCTTTGTCTTGACGATGAAAGGGCCCTCCCACCTGGGCTCCAGCTTGCCTTTGGACTCCGTCCGAGCTGTCCGAATGAGCACGAGGTCCCCCTCGCTGAACTCCCTCGGGGTGACTGAGTGGTCGCGCCATGCTTTGGTCTGGGCTTGATACTTGTTCAGGGCCTGTAGGGCGAAGACACGGTCTCCGTCGATGAGATCCTTTGAAGTTGGCTCGTCCACATCTGGGACGGCTGACGGGACTGTTCGCGGGGACCCGTGCTTTATTTCCTGCGGGGTCATGGCCTCCGATCCGTATAACAGACGGAAGGGAGTAAACCCGGTCGCCCTGCACTCAGTCGTGTTTAGTGCCCAGACTGCCTCAGGTAAGAAATCGCTCCATCTGCCCTTTTTTTCATCGAGGAGCATTTTTTTGATAGCTGTGAAGATTTTTCCGTTGGCGCGCTCCACGACCCCGTTGGACTGCGGATGATAGACTGAGGCGAAGGCAAGCTTGGTGCCAATGGAGAAACAAAAATCCTTGAAATCTTGGTTATCAAACTGTTTGCCATTGTCGACCGTTAACTCGGACGGTACTCCGAAGCGGCAAACGATGTTCTGCCAGAAGAATTTTTGGGCAGTCTTTGATGTTATTGTGGAGACAGCCCGTGCCTCGATCCATTTGGTGAAGTACTCGACCGCGACGAAGGCGAACTTGAGGTTCCCCTGAGCGGTGGGCAGGGGTCCAACAATGTCGAGACCCCAGCGCTGGAGAGGCCATGTGTGGGCGATCAGCTTTGTGTACTGCGAAGGGCCGCCTGACCGAGGAGAGAACTTCTGGCAGGCTTCGCAGGACCGAGTGACCCGATTCGCGGCGCAAATCATTGCGGGCCAGTAAAAACCCTGGCGGATCACCTTAGCTGCTAGGGCCCTTGGCCCCGCGTGCGAGCTGCACGTGCTACTGTGGACTTCATGTAGGACCTGCATGCCTTCGGCCTCGGTGACGCACTTAAGCATTGGCTGGCTGACCCCTTTTTTGTAGAGTTGGCCTTCAATCAGAGCGAAGTCCCGGCTTCGATGTCTGAGGCGCTTGGCCTCACTGATGTCGGCTGGGTGATAATACCCCTGCAGGAACAGGGTAATGGGTGCTCGCCAGTCTTCGGTCATGATGAGGTTGACTGTACGGTGGCCCTCACTGTCATTGGTTATTTGGAGCCTTTCGGGGCTCCGGACTGCTGGCGTGCCGATGACGTGGAAGAACACGTCGGAGGGCAGAGTTTCGCCCCTGGCCGCGGCCTTGGCCAATGCGTCGGCCTCCTCATTCTTGGCCCGGTCCACATGCTGCACGGTGAACCCCTTGAACTGCCTCTCGAGACTTCGGATGGCCGCGAGGTACTGCATGAGTGCGGGGTCCTTGGCTGCATAGTCTTTCTCGACCTGGCCGGCCACTACCTTGGAGTCTGTTTTGATGATGCAAGTGGTGACTCCGAGGGCCCTTAGCTTGCGGAGGCCGAGGATGACTACTTCGTACTCCGCTATATTATTTGTGCATCTGTCGGAGTCCAGATTGAAGCTGAGTCGTGCTGCATATCTGTGCTTGACCCCGACTGGTGAGGTTATGATTGCAGCGACGCCTGCCCCCGCATGGCACCATGCGCCGTCGCAATGGATCGTCCAGACCTTCTCTGTGGTCGGGTCCGGCTGTGTTACTAGCCCGGTCCAGTCGACGACAAAGTCTGCCAGGACTTGCGATTTGATGGCTGTCCTGGGCTCGAAGCTGATGTGGTAGCCGGAGAGTTCGGCTGCCCACTTGGCGATCCTCACCGATGCCTCCGGGTTTCTAAACAGTTCGCCGAGCCCCCTGTCTGAGGTGACGCGGACCTTGAATGCTTCAAAATAATGGCGCAGCTTGCGCGAGGACATAACGACTGCGTAGGCGATCTTCTCCAGCTCTGTCATGTTGCATTTGGACGGAGTCAGGACCTCGGAGACGTAATAAACAGGGCACTGTCTGACAGCGCCTTCGACTGTCTGCTCCTGCACTAGTGCCGCGCTGGCCGCGTGCGGCGAAGCCGCGACATAGAGCAATAAGGGGAGCGAGGAGTCGGGGCTCGTGAGGGTGGCCAGCTCCGTTAAGTACTGCTTTAATGAGGCGAAGGCCGCTGCTTGCTCCGGCCCCCAGGCGAAGTCTTTTGCGCCGCGGAGAGTTTTGAGGAAAGGAAGACTTCGCTCGGCCGACCTGGAAATGAATCTGTTGAGAGCGGCCAATCTGCCTGTCAGACGCTGGACATCCCTGGTGGACTGCGGAGGCGACATGTCGATGATGGCCTGGATCTTGGTTGGGTTGGCCTCGATGCCGCGGTGCGACACCAGGTAGCCCAATATCTTGCCCTGGCGAACACCGAAAACGCACTTTTCCGGGTTTAGGCGGAGTCGTGCGTCTCGCATGTTTGCGAATGTCTCGGCCAGGTCGGCGAGGTGGTCCTCCTTATTTTTGCTGGCGACGACGATGTCGTCCACATATGTAAATATATTTCTGCCGACCTGCCCCTCGAGTACTGTTTTGGTGAGCCTGGAGAAGGTGGACCCGGCGTTCTTGAGACCCTCCGGCATTCTGATGAAGCAATAAGTGCCGAAGGGTGTTATAAAGCTGGTGCTAGCCTTGTCTTCCTCCTTCATGTATATCTGGTGATAGCCGGAGAAGCAGTCGAGGAGAGACATGACCTCGCATCCGGCCTGCGCTATCGACTATTTTGTCGATCCGTGGCAACGGGAAATTGTCTTTTGGGCAGGCCTTATTGAGACTGGTGAAGTCTATGCACATCCGCCATTTCCCGCTTTTTTCTGCACCATTACAACATTGGAGAGCCATGTGGGGTAAGCCACTGGCTCAATGAATTTAGCCTCTAGGAGGCGATGCACCTCCGCCTTGGCGGCTTCTGTCTTTTCATCGGACATTTTGCGAAGCTTTTGCTTTCTTGGTCGCACCGAGGGGTCGATTCCCAAACTGTGCTCGATTATGGATCGGCTGACTCCGACCAGGTCGAG
Organism: Zea luxurians; assembly: GCA_029449295.1. NCBI lineage: Eukaryota > Viridiplantae > Streptophyta > Magnoliopsida > Poales > Poaceae > Zea > Zea luxurians. Next base: position 39,941,411 of record JAOPSE010000022.1, on the reverse strand, counting down.
GGCGGACCAGGCGAAGACATCTTTATTCTTGGCCAGGCAGCAGAGGAGCTTCTCTTCTTCATGCGAAGTAAGGTCTTCGCTGATAGTGACTGTCTGCTTGGGCTGTGGCCTGATCGAGGGGGACAGTCTTGGTCCCATCCTGACTCTGCAACTGAGCCTTGTCGTGCTGCTTGTCAGTTGGGCTGGCGGGCGCAGGGACCTCGCACTGTGTCGTGAGACAGTGCACGTTCCTCTGACCAGGCACGAAGTCCCGCTCTATGTTGCGCGCTGCTTGCTGGTTACCGCTGGACTGTGATTACGCCTAGCGGGCCTGGTATCTTCATGCGCAAATACAGTCCGTGGATGGCGGCTTCAAATTTATTGATGGAGCCCCGACCCATGATGGCGTTGTATGGATATACCATATCCACAATGTCAAAAGTTACTTGCTCACTTCGGGCATTGGGTGCTACACCGAAGGAGAGGGGCAATTCTATTTTGCCGACGGGGAAGGTGCCTTTGCCGCCGAAGCCATACAACGGGTTGTCCGAAGGCTTAAGCAGGCTGTGGCTGATGCCCATGCGATCGAAGGCGTGGAGGAAGATGATGTCCGCCTGGCTGCCGTTGTCAACGAGGACCTTGTGTAGGTCCCAGCCTGCCACGCTGCAATTGATAACCATGGCATCGCAGTGGGGGGCGCTGCGCAAGTCGACGTCCCGTGCGTCGAAGGTGAGCGGTATGTGGGACCACTTCGTCTGTACAACTGGGCCCGTGACGGCGACATGGTTTATGCTGCGGTAGTGGTCCCGCTTCTGCCGCTTGGTGTCGAAGTCGGTGCTGGACCCCCCTAGTTATCATATGAATGACTCCGCGATAAGGTTGATCGGCGAAGTCTTCCTGCTTTGGGGCATGGGGGATGTTTTGTTGTTGCTGGTGTGGTGGTGGAGGCGGAGGATGTACGATTTGTACTTCCTGATGATGTTGGTAAGCGTGGTGCGGTGGGTGCGGGGCGGGGGCGTGGATATATGGTGGAGGGGGTGGCTGGTAATTATGCGCGACAATTCTGGGGTTGTCGGCTGGCTGCGCCCTCGCCATCCTGTCTCTGGTGGCCTTCACTTCGGGGCAGTCTTTAGTTTGGTGGGCGCAGTCTTCGCCATGGAAAAGGCAGTAAAATCGGCGCGGTGGAGGGGGTGGCTGCGCACGCCCTCGGCCCCTGCCGCGAGTTCCACTTCCGCGGCCCTAGGGGGGGATATTCCTGGCGACGAAGGGGGTCAGCGGCCGGCTGTTGGTTGGCGATGTTGTGCACTTGCTGCTGACCGCGGCCATCTCGACCAGAGTCTGGTTGCGGAGTCCTTGTCCACGTGCGGATGGGCTGCTGGAGCATCTTTTGGCTTCCGCTGGGACTCAATCTTGCGCTGGTGGAGCTCCTCGGATCTGGCGTACTTTTCAAACAGCTGGTATAACTCTTGGAGGTTCTTCGGCGGATCCCTGATGCAATGGCTGTAAAGGACGCCAGCGCGAAGACCGCTGATAGCATAGTGGATGGCAATCTGGTCATCGACTGAGGGTAGCTGTGACTTGAGTGTCAGGAATTTGCGGTAATATTCCCTCAGGGTCTCCTTCTCTAGCTGCTTGCAGAGCGAGAGCTCGGCCAGGGCGTCGGTGTCCGGGCGGTACCCTTGGAAGTTGAGGAGGAACTTGTCCCGGAGACTTCTCCAGGAATCGATGGACAGCGGAGGCAACCTGGTGAACCAGGTGAGCGCGGGGCCCTCGAGGGCGATGATGAAGGACTTCGCCATTGTGGCGTCGTCCCCCCCGGACGATGCGACGGCGACCTGGTAACTCATTATGTATTGAGCCGGGTCGGTGCTGCCGTTGTACTTGGGGTAGGTCCCAGCCCGGAAGTTAGCTGGCCACGGCGTCACTTGCAGGTGAGGCGCCAGGGGGCTTCGCTCATCGAGGTAGTTGACCCCATTGGAATGGCACGGCGTGCGGGAAAGTGAAGTCGCGCTGGGGGAAACGCGGGTCCTCCGGTTGCGCGCGGTGTTGCAGGGGTGGCCCGTGCTGCAGGCCGGGGTGGCCTTCGCGCGTGTCTTCGTTTTGTGCGCGCTGCTGGAGGGATGACTCGTGCCGCTGGGCTGAGGTGGCCTTCGCGCTGCATCAGCGCGATCTCCCGCTCGAGTTCCTGGGCCTTGTGCTCTTCGTCGCGTATCATCTGCCGCACTTTGGCGAGTGCGGACACACGCTGGCGCTTGGCCTCCAGTATCTCCTTCTGCCTCTGGAGGTTGCGGTTCTTGAGGCGCAGGGCGCGCAGCTGTAGCTGTTCTTCTGCTGAGATGCCGAGGACCTCACCGTCCTCGGCGAGATCCGCGCCCTCCGGTGGAACGATGTCTGAGGGAGGTGCGAGGCCTGAGGGTTGTCCCTCAGGGTCGCAGGTGCGGAGGGTGTCGTCTTCAGTGGCCTCTTGGTGGGTGGATTGGGTGAGGGCGAGGGCCTTGCCCTTTCTTGCGGCGAGCAGTGCTGCCTTCGCAGCCTCGTCAGCCTTCGGGTTAGCTCTCTTGGGTGCCATCGCGGGTGGTTGTCTCGTAGCACGAACGGTGGGCGCCAAATGTTGGTACTGTCTCTCGACAGTAAGGAGATCCAACACGAGTGAATGGTGATGGCAACAGGGCACTCGCGCGTGATGGCAAAAGCTCTGTTAATCTGGCCTCTCACGGGCACTGTGCGGGGGTATTTATAGGTATCCGAGTGCACGGCGCCTTGCGTTAAGGACTGCATGTGCCCTCAGGTACGTAGTTTATCCCCAGAATATTCCCATAAAGCGGGGTTACAAGCTGTAATTACAAGTACGCCTTTACAAATTAGGCCCGTAACACAACCGCGGCCAAGCAGGGCCCGTTACAATGGGCCCGATCTCATGTGGGCCTCGGAGCTGACCGAGGCCGCGCCGTGGGGAGGCGTTGCCGCAGGCCTTCGTCTGGTGCCGAATCGAGCGAAGGGTCTCCATGTTGTCTCTGGAGTCGATCAAGCGAAGGGTGTCCCTGCCTGCTTTGTCTGTCAGGGCAGGGGCTAAGCGGTGGAGACTTCGGGCGAAGGGTGGCGTTTCTGCCTTCGCTCCAACACTACTCATCGACAACCCCTCTTTATAGTACGGCTAAAACAAAATAAAAGACCTAACTAAATCACGAGTGTCCGCAACTCCTTGACACTCGGACTACGTAGACCTTCACTTTGTGTTTCATCGCTTTAGCCATCGCTTCGAGTTCTTATCTCCGGGATTGTTTTCACCGTTGTAGTACTTCTACCTATTATGCAACCTAACTTACCATTTGTCTCTACAAAACATACGTTAGTCACATATAACAATACGTTGTCATTAATCACTAAAACCAACCAGGGGCCTAGATGCTTTCAATCTCCCCCTTTTTGGTGATTGATGACAACCCTACAAGATTTGTGAGAGTAGTTTGTTTTGAAATTTCTAGTCAATAGAGAAGATGGTTAGTTGTACTCAGTAATCTTTGACAGAAAAAGTGTGTAACATAATAATAGGAATGAGCGCATACACATCGTAAGTTTCTTGTTCATATATAAAAAGTGAAATCAAATCGATGAACAAGAACTAGAAGACTGGTGATAACATATAAGGTGAAAACATAGTACACACACAGTCAACAAAAGCATCGAGAGTATATAATAGAGTTTGTGAGCCAAAAGCATCATACAAAAGTGAAGCTAGTACAGAGAGTAACAAGCACATCAAAATGACTCTCTACTAACTTCCTAACTCCCCCTAGCTCTCACAACTCATATCTCTCCCCCTTTGGCGTCAAACACCAAAAGGGAACCCAAACCTACACATCAGAAGAGGGAGGAGGTGGCAAGGGCGCATCCGGTCGCGGTCGAGGCAGCAGAGCAAACGCCAGCTGAGGGTCAGAGTCAGTCTCGGATCCAGGATCTGCTGTAGAAGATAGAGCTGGTACTGACTCAGATGGAGGCTGCACTGCAGGAGCTGCCGGAGCCGAAGAAGTCACAGACACCGCCACAAGCGGTAGTGGTAACAGCAGAAGCTGGTGGCACTGGCGACTGAGTGCTGACGGAGCCAATGACCGGCGACGTGAAAACTAGGGTGACCGACCGGAGCGGAGAGAAAGAAGGACCAACTGAAGGAAGAGGGGGTCCTAGCTGAATAGCTGGCACAACAGGAGCCTGAAGAGGTGGAAGCGGTGCTGACTGAACTAGGGGAATCGATACACCAGTATGCTGAAGCATGAGAGTCATGAATGCCCTATTCTCAGCCCGGTCCTAAAGAAGCTGCTGCTGGAGAGTATCCTGCATGTCCTGAATCGTCTGAAACATCAAGAGCATTCTCTCGGACATCTGCTGCTGGACCGCTGCTAAGTGAGCCTGCTGCTGAGTAAGAGTCTGGAGGATCACCGCAAGAGCAGGGTCAATGGCAGGAGGGGCAGCACCACTGGAACTCCCAGCCTCATGATCATGTGAGCGTGGAGGCATAGGAGGCGGAGGCAGAGGAGGAACCCCAAAGACATCATCATCATCATCATCATCATCATCATCATGGGCTACTCCGCCCTGAATTACAAACTGATGGAAGGTGGTGTCCTCGGCCTGAGTATCAATCACTAGAGCAGATGCTGGCATAGGATCCTCTAGAGCTAGACGGTAGGACCCAAAAAGGAGGCGAGAGGCCTCAAGAGTACCCTGAAACTGTGGGGCCGAATCAGCTGAGCAAAGATGTGGCATAGATAGTGAGCATAAGGCAGCTGTCGACGAGCACGTAGACCATCCAGTACTGTGTCCTCGATCTCACAAATGAGAAAATCCACAACATCAAACTCTGAATGAGGAACTAGGGCACCAAGGAGCCAAAGCTGAATATGAGTGGCAGCCTCCCTGTAACCCATCCGTGGCAGAAGCGTCCATCTCATAAGCTGATATAAAAACTTGGCTACAGTGGTGAAGTCTGCCGGAGAACGTCGCGACCCATCTGAGAAGGGCGGTCGAAATAGAGCCAGCGCCTTGAGCTGTACCAGGAGCAACTCCACCGTGAGGGCGACGAGGAGGATCAGAGGTGCCATAGCACAAGCTGTGCAGACGAGTCGATGACTTGGGAAATCCAAACAACTGACGAATCTGACTTGCATGAATGGTAACATCCTCTCGCTCAAAACGGAATCTCATCCACTGGTGATTAGAGTCTATCCAGACTGAAGCATAGAAAACTCGGACCCATTCCTCAATATATCTGCCGCTGGTAGTCAAAAGAGTGAGAAGTCCAGGTAGATAGGAGAGGTGAACCTCAGAAGCACCGGCTGCTTGCAGGAAGGCAGGGAGATCCAATAGCCGGTGCGCTCGCAGAGCAATCTGAGCTGACAACTGTGCTCTGTAGAAAGACTCCTGTATCCTGGTGCTGAATGGATCTACTGCTGTAGGGTCTCTCTTAGCAGGTAACCAAGACTCCACGGGTACGTATCTGAACCTATGTACCCGTGCCACTGTAGCACGCTGAAGATCAAACAGTCTGGGATCCGCAGCAAGTGGTCGTACCTCAGTCTCATCGTGCTCCCAGAATCGAGCAGGTGGGATAGGTGGAGCAGAAAGGGGAGCGAAAGGAGCAGTGGAAGCTGGAGTAGTGGAGGTGGTAGGTATGGCTGAGGTGGTGGATGGCACAGGAGTGACGGGAGCAGGTGAAGTGGGTGGTGGAGTGGTAGCAGTGGTGCGAGTGGAGGAGCGAGGCCGGGAGGCGACGAACTCGGTAAGCAATTTGATATGAAGGAGTCTGTGGCTGATCTCCTCGCTCTGCCTGCTCAGCGGCTGCTGCCGCTGCTCGGGCTGCTCTGTCCAGACGCCGCTTCTTGCGGCCTTCCTGCTACTCCAAATACACGGTCTTTCCCTTGACCTGCCTAAAGGGGCGAGGAGGCTCCTCGTCATCTCCTCCCCCTGGCGCCGACACATTCTTCGTGCATGACATCCTGACCTGACGACTGCAAATGAGAGAGCGAAGCTAAGCTCAAGTCGATAATAACCGATAGAATATCAAAAGAGTGGATGTCTACCTGGAAGGCTCACACGAGAGGTGAAAATCCATGCAGGACAGGAGACGGCCCACGGGCAGGCAAGGTCACTGAAAGGATAGAAGAAGTGAGCACGTATTAGTCACATAGTCATAAGTATATGAAATGTGAATAAATACATACACAGAGAATTATGGCATAGAAAACGAGAGATATGGCGATCGAGAGGTCAAAGACGCGAAAACGGCGTTTGAACGAGAAATAGTGCCATAGGACGTTTGGAATTCGAATTGAGGTATGAAATGACGTGGAATTGAGCTGATACTTCACGAATAGGTTTATATGGGTGAATATGAGTGAAGTGTGTGTTTGGTTTGAATTTAGGCAAAGAAAATGCAATTTGGGCACTCGGCTCGAAAATGATCGCTCGAAACAGGGAAATGTGTGAAATTGAAGCCTGAAATATTGGATTGGCGTGAAATTGCGCGAATATGTTATTGAAGGTGTTATGAAGGTGCCTGGAAAGTTTGGGTTCAATCGGAGCAATTTTGGCTGGTTTGGGCATTTCACCGAGCATGTGGCGTGCGGTGAAATAGGTTTTTGGAGATATGGCCATTTGAGGATTGAAACCCTCCCAAAGGGAGTTAGAAACCTGCAGGGATATTCAAGGGACACATAGGAACACCTCCAACCACATGGATTCACAGGAAATTGACAAGAATTTGAATTGGGCACAAAGGGTGGATTGGAGAGGTTGACTGCCCCTGAAAAAGAGAGAGAGGGAAGGGGAGAAGCAGAGACTGCTCACCAAATAGGGGGGCAGGAGAGGAGCACTTGGTCACCGGAGGATCGCCGCCAGTGAGGAGATCGCCAGGAGAGGGGGCCAAACCGCCAGAGAGGGCAGAGAGCCAGAGAGTGGGGAGGAAACAGAGAGCCTCTGGCTCGGCTTCGGGCTGGAGGCGTTTTTTTAAAACGCAATATGGGCGCACCGGACAGTCTACAGTGCCTGTCCGGTGCACACCGGACAGCGCACAGTAGCTGTCCGGTGAACCACTGAACACCGCACAGGAAAAATGGGATTTGCGCGCGCGGCTGCCGGTGCACCGGACATTGCACAGTGCAGTGTCCGGTGCACACCGGACTGTCTGGTGAGCCCAGACAGAGGGAAATTTTGGAATTTTCAAATTTTTCTATCTAGTTTTCAACCAAACCAAATCCCAACTTATAATCACACAAAATAACACTTGTTGGGACAGGTATTGGCACCCTCATATATTTTCTCATAATTTTCAAAATATTTTGCCACTAGGCTACATAATTTTTAGAGAAAATAGGCAAATGGTGAGATTTGCATTTTGGTTTTGCACTAGGGGTTTTCATGAGATATTTGAGTTTTGAATACTCTCCCTAAGTGTAATGCCTCATGCATATCTCAAGAACCAACAATTACATAAAAGTAGGAATTTAAGTACTAAAAGCTTAAAACTAAGACTTGTCAAGTTTGATCCCGAGTTAAGCTTTTTCACTCGCTTTGTTGGCGGTTATCTCAACTAGGTTAGACAAGCCCTAGATGCAATACAAGAAATATAAATATGCAATGCAAGCTTGACAACACCATTTGACATCTTAGACAAAATTTCTGAGATCAAGTATATTTAATTCATTCCTCAACATGCAAAAGCGGGTCTTATCAAGTGGCTTAGTGAAAATATCCGCTAATTGATCTTCCGACCTCACTCCTTCTAAAATGATATCTCCTTTTGCAACATGATCTCTAAGGAAGTGATGACGGATATCAATGTGCTTGGTGCGAGAGTGTTGAACAGGGTTATTAGCAATTTTAACAGCACTCTCATTGTCACACAACAAAGGTACCTTTTCTAGAACTACGCCATAGTCTAGAAGAGTTTGTTTCATATATAAAATTTGTGTGCAACAAGCACCCGCGGCAATATATTCCGCTTCGGCGGTTGACAAGGCAACACTATTTTGCTTTTTGGATGTCCATGATACTAGTGATCTCCCAAGCAAATGGCACCCCCAGAAGTACTTTTTCTATCAATTTTGCAACCGGCATAATCCGAATCGGAATAGCCAATTAGATCAAAAGTAGCTCCTTTGGGATACCACAAACCAACGCTTGGGGTGTGCTTGAGATACCTAAGAATTCTTTTAACAGCACGCAGATGAGCTTTCTTAGGATTAGATTGAAATCTAGCACACATGCAGACACTAAACATGATATCGGGCCTAGATGTGGTAAGGTACAATAAACTACCAATCATAGAACGGTAGAGAGTTTGATCAACCGGGTTACCTCCCTCATCTAGGTCGAGATGTCCATTTGTTGGCATAGGTGTCTTGATTGGTTTGCACTTCTCCATGTTGAACCTTTTCAACAAGTCTTAGTTATACTTTTCTTGTGAGAGAAAGTTACCATCTTTCATTTGCTTGACTTGAAAGCCGAGGAAGTACGTTAGCTCACTAATCATTGACATCTCGAACTCCTTCGACATCAACTCACCAAATTCCTTGCAATGATAGTCATTTGTCGAGCCAAAGATTATGTCATCAACATATACTTGACAAATGAAAATATCACCGTTATGTTTCTTTGTGAATAGAGTTGTGTCGACGGTCCCGATCTTGAAGCCCTTTTCAATGAGGAAGTCGTGAAGACGCTCATAGCAAGCCCTTGGAGCTTGCTTTAGCCCATATAGCGCCTTGGACAACCTGTAAGCATGGTTAGGATATCTAGGGTCTTCAAATCCAGGTGGTTGCTCAACATATACAAGTTCATTTATGAAGCCATTTAAAAATGCACTTTTTACATCCATTTGATAAAGCTTTATATCATATCATGATGCATATGCGAGTAGGATACGGATGGCTTCCAGTCGAGCAACCGGTGCAAAGGTCTCTCCAAAATCTAAGCCTTCAACTTGAGAGAATCCTTTTGCAACAAGTCTTGCCTTGTTTTTTACAATCACGCCTTGATCATCTTGTTTGTTCCTGAACACCCACTTTGTTCCAATGATTCTTGTACCTTGTGGAGGTTTCTCCAGGGTCCAAACTTGGTTACGGGTGAAGTTGTTAAGTTCTTCATGCATGGCGTTCACCCAGTCCGGATCCTGTAGCGCCTCATTTATACATGTAGGCTCAACACAAGAAACAAAGGAGTGATGTTCAATAAAAGAAGCATGTCTATGTGATCGAGTAATAACCCCTTGTGAAGGACTCCCAATGATTTGGTTTTGAGGATGAGCTTGAAGTAGTGATGAGTTTCTCCTGTTAACCACTTGGGAAGAAGATCCTGGAGCATCAACATCTTCGGCTTGTACCCTTGCTTGTTCATGAGAGACAAATGTATCTTCATTTGCATGCCTCTCATCTTTTTCATCATCTTGTGGTACATTTGATGAAGAAGGCCTGTTAATGTTTTGCACCTCTTCTTCATCTTCTTTTGGTTTGATAGCTCCAATTGGCATGTTCTTCATTGCTTCCCTAAGTGGCTCATCACCTACATCATCAAGATTCTCAAGTGCTCCTTGGGAGCCATTAGTCTCATCAAATTCCACATCATATGTTTCTTCTACCACGCTAGTGGCATGATTGAATACTCGATATGCTTTGGACTTTAATGAATAACCAAAAAGAAAACCAATATCACAACATCTTTGAAACTTCCCTAGATGATGGTGTTTCTTGTAGATGTAGCATTTGCATCCAAACACCCGGAAGAAGGAGACGTCTGGCTTTTTCCCATTTAGCAGTTCATAGGGAGTCTTCGCAAGTAGCCGGTGAGGAAATAGCCTGTTTGATGCATAACATGCAGTGTTGATAGCTTCGGCCCAAAACCTCTCCGGTGTGTTATACTCATCAATCATTGTTCTTGCAAGTGTGATCAAGGTCCTGTTTTTCCTTTCAACAACTCCATTTTGTTGAGGTGTATATGTTGCAGATACTTCATGCTTGATCCCAATTTCATCACAGTACTCATAAATGTTGGTGTTGTCAAATTCTTTGCCATTATCACTTCTAATCTTCTTGATCTTGCAATCAAATTCATTTTGAGCTTTCTTGGCGAACTTCTTGAATATAGATGCAACTTCAGATTTGTCATGAAGAAAGAACACCCAAGTGTATCTTGAGAAATCATCAACAATCACCAGACAGTAGAGGTTGCCACCAGCACTTACATAATTTGTAGGTCCAAATAAATCCATATGAAGTAGTTCCAGTGGCCTTGATGTTGACATGAAAGCTTTTGTAGGATGTGTGTTAGCAACTTGCTTCCCAGCTTGACATGCACTACAAGGCTTGTCCTTTTCAAATACAACATCCTTTAATCCTCTAACCATGTCCATCTTTAATACCTTCTTGAGTGTGCTCATCCCAACATGTGCAAGCCTCCTATGCCAAAGCCATCCATGTGAAGCTTTGGTGAAGAGGCAAGTTCTTAAGTCTGCATCTTCTGAAGTGAAATCCACTAAGTAGAGATTGTTGTATCTAAATCCTTTGAACACCATTGATTCATCATCCATTTTTTATACAATAACCTCTATTGGAGTGAATAAGCATTGAAGTCCAAGATCACAGAGTTGACCCACTGATAATAAATTGAAGCTCAAAGGTGCAACCAAGAGAACATTTGAAATTGATAAATCATTTGAAATTGCCACCTTGCCAAGTCCTTGAACTTTCCCTTTTGAATTGTCCCCAAATGTGATTTTGTCTTGTCCATCAACATTCTCATCAAGTGAGGTGAACATCCATGGGTTGCCTGTCATATGTTGTGTGCATCCACTGTCAATAACCCAATGGCACCCACCAGTCTTGTAGTTCACCTACATCCACAGACAAATCAAGCTTGAGTTTGGAGGGCCCTATATTGCATAGGACCAATAACTTTCTCAATCAAAGACTTTGCAACCCAAATTTGTCTAGGTCTACTCTTGCTTGGTGGACCTAGGAATGTAACTTTGACCTTTACATTTGCTACTTTCCTTAGAACATAATGTGCATTGAAGGCAAATGGTCTTGAGTGCTTTGGCAAGGGAGTTGGTGGTTTAGCTTTGCAGTTGTGGGCAAAGTGGCCTTCTTTTCCACACTCAAAGCATTTGATAGGCTTATGAGTTTGCTTTGGCTTGTATTGAGTAGTAGCTTTCTCTTGCACAAAAGCATTATATCCAATACCACTCTTGTTGTTTTTCATGACAGTGTTCATGAGCAATTCATTTTGGAGGTATTGGCCCTTGTTGAACTTTTGCACACTTGTTGCAAGATGTTCATTTTCACTCTTAAGTTTCTTGACCTCATTTTTAAGCCTTTCATTATCCACTGCTAACTCTTTGTTGAAATCATTGTTCTCAATGGCAACCTTTCCTCTAGTAGTTGCATCAGTCAGGTATCTCTTCAATTTTTGGTTGTCTAAAGTCAAGACTTCAACTTTTTCAGTCAATTCATCATGTAGACTAGTTTGCTCTCCTTGACTCAAATCATCACATGAGGTTGCTACATCAATCTTAACAACAGGGTTAATAGCCTCATGTGTATTGCAAGATAAAAGTTCATTTTCAACAAGAAGATTATCATGGTCAAATTTAATCTTAGTATAGTATTCCTTGATTTTCACTAGTCTATCTTTCAACTCCCTATTAGCTTCATTTAACTTGTCACATTTATCCTTAGCATCTTTTAGGGAGGATGTGAGCTCATTTACAGTGGATGACATAGTTTTGTTTTCTTCTTTCATTTCATCACTGGTTTTCATAACTATGTCATATTTAGCATTCAAAGATTCATTTTCATTTTTCAACTTATCACATTTAGCTTTTGACTTCCTAATGATTTGAGTGTATTCTTTAAGCAAGTCAGCTAGTTCATCATAGGAATGTGAAGCAAATTCCTCATCACTATCACTATCACTATCATCAGTAATATCAATATCATTTTGTACCTTCCATTCACCTCTAGCCATGAGGCATAGGTGAGAAGTCGATGATGGCGATGGTGGTGGTGAAGAGAAGTCCCGGCGATGGCGGCAACCTTTTCATCATTCTCTTCTTCACTTGAAGAAGATCCACTTGATGACTCAATGTCAGTGAGCCAGTCACCAACAATATATGCCTTTCCATTTTTCTTTTTGTGGAACCTCTTTTGCTTCCCATTCTTCCTCTTGAAGAATCTCTTTTCCTTTTTCTCATCATCGCTGTCATCTTCTTTCTTGCCCTTGAACTTGTTCTTCTTAGGCTTGTTACATTGATGAGCAAGATTACCAAGCTCCCCACAGTTGTAGCAATCCATCTCAGAAATGGGCTTTCTTTTGCTGGAAAAGAATTTATTCTTTCTTAAATCAAATTTGATGCCTTCTTTGTTGAGCTTCTTTAACATCTTGGTGGTCTTCCTCACCATCAAGGCAATGTTAGCATCAAGGTCATCATCACTTGAGGATTCTTCCTCAATTTGTACTTTAGCTTTTCCTTTTCTTTCTTAATTTTCTTTAAGAGCCAAATCCTTTCTCTTGGAAGATGACTCATCTTTGTCATTGATGTGCATGTACATCTCATGAGCATTGATCTTTCCCAATATCTGTGTAGGTGTGGTAATTGAAAGATCCATTTGATGTAGTACAATGACAATGTGTCCATATTTGTCAATTGGGAGGACACTGAGAATCTTCCTCACAACATCCGGTTGTGAAATTTATGTAAGCCCCAATCCATTTACTTCCTCTACAAGAATATTGAGACGTGAGTACATAGCATTGGCATTTTCATTAGCAAGCATTTCAAAAGAATTTAACTTTCTCATAGCAATGTGATATCTCTCCTCACGCTCACTCCTAGTTCCTTCATGTAGAGCACATATGTCCATCCACAAATCATGAGCATTTTTATGATTTCTAACTCTATTAAACACATCTTTGCAAAGGCCTCTAAAAAGGGTGTTTTTGGCCTTAGCATTCCATTTCTCATAATTAAACTCATCACCTACAAGATTTGTGGGATCTCTAGGTTGGGGGAATCCTTGTGTGGCGGCTTTGTAGACACCAATGTCTATAGCCTCTAAATATGCTTCCATACGAATTTTCCAATATGGAAAATCATCACCATCAAAAACGGGAGGAGGTCCATCCCCACCGGACATCGTTACTCTAGCGGTTAAGCTAATCTAAGAGCAACAAGGCTCTGATACCAATTGAAGGATCATGATGCCCAAGAGGGGGGTGAATTGGGCTTTTCAAAAAATCAACACTAATTAAAACCTAAGCAAGAGCCCAACTTCACCCCAACAACTAGCACTAAGAGAATAATACTAAAAATATAACAATGCTAAGACAATACTTCAAATACTTGCTAAACAAATACACAATGTAAAATGCTTGAATTAAGTGCGGAATGTAAAGCAAGGTTTAGAAGACTCCTCCAATTTTTCTCGTTGGAGCACCCGCGCAAGGGTATCGCTCCCCCTTGGTCCTCGCAAGAACCAAGTGCTCACTAAGAGATGATCCTTTGCCACTCCGGCGTGGTGGATCCCACACGACCACTTACAAACTTGAGTCAGGTCACCAACAAGATCTCCACGGTGATCACCGAGCTCCCAACGCCACCAAACCGTCTAGGTGATACGATCACCAAGAGTAACAAGCCGTAGACTTTCGCTTGACCAAGAGAAGCCTAATGCAAGTGGTGTGTGCTCTAGGTGGCTCTCGCTAGCGCTAATGAGGTCCAAATGCGGGATTAAGATTCTCTAATCTCCTCACTAGGCTTTTGGTGCTTGCAATGCTCTTCCAATGTGCTTGAATTAATGTGGGCAGCAAGACATTGAATATGGTGGGTGGAGGGGGTATAAATAGCCCTCACCCACCAACTAGCTATTGCAAGCAGTGTTCTACGCATGGGTGCACCGGATAGTCCGGTGCGCCATCGGTGCGCCAACGGTGCGCCAACGGTCGACTCCAACGGCTAGTTCTGACAGCTAGCCGTTGGGCTGATGGCACACCAGACAGTGAACAACCACTGTCTGGTGCACACCGAACAGTCCGGTGCACTGTCCGGTGCGCCACTAAAATTCCACTCGGGAACCTTGCGCTCTCGAGTTTCCTGCGTGGGGAAACCTTCCCCTGGGCCAACCTGACCCCGCCTGGTAGAGGGCGCACCGGACAGTCTGGTGCACACGGGACAGTCCGGTGCCCCAAGGCCAGAAACCCTATTTTCTGTTTTCCGCTGTTTTTCAAATCGGTTTTCGTTCTAACTTGCGAGTATGTTCTAGAGTGTCACCTAGCACTATATGTGAGTGTGAGTATGCACCAACACTACACTAGAACTCTCTTGGTCAAACTACTCATCGACAACCCCTCTTTATAGTACGACCAAAACAAAATAAAAGACCAAACTAAATCACGAGTGTCCGCAACTCCTTGACACTCGGACTACGTAGACCTTCACTTTGTGTTTCATCGCTTTAGCCGTCGCTTCGAGTTCTTATCTCCGGGATTGTTTTCACCGTTGTAGTACTTCTACCTGTTATGCGACCTAACTTACCATTTGTCTCTGCAAAACATACGTTAGTCACATATAACAATACGTTGTCATTAATCACTAAAACCAACCAGGGGCCTAGATGCTTTCAAGACACACATCCCCAATGGACATGTTCCTTAGCGCGATGCATGGAGCCTCTTCATCATCTAGCTCATCAAGATCAACTTGCTCTACTTGAGAGCCGTTAGTCTCACAAACACAATGTCACAAGAAACTTCAACTAGTCTAGTGGACTTGTTAAAGACTCTATATGCCCTTGTGTTTGAGTCATAACCAAGTAAAAAGCCTTCTACAGCCTTAATAGCAAATTTAGATTTTCTACCTCTTTTAACAAGAATAAAGCATTTGCTACCAAAGACTCTAAAATATGAAACTATTGGGCTTTTTACCGGTGAGGAGTTCATAAGATGTCTTGTTGAGGATTCGGTGAAGATATAACCGGTTGATGGCGTAGCAAGCGGTGTTGACCGCCTCGGCCCAAAATCGATCCGAAGTCTTATACTCATCAAGCATGGTCCTTGCCATATCCAATAGAGTTCTATTCTTCCTCTCCACTACACCATTTTGTTGTGGCGTGTAGGGAGAAGAGAACTCATGCTTGATGCCCCTCCTCCTTAAGAAAGCCTTCAATTTGAGAATTCTTGAACTCCGTTCTATTGTCGCTTCTTATCTTCTTGATCCTTAAGCCGAACTCATTTTGAGCCCATCTCAAGAATCCTTTCAAAGTCTCTTGGGTTTGAGATTTTTCCTGCAAAAAGAATACCCAAGTGAAGCGAGAATAACAATCCACAATAACTAGACAGTACTTACTCCCGCCAATGCTTATGTAAGCTATCGGGCCGAATAAATCCATGTGGAGTAGCTCTAGTGGCCTGTCAGTCGTCATGATGTTCTTGTGTGGATGATGAACACCAATTTACTTCCCTGCTTGGCATGCGCTACAAATCCTATCTTTCTCAAAATGAACATTGGTTAGTCCCAAAATGTGCTCTCCCTTTAGAAGCTTGTGAAGATTCTTCATTCCAACGTGGGCTAGTCGGCGATGCCAGAGCCAACCCATGTTAGTCTTAGCAATTAAGCAAGTGTCGAGTTCAGCTCTATTGAAATCAACTAAGTATAGCTGACCCTCTAACACTCCCTTAAAAGCTACTGAATCATCACTTCTTCTAAAGACAGTAACACCTACATCCTGTAAAAAGACAATTGTAGCCCATTTTGCATAATTGAGAAACAGAAAGCAAATTGTACTCTAATGAATCTACAAGAAAAACATTGGAAATAGAATGGTCAGGTGATATAGCAATTTTACCCAATCCTTTGACCAAACCTTGATTTCTATCCCCGAATGTGATAGCTCTTTGGGGATCTTGGTTTTTCTCATAGGAGGAGAACATCTTTTTCTCCCAAGTCATGTGGTTTGTGCACCCACTATCGATGATCCAACTTGAGCCCCCAGATGCATAAACCTACAAAACAAATTTAGGCCTTGTTCTTAGGTACCCAAACGGTCTTGGGTCCTTTTACATTAGAAACAAGCACCTTGGGTACCCAAACACAAGTCTTGGAGCCCTTGTGTTTGCCCCCAACATATTTGGCAACTACTTTACCTGATTTGTTAGTAAGCACATAAGATGCATCAAAAGTCTTGAATGAAATGTTATGATCATTTGATGCAATAGGAGATTTCTTCTTAGGCATTTTAACATGTGTAGAACGCCTAGAACTAGAAGCCTCATTCTTATAAATAAAAGCATGGTGAGAAACAAAATGAGTCTTCTTTGCATGAATTCTCCTAATCTTATCCTCAGGATAACCAGCAGGATATAAAATATAGCCCTCGTTATCCTGAGGCATGGGAGCTTTGCCCTTAACAAAATTAGACAATCTTTTAGGAGGAGCATTAAGCTTGACATTGTCTCCCTGTTGGAAGCCAATGCCATCCTTAATGCCATGGCGTCTCCCACTATAAAGCATGCTACGAGCAAATTTAAATTTCTCATTTTCTAGTTCATGCTCGGCAATTTTAGCATCTAGTTTAGCTATATGATCATTTAGTTGTTTAATCATAGCAAGGTGATCATGAATAGCATCAATATTAATATCTCTACATCTAGTACAAATAGAAACATGCTCAATGGTAGATGTAGAGGGTTTGCAATCATTTAATTCAATAATCTTAGCATGTAAAATAGCATTCTCATCTCTAAGATTGGAAATAGAAACATTGCAAACATCTAATTCCTTAGCCTTAGCAATTAATTTATCATTCTCAAACTTAAGGCTAGCAAGAGATTCATTTAACAAGTCAATCTTAGCAATTAAACTAGCATTATCATTTCTAAGGTTAACAATTGAATCATCACAATCATTTGATTTCTCAACCTTAGCAATTAATTTGGCATTTTCATTTCTAAGGCTAGAAATAGTGTCATGGCAAGTGCTTAGCTCACTAGTTAATTTTTCATATTTTTCTACCTCTAGAGCATAAGCATTTTTAACCTTAACATGCTTTTTGTTTTCTTTAATAAGGAAGTCCTCTTGGCTATCCAAGAGTTCATCCTTCTCATGAATAGCACTAATCAATTCATTCAATTTCTCTTTTTGTTGCATGTTAAGATTGGCAAAAAGAGTAAGCAAGTTATCCTCATCATCACTAGAATTACCCTCATCACTAGAGGTTTCATACTTAGTGGAGGATCTTGATTTTACCTTCTTCTTCTTGCCGTCCTTTGCCATGAGGCACTTGTGGCCGACATTGGGGAAGAGAAGACCTTTGTTGACGGCGATGTTGGTGGCGTCCTCGTCGTCGGAGGAGTCGGTGGAGCTCTCATCGGAGTCCCACTCCCGGCAAACATGGGCATCGCCGCCCTTCTTCTCGTAATATCTCTTCTTTTCCTTCTTCTTCCCCCTCTTGTTGTTATCCCTGTCACTATCACTAGACAAATGACATTTAGCGATAAAATGACCGGGCTTACCGCATTTGTAGCATACTTTCTTGGAGCGGAGCTTGTAGTCTTTCCCCCTCCTTTGCTTGAGGATTTGGCGGAAGCTCTTGATGATGAGCGCCATTTCCTCGTTGTTGAGCTTGGAGGCATCGATGGGGACCCTACTTGGTGTAGAGTCTTCTTAGATGCAACACGTTGTGCCTCGGGTACGGAGGAGGCGCCTTGCTCGATGATCTTCTTGGAGCCTTTGATCATTAATTCAAAGCTCACAAATTTTCCTATCACTTCTGTGATACCCGGTTTGCAAAGAAGAGAAGTTGGAGGTTATTCTTTTTGTTTTTTTCTCATTCGGTTGTTGCGTTTTGGGAATTTGGAATTTGGGGAAAATCATTCACCAGTAGGGCAGTAGAATATGTTTGGTTGGGCGCTTGCGACGGGGTCGGGAGCTGTCGCATGGGCGAGTTGGGCCGCGATTCGTGTTTCGGCCCACTAACCTTCCCTAACCCTAGCCGCCCCTTTTCCCCCTAACCCCCCCTTGTGCAGCCCCCCATTCTCCCCACCTTTGGCCGCCGCCCCCCTCCCTCTCATCTCCTCCTTTTCCAAACTCTTGCAGCCACACACCAAACCCTAGCCCCCCCCATCTCCTCCTCCCAAGGTGCTTTTCGTTGCCGCTCGGATCTACGTCGCGTGGTGCAAATCTTCGATTGTTTTCGGTGGAGGGAAGAAGGGAGGAAGGAAAGGGGGAGAACCCAAGGTGATTTTTGTGTTTATCTCTTGTTCATTTGTGCTGCACTCCAATTGATTAGATGTGGCGTATGCGATTGGGTAGAGGGGCTGTCCAGAATTTTAGGTGGCGGACGAACAGCAGTAATTCTAGCAGTTTTTGGGTTTTTTTCGTGGGGAGTTAATGGGAATCAGTTTGGGAATCATGTAGAACTTTGGCATACCTTTCCAACGAGTATTTATGCGCTCAATTCGGAGTTATAAATTAAAAGATATCGCCATTTGAATCCGGGTATGTGGCTGTCCAAAAAACAGATTTTTCATGTGGACGAACAGCAGCAGTGTTAGCAGTTTCTGGGGATGTTTCGTGAGTAATTAGTGTTAATAATTATGAGAATCATGTAGGGCTTTGTCTTATCTTTCCAACAAGTACTTAAGCGCTCGATTCGGAATTATATTTTAAAAGTTATCGCTGTTTGAATCCGGGTATGTCGCTGCCCAAAAGAGAAAAAAACAGATTGCTGGGTTTATCTTGTGGACCGTTTAGGGGTAATTAGATGTTAGAATTTAATCATAAATTGTATACAAAACTTGTGGGGAATTTTATGTAGTTGTCTATGGAGTTTTTGTTTGTCACAACTGCTGTCTTAATTTTAAAGTTATGGAATCGTTAAGCAGCGCCGCTGCAGTTTGGTGGGTGTGGGGAGAATTGTTACCCACGGCGGGGTTTGAGATTGCGCGTAGGTGCGGCGTTGTTTTTGGGATTATTATGTGATATTGATGCACTAAGTTGGGTGTCAAAAATAGGTGGTGGACTTCCGGACCGTACTTAGGGATTTGCTCAAACTTCCGGTAAAGGCAAGTAAAACAGTGAGGATTATTCTATCTGTCGAATGAAGAGTCTTACACCTAATTATGTTATGCTGTTGTGTTCGTATTCATACTTTTAATTGAGTACCATCGTTGGAAGATATTCATGTTTTACTGATTACATATGTTAAGTATGTAGTTTGATCATGTTACCCATGTGGTTTATTATGTGGAATAAGTGGAAGTATATGTCTAGCACATTCTGTTTGGGAAGAACTCATGTTGTTGAGTTGCATAATGCATTCATCATCCATTGCATTGAAGTTCCGACACGATCTTATGGTCCGACCGTACCGGTACATTGAGCATCATATGTTGCCCGAGAAGGGGTATGATGCAGCTTCATATCCTTAGAGATATGGAGGCAGAAGTCATTATTGCATCTGTAGCCATGTGCATTCATGGGAGAGGTGTGGAATCTATTATGTGGATGTGGATAATCTAGATTTTTACATGGTGATTCTTCTTGGCGTTAAGTAATTAGTTACTTGTTTACTTGCTGCAATTTAATGTTCAAGAAGAAAGTTTTGAACTACGTGGTTGTTTAAGCACAGTTGATTTACAATGTCCAATTTGTTGTTGCTATGTTTACTTCCTGAGATGTGTCATCTCACTCTTGCATTGTTTGATGCAGGCACCTAATTTCTACTTTGGGAAAAGAGGGATGTAGCAGCATGGCCACTACACCTTTAATAAAGGAACCACTACTTAATAATGTTGTTAATCAGGGAGGGTAAGTCTAGAGAATTTCTATTTTCTAGCTTCTCTTGGTGGTTGAGCGGTTTATTTGTTGGGGTGGGCTGAGTTACTTATTTCATTTTTGTTCCTATTGGGTCATGAATGTGTTTTACCAATTTTGCATTTAGATTCTACTACGTGAATTATCTGTCTTTATATCCTGTATGAACTACATGTTTCCCCCCTTGTTATGCTAGTTTCAAAGGAGGTGCTGCTGAATTTTGCAATATTTTCTCTCTTTATTACATCTCTTGTGTTGCATAAGTTTAGTGGGAGGAGTTTTGGTAACATCCAATGTGTGTGACCAGTGGGGTGTTACAGTTGGTATCAGAGGAATAGGCTGTAGGTCCTAGCAAGTGGAGTAATAATAAATTGACACACTGCACATGTAGGATGGGATTTCTGTCTTGCTATTGATATGTTATGTTATTGTCTGTGCTAGTTTGACATTATCTGAAGAGATGCTATGCCAATCTTATTTACTTATTATTCTCATCCCTGTGGCTGCAGCTATGCCGCCTCGTAGGGCTCGGGGTAGTCCACAAGCTCCTAGTGGGGACTCGATGAGTCCGACGGTAATGTTAGCCGCGATGCAGGCCATGCAACATGAGTTAGCCCTTCTAAGGCAAGCCATTCCTGTTGCCCCTGCAGGTGCTGCTCAGGGTGCTGGTGGTGGAGAAGTGCCTGGGGGCGCTGTCCCTGCGGGTGCTGTTCCAGGTGGCAGGGCCAAGGTGCCTCTTCCAGTCAGTGGTCTTTCTCTGATGCAGTGGATGGGCATGAAGTTGGATTCTTTTGATGGCAGTGGTACTCCGGTCGAGGCGGCAGATTGGTTGACTTACGTGGAGGATAAGATGAATGTCTTCGAGATTGCGTATGGAGATCGGGTTCGCTTTGGCACACAGCTGCTGAAGGGAGAGGCTCAAATTTGGTGGAGAGGTGTGCAGGCAGCGCACTCCTCCTCACCAGGAGTCCTATCTTGGGATGTTTTCATCAGGCAGTTTGAAAGGAGATTCTACCCGGTCACCTTCCTGGAGAAGATGAAGATTGACTTGCAGTCCTACAAGCAGGAGAAGAAGTCTGTCACAGAGTATGAGGTGGGCTTCAACAAGATGGTCCGCTTTGTCCCTCATGTGGCTTATAATGAGATGGAGAAGGCGAGCCAGTTCCGTCAGGGTCTGAAGCCTTCTATCAGGCATGCTCTGGGAGCCTTTCCGTTGGTGGACTTCCGTACCACGGTGGAGCAGGCACTGGGTGTGGAGATGCAACACCAGTATACCATGGAGTCGCAGAAGTCTTCGGGTGTTGATCAGCCTCATGGCCAGGATGCGAGGAGGGGCAACACGGGAGGTCCAGTCCACAAGAGGGGCAAGTCTCAACATCAGTGCCACCATCCTTACCGTGGCAAATCTTCCGACGCGGGTACTTCGGGAGGAAGTACTCAGAGGTTTCAGGCTGTTCCTAAGCCCGGGCTGGGGCTGGTGTGTTTCCACTGTGGTGATGCGCATCGCCGTGTAAAGTGCCAGTTGAGTGGCAGGTGTTCTATCTGCAGTCAGGACCACAAGGATGTGGTGTGTAGGAGGAATCCTAATGGGAAGCTCAGATGGGAGCCGGTGACTTCCTCCTCTTCTCAGGGCACTATCAACATGATGTCAAGTGCTGAGCAGCAGTTTTCAGTTCCTCTTCCTCCACAGCAGCTTTATGTGCCTGGGACTTCTCAGTTCGTGCCGATGCAGGGTTTTCCTCAGTATCAGGCCGCGTCTACTCCTACACCGTCTACTCCTATGCCGTCTCAGATTGGAGCTCCGCGTCTGCCTCACCCGGTGGCTCAGTGGGGTTCTTCTGTTAATTTCACTTCGGGAGCTTCCTCTTCTGCGGGTATTTCTGGAGCTTATTTGCTACCCGCTGCGGATGACAGGGAGCAAGGAGACGTGGTGACAGGTACGATTTCAGTTGATTCGTTTGCATCCCATGCTCTTTTTGACTCTGGCGCTAGCTATTCGTTTGTTTCGGAGGATTTTGTGTCGCGGGCTGGTCTTTCAGTGCAGAGGTTGGGTCACCCAATTCTGGTTAGATCTGCTAATGGCTCCATTAGTAGCTGTTCAGTTTGTCAGGGGTGTTCCGTCATTCTTGCTGATGAGGTCTTCTCGGCCAATCTGGTGGTGATTTCCTTAGGGGCATTCGATGTTATCTTGGGTATGGATTGGTTAGCCCAGTATCGCGCGGTTATATCCTGTTTTTGGAAGACAGTGTTATTGCAGGCGCCGTCGGGTAAGAAGGTGGTATTCTAGGGAAGTTCCCCGAAGTTCTCGTTATCCTTGTTGGCGCAATTGCTTCCTGATCGTTAGTCAAGGAAGTCGGGGATCTTTTTCTCCATGGTGGTGGAGGGTGAGGTTGCCTTGCAGGTGCAGGACATTCGGGTGGTGCGTGACTTTGCTGACGTATTTCCGGCAGAGCTTCTGGGCATTCCTCCAGAGCGTGATGCAGCTTTTGAGATTAAGCTGATTCTGGGTACGCAACCTATTCATAAGGCCCCGTATCGAATGGCCCCAAAGGAGCAGATTGAATTGAAGCGGTAATTGGATGATCTGCTGGCTAAGGGTTTCATTAGGCCTAGCAGGTCTCCATGGGCTTCCCCAGTATTGTTTGTTGAGAAGAAGGATAAAAGCAAGCGGCTGTGTGTGGATTATCGCGCTTTGAATCAAGTGACAATCAAGAATAAATATTCGCTTCCCCGTATTGAGGTCCTCTTTGAACAGTTGAGGGGTGCCCAGGTGTTCTCCAAAATTGATTTGAACTCTGGTTATCATCAATTGAGAATTCGTGAGGAGGATATTGAGAAGACCGCCTTTTGCACCAGGTATGGGCATTATGAGTTCATAGTCATGTCTTTTGGCTTAACTAATGCCCCTACTGCCTTTATGGAAGCAATGAATAGGATGTTGCATGAATTCCTGGACGACTTTGTGGTCGTGTTCCTGGATGATATTCTGATTTATTCAAAGACCGAGGCCGAGCATGAGCAGCATCTCCGTCTCGTTCTGGGTGCTCTAAGGAAGAATCAGTTCTATGGCAAGTTGAAGAAGTGTGCCTTTTGGCTGTCCGAAGTGGCTTTCCTGGGGCACGTGATTAATCAACAGGGCATTGCGGTTGATCCCAAGAATGTTGCGGCTGTGGTGGAGTGGAAGAGACCCTCTAGTGTCTCTGAAATCCGAAGTTTCTTGGGGCTCGCTGGATATTATCGGCGCTTCGTACCAAATTTCTCCAGCATTGCTAAGCCTTTGACTAGACTCTTGGAGAACGGTGTTCCCTTCGTCTGGTCCGGCGATTGTGAGGTCAGTTATCAGACATTGAAGAGCAAGTTGGTGGACGCCCCTATCCTAGCTTTTCTTGAGAGCGGTAAGCGTTTCACAGTTTATACGGATGCTTCGCGTATTGGTCTTGGCTGTGTGTTGATGCAGGAAGGCAGAGTGATTGCTTATGGCTCAAGGTAGTTGAGAAAGCATGAGGGGAATTACCCAACTCATGATCTTGAATTGGCCGCGGTGGTTTTTGCTCTAAAGTCGTGGAGGCATTACCTTTATGGCGAGGCTTGTGACATTTACACCAATCATAAAAGTCTCAAGTATATTTTTACTCAGAAGGAGCTGAATTTGAGGCAGCGTCGGTGGCTGGAATTGATTAAAGATTATGATTTGTCCATTCATTATCACCCGAGGAAGGCTAATGTAGTGGCTGATGCCCTTAGCAGGTCCAGGGTTCCAAAGGTGGCCTTGCCGTTGATCGCTGATTTGGACCATTTGGGAATCGCTTTGTGTTATGTCGGTACCGCTAGCGAGGAGACTCGGATGCTTATTCAGTCCTCTCTCATGGAGAGAGTGCGTGCGGCTCAGCAGTAGGATCGTCTATTGCAGGAAGCTCGAAAGAGGGTTGGTGATGGTAAACCACAGGAGTTCACCATTGATGAGAATGATTTGGTTCGTTTCAGGGGCCGTCTTTGTGTGCCTCAGAAATCAGAGGTGAAGATGGATATCTTGAGAGAAGCTCATAAAACGCCTTACACCGTCCATCCTGGCGAAACCAAAATGTACCGAAATTTGAATCAAAACTTCTGGTGGAAGCGGATGAAGGTTGACGTTTCTAAGTAAGTGGCCGCCTGTGAAGTATGTCAGCGCGTGAAGGCCGAGCATAAGCGGCCTGCTGGTTTCCTGAAGCCATTAGAAATTCCAGAGTGGAAATGGGAGCATATCACTATAGATTTTGTAGTGGGTCTACCTCGTTCCCCCCGTGGCAGGGATGCTATATGGGTGGTAGTGGATCGCTTGACTAAGTCTGCGCATTTTATTCCCATGAAGACCACAAATGCAGCTTCAGATTTGGTTCCCTTGTATATGAAGGAAGTAGTCAGGCTTCACGGGGTAGCTAAGTCTATTGTTTCTGATCGAGACTCCAAATTTGTATCCAAATTCTGGGAGAGTCTTCATAGTGCATTGGGCACCAAGCTTTCACTTAGTGTCGCTTTTCACCCTCAGACTGATGGTCAGTCAGAGCGAACAATCCAAACCTTGGAAGATATGTTGCGCGCTTGTGTTCTGTCATGGAAGGGTAGCTGGGAGGATCATCTTGCACTGGCAGAGTTTGCTTATAACAACAGCTACCAGGCTAGCATCAAGATGGCACAATTTGAGGCTTTGTATGGCAGGCGGTGTATCTCCCCTCTGTGCTTGGAGACTTTGGGAGAGAGATCCCTGGTTGGTCCTGATTGGGTTCAGCAGACTTCTGAAAAGGTTTGGGAAATACGTCAGAATATTTTGGCAGCTCAGAGCCGTCAGAAGAGTTATGCTGATGTGAGGAGGCGGGATCTGGAATTTGCTGTGGGTGACCAAGTCCTTCTCAGGGTATCACCTACTAAAGGAGTTGTGCGGTTCGGTGTCTCTAGGAAGCTCAGCCCGAGATACATTCGACCATTCACTATCTTGGCCTGAGTGGGCAGCCTGGCTTATCGCTTGCTGCTGCCGGATTCCATGGCAGGGGTACACCCGGTTTTTCATGTCTCTATGTTGAGAAAGTTCTTGCGGGATCCAACCATCAGATTGAGATGGAACCAATTGCGGTGCAGCAGGATCTGACTTTGGAGTGTCGTCCGGTGCGTATATTGGAATTCTCAGAGCGTGTATTGAGGAAGAGATCAATTAAGTATGTCAGGGTCTTATGGACTAATCAGTCTGAGCGCGAGGCTACATGGGAACTTGAGGAGCTGATGCGGCAGAAGTATCCGGAACTTTTTGTTGTGGGTAAGTGTTGTTGATTCTTTAATCTTTCCTTTTGTCGTTCCGATAGAAAGGTCAGAATTCGAGGTCGAATTCTTTTTAAGGGGGGTAGAGTGTGATACCCGGTTTGCAAAGAAGAGAATTTGGAGGTTATTCTTTTTGTTTTTTCTCATTCGGTTGTTGCATTTTGGGAATTTGGAATTTGGGGAAAATCATTCGCCAGTAGGGCAGTAGAATTTGTTTGGTTGGGCGCTTGCGACGGGGTCGGGAGCTGTCGCATGGGCTAGTTGGGCGGCGATTCGTGTTTCGACCCACTAACCTTCCGTAACCCTAGCCGCCCCTTTTCCCCCTAACCCCCCCCCCTTATGCAGCCGCCCCCCCATTCTCCCCACCTTTGGCCGCCCCCCCTCTCATCTCCTCCTTTTCCAAACTCTTGCAGCCACACACCAAACCCTAGCCGCCCCCCCCATCTCCTCCTCCCAAGGTGCTTTTCGTTGCCGCTCGGATCTACGTCGCGTGGTGCAAATCTTCGATTGTTTTCGGTGGAGGGAAGAAGGGAGGAAGGAAAGGGGGAGAACCCAAGGTGATTTTTGTGTTTATCTCTTGTTCATTTGTGCTGCCATCCAATTGATTAGATGTGGCGTATGCGATTGGGTAGAGGGGCTGTCCAGAATTTTTGGTGGCGGACGAACAGCAGTAATTCTAGCAGTTTTTGGGTTTTTTCGTGGGTAGTTAATGGGAATCAGTTTGGGAATCATGTAGAACTTTGGCATACCTTTCCAACGAGTATTTATGCGCTCAATTCGGAGTTATAAATTAAAAGATATCGCCATTTGAATCCGGGTATGTGGCTGTCCAAAAAACAGATTTTTCAGGTGGACGAACAGCAGCAATGTTAGCCGTTTCTGGGGATGTTTCGTGAGTAATTAGTGTTAATCATTATGAGAATCATGTAGGGCTTTGTCTTACCTTTCCAACAAGTACTTATGCGCTCGATTCGGAATTATATTTTAAAAGTTATCGCTGTTTGAATCCGGGTATGTCGCTGCCCAAAAGAGGAAAAAACAGATTGTTGGGTTTATCTTGCGGACCGTTTAGGGGTAATTAGATGTTATAATTTAATCATAAATTGTATACAAAACTTGTGGGGAATTTTATGTAGTTGTCTCTAGAGTTTTTGTTTGTCACCACTGCTGCCTTAATTTTAAAGTTATGGAATCGTTAAGCAGCGCCGCTGCAGTTTGGTGGGTGTGGGGAGAATTGTTACCCGCGGCGGGGTTTGAGATTGCGCGTAGGTGCGGCGTTGTTTTTGGGCTTATTATGTGATATTGGTGCACTAAGTTGGGTGTCAAAAACAGGTGGTGGACTTCCGGACCGTACTTAGGGATTTGCCTAAACTTCCGGTAAAGGCAAGTAAAACAGTGAGGATTATTCTATCTGTCGAATGAAGAGTCTTACACTTGATTATGTTGTGTTGTTGTGTTCGTATTCATACTTTTAATTGAGTACCATCGTTGGAAGATATTCATGTTTTACTGATTACATATGTTAAGTATGTGGTTTGATCATGTTACCCATGTGGTTTATTATGTGGAATAAGTGGAAGTATATGTCTAGCACATTCTGTTTGGGAAGAACTCATGTTGTTGACTTGCATAATGCATTCATCATCCATTGCATTGAAGTTCCGTCGCGATCTTATGGTCCGACCGTACCGGTACATTGAGCCTCATATGTTGCCCGAGAAGGGGTATGATGCAGCTTCATATCCTTAGAGATATGGAGACAGAAGTCATTATTGCATCTGTAGCCATGTGCATTCATGGGAGAGGTGTGGAATCTATTATGTGGATGTGGATAATTTGGATTTTTACATGGTGATTCTTCTTGGCGTTAAGTAATTAGTTACTTGTTTACTTGCTGCAATTTAATGTTCAAGGAGAAAGTTTTGAACTACGTGGTTGTTCAAGCACAGTTAACTTACAATGTCCAATTTGTTGTTGCTATGTTTACTTGCTGAGATGTGTCATCTCACTCTTGCATTGTTTGATGCAGGCACCTAATTTCTGCTTTGGGAAAAGAGGGATGTAGCAGCACGGCCACTACACCTTTAATAAAGGAACCACTACTTAATAATGTTGTTAATCAGGGAGGGTCAAGTCTAGAGAATTTCTATGTTCTAGCTTCTCTTGGTGGTTGAGCGGTTTATTTGTTGGGGTGGGCTGAGTTACTTATTTCATTTTTGTTCCTGTTGGGTCATGAATGTGTTTTACCACTTTTGCATTTAGATTCTACTACGTGAATTATCTGTCTTTATATCCTTTATGAACTACATGTTTCCACCCCCCTTGTTATGCTAGTTTCAAAGGAGGTGCTGCCGGATTTTGCAATATTTTCTCTTTATTACATCTCTTGTGTTGCATAAGTTTAGTGGGAGGAGTTTTGGTAACATCCAATGTGTGTGACCAGTGGGGTGTTACAACTTCCTCGGGAGACATTAGTTTATATCTTGGATCACCACGAATTAATTGAACTTGAGTAGGGTTAAGAAATACAAGTGATCTAAGAATAACCTTAACCATTTCATGGTCATCCCATTTAGTGCTCCCGAGGTTGCGCACTTGTTTTACCAAGGTCTTTAGCCGGTTGTACATGGCTTGTGGGTCTTCTTGGTTGAGCATAAAACGACCGAGCTCCCCCTTGATCGTTTCCCTCTTGGTGATCTTGGTCACCTCGTCTCCTTCGTGCGCGGTCTTGAGCACATCCCAAATCTCTTTGGCGCTCTTCAAACCTTGCACCTTGTTATACTCCTCTCGACTTAGAGAGGCAAGGAGTATAGTGGTGGCTTGGGAGTTGAAGTGCCGGATTTGGGCAACCTCGTTCGAGTCATTGTCTTCATCCCCTACGGATGGTACCTGTACTCCAAACTCAACAACATCCCAAATGCTAGTGTGGAGTGAGGTTAGATGGTGCCTCATTTTATCACTCCACATATTATAATCTTCACCATCAAAAACGGGTGGTTTGCCTAATGGGACGGAAAGTAAAGGAGTACGTTTGGAAATGCGAGGATAGAGTAGAGGGATCTTACTAAACTTCTTGCGCTCATGGCGCTTAGAAGTTACGGATGGCGCGTCAGAGCCGGAGGTGGATGGCGACGAAGAATCGGTCTCGTAGTAGACCACCTTCTTCATCTTCTTTTTCTTGTCGCCACTCCGATGCGACTTATGAGGAGGTGATTCCTCCTTGTTGCGGGACTCTCCCGATGGAGCCTTCCCGTGGCTTGTAGCGGGCTTCTCGCTGGTCACCATCTCCTTCTTGGCGTGATCTCTCGACATCACTTCGAGCGGTTAGGCTCTAATGAAGTACCAGGCTCTGATACCAATTGAAAGTCGCCTAGAGGGGGGGGTGAATAGGCGGAATCTGAAATTTATAAACTTTAAGCACAACTACAAGCCGGGGTTAGCGTTAGAAATATAAACGAGTCCAAAAGAGAGGGCAAAAACAAATCAACCAAAGAAATAGAGTGGATGACACGGTGATTTGTTTTACTGAGGTTCGGTTCTTGTAAACCTACTCCCTATTGAGGTGGTCACAAAGACCGGGTCTCTTTCAACCCTTTCCCTCTCTCAAACGATCACTTAGACCGAGTGAGCTTTCTCCTTATCTCACAGGTCACTTAGACCCCGCAAGGACCACCACACACTTGGTGTCTCTTTCCTTGGTTACAAAACACTTGAGAACAAGAAATGAGGAAGGAAGAAAGCGATCCAAGCGCAAGAACTCAAAAGAACACAAATATCACTCTCTCACTAGTCACTATTTGATTGGAATGATCTTTGGACTTGGGAGAGGATTTGATCTCTTTGTTTGTGTCTTGGAGTGAAGTCTAGAGCTCTTGTATTGAATGCAATAGATGAAAACTTGGATGCCTTGAAGTGTGGTGGTTGGGGGGTATTTATAGCCCCAACCACCTAAGTGGCCGTTGGGAGGGGCTGCTATCGTATGGCGCATCGGACAGTCCGGTGCGCCACCGGACACTGTCCGGTGCACCAGCCACGTCACCCAACCGTTAGGGTTCGACCGTTGGAGCTCTGACATGTGGGGCCACCGGACAGTCCGATGGAGCACTGGATAGACACTATTCACTTTCTGGTGCGCCTTCTGGCGCTGCACTGACTTCTACGCGCGCATGCGCGCACTATTCACATCCACTGTAGCCTTTTGCAGATGACCGTTGGCGCAGATAGTCGTTGCTCCGCTGGCACACCGGACAGTCCGGTGCTACACCGGACAGTCTGGTGAATTATAGCGGAGCGGCTCCCCGAAAACCCGAAGCTAGCAAGTTCGGAGTGGATCCTCCCTGGTGCACCGGACACTGTCCGGTGGTGCACCGGACACTGTCTGGTGGCACACCGGACAGTCCGGTGCGCCAGACCAGGGCAGCCTTCGGTTGTCTTTTGCTCTTTTTGTTTGAACCCTTTCTAGGACTTTGTATTGGTTTGTGTTGAACCTTTGGCACCTGTAGAACTCATAATCTAGAGCAAACTAGTTAGTCAAATTGTTTGTGTTGGGCAATTCAACCACCAAAATTCATATAGGAGAAGGTTTGACCCTATTTCCCTTTCATGCTCTTAATTGACAATTTTTGGTGAGGCAATGGGGTTAAAGGGCCAAAAATGACCCCGTTTTGGTGCTTAATGACAAAGGGGGAGAAATTAAGTCCAAAGCAAATGGATCAGCTACCACTTGTGAATTTTGAAAATAGTAGAGTTAGAATTTTTGATTTGTCCAAAATACTCTTATTGCAAAATTTGGTCTCTTGTGGGGGAGAATTTATGATTATGGGAAAAGGGGGAGTTTTTGGCTCTTGATAAATTTTTCCATTGGAATATCTCCCATTGTGCCCAAACAAGTGAGTTTGACTTAGAGATAGGAAAATGAATTTGATTTGCAAAAACAAACCAAGTGGTAGCAAAGAACGATCCAAATATGCCAAATTAGAGTCAAAAACAATTTGGTCCTTATTTGCATCGATGTTGCACTTATTTGTGTTGCTTTTTGATGTGTTAGCATAAATCACCAAAAAGGGGGAGATTGAAAGGGAAATGTGCCTTTGGGCCATTTCTATAATGTTTTGGTGATTAAGTGTCCAACACATATTAAGTGAGTTGATTATGTGCCAAACAAGCAAGAAGTGTAAATCATGTAACAAGGTATGTTTCTAGACTTAGTACATTGTTTTGAGTACTAACATATATTGTCTAAGTGCTAGAAACAGAGAAAATTAGAGAAGAAAAGAAATGCAAATGACTTGGCTTGGTACAGCCAAATTCCTGCTCGGCTTGGCACACCGGACTATCCGGTGGTGCACCGGACAGTGTCCGGTGCGCCAGGCCAGCCTCCGATGAACAGGCCACTCTCGGGAAAAATCGGCGGCGTATGGCTATAATTCATCGGACTGTCCGGTGGTGCACCGAAACTGTCCGGTGAGCCAACGGTCGCCAGCGCAACGGTCGGCCACGCAATCTGCGGGCGACGCGTGGCCCGCGCCAACAGTCGGCAGGGGGCACCGGACTGTCCGGTGTGCACAGGACAGTGTCCGGTGCGCCAACTTCCACGAATCTGCAACGGTCGTCTATGCCAGAATAGGAAAGAGATCGGCACCGGACCGTCTACAGTGACTGTCCGGTGGCGCACCGGACTGTCCGGTGCGCCACCCAACAGAAGGCAAGGATAGCATTCCTTGTTGGCCTCCAACGGCTCCTAGCTGCCTTGGGGCTATAAAAGGGACCCCTAGGCGCATGGAGGAGTCACCCAAGCATTCAAGAAACATTCTAAGACTTCTAGACTCCAACTTCGCGCATTTGATTCTTTGAGATAGTGACTTGAGCTCCATTTGAGTTGTGAACTCTGTGGGTTGCGTTTTGAGCTCAAGTTGTGACTTGTGTGCGTGATTGTGCTGTGATTTGAGTCTTGTGTGCGTTGCTCTCCCCTCCCTTATTTCTGTGCTTCTTTTGTGATCATCATTGTAAGGGCGAGAGGCTCCAAGTTATGGAGATTCCTCGCAAACGGGAGAAAGACAAAGAAAGGAAAAACCGTGGTATTCAAGTTGATCATTGGATCACTTGAAAGGGGTTGAGTGCAACCCTCGTCCATTGGGATGCCACAATGTGGAAGTAGGCAAGTATTACTTGGCCGAACCACGGGATAAATATCACGTGTCTCTTGTGTGCTTTACCTTTGATTATCTGTGGTCACAAGAACTCGCTTCAAGCTACTTAGCCGTTCTAACTTACATATCAAAGTTTTGTGGCTATTAGTGTTGAATTTTACAGGATCACCTATTCACCCCCCTCTAGGTACTCTCAGATTCGAGGAACGAAATTAGTTTTTGGATTTGATATTAAATGCGGGGAGTTCGGCTTCAATCTCGATGGATTCACCAGTTCCCCTTCCTATTCTCCTCTATATATCTGAGAGGGGGCTTGTCGGCGTTTCAACACCGGGGGGTCCCTGGACCGATGAGTAAATTGTCGCTTGCGTGTCCCAACCCAGATGGGTCGGCGCGAGACGGAGCACAAGGGGGGAAACCAGTGAGGGGAAACCGCGACCTCGTGTTGTCCTGCGCCCAGGGCAGATGCGCTTGCAGTAGGGGGTTACAAGCGTTCGCGAGGGAGAGAGAGAGGGCGTGAGACTGCGCGTCAGCCCGTTCTCCCGCGCAGCCACCTTTTCGTACGAGGGCCCTGGACCTTCCTTTTATAGACATAAGGAGAGGGTCCAGGTGTACAACGGGGGGTGTAGCAGTGTGCTAACGTGTCTAGCAGAGGGGAGCCAGAGCCATATGTACATGCCAACGTGGCTGTCGGAGAGGTGTTGGAGCCCTGTTCATGTGGCGTCGTGGCCGTCGGAGGAGCGCTTGAGCCCTGTAGAAGCACAGCTGTCGAGGCTATCCGGATCCTTGCTGACGTCTCCTTGCTTCCGTAGGGGGCTGAGAACCGCCGTCGTCATGGAGCACGCGGGGTGCCATCATTACTTGTTTTACCGGGGCGAGCCAGATGGGACGCCGGTCTTGTTCCCCATAGCCTGGGCTAGCCTAGGCTAGCTAGGGGTAGGGTAATGATGGCCCCCCTTGTGGCGTGGTCGGTCCGAGCCCGAGGTCGGGCGAGGCGGTGGCTCCTCCGAGGTCGAGGCTGAGCCTGGGCCCGGGGGTCGGGCAAGGCGGAGATCGTCTTCCGAGGTCGAGGTTGAGCCCGAGCCCGGGGGTCAGGCGAGGCGGAGACCGTCTTCCGTGTCGAGGTTGAGCCCGAGCCCGGGGGTCGGGCGAGGTGGAGACCGTCTTCCGAGTCGAGGTTGAGCCCGAGCCCTGGGGGTCAGGCGAGACGGAGATCGTCTTCCGAAGTCGAGGTCGAGTCCGAGCCCTGGGGTCGGGTGAGGCGGAGATTCCTATGGCGCCCGAGGCTGGACTTGGCTGCTGTCAGCCTCACCCTGGCAGGTGGCACAGCAGTCGGAGCAGCGCAGGCGACGCTGTTTTCCTGTCAGGTCAGACAGTGGAGGGGCGAAGTGACTGCGATCACTTCAGCCTTGTCGACTGGAGAGCGCGCGTCAGGATAAGGTGCCAAGCGACCCTTGCATTGAATGCTCCTGCGATCCAGTCGGCTAGCGAGGTGATCTGGCCAAGGTTGCTTCTTCGCGAAGCCTGCCCGAGCTAGGCCTCGGGCGAGTCGAAGGTGCACCCGTTGCTTGAGGGGACCCTCGGGCGAGGCGTGAATCTGCCTTGGTCTACCGTTCCTGCCCGAGGCTGGGCTCGGATGAGGCGAGATCGTGTCCATTGAGTGGACGGAGCCTTGACCGGAATTGCGCCCATCAGGCCTTTGCAGCTTTGTGCTGATGGGGGTTACCAGCTGAGATTAGGAGCCTTGGGGGTACCCTTAACTACGATCCCCGACAGTAGCCCCCGAGCCTCAAAGGGAGTGTGGGTACTCGCTTGGAGGCTTTGCCACACTTTTTTGCAAGGGGACCGACCTTTCTCGGTTGCATTTTGTTCCGGTGGGTGCGCGCGAGCGCACCCGCCTGGTGTATCCCCCGAGGCCTCAGAGAAGTGGTTTGACTCCTTCGAGGTCTTAATGCCTTTCGTGATGCCTCGGCCGGTATGGTTGTTCCCTCATGCGAACTGGTCGTTGCCCGGGTGCATAGTCAGGTTCCGAGTTCTCGGGCTGGTATGTTGACGCTGTCAACGGGTTGGCCGAAGCCAGGTTTGCGAGAGCAGCCCCCGAGCCTCTACACAGGGCGAGAGGACGGTCAAGGACTGACTCGGCTTTTTCCATACACCCCTTCGTCGCCTTTCCGCAAGGAGGAGGGGGGAAAGTGCCATGTTGCCCTCGGAGGGCGCCGAACATGGTGTCTCCAGTGAGTTGCTAACGGGTGATCCAAGTGGACTGCCCACGCCCCGTTCGATAAGGGTCGGCTAGTGGCCCAGAGGCGCGCTCCAAAAGTACTTGCAGGTGATTTGCCAGGACCCGGTCCCGTTCGATAGGGTCTGAGGGCTCGATGCCTCCCTCTGATGGGATTCCGTTACAGAATCGCTCCTGCTGGTCTCGAAAATGTCCTAGGGTACCTCAGGAGCGTAGCCCGAGCCTTGGTTATGTATCGAACGTACCCAGAGTCATCCCTCACTCTGCAGTGCTCTGGGGTGGCTGTCGAACCCGTCGGGGGGCCAGCCTGCGAACCCCTGATCAGTAGTGGGCGCGGAGCCCGAGTGGCCTGAGGTGACTGTCGAACCCTTCCGAGGGGCCAGCCTTCGAACCTCTGACTAGTAGTGGGCGCGGAGCCCGAGTGCTCTGAGGCGGCTGTCGAACCCTTCCGGGGGGCCAGCCTTCGAACCTCTGATCAGTAGGAGGGCTCGGGGCCCGCTTCCTTCGTGGAGAAGGATCCCCTTCGGAGTATCCCCTTTCCCGGTCCCTGTAGCAAGAGAGAGAAAGGGGAAGAAGAAAAGGATACGAAATTGAACGACGTGGCGCACCTTTTTTGACGCGGTCATTATGGCGGAGGTGAAGCGTCGCCCGCTTCGCCTGCCAAAGGTGTCGCCTGCCCTGCCGCAGAGTTAATGCGACGGGACGAGTGGTTCGCGGGGCAGCCGTTGTGCATGTGCGAGCCGTTCGAGGAACGAAACACGGGCGTGTCGTCTTCACGCCGTGGGAGAGGGCTCTCTCGCTGTTCCAGGAGGGGACGTGAGCCTGCAGATGATTTGACTGCTGCTTCCGCCCGCCTGCCGCCGCCATTACTGCCGGCCCACTTCTGGCCATACTGACCGTCGCGCCTTCTCCCGCGGCTGACTGACTCGTGACCGGCGTGCCTGGTTGGCACTGCTGGGCCATGCGCAGGGTTGCCTCGAGTCGCGGCACCGGTTCCATAGTCGAGAAGGCACGGCGTTGGCGCAAGTGGCGCTGCAGTTTTTTGCACGTAGTAACCAGCGCGCCGGTTACATGACGTGTGGGCCTGCGCCTCCATGCTGGATGCGTCAAAGTCGAAAGGGTGCGCCTCTTTGGTGCAGTTGCATGCCGCCTGCATGGCGATCCGCCCTTTCACCTGCTGGTTTGGCCGAAGACGGAGGAATGCTTGTAACCACTGGGCGGTTACACGCTCCGCGCGCGGCGGTTTGGCTTCTTCTGTCCTAGGCCAGCTTGCATGACGCGTGGGGCCCAGCCCCCGTGCCGTAGGGGGAGGACCTTGGAGCGTGTTGGTGAAGACTCAGTCCGCGACGGCTGAGGACGCGGGCGGGGAGAGTCGCCTTTAAAAAGGGATCGACCTCCTGGGCGGTAGCTGTAACACCCTAATCCATCAATTGAAAATAACTTAGTTTATATTATTAATTTCTAGTAGAAAGGAAAAAAAATTATTATGTTTTCAAATAATGAAATGATGATTTCCTCATTAGATAAAATTTTGTTAAGTGTTTGATGCATTCATGCCGAAGCATAAACTTTATTTGATATGTCCAATTTTTGGATTTAAGTTAGTGTGAAAAATCTCATTTTATAAAATAAGAATGAGCTATTAAAATAAGTGTTTTTGGAACCTGCTTTTTGATAGGTTAATAACTTTTGTTGTAAGTATTTGTGAAAAAATTCATTTTCTTTTTATAGAGCCCATTCTATTTAAATAATAGTTTTGTGCCTAAAATAATTTATTTTAAATTGGGTAATGTATCTACGCTAATATTATTTTTGGATGTGTTTATTTATTATGGAATATATATATATAATTTCTTGTTAAAAAAATTAAAGAAAAGAATTTAAAAAAAAAGAAAAGAAAAAAACATAAACACAAACCCACACGCACTCACCTAAATAAAGAAAAGAAAAAAAATAAAACAAAAATGGAAACGTACGTGAACAACCAATTCTTGGTCCATGCGACACTCTCCTCTCTCTCACTTACTTGTGGTCCCCACTCCCTCTTTCTTGGCCATCTCGTCAGTGGGATCGTTCTTTCCTCTCCACCAACTTCTCTGTTCGTTGGAATCGGACGCTCATGCTGCCTTCGTTCCCAGCCGCACGCAGCCGCGCCCCACCGGCCCTACGTTTCCAGCGACTGTTTGCCTCTCCATTATGTCGCACAAATTAATGCAGCACTATTTCTTCCCCGCAGTTACCTCGATTAATGGCCTTCAAAGCAATTCAAGCCTGCGCCGAGCCCGTTCCTCTCCCCATTGACGCAACCGTTTTTTTTCTCTCGATCGTTTCTCGCGGGAGTTAGAGTTGCCATTAATGGCATGTCGGCGCCGCTCGAGCTCCCTCTTCCCCGACCTATAAATACCAGCGCCAAACCTCTAGAGCTCGCCGTGGCCTCCATTTCCCATCGCTCGTGCTGACTGCTGCTACCGCACGTAGTTTGTGCTATCGTCTCCACTGTTCGACACCGTCGCGTGCCAGTACCCGTTGCCGATTTCCCTGCGTCCGAGCTGCATGTTCCATCGCCGGAGCTTTGGTCTCTTCGCTGCTCGCCGCCGTGCTGTGCAGCACCACGTCGAAGCTTTACCCACACGCAGACCATCGAGTCCCTGCTGCAGCCATGTCGTGACGCTACACGTGTTCGTTCAGCTCGACAGAACGCCATCGTTACGAATAAGGTAGAAGAAATCTATTTTTTATACCTCTAGTCTACCCATTTATTCACGATCTAGCCCTGCGCTAAATTTGTTATTAGTTAATATTCTAATTGAAAATCTTCTAACTTCATAAAAATCAGATTAAACATTTCAATTATTATTTCCTATCAATTCTTATGTTCTCGTAATTTATTTGAATCATGTTTGTTATAATCAATTTATTTATAGATTTTCTAAATAAGGAGATAAAGGTATAGAGTACACAGTATTATAACCAAAACATTAGAAATTTAATTACATGTTTATCTTTCTCATAAACCATGATTTAGATTTATGTTTAAATATTTTATTAGTTTATGTGTATATATTGTCTATTCACACTAAGAAAGACTAAAGTTTTCTAATGAAGTTAAAATGGCTTATTTAAAGTGCTCACGTCTTCATAATATTAGTAACAAAAAAATATTTTATATATTGTTGAACATAGTTTCTTTATTTTACGATATAGATCATTTGTTC
This sequence comes from Zea luxurians, assembly GCA_029449295.1. Classification (NCBI taxonomy): domain Eukaryota; kingdom Viridiplantae; phylum Streptophyta; class Magnoliopsida; order Poales; family Poaceae; genus Zea; species Zea luxurians. Next base: position 39,904,679 of record JAOPSE010000022.1, on the reverse strand, counting down.
CTAAACTAAAACTAAAGATAATTAAAAAAATTAAGTATCCTTTCTCATAATTTATTAGTCAAACCTATTGTCAACTTGTTCATGACTAGTTTTATAGGCTTGATTAATCATTTTATCACATTTAGTCCATGTAATATAAATCATTTAGATTTTCCTAAAGGGTAAAATAAAGTAATAACTAAAATATTACTACATATATTAACTTTGAATATAGCTTTCTTAATAATAATATAAGCCATGTATTTTCTTAATAAAGATAGAGATAATTATTTGTTTTATTATCTTTCCATATAAGACATTTTTAGGCTTATATATTAGCTTCTCATCAATTAATGTTTAATAATGTGTTTCATAACTCATTAACCTTAGATATACATATATATATCATTTATAAAAGGTTAAAAAGGTTTAATATTGTTATAACATGTTTTATCATCTTATAAATCCTTAATCTTAGACATATCACATATGACGTTTTATAAAAGATTAATCTGGTGAACCTAATATTTGAATAATTGAATTAAGATATTTTTAAACTCATGTCTAGTTTTATAAAGTACTGATCACACATTTTTGAAAAGAGTACCTTTTTATTATAACCCTTGCGTGTAATGTTTTTGAAAAGCGAACGCTCTTTTTGTTATACTCTCTTTTAGCTTTACGTATGGTGAATGTTGTGTGTTATTGAGTGGTGTTTGTTCTTCTTGTTTGTTTGTGTGATATCTAGTGGTTGATCTAGTAGTTAAGAATCAAGATCTATTCCTATCCGTGGAAGAACCTCAAGTTTTCAATAAGCAAGGCAAGTGGACTTCTCCCTCTGCATACTCTGTTTGATCCCAAACAATACATTTAATAAAGTTTATTCTTTTGGATATATGTGCATAATTTGACGGGTTACCTATTTAGATAACCTTTCCAACCTTATTCCTTGATCAAAACTGGGTATTATACTTTACTTTCGTAGCTATGCTATTGCTACAACTTAACTTTATGCAGTCACTCCCGTTTATGATATTAATGTTTCAAATGGTAAGTTTACTTTATTGTTGTTAACCCGATGGTTAAACAAGATTATTGCATATTAATTGGAACATGGAGTGACCACCTGGGAAAACAGTGCTACCATGAGAACTATCATGGCTCTGGTCTTGGCTAAATAACTAGGGAAGTCTTATGTTGGGTGTTGGTCGTGGTCGACAGGAACGGGGGCATCTGGCAAGCTCTTATAGTTCCGGCTCAGGCAGATTGGACATGGGCATAGTTCCCAAAGCTTTACCCTGTAGTCTAGGACTATAAGTTGGTTACGGTAGGTGTGCCTTATGCAGTTTGACCATTTCCAACATTTGCGTAATGAGGACTCTAGGGAGAAGCCTCGTAGTGAGACCCTGGCCATTCACCTCGGAAGTGAATACGGGTCTAGCTAACCCGGGCAAAAAGGGAATCACGACTCATGGGTAAAGATGCGCCACCTCTGCAGAGTGTAAAACTGATATATCAGCCGTGCTCACGGTTAAGAGCAGCCTGGACTCCTCACATGATAATTGAACTTGAAGATGGAAATAAATCGAGATCCGATGATCTGCCAATGGTTTGCTTAAGTGGTTTCACTTAAGTGTTTTTTTATACACTCTTATACCTTTGTTTAATGGGAATACTTGGGATTCACACTTATTAGTAATACAAGTGTTGTTAATAAAATATTGACCAACTAAAATGCTTACTGCTCAACCTTAGCCTCACCTTGTTAAACCTGCATTAGTTTTTCCCCCACTTGCTGAGCCCCGACCATAAGTGAGCTCACCCTTGCTTAATTTTGATCAGAAGTTGCAGATGAAGATATGATGCTAAACTCCATGGATGCTAGTCTAGTGATACCCCCGGTCATCTTCCTGTGGATGGATGTCCTTGTTTCGCTGTACTTTGATGAATAAAGGTTAAGACATTATGTCTGTTCGAAGTGTAATATGTTAATATAATCGTTATTTACGCTCTTATGCATTGTTCTTTTGATATATTACACTTGTGACGTCAACATATGTGTGGAAATAGATCCTGGCACACATATGCGATGCACCCGGCTCTGCCCTTGGGAAACGGGTGTGACAGAAGTGGTATCAAAGCAATGTGACCGTAGGTCGCTAGATTAGTTAGAAATGGAAAGCCTAGTCAGTCGTTCAAAACTTGACTTATTTGTCTTAATAAAACTTACTTTATATCAAAACTCGTCTCTTTTATTTTCAACTCTTCTAGTCTGATTTTGGTCTATCAGAAGACTCTACCCTGAAGCACTACAAGATGATCAAGTTAGGATTGTGGAACTTGAAGTGAAGTCTACCTGAAGGAACCCTTTAGAAGCTATTGAAGATGCCCCATTCTCTGTCTTATCCCCGCCCCGCAAGAAGTTTTTGTTATAGATCTCTTGGATCTATTACCATTCTTCTTGGTTAGGTTGATAGGATTGTTCTTTAGTATTAAGATTTTCGACTAGATCGGTAATGGCGATATTATATTATATTATAAGTGGTTTTCTAATCCCTAATATTGCTATATAACCCTTGCCTTCTTATACTTTTGTTGTCTTGCCATTGTATTGCCACCCTTGTGCAATATCTACCTTGATATATATTAAACTTTTGCCTCTCTACCTTTCTCCTTGATAATGATTTCTCCCTACTAAATTCTTACACTTTTGCTTTCGTACCATTGTATTGCCCCCTTTGTGCAATATCTACCTTGATATATATTAAACCTTTGCCTCTCTACTTTTCCCCTTGATAATGCTTTCTACCTAACTCACTTTATATCCTTGGTTGTATCATTTATCCTCACTTTAATAGTTCATGGTTATCTTATTTCACTCTTGGTCACCAACAAATATGTCTTGTCTAACTCCTTGATAATTCTTACCCAACTCCTTGACTTTATAATATCTTTCTTATTCCAAACCTTGTCTCACCTTTTGTTTTGGTTGAATGAGTAGAATTGGATTATGTTGTGTTGGTATGCTTGAGTTTATTGTCCTTTGTGTTCATGTTTGGTTTGCTTCTTTGAAATGATTGTTGGTGTATTATGTGACTTTTGTCCACAAAGACATCATTTAGCTAGGTAAAACCTTAGATGGGTTTTCTCTGCTCTCTATAATCTATCTTTACTCAACCCTTTCGTCCCTTCCATTTTCCCATACCCATACAGATGTCAGACCCTGGAATGTCAACTGCAAGTGATGTCATTAAGTGCAAAGAATGCGGTGTGTTGGCAAGTCAAAACAGCACTATAAATGAAACAGCTGATGAACAAACCTTCAAGACACAAAAGGATGAACAACCAAACCAAAAGACAAGTGACCTTGGAACATGTTGTTGTTGTGAGTACTATGGAATTCCTTGTCGCCAGATCAGTACAAACGAAAGTGAAACTACAAAACAGAAGAACCGGATTTTATTTTCTGGCATAGACAGACAAATGTCTCCCCAAGAACAACTAATAGCAGATTCTCTCATACCTAATGCACTGTCAGTTGATGAATTGCAAAGTTTTCCAAAGAGGAAACATCACAAGGATGCCCAGCCCCAAGAAGAAACACATGAGTGTTACATTGATGGATGGACTATTACTTGAACACAGTTTCAGCCTCGTCGTCGCATCAGGTCCAAGAAACAAAAACGGAAACATGGAAAGAGTCAAGAAATAACTTCAAGAAAAGCTTGCTATCAATGTGGACGTGAAGGTCATTACTTCCGTAATTGTCCAGAGAAGAGTTCATTTCAGATTACCACCGAGATGAAGCTATCTCAATCTTCAGACATGGAATATGAACAAAAATGCACAGAAACTTCTACCAACACCGTAAAGACAACTCCACCATGTAACTCATCAAGTCGTGCTTGCTTTGGTTGTGGTAATATCGGCCATCTTGTTAATGGTTGTCCTAAGAAAGATGTGGAGATCAATAAGGTCCAAAAGAAAAGACAACACCCTAAAACCCATGCATCAATAAAGAATAAACAACGGAAAGAGACCTCAGGAAGGATAAGTTATGCAGTGACAGAAACCATTCCATATGATGATGCAATAATTTTTGGAACACTAGTCATTCACAAAACCATCGCCACCGTGTTGTATGATCCTCTTATAACACATTCTCTTATCAGTGCCCAGTTTGCAACAAAGTATGGTATCTTTAAGTGTCCCTTAAGATCAAGAAAGACCATCAGTACACCTGAAGGAAAAATGTTAGTAAACTACATATGTCCGAAAGTAAGTGTTAAAATCAACGGGATAGATTTTCCAGCTGATCTCCTAGTGATAGAATCAATGGGAAAGGATGTGATTCTTGGAAAGAATTGGTTACAAAGAACTAAGGCAGTAATCCAACATAGAACCATATGTTTGGAAACCCCATCTGGAGAAAGAATAGTAGTTGAAGACGACCGACCTCCAGCACTGAAGATTGGTACATCTGACAAGGAAGAATAATATACCATTTAACTAGAAGAAGGAGTGTGTCTCACAAAAAAAAAGTCAAAGTGTTGCCCCTTTCAAGATTTGTAATTGTGCTAAGTGATATATGAATAAATTTGGAGAATCTTTCGCACCTATTGTGTTTTGCCTCTTTATAAGGAAATAAAGTATGTTGTCATCTGTTGTATGCAAACATTGTGATGCTCTATTCTAGTTGCCCTAAAGTCCCGCTCAAGTTTTTCTCTCAAATTGTGCTCAAAGAAATACTCTTGGATCAGAAAGATTATTTGGATATCATGCTCTGAAAACTATAAAGTTCAAAAAGATCTTTGTTAAGGAATATAACACCTGTAAACTCTCAAAGTATGATGAAGCTAGTAGAAATCTGAAACCATCCTTGTTCCTTAACTAATCTTATATTGGAAATTAAAACGCTGTGTTAGCTCTTTATCTTAATGTCATACAAGCCTGTTATGCAGTCTATCTCACTAACTCTTTTACTCTCTGACTAGATGATGAACCCCAATGGAAAGGAAGTAAATGGTACCAACGACAATATTCCTACCTTAACAACTATGAACGAGAAAAATGAGTCCCAAAGATATTCGATGAATGGAATGAAGAACAACAAAAGGAATAGAAAAATGTTTGGATACATGATTAGTTCACCTCAACCACAAGCAAAAGCCCCGAAACACATGGATACCCAAACAGAAGAATCAAGTCAGACTCAGCTATATGAGATACAGACACCCAATCAACCCTCACCCCCTGTTGGTCAAGCAAAGTTGTCTCGCAAAGAACTCAAAGCAAGAGGTGCTTGCTACTACTGCAAAAATGAAGGACATCTTATTCGCGAATGCCCCAAGAAGCGTCTAGACCGACTAGAGAAGAAAGCTGCCAAGCATGACCTAAGCGATAATTCAGAAGACCAACCATTTTATAAGTACGATGATGAAGGTTTCTATATTAGTATACATTGCGGAGCAAAGAAGAAAGGAAGTTCCTTAATATTAGAAGAGTTCAATGTGAACTAAGAACCTACAAATAACCATGTATCTTGTTTGTTTTCTTGCTAGCCTTCCCTAATCTCGAGGACGAGATTCTTTTTAGGGGGTAGATTTTGTAACACCCTAATCCATCAATTGAAAATAACTTAGTTTATATTATTAATTTCTAGTAGAAAGGAAAAAAATTATTATGTTTTCAAATAATGAAATGATGATTTCCTCATTAGATAAAATTTTGTTAAGTGTTTGATGCATTCATGCCGAAGCATAAACTTTGTTTGATATGTCCAATTTTTGGATTTAAGTTAGTGTGAAAAATCTCATTTTATAAAATAAGAATGAGCTATTAAAATAAGTGTTTTTGGAACCTGCTTTTTGATAGGTTAATAACTTTTGTTGTAAGTATTTGTGAAAAAATTCATTTTCTTTTTATAGAGCCCATTCTATTTAAATAATAGTTTTGTGCCTAAAATAATTTATTTTAAATTGGGTAATGTATCTACGCTAATATTATTTTTGGATGTGTTTATTTATTATGGAATATATATATATATATATATATATAATTTCTTGTTAAAAAAATTAAAGAAAAGAATTTAAAAAAAAAGAAAAGAAAAAAACATAAACACAAACCCACACGCACTCACCTAAATAAAGAAAAGAAAAAAAAATAAAACAAAAATGGAAACGTACGTGAACAACCAATTCTTGGTCCATGCGACACTCTCCTCTCTCTCACTTACTTGTGGTCCCCACTCCCTCTTTCTTGGCCATCTCGTCAGTGGGATCGTTCTTTCCTCTCCACCAACTTCTCTGTTCGTTGGAATCGGACTGCTCATGCTGCCTTCGTTCCCAGCCGCACGCAGCCGCGCCCCACCGGCCCTACGTTTCCAGCGACTGTTTGCCTCTCCATTATGTCGCACAAATTAATGCAGCACTATTTCTTCCCCGCAGTTACCTCGATTAATGGCCTTCAAAGCAATTCAAGCCTGCGCCGAGCCCGTTCCTCTCCCCATTGACGCAACCGTTTTTTTTCTCTCGATCGTTTCTCGCGGGAGTTAGAGTTGCCATTAATGGCATGTCGGCGCCGCTCGAGCTCCCTCTTCCCCGACCTATAAATACCAGCGCCAAACCTCTAGAGCTCGCCGTGGCCTCCATTTCCCATCGCTCGTGCTGACTGCTGCTACCGCACGTAGTTTGTGCTATCGTCTCCACTGTTCGACACCGTCGCGTGCCAGTACCCGTTGCCGATTTCCCTGCGTCCGAGCTGCATGTTCCTATCGCCGGAGCTTTGGTCTCTTCGCTGCTCGCCGCCGTGCTGTGCAGCACCACGTCGAAGCTTTACCCACACGCAGACCATCGAGTCCCTGCTGCAGCCATGTCGTGACGCTACACGTGTTCGTTCAGCTCGATAGAACGCCATCGTTACGAATAAGGTAGAAGAAATCTATTTTTTATACCTCTAGTCTACCCATTTATTCACGATCTAGCCCTGCGCTAAATTTGTTATTAGTTAATATTCTAATTGAAAATCTTCTAACTTCATAAAAATCAGATTAAACATTTCAATTATTATTTCCTATCAATTCTTATGTTCTCGTAATTTATTTGAATCATGTTTGTTATAATCAATTTATTTATAGATTTTCTAAATAAGGAGATAAAGGTATAGAGTACACAGTATTATAACCAAAACATTAGAAATTTAATTACATGTTTATCTTTCTCATAAACCATGATTTAGATTTATATTTAAATATTTTATTAGTTTATGCGTATATATTGTCCTGCGCTAAGAAAGACTAAAGTTTTCTAATGAAGTTAAAATGGCTTATTTAAAGTGCTCACGTCTTCATAATATTAGTAACAAAAAAATATTTTATATATTGTTGAACATAGTTTCTTTATTTTACGATATAGATCATTTGTTCCTAAACTAAAACTAAAGATAATTAAAAAAATTAAGTATCCTTTCTCATAATTTATTAGTCAAACCTATTGTCAACTTGTTCATGACTAGTTTTATAGGCTTGATTAATCATTTTATCACATTTAGTCCATGTAATATAAATCATTTAGATTTTCCTAAAGGGTAAAATAAAGTAATAACTAAAATATTACTACATATATTAACTTTGAATATAGCTTTCTTAATTGTCGGGGACCATAATTAGGGGTACCCTCAAGACGCCTAATTCTCAGCTGGTAACCCCCATCAGCATAAAGCTGCAGAGGCCTGATGGGTTTGATTAAGTCAGGGATCAGTCCATACGAGCGACTCGATCACGCCACGCCCGAGCTTAGCCTCGGGCAAGGGCAGCCGACCCTGAGGTGTTTCCGTCTCGCCCGAGGCCCCCTTTTTATGGCAGACGCATCTCCGGCTCGCCCGAGGCCTTGCCTTCGTTGAGAAGCAACCCTGACTAAATCACCGCGCCGACCGACCAAGTCACTGGGCATTTGACGCAAAGAGTGGGACTGCCGGGCGGCCAGGCTTGGCCAAAAGCGCCATAGAAAGCTCCGCCCGACCCAGGGCTCGGACTCGGGCTAAGGCCCCGGAAGACGGCGAACTCCGCTCCGCCCGACCCAGGGCTCGGACTCGGGCTAAGGCCCCGGAAGACGGCGAACTCCGCTCCGCCCGACCCAGGGCTCGGACTCGGGCTAAGGCCCCGGAAGACGGCGAACTCCGCTCCGCCCGACCCAGGGCTCGGACTCGGGCTAAGGCCCCGGAAGACAGGCGAACTCCGCTCCGCCCGACCCAGGGCTCGGACTCGGGCTAAGGCCCCGGAAGACGGCGAACTCCGCTCCGCCCGACCCAGGGCTCGGACTCGGGCTAAGGCCTCGGAAGACGGCGAACTCCGCTCCGCCCGACCCAGGGCTCGGACTCGGGCTAAGGCCCCGGAAGACGACGAACTCCGCCTCGCCCGACCCAGGGCTCGGACTCCGTCCTGGCCTCTGCCGAACGACCTCCGCCTCGCCCGACCCAGGAGCTCGGGCTCGGCCTCGGCCATGCAGGACAGACTCGACCTCGGCTTCGGAGGAGCCTCCACGTCGCCCGACCTAGGGCACGAGTCTGCCACGTCAACAGGAAGCGCCATCATCACCCTACCCCGTGCCGACTCGGGCCGCAGGGAACAGGACCGACGTCCCATCTGGCTAGCTCCGCCAGATAGGCAATGATGGCACCCCGCTGGACCCATGACGACGGCGGCTCTCAGCTCTCTTACGGAAGCAGGGGGACGTCAGCAAGGGCCCAACCACTCCGACAGCTGTCCCTCCGCCAAGCTCCATTGCTTCTCCGACAGCCACGACGCCACACTATCCGGGTGCCAAGATCTCTCCGGCTGCCACCTGGGCATGTACTTAGGGCACTAGCTCTCCCCCGCTAGACACGTAGCACCTTGCTACACCCCCTATTTGTACACTTGGATCCTCTCCTTACGCCTATAAAAGGAAGGACCAGGGCCTTCTTAGAGAAGGTTGGCCTCGCGGGAACGAAGGGCAGGGGCAGGCGCTCTCTTGGGGCCGCTCGCTCCCCTCACCCGCGCGGACGCTTGTAACCCCCTACTGCAAGCGCACCCGACCTAGGCGCGGGACGAACACGAAGGCCGCGGGATCTCCGACTCCCTCACGACCCGGCTCCGGCCACCTCGCTCTCGCTCTCACCCCCCTTCGCGCTCGCCCACGCGCTCGACCCATCTGGGCTGGGGCACGCGGCACACTCACTCGTCGGCTCGGGGACCCCCCGGTCCCGAAACGCCGACAGTTGGCGCGCCAGGTAGGGGCCTGCTGCGTGTTGACGAGTAGTTTCCCGTCAAGCTCCAGATGGGCAGTCTCCAACGACCTCTTCAACCCGGGACGGTGCTCCGTCTCGGGAGCCTCGAGTTCATGTCTTTCGACGGCAGCTACGACATGATACTCCTTCCACCGCCGCGCGACAGCGACAATGGTGGCGGATAGCCTGCCCGCCGGCGGCGGAATCAACGATGTCTTTCCCGCGTGGGGGAAGGACAACTTTCGAGCTCGCCCCATCCTCTCCCTCGCCATCGAAGGAGGAGGCGGGGCACCCAGGGCCAAGCGGGAGGTTGCGCTCAGTCGGCTGTCGAGCAAATCGACATCCCCAGCGCCCCAACGGAGGACGCGTCGGGCATCACCCACGCGTTTGAGGCGAAGGCGAGCGCCGTCCCCCCGCGACACGCCGACCCCGAGCAAGTGGACGACGCCAGCGCGCTCACGGAGGGCCTGCAGGACGTCACCCTCGCACCCAGGACGACAGCACGATCAGCCCCCGATGTGACTTCGTCGATCCTCGTCGACCAAGAGGTACCGGCTGATTCCCATCCTTTGTCATTTCGACTCGGCCTCAACCCGCCTAGCGACCTCGCTTTGGCGGGCGCTCACATTGAGGCGAATGCAACCTCTTTGGGGTTTCGTGTGCGGTCGCCTTGGGACCGATTGACGGACGTCTCGACCTACGGGCCCTCTGGGTCCGAGGAAGATGACGATCCCAGCATCTGCTGGGATTTCTCTGGATCTGGCAACCCCAGTGCCATGCGGGATTTCATGACCGCATGCAACTACTGCCTCTCCGACTGTTCCGACGGCAGCCGCAGCCTTGACGACAAGGACTGCGGCCCGAGCCGTGAATGTTTCCACGTCGAGCTAGGGGATCCCTCCGGAGGCAGCTGTCTCGGCATGCCGGAGGATGGTGATCCCCCTAGGCCAGCGCCTCGCGCCGACATCCCGCGGGAGCTAGCTGTGGTCCCCGTTCCGGCGGGGGGTCACGACCCACAGCTCGAGCAAGTCCGCGGGGCGCGGGCCGGGCTCGATGAGGGAGCAGGAGCGCTCGAGGCAATCCGCCGGGACGTCGGGCAGGTATGGGCGGGCCAGCCCCCGGCCGGAGAAATACGTCACCTGCCCCAAGGTCTCCAGCACCGCATCGCTAACGATGCCAGGGACAGACCGCCACCCGCATCCGGCGGGACCGGTCAGGACCTGGCCGCCGCAGCAATGCTCCTCCGCGCGATGCCGGAGTCATCAACCACCGAGGGTCGGCGAATCCAGGGAGAGCTCAAGCATCTCCTGGAAGGCGCTGCGGCCCGGCAGGCCGAGAGCTCTGCCTCCCGAAGGCAGGGGTACCCCTCGGAACCTCGCGCCGCGACTTCCCGACTCATGCGGGAAGCCTCGGTCTACGCCGGGCGCACGCGCAACACCGCGCCAGCGGCCCCGGGCCACCTCGGCGACGAGCACCCTCATCGCGACCGTCGGGCCCGCCTCGACGAAAGGGTGCGCCGAGGTTATCACCCCAGGCGTGGGGGACGCTACGACAGCGGGGAGGATCGGAGTCCCTCGCCCGAACCACCCGGTCCGCAGGTCTTCAGCCGGGCCATTCGGCGGGCGCCGTTTCCGCCCCGATTCCGACCCCCGACTACCATCACAAAGTACTCGGGGGAAACGAGACCGGAATTGTGGCTCGCGGACTACCGCCTGGCCTGTCAACTAGGTGGGACGGACGACGACAACCTCATCATCCGCAACCTCCCCCTGTTCCTCTCCGACACTGCTCGCGCTTGGTTGGAGCACCTGCCTCCGGGGCAGATTTCCAACTGGGAGGATCTGGTCCAAGCCTTCGCCGGCAACTTCCAGGGCACGTACATGCGCCCCGGGAATTCCTGGGACCTCCGAAGCTGCCGGCAACAGCCGGGAGAGTCCCTTCGGGACTACATCCGGCGATTCTCGAAGCAGCGCACCGAGCTGCCCAATATCACCGACTCCGATGTCATCGGCGCATTCCTCGCCGGCACCACCTGCCGTGACCTGGTGAGCAAGTTGGGTCGCAAGACCCCCACCAGGGCGAGCGAGCTGATGGACATCGCCACCAAGTTCGCCTCTAGTCAGGAGGCGGTCGAGGCCATCTTCCGAAAGGACAAGCAGCCCCAGGGCCGCCCGTCGGAAGATGCTCCCGAGGCGTCTACTCCGCTCGGTGCCAAGAAGAAAGGCAGGAGGAAGTCGCAAGCGAAACGCGACGCCGCCAGCACCGACCTTGTCGCCGCTGCCGAATACAAGAACCCTCGGAAGCCCCCCGGAGGCGCCAACCTCTTCGACAAGGCACTCAAGGAGACATGCCCCTACCATCAGGGGCCCGTCAAGCACACCCTCGAGGAGTGCGTCATGCTTCGGCGCCACTTCCACCGGGCCGGGCCACCCGCAGAGGGTGGCAGGGCCCGCGACGACGACAAAAAGGAAGATCACCAAGCAGGAGAGTTCCCCGAGGTCCGCGACTGCTTCATGATCTACGGAGGGCATGCGGCGAATGCCTCGGCTCGGCATCGTAAGCAAGAGCGTCGGGAGGTCTGCTCGGTGAAGGTGGCGGCGCCAGTCTACCTAGACTGGTCCGACAAGCCCATCACCTTCGACCAGGACGACCACCCCGACCACGTGCCGAGCCCAGGGAAGTACCCGCTCGTCGTCGATCCCATCATCGGCGACGTCAGGCTCACCAAGGTCCTGATGCATGGGGGCAGCTGCCTCAATATCATCTACGCCGAGACCCTCAGGCTCCTGCGCGTCGATCTGTCATCCGTCCGAGCAGGCGCTGCGCCCTTCCACGGGATCATCCCTGGGAAGCGCGTCCAGCCCCTCGGACAGCTCGATCTTCCTGTCTGCTTCGGAACACCCTCCAACTTCCGAAGGGAGACTTTGACGTTCGAGGTGGTCGGGTTCCGAGGAACCTACCACGCAGTGTTGGGAAGGCCATGCTACGCGAAGTTCATGGCCATCCCCAACTACACCTACCTGAAGCTCAAGATGCCGGGCCCCAACGGGGTCATCACCGTTTGCCCCACGTACCAACACGCGTTCGAATGCGATGTGGAGTGCGTGGAGTACGCCGAGGCCCTCGCCGAGTCCGAGGCCCTCATTGCCGACCTGGAAAGCCTCTCCCGAGAGGTGCCGGACGTGAAGCAACATGCCGGCAACTTCGAGCCAGCGGAGACGGCTAAGGCCGTCCCTCTCGACCCCAGTGGCGACACCTCCAAGCAGATCCGGATCAGTTCTGGGCTCGACCCCAAATAGGAAGCAGTACTCGTCGACTTTCCCCGCGCAAATGCCGACATTTTTGCGTGGGGTCCCTCGGACATGCCTGGCATACCGAGGGATGTCACCGAGCACTCGCCGGATATTCGGGCAGGGGCCTGACTCGTCAAACGGCCTCTGCACGGACGACGCTCGGGGGCTACGCCCTTCCCCCACTCACACACGAGAATCAGTCATCAAGGAAGGGTCGGCCTCGCCCCGGCGGAGCCCGACCCTCCCTCGGGGGCTAAAAAGGGGGAACCCCTCTCGTCGAGTTTGGATGCGCCTCTCCGCGTCAAAAAAATTCTTTTTTCGATCAAGAAGGGGTTTTTTGCGTTCTCCCGGATGCGTCAGAAGCAGGGTCCCGAGGAGCGAACTTGGGTACAAATAAGTGGCAAGACCGACTGAGCCGAGGAACACCTATGCCTCCGGGCTAGGGACACCTCACTCATCGCCTGCCATGAAAAAGGACCCAGCTCGGGAAATCACCCTGTTGTTGACAAGTCGGGCCAGGCGCGCAAATTGAAACAGAAAAGAGTATGACTTCACGCAAGAGAAGTAAAGTGTCCAGGCCTCGGTGGCCGCGGCAAATCGCACATCCAACAGAAATTGTCCCAACGAAAATCAGGCGTCGCCTTGGGAAGGCGCCGCGCCCTCAGTTCCACCTCCACCGTCGGTAAGGTCCACCTCCGCTTCCGGAGGCGGCACAGGAGGAAGAATCTCCGCTTCGAAGATGGTCGCCAGCGCCGCGCTCGGACCCGCAGCGACCGCGTCGAGCCGCTGAACTTCCGCCAGGGCCGCCTCGTCTTCGTCAGGAAGGCAATACCCCTCGCTGACCCGCTCCAGGTCCACGACGTAATGGGAAGCGAGCACGGCGAAGGCCCGCCTGACGCCGTGGTGTAGCGCCCCGCGGACTTTACCGCGCGCATAACCACCTAGGGCTTGAAGACGGCTTTGGGGGGAGCTTCCTGAAGGGACGTCGCCGGGACCAAGGGTCCGATAGACATCCGAGACGGCCTCGGACATGGCCGCGAGATCGGCCTCCCTCTGCTCAGCAGCCCCGGCGAGCGCCTCGGCGAGCGATTTGGCAGACTCGTCGAGGGCAGACTCGAGCTCTGCGAACAACCAGAAGAAAGACCTCAAACACAAGCGGAAGAAACGAACAAGAACGAGAACCGAGGACGGTCGAAGCATACCTCCGGCTCGGACGCGCTGCTCCGAGGCCGCGACTTGGGCTGCGGCCAGGTCGGCCGCGAGGGTCTTGGCCCGGCTTTCGGCCTCGGCAGCCTGACCCCGGGATTGGTCCCGCTCCTCGGCAACCTGGACGAGCTCCGACCGCTGCCGTAGCGCCTCCGTGCGCGCCGCCGCTGCCTCGGCCCTCAGGTCAGCGCAGAGCAACTGGAGGTCCGCTATCTTAGCGTCCTGCTGAGAAAGGCGCGCGGTAGCCCCGGCGAGCGAAGTCCTCAGGGACCGCAGCGAGCCCCAGACGTCGGCCTCGCGGCGGATGAACGACGATTTGGCGGCGCTCCGGTCCGTCAGATCCTGGAAAGGAAAACAAGGCATCACGACGGACGCCTCGCTCGCAGAAGGGAGAAGGTATGCCTGAAACCATTACCTGGAGGATTTTGGGGACGTCCCCGCAGAGAACCTCCAGCGACGATCGGAGCGACCCCACCGTTGCTTCCGCACGCTTGCGGAGCTCATCCCAGGACTGGTCTTCCTGTTCGTCGTCAAGAACGAAGATAGGGTCCAAAGCCTCGCGGGTCCGGAATCGGAGCAACTGGCCTCGGGCCTCGGGGCTCCGCCGCACTGCAACAAGGCTGCCGCCCGCCTGGATGAGCTGCGCGTCCACGCCCACCTCTTCCGAGGCCCTGGGCGCCGACGCTGTGGCCGACTCAACGTCGGCAGCAACCATATGCTCTCCGACTGGGACGGTGCCAACTGCGGTGGCGGCAGGCGCCGGCATGGCCGACACGGCAGGCGGGCTCGGAACCGCGTCGGCGCCGGCCGCCTCCCCGATCACGATGGCCGCCTCGGCAGAGGAGCCCGCCTCGGGGACCTGCTCCCCTGGGACATGCGACGCCTGAGCCCCATGCGGCAAAGCGCCCTGCGAAAGGGTCGGCTGAGCGGCGGGGCCCGGGATGGCGCCAGGCGCCTGGACCGACGCCGTCTTAAGGGCCTTCCGGGGCGCCAGGTCAGTAGGGCCATGGCTCCGCTTGCTGAAAAAAAAAGAAGAAAGGGAAGATCACGGCCAAGACGTATGAAGGAAGCGCCGGGACGGAGACATTCCAAGGTACTTACCCGCTCCGGGCCATGATCCACTATGCCTGGGGGGAGGTCTCTTGGCTCCCACTCCCTGGAACCACCGCCGAGGTCCGCCTCGCCGACAGCCCTGGCACCGCCCTCGCCTTGGGCGCCCCTGACGCCCGGGAGGCGGACTGCCCAGGCGCCGCCATGGCAACCTGAGGACCTCTCCCCCGCGCTGCCGGCGCGGGGGACGGCTCTCGAGGGACGAACCCCTCGGCCCGGCTCCCTGGAGTCGCGTCAGCTCCTCCAGCCGAGGGGTCAAGTACCCTCTCGGGTTGCCCCCGCCCCTCAGGTCGGGGATCCGGCGTCTCGGCCCCAGGAACCGACGACATCGGCCCGCTCGGGGGCTGACTCGACAGCTCCCGGCCACACCCCAAGTTGGGGCTGAGGCCGAGACGGGCGGCCATGTCGTCCTCCTCCTCTTCATCATCGTCGTCGTCGTCGTCGGATGTCTCCGGCGACAGCTCCCTGGGGAGTCCTTCCCTCTCCTGCTGGCGACGGCGTTTCTCCAGGGCGTCCCGAGCCCGCCTCCGCTTGCGGGCCCGGGCCTTCTCCGCGTCCTTTTTCTTTTTCTCCTCCTCCGCGGCGACCCGCCGCGCTGCCCGACCCACCGCGTCCTCCGGGACCCGCGGCAAGGAGGGTTTGTGCCGCCCCACCTCCTAAAAAGGGGGGGAGGGGGAAAGAAACCCAATCGTGAGAACCAAGAGCAACCCGGTATATGAGGAAGGAAGGAGCGAACACTCACCAGAGCGACGCACCCCTGGTCGGGGCGCATTCGAGGCTGGGAGAAGGCGTGGGGGTCCGGCTTCCCCATCGCGGCCGACACCCGCCATTGGAGGGCGTCATGGGGAAGAGGATCAGGGGACATCCGTGACCCCTCCTAGTCGGCCTCCAGGGTCATCTCCCAAAGCGACAGCCGCCGTTCCGCCAGGGGGAGCACCCTCCGACGGTGGATGGCGGCAACCACTCCCGCGGCGGTGAGTCCTTCCTCCCGCAACGCCTTCAGGGCCTGGAGGAGAGGTTCGAGGTTCTTCTGCCTCTCGTGTGGAGTCCCGTGGCGCCAGGCGTCAGGAGCGGCGGTGACAACCCGCTGAGAGAACGGCGGGAGCGACTCTCCGTCATTCCGGAGGTAGAACCACCGGCGCTGCCAACCCTTGTTTGAGGATGCGAGGACGGCAGGGATATACTGCGACGACCGCGACTGCCTCAACAAAAGGGTGTAGCCGCCGGCCCGCACCGCTGCGCGGACCTTCCTCTCCCCCGTCGGCGAGGCAAAAAGCTCGGCGAAGAAGAGATGGGTCCACAAATCCCAATGGGGGGCGATCCCCAAATACCCCTCGCACACCGCTACGAAAATAGCGGCCTGCGAGATGGAGTTGGGGGTGAGGTTGTGCAACTCCACCCCGTAATGGAATAGGATGGCCCGCATTAAGCGGCTCGTCGGCACACCAAATCCCCGCTCATGGAAGGAGATGAAGCTCACGACGTACCCCGGCGGAGGGGATGGAGTGACTCCACCCGCGGGAGGAATCCATTCCGGCCGCTGCTCATCGGTGAGAGGGCGGAGCAAACCCTCGCCGACGAGGTCCTCCAAATCACCCGCCGTCACCGTGGAGAAGGGCCACGGGTCGCGCGGTGGGATGATGGTCACCCGGTCAGCCATCGCCGAAGCAGAAAGGGTGGCGGTGCGAAGGACAGGGGAGGGCGGTTTTCTTTTCCCTGACTAGATCTCGCAGACTGCGAAAAACCTAAGAGGGAGACAAGAAGTGGAGTCGAGAACCGCCACCGGACCCACTCCGGGGTATATAAAGACCAAGGTGACGACGGTTCCAACGTACCGCCCGAACCGGACGCGGGGTTCAAAAAACGCAAAGCAAAACAGCCGTTCCTCGAACGGCTCGCGCACGCAACGGCAGCCTCGCCGACCGCTCGCCCCGGCGCATTAACTCCGCGGCTCGACGGGCAGCGCTTCTAGCAGAAGCGGCTGGCGACGTTTCGCCTTCGCCAAAACGGCCACACCAAAAAAGGTACGCCACGTCGTTCAATTTCGTATCCTTTTTTCCCCTTTTCCTTCTTTCTCTATCTCTTGCAACAGGGACCGGGAAAGGGGGTACCCCCAAAGGGATCCTTCCCCGTGAAGGAACTAGGCTCCGAGCCTCCTTACTGATCAGGGGTTCGAAGGCTGGCCCCCCGAAGGGTTCAACAGCCGCCTCAGGTCGCGTGGGCCCGACACCCACTACTGGTCAGGGGTTCGAAGGTCGGCCTCCCGAAAGGTCCCACGACCGCCTCAGGCTACTCGGGCTCCGTGCCCCTTACTGATCAGGAGTTCGAAGGCTGGCCCCCCGAAGGGTTCACAGTCGCCTCAGACACCGAGCGAGGGATGACCAGGGGTACGTTCGATACATAACCAAGGCTCGGGCTGCGCTCCCGAGGTACCCTAGGACATTTCCGAGACCAGCGGGAACGACTCTGTAACGGAATCCCATCGGAGGGAGGCAACGAGCCCTCGGACCCCGTCGCCAGGGGACCGGGTCCGGCAGATCACCCACAGGTACTTTTGGGCGTGCCTCCGGGCCCCTAGCCGACCCCCAACGAACGGGGCACGGACGTCCACTCGGATTACCCGATTGCAGCTCACCGGAGACACCATGTTCGGTGCCCATCGAGGGTAACATGGCGCTCTCCCCCCCTCCTCCTTGCGGAAAGGCGACGTAGGGGCGTATGTAAAAAAGCCGAGTCTGTCCCTGATCGTCCTCTCGCTCTGTGCGGAGGCTCGGGGGCTGCTCTCGCAAACCCGGCTCCGGCCGAACCGTTGACAGCGTCAACATACCAGCCCGAGAACTTGGGCCCCGACAGTGCACCCGGGCTACGGCCTGTTCGCATGAGGGAACCGCCAGACCGGCCGAAGCATTACGCAAGGCATTAAGACCTCGAAGGAGTGAAACCACTCCTCCGAGGCCTCGGGGGCTACACTCGGCGGGTGCGCTCGCGCGCACCCACCGGAACAAAGAGCAACCGAGAAAGGCTGGTCCCCTTGCAAAAAAGTGCGACGAAAGCCTCCAAGCGAGTGTTAACACTCCCTTCGAGGCTCGGGGGCTACTGTCGGGGACCATAATTAGGGGTACCCTCAAGACGCCTAATTCTCAGCTGGTAACCCCCATCAGCATAAAGTTGCAGAGGCCTGATGGGTTTGATTAAGTCAGGGATCAGTCCATACGAGCGACTCGATCACGCCACGCCCGAGCTTAGCCTCGGGCAAGGGCAGCCGACCCTGAGGTGTTTCCGTCTCGCCCGAGGCCCCCTTTTTACGGCAGACGCATCTCCGGCTCGCCCGAGGCCTTGCCTTCGTTGAGAAGCAACCCTGACTAAATCACCGCGCCGACCGACCAAGTCACTGGGGCATTTGACGCAAAGAGTGGGACTGCCGGGCGGCCAGGCTTGGCCAAAAGCGCCATAGGAAGCTCCGCCCGACCCAGGGCTCGGACTCGGGCTAAGGCCCCGGAAGACGGCGAACTCCGCTCCGCCCGACCCAGGGCTCGGACTCGGGCTAAGGCCCCGGAAGACGGCGAACTCCGCTCCGCCCGACCCAGGGCTCGGACTCGGGCTAAGGCCCCGGAAGACGGCGAACTCCGCTCCGCCCGACCCAGGGCTCGGACTCGGGCTAAGGCCCCAGAAGACGGCGAACTCCGCTCCGCCCGACCCAGGGCTCGGACTCGGGCTAAGGCCTCGGAAGACGGCGAACTCCGCTCCGCCCAACCCAGGGCTCGGACTCGGGCTAAGGCCCCGGAAGACGACGAACTCCGCCTCGCCCGACCCAGGGCTCGGACTCCGCCCTGGCCTCTGCTGAACGACCTCCGCCTCGCCCGACCCAGGAGCTCGGGCTCGGCCTCGGCCATGCAGGACAGACTCGACCTCGGCTTCGGAGGAGCCTCCACGTCGCCCGACCTAGGGCACGAGTCCGCCACGTCAACAGGAAGCGCCATCATCACCCTACCCCGAGCCGACTCGGGCTGCAGGGAACAGGACCGACGTCCCATCTGGCTAGCTCCGCCAGATAGGCAATGATGGCACCCCGCTGGACCCATGACGACGGCGGCTCTCAGCTCTCTTACGGAAGCAGGGGGACGTCAGCAAGGGCCCAACCACTCCGACAGCTGTCCCTCCGCCAAGCTCCATTGCTTCTCCGACAGCCACGACGCCACACTAGCCGGGTGCCAAGATCTCTCCGGCTGCCACCTGGGCATGTACTTAGGGCACTAGCTCTCCCCCTCTAGACACGTAGCACCTTGCTACACCCCCATTTGTACACCTGGATCCTCTCCTTACGCCTATAAAAGGAAGGACCAGGGCCTTCTTAGAGAAGGTTGGCCTCGCGGGAACGAAGGGCAGGGGCAGGCGCTCTCTTGGGGCCGCTCGCTCCCCTCACCCGCGCGGACGCTTGTAACCCCCTACTGCAAGCGCACCCGACCTGGGCGCGGGACGAACACGAAGGCCGCGGGATCTCCGACTCCCTCACGACCCGGCTCCGGCCACCTCGCTCTCGCTCTCTCCCCCCTTCGCGCTCGCCCACGCGCTCGACCCATCTGGGCTGGGGCACGCGGCACACTCACTCGTCGGCTCGGGGACCCCCCGGTCCCGAAACGCCGACATTAATAATAATATAAGCCATGTATTTTCTTAATAAAGATAGAGATAATTATTTGTTTCATTATCTTTCCATATAAGACATTTTTAGGCTTATATATTAGCTTCTCATCAATTAATGTTTAATAATGTGTTTCATAACTCATTAACCTTAGATATATAACATATATCATTTATAAAAGGTTAAAAAGGTTTAATATTGTTATAACATGTTTTATCATCTTATAAATCCTTAATCTTAGACATATCACATATGACGTTTTATAAAAGATTAATCTGGTGAACCTAATATTTGAATAATTGAATTAAGATATTTTTAAACTCATGTCTAGTTTTATAAAGTACTGATCACACATTTTTGAAAAGAGTACCTTTTTATTATAACCCTTGCGTGTAATGTTTTTGAAAAGCGAACGCTCTTTTTGTTATACTCTCTTTTAGCTTTACGTATGGTGAATGTTGTGTGTTATTGAGTGGTGTTTGTTCTTCTTGTTTGTTTGTGTGATATCTAGTGGTTGATCTAGTAGTTAAGAATCAAGATCTATTCCTATCCGTGGAAGAACCTCAAGTTTTCAATAAGCAAGGCAAGTGGACTTCTCCCTCTGCATACTCTGTTTGATCCCAAACAATACATTTAATAAAGTTTATTCTTTTGGATATATGTGCATAATTTGACGGGTTACCTATTTAGATAACCTTTCCAACCTTATTCCTTGATCAAAACTAGGTATTATACTTTACTTTCGTAGCTATGCTATTGCTACAACTTAACTTTATGCAGTCACTCCCGTTTATGATATTAATGTTTCAAATGGTAAGTTTACTTTATTGTTGTTAACCCGATGGTTAAACAAGATTATTGCATATTAATTGGAACATGGAGTGACCACTCGGGAAAATAGTGCTACCATGAGAACTATCATGGCTCTGGTCTTGGCTAAATAACTAGGGAAGTCTTATGTTGGGTGTTGGTCGTGGTCGACAGGAACGGGGGCATCTGGCAAGCTCTTATAGTTCCGGCTCAGGCAGATTGGACACGGGCATAGTTCCCAAAGCTTTACCCTGTAGTCTGGACTATAAGTTGGTTACGGTAGGTGTGCCTTATGCAGTTTGACCATTTCCAACATTTGCGTAATGAGGACTCTAGGGAGAAGCCTCGTAGTGAGACCCTGGCCATTCACCTCGGAAGTGAATACGGGTCTAGCTAACCCGGGCAAAAAGGGAATCACGACTCATGGGTAAAGATGCGCCACCTCTGCAGAGTGTAAAACTGATATATCAGCCGTGCTCACGGTTAAGAGCAGCCTGGACTCCTCACATGATAATTGAACTTGAAGATGGAAATAAATTGAGATCCGATGATCTGCCAATGGTTTGCTTAAGTGGTTTCACTTAAGTGTTTTTTTATACACTCTTATACCTTTGTTTAATGGGAATACTTGGGATTCACACTTATTAGTAATACAAGTGTTGTTAATAAAATATTGACCAACTAAAATGCTTACTGCTCAACCTTAGCCTCACCTTGTTAAACCTGCATTAGTTTTTCCCCCACTTGCTGAGCCCCGACCATAAGTGAGCTCACCCTTGCTTAATTTTGATCAGAAGTTGCAGATGAAGATATGATGCTAAACTCCATGGATGCTAGTCTAGTGATACCCCCGGTCATCTTCCTGTGGATGGATGTCCTTGTTTCGCTGTACTTTGATGAATAAAGGTTAAGACATTATGTCTGTTCGAAGTGTAATATGTTAATATAATCGTTATTTACGCTCTTATGCATTGTTCTTTTGATATATTACACTTGTGACGTCAACATATGTGTGGAAATAGATCCTGGCACACATATGCGATGCACCCGGCTCTGCCCTTGGGAAACGGGTGTGACAGTAGCCATGCCTTCGCACTTCCCTCATGCGTCGCGCCCTTTCGCCTTCCGAGCCCCCGGATGGGGAGCGCCCACGTTGTCTTCGTCTTGTTGTGGAAGGAGCGCAACCTTGTGGAGGTTGGTACCTTTCAGCCATCGCTCGGCTTCAAGGATTTTCGTCGTGCAGCCCGGCTGCATCCCCTCGCCGATGGTCACCCAAGACGGGGACCACCAGTTTGATAGTGGGGAGAAGCAAGCCGGGCTGCGGCCTCTGCCCCGCCCTCTGCTTCAAGGATCTTTGTCATCCTTGCTGGGGCAGAGAGCGAGCTGAGCCGGAGCTCTACCTCTTGTACGAGCCGGTAGGCCACCTCCTCCTTCAGCGTTCATGGGAGGGGGCGCTCACCGGCTTAGCGGAAGGGGCGGACTTCGACAACGCGTGGCCGAGCGGCGCAAGCATCGTCAGCTCCAGCACGACTGGTTCGCTGGCTCAGCTGGCTCTGGCACGGCTTCCGATGCCATCTCCAACCGCTGGGCGGAGTGCGGCTATCTTCCCGCCGTATGGGCGGCTGTTGCGCCGCGCGCACCGGGGGACCGCCCAAGACGTCGTGCGCTGCTAGGGCGGCATTCGTGCTTTTGGGCTGTCCTACCCTTGCTTCGGCACGACGCCTTCACGCGGGGGCCGGTGCTCGCCTGTCCGGGAGGACTTGAGTGGGGATCTGCCGGTGGACAGGTGGCCGGAGAAGTCCTCGTCGCCGACGAGATCGCCGCTACCATCCGCGCTCCGGGCCTCCGGCTCTTTGGCTTTGATAGCTTGTCCTCGCCCCTCGAGTGGAGACGTGGGCGAGGGCCTTGTCACAGCAGCGTCTGCCCTGAGGTCATCGCTACTGCTGTTCGGCCGCCCAGAGCGGAGGTCGTTGTTGCTGCCGCAGGAGTGGGCGGCGGTGTGCCGCTTGGAGGTCATCATCCCGCGGGCCTCCTGGTATGGAGGTTGTTCATACCCGCGGGAACGGAACCAGAGTCCCGTTTGTAATGGCACCTTGAGTGCTGGCGTATGTTCATTGCGGCTATCGGGGCCTGAACATCTATGTATTTGGGCGTAAAGCCGTGTTTCTTCCCCATTTCGAGCACCAGGACGCGCCTGTCGGCTAGCTGGACCGCTTAACCAAGTGTGAGTTGCCCTGTGCGGAAGGTGACGAGTGAGGTATCCGTATCCCGGAGGCGTAGGAATCCCTCGGCTCGGTCGGCCTTGCCGCTCGAGGCTTCTCTTGCTTAGTGAAGGAACCCTCGGCTGCTCTGCGATGAGCCGAACCGGAGGCAGTGATGTCAGCATGGACAGAGGCGGAGTTGGCTGGAGAAGAAACTTCGTCGGCCCGGGAGTAGGGGACTTCCCAAGCTGACGAGGCGTTGCAGTGGCGGCTAGGACCTGGCCAGGTCGTCCACTGGCGGGACCAACCCTGGAGTCGGGCTGCCGAGGCCATGAGCCGGGCTGGTGTCCTCGGGGGACAACTGGCTGAGGCTACGGAGCGGTCGGTCCGGCCGTCTGCTTTGGTCGGGTTCCTGGAGAAGACCTTGGCGGCGATGGCCCAGGCGCGGTGCTGACATCTTCCTTCGAGATGGAGATCCTTCGACCATGTTGCTGTTCGAGGCCGGGTCGGATTCCGCCGAAGGTGGAGTCGATGCCGAGGGTGCTGCTGCTCCCCCTACCGATGTCTGAACCTGCAGGAACAGTTTGTCTGTAGTGTGCGTATGTTTTTTGCGGCCGCCGAGGCCAAAACATACCGTCGTTTGTTGTAAAGCTACGTTTCTTTTCCCCTTGTTTCGAGTATCAGGACTTGTTCGTCGGTAACAGAATCGTTTATCCGAGCGAGAGTTACTTATCGCAGAAGGTGATGAGTGAGGTATCCATATCCCGGAGGCGTAGGAGTCCCTCGGCTCGGTCGGCCTTGCCGCTTACGTGTACTCTTACTCGTCCGTAGGATTCTGTTATCGATATAGTCGAGATGGCACGAAAAATCATTTCGGTAGAAAAAGTTTTCGAGCGTTAAGACTTGTTCGGTCAGTGGAATCGCTTATCCGAGCGTGAGTTACTTATCGCAGAAGGTGATGAGTGAGGTATCCGTATCCCGGAGGTGTAGGAGTCCCTCGGCTCGGTCGGCCTTTCCTGCTTACGTGTACTCCGTCGTTTTCAGGATTCCACTATCGAAGTAGTCGAAAAGCACGAAAGATGTTCTGGCAGAAAGACTTTTTCCGAGGAAAATTTTGACGCAGAGGGGGTTCCCCCCTTCTAGCCCCCGAGGGAGGGTCGGGCTTTGCCGAGGCAAGGTTGACCCTTCCTTGATGGTTAGACTTTGCTTGTGTATGTAAACGAGGTACATGAACGACTTGAAAACATCTTAAGGGTAGAAGTGACGTAGCTGTCGGATGTTCCAAGCGTTGCTGTAGACCTCGCCTTGACTGTTGGCCAGCTTGTATGTTCTGAGCTTCAAAATCTTGGCGATGATGAACGGCCCTTCCCAGGGAGGCGTGAGCTTATGGCGCCCTCGGGCGTCTTGTCGTAGCCGAAGCACCAAGTCGCCCACCTGGAGGTCTCGGGACCGAACCCCTCGGGCGTGGTAGCGTCGTAGGGACTGCTGATACCGCGCCGAGTGTAGTAAGGCCATGTCTCAAGCCTCTTCCAGCTGGTTCAGTGAGTCTTCTCGGTTCATCTAGTTGCTTCGGGCGTCGTATGCCCTCGTCCTCGGGGAGCCGTATTCTAAGTCTGTGGGCAAGATAGCCTCGGCCCCATAGACTAGGAAAAACGGCGTGAAGCCCGTGGCTCGGCTTGGCATCGTCCTCAGACTCCAGACCACCGAGGGGAGTTCCTTCATCCACCGCCTGCCGAACTTGTTGAGGTTGTTGTAGATCCTCGGCTTGAGTCCTTGCAGGATCATGCCGTTGGCACGCTCTACCTGCCCATTCGTCATGGGGTGAGCTACGGCGGCCTAGTCCACCCGGATGTGGTGGTCCTCGCAGAAGTCCAGGAACTTTCTGCCAGTGAACTGGGTGCCATTGTCGGTGATGATGGAGTTTGGGACTGAAAGTCGCCTAGAGGGGGGTGAATAGGGCGAAACTGAAATTTACAAACTTAAACACAACTACAAGCCGGGTTAGCGTTAGAAATAATAATGAGTCCGAGAGAGAGGGCGCAAAACAAATCGCAAGCGAATGAAGAGTGTGACACGCGGATTTGTTTTACCGAGGTTCAGTTCTCGCAAACCTACTCCCCGTTGAGGAGGCCACAAAGGCTGGGTCTCTTTCAACCCTTACCCTCTCTCAAATGGTCCCTCGGACCGAGTGAGCTTCTCTTCTCAAATCAAACCGGGAACAAAACTTCCCCGCAAGGACCACCACACAATTGGTGTCTCTTGCCTCGGTTACAATGGAGTTTTGATCACAAGAACAAGTGAGAAAGAAAGAAGCAATCCAAGCGCAAGAGCTCAAAAGAACACGGCAAATCTCTCTCGCTAATCACTAAAGCCTTGTGTGGAATTGGAGAGGATTTGATCACTTGAGTGTGTCCAGAATTGAATGTCTAGCTCTTGTAAGTGGTTGAGAGGTGGAAAACTTGGATGACTTGAATGTGGGGTGGTTGGGGGTATTTATAGCCCCAACCACCAAACTAGCCGTTTGGGTGAAGGTTGTCTGTCGCATGGTGCACCGGACAGTCCGGTGCACACCGGACATGTCCGGTGTGCCAGCCACGTCACCCGGCCGATAGGGTTCTGACCGTTGGAGCTTTGACTGCTGGGCCCGCCTGGATGTCCGGTGGCGCACCGGACATGCACTGTAGAGTGTCCGGTGCGCCAGCATGGGCGTGCCTGACTTCTGCGCGCGCTGGCGCACAATCAATGCGCTTGCAGGTAGCCGTTGGCGCCGAAGTAGCTGTTGCTTCGTTGTCACACCGGACAGTCCAGTGTGCACCGGATATGTCCGGTGAATTATAGCGGACTAGCCGTTGCAAATTCCTGAAGCTGGCGAGTTCAGAGACGCTTCATTCTTGGAGCACCAGACACTGTCCGGTGTACACCGGACAGTCCGGTGAATTATAGTGGAGCGACTCTGCGTTTTCCCGAAGGTGAGGAGTTCAGCTTGGAGTCCCCTGGTGCACCGGACACTGTCCGGTGGCACACCGGACAGTCCGGTGCACCCGACCAGGGTGCCTTCGGTTGTCCCTTTGCTCCTTTGTTTGAACCCTTTTCTCTTGATCTTTTTATTGGCTTATTGTGAACCTTTGGCACCTGTAGAACTTATAAACTAGGGCAAACTAGTTAGTCCAATTATTTGTGTTGGGCAATTCAACCACCAAAATTAGTTTAGGAAATAGGTGTAAGCCTAATTCCCTTT
The DNA here is from genome assembly GCA_029449295.1 of Zea luxurians. Taxonomy (NCBI): domain Eukaryota; kingdom Viridiplantae; phylum Streptophyta; class Magnoliopsida; order Poales; family Poaceae; genus Zea; species Zea luxurians. Next base: position 39,878,936 of record JAOPSE010000022.1, on the reverse strand, counting down.
CAATCTCCCCCTTTTTGGTGATTGATACCAACACAAACCAAAGCAAGTATAGAAGTGCATAATTGAACTAGTTTGCAGAATGTAAGTGCAAAGGTTACTTAGAATTTGAGCTAATAAATATTACTTACTAGATATGCATGGATTGTTTCTTTATTTTTAACATTTTGGACCACGCTTGCACCACAAGTTTTGTTTTTGCAAATTCTTTTTGTAAATCCTTTCCAAAGTCTTTTTGCAAAATAGTCAAAGGTAAATGAGTAAGATTTTGCGAAGTATTTTCAAGTTTTGAAATTTTCTCCCCTTGATTGAAATGCTTTTCCTTTGACTGAACAAAACTCTCCCTCAAATAAATTCTCCTCTTAGTGTTCAAGAGGGTTTTAAGATGAAAGGTGCTACTTTCTCCCCTTTTAGAACATAAAGAGATACCAATTTGAAATTTATCAATTGAAAATCATTTTAAAAATTAGGGTGGTGGTGCGGTCCTTTTGCTTTGGGCTCATACTTTCTCCCCCTTTGGCATGAATCGCCAAAAACGGATACTTTGAGTGAAATATAAGCCCTTTGCTAATTACTTTCTCCCCTTTGGCAAATAAAACGTATGAGTGAAGATTATACCACAGACGGAGAGTGATGCGGAGCGACGGCGAAGGATGAGTAATAGAGTGGAGTGGAAGCCTTGTCTTCACCGAAAACTCCAATTCCCTTTCAATATACCTGTGACTTGGTTTGAAATACACTTGAAAACACAGTAGTCATAGCATATATAAAAGAGACATGATCAAAGGTATATTTATGAGCTATGAGTGCAAATTAGCAAAAGAAATTCCTAGAATCAAGAATATTTAGCTCATGCCTAAGTCGGGTAAAAGATTGTTCATCTAGTGGCTTGGTAAAGATATCGGCTAATTGATCTTTAGTATTAATGTATGAAATCTCGATATCCCCCTTTTGTTGGTGATCCCTAAGAAAATGATACCGAATGGCTATGTGTTTAGTGCGGCTATGCTCAACGGGATTATCCGCCATGCGGATTGCACTCTCATTATCACATAGAAGAGGAACTTTGGTTAGTTTGTAACCGTAGTCCCGCAGGGTTTGCCCCATCCAAAGCAATTGCACGCAACAATGGCCTGCAGCAATATACTCAGCTTCGGTGGTAGAAAGAGCAACCGAATATTGCTTCTTTGAAGCCCAAGACACCAAGGACCTTCCCAAGAACTAGCAAGTCCTCGATGTGCTCTTTCTATTAATCTTACACCCCGCCCAATCGGCATCCGAATAACCAATCAAATCAAATGTGGATCCCCGAGGGTACCAAAGCCCAAACTTAGGAGTATAAGCCAAATATCTCAAGATTCGTTTTACGGCCGTAAGGTGGGATTCCTTAGGGTCGGATTGGAATCTTGCACACATGCAAACGGAAAGCATAATGTCCGGTCGAGATGCACATAAATAGAGTAATGAACCTATCATCGACCGGTATACCTTTTGATCGACGGATTTACCTCCCGTGTCGAGGTCGAGATGCCCATTGGTTCCCATGGGTGTCTTGATGGGCTTAGCATCCTTCATTCCAAACTTGGTTAGAATGTCTTGAGTATACTTCGTTTGGCTAATGAAGGTGCCTTCTTGGAGTTGCTTGACTTGGAATCCTAGAAAATACTTCAACTCCCCCATCATCGACATCTCGAATTTTTGTGTCATGATCCTACTAAATTCTTCAAATGTAGATTCATTAGTAGACCCAAATATGATATCATCAACATAAATTTGGCATACAAACAAATCATTGTCAAGAGTTTTAGTGAATAAAGTAGGATCGGCCTTGCCGACTTTGAAGCCATTAGCAATAAGGAAATCTCTAAGGCATTCATACCATGCTCTTGGGGCTTGCTTGAGCCCATAAAGCTCCTTAGAGAGCCTATAAACATGGTTAGGATACTCACTATCTTCAAAGCCGGGAGGTTGCTCAACATAGACCTCTTCCTTGATTGGTCCATTGAGGAAGGCACTCTTCACGTCCATTTGGTAAAGCTTGAAGCCATGGTAAGTAGCATAGGCTAATAATATACGAATGGACTCAAGCCTAGCTACGGGTGCATAGGTTTCACCGAAATCCAAACCTTCGACTTGGGAGTATCCCTTGGCCACAAGTCGGGCTTTGTTCCTTGTCACCACACCATGCTCGTCTTGCTTGTTGCGGAAGACCCACTTGGTTCCTACAACATTTTGGTTAGGATGTGGAACTAAATGCCATACCTCGTTCCTAGTGAAGTTGTTGAGCTCCTCTTGCATCGCCATCACCCAATCTGAATCTTGAAGTGCCTCCTCTACCCTGTGTGGCTCAATAGAGGAAACAAAAGAGTAATGCTCACAAAAATGTGCAACACGAGATCTAGTGGTTACCCCCTTATGAATGTTGCCGAGGATGGTGTCGACGGGGTGATCTCGTTGTATTGCTTGGTGGACTCTTAGGTGTGGCGGCCTTGGTTCTTCATCCTCCTTGTCTTGATCATTGGCATCTCCCCCTTAATCATTGCCGTCATCTTGAGATGGCTCATCTCCTTGATCTTCTCCTTCATCAACTTGAGCCTCATCCTCATTTTGAGTTGGTGGGGATGCTTGCGTGGAGGAGGATGGTTGATCTTGTGCATTTGGAGGCTCTTCGGATTCCTTAGGACACACATCCCCAATGGACATGTTCCTTAGCGCGATGCATGGAGCCTCTTCTTCACCTATCTCATCAAGATCAACTTGCTCTACTTGAGAGCCGTTAGTCTCATCAAACACAACGTCACAAGAAACTTCAACTAGTCCTGAGGACTTGTTGAAGACTCTATATGCCCTTGTGTTTGAGTCATATCCTAGTAAAAAGCCTTCTACAGTTTTAGGAGCAAATTTAGATTTTCTACCTCTTTTAACAAGAATAAAGCATTTGCTACCAAAAATTCTAAAATATGAAATATTGGGCTTTTTACCGGTTAGGAGTTCATAGGATGTCTTCTTGAGGATTCGGTGTAGATATAATCGGTTGATGGCGTAGCAAGCGGTGTTAACGGCTTCGGCCCAAAACCGATCCGGCGTCTTGTATTCATCAAGCATGGTTCTTGCCATGTCCAATAGAGTTCGATTCTTCCTCTCCACTACACCATTTTGTTGTGGGGTGTAGGGAGAAGAGAACTCATGCTTGATGCCCTCCTCCTCAAGGAAGCCTTCAATTTGAGAGTTCTTGAACTCCGTCCTGTTGTCGCTTCTAATTTTCTTGATCCTTAAGCCGAACTCATTTTGAGCCCGTCTCAAGAATCCCTTTAAGGTCTCTTGGGTTTGAGATTTTTCCTGCAAAAAGAATACCCAAGTGAAGCGAGAATAATCATCCACAATAACTAGACAGTACTTACTCCCGCCGATGCTTATGTAAGCGATCGGGCCGAATAAATCCATGTGTAGGAGCTCCAGTGGCCTATCAGTCGTCATGATGTTCTTGTGTGGATGATGAGTGCCAACTTGCTTCCCGGCTTGGCATGCGCTACAAATCCTGTCTTTCTCAAAATGAACATTTGTTAATCCTAAAATGTGCTCTCCCTTTAGAAGCTTATGAAGATTCTTCATTCCAACATGGGCTAGTCGGCGGTGCCAGAGCCAACCCATGTTAGTCTTAGCAATTAAGCAAGTGTCGAGTTCAGCTCTATCAAAATCTACCAAGAATAGCTGACCCTCTAACACTCCCTTAAATGCTATTGAATCATCACTTCTTCTAAAGACAGTGACACCTACATCAGTAAAGAGACAGTTGTAGCCCATTTGACATAATTGAGATACGGAAAGCAAATTGTAATCTAATGAATCAACAAGAAAAACATTGGAAATGTGTCGGGGACCATAATTAGGGGTACCCTCAAGACGCCTAATTCTCAGCTGGTAACCCCCATCAGCATAAAGCTGCAGAGGCCTGATGGGTTTGATTAAGTCAGGGATCAGTCCATACGAGCGACTCGATCACGCCACGCCCGAGCCTAGCCTCGGGCAAGGGCAGCCGACCCTGAGATGTCTCCGTCTCGCCCGAGGCCTCCTCTTTCACGGCAGACGCATCTCCGGCTCGCCCGAGGCCTTGCCTTCGATAAGAAGTAACCCTGACTAAATCACCGCGCCGACCGGCCAAGTCACTGGGGCCTTTAACGCAAAGAATAAGACGGACGGGCAGCCAGGCTTGACCAAAAGCGCCAGAGGAAACTCCGCTCCGCCCGACCCAGGGCTCGGACTCGGGCTAAGGCCCCGGAAGACGGCGAACTCCGCTCCGCCCGACCCAGGGCTCGGACTCGGGCTAAGGCCCCGGAAGACGGCGAACTCCGCTCCGCCCGACCCAGGGCTCGGACTCGGGCTAAGGCCCCGGAAGACGGCGAACTCCGCTCCGCCCGACCCAGGGCTCGGACTCGGGCTAAGGCCCCGGAAGACGGCAAACTCCGCTCCGCCCGACCCAGGGCTCAGGACTCGGGCTAAGGCCCCGGAAGACGATGAACTCCGCTCCGCCCGACCCAGGGCTCGGACTCCACCCCGACCTCTGCTGAACGACCTCCGCCTCGCCCGACCCAGGGGCTCGGGCTCGGCCTCGGCCTCGGCCTCGGCCATGCAGGACAGACTCGACCTCGGCTTCGGAGGAGCCCCCACGTCGCCCGACCTAGGGCACGAGTCCGCCACGTCGACAGGAAGCGCCATCATCACCCTACCCTGAGACGACTCGGGCCGCAGAGAACAGGACCGACGTCCCATCTGGCTAGCTCCGCCAGATAGGCAATGATGGCGCCCCGCTGGACCATGACGACGGCGGCTCCCAGCTCCCTTACGAAAGCAGGGGGACGTCAGCAAGGGCCCAACCACTCCGACAGCCTGTCCCTCCGCCCGGCTCCATTGCTTCTCCAACAGCCACGACTGCCACACTAGCTGGGTGCCAAGATCTCTCCGGCTGCCACCTTGGCATGTACTTAGGGTACTAGCTCTCCCCCGCTAGACACTGTAGCACCTTGCTACACCCCCATTTGTACACCTGGATCCTCTCCTTACGCCTATAAAAGGAAGGACCAGGGCCTTCTTAGAGAAGGTTGGCCTCGCGGGAACGAGGGCAGGGGCAGGCGCTCTCTCAGGGGACGCTCGCTCCCCTCACCCGCGCGGACGCTTGTAACCCCCTACTGCAAGCGCACCCGACCTGGGCGCGGGACGAACACGAAGGCCGCGGGAACCTCCGACTCCCTCACGACCCGGCTCCGGCCACCTCGCTCTCGCTCTCTCTCTCCCCCCTTCGCGCTCGCCCACGCGCTCGACCCATCTGGGCTGGGGCACGCGGCACACTCACTCGTCGGCTCGGGGACCCCCCGGTCTCGGAACGCCGACAGTTGGCGCGCCAGGTAGGGGCCTGCTGCGTGTTGACGAGTAGTTTCCCGTCAAGCTCCAGATGGGCAGTCTCCAACGACCTCTTCAACCCGGGACGGTGCTCCGTCTCGGGAGTCTCGAGTTCATGTCTTTCGACGGCAGCTACGACATGATACTCCTTCCACCGCCGCGCGACAGCGACAACGGTGGCGGACAGCCCGCCCGCCGGCGGCGGAATCGACGACGTCTTTCCCAGCGTGGGGGAAGGACAACTTTCGAGCTCGCCCCATCCTCTCCCTCGCCATCGGAGGAGGAGGCGGGGCAACCAAGGCCGAGCGGGAGGCTGCGCTCAGTCGACTGTCGAGCAAATCGACATCCCCAGCGCCCCAACGGAGGACGCGTCGGGCATCACCCACGCGTTTGAGGCGAAGGCGAGCGCCGTCCCCCCGCGACACGCCGATCCCGAGCAAGTGGACGACGCCAGCACGCTCACGGAAGGCCTGCAGGACGTCACCCTCGCACCCAGGACGACAGCACGATCAGCCCCCGATGCGATTTCGTCGATCCTCGTCGACCAAAAGGTACGGGCTGATTCCCATCCTTCGTCATTTCGACTCGGCCTCAACCCGCCTAGCGGCCTCGCTTTGGCGGGCGCTCACGTTGAGGCGAGTGCAACCTCTCTGGGGTTTCGTGTGCGGTCGCCTTGGGACCGATTGACGGGTGTCTCGACCTACGGACCCTCTGGGTCCGAGGAAGATGACGACCCCAGCATCTGCTGGGATTTCTCTGGATCTGGCAACCCCAGTGCCATGCGGGACTTCATGACCGCATGCAACTACTGCCTCTCCGACTGTTCCGACGGCAGCCGCAGCCTTGACGACAAGGACTGCGGCCCGAGCCGCGAATGTTTCCACGTCGAGCTAGGGGATCCCTCCGGAGGCAGCTGTCTCGGCATGCCGGAGGATGGTGATCCCCCTAGGTCAGCGCCTCGCGTCCGACATCCCGCGGGAGCTAGCTGTGGTCCCCGTTCCGGCGGGGGGTCATGACCCACAGCTCGAGCAAGTCCGCGGGGCGCAGGCCGGGCTCGATGAGGGAGCAGGAGCGCTCGAGGCAATCCGCCGGAACGTCGGGCAGGTATGGGCGAGCCAGCCCCCGGCCGGAGGAATACGTCACCTGCCCCAAGGTCTCCAGCACCGCATCGCCAACGATGCCAGGGACAGACCGCCACCCGCATCCGGCGGAACCGGTCAGGACCTGGCCACCGCAGCAATGCTCCTCCGCGCGATGCCGGAGTCATCAACCACCGAGGGTCGGCGAATCCAGGGAGAGCTCAAGCATCTCCTGGAAGGCGCTGCGGCCCGGCGGGCCGAAAGCTCTGCCTCCCGAAGGCAGGGGTACCCCTCGGAACCTCGTGTCGCGACTTCCCGACTCACGCTGGGAAGCCTCGGTCTACACCAGGCGCACGCGCAATACCGCGCCTGCGGCCCCGGGCCACCTCGGTGACGAGCACCCTCATCGCGACCGTCGGGCCCGCCTCGACGAAAGGGTGCGCCGAGGTTATCACCCCAGGCGTGGGGGACGCTACGACAGCGGGGAGGATCGGAGTCCCTCGCCCGAACCACCCGGTCCGCAGGTCTTTAGCCGGGCCATTCGGCGGGCGCCGTTTCCGCCCCGATTCCGACCCCCGACTACTATCACAAAGTACTCGGGGGAAACGAGACCGGAATTGTGGCTTGCGGATTACCGCCTGGCCTGTCAGCTGGGTGGGACGGACGATGACAACCTCATCATCCGCAACCTCCCCCTGTTCCTCTCCGACACCGCTCGCGCTTGGTTGGAGCACCTGCCTCCGGGGCAGATTTCCAACTAGGGAGGATCTGGTCCAGGCTTTCGCCGGCAACTTCCAGGGCACGTACGTGCGCCCCGGGAATTCCTGGGACCTCCGAAGCTGCCGGCAACAGCCGGGAGAGTCTCTTCGGGACTACATCCGGCGATTCTCGAAGCAGCGCACCGAGCTGCCCAACATCACCGACTCCGATGTCATCGGCGCGTTCCTGGCCGGCACCACCTGCCGTGACCTGGTGAGCAAGTTGGGTCGCAAGACCCCCACCAGGGCAAGCGAGCTGATGGACATCGCCACCAAGTTCGCCTCTGGTCAGGAGGCGGTCGAAGCCATCTTCCGAAAGGACAAGCAGCCCTAGGGCCGCCCGTCGTAAGATGCTCCCGAGGCGTCTACTCCGCCCGGCGCCAAGAAGAAAGGCAGGAGGAAGTCGCAAGCGAAACGCGACGCCGCCAGCACGGACCTTGTCGCCGCCGCCGAGTACAAGAACCCTCGGAAGCCCCCCGGAGGCGCCAACCTCTTCGACAAGGCACTCAAGGAGACGTGCCCCTACCATCAGGGGCCCGTCAAGCACACCCTCGAGGAGTGCGTCATGCTTCGGCACCACTCCCACCGGGCTGGGCCACCCGCAGAGGGTGACAAGGCCCGCAACGACGGCAAAAAGGAAGATCACCAAGCAGGAGAGTTCCCCGAGGTCCGCGACTGCTTCATGATCTACGGAGGGCATGCGGCGAATGCCTCGGCTCGGCATCGTAAGCAGGAGCGTCGGGAGGTCTGCTCGGTGAAGGTGGCGGCGCCAGTCTACCTAGACTGGTCCGACAAGCCCATCACCTTCGACCAGGATGACCACCCCGACCACGTGCCGAGCCCAGGGAAGTACCCGCTCGTCGTCGATCCCGTCATCAGCGACGTCAGGCTCACCAAGGTCCTGATGGATGGGGGCAGCTGCCTCAACATCGTCTACGCTGAGACCCTCAGGCTCCTGCGCGTCGATCTGTCATCCGTCGGAGCAGGCGCTGCGCCCTTCCACGGGATCGTTCCCGGGAAGCGCGTCCAGCCCCTCGGACAGCTCGACCTTCCTGTCTGCTTTGGAACACCCTCTAACTTCCGAAGGGAGACTTTGACGTTCGAGGTGGTCGGGTTCCGAGGGACCTACCACGCAGTGTTGGGAAGGCCATGCTACGCGAAGTTCATGGCCATCCCCAACTACACCTACCTGAAGCTCAAGATGCCGGGCCCCAACGGGGTCATCACCGTCGGCCCCACGTACAAACACGCATTCGAATGCGATGTGGAGTGCGTGGAGTACGCCGAAGCCCTCGCCGAGTCCGAGGCCCTCATTGCCGACCTGGAAAGCCTCTCCCGAGAGGTGCCGGACGTGAAGCGACATGCCGGCAACTTCGAGCCAGCGGAGACGGTTAAGGCCGTCCCTCTCGACCCCAGCGGCGATACCTCCAAGCAGATCCGGATCAGTTCCGGGCTCGACCCCAAATAGGAAGCAGTACTCGTCGACTTTCCCTGCGCAAACGCCGACATTTTTGCGTGGGGTCCCTCGGACATGCCTGGCATACCGAGGGATGTCACTGAGCACTCGCCGGATATTCGGGCAGGAGCCCGACTCGTCAAACGGCCTCTGCACGGACGATGCTCGGGGGCTACGCCCTTCCCCCACTCACACACGAGAATCAGTCATCAAGGAAGGGTCGGCCTCGCCCCGGCGGAGCCCGACCCTCCCTCGGGGGCTAAAAAGGGGGAACCCCTCTCGTCGAGTTTGGATGCGCCTCTCCGCGTCAAAAAAAGAAATTCTTTTTTCGATCAAAAAGGGTTTTTTTGTGTTCTCCCAGAATGCGTCAGAAGCAGGGTCCCGAGGAGCGAACTTGGGTACAAATAAGTGGCGAGACCGACTGAGCCGAGGAACGCCTATGCCTCCGGGCTAGGGACACCTCACTCATTCGCCTGCCACGAAAAAGGACCCAGCTCGGGAAATCACCCTGTTGTTGACAAGTCGGGCCAGGCGCGCAAATTGAAACAGAACAGGGTATGACTTCACGCAAGAGAAGTAAAGTGTCTAGGCCTCGGCGGCCGCGACAAATCGCACATCCAACAGAAATTGTCCCAACAAAAGTCAGGCGTCGCCTTGGGAAGGCGCCGCGCCCTCAGCTCCACTCCCGCCGTCGGTAGGGTCCACCTCCGCTTTCGGCGGCGGCACAGGAGGAAGAATCTCCGCCTCGAAGATGGTCGCCAGCGCCGCGCTCGGACCCGCAGCGACCACGTCGAGCCGCTGAACTTCCGCCAGGGCCGCCTCGTCTTCGTCAGGAAGGCAATACCCCTCGCTGACCCGCTCCAGGTCCACGACGTAATGGGAAGCGAGCACGGCGAAGGCCCGCCTGACGCCGTGGTGTAGCGCCCCGCGGACTTTACCGCGCGCGTAACCACCTAGGGCTTGAAGACGGCTTTGGGGGGAGCTTCCTGAAGGGACGTCGCCGGGACCAAGGGTCCGATAGACATCCGAGACAGCCTCGGACATGGCCGCGAGATCGGCCTCCCTCTGCTCAGCAGCCCCAGCGAGCGCCTCGGCGAGCGCTTTGGCAGACTCGTCGAGGGCAGACTCGAGCTCTGCGAACATCCAGAAGAAAGACCTCAAATACAAGCGGAAGAAACGGACAAGAACGGGAACCAAGGACGGTCGAGGCATACCTCTGGCTCGGACGCGCTGCTCCGAGGCCGCGACTTGGGCTGCGGCCAGATCGGCCGCGAGGGTCTTGGCCCGGCTTTCGGCCTCGGCAGCCTGGCCCCGAGATTGGTCCCGCTCCTCGGCAACCTGGACGAGCTCCGACCGCTGCCTTAGCGCCTCTGTGCGCGCCGCCGCCGCCTCGGCCCTCAGGTCAGCACAGAGCAACTGGAGGTCCGCTATCTTGGCGTCCTGCTGAGAAAGGCGCGAGGTAGCCCCGGCGAGTGAAGTCCTCAGGGACCGCAGCGAGCCCCAGACGTCAACCTCGCGGCGGATGAACGACGACTTGGCGGCGCTCCGGTCCGTCAGATCCTGGAAAGGAAGACAAGGCATCACGGCGAACGCCTCGCTCGCAGAAGGGAGAAGGTATGCCTGAAACCGTTACCTGGAGGATTTTGGGGACGTCCCCGCAGAGAACCTCCAGCGACGATCGGAGCGACCCCACCGCTGCTTCTGCACGATTGCGGAGCTCGTCCCAGGACCGGTCCTCCTGTTCGTCGTCAAGAACGAAGATAGGGTCCGGAGCCTCGCGGGTCCGGAATCGGAGCAACTGGCCCCGGGCCTCGGGGCTCCGCCGCGCAGCGACAAGGCTGCTGCCCGCCTGGATGAACTGCGCGTGCATGCCCACCTCTTCTGAAGCCCCGGGCGCCGACGCTGCGGCCGTCTCGACGCCGGCAGCAACCATATGCTCTCCGACTGGGGCGATGCCAACTGCGGTGGCGGCAGGCGCCGGCATGGCCGACACGGCAGGCGGGCTCGGGACCGCGTCGCCGCCGGCCGCCTCCCCGATCACGATGGCCGCCTCGGCAGAGGAGCCCACCTCGGGGACCTGCTCCCCCGGGACACGCGACGCCTGAGCCCCATGCGGCGGGGCGCCCTGAGAAAGGGTCGGCTGAGCGGCGGGGCCCGAGATGGCGCCAGCCGCCTGGACCGATGCCGTCTTAAGGGCCTTCCGGGGCGCCAGGTCGGTAGGGCCATGGCTCCGCTTGCTGGAAAAAAGAAGGAAGGGAAAATCACGGCCAAGACGTATGAATGAAGCGCCGGAACGGAGACATTCCAAGGTACTTACCCGCTCCGGGCCATGATCCACTGTGCCTGGGGGGAGGTCCTGCCTCGCCGACAGCCCTGGCACCCTGCCGAGGTCCGCCTCGCCGACAGCCCTGGCACCGCCCTCGCCTTGGGCGCTCCTGACGCCCGGGAGGCGGACTGCCCAGGCGCCGCCATGGCAACCTGAGGACCGCTCCCCCGCGCTGCCGGCGCGGGGGACGGCTCTCAAGGGACGAACCCCTCGGCCCGGCTCCCTGGAGTCGCGTCAGCCCCTCCAGCCGAGGGGTCAAGTACCCTCTCGGGTTGCCCCCGCCCCTCAGGTCGGGGATCCGGCGTCTCAGCCCCAGGAACCGACGACATCGGCCCGCTCGGGGGCTGACTCGACAGCTCCCGGCCACACCCCAAGCTGGGGCTGAGGCCGAGACGGGCGGCCATGTCGTCCTCCTCCTCTTCATCGTCGTCGTCGTCGTCGTCGGATGTCTCCGGCGACAGCTCCCTGGGGAGTCCTTCCCTCTCCTGCTGACGACGGCGTTTCTCCAGGGCGTCCCGAGCCCGCCTCCGCCTGCGGGCCCGGGCCTTCTCCGCGTCCTTTTTCTTTTTCTCCTCCTCCGCGGCGACCCGCCGCGCTGCCCGACCCACCGCGTCCTCCGGGACCCGCGGTAAGGAGGGTTTGTGCCGCCCCACCTCCTAAAAAGGGGGGAGAGGGAAAGAAACCCAATCGTGAGAACCAGGAACAACCCGGTATATGAGGAAGGAAGGAGCGAACACTCACCAGAGCGACGCACCCCTGGTCGGGGCGCATTCGAGGCTGGGAGAAGGCATGGGAGTCCGGCTTCCCCATCGCGGCCTGACACCCGCCATTGGAGGGCGTCATGGGGAAGAGGATCAGGGGACATCCGTGACCCCTCCCAGTCGGCCTCCAGGGTCATCTCCCAAAGCGACAGCCGCCGTTCGGCCAGAGGGAGCACCCTCCGACGGTGGATGGCGGCAACCACACCCGCGGCGGTGAGTCCTCCCTCCCACAACGCCTTCAGGGCCTGAAGAAGAGGTTCGAGGTTCTTCTGCCTCTCGTGTGGAGTCCCGTGGCGCCAGGCGTCGGGAGCGGCGGTGACAACCCGCTGAGAGAACGGCGGGAGCAACTCTCCGTCGTTCCGGAGGTAGAACCACCGGCGCTGCCAACCCTTGTTTGAGGATGCGAGGACGGCAGGGATATACTGCAACGACCGCGACTGCCTCAACAAAAGGGTGCAGCCGCCGGCCCGCACCGCTGCACGGACCTTCCTCTCCCCCGTCGGCGAGGCAAAAAGCTCAGCGAAGAAGAGATGGGTCCACAAATCCCAGTGGGGGGCGATCCCCAAATACCCCTCGCACACCGCCACGAAGATAGCGGCCTGCGCGATGGAGTTGGGGGTGAGGTTGTGCAACTCCACCCCGTAATGGAACAGGATGGCCCGCATAAAGCGGCTCGTCGGCACACCAAATCCCCGCTCATGGAAGGAGATGAAGCTCACAACGTACCCCGGCGGAGGGGATGGAGTGACTCCACCCGCGGGAGGAATCCATTCCGGCCGCTGCTCGTCGGTGAGGGGGCGGAGCAAACCCTCGGCGACGAGGTCCTCCAGATCACCCGCCGTCACCGTAGAGAAGGGCCACGGGTCGCGCGGCGGGATGATGGTCACCCGGTCAGCCATCGCCGAAGCAGAAAGGGTGGCGGCGCGAAGGACAGGGGAGGGCGGTTTTCTTTTCCTGGCTGGATCTCTCAGACTGCGAAAAAGCCTAAGAGAGAGACAAGAAGCGGAGTCGAGAACCGTCACCGGGCCCTCTCCGGGGTATATAAAGACCCAGGTGAAGACGGTTCCAACGCACCGCCCGAACCGGACGCGGGGTTCAAAAAACGCAAAGCAAAACAGCCGTTCCTCGAACGGCTCGCGCACGCAACGGCAGCCTCGCCAACCGCTCGCCCCAGCGCATTAACTCCGCGGCTCGACGGGCAGCGCTTCTAGCGGAAGCGGCTGGCGACGTTTCGCCTTCGCCAAAAACGGCCACACCAAAAATGGTACACCACGTCGTTCAAATTTCGTATCCCTTTTCCCTTTTCCTTCTTTCTCTATCTCTTGCAACAGGGACCAGGAAAGGGGATACCCCCAAAGGGATCCTTCCCCATGAAGGAACTAGGCTCCGAGCCTCCTTACTGATCAGGGGTTCGAAGGCTGGCCCCCCGAAGGGTTCAACAGCCGCCTCAGATCGCGTGGGCCCGACACCCACTACTGGTCAGAGGTTCGAAGGTCGGCCCCCCGAAAGGTTCCACGAACGCCTCAGGCTACTCGGGATCCGCGCCCATTACTGATCAGGGGTTCGAAGGCTGGCCCCACGAAGGGTTCACAGTCGCCTCAGACACCGAGCGAGGGATGACCAGGGGTACGTTCGATACATAACCAAGGCTCAGGCTGCGCTCCCGAGGTACCCTAGGACATTTCCGAGACCAGCGGGAACGACTCTGTAACGGAATCCCATCGGAGGGAGGCAACGAGCCCTCGGACCCCGTCGCCAGGGGACCGGGTCCGGCAGATCACCCGCAGGTACTTTTGGGCGTGCCTCCGGGCCCCTAGCCGACCCCCAACGAACGGGGCACGGACGTCCACTCGGATTACCTGATTGCAGCTCACCGGAGACACCATGTTCGGTGCCCATCGAGGGTAACATGGCGCTCTCCCCCCCTCCTCCTTGCGGAAAGGCGACGTAGGGGCGTATGTAAAAAAGCCGAGTCTGTCCCTGATCGTCCTCTCGCTCTGTGCGGAGGCTCGGGGGCTGCTCTCGCAAACCCGGCTCCGGCCGAACCGTTGACAGCGTCAACATACCAGCCCGAGAACTTGGGCCCCGACAGTGCACCCGAGCTACGGCCTGTTCGCATGAGGGAACCGCCAGACCAGCCGAAGCATTACGCAAGGCATTAAGACCTCGAAGGAGTGAAACCACTCCTCCGAGGCCTCGGGGGCTACACCCGGCGGGTGCGCTCGCGCGCACCCACCGGAACAAAGTACAACCGAGAAAGGCTGGTCCCCTTGCAAAAAAGTGCGACAAAAGCCTCCAAGCGAGTGTTAACACTCCCTTCGAGGCTCGGGGGCTACTGTCGGGGACCATAATTAGGGGTACCCTCAAGACGCCTAATTCTCAGCTGGTAACCCCCATCAGCATAAAGCTGCAGAGGCCTGATGGGTTTGATTAAGTCAGGTATCAGTCCATATGAGCGACTCGATCACGCCACGCCCGAGCCTAGCCTCGGGCAAGGGCAGCCGACCCTGAGATGTCTCCGTCTCGCCCGAGGCCTCCTCTTTCACGGCAGACGCATCTCCGGCTCGCCCGAGGCCTTGCCTTCGATAAGAAGTAACCCTGACTAAATCACCGCGCCGACCGGCCAAGTCACTGGGGCCTTTAACGCAAAGAATAAGACAGGACGGGCAGCCAGGCTTGACCAAAAGCGCCAGAGGAAACTCCGCTCCGCCCGACCCAGGGCTCGGACTCGGGCTAAGGCCCCGGAAGACGGCGAACTCCGCTCCGCCCGACCCAGGGCTCGGACTCGGGCTAAGGCCCCGGAAGACGGCGAACTCCGCTCCGCCCGACCCAGGGCTCGGACTCGGGCTAAGGCCCCGGAAGACGGCGAACTCCGCTCCGCCCGACCCAAGGCTCGGACTCGGGCTAAGGCCCCAGAAGACGGCGAACTCCGCTCCGCCCGACCCAGGGCTCGGACTCGGGCTAAGGCCCCGGAAGACGGCGAACTCCGCTCCGCCCGACCCAGGGCTCGGACTCGGGCTAAGGCCCCGGAAGACGATGAACTCCGCTTCGCCCGACCCAGGGCTCGGACTCCACCCCGACCTCTGCTGAACGACCTCTGCCTCGCCCGACCCAGGGGCTCGGGCTCGGCCTCGGCCTCGGCCATGTAGGACAGACTCGACCTCGGCTTCGGAGGAGCCCCCACGTCGCCCGACCTAGGGCACGAGTCCGCCACGTCGACAGGAAGCGCCATCATCACCCTACCCTGAGACGACTCGGGCCGCAGAGAACAGGACCGACGTCCCATCTGGCTAGCTCCGCCAGATAGGCAATGATGGCGCCCCGCTGGACCATGACGACGGCGGCTCCCAGCTCCCTTACGAAAGCAGGGGGACGTCAGCAAGGGCCCAACCACTCCGACAGCTGTCCCTCCGCCCGGCTCCATTGCTTCTCCAACAGCCACGACGCCACACTAGCTGGGTGCCTAAGATCTCTCCGGCTGCCACCTTGGCATGTACTTAGGGTACTAGCTCTCCCCCGCTAGACACGTAGCACCTTGCTACACCCCCATTTGTACACCTGGATCCTCTCCTTACGCCTATAAAAGGAAGGACCAGGGCCTTCTTAGAGAAGGTTGGCCTCGCGGGAACGAGGGCAGGGGCAGGCGCTCTCTCGGGGCCGCTCGCTCCCCTCACCCGCGCGGACGCTTGTAACCCCCTACTGCAAGCGCACCCGACCTGGGCGCGGGACGAACACGAAGGCCGCGGGAACCTCCGACTCCCTCACGACCCGGCTCCGGCCACCTCGCTCTCGCTCTCTCTCTCCCCCCTTCGCGCTCGCCCACGCGCTCGACCCATCTGGGCTGGGGCATGCGGCACACTCACTCGTCGGCTCGGGGACCCCCCGGTCTCGGAACGCCGACAAAATGGAATGGTCAGGAGATATAGCAATTTTACCCAAACCTTTGACCAAACATTGGTTTCCATCCCCGAATGTGATAGCTCGTTGGGGATCTTGGTTTTTCTCGTAGGAGGAGAACATCTTCTTCTCCCCCGTCATATGGTTCGTGCACCGGCTATCGATGATCCAACTTGAGCCCCCAGATGCATAAACCTACAAAACAAGTTTAGTTCTTGACTTTAGGTACCCAAACGGTTTTGGGTCTTTTGGCATTAGAAACAAGAACTTTGGGTACCCAAAGACAAGTCTTTGACCCCTTGTGTTTGCCCCCAACAAACTTGGCAACTACCTTGCCGGATTTGTTAATAAGCACATAAGATGCATCAAAAGTTTTGAATGAAATGTCATGATCATTTGATGCATTAGGAGTTCTCTTCTTAGGCAACTTAGCACGGGTTGGTTGCCTAGAACTAGATGTCTCACCCTTATACATAAAAGCATGATTAGGGCCAGAGTGAGACTTCCTAGAATGAATTCTCCTAATTTTGCTCTCAGGATAGCCTGGCAGGGTACAAAATGTAGCCCTCGTTATCCTGAGGAATGGGAGCCTTGCCCTTAACAAAGTTAGACAATTTCTTAGGAGGGGCACTAAGTTTGACATTGTCTCCCCTTTGGAAGCCAATGCCATCCTTGATACCAGGGCGTCTCCCACTATAGAACATACTTCTAGCAAATTTAAACTTTTCATTCTCTAAGTTATGCTCGGCAATTTTAGCATCTAATTTTGCTATATGATCATTTTGTTGTTTAATTAAGACCATGTGATCATGAATAGCATCAATATCAACATCTCTACATCTAGTGCAAATAGAAACATGCTCAATGGTAGATGTAGAGGGTTTGCAAGAATTAAGTTCAACAATCTTAGCACGCAAAATATCATTGTTATCTCTAAGATCGGAAATTGTAACATTGCAAACATCTAATTCTTTAGCCTTAGCAATTAATTTTTCATTTTCAATCCTAAGGCTAGCAAGAGAGGTGTTTAATTATTCAATCTTAGCAAGCAAATCATCATTATCATTTCTAAGATTGGGAATTGAAACATCACAAGCATGAGAATCAACCTTAGCAATTAATCTAGCATTTTCATTTCTAAGGTTGTCAATAGTCTCATGGCAAGTGCTTAGCTCACTAGACAATTTTTCACATTTTTCAAATTGTAGAGCATAAGCATTTTTAACCTTAACATGCTTTTTGTTTTCCTTAATAAGGAAGTCCTCTTGAGAGTCCAAGAGATCATCCTTCTCATGAATAGCACTAATCAATTCATTTAATTTTTCTTTTTGTTGCATGTTTAGGTCGGCAAAAAGAATGCGCAAGTTATCCTCCTCATTGCTAGCATCATCCTCGTCACTAGAGGTTTCATATTTAGTGGAGGATCTTGATTTTACCTTCTTTTTGCCCTCTTTGGCCATGAGGCACTTGTGGCCGATGTTGGGAAAGAGAAGTCCCTTGGTGACGGCGATGTTGGCGGCGTCCTCGTCGGAGGAGGAGTCGGTGGAGCTCTCGTCGGAGTCCCACTCGCGGCACATGTGGGCATCGCCGCCCTTCCTCTTGTAGTGTCTCTTCTTCTCCTTTCTTCTCCCCTTCTTGTCGTCGCCCCTGTCACTATCACTAGATAATGGACATTTAGCAATGAAATGACCGGGCTTACCACATTTGTAGCATACTTTCTTGGAGCGGGGTTTGTAGTCTTTCCCCCTCCTTTGCTTGAGGATTTGGCGGAAGCTCTTGATGATGAGCGCCATCTCCTCGTTGTCGAGCTTGGAGGCGTCGATGGGTGTTCGACTTGGAGTAGCCTCCTCCTTCTTTTCTTCCGTCGCCTTGAGTGCGATCGGTTGTGCTTCGGACGTGGAGGGGCCATCAAGCTCGTTGATCTTCTTTGAGCCTTTGATCATCAACTCAAAGCTCACAAAATTTCCTATAACTTCCTCGGGGGTCATTTGTGTATATCTAGGATTGCCACGAATTAATTGAACTTGAGTAGGGTTAAGGAAAACAAGTGATCTTAGAATAACCTTAACCACTTCGTGGTCATCCCACTTTTTGCTCCCGAGGTTGCGCACTTGGTTCACCAAGGTTTTGAGCCGGTTGTACATGTCTTGTGGCTCCTCCCCTTGGCGAAGATGGAAGCGACCGAGCTCCCCCTCGATAGTTTCCCGTTTGGTGATCTTGGTCACCTCATCTCCTTCGTGCGCGATCTTTAGTACGTCCCAAATCTCCTTGGCGCTCTTCAACCCTTGCACCTTGTTATACTCCTCTCGACTTAGAGAGGTGAGGAGTATAGTGGTGGCTTGGGAGTTGAAGTGCTCGATTTGGGCCACTTCGTCCGCATCATAATCTTCATCCCCTACGGATGGTACCTGTACACCAAACTCAACAACATCCCATATACTTTTGTGGAGTGAGGTTAGGTGATATCGCATCATATCACTCCACCTAGCATAATCTTCACCATCAAATGTTGGTGGTTTGCCTAATGGGACGGAAAGTAAAGGTGTATGTTTAGGAATGCGAGGGTAGCGTAGGGGGATCTTACTATACTTCTTGCGCTCTTGGCGCTTAGAAGTAACGGACGGTGCGTCGGAGACGGAGGTCTACGTTGATGAAGTGTCGGTCTCGTAGTAGACCACTTTCCTCATCCTCTTGTGCTTGTCGCCTCTCCGATGCGACTTGTGGGAAGAAGATTTCTTCTCCTTCCCCTTCCCTTTGTTGGAGGAGTCCTTCTTCTTCTCCTTCCTCTTGGTACGGGACTCTTCCGATGAAGTGCTCCCATGACTCGTAGTGGGCTTGTCGCCGGTCTCCATCTCCCTCTTGGTGTGATCTCCTGACATCACTTCGAGTGGTTAGGCTCTAATGAAGCACCGGGCTTTGATACCAATTGAAAGTCACCTAGAGGGGGGTGAATAGGGCGAAACTGAAATTTACAAACTTAAACACAACTACAAGCCGGGTTAGCGTTAGAAATAATAACGAGTCCGAGAGAGAGGGCGCAAAACAAATCGCAAGCGAATGAAGAGTGTGACATGCGGATTTGTTTTACCGAGGTTCGGTTCTCGCAAACCTACTCCCCATTGAGGAGGCCACAAAGGTCGGGTCTCTTTCAACCCTTACCCTCTCTCAAATGGTCCCTCGGACCGAGTGAGCTTCTCTTCTCAAATCAAACCGGGAACAAAACTTCCCCGCAAGGACCACCACACAATTGGTGTCTCTTGCCTCGGTTACAATGGAGTTTTGATCACAAGAACAAGTGAGAAAGAAAGAAGCAATCCAAGCGCAAGAGCTCAAAAGAACACGGCAAATCTCTCTCGCTAATCACTAAAGCCTTGTGTGGAATTGGAGAGGATTTGATCACTTGAGTGTGTCTAGAATTGAATGTCTAGCTCTTGTAAGTGGTTGAGAGGTGGAAAACTTGGATGACTTGAATGTGGGGTGGTTGGGGGTATTTATAGCCCCAACCACCAAACTAGCCGTTTGGGTGAAGGCTGTCTGTCGCATGGTGCACCGGACAGTCCGGTGCACACCGGACATGTCCGGTGCGCTAGCCACGTCACCCGGCCGATAGGGTTCCGACCGTTGGAGCTCTGACTGCTGGGCCCGCCTGGATGTCCGGTGGCGCACCGGACATGCACTGTAGAGTGTCCGGTGCGCCAGCATGGGCGTGCCTGACTTCTGCACGCGCTGGCGCGCATTCAATGCGCCTGTAGGTAGCCGTTGGCGCCGAAGTAGCCGTTGCTTCGTTGTCACACTGGACAGTCCGGTGTGCACCGGACATGTCCGGTGAATTATAGCGGACTAGCCGTTGCAAATTCCCGAAGCTGGCGAGTTCAGAGATGCTTCATTCTTGGAGCACCGGACACTGTCCGGTGAATTATAGCGGAGCGACTCTGCGTTTTCCCGAAGGTGAGGAGTTCAGCTTGGAGTCCCCTGGTGCACCGGACACTGTCCGGTGGTGCACTGGACACTGTCCACTGGCACACCGGACAATCCGGTGCGCCCGACCAGGGTGCCATCGGTTGTCCCTTTGCTCCTTTGTTTGAACCCTTTTCTCTTGATCTTTTTATTGGCTTATTGTGAACCTTTGGCACCTGTAGAACTTATAAACTAGGGCAAACTAGTTAGTCCAATTATTTGTGTTGGGCAATTCAACCACCAAAATTAGTTTAGGAAATAGGTGTAAGCCTAATTCCCTTTCAGGGACCCCGAAGCGATGGATGATGTTGGTGAAGAACGCCACCGCCTGTTCGGACCTGATGCTGTTTAGGGGTCGGACCTCGATCCACTTGGAGAATTTGTCGATGGCGACCAGCAGGTGCGTGAAGCCCCCGGGTGCCTTCTGCAAGGGACCGACGAGGTCCAGACCCCACACAGCAAACGGCCAGGTGATGGGTATTGTTTGCAAGGCCTGAGCGGGCAGGTGCGTCTGCCTTGCATAGAATTGACACCCTTGGTAGGTGCGTACAATCCTAGTGGCATCGGCCACCGCGGTTGGCCAGTAGAAACCTTGTCGGAAGGTGTTTCCCACGAGGGCTCGAGGTGCTGCGTGGTGACCGCAAGCCCCCGAGTGTATTTCTTGCAATAACTCCTGACCTTCGGCGATGGATATGCACCGCTGGAGGATGCCTGAGGGGCTGCGGTGGTAGAGCTCCTTTTCGTCACCCAGCAAGACGAACGACTTGGCGCGCCGCGCCAGTCGCCGAGCTTCGGCTCTGTCGAGGGGTAGCTCTCCTCGGTGGAGATATTGCAGGTATGGGGTCTGCCAGTTTCGATTAGGCGTGACCCCATTCCACTCTTCCTCGACGCGCAGTGCCTCACCCTCGGGGGCCGAGGCTGCCTCGGGCTGAGCTGAGGGCGCCTCGGGCAGAGCCGAGGCCTTCTCGGGCTCGGGCGTGTCGTTGGTCTTGACAGAGGGTTGATGTAGGTCTCGAGTGAAGACGTCCAGAGGAACCGTTGTCCGCCCCGAGGCTATCTTAGCTAGCTTGTCTGCAGTCTCGTTGTATCGTCGAGCGACATGGTTGAGCTCGAGCCCATAGAACTTGTCCTCCAGGCGCCGAACCTCATCGCAGTAGGCTTCCATCTTCGGGTCGGGGCAGTGGGAGTTCTTCATGACTTGGTCGATGACAAGCTGCAAGTCGCACGAGCATCGAGGCGCCGGACCCCTAGCTCGATGGCGATGCGCAACCCGTTAACCAGAGCCTCATACTTGGCCACGTTGTTGGACGCCGGGAAATGGAGGCGCAGCACGTAGCGGAGGTGCTTCCCGAGGGGTGAGATGAAGAGCAGGCCCGCGCCCGCTCCTGTTTTCATCAGCGACCCATCGAAATACATGGTCCAGAGTTCCGGTTGGATCAGAGCTGCTGGAAGCTGGGTGTCGACCCATTCAGCCACAAAGTCTGCCAAGACTTGGGACTTGATGGCCTTCCGAGGGGCGACCGAGATCGTCTCGCCCATGATCTCCACCGCCCACTTTGCAATCCTACCCGAGGCCTCTCGGCACTAGATGATCTCCCCCAGGGGGAAGGATGACACCACAGTCACCGGATGAGACTCGAAGTAATGTCGCAACTTTCGCCGTGTGAGAATTACCGCGTACAGTAGCTTCTGAATTTGCGGGTAGCGGATTTTGGTCTCGGACAGTACCTCACTGATGAAGTAGACCGGCCTCTGGACAGGCAATGCGTGCCCTTCTTCTCGTCTCTCGACCATGATCGCGGCGCTGACCACCTGAGTGGTAGTGGCGACGTAGATCAAGAGGGCTTCTCCGGCAGCGGGGGGCACCAGGATGAGCGCGCTTGTAAGGAGCGCCTTCAAGTTCCCGAGGGCTTCCGCGGCCTCGGGGGTCCAAGTGAAGCGCTCGGTCTTCCTTAAGAGGCGATACAGGGGCAGGCCTCTTTCGCCGAGGCGTGAGATGAAGCGGCTCAGAGCCGCAAGGCATCCCATGACCCTCTGTACTCCTTTCAAGTCCTTGATGGGCCCCATGTTGGTGATGGCCGCGATTTTCTCCGGGTTGACCTCGATGCCCCGCTCGGAGACGATGAACCCCAGGAGCATGCCTCGAGGGACTCCGAAGACACACTTCTCGGGATTGAGTTTTACGCCTTTCGCTTTGAGACACTTGAATGTCGTTTCAAGGTCGGAGAGGAGGTCAGAGGCTTTCCTCGTCTTGACTACGATGTCATCGACGTAAGCCTCGACCGTTCGGCCAATGTGCTGTCCGAACACGTGGTTCATACACCTTTGGTATGTCGCACCCGCATTCCTCATACCAAATGGCATAGTAATGTAGCAGTACATGCCAAAAGGTGCTATGAAAGAAGTCGCGAGCTGGTCAGATTCTTTCATCCTGATTTGGTGATACCCTGAGTAGGCATCGAGGAATGACAGGGTTTCGCACCCAGCAGTGGAATCCACGATTTGATCGATGCGAGGCAGGGGGTAGGGAACTTTCGGACATGCTTTGTTTAGACCAGTGTAGTCTACACACATCTGCCATTTCCCACCTTTCTTTCTCACAAGCACAGGGTTGGCTGCCATTCGGGATGGAATACCTCTTTGATGAACCCAGCAGCCATCAGCTTGTGGATCTCCTCACCTATGGCTCTGCGCTTTTCTTCGTCGAATCGGCGCAGAGGCTGCTTCACGGGTTGGGCTCCAGCTCGGATATCTAGTGAGTGCTCGGCGACATCCCTCGGTATGCCTGGCATGTCCGAGGGACTCCACGCAAAAACCTTGGCATTTGCACGAAGAAAGTCGACGAGCACTGCTTCCTATTTGGGGTCGAGCTCGGAGCCGATCCGGATCTGCTTGGAGGTGTCGTTGCTGGGGTCGAGAGGGACGGACTTAACCGCCTCTGCTGGTTCGAAGTTGCCGGCGTGGCGCTTCGCATCTAGCACCTCCTTGGGGAGGCTCTCCAGGTCGGCGATGAGGGCCTCGGATTCGGCGAGGGCCTCGGATTCGGCGAGGGCCTCGGCGTACTCCACGCACTCCACGTCGCATTCGTACGTCGGTACGTGGGGCCGACGGTGATGACCCCGTTGGGGCCCGGCATCTTGAGCTTGAGGTAGGTGTAGTTGGGGACGGCCATGAACTTGGTGTAGCATGGTCTCCCCAGCACTGCGTGGTAGGTTCCTCAGAACCCGACCACCTCGAACATGAGGGTTTCCTTTCGGAAGTTGGAGGGAGTCCCGAAGCAGACGGGCAGATCGAGTTGTCCAAGGGGCTGGACGCGCTTCCCGGGAATGATCCCGTGAAAGGGCGCCGCGCCGGCCCGGATCGAGGACAGATCGATCTGCAGGAGCCCGAGGGTGTCGGCGTAGATGATGTTGAGGCTGCTGCCTCCGTCCATGAGGACCTTGGTAAGCCTGACGTTGCCGATGACAAGATCAACAACGAGTGGGTACTTCCCTGGGCTCGGCACGCGGTCGGGGTGGTCGCCTTGGTCGAAGGTGATGGGCTTATCGTACCTAGTCTAGGTAGACTGGCGCCGCCACCTTCACCGAGCAGACCTCCCGGCGCTCTTGCTTGCGGTGCCGAACCGAGGTGTTCGCCACCCGCCCACCATAGATCATGAAGCAGTCATGGACCTCGAGGAACTCCTCTGCCTTTTGGGCTTCCTTCTTGTCGTTGTCGGGGGCCCTGCCACCTTCTGCCGGGGGCCCGGCCTTGTGGAAGTAGTGCCGAAGTATGACGCACTCCTCAAGGGTGTGCCTGACGGTACCCTGATGGTAGGGGCACAACTCCTTGAGCATCTTGTCGAACAAGTTGGCGCCTCCGGGAGGCTTCCGAGGGTTCTTGTGCTCGGCGGCGGCGACAAGGTCTGTGTCGGCGGCGTCGCGTTTCGCTTGTGACTTCTTCTTGCCCTTCTTCTTCGCGCCGCGCTGAGCGGACCCCTCGGGGACGTCATCCGGCTGGCGCCCCTGAGGCTGCTTGTCCTTTCGGAAGATGGCCTCGACCGCCTCCTGGCCAGAGGCGAACTTGGTGGTGATGTCCATCAGCTCGCTCGCCCTGGTGGGAGTCTTGCGACCCAGCTTGCTCACCAGGTCGCGGCAAGTGGTGCCGGCGAGGAACGTGTCGATGACATCTGAGTCGGTGATGTTGGGTAGCTCGGTGCGCTGCTTCGAGAATCGCCGGATGTAATCCCACAGGGATTCTCCCGGCTGCTGGCGGCAGCTTCGGAGATCCCAGGAAGTTCCCAGGGCGCACGTATGTGCCCTGGAAGTTGCCGGCGAAGGCTTTGACCAGGTCGTCCCAGTTGGAGATCTGTGCAGGAGGTAGATGCTCCAGCCAGGCTCGGGCGGTGTCGGAGAGGAACAGGGGGAGGTTGCGGATGATGAGGTTGTCATCGTCCGTTCCCCCAGCTGGTAGGCCAGCCGGTAGTCCGCGAGCCACAGTTCCGGCCTCGTCTCCCCCGAGTACTTGGTGATGGTAGTCGGGGCCCAGAACCGGGTCGGGAACGGTGCCCGTCGTATGGCCCGGCTAAAAGCTTGCGGACCGGGTGGTTCGAGCGATGGGCTCCGATCCTCCTCGCTGTCGTAGCGTCCCCCACGCCTGGGTGGTAGCCTCGGCGCACCCTCTCATCGAGGTGGGCTCGACGGTCGCGGCGATGGTGCTCGTTGCCAAGGCGGCCCGGGGCCACAGGCACTGTGTCCCGCGTGCGCCCGGTGTGGACCGAGGCTTCCCGCATGAATCGGGAAGTCGCGGCGTGATGCTCCGGGGGGTACCCCTGCCTCCGGGAGGCAGAGCTTTCGGCCCATCGGACCGCGGCATCCTCCAGGAGATTCTTGAGTTCTCCCTGGATACGCCGCCCCTCGATGGTGGATGGTTCCGGCATCGCTCAGAGTAGTATTGCTGTTGCAGCCAGGTTCTGGCCGACCCCACTGGAAGCCGGGGGCAGCCTTGCCCTGGCATTGTCGATGATGCGGTGCTGGACGTCCTAGGCCAGATGACGCGCTTCTCCGGCTGGTGCTCGGCCTGCCCGCTCCTGCCCGATGTTCTGCCGGAGCTGCACAAGTTTTCCTGCTTCCTTGTCGAGCCTGGCCTGCATCTCGCGGATTTGCTCGAGCTGTGTGTCCTGACCCCCCGCAGGGACTGGGACCACAGCTAGCTCCCGAAGGATGTCAACGCGAGGTGTACGCCCAGGGGGATCACCATCCTCCGGCATACCAAGGTGGTTGCCTTCATCGAGACCCCCTAGATCGACGTGGAAACATTCGCGACTTGGGCCACAGTCCTCGTCGTCGAGGCTGTGGCTATCATCGGAGCAATCGGAGAGGCAGTAGTCGCATGCGGTCATGAAGTCTCGCATGGCACTAGGGTTATCGAGCCCGGAGAAATCCCAACCATAGTCGGGCTCGTCATCTTCCTCGGAACCCGGGGGCCCGTAGGTCGAGACGGCCGTCAATCGATCCCAGGTTGACCACATATGGTACCCCAGAAGGTTTGGATATGCCTTTATGAAAGTGTCCACCGAAGCGAGGTCGCTTGGTGGGTCGAAGCTGAACCTAAAAGCAACAGGATGGGAAACGGACGGTACCTCTTGATCGACGGACGGTGACGAAGTCGCGTCGGGGACGGACTGCACCGTTATTTCAGGTACGAGGCTAACGCTCAGCAAGTCCTTCACGATCGTGCTGGCGTCGTCCGTCTGCTTGGGGTTGGCGTGTTGCGGGGAAACGACGCTCGTCTTCGTCTCAGACGCGAGGTCAACGCCCGACGTGTCCCCCGCTGGGGCGCCGGCACCGTCGACTCGCTCGACAGCCGACGAGGCGCCGCCTCCTGCTTGGCCATGGTTGCCCCGCCTCCTCCCCCGTCGATGGGGAAGGTGATGGGATAGACCCAGATGCTGTTCTTCCATCATGCTGGAAAGACGTCGTCGATTCCGCCGCCAGCGAGCGGGCTGACGGCCGCCATTGTCGTTGTCGCGCGGCGAGGATGGAGTATCATGTCGTAGCTGCCGTCGAGGGACATGAACTCGAGACTCCCGAAACGGAGCTTCGTCCCGGTTGGAGAGGTCGCTGGAGACTCCCCATCTGGAGCTTGACGGGAAGCTGTTCGTCAACACGCAGCAGTCCCCTACCTGGCGCGCCAACTGTCGGCGTTTCGACCCTGGGGGGTCCCTAGGACCGACGAGTAAATTGTTGTTGCGTGTCCCAGCCCAGATGGGTCGGCGCGAGACGGAGCACAAGGGGGGAAAACCAGTTAGGGGAAACCGCGGCCTCGTGTTGTCCTGCGCCCAGGGCGGATGCGCTTGCAGTAGGCGGTTACAAGCGTTTGCGAGGGAGAGAGAGAGGGCGTGAGACTGCGCGTCAACCCGTTCTCCCGCGCGGCCACCTTTTCGTACGAGGGCCCTGGACCTTCCTTTTATAGACGTAAGGAGAGGGTCCAGGTGTACAACGAGGGGTGTAGCAGTGTGCTAACGTGTCTAGCAGAGGGGAGCCAGAGCCCTATGTACATGTCGACGTGGCTGTCGGAGCGGTGTTGGAGCCCTGTTCATGTGGCGTCATGGCCGTCGGAGGAGCGCTTGATCCCTGTAGAAGCACAGTTGTCGGGGTTGTCGGATCCTTGCTGACGTCTCCTTGCTTCCGTAGGGGGCTAAGAATCGCCGTCGTCATGGAGCACGCGGGGTGCTATCATTACTTGTTTTACCGGGGCGAGCCAGATGGGACGCCGGTCTTGTTCCCCGTAGCCTGGGCTAGCCTGGGCTAGCTAGGGGTAGGGTAATGATGGCCCCCCTTGTGGCGTGGTCGGGCAAGGCGGTGGCTCCTCCGAGGTCGAGGCTGAGCCCGGGCCCGGGGGTCGGGCGAGGCAGAGATCGTCTTCTGAGGTCGAGGTTGAGCCCGAGCCCGGGGGTCGGGCGAGGCGGAGACCGTCTTCTGAGTCGAGGTTGAGCCCGAGCCCAGGGGGTCGGGCGAGGCGGAGATCGTCTTCCGAAGTCGAGGTCGAGTCCGAGCCCTGGGGTCGGGCGAGGCGGAGATTCCTATGGCGCCCGAGGCTGGACTTGGCTGCTGTCAGCCTCACCCTGGCAGGTGGCACAGCAGTCGGAGCAGCGCAGGCGGCGCTGTTTTCCTATCAGGTCAGTCAGTGGAGGGGCGAAGTGACTGCGGTCACTTCGGCCTCGTCGACTGGAGAGCGCGTGTCAGGATAAGGTGTTAGGCGACCCTTGCATTGAATGCTCCTGCGATCCGGTCGGCTGGCGAGGCGATCTGGCCAAGGTTGCTTCTCCGCGAAGCCTGCCCGAGCTGGGCCTCAGGCGAGTCGAAGGTGCGCCCGTTGCTTGAGGGGACCCTCGGGCGAGGCGTGAATCTGCCTTGGTCTACCGTTCCTGCCCGAGGCTGGGCTCGGATGAGGCGAGATCGTGTCCCTTGAGTGGACGGAGCCTTGACCGGAATTGTGCCCATCAGGCCTTTGCAGCTTTGTGCTGATGGGGGTTACCAGCTGAGATTAGGAGCCTTGGGGGTACGCCTAATTACTGGTCCCCGACAGGACTGGTCATGGCCTTCACCCCGCATTCGCATTCTTAGCCTCAGCCTTCTCTATTTTCTAGGCATGGCCAAAGATCGAAATCAGAGCGAGAGGGGCAAAGAGAGGTTGAAGTAAGGGGATGTTTGGTGTCGCATTCTCATTTTAGGCATGGCCAAGAGAGTCACTGTCCTTGCGCCCCACGACCCGTGGCCCTACTCCATCATGTCTGTAAAGGATCTACAAAACCTTGTCGATGGAGGTCTGCTTCACCCCTCCACTGCCATGGCACACTCGGGGATGAGGAGGAGCCAAATCCGACAGAGGTCTGTGTTGTCAGCTTCGTGTTGTTCCATGAGCGCGGGTTTGGGGTGCCGTAGAGCCACTTCATGCAAGCGCTCCCGCACTACTATGGGCTTGAACTCCATAAATTCAACCCGGACTCCATCGCGCAGGCGGCGATTTTTGCGGCGGTTTGTGAGGGGTGCCTCGAGATTGACCCCCATTGGGATCTCTGGGTCCACTTCTTCCGTGTGGAGCCCTTTTCTCTACCGATGGAGGTGAAGAAGGTCCACACTGCGGTGAGGGCCGGTGGTTGTACACTCCAACTGCGGTCGAATCGGGTGCATCTGTACATCCTGACCTCTCTTTCCTTTTCAAACAAGGGGTGGTGGAGTCGCTAGTTCTACCTCCACAACGACGAAGGAAGGATGCCTCCGTATACCAAGCGGGTTGTAAAGGCTGCAGGGGAGAACTGGCGGTGGGGCGTTGCATGGGAGTACCAGCCCAAGCTAGAGCCCTCCAGGACGCCTTGCGGAGGCTCCGTGACCGTGGTCTTACCGCTGCCCGGGTCATCGCCACATTTCACTGTCTGAGGGTGCTGGCATTGGTGGAGCGACGGTTGCTTGTATGAGATGACGCCCGAGGGCGAGGTGGAGAGCTCTTGGATGTTTCTCATATAACTTGCAGTTGTTTCTCCTAATGAAAACAATAAGAGGATGATATGCTATAATTTGTATAAAACCACAAATTATACAAATTATACTCCAAGATCCTTCCTTCAGTATGTGCCATCAAGGAAGCATCTAGCTCACACCAAGATCCTTCCTTGAGTGTCCCCATGCTCTATTTCTCATGACATACTGATTATACTCCAAGATCCTCATCATGAGGTCCAAATTAGAAACACCGTATATCCTTCTTGTTTCCTTGAATTTTCCTATCTTTTTAACCTTATGTTGGAGCTCATTTTGAGCGCGCGGACGGTCCGGCCTTGAGGCCGGACGGTCCGCGGTCAGTACGGTCCACGCCCGGGGGCCGGACGGTCCGCGCGTACGCAGAGCAGTTTAGGGTTCCGAGTTTTGTGCTACGGTTGTTAGCTAAATTCGCGGGATTCACTCGGAAATTTGTTTGTAACGGGTCCAGCCCTCCTCCTCTGTAAATAGAGAGGTCTACGGCCGATTTGAGACAACGAATCGAACCTTCAATCAATACAATTTACATTTTATCTTAGGAGTAGTTCTAGTCTAGTTTAGGTTTAGTCTTCCAATCCCAAAATTCTCCGCCTCTCCTTGACTCTACGTCGATTAGAGGAGTCTAGGTCGGCCGGCCCGAGCCTAGACACCACCTAGGATCTCTACTCCCCGACGGGGTCCCTCCCGGGAGCGAGATCCAGGAGCCGTCGGCGATCTTCCGCCGCCCCTGCGTACGCGCGGACCGTCCGGCCCCAGGGCGCGGACCGTCCGGCCGTCAGGCAGGAGCCCTAGCCGCGCACCAGGCCATGGACCGTCCGGCCTTAGGCCGCGGACAGTCCGCCCTTGCGTAGAGAGCACCACCGCGCCTCGCACCAGGCCACGGACCGTCCGGCCCCTGCACGCGGACCGTCCACCCCTGTGAAGAGGGCACCGCCACGGTTCTTGTTGAGTGTTTGGCGCTCCGAGAAGGCGTCAACATACTTTTTGGCGACTCCGCTGGGGACAACACATCTAAGCTCATCAAATCGGCCCTCAATGGCCGGTTCAAGGGATAGCTCTGATATTTCCCCAAGCAACATCATAGAGCCGACTTGGGAAACCTTGCCGGCTGACGAGCAGCTCCAGTTCGAGGAGCACAAGGAGCGGATGATCCAGGAGGCGAAAGCAAAGTTCTTGGCCAACTTCAAAGTGGACAGGAACAACAAGGTCGTCCGACATCGGGCGACGGATCCGGCTTCGCTCCAACCCACGCTAGATATCCCCAATGTAAGTAATACCAACGATCTGCAATCTCTTAGAAATTATGTAGAAGATCAACGTGAACAAATGCAGAACATCATAGGGCGTATGCAAAGCGATCTTAAGAGACTAGTAGGTGCATTTGATAAATCTAGTATCACAAATTTTCCTTCGCACGAGGTTGAGTTAGGAGGTAACACGCGTAACACATCGGCTACAGGTTGTCACGACCAGTCACAACCCCTTTATGGGATGCCGATGGACACATACCCTGAGCAACCGCAAATCGGCAGCAAATCAGCCGATCGGCACATGCCCGGACCGTCCGCACGTGAGCGCGGACCGTCCGGACCAACAACAGTCGGGCCAATTTTTAATGAGTTACCTAGATATGCGCCCGAACCACCACACACGACACAGAATCTAAACTACCCAGTCGGACCGTCCGCGTACAACGACGGATGGTCCGCACATAATCACGGACGGTCCGGGCCAATGTCCGGACAGTCCGCACATGACCTTTTTGAGGAGGATTGTTACCTGAATCCTCACCCGTCCCAGCAGCACTTCCCATCGCACCATACAATGCATCAACCCATTAATTCGAGATCTAGAGCCCAGGAAAACTTTCCGGCCCCACCGAGAAGGCCGGAAAGGAACGATCAAACATATGAACCATATAGGGCAAGTGGCAATGCACCACGTAGTTCAAACCAATGGGGGGAAAGACAATATGCTAATATCCAGCCAACCCCACCTATGTTTGACCAGAGAGCCGGTGGTCTCGCACCGGCTGCCATTGATATAGTAAGGGAAGAAATAGCCGAGGCGTTCCGAGATAAGCTCGGAGTAAGCATGGTCCCTAGGGGGCAATCATATCGGAAACCTTATGACAGCCGATTTGATCACCACCCATACCCACAGGGAACCAGGATACCCGAATTCGCAAAATTTTCGGGTGATCAAGGAAAGAACACGCGTGAACACATAGTCCAATTTTTAGCACAATTAGGAGAGTTGGCCGACACAGAGGCATTTCACATACGTTTATTTTCATTATCTTTAACAGGAACTGCGTTCGCGTGGTACGCCACTTTACCTCCTAATTCCATTTCATCATGGGGGGATCTAGAACAAAAGTTTCATGATCATTTTTTCTCTGGTGACTATGAGTTGGATTTGGTAGATTTAGTGTCATTACGACAAGCAAAAGATGAGTCGGTTAATGATTACATCCGGAGATTCCGAGATACAAGAAACCGATGCTTCCAAATTCATTTAGCAGAGAAACAGCTAGCAGGATTAGCCTTTAATGGTCTATGATATTATTTAAAAGAAAGATTAGAAGGCATCCAATTTTTTACACTAGCACAGTTACACCAGAGAGCTTCGGCTTGTGAAAGCCGAAGCAAAGAAACTGCTAAAGTAATTCGTCATAACGTACATATAATAGAGTGCGATCAAAGTAGCTCAGAGGACGAGTCAACAGAAATATATGCTGCTGAAATGGTTTGGCCAAAGCAGGCCAAATCTTTGGCTTGTGCTTCCCTACAGCCGATTCAAAAGAAACGGCAGGAGGATGTAAAGTTTACGTTTAATGTTGGCAAGTGTGATAAAATATTTGATGAATTACTCAAAAATGGCAACATTAAAATAAATCACACTGTTCCATCTGCCGACGAGCTAAAACGTCGTGCATGCTGCAAGTGGCATAACTCATTTTCTCATGCCACTAATGATTGTAATGTATTTCGGCGACAGATTCAATCGGCCATTAACGAGGGACGATTGAAATTTTAGGAAATGTAGGTGGATACAGAGCCCTTTCCTATGAACATGATTGACTTCGAGGGCAAGAAAGTCCTAGTTCGGCCAAACACAGTCGATAAAGACAAAGGCAAAGAGACAATCATCGGCAATGCTAAAGAGGCCGATGGGGATCGTAAAGTTTCTTGCAGGAAAGTAGTAGCCGAGAAGACTCCCGATGGAGGGGAGACCCTAAAGGTGACCATCACAGCCTCCAGTACTGGGGGGCATGCACAGACAGGGAGATAGATGCAGGAACCCGTGCTGCGTATCCCGGACAGTCCGGCACGTAGGAGCGGACGGTCCGGGACCCCACCGGACGGTCCGGAGGGCTCCGGCGGACGGTCCGGCAGTACTCAGGACTCACAACGTCCACGTACTTTCAAACCACGACGACCAGAGATAGGTACGTGGAAAACAAATACATTCAAGGCAGCTGGTCGGTTGGTTAAAGCCGGCCCAACTTTTGATCAATTATTGTCTAAATACGTAAAAAAGAAGGCCGGCCACAGTGACCGGCCAGCAAAGCGACCCCGCTCACCCATTCATGAGCAGCGTCAGGTCAGGCCAATTGGACCACCCCACCAATCGGAAGAAATGAAAGGTCATACTGTACAAGTGAGACCTAACATACCTGCATGGACACCTCCACCTCCATATCCACCTATGCCATATCCATACACATATTTACCTCCGCCATATGTCCCAAATCAAATGTGGGGCATGCCACCATATCCATTCGGGATGCCACAGTACCCCGCCTGGGGGGCACCCCAAACATCTGTTTTTGACAGGTTGACGCCACCAGTACAAGACCAATTGAGCACTGCTCAATCCGGTCACCAGGCACAAACCCAACAGGATTGCCGGACTACTCGGCCTTCAAGGCCGACCAATCCGGCAGGGGGGCATATGCCTGCAGCAACTCAAAAAACAACAAAAAAGGACATCATCAAAATAGGCACTGCAGATGTTGTCATATAGGAAGATAATAAAGGGCCGATGATTTTTGGCAAATCGGCCAACACAACCAAAAAGGATACGGCTACCAACAAAACAGTCGATCCAAAATACTCCATGCCTCGATGGTGCCCAGCGGGATTGACACAGTCCCAAAAGAGAAAATTACAGCGCCTAAGAGCAAAAGAGAGCCAGGAAAAGGAGGCGGAAAAGATATTTAATGACACACATCCATTATACCCGCCACCACAAAAGAAATGGAGACCAAAGGTCATTGAGGAAAAACAAACGGCCATAAAAATAGAAAATCAAACAATACTTGTGCAGCACCCTGCAGGTATGGCAGATAGCCCGGCCAATAAGGCTGGACAATCTGCACCAGGAACGGACCATCCGGCCTCTGCGCGCGGACCGTCCGGTCTTCACCAGGAGGCCTCTGGACAACCTACACCAGGCGCGGACCATCCGGTCCCCGCGCGCAGACCGTCCGCCATTCACCAGGAAGCCTCCAACGACACGCCAACATTAATGGAAGAGGACGACCTACTAGGAGAAGACCTGGTCGACTATGAAGCGTCTCCAGAACGCCCAGGTATGGATATGAATGTTATTACATTTTCCGCCGATTGTACTATTATCGGCGACGATGAACCTGTTGTTGCCCAATTTGATTTTGGTCCTAAAGAAGCCGCCTTCACTAAACCAAAGAAATCGGTAAATCATTTAAAGCCGCTCTTCGTGCGCGGTCACATTGATGGAATACCGATTGCTAAGATGTTGGTAGATGGAGGGGCGGTTGTAAATCTAATGCCTTATTCATTATACAGAAAATTAGGTAAGCAAGATGACGAACTTGTCAAAACCAACATGACCCTCAGCGGTGTTGGAGATAGTTCGATCAAAGCCAGGGGAGTCACGTCCGTTGAATTAACCATCGGGACTAAGACCCTTGCTGCTGCATTCTTCGTCGCTGATGTAGAAGGAAATTACAGTTTAATCCTAGGCAGAGATTGGATTCACGCCAATCAATGTATACCTTCTACATTACATCAAATGCTAATACAATGGGTAGGCGATGACATAGAACAAGTACATGCTGATGTATCGGCCTGCATCGCTGTGGCCGATGCCCCTGTACTATGGACTTATGAGACTGCTACATGTCTCACAGGAGTAGATTTTTCTGATTATCAATTCATAAGTATAGATAAGAAAGGTTTCATTCCCGTAATGATAGAGCCGATGGAGAATCGACTAAATCCTAAATAAAGTTTAAATGATGAATACATGCAAAGTTCATGAGTCTCTGGTAACGGACAGTTCGGCTTTTAAGGCCGGATGGTCTGGTCTTTCACAAAAGGGTTCGGACTTTAAGACCGAACATATATCACAGCAAAAGGATAGTATTACGGATGATCCGGTCCCCGAGACCGAAAAGTCTGCCGTCACACAAAGATCATCTAATTCCTCTGTGGGGAACATAATAGAGGAATTCAGAGATCTTGATAAACTAGGACAGGGGTTTACATCGGCCGATCCTTTGGAGGAGATTGACATAGGAGATGGTAAAACTCCAAGGCCGACTTTTGTAAACAAGACCCTGGAGACCGATCCTAGAGATGAAATGATCGGTCTATTGAAGGAATATTCAGATTGTTTTGCTTGGAATTACACTGAGATGCCTGGACTAAGCCGAGAGATCGTCGAACATCGGCTGCCTATTAAGTCTGGTTTCAGACCTTTCAAGCAGAAAGCTAGAACATTTCGTCCAGATCTTCTCCCACGAATCAAGGATGAAATCCACCGGTTATTAGAAGCTAATTTTATTAGACCTTGCAGATACGCAGAGTGGGTCTCCAATATTGTGCCGGTAGAGAAGAAGGAGTCAGGTAAGCTTAGGGTATGCATTGATTTTCGCAATTTAAATAGAGCAACTCCTAAAGATGAATATCCCATGCCCATAGCCGACACATTAATCAATAATGCATCAGGAAATAGAATTATTAGCTTTCTTGATGGTAATGCCGGATATAACCAGATTTTCATGGCCGAAGAGGATGCGTCTAAAACGATCTTTATATGTCCAGGCTTCATTGGTTTATTTGAATGGGTTGTCATGACATTCGGTCTTAAAAATGCTGGTGCTACTTATCAGAGGGCTATGAATCTGATCTTCCATGAGTTGTTAAGAAACACTGTGGAGGTCTACATTGATGATATTGTAGTCAAATCGGCTGAGTTTAGTTCTCATATAGCTGATTTGCGCAAAGCCTTCGATAAAATGCGTCGGTATGGTTTGAAAATGAACCCACGTAAATGTGCTTTTGGGGTGTCGGCTGGTAAGTTTTTAGGATTTGTCATACATGAACATGGTATAGAAATAGACCCTGACCGAATCAAGGCTATTCGGAATGTGGAATCTCCGACTTGTAAGGTCGAAGTGCAGAAGTTTCTCGGCAAGGTGAATTATTTGCGAAGATTTATTTCTAACCTAGCCGGGAATATTGATGCCTTCACCCCTATCCTTCGGCTTAAGAATGATGCCGAATTCACTTGGGGGGCAGAGCAGCAAGAAGCATTTGATCTCATTAAAAAATACTTGTCTTTGGCTCCTGTATTAAAAGCACCACGTGCAGGAGTACCATTCCGATTGTACATTGCAGCTGAAGAAAAGGTCATTGGGGCTGTTCTGACACAAGAAACTGAGGGAAAGGAACATGTGGTGACATACCTAAGCAGGAGGTTGGTGGATGCTGAAACAAGGTACACTTTTATTGAGAAATTATGCTTATGCTTGTTTTATGCATGCACCAAATGTAGATGTTATTTACTATCTAGTCATTGCACTGTTTCTGGTCAAGCCGATGTAATCAAATACATGTTGCATAACCCAATTATGAGTGGTAGGATTGGTAAGTGGGCTTATGCACTTATAGAATATGATTTGGCCAATGAACCATTGAAATCTATGAAAGGCCAGGTCGTAGCGGATTTTATTGTAGAACATCGGATTAATGATATTCATAAACTAGACATGTCATATCTCACTATTACCCCTTGGACTTTATATTTTGATGGATCGGTTTGCAATGAAGGGCAAGGAATTGGCATCGTACTTGTTTCACCAAGTGATGTCTCCTTCGACTTCTCTAGCCGATTGGAAACTTATTGCACTAATAATCAAGCCGAATATGAGGCCCTCTTATTCGGCTTGGAACTTTTAAATTGTATGGGAGTAAAATATGTGAAGGCATTTGGTGATTCTCAGCTGGTTGTCCAACAAGTGTTAGAAGAATATCAATGTTTTGATGGTACTCTAAATGGTTACCTTGAAAAATACTGGAGTATAATCCATTCTTTTGACGAATTCAGTATTCGGCATATCTCTAGAGTTGAGAATCATAGAGCTAACGATTTGGCACAAGATGCATCAGGTTATCGGATAAAGAGAGGGAGATTTCACAAAACTGAAAGTCTGATAATCAGTGCAGAGCCAAATTCCCAGGTCGCGGATCGTCCGGAGTTACCAGAAATATTCTCTTAATTGATTCGGCTGACAATGAAGCCGATGCAAGTGATTGGAGGACACCTATACTTAATTATTTGTGAAATCCCAATATCAGAACAGATAAGAACATTCGGCGAACAGCTTTCAAGTATATCTTGATGAGTGATGAACTCTACCGCTGAACAGTTAAGGACGTTCTGCTTAAGTGCTTGGGCCCAGATGATGCTATATTGGCCATGGCCGAAGTGCACGAAGGAATTTGTGGTACCCACCAATCGGCTCCAAAGATGAAATGGCTCTTGCGAAGGTCTGGTTTTTATTGGCCTAACATGATAGCCGATTGTTTCAAGTACTACAAGGGTTGCCAAGTGTGTCAAAAATTCGGCGACCTACAGTTGGTCCCTGCAGCCGAATTACATCCTATCATCAAGCCTTGGCCGTTCAGAGGATGGGGATTAGACTTTATTGGAGAAATTCATCCTTCATCATCAAAAGGGCATCGGTTTGTGTTAGTTGCCACTGACTATTTCACCAAATGGACTGAAGCCGTTGCTCTGAAAAACATGACACACAAGGAGGTAATTGAGTTCATAACTGAGCATATTATTCATAGATTCGGCATCCCCCAGACCTTGACTACAGATCAAGGGACTTCTTTTATGGCAAAAGAGGTACGTGAATTTGCTGAATTATACAGAATTAAGCTGCTTAATTCGTCTCCATATTATGCTCAGGCCAATGGACAGGCCGAGTCTAGTAATAGGACATTGATTAATTTGATAAAAAAGAAGGTATCTGATAATCCTAAACATTGGCATAAGATTTTGTCTGAAGCTTTATGGGCTCATAAAATATCTAAACATAATGCTACTAAAATATCTCCTTTTGAGCTTGTCTATGGGCAGGAAGCAGTGTTGCCTGTGGAAATAAGTTTGAATGATGTCAGGTTTGCCAGACAAAATGATTTAACTACTACTGATTATTATAATTCAATGATGGATAATATTGATGAGGTAACTGACAAGAGGATGATAGCTTTGGGAGCAATAGAAAAGGACAAGATCAAAGTAGCCAGGGCCTACAACAAGAAGGTCAAAGCAAAACCATTTCAAGTAGGAGACTTGGTGTGGAAGACCATTCTGCCTCTAAGGAATAAAGACCGAAAGTTCGGGAAATGGTCGCCAAGCTGGGAGGGTCATTATAAAGTGAAACAGGTGATGTCTGGTAACGCCTATTTGCTACAAACATTACAAGGCAAAGATTTGCCTAAGGCTTTAAATGGGCGTTTCTTCAAGCAGTATCATCCCAGTATGTGGCAAAATGCTTAAGAAAACCGATGTAATCACATCGTGTTAAGATGCTTTTGGTTCGCTCAGCTCCACCAAAAGGCAGGGGGGCATATGTTGGAGCTCATTTTGAGCGCGTGGATGGTCCGGCCTTGAGGCCGGACGGTCCGCGGTCCGGACGGTCCGCGCCCGGGGGCCGGA
This sequence comes from Zea luxurians, assembly GCA_029449295.1. Lineage (NCBI taxonomy): Eukaryota > Viridiplantae > Streptophyta > Magnoliopsida > Poales > Poaceae > Zea > Zea luxurians. Next base: position 39,841,789 of record JAOPSE010000022.1, on the reverse strand, counting down.
CGGTCCGCGCGTACGCAGAGCAGTTTAGGGTTCCGAGTTTTGTGCTACGGTTGTTAGCTAAATTCGCGGGATTCACTCGGAAATTTGTTTGTAACGGGTCCAGCCCTCCTCCTCTGTAAATAGAGAGGTCTACGGCCGATTTGAGACAACGAATCGAACCTTCAATCAATACAATTTACATTTTATCTTAGGAGTAGTTCTAGTCTAGTTTAGGTTTAGTCTTCCAATCCCCAAATTCTCCGCCTCTCCTTGACTCTACGTCGATTAGAGGAGTCTAGGTCGGCCGGCCCGAGACTAGACACCACCTAGGATCTCTACTCCCCGACGGGGTCCCTCCCGGGAGCGAGATCTAGGCGCCGTCGGCGTTCTTCCGCCGCCCCTGCGTACGCGCGGACCGTCCAGCCCTAGGGCGCGGACCGTCCGGCCGTCAGGCAGGAGCCCTAGCCGCGCACCAGGCTGCGGACCATCCGGCCCCAGGCCGCGGACAGTCCGCCCTTGCGCAGAGAGCACCACCGCGCCTCGCACCAGGCCGCGGACCGTCCGGCCCCTGCGCGCGGACCGTCCGCCCCTGTGCAGAGGGCACCGCCACGATTCTTGTTGAGTGTTTGGCGCTCCGAGAAGGCGTCAACACCTAACATATAGACCAACAATACTTTCAGTGTGGAAAGCATTCGCAAGATGTATTTAACCTTACTTGTATGAAAGAAGACTTATAAATTCATAGACATCATTTGCTGCTACGCTAGTATCAGCATAACTGCAGTGGAAAAGAAAGATATTGTAGTTAGTTGAGAAGATTAGGAAGGAAAGGGAACATCTGAAACACGTGTTGTGCAGGTCACATGTACGCCAGCCATCATGATCAACATAGTCAATCTCATGCTTACCGATAAACTGCATGGGTTAGGAATAATCGAATTCAGTTATTTCAACTCCAGATGGATTGTAATGGATTGTAGTGTATAGAAATGAATTATGATGGATTTTGACTTATACTATAGATTTAAACTGACTTACCATCGAATCCATATGAATTAGCGTTGAAACGAACAAATCCTAAAGCAGAAGTCAGCGACAAATATATGCGCGGGATACCAGATGGAGCAGAGCTATATTTAATTAAGAAATAGTGTGAATCCAGAAGCACAAAAGTGGTCTGGGTAGGGTTTTTGTCTTTGTTTGGCCAATATATGAACTTGGTATAGGATTACTTGTTTCTTAATCATTAGATTTTTGGCAGGTATAGCTTACATATAAGACTATCTTCAATAGAGTGTAAAATAGAGGGCGTGAAACTATAAATGTTTGTAGAGAGAAGTTTAAAATACAGATGACATAAAGAACGAGACAACGGATCTCTTGGAGATAGTCTAAGTTCCATTTGCTTACATTGTTGCACGCATACGCATTGTAGCAGAAATTCTACGAGTAGGATAGCACAAGCTGATTGATGCGAGTCTGCAGGCATCGCACTAGCACTGTATTGCTTCGAAGAAGATCTTCGGCTGATGGATGAATTCCGTGTCATTTCCCCGATGTTCACTGCCTAACTGAAGGACTTCTGCAGCAGCGCGGTGAGGTAGACCTCGTCCTTGCTGCTGTTGCCGCCGATGGCAACACTCTTGTCGGCGGCGACCCACTTGATGGTCTTGTAGCCAAGCCTCCGCAGCATGGCGGCGTAGACGCCCTCCAGGTCGCTCCTCCGGCACCAGAAGTGGTCCACCCAGAGAAGCCCGCCCGGGCGCAGCACACGGTCGGCGTCGTACCACAGGAACTCCAGCGCCACCTCCGGGATCCAACGGTTCACGGCGTGCCCCGCCCGCACCACGTCCATGGTCCCATCCCCCACCGGGAGCCGCTGCTGCAGCGGTACGTGCAGCGGCACCACCCCGCGTGCCGCCGCCGCCTCCGAGTAGGGAGCGCCCAGATTCATGGTTGTCGTCAGCACCGTGGCGTTGACGAGCTTCTTGAGCCGCGCCGCCAGCGTGCCCGTGCCGCCGCCAATGTCGAGCCCAAGCCGGATGGGCCCTGCCCGGCTCAGCGAGGCCAGCCGCAGTAGCTGCGGGGCCGTCAGGTCTAAGGGCCCGCGCGCGCGGAGGAACCGTGCGGCCTCCGTGCGCGCCACGTCGAAGCCCAGCGACGGCGGCAGGCAGGAGAACGATTTGCACTTCGCCTCCTTGGGCCATCGGACGGCGGCGTCGGGAAGCGGGGAGAAGGGGTCGGTGGGGAGGAGTTTGGATGCTGATGCTGATGCGGTGGGGGAGAAGCACCTGCGACGCGGGAGCGGATGGCATCCGCGGAGGAGGAGGGGCTCGGCGATGGAGAGGGCGTCGTCGGGGCAGGGCGCGTACGGGGTGTAGGACATGTAGCGGTGGAGGAGCTCCGGGTGCGCGGAGCAGGCGGATGCGACGGGGGCGAGGCGGGAGTAGAGGACCAGCTCCGCCGGCGGAAGCGGCGGGGGAGGGGACGACGAGCGGAGGTGGTTCAGCTGCGACACGCCCGCGCGGATGGCTTCCAGCTGCCGGATCAGGACCAGATCCTTGTCGCCGTCACGTTGCTGCTGGAGAAGGACCGGCGGCACGGTGGCGGCGCGGAGGGAGAGGTGGTACAGAGACACCAGATTGGTGGCCACCACCGACAGCAGTAGCAGCACGTTCAGCTTCACACCGAGGTTGAGGCCACCACCGCACGGCCATCCTTCTCCTCCACCACTGGAGGCGGAGGTCACCCCCGCCTTCCTCATCGCCGCCACGGTTGGCTTGGAGAATGTCGGCGGGATCTGGGCAGTGGCCGGCCCAGAATCTTTGCTTTATAATCAAAATATAAAAGAGTGTCAGTGTTTTGTTTTTTACAACCTAAACCCATTTATTCACAGACTTGGGGTAAATTTAACCAGGGGACCAAGTAATTTAGGGACAAACTCAGGCTAAGCGATTCACAGATTGCTATCTCTAATAAATTGAACGAGAATTTGAGAAGCCAAGAGACTGAGAAGGAGAGTAGTTCTAAAGTTCACCCGTGGATCACTCCATTGCAGTCGGGAGTCGGCTCGGAGTCTCGGACACGCACAGTCGGACTTCCGGCTCCCGGTCGCCAGGCACGTCGCTGCTGCGAGCCTGCGGCACTGGCCACTACGGACGTCGCCGCGTCGGCGCCGGTGTCCGTCAAGCCGCAGCCGGCCGGAGGTAAGGCACACGACTCAGACGAGGGAGATGCAAAGCGAGAGGAAACGCCGTCCAGAATAGCCAAACTAGTGTCGGGTTTAGATTGGGTGGACAAAAAACGTATTCCCAATCGCCCAATCACCCCTATGAAGTCTAATTAAAGTTTTGTTTCGTTGAGTCTAAGATGCCAATAAAAAATTTTCCATCGGCTTTTAGCTTCTCATTCTTATCCCTATGATAAAAAAATTTTCCCACGGGGATCCCACAAATGGTTACGGGGAGCATTTCTTCCCTATCTCTTTTCCATGCGGAGATAAATCCCTGTCAAAAATCTCTGTCCCCACTCAAATTATAATTAGTATGTACTTCATATGTTATTAATGCAAAATATTGTCACTTATATACATGGTTAGATGTAAGAACTATTATGTATATATCAAAATAAACATATTTGTACAATGAGTGGTCTCTTAACAATGTAATTATTTACTTTTATAATTAATTATTATATGAAAGCATCGTCACATGTAAGTTTAATGGGTACCCGCGGAGAACGGGATGAGGACGTTTACCTGTCAGGGGAAAATTTTCCTTGTTTATATCCCACGGAGAAGAAACTTTCTCATCCCCAACCATTAATGGAAGAATTCCTCACGGGGAATCAGGGATTAGGTCTCCATTGCCATCTCTAGTTGAGTCGTGTCTATGAAAAACCAATGTAGCCTATGAGTTTAAAAAACTGTTATAGGTTGTGAGTTGTTAAAAGCTAAAAACTGTTTGGTAGAAAATCATTAAAAGTTCTTCCATATATATTTTCATAGTTTAATCTAAAAAACCACTAAAAGCATGTCCATAGATGCTTTTAGTTTTACGCTGCTGCGAGAAAGTCGGCTTTTAGAAAAAGTTGCTTCCGAGATCCAACCATTTAGTTTGGCTTTTGGTTTTTAGAGGGCAAAAGTCAAAGCTAAACTAAACATACCTTAAACCTGTCTATGACCACATCCCGCGGATGTAATTCTAAACCTACACCTAAACCCGTCAAGTTTCGGGGTGAATTTTGTGTCACCCACGAGTTTTTACTCAATGCACACTTTTAAACAATAATTAAACTATAAACGATTAAGTATGAATAATAATTGAGTTACATCTATAGATTTTAAGTATTCACATATTGAGCATCAACAAAATATTTTATTAATCATTAGTCAAGTTACTAATTCAAAATATTTATTGTTGTATATTAACCAATTTTCACAAAATAAAGAATAAACTGAATTTCAGGTCGGGTGCGAGTCATCCAGGGTTGAAATAGAAATTCACATCTATACCTACAAAACTTTGGATCAGATACGAAATGCACCCGTGAGTTAAAATTTTCACCCGTATCCACGTCTATCGGGTTTCAAGTTTGTGTATTAAGTTATCATGCTTAAGCCAAACTCCTGATGTCTCCTGTTCGTGGAGCGAGTGCGTGGGTGGGTGGGTGTGAGAGTCCGTGAGGGAGATTTTGGACCAACGCATAAGACTGTCTCCAGCAGCATCCCCTAAATTCCGTCCCCTAAAGGAATATTCTCTGTCCTTTACAGAACACTATAAAAGATTCTGTCCTCTATATATTCTCAGTCTCCAGCAGCGTCCTCTAAATTTCGTCCCCTAAAGCTACAGTGTTAACAGATTCCTTTTTTCCATTTTTTTCATTTTTCTTTGTTTTCTTCCCATTCCACGCTACACAAATGATGCGTCAAAAAATGTATTTATTAATTTCTAAATTAATAAATTCGAATTGTCAATATTAATTACATTGCTTGTTTTGTTGTTGTGTAATTATTGTCTATAAAGCGCCGCATAGTATATTATCGGTACGAAAATATGTTTTGAAATTGACAAGCTTCCACCGTAAGCCAGAACTCTTCTTCGAGAAGCCATGGACTTGCTTCCCCTGCACGACAACTGCATGGCTTGTCTCCGAAGCGTACTTCCTTTATAAATACCGAGTGAGCCTTGCATACTTCACTCAACCTTGCCTTTGCAAACTCCACAACCATGAACCCCTACTTAGAAAACAATTTCCTTGTGCGGTTGATGGAAGAAATTAAAGAGGAAGAAGAAGAGTTCGAGTTGGCGAGACACATGCTCAATAGGAGGCGGCGTGCACGCAACGAGCGTCGTCATGGTGGTTCGATTCCAGGGCGTGTTAGGATTCATCGTGATCACATGAGCGGCGATGCAAGAATCCGAGCGAACTACTTTGGAGCGCACCCAGTGTACACGGATGCTCAATTTCGTAGGAGGTATTTAAAATTCCCACATTCATTTTGCCATGTACATAACTTCATGACCCCTATTATGACACATGAAATGTATGGTAGGTTCCACATGCGTCGCCATGTGTTTGAGCGCCTCGTTGATGTTGTGCAACAAGTGGATCCATACTTTATTCAGCGTCCAAACTGTGCGGGTGAGATTGGTCTTTCTGCTCTACAGAAAGTTGTTGCTGCTGTTCGAATCCTTGCTTACGGTATTCCGGCTGATGCCGTGGACGAATACGTACGCATTGGTGAATCCACGGCTCATGAGGCATTGAAACACTTTTGCACGGCCGTCCAAACCGCGTTTGGTCCGTACTATCTCCGTGCACCAAATGCAGAAGATATCGCACGCCTTCTCCAAGTTGGCGAGTCACGTGGGTTTCCTGGTATGCTTGGTAGTGTTGATTGCATGCATTGGGAGTGGCGTAACTGCCCAAGTTCATGGAAGGGCATGTTTACAGGGCGTGGTAAACATCCTACCATGATCTTGGAAGTTGTTGCGTCGTATGACCTGTGGATATGGCATGCATATTTTGGTCTGCCAGGTAGCTGCAACGACATAAACGTTCTCCACCGTTCAAACCTTTTCGAAAGGCATCTAAGCGGTGACACACCTCCTGTTTCATTCACTGTGAATGGTCACACGTAAAATATGGGATATTACCTAGCAGACGGGATTTACCCTGACTGGCCCGCATTTGTGAAGACAATCCGTAATCCATACGACGTTAGAACGCAACACTTTGCAACAATTCAAGAGTCTGCTCGAAAAGATATTGAACGAGCTTTCGGTGTACTCCAAAAGAGATGGGGTGTGGTCCGGGGCCCTGCTTACGGTTGGAGTCCTGAACACATTGGGGACATCATGAAAACTTGCATAATATTGCACAACATGATAGTAGAAGACGAAGGTCCATTGTCTTTGAACACAACCTTTGAAAACATCGGAGTGCTGGCAGACACAAGTCAAGGTTCAATGGAAGAGAGCAACAACTTTGTCAATCAAAGGTACAACCAACTCAAAGACCGCAACAAATATACTCAGCTTCAGGTTGATCTGATACACCATCACTGGGCGCGACATGGATCCGGAGTTGCATAGGAAGCAATGAAACGAGTTGTGTCATGTCTGTTCTTATCTAGTGTCCAACTGTTATTGTCTAGACATGTTTCTTAGTTTACCTTGTCCTAGTATCGAAGTGTCTGTTGTCTGTACTGTCTGTCATAGGGTGTCATGCTGCTCTTTCAATTCAATAACAAGAAGTACTACTGTCATGCAACCACATGTGTGTACAAATGGTAAACAAAAAACTACAGCATGCTCGCAGTTATTCAAACCAAATAGTTCAAAAACATATAGTAAAACATTCAAGTACAAACCATGACAAATAGTTGAAAACAAATAGTTCAAACAAGTACTAAAACAATCTAGTACAAACCAGATTTGGGTCTGACGACAGCAAGCTCACAGAAACAAGTCCGAGTACGCTTCATTCAGAAATGATAAACAAACAAATTAAGTAACCAAGCATCACAGGCCAGATGATGTTGACCCAGTAACCCTAGCCAATATCTCTTGTTGCTTGGCTTCATAGTACTTGCGGAGAAGAGGGTTACATTTGCTCAAATCCATGCTTAAGATCATGATCTCCTCTTCCTTGTCCTCCTTTAGTTTCTGCCTTTCAAGCCTTAATTTCTCTAGGTTTAACTTCTTCTTTTCTAGGAGCAATTTCTGCCTCTCATTTTTGTTCATTGAATCCAACTTCTTTTCCTCAGTTGTAACAGCTGTTTTGTACACTGACAGGCGCTCCAAAGAAAGATCTCCCATGCATGTCATGAACTCAGAATCTGATGAAGATGTGTCCACAGATTTAGTCCTCTTCGCCTTTTCCTTAGAAGAATCTCGACCCAGTGGCCTCTTCGATGTGAAGCTAGATGGTACAGATTCTTCTGCATCCACATCGACAGTGTTAGAATGGGTGGGATTAGCGTTGCCATGCTGATTTTGTTGGCCCATGTGGTTGTACATCCATTTTGGTTGGTCCTTAAGTATGGCCCAACAATGTAAAAAGTGGAAAGGCTTCTTCTCAATAGCTGCAAACCTAGAGGCTGCCAGTGATGTCTGCGACATAAAACAACTGGTTACAGCAGGAACATACTTGTAAATACCTACAATAGTTATGTGAAAATGTTACATTAAAGATGTACCTTGTCTGCGTCAGTGAGTCCACTAGGATTCTGTCGGAGGACTGCCATCATGTAACCAGCAAAAGTGGAACACCGTGTTTTGATAGTATCCCATCTACTCATCAAAGATTTTGTGGACCTTTCGGGCAATGTTCCTCGTCTTGAGTTGTATGCTTCAGTAATTCTACTCCAAAATCCTTGACGTTTCTGCCCTATGTTAATAATGGGATCGCAACTTACAGCAAGCCAAGCATGGCATACCCTAGTGTCCTCATCAGCAGTGAAGTTTGCTAGCTTTGTTCTTTGAGTTGGCTTCTTAGGAACAGCTGGTGTTCTTGAGCCCTCGGCTTGCCCATCAACTGGAAATTCAGAATGTTGAGTTCCCATAGGCTACTCGTCAATCTGGCTAAGGAAGCTTCCATATTGAGACATCACCTGGTTCCAATCACTCCCCATTCTATGCAACAGAGGCAGATGAAACATGATATAAATGAACAGAACTGAACATGTAACATGATATAAAGTAACGCAAACATACTCCAACATAACAGAATAATAATTGTACTAGCTGAAATGGTTTCAGTTTACATAGACCAGAACATTCAAATCCCCCAAAAGCATGATCATATCAACCCTCCCACCTTTCCTAGTTTTCGTCATATAGACGTCGTTACCGTACATGCTACAATACTTCTACTTAAGTTAAACCTAGACACTAGTAGGGATATGTGTCGTCGGTTGAGTAGTCATGACCATCGTCGTAGCCCACAAGGTCTTCATAGTTAATTGGTGACTCTTCGTCTATCAGTAGCTCGTCTTCTGAACCATCTTCTATTAGAAGCTCCACTACTGCTTCCTCTTGTCGTGGATGTTTGTTTACTTGACAGTTAGCCATATTTTCTACCTCCCACTGAGTTTGCACTGCTACGTCTTCAAGATCCTTGGCGAGGTCATCAATCTCAACTAGTGCTCGGTTCAATTCGTCCACCAAAGTTGAGTTGAAAGGCTGGAAGGCTGAATTGCCGACATCAACGATGTCACAACTACGCTTTTGAACAACTCTAAGCAGAGTAGCCAGTGCTTTATGGAGCTTTTCGTTCTCTGATTCCATGGCTACATCAAACACAGTGTTCTATTAGTTAACACCGCCTAGAAATTAGCTATCTTATACAAACTAGTGCATATAAGGGATTCAAAACTATGACTACACAATTCAAATGAACCCTAAAACCATGAATGTACATTCCATCTATGTTATTTTCTGCAAACAATTATCTTAAATGTCAACCTGTTTTCAATTTGCAGATTACTGACCATGTTCGCATAAAATAGCCTCATGATCTCGGAGGAACAACCCCCAAACCCGAAATGGCTAGCCCCAAATCCTGTATAATTTAATGAATCCGGACACAACAATAAGGGATTCATGGATGAAATTCAAGCTCATTTATTTTGAATGCTCCAGATCTGGGAGAAAACACCCCGCCAAACCCTAACTTCCTTGCCCCAAATACACAAAATACAATACGGTAATGAATCAGTACTATACGCAATGGATTTGTGTAGATCGTACCTCGGTCTTCGTGGATCTGGCTCGGTGGACCGAATTGAAGAGGAAGAAGACGGCGACGACGAGCTTCTCTTCCTTTTGCCGGCAGCCTTGGACGAAGTCGGCGGACGACGAAGGTGTTTGGCGATGGCGACTCTCCGGCGACGAGCTAGGGGAACCTCGCTTGGAACTTCGGTTGCGGTGGGTCGCGCGTCCTCGGTTCGAAGTGGTGCGAGCTCTACGCCGCCAGACCCACCACCACATGCCCGCTTCTCGCCCACCTGCCTCGATGCCGGCGGCGAAGCACGCCGGCTCGAGGGCTCGGCCCCGGGAGATGCAGTCGCCAGCGCGGGGTAGGAGGAGGCGGAAGTTTCCTCGCGGCGGCTGGTGGAGGAGTAGCGCGGATAGCGCACTCTCGGAGGCCTCCACATTTAGAGTGTCTGCCACATCCTCTAAAATTTAGAGGACGCTTTAGAGTCCCTTACTGGAGCCGTAGGGGACCTGACAAACCGCTAAATTTAGCGGACTAGGACCCTTTACAGGGTGTTGTTGGAGACAACCTAAGTGGAAAAGGAGTCATTTTGGGTTGTTTGTTGCTCATAGGTATGTAAAATAAGCTTGACGTCCGTGAGTGAGCTCGAATTTAAAACGGCTAGTAAGGCTCAAGCGTGCTAAGCTGAGCCCATCGTTTAGGTTTATTAGTGTAACGAGTCGAGTCAAGCTAATTTATTCTGGCTTATGAGCTATATCAAATGTGTCAAATTAACTAATCTACAGGATAACGATGGATATTAGATAATTATATAGATAATCGATTCGTTTTTTAGTCTTTAATGATGAACTAGGTGAGTGTCCATGTGTTGCAACGGGAACATATAATAACTTGATAACTTATACATAAAATGTGTTTTATATTGTTATAAGAAAATGTTTCATAATCCATTTGTAATCCTGGCCATACATAAATTTTGTTATTTTAATTTAGTTGTTTCGCTACTACATTACAACCATCAGTATCATGTAGATTTCGATATATTTCACGATTTGCATGGTCTCATCATTGAAGAGCACGTGCCACACCTGCCGGTAGAAATTCTCTCGTACATTGTCAGTCATCAAGTACGCACCACCATACACGCTTGCTTAAACAAAAAAGACAAATGTATGTGTTTGAGAAGAGAATTAAAGGCAGGCCGGCACAAAAGCTACCCCGACGACGGCGAGTGGTCATTGCTGTCGGTCCTCCTCTGCGTCACCTCTGGTGCCAAGATGACGCTACAGTCCTTGATATAGTAGTCGTCGAACGCGCACGATATGGCGAGTACCGATGACTCTTGGCTGGGCTGCCAAATGAAGTGCACCCTAGGCTCATCAGCGAGGTAGTACACCTAGCCGTTGCACCACCGGATGTGCTACTCCTCTACATACATCTTGTTCAAGGACACTCACACAACGTCAGCAACGCCCGTTGTCCCAGCGCACAAGAATTCATGGCCGGTCAGTAGCGACTTACGTGGCAGGTTGAGCTTCAGGTGGATGATGAGCTGGACGGCGTGACGACGCCGTCGTCGGATGGGGTGCCCAGAACAACCCGAGAGTCTCCGGCGCTGGCGACGACTATGAGGTCCCCCTATTTGAAGATGGACAGCGTGGTGCAGCCGCTCTGGACCGCGTCCAAGCGGCGGCTGCGCCAGAGCTTGCCGAACACAGCGGCGCATGCGGCCATGTAGGACTGCTTCTAGAGGTTGAACTAGCAGTCGTCAAGCTTCTCCTCGTCATCGATGAGCAACGCTAATGCGAGCACCTCCTGCCGGTGGTGTTTGTTCAGGGTTTCCAAGTAAGAAATATGGATTCATCTTTGGCGTTGGTTTATGAAAATGACTCACAAGTCAGATCCATGGAAAAAATATTACAGAGAATAAATGTCAAACATATAAAAAGGAATTTAAGTTGAAAACACTATTCAAACAAAAGAAATTGCATGCAAGGCTCCATCCAAAAATATAATTCAGAAATCTCGTTGATAATTATCTACTACTACACATTGTGCAATGGTAGCAGGTGGGCTTTGGGAGAGATGTAGTAGATATTTTTACTGTAACAAATGTTGACATAAACACATATGTGGTGTAGTGGTAGCTACGAGCATATTTGCTTGAGGGGTTGCAGGTTCGAATCCCATTGGGGCCACATTTGTGTTTTTTTAATTTAATTTTAGCTAGACGTGGGATGCACATGGGAATGTGAATGGGCTTTGCGGGGAGGAGGAATGAGAAAGACAGTACAGGGAGGGGGGAATGGGAATGGTAGAACACAGAATGGCAGCCGAGAATGGGAATGGACTTTGCGGGGAGGGGGAATGAGAAAGACAGTGCAGGGAGGGGGAATGGGAATGGCAGAACACGGAATGGCAGTATACCCCTTACTGCCTTAATAAGTAGTAGAGATATATGATAATTTATAATTTAAATTACTCATAATATTGAATGATAATTTATATTTCACATTTACAAACTGTAAGGAAAATGGACCCGGGCCATTTGGCTAATTGAGTTTTGGTGTTTGATGAACAACACAATCCGTGAACTAATAAGTTTTCTAGTGTTTGTGTTTGTAGTTCACAGGATGCAAGATTTACTTGGACTAAGGATTTGAGGAAAGCAATACCTCAAAAGAAGACATTAAGAAGATTCAAGAAATGTCCAAGTGTGCTGCTGCAGACTATCTGTGCGAGGCGCACCGGACTGTCCGGTGGCACACCGGACTGTCCGGTGCCCACACGCCGAACTGTCCGGTGCACCAGGGAACTCTAGCCCAACGGCTAGTTCCAGGTGGCACTCGGAGAGAAGACCACCGGACTGTCCGGTGTGAGCACCAGACTGTCCGGTGTGAAAAGCCTGCGGCGCCAACGGTCACGTGCTCTGACAGAGCAACGGCTAGGCGCACCGGGCAGGCTACAGTGCGCTGTCCGGTGCACCACCGGACTGTCTGGTGTGCTGCAGAGAAATGCAGCTTTTCTCCAACGGCTAGAATTGTGTTGGGGCCTATATATACTTCACCCAACCAGCCATTTGAAGGTGTGGGATCCCAAGCAACATACCAAGGCATATAGTGCACATTTCCAAGAGCTCAAACACCCAAGTGCTTAATAGAATCACTCGGTGATTAGCGTAGGTGCTTTGCGAAGTGCTTAGGTTAGTTAGACCGCATTAGTGCTTGCTCTAGGTGAACCCTAGTTAGTTGAGTGAGTTTTGTAAAACCACACAACCTCTCGGCTCTTGCGTGAGCCGTTGTAATTGTATTGAGTGGGGTGAGAGTCTTGCGAGACCGTGACAACCGCGTTTGTGTCACGGCTGCCACCGTGTACCGAAGGGAACGAGGCCCGCGGCGTTTCAGCCGGAAGCTCGATAGTGGAGACGGCGAGGAGCGTCCGAGAGGAGCCGGAAGCGGAGCACCACTTGCGCGTGGAGAAGGCCCGCGGCTCTCTACGGAGTTACTCGATCGTGGTGCTTGGCCCTCGCGTGGGCTTCCCTTTGCGTAGGGGCACCAACGAGGATTAGTCAGGGACCTTGCGTGGTTTCAGATACCTCGGTAAAAATACTGGCGTCATCCACGAGAGTTTGCTTCTCTACTTTGCTCTTTAAGTTTCCGCATTTATATTAAGCATTTAAGTTTCAATCTTGTATTCATACTTATTTAGTGTAGATTGAAACTTAGCCATTGCGGTAGAGATAGCAACACTTAGACAAAACCTAGATTGCACTCTCTAGTTTGATTATTTGCATAAGTTTTGCTCTAGGGATTTAATTGTGGCCTAGTTTAGTAAAAGTTTTAGAAGTCCTAATTCACCCCCCTTTTAGGCGTCACCCATTTCCTACAAGTGGTATTGGAGCCCGGTTTGGCTCATTTGAAACGCTTTAGCTTCACCGCTAAAAGAGCCGATGCTTTTAGAGGAAGGGATGGATACCCATAGGCCACCACACTTCGACGGCACTAACTTCCCATATTATAGTGCTAGAATGGCTTGTTACCTAGAGGCCGTTGATCTAGGTGTTTGGAGAGTCACTCGTGACGGGATGAAACCCCTCAAGAATCCCGAAAAACCCACCACGAATGAGGAAAAAGAAATTCATTTAAATGCTAGAGCCAAAATTTGCTTGTATGAATCTCTTAGCATGGATATTTTTAATCAAGTATTTACCTTGAAAACTGCTAATCAGATTTGGCTAAAATTGCATGAGCTCCATGACGGCACATCCAATGTCCGTGAGCAAAAACATTGCCTAGTCTTATATGAGTATAATTCTTTTGCTATGAAAGATGATGAGCTTGTTAGAGACATGTATTCTTGGTTCAATCTAATTATAAATGAGCTCAATTCTATTGGCATCAATAAGCTAGGTGATGCGAACATTGTGAGGAAGATTATCTCCCTGCTACCACAACAAAGATATGGGAGCATCATCACCATCCTTCACAACATGGAGGACTTGAGCAACATGACCCCGACCATTGTGATTGGGAAAATCGCGGCTTTTGAGATGTCGCGAAAAATGAGTCGGGGAGAGGAGCCAACTTCCTCAAGACCATATGCTTTTGCATATGATGAAAGGAAGGGCAAAAAGAAGGCTCCCACTCCAAGTTCCTCAAGTGAAGAAGAGGAAGAAGAAGAAAGTGATGATGATGAAGATAATCAACCAGGCACATCATCCTCCGAGGACGAAGAAACAATCCGACGCGTCGGAAAGGTAATAAGGATGATCTGCAAGATTAATCTAATGGGTGTGCCCCTGCAGGTTGAAGATCTTCTCTTTAACATTGACAGGAAAAAGCAAAGGAAGAGAGGATGCTTCGCATGTGGGGAGAAGGGCCACTTCAGGGACAACTGTCCAAATATGGCCAAACCCAAAAAGGAGAGGAGCAAAGGCAAGGCGCTAACAAGTGTTAGAACTTGGGATGATTCTTCAAGTGAAGATGAACCTCCAAGGACGCGCAGCCACCGGTCCTCATCATGCTCATCACGGTCATCACACAAATGCCTTATGGCAAGAGGTAACAAAAGCATTCCATCCTCTAGTGATGATAGCAGTAGTGATGATGAAGGTGAGGGAAAGCCCTCCATAGATGAGCTTGCAGGAAGCTGTTAAATTTTTTCAGGATCTTTGCACTAAGCAAAAAGCTCAACTTAAAACCTTGAAAAATAAGTTGGTTAGCTCTCAAAATGATTACAAAGGTTTGCTAGAAAAAATTGAAACTTTTGCAAACTTAAATAGTGAGCTATCAACTAAAATTGAGCTATTAGAATCTAGTGCTCCATCCACCGCTACCGATGATGGTCTCATTAAAAAGAATGAAAAACTTAAGGCTAAGTTAGCTAGCTCCCAAGAAGTGACCCATAAAATTGAGAAGAAGCACTCGACCGGTCTAGGTGACCGATTGAGAGAGGGAAAGGGTTGAAATAGACCTGACATTTGTGGCCTCCTCAACGGGAAGTAGGTTCTTTGGAACCAAACCTCGAGAAACAAATCGCCGTGTCCACTTGTATTGATCTTCACCATTCAATTTGTTTCTCCCCTCTTCTCTCTCTCTCACTAAAGTTCTCTTGCTCACATTGATTTGGGTTTGCTCCCAAAGTTATCCGCATTGATTAAGCAACTATCGCAAGAAGAACTATCTTTCGCACTCTGAATTCACGTTTATTTATTTCTCACCCTAACCCCAGGTGAAGTGCGTGTTCAAAGTTTATAATTTTCAGGAATCTCGTGTCTAAGGAAAGTTGTGCCCTTGATCACTTTTCTCTTTACCCAATAATGTTCTAGTTAATCACTGTGACATGCTCAGGTTAATTTGATGGGACCTAATAGGTTTCCCAAGATTTGTTTATCCAACACCTTGTTTACCACTGAACTTTTGGGTAGTTTTGCTATTGCTCTACCTGGTTTTGGGAAATTAATGTTACATTATGATCAAGTTCCAGTTATGCTGTTGTTTTAATTATTGTTCATGACAAGATCATTGTGTTAATTGGAATATGGAGCTTAACTTGAGATATCTGTGCTACCACAACGGTGGAATGGGACGCCATTGGTTGACTAATTAGGAAAGCTAGTGGAGGACTACCTTACCCGAAAGGGGCAAGGGCGGTAGAGGAGCTGTGTATAGGGAGGTTCTCGGATCGATCATGCTGCGATGGCTTTTCGAACTAGGGATTCCTATATTGCCCTTCTCAGAAACCATAGCGGGTTTTCTGAAGCTAGTGGAACTTTGTAAAGGCCTCGTAGTAGATCCCTAGCCATTCACCTCGGAAGTGTCTAAGGGCCATGCAAACCCTGGCTAGATGGGATACACGACTTGTGGGTAAAGGGCGCAACCTCTGCAAAGTGTAAAACTGATATATTAGCCGTGCTCACGGTTAAGAGCGACTCAGGACTCTCGCATGATTAATTTATGGAACTAAACTTAATCTATCATATGCATTGCATCGTGGGTGTTATTATTAATTGTGATCTCTTATTTAATTAGGTTGGTATATACTTGTACTTAGTAACTGCTAATAAAATTTTGACCAACTATAAAAGCAATGCTTAGCTTTAACCATCTTCTTTGGTAAGCCTTACACTTCACATGAGCTCCCACCTTTGGTGAGTTCATGCACATTATTCCCCACAACTTGTTGAGCGATGAACGTATGTGAGCTCACCCTTGTTGTACTCACATCCCCCCAGATCAAGAATAGGTACCGCAGGATGAGGCACATGAAGGAAGCTATGATGAGTTCGTGAGTGGTCTAGGCCGTCATCTCCCAGTCAATTATGGTTGCTGGATCGTTGTCTTCGTATGATGTAATTATTTAACTATTTTGTACAGAACCCGTTATATATTAATGATGTGACATTCATTTCTGTACCATGAGTCATCATATGTGTGAGACTTGATCCTAGCACACTTGGTGAAGTTCACGCCCGGGTTTGGGCCCCTAAAACCCGGGTGTGACAGAAGTGGTATCAGATGAATGTTGACTGTAGGACGTAACATAGATAGAACTGGACACATACTTACTTACTTATATTTACTTTGATTCTTTCTAAAAAAACTTACCTTAATCTTTTCTCATCTATTGCTTCTTTGATTATTCTTACCTTTTCCTCTTCTAAAGACAAAAGTGGATTTCACACCTTCAAATCTTGTACCTCAAGTGACTTTTTGGAATAGGAGACCTACTCTTAGGAACAAAAATAAAACTATTTTTGTAGGTATCTATACGTTTGAATGCTTGTCCTTATGATACCTGTCTGATTTGGTTCTTTGATTGAGTGTGATGAGTTGTGGAGTAATGTCCACAATTGCATCTGCATATATAGATAGGCATAAAAAAACACATGTCTATAAGACAACTTAAATTATCCCCATTAAAATATATCAAGCTTAATAGATCCATCTCATCTTCAAAGATTCTAACTTATTCTTATAGATTCATCTTATACTAACTACTTTGTTTACCCCATCCTAGAGTAACAACCATGATCTAGTCCAAATTAATTAGATCTTATCTAGTCTAAACTAGTCATACCAATCTAATCTAGATTCCATCTAACCTAAGATGATTTAATCCAAAATAAGTTACCTAACGGATTAGTTAATACTGGTAAAATAGATTAGACCTTACTCCTATAAATAGGTTTTAACCTAAATTTGTTCCCTATACTAACTTGACCATGTACAACTACCTGACCATATGCAACTACCTCAACCATTAGATGGTTGCATAACCCCTCTGTATCAACCTAACAACAAAACGGAGATTCTAACCAACCTACCTCATGAAATCTATCCTACCCACAATTATCTTAACTACATGTCCCTAACTCGGATGATCACACCAAGACCAAAGGAAAGAAGAAGGTCAACCTCAACAAGGAAGGATGTGAATAGAATCAGAACTTCAGATGAATCAAGATCCACCATCCAAGATGAAGTGTTTCCTTGCCTGCCCTGCCTTTCTTGCCTCAACCTATCCTTGCTCTAGCCAAATCTTGTCTACTAGATGGCCAGACATAAAAGATGCTAATGCTTTTCTAATCACCTGCTAATTAGTATTAAAGACTAAAAAAGACTTTTAATTTTTGAACCTAGAACCTCAATCGCAAACCAATCTTTGTATATCCCTTTTCTTATTAATCTCGAGGAAGAGATTATTTTTAAGGGGTAGAATTTGTAACACTCAAAATCACATTTTTATGATTTAAAGAATTCTCTAAAAGATTTGAGATAAAATGTCTTCTAATAGTGATTCTAATTCTTTATAAAGTATATTCCCCTAAAGCAAATAAATAGTAATATTAAAAGTTGGGTAGTTCAAAACTTAGATTCAAATCTTGAAACTAAAGAGTAAGTTAAAATTTATAACTAGAAGCAAGATTTTTTATCTATTCATTATTTCCTTTGTAAACTATATCACTCTTTAAAAGTATTTTTAAGTAAAATGATTCCTAGTAAAGATTATATTTTACTTTCCCTACGTAAGTGAAATAAAGGATATTCATTTTTGTTAACTTAAAATTTGATCACATACTCAAAAGTAATATTTTTCCTAAAATGAAATGAATGTGTGCATGGCACATTTTGAGCCTTTAACTAAACAAGGGAATAAAATAAATAATATAAATATATAATTTTATAAGTATATATTTTGTATTCATGCCGATATTTTGGATGTTGCATTTAGAATTGAATTTGGAATGTGGAAATAGAAAAGAAAACCTAAATAAAAATAAGAAAAGGTAAAAAGGGAAAAAGGCTTACCAGCGTGTGGGCCGAATTCGGATCCCTGGCTCGGCCCAGAATCACACCCCGCGCGGCCCAGGGTTCCCCACTAGCTGACAGGCGGGGCCCAGTGTCAGCCGCCCACTGCGCGCGCCTCCCCTCCTTGTGTTGTTGCATTGCAGGGCCCGTTGCCCAGATCCACTCACCTGCGTGCCTCGATGACATGTGGGCCCTAGTGCTCAGGATCTCCTTCCAGCTGAGCTTGGATTTGGTTGTTACGGCCCTGTTTGGCACAGCTTATTTTCAGCTTCTTCACAAATTTAAGCAGAAGTTCTGCCAAACAGACAGCTTCTGCAGCAGCTTATCAGTTCAGCTGCTTCTCAAAATGAACTAAAAGCAGCCAACAAGCAGAAGCTGCTTTTTACCAGCTTATCAGATAAGCTGCTTTTTCAACAAGCAGCAGATGTGCCAAATAGGGCCTACAACCGAATCGGCCGAGATCGCCGGAGCATGCCCACCTGCTCGGACCCCCCTTCTGCCTTGGGAATAAAATGTCGTGTCGTCACCCTTCTGTGACCATCGCACCATGCCGTCAGAGATTGACCGGAGCTAGGGGCCGCCCGGAACTGGGAGAAGAGAGAAGAGAGATGCGTGAGATCCGTCGTGTGGGCATCTCCATGGTGAGCCCGATAAGTTCACGGAGGTTAACGTCGGGTATCGCTGGGCCATCATAGATCCATGGGTGGCGATCGAAAGCGCAAAGGATCAATGGTGAATTAGGAATTCATCGTCGGAGTACATCGTCGCTGCGGAGCCGCTTCGTTTCGTGGTCTGGGTCTACTACTGCTCTATGGCCGGAAAGAACTCACCCATGCCGTTCGCCCGTCCTTCCTCTTCGAGTAGAGCCTGTCAGAATGAAGCTGTGCGCCGGGGTGGCTGATCTTTGTGAGTCCGGTAATGGCCACAACCGCGCTACGTGGTCGGGCGGGGAAGACACCCATCAACCGTTGGATCCCGGTCGAGCGGTGGAGATTAGAACTTCGGATATCGCTTCGGGGTTGGGATCTAGGGCGTTGACTGCTTGATCAATGGCTCTGATGTGATAAGCACATACCCCTTCGATTGATTGAGCGCTGGCCATTGATCGTCGGTTGGATGGCCCCAATTAGATCCCATGTACCGTTTGGCCATAGGGGGAATGGTGACTGTCCGATCCAACTTGAACGCGTGAGATTAAAGGTGTCTGCACTGTTTTGGTTTCGTGTGATCTCGACCGTTGATTGCCGATCCAACGCACCTCATAACATACCCCTTTGTGTTATATATGTGTCCATCAGATCTGAATCCAACGGGCAGATTTCCTTGATACCCCTTCAACCCGCACAAATTGCTAATGAAACCCTATACTTTTATATATCTAATCGCCACCCATCCAAAGTGCAGGAAAATTACATAAGGGTCCTCGGAATTGAAATAGGTATCACGCTGGGGTCCTTCGCAATCACAGATTGGTCCCTAGAACTTATTCTTCATATTAAAATTAGCCTAAAACTTATTTCTTTCATAACTTCCTTGTTGTAACTCCGATTTGACCCGTTTCAGTTGTGTTAGTCTCATATTAATATTTCCAACATATGAAACCACATTATTTATCACGCAACATGTTTTCAAAAATAGGTTACTAATTTATTTAATCTATGTCTAGCATATTAACCTTCCTAATCAAAGCCAAATTTGCCTATAATTATAATTTGACTAAAAGGAGACTTTTAATCAAGTTACTAGCTTAAACTAAAATTGAAGTAGTTATTTATTTAATATCTTTCTCACATGATTTATAGTGAACCACATAGAATATAGTTTTGTTATTTGATTATCTAAAGCTTGAGAAAATCATAACTTTATAACTGTAACTCCGAATTTAATGGTTCTCGAACCTAAGATCTAGTTATGACGCGTAGAACATTATTATGCAGTTTGTTCTTATGTTTGGTGTGATGTTAATTTTTCATATACCATGTTTGTTTGTATTGCTATGAATAGCAGTGAGATTATGAGTCACTTGAAGACCAAGTTGGTACCTAGAAATCTCGAGTCTAAGGCAAGTTGTGCCCTTGATCACTTTTCTCTTTACCCAATAATGTTCCGGTTAATCAATGTAAAATGCTCAGGTTAATTTGATGGGACCTAATAGGTTTCCTAGATTTGTTTATCCTACACCTTCTTTACCATTGAACTTTTGGGTAGTTTTGCTATTGCTCTACCTGGTTTTGGGAAATTAATGTTACAATATGATCATGTTCCAGTTATGCTATTGTTTTAATTATTGTTCAAGACAAGATCATTGTGTTAATTGGAACATGGAGCTTAACTTGAGATATCCGTGCTACCACAAGGGTGGAATGGGACGCCCTTGGCTGACTAATTAGGAAAGCTAGTGGAGGACTACCTTACCCGAAAGGGGCAAGGGCGGTAGAGGAGCTGCCTATAGGGAGGTTCTCGGGTCGATCATGCTGTGATGGCTTTTCGGATGAGGGATTCCTATATTGCCCATCTCAGAAACTGTAGCGGGTTTTCTAAAGTTAGTGGAACTTTGTAAAGGCCTCATAATGGATCCCTAGCCATTCACCTCAGGAAGTGTCTAAGGGCCTTGCAAACCCTGGCTAGATGGGATACACGACTTGTGGGTAAAGGCGCAACCTCTACAGAGTATAAAACTGGTATATCAGCCGTGCTCATGGTCAAGAGCGACTCAGGACTCTCGCATGATTAATTTATGGAACTAAACTTAATTTGTCATATGCATTGCATCACGGGTGTTATTATCAATTGTGATCTCTTATTTAATTGGGTTGGTATCTACTTATAATTAGTAACTGCTAATAAAAATTTGACCAACTGTAAAAGCAATGCTCAGCTTTAACTATCTCCTTTGGTAAGCCTTACACTTCACATTAGCTCCCACCTTTGGTGAGTTCATGCACATTATTCCCCACAACTTGTTGAGCAATGAACGTATGTGAGCTCACCCTTGCTGTACTCACATCTCCCTAGGTCAAGAACAGGTACCGCAGGATGAGGCGCATGAAGGAAGTTGTGATGAGTTTGTGGGTGGTTTAGGCCATCGTCTCCCAGTCAACTATGGTTGCTGGGTCATTGTCTTTGTATGATGTAATTATTTAACTATTTTGTACAGAACCCCGTTATATATTAATGATGTGACATTCGTTTCTGTACCATGAGTCATCATATGTGTGAGACTTGATCCTAGCACACTTGGTGAAGTTCGGGCCCAGGTTTGGGCCCCCTAAAACCTGGGTGTGACAGTTTAGCGTGACACCATAGGTGCAGTGCTCACCCTTAACTCCTCTACATGCTACAGGAGAAGAGGAGCACGGAATGACGTGCCAGATTGAGGGGTCACTGTGCTGGCTTCCTTTCCTCGCGTTGTGTAACACCCTAAAATCCTATTTTGAAAACTCCAAAAGTTTTAAAATAAAATATCTCTTAGATAAAGAATATTCTCATCTTGAAAATTAATCCTAAAATAAATATCTTTTGTAATGAAAGATCAAATAAAAAGACCCCTAAATGAATTCAATCTCTATTTATAAATATCCAAAGTATTTAAGATAAAATAATATCTTAATAAGGGCTATGCACTAGAAATTACTTTCTTAAAGTACATACTAGTCGGTTGCCCGTGCGTTGTGATGGCTCACAACAATTCTCACATAAACTATCCACAAAAAGATCTCAAGATTTTTTATTGATTGTCTCCACTCTCCACATAATGTTTTTTATTTGACTAACTAATGTTGTTGTTTACTTCATCCAATATGTCTTGGTACAACACGGCCAATGAAGGGAGTGACTAGAAGAGAGTTCACAACGACTGACTAAACGAACAGAGATTATAGAATGACATAAATCCACCATACAAAGGCCAAATAAGAGGAAGTTTGTGAGCTCAAGTTTCTAAAATAAGTCACATGAACTCAAACTTATAAAAAAGATAGATCAAAATATGGAGTGGTTGCTAAAGTCAGGCATCAATAAAAAATGTATGCGCTCCATACAAATTATGGTACTTCGTAGCAATTACTAACGTTTAAAACTAATAAATAACCTTTCCTTTTACTGTTAGTGTGACAAATTATTGTTGCTCCATCCAATTCAGCAACCTCAAACACCATGGAGTCCATTGTGCCAATATGGTCTCAGAAACGACCTAATACATGCAAGAGCCAAGAACACAAGGGACAAGCACCCTGTGGTAGTGTCCGCATGGATCTCCAAATCCTAACACATATTTTGTAGGATCAATGAGCCATCATCAAAAGAACACAAACCACATGCAGACAATAAATAAAGTATTAACACATCCAAATTATGTTCAGTCCTTAGCACAACAAAAAACTAACACCCCAAACAACAGAGCAACAACATAATAATTTTTGCAATGACAGAAGGATGGGTGACATGTACATAGAAGTGGTAGAAGCATACCAAGTCGATACCTGTGGTAAGGGAAAGACCATGTAGACAAGCAATGTCGAGCCATCGAACGGGTACCATAGGCAGCAAATCAGGGACCCCCATCCCTCGTCTCCCCCACTTTCAAGGTTTCGTAGAGCAAGAAGGGAAGGGAAGAGGCGGTCATACATGTTTGTTGCTAGAGAAGGACACAATGAAGACCTAGGCATCTGGAGGTGACATAGGTAGTATACCGCTAGATACATATAGGGAGAGAGCACACAAGCAGAGAAAGAAGCCTAGCCAAAGTAGCTCCAAACCAAGAGGCACCCGCACCAGGGGTCAGTCCGAGAAGGGCGAGATAATGCGAGTGCCTTCCTAGCCTAGAACTCGCTGAGATGACACAACACCACCACCAACTTTGTAGCATATGTTGACTACTGTTGTGCTACGGGCCTTGGTTGTCTAATATCTTAGACCTTGAATCCTCATCGCTAAGACAACCTAAACGTGGCAGGCGCCACCATGTCCTCCTCGACGGCACGCACGGAGAAAGCCCAGGAGCAAGACCGACTCGCCCATACCCGCGTCAACGAGCATCGGTCGGCTCGCGACTGCGACCGTGGGTGGGGGCAGCAGGTTGCGGAGGAAGAATAGAGCAAAGACCGGGAAGATGAACGGGACGTCCGACGATGGCAAAAACAATGGTACGCGCATGCTATGAAACGTCCTCGTGTATGTGCAATAGCCACTGCGCGAGTAGGTGTCGGGGCTGGTGTCGGATGAATATAGGGATGAGGCGCCAGCTCCCACACCCTCTACTGAGAATGGGGTGGCGTGGAGGTGGAAGCATGAGGGGAGAGAGAAAAGTAGCATGATGGCGAATGAGGTGGCAGCAACTGAGGCGAGGACCATCATTATCATGCGGAGGTATAGATCGCCAAATGGGTCATGTCTGGCAGGCCAGCTCGGGGCATGACCCATTCAATAGTGCCTTGGCTAGCTCGACATGAGTGTCGTGCCGTGCTTGGGCCGTAGCCTTGGGCCGTAGTGCTGGCCCGGCCCGGCATGATTATATTTTTTTATTTTACAATTTATATTCAATATTAAAAACACCTAAGCGTGATGTTCTTGTTAGAAATATGCCCTAGAGATAATCATAGAGATGAGCATATTTCTTTGTATCCATGATATATATATTGCTTAATTGAATATCCATGAAAGGCACCTTGTATTGATTTCCAATTATGTGGATTGTTTGTGAGATTCTTTACTTGTATGGTTATTCTAAATGATGTCCCTGGTCAGAGTCGATGACTAGCACATATATTAGTTGATGACTACATTTCACAAGTCATGGACATGGAGATGTCGAACTAATAATGTGGGCGCATGTATGCCATGAGGCTGGACCGACCCAATGTGAGATATTGTAATATAGTTCTCTTTTTGCAACATGTATACTATGTCCTTAGACCTGAGATTGTTGCATGTTCTCAAGATGTGGATTGACCTACTTAGGGACTATCAAACGCTACTCCATAACTGGGTAGTTATAAAGGTAGTTTTGGGTTTGTCACAAAGCATGCTGTGAGGCTTGGTCAGTTAAGATGGAATTTGTCCCTCTCTTCTTGAGAGAGATATCTCTAGGCCCCTCGAGTGATTGGATCAAGAAATGCATGGTCGTGCTAGGGTTAAGAGTTAACCATTGAAAGGATTCCAATTCATAGTATCGAGAAAAAGAGGTCAGCTTAGAGCCAGACCAAATATCATGAGACAAAGGGAACAACATATACGTAATGTTGCAATGGTTCGTCTGATATGATCTTTATGTGCGCATAGGAGTTGACATGTTTTGCTAGAGACCGCTGTCAATTATTAGGCCAAGTAAGAGTACTCAGGCCATGTCTATTTGTACGTGAACCTATAGGGTCACACACTTAAGGGGAAGGAAGCCTAACTCGGATTAGATCCAAAATTAAATTGGGCTTCAGGGTTACTAATGGGCCTCGGAGTTAGAAGCCCACCATAACGCCTATATAATGAGGGCCGGGGCGCGGTTAGGCTAACCCTAATTCGCCACCAGCAAACGAGTAGTCGCTCGCCTCTCGCCCTCGCGCAGCCGCCGTCGTGAACCTAGCAGTTCCGTACCCGGCGCTTCCTCCCTGTACGTGTGGATACCTCGGAGGTGCTGCATCTGGAGCACTAGGACGAACCACGCGATGACGTGAAGGACACCGGCGACTGCACAGCACTGCTCGACGCGTTCGTCTACTTCGAGATGTCTTCCGCTGCCCTGCGCGTCTAGTGGTAATTCCATGACCTATACCCGCAGTAGTTCTTGGTTTTATGAGGTCGAAAATTTTGTTTTTCACTAGCGTAGCCTCCCCATAATCCTATAGTTCTACTAGTTAGACGGCTTCACCTAGTGTCTCCCGCCCTTCTTCCATCAGGGCGCAGGTTCGAACCCCACCTCCTGCACCGATTTTAACATTTTACGCTGATTTAACCAAATGGCCCGACAGGCTAACAGGCCGGCCCGACATGGTCAGTAGGTTGGCGTGTCATGCCTAAGCTAGAGCTGCGGCCCGCGGGTGTCGGGCCGCCTATTTAGCTATCTATATGCGGAGGTGTGGTTTCGGACATGGAGGTTGGTGCGTGGATGGGACATGCGCGGGTTAATTTGAAATAGATGTGAGGGTTATTTGTAAAAAAGATGACGCGGAATGACCATTGAAGCTGGTGCTTTAATATAGTAGAGATAGAGAACAAAGAATTATGGGTGTTTGAAGTGCATATTTAGAAGCACTTGTTTAAGTAGGATGACAAATAAATAAATTAATAAGTAAATAAACTATGCATTAATGTTGATGATTTGTTTGTTTACTTGTGCATTTAGTTTAAAACTTGGACTCAAACTTGCTATTGAATTTGAATTTGAAACATTAGAAAAGGAAAAGAAAAAAAATAAGGAAAGAAAAACAGAAAACAAAAGAAGACACGTATACGCCTAGGCCAAAATCCCCCTCTCTCGTCCCAATTCCCCTCCACCTTCCCCCAGCCCAGCTGGTCCTCTACACCTGTGCTCTCCTCGTTCGCTGTCTTGCGAGACCCGCTGCCAGCCTCGCGCGCCTCAGCCTTTCTCATTTATCTGGAGGATCGACAGGCGAGGCCACGTCATCATCCTCTCACGCCCCCATTCTCGGATCGCTGACCAGTGAGACTCGTAGGCCAAGGAGTCACCGCGCGCTTGGAGATTCAGTGGCTGGAACGTGGGGCCGGTACGTCATGTTCGTCCTCTTCTCTACGCACCATAGCAATATCAACATACCTCGTAACAAATGCAGCCACCGCAACAACCTCAACGAAATCCAAAATTCGTTGCAACAAACTCTATCGGGTTCCAGGGCTCTGGGATATAAGTACTGGTGCCGCACCCCTTGGTCAAGGCATCAGATAGATAGAAGTCACCATCGTCGCACATTTGCTAGGTGTTGGTGCCTTTTTCGGGCGCCAAACACTACACAAGAACCATGGCAGTGCTCCCTACGCAGCGGCGGACAGTCCGCAGCCAGGGGCCGAACGGTCCGCGGCCTAGCACAGGGCTAGGGTTTCCTGCCTGATGGCAGGACGGTCCGTGCCCTAGGGCTGGACGGTCCACGCGTGCGCAGTGGCGGCGGAAGGTCACCGGCGGCGCCTGGATCTCACTCCTGGGAGGGACCCCGTCGGGGAGTAAAGATCCTAGGTGGTGTCTAGGCTCGGGTAGACCGACCTAGACTCCTCTAATCGACGTAGAGTCGAAGAGAAGCAGAGAATTTGGGGATTGGAAGACTAACTTAGAACTAGACTAGAACTACTCCTAAGAATAAATGTAAATTGTATTGATTGAGGATTCAATTGATTCTAATCAGCCGTAATCCTCTATATTTATAGAGGAGGGGGCTGGACCCGTTACAAAATGATCTTCCGAGTTAATCCCGCGAATTTCACCAACAAAACAGCAAAAAACTCGGAACCCTAATATGTTCTGCGCGCGCGGACCGTCCGGTACTCAATTTGGTTCCCAACATATGCCCCCTGCCTTTTGGTGGAGCTGAACGAACCAAAAGCAACTAACTCGATGCGATCACATCGGTTTTCTTAGGCATCTTGCCATCTAATAGGATAGTACGCAAGGGTCTTGGTCCCGATGGTTAACTCAACGGACGTGACCCGTTTAGCTTTGATCAGACTATCAGTCCCAACATCGCCGAGTGTCGTAGTGGTCTTGACCAATACGACATCTTGCTTTCCTAATTTTCTGAGTGTTCTGGTGTAGCTCCTGTAGTCGACCAGGTCATCTCCTTACAGGACGTCTTCCTCCATGGGTGTCGGTACGTCGTTGGAAGTGTCCTGGTGTAGTGCGGACGATCCGGCCTTAGGGGTTGTACGGTCTACGCCATGTATGGTTGGTTCGGTCTTTATAGCCGGACTGTCTGCCATACCTGCAAAGAACAGCACATTTGTTGTTTTATTTTCTGTCTTTGTGGCCATTTGATTTTCCTCAATGGCCTTTGGTCTCCATCTTTTTTGTGGTGGAGGATACTGCAGATGCGTGTCATTGAATATTTTTTCCGCCTCCTTTTCCTGGTTCTCCTTTGCTCTTAGGCGTTGTAATTTTCGCTTTTGCGACCGCGTCAATCCCGATGGGCACCATCGGGGCATGCAGTATTTTGAATCGACCGTTTTGTTGACAGTCGTATCTTCTTTTTTGTTTGTGTTGGCCGATTTACCAAAAATCATCGGTCCTTCGTTATTTTGTTGTATGATGACATCTGTTGTTCCTATTTCAATGACGTCCCCTTTTATCGTACCGTTGGAGGCCGTAGCTATATGCCCCCCTGCCGGATTAGTCAGCCTTTGGGGCCGAGTGGTTCGGCAATCTTGCTGGGCCTGTGCTCGTGGACCAAATTGAGGGGCTCTCAATCGGTCTTATACTAGAGGCATCAACCTGTCAAAGACAGATGATTGGGGTGCCCCCCAAGCGGAGTATTGTGGAGTCCCGAAAGGATATGGTGGCATACCCCACATCTGATTCGGGATATATGGTGGTGGTGGTATGTATGCATAATGATATGACACATGTGTGTATGGGAGTGGAGGTGTCCATGCACGTATGTTAGGCCTTAGTTGGACATTATGACCTCCCATTCTTTCCGATTGGTGAGGTGGTCCAATCGGCCTAACCTGCTGTCGCTCCTTGGTGGGTAAGCGAGACCGCTTTGGTGGCCGGTCACTGGGGCCGACCTTCTTTTTCACATATTTAAACAATAATTGATCAAAGGTCGGACTACATTTGGCCAACTGACAAGCTGCCTTGAACGTGTTAGTTTTCCACGTACCTATTTCTGGTCGTCGTGGTTTGGAGGTACGTGGTCGCCGTGGCTCCTCAGGGTTGCCGGACCATCCGCTGGAACGCTCCGGACCGTCCGGTGATGTTACAGACCGTCCGCGCCTGGGCACCGGACCGTCCATGACGCGTAGTATGGGTTCTCGCGCATGTCCCCTCGTCTGCGCTTGCCCTCCAGTGCTGGAGGTTGTGATGGTCACCTTCAGTGTCTCCCCTCCATCAGGAGTCTTCTCGGCCACCACTTTCCTGCAAGAGATTTTGTTGTTTCCATCGGCCTCCCGTGCGTTGCTGATGGTGACTTCTTTGTCTTTGCCCTTATCGGTTGTGCTGGACCGAATTAGGACCTTTTTGCCATTGAAGTCGATCACATTCATTGGGAAGGGCTCCGTGTCCTCCTGAAATTTCAATCATCCCTCATTAATGGCCGATTGGATTTGTCGTCGAAACACATTACAATCATTAGTGGCATGGGAAAATGAGTTGTGCCACTTGCAATATGCGTGACGCTTTAGTTTGTCGGCGGGTGGGACGGTATAATCGATCTTAATGTTACCATTTTTTAGTAATTCATAGAATATCTTATCACATTTGCTGACATTAAATGTAAACTTAACCTCCTCCTGTCGTTTCTTTTGAACTGACTGCAAGGAGGAGCAAACCAAAGATTTGGCCTGCTCGGGCCAAACTATTTCGGCAGTGTAAACTTCCTTTGGTTCATCGTCTGAACTACTTTGATTGTGTTCTACTATATGGACATTATGATGAACCATTTTGACTAGTTCTTTGATTCGGCTTTCACAAGCTAAAGCTCTCTGATGTAATTGTGCTAGCGTAAAGAACTAGATGCCTTCTAATTTCTCTTTTAAATAATAGCGCAATCCATCAAAGGCTATTCCCGCCAGTTGTTTATCTATTAAATGAATTTGAAAGCATCGGTTTCTCGTATCCCAGATTCTCCGGATATAATCACTAACCGATTCATCCTTTTCTTGTCATAGGGCCACTAAGTCTACTAAATCTAGCTCGTAATCGCCAGAGAAGAAATGTTCATGAAATTTTTGTTCTAAGTCTCCTCATGACAAAATGGAATTAGGAGGGAGCGTGGCATACCATGTGAATGCAGTCCCTGTTAAAGATAATGAAAATAAACGTACACGGAATGCTTCGGTGTCGACCAATTCTCCTAACTGTGCTAAGAACTGGTCTATGTGCTCACGCGTGCTCTTTCCTTGGTCACCCAAAAACTTTACGATTATATTATGGTGCTGGTGTGTCGTATGGTGAGATGGGGAGTCTAGCTTGGACGGATATCGAGTTGGATATCCATCCTCCTCAAAAAAACTCTATGCCGGACCGTCTGGTTAAATACGGGGACCATCCAGCTCCGTGCGCAGACTGTCCGGCCATGTGGCTGAACCGTCCGACATTATATTCGGACTGTCTGGCGTCATACGCGGACGGTCCAAATGGGTTATCTAGGGTTTGCATGGTATGTGGCGATTTGGGTGCAGGCCTCGGTAATTCGCTTCTAAAAATGGGATCGGCCGCCGCTGGCCCGGACGGTTCGCGCTCACGTGCGGACGGTCCGGACATGCGCAGATCGACAAATTTATCGCCGATGTGTGTGGGAGGCTGTTGTTGCCCAAGGTACATGTCTATCGGCATCCCATAAAGGGGTTGTGACTGGTCGTGACAACCTGTAGCCGATGAATTACGTGTGTATTCCCTCAGTTCAACCTCGTGCGAAGGAAGATTTGCAATAGTAGACTTATCAAGCGCATGCACTAGCCTTTTATGATCATTTTGTATATCCCCTATGATACGTTGCATCTGCTCTCGCTGTTCGTCTATGTAAGCTTTAAGAGATTGGAGTTCATTGGTGCTACTTACATTGGGGGTAATAGTAGTAGGTCGGAGCGAAGCCAGATCTATCGCCCGTTGCCGAATGACTTTGTTGTTCCTATCCACCTTGAAGTCGGCCATGAATTTCGCCTTTGCTTCTCGGATCAGCTGCTCTTGGCGCTCCTTGAACAGGAGCTGTTCTTCAGCCGGCAAGGTTTCCCATGTCGGCGTGATGATAGTGCTGGTGGAAACTTTAGAACTATCTTTTGAACCGGCCATTGAGGGCCGATCTCTTTAGGTCTATATGAAATCTTCCTCAGTGGAGTCGCCAAAAAGTATGTTGGCACCTTTTTTGGGCGCCAAACACTACACAAGAACCGTGGTGGTGCTCTCTGCGCAGGGGCGGACGGTTCGCGGCCTGGCATAGGGCTAGGGTTTCCTGCCTGATGGCCAGACGGTCCGCGCGTGCACAGGGGCGGCGGAAGGTCGCCGGCGGCACCTGGATCTCGCTCCCGGGAGAGACCCCGTCGGAGAGTAGAGATCCTAGGTGGTGTCTGGGCTCGGGTAGACCGACCTAAACTCCTCTAATCGACGTATAGTCGAAGAGAAGCGGAGAATTTGGGGATTGGAAGACTAACCTAGAACTAGACTAGAGCTACTCCTAAGAATAAATGTAAATTGTATTGATTGAGGATTCGATTGATTCTAATCGGCCATAATCCTCTATATTTATAGAGGAGGGGGGCTGGACCCGTTACAAACTGATCTTCCGAGTTAATCCCGCGAATTTCGCCAACAAACATAGCAAAAAACTCGGAACCATAATCTGTTCTACGCGCGCGGACCGTCCGGTACTCAATTTGGTTCCCAACACTAGGGCTGTCGAGAGATTGAGAGGCCACCGCGACTGGGTTCTCCTCTGCGCCGATTCTCTGCCTCGGCAGACAACTGTGGTGCTTCACTAGAGCGCATAGGTGACGGCTGAAGCTTCTGGTTGAAGGGAGAATCATCGGTGCCGCTTCAATTGCTCACCGGGGATTATTTGTGGACTGTAGATCGGCAATCCGAGGGTTAGATAGGATGGTTGATGTGGAGGAGTCTCAGCCGATCTAATCTAAACCGTAGGTTTTAGATCCAACCACTCAGATGAACCAATACCGCTTCGGCTGTGGTCAAATGCAAAAGAGTCCCTAGAAGACTATAGAAATAACCCGCTGTCAAAGTACTGTAATAAAAGGTTTGACTAAAGTCCCTGGAAACTTGTGATTTTGCCCCTAGAAGATACTATAAGTATAAAAATAAGACCCAAATGATCAATAAATGTCACACCTAGGTTTTAGGGGGCCAAACCTGGGCGCGAATCATATGTGTGCTAGGATCAAGTCTCACACATATGATGACTCATGGTACAGAAATGAATGTCACATCTTTAATATATAACAAAGTTCTGTACAAAACAATTAAATAATTACATCAAACGAAGACAACGATCCAGCAACCAAAGTTGACTGGGAGATGATGGCCTAGACCACTCATGGACTCATCACAGCATCCTTCACGCGCCTCATCCTGTGGTACATGTCCTTGACCTAGGGGATGTGAGTACAGCAAGGGTGAGCTTACCAAAGAAGATTTTTAAAGCTAAGCATTGCTTTTATAGTTGGTCAAAATTTTATTAGCAGTTACTAAGTACAAGTAGATACCAACCTAATTAAATAAGAGATCACAATTAATAATAACACCCACGACGCAATGCATACGATAGATTAAGTTTAGTTCCATAAATTAATCATGCGAGGGTCCTGAGTCGCCCTTGACCGTGAGCACGGCTAATATGCCAGTTTTATACTTTGCAGAGGTTGCGCCCTTTACCCACAAGTCGTGTATCCCGTCTAGACAGGATTTGCAAGGCCCTTTAGACACTTCGAAGGTGAATGGCTAGGGATCCACTACGAGGCCTTTACAAAGTTCCACTAGCTTCAAAAAATCCACTACGGTTTCTGAGAAGGGCAATATAGGAATCCCTTGTCCGAAAAGCCATCGCAGCATGATCGACTCGAGAACCTGCCTATACGCAGCTCCTCTACTGCCCTTGCCCCTTTCGGGTAAGGTAGTCCTCCACTAGCTTTCCTAATTAGTTAGCCAAGGGCGTCCCATTCCACCTTTGTGGTAGCACGGATACCTCAAGTTAAGCTCCATGTTCCAATTAACACAATGATCTTGTCATGAACAATAATTAAAACAACAACATAACTGGAACATGATCATAATGTAACATTAACTTCCCAAAACCAAGTAGAGCAATAGCAAAACTACCCAATAGTTATTTGTCTGCTAGGTGTGGGATAAACAATGCTAGGGAAACCTGTTAGGTCCTATTAAATTAACCTGAGCATCTCACATTGATTAACAGGAACATTATTAGGTAAAGAAGAGTGATCAAGGGCACAACTTGCCTGTAACTCGAATTTCCAGGTACTTCACCAAGTTGGCCTTCGGTGACTCGTAACCTCGCTGCTACTCGTAGCAATACATACAGTAGACAAGCAGTACATAAAAATAACATTATGCCAAACATGAGAACAAACCACGTAAGAATATTCTACTTGTTGCTATGAGGTCGTAGGTTCGAGAACCACTAAATTCAGAGTTACGGTTAAGAGGATATGATTTTCCAAAGATTTAAGTGATTAAACAATAAAAGATAAATTATATGTTAATTAATATAAATCATGTGTGAATTAGTTAACTTTAATCCGAGATATAACTTGATTATAGGTTGTATTTTTAGTCAGGTTATAATCATGGACAATTAACTTTGATTAGCAAGATAATTCAATAAGCATAGGATAAACAATATAAAAGTAAGTAATATGTTGTAAATAATGTTGTTATTGTGTAGACAAATTTAATACGAGACTAACGCAACTTAAATGGACTAAATCTGAGTTAAAACGAGCAATATAGGGATTAATTTAGTTTTCGATCATTTTTATAATTAAATCAAGCTCTAGGGACTTATTTGCAATTCACAGGGACTGGTAGGTAATCATCTTACCGCACAGGTGGACGGCAGGTATATTAATATAGACCACATGGTCCCTTTTACAAAAGTAGACGGTGAAGGGGTATGGGCTTTTGTAGACCGTTGGATCGATAGTCTACGGTGCAGATTAGATCGAAGTCTCTATCATTGGATTGGAGATCGACGATAGAATTTTATGATAGCAGATCGAATTTCCCTCGCCAGATTGAATCGGAAGGCCCACGGCGTCGGCCAAATCGGTACGCGATTGATCCCATCATAGCCGTCGGATCTAAAATCAACGCTCGAGATTAAAGGATCCCATGATCTGATCTCAGCCAATAGATCCGAGATCAACGACTATGATTTTCGATCACGATGGGGTATTTGAGATTTAATCATGAGCGCATCACCGGATTGACGGCCAGGGCTGTTTCTCACCCACACGATCATGTTCACGCTGGAACGGGGCTGCGACATCCTACCCACGGTGGCAGGCCCACCAGCAAGCGGTGGCTGCTGCGAGGCTATGGATGATATGAGTCTTTGATTGATGGCTTGAGGTGCTATGGTGACATGTATTTATATAGGCTGGGAGCTGGATGGTTACATGATAGATCTAATCTGGTACTTATCTGTTACAATCATTTCCTATATATTAGAAACTCTAACAAACTCAAACCCAAATCTGTTAAATGATAGATCTAATCTGGTACTTATCTGTTACAATCCTGTCTTATCTATTAGGAACTCTAACAAACTCAAATCTCGAATAAGTAACAGTGATGCAAGATCTGGCAAGTGGAATAAAAAAATAGGAGGAAAAACTCACGTGAGTTGTGTTCCTTAAGTGGCCGAATAGATAAGCCTTTTATTTGCTATTCTTTTTTTCCTATTTTTTATTTCTAGATTTAATTATTCCAATTCAAATCTGAATTTAAATTTTGATACCATATTTATATGCACAACCAAAACACCAACATGAATGCAAATATTTTACACTTATTTACTCCTTGTTTACTTTGCTCAAATAAGTATTTGTATGCATGAAATGTAATAAGCATAGAATACACATAGTTATATAACCCAATAGGAGTAATTTATATAGAATAACTCACTATCCTATTTATTGTAGTTTAAGTATATAGCCAACATTTTATATTTACTATTTTAAATTTTAGGGAAGATAGTCTCAATTCATAACTTTGTTATAATACACTTGAAATTTTATATCTTTAGGGAATTTTCTTAATTTACCAAGATACGATTTTGGAGTGTTACAATAAACTTCAGAAATTCATAACTAATTTATTTTAGCTCTGATTTCATCCATTCCAGTTGCGTTAGCTTCGTATTTAAATTGTCTACACATTAAACAATATTATTTTGTCAATTTTTAGAGATAGTTAAATGATAGTTTAACTTGTGCTCATTAGATTTACTTTTCTAATTACAAGTTAATGTTTTTCATCCATAACTATTGGGGGCCTTCGTCCTTCGAAGGTCCTCAAAAACACAGTTAACCACTATTTCTTGATATATCTCTAAGTGTTGCAGGTGTTTCGGCAATAGCCATCTTCGGAACAAATCAAGAAAAAGATGAAGGCATTAGTTTCGTCATAACAATATGGGAAGACGAAGATAGAAGTCAAACAAGGCCAGAAGAAGGTGTTTACAAGATTCTGATGTCAAGATGATATAGATAGAAGACAATAATATCCTTGTGTCATTTGTAAACCATATGTACATGCTTTGTGGACATACTTGTAATTTCATAGGAAGTTGTATCTCTATCCTATAAATAGATGAACAGTGTCATGCATAAATTCACCTTTTCGGAGGGGAGAAGACTCACATTTTGTTCAGCTTCCGAAGTTACTTTCGAGCTCTCATTCATGTAAAGTCGAAGGTACACTTGTAATTGTTTATCACATTACCGGAATGAAATTTGAGATGAATATGCAGGAATGAAATTTGAGATGAATATGCAGATAAGTTAGAGGACTTGTTTTTCATTATCTGCACTTTCTATTCTTGTTAGAGATGTGCAAATTCTTTATTTGTCACCTTCTTTCATATGACCTTCAGAAAAAGGTTAAATGAAGGAAGAATTGGACAACGTATTAATTTATGTTGTCTTGTTTTTTATATCCCGATGGATTCAAAAGCAAGAGTCCGACAATAACTATATTAAAATAGTACTTCTAAACAAGTTATAGTGTTGATTAAAGGTTGAATTAGTTATTTATCTTGAATATCTTTCTCACATGATCAAAATAACATAGCTTTAACTGTTTAAATCACCTAGGCTATATCTTTTAACCGTAACTCTGATTTCAATGATTCTCGAACCTACGATCTCATAACGATGCGTAGAATAATCTTACGTTGTTTGTTCTCATGTTTTGGTGTATTTTTATTATATCCATTATTTATTTATTTGTATGTATTGCTACGAATAAAAGTGAGGTCTCGCGTAACCTAAAGACCAAATTGTAGAAGTACCTAGAGTTGCACCAAAAAGGCAAGTGCTGCCCTTGATCACTCTTCTTTAACTAATGATGCTCCTGTTAATCATTGTGACATGCTTAGGTTAATTTGATGGGACTTAATATGTTACCCTAGTTTTGTTTACCCTACACCTTGCAAACAAATGAACTATTGGGTAGGCTTGCTATTGCTCTACCTGGTTTTGGGATTAATGTTATATCTAAAATATGATCATGTTCCATTGTTTCTGTTGGTTTAATTATTGTTCATGATAAGATTATTTTGTTAATTAGAACATGGAGCTTAACTTGAGATAACAGTGCTACCACAAGGGTGGAATGAGACGCCCTTGACTAATTAATTAGGAAAGCTAGTGTGATTTAATCCTTTCCCGAAAGGGACAAGTAGGGTGGAGGAGTGCAGGTATAGAGAGGTCCTCGAGTCGAACTGTTTGTAAAGCTTTTCGAATGAGTGATTCCTATATTGCCTTCAACCTAGAATATGTAGCGGGTTCTCTGATATAGTGGAACTTTGTAAAGGCCTCACAGTGGATCCCTAGCCTTTCACTTTTGGGAGTGTCTAAGGGTCTTGCAAACCCTGGCTAAAACATGAAACGCGTCTTGTCGGTAAAGATGTGCAACCTCTTTAGAGTATAAAACTGGTATGCTCACAGCCAAGAGCGACTCAAGACTCTCGCATGATTAATTTATGGGATTAAATTTAATCTGCCATTTGCATTGCATTATGGGATTTATTATTGATTGTGTTCTCTTATTTAATTGGGATGATATCTACTTATACTTAGTAATTGCTAATAAAATTTTGACCAACTTATTAAAAGCAATACTCAACCTTAACCCTTATTTGTGGATAAGCCTTACACTTCACATGAGCCCCACCATAAGTGAGCTCATACACATTATTCCCCGCAACTTGTTGGGCGATGAACGTATGTGAGCTCATCCTTGATGTACTCACACCTAGGTCAAGAACATGTATCGCAAGATGAGGAGCATGAAGGATGCCACAATGAGTTTATGAGAGGTCTAGGTCATCGTCTTCCAGTCAACTATGGTTGCGGAGGATCGTTGTCGTCATACGATGTAACTATTTAGCTATTTTATACAAAACCACTGTTATATATTAAAGATGCGACATTCATTTCTATACGATAAGTCATCATATGTATGAGACTTGATCCTAGCACACATTTGATTTGCGCCCGGGTTTACCCTTAAATTCGGGTGTGACACTTTGCGTGCACAGTAGTGTTTGTTAGTTGGTAAAAAAATGATAATAGATGATGAATATGTATTGAAAATGATATTTTATGATAGTAGCGGGATAAAGGGAGAATTTAGAGAGAACTGTTGTGGGAGGGAGAAAAGTAGAGGATGAAATCTAGGTGGCATAGTTGCATAGTGCGGTATAAAAGGAAAAAAGTTAGGAGATAGCGTTGCAGATAGTCTAAGACGCCGATGTTGAGCACTTGGCCCTTGTCTAGGGGTGAAAATGGTCTCTAAATTTTACACTATAAGTGAAGGACCGGTGAGGCGATCAGAGGGAGAGTGAATGAGAGCCAATTAAATTCGCTGCTAAAACTGAATTTGAGCACCTCACTTCAATAGAGATGAAGAAGGCGCTCAAACCAAAATCATATCAACAAACCAGTGATATTATGATTTCAAAATGTTCCAAATACGCACACGAGACCAGCAAAACAAACGGATACTAAATCAGGCACCGAAAAGTCCGAATCGGTCAAAAAACGTGTTGCGAACAAGTGCTGATTTCAGCAATACGAAATTCTGTTCTTGGATGCAAAACTGAACCAAATGAACCCCAATTAAAATAAAATTGTGGACACTCCTAGACAAATATGTTTCCAAGGTCTCCATAAATTTTGAACTCAATCGGACTTGTGAATCAACCGCAGATCTAAAAATACAAACAAAATTGGGGGATTGTTGGGGTTTTCTAGAACGAACTCAAAACGAGATGAGCTAAGATCACAATCAAAAACTGCACCAACAGGGTGTAAGAAGTGATCCTAGGAGTATATCTCACCCACGAACAAATCCAAACAACACCTAGAACACAAGAACTTGAAGGCTCTCCACAAATCCTCAATATAAGAGAAGAGAAGGGAAGAACTCAAGAACACAAGACTTCAAAAATTCAGCAAGGGAACAAACTGATATTGAAGCCAACCAAAACCTGTGGGCCGAACCGGTGACCCTTCCTTGGATTAATCATTCCATATTACAAGACACAATCGACATAACAAAATTGTTGTGGATCTCCGAGCTAAATTGGTGAGAACCTAGAGAGAAAAACTAGGAGTTCTAAAACAAGAGCCAAATGAAACTAAGCCAAAAAGATGATGAACTAACCAGCCCTTCTCTATATTTATAGAGGGTTATTTTTATTTCCTAAACTATCCCTATTTACATAGCGTTTATACACTCCGCCAGGGACAAAATAAATCAAATCCTAGGTTTTCGATCTGACGTCACACGCTCCACGTGAAGTTGCTTTGCCTTGACACATCCTTTGCTGTGACAACATGTGTCGCTACCGGTTCCCTCTAGAACCGCGGCCGCCGAGTTTTGAGGCCCAAACTTAGCAAAACCCGCCATCCATAGTGCAGAGTGGTTTTGAGGCTCAATTATCAAACCGCCGTGAGTATCGCACCGCGTGCGCGTCCCCCATGTCCTAGACACGTGTCCCACTAGTCCTCGATCATATTGGCAACACGGACTGCTTCGCCACGTTCTCGCGTGAGTATGTGTCCCAGGTGTCAGCCACATGGCTGGTCATCCGACTGCTCCGGTCCATCAACCAAGACTCAACACTCGTCCTTCACCGCTCTCGGTCCATCAATACGAGCCCACATGACATTCACCTAGGTCGTTGACCACAATCCCTGTGCAGCTGTGCTCCGCACCTACACACCACAAACTGACCAACATTATTGCACATACATAATCTCACGTCTCGATCGATCCATGACTCGACTCGAGATGCTATCCATTGATAAACACTCATCATTAACTTGAATCATAAAGTACAAATCAACTTTATGTTCATAATAAGATTTAAGAATCAGAACAAACTATGATCGGACTCTATTTCTATTATTTTTAAACTAAAATTTATTTAGACCTCTAAAAAAAAGGCATTTCAATCGCCATTCATTACCCCTACTACCCCTATCTGTCGCATTTGTTCACTACACGACATCACCGGTGGCCCGTGTGCCTGAAGTGTCAACCTCATCATTCCATTTCCAGCAAGCGATCCGTCCACTAACAAGTGCGCTTGCTCCGCAACCAGATTTGGATTAATTTTTTTTCTCCAAACTGCATACCGTAGTTTGTCTAAACAAATTGTCGAATTTATTAAACATACTACTCTCTCGATTCTAAAATATAGTTATTTCTATAACTTATTTTCTATCTACAATGATAATAAATATAGATATACATAAAAAACTATATTTATAGATTGATTAATAAAATGTATATTTAGCCTAAAACAGATTATATTATGATATCACAAACTATCAAACAAACAATGGATCCACCTTACTCTAGTATTAGTATTTTGACAAAAAAGTATTTTAGTTACATCCTGATTACGGGATTATTCACCTTTTTCAAGCTTTTATACATAATAGATCCTGATCCAAAACGTTGGCCGTTTTGCTTCCTAGTCTTCTGAGCATGACTCCTTTTGCACAGGAAACGGCTTCTTTTATCTAAAGAATCAAATCCTCAAATTCAGATCATCACGAGCTGCTCCTAACCAGCTATGAATACCAAGCTTTGCCTCACTACTGGAACCGAGCAAACCAAGGAGCCAAAAATTCCCGTGAGACCATAAGCGATGGCGCAGAAAGGAAGCGCTTCAGGTTCCTTGGCTGACAGTGCTGCTGTCCCCAGTCCATGAGCACTACACCATCATCAGCCAAGCAAGATTACATTCAGACACATGCTCACAAACGAAGGATTACCAAACGATGCAGAACGGCATTGTATCCAGCAAATTACCTGGAAGCTGTCCCTATTCCTCTGGCGATGGGGTCGTTGAGACCAAGTTTATCCATAGCTGCTTGCACGAAATTCGCGCCGATGAGCCCGGTAACGACAACCACAGCAGCGGTTAGGGAAGAGTTTACACCTGAACCACAAGAAACCATGAGCCATCAGTGCCCCTCAGCCAATTACTGCAGAAAGAATTAACTGCTAAGGATTGGAATTGGGATAATCACTACATGTTTAAGTCAGGTAATTGACCTATGGTTAACTTGGCCGTGAATACAAGCTATGGATATCATGATAACTCACTCTCCTCATCTCTACTATAGGAACACAAACAAATTCATAGGAGGATGGACTGCCAAGATTTACCTTCAAAGAAAGATACTATGCTCAAAGCCAGTGCCACAGTTATACACCTTGGCAATATGGATATGGTTAACGATGGCTCCAGCCCAATCAGGCGCCCTATGACAGCGGTTGAGTACAGAGAGAATGTCGACGCAATGGCAATTGATGTGAAAATCTCTGCTGCGTGCCTCTTTACAAGCTGAAATCAGGGGTTCAAGAGCATGGACACGTTGACAGATCACATAAAAGGCACTTGCAGCGGAGCAGAGCTTAACCGAAATGATGTCACAAGATAACCATGTGCAGTAGTACCTTTCTCTGTTTGAACATTGAGAATGCAAATGATATGATCACAGACCCAAGGAAACCCATTAGTACGTCACCGGCTCCAGGATTAGAGGGCGCCTTTGTGAGGTAATCACCTGGACAACCACTTTTTCTGAGAGCACAGTAATATCATGGGTATGTTCTTATGTCAATCCAGCGCTAATGCTTTGAAGGCAACTCTTCTGAAACTAAAAAAAATTGTGATAGGACTATATATTAGGGTTTATAGCTTATGAACCTAGCACAGCGTCAAGTCCAGACCCGGAGAGGTACCCATATGCTACTGCCGCCAAATCTGCAGAAAGTGCGCAGGAGATGATTGGATGTAACACTTTCTTGACACCAGATGGTAACCTGAAAAATGCCAAATCGTCAGACAAAATTGAACAAACTGTCTAGATATTTTGAATCCTACTGATCCGAGTTTATATAAGCATATTTACCCAGAACCAACCATGTATCCCAGCACAGTGGCAGCGAGCAGAAAGGGAAGGCATGTTCTTGCTGTGGTACCAAGAGCTCTGGGATTGAAACATGCAACACCGAACGATGCAACGAATACAGCAGCCCATGCCCAGGTTTCTACTGTAGAAAATGGCGATGGCTTGCTCATGGGCTCTGCTGGTATAAGCTGTGTTTTCACAAGTTTTCTCACAGCTAATGCTGTATATCCTGCGACCGCGAGGGTAGCAAACCAGCCGCCAACTGAAAAAGGGAAAAATCAAAACAGTATAAAGGAGTTATTACAGATTTATGTTTTGAAATGAAAAATTAGACTGCAAGGATAAAATAAATCAACGAGTCTTGGAACTAATTATCTAATTCCTTCTGTAGCATTCGTTTCATGGGCAATCATATCTCATAACTAGCTAAAGATAACACAGAAGATCCCGAAGGCATATATAGCAATGAAAAGGATTGTTAAGGTACTTCACAATTTTCAAAATTTTGTTTATTTGGGCTGCAGGTTCCTAAACTAGAGCCTGAAACCATACAGTACTGCAACATGACAGGCAGTGCATACAATGCTTACTGGTACCATGCTGCAGTATCTAAGAGCAGGATGCATATTTCTGATTGATTGTAGTTCTGCAAGTGTACAGAAATTAGGAGAACCTCATCTACCTTTTGCAAATGAACTAATTCATTTGTAAGTATGAGTCAAACAGTCATAATTTAAGTTTGTACGGCTGTGGCTAGCAGATCATGCATATGACCATGCCAAACGTTGTTTTACATTTTTTATAGAGTGTAATTTGAAACAGAAGGTGAGATGAGTAAGAATGCTGGAGAGAATGCTCAAATACAGGTGCCGGAGCACTGAAGCCGTGCGTCCCTAACTGACATCCTGAGAATAGGATCGGCTGAAGACTAGGGGTTCACCTAGTGGCCACTAACCTATACAGTATACAATAAACTAACCGAATCAGCTGATCCTTATCTATCTACTCCCTCCATTCAAAATTATAAAACTTTATGATATTTCTACATACATAGATTTTTCTATGCCTAGATACGTAACAAAAACTATATATCTAGAAAAGCCAAAACATCCTATTATAGGTTGTTGCCCCCCCCCCCCCCCCCAGTTGGAGCTTCGGTCGTCCGAACGCGCAAACCGTCCCTAAAATCGATGAACAAACGTTGGCAACCCTTTCACCATTATGTCTCCAAATTGCTGCCGATTTGGAATCTGCAGCACCTTGAACTAACCGATGGCCATCTTCTCTCGCACGAAGTGTATATCTAGCTCGACATGTTTTGTTCGTCGATGATGCATAGGGTTTACAATTAGATACATCACTGAGACATCATTGCAATATATATTGCGGCCTTGTTGACAATGACATGGAGTTCTCGAAGTAGGTTCCGGAGCCAGCAGCACTCCACACGCCTCAGCGCTAGACATGGAAACCATCGACTGGCACTTCGACAGCCATGACATCAGTGAGTCCCCAAGGAAGATGCAGTAGCCCGATGTCAAAGATCTAGTGTCTGGACACCTAGCACAATTGGCGTGAGAGTACACCTTCAGTTTAGTTGATGGAGCCACAGAGACCATGACACTGTGGTTGATGGAGCTGCGGAGGTATCGCAAGGTATCATTGTTATTAAAACGTCGCTTAAACTTCGTTTAAGCTTAAATGTTAAAACGTGATTAGCAGTTGGAATGTCCGAGTGTTTTAGGTAAGCCGAGTAGAACGTCCGTTTCGAGCGTTTAAGCGTCGGTTAAGCGTCCTAATCACGTTTTAGGACGTTTTATGCGTGTTAAGGACGTTCTACCCGTCCTGGGCCTTTAAGTATTTCTCTAGGTGTTGGACGCACGTCGCCCTCCTCTCTCCTCTCCTCCAACGGCTTAGCCGGCCGCCTCCCTCCTCCCTCGGTTTCTCCTCTCCTCCAATGGCTCAGCCGGCGCCGCCGCCCTCCTCTCTCCTCTCCTCCAACATCTCCGACGCGTCCGCGCGTCTCTCCTCTCCTCAGCCGCGGAGGCAAAGCCGGCCGCCGACCATGGAGGCACAGCTGGCGCGTCTCTCCTCAGCCATGGAGGCACGACAGACCTGCGCCACCGCTGGCTGCCTAAGACCAGGACTAGCAGCCATTCTGCCAGCGCCCAAGACCAGCACTAGCAGCCAGCCATCCTGCACCTCCACTGCTCTCCATTTGGTCATCTGGTGAGTACTGATTTTGCTCACGGTGAATCAATCATTCAATCTATATTTTCTCAACCATATTGGTGAGCACACTGAACTACTGATTGTGCAACCATATTGCTCACAGTGAATTTCAGTGGCAACAAATAGTGAATTTCTATATCAAATCTGAAAAGACGTTTCAACGTTCGTTTAAACGTTTAAATGTTAAAAAGTTAGTTCATAACATTTTAATGTTTTACCGCTTTAATAAGCATGCAAGATATGCTTGATGAGATTAGAGTGCAAATCATGTGGAGCATGCATGTGGTTCACTGTATATGGGATGCCATGTTGTGTGAGCGTCAGGTATTGAAGTGCACTGGTGATGCTGTGATAGAATGAGTCAGCTGTCGTTGGCTGCCGATCGACAGTAGATGATTTTGGCTTTGCCACCACTGGAGTAGATGTTGGCTTGCATTTGGCCATCCCGAGTCCCGACGCACTCAAGAATCTCCAAGTGCATTGTGCTTGATTGAGGAAGAAACTTGCAAGCATCACGACAAACCTGTACGTCAAGGAAGAAGTGTAGGGCACCAAGGTCTTTTATGGCAAATGCCTGATGCAACTTGTGGACGACATCACGCATCAAGGATGATGTTGATGCAGTAACGATGTTGTTTTCAAAGTTAACGAGATACACCATTTGATAACATATTTGTAAATGAACAAGGAGATGTCGGAGCTTGTTGCAGTGAAGCCCATGATGCAAAGGTAGTTCCCAAGGCGCTGAAACCAAAGCCCCAGATGCCTGCTTTAGCACATAAGGCACTTGATGAGCAGACAGACATGATCCGGGGTGATGAGTCAATGAGCCTGCTGGTTAGTGGCGGTAGACACATTTAGCAAGGTCACCATGCAAGAACGTGTTCTTGGCATCCAGTTCATGTATTGCCACCATTCAAGTTGTTGCGAAATGTAGCACTCTCCGAATGGTTGCTGGTTCAACCACCGGCAAAAACATCTAAGAGAAGTCGACGCTAGGCCATTCAAAGAACCCATGAGTGACCCATCGAGCTTTGCGGCACTCTAGTGTGCCGTCAGGATTGAATTTATTCTTTAACAACCCTCAATGATGACATTGGCATGAGGTGGTCATGGCACAAG
Source organism: Zea luxurians (assembly GCA_029449295.1). Taxonomy (NCBI): domain Eukaryota; kingdom Viridiplantae; phylum Streptophyta; class Magnoliopsida; order Poales; family Poaceae; genus Zea; species Zea luxurians. The sequence continues at coordinate 39,798,080 of JAOPSE010000022.1, read as the reverse complement.
TGTTTAGGCATTGTTTGCAATGGTGCAGAGGTGGACAACAGTGCTGACGACGTCATAGTGTGAAGTGTCATAGCTGGTGTCATTGGTGGAGTCATATTCACCATTAGGGGTTGTTGGAGCAGTGTGTTGTTCATGGTATCGGCGACAAACCTTCAAGCAGATGACAATCGCACGTTGGGGAGTCGTTGGTGTTGTCTGTGCACAACGTCGAGACTAACGAGGTCTAGTAGGGATGTGGACCACGTTAGGCAGGAACAATTGTCACTCATGAACAGCTTCTAGCAGTGACAGGGCATCCTGCAAAAATGGAAAGCATGTCTCGTTGAAGTAGACATGACAAGAGATTAGAACAGGCTTGATCACCAGGCTGTAACATTTGTAGTTGCGCTGATTGAGCAGGTAGCTGAAGAAAGATGCAACGAGTGGATCACGACGCTATATTTTTCGTGGTGCAATTGTGGTGGTATTGATAACAAAGACAAGTGAAAAGACAGAGGTGGTTATACTCTAGTGGGGCATCAAGCTAAAGCTCAAAGGGTGTGTTGGCACGAGGACAGCATAGGCGCTGATTGAGCAGGTATGTCGAAGCTGCAAGCGCATCAAGCTAGAAGGTGAGCAAAACCGAGTCCTAGAGTAGATCAAGAAGGTCGTCGTTTAGTGTGAACACGTTCCATGCATAAAAGCTCCATGTATGGTTTTGGTAACAGAGACAACTAACATACTAACCTTTACTCTTAAGTGTTGAGAATGAAATATGTTCAAGTCCACAACCAAATATTGAGCAAGGTGGGCTACCATGAAAAGGATGATATGATGATGGCCATGAAGGTGAACAAGTGCTCAAAAATGAAGTAAAGCAAAATGAAAGAGCACATATCAATACATAAGCTAAGACATTTTGTTTTATCGATTAAGATGCAACAAAGTGTGTAATATGATTTAGGATAAATAGTCGTACTATAAAAAGAGAAACTCGTTCAAGAAGGTTACTTATGTACCGCTAGGAGAAATGAACATATGCATATGCATTAGACCTAGTGAAGTTGTGATGTTCCACCTTAGACACCATTGACAACAGCCTAACTCATAAAAACTAGTGTTTGAGACACGATTTAGATAGCACACGCGCAAAGGTTATAAGAAAAAGGGCTAGGGCCATTTTGTTTGAGCTACAACTTTTAGAGCTTTTCTAAAAAGTTGTTCCTGGCCTTTTGATCCTGAAAAGCCAATGATAGCTTTACAGTGATGTTATTAGCTTCCTAACCTCATTAAGCTACAGAAATCCCATAAAACCAGGCTTTCCATATAAACTCATCTTTTCTGAGCTTCTGGCTTCCCAGAAGCTAAACCAAAAAGTTAGTTGTTTGTTTCCGCTTTTGGCTTTTCATACTGAAAAGCTGGCAAGAAGCTCAAACAAACATGGCATAAGTGATGCCTAGAATTGGTGTTGGACCCTAACAGGCAGAAGCATTGAACTGGAACAATACCAGTATGACGTCTAACCATAGCCACGTGACCAAAGTAACAGTCGGACAGAGTTCTATGATTCGATGGGGGTCGTCGAACCAAACCAACGCTCACGATTGCTCTCTGGTCGTTTTTAGGATATAGTTGGGCCCGATTCTATGATTTGACAGTTAAGGGAACATGCACGTCGAACCAGATGGGCGCACTATTCACCAAGACAATCCCACTATCAGGTGTGGGGGGATGGATATCCCCTAAGTAGTCACGACCCGGTTATGATCCATGGGCTGACGAAGAGGCATCGGTGGGCCATACAGCTGAGCTTCACAAGCTACCAATCGAGCGTGACTGGACGCATGTGGAATTGCGGTTACATGGGCATCAAGGCGCGTGGACTGGATCTCGTGCATGCAGAGGGTGCGACATGCTCCTGAGGACTCGCTGACTTCCATATAGGTCAGAGTTAGTTTCGGACCGGCAATAGACGTGGGACATGGGACGTGGCACGTGTAACTCTGTTCTCCCGTTGTCATAAAGCGGAAGAACCACCCCTACGAAAAGACAACAGATCTTAGTAGGCAGAGTCGTCTTCTAGCTCCAAAACACTCTGTAATCACAACCACCAAGCAATACAACCTCGCAAGCACACATGACGTAGGGTGTTATGCGCTTCAGCAACCCAAACCTGTATAATCCTCTACATTACGTCATGCCCTGCACGAACCATCGAGTTGCAATCGGTTTCGCCGTCCTCCCAAAAGCACTACGTGGTATATCCTGTAGTGCGTTGTCGGAACCAAACTCCAACAAGGTGTTGTATGTGTCTAGGAACAGGGTCGACAGACCATGTGGTTTGGTCCGACGACGGGCGTTGGACCAGTCTGATGCCACTGGTTGCTCTCGATATCCAACATCACGGGATATCGCTATTCAAAATGTGGGCATCGAAGACCAACTTGTTGATATTTTCACCAAGCCACTTGAGGAAATAAGATTTTCCAAGCTACACAATGAACTGAACATTTTTGGCTTCTTCAACATGAATTGATTGCACATTATATGGTTATCATGCCTCTCCTTCGACTGCTTAAGATAATAGTGATTGTTCATATGCATACATCCCTTATTAGTATGTAGTTAGTGCATATAGACACAAATACAGGTGTCTAAACACTGAAGTTGTGTCCCTAACTAACATCCTAGAGAATAGGAACAACTAAAGACTAGGGGTTCACGTAGTGGCGACTAACCTATACAAGAGACTAACCGAATTAATTGATCCTTAATCTATCTATTGTGTTTGTAAGAATAGGTAGCTAATAAAGTTTAAGTCGTTCCATCATGTTATTATTAGGGGTCTGTTTGGTTCCACCCTAGCTAAACTTTAGCTGGCTGAAGTTTCGGTAAAAGTATTAGCTAGCTAAAGTTTAGCTTGCAGTGGTGTGTTTGGTTCCCTAAATAAGTGTGTTTGGTTCACTAAATAATAGACTAGCTAATACAAAGTACATGACTGCCCTTTTAATTTGACACCGTCATTAATAATCATGGGTATATAGGTGAATCACCTGGTATTAATTGCCATTAGTTGTTACTCCCTCTGTCCCAGAATATAATACATAACTACTCTTTGTTCTTGTCCCACAATATAAGGAGTGCTCTCTCTATACACACGTACATCGATTCAGTGGTATAGAGATAATTAAATGTATTTCTTGGTCTTTAAATTAGACGTGGTTACACCTTATATACTAGGACGGAGGGAGTATTAGCTAAGGTTAAGGAGATAATGAGATAATGAAATTTGGGCTGTAGCTGAAGTTTATCTAGTTCTTAGCTGACCTATTTGATTTCAAGGTAGCTAAAGTTTAAACGTTGGAACTTAACAGGACCTAGGTAGGCGGTAGAGACAAATCAAATTCTTATGAAGAGAAACAATGACGAAAAATTAAGGTCGAGAATAATACATACAAGTGATTGCAAAAATCTTGACTCCTGAAGCCGCCGGGACATCCCTGACAGCGAGCGGCAGCACGACCAGTGACGGGACATAGAACAACGGTAGCCACCTCTGGATGAACAGCGTGGCAGGCTCAAAGAAGTCCATGAACGCCTTCGCCAGAGCAGGCACGAATGTGTCGAACACGACTAGCACAGAGAAGACGCAGAACATGCCGAAGAGGGCGCTTGGGAACTTGATGGACGCGGCAACAAATGCCTGTTTGAGGAACTTATCGGTGGCGAGCACAATGCCCAGCGACACAAGCAGATGCGCCACCCCAAGAATCTGCATACACGCATCGGGTTCAATTCTAGAACAGACGAAAAAGAGATGGCTTTTAGTAATACATGTAAGAGCATAATTAATGAAGGAAAATATGAAAGGAAGCGTCTCTCACGGCGGGCAGCAGTCCTGAGGAAGCATTGCCACCTCCGGTACCAGCAGTAGAGTTGAGGACGATCAGGCTGCGACGAAGGTCGGGCGATGACGATCGCTGAAGCGTGGTGGCGCCATTGTTGGCTGGACCCATGAAGCTGGTGTTGCCGCCACCGATGCGCTTCAATGCTGCTGTTGGGCGGACCCGGACCCGGCGCGGAAAGATGGAGGAGGAAGGGGGACAGCCAGAAGAATGGGGAGGGAGCAGTCTGCATTGGCGGCATCGAGGCGGAAGGGTACAGGAGCGGGCGGCCGACGTGGTGCGGGGAAAGGAGGAGAGCGGGTCGTGGCGGCAACGTAAAGTGGTAATCCTAATCATGGCGGTCGCGGCCATGGAATCGGGAATCGTTGTTAGCGCAGCGCAGAGGAAGAGGCGGCAGAGTTTGGGCTTCCCTCGTGCTGACTGATGTCTGGCGTCCGCAGCAGACGGAGGCTAGGCAAGGTGGTGACTGGTGAAGTGGTGACGGAGATTTGATTCGTCGGGATGGGATGAGATGGGAGCTACTGGACGGGCAAGGCATGGAATTGTGGCTAGAAATTATCGGCATGGCAGTGAGCGAGGATGACATTGGAATTGAGATTGTTAGGTTGCGAGACCCCGGATGAAAGCGACGGCAGGACCGGCTACCAAACAAGGGCTACTGGGATAGCTAGCCGCGCCGCGCCGCGCCGCGCCGCCTGCGCCATTCCGCGGTTGCGTTGGGGTTATTTAACTATTTGCCATCGGCCCATTCTTAAGGGTGGAAGTGTTTGATATTATAGCAACTTCGATAGTTCTTTAAATAACTCTCTAAATCTTAAATTTAGAAAGTGAACAGAAAAATACTTCTCCAATGGTTTTCTAATTAGATTTACTAAATTTAGTTAGTTGCTATTCAACTCTATTTACTTTTCACATTTAGCAACTCGATAGAAACTCCTTACATATAGTTGACGTCAATTTCTTCACACTGACATGATTATTTTTTTCCCTTTTCCCACGTAGTGAGGTAGCCAGGTGTAGCACGCTCTTTTTTCCACTTTCTAGCACAATAAGGTAGCTAGGTTAAATGCGTGATACAAGTTTCTCCTTCACCATTAGAACCTACTGCCCCATAGGTTGCGCCACCGGACACCACTCCTCCATAGGTCACACCGACCAGCCTTTTCTCTTCCGCCCTCGACATTTTCTACTCTCAACCCTAACGTCATCCAAATCTAAAGGCGTAGGGCTGCCAAAGGTAGATTCAAAATTGAACTACTTCCTAAATATGAGCAACAATTGGAGACTAAGTTATTTTTTTACTTCCAATAGCTATTTAGCAACTTGCTAAACATAATTTTAGCAAGATATTTTTAGACAACTATCGGAGGAAATTAAAGAAGGTAATATTTCTTTCTTGTGGCTTATTTGAGAGCAAATGTAATAGAGATAATTGAGGGTTAAAATTTCTTACTATTCAATTTTAAATATTAAAGAATTTTAGCCTCCTCAATTCTCTTCATTACCCTTGTCTCAAACAAGCCCTTATTAAATAAAAAAAGGGATTTTAGTCATTTCAATCCCATATAATTTTGTGGCTTCCAAACTAGGCCTTAAAGTTTAGTCCATGTAAACTTTTGAATATCTTGCAAATATTAAATATAGTCTAATATAAAATTAATTACATAACTAAGCAAAATTTTATTAAGTATAATTAATCCATAATTAGCAAGTGTTTACTATAGCATCACATAAATGTATCATAATCTGAGAGCATCTTCAGTAGTTTTGTAAAAAATAGTTCCTTAAAAATAAATGTAGGAAGTAAAAAAAATATGTATTGTTCGAGAGTTCTCTATTTTTGTCGCTAAATATTTTAAATTATGACAGCTGACCTTATTTTTATATAAGCATCACGCTTACGAATGTTTAAGTTTTGTCAAAAATAGCTACGAGTAGTATAACCGATCAGTATACCTGGTAGATGTAGAAGTTTTCTTTCATGGGAACGTATCCGGTGCTCAAAGGGGTACGTTGCTCGCGTAGCACATTTTAAATCTGGAACGTCCATCCAACATCTAACAGAAGCAACAATTTTACAAAGAACCCCTTTCACCTTCCTCACTTGGTGGGAGGGTTCTTAATCAAATTAACTGCAGCTGCTGGATGTGAGATAGATGTCTCAAATTTAAAATATGCACTTGAGTATCGTACCCATTTAAGTACCAGATATGTTCTCTTCTTTCATATTTATTTTAATACTGCACTACCAGGTAGATGCGCCAGACTTTACCTTCATACATCAGAGGGCGGTGGGTGGCCTTCACAGGGCGGCGGGAGAGCTTCAGAGTTAGACAGGAGGGCGGCGCAATGGCAAATAGAACGACGGGAGGGCGGTGTGGCCAGAGGCCGGACGACGTGGCTTCAGAGGCTAGGCGGGAGGGCGGCGCAGCACCGGCTGGGTGTGGCAGCAGACTTGTCTGGCGGATGACTGGAAACCTGCGGGAGAAATAGGCCCTGTTTGGAATAGCTGCTGCTTGTTGAAAAAGCAGCTTATCTGCCACCTGTTTGTTTGGGCTTTTTCCAAATTCTGGCCACCAAAAGCTGCTGCAGATCGCCAAACGCTCTAGCTTTTTAGCCAGCTTCTATAAGAATCGATTTGATAAAAACCGTTCAAAATCAACATGAACACAAAATCGGTCGAATCGTCATGATAGTAGGAATATGTTGGTTTCTAGATCCTCAACCCTTTGGACCACTTCATCTTCCTCCGCACGTAATCCACACAATACTCAGATTCTTCCCACAGCCAGATTCTCTCCACAGCTAGATTCTCAGAAAAGCTGGTCAAAAAAAAGCTGAACCAAACAGGCCCCTGATAAGCTGGTAAAAAGCAGCTTCTGTTTGTTGGCTGCTTTTAGTTCATTTTGAGAAGCAGCTGAACTGATAAGCTGCTGCAGAAGCTGTCTGTTTGGCAGAACTTCAGCTTAAATTTGTGAAGAAGCTGAAAATAAGCTGTGCCAAACAGGGCCATAATGTGGAAATAGAGATAGCAATTTTACCCGCGGGTTCAAATTGAACACAAAATTTGACCTGTGGGTCTCACCCGCACTCGATCAGTGATAAAATCAGGTTGGATATGGGTTTCACCTCTCATCTTTTTTGAAACTTGACCATTTTTGGATTTTATTTTCACAAATATGACCTTTATAGTTTTAATTCAGAAAATGGATCCTTAGATCGACGTCGTCACTATTGACACCGACATAACACGTGTCGGTGCCAAAATAATTGGCGCGACATGGACCTGACGTGGCTGTAGGGTTGGCGCCATGAATCTTGGCGCCGACCCCCATACCCGCGCCCTCCACACCCTGCGGACTCCTCCGCTGCCCACGCGCGCCCTACGCCGCACACCACCATCGATCGTGTCACACCCGGATTTAAGGGGTAAAGCCGGATACGTCTCATATGTGCGTCAAAAAAGAACAAAACATATAATGACCAAGTATATAGTGATAAATGTCACAAATATTATTACATAGCGGGAGTATCTTACAAAAATAAACGATAACAATAAAGCAAACTAATAATTATTCCTTAGCGCCATCAAGCTGAATGGGAGACGCCACCTAGATTAGCTTGTACTCCTCGTTGTAGACCTCCTCCTGGGCTACCTGCTCTTCACCTATGGGGGGTTTATATATCGCAAGGGTGAGCTCACAAAAGATCATATATCAACAAGTTGTAGGGAATAATGTGCATGAACACATCAAAGGTGGGAGTTCATGTGAAGTGTAAGGCTGGTCAACAAATAATGGTTAAAGCTGAGCATTGCTTTTAATAAGTTGGTCAAATTTTATTAGCAGCTACTAAATGCAAGCGTATACCAACCCAAGGTAATAGTAGATCAAAATTAATAGTAAACCATAATGCGATGCAAATGACAGATTAAATTTACTTCAATAAATTAATCATGCGAGTGTCCGAGCCGTTCATGACCGTGAGCATGGCTGATATACCAGTTTTACTCTCTCTAGAGGTTGCACATCTTTACCCACAAGCCATACTACCCATTTTGCTAAGGGGTCTAGAAGTCCCATTCATCTCTATCGACGAGACAAGGCATGGTAGCACTACGAGGTCTTTCCAAAGTTCCATTAGTTTGAGAAAACCCGCTACAGATTCAGGAAGAAGAAAGCATAGCTGCATAGGAATCCCCTGTCCGAAAAGATAGACAGACAGTCCGACCCGAGAATCTCCCTATACTCTACAGTGACGCCTCCCCGCTTACCCCTTTCAGGTAAGGTAATCTCTCCCTAGCTTTCCTAATTACTTAGCCAAGGGTGTCTCATTCCACCCTTGTGGTAGCACTATTTCCCAGGTGGTTCTCCATGTTCCAATTAACACAGTAATCTTATCATGAACAATGAATAATCAACAATAATAATAAAGAATGATCATGTGTCAAATTTATCTCAACACCCAAAACCACATATAGCAACAACAGGACTACCCAAAAGTTCAGTGGTGATCAAGGCACAAGATAAAGCAGACTAGGGTGAGCTATTGTGTCCCATCAAAATTAATCCTAAACATGCCAAAGTAATTATAGAGAACATTATTGGGTAAATAAAAGTGATCAAGGGCATAACTTGCCTTCAACGAGCTCCTGCTAAGTATTTTCCACCTGCTGAGTACCGGGATCCTCGGTTACTTGCTCGTCTACTCGCAACAATACAAACAAACATTATATAGGAGAAATTAACATCACATCAAACAGAAGATCATAATGCATGATAATAATCTACGCATCGTAACGAGATCCTAGGTTCGAGAACCACTAAATTTGGAGTTATGGTTATAAAGTTATGATTTTCTGAAAGTTTAAGTGTTTACTATAAAACAAATGAGATACAAGATTTTAACCATAGGTTTCATAGTGATACAGGGCTACCAGATGATAAGCAAAATTAATATAAAATTAATGCAACTAGAATGGATCAAAAAGGAGTTAAAATAAAGAAGTTATGGATTAACAAAGTTTTAAGTTTAATTTCTATTTAACAAATTATTTTATGATTTATTTTAGTACTTGAAGTTGTGTTTGGACTGTGGCCCCCAATTCCCGAGAATACAGGGTCCAATGCATAAAGTTAAGGACTTGAATGTTATGATATCAATACTGTAGTGGATGGCGGGTTGTTTTATAAAAAGTATAGGGACTCTTTTGCTAATAATGCCCGGCCGAAAGGGTGTGGTTTGGTCCCAGCCGTCTGATTAGAAAACGAGCACTAGGATTAGATCTCACTTAAAATGAATCAGTACGCTACATGGGCCCTCAGATCACCGATCTACGGTCCAGATTTAATTATCACGGATTCAACCCAAGCCCCCCGATCTCGATTGAACGGCGCACCCGCATCCACGCTGAACCGGTACTCCAGGAGAGATCCAAGTCATCCCTGCCAAATCAACGGCCCGTAGGCCATCGTCCCCCACCAGCCAACGGACCGAGGCGACGACGCCCTGACCCCACGGTGGAGGATGGCTAGAGTCAGCCAATCCGGCGCCCCAAACCATCTAACTCAACGCGGCTAGGTATTTACAGAGAAGAGGACATGGCGATCCTAATCGAATACTCCTTAGGAGGGATTGACGACTCAACGGCGCTGGTCACGGTGCAAGGCGGAGCCGCGATGGAACATGGTCAGCGGCGAGAAATTGCGGCGGTGTTGGCGGCCAATCTCGAGTAGAGTGGCCACAACTGTCCTTTCCTCGAGCCTAGGGAAGATCCTAGGCACCACCTACGGTGCGGACGACAACCAAGTCGAAGATTCCCCCGCGGCGGCTCCCTTTCTCCCTCCTCTCTCTCTTTTGCGATAGAATTAGGTTTCCAAGTGCTTGGGTTGGGGCACACGAGAGCCCAAGGACGGAATACATGTGGTACGGGTGGGGCCGAGTGGTTGGACGGCGGATGAGTCAGCTGACCACCGCCCGGGGTGTTTGCGCGGGTTGTTAGGCGCGGGGAAGATGCACAGTGGCCTTGGGCCCACACGTCATCGACCCGAGCCGAGAGAGACGCACAAAGTGGCTGACAATGCGGTCCCACCCCACAGTGGCAACTGGTGGGAAGCACCCGAGTGGGAAAGGGCTATCCAGCGGACCCCACCTATCGGTCACAGGCGCGCAGCGCAGTCTGAGCCAAGCGAAGGGGAGCGCAGGTGATATGGCTCGCACGCGGCTGTGCGACTGGCCAGTGGAGCCCATGCACTAGGGACAAGCACTCTTGCGCGAGTGTGTAGCGTTCAGCTGACATGCAGGGCCCGCACATCGATGCCACTCCATGGTGACGGGCCGAGCGGCGGACGGTGGTACCGAAAGAGGCTACTCAGCCCAGTACCGAGATTTCCTTTTTCTTTATTCTTTTTTTTCCAATTTTCAAATTTTCAAGACTGAATTCAAATATTCAAACTAAATTCAAATCCATGTTTTGAACTTTAGATTTCCAGTTAGGTTAAACCTCATTTTCATGATTAATATATTTTATTACTATTGTTATTATTATTAAATGCACAAACAAATAAACTCCCACATGATGCACTATTTCTTTTATTTGATGTAATTGTTAGTAGTCAATGTGACCCCATGATTTGAGTATGCAAAAATGAGGGAAACAAAACAAGTAATCAAATAAGCCTTTTATAATTCCCAATGCTTATACATTTTATAAATCCAATTATTTGGGTATTACAAATCCTACCCCCCTTAAAAATAATCTCAACCTCGAGATTAAGAGGAACTAGGGAAGAGGTGGGGAAATTCTATTCGTAGCTCCTCTTCTCTTTCCCAAGTAGCTTCATCTTCACCATGATGACTCCATTGCACTTTGCACATTTCTATCACTTTATTCCTTGTAACCCGAGTCAAGGTGTCAATGATCTTGATAGGGTACTCAGTGTAGGTTAGATCACCCTGCACACTAAGTTCTTCAATAGGTAACTGTTCCTCTGGGACACGGAGACACTTCTTGAGTTGAGATATGTGGAACACATCATATACATCAGATGGATGATCTAGTAGCACAACCTGATAGGCCATCTCCCCAACTCGCTTAAGGATTTTGAAGGGTCCAATAAAGTGAGGGGATAACTTGCCTTTAACTTTAAATCTCCTCATACCACGAATCGGTGACACCTTTAAGTATACATGATAACCCTCTTCGAACTCCAGTTGTCTTCTTCTATTATCAGCATAGCTCTTTTGCCGAGTCTGTGCTATACTCAAGTTCTCCCAGATCATACGAACTTGTTCTTCTGCCTCTTGAATAATTTCAGGCCCAAAGAACTGTCTTTCACCAGTCTGATCCCAATACAGAGGGGTTCTACACTTTCTGCCATATAAAGCTTCAAATGGGGACATCTTTAGACTGGCCTGATAACTATTATTGTAAGAGAACTCTGCATATGGTAGACTCTTGTCCCAACTACCACCATGTTTAAGAGCACAAGCTATTAACATATCCTCAAGTACTTGATTGGTTTGCTCAGTCTGGCCATCAGTTTGGGGATGATAGGCCGTGCTGAAATTCAACTTTTTGTCTAGGCTCTCATCTAACTTCTGCCAAAACTGAGATGTGAACTAGGATCGTTGATCAGACACAATCTTCTTAGGTACTCTGTGCAGACAAACTATTCGTGCCATATACAACTCGGGTAGTTGGGCACCCGTGTAATTAGTTCTCACAGGAATGAAGTGAGCTACTTTGGTTAGTCTGTCCACGATTACCCAAATAGAGTCGTACTGTGCAGAAGTGTGGGGTAGACCAACGATGAAGTCCATACCAATTTTTTCCCACTTCCACTCGGGTATCTTTAGCGGGTGAAGTAATCCAACTGGTCTCTGATGTTCAGCTTTTACCCTCTGGCAAACATCACAAACCGCCACATCTGAGGCTACATACCTTTTTAGCCCATACCACCTTTTGCTTCAGATCTTGATACATCTTGGTACTGCCAGGATGAATAGAATAATCAAAATCATGGGCTTCCTTCAGAATCCTTTCACAGAGGCTGTCAATCTTAGGAACACATATCCTGTTCTTGAACCATATTGTGCCTTATTCATCCTTCGTGAAGTCTGGACCTCTACCTTCTACCATAAGATCTTTGATTTCTTGAATTTTAGCATCTCCGATCTGACCCTTGCGTATCTCTTGTTCCAAGGTAGGTTCCACTTCTATGGTGATTCCTTCAGTATGTGCAACTATTTCCAAGTTGAGCCTTTCAAATTCTTCAACTAACTCATCGGGTAATTGGGTGACTGTAGCTGCATGAACATGTTCTTTCCGACTCAAGGCATCCACAACTAGATTCGCCTTGCCCGGATGATAGTGGATCTCCAAGTCATAATCTTTGATGAGCTCCAACCAATGGCGTTGCCTAAGGTTGAGATCTTTCTAAGTGAAGATATACTTTAAGCTCTTATGATCAGTATAGACTTGGCACTTGGTCCCCATTATATAATGCCTCCAAATCTTGAGAGCATGCACCATAGCTGCTAGTTCTAAGTCATGAATAGGGTAGTTCAGCTCATGTTTCCGCAACTGTTGAGACGCGTAGGCAATGACATGTCCTTCTTGCATAAGAACACATCCCAAGCCCTGGCGGCATGCATCACAATATATGTCAAATCCCTTCTGCAGATCTGGCATAATCAACACTGGGGGTGACATCAATCTAAACTTCAATTGATTGAAACTTTCTTGGCATTCATGAGTCCACTTAAACTCTTTTCCTTTCTCCAATAGTGAGGTTATAGGCTTCTCTATCTTGGAGAATCCTTCAATAGAACACCGGTAATAACCCGCGAGTCCCAGGAAACTCCGAATCTCCATGACTGAACTCGGTATCTTCCATCCTACTATCTCCTTTACTTTAACGGTGTCCATTGAGATTCCACCATTAGAGATGATATACCAAAGGAATGGAACTTCATCTAGCTAGAACTCACACTTGCTAAACTTGGCATATAGTTGATTATCCCTTAGCTTCTATAGTACCAATCGTAGATGTTCCTCATGATCACTATCATTCTTGGAATAAATCAGAATGTCGTCGATGAATACCACGACGAACTTATCAAGATACTCCATGAACACCTTGTTCATAAGATTCATGAAGTAGGCTGGTGCATTGGTTAAGCCAAATGACATGACCGTGAACTCATATAGACCATATCAGGTAGAGAAAGCCATCTTGGGAACATCGGATGGCCTAATCTTCATTTGATGATAACCCGATCTGAGATCAATTTTATAGAATATCCTGACACCTCTCATCTAATCAAACAAATCTTCAATATGAGGTAAAGGATACTTATTCTTAATTGTGACATCATTAAGTGAACTGTAATCAACACAAATCCTTTGTGAACCATCCTTCTTCTGTACAAACAGAACCGGTGCTCCCCAAGGTGAGGAACTCGGACGAATGTATCCTGACTCCTGCAATTATGTTAGTTGCTTATTAAGTTCTTTTAATTCTTCCACTAACATCTTGTATGGTCTTTTAGATATAGGAGCGGTCCCATGTAAGAGATTAATGACAATTCCACTTCCCTATCCGGTGGCATTCCGGGTAACTCCTTTGGAAATACATCTAGGAATTCTCTAACAATTTTGATGTGATCTCCCACAAATTTACCGTTGATCATGTATACAATAGGTGTGTTAGAGGTGGGTGGTGCAACTGTGACTTCAAATCTATCCCCATTAGGACTAGAAAGTTCTACTGTTCCTCTAGCACAATGTATTACTGCATTCCACTGTTTTAACCAGTTCATGCCAAGGATTAAGTCTATTGTACTCTCTTCTAGCACTATAGGCATATCCCAAAACTTTCTTTCCAAAATTGTTACTTCTATTCTATGACTCATATATGTTGCCTCATAAGCCCCTTTAGGTGTAATGACTATCATAGGTCTACACAGGGCAAGGTAAGGTAGACTATTTGCATGAACATAATGAGTAGATATGAATGAATGTGAAGCTCCAGAATCAAAAAGTATAGTAGCTAGTACGGAATTAATGAAGAACGTACCAATGACAATGTTAGGACCATCCTCAGTAGCTTCAGCATTGATTTGATTAACCCTAGCGATGCTATAACCACGGTTGCTGCCTGGAGTCTGTGTCTGCTTGCCCTGAGAATTACCATGAGCCGGTGTGTTGGGGTTCCTCTTCGGACAGACATTAACATAGTGACCAACCTCACCACACTTGAAGCATGTGGTGCCTGTAGCAGTGCCCTGGCCAGCAAGTCTCGCTAGGGTGCCAGTGGGGGCAGCCTAACGAGTATGTGAAGTCTGCAGTGTTGCATGTGGTGTCTACCGAGAAGGTCATTGGTAGGACTGTTGCCCTCCTCTAGGACGAGCTGGTGTATCCTAGGGTGGAGCATAGCGAGGGCGGATGCTACCGCTCCCCTGTCCTTGGGTGATAGCCTTCCTCTTCATCTCACCTAGCTAAACACGTTTGTGTTCAATAGCTATAGCCTTGTCTAGAAGCCTCTAGAAATATGGGAAGGTGTGGGATACTAGCTTGTACTAGAGTGGCCCAATGAGTCCCTCCATGAACTGCTCCTGCTTCCATTCGTCATCAGCAACCTCCTCTGGAGCATACCTTGATAGCTGAATAAATTTATCACAATATTCACTCACGTAATATTGCCTTACTTGAGTGATAAGAATTCCTTCTTTATTTTCATCAGGCCAGCAGGAATATGATAGTTCCTAAATTGTGTAGAAAATTCTGCCCAAGTAATAGTATTAGCAGCAGCATGGGCAACACAGCAGGAGTCCCACCAATCAGCATCAGGGCCAGTGAGATGACTCGACGCATAGAGCACCTTCTCCCGATCAGTACATTGAGCAATATTGAGCATTTTATCCACTAACTTTAGCCAATCATCAGCATGTAGAGGATCTGGAGAGCTAGGAACATAGGTGGCTTGTGACTCATGAATTCCCGGTGCTTGTCCTAGGGTGGAGCTACTGGTGGTGGTGGTGGTAGTGGTGGTTGTTGCTGTCATTCTAGTCGTTCTTGTCTCATCTCCTGTTGCATTTCCTGCCGCTCCTGGCGCATCTCCTGATGTTCTTATCGCATTTGCGTCTGCATTTCCATCATGGTGTTTGCCATTTGCTGCAGCAACTGCATCTGAGCGGCAGCAATGAGATCTATTCCAGCCGGTGGAGGATTCATCTCTGGTTGTGGTTGGTTAACAATCTTCCTGTGACGGTTGTTAGCAGGTAGATCGATACCACCTCCCTTCTGGTATTGACCATTTAAGTTAGAAACACATGGTAAGATAGAATTGCAGATAATACGAGTAATTACGAGACATCCACTTTTAGATCATGATCTTTTGGGGTCTTAATAGCTTAGTAGATTAGTGTGTCACCTACTAATACTAATACATTACCTTATGGTGGTACATGCTAGAATGCCCTGCTATACTATTTCAGTCTATCAAAGAAGCAAATCAAGTGTTTATCATCAGAACAAACATCCAAACACTTAAGATAGAGAATATATATATATATATATTTGTCTTAGGTCTCCTATCTCTTTAGGGATTCGTAAATACATGATCCCAAGGTGTGAAATCCTTTCTATCTGTCTAGAGTAGAAAAGATAAGAGTAGTTAGAGTGGAACAGCCAAAGGTGAGACATGATCAAGAAAAGTATAGAAAGGATCAGAGTAAAGGTGAATAGGTAAGGGTTTTGTCCAGTTCTATCTCGGTTTCATCCTAGAGTCAACATTTGCCTCTGATACCACTTCTGTCACACCCGGATTTAAGGGGTAAAGCTGGGTGCGTCTCATATGTGCACCAAAGAAGAACAACACATATAATGACCAAGTGTATAGATAAATATCACAAATATTATTACATAGCGGGAGTATCTTACAAAAATAAACGATAACAATAAAGCAAACTAATAATTATTCCTTGGCGCCATCAAGCTAACTGGGAGATGCCACCTAGATTAGCTCGTACTCCTCATTGGAGACCTCCTCCTGGGCTACCTGCTATTCACCTATGGGGGGTTTATATATCGCAAGGGTGAGCTCACAAAAGATCATGGCTCAACAAGTTGTGGGGAATAATGTGCATGAACTCACCAAAGGTGGGAGTTCATGTGAAGTGTAAGGCTAATCAACAAATAATGGTTAAAGCTGAGCTTTGCTTTTAATAAGTTGGTCAAATTTTATTAGCAGCTACTAAATGCAAGTGTATACCAACCCAAGATAATAGTAGATCAAAATTAATAGTAAACCACAATGCGATGCAAATGACAAATTAAAGTTACTTCCATAAATTAATCATGTGAGTGTCCGAGCTGCTCATGATCGTGAGCACGGCTGATATACTAGTTTTACACTCTATAGAGGTTGCACATCTTTACCCACAAGCCATGCTACCCATTTGCCAAGGGGCCTAGAAGTCCCATTCATCTCTACGGAGGAGACGAGGCAGGGTAGCACTACGAGGCCTTTCCAAAGTTCCATTAGTTTGAGAAAATCTGCTATGGATTCAAGAAGAAGGAAGCATAGGAATCCCCCGTCTGGAAAGCTAGACAAATAGTCCAACCCGAGAACCTCCCTATACTCTGCAGCGATGCCTCCCCGCTTGCCCCTTTCAGGTGAGGTAATCTCTCCCTAGATTTCCTAATTACTTGGCCAAGGGTGTCCCATTCCACCCTTGTCGTAGCACTGTTTTCTCGGGTGGTTCTCCATGTTCCAATTAACACAATAATCTTATCATGAACAATGAGTAATCAACAGTAATAATAAAGAATGATCATGTGTCAAATTTATCTCAACACCCAAAACCACATATAGCAATAGCAAGACTATCCAAAAGTTCAGTGGTGATCAAGGCACAAGATAAAGCAGACTAGGGTGACCTATAGGGTCCCGTCAAAATTAAGCCTAAACATGCCAAAGTGATTATAGAGAACATTATTGGGTAAATAAAAGTGGTCAAGGGCACAACTTGCCTTCAACGAGCTCCTGCTCAGTATTTTCCACCTGCTGAGTACCGGGATCCTCGGTTACTTGCTCGTCTACTCGCAACAATACAAACAAATATTATATAGGAGAAATTAACATCACACCAAATAGAAGATCATAATGCATGATAATAATCTACGCATCGTAACAAGATCCTAGGTTCGAGAACCACTGAATTTGGAGTTATGGTTATAAAGTTATGATTTTTTGAAAGTTTAAGTATTTAATATAAAACAAATGAGGTACAAGATTTTAACCATAGGTTTCATAGTGATATAGGGTTACCAGATGATAAAGAATATTAATATGAAATTAATGCAACTGGAATGGATCAAAAGGAGTTAAAATAAAGAAGTTATGGATTTGTGAAGTTTTAAGATTTAATTTCTATTTAACAAATTATTTTATGATTTATTTTAGTACTTGAAGTCGTGTTTGGACTGTGGCCGCCAATTCCTGAGAATACAGGGTCAAATGCATAAAGTTAAGGACATGAATGTTATGATATCAATACTATAGTGGATGGCAGGTTGTTTTATAAAAAGTACAGGGACTCTTTTGCTAATAATTCCTGGACAAAAGGGTGTGGTTTGGTCTTAGCTGTCCAATTAGAAAACGAGCGCTAGGATTAGATCTCACTTAAAATGAACCGGTACGCTACATGGGCCCTTAGATCACCGATCTACGGTCCAGATTTAATTACCACAGATTCAACCCAGCCCCCCCCCCGATCTCGATCGAACGACGCACCCGCATCCGCGCTGAACAGGTACGCTAGAGGAGGTCCAAGCCGTCCCTACCAAATCAACGGCTCATAGGCCATCGTCCCCCACCGGCCAACGGACGGAGTCGGCGACGTCCTGACCCCGCCACGGTTGAGGATGGCCAGAGTCGGCCAATCTGGTGCCCCAAACCATCTAACTCAACACGGCTAGGTATTTACAGAGAACAGGGCATGGTGATCCTAATCGAATACTCCATACCAGGGATTGACGATTCGGCGGCACTGGTCACAGCGCAAGGTAGAGATGCGGTGGAACGTGGTCAGCGACGAGAAATTGCGGCAGTGTTGGCGGCCAATCTCGAGTAGCGCAGCCACAACTGCCTTCCCCCGAGCCTGGGGAAGATCCTGGGCACCATCGACAGTGCGGACAACAACCAAGTCGAAGATTCCCCGTAGCGGCTCCCTTTCTCCCCGCTCTCTCTCGTTTGCGGTGGAATTAGGTTTCCAAGGGCTTGGGTTGGGACACATGAGAGCCCAGGGACGCAATATATGCGGTACGGGTGGGACCGAGTGGTTGGACGATGGATGAGTCAGCTGGTCGTCGCCCCGGGTGTTCACGCAGGTTGTTAGACGCGGGGAAGATGCACAGTGGCCTTGGGCCCACACGTCATCGACCTGAGCCGAGAGAGAGAGAGACACATCAAGTGGCTGACAATGCGGTCCCATCCCGCAGTGGCAACCGGTGGGTAGCATCCGAGTGGGAAAGGGCTGTCCAGCGGACCCCACCTATCGATCACATGCGCTCGACGCAGTCTGAGCCAAGCGAAGGGGAGCACGGGTGATGCGGCTCGTGCGTGGCTGTGCGACTGGCCTGTGGGGCCCATGCGCCAATGTAACACCCTGAATTTGGGGGTATAAAATTTCTTTTGTAGTATCCACCACATTCAGGTGTTACCTTTATCCTCATCTTCATTTTCACTCTTTTCTTTACGTTTTAAAGTAGTAGAAGGATTTATTTTAACGTCATGTATCAATAAAACCCTAAGGGAATAATGGTTGTTGCATCATGCTGAATGCATGTATTCTTGGTTTGATGTATTGTCTTGGTATGTATCCATTTAATTTGTAGCTTTTCTTGTGTACAAATCCGAAAAGGGAATAAAAGGAGAGAATAAAAGGAAGAAAATAGGAAAAAAAATCCATCCCTCCCCCTCTCCTTGTGGCCCAACAGGGCGTGGCGGCCCATGCCCCCTTCCTCTCCGCGCCTGCGCAGCCCAGCGTGACCCACCTAGCGTCGGCGCCCCTTCCCCAAACCCTAGGGCGCGCCCCAGCTGCCATCGCCGCCTGTGTGCGGGTCCCACGTGGGTCCCACGCGTCATCCCTCCCAATGAACCATCTCTCCTGCCCAAGCCTCCCACGTCTTCCCCAACCGCTCCTGCGTAGCCCCTCTCTCTCTCCCATTCTCACCTTCTCTTTCTCTGGATGTCGTTCCGTGCTCTCCCCCTGGCTGTCGTGCCTTCTTCCCCCCCCCCCCCCGCAATGTGCAGCGTTGCGGCGGCCGACGTGTGGGCGCGGCCAGTGCCCGGCGGCTCGAAGCATCGCGGACAGCCTCGGCTCGGCCTGCTCTAAGCTGGCGCGGCCGGCACCCCTACTCAGCGCGCTCGCCCGGCCGCCTCCTGTGCGCGCGCAAGCTTCGCGGCTCAGCCGGCCATGGTGCGGCCAAGCCTGGCCTGCCCGTGGTGGCTAGGGCGAGCCCACCCCCCTCCGTTGCGGGCATGCCCTCCCCTGTGCGGTGGGCCGTCAAACCCGTTGTGCGCGATTTCGTTCTCCCTGCGATGGCTGGTTCCTGTGTGCGTGCAGTTTCTACTGGTTGAAGAAGAGCACAGGAAATCCCATCATCCGGATCTTCTGTGGTTGCGCCCTCTGCGACTCCCGGTATAGCTTCGTTTTCGTCCAATAGAAATGTGCCATGTCGTTTAAATCCATGAATCGTTGGTTATTCAATGAATTCTGCGCCATAGACCTGTCTCGATGTGCTTCACTCGCGTTAACTTTATATTAACGATTGATTACACGTTAGTAACACTATTCTTTGTCGCAACACATGTTCTAATTAATTATTTGCTTATCTGTTGGAAATTAAAATAAGTTTTTGATTAAGACTAGGTTATAGTATTAAGTGTGCTTTTATAAATTTACATTAACATGATTAATCACATGCTTAAATGTTTCGAATTAATATTTACTTAGTATGATCACGATATCTGTTAGTGATCCTCGTTCGTCGTGCGCGCTGTCGCGTGCGCCGTCCCACGCACCTTGTTTAGCGGGTTGCGTGTCTTGTGCGCAACGCGTCGTCAGGGTCCCGACGACATCCGTCTACCCCTAGACGACGTTCGTCTACCCCTAGACGACTCCCGTCTACCCCCCATCTACCCCCCTGCGCGTGCGTGCGTTCACACCGTTCGCACGTGTCGTTGTTGCCTTTCGCGTGCGCGGTCTGTGCGCGTCGTCACCGTCCGTTCGCGCACGTGATCCGCATACATTAGTTAATCTTTTCGCTTTAATCGTACATAATTAGTAATGAGATCTTGTTAATCGTTGACTGATTGTTAATTCAATTTTATGTAAAATGTTCTACGTAAATAATTTATATTAACTAAAAATCAACTTAAAAATCTAGTTTTGTACATCTAATTATAATCTGGTGATACTCGCATGTCGCGTGCTGTCTACGCGCTATTCGCACGCGTAGAGCTCATCGTCGTCAAGTTGTTCGTGCGTCTGGTTCGTGCTGTGTCGCACGGGTCGTCACGTATCGTTCGCAAGCGTCACACGTGCTGGTTTGCACACGTTGTCGCGTGCAGTTCGCGCTGTCGCGCGTCTCGCCGCGTGTTGCTCGCGCATGTCGCGCGAATCTCGCGTGTCGACCACGTGTGTCGCGCGACATCTGCACGTGATAATAAATTGTTTTCACTCGTAAACACTCGTGTTAGTGACGTTAGTTCATCAAGTCATATATGCTAGATAATTAACTTAAGGTTCACTTGACTAATAATTATTAGACTAATATTTCAATTAGAGTAAATATGTAGTGTATATCTCGCGCTTCTATAATAAACATTAACCTGGTTAATATTAGCTTAACTTATTTAATATGTATTTAGTATAAACGTGCCACCTATTTAGTTTTCCTTGTTTGTCGCGCGTGCTGTTCCGCACGTGATGGCGTGCTCGTCCGCGCTCGTCGCGCACGCTGTTCATTGGTGTCGTCAGCGTGCGATGTCGCGCTTGTCCACGCGTCGTTTGAACACTATTGTGCTGTTTCGCGCGTCGTAAATTCATCTCGCTTAGAATCTCTTATTTTAATTAAATTATTTAATTAACTGACATTTGTTAGTGTAGCAGATTAATCGAACTGACTGATGTATAATATTTATATTTGATAATGTTGGACTAAAAGTTATGGTTAATACGTGTTTAACGTAATCACGCTAACTTCTCAACCGTAGCTTCGAGTTCGACGTTTCTTTCCCCGCGAGACCATAGAATCAGGCTCTATTTTATGCTGCATGTTTTTCATAACATTTTATCTTGTATGGTGTAATGTTCTTATGTATATATATGTTTGTTTGCTCGTGCTTGTTCGTCTTCAGCTTCGCGTTGCGATTAGATCGTGAGTTGTTTCCGCGCTTCGAGGAATCGACGATCCAGCGTTGGCTACCAAGTGATCAAGCTTTTTGAGTTCTACAAGGTTGAAGATCCTGAGCATCTGTTTGGTGAAGGCAAGTGTCCTTTGACCTATTATGTCCCATTTACTTTATAATTCATCAACCCGCATACCATGATCAACCTAAGGATTGACTAGCTTTTTATTTACCTTGTCCTTGATTACCTTTTGGGTTACTATGGTTAGCTTAATGCCAGCGCTTTACTTTAATCAATGAACATGATGAGATACAATGATGATACTATGGTTTTGTTCTGGATATGATGATATACTTGTGGCATTTAAGGGGACTCGAGCTATTTCTTGAGTGCCTCTCCGTAAGGACTGGTTCGTTGGATGACCGTCCGGGAAAACAGTGCAACCATGAGGGTGGAATGGGACGCCCTTAGCTAAATAATTAGAGGAACTGGGGTATAGTTCGCTTTGCCGTCGTGCCGTTAATGGGGCTCGGTGTATGCGGCTCGCTCTGCCAAGGTTGGTTCACCCCTTGGGGAGGAGTGCGGTGCATTTAGAAAACCTAACGGGCGGCTACAGCCTTAGGGAATCTTTGTAAAGGCTTCGTAGTGAATCCCTGGCCATTCATCTTGGGAGTGAATAAGGGTCTTGCAAGCCTGGGCTAGAGAGGGAATCACAACTTGTGGGTAAAGTGCGCAACCTCTGCAGAGTGTTATGAAACTGATATATCAGCCATGCTCGCGGTTATGAGCGGCCAAGGGAGCTCCATTGATTAGTGATACTTGATCAGAGATGTTCGGTTTATAGGTGGCAATGAGAACGATGGTTTTGGCATTGAATATGTTAATGGTAAGTGGTATTCTTTCCGTTTGAAAAGGGTACGTTTGGGTTAATAACGTGGGTTAATTCTAAAACTTGGCTTTCTCTACTAGTAATAATAATCTGATCAACTAAAAGCAACTACTTGACTTACCCCACATAAAGCTAGTCCACTACAGCCAGACAGGACACTTGCTGAGTATGTTGATGTGTACTCACCCTTGCTCTACACACCAAACCCCCCATCCCCAGGTTGTCAGCATTGCAACCACTGCTCAGGAGAAGATGAAGCCGTGGAAGGAGACTTTCAGGAGTTCCAAGATTACGACGAGTTCTAGGCGTGGGTTAGTGGCAACCCCCAGTCGGCTGCCTGTGAAGGCCGCGTGTATCTACGTTTCCTTTTCGCACTTTGATTATTGTAAAGACTATGTGGATGTCTCATACATATGATGTAATCGACTATTATTCCCCTTTTATGTTATAATTTGAGCACTGTGTGATGATGTTTAGTTATGTAACCGCTGTGTACGTGAATTGCTGATCCTGGCACGTACATGGTTCGCATTCGGTTTGCCTTCTAAAACCGGGTGTGACAGCCAAGGACAAGCACTCCTGCGCGAGCGTGTATCGTTCGGCTGACATGTAGGGCCCGCACGTTGGCGCCATTACGTGGTGATGGGCCAAGCGGCGGATGATGGTAAGTGGGCCGAAATAGGCTACTCAGCCTAGTCCCAAGATTTCCCTTTTTCTTTATTCTTTTTTTTCCAATTTTCAAATTTTCAAACAGAATTCAAATATTCAAACTGAATTCAAATCCCTATTTTGAACTTTAGATTTCCAATTAGGTTAAACCTCATTTTCATGATTAATATATTTTATTACTATTATTATTATTAAATGCACAAACAAATAAACTCCCACATGATGCACTATTTATTTTATTTAATGTAATTGTTTGTAGTCAATGTGTCCCCATGATTTGAGTATGCAAAAATGAGGGAAACAAAACAAGTAATCCAATGAACCTTTTATAATTCATAATTCTTATACATTTTATAAATCCAATTATTTAGGTATTACAGATCGTGGCCTCTGTCGGTCGCCCGCGCCCTCTGCCTTCCTCTATCGCACTCTGCTGGTCTTCCCAGCTCCCAAATGCTCCGCCAGCACAGCCTTCACAGCCACAAGAACAGGTGCCACCGCTCACCGGACTGTTACACTCCAGGCATCGCCGCTCTCGATACAGGTAAGACTAGGAGGCGTTGACGGTTCATCTTTGACTGATATTGTCTTTGGTTGAAATGGATGGATGCAGACTTTATGGAGTTCCATGGATATGGACTTTATGTTATGAACTTGTATAATTATTTATGTTATGGACTTTTATGAACTAAACGGATTTGTATGGCTATGGACTGCTATGGACTTGTATAAACTTGTATGGAGTTCAATGAACTATATTTCTGTATTTGCATATGTTGGCTTGATATATTTTGTTTATGTGAAATATTTCTGCTGAGAGCATAAAAAACAGGGGAAACTCTGCTGAACTTTTTTAAAATTTTATGAATTGATAGGGAAAACTAGATGTATGTAGCCTTTAATAAGTGGTGTGCTTTTCAGAAGCATCTAGCCTTTTCAAAAGCATCTAGTCTTTTCAAAACTACCTATCCTTTTCAGAATCATATAGCCTTTTCAGAAGTATCTAGCTTTTTTAGATGCATCTAGCCTTTTTAGAAATATTAGAACTATGTAGCCTTTTTAGAAATTTTAGAAGTATCTAGCCTTTGAGTCCAATACAACACATACTAACTCCATGTCGGCCTATTTATATGCGACCCTTCCTGCATTTGGTTCATTGTGCCATACAAAGGGAAGTCAGCAGCACAAATGTCTTCAGGATCATATCGAGGAAAGGGTCCGAAAATGAGAGAGTGAAGGGTGTAGGGAAGGGACCGCTAATTGGTTATGATGGGTCTCTTGGCCCCAATTATTTTGAGGACGCGACATATGAATTTCCAGTTCAAAGTAAAAGGGATTTCAATAAGGAGGTTCGGCTTAGGTCTTACAATAACAGGAGAGAAGATTGGCCGAAGTGCATACATGGTGAGGATTGCTTGGTGCAGATGTTCATCAAGGGGGGAATTGATGGAGGCCAATGTTTCTTCAGATGTCCTTATGTATATGTAAATATTAATTTTAATCCTATGTTCCATATGATTTTGTTGTTCAGTAAAACTAACTTTACACATTTATACAACATTCATTGGTCCAGGAGAATTGTGGGTTCACTCGGTGGGTAGATCCTCGTCCTGTTTTTCTGCATGCGGAATACATATCCTACCTACAAAATAGGATATTCGATCTAGATAGGGAAGTCAGCAGCAAAAATGGGGAGGAAGGGAGAGACAACAACAATGGAGGTGGTTCATAGGTGCAAGTATGCCAAGATCCATATTGCTGATGCCCGTGTCACAGCAAGAATGGTGGTCCACCACCTCCTCCACCTTAGCCACAACAACCATTGGGAGGATACTAGAGAAGGCTCCACAATTTGGAATGTGGGAGCACTATTAGACAACTCTTCTGTACCAATGTTTGCTACAATTCCTAAAATTTCATTCCAAGTGTTTGTTGATTCTCTATATCAATTGCTTTAAGTCTTCTTCATCAATTGCTTTCAGTATCCAACTTGTTATTTCAACCATCACTAAGAAGTCCATAAAATATGAGTTCATTACTAAGAAGTAAAATATGAGTACACACGAAATCTAAACCACTACAAAATGCATTAAATACAACCATCACTAAAAAGTCCATAACATATGAACTACATTGGAATCCACAATAAGTTCATTAATACATAACATTGTTCGAGACAAAAAATCATACAAGCATTAACTGAGTTCTTATGGAATCCATAATAAGAAGTTCATTACTACATAACATCATAGAAGCACCTAGACTACTGAGTGCAACGGGGCCATTTTTCCTTGCGAAAAGCATTAGGGTTCTCTTCCATTGCCACCTTTGCACGGTGTGCACGCTCAAGCTTCTTCTCCTTCTTCTCCCTGCATTCAACAACACGCCTCATTTCCTCCTCTTCTACCTGTTGTTGTTGGGCCTCAAGCTCCTCTTTTCTTTTCTCTATCCTCTGCTTGTCCTCTGCATCCCACTTCTTAGGATTCTGCAACCATTCCTTGTTTTTCTGGGAGATTTCTGTGTCAATCTACTGCTCAAAATTATAGAGTGGTGGAGGAGTCTACAAAACATGCAATGGTTAGTACCAAAACAAAACATGCATCACTTCATATGAAAACTGATAACTATTTAACAAATTATTCTCACTATTAAATTCATCCAGTGCTGAGCAATCATTGGCTCAAATGCATAGTTAGCATACATCAAATATCTCTGTCGATAGGTGTCATGATCCTCAGACTTGTCAACCTTACAAGGATCACCACAAAAACAAATAGGCACTGGAACACCTCTTGGCAAAGGCAGCGGGTCGAAGGCAGTTTCGGTCAAAGGACCCTTCCTAAATTTCGATAAGTTTTATAAGACTCAGAAATATTAATTATTATATTTTATACAACACTTACCTCTATTTAGCAGATGTACTGCACCTAGACATCCTACAAATCGATAATATGACGATTATAAATGATTCAAAACCCTAACCCCTCAGAGATAAAAGGGCAAACCAAAAAAGAGGGAAAAAGGGAGAGAGATTACCTTGTCACCGAGGAACAATGGATCCAAGTCGTTGATTTAGTTTGATGTTTGTCGTTTGGAAGAAGAGAAATAACTAGATGCATGTGATACAAAGAACTGGTGGCTGAACTGTGGTACTTATAGCCCCTAGGTACCTAGGTAGGTGCCATGATCCATGGCGCCTACCTAGGCGCCAATTGCTTTGGCGCCTACCTAGGGGCCACGTCAGGTCTACGTCGGCGTCGAGCCGATATCTAGGCGCCTATAGTGATGACGCCGACACGTGTTAGATCGGTGCCAATAGTGATGACACCGACCTAAGGGTCCATTTTCTGAATTGAAACTGTAAAAGATAAATTTGTGAAAGTAAAACCTAAAAAAACTCAAATTGCAAAAAAAGACGGTTTTTACGGGTATCCAACAGATATCCGAATTAGTCACTGTTTATTTTGTAGCCCACCAACAGCTGGCCCAATGGCCCATCACTATTTGCTCACCCGCTCACCCAGTAACCCTAGTCCCACTCTCCCTATCTCCTACCCACTGCCGCCAGGAGCCATCCGCGACCCCACTGATCCTCCATGCCATCCTCCTGGTAGCTGTAGTGTGGTGGTGGGAGGAGGGCGTGGTGGTGGCCGACGGCGATGACGACACCGCCCACACTGTCGACAAGAAGGTTGTTGTTGGTGGTCACCGTTGTACGCGATAGGGTCGTAGTAGTAGTACGCGGAAGAGGCCATGGTGCTGTTGGAGTAGGCGTAGTGGCTACAACCGCTGCGCATAGGCCGCGGAGACGGCGCCGCGGGCATGGCCAGAGTAGTAGCGACTGCAGAATTGAGGTTCCATGGATGATGCACACGCACACTCGCTGTGTACTTGTGTGCTCGTTCTTTGCTGCGCAGGTAGTGTTGCTGCTGGGACTCACATCGTTCGGTGTCCACGTGGGGTGAGAGTATGGATACACGTACAAAATTTTATCCGTGGGTATATGGACAGGCATTAGTAATCCCTACAGGTATGGTCGCGCGTGGGTATTTACTTTATCTGACTTGAACTCGATCTATTGACATCTCTATGCGGGAAAGAGAAAAAAGAAGGCATTCACGATCAATTTTGCGTTAAAAGTGCTTTCAAGAGTCCCTTGCAGCTTGCCACATATAGATATAGCTAAGAGGAAGAGAAAAGTAGCATCTTTATAATTTTGGTAACATCATTTACAGCACCACTGGAGATAAGTTTTTTCTAATAACTCCTTAAACCAGGATTTAGGAACCTTTTACAAAACTGTCGGAGATGCTCTAATTAGGTTTAATAAATTTGTCTTATCGCTTAGTCTAGATATGTGTAATTAATTTTGTAATTAGACTATATTTAATATCTCGGATGTGATATGGACTAAAATTTGATCTATAGAACCAAGAGTCCTCAGTCCAGGAGTTTCTCTATACATAAATTTAAATGACAAAAACAAATAGTAAAAATAACTTCATAATATAGACTTAAGTATTATATAGATATTTTATGAAAAATAGAGAAAAATAAAATTGGATTGTGCTAGGTCTAATCCGTTGTGCCGCACCTAAAGCTCACACATGACATGATGATCGGGCCAAGCTGGCATGGGCCCGGTGGACAACAAGCCGAGTCATGCTTGGGACGGACTAAACCGTGTCGAGCCATGGACCGCCTAGCAGGCCTAGCGCATTTGGATATGTATACCCATACATCTATGATGCGCTCGCGCAGGCAGGCCGTGGTGCTAGCAACACGAAGACCCATGCAAGGGGCTACTAGGTGTCAGCGCAGCAGAGTTGTCAAGACATCGATTGAGGTACATGTGTGTTTTGATTTGGTAAATTTGAGATTAGTTAGGTTTGATTCGAGATTGTAGTTGTTTGATTGAGTAGGGGAGGGGAACTAGCGCGAACACCCTTCGTGGCATCGCCCGTCCGCCATGCCTGCAAGGCCTGAAGTCACAAGGATGCAAGGAGGACCCCGCCACCACCATCCTTGCAAGCTACTCAGGACTTTCGACTACTTACTCTAATGGCAGCAAGGTGGAGAGGGAAGGAGGAAGGGGCGATGACATGTGGCTAAGGTTTGGTGCTGCCTGAGCCACCTTGGGAGACATCATGGGGATTGGAATTGTGGTTTCTCGCTTGGCATATGAACGCATTTATACAGGTTACATGGTAGACAAATTAAGATCGGGCACAACAACCAGTTCAAACAAAGCACAAATCATTGTAAAGGTTTAGTACTCATTTCAACAATTATCTCATTTAAACAAGGTCTACCTATGTGATATATAGATATCCCCCAGGTCTTTACGAGGATGGGAACATTATTGTTCCGTCTCGCTCAAGGCCAACCTCGGATGGGAGACGCTGTTTCGCCTCGCCCGAGGCCAACCTCGGACGAGATACGCTATTCCATCTCGCCTGAGGCCAACCTCGGACAGAAGATCCCATTTCGGCTCGCCCGAGGCCAGCTTTGGGCAGGAGACGTAGTTTTGACTTTCTCGATCCCAACATAGGATGGGAGATGATGTTCCATCTCGCCCACGGCCAACCTTGGACGAGAGCCACTGTTTTGTCTTGCCTGAGGCCAACCTCAGACGAGAGACCCTGTTCCGTCTCGCCCGAGGCCAAGCTCGGACGGGATACGTTGTTCCGTCTTGCCCGAGGCCAACCTCGGGTGGGAGATGCAGTCACAATTCGCCCAAAGCCAGCTCTAGGCGGAAGAAGCAGTCACGACTTGCCCGAGGTCAACCTCTGACGTGAGATGCAATCACGACTCGCTTGAGGCCAACCTTGGGCAGGAGCGCAGAAACGATTCATGGGCTGCTTGATGGGCCTCCTAATGACTTGCTTAGCAAGGCATGCCCTCAGGCCACAACCAGGCTAGATGTGCTCGACCCGGGGAGGTGAAGACCGGACGACCGAGTCATGCACAAAAGGAGCACTGATATCTCATGCAGTGAGGTTGAGCGTACTGAAAGTGCTAGATGCTTGGAGATAACTCGGATGAAGGGAAACTGAACTTCGGATACGTAGGAATGCATGCCGCATTAAAAGGAGGATTAAGGTAGAGTTAGATAGTCATCACAACTTGTAAAGGGATAACCCTCTGGTCATCTATATAAGGCCGAGGGGGTACCCCTATGAACCCATCTCACCTCGTCACACCCCATCACCACCTCATAGCTCATTAGTACTCTTATAGCAACTACACCATAACTAGATCAACATGAGAACTCACCCTCCACCGGCCCATAGCTCACCTGTAACCCTTGTAAACTTGTAATACTCAAATACTCAGCCTCGACAGGAAGTAGGGTGTTACGCATTCCAGTGGCCCGAACCTGTATAAACTCTTGTATGATTCGACGTGCTCCCGCATGTACCATCGAGTCGCAATCAACGATGTCGTCCTGCCCAAAAGCATCATGTGGGGAACTCCGTGGTGCGCTAGTCGGGTCATAAACACCAACAATTGGTGCATCAAGTAGGGGGTGTGGCATTGATTCCTAATGACTCCATGGCTATCGTCTTCAACACCCCGATCATCTTCAACGCCGGGGAGATTTTTCGCTTTGGATCCCTCTCCTGCATCATGGATCGCGAAGACATCCTGACCACATCGCGGATGCATCTGAGAAGAGGTTTTCTCTGATCGCACCGATCACGGAGGTAGGCTCGTCCCACTAGATCTCAGCGAGAACTACCTAGATGAACTCCAAGGCGTGAAGACCTCAACCAACCTCCACCCCACGCAGGATTGCGCCCGCGTCGGGTGGGCCCAGGACCATAACAACACATGTGGCCTGACCAACTAAGGCCGCACCCCTATCATGGCAGACTCCTCTGTCCACCTCACCCACTTGGGTGTGGACTCGGATCACTTGATGAAAAGGAGTGGACAACCCCTGCACCAGCGTGGCCGTGGGAACAAGACCGACTGGCTATACCTGTTGCCCCGCTTACGGGGGAGATAGCTGGAGCACAGGACATGCCCCTGAGCTCTTTCTTCCTGGATGTCCTCTTTATCTAGGGAAGAGTAGAGGACGCTCCCATCTCCGACGACGAGCCCACTGTACTAGGGTAGGAGCCCCCGCAGCGTGAGGCACGCCAATGCCTGAACAGGCGTCGTAATGTTCAGTGTCATCACGAGGTCGGAGAACGGGACCTCGTGCAACCCGTATCCTAGGATGAGGCATCTGAGATAGGAGAGACTCCTGACAACAAGGCACTCCGCGAGCGCCGCAATTCCCGATGCCGCCATCGTCGCCACGCCTAGGAGCGCGAGCAGGAACGAGCAGAGCGTGATGCCAGGCACCGACGCGAGAACCCGCCCCTTCCTCGAAACATGCTGCCCGACTTTTCTTGAGCCCTAAACACACTGAGCGAAGTCGGTGAGGCTCTGGCTCAAATCGCCAACTGTAACACCCTAAATTTAGGGGTATAAAATTTCTTCTCTAATGCCTACCAAATTCAGGTGTTACCTCTTGTTTCTCCTCTCTCTATTTTTCTTCTCTCCTCTTTTTAATTAGAATTATGTCTAATAGGTGGGAGATTAACTATTTCTTTACTATATCAAAAACCTATGTGAGTCATGAAATGTTGCATCATATTGTGCCAAAATTATTCTTTTATTTGATGCAAATGTTTGAATTATTTGATTTTGAATTGTGGTTGAATTTGATTTGAATTCCCTAGAGAAAATAAAAAGAAAAGCATTTCAAAATTCAGGAAAAAAGGAAAACTCCATTTCGGCCCAACCGGCCACGCGCGCCCGCTCCTCCTGACAGGCGGGTCCCACCTGTCTGCGCTAGCTCACGTTCGCACGCGCTATCTCCCTCTCTCTCTGCCTAGTGGGTCCGACGTGTCGGCGCCACCGCCTTTTCTCAATGCGCGCCCTCCTCTATCTGCGTGTGGGTCCCACTTGCTAGTCACTCCTGCGCCGTGACCCGCGTCGTGTTCGGGGTTGCTGTCCGGTGGACCCCGCCTATCAGCAGCTCGCCCCGCGTCCGGCCCGAACCGCTCCCCCGCGCGACGCGCTCACCCACGTCTCCTCGAGCCCACCTGTCGGTCCCTCTCTCCTCCTCCCACGACGTCCACTCGCCATGGCCGACCCTCGAAGCATAAAACCCCCTCCCCTCTCCCTTCTCCGTGTGCTTCCGCCTCTGCTAACCACCCTACGCCATCGTCCTTGCCTTGGCCGTTGCCGTTGCCTGCTGACCATCGACGTTCGCACCGCCGGAGATCTGCGCCAGCGAGCTCGTCGGCATCACCCACGGTGAGCCTACTATTCCCTCCCTTATTCACATTTCTTCCTCCCTTCGTCATGGCCGTGTTGCTCAGTAACTCCGCCGTGGTGGCCGTAGCTCGTGCACCCCGGAGATGGCCCCCCACCGTCGGGCATGGCCGCCCGTGCGTCCGACTCAAGGTTGAAGACAATCCTAAGAGCCGTGGCCCATCTGGTAGCCTCACCCCCTCCCTTCGCTTCTTTTCCCTCACACGGTCACTGGCCTATGGACCCCTGGTCCCGCGTTTCAGTGCTGCGTGCAGCGTCGAGCCCTTTCATCCGCTCTGTGCCGCTGACTAGCGGCCCCCGTCCATCAGCGTGCATCCGCATACGTGCCCACACTTGCCCCACGCCACTGACTAGCGGGCCCAGCCTCACCGTAGCCTCGCCATCAGAGGCTAGCGCTCTGGTGCTCCGTCGCTAATCCCCTGCCCCGCCCGCGCCACTGGCCCGTGTGCCCCGCTTGTCAGGCGTCTGCGCCCGCGAGCCTACCCACTAGATCTAATCCTGGCCGTTGGTTTGTAGTTTTGTGAAAGGGCCCCTCGTCTTCTAAGTAATAGAACCTGTCGTCCCTATGTTTTGCGCGTAGACCCCTGGAATTTTGCAGAGAAGCCCCTGACCTTTTATTTTATCACAGAAATAGGCCAAGTTTTGTATTTTGAATTCCAAAACTTGTTTGTTTCATATCTTTTGCATATGAACTCCAAATTGGGTGCTTCAAATTGCAAAATGTTCATAAGATTATTATCTACCTATTTAAACTATTATAAGGAAATAAAAGTAAAACCTTAATGAATAGTTAGATGGTCAACTTTGTGGAAGTAATCTCACGTTAGGTATGAACCCATCCTTGGTATAATTTTAATAATTGATTAGGATAAATGAAGTTAAGTTATGTGAACCCCGATATAGACAGTACCAAGAGAACCACAAACCCGTAAGTATATTTGTTTACCCTAGGACCTAGACTTCACTTTCGTATTCGTTCTTTTCTTTTGAACTTGTGTTCACTTGACTATGCATGTTTGGTGTACTATTTATTTGTCGTTTCCCAATGTGTTGAATGCATGATTGCTTTGCGTAGACAACAAGCAGTTTGTGGTTCCTGAGTGTGTTGCAGGAGACTTCCCTGAGCAACAACCTAATGAAGGAAAGTGTCCTCTGAGCCATTATGTCCTACTTACTTCATAATTCACTGTCCTGCATTACTTAATTGAAACATAAGGATTCACTAGTCTGTATTTACCTTGTCCTTGATTACCTTTTTGGGTTATTATGGTTATCTTCATGCTATTTCTCTACTTTAATCAACGAACATGATGCGAAGTTATCTTGATTATGATGATGATCTATGATACTTTAGGGACTCAGGCTGTTTCCTGAGTACCTCTCCGTAAGGACATGTTCGTTGAGAGACCACCTAGGATAACCGTACAAGCATGAGGGTGGAATGGGACACCCTTAGCTGATTAATTAGAGGAACTTGAGTTGTAGTCAGCTTCACCGTAGGGCTGTCAATTGTGACGGAACCTCCCAAGGTTTTAGGACCACCTATAGTTGTACTTGTCCTAAGGACCTTGGACAACCCTGTAGGTGCACATAATCACTTGACAAGTTCGGTAACCTGTATCCTCATCATTTCGCCCAAGAGCGCTTCACCCATCATGCAGATATTACATCACAAATCCAGAGTAAAGAAATAGCAGAAGCGGATTACAATAACAAATTTACACTAACAAAATATATAGAGAGCGTACTTATTACAATACCAGGGTCATGAGTGCATAAAGTGTTATTACAGACCAGGGAGGCAAAACACCCTCCCGCACAAACGTTTAGTGTTTTCAAAGTGGGAGGCAAACATCCTCCCATGACCAACTTCACTCCTGGGGCTCTTCTTTGGGTACCACCTTTGAACAGAAACAACAAAACTCCGTTGTTTCCTCACCTACAACAATATGGGTTTGAAAACCCTGAGTACAGAGTGTACTTTCGCAAGTCTTACCCGACAAAAGAAAAAGACTCTCAAGGATATGCTGGCTTGAGGGAGTCAAGGTAAGGCTAATAAAAAAATCAAAGACTCTGTTTGCAAAAATGCTTACTATCAGTGGATCCTTATAAATCCAGTTTTATTGTCAAGTTAAGTCATTACCTGTAGCTAGATTTCTTTCTACCCTAGTTCAAGCACTTGGCCTATACTAGCCGTCTTTTATCATCCCATCAGTTCACTGGATTGCTACGTGTAAGTCAGTGACCAAGTCTTCATGTCCGAGAAGCAATGGTGATCTGAATCGATTAATACTTAGCTGAGGATCTCCAACCACATGACATATGTAGCACTTAACCCTTGCATATGTCAACTCGCTACCGGGTTTCTCAAGACCAGACCGGGTTCATGCCAACCGAGAGCACAGATACACCACCGTCCAGCCTCTTGCCATGGAGGGTACACGCTACTCTCGCCATCTCTCCACTCCCATTGCGTGTTGGCCTTTTTGGTATTGGTCTGCCCGAGGCAAAGCTTACCCATGACAAGGCATGTGGCCAGTTAAAGGGTCCTCGGCCAGCAGGCCCACATCGACATGGTCCTTAAGCGACTCAGACGGAGACACTACACCGAGACTTCCTGCTCGTGCAAGTAACCCACCTGGTCTCAGCTTTATTATTTAAAACCCAAAACTTGGTACCTGACAGAGGTACATCTTTTCAGATGTTGAATGCATCATGGCCATGATGGATTCACCATCCAATACTTTTCCTTTGAAAACTTTCCATCCCATCTGAAGCATCATCTTTGTTTTAAAAACAAACCATTTTGTTTTCTAAGGCAAGACTAAGCATTAGAAAACTTTTAAGTAAACAGGTATCAAGGAATGGTATCAATTCCAAGGAAAAGGAAATGTAGCAAGTGTTTAACACATAAGTCCTATCAATTAATGCATCAAGCAAAGTGATAAAGATTTTAAAACACAAGGAAATGGGTAATGCACTGGGGCTTGCCTTGTGTTGTAGGGGATTCGAGATCTATCCACAGATATCAAAATAAAAACTATTCTCGGTAGGTGGAGTCTCAGCTGGTGGTGTAGCTTCTTCTTCTTCGACAATTACTTCTTCTTCGTTTTCTAAACATAACCATACATATACATGAATGCTCATGTGATGCTATGAATATGCAGTTATAATAGAAATACATTAAATTGTATCTTGAATACAACTTTCCTTCAGGGTACACCTGGGTAACTAGGGTTTTCTAAGTCAGTACCCTAGTAGGGTTAGGCAATTCTTATCTTAGAAAGCTAGGGTTTTGGGGTTTGGGTGCAAACAATGTCCAAAACATGTCAAACTTTACCCAAGGGCTCTAATTATCATATTAAACTTGCCCAAAAAGTTTTATGATTTTTAGAGTAATCAAGTAATTTCTAAAATTCCAAAATACTAGTTTTAGGCCTTCTTAAATGTTAAATAATTCATGGTTGGGACTAAAAATATTGAAATTATTTTTATCAAATACTAGAGGAATTTAGGAGTCTAGTAAAATTAGTCCCATTATTTTATCATTTTTCTAGAATTTCCTATAAATTTCCTAACCTGGTAGAAAAAGAAAAGGAAAAAGGTTAAACAGTAATGGGCTCAAACCAACCCAACTCCGCCCACGGACAGGGAAACGCGCGTGCGCCTGCGCCCGTGATGTTAACTTTGCATAGAGGACCTCGGCTGTTTGAATAATTGGTTAAGAACCCTTGCGCACTATTCATTGTCTCACTGACATTCACAGTTAGGCCCTCGGATTCCTATTTCTTTAACGCGCCAAGTCCACATCGGTGAACGATGGTGAGCGCGCTCTCCGGTGAACTTGTACCAGCCGAGATGCGCAACCACCGGTGCTCTAACTTGGCCGACACCTAATCCTACCCCTGGCGATCCTAAGCCGACCATCAATTGCACAATTCCGGCTCGGAGCCCTTCTGCCCACGACGACAGCGAAACCCGAGGGGAAATCGAGGTGTTCTTGGTGATTCAGGGAGATCTAGCTCAATCAAAAGGGTCTACGAGCAACAGGAGACTTAAGAAGGCTAGAACATCAAGCAAAGAAGCTTGAACTAACCTGCAGAGAGTTGGCCACGGCGAGGCGTTCACGGTGGCGCGGAAACTCGATTTGGGGGAACTTGAAATTCGTGAGCTACAGTGGCTAATCGGAGGCGAGGGCTGGTGTACTGGGTGCGTAATAACCTAGCAGAGCTCACTGGGGCATCAATTTATAGAATCCGTCAGCGGTGGCATCCAATTTGGAGAAGGCATGCTGGTGGCCGGAGAGATGCGGAGGTTACTGGTGCGAGTTACCGTGGCATTCACTGGAGCAACGACTCCGATGATAGACATGCCATCTATTGCGACCTACGACGACGTGGTAAAAAGGCAGTAGCGTGGCGTGCTTGGGTTAACGGTGATCATCACCACGACGGTCGCGCGGCCACAGTCGCGACGCAAGTGGATGAGGTGACAGAGCGACCACAGTGCTCCGACTTCATCTGGTGCCAAAGATCTTTCACTCCGAGTCATTATCTGGACGCCTAGGGGCACGAATCACAGCACCGGCGTGAATCCAGGAGCGAGGTCACCGGCGGCGAGGTGCATTGCACCTGAAGATTTTTCGGGTCATTGTACCATGGGAAACTTCTTAAGTGCACCTGACAGAGCAAATTTAAGGGCTTGGTTCTCCAATTTTTGTATGCTAACGTGTTAATCCATCTGTAACAAAGTTGTTGATCTATAATCCAACTTTGATTTTGCTATAGCAACTATACTCAAACAATCACTGGATCCTACTCAAATTCGATCTCAAAGTTCTGCCAATGTCACTGGTGGTCATGATTCAGTCATCAGTGGTGACTGACAGTCCATCCTCAGGCCAGTTTATCTCCAATTTTTATACAGCATCAAGGCTTAGTCACTTAAGCAAAGTTGTACCCCTATCATAGCTCTACAAATTTGATGTGTTGACCTAGGCAAATTCCTTATGAATTCAGAGATACTAGGCTCCAAAGTTGACCCCATTCCACTGAAATTCAGATTTAACCACTTAGGGGTTCTTGGGACCTTTTTGCAAATAAGTCCAAATTTCTTCATACTACTTAAAAATCCTCCAATGCAAAAGTTACTTAATTTTTTGATGTTCTATCACTTTGATATTTGCACTTCAGTCCAAAAGTGTATAGAATTTGAATTCACCCCCTAGGTTTCCAATTAGGGTTTTCCTAGGGTTTATTCTAGGGTTTTGAGCATTCTAGGGTTTTTGTGCAGTCAAATCCATCACTCTTGATATCTTGTGAACATTGCTAATGGCTTTTGAGACATTGCTCGTCTTGGCTTCACTTTCATCCATAGGTCCTAATTCCAGGGTTAAGTACCCTACCCTAGTATTAAGTACACCTTAAGTCACATCATCACAACTTGTTTTGAAATTTTACCTAGTGAATGCATTCTAGGTGTAACAAACAATATGAAATGTCAATGCTTATGATGTCATGCTCAAGTCTTAGTGCCAGTAACACCAGGGGTGTTACATCCTTCCCCCCATAAAAGAATCTCGTCCCAAGATTTAAGGTCCTAGGGTAAGTAATGGAAAAGGAAACACGTCACATTTTTATTTCCTTACTTGACTTACAGAGCAGGGGGGTGGTATGGGGTTTATTCCAACTTTACAATCAAATGTACAATCTTACAAGTTACATGAAACTAAAAACCTAGGAAAATTCTTTTCCAAGAAATATTGAGTCTCCCAGGTAGCTTCATCTTTAGTATGCTGGTTCCATTGTACCTTATAGAATTTGAGGGTCCTTTTTCGAGTGATCCTGTCCTTCTGATCCAAGACTCGAATGTGATGTTCTGAATATGTTAGATCTGGTTCCAAGGCAACATCCATCACATCGATGGTTCGATCAGGAATCTGAAGGCACTTCTTTAATTGAGATACATGTAACACGTTATGTACTGCAGATAATATTTCAGGCTGTTGAAGTCTGTATGCGACTGGTCGACATTGCTCAAGAATGGGAAATGGACCAATATACCAGGGTGCTAATTTTCCTTTTACCCCGAATTGGTTAACACCCTTCATTGGGGATACCTTTAGGTATACATAATCCTTGACTTGAAAGATCAAAGGTCGGCGTCGTTTGTCCGCATAACTTTTCTGCCGAGCTTGAGCTTCTTTCAAGTGGTACCTTATCCGTTGAACCTTTTCCTCTATTTCCTTGACTAAGTCAGGCCTAACATACCACCGTTCTCCTGGATCAGATCAATTTAAGGGTGTACGGCACCGCCGCCCATACAGTGCTTCAAATGGTTCCATCTTAATGCTTTCTTGATAGCAGTTATTATAAGAAAACTC
Organism: Zea luxurians; assembly: GCA_029449295.1. NCBI lineage: Eukaryota > Viridiplantae > Streptophyta > Magnoliopsida > Poales > Poaceae > Zea > Zea luxurians. Next base: position 39,760,504 of record JAOPSE010000022.1, on the reverse strand, counting down.
TGCCAATGGCAGACACTCATCCCATTTCTGTGGGAACTCCAGAACACATGCCCGTAGCATATCTTCAAGTATTTGATTGACTCTCTTAGTTTGTCCACTTGTTTGAGGATGATAAGCCGAACTATGGAGCAATTCAGTACCCAAGGATTTGTGCAGTTCACTCCAGAACTTGGATATAAATTGGGGTCCCCGGTCTGACACTATGGCCTTTGGAACTCCGTGTAAACTAAGAATACGATCAATGTATAACTAGGCATAGACAACAACTGGGTGATCTGTTTTAACCGGAAGAAAATGTGCTATCTTTGTAAGCCGGTCAACTATGACCCAGATAGAGTCAAAACCTTTAGCCATCCTAAGTAATCCCACAATGAAGTCCATACTAATATCTTCCCATTTCCAAGTTGGGATGGGCAAGGATTGTAATGGTCTAGCTGTCTTCATATGCACTGCCTTGACACGTCTACAGGTGTCACATCTTGCCACATAGCGTGCAATCTCAATCTTCATTTTTGTCCACCAATAGTGTTGCTTTAAGTCTTGATACATCTTAGTACTTCCGGGATGAATGGAATATCGACTAAGATGAGCTTCATCCAAAATTTGTTGGCGGACTTCAGCATCTTTAGGCACCACTATGTGATTATTGAACCATATTATTCCTTGGTCATCTTTTCTGAAGCAATTTGCTTTTGCCGGCTTCTATTTTCTCATGAATATGTTTCATACCCTTGTCGGTTCTTTAGGCATCAATAATTCTCTATAGAAGGACTGACTCAAGCTTTAATTGTGTCAAAGTTCCATGTTGTATCATCCCCAGATTTTACTTTTCCATTTCTTGACATAGTGTGGTGTCAAGGGTCCTTACTATAAGACAATGACAGGAAGCTTTGCGACTCAATGCATCTGCCACCACATTGGCTTTTCCTAGATGATAGTGGATTTCAAAATCATAATCTTTAATTAGCTCAAGCCATCTTCTCTGCCTCATGTTCAGTTTTGACTGGGTAAAAATATATTTTAGACTTTTGTGATCCGTATACACATGACATATATTCCCCTAACAAATAATGACGCCATATCTTGAGGGCATGAACAACTGCAGCTAGTTCCAAATCATGAGTTGGATAGTGCTCCTCATGCCGGCGTAGTTGTCTTGAAGCATAAGCTATGACTCAGCCCTCTTGCATTAGGACACATCCGAGTCCACTGCCTGATGCGTCACAATACACATCAAAAGGCTTTTCTATATCCGGTTGAGCCAATACCAGAGCAGTAGTTAATAACACCTTCAACTGCTTGAAGGCTTCATTGCATTTGGAGGACCAATCAAACTTTGTATCATTCTTCAATAAACCTGTAATAGGTTTAACAATCTTGGAGAAATCCGGAATGAATCTGCGGTAATATCCAGCCAGTCCAAGGAAACTTCAAACTTGATGTATTGTAGTAGGCGGTTTCCATTCTAGAATATCCTTGACCTTGCTGGGATCGATGCAATCCCTTTTGCAGATAATACATGTCTAAGAAACTGGATTTCCTCCAACTAGAACAAGCATTTACTGAACTTAGCATACAACTGGTGCTCCCTTAAGCGTGTTAGCTCAATCCGTAAGTGCTTAGCATGCTCCTCTTCATTTTTGGAATAGATCAGAATGTCATCAATGAAGAACACCACAAATTTATCTAACTCGAGCATAAACATCGAGTTCATTAAGTATGTGAAGTGGGCTGGAGCATTTGTTAATCTGAAAGACATGACTAAATATTCAAATAACCCATACCGCGTAGTGAATGCGGTCTTAGGTATATCTTCAGGTCGAATACGGATCTAATGATAACCTGATCGGAGATCAATCTTGGAGAATACCCGAGCTCTGATAAGTTGATCGAATAAGATATTGATCCGGGGAAGAGGGTACTTATTCTTGATGGTGACCTCATTAAGGGGTCTATAGTCCACACACATTCGTAATGTCTGATCCTTCTTGATGAAAATTGCGGGACATCCCCAAGGTGATGAACTTGGTCTAATGAACCCCTTCTCAAGCAAATCTTGTAGTTGAGTCTTGAGTTCTGCCAATTCATTAGGTGGCATACGATATGATCTTCTAGAAGTAGGAGCCGTACCGGGCTTTAGTTCAATCACAAATTCCACACCCCTTTCTGGAGGCAACCCAAGCAAGTCTCCAGGAAAGACATCCGGGAATTCACATACCACCGGAATATCCTGGATTTCTTGCACAATAGCTTCATAAACTCGTCCAGATGGTTTAGCTGGGAAAACTACAGGGATGGATAACTGAATCTCTTCATGGCCATGGCTCAATTTAATGGTTCTTAAGTCTATATTGATGATGGCCTTATGCTGGGTTAACCAGTTCATGCCTAGAATTACATCTATGTCTTGCCCCTTTATAACAATCATATTCATAGGAAATTCCCGTCTGGCCAATGTTACTGGTATACGGAAAACTACTTCCTTAGTAAATATCCGGCCCCCAGGTGAGTGGATAATAAATCCCTCCCTTGATTCAGTGCAAGGAATGCAATGTTTTTCCACAAAATTCTTGCTTATGAAGGTATGTGATGCACTGGAATCGAAGAGGATAACTACTGGGTAATTGGCAACAAGGAACATACCCATCATCACCGGTTCGCCCTCCAATGTTGTAACCACCTGGGTATAATAGACCCTGTCCAGTTTTCTTGAAATTCTTGCCCGTTAAAAGTATTGGCTGTGTTCCCCTTTCCTTGGTTGGAGTTCCCAGAATTCTGCTGAAAATTGGTTTTATTTTGCTTCGGGTATGGGCAGTCCTTGATCAAGTGTCCGGACTTTGCACAATTGAAGCAACCAATGGAAGAACTAGGAAGAGCAGGGAAACAAGTACCAAGGGCACTCGGCTAATTGGTAGGAGCAGGGGCAGTAGTGGGATGAATAAAGACAGGCTGCTTGAACGGATATGAAGGTGGGCGAGGCGAAGAACGATTTTGATTAAAAGGTTGGATCACCAACCTTGTTCTCTTTCCAGGCCCTTGATTTGACCTTTCACCTCCAAACCCCTTTGATTTTCCATGTCCAGCATTTTTGGCTTCGACTACCAGCGCTGTACTGACAGCCCTGTTGTAGGTAAGGTCCAGACATGTCGCCATTTTCCGCTGAAGCCTGTCATTACGTCCCCTCATGAAACAGTTCTTTTTCTTCAGGTCTGTATCCACCTGGTCAATGGCATACTAGGAGAGGTGGTTGAATTTGTTGAGATACTGCATCACCGTATCCCCTCCTTGCCTCAACTGGATAAATTCTTCTAGTTTCATCTGGAGTACTCCCTCCGGAACATAATGCTCTCGGAATGCCAACTTGAATTCCTCCCAGGTAACCTGATGCCCAACAGGCTGAATTGCGGAAAATTTGCCCACCAAATACTGGCAGGCCCTCTGAGTTGTTGTGCGGCGAACAAGGGCTTTTATGTCTCCATGCATCGAATCAACCCAAACTTCTGTTCCATTACTCTCACCCATTCGTCGGCTTCTAAAGGCTCCTCTACTTTAACAAAGAGCGGCGGTCGCGTCTTAGAGAATTCTAGGTAAGTAGTACCTCACGGTCCTTGAGGAGGAGCCCTTCCTCCGTGCGGTTGGAATTGGTTGGCCGCCATCTCGCGCAAGAAGCGCGTATTATCAGCAGTAGCGTTGACTAGGGCAGCAATAGCCTCGGCCAATGTAGGTGGTACTGGCGGTGGGTTGGGAGTGTCATCCCCACCACGGGATGTCCCCGCACCATCATGTGCACGAGTCCGGGATGGCATCTGAGGCAAAGAAACATTTGGAAAAAATATAACATGCCAACATACACCATCATATTACAGTACTAAAATGTAATAATTTTACAGACTCCATTACACAACTTGACTTCATTACTTATTTTACATAAGTACCATACTTAAACTACATATTCTAGTCTTCTTCATCCTTTGTCGTTCCATTGCCAGCTACAGGAGACCGTTCGTTAGCAAGGTTCATGGAAGGAGGGGGCCTAAAAAGGTCTAACTCCCCATCAGGTCCTTCATTAGCTGTTCCCTATGGTCCGGCTCCCATTGCAGCAACGTCTGGTGGCACGTCCGAGTGCAGCCGATCATATAGTATTGCAGTACGCCTGTAGATTTTCGAGGGACAGGCTAAGTTCTGCCACGCGAGCAAGAGCTTTTGCTTCGCAATCCCAAGAGAAAGAGCGTGAGTTGACGGCCTAGTCGATGGCCGTATCGCGTTCTAAGATTTCATACTGCAGGCGACTCACTTCAGCTGACAGCTCCGCAATGCGGTGGCTACCCACTCACGTGCCCTATTCCTGTGGCGTAGTTCTGACCGAAGTTGCTCCACCCGGGCTTCCAGGTCTCCAATCGGGTCATTACTGCCACTGCTACTCCCTTCATGACGGGAGGCCAACTGATGTCGTGGCACCCCCAGAGGTCCCGTCGATTTATGTGCTGTTTTCCTAGTGCGTGCCATATCTCCATAAGAGGGGAAAATTTATTAGTATAATTTTTAAACATGATGCATGCATGAACTATGGAATCAATCTTTGTTGATCCCCCACTTCCTACATATATTGCACTATGTTACCCAACTTAATAAGATAAGAGGCTACCAGAAAGTGGTAAGATAAGAATGAAAGAATATTTCGAGATAAGTGTTTGAAAATTCTCTTGAAGTAATACGTAATATCTGAAGAGATGGGTTTCGCTCCAATACCTGCTGTGATGGAACCTCCCAAGGTATTAGGCCCACCTACAGTTGTCCTTGTCCTAAGGACCCGGACAACCCTGTAGGTGCATATAATCACTCGACAAGTTCGGTAACCTGTATCCTCATCACGCGGATATTACATCACAAATCCGGAGTAAAGAAATAGCGGAAGCGGATTACAATAACATAATTTATATTAACAAAATATAGAGAGAGTATACTTATTACAATACCAGGGTCATGAGTGCATAAAGTGTTATTACAGACCAGGGATGCAAAACACCCTCCCGCACAAACGTTTAGTGTTTTAAAAGTGAGAGGTAAACATCCTCCCGTGACCAATTTCACTGCTGGGGCTCTTCCTTGGGTACCACCTTTGAACAGAAACAGCAAAACTCCGCTGTTTCCTCACCTCCAACAACATGGGTTCGAAAACCCTGAGTACAGAGTGTACTTTCGCAAGTCTTACCCGACAAAAGAAAAAGACTCTCAAGGATATGCTGGCTTGAGGGAGTCAAGGTAAGGCTAATAAAAAATCAAAGACTTTGTTTGCAAAAATGCTTACTATCAGTGGATCCTTATAAATCTAGTTTTATTGTCAAGTTAAGTCATTACCTTTAGCTAGAGTTCTTTCTACCCTAGTTCAAGCACTTGGCCTATACTAGCCGTCTTTTATCATCCAATCAGTTAACTGGATTGCTACGTGTAAGTCAGTGACTAAGTCTTCATGTCCAAGAAGTAACGACGATCCGAATCGATTAATACTCAGCTGAGGATCTCCAACCACACGACATATGTACCACTTAACCCTTGCATATTTCAACTCACCACCTGGTTTCTCAAGACCAGACCGGGTTCACGCCAACCGAGAGCACAGATACACCACCGTCCAGCCTCTTGCCACGGAGGATACATGCTACTCTCGCCATCTCTCCACTCCCATTGTGTGTTGGCCTTTCTGGTATTAGTCTGCCCGAGGCAAAGATTACCCATGATGAGGCATGTGGCCAGTTAAAGGGTCCTCGGTCAGCAGGCCCACATCGACACAGTCCTTAAGCGACTCAGACGGAGACACTAGACCGAGACTTCCTACTCGTGCAAGTCACCCGCCTGGTCTCAACTTTATTATTTAAAACCCAAAACTTGGTACCTGACAGAGGTACATCTTTTCAGATGTTGAACCCATCATGGCCATGATGGATTCACCATCCAATACTTTTCCTTTGAAAACTTCCCATCCCATCTGAAGCATCATCTTTGTTTTAAAAACAAACCATTTTGTTTTCTAAGGCAAGACTAAGCATCAGAAAACTTTTAAGTAAACAGGTATCAAGGAATGGTATCAATTCCAAGGAAAAGGAAATGCAGCAAGTGTTTAACACACAAGTCCTATCACCTAATGCATCAAGCAAAGTGATAAATATTTTAAAACACAAGCAAATGGGTAATGCACCGAGGCTTGCCTTGTGTTGTAGGGGATTTGGGATCTAGTCCACAGATATCAAAATAAAAACTATTCCCAACAGGTGGAGTCTCAGCTGATGGTGCAGCTTCTTCTTCTTCGACAATTACTTCTTCTTCGTTTTCTAAACATAACCATACACATACATGAATGCTCATGTGATGCTATGAATATGCAGTTATAATAGAAATACATTAAATTGTATCTTGAATACAACTTTCCTTCATGGTACACCTGGGTAACTAGGGTTTTCTGAGTTAGTACCCCAGTAGGGTTAGGCAATTCTTATCTTAGAAAGATAGGGTTTTGGGGTTTGAGTGCAAACAATGTCCAAAACATGTCAAACTTTACCCAAGGGCTCTAATTATCATATTAAACTTGCCCAAAAGGTTTTATGATTTTTGGAGTAATCAAGTAATTTCTAAAATTCCAAAAGACTAGGTTTAGGCCTTCTTAAATGTTAAATAATTCATGGTTGGGACTAAAAATCTTGAAATTATGTTTATCATATACTAGAGGAATTTAGGAGTCTAGTAAAATTGGTCCCATTATTTTATCATTTTTCTAGAATTTCCTATAAATTTCCTAAGCCTGGTAGAAAAAGAAAAGGAAAAATGTTAAACAGTAATGGGCTCAAACGAGTCCAACTCAGCCCACAGACAGAGAAACGCGCGCGCGCCCGCGCCCACGATGCTAACTATGCATAGAGGACCTCGGCTGTTTGAATAACCAGTTAAGAACCCTTGCACACTATTCATTGTCTCACTGACATTCATAGATAGGCCCTTGGATTCCTATTTCTTTACCGCGCCAAGTCCACGTCGGTGAACGACAAGGAGCGCGCTCTCTGGTGAACTTGTACCGGCCGAGATGCGCAACCATTGGTGCTCTAACTTGGTCGACACCTAATCCTACCCCTGGCGATCCTAAGCCGACCATCAATTGCACAATTTCGGCCTAGTGCCTTTCTGCCCACGATGACGACGAAACCCAAGGGGAAATTGAGGTGTTCTTGGTAATTCAGGGAGATCTAGCTCAATCAAAAGGGTCTACAAGCAACAGGAGACTTAAGGAAGGCTAGAACATCAAGCAAAGAAGGTTGAACTAACCTGCAGAGAGCTGGCCACGGCGAGGCGTTCACGGTGGCGTGGAAACTCGATTTGGGGGAAACTTGAAATTCGCAAGCTACAATGGCTAATCGGAGGCAAGGGCTGGTGTACTGGGTGCGTAATAACCTAGCGGAGCTCACTGGGGCATCAATTTTTAGAATCCATGGTGGCATCCAATTTGGAGAAGGCGTGCTGGCGGCCGGAGAGAGGGGGAGGTTACTAGTGCGAGTTACCGTGGCATTCACTGGAGCAACGACTCCGATGATAGACAGGCCATCTATTGCGACCTACGGCGACGTGGTAACAAGGTAGTCGATGGCGTGCTCAGGTTAACGGCGATCATCACTGCAACGGCCGCGCAGCCATGTCACGGCGCAAGTGGATGAGGTGACAGAGCGGCCATAGTGCTCTGACTTCATCCTGTGCAAAAGATCTTTCACCCCAAGTCGTTATCTGGACGCCCAGGGGCACGAATCACAGCGCCGGTGTGAATCGAGGCGCGGGGTCACCGGCGGCGAGGTGCATTGCACCTGAAGATTTTTTGGGTCACTGTACCATGGGAAACTTCTTTAGTGCGCCTGACAGAGCAGATTTAAGAGCTTGGTTCTCCAATTTTTGTGTACCAACGTGTTAATCCATCTGTAACAAAGTTGTTGATCTATAATCCAACTTTGATTTTGCTATAGCAACTATACTCAAACAATCACTGGGTCCTACTCAAATTCAATCTCAAAGTTCTGGCAATGTCACTGGTGGTCATGATTCAGTCATCAGTGGTGACTGACAATCCATCCTCAGGCCAGTTTATCTCCAATTTTTATATAGCATCGAGGCATAGTCACTTAAGCAAAGTTGTACCCCTATCATAGCTCTACAAATTTGATGCGTTGACCTAGGGCAAATTTCTTGTGAATTCATAGATACCAGGCTCCAAAGTTGACCCCATTCCACTGAAATTCAGACTTAACCACTTAGGGGTTCTTGGGACGTTTTTGCAAATAAGTCCAAATTTCTTCATACTACTTAAAAATCCTCCAATGCAAAAGTTACTTAGTTTTTTGATGTTCTATCACTTTGATATTTGCACTTTGGTCCAAAAGTATATAGAATTTGAATTCACCCCCTAGGGTTCCAATTAGGGTTTTCCTAGGGTTTATTCTAGGGTTTTGAGCATTCTAGGGTTTTTGTGCCACTCAAACCGATCACTCTTGATATCTTGTGAACATTTCTAAGGGCTTTTGAGACATTGCTCATCCTGGCTTCACTTTCATCCATAGGTCCTAATTCAAGGGTTAAGTACCCTACCCTAGTATTAAGTACACCTTAAGTCACATCATCACAACTTGTTTTGAAATTTTACCTAGTGAATGCATTCTAGGTGTAACAAATAATATGAAATGTCAATGCTTATGATGTCATGCTCAAGTTTTAGTTCCAGTAACACCAAGGGTGTTACATCAATGGGGTCCAGGCACATTACTTGCTCTGTCTAGGCTGGTTGCCTAGGTTCTTTTGATTTGGTTTTGTTAGTCACCTTTCCTGTGGTGAGAAGTGCTGTGTTTATCAAACTAGAGAAACCTAATGGGCAGCTATGACCTCTATGGAATCTTTGTAAAGGCTACGTAGTATATCCTTGGCCATTCACCTTGGTAGTGAAGACCAGGTCTTGCAAACCCAGGCTGGAAAGGGATCACGACTCGTGTGTAAAGTGTGCAACCTCTGCAGAGTGTTAGAAACTGGTATATTAGCCGTGCTCACGGTCAAGAGCAACCTTGGGATCCTCCTTATTAGAATAATTTTGGATACTTTTACGATGATGATTAGTGGTGATGATTATAACTATGGTTTATGGTATTTCCTCTTAGAGGGAGTACTTTTGGGTAATATTTTGTTTTATTACTAAAACTTGACTTACCACTAGTAATAAATATCTGACCAACTAAAAGCAACAACTTTAACCTTAACTCCACATACAGCTAGTCCACTTTAGCCAAACGGGACATTTGCTGAGTATGTTGTTGTGTACTCATCCTTGCTTTAAAACCCCCAACCCTAGGTTGTCCCCATTGCAATCAGTGCTCAGGAGGAGATGAAGGCAACATGGAGGACTTTGAAGAGTTTTAGGACTACGATGAGTTCTAGTCATGTTTAGTGGCAAACCCCCAGTCAGCTGCCTATGAAGGCCTTATCCTCTATGTTTTGTATTCCGCACTTCGATTATGATTATGACTATGTCAAGTTAATGACTCTGGATGTCTTGGACATCTTGATGTAATAAAGTACCATTTCCGCTATTATTTTGAGCAATGTGTGATGATTTCCAACTATGTAATCGCTGTGTACATGAGTTTTTGATCCTGGCACGTACATAGTTCGCATTCGGTTTGCCTTCCAAAACCGGGTGTGACATAAGTGGTATCAAAGCCTTGCTAACTGTAGAATCGCTAACCTGGACTAGAATGGTCGCCCTAAGGACTATAGACCCTTATTCTCACCTTGACCTTTGGTGTCATTTCAAAAGTTGGTCATCTTGACCAATTCTATGTTGTATTACTATCTATACACTCATCTTACAAAATTTTTATCTTACTTTGCTTTTGGTTTACTTGCTGGTCTTATAGTTCTATTTTCACTCTTGTGCTTACGATGTCTTTTGTAGATGGCCCGTATTAGATGCACTGCACGTAAGATGGTGGTCCCTTTCTTGCCCTCTCGCCTTGCGTAGCGTCCACTGCATCGTACGGTGATAGGATAATCAAGCCACCTAGAGAGACTGCATCGCCGCCTACACGAGGAGCAGGAGCGCCGACGCCAGGAGCAGGAGCAGCAGGACACTTCCCCATTGCCTCAGTAGGAGGTGGAGTCTGGGAGGCAGCCCTCCCCTTCGCCCAGCTTGAGGTGCCCCCTACACCACCATAGGGCACCCCGGCTGCTGGAGGAGACCCTGACGGAGACGACGGTGGCAGTTCGAGCCACAACATGGAGCTCTCAGAGCAGCAGGAGCCAAAAGGATGGATCGCCCGACCCATCACTCGTGACACCGCTCGTAGTTGTCATTTCCACGACGTTCTCGACACCTCACTGCAACGAGCCCTCGACCGACACAATTGGTCGATCGAGTACCGTTGTGTAGTCTACCAGCTCCATCATGGGTCATACCCGGACCAATGGGAGGCTACCTACCTGGTGCGCCGTTCGGATGATGATCTCCAGGGTGCAGAGGCCTACTCAGAGCATTATTCTATCGCTGAGCGGGACACTACCGAGGCAGCCATGCAGGATGCTGCACGGCGTGTGCTTTCGTAGTACTGTTCATTGTTCAGCGGGGTAGCTGATGGCCTCGACCTGAAGTATTACCACCTCCATTCAACCGGCAGTACTAGAGGTGTGATTGTCTCACCAGTTGGTGAGGGCAATCCCAGATTGAGCAGCATGGTGAACCTAGTCGCTGTGCTCAACACTGAGCTGGATCACACCCTTGACGAGTTGGGCAAGGCTTGGGCGGAGATTGCGGAACTGCATGCTGAGCGCGCGAAGCACCGCCATTAGGAGGATGGTTCCACCGCCCCTATTGGGATTCAGCACCTTTATCGCTCGCCGCCCTGTGGTCATCATGCTTATGGCACCCCTAACTGCAGGACCAAGATAGACTTGGAGCCCTAGATCGATAGAGTCGGAGTCTATAATAATATTTAAGTCAATGTCTCAGTCTTAGTTAGTCTTACTTAGTGTTGGTTTGCTTATCACATGTTTGGATGCTTGTCATGATGAACGTATGATGGATTTGGCTTTTTGTAATGATTGCCACCAAGGTGTGGGCATCTTCTGCAACTTGGTGTAGTTATTAATAAAGTTAGTCATTTAGTTGGGCAACCTTTTATTTCCACTTTCCTCTTTATCTGAGAAGTTGTGTTTGGCTGTGTTGAGAGTCAATGAAGATGGTCATTTGTTCAGTGTTATGAAAACTTCTATATATCTTTTCTTATGCTAAAAGACTACAAGGTCAGATCTGATGTGTGTATGCTTTCTATAGATGTCTGACAACAAGCGCCGAGGTGGAAGGCGTGCCCAACAAGAGCAGCAGGCACCCCTGGATGAGGCACCTCAGCAAGAGTTGCCACCACCACCCCCAATGACTATCGAGCAGATGTTTCTGATGCAGACTCAGGGAGTCCGAGCAATTGGCCAGACTCTTGCAGCTATGCAACAGGTGCAACACAGCAACCTCCACCTTAACCTCAAATGCGAGTGCAGATGCCGCAGATGCCAAGGGACAAGTGTGCGGAGTTCATGAGGAGTCACCCCCTGTGTTCACCCACTCTGCAAACCCTAGGGACGCCGAAGACTGGCTGTGCACAATGGAGCGGGAGCTGCATAATGCTCAATGCAATGATCGCGAGAAGGTTCTGTATGGTCCCCGTTTGCTCAGGGGAGCAACACAGTCCTAGTGGGAGTCCTATCTCGCCGCCCATGCTAACCGTGATGCCATTACTTGGGAGGAGTTCAGAAACAACTTCAACTAGTACCGACATTCCTGAAGGTCTGATGATAGTGAGGAAGGAAGAATTCCTGGCATTGAAGCAAGGTCCCCTGTCTGTCAGTGAGTACAGGGACAAATTTATGCATTTATCTCATTGTGCACCTGAGGATGTCAACACTGTGCTAAGAGGCAGTACATGTTTCTGAGAGGTTTGATTGACCCCCTTCACTACCAGCTGATGAACCATACCTTCCCTACCTTTTAGCATCTGATTGATAGAGCCATAATGACTGAGAGGAAGCACTAGGAGATGGAAGACTGGAAGCGTAAGATCGGTGGACCGCAGACTGGGAGCAGCAGCCGTCCCCGTTTCTCAGGCAACCCACCCCAACAATTCAAGCAAAGTCATCCTCCAGGGCACCAGCACCGGCATCAATGCCAGCATCAACAGCAGTTGTAGAGGCAGCAGCAGCAGTATCGCTAGAATAACCAACAGGGAGGAAACTAGTATCAGCGGCAGAGCAGCCAGGCACCTCGCCTTCCTGCCCCAGCAACCAACCAGAATAACCAGACAACCCCAACGCAAGGAGGAGGCCATGGATGTTTCCACTGTGGGGAACAAGGCCACTAGGCGACTCATTGCCTAAAGAAAGCAGCTCAGCAGCAACTAGTTTCCAACACCTCAGCAAGACAAGGAGCACCACAACAAGCACTAGGAGGATGTGGCCAGGCCTACAACCGTGGAAAGGTGAACCACTTGGAGACTAAAGCAATTCAGGATGCACCAGATGTGGTAGTAGGTATGTTTCCATTCGAATCCCATCCAGCAAAAGTACTATTTGATACTAGTGCCATGCATTCTTTTGTTTCTACATCATGGGTAGAAGCACATAACATCCCCGTAGAACCAATGATTCCACCTCTAAGAGTTAATTCAGTTGGGGGAAAAGTTCAATCCGATAAGATGTGCTCAAATCTAAGGATTGAAATAAGGAGGATAGACTTCCCCGCTCACCTAGTAGTAATGGGTACTAAAGGGTTAGATGTCTTCCTAGGGATGAATTGGCTGCATAGAAACCAAGCAACTGTCAGCTGTGACAAGAGGACAATAAAGTTACTATCCCCATCCAGGAAAGAAGTAGTAACTAAACTGTTCATGCCTGATCTAGATAAAGGAGCCTGTCACCATATGTCTGTAGATGTAAGGAGGCCAACTTGCTTGAGGCTATCAGAGTTGTGTCGGAGTTCCCCGACGTGTTTCCTGAGGATTTACTAGGCATGTCACCCGAGCGTAAAGTTGAGTTTGCCATAGAGCTTGAACCTGGCGCTGCCCCTATTTCCAAGAGAGCCTATAGAGTGTCTAGACCGAAATTAGTAGAACTCAAGAAGCAGATCAACTATCTGTTAGAGAAAGGTTACATCAGACCAAGTACTTCACCTTGGGTCACTCCAGTTTTGTTCATGGAGAAGAAAGATGGGACCAAGAGGATGTGCAATGATTACCAAGCTCTGAATGAAGTCACTATCAAGAACAAGTACCCTCTTCCAAGAATTGAAGATTTAGTTGATCAGTTGAGAGGAGCCAAAGTGTTCTCAAAGATAGATCTGAGATCAGGTTACCATCAACTCAGGATCTGACTTTTGGATATACCGAAGACAACATTTATCACCAATTATGGGCTATATGAGTACACAGTCATGTCATTCAGATTGATGAATGCACTAGCTTTCTTCATATATTTGATAAATAGTGTGTTCATGGACTACCTTGACAAGTTCGTAGTAGTGTTCATCGATGATATCCTCATATACTCTCAGAATGAGGAAGAACACAAGGGGCATTTGAAGATGGTATTGCAACGATTACGAGAGCATGAGTTGTATGCCAAGCTGAGCAAATGTGAGTTCTAGATCAACGGAGTCCTGTTCTTGGGTCATATCATAAACTGAGATGGATTAGCTATGGATCTGAAGAAGGTAGCAAACATTATGGACTGGAAAGCACCAAGAGATGTCCGAGGAATCAAGAGCTTCATTGGAATGGCCGGCTACTATCGACGTTTCATCGAAGGTTTCTCCAAGATTGCTAGACCAATGACAGCCCTGCTAGCGAAGAAAGTCGAATTCAAATGGACCCCAGAGTGCCAAGGGTCCTTTGAGACATTAAAGAAGAAGTTGACTACAACACCTATGTTAATTCTACCAGATGTTCATAAGTCATTCTCAGTGTATTGTGATGCTTCATACACTGGTCTATGATGCGTGCTAATACAAGAAGGGAGAGTAGTGGCGTACTCATCCTAACAGTTGAAGATTCATGAGAGGAATTGCCCCACACATGACCTGGAATTGGCAGCAGTGGTTCATGCATTGAAGACCTGGAGGCACTACTTATATGGGTAGAAGTGTGATGTTTACAAGGACGACAAGAGTCTCAAGTATATATTCACCTAGTCAGAGTTAAACATGAGGCAGCGAATATGGCTAGAATTAATCAAAGACTATGAGTTGGAGATACATTATCACCCAGGCAAAGCTAACGTGGTTACAGATGCTTTGAGTAGAAAAAGTGAAGTCAACATGATGGTCGCTCATCCGATGCCATATGAGCTAGCAAAGGAATTCGACAAGCTGAGTCTCGGATTTCTAAACAACACCCAATGAGTGATAGTTGAGCTGGAACCCACCCTAGAGCGAGAAATCAAGGATGGGCAGCAAGCCGATGAGAAGATCAATGAAATTCGACAGCTAATCTTAGATGGGAAAGGCAAGGTCTTCCTAGAAGACGCGGAAGGCATGATATGGTTTAAAGATAGGCGGTATGTTCTTGACATCAAATCAATTCGGGAGCTGATTCTCAAGGAAGCTCATGAGACAGCCTATTCCATACAACTTGGCAGCAAAAAGATCTACCAAGACCTGAAGAAAAGATTCTGGTGGTACAACATGAAAAGGGAGATCGCGGAGTATGTTGCCATATGTGACAGTTGTCAAAGAATCAAGGCAGAGCATCAGAGGCCCATAGGTTTGTTGCAGCCATTGCAGATTCCTCAATGGAAATGGGATGAGATTGGGATGGACTTTATAGTTGGTTTGCCTCGCACTCGAGCCAGTTATGACTGCATCTGGGTAGTAGTGGATTGCTTAACAAAGGCGACTCATTTCATACCAGTCAAGACCACCTATAATAGTGAAGTGTTGGCAGAGCTATACATGTCCCAGATTGTATGCTTGCATGGAGTAATAAAGAAGAAAGTGTCCGATAGGGGTACCCAACTCACTTCTCATTTTTGGCAGTAGTTGCATGAAGCCTTGGGAACGATTTTGAAGTTCAGTTCTGCTTATCACCCGCAAACAGATGGTCAAACCGAGAGAACCAACCAGATCCTAGAAAACATGTTGAGGGCTTGTGCTTTGCAAGAAAAGTCAGGTTGGGACAAAAAGGCTACTGAAGGAAATGGGTGACGCCTAAGAGGGGGGTGAATTAGGATTTCTAAAACTTTCTCTAAACTAGGCCACAATTAAAACCCTAGAGCAAAACCTATGCAAATAAACAATCTAGAATGTGCAAACTAGGTTTTGTCTAAGTGTTGCTACCTCTACCGCAGAGCCTAAGTTTCAATCCTTAATAATCTAACTATAAAGTCAAGATTGAAACTTAAATGCTTAATGTAAATGAGGAGGGTAAAGAGCAAGGTAGAGATGCAAACTCTCGTGGATGACACCGGTATTTTTACTGAGGTATCCAGAACCGCGTAAGGTTTCGACTAATCCTTGTTGGTGCCCCTTGTAACACCCTAAATTTGGGGGTATAAATTTTCGTCTCCGATATTCACCAAATTCAGGCGTTACTCTCTTTTCTCTTTCCGTTTCGCTCCTTCCTATTTTCCCAGCGTGGCGGTCTACCCACCGCGGCGGCCTGCCCCCGATGTGGCCCCGTGCACGCAACCCATCCCCGGCGGCGCAGCCCTAGCGCACGTAGCATTTAAATGCCGTTCAAATTCGGTATTAAATTCGGTTTAATTCATGTGCAGCATTGTGTGCTTCATCGCGCGACAATTCATTTTAATTTCAGATTATTTAGTGCATTGCGTCGCGCGATGGTTCGTTTAATTTTAGTTTAGGTAATATGTTGCGTCGCACGTTTCGTCGCGCGACGTTTTATTTTAAATTCAGTTTAATTAGCGTATGCCGTCGGGCGCTTCGTCGCGTGACGATTCATTTTAAATTCAGTTCAGTTCCTGTGTGATGTCGTGCACGTCGGCGCGCGACGGTTTGTTCTAATTTCAGCCTAACCCGCGCATTGTGTCGCACGCTTCGTCGCACGACAGCTCGCCTTAATTTCAGTTTGGATCGCGTGTGCTGCCGTGCGCTTCGTCGCGCGACAATCTTTTTAATGTTACCTAGAGTTGTTTATAATAATTAAGCGGCATAACTTTATTTTATGCACAACGCGATTGTTAAATTAATGTGGTTATGTCTAGACAAGTATATTAATTCATAGTTGCTTAACATAATCACCTTTTGACCATAGCCTTGACTGTTGTATTTTCTTTCTCGCATAGTCATAGGTGCGAGCCCTGCGCCAAGCATCTGCTTATTTGTTGCATTCTATTGTGTGCTGTATTGTTTCTTTTTATATTAAGTTTGTGGAACATATGTTTGAACTCGTATAGATAACGGTCCGTTGGCGGAGTTCGAAGGAGTTGGAGGTGAAGACCCTGAGCAGCAGCTGGTTGGGGAAGGCAAGTGTCCCTTGACCCATCTATGTCCTATACATTTTATAATTCACTCCCCGCATTTATATAGTTTATACCTAAGGATTGACTAGCTTTGTTTATCTTGTCCTTGTTTACCTATGTGGGTTGGATCATTTTGGTTTAGCTCTATGCTTGAGCTTCACCCAAATCAATGAATATGATGATATAATTTATGATACACTGTTTTCCCCTTTTGATTATGATGATGGCTTTGTGACATTTAAGGGGACTCGAGCGGTTTCTCGAGTGACTCTCCGTAAGGACTAGTTCGTTGGATGACCATCTAGGAAAATAGTACAACCATGAGGGTGGTATGGGATGCCCTTAACTAAATAATTTGAGGAACTTAGGTGTAGTTTGCTTCGCCTTCGTGCCATGAATGGGGCTCGGTGTATGTGGCTCGCTCTGCCGAGGGTGGTTTGCCCCTTGGGGAGGAGTATGGTATATTTAGGAAACCTAACGGGCGACTACAGCCTCAGGGAATCTTTGTAAAGGCTACGTAGTGAAACCTTGCCTACTCACCTTGGTAGTGTTTAAGGGTTTGATCGGCCCAAGGCAAAAAGGAATCACGGCTCATGGATAAAGTGTGCAACCTCTGCAGTGTGTTATGAAACTGGTATATCTATCAGCCATGCTCGCAGTTATGGGCAGCCTTGGGAGCTCCATTGATTAGAGAAATTTTGATCAGAGATACTATGATAACACATGATGATGAGGATAATGATGATTTTTATTGTGATTGTGATTATGGTTTCTAGTATTCTTTCCGTTTGGAAAGAGTACTTTTGGGTTAATAACTTGGGTTAATGCTAAAACCTGGCTCTCTACTAGTAATAATTACCTGACCAACTAAAAGCAATTACTGGGTCTTAAACCCCACATAAAGCTAGTCCACTATAGCCAAACGGGACAACTACTGAGTACGTTGATGTGTACTCACCCTTGCTTTACACACCAAACCCCCCAGGTTGTCCACATTGCAACCACTGCTTAGGAGAAGATGAAGTCGTGGTGGAGGATTTCCAGGAGTTCCCAGAGTATGATGAGTTCTAGGCGTGGGTTAGCGGCAAACCCCCAGTCGGCTGCCTATGATGGCCGTGTTTAGCTAGTTTCGTTTTCTCACTTTGATCTATGTTAATGACTATGTGGATGTCTCGGACATATGATGTAATCAACTATTACCCTCTTTATGTTATTTTTTGAGCACTGTGTGATGATGTCCGGTTATATAACTGCTGTGTACGTGAATTGCTGATCCAGGAACGTACATGGTTCGCATTCAGTTTGCCTTCTAAAACCGGGTGTGACACCCCTACGCAAAGGGAAGCCCATGCGAGGGCCAAGCACCATGGTCGAGTAACTCCGTAGAGAGCCGCGGGCCTTCTCCACATGCAAGTGGTGCACCGCTTTTAGCTCCTATCGGACGCTCCCCACTATCTCCACTATCGAGCTGCCGGCCAAAACACCACTGCCCTCATTCCCTCAGGTACACGGTGGCGGCCGTAACACAAACGTGGTTGTCACGGTCTCGGAAGACTATCGCCCCACTCGGTACAATTACAACGGCTTACAAAAGAGCTGAGGGGTTGTGTGGTTTTTCTAAACTCACTCAACTAACTAGGGTTCACCTAGAGCAAACGCTAAAGTGGTGTAACTAACCTAATCACTTCGCAAAGTACCTACGCTAATCATGAGTGATTCTATTAAGCACTTGGGTGTTTGAGCACTTGGAAATGTCTATAATATGCCTTGGTATGTTGCTTGGGCTCCCACACCTCCAAATGGCTGGTTGGGGGGTATTTATATCCACCCCACACTTCTAGCCGTTGGACAGAAAGCAACATCTTTCTGTCGACGGGCGCACCGGACAGTCTAGTGCACACCAGACATACACTGTTCCCTGTCCGGTGCCTGCCACGTCAGCCGACCGTTGGAGTTTGTAGCAGTCGACCATTGGATCCGACCGTTACCTAGACTGTCTGGTGCACACCGGATAGTCTGGTGCTATAGCTCGAGAGCGCCCGTTATGGGTCTCTCCGTGCAGACTGTCCGGGTGTCCCACCGGAAAGTCCGGTGCACACCGGACAGGGTACTGTTCACTGTCCGGTGCACTACCTGTGCATTGGCCGACTGCCCTTCTTCATGGATTTCTTCGCTGATTCTTTGGGCTTCTTTTGTTCTTGAGTCTTGGACTTCTAAGCTCTTTTTATGTCTTCATTTGAGGTGTTGCATCCTCAGTGTCTTAGTCCAATCCTCTTCGCATCCTATGAACTATAAACATAAACACTAGCATACACATTAGTCCACAGGTTATGTTGATCATTAAACACGAAAACCTATTGAGCCAAATGCCTCGGGGTCCATTTTCCTTACAATCTCCCCCTTTTTGGTGATTGATGACAACACAACCAAAGCAAGCAAATATAACAAAGATTTAAACAAAAATATGCAATCTACTTGCTAGGATGCATGAGTGACCCCACAATGTGAGATTATGGATTTAAGCCTCCCCTAACTCCATAATTCACTTACTTCCTATTTTAGACCAAAAGACCAAAACCACTTGCAAGATCAAAATTTTAATTTGGTGGTGTTTGGTGTTTGATATCATTTTCATTGCTTTGGTCACTAAAACTTCTCCCCTTTGGCATCAACCACTAAAAAGGAAGACATTAAAAGCATGTAGGAAGCAAAACAGACTTGCCCTGTTAAAAGATTTAACAATTTAAGCACTAAAGATTACTCCCCCTAGATGAGTGTTCTCCTTTTGAAAGAATTTTCTCCCCCTTTAGAGACGAAGAAATACTCCCCCTGACAGAGATCTTCTACTTAGGAAAAAGCATGTGAGAAATAGAGGTACAAGACATGATTTGATTAGACTAACTTCCCTTATGCATAGGTCACAAATATGATTTAATAGCATATGCATTCATAGCAACATGGGAAGTATAGGATGTGAAATATAGTCTAATCAAATATTGGAGAAGACATGTAAATGATACCAAATTTGGTCTCAAAGGTACCAATTGTAGACCAATGGTAGACTTGTGAGACATAGGAATACTTGGAGATTTGTAGTGGAAGCTTATTATCTTTCTCCGGGGACTCCATTTTCCTTACAATGAGACTACTACATAAAATAAACTTGAAAACAGATAATAGTCTCAAAGACTTAGATTATAGAATAACCTCCCGCTAAAAGTGTGCATACAAGTTTTGAATACTTGTAGGAGACATGCACTTGATTTTGATATCAAGAGGGAAAATTATCTATAATCTGAGCATTGGCACATATAAGTTGAATGATATCAATTGAAGTATTATACCACTTGAAGTATACCAATTATAGTTTATGTCACATGTAAATATCAATTGATGTATCATTTTCTTAGGAATGTTAATTAAGCCATGTGTCGTGCTTAGCATTTTAAATCATGTAGGTTTGCTCAAGAGTACAAATTTAAATTGAGCAATCCTACCATATGATTTACCTAGTATGCATGCATCAAAAGTAAATAACAATTGTAGTACTAGGTATGAAAGGTAAAAACTAGATACAAGAAAATAGATACGCATATCTAAAAACAAGAAATATAACAAATCTAGTTACCTTAGTCATGGGTGGGGAATTTGGGTCCAAAGTATTCACTAACCCACTTGGCAATAGACTTGATCCACTATGATGCATCCCATGATATACATCCCAATTTTGCTAAGTCTCCAAATTTCCCGAACGTCCTTTGGACTTCTCACTTCCCTCTTGCGATCCAAACCTTCTTGGTGCTTTTCATGGTTGAAATAATTTCCTTTGGCACCCAGATGCGTTTGGCCCCTTTTCCTTTGTTGGCTTGCTTGTTGGCCTTGATTGCTATCACCTTTCCATTCTTTTTCTTTTTGATCAAGTATGCTGTAGCAGGCTTTTTGTCCACCTTGTTGATGTTGGTGTTGGAGATTTTGCTTATTGGCTTTTGCTTGAGCTTTTGCTTATCCCTTGTCTTCGCCTTGCATTGGAAAGACTTGTGGCCTTCTTTGTGACATAGCCTACAAATAATAGTTTCTCCCTCTACAGGCTTGTTCACTCCCGCTGTGGTGTTATCTTGTGGAGGTTGATTTGTTTGGCTTTGCCTTTCTTGTCATACGAGGCCTTGCCAAGGCAAGCCACCTCTTGCTTTAATTGCTCATTCTCCATTGCAATCTTGTCTGAACATGTTTCTATAACAACATTCTTAACAAGAACTTGATTGCAGGGGTTAGAATCATTAATTAAATCAAAGCAAGAAGTGGAAGCATCTTTCTTAATAATTTCAAGAATTTCAACCAAAGATACTTCTGGGGTGCTACCAATCTTTTCTAGCTTAGTAGTTAGCTCATCATTGTGTATGCTAAGAATTTCCATTTTCCCTAGCAAATTTTCAATGGCTTCTTGAGAGCTAGCTAACTTAGCCTTAATTTTTTATTCTTTTTAATAAGTCCATCATCGGTAGCTGTAGATGGAGCACTAGACTCTAATTGGTCAATTTTAGTGGATAGCTCACAATTCAAATTTGCAAATGTTTCAAATTTTTCTAGCAAACCTTTATAATCATTCTAAGAGCTAATCAACTTATTTTTCAAAGTTCTTCATCATCACTTCTACTATCATCACTAGAGGATGGAATACTCATTTTACCTCTTGCCATAAGGCACTTGCGTGATGATCGTGGAGAGCATGATGTGGATCAGTGGCTGCGCATCCTTGGAGGTTCATCTTCGCTTGAAGAGTCATCCCAAGTTTTGACACTTGTAAGCGCCTTGCCTTTGCTCCTCCCCTTTGTGGGTTTGGCCTTAGTTGGACAACTATCCCAGAAGTGGCCCTTCTTCCCGCATGCGAAGCATCCTCTCTTTATTTGCTTTTTCCTGTCAATGTTAAAGAGAAGATCCTCGACCTGCAGGGGCACACCCATTAGATTAATCTTGCGGATCATCCCCATTACCTTTCCGACGCGTCGGATTGTTTCTTCGTCCTTGAAGGATGATGTTGATGGTTGATTATCTTCTTCATCATCACTTTCTTCTTCTTTCTCTTCTTCACTTGTGGAACTTGGAGTGATAGCCTTCTTCTTTCCTTTTCTTTCATCACATGCAAACACATATGGTCTTGAAGAAGTTGGCTCCTCTTGTCGACCCATTTTTCGCTACATCTCGAATGCCACAATTTTCCCAACCACAATGGTCAGGGTCATTGTACTCAAGTCCTCCATGTTGTGAAGAATAGTGATGATGCTCCTGTATCTTTGTTGTGGTAGTAGGGAGATAATCTTCCTCACAATGTCTGCATCACCTAGCTTATTAATGCAAATGGAATTGAGCTCATTGATGATTAGATTCAAACAAGAATACATATCCCTAACAAGCTCATTATCCTTAATAGCAAAAGAATTATACCCATTTAAGACTAGGCAATGTTTTTGCTCACGGACATTGGATGTGCCCGGAACTGCACCGATCTCAAAAATAACTTACCGAATGGATGTCAAAGATTTAATTGAACTGAAGAAATAATTATAAGAATTACTAGAAAAAGGTTTTATTCGCCCCAGTTCGTCTCCATGGAGAGCCCCCAGATCTATTTGTGAACAAGAAAGATGGTGCAAGGAGAATGTGTGTGGACTATAGAAGCTTGAACGAAGTAACGATTAAGAATAAGTACCCATTACCTCAGATTGAAGATCTGTTTGATCAGATGAGAGGAGCTATAGTATTCTCAAAGATAGATTTAAGATCAGGCTATCATCAGTTGAAGATTTGAACCGAAGATATACCTAAAATAGTCTTCACCACAAGATATGGACTATATGAATTTTTAATCATGTCTTTTGGACTGACTCATGCACTAGCTTACTTTATGAACTTGATGAATAAAGTATTCATGGAATACCTTGACCAGTTTGTGGTGGTATTCATCGACGACATACTAGTATACTCTCAAAATGAAGAAGTACACTAAAATCATTTGAGATTAGTTCTATAGAAGCTTCGAGACAATCGGTTGTATGCGAAATTTTCAAAGTGTGATTTTTGGCTGAAGGAAGTTGCTTTCCTAGGTCATATTATCACTGATGGAGGAATCAAAGTAGACCCTGGTAAAATAAGTGAAATACTAAATTGGAAACAACCCACAGATGTGCCCAAGATCAGGAGTTTTCTTGAATTAGCAGGATACTACAGAAGATTTATCGAAGGCTTATCCAAAATAGTGAAACCCCTTACTTCACTGTTGGAGAAAGGTAAAGAGTTTAAGTGGGATGAAGCATGTCAGAAATGTTTTGAAAAATTAAAGGAAAGGCTAACCACTGCACCAGTGTTAATTATGCCTGATATTCATAAAGGATTTGATGTGTACTGCGATGCATCACATCTAGGACTTGGATGTGTGTTAATGCAAGAAGGAAAAGTTATTGCCTATGCTTCAAGGCAGTTACGGAAGCATGAAAAGAATTATCCTACGCATGATTTGGAATTAGCTGTCGTAGTGCACGCTTTGAAGATTTGGAGGCATTACATGATTGGAAACAAGTGTAAAATCTTCACGGATCACAAAAGCTTGAAATATATCTTCACGCAGAAAGAACTCAATCTAAGATAGATAAGATGGCTTGAGTTAATCAAAGACTATGATTTGGAAATACAATATCACCCAGGAAAAGAAATTGTAGTGGCCGATGCTTTGAGCTGTAAAGGTCAAGTGAACAACATCCACTACGGCAATAATAACAATCCCCATCGGCTAAAATAATCCCCGTCGGTTTTGTCCCAAGCCGACGACAATTAAGTAATCCCCGTCGGCCGTCCCATAGCCGACGGCAATTAAATAATCCCCGTCGGCCGGTTGACCAAGCCAACGGGAGCTATTAATGTTGGGACCCACCCGACCATTCAAACTTCTTATCCCCGTCGGCCCTAGGACCAAGCCGACAGGAGTTATTAATCCCCGTCGGCCTAGTCATTTGATGTGACAGGAATTGTGCTGGGAAATGGAACAACTCAATCTTGGTATGCTCAATAATATGGAAGCAACAGTTATGGAAGTAGAATCTACTTTGGAACAAGAAATTCGTAAAGGACAAGAATCTGATAGAAAATCAAGAAAATTAAGGCACAAATTAGTTTGGGTAAAGCCCCAGATTTCACAGAAGATGAGCAAGGCACAATATGGTTTAAAAAGAGAATCTGTATACCAGAAATTGTGCACCTACGCCAACTTATTTTAAGAGAAGCTCATGATTCAGCTTACTCTATTCACCCTAGAAGTACTAAGATGTACCAGGACCTAAAAGAAAAGTATTGGTGGTACGGTTTGAAAAGAGATGTGGCTACTCATGTTGCACTATGTGATGTGTGTCAACGAGTTAAAGCCGAGCACCAAAGACCAGCAGGATTACTACAACCTCTCAAGGTACCAGAGTGTAAATGGGAAGAAATCAGTATGGATTTCGTAGTTGGATTAGCCCGTACTCAGGATGGCTATGATTCAATATGGGTTATAGTGGATAGGTTGACTAAAGTGGCACACTTTATACCTGTGAAGACAACCTACTCAGGAGCCTAGTTAGGAGAGTTATACATGTCAAGGATTGTTTGTCTGCATGGAGTACCAAAGAAGATCGTATCAGATCGAGGAACCCAATTTACCTCGCGCTTTTGGAAAAGACTACATGAGTCAATGGATACCAAGCTAAACTTCAGTTCAGCTTATCATCCGCAAACGGATGGGCAAACAGAAAGAACAAACCAAGTGTTGGAAGATATGCTAAGAGCTTGTGCTCTAAAGCATGGTAGAAGCTGGGATAAGAGTTTGCCTTATGCAGAATTCTCGTATAACAATAGTTACCAGGCAAGTATAAAAATGGCACCATTTGAAGCACTTTATGGATGAAAGTGTAGAACATCGCTTTATTGGAATCAGACCAGAGAAAGTCAAGTATTTGGTCTAGAAATTCTCCAAGAAGCAGAAAAGCAAGTACAAATTGTTAGAGAGAATTTGAAAATAGCACAGTCGAGACAGAAAAGCTATGCTGATAATAGAAGAAGAGAGTTGATCTTTGAAGTTGGAGACTTCGTATACCTTAAAGTTTCACCGATGAGAGGAATGAAAAGATTTAAGGTTAAGGGTAAACTATCTCCACACTACATTGGCTCGTTCAAAATTTTGGAAAGAGAAGGTGAGGTAGCGTATCAGTTAGAGCTACCTGATAGTTTATCAGACGTGCATGACGTATTTCATGTGTCACAACTTAAGAGTACTGGAGGAACAATTACCTATGGCAGAACTCAATGTTAAGGAGGATTTGACTTATTTGGATTACCCTATCAGAATTTTTGGAAACATCTCGTAGAGTTACACGGAGTAAAGTTATCAACATGTGTAAAGTTCAGTGGAGTCATCATTCAGAAGATGAGGCCACTTGGGAAAGAGAAGATGAACTCAGAGCAGAATTCCCCTAGTTATTCTTAGAAGTTCCTTAATCTTGAGGACGAGATTCTTTTAAGGGGTTGGTTTGTAACACCATAAAATCATCAACTAAAAATAATGCATTTAGATTATTAGTGGTAATTATAGTAATGAATTTTTCTTTCAAGTGTTTGATTTTTATTTGCTTAGAATTTTGTTTACTCATATTTGATTTATGGTTGTTTCGTAGAATTTCTTTTATATTGAACGTCCAATTTATTAATATAAAAACATTCATCCAAAAATAAGTATTAAATAGTTTTGGTATAATTATTACGATTTTTAGAAATATTTAAAAATATATTTATTTATATTTTTAATAGAAAATAAAAATAAAAAAGAGAAACCCTAACCCTAGCCGCCGGCCGACCGGCCCATCAGCCGCGCGCCCACCTCCCTCCCCTCTCTCTCTCACTGACGTGTGGGGCCCACCCATTAGGGGCCCCTTCTCCTACCTCGCGCTGCGCCGCCGCGCCCTGACGATCCCGGCTGGGCAGCCGGCCAGCCGAGCCGTGCCCTGGCCCCGACCCGCACCCTCTCCTCTTCACAAACCGGAAACGTCCGCCGCGATCTCTTCCTCTCCCTTCCCCATGTCCCTCCCTCACTCAATGGTGGTAACGGCCGCCATTAATGGCTTTGAAGCCGACCGGCCGTTCTCTCCCTCTCCCCTCGGCGCCTCTCCCTCTCCCTCCCTATAAAAGCCAACCGATCTCTCTCCCTCTCCCTTCACCCGAGCTCGCTCCCCTTCCCTCGTTCTCTCTCTCTCACGACGCCGCCGACCGCCGGGGCTCCACCACCGTGCCCTGCACACCGGAGCCACGCCCCATCGAGCCACCACGCTAGAGCTCGAGCCTCGCTGTGCCCGTCCCTAGCCACCCCGACGCCGAGCCCCTTCCCTGCTCCCTACCGGCCGATCCCCCCTCCCTGTCGAGCTCCTCCCTGCTCACAAGCTCTAGCCCAAGGTAGAAGACGACCATTTTGCGTTTTGGCCCTCTAGTTTTCTAGAAATTATTCTGGTATTTTTTGCAGTACAAATGTATCAAAAAGAAGTCCTAAAATATTGTGTGATACTCCCCCCGACGTATACGTGTACTTTGGATATGAACATTATTTTTGTATTTCAAAAATAATAAGTTATATCACGATTCTATAATTTTGTGATTAAATACTAGAATCCTTTTTGATTAACTGCTCATTTTGATAGCATATAAAATAAAATTATGTAAGTGATTGTTTAAGTACAATTTTTAATGATATAAGGGATTAAAATAATTACTAGGTCCCATTTTCTTGGTCATGTTAAAAATCTAGATTATTACTAGTCATGATAAATGTGTTCATACGTATAGCACTTAATTACTTAGAATTAGTAAAATATCTATTTATGTCTAAATCACCATGATTATATTAATCAAGTCCAAAATTAGTAATCTACATTAATTCTTAGAATATTAGTGTTAGGTGATTTAGAAATAAACATTTTTAGCTATAGGTATAATTTCTATTTAGAAAGGAAAGGATAAAACCCAAAGGACTATTATTAAGTAATAAGACATTTTATCTACATTATACTCGATAAACTAGCGTCATAGTCACCTACTCATATTTTCACCAATAATAACTCAAAGTGAAAGATATAGTGGATTAATAAATACTTATGCTTTAGACATATTTATGAGTATAGTTGTGTGATATATGAATATGTATGTAATGGTGAATGATTACCCATGTAATGGTGTATGTTTATTTATTTGGCACACGCATTCTTTTGTATGTACGATACGCAAATCGATGCTGTGAGGTAGACGAACCAAACTCGTTCGAGGATGACCCACAAGACACTTTCGAGAAAGGCAAGTGGATTCTCCCTCTGCATTTCTATTTGTATCCAAAGAATGCATATAATGACGTTTACTTTTCGGATATTGCATAATTTGATGGGATTTGCCTAAATAAGGACTTCCTAGAATTACCAACCCTATTCCTTGAATTACCCAGGGATAAATGCTATGCTTAGCAAGTTTTGCTATTGCTTAACTTGATAAATATGATGTCACTCTGTTAATGATACTATGTTCTGGAAATGAAGTTTTTATTTTGATGTTAACCCGATGGTTAAACAAGAACATTTTGTGTTAAATGGAACATGGAGTGACCACCCAGGATAACAGTGCAACCACGAGTGCTATAATGGCTCTGGCTTTGGTAATTAGCTCTATAGACTTAGTGCTTAGCAACCCTACCTGAAATATGGGCAAGAGGGGGCAACAGTGGTTTGGTGGCAGCTCATGTTAACATGGGGTGGTAGTCTTGGCTAAGTTACTCACCCAGAGGGCCATTAATACTAACGTGGAAACCTTAGCAGGTGGCTTTGTACTAAGGATATTTTGTGAAAGCCTCATAGTGGATCCCTAGCCATTCACCTCGACAGGGTTTATGGGTTCGATCAACCCAGGCTAGATGGGATACATGACTTGTAGGTAAAGTTGTACCACCTCTGCAGAGTGTAAAACTGATATGTAAGCCGTGCTCACGGTTAAGAGCAACCTGGACCCTCACATGATAATTGAACTTAAAGATGGAAAATATATCGTGTTCCGATGATCTACCAGTGGTTTTCTTAAGTGATTTCACTTAAGTGTTTTTGATATAATCTTATGCCTTTGATTAATTGGGATATTTGGGATACACACTTATTAGTAAGACAGGTGTTGCTAATAAAATATTGACCGACTAAAATGCTTACCGCTTATCCATAGCTGTTGGGGGCCTTCATCTTCCGAAGGTCCTCAAAAACATGATTTAATAATATTTCCCGAGTATTATATATGAACAGGTACCTTCGGACTCGGATCAGAACCACGCAGAGTGAGAAGTAGGAACAACACGAAGGATGACACGGCGCCGAAGCTACACGCAAGGGAGCTTTGGCATGACGGCAAAAAAGGGAACCGACTTAAAAGTGAAAAGACTATTCAGACCTTGGTGGATTACTTTAGAGTCACTAGCAAATGTAAAGGGCACAGATGTAATTTCACATGGGCTGCGTCCCGTGCCTATAAATAGATGAACAGTACTCCCGTACTGTTCACGCTGACTTGGCATTTGCTTTTCGCGTCACGCTTGTACCTTTGTCCTCTGTCAAGCCGAAGGTACTAGATGTAATTCGACATTGTATTTATATTCATTGGCAATTATATAAAGGAAAATATATATATGATAATGTTACATAATTCTTCACATTGTTTCTTATGTTTTGCATGCTTCGTTTGCTGTTATTATGTATATATATATGTTGAGATGATGAAGGTATGTCCTTCATGACCTTCGTCCGGGAAGCATTATATCCTTGTGGAAATAATGCTTTGAAGGATGAAAGTCATTAACAAATAACCTATTTTTGTGTTGCCTTGTTCTCAATTTATAGCACTTGAGACCAAGTCCCCAACATTGGTGCCCACCTCCGGTGAACCCTTTTTCGACCACCTTCGGCAAGCACCGACCTTCGTCATGCCACCGAAGAAAGCTTCAGTGCCAGGGGCTATAGCACTACAGCCACTGGATCCAAACCAGGATACCCTCTCCCTCCAAGAGGCCCGAAGCCAGAAGAGGAAAGCCTCCAGTCCAACACTCCAAGAGGAGGAGTTGGACCAAGAAATCAGAAACATGGAAATACTTCATCAGCAAGTACAAAGGAAGAGGGAGAAGATGGCCCGACTAGCTGATCTTCAAAGACAGATTGTCGAAGCCACAGAACAAGTACGCCATCTTGCTCAAGACGAACAAGAACGAAGGCCCCAACATAAGGAGCTTCACCAAGAAGGCTTCTTCAACGAGGATGGATGGTACGATGATTTCCATCATGGAAATTTTGCTTTTGATAATGCTTCTCCTGTGTCAGCAGAACTGCAGGCTACCCCATGGCCCCCATCATACAAGCCACCCCAGCTCCCCATGTATGATGGGCACTTAGATCCGAAGCAGTTTTTGATGAGCTACGAAGCAACCATATCTTCATATGGGGGCAATATCGTAGTCATGGCGAAATCTTTCGTCATGGCAGTCAAGAATGTTGCGCAAACCTGGTACATCTCTCTTCGGCCAGGAACAATCACATCATGGCAGAAGCTGAAGGACATGCTGATCACCAGTTTCCGAGGCTTTCAGACGAAGCCGATTACTGCTCAAGCTTTGTTCTAGTGCACGCAAGACCACAAAGAATACCTCCAGGCGTATGTCCGAAGCTTCTTGCGTTTAAGGGCACAAGCGCCAACTGTGCCCAATGAAATCGTTATTGAGGCCATGATCAAAGGGCTTCGGCCAGGACCTATGGCCCAATACTTCGCTAGGAAGCCCCCTCAGACCCTGGAGAAGTTGCTTCAAAAGATGGATGAATACATCCGGGCTGATAATGACTTTCGCCAAAGAAGGGAGGAAGCCTACAGGTTCTCTAAGATGACCAGGGGCTTCAGAGGAAAAATCCACCCAAGCATGTCAGGTCAATTCACTCCACCCAGAGTGATGACAGAGGAAGTCAGCTACAGAAGTCACAATATACTTCACAATCTTCGGGGCAACAACAAAACTCTTTTCGGCCATCAGCTCCAAGAGGCAGAGGCGCTAGGGGCTTCGGAGGAAGGTTTGGGGATCAGCCCAAAAAAATTTATTGCTTATTCTGTGGTGAGGACAAGGGCCATACTACAAGGATGTGCCATGTCACCATTCAGAAACAGAAGGAGATAGCAGAAGCTGCAGCTCAGCAGAACCAGCCGAAGCAGGACATGCACACCGCTTCGTATCACTCACCCTACATACCAGAGTATGTGGGTAACCATCCTACAACTTCTGTTGCTTCGACTAGCCAGCCACAGGTGTCTTGGCCACAGCCTCCACCTTTGCCACCACTACAACCTGCATATTCACGAGGCCAGCAGCCAGAAGGGAGCCAACAAACTCATCAGCAGCGAGATTTCAAGGAGGAGTCCGAAGCTCGCACAGTCAACAGTACTGTGCCAGAGTCGAAACACATCTATTGAGAGATATCCAACCCGTTGAAACAGTTTTACATTCATTGTAATTTTCATCTTTAATAAGGAACAATTATTGCAAGCTTAGATTTTTTGCCATTTCCAATTTCTTTTAATAGCTTCGTTCTTGCCATTGTGAA
This sequence comes from Zea luxurians, assembly GCA_029449295.1. Classification (NCBI taxonomy): domain Eukaryota; kingdom Viridiplantae; phylum Streptophyta; class Magnoliopsida; order Poales; family Poaceae; genus Zea; species Zea luxurians. The sequence goes on along the minus strand of JAOPSE010000022.1, from coordinate 39,730,292 downwards.
ATATATCTTCTCCACAGACTCACGAAGTACAAAAATTGCCGAAGCTACAAAAAGTCGTTCCTAACGAATGCAGCGTAAAATTGCCGAAGCTACAAAAAGTCGTTCCTAACGAACGCAGCGTAAAATTGCCGAAGCTACAAAAAGTCGTTCCTAACGAACGCAGCGTAAGTTTGCCGAAGCTACAAAAAGTCGTTCCTAAGGGAGCGCAGCGTAAGTTTTCTGCTCAAAAGTCGTTCCAAAGGGAATGCAGAGCCAAATACCCCAAGTTCGGCTAGGCGGCGGCTAGGCGGCGACTAGGCGCGCCTAATCGCTAATCGCTGGGCTACCGCGTAGCCTAGGGCGTTGCGCGGTGTCTAAGCGGGCGCATCGCCTGGGCGGCGCTCAGCCGCGCCTCCGCAGCGATTTTGCGGCACGCAGGCGCCGAAGGCGGCCGCATAGGTGGGCGGCCCGGCTGCACTGCCGATTTTTTCGGCTGCCAGCGGAAGCGCGCGCTACACCCACGTCGGGCACGGGAAAATCCACACGCCGCGCGGGAAGAATACCTTCGTGCCGGGACGTCCTGCTCCCGCTCGCGCTAATCCCGCTCGCGCTCGTCCTCCTCCGTGGCTCCACCTGCGACGTGCGCTGGAGGAAGTTCAGCCGCCAGCCTCCCTCCTCCCCGCCGGGCCTGCTTCCTGCCAGTGTCGGGCCTGCTGTCGACGGCGCACCCCTCCCCGCCGGCGACCCCACTCCCCAAGGTGAGTTCTCCTCCCTCGCCGGCTGCTCCCCTCCCTGCTCATCCCCCCCCCCCGCGAGCAGCTCCCCAGGCTCTTGTTGATGCTAACAACAAAGACAAGGTGAAGTGTAAGTTATGTGACAAGGAGATGAGGGGAGGGATTTATAGGTTGAAGGAGCATCTTGCCCATGTTGGAAAGAATGTGAAGAAATGCACATCTGCAACACCGTAGGCTCTAGAGGCTAAAGAGAAGTGCAAGAAAGCAATAGAGGCTGCAAAAAGGAAGAGGGAGGAGAAGACTGTTCGTGAGCTAGAACTTAGAGAGGAAGTGAATGTATCTAGGGTTGGAGATGAGTCAGAAGAAGTCACTTGTGTTGGAAGCTCACAACCTCACAAATTAGGGCCAATTGACAAATGGACACATGCTATTGATCCTACCAAGGCTGATCCTTTCAAACAACAGCAGCTGAACAAGGAACTGTGGAAAGAAAGAGAGCATGAGGTGCACAAGTTTATTGCAAGATGGGCCTATAATCGTGATAAATTGCTAGTATACTATGCTATTTTCACATTTTAAAATTCATTATTTGCTGTTATTCATGAACTAAACACTAATTAGACTTCATTTTTTAATCATTGGCAGGAATACCTTTCAATGCATGTGACAATGATGAGTTCAAGCAAATGTGTGAAGCAATTAGACAATTTGGACCAGGACTTACACCTCCAACTCAAGATGCCTTTCGAGGTAGTTTGCTGGAAGAAGAATATGCAAGAACCAAGTGTTTGCTACAGGAACGTGAAGCCGAGAAGATGAAAAATGGGTGCTCTGTTATGACCGATGCTTGGTCAGATAGGAAGAGGAGAAGCATAATGAATATATGCACTAATTGTGCTGATGGAACCTCCTTCATCAGCTCAAAAGAGATGTCAGATGTGTCACACACAAGTGAAGTCATTTTTGAATTAGTGGACAAAGCAATTGAAGACATTGGTGGAGAAAATGTGGTGCAAGTAGTCACTGACAATGCCTCTAACAACATGGGAGCAAAGAAGCTATTGCTTGTGAAGAGACCACAAATATTTTGGACCTCTTGTGCAGATCACACAATCAACTTGATGCTCCAAGGAATTGGCAACTTGCCTCGGTTCAAGAAAGTGATTGACCAAGCAAAGTCATTTACCATATTTGTGTATGGCCGCACAAGAACATTGGAGTGCTTGAGATACTTCACAGAGGGGAAAGAGCTAGTGAGGCCAGGAGTGACTAGGTTTGCTTCATACTTTCTCACTTTGAACAGTATGCAAGAGAAGAAGGACCAGTTAAGGAAGATGGTGGTTCATAGCAGGTGGGACTCATTAAAGGATGTGAAATCAAAGAAAGGAAAAGAGGCCACAACTACTATATTGAGTCCAGCCTTTTGGAAGGATGTGAAGCTAATGTTGGCTATTTTTGAGCCATTGGTCAAAGTCCTCCGTTTGGTTGATGGGGATGTGAAGCCATCCATGGGTTTCCTTTATGGAGAGCTACTAAAGGCAAAGAGAGAGGTCAAAGAGGCCTTTGGCAATGTTGAGTCTCGATTCAAAGATGTTATGGCTGTAATTGAGAAGAAGATGAATGGAAGACTTGATTCTCCATTGCATTTGACAGCTTTTTTGCTGAATCCACACTATAGCTATGCTAACCCATCAATCTTTGCTGAGCCCAAAATGAATGAAGCCTTCATATCTTGTGTTGAGCAATTTTATTATCATGATGAGGACCAACAAGAACAGGCTGCCAACTTTGAATTGAAAAAATTTCAGAATAGAGAAGGACCATTTAGCAAGAAGCTTGCAAGAACTTTTCAAAACTATGATTACAATCCAGGTAGAGGTACTTATTATATGGTTGTTTGCTGTTTTCTAACATGGATGTTTGCTATTTTTTAAACTAATAGAGTTGTTTCTAATTTATTTCAGCATCATGGTGGCGGTTATATGGAACTGAAACACCAGCTTTACAGAAGATGGCTACAAGGATATTATCTTTGACATCAAGCTCTTCTGGTTGTGAAAGAAATTGGAGTGGGTTTGAAGGGGTTAGTACCTATCTATTAATCATTTCAGCAGTACTATGATTAAATTTCAGAACTGAAAATGCTTTTGTTTTTAATTTATAGATACACACTAAGAAGAGAAATAGGCTGACTACAACCCGCCTCAACAAGTTGGTCTATATTCAGTTCAATAACAGGCTGATGAATAAGAGAGAAAAGATTAAGTCAAAGAAAATCACTGATGTTCTCTTGTCTAGTGATACAACTGAAGCTCAAGGTTTTCTCCAAGAGGGTGGAGATGATTGTGCACAAGTTGTCTTTAGAGATGGGGAGGAAGATGAGATGGAAGGTACATGGATACCTTGGTCTGTTATTGGAGAGGCAGTGGGAAAAGAAGAACTACTTGAGCCTCGTAGAAGTGCAAGAGTGAGAGAGCTCTATGAAGGAGAAGAGTTTGAGTCTGAAGAAGAAGAGTATGAAGATGAAGATCTGTGCTACAGTGAAGATGAAATATGATCTGGACCATCTCCATCTAGTAGTGAAGCCTTTTGTGATGCCCTAGTCTTATGAACTGCAGCTGTGTCACTTTGTGTCTGTGTGTCTTCTTTTGTGATTAGTGAGACCTGAACTAAGAACTATGTGCTGCAGCCTTACAGGAGCTAGGAACATGCAAGAGTAAGCTCAGCTAGGAATCAGATATGTCTACTGGCCTTCTTTTTATACTCACTGTGACTCATATATAGTAGTTATATACGTATATATAGTTATATAAATAATATATATATATAATTTATGGCTATATTGCCAAAATGCCTAGAAAAGCGCCTAGAAGCGCCTAGGACCGAGTACTCCCGACTAGGCGCTAGGCAATGGGTCAGCGCCTAGATTCTGCCTAGCGCCTAGCTGAACTTGGCAAATACCGCCGAAATATAAGGCAAAGCGCGAAAAGTCAACGCGAATACCACCGAAATAGAAGGCGAAGAAGTTCAAAAGACGTTCCTAAGGGGATGCAGAACTTACAGAGAAAAGTCAGCGCTGACACACCAAAAAATAAGTGGTGAAGCCGAAAAATAAGCGGCAAACAGATTGTGTATTCCACTATGGCGGTGTGAGTGTGTCTTCGGCATAAACATCATTTCGCATAACATAACATCATCACATCATTTCGCATAACATAACATCATACATCATATTGCATCAATGGTACAATAAGGGGATACAATGTTGATCTTCGGAGAATGTTTCGAAGAAGTGAAATTGTGCTAAGGCACAAAATAAGTTTTGAAGAAGTATAGCTTCATCAACTCTGATATGGAAGAAGAAATCTATTTTTTGTGAAGCATTAATGTTTTTACGAAGCTTGGATGATCTTTACGAAGTATGGATATTCTCATGAGATATAAAAGTTTTTCTTCACGAAGCATGAAAAGAAGGGAAGATGTTTTTTCGCCGAAGGCTCAAAAACGGTACGTACGTAAAGTTTCATGCATCGTAAAGAATCGAACTACAAACAATTTACATATTACATTCAAAAATTATAAAATATTACAAACTTAGTTCAGCAAATGTTACATTAATATCTTAGAGATGTTTTTACAATAGCTGCTACTCTTCCTTCAAAACTTTTTCAGCAGTTTTGTTTAGTAGCTTGACAACAACTTCGTCGATGATAGCTTCAGCCATGTTAATAATTTCTTCTTCCTTCTTTGTTTCTGGGTCGGCCAGTGGGTTGAATGGCTCTGGTGGAGGAGAAAGTTCAGCTGCGATACAAAACATCAGTTAGTTAGAAGTCACAAAAAATTAAATGACAAAGCTAAAAGCCATTAAGTAGTACCTATTCATCTTTCGAGTGTCGCTGCCCTTTCTGCCTCTTTTTCTGCTTCTCGAGCATCATGAAGATCTTTTTCACTTTTCTTCATTATTTCATGAGCCATTTCTCGGCCGCCATTTTCCCAGATATCAGTGAAAATTTTCCGCCTATTAGACTTGCTTCGGTCGAGGGGTCCTTTGTGACGTCCACAGAGAGGGCAGTTTCGGCCTGGGCCAAGGTCTTAACGTGATTACAATCCGCCTTCTCCAAGACGGCCGCAATTCCTCTTGCACCAGAAAATGCGCAGACGTCCCCACAGTCGCTTAAAATTTCTTCAAAAGATTCGGCTTCATTACTGACCCATTCCATAATGCCTTCAGGGTCGCCTCTTATAAAGTTGCCTTCGCTCGAATACGCGCCTACGTTAGCGAAGCTAGTCTTTATTTTCTTCACACACTCCACAGATTTCTCAAAACATCTTTCTTTGGAGGAGCGAAGCTCTGCAACTGTTTTTTCTAAATAATTCTTCCAGTATTCACTTGCATCTCGATCAGCTTCGGCGACAGCACACTTTAAGTTGCCTTCAGCCAGTTGCCTTCGAAGGTCTTCAATCTCATTCTTTTGAATTTCAGTTTGAGCCTTGAAGTTAGCTTCATCCTTCTTTACTCTGTCCACCAATGTAAGTAGAATTTTGTCTTTTTCCGTGGCTTCGTTCCTCAGCTTGATAACCTCTGTTCGAAGGTTATTGAGAGCAATAGTGCAGCTCTCGTCTTCAGCATTCTTTTGTGCTCTTAAAGCATTGCTAAGTATTAGGCCTTGCAAGTAAAAATAAATGAATTAACATAAATACAAAAGACTCCATTACAGAGTACATAAATCTAAAAAATTACAACTTTTTGTACCTTCAGACTATTATATGCAAGGCTATCTGCAAGATCATCTTTCGTCATGGCGCAAAGGCCAGCCTCGAGCTTCAGAAAACCCATACTCCTGGCCATCTCCTGACACACACACAATTCTTTGTTATCCGGGAGACAATACAAAAAATCATCTTCATCTGTACCATTAAATACTAAGGCCCCCTTCGGGTACTTCAGCTCTTGGGCATAGTGTTTAGCTTCAAAAATTTCTTCTTCAGATAGTTTCTTGCCCGAAGCATGTCGAATGATATAATCAAGAACTTCAGAAGGCGCTTCGGGAATAAGAGATTCGGCTTCTTTGGCCACACCTTTTTCAAAAGCGATATTAGCATCTGGAGGTATTTCTTCGGCCCCTTGCTCGATTGTTGCAAGCTTCGTCTTAGCAGGCACTTTGGGCCCTGCCTCAGTTTCATCCTGGGTCGTCATAGCTTTGGCTTCTATTTGCTTAGGATTAGCTTTGTGTTGCGTTTTGCCAGCTTCGGCAGTCTTCTTTGAGGAAGGGGGGCATTTAGAATCCGGTGTTTCTAAAATATCTAATACATTTACCATCCTTCTCCTTCTGGGGGTTACGACAAAACTTTTCTCTGCTGTCAGCACTGTTGCTTCTGTCAAAGGACTTAGAATCCCTGACACACTTGTTGCTTTTTCAATTTTTGACCTTTCAGTATTACCTTCGATAGCTTTCGTTTCAATCAACTCGATCGAAGGAGCCTTCGGCATTACAGCCGGCTTTTCAATCTTCTGCGTAGGAGGAGCAGGTTCTTTCGGCTCAGTAGCTGAAGATGTCTCCCCGCCAAATTCAGGCACTATGGCTGGTTCAATATAACGTGGTCGATGGGTGAGGACCTTCAATTTTTTACCCTTCAGCGCAGGCTCCCTTGGAGCAGCCAAAGCAGCTACCTTTTCAGAGGATGCACCCTTTCTTTTCTACCCCCGTGGTGGGTAGCGATAGTCAGGGTACACAAATCCAATAGCATCAAAAACCCTATTTAATCTTTTCTTTTTTCGGCTCCCGAAGGCTGAAGATAGTGCATTATCTTCGGACTTGGAATATGCTCCAAATAATTCATCACTAGTATTCTCAATGCACTTCAGCCAGTCATCATCTGGTTCGACAAATTTGTCCCCAAACCTGAAGGTGTACTTTAGTCGAACTAGGCCGCCCTCGCTAGGGTTAGTGATAGTGTCGTTCGGCATTTCCCAACTGTCTACAAGTGGCCATATTCTGTAGGCTATATGTTCTTGAAGCAAGTCCCTTGTCCCAACAAAAGAGCAAACTGTGCTGAAAGCCCTTCGGCATGCTTCGGCTGCCTCGTCAATTTTAACCTTCAGCTTCCGGAGGCCGAAGCGGGACCAGATGGGGCGCATGATAATCTCTTCAATGTCTTCTCTCGCCTTTAAATCGTTCTTTACATAGAACCAATCTTCATCTAGTCTCCAGGCCACCTCTTCCGGAATGTTGGCACTGGGTAACTTGCGCCGGAGCGGGCAACAAAGCTGTAGCAGCCGAAATTGTTATGATATTGTTCATTACCCCAGGCCTTTGTCTCATACGAGAGCTCATGCATACTGCAAAAACATCTTGCACTTGGCTCCAGACCTTGACTTCTCACAGACCAGATGAAAATCCCCATTCTAATAATTGCTTCGGGGGTGATCTGGTGAAGGAAAATTTGGTATGTCTTTAAAACTTCAACCACAAATCTGCTCAACGGGAACCGAAGTCCAGCTTTGAAGAAGCTCCGGAAGATTACAACTTCGTTTTCTTCGGGAGCAGGGACGGCTTTGTCTGCGTCGACCCTCACAATAGACATATCTCGAAAATACCTTCCTCTCATATTATCAAGGTGACTCTAATTGATAGTTGATTTTCCGAATACTATATGACTTGGTCACCAGGGTCGATCTTCAGAGTCTTCGCCTCCACTCTCCATATCATAGTTGTCGCTATCATCAGTATCTTTAGACAAGCCCTCCAGTATCTCTTTAGTGATCTTCTCTGTGTTTGTTTTTGCGATTGATTCAACAAATCCAGCAATCTTCTCCTCAAGAAGCTTCTCCTCCTCAGTTAGCTTCGTCTTAGCAACTGCCTTCTTGTCTTGAGACATCTTCTCATCGGAAATGACGAAAATGTGTCCTCCAAACCGAAGCTCAAAAGTTAAAGAGCTATCAATCGCTAGCAAGAAAAAGTTATAAAATTGAGGAAATAAGGCAAATGGCACAAGCAGTGTGTCAAGTGCAGTCGGTGTGATTTCCTATTTATACGCCCAGTGCGCTCCAAGTTGGAGGGCCCCGTCTGTCATTGACTGTTGCTATTCTAGCAAAGGGAAGGTGTTTTTTCGGACCTTCGGCTTGGAGCCTTCATCCATGTCGCAATCTGAATTTGTCATTTTAACAAATTAACATCGCGAGGGGCTACTGTTGGGGGCCTTCGTCTTCCGAAGGTCCTCAAAAACATGATTTAACAATATTTCCCGAGTATTATATATGAACAGGTACCTTCGGACACGGATCAGAACCACATAGAGTGAGAAGCAGGAACAGCACGAAGGATGACACGGCGCCGAAGCTACACGCAAGGGAGCTTCGGCATGACGGCAAAAAAGGAAACTGACTTAAAAGTGAAAAGACTATTCAGACCTCGGTGGATTACTTTAGAGTCACTAGCAAATGTAAAGGGCAAGGATGTAATTTCACATGGGCTGCATCCCGTGCCTATAAATAGATGAACACTACTCCCGTACTGTTCACGCTGACTTGGCATTTGCTTTTCGCGCCAAGCTTGTACCTTTGTCCTCTGTCAAGCCGAAGGTACTAGATGTAATTCGACATTGTATTTATATTCATTGGCAATTATATAAAGGAAAATATATATATGATAATGTTACATAATTCTTCACATTGTTTCTTATGTTTTGCATGCTTCGTTTGCTATTATTATGTATATATATATATGTTGAGATGATGAAGGTATGTCCTTCATGACCTTCATTCGGGAAGCATTATATCCTTGTGGAAATAATGCTTCGAAGGACGAAAATCATTAACAAATAACCTATTTTTGTGTTGCCTTGTTCTCAATTTATAGCACTTGAGAGCAAGTCCCCAACAATAGCCTACCTTGTTAACTTGCATTATTTCCCCCACTTGCTTAGCCCCGACCATAAGTGAGCTCACCCTTGCTAATATTTTGTTCAGAGGGTGATGACAAAGACTTCGCAGACGACTTTGATGAATTTTGAGTCTAACGATGCGCCAGTCACCTTCCTATGGAAGAGTGTCCATGTTTAATTCCACCGTACTTTGATTATGATACTTGTTAAGATACAATGTTCTAGATGATGTAATAAAGTTACTCTACTCCCTTTTACGCATTTATTGCATTGTCTTTTGATATATTACACTTGTGATGTCAATATATGTGTGGAAAATGGATCCTGACCCACATATGCTATGCATTCAGTTTTGCCCCTAGAACCGGGTGTGACATGCATCCCCCAACTCAAGATGAGGAATAGGTACCTCAAGATGAAGGGCTGGATCAAGGGGGAGCACATGAAGAACATGATAAGGTGGAAGAAGCACCACAAGCTCCTCCAACTCAAGTCGATTCATATAAATCATCCAATGGATCAGATTCTGGGTGATATCAGCAAGGGAGTAACTACTCGCTCACGTTTAGCTAATTTTTGTGAGCATTACTTGTTTGTTTCTTCTATTGAGCCTTTCAGGGTAGAAGAAGCCTTGCAGGATCCGGACTGGGTGTTGGCCATGCAGGAAGTGCTCAACAACTTCAAGAGAAATAAGGTTCGGAGCCTAGTGCCACGTCTGATGCAAAATGTTGTGGGAACCAAGTGGGTGTTTTGCAACAAGCAAGATGAACACAGTGTGGTGACAAGAAACAAGACTCGACTTGTGGCAAAAGGTTATGGCCAAGTTGCAAGTTTTGGATTTTGAGGAGACTTTTGCTCCTGTAGCTAGGCTAGAATCAATTCGAATATTATTGGCCTATGCTGCTCACCACTCTTTTAAGTTGTTTCAAATGGACATGAAGAGCACCTTCCTTAATGGACCAATCAAGGTGGAAGTGTATGTGGAACAACCCCTGGCTTTGAGGATGACAGGTATCCTGACCACATCTACAAGCTCTCTAAGGCGCTCTATGGACTTCAGCAAGCCCCAAGAGCATGGTATGAATGCCTTAGATATTTCCTTATTTCTAATGCCGTCAAGGTTGGGAAAGCTGATCCTACTCTCTTTACTAAGACTTGTAATGGTGATTTTTTGTATGCCAAATATATGTCGATGACATTATATTTGGTTCTACTAATCAGAAGTCTTGTGAGGAGTTTAGCAGGGTGATGATGCATAAATTTGTGATGTCAATGATGGGCAAGTTGAACTACTTCCTTGGATTTCAAGTGAAGCAACTCAATAAAGGAACCTTCATCTCTCAAACAAAGTATACTCAAGATTTGCTCAAGAGGTTTGAGATGAAGGATGCAAAGCCCGCAAAGACACCAATGGGAACGAACGGACATATGTACCTCAACAAAGGAGGTAAGTCCGTTGATCAAAAGGCATACCGGTCTATGATAGGATCTCTGCTTTGTCTTTGTGCTATTAGACAGGATATTATGCTAAGTGTATGCATGTGTGCTAGATTTCAATTCGACCCCAAGGAGTGTCACCTTGTGACCGTTAAGCAAATTCTTAGATATTTGGTTTCTACGCCTTGCTTCAGGATTTGGTATCCAAAGGGGTCTACCTTTGACTTCCGGATACTCATATTCCGACTATGCCGGGTGCAAGGTTGATAGGAAGAGCACATCAGGGACTTGTCAGTTTCTGGAAAGGTCCCTGGTGTCTTGGAGCTCTAAGAAACAAACTTCCGTTGCCCTATCCACTGCCGAGGTTGAGTATGTTGCCATAGGACAGTGTTGCGCGCAACTACTTTGGATGAGGCAAACCCTCTGTGACTTTGGCTACAATCTGAGCAAAGTCCCACTCCTATGTGATAATGAGAGTGCAATCCGCTTGGCAGATAATCTTGTCGAACACAACCGCACTAAGCACATAGACATCCGGCATCACTTTTTGAGAGACCACCAGCAAAGGGGAGATATTGATATTTACCATGTTAGCACCAAGAACTAGCTAGCCGATATATTCACCAAGCCTTTAGATGAGAAAAGGTTTTGCAGGCTGCGTAGTGAGCTAAATGTCTTAGATTCGCATAACTTGGATTGATCTATAGCATTAATGTGTTTTATGCCTTTGATCATATTAGTTTAAGCATAAATGTTACAACTCATCCTCGGACCTCACAAGTCCTTATGCAAATGATGCACATGTTTAGGGGGAGGATGTGCTACAAATTAACTCCTTCGAGACTAACTTGTTTATTGAGTACTTTTGATATAGTCTCAAAGTTGCATTGAAAGGGAAAAGGTGAACTTGGACAAAGAAAAGGATTCCACTGCATTCCGGTATCAATGTATCTTGTCCCAAGTTCTTACTTGTGTTCTCATTGCCTTTTGCTCTTATTTGACATTTTGGTGAGGCAATGGGGTTAAAGGGCCAAAAGTTCTCCTGTTTTGGTGCTTAATGCCAAAGGGGAGAAATTAAGGCCAAAGCAAATGGATCAGCCAACCACTTGTGAATTTCATAAATTGTAGAGTTAGACTATTTGCATTTGATCAAAACCCTCTTATTGTAAAAATTCTTCTCTTGTGGGGAGAAATTTGAGTATGGGAAATGGGGGAGTTTTTGGCATTTGATCAGATTTACTCTTGAAAGGTCTCTTGATTTGTCAAAACAAGTGTGTTTGACATAGAGATAAGAAAAATAATTTGTTTTGTGAAAATAAACTAAGTGTTGGCAAAAGTGATCCAAATATGCCAAATTCCTTGAAAATCATATTGGTCTTCAATTTGCATTTTTGAGCTCTTCTAGATATGTTAGTTCGAAATAGTTGCTTTTTAATGTGTTGGCATAAATCACCAAAAGAGGGGGATTGAAAGGGAAATGTGCCCTTGGGCCATTTCTATATTATTTTGGTGATTAGATGCACAACACACTATGTATGAACTAACATAAAGTTGAGCAAAGATATATGAAGAATATCTAGATGGATCAAGTATGAAGGTAAGTTCTAGACCCTTAGTCAATTGTTTTATGTGCTAAACATGCTTATCTAAGTGCCAGGAACTCAATTAAGTCAAGTCCAAAAGGAGCAAAAGGAGTTTAGCTGAAACAACCAGTATTGCACCAGCTGCGGGTGCACCGGACACTGTCCGGTGCCTAGGCTGGCTCAGCGACAAACTCGCTGCTCTCAGGAATTGCGAAGGACGTTGTGGCTAAAATTCACCGGACTGTCCGGTGTGCACCGGATAGTCCGGTGACCCAACAGCATCCACGCCAATGGTCGGCAGTGCGATCAGCGCACAATCAACAGGCGACGCGTGGCCAGAGCCAACAGTCACTAGGCCGCAACGGACAGCGTCCGGTGTGTCACACCCGGATTTAAGGGACAAAGCCGAGTGCATCTCATATATGTGCCAAAGAAGACAACACATATATTAACAGAGTGTATAGAGATAAATATCACAATATAATCAGAGTACTTATTACATAATGGAAGTCTTATAGGATAAAAGATAAATATAAAACAAACTAAAGACCATCCTTGGCGCCATAAAGTCAACTGGGAGACGCCACCTAGATCAAATCGAACTCCTTGTTGTGTGGCTCCTCTTGAACCACCTGTACTTCTCCTGTGGGGGGTGTGAGACAGCAAGGGTGAGCTCACACATGTTCATCGCTCAACAAGTTGTGGGGAATAATGTGCATGAACTCACCAAAGGTGGGAGTTCATGTGATGTGTAAGGTTGATCAACAATAAAGGTTAAAGTTGAGCATTGCTTTTTATAAGTTGGTCAAATTTTATTAGCAATTACAAAATATAAGTAAATACCAAACCATAATAAATAATAGAACAAAATTAATAATAAATCCCATGCAATGCATATGACAAATTGAGTTTAGGTTCCATAATTTAATCATGCGAGAGTCCTGAGCTGCTCTTGACCGTGAGCTCGACTAGTATACCAATTTTACACTCTGCAGAGGTTGTACCCTGTACCCACAAGTCGTGTATCCCATGTCGCTAGGGTTTGTAAGGCCCTTAGACACTACCGAGGTGAATGGCTAGGGATCCACTACGAGGCCTTTACAAAGTTCCACTAGCTTCCGAAAACCCGCTACAGTTTATGGGAAGAGCACTTGCAAGAATCCCTCATCTGACCGCCATCGCAACAAAATCAACTCGAGAACCTCCCTGTATGCAACTCCCCTACTTCCCTTGCCCCTTTCGGGTAAGGTAGTCTTCCACTAGCTTTCCTAGTTAGTTAGCTAAGGGCGTCCCATCAAACCCTTGTGGTGGCACGTGTTTCTCAAGTTAACCTCCATGTTCCAATTAAAATTAATGATCTTGACATGAACATAAATAAAATAACAAAATAATTGGAACATGGATATAATGAAATATTAATCCCAAAACCAATAAAGCAATAGCAAACTACCCAAGTGATTCAAGGGTAACAAGGTAAAAGGATAAACAGACTAGGGTGACCTATTGGGTCCCATCAAAATTAAACCCATGCATGAATAAGTGACATTAAAGAACATTACTAGGTAACAAAAGTGGTCAAGGGCACAACTTGTCTGGCACTTGAGTTTCCAGGTACTAGGGTGATTCTTCAGATCCTCGTAACCTCACTACTAGTCATAGCAATACAAACAAACATGGTATAGACAAAATTAACATCACACCAAACATAAGTACAAACTAAATAATAATAATCTACACGTTGCTACGAGATCGTGGGATCGAGGACCACTAAAATCGGAGTAACGGTTACCAAGTTATGAATTTCTGAAGTGTTATCAAGTTATGAATTTCTGAAGTTATTTGGTACCTAGAATAGAGTAATTCAAGTAAACAATTTTAAATCAAGTTTCATGGTTACATAAAGGTACTAGGTGATAAATAATACTTAAACAAAATTAATGCCACTGGAATGAATCAATTTGGAGTTAGGAATTTAAAGTTATGAATTTCTAAAGGTTTTATGTATTTGATACAAGATTAATTAGGGTAACAATTTTATTATAGCTTTCGTGTCAAAACAGTGGCACTAAATGATGAAACAATGGCACTAAATGAATTTTCTAGGAATTTTACAAGTTTCTGCAATTAATTTCACACTAAAAATCATTTTCCTTAATCATTTATCCCTTTTTACAGACTTCTAGACTGCGCGCATAAAAACAGAGAAATGCAGGGGGTCTGGTATAAAAATCCCAAGACATAGTGAGCAATCCCTGTGGACCACGGGTTATTACCCTAAATCCAGAGGGGCTCTTTAACAATTGTGGCACGACGAAAGGGTATCCAACGCGGTCAGCCGTCCAATCGACACAAGACGCCTCAGATTAGATCGCCAATGCCCCGAAATGGTACGTCATGCTATCCATCCGATCTGAAATCAAGCGCCAGGATCGATCTTTACTTAAAACGAATTGTTATGCGATCACGGCCATCGGATCAGCCATCCACGGTCCACAGTACTTCCACTCCATGCCTTGATCCTAATCGTTCCCTAGCCGATCGACGCTCAGACTTCATCCTCTCCGATAGGGCTTCACGCCGACACGCGGTGGACCACCCAGCCCCGTGGCAGAGATCATCGCCGGCAGCCTAGTGCTCAGCCCCCTCCCCCAAGGTTCACGCGGCCATAAACACATGCACCCATTTCCACTGGTATGACTCTACGCAGTGTCACGATTCGAGCCCTTACACCCGATCTTGGCCCGAAATAGCACTGTCGTAGCCCATGCTCCGGTGAGAAATTCCTACCGCTCCGATTCCCAAACCTGAGTCAAATTGGTACCGTGCGATCAGGGGGGTTATGCGAGATGGATGCTGGGATTCTTACTGAAGCCCGACGCTGGAATTGCCCTGCCCATGACGAGTTGCATCTGTGGCACTTCCGGAACTCCGGCGACCGATTCACGAGCTCCCCGAACAATGGTCCGAGCGGAACGGTTTGCGCACGTCTACCACTATGCGCCACGAAGCCCTAAAGACAATTTGCGGACCTCCAACAGCACTGTTGATGAACGGCGGCGATCTCTTCCCTTCACTTCCGCCGTGCGTGGAGGTGGCTAGACCCTAGTTGGTACACGGCACCGAGGTTAAGTTCACGGGGTTTATATGTCCCCTATGCACTAGAGCGGAGGTGCCGGGAAGGTTGTTACCCAGCTACGATCATGCTGCGGTGGTTACGGTGTGGCGGAACCGCCCAAATTATTCCAACTTAAGTGCCTAAGTCCCGCCTTAGAGGCTAGACCACACTTAAATGGGAATAACACGTCAGACGAGGCCACTAACAGGATCAAGTACCACGTACTCACTCGATGGTGAGGAATAGAGCAAATACAATAAAGCATAAAACCATACATTAAGAAGTATTAAATTTATTACAACATCATTGGAGTTTTAGCAAAAGTAGTGATCATTGTTCGGGATGCAGCGGAATAAAACTAACGATAATTAAATGGAGGGATGGGGAAGCCTGTCCCATCACTCCTCATGCTCCTCCTCAGCTGAGGTAGGGTCCCACTCGACTGTCCAACCTGGTGGCAAGGTGGATGGCCAAGTCACTCTAGCAACCTTGTCCTCCAGAGAACCTCTAAAAAATATGCCACAAGCAAGGCTGAGTATACTAATACTCAGCTAGACTTACTCGGTGTGAGGAGTCTACTCCTCTACCTCTAGACATGCCGCTGTTTGGCTGAAGGGTTTGGTTGCCAAAAGCACTAGCTGAGTCTAAAATTCAAGTTTTAGCTTTTTCATGTTTTAGTGTGACTCTCTTAAGGCTAAATGTGTACCTATCTAATCATACATGGTATCAAACATTTATCAATCAACAACTTTTGCCAAGTCATCACATTTCCACTTGTTACTCAATGTAGAAGCATGGATCAAGCAGTCTCATTAGCTGCGAGAAGCAGACGATTCGAATCAAGTTTTAACCTTGCAAGGTAAACCTAAACACACGACGTGGCGAGGCACTCTGTCCCCACACACATCAACCATCCCCATCGATTCCCCGCCAGCAGATCAGGGCTCACCGCCTTGGCGTACAATGCCTCACTGACCCCGACTACCGTCATGCAGTGACCGCACTTGTACCCACCATTACCGGAATGGGAGACCACGTCTCAGGTCCCGTGAGGGCCAAAGTCTACTGCCAGGTTCAATCAGGTACTAGGCTTACCGATTTACCATATTTCTCGGCATGTGCTTAGTACGTTCAAACGCTTGACACATGGTACCACACCTTAATCCTTATTCTAATTTCCGTCTCGTAGACAACTAATCCCCATGGATCATTGTCCACAGACTACCATCATTACGATATAAAAATGGATACAATCAATTTCTGACCTCGCGCGAGTGCTAGAAAAATCACTCGACTTCTACCGAGATCCCTAATTAGTAAAGTAGCTACTCGACCTAGCATACTAGTATCCATCTCAAAAGGAGTCCTGAGTTCATGTAACTAGGGTTTTAAGACAACTCCTACACTTAAGTGCACAGTACAAGCCTACAATCATTAAGTATAGTAAAATAGCATATTTAAACGGTTATGCATAAAACCGGGGCTTGCCTTCCAAAGCTGGGGCAGGCAGATCCTCAATGGCAGGCTCTGGTGCTGGATCCTGGGCTACCTCCTGAGCAACTCCTTGCTCTGGCACGAGGATGTACTCCCCGTCAGCGAGATTACAATCTATCGAATGCAATGCATGAGATATATGTATAAATATGACATGAACATTTGTAAGGGTTATGCATAGTATAACAATATTACGTTTAGTGTTTCCCTAAGGTTTCTTTTTGATATCCTTAAGGGCTTTGTACTTTCACCTATTTCTCCCCAAGGTTTCCCTTTTCTTTCTATTGTGCTTTTTATTAAGCAGTTTGAACTATGAGGGTTAGTTAACATTTTCCAAAAATTGTTATAAAAATTACAGTGGGTAAATATTAACATTTGTGGGTCCTCCCAAAAATTTGAGGTGGATATTAATTCAGATACTACTTGTGCAAAATTGACAAAAACAAGTGTAAAAGGGCATTTTACACTATAGCTATGATTTAAGTGAGGTTTCTGTACCAAATTTTATTTTTGTCCAGATTCATGGGTGATATTAGGCCTCTACGTTAAATATCACAGAAAAAGACCTACTGTATATTTAGTTGTGGTTTTCTAAAGTTTAAGGCCAAAAAGGTACTTACAACTAGCTTGTTATTTGAAAAATATCAAACAACAGAACTTACATTTTTCCTAGGTTCAAAATAACATATTATTAGTTATCCCAAGGTTGGGGGGTTCTCCCTAAAATTATTTTTCTAAGATTTTTCTAAGTTTTCATTGTTTTTATAAATTAAAGGTATCCCATTTATTTTGTACTAAACAAGGGTCTAATAAAATTTTCCAGTGAACTTCACTGAATAAGTGAGCCAACAAAAATGTGGTTGCTTCCTGGTTCTTATTTTTGACTGCCTTTTCTCTTTCCTTTAACTTGGAGCAAAAATGATTTTTAATGGTAAAACCTACCTTAATTTGGTGCACTAAGGGGATTACTATTTTTATACAGATTAGGGGGTGTCTAAGTACTTCCCTGATTTTTCTTAACCTTAGTCTAACAGTGTAACCATTTTTCCCTCTATTATTTAGCTTTTGGCCAAATCAATATTTAATTCTAAACTTTAAATTCTTCTGTAAAACAAAGGGGGTTTTGCATTTTTCTTAGGTAGTTCACATTATGTAGAGTCAGACAAAATTGGTTTGACCAAATTTGGTTGAATAAAACCGAAGTTATGCATTTTACAAGTTCTATTTGTATTTAAATTAGAAATATTAAAACGGTTTTCTAGAAAACCAGTTTACACTGAGGACCCTAGGCTTTTCCTAAACCAATCCTTCAACTTATACCCTTGCGCCACTATTCATTTGAGTCGCTGACACCTCAAAACCCCCTTGACTTTCTTTCCTTCTTCCTCGAGGCCCCTCCCCCCTTTTGAACAGTACCCGTGGAAGTAATTAGGGCGGCGCGGCTTACCGGTGGCAAGGGAGGTCTGGTGAAGGACGAGGTTGGCTCTAGGAAGTCTCTGCGGTCATGTCGAGGTATGGCTTGCCGTCGGTGATGGCCGGAATCGGACGGTCCACGAGCGCAGGTGGGCGGGCTCGTCGGCGGCGAGTGCTCCGGCCTATCCACGGCGATACAGGTCAATCCAAGAGCACGAGAAGCTTCATGGGGTGCTAATGAGTCGACTTGTGCAAGGAATCGAAGAATAACTCACTGTGGAGCTCGGTCCACGTACGACGGCGCTCGAGTGAAGTCCGGCGACCTTGGTCCGACGTCTCCGGTGAGGTAGAGTCCAATTCCTCGCTCGGGGAGCTTCACCGAGGCATGTAGAGTCTACTTCGAGGGTTGGATGGGGTTGGGAATGGCTGCACTGGCTGGTCTACGGTGGTGGGGGTTCGGGCGGCCGCTGGCACGCCGTGTGCAGGGCAAACGCCGGTGATCCCTTGCTCCGGTGAGGTTGAGAGCGCGCGGGGGAGTACGGTCGAAGCCTTGGCTGGCTTTATAGGCGCGGGCGCAGGCAGGGAGCAAGGGTGTGGCTCGGCGCGGCGCGGGGCTCGCGGGGTCGGGCGCTGGGCGTGCTCTGGCGCGTCTAGGGCGCGTCGAACACGTGCAAGTGTTCTTCTGCCCTTCTTCCACAGCTCGTCGAGATCACAAGCGTGCGAATCTTGGCAAAAATCCGGCGCAGGCCTCCTCCTGACACCTATGGCTATCTCTTGTATGTGAGTTCCAAGGGAAGATAAGCCCTAGGTCAGAAGATTTTTGGACGCCAAATCTGGCTTGTCCCACTGTCCACTCTGTGACAAAAGTGATGCCAAATCAAGTCAAATGAATTTGGCTCGGTTTCAAACTTTTCCAGGGGGTACCTTAGGTGGTTTGGCAACTTTTTGGTATTCAGACCAAGTGGTTTTGGCGCCATTTACTAAGTGAACACATTTGATCATTAGATTAGGGTTAGATTTTGACTTAGAGAGGATTAGAGAGCTCTAGGGGGCTCTCTACTCAAGGGGTGAATTTGGGGTTTTTAAGGGGTCTTTTTGTAATGATCCCCCTTGCACTTGGCATGTTATAAAGTTACTTAAACTTTGGTTAAGGATTAGAATCAAGGTTTGGCAATTTGATTAACTTATCCACTGATTCTTTGCTTGGAAGTCCAGTGCCCTTAGGGGTCTTTAGGGCTTAACCTCTTTGGCTCAAGATGGCAATTGTTCAAATTGTGTGGGTGAAGCTTTTGTCATTAACCATTCTTAGCTAACCCATGCTTCCAAGGTTCTAGGTGCTTCTTCCCCTCCACTTAAACACATGTGATAACCATGCACAAGTGTATGTTATGGAGTTAGGGCCTTAGGTAACACCTGGGGTGTTACATACGGCGCCGGCGATTTTGGCGGCACGGACCCAGAGATCCAGCCGAGGCCGACAGTGTGGGGCCAAGTGGAAGTCGCTCAGGGTAACGCGCACTAGCGAGTAGGAACACTGAAGAGTTGGACCCACGCATCAGGGGGAAACGGCGATGTTGCACGCGGGTGGAGATGATCAATGGGACCCATATGGAAGTGGCACAGGCGCGCATAGGTGGAGAAATGGGCTGGTGAGTGGGGTTTGGGAAATGGGCCAAAATAGGTCTCCGCGGCCCATTTAGGTTAGGACTGTTTTTTTCCATTTCCTATTGTGTTTTATTTGAATTCCCTTGACCAACTTGAAACTTTCCATTTGAATTCAAATTTGTTGGTGAATTCCACACAAAAAAACTAAGTGTAAAAAAATATAAATTCCCACATAAATAGATATAATTTTTCGTGTGTATATATATATATATCTATTTTTATTGTAGGGTGTATTCTTTTTCTTTCATTTTCTTTCCTTATTTCTAATTTCTCAATTCAAATCCAATTTATATTCAATTTCCAATTTCCAAATATCAAACATATTTCTAATGAATATATAACATCTATTACTTACATCAATTTTATCTTTCTTGTCATTCATGTAGGGTAGAAATAAAGGGTTTCATTTAAATTTCCTTTCTCATTCCTATTTTATGTTTTCATTTAAAATTGGAGATCTAATTTATGTCTTCCATAAAATGCATTACCAAAAATTATCTTCAAGAGGTCAATCTTTTCTTTATCTATTTATTGCTCACTTGACTAATGTAGTACTTCTCAATTGATAATAAAGAGGAAGGATCCCAATGGGTTACAAACGTTTCAAAAAATTTTAGAAACACTATCACCAATATACTTATTTCTTTATTTTATTATTATATATTTTTCTTCTACCAATTTTAGGGCTTTACAAATCCTACTCCTTTAACAAAAATCTCGTCCTCGAGATTTATAAGAAAAGGGTGTATAACCATATTGTCTCCAAACATATGCACAAACAAAAATCTCAGCATGATGCATAATTTATTAGCAACACATGGTCAATTAGACCTTAATATTCCTCCTACAATAGTATCACACCGACTACTAACTAAAGTAACACTTAGATCTTACAAATAGTAGTATATATATATGTATATTGGTGGAGCTGGTGGCGGTGGAGGTAGTGGGCGTTGTTGTTGTCTTTCCAACCGTGCTTGCCTTATTTCTTGACGTATCTCCAACCGGTCCTGACCTATTTCCTGGCGTTCTTGTCTTATCTGATTTTGCATTTCGATAACCACGTCTGCCATTTGTTGTATTACCATCATTTAGGCGGCAACCACTTGATCGATTCCAACTGGTGGAGGATCTAAAGGATTCATTCTGTTTGATGTTGCCTGATAATCTTCCCTTCCTGGTATTTGCCATGAGAGTTAGAAGCATATGGTAGGATAGCTTTGCAATGAAAAGTATTTGGTAAGCAGAATGAATAGGTTAGTAGAAGTTTATGATCTGAAGAATCTTTAGTAGGGCTTAATCTGTTTTATGTCCAGATTGGGGTAACTAGTCGTATAAGGTGAATATCCAAAGGTAGGATAGAATTTTTGTCAAGACGAGCTAGTCTACCTGATGTAGGTCAAAAGTTTGTTTGATGTTAGGTGGGAATAGATAGATTATACCATTCATCATGAC
This sequence comes from Zea luxurians, assembly GCA_029449295.1. Lineage (NCBI taxonomy): Eukaryota > Viridiplantae > Streptophyta > Magnoliopsida > Poales > Poaceae > Zea > Zea luxurians. The sequence goes on along the minus strand of JAOPSE010000022.1, from coordinate 39,709,533 downwards.
TCTATGGGTTGGGTTAGCTCATGGTTGAGTTGGTCTAATGTGCTAAGTTTAGTTAACACTTTGTTAGTAGGGTCTAATCTCTTCTACCAGTATCACTAATCTGTTTAAGCAGACCACATTGGATGGATCACACTAGATTCCATAATCCTATTTAAGAATACCATTCAGTTGAGCATATCCAGCTGACTTTATCTTTATGAAATTCTAGTATATTCTTTTTTATCTTAGTGGAACTTCCAATTAGCATATATTTTTATACACCTAAAAATTTCATGCCATTAATAGGTGTGGCATAGAGAACAAGGGTACATCTTGTTTTATCTATTTGGTGAGTATAGAGCAGATTTGGGGTAAAAGAAAGTTAGGTAAGGGAGACTTTTATTCCAAGTGGTGGATTTCGATTCAATCGAAGATCTGCTTCTACTAATATTCTTCATTGTTGAAGTTAACCTTCTTCTTGATTTAGGGACCATCGGTTGTGGTGTTGGATGCCATTATCTGACTTGAGTTAACAATTGCGGTTACATGAGGTAGGTAGGTTAAACAGAGTTTTATTTTGCTTTTGGGATAAATGGGTTGGGAAACCTATAACATAGGCAGGTTTGTGATTTCATGGACGAGCTGGTCTAAGACACCTATTTGGATTTAAAACCTATTTATAGGAATATGGTCTAATCTATGTTACCAGTATTAACTGACTTGTTTAAGTCACTCCCTTTTGATTGGATCATATTAGATTAGGTAGGGTCTAGATTAAATTGGATATAACTAGATTAGACTAGTTTAAGTTAGATAGATCTACCATGGTAGAATATATATTATTAGGATATGTTAGAATCTTTTTGAGATTAGTCAGATCTATTAGGATAAGATAAAATCTTTTCAAGATAAGATGAATCTATTAAGGTGAGAAAGAATCCTTTAAGATTAGATGGATCTATCAAGATAAGAGAGAGTCTTTTAAGGTAAGAAGAATCTATTTAAAATAGATACACTTTAATGGAGGATAATCTAGGTGGTTTAGTTATCTTATAAATTTTATTTGTTTATATTTATGCTTATATGTATATGTAGATGTAAATGTGGACATTACTCCATAACCCATCACACTCAATCAAAGATCCAAATCAGACAAGTATCATAAGAACAAACACTCAAGCGTATAGATACCTAAAAAACAGTTTTGTTTTTGTTCCTAAGAGTAGGTCTCCTATTCCTAAAGGTCACTCTAGGCACAGGATTTCAAAGTGTGAAATTCACATTTGTCTTTAGGAGGAAAAGGTAAGAATAATCAGAGTAAAGCGGAAATAGATGAGAAAAGATTAAGAAAAGTTTAGAAAGAATCAGAGTAGTAGAGGTAAGTAAATAAGGGTTGTCCAGTCCTATCTAGGTTTCGTCCTACAGTTAACATTCCTCTGATACCACTTTTGTCGCACCCGGATTTAAGGGACAAAGCCGAGTGCATCTCATATATGCGCCAAAGAAGACAACACATATAATAATAGAGTGTATAGAGATAAATGTCACAATATAATCAGAGTACTTATTACATAACGGAAGTCTTACAGGATAAAAGATAAATATAAAATGAACTAAAGTCCATCTTTGGCGCCATAAAGTCAACTAGGAGATGCCACCTAGATCAAATCGAACTCCTCGTTGTGTGGCTCCTCTTGAACCACCTGTACTTCTCCTGTTGGGGGGTGTGAGACAGCAAGGGTGAGCTCACACAGTTCATCGCTCAACAAGTTGTGGGGAATAATGTGCATGAACTCACCAAAGGTGGGAGTTCATGTGATGTGTAAGGCTGATCAACAATAGAGGTTAAAGTTGAGCATTGCTTTTAATAAGTTGGTCAAATTTTATTAGCAATTACTAAATGTAAGTAATACCAAACCATAATAAATAATAGAACAAAATTAATAATAAATCCCATGCAATGCATATGATAAATTGAGTTTAGGTTCCATAATTTAATCATGCGAGAATCCTGAGCTGCTCTTGACCGTGAGCTCGACTAGTATACCAATTTTACACTCTGCAGAGGTTGTACCCTGTACCCACAAGTTGTATATCCCATGTCGCCAGGGTTTGCAAGGCCCTTAGACACTACCGAGGTGAATGGATAGGGATCCACTACGAGGCCTTTACAAAGTTCCACTAGCTTCCGAAAACCCGCTACAATTTATGGGAAGAGCACTTGCAAGAATCCCTCATCTAACCGCCATCGTAGCAAAATCAACCCGAGAACCTCCCTGCATGCAACTCCCCTACTGCCCTTGCCCCTTTCGAGAAAGGTAGTCTTCCACTAGCTTTCCTAGTTAGTTAGCCAAGGGCGTCCCATTAAACCCTTGTGGTGGCATGTGTTTCTCAAGTTAAGCTCCATGTTCCAATTAACATTAATGATCTTAACATGAACATAAATAAAATAACAAAATAATTGGAAAATGGATATAATGAAATATTAATCCCAAAACCAATAAAGCAATAGCAAACTACCCAAGTGATTCAGGGGTAACAAGGTAAAAGGATAAATAGACTAGGATGACCTATTGGGTCCCATCAAAATTAAACCTATGCATGAATAAGTGATATTAAAGAAAATTATAGGGTAACAAAAGTGGTCAAGGGCACAACTTGCCTAGCACTTGAGATTTCAGGTACTAGGGTGATTCTTCAGATCCTCATAACCTCACTACTAGTTGTAGCAATACAAACAAACATGGTATAGACAAAATTAACATCACACCAAACATAAGTACAAACTGAATAATAATAATCTACGTGTTGCTACGAGATCGTGAGATCAAGAACCACTAAAATCGGAGTAACAGTTATCAAGTTATGAATTTCTGAAGTGTTATCAAGTTATGAATTTCTGAAGTTATTAGGTACCTAGAATAGAGTAATTCATGTGAACAATTTTAAATCAAGTTTCATGGTTAGATAAAGGTACAAGGTGATAAACAATACTTAAACAAAATTAATGCCACTAGAATGAATCAATTTGGAGTTAGGAATCTTAAGTTATGAATTTCTAAAGGTTTTATGTATTTGATATAAGATTAATTAGGGTAACAATTTTAATATAGCTTTCATGTTAAAACACTGGCACTAAATGATGAATAATAATGTTACAAAATTATAGAACTGGAATGGGTCAATTTGGACTTCAAATGAATTTTCTAGGAATTTTACAAGTTTCTGCAATTAATTTCATACTAAAAATCATTTTCCTTAATCATTTATCCCTTTTTACTGACTTCTGGACTGCGCACATAAAAAACAGAGAAATGCAGGGGGTCTGGTATAAAAATCCCAAGACACAGTGAGCAATCCCTGTAGACCGCGGGTTATTACCCTAAATCCAGAGGGGCTCTTTAACAATTGTGGCACAGCGAAAGGGTATCCACCGTGGTCAGCCGTCCGATCGACTCTGGACGCCTCAGATTAGATCGCCAATGCCCCAAAACGGTACGTCATGCTATCCGTCCGATCTGAAATCAAGCGCCAGGATCGGTCTTTACTTAAAACGAAATGTTATGCGATCACGGCCGCCGGATCAACCATCCACGGTCAGCAGTACTTCCACTCCCTGCCTTGATCCTAACCGTTCCCTAGCCGATCGACGGCTATGACTTTATCCTCTCCGACAGGGCTTCACACCGACGCGCGGTGGACCTTGCCCTGCCCCGCGGTGGAGATCACCGCCGGCAGCCCAGTGCTCAGCCCCTGCCCCAAAGTTCACACGGCCATGAACACATGCACCCATTTCCACTGGTATGACTCTAAGCGGCGTCACGATTTGAGCCCTTACACTCGATCTTGGCCCAAAATAGCGCTGCCGCAGCCCATGCTACGGTGAGAAATTCCTACAACTCCGATTCCCAAACCCGAGTCAAATTGGTACCGTGCGATCAGGGGGGTTATGCGAGAAGGATGTTGGGATTCTTACTGAAGTCCGACGCTAGAATTGCCCTGCCCACGGCCAGTCGCGTCTGTGGCACTTCCAGAACTCCAGCAACCGATTCACGAGCTCCTCGAACAGTGGTCCGAGCAGAATGGTTTGCGCACGTCTACCTCTATGCGCCGCGAAGCTCTAAAGACAATTTGCGGACCTCCAACAGCACTGCCGATGAACGGTGGCGATCTCCTCCTTTCACTTCCGCCATGCGTGGAGGTGGCTAGACCCTAGTTGGTACACGACACCGAGGTTAGGTTCACGGGGTTTATATGTCCCCTACGCACTAGAGCGGAGGTGCCGGGAAGGTTGTTACCCAGCTGCGATCGTGCCATGGTGGTTATGACGCCGACGATTTTGGCGGCGTGGACTCGGAGATCCAGCCGAGGCCGACGTGTGGGGCCAGGTGGCAGTCGCTCGGGGTAACGCGCGCTAGTGAGTAGGAACACTGAAGAGTTAGGCCCACGCATCAGGGGGGAAACTGCGATGTTGCGAGCGGGTAGAGATGATCAATGGGACCCACATGGAAGTGGCACAGGCGCGCACAGTTGGAGAAATGGGCTGGTGCGTGGGGTTTGGGAAATTGGCCAAAATTGGTCTCCGTGGCCCATTTAGGTTAGGACTCTTTTTTCCATTTCCTATTGTGTTTTATTTGAATTCCCTTTGCCAACTTCAAACTTTCCATTTGAATTCAAATTTGTTGGTGAATTCCACACATAGAAAAACTAAGTGTAAAAAAATATAAATTCCCACATAAATAGATATAATTTTTCGTGTATATATATATATCTATTTTTATTATAGGTTGTATTCTTTTTCTTTTCTTTTCTTTCCTTATTTCTAATTTCTCAATTCAAATCCAATTTTTATTCAACTTCCAATTTCCAAATATCAAACACATCCTAATGAATATATAACATCTATTACTTACATCAATATTATCTTTCTTGTCATTTATTTAGGGTAGAAATAAAGGGTTTCATTTAAATTTCCTTTCTCATTCCTATTTTATGTTTTCATTTAAAATTGGAGACCTAATTTATGTCTTCCATCAAATGCATTACCAAAAATTATCGTCAAGAGGTCAATCTTTTCTTTATCTATTTATTGGTCACTTGAATAATTTAGTACTTCTCAATTGATAATAAAGAGGAAGGATCGCAATGGGTTACAAAGGTTTCAAAAATTCTTAGAAACACTATCACCAATATACTTATTTCTTTATTTTATTATTATATATATTTTTTCTTCTACCAATTTTAGGGCTTTACACGGTGTGCCAAGGGGACCGTGAGTGCAACGGTCGGCTTTACCAAACAAGAAAAGAAATTGCGCACTGCTCATGTCTGGTGGTGCACCGGACTGTCCGGTGCGCCATCGGACAGAAGGCAAGAATTGCCCACCAAATGGAGCCCCAACGGCTCCTAGCTGCCTTGGGGCTATAAAAGGGACCCCTAGGCGTATGTAACAATAAACCAAGCCTCTATTGAACATCCTAAGACGCCTGGACTCCGCAAGCACGCATCCGTATCATTGTGTTTGAGATTTGAGCACTTATTGAGTTGTGAACTCGCTGCACTGTGTTTGTGTGCTCGTTTCTTGTGTGCGTGTCGCTGCAGTGAGTAGCTCTTGTGTGTGTTTCTATTCCCTCCCTTACTCTTATGGTTTTCATTGTCATCAATATTGTAAGGGTGAGAGGCTCCAACTTGTGGAGATTCCTCACAAAGGGAAACATCTGCTATAAGGAAGAAAATCGTGGTATTCAAGTGGATCATTGGATTGCTTGAAAGGGGTTGAGTGCAACCCTCGTCCATTGGGACACCACAACATGTAAGTCGGCAAGTGTTCTACTTGGCCGAACCACGAGATAAAATCATTGTGTCACCTGTTATTATTCGTGTGCGATTCTCTCTGCTTCTACTCACTTGATAATTGCTCTAAGTTTAATATTCACCTTGTGAAGAGCAATTAAGTGAAGAAGTCATCTCTTTCTCTCTAGACATAGCACCTTGGTTTTGATTCCACTAACATTTCACAAACCAAGTTTGTGCTATTTAGTGTTGATTTTCCTAGGATCACCTATTCACCCCCCCTCTAGGTGCTCTCAACAACAGCTAATCGCGCTACTGCGGTTCACATTCGCAACCACATCACATATAAATCTTACAATACTCTTCATAACCACATCAACATAATCATCATACAACATGTTGGCTATCCTCTGGCAAACATGACAAACCACTAAACCTTGTCTCGCAACTGCACATATACACTACCAAGGGATTAGACACCATCATAGAACGCATCTATAAGGATCAATGAGAAACAATGAAACTAATGCATCTAGCTAATTCACTCTTCAATTCGGCTAATAGAAAATAATGAATCGGCTTCCAATAGTTTAATTCGACTTGAGGCTGTAATATCAATGAAACTTTCTGGTTTAGACCTTTCGCCAAGCGTATGGGGAAGGAAGATGGAGTAGGGCGCATATTCGGCTGGATTGTTGATGGAGCGGCCAACAACCATGGCGCGTGGGGAGGCAAAGACTAGAGGTCCAGCGAGCTCAGCTAGGTGGATCTGGTTGCCATGGATCCTGAGTGGGGAAAGACCAGGACATCGACCAGAGGTGGTGGTCTAGGCGAGGTCGACGATCAGCCAACCTCGGTGGCTAAAAGACGAGCGCTGATAGAAGAGAGATGAGGAAGCGCGGGCTGTAGGAAGCTGAATAGGGAAAGGCTTATGACATGGGGAAGGAATACATGAGGGAGATGAACCTCATCCGTTTGCTTGATTTGGATCAGGAGAAGGTGATGTGATAGGGATAAGAACGATGGAAAAGACTAGAAACAAGAGCACCTTACGAATCAGGGAGAAAATAGAGGGCGGTGGAGATAGAAAAATATAATTTTTCTTTCTTTTCTTATTTCTTTCATACATATTTGATCCATTAATTTAGTTGAACTCGGATAAAATTTATATGTTATCCGAATCCATTTGATTTCTCTATTTTGGATAACATACTGCAGAACAAATCCTGATTATCAATTTTTAACCAAGGGAGTACACATAAGAGTGAATTCTAGAATCTGGATCCAAGCAAGATGAAAACGAGACAAACCAAAAGGAGATCGGACTCGATATTTTAAATCAGCATTCGATTTAGTTGAGTTCGGACGAAGATCACATGCTATCCGAATAGCGTAGACTCGACATCTCGAAAGATTTTTAAAGTCCAAACTTCAAGAAAATATTTGGACAGTGTAGATAGATGGAGACAGGTACGATATCAAAATCGTGATAATTGAAGTGATTAGGACATAAAGATCGTTATTCTCACCGAAATCTCGTGATTAAGCTCATACAAGTTGTCGCACGAGAGATAAACACCTATGGTGTTACACCATGTACTTCATTAGCAATATCCTTGGGCCCTCCAAGATCAGATACCCTCAAGTCCAGAAGCTGTTATACGCAGTATTCCTCACCGCGCGAAAGCTATGCCACTACTTTGATGACCACATAGTCGTAGTGCTTACATGCTTCCCAATAGGAGACATACTCCGCAATAGAGAAGTAGTGGGAAAAACAGCCAAGTGGGGGTGCGAACTAGGAGCTCACGACATAGAATTCTGACCTTGCATGGCAATCAAGACCCAGCTTTATTAGACTTCATATCAGAATGGATCGAGCAACAAATTTGTCACACCTGGATTTAGGGGGCCAAACCCAGGTGCGATTCACATATTGTAACACCCCAGGTGTTACCCAAGGACTTAACTCCCTACTGGCACCCATGACATGTTATCTCATGTGGTTAAGTGGAGGAGAGGGAGTACCAAAACCTTGGAAACCATGGATTAACTAAGAAATGTTAATGACAAAAGCTTTACCCATACATTGTGAGCAATTGTCACCTTGGGCAAAAGAGGTTAAACCCTAGACCCCTTAAAGCACTAGACTTCCAAGCAAGGGATTAGTGGGCAAGCTAATCAAATGGCCAATTCTTGTTTCTAATCCTTAACCAAAGTTTAAGTACACACTAAAATCTATAAAATGCAGAGGGGAAACATTACAAAAAGGCCCCTTAAAGACCCCAGATCCATTCTTTAAGTAGAGAGCACACTAGAGCTCTCTAATCTTCTCTAAGTCAAAAATAAACCCTAATCTAAAGATCAGGCATGTTCACTTAGTAAATGGCGCCAAAACCACTTGGTCTGAATACCAAAAAGGAGCCAAACTACCTAAGGAACCCACTGGAAAAATTTGAACCCGAGCCAAAACCATTTGACACGATTTGACATCACTTTTGTCTCGGGGTGAATAGTGAGACAACCCAGATTTTGCATCCGCATATCTCCCTAGCCAGGGCATATCTCCCATTGGAACTCACATACAAGAGATAGCCCTAGGTGCCAGGAAGAGGTCTGCGCAGGATTTTTGCCAAGATTCGCACGTTTGCAATCTCAGCAAGCGTTTGAACAAGGGCAGAAACACACCTCCACGTGTTCGACGCGCCCTGACCTCGCCAGAGCACGCCCGGCGACCGAACCAGCGCGCTCCACGCCGCGCCAAGCGAAGCCCATGCCACTGCTCGTGCCCGCGCTTATAAAGCCAGCCGAGGCTTCAACCGTGCGCCCCAGCCGGCTCTCGACCTCAACGGAGCGCAAGATCACCGGCGTTTGCCCTGTACACGGCATGCCAGCGGCCGCCCGAGCACCCACCACCATAGACCGGCCAACCGAGCCATTCCCAGCCCCGACCAACCCTCGAGAGAGACTCTATGTGCCTCGGTGAAGCTCCCAGAGCAAGGAATCGAGCTCTGCCTCGCCGAAGACCCCAGATCAAGGTCACTGGATTTCACCAGATCGCCGGCGAGCATAGACCAAGCTCCACGTTGAGCCTTTCTTCAATTCCTTGCATGCATAGACTCCTTAGCACCCCATGAAGCTTCCCGTGCCCTTGGATTGAACTATGTCGCCGTGGATAGGCCAGAGCACCCGCCGCCAACGAGCTCGCCTGCCTGCGCACGTGGACCAGCCGATTTCGGCCATCACCGTCGTCAAGCCGTACATCGTCGTGACCGCAAGGACATCCCGAAGCCAACCCCGCTCTTCGCCGGACCTCCCTCGCTGCTGGTAAGCCGTGCCGCCCTATTTACTTCCGCGGGTACTGTTCAAGGGGGGAAGGGACCTCGGGGAAGAAGGAAAAGAAGTCAGGGGGGTTTTTGAATGGTCAGAGACTCAGGTGAATAGTTGCGCAGGGGTATAAGTTAAAAGATTGTTTTAGGAAAAGCCCAGGGTTCTCGGTGTAAACTGTTTTTCCAGAAAACCTTTTAAATATTATTCATTTAAATACAAACAGAGCTTGTAAAATTCATAACTTCAGTTTTATTTAGCCGAATTTGGTCAAACCAATTTGGTAGGTTCTAAATAATGTGAACTACTTAGGAAAAATACAAAACACCCTAAGTATTGCAGAAAGTTTTAAAGTTTTGATTTAAATAGTAAACTGGCCAAAAGCTAAATAAAAGAAGGAATAATAGCTACACTGTTAGACTAGGGTTAAGAAAAATCAGAGAAATACTTAACCACTCCCTAAGTAGTTTAAAAATAGTACACCCCTCAGTACACCAAATTAAGGAAGGGTTTACCATTTAAACTTATTTTGGCTCAAAGTTAAGAAAAATAGAAAAGGTAATTTAAAATAAGAACCAGGGGGCAACCACATTTTTTCTAGACATAGTTCACTGGAAAATTTTGTTAGACCCTCTGTTAGTACAAAAGAAATACATTAGCTTTTATTTTATGAAAACAATGAAAACTTAGGAAAATCTTAGAAAAATAATCCTGAGGAGAAACCACCCCAAGCCCAAGCCTTGGTATAACTCATAATATGTTATAAAGAACCTAGGAAAAATGTAAGTTCTGTTGTTTGATATTTTTCAAATAGTAAGTTAGTTACAAGTACCTTTTTGGCATTAAACTTCAGAAAAACACAACTAAATATCCAGTAGGTCTTTTTCTGTGAGTTTTAACACAGAGGCCTATTATCACCTACGAATCTTGACAAAAATAAGTGTTGACCCAAAAACCCCACAGAAATCAGAGCTATAGTGTAAGGTGCCCTTTTACCCTTACTTCTGTTAATTTTACACAAGTAGTACCTGAATAAATTTCAACCTCAAATTTTGAGAATAACTAACAAATGTAAATGTTTACCCACAGTGAATTGTACAACATTTTTGGAGAATGTTAACTGACCTTGATAGTTCAAAATGCTTAATAAGAAGCACAATAGCAAGAAAAAGGGAATTTTGGGAGAAATAGATAATGTACAGCCAAAACCTCCCAAGGAACTCATGGAACATAAAAATATAATTAAAGAGTGTAACTTCATTCAAAATCTCAAAGATGAAAGTACAAGACCCTTAAGTATACCCAAAAGAAACCCTAGAGAACCACTAAACTTAAGCACTGTTTTTGCTATGCATAACCTTTACAAATTTTCATATCATTTTTATGCATATATCTTACTCATTGCATTCGATAGATTGTAATCTCACTGACGGGGAATACATCCTCGTTCTGGAGCAAGTAGTTGCTCAGGAGGTACCCCAGGAGCCAGCACCAGAGGCTCCCATCGAGGATCTGCCTGTCCCAGCTTTGGAAGGCAAGCCCTGGTTTATGCATAACCAATTATATTATGCTATTTTACTGCACTTATTATTTGTAGGCTTGTATTGTGCACTTAAGTGTAGGAGTTGTCTGAAACTCTAGTTGCATGAACTCAGGATTCCTTTGAGATGGATACTAGTATGCTAGGTCGAGTAGCTGCTTTGCTAATTAGGGATCTCGGTAGAAGTCGAGTGATTTTTCTAGCACTCACGCGAGGTCAGGACTTGCTTGTATCCATTTTGATAACAGAACCATGATGGTCTGTGGATGCGAATCCATGGGGATGCGTTGTCTACGAGATGAGAAATTGGAATAAGGATTTACGTGCGGATACCTATGTCAAGCGTTTGAACGTACTAAGCACATGCCGAGAAATATGGTAACTCGGTAAGCCTAGTACCTGAGTGAACCTGCCCGCAGATTGCCCTCCTCACGTGACCTGAGACGTGGTCTCCCATTCCGGTTATGGTGGGTAAAAGTGCGGTCGCTGCACGACGATAGTCGGGGTCAGTGAGGCATTGTACGCCAAGGCGGTGAGCCCCTTTCTATTGCCAGGTAATCGATGGGGACGGTTGATGTTTGTCGGGACGGAGTGCCTCGTCACGTCGTGTGTTTAGGTTTACCTTGCAAGGATAAAAACTCGATTCGAATCGTCTGCTTCTCGCAGCTAATGAGACTGCTTGATCCATTGTACTGCATTGAGTAATAAGTGGAAATGAGTTGACGTGGCAAAAGATGTTGATTGCTAAATGTTTGATACCATGTATGATTAGCTAGGTACACATTTAGTCTTAAGAGAGTCACACTAAAACTTGAAAAGCCAAAATTTGATTTTACACTCAACTAGTGCTTTTGGCAAACCAAACCCCTCAGCCAAACAGCTACATGTCTAGAGGTAGAGGAGTAGACTCCTCACACCGGGTAAGTCTAGCTGAGTATTAGTATACTCAGCCTTGCTTGTGGCATCATTTTTATAGGTTCTCTGGAGGACATGGTTGCTGCAGTGACTTGGTCCATCCATCTTGCCACCGGGTTGGACTGTCGAGTGGGACCCTACCTCGGCAGAGGAGGAGCATGAGGAGTGATGGGACAGGCTTCCCCATCTCTCCATTTATTTTTCCGTTAGTTTTATTCCGCTGCATTCCGAATAATGACCACCGCTTTTGCTAAACTCCGATGATGTTGTAATAAATTTAATACTCCTTAATGTATGGTTTTATGTTTTATTGTATTTTCTCTGTGCCTCACCATTGAGTGAGTACGTGGTACTTGATCCTGTTAGTGGCCTCGTCGGACTAGATCCGAGGGACTGACATTTTATTCCTATTTAAGTGTGGTCTAGCCTTTAAGGTGGGACTTAGGCACTTAAGTTGGAATAATTCGGGCGGTTCCGCCACAACTGGTATCGGAGCTTGTACCACCACAGAGGAATCAATAAACCATAATTACCATCTTTTTGAAAAGCAAAACTTGTTAGAAACCCTGTCAGATAGATCAGTAAGGCGATAGGGATGAACGTAGAGCGTGAAGACTTAGGATCATAGAAGGGTAGTTAGGTGGCAAATTGAGTGAGCCCTATAGGCTACTATAAGGGATGGGTTTTCCCTATTCCCTATAGGTTGATGTGAGGTCGTTTAGGACGAGCATGCATGCATCATTTATTCAAACTACTTGGTAAACGGTCAAGAACTTTAAAAGCTATGAGGCATGATAATAAAGGATTAAGTATGCTTCAAGACCCCAACGTAACCTTAGAAAAGCCAGGCACTGATTTCCCTTTATGTTTATAATTCTTTTTCTTTTCCACTTACGCTTACCCGTGCACAGATGACTTCTCACGGATCCTCGGAAGGAGGGAATGCACATTCCCACACGGACGAACTTGCACGAGAGGGCTTTCCCCGCATCTTCTGGGAAGTGCTGCAGGGAGCCGGTTATACGACGCCTCCCCAGTATGCGGTGCAGCTGTTTGAGGAGCACCAGGTACCCCGCTGTAGGGTGAGGATGACCTTGGAGCCTCATCCCTTGCAGTCAGGCTGGTGTTCGTTAGACTCCGAGTCTTTCGGATACCGGGCTGAAGACACTATCGAGGCCATTGCCCTCCACGGACTGACGACCTTTTGTGGCTTTCACCCCTTGGAGTTGTCCACTCACCCCATTGGCTTGTTCCTCGCCAAAAAGGAGGACGACCCAATGTGGAAAGATCGAGTGGAGCATGCCAAGCATATATGGGATCTTTACCCAGGGCAGACTGCTCACCTGACGGTGCGATGCATGAATGCCCTGTATCGTCTGCAAGCAGTGCGAGATGAGGCAATGTCCCAACTGATGGCCTTGGTGGAGGCTACCAAGATCACCCTAGATAACAGGGAGGACCTTGTGGTAGACCTGTCCACTGAGCTGGTGGAGAAAGACCTCCAGGTGGAACAGATGGCCACCGAGATTCAAGAGCTTGAAGAGCTAGTAGGAGCCAGGGAGAACACCATCGAGGTTCTCGAGGATCAGCTTATAAACACTCAGCAGCAACTTGAGGAAGCTAACCAACACTTGGATATGCACCATCAGGAGATTCAGGACATGGAGGCCAATGAGGATGTTGACATTGAGGGAGGAGAGGAGCCGGAGCCTGCATCCAGTCTGGACACTGCTGGCTCAGGGAGACCACTTTCCCCTGAGTCAAGCGTTGCCTCATTTGCTCATTAGGATACAAGTATAAGATTAGAAGTGTGTGGAAGTAGAACTCTTCGAAGCTAGCCTAGCTTTTGCACCTTTGGGATACTAGCCTAGACAGAGTTGAGTCCTTGGAGTACTGATGTAACCAGTAGCAAACTCTTTTGGAATTATGGATGGTGGATTATGTGAACTTTTAATTATGAAGAAAGTTTATGTCATGTCGTATCTTTTATGGAAAAATGCAAGGAAAATGTTGGCATTCTGCAAACCTTATCTTTTCAAATATTTTACCATGTATGAACCCTGATGTCAGAAGTATGATATTAAGAGCCTCCTAAATTTTCAGATGGCAGGAAGAGCGCGCCGTGGACAGAATGAGCGCATTCCTCCACCACCGCCATCGCCTACTACCATGCAAGAACTGATGGCTCAGCAGAATGAGATTCTGCAATAGTTGGCTCAGCGTCAGCCACCACCTCAGCACTATGGTGGTGGTGATCACCATCAGCGTCCCCTAGCAGCGGCCACTTATCAGGAGTTCCTCAGCATTCAGCCGTCGTTGTTCACTCGGGCAGAGGATCCGCTTGATGCTGATGTATGGCTCAGGGTAGTTGAATCCAAATTCCCACTGCTTAATGGAGTTTGTTCAGATGTGGCTAAGGTCCGGTTCGCCACCCAGCAGCTTCGCGGACCCACACGGACATGGTGGGACCACTTCCTCGCCATGCAGCCAGCTAACCACGTGGTGGAATGGGGAGAATTCAAGGTAGCATTTAGAGGACATCACATACCGATAGACATTATGGACCACAAGCTTAATGAGTTTCTGGCACTTACTCAGGGAAATCGTACTATGTTGCAGTACGCTTAGGCCTTCAACGACCTGTGCCAGTATGCAGGCTATCATGTAGACACTGAAGAGAAGAAGAGGGACAGGTTCAGGAGGGGACCCGGTACTAAGCTCCGCGACTGTCTCAACACAGTCAGGGCCAACAACTACAATGAGTTAGTCAACCTGGCCATTTCCCAGGAGGACTACATCACAGCCTGCCAGGCAGAAAAGAAGAGGAAGACCCCTGTGGCAGGACCTTCAGCTCAACCTTAGCGCTTCAGGATTGTATCTGACACTCAGAACAGGGGACCTCAGCAGTAGCAAGGACGATGGGTGATCCGACCACAGCAGCAGCAGCAGCCGGCACCCAACCATTCTAAGCACCCAGTCCAGAGGAACAACCATCAGCCACAGCAACAGCAGTACCGTCAAGTTAATGACAACAGATGCTTCACTTGTGGTAGCACTGGACACTATGCCAAGAATTGCCCCAAGAACCAGCAGAGGCAGGGGCAGAATTCCAATCAGAACCAAGGCAAGAGACAGAAGGTGCAAGTGAGACAAGGCAGGCTGAACTTCACCACCATGGCTGACATTCCAGAGGGAGCGCCCATCATGACTGGTATCTTTTCCATTTTGAATTATCCTGCAATCATTCTTTTTGATTCTGGTGCATCACACAGTTTTATCAGTGCAAAATTTAGTGCCAAATGCCAGTTACCTTTTCATCACACCAATGGGGGTATTACAATTTCAACACCAGGAGGCAGGGTTGCCACCTAGCAAATCAACAGGTAGGTGCCTATAAAATTTGGTAGTCTTGTGATTAGAACCACCCTCCGCATCTTGGGTTTGGATAGTGTGGACATCATTTTGGGAACTGACTGGTTATCAAGGCATCAAGCAGTAATTGATATTGCAGCAAGGGCCATTGAAATACACTCACCTGCTTGTGGTGAAACTACGTTATATTTGCCTAACCAGGGTTGTACCCGTTCCTGTGCCTTCGCCCAGATAGAGTCACCCGTTGAAAGAATCCCTGTGGTCTGTGAATACCCAGATGTTTTTCCAAATGAATTGCCAGGGATTCCACCCGACAGAGACATAGAGTTTGCAATTGAGTTGCAACCAGGAACTGCACCTATATCCAAGAGACCTTATAGGATGCCTCCCGCCGAGTTGGCAGAAATGAAAAGGCAGTTACAAGAGTTGTTGGATAAGGGGTTCATTCGCCCCAGCACTTCTCCATGGGGATGCCCAGCCTTGTTCGTGAAGAAGAAAGATGAGAGTCTAAGGTTGTGTTGATTACCTCCCTCTCAATGCGGTGACCATCAAAAATAAGTATCCATTGCCCCGCATTGATGTATTGTTTGATCAATTGGTGGGAGCCAAGGTATTTTCCAAGATAGACCTTCACTCTAGCTATCATCAGATTAAAATCAGGGCCAGCGACATTCCGAAGACAGCTTTTTCTACCAGAAATGGGCTTTATGAGTACTTGGTGATGTCTTTCGGACTGACCAATGCCCCGGCTTATTTCATGTATTTGATGAACTCAGTTTTCATGTCAGAGCTGGATAAGTTTGTAGTGGTTTTCATTAATGATATCTTGGTATACTCAAATAATGAAGACGATCATGTCAAGCACTTGCATATAGTGCTCCAGAGACTGCGCGATCATCGTTTATATGCCAAGTTGTCCAAATGTGATTATTGGCTGAGGGAAATCAAATTTTTGGGTCACATCGTTTCTCAGGATGGGATATCAGTTGATCCTGAGAAAGTTCAAGAAGTGATGAATTGGAAGCCTCCTACCACTGTACGACAAATTCAGAGTTTTCTGGGGTTGGCAGGATATTATCGATGATTCATTCCAGATTTCTCTAGGATTGCCAAGCCGATGACTGAATTGTTGAAGAAAGGAGTAAAGTACGAATGGAGTCAGAAATGTGAGGATGCCTTTCATACATTGAGGCAGCATCTGACGACAGCACCCGTGCTAGCCCAGCCTGACAACACCAAATCTTTTGAGGTTTATTGCGATGCTTCCGGCACTGGATTGGGATGTGTTTTGATGCAAGACAATAGAGTTATTGCTTATGCATCCCGAGCACTCAGGCCTCATGAGCAGAACTACCCCACCCATGATCTGGAATTGGCTGTCGTAGTTCATGCTCTGAAGATATGGAGACATTATTTGATGGGAGCTCACTGTAATATCTATACCGATCACAAGAGTCTCAAGTATATTTTCACTCAGGCCGATCTTAATATGAGGCAGAGAAGATGGTTGGAATTAATCAAGGACTATGATTTGGAGCTGCATTACCATCCGGGCAAAGCCAATGTGGTAGCAGATGCCTTAAGTCGGAAGGCCCAGTGCAACTGTGTGACTATGGACTCCAAGATCGCCACTCTGTGTGACGAGTTGTGCAACCTAAACATAGAAGTTGTTTCCTCAGGTACCTTAAGCTATATTTCAGTAGAGCCCACTCTACATGAGCAGATAATTATGGCCCAGATTTGTGACAAGGGTGTTCAAGTCATCAAAGAAATGCTCGAGCAGAAGGTAGATAAATACAACTGCTTCCTGGTTGTTCCTAAGAATCCCGAGCTCAAAAAGAAAATATTGGACAAAGCTCACCTTTCCAAATTATCCATGCACCCTAGCAGTAACAAGATGTATCATGATCTCAGATCCTTGTACTGGTGGACCAGAATGAAGAGGGAAATTGCTAAGTATATATCTGAATGTGACACTTGCCAAAGAGTCAAGGCCAATCATTAGAAGGTAGCAGGCACCTTACAGCCCCTTCCCATACCATCTTGGAAATGGGAGGATATTTGCATGGATTTTATTGTGGGATTGCCCAATACCTCCCGACACCATGATTCTATTTGGGTCATTGTGGATAGGTTAACCAAAACTGCTCATTTCTTGCCAGTGCACACCACCCACAAGACAGAGAATTATGCAGAGATCTATGTTGATCAAATAGTGTGTTTGCATGGAATTCCGAGAACTATTGTATCTGATAGAGGGGCACTGTTTGTGGCACGCTTTTGGGAGCAGCTTCAAAAGTCACTTGGAACCACTGTGATTAGAAGCTCAGCTTACCATCCTCAGACAGATGGTTAGACAGAGAGAGTGAATCATATTCTCGAGGACATGTTGAGGGCATGTGTGTTGCACTATGGGAAGAATTGGGACAAGTGCCTTTCCTTGGCGGAGTTCTCTGATAACAACATCTACCAGTCCAACCTAAAGATGGCGCCGTTTGAGGCCTTGTATGGGAGAAGGTGTAGAACATCGCTAAATTGGTCAAAAGCTAGAGAAAAGGAAATTTTCGGACCTGACCTGGTACTTGAAGCCGAGGAGAAAATTAGAGTCATTAAGAAGAACTTAGAAGCTTCTCAGGCCAGGCAGAAGAGCTATCATGACAAGAGAAGGAAACCTCTACAATTCGAAGTGGGAGATCATGTTTATCTTAAAGTGTCACCCACAAAAGGTGTTCAGAGATTTGGAATCAAGGGCAAGTTAGCTCCTTGCTACATTGGGCCCTATGAAATCAAAGAGACTTGTGGACCTGTAGTGTATCAATTGAAGCTGCCACCCCATATGTCAGCAGTTCACGATGTGTTCCACATATCTCAACGGAAGTGTGTTCGCTTACCCATAGAAGTGCTACCGGAACCAAAATTGGAGATAGAACTAGACTTGTCTTATCAAGAGCACCCCGTCAGGATATTGGGCCAAAAGGAGAGATCAACTCGGGCAAGGTCGATCAGGATGTATAAGGTTTAGTGGAGCCACCATTCAATAGAAGAGGCTACTTGGGAGACTGAGGATTTTCTACGTTCTCGCTTCCCCAACTTTCTGCCTAAAGGAGTCGGTACGTAACCCAAAACACCACCCCCACCTGCCCTTTGAATCAAAATATAAGAAAAACCTAGTTGTTAAGAGTAAAGTAAGCTTTGGCAATAATTTTAAAAGGACTTCCTTCTGAAGTTGCAAAGAGGATGACATTCGAAGAGCAGATAATTAGAGAAACTTGGCTTAAAGAATCTACGACACACAAACCCACCTTCTTGGTACCCCTCTAAAGGATCCCTACCCAAATCTCGGGACGAGATTCCTTTAAGGGGGGAGGGCTGTAACACCCAGGTGTTACCCAAGGCCCTGACTCCCTACTGCCACCCATGACATGTTATCTCATGTGGTTAAGTTGAGGAGAGGTAGTACCAAAACCTTGGAAACCATGGATTAACTAAGAAATGTTAATGACAAAAGCTTTACCCAAACATTGTGAGCAATTGTCACCTTGGGCAAAAGAGGTTAAACCCTAGACCCCTTAAAGCACTAGACTTCAAAGCAAGGGATTAGTGGGCAAGCTAATCAAATGGCCAATTCTTGTTTCTAATCCTTAACCAAAGTTTAAGTACACACTAAAATCTATAAAATGCAGAGGGGAAACATTACAAAAAGGCCCCTTAAAGACCCCAAATCCATTCTTTAAGTAGAGAGCACACTAGAGCTCTCTAATCTTCTCTAAGTCAAAAATAAACCCTAATCTAAAGGTCAGGCGTGTTCACTTAGTAAATGGCACCAAAACCACTTGGTCTGAATACCAAAAAGGAGCCAAACTACCTAAGGAACCCACTGGAAAAATTTGAACCCGAGCCAAAACCATTTGACATGATTTGACATCACTTTTGTCTCGGGGTGAACAGTGAGACAACCCAGATTTGGCGTCCACATATCTCCCTAGCCAGGGCATATCTCCCATTGGAACTCACATATAAGAGATAGCCCTAGTTGCCAGGAAGAGGTCTGCGCAGGATTTTTGCCAAGATTCGCACGTTTGCGATCTCAGCAAGCGTTTGAACAAGGGCAGAAACACACCTCCACGTGTTCGACGCGCCCTGATCTCGCCAGAGCACGTCCGGCGCCCAAACCCGCGTGCCCCGCGCTGCGCTGCGCCAAGCCCTGCGCCACTGCCCGCGCCCGCGCCTATAAAGCCAGTCGAGGCTTCAACTGTATGCCCCCGCTCGCTCTTGACCTCGCCGGAGCGCAAGATCACCGGCGTTTGCCCTGCACACGGCAAGCCAGCGGCCGCCCAAGCACCCACCACCGTAGACCGGCCAACCGAGCCATTCCCAGCCCCGTCCGACCCTCGAGAGAGACTCTAGTGCCTCGATGAAGCTCCCAGAGCAAGGAATCGAGCTCTGCCTCACCGGAGACCCCAGATCAATGTCACCGGATTTCACTAGATCGCCGGCGAGCGTAGACCAAGCTCCACAGTGAGCCTTTCTTAAATTCCTTGCATGGATAGACTCCTTAGCACCCCGTGAAGCTTCCCGTGCCCTTGGATTGAACTATATCGCCATGGATAGGCCGGAGCACCCGCCGCCGCCGAGCTCGCCCGCCTGCGCACGTGGACCGGTCGGTTCCGGCCATCACCATCGTCAAGCCATACCTCGTCGTGACTGCAAGGACTTCCCAAAGCCAACCCCGCCCTTCACTGGACCTCCCTTGCCGCCGGTTAGCCGCGTCGCCCTATTTACTTCCGCGGGTACTGTTCAAGGGGGGGAAGGGACCTCGGGGAAGAAGGAAAAGAAGTCAGGGGTTTTTTGAATGGTCAGAGACTCAGGTGAATAGTTGCGCAGTGGTATAAGTTAAAAGATTGTTTTAGGAAAAGTCAGGGTCCTCGGTGTAAACTGGTTTTCCAGAAAACCTTTTAAATATTATTCATTTAAATACAAACAGAGCTTGTAAAATTCATAACTTCAGTTTTATTTAGCCAAATTTGGTCAAACCAATTTTGCTAGGTTATAAATAATGTGAATTACTTAGGAAAAATACAAAACACCCTAAGTATTGCAGAAAGTTTTAAAGTTTTGATTTAAATAGTAAACTGGCCAAAAGCTAAATAAAAGAAGGAATAATAGCTACACTGTTAGACTAGGGTTAAAAAAATTAGAGAAATACTTAACCACTCCCTAAGCAGTTTAAAAATAGTACACCCCTCAGTACACCAAATTAAGGAATGGTTTACCATTTAAACTTATTTTGGCTCAAAGTTAAGAAAAATAGAAAAGGTAATTTAAAATAAGAACCATGGGGCAACCACATTTTTGCTAGCTCACTTATTTAACATAGTTCACTGGAAAATTTTGTTAGACCCTCTATTAGTACAAAAGAAATACATTACCTTTTATTTTATGAAAACAATGAAAACTTAGGAAAATCTTAGAAAAATAATCCTAAGAAGAAACCACCCCAAGCCTTGGGATAACTCATAATATGTTATTAAGAACCTAGGAAAAATGTAAGTTTTGTTGTTTGATATTTTTCAAATAGTAAGTTAGTTATAAGTACCTTTTTGGCATTAAACTTCAGAAAAACACAACTAAATATCCATTATGTCTTTTTCTGTGATTTTTAACACAGAGGCCTATTATCACCTATGAATCTTGACAAAAATAAGTGTTGACCCAAAAAACCCACAGAAATCAGAGCTATAGTGTAAGGTGCCCTTTTACCCTTACTTTTGTTAATTTTACACAAGTAGTACCTGAATAAATTTCAACTTCAAATTTTGAGAATAACTCACAAAGGTAAATGTTTACCCACTGTGAATTTTACAGCATTTTTGGAGAATGTTAACTGACCTTGATAGTTCAAAATGCTTAATAAGAAGCACAATAGCAAGAAAAAGGGAATTTTGGGAGAAATAGATAAGGTACAACCAAAACCTCCCAAGGAACTCATGGAACATAAAAATATAATTAAATAGTGTAAATTCATTCAAAATCTCAAAGATGAAAGTACAAGACCCTTAAGTATACCCAAAAGAAACCCTAAAGAACCACTAAACTTAAGCACTGTTTTTGCTATGCATAACCTTTACAAATTTTCATATCATTTTATGCATATATCTTACTCATTGCATTTGATAGATTGTTATCTCGCTGACGGGGAATACATCCTCGTTCTGGAGCAAGGAGTTGCTCAGGAGGTAGCCCAGGAGCCAACACCAGAGTCTGCCATCGAGGATCTGCCTGCCCCAGCTTTGAAAGGCATGCCCCGGTTTATGCATAACCAATTATATTATGCTATTTTACTGCACTTATTGTTTGTAGGCTTGTATTGTGCACTTAAGTGTAGGAGTTGTCTGAAACCCTAGTTGCATGAACTCTGGATTCCTTTAAGATGGATACTAGTATGCTAGGTCGAGTAGCTGCTTTGCTAATTAGGGATCTCGGTAAAAGTCGAGTGATTCTTCTAGCACTCGCGTGAGGTCAGGACTTGCTTGTATCCATTTTGTTAACAGAACCATGATGGTCTGTGGACACGAATCCATGGGGATGCGTTGTCTACGAGATGAGAAATTGGAATAAGGATTTACGTGCGGATACATGTGTCAAGCGTTTTTAACATACTAAGCACATGCCGAGAAATATGGTAAATCGGTAAGCCTAGTACCTGAGTGAACCTGCCCGCAGATTGCCCTCCTCACGCGACCTGAGACATGGTCTCCCATTCCGGTTATGGTGGGTACAAGTGTGGTCACGGCACGACGGCAGTCAGGGTCAGTGAGGCATTGTACACCAAGGCGGTGAGCCCCATTCTGTTGCTGGGGAATCAATGGGGACGGAGTGCCTCGTCACGTCGTGTGTTTAGGTTTACCTTGCAAGGATAAAAACTCGATTCGAATCGTCTGCTTCTCGCAGCTAATGAGACTACTTGATCCATTGTACTGCATTGAGTAATAAGTGGAAATGAGTTGACGTGGCAAAAGATGTTGATTGCTAAATGTTTGATACCATGTATGATTAGCTAGGTACACATTTAGTCTTAAGAGAGTCACACTAAAACTTGAAAAGCCAAAATTTGATTTTACACTCAACTAGTGCTTTTGGCAAACCAAACCCCTCAACCAAACAGCTGCATGTCTAGAGGTAGAGGAGTAGACTCCTCACACCGGGTAAGTCTAGCTGAGTATTAGTATACTCAGCCTTGCTTGTGGCATCATTTTTACAGGTCTCTAGAGGACATGGTTGCTATAGTGACTTGGCCGTCCATCTTGCCACCGGGTTGGACTGTCGAGTGGGACCCTACCTCGGCAGAGGAGGAGCATAAGGAGTGATGGGACAGGCTTCCCCATCTCTCCATTTATTTTTCCGTTAGTTTTATTCTGCTGCATTCCGAACAATGACCACCGCTTTTGCTAAACTCCGATGATGTTGTAATAAATTTAATACTCCTTAATGTATGGTTTTATGTTTTATTGTATTTGCTCTATGCCTCACCATCGAGTGAGTATGTGGTACTTCATCCTGTTAGTGGCCTCGTCGGTCTAGATCCGAGGGTCTGACGTTTTATTCCTATTTAAGTGTGGTCTAGCCTTTAAGGCGGGACTTAGGCACTTAAGTTGGAATAATTCGGGTGGTTCTACCACACATATGTGCTAGGATCAAGTCTCACACATATGATGACTCATGGTACAGAAACGAATGTCACATCTTTACTATATAATAGGAGTTCTGTACAAAGTAGCTAAATAATTACAACATACGAAGACAATGATCCAGCAACCATAGTTGACTAGGAGACGATGGCCTAGACCTCTCACGAACTCATCGCGACATCCTTCATGCTCCTCATCTTTTGGTACCTATCCTTGACCTGGGGGTGTGAGTACAGCAAGGGTGAGCTCACATACGTTCACAATTCAACAAGTTGTGGGGAATAATGTGCATGAGCTCACATACAGTGGGGGCTCATGTGAAGTGTAAGGGTTACCAAAGGAGATGGTTAAAGCTAAGCATTACTTTTAAATTGGTCAAAGTTTTATTAGCAGTTACTAAGTATAAGTAGATACCATCCCAATTAAATAAGAGATCACAATTAATAATAAAACCCACAATGCAATGCAAATGACATATTAAATTTAATTCCATAAATTAATCATGCGAGAGTCCTGAGTCGCTCTTGACCATGAGCATGGCTGATATACCGATTTTACACTCTGTAGAGGTTGCGCCCTTTACCCACAAGTCAGTGTATCCCATCTAGCCAGGGTTTGCAAGGCCCTTAGACACTTCCGAGGTGAATGGCTAGGGATGCACTACGAGGCCTTTACAAAGTTCCACTAGCTTCAGAAAACCTGCTACTGGTTTCTGAGAAGGGCAATATAGGAATCCCTCATCCGAAAAGCCATCGCAGCATGATCGACCCGAGAACCTCCCTATACGCAGCTCCTCTACCACCCTTGCCCCTTTCGGGTAAGGTAGTCCTCAAGTAGCTTTCCTAATTAGTCAGCTAAGGGCGTCCCATTCCACCCTTGTGGTAGCACGGATATCTCAAGTTAAGCTCCATGTTCAAATTAACACAATGATCTTATCATGAACAATAATTAAAACAACAGTATAACTGGAACATGATCATAATATAACATTATTTGCCTAAAACTAGGTAGAGCAATAGCAAAACTACCCAATAGTTCTTTTGTCTGCAAGGTGTGGGAAAAACAATGCTAGGGAAGCCTATTACAGTCTCATCAAATTAAACTGAGCATGTCACAGTGATTAACAAGAACATTATTGGGTAATGTGAAAAGTGATAAAGGCCACAACTTGCCTAAGACTCAAGATTCCCAGGTACCAACATGATCATCAAGTGACTCTTAACCTCGCTGCTACTTGTAGCAATACAAACAGACATGGTATAGGAAAAATTAACATCACACCAAACATAAGAACAAACTGCATAATAATGTTCTACGTGTTGTAGCTAGATCCGAGGTTCGAGAACCACGAAATTCGTAGTTACGGTTATTAAGTTATGATTTTCCGAAGATTTATGTGTCTACTATAAAGCAAAGGAGTACAAGATTTTAACATAGGTTTCATGGTAATCTACGGTTACTAGATGACAAACAATATTAATATGAGATTAATGCAACTGTAATGGTTCAAAAAGGAGTTAAAATGAATTACTTATGAATTAAACAAGTTTCTAGAATTATTTTTATACTAAAAACTATTTTCTATATCAATATACCTAATTTAGTGAATTTTTGGACTGTGCGCATAAATTCTAGAAAGCCTGGGGTTGAATTCATAAACTACAGGACTCAAATGTAATTCCTTATAACTGTTTTTGGACGGCGGTTTGATTAATGAAGATCCCAGGGGGCTCTTATGCAAAAGCGATCGGTCAAAGGGGTATGGGCCATCTAGAGCCGACCGATCTACCACCGATGGCCTAGATTAGATCTGACTCATACAAAACCCTTGAGTAACTCAGGTCACCCGATTCACATCCCATGGTTTGGATCAACTAGGTTATTCATGAACCGGTACACGCACATCGATCAAGCGATCAACGACCACGATTTAAAGGGCAAAAGGGGGTACGCTTGCTTCTAATCTCGCCATCCAATTAGATCGAACGATCCATCTCCTCTTTGAACTCGATCTAATCCTCACCACCGGCTAGCTGATCAACGGTCAAGCACTCATCTTCCCCATCGAGCACCCAGGGTGGCAGCACGAGCATCCACGATGGTGGCGCCCATGCCGGCCAGCGGTCCATGGTCGTGCTTGAGTCCAGAAGACCTAACTAATCGGTGCTACACGAAGTGGAGGAGAAGGCCGACTCGGTGGAGTGCATCTTACCGGCGAACCGTAATACGAAATCTCCTGCTCATGGTAGAGTGCGGTCCTACTGCAATTCACATGGTGGTAATGATGATTCTAAAGAACCAAGAGCAGATGAGGGGGGAGGTTGCCGCATTTGCATATAGAGGCGCCCATGCGGTATCCGAACTCAAGGAAATCCTTCAGTTAGGATTCAGCGCAATGAAAGTCCACCGGCCCCATGAAGGTCGCAGCAATGGCGCAGGGGATGCAGTCAGACCCCATGGGCCCACCATCTACTGATCAAACGCACAACGAAGAAACATGAAGTGTTGGTTGAGAGCTAACAATTTGGGCCCACACACCAGGGTGCGTGCGAGAGGCTGGCCGCAGGGGCCCAACCGTCAGTGAGACAAGGCAAGCACGCACGTGAATCCAGTGCTAGACAAGGAGGCCCCACATGTAGGTGATACAGGTGCGACTGACAAGCTGGCCCCACACGTCAGCGCAGTGGTGACCAGGATGTGGAGCGCTGCCGGCGCGCACCAGAGGGAAGAAAAGGGAGATGGATCGAACCCATCTTAGCGGCGAACTCAGGTAGTTTATTCTTTTTCTTTTTTTCTTTTCTTTTCTTTTCCAAATTCAAAACTTCAATTAAAATTTAAATTCCTATTTTGAACTTCCAAATTTCTAAACATCATTCCAATCTAATAATACTTCCACTGTTTGCCATAATATTATTATTCATTATTATTATAATTATAATTATCATTCCATTCCTTTAACTCTTTGCTCCCATTTTTTTCAGGGCACAAATTTGAATTTTAAGCTAAATTTATTTTAAACCTAAATTTGAGTTTGGTGCACAACCAAGGGAGTTCTAGCATGATGCACAATCCCATGTGTTTATGTGGTAGTTAATTAAAAGAAATATGCCTCTTTAATAAGATACATAATTAAAATGACTCCTTTATTATTTCTCAAGTGACAAGAGTTTTAAAGGTTAGATTCTAGGGTTTACAAGATTCTTGAAAATCCCTAGCTAATGGAAGTTTGGAAGATGTACTTTGATGGGTCACTAGGATTACAAGGAGCAGGGGTAGGCATCGTTTTCATCGCCCCTAGAGGAGATCAGCTCAAGTATGCACTGCAACTCCTGTTTCCCGCCTCCAACAACGCTGTAGAATATGAAGCCTTGATACATGAGCTTAATATTGCTGTGTCACTCGGAATCAAAAGATTGATGGTGTACGGAGATTCTCTGGTTGTCATTAGCCAAGTCAATAAAGATTAGGACTACTCCACGGAATCAATGAGCAATTATTGTGCTGTGGTCAGAAAAGATGAGGATAAATTTGAAAGGCTGGAGTTTCACCATATAGAGAGAGACCACAACATGGCAACTAACTCTTTGTCCAAGCTAGGATAGAGCCGAGCATAGGCTCCCTCGGGTGTCTTCGTCCAAGAGGTATATTAACCCATTGTCATGTCAGGGTCAGGGGAAGAATGCAAGGCAATAGAGCAAGTGAAACCAGATCCAAATGACTGGAGGGTACCAATCATAAAATACATCAAAAATGAAGAAGAGCTAGATGATAGAGCCACGATCGAGCATATCATGAGGCAGTTGGCTCGCTACTCAGTCATAGGCGATGCACTGTACAAAAGAGGGACTGCTAGTGTTTTCATGAAGTGTATTGACTCAGGCACTGGAAAACACCTACTGGAGGCAATCCACGCTCATGGAACATCGAGAACACTCGTCGGGAAGGCATTTTGGACTGGTTTTTACTATCCAACTAACAAGAGAGATGCAGCCGACCTAGTCTAGAGATGTGAAGCCTATCGGTTCTTGGCCAAGCAACAACATCTACCAGCATAGCAATTGCAGAGTATTCCAGTCACCTGGCCCTTCGCATGCTGGGGGCTGGACATGGTCGGGCCATTGAAGAAAGCTGAGAGCACCTAGAGGGGGGTGAATAGGTGATCCTATAAAATCAAACACTAAATGGACCACAAATTTGGTTATTGAAGTTTTAGTGCGACTAAGTAGCTTTGAAGCGAGTTCTTGTGAACACAACAATCACAGAGAAAGCAACAAAAGAGACACGCGATTTTTATCCCGTGGTTCGGCCAAGTAACACTTGCCTACTTCCACGTTGTGGCATCCCAATGGACGAGGGTTGCACTCAACCCCTTTCAAGTGATCCGATGATCAACTTGAATACCACGATCTTTTCCTTTAGAGTAGTATCCCGCTTGCGAGGAATCTCCACAATTTGGAGTCTCTCGCCCTTACAATAGAGATCACAAAGAAAGCACAGAGTAAGGATGGGACAGCAATGCACACAAGACTCAAATCTGCAGCAAAACCATGCACACAAGTGAGGAAGTGAGCACACAAACACAGCGCGAGGAGTTTACAACTCGAAAGTGCTCAAATCTCAAGAACTATGATCCGATTGCTTGAATGCAGAGTCTAGGTGCCTTAGGATGTTTCTTGTAAGCTTAGTGTTCTTCTCCATACGCCTAGGGGTCCCTTTTATAGCCCCAAGGCAGCTAGGAGCCGTTGGAGGTTAATTTGGAAGGCCATCCTTGCCTTCTGTCGAGTGGTACACCGGACACCGGACAACCACTGTTCATGTCTGGTGCATGATCTCCTTCCATATCGGGCGCAGCCGACCGTTGCTCCTCGGGGCTGGTTGGTGCACCGCTGGTGCACACCGGACAGTCTGGTGCACCCAGTCGACCGTTGGAGCGGGCCACGTGTCGCGCATTGATCGCGTGGATGACCATTGGCGCTGGCGCCATTGGCTCACCGGAGAGTCCGGTGCACCACCGGACAGTCCGGTGAATTTTAGCCACGTCGCCTTTTTCTTTTCTCAAGAGCGATAGTTCATCGCGGATGACTCACCAGACAGTCTGGTGCACCACCACACAGTCCAGTGAATTATAGCCGTACAACTCCATCATTTCCTGAGAGCAGCTGGTTCACCGTCGACCAGCCTGGGTCACCGGACACTGTCCGGTGCACCACCGGACAGTCCGGTGTGCCAGGCCGAGCTGGTACACAGCCAACTCTTTTCCAATTCAAATCTTCTCTTTTCTTGGTCCTGTTTCTAGCACTTAGATAAACATATTAGTATACAAAATAATATACTAAGTCTAGAAACGTACCTTGTACTTTGATTTTCACTCTTCACACATTTAGCACATAAGAGTTCAAAACATTTGTGTTGGGCATCTAATCACCAAAACAATTATAGAAATGGTCCAAGGGCACATTTCCCTTTCAATCTCCCCCTTTTTGGTGATTTATGCCAACACATCAAAACGCAATAAAAAGAAGTACAATATCAATGCAAATGAAGACCAAATTCTTTTTACTCAACATATTTGGATCATTCTTTGCCACCACTTGGTTTATTTTTGCAAATAAATTCTTTTTCCTATCTCTACATCAAACACACTTGTTTGGGCAAATTGAGAGATACTCCAAGAGTGAAATTTATCAAGCGTCAAAAACTCCCCTTTTTCCCATAATCAAAATTCTCCCTCATAAGAGACCAAATTTTGCAATAAGAGTATTTTGACAAATTTCAAATTATAACTCTACTATTTTCAAAAGTCACAAGTGGTTG
This sequence comes from Zea luxurians, assembly GCA_029449295.1. Classification (NCBI taxonomy): domain Eukaryota; kingdom Viridiplantae; phylum Streptophyta; class Magnoliopsida; order Poales; family Poaceae; genus Zea; species Zea luxurians. The sequence goes on along the minus strand of JAOPSE010000022.1, from coordinate 39,681,105 downwards.
GCTGATCCATTTGCTTTGGCCTTAATTTCTCCCCCTTTGGCATTAAGCACCAAAACGGGATCATTCTTGGCCCTTTAAACCCTATTGCCTCACCAAAAATGTCTATTAAGAGCAAAAGGCAATGAGTGCATAAGCATGAACTTGGAAATAAATACACTAATACCAGAGTGCAGTGGAAGTCTTTGCATCGTCCAAGTTCATTTTCCCTTTCAATGTATCTTTGAGACTACATCAAGTGTACTCAAACAAACAAATTAGTCTCAAAGGGATCAAGTTGTAGCACAACTCCCCCTCAACACATGCATCATTTGCATACGGACTTGTGAGGTCCGGGCGCGACTTGTACAGCTTGAGCACCATAAATAAACAACAAATGATTTACATGCATAAGGTAACATGATCAAAGGCGTAGAACACATGTATGCTATAGATCAATCCAAGTTACACGAATCTAAGACATTTAGCTCACTACGCAACCTGCAAAACCTTTTTTCATCTAAATGCTTAGTGAAGATATCGGCTAGCTAGTTCTCGGTGCTAATATGGTACACCTCGATATCTCCCTTTTGCTGGTGGTCTCTCAGGAAGTGATGCCGGATGTCTATGTGCTTAGTGCGGCTGTGTTCAACAGCATTATCTGCCAAGCGGATTGCACTCTCATTGTCACATAGGATTGGGACTTTGCACAGATTGTAGCCAAAGTCCCGGAGGGTTTGCCTCATCTAAAGCAGTTGCACGCAATACTGTCCTGTGGCAATGTACTTGGCCTCAGCGGTGGATAGGGCAACGGATGTTTATTTCTTGGAATTCTAGGACACCAGTGACCTTCCTAGAAATTGGCACGTCCCTGATGTACTCTTCCTATCAACCTTGCACCCGGCATAATCTGAGTCTGAGTATGCGATCAAGTCAAAGGTAGACCCTTTTGGATACCAGATCCCGAAGCAAGGCGTAGAAACTAAATACCTTAGAATTCGCTTAGCGACCACAAGGTGACATTCCTTGGGGTCAGACTGAAATCTAGTGTGTGGACTACAGACCCCTTAATGAAGTGACTATTAAAAACAAGTATCCTCTTCCTTGAATCGATATTTTATTCGATCAACTCATTGGAGCCAGGTATTTTCTAAAATTGATCTCAGATCGGGCTATCATCATATCAGAATTTGACCCGAGGATATACCCAAGACCGCTTTTACCACTCGGTATGGGTTATTTGAATATCTGGTTATGTCTTTTGGATTGACAAATGCTCCAACCCACTTCACATACTTAATGAATTCGGTATTCATGCCCAAATTAGACAAGTTTGTGGTGGTCTTCATTGATGACATTTTGATCTATTCCAAGAATGAGGAGGAGCATGCAAAACATTTGCGGATGCATACACTAAGCATAATGTCCGGTCTACTAGCACAAAGATAAAGTAATGAACCTATCATTGACCGGTATGCCTTTTGATCAATGGACTTACCTCCTTTGTTGGGGTCAATGTGCCTGTCAGTACCCATTGGTATCTTTGCAGGCTTGACGTCCTTCATCCCAAACCTCTTGAGAAGATCCTGAGTGTACTTTGTTTGGGAGATGAAGGTGCCGTCCTTGAGTTGCTTCACTTGGAATCCAAGGAAGTAGGTCAACTCGCCCATCATCGACATCTCAAATTTCTACATCATCGCCCTGCTAAACTCCTCACAAGACTATTGATTAGTAGAACCAAATATTATGTCATCAACATAAATTTGCCAAACAAAGAGATCACCATTGCAAGTCTTTGTGAAAAGAGTGGGATCAGCTTTCCCAACCTTAAAAGCATTAGAAATGAGGAAATCTCTAAGGCATTCATACCATGCTCTTGGGGCTTGCTTAAGTCCATAGAGCGCCTTAGAGAGCTTATATACATGGTCGGGATACCTGTCATCCTCAAAGCCAGGGGGTTGTTCCACATAAACCTCCTCCTTGATTGGCCTATTGAGGAAGGCGCTCTTCATGTCCATTTGGTATAGCCTAAAAGAATGGTGAGCGGCATAGGCTAATAAAATTCAAATAGACTCTAACCTAGCCAGAGGAGCAAAAGTCTCCTCAAATAAAGTCCAAACCTGCGACTTGGGCATAACCTTTTGCCACAAGTCGAGCCTTGTTTCGTGTCACCACCCCGTGCTTGTCTTGCTTGTTGCGGAACACCCACTTGGTTCCCACAACATTTTGCTTTGGACGTGGCACCAGGCTCCAGACTTCATTTCTCTTGAAGTTGTTGAGCTCTTCCTGCACGGCCAACACCCAGTCCGGATCCTGCAAGGCCTCTTCTACCCTGAAAGGCTCAATAGAAGAGACAAACAAGTAATGCTCACAAAAATTAGCTAATCGTGAGTGAGTAGTTACTCCCTTGCTGATGTCACCTAGAATCTAATCGACGGGGTGATGTCTTTGGACCGTTGCTCGGACTTGAGTTGGAGGGACCCATGGTGCTTCTTCCTCCATAACCTGTTCTTCTTGTGCTCCCCCTTGATCCTGCCCCTCTTCTTGGGGTACCTGTTCTTCGTCTTGAGTTGGGAAATGCACCATTGTCGAGGAAGATGGTTGATCTTGCTTCTGTAGTTCCTGTGGTCACACATCACCTATCGCCATCATGCGCATTGCGGCCATCGGAACCTCTTCTTCATCTACATCATCAAGATCAACTTGCTCTCCTAGAGAGCCATTAGTCTCATCAAATACAACGTCACTAGAGACTTTAACAAATCCCGATGATTTGTTGAAAACTCTATACACCTTTGTATTTGAGTCATACCCTAGTAAAAACTCTTCTACTGCTTTGGGAGCAAATTTAGAATGTCTACCTTTCTTCACCAAAATGTAGCATTTGCTCCCAAATACACGAAAGTAAGAGACATTGGGTTTGTTACCGGTAAGGAGTTCGTAGGAGGTCTTCTTGAGGAGACGGTGCAAATAGAGCCAGTTTGTGGCGTGGCAGGCTATGTTCACAGCTTTCGACCAAAACTGCTCGGGCGTCTTGAACTCTCCAAGCATCGTTCTCGCCATGTCAATTAGCGTCCTGTTCTTCCTCTCTACCACACAATTTTGTTGTGGTGTGTAGGGAGCGGAGAACTCGTGCTTTATGCCTTCCTCCTCAAGATACTCTTCAACTTGTACGTTCTTGAACTCGGATCCGTTGTCGCTCCTTATCTTTTTCACCTTTAGCTCAAATTCATTTTGAGCCCTCCTTAGAAAGCGCTTTAGGGTCCCTTGGGTTTCTGATTTGTCCTGCAAAAAGAATACCCAAGTGAAGCGGTAAAAATCATCAACAATTACAAGACCATACTTACTTCCCCCGATGCTGAGGTAGGCAACGGGTCCAAAGAGGTCCATGTGAAGAAGCTCTAGTGGTCTTGATGTTGTCATCACATTCTTGCTGTGATGAGTGCTTCCCACCTGTTTTCATGCCTGACATGCTGCACAAGGTCTGTCTTTCTCAAAACAGACATCGGTTAGTCCTAACACCTGATCTCCCTTTGGAAGCTTATGAAGGTTCTTCATCCCAACATGTGCTAGACGGTGATGCCACAGCCAGCCCATATTAGTCTTAGCGATTAAGCATGCATCTAGACCAGCATTCTCTTTCAAAAAGTCAACTAAATAGAGGTTGTCGTCTAATACACCCTTAAATGCTAATGAACCATCACTCCTAAAGACAGATACATCTACATTTGTGAATAAACAATTGTAACCCATGTGGCACAATTGACTTACAGACAGAAGGTTGTATCCTAGTGACTCTACTAAAATACATTTGAAATGGAGTGCTCACTTGTGATGGCTATCTTTCCCAAACCTTTGACCTTGCCTTGATTCCCATCTCCAAATATAATTGTATCCTGGGAATCCTTGTTCTTGAAGTAGGAGGTGAACATCTTCTTCTCCCACGTCATGTGGTTTTTGCATCCGCTGTCGATAATCCAGCTTGAGCCCCCCGGATGCATAAACCTGCAAGGCATTTAAGCTTGGGTTTCAGGTACCCAACTATTGTTGGGTCCTACAAGGTTAGTCACAATAGTTTTTGGAACCCATATGCAAGTTTTGTCTCCCTTGCATTTGGATCCCAACTTCCTAGCAACTACTTTTGCATTCTTACATGAAAGTACAAAAGAAGTGTTGCAAGCATGAAAAAACAGCAATAGGTTCATTGCACATTTTCCTAGAAGCATAATTTCTCCTAGGCGCACGAGACACAACATGATTGCACCTAGACCTATTTCTATCACAATCATAAGTAGAGCTGGAAGCAATCATAGCATGATCATAGTATCTATCATTATGAGTATTTCTAGTAAATTTTCTATCATAAATGTAAGCATGATACTTTTGGGGACTACTAGCCATAGGGGCCTTCCCTTTCTCCTTGTTGAGAATGGGAGCCCTTTGACTTGTTAAGTTCCTGGTTTCCTTTCGAAAACCAAGCCCATCCTTAATTGAGGGGTGTCTACCAACAGTGTAGGCATCCCTAGCAAATTTTAGTTTATCAAATTTAACTTTGCAAGTCTTAAGTTGATCATTAAGACTTGCCACCTCATTGTTCAATTTAGTAATAGAAGCAAGATGTTCATCACAGGCATCAACATCAAAATCCTTACATCTATTACAAATACTAACATGATCTACACATGAACTAGTTTTATTAACTTCCTCTAGATTATCTTTTAATTAATCATTTAACTTCTTTAAACTAGAGATAGATTCATGGCAAGCAGATAACTCAGAAGATAGCATTTCATTTCTCTTAATTTCTAAAGCAAGGGATTTTTGCACACTAACAAATTTGTCATGTTCCTCATATATAATATCCTCTTGCTTTTCTAACAGTCTATCTTTTTCATTGAGAGCATCAATTAATTCATTAAGTTTCTCTACTTTAGTTCGATCTAACCCCTTAAATAAATCAGAGTAATCTACTCCATCATCAGAAGATTCCTCATCGCTAGAAGAGGTGTACTTAGGGATATCTCGAACATGTACCTTCTTTTCTTTGACCATAAGACATGTATGGCGTTTGTTGGGGAAGAGTGAAGACTTGTCCCAGGCTGAGGCAGCAACCCTTCATCATCGGAGTCGGATGAAGAGTAGTCAGAGTCCCATTCCTTTCCAAGGTGTGCCTCCCCCTTCGCCTTCCTATAGTTTTTCTTCTTTTCCCTCTTCCCGTGCTTTTCTTGTCCCTGGTCATTATCATTATCGGGGAATTGAGCAATAAAATGACCAGTCTTACCGCATTTGAAACAGGAGCGCTTTCCCCTTGTTTTATTCTTGTTGGGGTACTCTTTGCGTCCTTTGAGTGCGGTCTTGAAACGCTTGATAATAAGCGCCATTTCTTCCTCATTGAGCTCGGTAGCCTCCACTTGTGCTACCTTGCTTGGTAGCGCCTCCTTGCTGCTTGTTACTTTGAAAGCAATGGGCTGCGGCTCGTAGATGGTCGATGGACCATTTAGCGCATCGTCCATGTATCGCGCCTGTTTCACCATCATACACTCGCTTACGAATTTTCCGAGAATTTCCTTGGGCGTCATCTTGGTGTACCTGGGATTTTCATGAATAAGGTTGATAAGATGGGGGTCAATTACAGTAAATGACCTTAGCATGAGTCGGACGGCATCATGATCTATCCATCTTGTGCTTCTGTAGCTTTGGATCTTGTTGACCAGGGTCTTGAGCCTGTTGTAGGTTTGTGTTGGCTCCTCCCCCCTGATCATCGCGAATCTCCCCAGCTCGCCTTCCACTAGCTCCATCTTGGTGATCATAGTGGCGTCATTTCCCTCATGAGATATCTTGAGGGTGTCCCAGATTTGCTTAGCATTGTCTAAGTCGCTAACCTTGTTGTATTCATCCCTGCATAGAGATGCTAGCAAAACAGTGGTGGCTTGGGCATTTTTATGAATTTGCTCATTAATAAACACAGGATTATTGGTACTATCAAAATGCATCCCATTTTCTACAATTTCTCATATACTAGGATGGAGAGAAAATAGATGACTACGCATTTTATGACTCCAAAACGAATAGTCCTCTCCATCAAAGTGTGGAGGTTTTCCAAGGGGAATTGATAATAAATGCGCATTTGAATTGTAGGGAATGCGAGAGTAATCAAAAGAATAGTTTTGATTAACTGTTTTCTTCTTTGATGAGGAGTCGTCGTCGTTGTCCCTTGGTGAAGAAGAAGATGCATCGCTGTCGTAGTAGATGATCTTCTTGATGCGTCTCTTCTTCTTCCCGTCCCTCTTCTTGTGACTCGAGCCTAAGTCGGTAGGCTTGTCGTCTCTTGGCTCGTTGAAGAGGGACTCCTTCTCCTTGTCGTTAATCACCATCCCCTTACCCTTAGGATCCATCTCCTCAGGCGGTTAGTCCCTTAAGTGAAGAGTACGGCTCTGATACCAATTGAGAGCACCTAGATGGGGGGTGAATAGGTGATCCTGTAAAATCAAACACTAAATAGCCACAAATTTGGTTATTAAAGTGTTAGTGCGACTAAGTAGCTTTGAAGCGAGTTCTTGTGAACACAACAATCATCGAGAAAGCAACACAAGAGACACGCGATTTTTATCCCGTGGTTCGGCCAAGTAACACTTGCCTACTTCCACATTGTGGCATCCCAATGGACGAGGGTTGCACTCAACCCCTTTCAAGTGATCCGATGATCAACTTGAATACCACGGTCTTTTCCTTTAGAGTAGTTTCCCACTTGCGAGGAATCTCCACAATTTGGACTCTCTCGCCCTTACAATAGAGATCAAAAAGAAAGCACAGAGTAAGGAATGGAGAGCAACGCACACAAGACTCAAATCTGCAGCAAAACCACGCACTGCAAGTGAGGAAGTGAGCACACAAACACAACGCGAGGAGTTTACAACTCGAAAGTGCTCAAATCTCAAGGACTATGATCCGATTGCTTGAATGCAGAGTCTAGGTGCCTTATGATGTTTCTTGTAAGCTTAGTATTCTCCTCCATGCGCCTAGGGGTCCCTTTTATAGCCCAAAGGCAGCTAGGAGCCGTTGGAGATCAATTTAGAAGGCCATCCTTGCCTTCTGTCGAGTGGTGCACTAGACAGCCACTATTCATGTCCGGTGCATGATCTCCTTCCATATCGGGCACAACCGACCGTTGTTCCTCAGGGCTGGTTGGCGCACCGGACAGTCCGGTGCACCCAGCCGACCATTGGAGCGGGCCACGTCTCGCGCGTTGATCACGCGGACGACTGTTGGCGCTGACACCGTTGGCTCACCGGACAGTCCGGTGCACCACCGGACAGTCTGGTGAATTTTAGCAACGTCACCTTTTTCTTTTCCCGAGAGCGATGAGTTCGTCGCAGATGACTCATCGGACAGTTCGGTGCACCATCGGACAGTCCGATGAATTATAGCCATACAACTCCATCGTTTCCCGAGAGCAGCTGGTTCACCGTTGACCAGCCTGGGTCACCGGTCACTGTCCGGTGCACCACCAGACACTGTCTGGTGCACCACCGGACAGTCTGGTGTGCCAGGTCGAGCTGGCCAACTCTTTTCCAATTCAAATCTTCTCTTTTCTTGGTCCTGTTTCTAGCACCTAGACAAACATATTAGTATACAAACTAATATACTAAGTCTAGAAACGTACCTTGTACTTTGATTTTCACTCTTCACACATTTAGCACATAAGAGTTCAAAACATTTGTGTTGGGCATCTAATCACCAAAACAATTATAGAAATGGTCTAAGGGCACATTTCCTTTCAAAAGCTTAGGGAGGATATAAACATGTGTTGGTAACTATTGGCAAGTTTACAAAATGGATAGAATACAAGCCAATAGCCATTCTGACCTCAGCCAAGGTGGTAGAGTTCATCTAGTAGATTATCTTCAGGTTTGGGATACCCAACTGCATCATCACAGATATGGAGTCAAACTTCACCAGTGCCAAATTCTTTGTCTTCTGTGAACAAAAGTGAATCCAGCTTAAGTATGCTTTGGTAGCACACCCCAGGGCCAATGGACAGGTAGAAAGAGCAAATGGAATGATACTAGAAGCACTCAGAAAGAGGGTCTTTGACAAAACAAGAAGTTTGTAGGGAAATGGATCAGAGAACTGCCCTATGTGGATTGGAGCTTACGAACTCAACCCAACCAAGCTTTACATGGAAGTATCCCCTTCTTCATTGTGTATGGGTCAGAAGCAGTGTTACTAGTAGACCTTGCTTTCGGGGCACCCAAGCTAACCTTCAAAAACATCGTAGAAGCAGAAGCAACCTAACTCAAAGAAATCGATGTGTTGGAGGAGGAATGGCTGAATGTCGTTATTCAGTCGTCTAGATACCAGTAGACCCTAAGGTGCTATCACGACAAGGTGATAAGCCCCCAAGCGTTTGTAGTTGGAGACCTTATGCTCTGCTGCATACAATCGAGGGAAGGACGCCACAAGCTATCACCACCCTGGGAAGGACCCTTCATAGTTGTGGAAGTGGCTCGGGCGGGCTCATATCGGCTAACTCAGATGGATGACAATCCAATTGGGAACTCCTGGAACATTGAGCATCTCAAAAAGTTTTACCCTTAGCGACACCATAAACTCTAGATGGTGGGCTGCCACTTGTAACTTTGTGAACTCATTTTCAATTAAGTTCTACTTCCTATCCACATACAATTGTACTTTGGTATACAACTGATGGAGCAATCGACTTAAGTCAAGATCAACTTAAGTTAGTGTTACATGCTCACGCTTACAAACAAAGGGTGCACACGGTACCCTACTGTACCACACGAGGCAATCAGCTCGAGCGACGAAGCCCGACCCTAGTTCGGTGCTATATGCTTCGTTTGACTCATGGGTGACCTCTAAGCCCTTACTTACATGAGGCAATCAGAATGGGCAGCAAAGTTCGACCCTAGTTTCGGTGCTACATGCTTTGCTTGACTCATGGGTAACCTCTAAACCCTTACTTACACGAGGCAATCGGCTCGGGTGGCAAAGTCTGACCCCAGTTTAGTGCTACATGCCTCGCTTGACTCACGTGTAACCTCTAAACCCTTACTTACACAAGGCAATCGACTCAGGCAACGAAGTCCAACCCCATTTCGGTGCTACATGCCTCACTTGACTCAGGGTGCACTCAAGCCCTACTTTACGGAGGCAAACACTAAAGTTGCACTCTGACCCGTGAACAATGTTATGCACTCTCGCTGCGCCTCGACAGCACATAGTCAATTCTTACTTCGTGGCACAAATAACTCAAATAAATCTCCTTCATGCATAGCAATTTTCCTACAATTTATTTTCATGCCATCAAAATACTCTTAACTAACATGAAAGTTACAAGTAAGTTTTAATAGGGTCTTTAAAGTTCAATACTCCAATTCACATGATCAAACATCAAGCTCGCCGACCACTTTGACAACTCGGGGGCTGCACTACCGTGTGCCTTGCTGACTCGCTGCTTCGTCGGTCGGGGGCTAGGGCATCGCCCACCTCACCGACTTACTGCTTCACTAGCACGGGGACTGGTCCACCACCCATATCACCAACTCACTACTTCACCAGCTTGGGGACTAGGCAATCTCCCACCTCACCGACTCACTGCTCCACTGGCTCGAGGGCTAGGCCATCGCCAGCTCGCCGACTCGCGGCTTTACCGACTTAAGGGCTAGGTCATCGCCTGCCTCACCGACTCACTGATTTACTAGCTCGGGGACTGGGATATCACCCGCCTCGTCGACTCGCTCCTCCATCGGCTCAGGGGTTGGGCCAATGCCCACCTGGCCAACTCACTACTTCACCAGCTCGGGGCTAGGTCATCACCTACCTCGCCGACTCGGTACTTCACTGTCTTGGGGGCTAGGCCATCGCGCACCTCGCTAACTCACCACTTTACCAACTTAGGGACTGAGCCATTGCCTGCCTTGCTAATTCGCTACTTCACTAGCACGAGGGCTGGGCCACCGCCCACCTCACCAACTTGCTGCTTCACCAACTCGGGGGCTAGGTCATTGCTAGCCACACTGACTCGTTGCTTTGTCGAATCTAGGTGTGGCAGAACCTCCCAAGTTATTGGGCACACATGCACCGGCCCTTGTCTCAAAGACCTCAGAGGGCTATGCATGTGCACCAGATAACTTAACAGGATCCGTCCGAGTGTCCCAAGGACCCCGGATAAACCACTTACAACCAGGATCGCAAGATTAAGTAAACACAAATCACACACCAACATTTTGTAGCAGAATTTCTTTATTACAAAAAGTTACAAGTTACAACAAATTTACATTATATTTATCAGAGTGATTACAAAAGTGATTCAAAAAAATAAACTTTTAAATGTTATAAATTATTTATAAGTTTGAAATATATGCTAGCTCAATGACAATCCTCAATAAGTATAGAAGAGCTACTTTAACCTATAAGAAGGTCGTGCCCACCGGCACTTAGCACCATCCACAACAGCACAAATCTAATACCTACAACAACATGGGTTCGAAAACCCTGAGTACGAAGTGTACTTTCGCAAGTCTTACCTGTCAAAGAAAAAGACTCTCAAGGATATGCTGGCTTTTGGGAATCAAGGTAAATCTTTTCAAGATTCAAAGACTCTTTTTGTAGAAAAGCTTACTACGAGTGGATCCTTAAAAATTCATTTTACTTGTCAGGTTAGTAGTTACCTGCATCTAGATTTCTTTCTATCCTAGATCAATGCACCTGCCTATACTAGCCATCTTTTATCATCTCTTTAGTTCACTAGATTGCTACATGTAAGTCAGTGACCAAGTCTTCATGTCCGAGAAGTAACGGCGTTCCGAATTGATTAATACCCAGCTAGCGATCTCCAACCAAACGACATATGTAGCACTTAACCCTTGCATATGTCAACTCGCCACCAGTTTTCTTAAGACCAGAATGGGTTCACGCCAACCGAGAGCACAGATACAACACCGTCCAGCCTCTTGCCACGGACGGTACACGCTACTCTCGCCATCTCTCCACTCCCATTGCATGGTGGCCTTTCTGGTATTGGTTCGACCGAGGCAAAGCTTACACATGACGAGGCATATGGCCAGTTAAAAGGTCCTCGGTCAGCAGACCTACATCGGCTCAGTCCTTAAGCGACTTAGATGGAGACACTACACCGAGACTTCCTTCTAGTGCAAGTCACCCGCCAGGTCTCGTTTTTATTATTTAAAACCCCAAATTTTGGTACCTGACAGAGGTACGTCTTTTCAGACGTTGAATCCGTCATGGCCATGATGGATTCTCCATCACAAATTTTTCTTTGTAAAAATTCCCATCCAATGTGAAGCATTACCTTTTGTTTTAAAACAAAATATTTTGTTTTCTAAAGCAAGGCTAAGCATCATAAAATCCTTTTTATAAAAGGGAATCAAGGAATGGTGATCAAATTTCCAAGGAAGCAAATTCATCAATGTTTACCACACAACTCCTATCACCCAATGCATCATATAAGGTGATAAAGATTTTAAAACAACAAGGAAAAGGGATAATGCACCAGGGCTTGCCTGTAATAACACTAGGTTAGTGTTTGTTAGACGACGATCACTTGACAACCATCCTTTGTCTTGGCACTTGTTCAGATTATCCATCTTCAGGTTCATCATCTGCATCACCTTGAGATTAACCCAGTTCTTGTCCTTCACATCACGTAACCAACTAGCGTACCTCATGAGATGCACGATGCACATGTATGAATATCAAGACGAATATCATAAGATAATATTATGATATTACACAGTAAAGAATCAAACACTTAATGGTAAGGCATCACGACATTTCATAATCAAACGCTAGCTAGCGACATATGGCCAAGTACAATAATCACGTTTTTCTAGACTAACCAATCTAACACAAACATCATGAAACAGCAAACTATACACACCAAGCACAACACTCACGTTCCTCGTTTCTGATTAGATCTAATTCCGAAATCAAGCAAGAATAAATTATTTAACTTGCACTATCATCCTTAATGAGATATTTCATTAGAAGTCTAATAAAACTTGGACTCATCATTATTGAACACTAATGACTTAAAATAAGTATAGGAACAATCTAATTAACTCTTTAAATTGTGCGTCTTCACTAATTTGAATTACACACTTAACTAAATCAAACATCACAATATTTACTCTAACAGATACAACATTAACAGATAACATAGCGTTCGGTAAAACTAATTTCTCAACGACTTAAATATCTAGAGTACTTATGTACACTGGCCAACGATACAATTACCATAACAAAACATGTCAGCTAGCTGATTTAATACTAAACCTATTTTTAATGTCATCGATTCACCAATATCGTATACTTGTCTACTGAAACCTCCTTCGCCTAAATTACATTGCCGCCTAAACTTTACCATATACATATAAAAACGTCTAATTAATAATTATTACTAGAAATTACATAAACATTAATAACCTATTTTTAAATAAAATAGCATATAATGACTATCATTACGACCAGTAATTTAATCCATCACATCCAATCATTAAAACAAAATAATAGAAGTAGGGAATCAGCTCACCAATAAAATAAACTCAACTTGAAGGGATCGACATACGATGAGGAGACGACGACGACCACCATGAAGGAATCGACGACGCTGCCTCACATGGCGTGGAGGCGAATAATGGCAACACCACAATGGCTTCACGAATACGGCAAGGACGCAGGGCACGACAACTATGCTTCACTGGTGAAAAAACGCCTTGGCGTGCTAGTCGATGGCCGAAGACAGCGGAGTCCCAGCTCACGGTTTGCGGCACGACGAGACTGTGGTTGCCGGTGAACTCAATAATTACAGTGCGAGGAGCAGAAGAATGGTTGGGGCATGAGCGCCATCGTGGAGGCGTGGTGCTAGCGAGCACCACAACAGGGATGTCCCACTAGCGCGAGTAGGACACCGACGCGACGAAGGGAGCTCAGGGAGACGAGGGACGCCATGGGGGTGAGCACCAGCATGGAGGGTGACCCCGACGAGCACAGCATGGCAGAGAGTCAGCCTCGCGTGCGACGGGCAAGGAGGGCTGGAGACCAATGGACGCAGCGACGACCAGACCTGAAGAGCTTGAACGAAGGAGCATATACGACGACCATGGAGATGAGGAGAGGACGAGCTCGAGGGGGATGCTGAGCCAAGGACTGAGTGTGCTGGGAGCGATGTCCGGGACGGAGAGCGGCAAGCTGATGGCCAGTTGGATACTGCCGCGGGGGTGTTGCGCGATGGGAAGAAAGGAAATGCGCCTAGTAGTGAATATATCTGCGTAGGAGGAGGAGACGTTAAGGATATTTCACATGAGCGAGGGCATCAGGAGGATAAGACTGAGTAAAGCGGTGGTGAGATGCTTCTAGGCAGTATGGGATAAGGTCGATCACAAAAAACATATTAAAATTTCTTGCTTTTTGTTTTTATATAAACCTTGGTTTCACTGATTCGTTTTTTTATAATCACTTATATTCGTGACACCAAGATTTCTACTCATCGTGCTCTAGTTTAGATAACAAGGTTTTGAATACTTTTAAAGTTAACTCACCTTTTAATTCAAATTTGATCAAGTGCCTCATAGGATAAGGAAAAAGGAGCAAAAGCGGTGGAGATAATTGTTATGAGATATTTTTCTTCCTTTTAGTATAAATAAACATTAATTCTGGTATTTGGGTTTTAAAGAGGCAATATAGGATTTAACTAAAACAATATCGGATACAAGGTTTAGATAAGATTTGATTTGATGAATACTTCAGAGTCAGATGAACTTGTACGGGCGAGAAACATATGGACCAAACCAAACGAGATCAGCTTCGATATTTAAGACTGTGCTTAATTTCATTCGATTCGAAACCCAATAATTTAGACGAATTTTTGCCCGCTATCCGAACATTCGACTAGAGAGCAATTCGATTAATAACTCTAGGCCTGATATTTCTTGGACATGAACGCGATCAAAATTGTAAACTCAAACTATTTCCGAAATCACATTCACGCTCTCGACTAGTTTGAACAGCACCGGACTCGACATTTTTAAGGTTACTAAAGTCCGAATTTCGTGAAATATTTTGGACAGTCCTGATAGGCATAGATGAAGGTGATACCAGGATACTGATAGGCGAATATGATTAGGATATAGAGACTGTTATTCTTACTGATATCTCGTACTTACGTCCATAGTCGCTGTTAAACGTATAGTAACACCTAGGGTGTTACATCGGGTGCTGCTGCCTACCTCACCAAAACCTCTTGGAGGAATAAGTTGCTTGATCCTCAACCTGATTATCTTAATCAGCTTGAGGTTCGGGGGCTATATGGGAAATACCATCAGAATATTTTCGAAGACTACATGGCTAGGCATTCTGAAAGCAGATTTTGGACCTTCAAGTTGATTGTTTCTCAAGTCAACTTGAAGCTCGGGGGCCACACCCATTAGGTGTATCTATGATGCACCCAATGGATGCAAAGGCAGAACAAAGCTGCACTCAAAAGCATAGGACAATCAAATAGCATGATTCATTTTTGGAGTCTCGAATCAATTACCCTCAAAAATTGGCTTGAGCCTCGATGGCTTGTGGGAGATAGATATCCCCCGGTGTAAAACCCAAAACCACATTTTGGCGATTTAAAGAATTCCCCAAAATAATTTAAGATAAAATATCTTCAAGGAATGAATTCCTCCCTTTATAAAATATTTCTTTCCCTAAAGTGAATAAATAGTATTATTTAAAATTTTGGTAGTATTAAAATTCAATTATTCAAAGATATACTTAGGTCTTGAAACTAGAATTTGAATTTGAAATTAACTAGAACACATAAAATTTGCAAATGTTCATGTGGGTAAATTATTTTTCATGGATAGTATATAAGCAATACTCAAAGGAATGAAATAATTAAATATAAATAAACTTTGCACCCCATGCTGGAATTTTTGTATTGTGCATTTAAGTCAATTTTGAAAGTCAAAATCCATATTCAAATTGAAATTTAGAATAGAAAGAGAAATAAGAAAAAAAGAGAAGAGAGGGAAAAGAATATACACTATAAGGAAAAATATACATGAATAAATATATTCCTTCATGTTATTACTTTTTATGTACTTGATTACTATGTGAAATCCCCAACATAAATTTGAATTCGAATACTAATTTTGAAATTTAGGAAGGAGTTTAAATCTGAAATCCAAAGATAGAGAATAAAAATAAAAAAGAAAGAACCAGCGCGCTTGGGCCAGTTCCTCCTCCTCTCTGCCCACCCAGCCATTCGCCCCAGCGCGGCCCAGTTAACTTTCAGGTCCGCGTGACCTAGCCAGGGGAATACACACGCTGACTGACAGGCCCGCCCCGTCAGTCGCTCCCGCTACCACGCTCTTACTCTCTGTCTGGTGGCCCAGGGTCATCAAGATCATCTTCCCAATAGACCTCGCTGATCTCCTGCCCGTGAATCTCGCCTCTACCTCAAACCCTCTCCCCCCAATTTCCTATCTCAGACTTTGCCGCTCGGGCATATAAACGGTAGCCGCTACCCCCCTAAGACATCTTCATCCCGAGAGAACACCCTGATCAGAGGGCTCGCACAAAGGGAAGCAGTGTGGGACTGCTGTCGCCACTGCGGTCATCACGATTCACCGATGTTTGGTCACGGGGTGTGGTCCAGTGATGTTCGCGGGTGCACGCTCATGGTGACCATGCCTTCGTCCTGTGGTTCCCATGGTAGGCTAGCTCTACGTGGGAGACACAGTTCTGACTCGCTTGAGGCCAGCTCTAGGTGGGAGACAAGCTTCTGACTCGCCTGAGGCCAACCTCGAACGGGAGATGTTGTTCTGTCTCGCCAGAGGATGAGCTCGGACGAGAGACACTGTTACGTCTCACCTAAGGCCAACCTCGAACGTGAGACGTTGTTCTGTCTCACCTGAGGCCAACCTTAGACGGGAGACGCTGTTTTGTCTCGCCTAAGGCCAACCTCGGGCGGGAGATGCAATCACAATTTGAATGAAGCCAGCTCTGTGCAGGAGAAGCAGTCACAACTCGCCTCGAGGCCAACCTCGGGAAGGAGCATAGAAACGCTCCATGGGCCACTTGATGGGCCTCCCGATGACTTGCTTAGCAAGGCATGCCCTCGGGCCGCAACTAGGCTAGATGAGCTCGACCCAGGGAGGAGAAGACCGAATGACCGAGTCATGTGCAGAAGGAGCGCAGATATCTCAGGTAGGGAGGTTAAGCGTACCCGAAGTGCTAGATGCCCGGAGATAACTCAGATGAAGGTAAATTGAACTCCAGATAAGTAGGAATGCATACCACGTTAAAGGAAGGATTCAAATAGAGTTAGATAGTCATCACGACTTGTAAAGGGATGACCCTCATGTGATCTATACAAGGCCAAGGGGGTACCCCTACGAACCCATCTCACCTCATCACACCCCATCACCACCTCATAGCTCATTAGTTCTCTCATAGCAACTATGCCACAACTAGGTCAATAGGAGAACTCATCTATAACCATTGTAAACCTGTAATACTCAAATACTCATCCTCGACAGGAAGTAGGGTGTTACACATTCCAGTGGCCTGGACCTGTATAAATACTTGTGTGATTCGACGTGCTCCCGCACGTACCATCGAGTCACAATCAACGACGTCGTACTGCCTAAAAGTATCACCTGGGGAACCCCGTGGTGCGTAGTGGGTCATAAACACCGACAGGAGATGGCGCGGAGATTGGAACTGTGGTTTCTCACTCAGCATATGAATGCATTCATACAAGTTATATGGTAGACGAATTGAGATCGAGCACAACAACTAGTTTAAACAGAGCACAAATCATTATAAAGGTTTAGTACTCATTTAAACAATTATCCCATTTAAACAAGGTCAACTACGTGATATATAGAAACCATAGCAACGTATGGACAACTAACAAGTTTTCGTTTATCCTCTACATAATTTATATAAGAGAAATAGATCATCAACATATTTGTCACTTTTGTAGTCGTGAATAGCCACGACCATGTCTCAGCGTGCCACCATCATGACTTCAAGCTGGAAAAGACATTGTTGCCCCTGTTTTTTCTTGTTAAATGCCTCGACCTGACAACGTTTTTGCACCATTGTCACCCTGGGCGTCGTAGGGATCCAAGCACCACCACGTGTAGCTCCCCTTTCGTCCACCCTCACCCATAATGGTGCAGTGGTGAGACTTGCATGGATGTGGATGCAAGGCATCAGTCCAAAGCTCAGGGCACCTATTTGGGTCAGAGATAGGTTCTCCCTTAATCCATTGTGTAAAGTGCATGATGGCGAGGGTGATTGAGCTGAGGGTGAAGAAGGAGAACATAAACTTCAAACGTGTCTTCATCAAGTGCCCAAGGAATGTAGAAAGTGGTACGTATTGATTGTTGGTTTTCTGGAATTTGATGCCATTTCAATAGGTACATGTTCGATCTTCTTAATATTTAGATGCTAGGAAGATGCTAGTATTATAGATAGCAAAGGATGTATTTTGAGGATCTAGTGAGGACAAGATTATCATGATGCTTCTTGATGACCTAAAGGGAGAGCAAGAAGTAGAGCTGAATTCCAGTGTTGTTGTCCAAGTGCAAAGCAATGTCATGGAAGAAAAGATGAACCAAATTCTTAAGACAATTTAGATTCTCCTAGCAGTGTTTGTAGCACTAGTGCATGTTGGGAGCGAGTCCTCGCTGAAGGTCCTCAAAACTGATGAACTCTAGCTGGTTCTATAGCTTGTTGCTAAAAATAGCAAAGCAAGCTTAGGCCAAAATTCACCATGGAGTGAAGGAGGAGGCAATGGCTTCGTCTGCACTAACCAGATGAAGCATCCTGGTGAGATCAAAGCTTATCCCTGATGCCATGTAGACAAAGGGGGGAAAGGGAGACGTACATGACACGTCTCATGGGCGAGAAGACAAGGGTGTCCTTAGTGTATTTTGTAGATCATGCGCATATCAAGTGAAAGAATTAATTTAGTTTTGTATGAAGGTGTACGTCATTGAGCCCCTATAAATAAGTGAACAGTGCCCATGCACAGGGACCCTTTTTTCTCCCTCCGGCCAAACCCGGCCACAAGAGTCTCATGCCTCCCTACCTTCAGAGTGCTCTGACTCTGAAGCATTAGGTCTATATCATCCTTCGTGCAACCGATGGGTGATATGAAGGCAATCTTATAAAGAGACAAATGTGCAATATTTAGGAAAATCATGGTGTTTGTTGTCTTATTTTTGTTTTTTATTATCATTCTCCTCTTGCTTGCTCACACCTCACATGACAAGGGGAGAAGGTAGATAACTTAATTATGTTGCCCAGTTATGGATCTTTGCAGGAGCCATGACAACTGACAAACATTGGTGCTTATAGGGAAAATTGACCCTGCCCCATTTGACTAAATGATTTTGGTGTTTGATGATCAACATAACATGTGGACTAATAGTTTTGTAAATGTTTGTGTTTTGTAGTTCACAGGATGGCAAAGTGGATTGGACTAAGGCACTAAGGATGAAACACCTCAAAATAAGACATAAAAGACCTATAGAAGATCTATAAGTATCAAGCAAAGTCCAAGACACAAGCCAAGGAACAAGCCAAAGTGAAAAGGCTTGAAGAAAATGAAGTGGGTCGTTTTAGGGTGCACCAGATCGGTCTAGTTTTAAGAATACAAGACACTGGAGCAATTTTGGTCGGAAACCGTGAATGTGGCCTGCCATGCCATAAACCGCCTCTATCTTCAACGCCTCCTCAAGAAGACGACATTGAGCTCCTAACCAATAACAAACCCAATGTTTCTTATTTTCGTGTATTTGGGAGCAAATGCTACATCTTGGTCGAGAAAGGTAGACATTCAAAGTTTGCTCCCAAAGCCATTGAAGGGCTTTTACTTGGTTATGGTTGAATTACAAATGCATATAGGGTCTTCAACAAATCTTTAAGTTTACTTAAAGTCACTAGTGATATTGTATTTGATGAGACTAATGGCTCTCTAAGAGAGCAAGTTGATCTTGATGACATAGATGAGAATGAGGTTCCAATGGCCATAATAAAGACTATGGTGATAGGCGATGTGTGATCACAGGAACAACAAGTGCAAGATCAACCTTCTTTCTCCATGATGGTGCAACGCCCAACTTAAGATGAGGAATATGTACCTCAAGATGATGGCATGGATCAAGGGGGAGCACAAGAATATGAAGAAAAGGACGAAGGAGTACCACATGCACCTCCAACCCAAGTCCACACCAATATTCAAAGGGATCATCCAGCGGATCAATTCCTTGGTGACATCAGCAAGTGAGTTACTACGCATTCACGTATTGCTACTTTTTGTGAGCACTACTCCTTTGTTTCTTCTATTGAACCTTTCATGGTAGAAGAAGCCTTGCAGGATCCAAACTACATGATGGCCATGCAAGAAGAGCTTAACAACTTCAAGAGAAATGCAGTCTAGAGCCTTGTTCCACGTCCAAAGCAAAATGTTGTGGGAACCAAGTGGGTATTCTGCAACAAACAAGAAGAGTACGGGGTGGTGACAAGGAACAAGGCGAGACTTGTGGCACAAAGTTATGCCCAAGTTGTAGGTTTGGATTTTTAGGAAACTTTTGCTCCTGTAGCTAGGCTTGAATCTATTCGAATTTTATTAGCCTATGATGCTCACCATTCCTTTAAGTTGTACCAACTGGACGTGAAGAGCGCCTTCCTCAATGGGCCAATCAAGGAGGAGGTGTATGTGGAGCAACTTCCTGGCTTTGATGATGACAGGTACCTCAACCATATGCTGAAGCTCTCTAAGTGCTCTATGGACTTAAGCAAGCCCCAAGAGCATGGTATGAATGACTTAGAGATTTCCTTATTTCTAATGCTTTCAAGGTTAGGAAAGCTGATCCTACCCTTTTTACAAGGACTTGCAATGGTGATTTGTTTTTATGCCAAATATATGCTGATGACATAATATTTGGTTCAACTATTCAAAAGTCTTGTGAGGAGTTTAGCTGGGTGATGAAATAGATATTTGAGAAGTCAATGATCGGCAAACTAACCTACTTCCTAGGATTCCAAGTGAAACAGCTCAAGGACAACATCTTCATCTCTCAAATGAAGTACATGCAAGATCTTCTCAAGAAGTTTGGGATGAGGGACACAAACCCCATCAAGACGCTGATGGGCACCAACGAACATTTGGACCTCGACACAGGAGGTAAGTCTGTAGATAAAAAGATATACTGTATATTATAGGATCCTTGCTTTATCTTTGTGCAAGTAGACCGGATGTAAAAAAGAAAGGGAATGGGTGGAGTGGGCCACACGGTTTGTAACTGGGCTAGCGCGATGTGGCTTGGGCCGAGCGTGGGGAGAGGATGAATGGGCCAAAGCTGAGGTACTAGCCTAGGAGTAGATTCCTTTCTCTTTTTTATCCTTTTCTATTTTCTCTTCTTTTCCTATTTCACTTTTCAATTCAAAATTCAAATCTAGGTTGAACTTTTGAATAGGTGCAACCCTTCAAAAATCCCAGCATGAATGCACCATATTCATAGATGTATAGACACATGTTTTATATATTGATTATTTTATTTCTAGAAATTGTTTCAAATACGCAATTCACATACATTATTTATTTTTAACAAAATATTAAATTTGTAATAAAATTAGAAGTAAATTCAGAAATTTATATTTATTACTTAGCTATTTAAGAGAATAAAATTTATAATATAAAATCTGTATTAGGGTACTTTACTTAACTCTTTTTAGGGAGGGTTTACGAATACTTAATAAAAGAATATCTCTATTAAGTAATGGAGACTTTCTATTTCACCCCCTTTTGGGAGTTTTCATATTAAATTCAAGTTTCAAGGTTTAGATCTAAATATTTAACTACTAACATTCTAATATTATCATTTCTTTTGGAAAGAGACACTTTCATTTTTTAAATCCTTCAAAAGAATTTTCCTACATCCCCAAAATAGGATTTTGGAGGATTTTGGGGTGCTACACCCACGCACGAGGCGCCGCTTCTACTTCCTGCGTTCGTGTATATAAACAATGGAAATGTTTCCATGGTTGGTTATGATTACCAATTTCTTGTGCTCATTCCCCTTTTTATGCCACATTGCCTTCTTGCCTTCGAACTTTCTACTAGTTCGAGCGCTCTACCAGTTCGTCTCTTCGTGCGCCCATGGCTTCCTTTCCCCCCCGCTCGATCTATCGAAGCCGCGTCGAGGGTCAAGAGAGGAAATGATTCCTCCCCTTGAGACAATCTCAGGGTGGCGGCTGGAGGAGGATGGTGAGGTTACGCCACAGGATGGTGAGGTGGTCGTGCTTGCCCCCTTATACAAGCGCGGCTTTAGGCTATCCCTACACCTATTCGTGTGAGGGTTGCTCTTCTAATATGGGTTGTAGATCTAGAATCTCCATCCCAAATCAATTCTCCACATAGCGTGTTTTATCATGATGTGTGATGCCTACCTCAGCATGGAGCCCCCACATCCTAGACACGTGTCCTGCCAGTCCTTGACCGAGCCGGCAACACGGCCCACTTCGCCACGTCCTAGGTGTCATCCACCATGAAAAGTCACCTCATGACTCTGGTCCCTTGATCAAGTCCTAGCACTTGTCCTTCACTGCTCCTAGTCCAGTCGGCATGAACCCATATGACCTTCACCTTCGCCGTCATCCACCATCCTTGTGCTCTGCACCTGCATAACACAAGCCAACTGACATGGTTTCACAACACATAATTCACGCCTTGGTTAGTCCACAGCCCAACCCAAGACGCTACCCGTTGACAATCACTCATCATCAACCCAAATGACAAGGGACAAGTAAACCTTATGTATGCAATCTCCCCCTTGATGAGTGCATTATCAACACCACCACATGACCATATATAGCAGAAAGAAAGAAGAACAGAAACTCAATCGAACAGCCAAAAGCCAGATAAAAGCCAAAATAGGTCATCCAAAGCGAGCAAAGCTTGGCCAACAAAGAAATGGGCAATAGCTCAACACGACTAAGTAGAAAAGACTAGTCCTCAAGAAGAGGCAAAAGCAGGGCTCAACACCACTAGCCAACAGACAAAGCCAAATCAGAGCACAAAATCAGCACAAAAGCTGAAATCAAAGTTAGTTTCTCCAGAAAGAGGCAAATGGATCAACACAACTAGCAAATGCTCAAAATTGCTCAAATCTCTCCCCTTTGTCAAATATCTCCTAATTCTTTAGATACCTAAAATTCTCCCTCTTGAAAGGAAAGTTCGAAAATCTCAAATTATTCTCCCCCATGTTGGCAACTAGACTCATCAAGCCCAAACAAGGGTAGAAACAGAAACTCCCCCTTGTCAAGAGAACTCGCCCTGAGAAAGTGCAGAAATGCAAAAAGAGAGTAGAAAATGGAGAAAAAATGCAGGAGCCTCGGAAGTATACCAGGCATAGTGTAAAAATGCTCTAAGTAGTGTTGTGCTATGTGTGTAGCAATAAATGCATGTGCTAGCAAATGCCCAAGCTGATCATATGCACAAGGTATGTAAAGTGTAAGAATTTTGATTCAGCTTTAAGCAGTTCAAAAGAGAAGTTAACCACTAAAATAGCACTAGGCATATAGTAAGCAAGAAATCAACTAAGTGTCAATCAAGGTAAAGCAGGTAAACTACCTCAAACAACGGTCACTCTTCATGCTTGAAAACATATCTAAAATTAATACCAGTTGAAATTTTCAAGATTTATCGGATTTTGTAGCGGATTACAAATTTCAACAAAAAACATGTGAGTGCTAGAGGTTGTAAGCATTGTAAGTGTCTAACTTTTCAATCGGGTGTAGCCCATGTAGAAAAGCAATCAAAAGCTAATGTATAGCACCCCGAAAATTCAAATCTAGAAAATTTCTCAAACTCATTCTAAATTTAAAATGAATTTTTAAATTTTATTTCAAAATGTTTGTTTGCAAGTTGATCTCAACATAGAAAATATAGTGGTCTATATTCTCTCTCAAATTCTCCTCAAAATGTCCTACCAATATTTTCCAAGTGATCCCTTCAAATCCTTTCCAGAAATACTGCTTAAATATTCCACTGATATTTCTCCAAATATTTTTCTCTTAAGAAATACCCTTAGAATCATTTTAAAATCCCTACAAATATTTTCTTAAAAATTTTCCTTATGCTCATACGTATATATATGCCTCCAATGTCATACAATGAACTCTACAAGCTAATTTCACTTATCCATGGCTAATACATGCTTATCTCCCACTAGTCCTCGCCTTCTTCCACTAATCCCCCACCTTGCATATAAATAGAGGGGCAAAGGGCTCCCTCATTCCATCCCAAGCCATTTCATGGCAGCTCACTCCCACTCACACCCACTCCCACGCAAGCACAACACAAGCACAAGGATCGTTCGGTCTTTTATTCAATCATTTGTCCAAATGTTCATAGTTTGTTTGTCTGATCGTTCGATCGTTTGTCTGATCGTTCATCCAATTGTTCATGGTTCATTCGTTTGTTTGTCCGATTGTTTGATCGTTCGTTTGTCCAAATTAAGTTATTGTTCATACAACATGCAGTTGAAATTTTGATCGTTCGTTCGTCCGAACATTTGACCGTTCGTCCGTTCATTCATAATCCCTATTCAACGTTCATCGTTCATTCATACGAACTATTCATCGTTTATTGTTCATTCATACGAACTATTCAACGTTCATCGTTCGTTCATGTAAACTATTCGTTGTTCGTTCATAATCACTATTCATTGTTTATCTTTAGTATTTATCGTTCAACCAATCACTCAATTATTCTGCTGCTAATCCATCGTGTTGTTCAGTTCACCTAAGACCCACCGGACTAATATCTCAGTCATATGGACTCCGATGACTGTGATTTTCCTTCCAGCTAGGACTTTACATCTGGTCACACATCCTAGAATTGCTCCAAGTTGAGCACACTTAACTTTGAGGTTCTTTCGAAATAGGCTTCCAAAAAGAAAGGAGAACCATGTTTATATGGATACACCATCAATACTATAAAACTCTGGGCCAAGATACCACAACCTGCCTGGGCAAGGATATCATAGTATTATAGTTGTCTGGGTCCCGCCTAACTGTTGTCCCATGTGACACAACACAATAGTTAGGAACAATTGCCACCAACATAAACCTCCGCCCATGAATGGCCAAGAAATATTTCCTAGCACTCCACTCAAAAAATACATTCGTGTTTTTGAGTTTCCAAATGTCCCCAAATATTCAAATTTTGGAATATTCTAGGAATATTCCTTTTTCCTTTTTTTCTAATTCCTATGATTATAAAATCCAAAATTCCTCCGTCCAAACTCTGATTTCGACAATTCTAATTTCTATATTCTAATAAAATTATCCTCTATCCAACCATGTCATTCCTTAAGCATGGTTCATATTCTAGAAAACTCCAAAAATACTTTTGTCCCATATTCTACCTATAATTTCCTCGTTCGAACTAAGTCAGACAAATCTTTCACAACTATTCTCATAAACAGTAAACTCTACCATACTAAACCATACGCATCCAGCTATAAATACACCTAGAGAGTTACCCTCTCCCTCCCCACAACCTCAACACCTTGAGCCAAGGCAAACCCCCACCCACTCACTCGCTCTGCCGACTATACTTCTAGTGTTGGCTCACCTCCAATACACCCTTCAGGTAACCATCTCTACTCCATCAACACAAACTCTACCTAAAATTATATTCACCCATCGACCACCATTCCTGACCACTATAATGAATATTTATTGATATACATAATGGTTTGTATGTTTGCTTGTTCATGCTGCATAGTTATCGGAGCGTTCATGCCGTCTCATGAAGGCCAGTTCTGCAAGTCTACGCTAGACGATGGAGCCCGGAGCTAGTTCCACGAGCTCTCACCCTTTCGTCGGTTAAAGCACGGCAAGCACACTAGATCCCTTTGAAGCATAAATTACCTATGTTTTCTAACACATCCCTCAGCCTGTTATTTTATGCATTATATGATTTTGCTACTAAGAGACATGTTATTATGGCCATCCAACATTATATCTTTGCCTCAATTCTTCTTTATAGTTATTGATATTTTTATTACAAAATGATTTAAGAAAAGGTGTGAGTTTTTCAAAATAAACTTGTTTTCAAAAAAGGGTGAATGATTATCATTATCACCACCATGAGCGGGATGATCAGGACTCTCTAGTTTGGGAGGGCCCTAAGAAGTTGGCTCAGTCGGGTTAGGTGTGAGCATGAAGGATTGTCCCGTCTCGCATAAGGACCGACTTGTCATCACTCCTTATACTCAAATTTGGATGAGTTATGGTTTGGTTTTGACAACTAGTGTTTTGTTTTCCAAAATATTTTGAACAATGGTTTTGAAAGGCTCAAGCCATGAGCTATAGTGGAAGGGAAGTCTAGTAGTTGTTTTTGAAAATAAAAACTAGTGGGAAACTATCGAGATTCCTAGATGGTTTAGTCCAAGGGATTTGGTTCTATTTTGAAGAAACTTCCTACTCCTGTGGGGAAGGATGCACTTTCAAAATGATAAAATGTTTTACAAAATAGCTCTGCATCAAAAACTGCTTTTTCTGCAAAATACCCTGAGCTCCACATACTCCATGCATTATATCTGATTTCCCCATTTCATGGGTGAAGGTGGGTTGCTGGGTACGTAATTACTCACTCTTGCTTATTTGTTGTTTTTCAGAGAAAGAGATCGCTGATCGGGTAAGAGTTACGCCTGTTCCCAACCATACCAATAGTTGTTGAACCGCTGATTTGCTTCGCTGCGTATATTGGATTGCTTCAGCCCCATTCTAAGGATATGTCCCGAGTTGTGGACCAACTCTTAAAGTTGATTGCCACATGCATAGGTTTGTCTCATTTAAGAAGATCTAGAATCATTTGATATATAAATGTGTATACTAGTCTCATGGGACTAGTATTTGAATCACATTTGAGTCCCAGCGGATTGGGACACTTCAGGTGGCATCAGAGGTGTAGGTTGGCCGCTGTACATAACCATTAGGCTTGGACCAAAAGTTTCTGAGTCAAAACTATTTTCTTAGAAAACATTTTTCTCTAATCCCTCCATTTGAAAAAATGTTTCCTCTACTTTCCTTCTCTCAGAAGTCAGATGGCGGTTTGCTGCCAAACTAGTTATTGCCGGAATGAAGATGGTTTCTCCAAGTTGTTGAGAGCATGCACAGCACGCCTTGAAATCAGGAGCCAGCCAGAGTACGATAATCGTGAATTCATTGAGCATGGCACAGAGAAGTGTGTTGTGACTGCATACATTAGATCCAGTCTGCACCATGTGGAATGGAGTGTCACTGTTGTGGGGCACAGATTCAAAGACACCTACCAAGTCATCGCTCACAAGGCATTGAGGGCCCTATGTCAAATCTATGAATAGAAAGTGGCACACCCCACTCAGATTCTTTCCACCCTTTTAGAGAGACCACCCTGTTTGGATGGCTAGGATGCGTTCTTTAGAAGGGCAGCAACTGCTGGAGGACGACACTACAATCGTGTACCTCACATCATACCTGCTTACCCTAGATGCGTAGTATGATCTCTTGGAGCGGCACCACCGTTAGATGATTGCCTGAGTAGAAGATGTAGAGAGGCACAACCATCAGCTTCATGTGGATCTCACTATAGCTCAAGCTCGCGTAGCTACCTTGGAAAGTCGTGAAGTCATTGTTGTTGAAGCCCTAGAGCAAGCTAAGGACGAGCACGTCCAGAAGATGATTGAGGCCTACTTGGTCACCCACAACCAACGTAGAGCCTTGTGGATCTAAGAGCTCGCTTCATCCAGCCCAGTACAATCCATGAGAGCCAAAGAGCCCTAGATTCTAGAATGCCTCCTAGTCTCTATAAAAGAAGAGAGGAAGGCTTGGGAACCCCCAGAAGGAGCCAAAGTACTAGAAGGAATACCAGTCTCCCCACAAGCTATGGATGAGCAAGAGCACCCTGAACCCTCCTAAGATCCACCGCCAGAGTTGTTTAAGCCCCTCACCATGAAGAAGATTCTAGCAACCTAACTTGAGATCAAGGAAGAAGCCACAAGCACCCCACCGGCACCACCACCCTCTGAGGTCACCTTGGAGCTACAAGAACTAGTCCCACTTGGAGAAGAGTTCGACCCCACCCAGCTATCTCAGTTGCCGCCATAAGAAGTCATCAACAGCAGCTCCCTCTTAACCCATCCAGTGGATGTCTCAGAATGAAGTTGTGCACCAGCGTCACTAGAAGAGAAGTTGTCTAGTCTGTAGTTAGTTATGGCCATGCATGCATTGGGCAGTGAAGTTTTTCTTCACTTTGGCCAGAGCCCTGCATGTATGAGATGTAAATGTGTAGCCACATGATTTGAAAAAACTCTAATTATGTGGCCCCTAGGGCATTTCAAAATAATTTGTGCTTGATGTTTGCTCCCATTTTGTGTGCATGTGTGATGTTTTAACATTAGTGCTCATATATCGTGTTCAGCGTGGTTCTCGGTTTAGTAGCCAGAGTTGATCTCCTTTATTTCCCCAGATGGAAGGTCAGAGATGCACCATTTTCTACTTCAACGAAGAATGTTTCCCAAGGCTCTTGTGGGACAGTATGTCATGCCTTGGAATCCATAGTTACCTAGAATACCATGGAATGGAATTCATGGAACATGGTAAAAAGAAGTTCATGGTTATCGTGTACATTAGGTCAAGTAACCGGCAACCTAGATGGAGTTCGATGGCAACTGGGCATAGGTCCAAGGACACATGCCATCTCATGGCTCATGAAGCACTGAGGACACTATTTTCGGTCTACCGAGAAGAAGTGGGAACCACCCCCATGAGATTCTTTCCACCTCTCCACAAGACCCATCAAGAGTGGAAGGCCCAAGTGCAAGATTTGAGAGAGCAATGACATAGTGGAGATCCCACAACATCATACCTTGCCCTCTATCTGCTTGCCTTGGATGAAAAATGTGACAAGATAGTCACTCCGTTGCAGAAAACAAACATGTGAGTAGAGAAAGCAGAAGCCCTTCTATTGCAGTGCCAAAAGGATCTAGCAGATGCCTGAAGTCAGAATGTAGCCATAAGGAACTTGTAAATAATGGCATTCGATGATGTAACGAGAAGTTTAAGAGGAACCCTAGTGATTACCAACATTCAAGGTTTTGCCTTGACAACAGGCACGACTCACCAAGTTCTTGAAGAATTGGCAGAAAGCTCGTCTGCTCAAGCAAGAATCTCAAGGCAACCCCTCAGCGACCAAGAGAAGAGGGAAATGGGAATGTCCATAACACTGCCATCTTCCTCAAAGGAACCCAAAGCAACCAGAGTCTGAGTCAAGCACAGAAGCCAAGTAGTTGTAGTTACGCTTAGCCCTCAAATCCGAATAGTCCATACTTTCGAAATACTCGATTCCCCTCTCATTCAAAACATTTGATTTATTTGTGCTAAGATTGTGAGTTTCTTTTTTCAAAAAGGGGTTTTCTTAAAAACATAGATCACAAATTAGAGCTAATCCTCACCTTATGCTTCCATTCTTCTCTTAACCCATCTTAAGAGAAAATCACCTTACCCAAGAAGATACCTGGAAGCTTATCCTTGAAGCCTGGACAAGACCGATCTTGTCAATTAGTACAAAGGACCAACCATAAGAATCAAAGTACTATCCTTGAATCAAAATAAACAGGAAAAGAGCATAGAAAAATTTATTACCATACTAAGAGGCAAAGATTCTTGGAACTAGAGACCACCAACATCAGGGTCATCGACCCCACCACTCACATGTGCCCCCACACTCGTGCTCTGCCTCCATGTGCACTACCATTGCTTGCACCCCCTTTGCAGCGCACCCGCCGTCTCCATCATCGCCAGCAACACTAGCCCCCTCCATCCCTCACGCCTCCTGCTACGTGGCACCACAACTCTTCACCCCGAACACCACCTCGCATGTTGCACGCCTATAAAAGCCCCCACCAACTCCCTAAGATCCCATCTCGCTCAAAGCAAAGCACACTCTAGATAAAACCCCTCAGCCTAATCGCAAGCAACTCTTTTTCCACTCCCATGCACCTAAGATCACAATGCTTAGTGATTCTTGGGTTGAAGATTGTGCTACATGGTTCATTGTCTTTGGTTTCTTCCTCTATGTGATGGTAATACTCTTTGATAGAACCCTCCAGTGGGAAGAGCAAACAGAAAGAAAGGGGCAGTGAGAAGAGAAAAGAAAATAGAGAAGAGAAGATGAGAAGAAGGTTATCCCAAAATCAACCATATGTCAGTCATCTCTCCACAGCCTGCTCAAGCAGCAATAGCAGAAGAAGCCCCTTAACAACCATGTTATGAGGTACTTCAAGGAGTTGAAATCCCCAAGATTCAAGAGTTCTACCCACATTCTTTTTAAGTGGGGTAGTGTTCCAGTATGGTTGCTGCTATGGAAAAGAAGAAGACCCATGTGTGGCAGAACCTCCCAAGTTATTGGGCCCACATACACCTGTCCTTGTCTCAGAGACCTCAGACGGCTATGCATGTGCACCGGATAACAGGATCCGTCCGAGTGTCCCAAGGACCCCGGATAAACCACTTACAACCAGGATCGCAAGATTAAGTAAACACAAATCACACACCAACATTTTTGCAACGGAATTTCTTTATTGCAAAAATTACAAGTTACAACAAATTTACATTATATTTATCGGAGTGATTACAAAAGTGATTCAAAGAAACTAACTTTGAAATGTTATAAATTAGTTATAAGTTTGAAATATATGCTAGCTCAATGACCATCCTCAATAAGAATTATAGAAGAGCTACTTTAACCTATAAGAAGGTCATGCCCACCGGCGCTTAACACCATACACAGCAGCACAAATCTAGTACCTGCAACAATATGGGTTCGAAAACCCTGAGTACGAAGTATACTTTTGCAAGTCATACCCGACTAAGGAAAAATATATGTTGGATTTGGGAATCAGGGAAAGGCTTTTAGCAAGAATCAACATTAATAGTTTGCAGAAAGCTTACTAAAATGAGTCCTTACTTTCAACATTTTAATGCTAGATTAAGTATTAATAGACCTTGTTTGCATCTAGTCTAATTTCATCATCACTTTAATCAATACAACATGATTTTTGCTCATTATGGTTCCATCCATGACTTAGATTGCAAGTCAGTGACCAAGACTTCATATCCAAGAAGTAACGGCGATCCTGAATCGATTAATACCCAGCTGGGGATCTCCAACCACATGACATATGTAGCACTTAACCCTTACATATGTCAACTCACCACCGGGTTTCTCAAGACCAGAATGGGTTCATGCCAACCGAGAGCACAGATACTCCACCGTCCAGCCTCTTGCCATGGAGGGTACACGCTACTTTGGCCATCTCTCCACTCCCATTGCGTGGTGGCCTTTCTGGTATTGGTCCAACCGAGGCAAAGCTTACCCATGACGAGGCATGTGGCCAGTTAAAAGGTCCTCGGTCAGCAGGCCTACATTCTCTATAATTCTTAATCAACCTGGGTAGAACATCACCTGTTCTTAGCCCAAGTCTCGATTTAAGTACTTCCATCCTTAGGATTGTTTGTGTTCCTTAGGATGAAAAGAACATTATAGGGAACTTTGTATTAAGATCCCACCACGCTCCTAATGAAAATATTCTTGCAGGCAGAAGCCATCCTTCCTCAGGATAACCCCTGAGCTAGGCATTAGCGCAAAGGACAAACTCTATTCGCAAGATTTACCTGTAGGCAGGGCTAAGCAATTTTGTAAATCATATTTGATACTTCATCAGAAGTATCTATAAAAGGAATGGATTTCAAGGTAGCCAATGCATCAAAGGGTTTCCAAGCAACTCCTATAAACCTAATGCACATTTCACTAGACTTAAAGTGTGTAAAAAATCATTTAAAAACACAAGGAAGGGGTTGCATGCACCGGGGTTTGCCTGGAATAAACACTACGTTAGTGTTTGTTACATGACGACCACTTGACGTTCATCCTTGTCTTAGCACTTGATCAGGTCATCCATTTTTAGGTTCGTCCATCAACATCACCATGCGGATTAGCCTGCGCTTGGGGTCAACTTGGTTCGTCTTCCGCATCACGTGATCAATTAACGTACCTAAATGATATGCATAATGCACATGAATAAATATAAATAGGAATAGCACAAGCCTAATTATTGCTACACGATAGTTAATTAAATACCTAGTGGCAAGGCACATAATAACATTTAAAAGTAAATACCAGATGTCGAGATCACATTAAAACTATAGTTATGGTATTTAACTTAATCGGATCCAATTCTAACAGCAAACCATAATGAACCATTTATAAGCACCCTATCTCTCTTGACTAGAGCACAACGTCTAAACTCAGACTAAAAATAGAAACCATTCCATTAGCTTTTAGAATTACTATTCTCAGCTATCATGCATAAGACCCACTAAATTAAATATTTCATTTATCCTTAGTCTAACAAGTAGAACATTATCATACGACGTAAAGTTCTACGAAACTGCTTTCCTAATTATTTTGGGTAACCCTAACCAAGATAAAAACAAAAATAAACATTTAGTCACGACTACTAATCTAACCAATCAATATCTGACTATGACATTTACCGATCAGCAAACATACAACATAACGGCTATCATAACAGGTCATCAACTTCATACAAACAAATGAAATCCGTCATACGCAATACTAACAGCACCTATCGGCTAGACATTATAAACACAAGACTTATTCTCTGCAATATTAATTCGACCATACATCGGATACGAAATATCAATTTAATCCTCCTCGCATAACCTACGAACTGACGAATACTAGACGATGCGATTAAATCAACATGTATCGCTCTTGCTAAAAATATGAGAATCATTGAAACCTACATATCTATCAATCCATTCATTAAAACAAAATATCGTGAATAAATACTCTGCTTACCAAGACCGAACCGGCATGATAATCGCATGGATGACGACAAAACTCGGGTTCAGACATTTTGCCGAACACCACGGTGGGGTGGGGGACGACACTAGCCGACCACAAACGTGAGGATGAGGCGAGGTTGACGAAGAACTTAATGACAAGGATGAGCAGCTAGGAGAGCGTCTGAGCTCGAGGGAGAACACGTCCGGTGAGCCTGGTCGATGGCGAGCATGCAGGTCAAACGGTGAAGCTGAGAGCAAGCTAGCCAGCGAGGTAATAGAGGGAGACACACAGGTAGAGGCCGAGCTGCTGGCGGCGTAGACAAGCGCGTGCGCCGGCGAGCTCGACGATGGCAGGGCAGATGAAGGTGAGGAGCTCAGCGCACGGAGATGGAGAACGACAGGAGAGATAGCTTTGCTAGAGCTCCACACTGAGCCGAGCAGGGAGCTGCAAGGGTGAGCTTGCACCAGGACTAGTAAGGATGGCCAGCGAGCTCGATGGCGGCCGCTGGCAGCGCGACGAGGATGCTGGTGCCCACGACCATGGGGCTAGCTGGTTGGCGTTTGGCGCTTGGGGCAAGGCGACGAGCGCCATCAAAGGAGCCCATGCGACCTAGATAAATGAAGCAAGAGCACCGTGGAGAAAGAGATAAGAGAGTGAGGCCTACGGAGGAATATTCCAGGGAAAGAGCGTTTAGATATTTTCTCTCTTTTTTTCTTCTTTCTTTTTTAACGAAATTGAAATGTAAATATTTCGAGGTCCTGACATTAGGGTCTAAAAGGTGTAGTCAAGGATCGAACAAAAATGAGATTGACAATAATATTTGGACAAGATTTGATTTGATGAATACTCTGGAGTCAGGTGAATTTTTACTTGTTATTTATATTTGAAAATTTAGATCGGGCCAGAAACACACGGACTGAACCAAACAAGATCGACTTCGGTATTTTAGACTGTATTTAGTCCCATCTAATTTTTACGAGTCTCACCAGCTATCAGTCATTTGATTTGACGCCAAGGATAACATGCTGAGAAGAACAATTCAATTAATGAGTTGGCATATCGTTTTTCGGACAGCACATAAACAGATAGATCCAAAATAATACAAGCTTCAATACTTCAGATGATATTTGATGCAGCTGAAATTGGATAAATATTTATCTACCATTTGAACCAATTTGATTTCTCTATCGAGGGTAATTTGTTGGAAACCGACCATGATTATAAACCTATAGACACGATGTCTCGCTTGACGAGAGGGGACTAAATTATTTGGCACTGAAAACTTTAGTCTTCGAGTTCTATTTAATCTGTTTGGGATGAAATCGGAGAACTGGACTAAATTTTCAAATTCGTCTTTGCACGAGCAATGAATTTTAACTAATCACCAGACTCACTAATTTTCAGAACAATTATATGCCGAACCTCATGAAAATTTAGGAAAAGCCCAGATAAATAAAGATAAAACAATGTCGAACTCGCGACAAACTAAACAGATTAAGACATAGACTGTTATTATCCCATGCTTATATCCGTACTCGCTGTTAAATATATAGTAACACCTGGGGTGTTACAGTCCTCCCCCGTTAAAAGAATCTAGTCCCGAGATTCAGAGCGAAAGACTTTTAAGAGTAGAGAAGCATGTAACCCTTGTCCATATCAGCTGATAATATAAGGCAGTTCCAAGCAAAGGCGAGTGTCTCAGGAGGTTGTTTCTCTAGTGGACATAACATGTATCGATTAAGTTAATTTAGAGGTGTCCATCAATAGAGACAATGTCTGCCAGAAGAACACATAAGGTTCCATGTGTGCAGTTTGCTTTTTCTGATGACACTGTACTATCTGAGTCTGTTGAGCGAGCGGTAGATATGCGACTTCATCCAAACAGAACTAGATGCAACCTCTTAGGTAAAACATACAAAAAAGGTTTACCAATAAGTGGTCATTGGAAATCCGTAGCACATAAGACGAGTGTGGATGTCGAACAACATCACAGTTAACTCATATTAGCCAGAGAATAGAAGTCCAAGAAAATGATAGAGAATCGAAAAATCACCAGCGAAGGGATCTATAGATGTTGACTTCGCGATCAATCCACTTTTTCAAGCACTAAACTTGGATCAACTTAATCACACATGTTAGAAAATCACATGTGAGGTGATCGAAACACGACTAGAACTGTGATCAAGCTTGTCGGGGACCATAATTAGGGGTACCCTCAAGACGCCTAATTCTCAGCTGGTAACCCCCATCAGCATAAAGCTGCAGAGGCCTGATGGGTGCGATTAAGTCAGGGATCAGTCTATACGAGCGACTCGATCACGCCTCGCCCGAGCCTAGCCTCGGGCAAGGGCAGCCGACCCTGAGGTGTTTCCGTCTCGCCCGAGGCCCCCTTTTTTACGGCAGACGCATCTCCGGCTCGCCCGAGGCCTTGCCTTCGTTAAGAAGCAACCCTGACTAAATCGCCGCACCGACCGACCAAGTCACAGGGGCATTTAACGCAAAGGTAG
Source organism: Zea luxurians (assembly GCA_029449295.1). Taxonomy (NCBI): domain Eukaryota; kingdom Viridiplantae; phylum Streptophyta; class Magnoliopsida; order Poales; family Poaceae; genus Zea; species Zea luxurians. The sequence goes on along the minus strand of JAOPSE010000022.1, from coordinate 39,646,650 downwards.
CCTGGCACATTTATCCTGACGCGCGCCCCCTGGCAGAGCCGAAGTGACCGCCGTCACTTCGCCGCTCCACTGACCGGTCTGACAAAAGGACAGCGCCGCCTGCGCCGTCCCGACTGCGGTGCCACTTGACAGAGTGAGACTGACAGGCAGCCAGGCCTTGCCAAAGGCGCCATAGGAAGCTCCACCCGACCCAGGGCTCGGACTCGGGCTAAGGCCCCGGAAGACGGTGAACTCCGCTCCGCCCGACCCAGGGCTCGGACTCGGGCTAAGGCCCCGGAAGACGGCGAACTCCACTCCGCCCGACCCAGGGCTCGGACTCGGGCTAAGGCCCCGGAAGACGGTGAACTCCGCTCCGCCCGACCCAGGGCTCGGACTCGGGCTAAGGCCCCGGAAGACGACGAACTCCGCTCCGCCCGACCCTAGGGCTCGGACTCGGGCTAAGGCCCCGGAAGACGGCGAACTCCGCTCCGCCCGACCCCTGGGGTCGGACTCCGCCCTGGCCTCCGCCGAACGACCTCCGCCTCGCCCGACCCAGGAGCTCGGGCTCGGCCTCGGCCATGGAAGACAGGACTCGACCTCGGCCTCGGAGGAGCCTCCACGTCGCCCGACCTAGGGCACAAGTCCGCCACGTCAACAGGAAGCGCCATCATCACCCTACCCCGAGCCGACTTGGGCCGCAGAGAACAAGACCGACGTCCCATCTGGCTAGCTCCGCCAGATAGGCAATGATGGCGCCCCGTTAGACCCATGACGACGGCGGCTCTCAGCTCCCTTACGGAAGCAGGGGGACGTCAGCAAGAGCCCAACTGTTCCAACAGCTGTCCCTCCACCAGGCTCCGTTACTCCTCCGACAGCCACGACACCACACCAGCTGGGTGCCAAGATCTCTCCGGCTGCCACATTGGCATGTACCTAGGGCGCTAGCTCTCCCCCGCTAGACACGTAGCACTCTGCTGCACCCCCATTGTACACCTGGATCCTCTCCTTACGCCTATAAAAGGAAGGACCAGGGCCTTCTTAGAGAAGGTTGGCCCCCACGGGAACGAGGGCAGGGGCAGGCGCTCTCTTGGGGCCGCTCGCTTCCCTCACCCGCGTGGATGCTTGTAACCCCCTACTGCAAGCGCACCCGACCTGGGCGCGGGACGAACACAAAGGCCGCGGGATCTCCACCTCCCTCACGACTCGGCTCCGGCCACCTCGCTTTCCCCCCTTCGCTGCTCGCCCACGCGCTCGACCCATCTGGGCTGGGGCACGCGGCACACTCACTCGTCGGCTTAGGGACCCCCCGGTCTCGAAACGCCGACAGTTGGCACGCCAGGTAGGGGCCTGCTGCGTGTTGACGAGCAGTTTCCCGTCAAGCTCCAGATGGGCAGTCTCCAACGACCTCTCCAACCCGGGACGGTGCTCCGTTTCAGGAGCCTCGAGTTCATGTCTTTCGACGGCAGCTACGACATGATACTCCTTCCACCGCCGCGCGACGGCGACAATGGTGGCCGACAGCCCGCCCGCCGGCGGCGGAATCGACGATGTCTTCCCCGCGTGGGGGAAGAACAACATTCGAGCTCGCCCCATCCTCTCCCTCGCCATCGGAGGAGGAGGCGGGGCAACCAGGGCCGAGCGGGAGGCTGCGCTCCGTCGGCTGTCGAGCGAATCGACATTCCCAGCGCCCCAACGGAGGACGCCTCGGGCGTCACCCTCGCGTTTGAGGCGAAGGCGAGCGCCGTCCCCCCGCAACACGCCAACCCCGAGCAAGTGGACGACGCCAGCACGCTCACGGAGGGCCTGCAAGACGTCGCCCTCGTACCTAGGACGACGGCACGATCAGTCCCCGACGTGACTTCGTCGCTCCTCGTCGACCAAAAGGTACCGACTGATTCCCATCCTTCGTCATTTCGACTCGACCTCAACCCGCCTAGCGACCTCGCTCTGGCGGGTGCTCACGTTGAGGCGAGTGCAACCTCTCTTGGGTTTCGTGTGCGGTCGCCTTGGGACCGATTGACGGGCGTCTCGACCTACGGGCCCTCTAGGTCCGAGGAAGATGACGACCCCAGCATCTGCTGGGATTTCTCTGGATCTGGCAACCCCAGTGTCATGCGGGACTTCATGACCGCATGCAACTACTGCCTCTCCGACTGTTCCGACGGCAGCCGCAGCCTTGACGACAAGGACTGCGGCCCGAGCCGCGAATGTTTCCACGTCGAGCTAGGGGATCCCTCCGGAGGCAACCGTCTCGGCATGCCGGAGGATGGTGATCTCCCTAGGCCAGTGCCTCGCGCCGACATCCCGCGGGAGCTAGCTGTGGTCCCCGTTCCGGCGGGGGGTCACGACCCACAGCTCGAGCAAGTCCGCGGGGCGCAGGTCGGGCTCGACGAGGGGGCAGGAGCGCTCGAGTCGATCCGCCGGGACGTCGGGCAGGTATGGGCGGGCCAGCCCCCGGCCGGAGAAATACGTCACCTGCCCCAGGGTCTCCAGCACCGCATCGCCAACGATGCCAGGGACAGGCCGCCACCCGCATCCAGCGGGACCGGTCAGGACCTGGCAGCCGCAGCGATGCTCCTCCGCGCGATGCCGGAGTCATCAACTACCGAGGGTCGGCGAATCCAGGGAGAGCTCAAGCATCTCCTGGAAGGCGCTGCGGCCCGGCGGGCCGAGAGCTCTGCCTCCCGAAGGCAGGGGTACCCCTCGGAACCTCGTGCCGCGACTTCCCGACTCATGCGGGAAGCCTCGGTCTACACCGGGCGCACGCGCAACACCGCGCCTGCGGCCCCGGGCCACCTCGGCGACGAGCACTCTCATCGCGACCGTCGGGCCCGCCTCGACGAAAGGGTGCGCCGAGGCTATCACCCCAGGCGTGGGGGACGCTACGACAGCGGGGAGGATCGGAGTCCCTCGCCCGAACCACCCGGTCCGCAGGTCTTCAGCCGGGCCATTCGGCGGGCGCCGTTTCCGGCCCGATTCCGACCCCCGACTACTATCACAAAGTACTCGGGGGAAACAAGACCGGAATTGTGGCTCGCGGACTACCGCCTGGCCTGTCAACTGGGTGGAACGGACGACGACAACCTCATCATCCGCAACCTCCCCCTGTTCCTCTCCGACACTGCTCGCGCTTGGTTGGAGCACCTGCCTCCGGGGCAGATTTCCAACTGGGAGGATTTGGTCCAAGCTTTCGCCGGCAACTTCCAGGGCACGTACGTGCGCCCCGGGAATTCCTGGGACCTCCGAAGCTGCCGGCAACAGCCGGGAGAGTCTCTTCGGGACTACATCCGGCGGTTCTCGAAGCAGCGCACCGAGCTGCCCAACATCACCGACTCAGATGTCATCGACGCGTTCCTTGCCGGCACCACTTGCCGTGACCTGGTGAGCAAGTTGGGTCGCAAGACCCCCACCAGGGCGAGCGAGCTGATGGACATCGCCACCAAGTTCGCCTCTGGCCAGGAGGCGGTCGAGGCCATCTTCCGAAAGGACAAGCAGCCCCAAGGCCGCCCGTCGGAGGATGCTCCCGAGGCGTCTACTCCGCTCGGCGCCAAGAAGAAAGGTAGGAGGAAGTCGCAAGCGAAACGCGACGCCGCCAACACAGACCTTGTCGCCGCCGCCGAGTACAAGAACCCTCGGAAGCCCCCCGGAGGGGCTAACCTCTTCGACAAGATGCTCAAGGAGACGTGCCCTTACCATCAGGGGCCCGTCAAGCACACCCTCGAGGAGTGCGTCATGCTTCGGCGCCACTTCCACAAGGCCGGGCCACCCACAGAGGGTGGCAGGGCCCGCGACGACGACAAAAAGGAAGATCACCAAGCAGGAGAGTTCCCCGAGGTCCGCGACTGCTTCATGATCTGCGGAGGGCATGCGGTGAATGCCTCGGCTCGGTATCGTAAGCGAGAGCGTCGGGAGGTCTGCTCGGTGAAGGTGGCGGCGCCAGTCTACCTAGACTGGTCCGACAAGCCCATCACCTTCGACCAAGATGACCACCCTGACCACGTGCCGAGCCCGGGGAAGTACTTCGCTCGTCGTCGACCCCATCATCGGCGACGTTAGGCTCACCAAGGTCCTGATGAATGGGGGCAGCTGCCTCAATATCATCTACGCCGAGACCCTCAGGCTCCTGCGCGTCGATCTGTCCTCCATCCGAGCAGGCGCTGCGCCCTTCCACGGGATCATTCCTGGGAAGCGCGTCCAGCCCCTCGGACGGCTCGACCTTCCTGTCTGCTTCGGAACACCCTCCAACTTCCGAAGGGAGACTTTGACGTTCGAGGTGGTCGGGTTCCGAGGAACCTACCACGCAGTATTGGGGAGGCCATGCTACGCGAAGTTCATGGCCATCCCCAACTACACCTACCTGAAGCTCAAGATGCCGGGCCCCAACGGGGTCATCACCGTCGGCCCCACGTACAAACACGCGTTCGAATGCGATGTGGAGTGCGTGGAGTACGCCGAGGCCCTCGCCGAGTCCGAGGCCCTCATCGCCGACCTGGAAAACCTCTCCCGAGAGGTGCCGGACGTGAAGCGACACGCCAGGCAACTTCGAGCCAGCGGAGACGGTTAAGGCCGTCCCTCTCGACCCCAGTGGCGGCACCTCCAAGCAGATCCGGATCGGTTCCGGGCTCGACCCCAAATAGGAAGCAGTGCTCGTCGACTTTCTCCGCGCAAACGCCGACGTCTTTGCGTGGAGTCCCTCGGACATGCCCGGCATACCGAGGGATGTCGCCGAGCACTCGCTGGATATTCGGGCCGGAGCCCGACTGGTCAGGCAGCCTCTGCGCTGATTCGACGAGGAAAGGCGCAGGGTGTTAGGCGAGGAGATCCACAAGCTAATGGCAGCAGGGTTCATCAAAGAGGTATTCCATCCCGAATGGCTTGCCAACCCTGTGCTTGTGAGGAAGAAAGGGGGGAAATGGCGGATGTGTGTAGACTACACTGGTCTCAACAAAGCATGTCCGAAGGTTCCCTACCCTCTACCTCGCATCGATCAAATCGTGGATTCCACTGCTGGGTGCGAAACCCTGTCTTTCCTCGATGCCTACTCAGGGTATCATCAAATCAAGATGAAAGAGTCCGACCAGCTCGCGACTTCTTTCATCACGCCCTTCGGCATGTACTGCTATGTCACCATGCCGTTCGGTTTGAGGAACGCGGGTGCAACGTACCAGCGGTGCATGAACCATGTGTTCGGCGAACACATCGGTCGCACGGTCGAGGCCTACGTCGATGACATCGTAGTCAAGACAAGGAAAGCCTCCGACCTTCTCTCCGACCTTGAAGTGACATTCCGGTGTCTCAAGGCAAAGGACGTCAAGCTTAATCCCGAGAAGTGTGTCTTCGGGGTGCCCCGAGGCATGCTCCTGGGATTCATCGTCTCCGAGCGGGGCATCGAAGCCAACCCGGAGAAGATCGCAGCCATCACCAGCATGGGGCCCATCAAGGACTTAAAAGGCGTACAGAGGGTCATGGGATGTCTCGCGGCCTTAAGCCGTTTCATCTCGCGCCTCGGCGAAAGAGGCCTGCCTCTGTACCGCGACCTGGTGCTTCGGCTGCGGCAAGACGCCCGAGGGAGGCACAAGCTCACGCCCCCCTGGGAGGGGCCATTCGTCATCGCCAAAGTTCTGAAGCCCGGAACGTACAAGCTGGCCAGCAGTCAAGGCGAGGTCTACGGCAACGCTTGGAACATCCAACAGCTACGTCGCTTCTACCCTTAAGATGTTTCCAAGTTGTTCATATACCTCACACCCACGCAAAGTTTAGTCAACAAGGAAGGGTCGGCCTCGCCTCGGCAAAGCCCGACCCTCCCTCGGGGGCTAAAAGGGGGGAAACCCCCTCTGCGTCAAAATTTTCCTCGAAAAAAATCCCTTTTACCAGAACATCTTTCGTGCTTTTTGACTACTTCGAAAAGTGGGTCCTGGAAACGACGGAGTACACGTAAGCAGCCAAGGCTGACCGAGCCGAGGGACTCCTACGCCTCCGGGATACGGATACCTCACTCATCACCTTCTGCGATAAGTAACCCGCGTTCGGATAAAGTGGTTCCGCGGATCGAACAAGTCTTTACGTTCGGAAGCCCTTCTGCCGAAGCGATCCTTCGGGCCTTCTCGACCGAGTCGGCGACAGGGCCTCACGGACGGGTGAAAGTACGCGTAAGCGGTAAGGCTGACCGAGCCGAGGGACTCCCACGCCTCCGGGATACGGATACCTCACTCATCACCTTCCGCGAGAAGCAACTCTCGCTCGCACTAACATCCCTGTTACCGACAAAAAGTCCAGATACTCGAAACAAGAGGAAAGGAGACGCAGCTTTAAAATGCAGCTGAGGGTGTGTGTTCTGGCCTCGACGGCCGCACAAGGCACACGCTACAAGACAATCTGATCCTGCAGGCTCGGGTCTTGACGCTGGAAGGGGGCAGCAACACCCTCGGCATCGACGGCACCTTCGGCGAGGCCCGACCTAGCCTCGGACGGCGACAGCGGTCCGAGGGTCTCCGCTCCGAAGGACGACGTCATCACCACGCCCGGGCAATCGCTGTCAGGGACTTCTCCGGGAATCCGGCCCGAGTAGGCGGCTCAGCCGGTCACCCCTGGGGCCTCGGCCAACCATCTTCCGAGGGCGCCAGCCCGGTCCGAAGCCTCGGCTGATCAACTCCGACGCCGATCCTGCCAACGGACAACCCGGCTAGGCTCCGGCCAACCAGGTTTCATTTTCGAGCCAACTTCGCCTCTGTTCATACTGATATCGCTACCCCTGGCCTCGGCTCGTCGAAGAGCGGCCGAGGGGTCTCTTTAACTAAGCTAGAAGAGCCTCGGACAGCAAGGCCGACCGAGCCGAGGGACTCCTACGCCTCCGGGATACGGATACCTCACTCGTCACCTTGACACGAGGTGACTCATGCTTGGTGAAGCGGTTCAGATAGTCAACAGACGAGTCTTGGCGCTCAAAAAATGGGGAAAAACATGGCTCCGTGCCGTAATTACATACATGTTCAGGCCTCGAAAGCCGTAATGAACAGAAAATCCTGGCATTCGAAGTGCCATTACAAACGGAACTCCGGTTCCCCCTCCGCAGGTACGAACAACCCCACTCGATAGGGGTGAGCCTGCAGAGCAACAGAAGACCGACGAACGGTATGTCATCGCCCGCCCCGACAGCGGCGGCGATGAAGACTTCTGTCCCGGGGGGCTGAACAGCAGCAGTGATGACCTCGGGGCGGATGCTGCTGCTGGGAGGCCCTCGCCCATGCCCGAACTCGAGAGGCAAGGATGGGCAGAAGGCCGTAGAGTTGGAGGTCGGTCTGTGGCCAGCCCTGGCTATCGCGCCGGCGGAAGAACCTCTTCCAGCTACCGTGGCAGACGTCGGCGCCGCGAGCGGCTCCGAAGCCACTCGCGTCTGAAGGCCAGGCACGCTGCAGATGCCAGCGCCACGGACGACGAACGCTCCTCCCTCCGATCACTAAGTAAAGGAGCGGGCCGCCGCCCACGCGGGGGCCGACCTCAACTCGGCACACTCCCCTCCCCAGCCCTGGTGATGAAAATCCTTGAGGCTGAGGGAGGGGCAGAGGCCGCAGCCCGGCTCGCTTTCCCCCACCATCAAGCCGGAGGTCACCATCTTGGGTGACCGCCGGTGGAGGGGTGCAACCGGGCTGCATGATGAAAATCCTTGAAGCCGAACGATGGCTGAAAGGTACCAACTCCCACGGAGTTGCGTTCCTCCAACGATGAGACGAAAAGACGGCGGTTTCCCCCATCCGGGGGCTTGGAAGGTGGAAAGACACGGTGCATCAGGGAGGAAGAAGACATGGTCGCCTTACGGAAGGGGTCGCCCTCCTTTTAAAGGCGACTCTCCCTGCTTGCGCCCCCAACCGTCACGGGCTGAGTCTTCTCCAACACGCCTCCAAAGCCCTCCCCTGCGGCGCGGGGGCTGGGTCCCGCATGTCATGCAGACCGGCTCCGAGCAGAAGAAGCCAAACCGCCGCGCACGGCGCACACAACCACCCAGCGGTTACAAGTGACCCTCCACTTTTGCCCAGACCAACGGACGAAAGGGGCAGGCAGCCATGCAGGCGGCATGCAACCGCGCCAAGTGGACGCGCCTCTCCGACTCCTGACATGCCAGCACGGAGGCCCAAGCCCACGCGTCGCGCGACCGGCGCGCCGGATGCTGCATGCAAGCGACTGTACCGCCTGTGCCACCACCGCGCTTCCTCGATTGCGGAACCAATACCGCGACTCGAGGCGACCCAGCGCGCGACCCAGCGGCGCCGGCCTGGCACGGCGGCCAACGCGGCCAAAGGTGAGCCGGCAGTAATGACGGTGGCAGGCGCGCGGGAGCAGCGGACACGTCGTCAGCCAAGCTCACGTCCCATCCGGAGGCAGTGAGAGAACCCCCTCTCACGGCGTGAAGACGACGCGCCCGTGACCCGTTCCTCGAACGGCTCGCGCACGCGCAACGGCCGCCTCGCCAACTACTCGCCCCGTCGCATTAACTCCGCGGCTGGACAGGCGGCGCTTCTGGCAGGAGCAGCTGGCGACGCTTCGCCTTCGCCAAAACGACCACACCAAAAAAAGGTACGCCGCGTCGTTCAATTTCGTATCCTTTTTCCTTTTTCCTCTTTCTCTATCTCTTGCAACAGGGACCGGGAAAGGGGATACCCCTAAAGGGATCCTTCCCCGTGAAGGAACTAGGCTCCGAGCCTCCTTACTGATCAGGGGTTCGAAGGCTGGCCCCCCGAAGGGTTCAACAGCCGCCTCAGATCGCGTGGGCCCGACACCCACTACTGGTCAGAGGTTCGAAGGTCGGCCTCCCGAAAGGTTCCACGGCCGCCTCAGGCTACTCGGGCTCCGCGCCCATTACTGATCAGGGGTTCGAAGGCTAGCCCCCCGAAGGGTTCACAGTCGCCTCAGACACCGAGCGAGGGATGACCAGGGGTACGTTCGATACATAACCGAGGCTCGGGCTGCGCTCCCGAGGTACCCTAGGACATTTCCGAGACCAGTGGGAACGATCCTGTAACGGAATCCCATCGGAGGGAGGCATCGAGCCCTCGGACCCCGTCGCCAGGGGACCGGGTCCGGCAGATCACCCGCAGGTACTTTTGGGCGTGCCTCCGGGCCCCTAGCCGACCCCCAACGAACGGGGCACGGACGTCCACTCGGATTACCCGCTTGCAGCTCACCGGAGACACCATGTTCGGTGCCCATCGAGGGTAACATGGCGCTCTCCCCCCCTCCTCCTTGCGGAAAGGCGACGTAGGGGCGTATGTAAAAAAGCCGAGTCTGTCCCTGATCGCCCTCTCGCCCTGTGCGGAGGCTCGGGGGCTGCTCTCGCAAACCCGGCTCCGGCCAGACCGTTGACAGCGTCAACATACCAGCCCGAGAACTTGGGTCCCGACAGTGCACCCGGGCTACGGCCAGTTCGCATGAGGGAACCACCAGACCAGCCGAAGCATTACGCAAGGCATTAAGACCTCGAAGGAGTGAAACCACTCCTCCGAGGCCTCGGGGGCTACACCCGGCGGGTGCGCTCGCGCGCACCCACCGGAACAAAATGCAACCGAGAAAGGCTGGTCCCCTTGCAAAAAAGTGCGACGAAAGCCTCCAAGCGAGTGCTAACACTCCCTTCGAGGCTCGGGGGCTACTGTCGGGGACCATAATTAGGGGTACCCTCAAGACGCCTAATTCTCAGCTGGTAACCCCCATCAGCATAAAGCTGCAGAGGCCTGATGGGTGCGATTAAGTCAGGGATCAGTCCATACGAGCGACTCGATCACGCCTCGCCCGAGCCTAGCCTCGGGCAAGGGCAGCCGACCCTGAGGTGTTTCCGTCTCGCCCGAGGCCCCCTTTTTTACGGCAGACGCATCTCCGGCTCGCCCGAGGCCTTGCCTTCGTTAAGAAGCAACCCTGACTAAATCGCCGCACCGACCGACCAAGTCACAGGGGCATTTAACGCAAAGGTAGCCTGGCACCTTTATCCTGATGCGCGCCCCCTGGCAGAGCCGAAGTGACCGCCGTCACTTCGCCGCTCCACTAACCGGTCTGACAAAAGGACAGCGCCGCCTGCGCCGTCCCGACTGCGGTGCCACTTGACAGAGTGAGACTGACAGGCAGCCAGGCCTTGCCAAAGGCGCCATAGGAAGCTCCGTCCGACCTAGGGCTCGGACTCGGGCTAAGGCCCCAGAAGACGGTGAACTTCGCTCCGCCCGACCCAGGGCTCGGACTCGGGCTAAGGCCCCGGAAGATGGCGAACTCCACTCCGCCCGACCCAGGGCTCGGACTCGGGCTAAGGCCCCGGAAGACAGTGAACTCCGCTCCGCCCGACCCAGGGCTCAGACTCGGGCTAAGGCCCCGGAAGACGACGAACTCCGCTCCGCCCGACCCAGGGCTCGGACTCGGGCTAAGGCCCCGGAAGACGGCGAACTCCGCTCCGCCCGACCCCTGGGGTCGGACTCCGCCCTGGCCTCCGCCGAACGACCTCCGCCTCGCCCGACCCAGGAGCTCGGGCTCGGCCTCGGCCATGGAAGACAGACTCGACCTCGGCCTCGGAGGAGCCTCCACGTTGCCCGACCTAGGGCACAAGTCCGCCACGTCAACAGGAAGCGCCATCATCACCCTACCCCGAGCCGACTTGGGCCGCAGAGAACAAGACCGACGTCCCATCTGGCTAGCTCCGCCAGATAGGCAATGATGGCGCCCCGTTAGACCCATGACGACGGCGGCTCTCAGCTCCCTTACGGAAGCAGGGGGACGTCAGCAAGAGCCCAACTGTTCCAACAGCTGTCCCTCCACCAGGCTCCGTTACTCCTCTGACAGCCACGACACCACACCAGCTGGGTGCCAAGATCTCTCCGGCTGCCACATTGGCATGTACCTAGGGCGCTAGCTCTCCCCCGCTAGACACGTAGCACTCTGCTGCACCCCCATTGTACACCTGGATCCTCTCCTTACGCCTATAAAAGGAAGGACCAGGGCCTTCTTAGAGAAGGTTGGCCCCCGCGGGAACGAGGGCAGGGGCAGGCGCTCTCTTGGGGCCGCTCGCTTCCCTCACCCGCGTGGACTGCTTGTAACCCCCTACTGCAAGCGCACCCGACCTGGGCGCGGGACGAACACGAAGGCCGCGGGATCTCCACCTCCCTCACGACTCGGCTCCGGCCACCTCGCTTTCCCCCCTTCGCGCTCGCCCACGCGCTCGACCCATCTGGGCTGGGGCACGCGGCACACTCACTCGTCGGCTTAGGGACCCCCCGGTCTCGAAACGCCGACAAAGCTGTTACCAGTTAGCTGAGGATGGCAAAGTACCTCGACCAACAATGTAGAGTTAAGATGCATATGCTCATAACCTAATCCGATATGGCACAAGATCTGCGCATATGTTCATAACCTTCACTTGATCTTGATAAAGGTTTCTTCAGGATAGACTGAACTAAAGTGAGTTTAGACAACTCGATAAAGCGATCTCTAAACTCAACCTTTGTTCATAGGGCAGTTACAAGTTAGTAAAACCAACTTGTTGAACTACTTTCGACATTGAGTAAACTTTCTCATTACCCATTGGTAAGCCAAGTTAGAGAGTTCACATTTGTTAGAGGAGGTCAAATACTTGAATAGAGATCCATTCAACCATGTTGTTCAGTTATCTCCTTCACGACAAACCAACTAGGTTGAAAATGCATAGGTCAAACAAAGGAGCGAATGAACAAACTCCTGCATCTCAGCAGCATAGGGAATAAATCTCGATTTGAGAACTAATGAGGCGTCTCTCAACACTAAAAAGTTCTAGGGCTTCACCTTTACACAAAGGAGGCAAAGGGAACCTGTATGTGTGTAGTCACTACAAAAGTCAGGAGAAAAGGGATCACACGTCGAAGGGGTGATTTTTATCACACAATTAGACATACATAGGTTCTGATTTCGATAGAGACTTTTGAATTAGTAGAAAACTCATTAAAGAACACATCAAAGTGGTATGCTCTTTTGATTCAACAGAGATGACTGATGTTGCTTGATCACTTCGACAAACAAAACCGAAGTCGTTTCAAGGAAGACATCTACAGAAGATAACTTATCAATGTAGTTCCATAATGGATCATGACTAGAGACCTTGATACCAGCATGTGCCAAGCAGCATAACCTTGCATGTTCATTCACAAGGGGCTCTCAGTTTTGCTGCGGCACCATAAGTCATTAACCATGACACCATTACCGAACTGGCACCAATAATGAATCTCGCGTGGTAAGAACAATTTGTGCAGAGATAACATATCGCTATAATCTCATAACGGATTATGACTACTAACTATGATACTAGCACGTGTTGAGCAGCACAACCTTGTGTGTATACCCATAGGAGGCCCTCGGTTTCGTCATGGCACCAACGGTTTTAGTCATAACACCATTACTAGATGTAACCAATAAGGAATCTCACGCAACGCAAATAGACTGGGCAAGGATGACAATATACAAAAGAGACTCCACCTGTAAGAATGATTACAAGTAGAGAGACAAATAGATCATGGCCCGATGAAATGAACAAGGCATGGGCATAACCTAAATTAGTTGATGAGGGAGTATGATTGGAGACTGTGATTTCAGCCCCAAGCATATTTCTATGCCCATCATAGAGATTACAAGGTCAAGGATTAGTATCTGATTAGATATGGAGGGAAAACAATCATAAGGTTAAGTTGGTATGCCTTCGATAGATATGAGGAAACCAAAGGCATGAAACTCAAGAAAATAATCAGACTTATCTTTTCTAGGTCAGATTGATAAAGCAACGGTATGATCCTCAAGAAGAGGCAAACTGGAATTAGGGATATCAGTTTGTACCACCCGAATAAGGACATGGTTTAGGATGGAAACATGAACATTAAGAGAGTCACATATGAACTATCTAGAAAACAGACTCGGGATCCTTATTTTAAGTCTACGTGCATTTTATGACCAACAAACATATTACATAAGCATCCATTTGCATGGGCTTGGTCATGGGGTGATAACAGAAAATTCAAATTTGGGTCATGGTTCACTAAATAAGAACATGGCCTAGTTTTTGGGTTTAGGCAAATAGTTCACCAATATTCTATCGGCACATCAAGCACAAGAGCAAACAAAATTTGCACTAATGGTCAAATTAAGAAAAGCTAGAAGCCATCTAAACATGTATCTCTAAGACACCACATTATTTACAATCACCAAGTATTCGAATAAAGGTGAGAGAAGCATTTTGGTGAACAAGTGACAAACACGATGCAACAATCAAGATGCATGCTCGTCTTATGCATCCTCACTGATTTTGTCAACATAATGTGGCAATAGCGTTCTATATCGGTGACATACTTACGACTCTCTCGATATTTTGCTAGCCATCAACTACACATAGGTTTTCGAGGTTAGTGTACCTGCAGAAAATTCCATCACTGCCTAATTTTTCCCATGATGCAATATCTGCACATGACAGTTTATCACAGTTTATACTCCATATATTTCTATATGGAGACCAGCTCTTCATTAAGCGCCGAGCCACGCATAGGCGTTGCTGCCACACTTTAACCATAGGACAGCTCATTATGGTAACTCACCTTCTTACCTGAGCGTAGGTACGTCGTTACAAGTACATCACACTTCTCAGTAGTCCCATGTCTGTATGCCCATACACATCCATGGGGTACTGAATTCCCAGAAAAGTAAATACTCCACATCGAAGTCTTCATATATACATATGTAGAACATGTATATAGTCGGACGCCACATTTAAACACTACCCTAGACCGGCGTTTGTTCAGTCATGCTCTCACATCTCACCTTACCTGAGCGTCGATCCATTCAAAACTGAATGGCCTCAAAATAACATTACACATGTATGCATTTTCCCCCCGGTTGTGGGTTAGTGTTTTAAATAAGCCACCTGATAGTCCTTAATTTAGGGCTTAACAAAGGATGTCGCTAGCATTATAGTTTTTCGAAGCTGTTTTTCAAAACCAAACAATGTGTTTAGTTGAAAATAGGTTTTCCAAAACCAAAACTTTGCTTTGAAAATACGTATGTGTCCGTATATACTTAATCCTGCTCCGATACCAGCTGTGGCAGAACCTCCCAAGTTATTGGGCCCACATACACCTGTCCTTGTCTCAAAGACCTCAGATGGCTATGCATGTGCACCGGATAACTTAACAAGATCCGTCCAGGTGTCCCAAGGACCCCGGATAAACCACTTACAACCAGGATCGCAAGATTAAGTAAACACAAATCACACACCAACATTTTTGCAGCGGAATTTCTTTATTACAAAAATTACAAGTTACAACAAATTTACATTATATTTAACAGAGTGATTACAAAAGTGATTCAAAGAAACTAACTTTGAAATGTTATAAATTAGTTATAAGTTTGAAATATATGCTAGCTCAATGACCATCCTCAATAAGAAGTATAGAAGAGCTACTTTAACCTATAAGAAGATCGTGCCCACCGGCGCTTAACACCATCCACAGCAGCACAAATCTAGTACCCACAACAACATGGGTTCAAAAACCCTAAGTATGAAGTGTACTTTCACATGTCTTACCCAACTAAGAAAAAAGACTTTCAAGGATATGCTGGATTTGGGAATCAAGGAAAGGCTTTTAGCAAGCATCAACATTAATAGTTTGCGGAAACCTTACTAAAATGAGTCCTTACTTTCAACATTTAATGCTAGATTAAGTATTAATAAACCTTGTTTGCATCTAGTCTAATTTCATCATCACTTTAACCAATACAACATGATTTTTGCTCATAAAGATTCCATCCATGACTTAGATTGCAAGTCAGTGACCAAGTCTTCATACCAAGCTGGGGATCTCCAACCACACAACATATGTAGCACTTAACCCTTGTATATGTCAACTCGCCACCGGGTTTCTCAAGACCAGAATGGGTTCACGCCAACCGAGAGCCACTACTAGAAAACCCCCCTTGTATGTACGTTTTAGTTGTAGCGCACACAAAAGCGTCTCTACGGCGGTACATAAAGACGTTATTTGAAACAATTTTAAGAACGCATCAAAATGTTACGGTATTTGACACGCTTTCAACGTGAAGAGATACCTAAACACAATTTTTAACACGCTATTAAAATCAGTATTAGAATGACACGAAATTAGACACGCTTTCAATCGTCAGTAACCTATAGACACGTTGCAAAACACGTATTAAAATCGTCTATAGGAACCTTAAGACGCTTTTTGATATGCAATTAAAACGTATAAAAATGGCATAGTTAGACATGCTTTCAATACGTGACTAACATGAAGATACGTCATAAAGCGCATCGAATAACCGTTATTAGCCACATAGAGATGTTTTTTATGTGATAACAAAATATCTCTAGTTGATATGAAATTAGATACGCTTTTAACCGTTACTACTTGAAGACACGTTTTAATGTGTATTAGCAATTTATCCTTAACCATGTAGAGATGTTTTTGGTGTAAAATTTAAAACATGTAACCTACGATCGAGGTATATTAGTCACCATAGTTGTTGTGTGGTATATCTTCCACTAGAGCTAACGTGACATATATTATAGGAGGCTAAAACAATATAATGTTAACATTAATTGTGTTTAGCTAGTGTATGTTGTATAGGTCTAATAAAGGCATAATAATAATAATAATAATAATAAAAATTAGAAAAAAAATATGGTCATGCCCACTTGAAATGGGAAAAAGTATGGTCACTCACTCGATAATAATAAATAGAAAAAGCGCCTGATTTGGGCACACTCATAACCAGAAAACATCAAAGCTAAGAATAATTAAATAAGCCATGTTACAAGTCTCATGGATTGTAGTATTTAATCAAATAGAAAAATTTGTACACTAAACAACATTAACCCAACAAGTTGGCACCTCCTATCTAAAGTAACACATATTAGTTCATTCTGATTCACAGTGCAAGTCAAAAACCCACAATATTCTTTTATAGCATTAGATGACCAGAAAACCTAAGCCTTGTCTAACTTTCTTCATCGAGTTATACACCCATGTCAAAATTATCTCTTGGGCTAACTCTCACCATAGTGTTCCATGGTTCAGCTTTTGGGTTTTGGACATAAAAGACTTGCTGAATTTGTGATGAAAATACAAAAGGATCATCATCTAGTTTATCACCAGTGTGTATTTTCCGAGAAAAATTCACATGACTGTATCCGAACTCATCTCGTCGCAACCCAGCTTTATGATGAACATCATACCATTCACACTTGAAAAGCACTACCTTGTAGTTTGCATATGACAATTCAACTATATCTAATAATCTGCCAAAATAATTAACCCCATCATCAGCAATGTTGACCACACCACTGTTTTGTGTCAACCGTGCAGCCTCACGACTCAAAGTGTGGAACCTCAAACCATTAATAATGTAACCATTGTATGTCACTCCATATCTGTTTGGTTTTGCAGCCAAAGCTCGGACCTTTGTCGTGATCCCTGTTCCATCGCCTAATATAACCTGTATATAAGGAAAAACGCTCACGTACATTTCTTTTATTAGTTCTATGCCAAATTTGCAATAATTTTAGATGTACAGACCTTTTGCTCCAACCAGTCAGGAAAGTGTTGATCCATCAAATTCTGAATGGAGGAAGGTGTTAGATTAATTGAGGGATGTAATTTTCTTTTCTCCTCATCCAAGAATTCTCTACAACAATAGTATCAGTGTCATGTCAGCAAATAGCAGTAAAAAATAAATACAGGTTACTGGTTATAATAAATGTGATGTTGTGTGTTTTAGAAATACTGAATGCACCTGCGGAAATCTTCAAGTTCATCACAATGCCGCAACACATATCGATGAGCCTGAACAAGAAGCTGCTTATCAAGGTTGACGACAGTACTCTTTCCAATAGGTTCACCAGCAGTATCAAACAAATACATGTTTGCTATTTCATCAGATGGTCCAGGATTTCTAGATGGCCTTGTAAAACGTGTAGTTCCTTCTATAAATCTGGAACAAAAGGTCAAGCACTCCTCCATGCAATATCCTTCAGCTATTGATCCTTCTGGTTGAGCCTTATTCTTCACAAGTGCCTTCAGCTTAACAAAAAATCTAAATGCAATAATTGACACATGTAAGTTAAAACTGAATTATTGATTATCATTGTGCAAATTAATTAAAGTTGACTACATACCTCTCCATGGGGTACATCCACCGGTACTGAACCGGACCTCCTAGTTTAACTTCTTCCACCAAGTGCACCATCAAATGCACACTTACAGTAAAGAATGATGGCAGGAAAATTCTCTCCATATCACAAAGTGTCATCACAATACTGTCTTGAAGCTGCTCCAGCTCAGCAACATCTATGACCTTGGAGCACAACTTCTTGAAGAAGTTAGATAACTGAACAACTACTTTCATGACATCCTTGCTAGGGTAACAAGACTGCAGTGCCACTGGAAGAATGTCATGCAGTAAAATATGATTGTCATGACTCTTTAGTCCAGTCAATGTACAATCTTTCATATTTACACACCTAGATATATTTGATGCATACCCATCTGGAGTCCTGAGGTTCTGAATTACTGAGCAAAAAATCTCTTTTTGGTCTTTAGACATAGTAAAAGGTGCATCATGAGTTGTTTGCTTTCCTTGAGCATCTACAACAGGATGAAGATCCTCTCGAATTCCAAGTTCAACTAAATCTAGTCGGACATTCAGATCATCCTTTGTTTTATGACAAATATTCAATAGAGTGGCGATAAAGTTGTCACACACATTTTTTTCTAAGTGCATTACATCTAGATTGTGTCTTAGTTTGTTGTGTTCCCAATATGGTAGTTGAAAGAAAATTGACCTCTTTTTCAGCCAATCTTCTAGTTTCTTCTCCACTTTACCACAACCCCCATCTAATTCCTTCTTTTCTCCTAGTCTTGTACGCTTGCGTTTCTGACCACTTTTATCTTCGACTTTCTTATTCTTGCCTTTCTTCTTACCCACCTTGGATGTTCTCTCCCCTTTCCCTAACACGAACTCTTTGCCTTCCAACATTTTCAAAACTGTAGTTCCACTCATTTTTCAGGTGAAAGTCCAGTCTCTACCAAGCCATCAAATTGCATCCTTTGCCTTCGGTATTTGTGATTTATTGGCAGCCAACGACGATGTCCCATATAGCACATCTTTTTACCTTTCTTCAGGTGAAATGATTTTGTAGCTGGACCACAAGAAGGACATGCATATCTACCGCTCGTGGTCCATCCATATAGGTAAGCTAGTGCAGGAAAATCATTTATAGTCCACAATAATGCAGCTCGAAGAGTAAAATTCTTTTCTGAGGAGGCATCTGGTGTTCTATCTATTCCCGCCCACAAAAGTAATAGTTCATCGATAAGGGGTTGCAAATATACATCTACATCATTACCTGGAGAATTTGGTCCAAGGTATGATCATTGACAAAATTAAAGATGTTTGCTTCATGCAGATCCAAGGTGGAAGGTTGTAGGGAACAAGCATTACTGGCCATGTACTGTGCTTTAAATTCTTGTTCCCAAAAGGGTTAAATCCATCACTAGCTAGACCAAGGCGTACATTACGAGCATCTTCTTTAAAGTCAGGATATCTACGATCAAAGTCTTTCCAAGCATCACCATCTGCTGGGTGGTGTAGTTTTCCATCCTTTGTTCGCCCCTCATCATGCCAACGCATGTCATCTGAAGTTTTGGTAGATGAAAATAACCTTTGGATCCTAGGAATCAATGGAAAGTAACGCAACACTTTGGCTGGTTTCCTTTTCCCCTTAGATTTCACTACAGAGGCATTTGAATCCTTCTTATCAACTTTCCAACGAGAGCTCTCACACACGTGACAAAAATCTTGTTTAGCAAAATCACCTCGAAAAAGAATGCAATCTTTGGGGCAAGAATGGATTCTCTCATAATCAAGACCTAAGTCATAGATGATTTTCTTTGCTTCATAGTATGTCTTGGGTAGATTAGCTCCAGGAATACCAGATAGCAGATCCATTAGTCCTGTAAATGATTCTTGTGACCAACCATGTAAGCACTTCAAGTGATATAAGTGGACTAAAAATGACAGCCTAGAATATTTACACCCAGAAGAAAATATTCTTGCATCTGCATCCTTCAATAAGCTTGAATATATATTCTGTTGCCTCCCCAAAGTATCTCCTTCCGCTAGATTCACATTATCCTCAGTGGCATTATGTTCCACATCTACAGATCCAGACTGAATATCATCTGCTTCAGCACCAATTATACTTGCAGCCCTTCCAAATGCAGCCTGCAAGAGTTCTTGCATGTCATCCAATCTTCCATCCTGGCGGTGTCGTATTGGACCTGAATTAGTCAAATTTGCACTGATATTTGGTACATCAGCAAGTTCTATAGATGGACTGTCATATTTTTCACCATGATGAACCCAGATAGTATAACCTTTAATAATACCATCACATCTCAGATGTGTCCTGACCTCATCACAGCTGTGGTTGTATCTATTTTTGCAGTTTATGCATGGACAAAGTATCTCGCTACCTTGTGGAAGGTCCCGGTAAGCAAATGCTAAAAACTCCTCAACACCATTTTTGTATGCAGTGTCCAATCTTGATTCTTTCATCCAACTTCGATCCATCAATCTTTATATTATGACCTATTAAAGTTGAATAAAACCCATAAGCATTTATCCAAACCAGTTTAATTTATCTGTCCAAATCCTTACTAGCAATCTGTCAACAACTCCAATCGAAACACAAATTTACCAGAGGGACAGAGAAGGCAGTCAGCAGCACCTCAGCGGTCACTGGTCAGCCGGTTAGCCGTTCAGAGCCTTGGACAGTCGGACCTCAGCAAGCGACGCTCGGGCCTCAGCAAGCCTCAGCTGCTGGTGGGCCTAAACCGTGACAACACCTAATCCTGTTCCGCGGTACCTGTTCCGCGGTTTGCCCAACAGACAAGGATACGCTCAATTGCGTGTTCAGCGGTACCTGTTCCGCGGTTTGCCCAACAGACAAGGATACGCTCAATTGCGCAAGGATATGCTCCATTTTATAACCAACCGGTGGTCCATGTGGGGAGGAGACAGCGGTTTCCGAGTCCTCGCATAGGTCCGATTCCCTCGATTCGCCGGCGGCGCCACAAGCAAGGTGATGCCTCCTCCTTCCTCTTCCCTAATTAGTTCCGTGTTTCGTGTATGGTGCCATCGGGGAGGGTGCCGATGGGGTGGTCCTGGCGGTTTCCGTGTTTCCGTGTATGATCTCCGCCGCGAACTTGCCCCACGGCCGCTGCCTCACCCGCGGTAGTGCTCCCCCCTGGACACCGCCGCCGCGGCCACCTCCACGCTCCCGTGCAGGAGGCCCCTGAGCCTCGCCACATGGTCTTGCAGCCGCCGCACGAGCCATCGTCCTCCCCGCCGCTGCCCAGGACCTCCGCGACACACAGATTTCTTCATCCCGCACGAGCCGTCTTCCTCCGCGACGCTCTATTTCGGCACTCTATTCCTTTAATGTACATACCATTTATAAATATTTGCTGATTGCTAGGGTTGCTGTGTTGGGTCCCCGATCCCGGCGACCGACTTCTCAGAAAGCAGCGGCGGCGAAGGGCGTGTTGTGCTCCTGAAAAACCCTCAGGTATGGATTCTCAGATTTGGGGAAAAAGCACTTTGCTGCTGTGCAACTGCCGCAGCTATTTCTGCACTCTATTCGTTTATTAAAGAAGTGGGGATTACATGGTCAGTATATCGGCAAGTTGATCATCATTCCCCACATGATCTACACTTACCATACCTTGTTCGATGCAATCTCGAATGTAATGGTAACGAGTATCAATGTGCTTGCTTCTATCGTGAAACACCGGGTTCTTGCTCAGTTATATTGCTGACTGATTATCAATAAATAAACTGAATTTCTGCATATTTTCCTTTAATATATCCGCTAGTAGCATACTCAGCCACACTCCCTGACATACACCCATATTCAGTTTACATACCTCACTATATTCAGTTTAAGCAGATTTCTACATACAACATTTTATTCAGTTAAGAGACTTCACCTTATGCATCATGGCCTTATAGTAGCTTCTTTATACAACAGTTATTTTGAAACTGTTGTTGTTGACCTTTTAGTTACTATAGGTTGAGATTGAGCCAAGAAGCTAAAAAACATTAGGATTAAATAAACCAATTATTTAAAGAGAAACTCTGGATATATATGGACCTTCCAAAGTGTTTTGAAGTCAGTACCAAGTATTAATACAAGTTGCATAAAATAGAGCTGCCTGCTTTGCCTGCTCCTCCACCAGCCGTTGCCTCTCCTCCTCTTCTCGTATCATCCTCTCCTGTTCCTCTTCTTGCTTTCGAGCAACTTCTCTGGCCCTTTCCTGTTCTTCCATTACCCGTTGTCTCTACTGCTCCTGTACCCTCAAGATCCTATCAAGCTCTGCCTCAAACGACTCCCTTGCTGGGTCATGAAAATCAGCTGGTTTAGCTACTTCTTTTTTTTCTTTATTGCAGTCAAGTTAACATCAGAAATGCTGTCAAAACCACTATCATCTAGAGTAAGTGTGTATTGATTCAATGCTTGGAAGGAGAACAAGGTGAATACCAAGAGCGATCTGACAATTTATTTCATTGGTATTGCGATGTCCAGATTTCAGACGTAGCATAGTGAGCAAAGTAGGAAACAAAACATTTATGAGTTCGACTCGCTTGGGTTTCCTCTTTCTCCACTGCAGCAATAGAAGTGGGGTAGCTTCACTCGGCCGCAGCACCTGCAAGCCACAAAAGTAGTATCCAGGGATAATATCATAACAGGGATGGGCAACAAGGGTACCATTCTTTTAACAAGCAGGGGAGCTGTGTATTACTATATTAAAACAAAGAGGTTTACAACCCTTAAAAACATCACCCGCACTGACACCATTGCAAAAGTATTTTTCTGAATATTTGTAACACGTGGACCATGAAATTGTACTTGTTAGGAACATTCAGAAGATGGAGGTATTTTCTGTGACAAACTTCTGGAGTTTTTGCTCTAATTATTCTATAATGACATAAAGAAAACCACATGAAACATCAATAAAATATGAAGATATTCAAGGCAGGAAACTGAAATGCGATAATCACATTTCATACCATGTCCAACAATATATCATATCTTCAGTAATGCACATGGCAAATGTCTCCATTAGTCACCCACTACTATCTGGCTAAACCTAATCTGCTGCTATTAGTCACAGGACATCCTGAAGGGCGAGGATATTGTTAAAATCACAGTAATCCTCCCATGCAGCACAGTTTACATGCCATTTAAAAAGCAAAGATCTTGCTAAACAGTATAGTAGCACAGTTTTTTCTCATCTCATCAGCCCAACAACCGAGTTAAACAAAATCAGAACTACTCTTGTATAGGAAAAAATGATAATATCTGGCATACCAATATTACCAAGACTGACAATGTTACTATAATTGCTAGTGCGAGGTGCACTAATTAACAGATTGTGTTCTGGATCAAACACCTTTAACCAACCATCAAATAGCCTAATATCACACCCAAGCCTCTTCTAGTTGACCAAGACTGACAATGTTACTCTTCAGCTTTGGAATATAATAAACACTAGTCAGTACTTTGTTTCTTCGCCTGCAACAGCCACATTTGCTTCTGGCTGTTTCTTTTCTTTCTTCTCTCTTTTCTAACTAGCTATCCACTAAAGAAAATAGCAAGAATATAAAGCTAGCTATCCAACGAGATTAATACTAACTAGTGAATCTTATTCAGACTAACATGCTGTCCATATGATTTGCTACTGCCACCTGCAATTTCTGCTTGTTCTGAAGGCTGTATTGAACCTGTCCATAATCTGATATGTGTTTGCCTATTTTGTTTATGAAAATTATAGAATGAAATGTTTGTTTCTTGCCTACATTTTGGATAATGAAATTCCTAATTTCTAATCTTAGCTCTTAACTGAGAATGCAATTTCACAAGGCAACTAACATGCTCATCTTTTATTTTCTTGATCTCCTATATGTAATAAGCAGAATCAATCATGACCAGAGGACTTCGAAGATTAAAGAATTTGAACATTGATGGAGATGGTGCAGAAGCTGCTCAGGAGGAGCACGAAAATGTGGCAGATAATGAGAACAATGAAAGTTTACAGTCCCCTCCTGATGTTGATGGTTTATTAGTCCGCCTGCCACACCAACCTCGAAGTCCAATTAAGATCATATGTAAGTTTCAGGTTTGTTCTTGTATATCTTGGTACAATGTGAAATCTTACATTTTCATATATGCAGGGCCAAATGGAGAGGTTAGACAGATTATAGGGGAATTCACACTTTCAAATTTACTAGCATTACAAGGAGGAAAGGTAATTGTAGAGACAGATGAAAATGGTGTCCCAAATGAAAGGTCAGCCTCCATTCTTGGGCAGCACCTTGGCCATGTAGCAGAAAGCCCAACCTTAGCCCCTTTAGACATCCCAAGATTTGACAATAGCAGGTTTAATTCACACAAGGAACAAATAATAAGGGATGTTGAGGTAATTTTTTGTTATCGGTGCAAGCATGTACCTTCATTTTTTATATATGTACTAACATTTACCTTCCTGTATGTAGCTAAAGTTTGCCTTCCCAAGGCAAACCATACATCTTACAAGGGACTGGATCCTAAGGATAGTTAATAATAGGTGGCGAGCGTACAAATCTAAGTTGAAGAAACAATACTTCAATCGTGACGAGAGAACTCTAGAAGAAATCCTAAGAGAGAAGCCACTAACGACTAATGAACATCAATGGAGATCTCTAGTTGGAATTTGGTGCCAAGAGCAACATAAGGTGCCATCTATTTACTCAACACGTTTATATCAATTTTTAATCAAGGAATGTTACATTATTGCTTAATCATTGCCTGTCTTTGTAGAAATTATGTTCCACAAACTCTCGTTGTGCAAAAGAACAGAAGACTGCACACACATGTGGGAGGAAAAGCCTTGCTAGATTAAAAAAAGAGATGGTGATAAATATTCATCCATATTTGTTAAATTTCACTATCATCTATCTGAGGATTGAAATGATAGCCAAATAACTAAATTATGCAGGAAACCAGAACTAAACGAAAGGTTCATAGGATAGAACTATGGGAGGCAGCTCATAAAAAGAAGAATGGTAGATACACAACAGAAAAGGCAGAGACACTGATGGTACGTACATTTTCTGGTATAAATGATTTATGCTTGATCTAAAAATCAGCTTATAGTTCCTTAACCTTCATATATACTTTGTTTCAATAGGCTGCATCTTATGAGGAATTTAAAAAAGGAGAGGGAACAATGATGGTAATCGTCTTTCATCTAAAGATTACAATGAAGTGTTCAATGATATTGTTGCCAAGGATTTCAAAGCACGTGGGTACTATGATGATAAGTACTGGAGTCAAGTACAAGCTTTTCAAGGTTTACCGTTTGTTAATCAAACGGAGGAAGAAAGAATGTACCAAGAGAAAGTAAATGAAATTGACAATAAAATGGAATCCGTGAGTGGTCTCATGAAGCATTGGCTTACTTTTATGTCAAAAAAGTATCCAGAAGATTTAACCCCAGAAATGAGAGAAGCTTTACAAAATGAAGTAAGCTTGCATTCAACAATGGCCCCCTCCCTCTCTAGAATAAGAGCATATTTTTAACAGTATGTTGGTTCAAATATTTCAGGGTGGTGATAGTTATGACCAATGCAATGAAGATGACAAATCTGAAAATTATGCTGCCAAAGATACGAGTAGCATCCAAGAAGATTCAAATGCTGACGTGACCTCTCGAACAAATGAAGTGCATGTATACTTCCTTTATTTCAATTATTAAATATCATTAGCTACTATATAATAATATTCAAGCTCTTGCTAATGGCTTGTAGAACATGGTTCATGTCGAGCAGCAGCAACAACAATCTGGCCATAGAAGTCTTGGACGAACTCAAGTCCATACATCTGCACCACATGAGCAAACACCGTCAAAGGTATGTTAGAAAGGCCTACTCAATTACCAATGCACATGTATCTTGTATTTTTTTGTATTTTGTTACCTGCTTCAAAGTTGTTATTTTGCAAATGATTAAGCCTCCCCCGCAGCCTGAATCAAGTTTTTAGCATCAGCCTAAATCACACCAACAATCAAAATAAAATTACAGTGAAAGCAAATTCAGATTGATCTAAGACTTTTGCCCTAAAATTCTAAATTGTGTTCATTTATATGATGGTCAATTGGTCATCATACCAAAAGGGAGAGCATGAGTGAATGAGAGTCAATTATCCCTAGTACTAGGTGATAGTAAAGCTTTAAGACATCGAAGCTCAGGTTCCATCTGTTGGACCGGCAATGACGATTGAGAGTTCAGCCGCCAGAGACAAGAACAGGCACAACACAGAGAAAGACTCAATGAGTTCTGGGCACTTGCAAATTCGCGCAGCACCTCTCATGCATTGAAACAGTCTTCTTAAACCCCCCGGTCCGTTTTCCCCGCCACTCCTTACAGCTGCACGACGCCCCTTTCAAGCGGGAGCTCGCGCGACTTGCACGGCATGCACGGCGTGGCGGAAAACCAGGGCTGGACGCGGTCACTGCGCATACTGGGCAGTCTCCAGTACACCAGCGATTCTACGCGGTACACAAACAGATTTATAATTTAACTACCCGAGCTAATGCAGCTAAATGCACTGATAACATATTGACATGATTACAGAATGGCTAAATGCAACATTCACCCCCTTAATCTTGTCAACCTTCTATCTTGACGACGCCCAATTGCCTCCTAAGTTCTGAGAATTTCATCCGGCCAAGTGGCTTTGTCAGAGCGTCGGCTAACTGACCTTCAGAACTCACATGAGCCACATCTACCATCCCATTGCTGACGCACTCTCGGATGTAATGATACCGGGTATCAATGTGTTTGCTTCTTTCATGATAGACAGGATTTTTGGAGAGTTCTTGAGCTGATCTGTTATCAATCAGTAAACTGAACTTCTTCACATTTACATCTAGCAGATCACTCAACAATCTGCTCAGCCACACTCCTTGACAGGTCGCAGTAGCAGCTGCAATATATTCAGACTCGCAGGAGGACAGGGACACCACTCTTTGTTTCTGGGAGGTCCAAGTGATTAAGTTCCTTCCCAAGAAAAATACAACACCACTGGTGCTCTTCCTCTTTTCAAGATCACCTGCATGATCACTGTCTGAGTAACCCAATAAGTCTGAATCTTTCCCTTTCAAATACTTGCAGCCATACCCAACTGTTCCAGCTATATACCTGGCAATTCTCTTAATGGCAGACCAATGTTCAGCGTTTGGAGTCTCCATAAACCTGCTTACTATTCCCACTGAATAAGCTAAGTCAGGCCTGGTGTTCACCAAGTATCTCAGACTACCAACTATGCTTCTGTACCTGGTTACATCTAGTACCTGATCAGGCTTCCCAGGCAACAGCTTAACATGTTGTTCCATTAGAGTATCGGCAGGATTACACCCCTTCATACCACAACTCTCAATGATTTTGGCAGCATAGGCACTCTGGCAAATGGTAATCTCCCCAGGTCTCTGTTTAACTTCAATGCCAAGGTAATAGCTCAGCAACCCAAGATCACTCATACTGAAACTCTTCATCATCTGCTGTTTGAAGATGTGTATCTCCCTTTTGTCTGGCCCACAAATGATAAGATCATCCACATATACTCCTATCAGTAATAAAGTGACATCCTTTCCCCTTTTGTAGACAGCATGTTCTTCTCTACTTCTTCTGAACCCAAGTTTTACTAGCTCTTTGTCAAGTCTAGCATTCCAGGCTCTAGGTGCCTGCTTCAGACCATACAATGCCTTGTTCAGTTTTAGTACTTTCTTGGGAGAACTGGGATCAGTAAACCCTGGTGGCTGATGCACATACACTTCTTCAGTAAGATCTCCATTTAAAAATGCAGACTTAACATCCATGTGGTGTACCTCCCACTCACCTTGAGCTGCCAAAGCCAGGAGTAGCCTCACTGTCTCCAGCCTTGCAACAGGAGCAAAAACCTCATCATAATCAACTCCATGGATTTGTGCATACCCTTTTGCCACTAGCCTGGCTTTGTATTTTACCACCTTTCCGGTTGCATCCCTTTTTACCTTGAACACCCACTTCAGACCGATAGCCTTGTGATCTTTTGGCAGTTCTGTAACTTCCCAGGTCTCATTCTGATGAATTGACTTTATCTCTTCTTCCATGGCATTCCTCCAGCAGTCTTGTTCAATAGCTTGCTCAAAATTTTTTGGTTCATCGGCAGCCAACATGCACAGCCCACTGTACTCGAAATCTTGGATTTCTTCAGTTGAGTCAAACAAATTCGCTAGTGTTCTGTACCTCAATGGTACTCCTTCTGAAAATTGAGGACTCTGTACAGGAGGAGACACCATACCTGTAGTCTGAGCTGTACTTGTCAATGGAGTGTGTGGTGAGCTGGGAACTGCATCATGTCCCACTGCACTCCCCTGGCTTGCTGAGAGATCCCCTTCAGCAGTTGGTTCAGAGGATGCTTCAATATTGCTTTCAGTTGATATTGTCGGAGTTTGGTCACAGAACTGATGGTCTACAACAAATGTTTCAGTCACCTTATCACCTGTGTTAAGCACTAAACTCTCCCAGTCCCATGGTGTGTTTTCTTCGAAAACAACATCTCTGCTAACAACCAGTTTATTTGTGACAGGATCAAAAAATCTATAGCCTTTTGAACCTGATTCATAGCCAATGAACATCATCCTTCTTGATCTGTCAGCTAACTTATTCAAACCAGGACCAGCTAGCTTTACATGTGCTACACATCCAAAGACTTTTAGATGACCAACACTTGGTTTCTTACCATGCCATGCTTCATATGGGGTCTTTGAGATAAGAGCTTTAGTGGTTGATCTATTCAGAAGATAGACAGCTGTTCTAACAGCTTCTCCCCAAAACACTGAAGGAACTTTCATTGTCTTCAGCAAACACCTTGCCATTTCCACCACTATTTGGTTTCTTCTTTCCACTACCCCATTTTGCTGTGGAGAGTATGGAGTAGTAGTGTAGTGTTTAATTCCTTCTTGGCTGCAGAAATTTGAGAATAAATTTGAAATGAATTTCCCACCCCTGTCTGTCCTCATGGCTTTCAGCCTTCTACCAGATTCAACTTCAGCCCTCATTTTTATGCCTTTGAACAATTCAAATGCTTGATCTTTTGTTTTGAGCATCTCCACCCACATATATCTACTATGATCATCTACCACTAGCAGAAAATATGAGGCACCCCCCACACTCTTAGGAGTTATTTGACCACATAAATCTGCATGAAACAAATCAAGGTTTTCTTCTGCTCTAAAACCAGATACCTGTGGGAAAGGCTTTCTGTGTTGTTTTCCTAAGACACACCCATCGCATACTTGCTCTACTTTCTTCACATTTGGCATCCCCACTACCAGATTTTTCTCACCCAATTCCTGTAAAGCTCTGAAATTCAAATGTCCATACCTAGCATGCCACTGCCATGCCTTTTGATCTGAATTTGCTAACAGACATATAGGTGAAGATAAACCAAATCTGACAGTATACAGCCTATTTCCAGTTCTAGGAGCAGAAATCAACAGGTTGTGTTCCAGATCATAAATGCACAGCTTCCCATTTTTGCCCTCAAAAAGAAAACCTTTTTCTTCCAGTTGACCCAAACTTACTATATTACACTTCAACTCAGGAATGTAATAAACATCAGTCAAAACCTTATGACCACTCTTACGGTCTTGGATCACAACAGAGCCCATACCTCTGATCTTGACGCGAGATCCGTCCCCAAACTTCACTGTTCCTTGAACCTTTTGATCAAGTTGTGTCAGCATCGACATGTTTCCAGTCATGTGGTTGCTTGCTCCAGTGTCGAGCACCCACACACCTCATTGAGAAAGACTCAATGAGTTCTGGGCACTTGCAAATTCGCGCAGCACCTCTCATGCATTGAAACAGTCTTCTTAAACCCCCCGGTCCGTTTTCCCCGCCACTCCTTACAGCTGCACGACGCCCCTTTCAAGCGGGAGCTCGCGCGACTTGCACGGCATGCACGGCGTGGCGGAAAACCGGGGCTGGACGCGGTCACTGCGCATACTGGGCAGTCTCCAGTACACCAGCGATTCTACGCGGTACACAAACAGATTTATAATTTAACTACCCGAGCTAATGCAGCTAAATGCACTGATAACATATTGACATGATTACAGAATGGCTAAATGCAACACCATCTCCATAGCTTCAGAACCCTCCATCAACTGAAGATCATCCACCCCGCTTTCTTTGGCATTTCTGAGAAGCATGTTCAGCTTTGGAACCTCTGCAGCACCAGTGGCAACGATGAGTTTGCTGATTCGTTTGTGGGCAACACCTCATTTTTCACAGTACTTGTAGAGCATTTCCTTTCCCCTTACACAAAGGCTAGCCTACAAAAGGCAATCCGCAGGTAGAATATGTGATACATTAATTAAGGGCTCCATGTAGTGCCTGTAAAGTTAGAACTATTTTCAAGTTAGATGCTGAATTCTCATATATACTAACGTGTGCTGAATCATCTAGAATCCTAAAGCAACTCTACTGTTATAAGATGTTCAGAACTGGTCTGCTAGCTTTTGGAAGGATTAGCTTTCTTTTGCAACTCTAGGGTTCAGTAATTGGTTCCTATTCGTCTACATTCCCTGTTAAAATCTAATATTTATAATTTTCTTTTTCTATAATAATTGAGTGAAACTATACCTGTAGGAGGCACAACTTGATGGCAATGTAGTCAAAGATTTGCCAAGTGATCCTATATTGCACAACATGGTATGTCTAAGCTAATTGTATTATTGTTTCAATTAAAATATAAAGCATAATTTGATTAAGTGATGCTATGATTTGATGTTTATTATAGAGAACTCGAAGGGTTCAAGCTGCCAGCATGGGCATATCAGAATCAGTATGTGGTTTTATTTGCCTTGTTTCTTTCCAATTATGACGTTGTTTTTACCAAAAGATCATATGTTCATGTTTTGTAATTTGTAGAGACAAAAGCAAGTCTACCTTATTTCACTGATAAACAAAGGCAGAGTTGTGGCCAAAGGGAAGTTAGTGACTACAGATAGCCAAAGAGAAATATTAGGAGCAAAGCTTGGACCAGAATATTGTGGGGTTCTTGTTGAAGGCCTTGAAAATATTGAACTTGGCAATATTATATATGAGGAGGTACCTAGACCATCTAATCAGATTCGTACACTAATTGATGCTATTGGCTATGTTATTCCTTGGCCAATTACACATGTAAGTTTCTTTTTTATTTGAAATAGTACATGTGTCCCCATAACAACTTCAAATTGAGTTATTGATCTAACACATGTTTCATAGGTGAAGCAAGCTAGAAGCTCATCTTGTACCCGCAACAAGTTGGTACCTGCAGCACGTGGACAAAGCTAGATGGCGTGGACAAAGCTAGATGGGAAGCCTAGTATAATTGCAAAGTGAATCAGTTAGATTCTAGTAGTTACTAAAATTTTTAAGTGATATTTGTATGATATTGCCACTTTGGCTTTGCTTCTTTGTGAACACAATTGGCAGTTACTGAACATGTTTGCTATCGAGTTAGTTAGCTTCTTGATATTTTGCCAAGGCCAAAAGCAATATTATTGAGGGTTTATAATTTGATTTTTTTAACATTCATCTCGATGCACATTTATATATATAAATGTATAAATGAAAACATCTTTTTTTGGCACGTAATAAAGTGTTACAGTATAACGTGTCTATATTATTACAAACAAATATAGATGTATGTACAGAATCGTTTCTACAGGTCTTAATACACACTTTGACGTTACTATATAACGTATTGATATGCGTAGGCACACAATACAAACGTGGCTATATTATTGTTTCTACTTTTGTTAACACGCGTTTTGGCATTACTATAAAATGTGTCACTCGCCAGTTCAGCTGACACGTCACCTTTCCACATCACCTGCCACGTCATTTTTCCACATCACCTGCCATGTCACCTATCCACATCACCTGCCATGTCATCATTCGTGTCACCTACTATATCGTCTCTATACTCCTTAATGCGCAATAAAGCGTCACTATAAAACGTGACTATAGTAATACACATGAATTATGAATGTATCTATAATATCGTATCTATATTTTTTCACACATAATAAAACGTTACTATATGACGTAACAACAATAATAGACACATGTTATATGCGCATCTATAAAAGCGTATCAATGTGTCTAAACATGCATCTAACGTGTCTATGAAACGTCTATTCATCTAATATATACGCTTACGATAATCGTTTCTACAAAGTCTGATACGGTCCATACGAAGACGCTTCT
This sequence comes from Zea luxurians, assembly GCA_029449295.1. Taxonomy (NCBI): domain Eukaryota; kingdom Viridiplantae; phylum Streptophyta; class Magnoliopsida; order Poales; family Poaceae; genus Zea; species Zea luxurians. Next base: position 39,615,270 of record JAOPSE010000022.1, on the reverse strand, counting down.
AACACGTTTTTGGAAAGCGTGCGTACATTCATATAGAGACGAATTAAAGCGTGCCTATTGTCCAAAAAAGCATAGCTACAAGGGGGGTTTTCTAGTAGTGGAGCACAGATACTCCACCATCCAGCCTCTTGCCACGGAGGGTACATGCTACTCTCGCCATCTCTCCACTCCCATTGCGTGGTGGCCTTTCTGGTATCGAGGCAAAGCTTACCCATGATGAGGCATGTGGCCAGTTAAAAGGTCCTCCGTCAGCAGGCCTACATTCTCTATAATCCTTAATTAACCTGGGTAGAATATCACCTATTCCTAGCCCAAGTCTCGATTTAAGTACTTCCATCCTTAGGATTGTTTGTGTTCCTCAGGATGAAAAGAGCATTATAGGGCACTTTGTATTAAGACCCCACCACGCTCCTAATGAAAATATTCTTGTAGGCAGAAGTCATCCTTCCTCAGGATAACCCCTGAGCTAGGCATTAGTGCAAAGGACAAATTCTATCTGCAAGATTTACCTCTAGGCAGGGCTAAGCAATTTTGTAAATCATATTTGATACTTCATCAGAAGTATCTATAAAAGGAATGGATTTCAAGGTAGCCAATGCATCAAAGGGTTTCCATGCAACTCCTATAAACCTAATGCACATTTCACTAGACTTAAAGTGTGTAAAAAATTATTTAAAACACAAGGAAGGGGTGGCATGCACTGGGCTTGCCTGGAATAAACACTATGTTAGTGTTTGTTAGACGATGACCACTTGACGATCATCCTTGTCTTAGCACTTGATCAGGTCATCCATTTTCAGGTTCGTCTATAAACATCACCATGCGGAGTAGCCCACGCTTGGGGTCGACTTGGCTCGTCTTCCTCATCACGTGATCAATTAACCTACCTAAATGATATGCATAATGCACATGAATAGATATAAATAGGAATAGCACAAGCCTAATTATTGCTACACGATAGTGAATTAAATATCTAGTGGCGAGGCACATAATAACATTTAAAAGTAAATACTAGATGTCGAGATCACATTAAAACTATAGTTATGGTATTCTAACTTAATCGGATCCAATTCTAACAGCAAACCATAACGAACCATTTATAAGCACCGTATCTCTCTTGACTAGAGCACAACGTCTAAACTCAGACTAAAAATAGAAACCATTCCATTAGCTTCTAGAATAACTATTATCAGCTATTATGCATAAGACCCACTAAATTAAATATTTCGTTTATCCTTAGTCTAACAAGTAGAACATTATCATACAACGTAAAGTTCTACGAAACTACTTTTCTAATTAATTTGGGTAACCCTAACCAAGATAAAAACAAAAATAAACATTTAGTCACGACTACTAATCTATCTAATCAATATCTGACTATGACATTTATCGATCTGCAAACATAGAACATAACTGCTATCACAACACGTCATCGACTTCATACAAACAAATGAAATCTGTCATACGCAATACTAACAGCACCTATTGGCTAGACATTAGAAACACAAGACTTATTCTCTGCAATATTAATTCGACCATACATCGGATACGAAATATCAATTTAATCCTCCTTGCATAACCTATGAACTAACGAATACTAGACGATGCGATTAAATCAACATGTATCGCTCTTGCTAAAATACGAGAATCATCGAAACCTACATATCTATCAATCCATTAATTAAAACAAAATAACATGAATAAATACTCTGCTTACCAAGACTGAACTGGCATGATATTCGCATGGACAACGACGAAACTCGGGTTCAGACATTTTGTCGAACACCACGGTGGGGCAGGGGACGAAATCAGCCGACCACAAACATGAGGATGAGGCGAGGTTGACGAAGCACTTGATGACAAGGACGAGCAGCTAGGAGAGCGTCTGAGCGCGAGAGAGAACATGTCCCGGTGAGCCTGGTCGATGGCGAGCATGCAGGGCGAACGGCGAAGCTGAGAGGAAGCTAGCCAGCGAGGTAACAGAGGGAGACACACAAGTAGAGGCCGACCTGCTGGTGGCGTAGACAGGCACGTGTGCCGGCGAGCTCGACGACGGTGGGGCAGATGACGGTGAGGAGCTCAGCGTGCAGAGATGGAGAACGACAGGAGAGATAGCTTTGCTAGAGCTCCACACCGAGCCGAGCAGGGAGCTGCAGGGGTGAGCTTGCACCAGGACTGGTAATGATGGCCAGCGAGCTCGATGGTGGATGCTGGCATCGCAACGAGGATGCTGGTGCCCACGACCATGGGGCTAGCTGGTTGGCGTTTGGCGCTTGGGGCAAGGAGACGAGCGCCATCAAAGGAGCCCATGCGACCCAGATAAATGAAGCAGGACCACCGTGGAGAAAGAGATAAGAGAGGGAGGCCTATGGAGGAATATCCCAGGGAAAGAGCGGTGAGATATTTTTCTCTCTTTTTTTATTCTTTCTTTTTTTAACGAAATTGAAATGTAATATTTCGAGGTTCTGATATTGGGGTCTAAAAGATGTAATCAAGGATCAAACAAAAATGAGATTGACAATAATGTTTGGACAAGATTTGATTTGGTGAATACTCTGGAGTCAGGTGAACTTTTACTTATTATTTATATTTGAAAATTTAGATCAGGTGAGAAACACACGGACTGAACCAAACGAGATCGACTTTGGTATTTTAGACTATATTTAGTCTTGTCTAATTTTAGACTGTAATTAGTTCCGTCTAATCGGCAACAAGATGCTCCTCAAAGGCCAGATATTGTTGAAGTTCCATCCCCTCAAAGAGTCTACATAAGGAAGATCGATAGCTAAAGTACAGCAATACCCATAACCCTTCTAAGCCAAATCTCTAGGACGAGGTTCATTTTAAGTGGGGTAGATCTGTAGCACCTCGAAAATTCAAATCTAGAAAATTTCTCAAACTCATTCTAAATTCAAAATGACTTTTTAAATTTCATTTCAAAATGTTTGTTTGCAATTTGATCTCAACTTAGAAAATATAGTGGTATATATTCTCTCCAAACTTCTCCTCAAAATGTTTTACAAATATTTTCCAAGTGATTCCTTCAAATTATTTCTAGAAATACTACCTAAATATTCCACTAATATTTCTCCAAATATTTTCTCCTGAGAAATACTCTCATAATCATTTTAAAATCCCAACAAATACTTTCTTATTAATTTTCCTTATGCTCATACGTGTATATATATATATATATATATATATATATATATATATATATATATATATATATATATATATATATATATATCTTCGGTGTCATACATTGAGCACTACAAGCTAATTTCACTTATTCATGGCTACTACATGCTTATCTCCCACTAATCCTCGCCTCCACCCACTAATCCTTGCCTCCTCCCCCAAATCCCCCCACCTTGCCTATAAATAGAGGGGCAAGGGGCTCCCTCATGCCATCTCAAGCCATTTCATGGCAACCCACTCCCACTCCCACATAAGCACAACACGAGCACAAGGATCGTTCGATCATTCATTCGATCGTTCGTCCAAATGTTCATAGTTTGTTTGTTCGTTCGTCCGATCGTTGGATCATTTGTCTGATCGTTATTCTAATTGTTCTTGGTTGGTTCATTCGTTCATTCGTTTGATCGTTTGTTCATCCAAATTAACTCATTGTTCATATGTCATGCTGCCGAAATTATGATCGTTCGTTCGTCCGATCATTCGATCGTTCATCCATTCGTTCATAATCCCTATTCATCGTTCATCGTTCATTCATATGAACTATTCACCATTCATCGTTCGTTCATACGAACTATTCTTCATTCATCGTTCGTTCATAATCCCTATTCATCGTTCATCGTTCATTCATATGAACTCTTTATCGTTTGTCATACGAACTATTCATAATTCGTTCCTAATCACTATTCATCATTCGACCGATCTCCCAATTATTTAGCTACTCATCCATCATGTTATTCAGCTCACTTAATATTAGTCATACGGACTCCGGTGACTGTGATTTTCCTTCTAGTGAGAACCTCCTATCTGGTCACCCATCCCAAAATTGTTCAATTTGAGCACGCTTAACTTTGAGGTTCATTCGAACCATGCTTCCAAAAAGAAAGGCAAGACATGTTTATATGGATATGCCATCAATCATATAAAATTCTGGGCCAAGATACCACAACCCGCTTGGGCCAGGATATCACAGTATTCCAATTGTCTAGGTCCCGCTTAACTATAGTCCCATGTGACACATTAGGTAGGAACAGTTACCACCAACATAAACCTCCATCCATGAATAGCCTAGAAATATTTCCTAGCACTCCACTCAAAAATACATTTGTGTTTTTAAGTTTCCAAATATCCCCAACTATTCAAATTTTGGAAAATTCTAGGAATATTCCTCTGACCATTTCTTTTTCTAATTCCTATGATTATAAAATCCAAAACTCCTCCGTCCAAACTCTGAATTCAACAATTTTGATTTCTAAATTATTATCAAATTATCCTCTATCCAACCATGTCATTCCTTAAGCATGGTTCATATTCTAGAAAACTCCAAAAATATTCTTATCCCATATTCTGCTTATACTTTCTCCGTTTGAACTAAGTCGGACAATTCTTTCACCACTATTCTCATAAATAGTAAACTCTACCGTACTAAACCATATGCACCCAACTATAAAAACACCCAGAGAATTACCTTCTCCCTCCCCACGCCCTCAGCACCCTGAGCCAAGGCAAACCCGCACCCACTCAGTTATCCCGATCCGTCGACTACAATTCTATGGTTGGTTCACCTCTAATACACCCTTCGGGTAAGCATCTCTACTCCATCAACACAAACTCTACCCAAAACTATATTCTCCTATCCACCACCATTCCTGACGACTATAATGAATATTTGTTGATAAACTTGCGGTTTGTATGTTTGCTTGTTCATGCTGGGTAGTTATCAGAGTGTTCGCGTCGTCTCATGAAGGCAAGTTCTGCAAGCTCTCACCATTTCGCCGGTTAAAGCACGACAAGCTCAATGGATCCCTTTGATGCATAAATTACCTATGTTTTCAAACACATCCATCAACCTGTTATTTTATGCATTAAATGATTTTGCTACTAAGAGACTTGTTAATATGGCCACCTAGCCTTATAACTTTGCCACAATTCTTCTTTATACTCCTTGACATTTTATTACAAAATGCTTTAAGAAAAGGTGTGAATTTTTCAAAAGAAACTTGTTTTAAAAAACAAGGTGAACGGTTATCACCATCACCACCATGAGCGTAATGATAAGGACTCTGGTTTGGGAGGGTCCTAAGAAGTTGGCTCAGCCAGGTTAGGTGTGAGCATGAAGGATTGTCCCATCTCGCATAAGGATCGGTTTCTCATCACTCCTTACCTAAACCCTTATCAAGTACAACCACTTGAGACTGTAAGGGTAGTCGCTTGATCCGATCTTGCAAGGTCTGTACCCTAGGGTTATCGGTGGCTGGGGTGCATCGAAAGGACAAGAAGGGGGAATAATTTCATCCTAGTTTGGGCGAGGAGGTGGCTTTGTTCCTTTCGGTATAACCATTAAGGTAAAGTCGTGCAAGGGAGGAGAGAGTTTCGGTTTCGAGTCTCATTGGTCATGAGATCGTAGAGCCGGACTAGTGGGTAAAGTGTACACCTCTTCACAGAGTTCAAAAATCTATTTGAATAGTCCGTGTCCACAGATAAGGATGAGCTATGGCATGGATTTTGCAATTAGTGTTTTGTTTTCCAAAATATTTTGAAAATGGTTTTGAAAGGTCTGGTATTGTAATACCCAAGTTGTAAAAGTATAAGAAATGTGATGTCTTCCCTTATATGTTTTGACCCCTATTCAGTATAACATGTGCAGATCTACATTTTGAGTGAATAATTAAACAAATGACACATAAATAATTTATGCATCAAGCTGTAGGATTATGTGTTTGTGCATCTATGTATAATAATAATAATAGTAATAAAATACAATAATGTCCAAACAAGAATTTAAGACCTAATGTGCAAATTAGAAATTTGAAATAACATAGAAAAGGAAACCTTATAAAATGTAAAGAAAATAAATGCAGAAATAAATGAAACCTTTTCAAACCTGTAACTTTAATTTATACACTTGACTAGAGTACAAAATTCACAACAATATTTGAGTTCAAATGGAGGTTCCAATTTCAAAGAAAGGAAATCAGAAAAAGAAAAAGAAAAGGAAAAAGAAAAATATGAAATAGCGCATGGGGTCAATCCTAGCGTGGCCAGCCCACTCTCCCTCAGCGTGGTCCATGTGCTCGTGGTGGAGCTGACATACTGGGCCCACTGGTTGGTCTCTCTACGGCTACGAGACTGGTGCCGCGTTCGCTGACCTGGTGAGACACTGGCGACTGGGCCCGCGTGTCAGCCACTCATGTGCACGCTCCGAGTTTACCACTGGCGCGTGGGGTTAGTCTGTCAGGCGGGTCGTCCCCTCCGCGGATCCGGTCTCAGCAGAATGTGATGTGGGCAGGGTCTCCGCAGGGATCTCGTTCGGGACCGTGGCCGAAACCATGGAAGACTAGACTACTCACGCCGACGTCGTGATTCCTTCCATGCCGACGTACCGACCTCTGCGCGTGGCCGGAGGCATGCGCCGAGATCTAGGGTGACCGCCCATGTCCTCGATTCAAGTTAAGCACCTCTAGGGCTCGAGGAATTTCTCGCCAGTCGACGAGGAGGACGCTGCGCCGCGCATTGTCGCGGACTACGCCACATCCATCAGCGTTGTGACTAAAAATCTCCCCTCTGAGTTCGCTTTCACCCCCGCATCGAGTAGGCTCAATCGGCGTTGTAATTAGGGCTCGGAGTCGCCAAGTCGTAGATCACCGACAGAAGCCCCGCTGTGGAACGCATCGCCGCCGCTCTACTCCAGTCTGGGTGGGGAGGCTCGCGCTTGGGTCGTTGGATCCACGCTTTGCGGTCTAGATTAGAGGGTAGACACCGTTTGGTTGACTCAAATCCTAGTCGCCCATCTGAATCAAACGTGATCGGAGTAAGGATGTCACAGAGCCTTAGATCTCTGATCCTGCGGTTGGGACTCGCGTACCAGTTCACGTGAGGGTAGGTCTAATCTGGTCCGTTCATTTCCGATCGGGCGGCTGTAGTGAACCCGTAAGCGCTCGGTCTCGATATTTTGCGTATGAGACCCTAAACTTTAAAGGAATAAACCCGCCATCCACATAGTGTGATAAGTAATTATAGAAAGGCCCAATTTCTTTGATTTAGACCCCTAAGCTTCCTAGTATTTGTGCGCGCAGTCCAGACATTTAATAACATAGAGAAATTTATTTAGAAAATGATTTTTAGTACAAAATTAATTGAACTTGTTTAATTCCTAGAAAATTCATTCTAACTCCTTTTTAATCTATTCCAGTTCCTATAATTTTGTATTAATATTGTCTATAACTTGGTAACACTGTTTTAACATGAAACCCAAATTAGAATTGATCACTCAATTAATTTTGTACCAAACACATAAGAACTTCGGAAAATCATAACTTAAAATCCGAAATTCCGAATTTAGTGATTCTTGTTCCTACGATCTTGTTATGATGCGTAGATTATTATTATGTATTATGTATTCATGTTTGGTGTGATGTTAATTTCTTTCTTGTACCATGTTTGTTTGTATTGTGACGAGTAGATGAGCCAGTGGCCAAGGATCCAGGTGTTCAGTAGGTAGAAGTTGCTGAGCAGGAGCTCATTGAAGGCAAGTTGTGCCCTTGACCACTTTTATTTACCCAATAATGTTCTCTACAATCATTTTATCATGCATAGGCTTAATTTTGATGGGACCCAATAGGTCACCATAGTCTGGTTATCTTTACACCTTGTTTACCCCTGAACTTTTGGGTAGTCTTTGCTATTGCTATATATGGTTTTGGGTGTTGAGATAACCATTACAAATTATCATTCTTTATTATGGTTCTATTTCTGATCATGGTAAGACTATTATGTTAATTGGAACATCGAGCTTAACTTGACAAACATGTGCCACCATAAGGGTGGAATGGGACGCCCTTGGCTGACTAACTAGGAAAGCTAGTGGAGGACTACCGTACCCGAAAGGGGCAAGGGCAGTAGGGGAGTAGGCATGTAGGGTGGTTCTCGGGTTGATTTTGCTGCGATGGCGTTCAGACGGGGGATTCCTGCATCACTCTTCCTAGAAACTATAGTGGGTTTTCTGAAGCTAGTGGAACTTTGTAAAGGCCTCATAGTGGATCCCTAGCCATTCACCTCGGCAGTGTCTAAGGGTCTTGCAAACCCAAGCTAGACAGGATACACGACTTATCGGTACAGGGTACAACCTCTGCAGAGTATAAAACTGGTATACTAGCCGTGCTCGCAGTCATGAGCAGCTCATGACTCTCGCATGATTAATTTATGGAACAAAATTCAATTTGTCATTTGCATCGCATTGTGGTTTATTATTAATTTTGATCTATTATTACTCTGGTTTGGTATCTACTTACATTAAGTAACTGCTAATAAAATTTGACCAACTTATTAAAAGCAATGCTCAGCTTTAACCCTTATTTGTTGATCAGCCTTACACTTCACATCAGCTCCCACCTTTGGTGAGTTCATGCACATTATTCCCCACAACTTGTTGAGCTATGATCTTTTGTGAGCTCACCCTTGCGATATATAACCCCCCATGGGAGAAGAACAGGTGGTCCAGGAGGAGCCTTACAATGAAGAGTATGAGCTCATCTAGGTGGCGTCTCCTTAGTCCTATGTACTAGGTTCTATTTTGAAAAAAACTTCATACTCCCTTGGGAGAGGATGCGCTTTGAAAATGATAATTTTTTTACAAAATATCCCTACATGGAAAACTGCTTTTTCTGCAAAATACCTGAGCTCTACATACTCCATGCCTTGTATCTAATTTCCCCATTCTGTGGGTGAAGGTGGGTTGCTGAGTACGTAAGTACTCACTCTTGCTTATTTGTTGTTTTTAGAGGAGATCGCTGATCAGGTAAGAGTTACGCCTGTTCCCAACCATGCATATGGCTGTTGGACCGCTGATGTAACACTCCAAAATCGTATCTTGGTGAATTAAGAAAATTCCCTAAAGATTTAAAATGTCAAGCATATTATAACAATGTTATGAATTGGGACTATCTTCCCTACAATTTGATAAATAGTAAATATAAAATATTGGCTACTTAAACTATAATAAAGAGGATAGTGAGTTATTCTATATAAATTACTCCTATTGTATTACATAACTATGTGAATTCTATGCTTATTAAGGGCCTGTTTGGCATGGCTCCAGAGCAAAACTCCGAGGAGGAGCTCGCCAGAGCATGCCAAACACCCTAACTCTAGAGTTATAAACTCTTTGGAGTTTTTGGAGCTACAGTATAATTTTTTGGAGTACCTCTTATCCAAAAACTCCAAAAAAACAACCTAGTCATGGAGTTTGGACTTATTTACCCACCACTGGTTATGAGAAACAATCTAAACTCTGGAGCAGAGTTGCTCAACCCAGAGTTTTGGAGTAGAGCTGCTCTAGGGTGGAGCAGAGCCAAGCCAAACACGCCCTAAATTTCATGCATACAAATACTTATTTGAGAAAAGTAAATAATGAGTAAATAAGTGTAAAATATTTGCATTCATGTTGATGTTTTGGTTGTGCATATAAATATGGTTTCAAAATTTAAAATCAGATTTGAATTGGGATAATTAAATTTGGAAATAAAGAAATAGAGAAAAATAGCAAATAAAGGCTTATCTAATTGGTCACTTAAGGAACACAACCCCCGTGAGTTTTTCCTCCTATTTTTTATTTCACTTGCCGGATCTTGCATCAGTGTTACATCATCCATTAAAAATTCTAGCAAGACATCTATTCAACTTAGATTATTCATTAAAATATATTTAGCCTAATAGATCCATCTCATATTAAAAGATTCTATCTTATCCTTATAGATTCATCTCATCCTAATAAGCATATTTATCCCACTCTAGAGTAACAACCATGATCTAGTCCGAAATAAATTAATTAGATCTTATATAAGTCTAATTTAGTCAGACCAAGTTAATATAGAACCCATCTAATATGATCATATTTAATCTAAGGTGAGTTACTTAAACATGTTAGTTGATACTGGTAAATTAGATTAGACCTACTCCTATAAACATGTCTTAACCGAAATTGGTGCCTTAGGCCAACTCGACCAATACACAAACAACCTAACCTATATATTCCTGTTAGGTTGCCTAAACTATCTATTTCACAACAAAATATTCTAACCTACCCCCTAATCTACATGTTCCTAAAGATCTGTACCTAGCCGACCTAACAAAGCAACTGGACTAGGTTTGGCCATAGCACACTCGTCCTATGCCATCTACATATTAACTATATGTTCTTATCTACAAGCTATCTTAACTATATGTCCCTAGCTCGGATGACGATGTCAAGACCAGAGAGATCGAAGGTGATCGACCTCATCAAGACAAGGAAGAACAGAAGCCAGAAAAAATCTTCAAAAATCAGGATCCACCATCCAGGATGGAATCTCTCCATACCATAATGTCACACCCGGTTTTTAGAAGGTAAACCGAATGCGAACCATGTACGTGCCAGGATCAGTTATTCACGTACACAGCAGTTACATAACATGGACATCATCACACAGTGCTCAAAATAGTATTAAAGGGGGAAGTAATAGTCGATTACATCATACGTCTGAGACGTCCATATAGTCCTTACAGTAAATCAAAGTGCGGAAAAGAAACGTAGATAACCGCGGCCTTCACAGGCAGCCGACTGGGGGTTGCCGCTAACCCACACCTAGAACTCGTCGTAGTCTTGGAACTCCTGGAAGTCTCCTTCCACAGCTTCATCTTCTCCTGAGCAGTGGTTGCAATGCTGACAACCTGGGGGGGGGGGGTTTGGTGTGTAGAGCAAGAGTGAGTACACATCAACATACTCAGCAAGTATCCTGTTTGGCTGTAGTGGACTAGCTTTATGTGGGGGTAAGTCAAGCAGTTGCTTTTAGTTGGTCAGTTTATTATTTACTAGTAGAAAGCCAGGTTTTAGCATTAACCCAAGTTATTAACCCAAAGTACCCTTTCCAAACGGAAAGAATACCACTTACCATTACCATAAGCATAATCATAACCATCCTCATTGTCACCTGTAAACCAAAATGTCTCTGATCAAGTACCACTAATCACTGGAGCTCCCTTGGCCGCTCATAACCGCGAGCACGACTGATATATCAGTTTTCAAACACTCTGCAGAGGTTGTGCACTTTACCCACAAGCCGTGATTCCCTTTCCGCCCGGAGATCATGACTCTCCATTGATCACTACCAAGGTGACCCAGCAGGGCATCACTACGTAGCCTTTACAAAGATTCCCCGGGACTGTAGTCGCCCGTTAGGTTTCCTAAATGTACCGCACTCCTCCCCAAGGGACAAATCAACCTTGGCAGAGCGAGCCGCATACACCGAGCCCCATTGACGGCACGACGGCTAAGCGAACTACACCCCGGTTCCTCTAATTATTCAGCTAAGGGCGTCCCATTCCACCCTCATGGTTGCACTGTTTTCCCGGGCGGTCATCCATAGAACAGGTCCTTACGGAGAGGCACTCGAGAAACCGCTCGAGCCCCCTTGAAGACCACAAGTATAACATCATGATAAGAGAAGGGAAAACAGCGTATCATATATAATCTCATCATGTTCATTGATTAGAGTTGAGCAATAGCATGAAGCTAAACAGTAATAATCCGACCCAAATAGGTAAACAAGGACATGGATAACAAAAGCTAGTCAATCCTTAGGTATAAATGTGTAGTGCGGGAGGTGAATTAAAGAATGATTAGGACAGAGATAGGTCAAAGGACACTTGCCTCCACCAACCGACTGCTGCTCAGGGGCTTCTCCTACGGGTTCTTCGGGCTCTCCGACCGGATCGTCCTCTATGCGAGCGCAAACATACATACATCCACATATTTAATACAAAAGAACAGTACACCATACAATAGAATGCAATAAGTAAACTGACGTTCCACGCAGGCTCGCAGTTATAGTTAAGAGAGAAAGAGAACAAGACAGTCGGGAAACGGTCACGTTACATGATTATAATTTAACCACTCGCTTAATGGAAGGAAATTTAACGTAGACACTATGTTTAGCGTAAAGTAAAGTCATGTTTCATGTCTAATCATTATAAGCAGGTAGAGATAAATAAAAAGGATGGTCGCGCGGCGAGACGCGCGACATAGAACTCTAAAACAAATTAAGAAGTTAACGACTCGTCGCGAGACCGAGCACGCAACGAGACACTTCGCCTTAGTTATGAGGAGACGTTAAGCGTCGCGCGACGAAACGCACGACGGCATACGTCAACTAAACTGAGTCCAAGTGGAACGTCGCGTGAATACACACGCGACGTTACACCTTAAACAACCTGAAATTAAAATGAATCGTCGCGCGACGAAGCGCACGACGCAACACACAGATAGAATCTGAAATTAGACAAATCCGTCGCGCGGCGAAGCACGCGACGCAGCACGCTAACTAACGGAGTTTGACGTTAACTACCGACTAAAAATAATCACCACGAGCGCGGGCGAGCGGGGACACGGTCGGACGAGGCCGGGCGCGGGAACGGGCGGTCGAGCCGGGGCACGGGGCGGTTGAACCGGGGCCGGGGCGGTTGAACCGGCCAGGGGCCACGCCGGGGGCGCGCAGGGCCACGCCGGGGGCCGAGGGCCGCGCCGAGGGCGCGCAGGGCCACGCCAGGGGCCGGACCACACCGGGGCCACGCCGGGGCCGCGCCGCTGCTCCGGGGGCCGCGCCGGGCGAGCAGGGGCCATTGGGGGCGCGCCGGGCCACGCCGGGGGCGCGCCGGGGGCGCGCCGCCGTGCACGGGGCGGGGGCCGCGCGCCGCCGCGCGGGCAGGGGGCGGGGCCGAGCGCCGCCGGGGGCCGGGGCAGGGGCCGAGCGCCACCGGGGGGCCGAGCGGGGCCGCGCCGCCGCCGGGGAGGGAGGCCGAGCGGGGGTCGCGCGCGGGCAGGGGGAGAGGGAGGGTGCGCGCGTGGGGGAAGAAGTGGAGGGAGAGGGAGAGAGAGAGGAGAAGGGGAGGGGAGCTCACCTCGGGGTCCAAAATCCGGTGATCGCCGTCTCCAAATCCTAGGGCACCACGGGGAGAGAGAGGTGGAAGAGGGAGAGGAGAGGTTGTTGTGCGGGAGATCCAAATGAGAGAGAGAGGGAGAAGGGGGGGGCGCATGGGGGGTTTGGGCGCCAGGGGCGCGCAGGGCCGGGCCAGACCGGGCCGGGCTGGGCTGGGCTGGGCTGGGCTAGGCTGGGCTAGGCTGGGCTGGGCCACTTCGCGGATCGAAAACCCACGACGAGCGCGGACCACTAAATGGAATTAAATCGCGAATCGAAATCCAGAACGGAACGAGACGAACACTCAACATCAGACAAAGAAATGTGCTTCGGCATGATGCAACACCCAAAATAAAGTATTTTAAGGTTTTGCTTTACACGGGGTCTAAAGCCAAAACCCGCTATAACTTTGGAAAAGATCAAGGTTTAGCGAGGGAACGAGAAAAAAGAAAAAGGGTAACGCCTGAATTTGGTGAGAGAAAAGAAGAAAAAACTCTACCCCCAAATTCAGGGCGTTACAAACCTATCCCCCTTAAAAGAATCTCGCCCTCGAGATTCAGGGTTGGCTAGCAAAGAGCTCAGGGTATTTAGCCATCAGATCATCTTCACGCTCCCAGGTTGCTTCTTCCTCAGAGTGGTGGTTCCATCTAACTTTGCACATCCTGATGGTCTTCCTTCGGGTGACTCTATCTGCAACCTCAAGGATTTGCGCTGGCTTCTCTGTGTAGGTCAAGTCCTCTTGGACTTCAAGACCTTCCACTGGCAACTGCTCTTCCGGCACACGCAGGCACTTCTTCAACTGAGACACATGAAAGACATCATGCACAGCGAACAAATTCTCTGGCAGACTGAGCTGATAGGCCACTCCTCCACGCCTTGAGAGGATCTGGTACGGACCAATGTAGCGGGGTGCTAGCTTGCCTTTCACTCCGAATCTTCTGACTCCTCTGATCGGTGACACTTTCAGATAGACAAAGTCTCCGACTTCGAAACTCAGCTCTCTTCTTCTTGTGTCCGCATAGCTTCGCTGCCTTGATTGCGCTATCTTCAGATTCTCTCGGACCAGCTTGATGTTCTCTTCGGCTTCAAGCAAAATGTCTGGCCCGAACACTTGCTTTTCCCCAGGCTGATCCCATTGCAACGGAGTTCTACAACTCCTCCCATAGAGCGCTTGAAATGGTGACATCTTCAAACTGGCCTGGTAACTGTTGTTATAGGAAAACTCCGCATAAGGCAATCGCTTGTCCCATCCAGACTGATCTTGCAACGCACAGGCTCTCAACATATCTTCGAGAATTTGATTGGTCCTTTCAGTCTGGCCATCTGTCTGCGGATGATAAGCTGAACTGAAATTCAGATGTGTGCCCAAGGCTTCATGCAACTGCTGCCAGAAATGAGAGGTGAACTGCGTTCCTCTGTCTGACACTATCTTCTTTGGCACACCATGAAGACAAACGATCCGAGACATATACAACTCTGCCAGTACTGCGCTGCTATAGTTGGTCTTGACAGGTATGAAGTGGGCTGACTTGGTCAAACGGTCCACTACTACCCAAATAGAATCGTAGCCGGCTCGAGTGCGAGGCAATCCGACTATGAAATCCATGCCGATTTCATCCCATTTCCACTGAGGGATCTGCAACGGTTGCAACAATCCAGCTGGTCTCTGATGCTCTGCCTTAATTCTTCGACAACTATCGCACATAGCCACATGCTCTGCGATTTCCCTCTTCATTCCGTACCACCAGAATTTCTTTTTCAGATCCTGATACATCTTCTCACTACCAGGGTGAATCGAATAAGCAGTCTCATGAGCTTCCTTAAGAATCAACTCCCGAATGGATTGGACATTAGGAACGCACAATCGGTCTTTGAACCATATCACACCTTCTGCATCTTTACGAAAATCTTTGCCTTTGCCATCTAGAATCAGTCGCCGGATCTCACTGATCTTCTCATCATTCTTCTGCGCTTCTTTGATTTCTCGCTCCAAGGTAGGTTCCAATTCAACTGTGACTCCTCGCGAATTGTTCAGAAATCCGAGACTCAACCTGTCGAACTCCTTGGCCAACTCATAAGGCATCGGACGAGCGACCATCAGATTGACTTGACTCTTTCTGCTCAAAGCATCTGCCACTACGTTCGCTTTGCCTGGATGGTAATGGATCTCCAACTCATAGTCTTTGATCAGCTCTAACCATCTTCGCTGCCTCATATTCAATTCTGACTGAGTGAATATGTACTTCAGACTCTTGTGGTCTGTGTAAACATCGCATTTCTGTCCATACAGATAGTGCCTCCATGTGTTCAGTGCGTGAACCACTGCTGCCAACTCTAGGTCATGGATTGGGTAATTCTTCTCATGAACCTTCAGCTGTCGGGACGAGTAAGCCACAACTCTTCCCTCTTGCATCAACACGCATCCCAAACCTGTGTAACAAGCATCACAATACACCGAGAAGGGCCTGTGCACATCTGGCAAGACTAAGACAGGCGCTGTTGTCAACTTCCCTTTCAGCGCTTCGAAGGCCTCTTGACATTTCTGGGTCCACTTGAACTCAACCTTGTTGCCTAGCAACGCTGTCATTGGTTTCGCAATCTTCGAAAACCCTTCAATGAATCGCCGATAATATCCGGCCATTCCAATGAAGCTCTTGATTCCTCGAGCATCCGTTGGCGCTTTCCAGTTCAGAATGTCTGCCACTTTCTTCGGATCCACAGCCAATCCTTCTTTGTTGATTATGTGACCCAAGAACAGGACTTCACTGATCCAGAACTCACACTTGCTCAACTTTGCATACAACTGGTGCTCTCGCAATCTCTGCAATACCATCCTCAAATGATCTGCATGTTCTTCTTTGCTTTGAGAATAAACCAGAATGTCATCAATGAATACCACCACAAACTTATCGAGATAATCCATGAATACACTGTTCATCAAGTTCATGAAGAACGCTGGTGCATTGGTCAAACCAAAATACATCACTGTGAACTCATACAAACCATACTTGGTAATGAATGCCGTCTTCGGAATGTCCGAAGGTCGGATCCTGAGCTGATGATAACCTGACCTCAGATCGATCTTGGAGAACACACTGGCTCCTCTCAACTGGTCGAACAGATCTTCTATTCTGGGCAAAGGGTATTTGTTCTTGATCGTGACTTCATTCAAAGCTCGATAATCGATACACATCCTCTTGGTGCCATCTTTCTTTTCCACGAACAAGACAGGGGTGGCCCAAGGCGAGGTGCTTGGCTGGATGTAACCTTTCTCTGACAGCTCATCAATCTGCTTCTTAAGCTCAACCAACTCTGGTCCGGATATTCTGTAAGCTCTCTTAAAGATAGGGGCGGTTCCAGGAAGAAGCTCTATGGCAAACTCAACTTTCCGCTCTAGTGGCATACCCGGTAAATCCTTTGGAAACACATCTGGAAATTCAGACACAACCTTGATACTCTCAATTGGGTCTGCTTCACTGCTATCAACGGCCATCTGATAACAACTTCCTCTCTTCGGCTCAGGCGGGACTAACTCGGTCACCACTTCCTCTCCTAGTGGGGACACCAACTTGATTGTCCTTTTATCACAACTGATAACTGCCTGATACTTATCTAGCCAATTCATCCCTAGGATGACATCTATTCCCTGAGTACCCATTACTATAAGGTTAGCGGGAAACGCTATCCCCCTTATTTCCACACTTACATTCAAACAGATGCTATCAGCTCGAATTCTACCACTGGCTGAGTCAATTTGAATGGGGGTTGACATGGTAGTAATTGGAAGATTATGTGCTTCTACCCATGATGCAGTAATGAAAGAATGCGTTGCTCCAGTATCAAATAACACTTCTGCAATATGGGAGTCGACTGGGAACATACCTACTATCATGCCGGGAGTCTCCTGAACTGCTTTAGCCTCCAAGTGGTTCAGTCTCCCATGATTATAGCGCGGTTGAGAGCGGTTGCCTGCTCCAGGCTGAGGCACATTCTGCTTTGCTGGGGCATTGGGGCCTGACTGCTGCTGGGCTGCCTTCTTCGGGCATTACATCACCCAGTGGCCTTGCTCTCCACAGTGGAAACATGCTCTGTTTCCAACCTGAGCTGGTGCTGCCTGACTGTTCTGCTGGTTTGCTAGGGCAGGAAGACGAGGTGTCTGCTGATTCTGCCTCTGAAACTGACCTCCTGACTGATTGCTCTGACGGTTCGGGTACTGATGCTGAGGATACTGCCTTTGGAACTGCTGATGCTGCTGAGGTGGACGCTGGTTCTGCCTGAACTGCTGAGGTTGATTGCCTGAGAAACGAGGGCGGCTGTTGCTTCCAGGCTGGGGTCCACTGATCTTGCGCTTACGATCCTCCATCTCCTTACGCTTCCTTTCTGTCATGATTGCTCTGTCAATCAGGTGCTGAAATGTCAGGAAGGTATGATTCATCAGTTGGTAGTGCAGAGGGTCAACCAAGCCTCTCAAGAAACGGTATTGTCGCTTGGCGTCGGTGTTGACATCTTCAGGAGCGTAGCGAGATAACCTGCAGAAACCTGTCTCGATACTCACTGACAGATGATGACCCTTGCTTAAGGGCCAGGAACTCCTCCTTCTTCACTGTCATCAGACCTGCAGGCACATGGTACTGACGAAAGCTACCTCTGAACTCTTCCCAGGTGATGGCATCGGGGTTGGCATGGGTGGCGAGATAAGACTCCCACCACGATTGGGCTGCCCCTCTCAACAGACGGGGACCATACAAGACTTTCTCCCTGTCAGTCACACTGAGCGGTATGCAACTCCCGCTCCACAGTGCGCAGCCAATCTTCAGCATCCATGGGGTCAGAAGAGTGAGCGAACGTTGGGGGATGACCTCTCATGAATTCAGCACGCTTGTCTCTGGGCATCTGAGGCTGGGGTGGTGCTTGCTGCTGTTGCTGCTGCTGCTGCTGCTGAATGGCGGCCAGAGTCTGACCGATGGCTTGAACCGCTTGAGTCTGCATCAGAAACATCTGCTCGATCGACATCGGGGGCGGGGGCGGGGGCGGCAGGTGCTGCTGCTGGGGCACCTCATCCTGCGGAGCGGCTCGCTCCTGCTGAGCACGCCTTCCTCCTCTGCGCCTGTTCTCTAACATCTGCAGAATGCAACCACACATCAGAACTGATCTGGCAAATCTTGCAGCATAAGAAAAGAGTATAGAATTCTTCAACAGCACTGAACAGATGAGCATCTTCACTGATCTCCAACACAGACCACACAGCTTCTCAGATAGAGAGGAAAGTGGAATAAAAGGTTTCCCAACTATATAACTAACTCCATTAACATATAACAGGTAAACCATAATGCAGGGGGGGTACCCACACTCTGGTGACAGTCATTACAAAGATCCAAACCAAACATAGTTCATCATGACAAACATAAATGCACAGGATATAGCAAACTACCCTGTCTAACTAAGACTAACTAACAGCGAGACTAACGCTAAGACTGAAGCTTCTATGTATATATATTTCGTATTAATTACAAGATCCAACTCTAACGATCTATGGTTCTAGATTTATCTTGGTCTTGCAGTCGGGATTGCCATAAGACTGGAGTCCACGCCGATGTGAGCGGTACGGGTGCTGAGTCCCAACGGGGGCGGGGGAACCATCATCCAAGTGACGACGTTCCGCGCGCTCAGCCTGCAGCAGGGCGATCTCAGCACGAGCCCTACTCAGCTCGTCTAATGCATGGTCCAGCTCCGTGTTTAGCACGGCGGCTAGGTTGACTGTGCTGCTCAACCTAGGATTGTCCTCACCAGCAGGTGAAACAATCACGCCTCCTGTGCTGCCAGATGGACGGCGGGGGTAATACTTCAGGTCGAGACCGTCAGCTACCCCACCGAGAACCGAGCAGTAGTGCGAAAGCGCACGCCGTGCAGCATCCTGCATGACTGCCTCAGCTGAGTCCCGCTCAGAGATAGAATAGTGCTCTGAGCAAGCCTCCGCGCCCTGGAGACTGTTCTCCGGACGGCGCACCAAACAGGTCGCCTCCCAGCGGTCCGGGTAGACCCCGCGACTATGCTGGTAGACCACACAACGATACTCGATGGACCAAGTACGCCGGTCAAGTGCCCGACGTAGCAGGGTGTCGAGCGCGTCGTGGAAGTGACACCCGCGAGCAGCGTCGCGAGTGATGGGTCGAGCAACCCATCCTTCCGGCTCATGGTCAGCAGGGAGGTCGGTGTCGTGGCTCGGGCTGTCGTCGCCACCTCCGTCGTCTGGGTCTCCTCCAGCAGCTACTCCAGAAGCTGGGGCGCCCAGTGGTGGTGCAGGGGGCGCCTCTAGGGGAAGCACAGGAGAGCAGCTCCTCACAGACTCTATCTCCTGCTGGAGCAAGAAGGAAGAGCCCTGCTGCTCCTGTCGTCGACGTTCCTGCTCCTCATGCAGGCGGTGGTGCAGTCTCTCCAAGTGGCTGGACTGTCCGGCCACGGCACGGCGAAGCGGACGCTCAGCAAGGCGGGAGGGTAAGAAGGGGATGACGGACTTTCGTGCAGTGTGTCTAAGTCGAGCCATCTACAAAAGACATCGCAAGCAAAAGGGTGAGAACAGAATCAATATGACCAGCAAGTAATGAATCATAAATAAATGAAGGATTAGAATAAAACATGATTTTCAGCAAGGTATAATATATAGTAGAACATAGGTTTGGTCAGTATGACCAACTTTTGAAGGGGTACCAAAGTCAAGGCAGGGACAGAGGTCTATAATCCTTAGAATGCCCATTCTACTCTAGGTTAGCGGTCCTAGAGTCAGCACGGCTTTGATACCACTTATGTCACACCCGGTTTTTAGAAGGTAAACCGAATGCGAACCATGTACGTGCCAGGATCAGTTATTCACGTACACAGCAGTTACATAACATGGACATCATCACACAGTGCTCAAAATAGTATTAAAGGGGGAAGTAATAGTCGATTACATCATACGTCTGAGACGTCCATATAGTCCTTACAGTAAATCAAAGTGCGGAAAAGAAATGTAGATAACCGCGGCCTTCACAGGCAGCCGACTGGGGGTTGCCGCTAATCCACACCTAGAACTCGTCGTAGTCTTGGAACTCCTGGAAGTCTCCTTCCACAGCTTCATCTTCTCCTGAGCAGTGGTTGCAATGCTGACAACCTGGGGGGGGGGGTTTGGTGTGTAGAGCAAGAGTGAGTGCACATCAACATACTCAGCAAGTATCCTGTTTGGCTGTAGTGGACTAGCTTTATGTGGGGGTAAGTCAAGCAGTTGCTTTTAGTTGGTCAGTTTATTATTTACTAGTAGAAAGCCAGGTTTTAGCATTAACCCAAGTTATTAACCCAAAGTACCCTTTCCAAACGGAAAGAATACCACTTACCATTACCATAAGCATAATCATAACCATCCTCATTGTCACCTGTAAACCAAAATGTCTCTGATCAAGTACCACTAATCACTGGAGCTCCCTTGGCCGCTCATAACCGCGAGCACGGCTGATATATCAGTTTTTCAAACACTCTGCAGAGGTTGTGCACTTTACCCACAAGCCGTGATTCCCTTTCCGCCCGGAGATCATGACTCTCCATTGATCACTACCAAGGTGACCCAGCAGGGCATCACTACGTAGCCTTTACAAAGATTCCCCTGGACTGTAGTCGCCCATTAGGTTTCCTAAATGTACCGCACTCCTCCCCAAGGGACAAATCAACCTTGGCAGAGCGAGCCGCATACACCGAGCCCCATTGACGGCACGACGGCTAAGCGAACTACACCCCGGTTCCTCTAATTATTCAGCTAAGGGCGTCCCATTCCACCCTCATGGTTGCACTGTTTTCCCGGGCGGTCATCCATAGAACAGGTCCTTACGGAGAGGCACTCAAGAAACCGCTCGAGCCCCCTTGAAGACCACAAGTATAACATCATGATAAGAGAAGGGAAAACAGCGTATCATATATAATCTCATCATGTTCATTGATTAGAGTTGAGCAATAGCATGAAGCTAAACAGTAATAATCCGACCCAAATAGGTAAACAAGGACATGGATAACAAAAGCTAGTCAATCCTTAGGTATAAATGTGTAATGCGGGAGGAGAATTAAAGAATGATTAGGACAGAGATAGGTCAAAGGACACTTGCCTCCACCAACCGACTGCTGCTCAGGGGCTTCTCCTACGGGTTCTTCGGGCTCTCCGACCGGATCGTCCTCTATGCGAGCGCAAACATACATACATCCACATATTTAATACAAAAGAACAGTACACCATACAATAGAATGCAATAAGTAAACTGACGTTCCACGCGGGCTCGCAGTTATAGTTAAGAGAGAAAGAGAACAAGACAGTCGGGAAACGGTCACGTTACATGATTATAATTTAACCACTCGCTTAATGGAAGGAAATTTAACGTAGACACTATGTTTAGCGTAAAGTAAAGTCATGTTTCATGTCTAATCATTATAAGCAGGTAGAGATAAATAAAAAGGATGGTCGCGCGGCGAGACGCGCGACATAGCACTCTAAAACAAATTAAGAAGTTAACGACTCGTCGCGCGACCAAGCACGCAACGAGACACTTCGCCTTAGTTATGAGGAGACGTTAAGCGTCGCGCGACGAAACGCACGACGGCATACGTCGACTAAACTGAGTCCAAAGTGGAACGTCGCGTGAATACACACGCGACGTTACACCTTAAACAACCTGAAATTAAAATGAATTGTCGCGCGACGAAGCGCACGACGCAACACACAGTTAGAATCTGAAATTAGACAAATCCGTCGCGGTGAAGCGCGCGACGCAGCACGCTAACTAACGGAGTTTGACGTTAACTACCGACTAAAAATAATCACCGCGAGCGCGGGCGAGCGGGGACACGGTCGGACGAGGCCGGGCGCGGGAACGGGCGGCCGAGCCGGGGCACGGGGCGGTTGAACCGGGGCCGGGGCGGTTGAACCGGCCAGGGGCTGCGCCGGGGGCGCGCAGGGCCACGCTGGGGGCCGGGCCGCGCCGGGGGCCACGCCGGGGGCGCGCAGGGCCACGCCGGGGGCCGGACCACGCCGGGGCCACGCCGGGGCCGCGCCGCTGCTCCGGGGGCCGCGCCGGGCGAGCAGGGAGCCACCGGGGCTGCGCCGGGCCACGCCGGGGGCGCGCCGGGGCCGCGCCGCCGCGCACGGGGCGGGGGCCGCGCGCCGCCGCGCGGGCAAGGGGCGGGGCCGAGCGCCGCCGGGGGCCGGGGCGGGGGCCGAGCGGGGCCGCGCCGCCGCCGGGGAGGGAGGCCGAGCGGGGGTCGCGCGCGGGCATGGGGAGAGGGAGGGCGCGCGCGGGGGGGAAGAAGAGGAGGGAGAGGGAGAGAGAGAGGAGAAGGGGAGGGGAGGGGAGCTCACCTCGGGGTCCAAAATCCGGTGATCGCCGTCTCCAAATCCTAGGGCACCACGGGGAGAGAGAGGTGGAAGAGGGAGAGGAGAGGTTGTTGCGCGGGAGATCCAAATGAGAGAGAGAGGGAGAAGGGGGGGGGCGCATGGGGGGTTTGGGCGCCAGGGGCGCGCAGGGCCGGGCCGGACCGGGCCGGGCTGGGCTGGGCTGGGCTGGGCTAGGCTGGGCTAGGCTGGGCCGGGCCACTTCGCGGATCGAAAACCCACGACGAGCGCGGACCACTAAATGGAATTAAATCGCGAATCGAAATCCGGAACGGAACGAGACGAACACTCAACATCAGACAAAGAAATGTGCTTCGGCATGATGCAACACCCAAAATAAAGTATTTTAAGGTTTTGCTTTACACGGGGTCTAAAGCCAAAACCCGCTATAACTTTGGAAAAGATCAAGGTTTAGCGAGGGAACGAGAAAAAAGAAAAAGGGTAACGCCTGAATTTGGTGAGAGAAAAGAAGAAAAAACTCTACCCCCAAATTCAGGGCGTTACACATAACCTTTCTCACCCCAATCTATTTCAAAACAAGATTCTAACCTATCTAGTCCAACCTAAAAATAAAAGCAAACCATGTCTGATCTATATCACATTTCACATCCATCTACATATACCTAAACCCTAGAAGGAAACACCAAAACCGAATGTCCTTAACTTGGATGATAACACCAAGGCCCAAGAAGAGGATAATAAAAGTTAAGGAATAATAAAAGTCAAACCATATCTTCAGAAGCTTCACCACCCAAGATGGAGTCTTTCCTTGCCATAATCCTTATTGCCCCAACCTATCCATCTCTTAACCCACATAATAAGTGGCTAGATACCTATACTCTCCTAATCACCCATTAATGATTATTATAGAAAGGGGGGACTCTTGATTTTTGAACTAATTAGAAACTAAAAGATAAATTACAAACCATTCTTTCTATATCCCCTTTCTTACTAATCTCAAGGACAAGATTATTTTTAAGGGGGTGGAATTTGTAACACTCCAAAATCTTATCTTGGTGAATTAAGAAAATTCCCTAAATATTTAAAATTTCAAGCATATTATAACAAAGTTATGAATTGAGACTATCTTCCCTACAATTTGATAAATAGTAAATATAAAATGTTGGCTATATATAATAAATAGGATAGTGAGTTATTCTATATAAATTACTATTATTGTGTTATATAACTATGTGAATTCCATGCTTATTAAATTTCATGCATACAAATACTTATTTTAGAAAAGTAAATAAGGAGTAAATAAGTGTAAAATATTTGCATTCATGTTGGTGTTTTTCCTCCTTTTTTTATTCCACTTGCAGGGTCTTGCATCACTGTTACATCATCCATGACATCAGTCATCCCTTGCTGTTCGTAACAAACTAACCATCGTAGCTATTGTAACCGCCCGGCCAAACTTCTCACCTACTCAACGGATTTAGTTTCAAGTTTGTTAGAGTTCCTAACAGATAGGATAGGAATGTAACTTATAAGTACAAGATTAGATCTATCATGTAACCACCCACCTCCCAGCCTATATAAATGCATGCCACCATAACACCTCAAGCCATCAATCAAAGACTCATCTCATCCATAGCCTCGCAGCAGCCACCGCTCGACGGTGGGCCTGCCACCGCAGGCAGGATGTTGTAGCCCCGTTCCAGACTGAACAGGATCGCGCGGGGAGAAATGGCCCTGACCGTGGATCCGATGATGAGCGCTCACAATTGAATCTCAAGTACCCCATCGTGATCGAAAATCGTAGCTGTTGATCTCATATTTGTTGGCCGAGATAATATCACAGGATCCTTTAATCTCGAGCATTGATTTTAGATCCAACGGCTATGATGGGATCGGTCGCGTACCGATTCGGCTGAGGTCGTGGGCCGTCCGATTCAATCTGGCGGGGAAATTCGATCTGCTATCATAAAATCTATGTCATCGATTTCTGATGCAACGACCGAGACTTCGATTCAATCTGCACCACAGACAATTGATCCAATAATCCACAAAAGCCCATACCCCTTTGGGCGTCTACTTTTGCAAAAGAGACACTGTGCTCTATATTAATCAACACGCCGTCCACCTATGCGGTAAGATGATTACCTAGCACTCCCTGAGAATTGCAAATAAGTCCCTCGAGCTCGATTTAATTATAAAAATGACCGAAACTAAATTAATCCCTATATTACTCGTTTTAAATCCGATTTAGTCCGTTCAAGTTGCGTTTGTGTTGGGGGCCTTCGGCTTCCGAAGGTCCTCAAAAATATGATTTAACAGTGTTTCTGGAGTATAATGTGTGAACAGGTATCTTCGGACTCGAATCAGCACCACAGCGGGAGAAGAATACGAAGGTTGATACAGCGCCGAAGCTGTGAGCAGGAAAGCTTCGGCATGATAGCAGAAAAGGAAACCGACTTAAAGATGAAAGTGCTATTTAGGCCTCGGTGGATTACTATAGAATCACTACCAAATGTAAAGGGCATGGATGTAATTTTACATGGGCTGTGTCCCGTGCCTATAAATAGGTGAACAGTACCCCCGTACTGTTCACACTGACTTGGCATTTTAGTTTTGCGTCACGCTTGTACTTACATCTTCCTTCAAGCCGAAGGTACATTTGTTATTGGATATCATTTCTATTTTTCCATAAGAATAATATAAAAAATGAGTTGATGATTATACATAATTGTTTACGTTATCCTTTATATTTTATATGATTCTTTCTTCATTATTATATGTTGTATTGATGAAGGTATGTCCTTCATAACCTTCGTCCGAAAATCATTATATCCCAAGGGAAATAATGCTTCGAAGGACGAAGGACGTTAACACTTAGCATTTTCTGTGTTGCCTTGTTCTTAACTCATAGCATTTGAGAACAAGTCCCCAACATTGGCGCCCACCTCCGGTGAACTCACTTCCACTCTGAGTTTTGAACATCTTCGGCAACCATAAACCTTCGCTATGGCGCCGAAGAAAGCTTCAGCAACTGGGGCTGCAGTTCTGCAACCGCTAGACCCCAATCAGGAGACTCTCTCCCTTCGGGAGGCCCGAAGCCAGAAGAGGAAGGCTGTCAGCCCGACACCGCAAGAGGATGAGCTAGACCAAGAAATCAGAGACATGGAGATGCTTCATCAACAGGTGCAGAGGAAGAAGGAAAAGATGGCCAGGCTAGCAGAACTGCAAAGGCAGATAGACGAAGCCTCTGAAAAAGTTCGTCATCTTACTCAGGATAAGCAGAACCGAAGGCCTCAGCACAACGATCTTCATCAGGAGGGTTTCTTCAATGAAGATGACTGGTATGAGAATTTCCACCATGGAAATTTTGCTTTTGATGATGCTTCTCCTCTGTCCGCTGAGCTGCAGGCTACACCTTGGCCTTCATCCTACAAGCCGCCCCAGCTTCCCATGTTCGAAGGCCATTCAGACCCGAAGCAGTTTTTGATGAGCTACGAAGCAACAGTATCTTCGTATGATTGCAATACTGCAGTCATGGCAAAATCTTTTGTTATGGCTGTCAGGAGTGTTGCTCAAACCTGGTATTCCTCCCTTCGACCAGGAACGATCACTTCATGGCAAAAGCTGAAGGACATGTTGTTAACTAGCTTCCAGGGGTTTCAGACGAAGCCGGTCACTACTCAAGCTCTATTCCAGTGCACCCAGGATCACGAAGAATACCTTCAGGCGTATGTCCGGAGGTTCTTACGATTGAGGGCACAGGCGCCAACAGTGCCCAACGAAATTGTAATTGAGGCCATGATCAAGGGACTTCGGCCAGGACCTTCAGCTCAGTACTTTGCTAGGAAACCTCCTCAAACTTTGGAGAAGCTGCTCCAGAAGATGGACGAGTATATTCGGGCCGACAATGATTTTCGTCAAAGAAGGGAGGAAGCTTTCAGGTTTTCCAAAATGACTAGGGGCTTCGGAGGAAGATTTTATCCGAGGCACGTCAGGTCAATTCACAACTCTACTCAAAATGATGATAAGGGGAGCCAGCAGCAAAGGCCACAGTGCTCCTCACAAGCTTCGGGGCAACAGCAAAGCTTCTTCCGGTCGCCAGCTCCAAGAGGCAGAGGCGCCAGGGGCTTCGGCGGAAGATTTGGAGATCAACCAAGGAGAACATTTTGCTTGTTCTGTGGTGAAAACAAGGGCCATACCACCAGGATGTGCCATGTTACCATCCAGAAGCAAAAGGAGATAGCCGAAGCTGCAGCACAACAGGGTCAGCCGAAGCAGATTATGCACACTGCTTCGTATCATTCGCCTTACATCCCAGAATATGTAGGCAATCACCCTGCAGTTTCTTGTTGCTTTGGCGAGTCAACCTCAAGCTTCCTGGCAACAGCCTTCGCCTCCACCACCGCTGCAACAAGGCCAGCAGCCAGAAGGGGGCCAATATGTTCAACAGCAAAGGGACTTCAGAGAACAGTCCGAAGCTCGCACAGTCAATAGCACTGTGCCAGAGTCAAAGCACATTTATTGACAAATATCCTACGTTGATAGTAGTCTTTTCCATTCAGTTTTATTTTCTGTGTAGTAAAGGACAATTTTTAAATCTCATGTAATAGTTTCGTTGATTGCCACAAGGAAAGTATATCTTCTCCACAGGCTTAAGTTGTTGAAGCTTAAAGATTTGCGATAGCAAGGAGGATCTTCGAATTATCAAAAATTTATTTTAAAAGGCACGACATGAATTCTTCGAAGCATCAAAAAGTCGTTCTAAGGAACGCAGAGTAAGTTTGCTGAAGTTACAAAAAGCCATTCCAAAGGGAGCGCAGTGTAAGTTTTCTGCTCAGAAGTCGTTCCAAAGGGAATGCAGAGCTTACAGCGAAAAATAAACGCTGATACCGCCTAAGTAAAGGGCGAAGCGCGAAAAGTCAACGTGAATACCGCCAAAAGTAAAAGGCGAAGAAGCTCCTAAGGGAGGCTTAAAGTGAAAAATAAACGCTGATTCCGCTGAAGTAAAAGGCGAAGAAGCTCCTAAGGGAGGCTTACAGCGAAAAGTCAACGCTGATTTAAAAAGATTATGTGTTTTATTGTAGGGATGTGAGTGTATCTTCGGAATAAATACCATTTTACATAACATAACATCATCACATCATTTCGCATAGCATAAGCATCATACATCATGCTGCATATGACACAAGAAGGGGACACAATATCGATCTTCGGAAAAATGCTTTGAAAAAGGGAAAATTATGCAAAGTCACAAGGAGATACAATATTGATCTTTGGAGTGTAGCTTCGGAAAATATTTTCACGAAGCTTGGAAATTCTTCATCAGAGCATTATGGATATCGTTGTGATAAATGAAAATTCTTCTTCACGAAGCATGAAAAGAAGGGAAGGTGTTTTTTGGTCAAAGACTCAAAAGCGGTATGTATGTAAAATTTCATGCATCGTAAAGAATTGAACCATAAAAAACAAGTATATTACATTTAGGGTTACAAGATATTACACATATTACATTTCAGATGTTTTTACAATAGCACCTAGTCTTCCCTAAGTACTACCTCCGCAGCTTCGTTCAGGAGTTGATTGACAACTTGATCCATGATAGCTTCGGCCATCTTTTTGATTTCATCGTCGTCCTTCGGGTGAGGGCCCGGAGGCATTTTAGCAGGATCTGAGGGAGGACAGGATACGACTACATTGCTATTACAATTGGCGAACAAAGTATGAAATCAAAAATTACAACACAATAAAAACCATTAGTTAATACCTATTTGCCCTTCGGGCTCTGCGCTTTTTTCAGCAGCCTCAGCCACTTTTCTAGCATCATGGATGCCTTTTTCGCTTTTTTGGATAATTTCTCGGGCCATTTCTCGGCCACCATTATCCCAGATATCGGTGAAAAATTTTCCACCAACTGTGCTAGCTTCAGCCGAAGGGTCTTTAGCGTCTTCGAAGGACAAGGCAGTTTCGGATTGTGCTAAAATTTTTACATGTTCGCAGCCTTTCCTTTCTAAAATGGTGGCAATCCCCCTGGCACCTGAAAAAGCGCATATGTCTCCGCGACTATTTAAAATTTCTTCAAAGGCCTCAGCTTCGTGATTAATCCATTCAATGGGACCTTCGGGGTTGCCTCTCGTAAAGTTTTCTTCACTCGAAAATGCGCCAACGCTGGCGAAGCTAGCTTTCATTTTCTTAACACACTCCATAGATTTGTCATAGCATCTTTTCTTGGACGAACGAAGCTCTTCGACAGTTCCTTCTAAATGATTTGCCCATTGGTCGCTAAGTTCTCGCTTCGTTTCTTCAAGTATGCGTTCTTCTTTAGCCAGGGCTAATTGCTTCCGAAGATCGTCAATCTCGTGCTTTTGAGCTGCAACTTGTGCTTTAGACGCAGCTTCGTTCTCCTTTATTTTATCCACCAATGTAACTAGAATTTTGTCCTTTTCCAAGGCTTCGTTCCTTAGTTTGATAACCTCTGTTCGAAGGTTGTTGAAAGCAATTTCATAGCTCTCGTCTTCGGCATTCTTTTGCGCTCTCAGCGCGTTGCTAAGTATTAAACCCTATATGTAAAAGAGTTAGTATAAGAATAAAACAATAGATTTCCAATCATAAAGTTTCCAAATGCGCAGATCTCGTACCTTCAGGCTATTATACGCAAGGCTGTCCACAAGATCGTCCTTTGTCATCGCGTAGAGGCCAGCCTCCAGCTTCGGAAACCCCATGCTTCGGGCCATTTCCCGACAGACGAGTAATTCTTTGTTATCCGGGAGGCAGTATAGGAAATCTTCTTCATCTGTACCATTGAACACTAGTGCCCCCTTCGGATATTTCAATTCTTTGGCATAGTGATTAGCTTCAAAAACTTCTTCTTCTGATAACTTTTCCCGAAGCGTGCCGAACAATATAATCAAGGACTTTGGAGGATGCTTCGGGGGCAACAGCACTGACTTCTTCAACAAGAATTGGCTCCGTCATTTTTTCTTCCTCGGTTTCCAAGGGTTTTACCTTTGTCGGCTCTGAAGGCTGTAACACCCAAATTCTGAATTTGGATTTGGTAGAAGAAATCTGAGCAAAGTATCATAATGCTTTGGAAATTAGGAAATAAGAAAAATGATGAGAAAAGGATTTTTCTTTTAAAGGAAACCATTTATACATCCCATGAAATAAATAACAAGGAGAATAAAGCCTAAATTAGTAAAATTAAAATAGTATAGTTTATATTCACCTTTGGGTTTCAATTAATACGTTTGAAAAATCTGAAAACTAAAATAGAAGTATAAATTTGAATTTGGAATAGAAAATAGAAAAATAAAGGAGAAGGGAAGAACTAAGAAAAGTACTACATAAAATAAAATAAAAATCAGAATAAACATCCTTCACACTTATATTATTAAATTATACCTTTCAAACTGAGGACAAGTTATTCACAAAGTTTGAATTTAAACTTGAACTCAAATTGGATTTGAAAATGGAGAAAAGAAAATAGAAAATAAAAAAGAAAAAGAATAAAAGCCACATGGGCCGCCCATTCTCCTTTCCGGCCCACTTAACTTCCCACGCGCTGGCCCAGCTGAATTTTGGTGCCGACATGTGGGTCACTTCCGTCAGTCGCTCCCCCGCGCCTGCGTGTTCCTTCTCTCGCTGACGTCGCGGGGCCCCCACGTCAGCCTCTCCCTCGCGCGCGCGCGTTCATTCGGTCACCGCTCGGTGGGACCCAGTCGTCAGTTCCTTCACCCCTTCCCTATCGCGAGCTCGTAACAGAAATCGCCGCGAGTAACGCGGGTGGCCGGTGCGACCTCGCCGGAATCCTCGGGTGGCTTCGGACCCGGGGAATATAAAAATGCTTCCACCGACCCTGCCTTGCTTCGAAGCCGAGAACCCATCTAGATCAAGCAGAGAGGAGGGAGGGAACCTGAATCCGTGGTGACCGAGCGGGCGGATTGACGACCTCACCATCGCCGGTGGTGCTCGACGCCAAATTGGGGCCTCGCGTGCGAACAGAGGGCTTCGCCCGTGCCCCTGGTTCGTTCCGGTGGTGATTGCGGGGCACGTGGGTGACCGGGGTACCTGCAATTCCTCGCCGTCGTTGCCTTGGCCGCAAAAATCCGGGCAGCCCGCAGACTAGCGCTCAGACCGTCGCTCCGGCCTCGGCTTGGCTACTGGGGCTTCATCAAGTCCCGCAGATCACGTCCCCGACTTCGTCTAGGCGCATTACGTTCCGGCCAGCCCGGAATTGCTCGTCGGAGTCCATCCTCCGCCGCGGAGCCGCCTCCGACGTAGACCGCCCCTGCTTCGTCGCCCCTACCTCTGGTGAGTTCCCCGACAAGCTTCGTTGCGTCCGTAGGATCGCTTAGCGCGTTTCAGACCTCGGAATAAGGCACCGGAACCCGGAATCGCTGAGCTCCGGCAATGGCTCCGCCGCGGTTGGTGGGCGGCGCCACCGTCGCCTGTCGGGTTGGGGAAGAGTTCTTGCGGCCGTTGGATCGGAGGGGAACGACCTGGATTAGATCCTGGCTTACCCCTTCGCGCTTTGGATCTGGTCCGTCCGATCGGGATCGGATGGCGGTCATCGCTCTGGGCTTCATTAAACCAGGGGCGTCGGATCTGGATCCAGCGGATCGCACAGCGTACCGGTTCGCTGCGATCCAGGTCTAATCTCGAGCGTCCAAGTTCGATCGTGCGGCCAGAAACAGCTCATACCCCTTCGGTCGGGTCTTTTTGTTAAAGAGCCCCTCGGGTTTCAGTGAATCAACCCACCGTCCTGTGCGGGTGTAGCCTGAGTCTCGGGAATCTTGCGCCGAGCCCCCTGCGCTTCTGTTTAATTGAGGCCCAGTCCAGAACCCATTTAATTTGAATAAATGAAATAGAAAATGGATTTTTAATATGAAAATAATTACTAAAACTTGATAAATTCATAGAAAATTCATACTTGCTCCAAATTAGTCCATTCCACTTTCTAAATTTTTATAATTTAATTCTCTATCACTTAGAGCCTCTGTTTTGTCATGAAAACAATTAGAAATTTTATCTCTCACTTAATCCATTTTAAACACATAAAACCTTTGAAAATTCATAACTTAAAATCCACAACTCCAAAATTAATAATTCTTTTTTTCCTGTGATCTTATTTTAATATGTAGATTATTAATATGTATTTTGCATATATGTTTGGTGTAATGTTAATTTTGCCTATACCATGTATGTTTGTATTGCTACGACTAGCAGTGAGGTCACGAGGATCTGAAGAATCATCCTGGTACCTGGAATCTCAAGGCCCAGGCAAGTTGTGCCCTTGATCACTTCTTTTTACCCACTCATGTTCTAATTAATCATAATGATCTGCATAGGTTAATTTTGATGGGACCCAATAGGTTTCCCTAGTTTGACTATCTTTATACCTTGTTCACCACTGAATCTTTGGGTAGTACTTGTTATTGCTTTATGTGGTTTTGGGTATAGAGATACACATTACTATCCATGATTATACTTTTATTGGCAGTTGTTATTTACTGTTCATGTTAAGATCATTATGTTAATTGGAACATGGAGCGACCACCCGGGAAAACAGTGCTACCACAAGGGAGGAATGGGACCCCTTGGCTGATTAATTAGGAAAGCTAGTGGAAGACTACCTTACCCGAAAGGGGCAAGGGCAGTAGGGGAGTGGTCAGTGTAGGGAGGCCCTCGGGAGGATTTTGCTGCGATGGCGGTCCTGCAAGGGATTCCTGCATTGGAACTTCCTATAAACTGTAGCGGGTTTTTGGAAGCTAGTGGAACTTTGTAAAGGCCTCGTAGTGGATCCCTAGCCATTCACCTCGGTAGTGTCTAAGGGCCTTGCAAACCCTGGCGACATGGGATACACGACTTGTGGGTAAAGATGCGCAACCTCTGCAGAGTGTAAAACTAGTATACTAGCCGTGCTCACGGTCATGAGCGGCTCGGACCCTCACATGATTAAATTATGGAACTTAAACTCAATTTGTCATATGCATTGCATCGCAGGTGAAGGTTGTTACTTTTGTTCTACTATTTAATTGGGTTGGTATATACTTATACTTAGTAACTGCTAATAAAATTTTGACCAACTTTAAAAGCAATGCTCAGCTCTAACCATCCTCTTTGGTAAGCCTTACACTTCACATGAGCTCCCACCTTTGGCGAGTTCATGCACATTATTCCCCACAACTTGTTGAGCGATGAACGTATGTGAGCTCACTCTTGCTGTCTCACATCCACCCCACAGGTCAAGAACAGGTACCACAGGATGAGGCGCTTGGAGGATGCTGCGATGAGTTTGTGAGAGGTCTAGGTCGTCGTCTCCCAGTCAACTTTGGGTTGCTGGACCGTTGTCTCCTTATAATGTAATTGTTTATTTTGTATAGAATTCCTGTTATATATAAAGATGTGACATTCGATCCTGTGCCATGATTCATCATATGTGTGAGACTTGGTCCCAGCTCACCTGGTGATTATGTTTACGCCCGGGTTTTGGACCCCTAAAATCCGGGTGTTACAGAAGTGGTATCAGAGGAATGTTGACTGTAGGACGAAACCTAGATAGAACTGGACAACCATTCTTTACTTACCTTACTCTGATTCTTTTCTAAGCTTATCTTAATCTTTTCTCATCTATTTCCGCCTTACTCTGATTATTCTTACCTTTCCCTTCTAAAGACAAATGTGGATTTCACACTTTGAAATCCTATGCCTAAAGTGACCTTTAGGACTTGAGACCTAATCTTAGGAACAAAAACAAAACTATTTTTATAGATGTTTATACGCTTGAGTGCTTGTTCTTATGATACTTGTCTGATTTGGATCTTTGATTGAGTGTGATGGTTTGTGGAGTAATGTCCACAATTGCATCTGCATATACACCTAGACACAAGGGAAAATATTTACAAAATAGACAACACAGAATATTCCCTATTAAAAAAAATGGATCTATTAAACTAGATATATTTATAAGATAAACTAGATCATCTACGAAAATCCCCCACTAGAATATATCCACCTTATCTTAAAAGATTCTCTCTTATCTCAATAGATTCATCTTATCTTGAAAAGATTTTATCTTATCCTAATAAATCTAACTGACCTCAAAAGATTCTACCTTATCCTTATGGATTCATCTTGCCCTAATTAGCATATTGATCCCACTCTAGAATAATAACCATGATCTAATCCAAATTTGAGTTACTTAAATAAGTTAGATAATGTTGGCGACAAAAAAAAAATTAGGCCCTAATTCTATAAACATATCTTACCCTAAATTAATGTCTTGGACTAACTCGTCCGTAGATAACAACCTAACCTACATCATAGGTTGCCTAATCTAGATATCCCAAAAGCAAAGTAAAACTCTGTTTAAACCTAACTACCTCATGTACCCTAGCTATCCTAGCCATATGTCCTCAACTCGGAAGGCAACTCCATGAATAAAGGCCAAAGAAGACCAACCAAGTCAAAGGAGGATAAGCATCAACTCAAGTATTCAAAGATCAAGTTGGATCGCCAGAAGAATCAAGGTCCAGAGTTTAGGATGAAGTCTTTCCTTATTATACTCTTCCTTGCCACAGCCCATACTTGCCATAACCGTACCTCATCAGACCTAATAAATGGCTAGACATACAATATTCATATTTTCCAAATCATCTGCTAACTGTTAGGTAAAAACTTGAACAAAACTTTGATTCCCAAAACCAAATGAGAAACTAAAATTCTAGACCAAACCTATTGTATTCCATTTCTTGCAATCTCGAGGACGAGATTATTTTTAAGGGGGGTAGGATTTGTAACACCCAAATTCTGAATTTGGATTTGGTAGAAGAAATCTGAGCAAAGTATCATAATGCTTTGGAAATTAGGAAATAAGAAAAATGATGAGAAAAGGATTTTTCTTTTAAAGGAAACCATTTATACATCCCATGAAATAAATAACAAGGAGAATAAAGCCTAAATTAGTAAAATTAAAATAGTATAGTTTATATTCACCTTTGGGTTTCAATTAATACGTTTGAAAAATCTGAAAACTAAAATAGAAGTATAAATTTGAATTTGGAATAGAAAATAGAAAAATAAAGGAGAAGGGAAGAACTAAGAAAAATACTACATAAAATAAAATAAAAATCAGAATAAACATCCTTCACACTTATATTATTAAATTATACCTTTCAAACTGAGGACAAGTTATTCACAAAGTTTGAATTTAAACTTGAACTCAAATTGGATTTGAAAATGGAGAAAAGAAAATAGAAAATAAAAAAGAAAAAGAATAAAAGCCACATGGGCCGCCCATTCTCCTTTCCGGCCCACTTAACTTCCCACGCGCTGGCCCAGCTGAATTTTGGTGCCGACATGTGGGTCACTTCCGTCAGTCGCTCCCCCGCGCCTGCGTGTTCCTTCTCTCGCTGACGTCGCGGGGCCCCCACGTCAGCCTCTCCCTCGCGCGCGCGCGTTCATTCGGTCACCGCTCGGTGGGACCCAGTCGTCAGTTCCTTCACCCCTTCCCTATCGCGAGCTCGTAACAGAAATCGCCGCGAGTAACGCGGGTGGCCGGTGCGACCTCGCCGGAATCCTCGGGTGGCTTCGGACCCGGGGAATATAAAAATGCTTCCACCGACCCTGCCTTGCTTCGAAGCCGAGAACCCATCTAGATCAAGCAGAGAGGAGGGAGGGAACCTGAATCCGTGGTGACCGAGCGGGCGGATTGACGACCTCACCATCGCCGGTGGTGCTCGACGCCAAATTGGGGCCTCGCGTGCGAACAGAGGGCTTCGCCCGTGCCCCTGGTTCGTTCCGGTGGTGATTGCGGGGCACGTGGGTGACCGGGGTACCTGCAATTCCTCGCCGTCGTTGCCTTGGCCGCAAAAATCCGGGCAGCCCGCAGACTAGCGCTCAGACCGTCGCTCCGGCCTCGGCTTGGCTACTGGGGCTTCATCAAGTCCCGCAGATCACGTCCCCGACTTCGTCTGGGCGCATTACGTTCCGGCCAGCCCGGAATTGCTCGTCGGAGTCCATCCTCCGCCGCGGAGCCGCCTCCAACGTAGACCGCCCCCGCTTCGTCGCCCCTACCTCTGGTGAGTTCCCCGACAAGCTTCGTTGCGTCCGTAGGATCGCTTAGCGCGTTTCAGACCTCGCAATAAGGCACCGGAACCCGGAATCGCTGAGCTCCGGCAATGGCTCCGCCGCGGTTGGTGGGCGGCGCCACCGTCGCCTGTCGGGTTGGGGAAGAGTTCTTGCGGCCGTTGGATCGGAGGGGAACGGCCTGGATTAGATCCTGGCTTACCCCTTCGCGCTTTGGATCTGGTCCGTCCGATCGGGATCGGATGGCGGTCATCGCTCTGGGCTTCATTAAACCAGGGGCGTCGGATCTGGATCCAGCGGATCGCGCAGCGTACCGGTTCGCCGCGATCCAGGTCTAATCTCGAGCGTCCAAGTTCGATCGTGCGGCCAGAAACAGCTCATACCCCTTCGGTCGGGTCTTTTTGTTAAAGAGCCCCTCGGGTTTCAGTGAATCAACCCGCCGTCCTGTGCGGGTGTAGCCTGAGTCTCGGCAATCTTGCGCCGAGCCCCCTGCGCTTCTGTTTAATTGAGGCCCAGTCCAGAACCCATTTAATTTGAATAAATGAAATAGAAAATGGATTTTTAATATGAAAATAATTACTAAAACTTGATAAATTCATAGAAAATTCATACTTGCTCCAAATTAGTCCATTCCACTTTCTAAATTTTTATAATTTAATTCTCTATCACTTAGAGCCTCTGTTTTGTCATGAAAACAATTAGAAATTTTATCTCTCACTTAATCCATTTTAAACACATAAAACCTTTGAAAATTCATAACTTAAAATCCACAACTCCAAAATTAATAATTCTTTTTTTCCTGTGATCTTATTTTAATATGTAGATTATTAATATGTATTTTGCATATATGTTTGGTGTAATGTTAATTTTGCCTATACCATGTATGTTTGTATTGCTACGACTAGCAGTGAGGTCACGAGGATCTGAAGAATCATCCTGGTACCTGGAATCTCAAGGCCCAGGCAAGTTGTGCCCTTGATCACTTCTTTTTACCCACTCATGTTCTAATTAATCATAATGATCTGCATAGGTTAATTTTGATGGGACCCAATAGGTTTCCCTAGTTTGACTATCTTTATACCTTGTTCACCACTGAATCTTTGGGTAGTACTTGCTATTGCTTTATGTGGTTTTGGGTATAGAGATACACATTACTATCCATGATTATACTTTTATTGGCAGTTGTTATTTACTGTTCATGTTAAGATCATTATGTTAATTGGAACATGGAGCGACCACCCGGGAAAACAGTGCTACCACAAGGGAGGAATGGGACCCCTTGGCTGATTAATTAGGAAAGCTAGTGGAAGACTACCTTACCCGAAAGGGGCAAGGGCAGTAGGGGAGTGGTCAGTGTAGGGAGGCCCTCGGGAGGATTTTGCTGCGATGGCGGTCCTGCAAGGGATTCCTGCATTGGAACTTCCTATAAACTGTAGCGGGTTTTCGGAAGCTAGTGGAACTTTGTAAAGGCCTCGTAGTGGATCCCTAGCCATTCACCTCGGTAGTGTCTAAGGGCCTTGCAAACCCTGGCGACATGGGATACACGACTTGTGGGTAAAGATGCGCAACCTCTGCAGAGTGTAAAACTAGTATACTAGCCGTGCTCACGGTCATGAGCGGCTCGGACCCTCACATGATTAAATTATGGAACTTAAACTCAATTTGTCATATGCATTGCATCGCAGGTGAAGGTTGTTACTTTTGTTCTACTATTTAATTGGGTTGGTATATACTTATACTTAGTAACTGCTAATAAAATTTTGACCAACTTTAAAAGCAATGCTCAGCTCTAACCATCCTCTTTGGTAAGCCTTACACTTCACATGAGCTCCCACCTTTGGCGAGTTCATGCACATTATTCCCCACAACTTGTTGAGCGATGAACGTATGTGAGCTCACTCTTGCTGTCTCACATCCACCCCACAGGTCAAGAACAGGTACCACAGGATGAGGCGCTTGGAGGATGCTGCGATGAGTTCGTGAGAGGTCTAGGTCGTCGTCTCCCAGTCAACTTTGGGTTGCTGGACCGTTGTCTCCTTATAATGTAATTGTTTATTTTGTATAGAATTCCTGTTATATATAAAGATGTGACATTCGATCCTGTGCCATGATTCATCATATGTGTGAGACTTGGTCCCAGCTCACCTGGTGATTATGTTTACGCCCGGGTTTTGGACCCCTAAAATCCGGGTGTTACAAAGGCCCAGCCTAAGTCTCAGTTTGTTGCTTTGGAGCTTTAGTGTCAAAGATTTCAGTTTCCGCTTCGGAAGTTTCAACAGTCTTCTTCGGAGTCGTGCTTGAAGACTTAACTGTCTCCAGTACATCTAGCACATTGACCATTCTTTTTCTTTTCGGGGTTACTGCTGGGCCCTTTTGGTTTTTTACTGTCTCAACACTTGCTGAAGGACTTAAAATTTCCAATACTTTTGTTCCTTCAGTTCTCGGTTTTTCTGTTTTCTGTGCTGAGGGTGCTTCAGTTTTTTCTTCGATCTTCGACGATGAAGTTGGTTCTTTTTCGGTGGCCGAAGAGGTTTCACCGGCGAATTCAGGTACTGTAGCTGGTTCAATGTAGCATGGCCGGTGTGTGAGAACCTTTACCCTTCGTCTCTTCGGAGTTGGCTCGCTGGGAGCGGCTGAAGCAGTTTCTTGTGCAGAAGTTGCGCTTTTTCTTTTTTGGCCCCACGCTGGATAGTGGTAGTCGGGGTACACGAACCCAATTGCGTCAAAAACTCGGTTCAGTCTTTTCTTTTTCCGGCCTCCGAAGGCTGCTGACAATGCAGTATCTTCGGCCTTTGAATAAACCCCAAGTAGTTCATCACTTAAATTCTCAATGCTTTTTAGCCAGTCATCATCTGGCTCAATGAATTTATCGCCAAACTTGAAAGTATACTTCAGCCTGATAAGTCCACCTTCGTCAGCCTCCTTTATGGTTTCTTGCAGCATTTCCCATTTTTCTGCGAGCGGCCATACTCTGAAGGCAATATGCTCTTGGACCAAATCCCTCGTTCCAATAAAAGAGCAAATAACTCCGAAGGCTCTCTGGCATTCTTTGGTAGCTTCATTCATTTCAACCTTCGGCTTCCGCAGGCCGAAGCGTTGCCAAATAGGGCGCATAATTATACCTTTAATATCTTCCCGTGTTTTCAGGTCATTCTTCACATAAAACCATTCTGTCATCCAGTCGCCGGGCCATTTCTTCCGAAAGGTTGGCACGGGGCAGCTTGACCCAGACCGAGCGACGAAGCTGTAGCAGCCGAAATTATTGTGATACTGTTCCTTACCCCAGGGCTTTGTCTCGTATAACAATTCATGTATGTTGCAGAAACTTTTCGCATCCGGTTCCAGACCTTGGCTTCTCACCGCCCGCACGAAGATATTCATCCTTATGATTGCTTCGGGGGTAAGTTGGTGAAGATAAATTTCAAATATTTTCAGCACCTCTACGACAAAGCTGCTCAGGGGAAATCGTAGTCCAGTTTTCAAAAAGCTTCGGAACACTACGACTTCATTTTCCTCAGGAATCGGACAAGTCTTCTCTCCTTCATCGGCCCTCACAATGGACAAGTCCCGGAAATATCTTCCCCTCATGTTGACAAGATGATTTTCTTTGATACTCGATTTGCCGAAAACCGCATG
Organism: Zea luxurians; assembly: GCA_029449295.1. Classification (NCBI taxonomy): domain Eukaryota; kingdom Viridiplantae; phylum Streptophyta; class Magnoliopsida; order Poales; family Poaceae; genus Zea; species Zea luxurians. The sequence continues at coordinate 39,576,036 of JAOPSE010000022.1, read as the reverse complement.
GCTTGGTCGCCAAGGGCGATCTTCGGAGTCTTCACCACCACTGTCCACATCATAACTGTCGCTGTCATTAGTATCTTCAGATAAACCTTCTAAAATCTCTTTGGTGATTTTTTCTGTATTGGTCTTCGACATTGCTTCAAGAAACCCCAGGTTTTTCTCTTCAGAAAGACTCAGCTTCATCTCGGCAGCAGCCTTTTTACCTTCAGACATCTTCGAAAATGCTAAAAACTGTTTTTAGAGCCGAAGCTTAAAAACTTAAAAAGCTAAGCAGTTGGTGCGCAAGAGCTAAAAAATTGAGTAAGCAAGAGCAGACGGCAAGAAAGCGTACCAAATAAGTTCGTGGTATGCTCTTATTTATATGCCCAGTGCATTGAAAATTGGGAGACCCTACTTGTCAGTGAATGTTGCTATTCTAGCAAAGGGAAGGTGTTTTTTCGGACCTTCGGCTTAAGGCCTTCGTCCATGTCGCAATCTAAATTTATCATTCTAACAAATTAATATTGCGAGGGGCTACTGTTGGGGGCCTTCGGCTTCCGAAGGTCCTCAAAAATATGATTTAACAGTGTTTCTGGAGTATAATGTGTGAACAGGTATCTTCGGACTCGAATCAGCACCACAGCGGGAGAAGAATACGAAAGTTGATACAGCGCCGAAGCTGTGAGCAGGAAAGCTTCGGCATGATAGCAGAAAAGGAAACCGACTTAAAGATGAAAGTGCTATTTAGGCCTCGGTGGATTACTATAGAATCACTACCAAATGTAAAGGGCATGGATGTAATTTTACATGGGCTGTGTCCCGTGCCTATAAATAGGTGAACAGTACCCCCGTACTGTTCACACTGACTTGGAATTTTACTTTTGCGTCACGCTTGTACTTACATCTTCCTTCAAGCCGAAGGTACATTTGTTATTGGATATCATTTCTATTTTTCCATAAGAATAATATAAAAAATGAGTTGATGATTATACATAATTGTTTACATTATCCTTTATATTTTATATGATTCTTTCTTCATTATTATATGTTGTATTGATGAAGGTATGTCCTTCATAACCTTCATCCGAAAATCATTATATCCCAAGGGAAATAATGCTTCGAAGGACGAAGGACGTTAACACTTAGCATTTTCTGTGTTGCCTTGTTCTTAACTCATAGCATTTGAGAACAAGTCCCCAACAGTTAGTCTCGTATTAAATTTATTTACGCAATAACAACATTATTTACAACATATTACTTACTTTTATATTGTTTATCCTATGATTATTGATTTATCTTGCTAATCAAAGTTAATTGTCCGTGATTATAACCTGACTAAAAATACAACCTATAATCAAGTTATACCTTGGATTAAAGTTTAATTAATTCTCACCTGATTTATATTAATTAAGATATAATTTATCTTTTATTGTTTAATCACCTAAACCTTTGGAAAATCATATCCTCTTAACAGTAATTCTGAATTTAGTGGTTCTCGAACCTACGACCTCATAGCAACGCGTAGAATATTCGTACATGGTTTGTTCTCATGTTTGGTGTAATGTTATTTTATATACTCCTTGTTTGTTTTTATATATTGCTACGAGTAGCAGCGAGGTTACGAGTCACCGAAGACCAACTTGGTGAAGTACCTAGAAATTCGAGTTCCAAGCAAGTTGTGCCTGTGACGGAACCTCCCAAGTCATTAGGCCCACCTACAGTTGTCCTTGTCCAACGGACCTCAAACAATCCTGAAGGTGCCCCTGAATCACTTGACAAGTTCGGTATCTGCTTTCCTTACCTTTCCCATGAGCGTTTCACCCGTCACGTAGACATTACAAGCATCGGAGAAACGAAAATGCGGAAGCAGTTACATTACTTACCTTTATTGGAAAGTAAGACAAAGTTATATAGTTACAGACCAGAACATAATATATGAGTGCTGAGTATTATTATTACAAACCATGGGAGGCAAAAACCCCTCCCGATAAGTATTAAACAAAAGTTTTACGGAGGATCCTTTCCTCCCGCAGCTTTAGTCTTGATGCTCTTCCTTTGGTACCACCTTTGAACAGAAGCAACAAAAGTTTGCCACTTCTTCACCTAAAACAACATGGGACAAAGCCCTGAGTATGGAATTACTCAGCAAGTCTTACCCGACTAAAGAAAAGACTCTCAAGGGTATGCTGGCTAGAGGGAGTCAAGGTAAGGCTTATCAATAATCAATGACTCTGATTGCAGAAATGCTTACTAAGAGTGGATCCTTAAAAATCGAGTTTTATTTGTCAGGTTAAGTAAAATTACCTGCAACTAGGGTTCTCTCTATCCTAATTCAATCACTTGACCTGCACTAGCCAATTTCTCAACAACCCTTCATCTTTACTAGATTTCTACGTATAGGTCAGTGACCAAGTCTTCATAACCGTGAAGTTATGGCGATCCGAATCGATTATACTCAGCTGAGGATCTCCGATCACACAACATATGTAGCACTTAACCCTTGCATATGTCAACCTGCCACCGGGGTTCTTAAGACCAGATCAGGTTCACGCCAACCGAGAGCACATATACACACCCGTCCAGCCTCTTGCCACGGAGGGTACACGCTACTCTCGCCATCTCTCCACTCCCATTGCGTGGTATCTTATTCTGGTATTAGTCTGCCCGAGGCAAAGCTTACCTGTGACGAGGCATGTGACCAGTTAAAGGGTCCTCGGTCATCAAGCCTACATCGGCACAGTCATTAATTGACTCAGACGGAGACACTACACTGAGACTCTCTTCTCATGCAAGTCAACTGCCCGGTCTTAGCTTTATCATTTCAAACCCAAAGTTTGGTACCTGGCAGAGGTACATCTTTTCCGATGTTGAACCCATCATGGTCATGATGGATCCACCATCAAGTTTTATTTTTGAAAACATCCCACCCACTTTGCAACATCATATTTTGAGAAAACAAAACATTTTGTTTTTCTAAAGCAAAGCTAAGCATAAGAAAACCTTTTGTAAACAGGGATTAGGAGATAATCCAAGGAAGGAGATGCAGCAATAGTTTAGCACACAACTCCTATTACTTAATGCATCAAGTAAGTGAGAAAGATTTTAAAAGGAACAAGGAGGTGGCAAATGCACCAGGGCTTGCCTTGTGTTACTAGTGAATCAGGCTCGGTTCCGCAGATATCAAAATAAAAACAATTGCCTGCCTGATGTTCCTCAGGTGGTGGTGTTGAAGTCTTCCCTTCTTCGATTTCTACTTCTTCTTTGTTTTCTAAATATAACCATACATAATAATGAATGCCCATGTAATGCTCATTAGAGTGCAAAGATAATAAAAGTTTATTATCTAAAGTCTTGAATACAATTTTCCTTCACGGATCTCCGAGAACTTAGGGTTTCCGGAGTCAATAGTGAAGTTCACAGGGCAGGGGGTAGGGTTTTGGGTTCTAAGCATCAAACATGGCCCAAATCATACCAAACTCTACCCAAGGTTTCTAAATATTATTCAAAGTTTATCCTAAAAATTTAGTGAATTTTGGATTTTTTATTTGTTTTCTAAAAATCCAGAAGCATGATCTTAGGCTGTTTTAAATACTCTATAATTTTCTATTTGGACTAAAAATAAAGTAACTATTTTTATTAAATACTATAGGAAATTAGAGACCTAGAAAAATTGGTTTGGTAATTTTATCATTTTTCTACAATTTTCTAGAATTGTTTTAGTTCTGGCAGAAAAGGAAAAAGAAAAATGATGAATAGTACTGGACCTAATTCAGCCCAGCCAGCACATCTACTGGTGAAACTGTGCCCGCGCGCGCCCGCATCTTCAGTCTTGCAGAAAACCCCCTGATTTGGAACAACTACGAAAGAAACCCATGCACTATTTAATCGAGTCACTAACGTTCACAGTTAGGCCCTTGAATTTCTAATTCTTCACAGCGTCACTTCCACGACGTCGCACGACGGAGGTCCGAACACCGGCGAGGTTAGACTGGCCGGATCACGCAAAGACTAGTGCTTCCGAGCGACAGACACCAAATTCAAGCCTTAACCAAAGTTTCCCCTAAACTAATTTCATGAACGGTGATCTAACCTACCCTGTCCACGGTGACAGCGGGGATCACGAACAACTGAACGCATTCCTAGCGATCAATGGTGTTCTAGTTCAATTGGGCGGGTCGGTGAGCATCAAGAGCAAGAAAGGGTGTTGAAACAATAACACAGAGGGCGAGACTGGACCTGAATTGGGCTGGCCATGGCGAGGTTAAACCGTGCGGTGTTTTTGAGTAGATTGGGGGAAATGCGAAATTGGAGCTCTCGGGTATACGATTGGAGGCAATACTTTGTGGCTTGGTGCGTGGTGATCCTATGGACCCGACTGCATGCGCAATTTATAGAAGGCAAGAGCGGTGGCTGGTGAATTTGGGAGAGACGCGCGGCGGTCGGAGGAAGAGAAGGTCACTGGCGCTCGCGATTAGTGTCCGATTACCGTGGCAAGCTCCCCGGCAATGGACAGAGGGTTATAGCGAGTCACGGCGACACGGTGGATGTGCCAAGACACGTGGTGCAAGGCCGTGAAGCGGCCGTCACTGGCGAGCTCATCCGAAGCGACTGTGGCAAGCTCGGTACGGTGGCTAGAGTAAATTATTGGCCGGAACATATCCACGGCGACGATATTTACTCACCCCAAACGCTATCCGACTGATCCGAGCACGAATCAAGGCAGCGAAGGCACGAATTGCGCACAGCTCGTCGGCGGCGAGGGACTGAGCTGGCGGCTTGATCCCATCACTGTACCATCGCGAAGTGTATTCAGGCGGTCTGACAGATCAACTTTGAGTCCCATTTTCTCCTAAATTTACATGGCAACATGCTGATCGACCAGTATCAAAGCTGTAGTCCTACAAACCATCTTCCCTTTTGCTATATCATCACTAATCAGATTCCAACTGGATCATGCTTAGAATTGAGCTCAAAGTTTGCTCAAACACACTGGCAGTCCAAATTCAGACTTCAAACAGCCTGACAGCCCAACTTCAGACTCATTTATCTTCAGTTTCCATTCAACACCAGTGGCTAGTTACTTAAGCAAACTTGTTCTCCTATGATAGCTCTACAAACTTAATGTGGTGACTTAGGACAAAATCCTTATGGTTTGGAAGTTACAAGGCCCCAAAGTTGAACCCATTACACTGAAATTTAGACTTAGTCAAAAGAGTTCAAGTGTGGCTCTTTTGCAAATAAGTCCAAATCTCAAGGTTTAGCTTGCAAATTCACATACTTGTGAACCATAGGACTTAAGAGGCTCTAATCTCATGGTTTTTGCACTTTAGTCCAAAAGTGCACTATTTTGCACTTTAGCCCCCTAGGGTTTAAGTTTAGGCCTTCTAGGGTTTGATTTAGGGTTTATGGTACTTTTAGGGTTTTAATGCCACTTTAGTCCACTCATGGTGATATTTTATGATTATTATAACCAAGCTTTGGAGTTTTCTCTTGGTTAAACTCTGGTTACCCCTTTAAGCTCAATCTAGGGTTAAGTACTCTACCCTAGGGTTTTGTTCACAAAATGTCATATCAATACAACTTGTTTGAAATTTTTGCCTAGTGAATGCACTCTAAGTGTGACAAACATATGATATGCCAATGCTTATGATGTTATGCTCAAGTTTTAGTAACAGTAACACCAGGGGTGTTATAGTGCCCTTGATCACTTTTCTTTACCCAATAATGTTCGTGTTAATCACTCTGACATGCTCAGGTTAATTTGATGGGGACCTAATAGGTCTCCTTAGCACTGTATATCCCCCACCTTGCAAACAGATGAACTATTAGGTATTTTTGCTATTGCTCTACCTAGTTTTGGGAAAGTAATATTATATTATGTTCATGCTCCAATTTTGTTGATGTTGATTATTGTTCATGATACGATCATTATGTTAAGTGGAACATGGAGAACCAACCAGAAAAACAGTGCTACCACAAGCGTGGTATGGGACGCCCTTTGCTGACTAATTAGGAAAGCTAGTGGAGGACTACCTTACCCAAAAGGGGCAAGGGCGGTAGAGGAGCTGCGTATAGGGAGGTTCTCGAGTCGATCATGCTACAATGGCTTTTCGGAAGAGGGATTCCTATATTGCCCATCTTAGAAACCGTAGCGGGTTTTCTGAAGCTAGTGGAACTTTGTAGAGGCCTTATAGTGAATCTCTAGCCATTCACCTCGGAAGTGTCTAAAGGCCTTGCAAACCCTGGCTAGACAGGATACACGACTTGTGGGTAAAGATGTGCAACCTCTGCAGAGTGTAAAACTAGTATATCAGTCGTGCTCACAGTCATGAGCAGCTCGGACCCTCACATGAGTAATTTATGGAACTAAAGTTAATTTGTCATTTGCATTGCATTGTGGGTGTTATTATTAATTTGATCTCTTATTTATTTGGGTTGGTAGCTACTTATACTTAGTAACTGCTAATAAAATTTTGACCAACTCTAAAAGCAATGCTCAGCTTTAACCATCTCCTTTTGGTAAGCCTTACACTTAACATGAGATCCCACCTTTGGTGAGTTCATGTACATTATTCCCACAACTTGTTGAGGGATGAACGTATGTGAGCTCAACCTTGCTGTACTCACATCCCCCCAGGTCAAAACAGGTACCGCAGGATGAGGCGCGTGAAGGATGTTGTGATGAGTTCGTGAGTGGTCTAGGTCGTCGTCTCCCAGTCAACTATGGTTGCTGGATCGTTGTCTTCGTATGATGTAATTATTTAACCACTTTGTACAGAACTTCGTTATATATTAATGATGTGACATTTGTTTCTATACCATGAGTCATCATATGTGTGAGACTTGATCCTAGCACACTTGGTGATGATTCGCGCCTGGGTTTTGGTGCCCCTAAAATCTGGGTGTGACAGAAGTGGTATCAGAGGAATGTTGACTGTAGGACGAAACCTAGATAGAACTGGATAACCCTTACCTACTTACCATTGCTACTCTGATTCTTTCAAAACTTTCCTTAAATCTTCTCTCATATATTGTTGCTTTACTCTGATTACTCTTACCTTTTCTCTTCTAAAAAACCAAAGTGGATTTCACACTTTGAAATCATGTACCTAAAGTGACCCTTAGGAATAGGAGACCTAATCTTAGGAACAAAACAAAACTATTTTTAGGTACCTATCTGCTTGAATGCTTGTTCTTATGATACCTGTTTGACTTGGTTCTTTGATTGAGTGTGATGAGTTGTGGAGTAATATCCACAATTGCATCTGCATAGACAATTAGGCATAAAAAAATTCTAGCAAGACATCTATTCAACTTAGAATATCCATTAAAATATATTTAGCCTAATAGATCCATCTCATATTAAAAGATTCTATCTTATCCTTATAGATTCATCTCGTCCTAATAAGAAAATTTATCCCGCTCTAGAGTAACAACCATGATCTAGTCCAAAATAAATTAATTAGATATTATATAAGTCTAATCTAGTCATACCAAGTTAATATAGAACCCATCTAATCTAATCACATTTAATCTAAGATGAGTTACTTAAACATGTTAGTTGATACTGGTAAATTAGATTAGACCCTACTCCTATAAACATGTCTTAACCTAAATTGGTGCCTTAGGCCAACTCGACCAATACACAAACAACCTAACCTATATATTCTTGTTAGGTTGCCTAAACTATCTATTTCACAACAAATTATTCTAACCTACCCGCCTAATCTACATGTTCCTAAAGATCTGTACCTAGCCGACCTAACAAAGCAACTAGACTAGGTTTGGCCATAACACACTCGTCCTGTGCCATCTACCTATTAGCTATATGTTCTTATCTACAAGCTATCTTAATTATATGTCCCTAGCTCTGTCACACCCGGATTTAAGGGACAAAGCCGGGTGCATCTCACATATGCGCCAAAGAAGACAACACATATAGTAATTGAGTGTATAGAGATAAATGTCACAATAACATCAGAGTACTTATTATATAGCGGAAGTCTTACAAAATAAAAGATAAATATAAAACTAACTAAAGTCTATCCTTGGCGCCATAAAGTCGACTGGGAGATGCCACCTAGATCGAATCGAACTCCTCGTTGTGTGGCTCCTCTTGAACCACCTTTTCTTCTCCTGTGGGGTGTGAAACAGCAAGGGTGAGCTCACACATGTTCATTGCTCAACAAGTTGTGGGGAATAATGTGCATGAACTCGCCAAAGGTGGGAGCTCATGTGGAGTGTAAGGCTTACCAAAGAGAATGGTTAAAGCTGAGCATTGCTTTTAAAGTTGGTCAAAATTTTATTAGCAATTACTAGATGTAAGTAAATACCAAACCATAATAAGAATAATAGAACAAAATTAATAATAAATCCCATGCAATGCATATGACAAATTGAATTTAGGTTCCATAATTTAATCATGCGAGAGTCCTGAGCTACTCTTGACCGTGAGCTCGGCTAGTATACCAGTTTTACACTCTGCAGAGGTTGTACCCTTTACCCATAAGTCATGTTACCCATCTACCAAGGGGTCATGAATCCCATACACCTCTACCAAGGAAGCAAGGCAGGGTAACACTACGAGGCCTTTACAAACTTCCACTAGCTTCCGGAAACCCGCTACTGTTTATGGGAAGAGCACTTGCAAGAATCCCTCTTCTGACCGCCATCGTAGCAAAATCAACCCGAGAACCTCCCTGCATGCAACTCCCCTACTGCCCTTGCCCCTTTCGGGTAAGGTAGTCTTCCACTAGCTTTTCTAATTAGTTAGCCAAGGGGTCACATTCCTCCCTTGTGGTGGGACGTGTTTCTCAAGTTAAGCTCCATGTTCCAATTAAAATAATATAATGATCTTGACATGAACATAAGTAAAATAACAGAATAATTGGAACATGGATATAATGAAATATTAACCCAAAACCATATGAAGCAATAGCAAAACTACCCAAGTGATTCAAGGGTAAACAAGGTAAAAGATAATCAGACTAGGGTGACCTATTGGGTCCCATCAAAATTAAATCTATGCATAATAAGTGATATTAGAGAACATTATTGGGTAATAAACGTGAAAAAGGACACAACTTGCCTGGGACTTGAGATTCCAGGTACCAAGATGATCCTCAGATTCTCGTGACCTCACTGCTAGTCGTAGCAATACAAACAGACATGGTATAGACAAAATTAACATCACACCAAACATAAGAACATACTGCATAATAATAATCTACATGTTGCTACGAGATCGTGGGTTTGAGAACCACTAAGATCGGAGTTACGGTTAAGGAGTTATGATTTATGGGAGTTTTATGTGATTTAACTATTAAACTATATTATAAATTGATTAGTATACATCATATGAGAGAATATCTTATAAATAATCAACTCACTTTGATCTAAGTTATAAATTGACCATAGATCATATTCTAGTAGATTTTAATGATAAGCAGTTTAACTAGACTAACCAACATAAGTTAAACAAAGATCTAATTATAAAATAATGAGACATGGTACGTTAAATGTTGTTATTGCATAGTAAATATTCATATGAAGCTAACGCAACTGGAATGGGTCAATTCGGAGTTAAAATCGAGAAGTTATGGATTTTCGAAGTTATTTAATGCCTGATATAGATTAATTCAAGTGAGCAATTTTAATCTAAGTTTCATGGCTAAACAGTGTTACTAGATGATAAACAATATTATTACAAAATTAATGCCACTTGAATGAATTAAAAACGATTTAATATGAATTTTCTATGAATTAAATGAGTTTCTGCAATTATTTTTATACTAGAAATCTATTTCCTATATTCTTTTCCTATTTTCTTTGCTTCCTGGATTGCGCGTGAAATACCGAGAAGCGCAGGGGTTTAGGCATAAAAGAAACTAAGACTCAGGTTAATACCAGGACAGACCGCGGGTTGCTTTCTGTAAACAATAAGGGTTCTTTTGCATAATGGCTGGGCCGAAGGGTTACGAAGTGAGATCGACCGCCCGATCTGCTATGGACGCTCCAGGCCGACCACCCGATCCATGATCTACGGCTCAAAATCTAATATGATGTTGTAACATCCTGACCGCATAATCCAGAATCAACGGTTTCAATCACCATTCCTCCCAGTCAGACCTTAGTCGCTAGATCTTAATCCAACAAACACGCTATACTCTTCCTCCCCTAGCCGAAAACGTGGCGGCGACAAGATCACCCATGGCAGGGTTCCATCGGCGCACAGCCGATGCGGTACTCCCATGGCCCATCCGGCCATACGAGGAGCATTTACCCATCCTAGAACCAAGGCGAAACTCTACTGAGAATCCATACCTACAATGGTGGCGCCAAAATCTCGGACCACGGCAAGCACAACACGAGAGGCAGGGGCCCGCACCAGCGAGCAATTCTTCCTTGATATGGTGGAAATTCGATTCAATAGGGCTCCTCCCGGATTCTCCATGCGGCGGTGAAGCCTTCCCCGCTGATTCTTCGACCGCCCAACGGCGTAGCCTAGGATATTCTCACGGCGGTGTGGAGGTGGACCAATGGAGGTGGCTGCGACGAAGAGCGGAGGCTAGTATGCGTCTGCGCCCCGATGACCAATTCACGGCACCACCGAACACCAGACGCTCAGGCGGGCCACCCAGGCCAGTGCATGAGGGTTTGACGATGACCCCGCGGTACAAGGGCGGCAACGACTCACTTCTCTCCCCCCTGTTTCACAGTTTAGCGCCTGGCCCCAAGCGGTATGGTCTCGGCGGGATGGGAGCTCGCGACTGTATGCTTTATAGCGCCGCCGCATAGTCCGGCCAGAGAGGGTGGTTAGGCGCAGAATACCCGGGCGAGAGGGCAGTTGGGACAGGTTCCCATCCGGGTCCCGCGCGAGCGAAATCCATGGAGGCCGTTGGGGAAGACAACCTGACAGCGTAGTCCCGCGATCCAGAGGGGGCACAACGAGTGGGTGGCTGGTCAGCGGGCCCGGCCTATCGGCGAGCACCATTGGTAAGCGAGGTAGCTGGGGCTGACATAGTGGGTCCCGCCCTAGTAGTGAGTGGCGTGTGTGAGGAAGTGGGCTGCACGAAAAGAAGATGAGTTGGGCCGACCGAGGAGGAAGACGGGCCAGCCGTGTTCTCTATTTTTTTCTCCTTTTCTTTTCTATATTCTTCTCTCATTTCTAATCCCTCCCAAGTTTCCAAATATCAATCACATACGTAAAGAAAATATAACATCTATTATTTCCACTATTTTATTTATTATTTTCCTTGTCATTTATTTAGGGAGGAATAAATGGTTCCCTTCAAATTCCCATCCTTTTCTTTTCTATTCTCCTTTTCTTTTCAAATTCTATTTTTTTGAACTCAAACTTGTTTCACAAATTTGAATACAAATACAAGAATTTCATTATGAGGTGCACATTTCTGTATTTATTTATTTTGTTATCCGACTAACATAATCCTATTAATTGAACTTGTTAAACAAAAAGGGATCAATTAATCTCCTTAGGTTTCATAATCCCAAGGCATTATCATATAGATATATTTATTCTTTATTTTTATTTTTTATACTAATTTTGGGCTTTACAAGCTTGGATGATGACGTCAAGACCAGAGATCGAAGGTGATCCACCTCATCATGACAAGGAAGAACAGAAGCCGAAAAGATCTTCAAAAATCAGGATCCACCATCCGAGATGGAATCTCTCCTTACCATATCCTTTCTCACCTCCAATCTATTTCAAAACAAGATTCTAACCTATCTAGTCCAACCTAAAAATAAAAACAAACCATGTCTGATATATATCACATTTCACATCCGTCTACATACCTAAACCCTAGAAGGAAACACCAAAACCGAATGTCCTTAACTTGGATGATAACACCAAGACCCGAGAAGAGAAGATCAACCTCGTCAAGGAAGGATAAAAGTCAAACCATATCTTCAAAAGCGTCACCACCCAAGATGGGGTCTTTCCTTGCCATAATCCTTATTGCCCCAACCTATCCATCTCTTAACCCACATAATAAGTGGCTAGATACCTATACTCTCCTAATCACCCATTAATGATTATTATAGAAAGGGGGACTCTTGATTTTTGAACTAATTAGAAACTAAAAGGTAAATTACAAACCATTCTTTCTATATCCCCTTTCTTACTAATCTTAAGGACAAGATTATTTTTAAGGGGTAGAATTTGTAACCGTCCAAAATCGTATCTTGGTGAATTAAGAAAATTTCCTAAATATTTAAAATTTCAAGCATATTATAACAAAGTTATGAATTGAGACTATCTTCCCTACAATTTCTTAAATAGTAAATATAAAATGTTGGCTATATATAATAAATAGGATAGTGAGTTATTCTATATAAATTACTCCTATTGTGTTATATAACTATGTGATTTCCATGCTTATTAAATTTCATGCATACAAATACTTATTTTAAATAAGTAAATAAGGAGTAAATAAGTGTAAAATATTTGCATTCATGTTGGTGTTTTGGTTGTACATATAAATATGGTTTCAAAATTTAAAATCAGATTTGAATTGGGATAATTAAATTTGGAAATAAAAAACAGAAAAAAAGAATAGCAAATAAAGGCTTATCTAATCAGCCACTTAAGGAACACAGCCCACATGAGTTTTTCCTCCTATTTTTATTCCACTTGTGGGGTCTTGCATCACTGTTACATCATCCATGACATCAGTTATCCCTTGCTGTTCGTAACAAACTAACCATCATAGTTATTATAACCGCCCGGCCAAACTTCTCACCTGCTCAATGGATTTAGTTTCGAGTTTGTTAGAGTTACTAACAGATAGGGTAGATTGTAACAAATAAGTACCAGATTAGATCTATCATGTAACCACCCACCTCCTAGCCTATATAAATACATGCCACCATAACACCTCAAGCAATCAATCAAAGACTCATCTCATCCATAGCCTCGCAGCAGCCATCGCTCGACGGTGGGCCTGCCACCGCGGGGAGGATGTCGTAGCCCCATTCTGAAGTGAATAGGATTGTGCGGGGAGAAACAGTCCTAACCGTCGATCCGATGATGAGCGCTCAGGATTGAATCTCAAGTACCCCATCATGATCGAAAATCGTAGCTATTGATCTCGTATTTGTTGGCCGAGATAAGATCGCGGGATCCTTTAATCTCGATCATTGATTTTAGATCCGATGGCTGTGATGGGATCGGTCGCGCACCAATTCGGCTGAGGTCGTGGGCCGTCCGATTCAATTAGTGGGGGAAATTTGATCTGCTATCATAAAATTTCTATCGTCGATTTCTGATCCAACGACCGAAACTTCGATCTAATCTGCACCGTAGACAATCGATCCAATGGTCCACAAAAGCCCATACCCCTTGGGGCGTCTACTTTTGCAAAGGAGACCCTGTGCTCTATATTAATCAACACGTCGTCCACCTGTGCGGTAAGATGATTACCTAGCAGTCCCTAAGAATTGCAAATAAGTCCCTAGAGCTTGATTTAATTATAAAAATGACCGAAAACTAAATTAATCCCTATATTGCTCGTTTTAACTCTAATTTAGTCCGTTCAAGTTGCGTTAGTCTCGTATTAAATTTATCTACACAATAACAACATTATTTACAACATATTACTTACTTTTATATTGTTTATTCTATGATTATTGATTTATCTTGCTAATCAAATTTAACTGTTCGTGATTATAACCTGACTAAAAATACAACCTATAATCAAGTTATATCTCAGATTAAAGTTTAATTAATTCTCACATGATTTTTATTAATTAAGATATAATTTATCTTTTATTATTTAATCACCTAAATCTTTGGAAAATCATATCCTCTTAACCGTAATTCTGAATTTAGTGGTTCTCAAACCTACGACCTCATAGCAACGCGTAGAATATTCTTACATGGTTTGTTCTCATGTTTGGTGTAATGTTATTTTATGTACTCCTTGTCTGTTTTTATGTATTGCTACGAGTAGCAGCGAGGTTACGAGTCACCGAAGACCAACTTGGTGAAGTACCTGGAAATTCGAGTTCCAGGCAAGTTGTGCCCTTGATCACTTTTCTTTAACCAATAATGTTCATGTTAATCACGGTGACATGCTTAGGTTAATTTGATGGGACCTAATAGGTTTCCCTAGCATTGTTTATCCCCCACCTTGCAAACAGATGAACAATTGGGTATTTTTGCTATTGCTCTACCTGGTTCTAGGAAAGTAATATTATATTATGTTCATGTTCCAATTTTGTTGATGTTGATTATTGTTCATGATACGATCATTATGTTAATTAGAACATGGAGAACCAACCAGGAAAATAGTGCTACTACAAGGGTGGTATGGGACGCCCTTGGCTGACTAATTAGGAAAGCTAGTGGAGGACTACCTTAGCCAAAAGGGGCAAGGGTGGTAGAGGAGCTGCGTATAGGGAGGTTCTCGGGTTGATCATGCTGTGATGGCTTTTCGGACGAGGGATTCCTATATTGCCCTTCTCAAAAACCATAGCAGGTTTTCTCAAGCTAGTGGAACTTTGTAAAGGCCTCGTAGTGGATCCCTAGCCATTCAACTCCGAAGTATCTAAGGGCCTTGCAAACCCTGGCTAGACGGGATACATGACTTGTGGGTAAATATGCGCAACCTCTGCAGAGTGTAAAACTTGTATATCAGCCGTGCTCACGGTCATGAGCAGCTCGGACCCTCACATGAGTAATTTATGGAATTAAAGTTAATTTGTCATTTGCATTGCATTGTGGGTGTTATTATTGTAACACCCCAGGTATTACCCAAGGCCCTAGCCCAATGAGCACAACTTTAGCCTCTTATCCAACATGCTAAATTGGAAAGTGAAGGCACTAAACGCTTTAGAATCATGGATAAACTAAGTATTGGTCATAACAAGAGGGATACCCTAGCATGCATACATTCTAACTCATGAAAAGATTCTAAAACCCTAATTTCCCTCTTAAGCCACTAAACCCTAAACATGGGATTAAAGGGAAAAGATTATGCAAATAGCCAAATCATGAAATGAGACCTATACCAAAGATGAAGTACATTAGTAAATCTACAAGATTTAGTAAGGGAAAGATTTCAAAAAGGCCCAGCAAAAACCCCAAAACAATTCACCAAGTGGGGAGCACACTAGAGCTATCCAAAATTTCTCTAAGTCACAAAATCAACCCTAGCCTAAAGATCTGATATGTTCACCCTTGTGCTAGCGCCAAAACCACTTGGACCAAATAACAAAAAGGGGCCAAACTACCCAAGGCACACCCCTGAAAAATTTATAACGAAACCAGGGCCATTTGACATGGTTTGGCATCCTTTTTGTCGTTGGTGAACAGTGCAGACAGACAAGACTTGGCGCCCCCATATCTTCTAATCTAGGGCAGATCTTCCCTTGGAACTTACACGAACTAGCTAGCCCTAGGTGCCAGGAAGAAATCTTGCACAAGACCCTTGGCAAGATTCGCACGTTTGTGACCTGCGCAGGCGCAAGAACTTGGGCAGATGAACACGGCCACATGTTCGACGCACCCTGGCAACGCCAGAGCACGCCCTCGGCGCTCAACCCGCGCGCGTAGCCCACGCCGTGTCAACCCCACGCCCGCGCCCGCGGCTATAAAGCCCACCTTGGTCTCGACCGTACACCCCCGCGCGTCCCTGACCTAGCCCGAGCACAAGTTCGTCGGCGTTTGCCTAGAGAACGGCGTGCCAGCGGCCACGCAAGCCACGGCCACCGTAGACCAGCCAAGCCAGCCATCCTCCACCCCGTCCGGCCCTTGGGATAGCTTCTCCAGACCTCAGTGAAGCTCCCCAAGCCACGGATTGAACATAACCTTGCCAGAGACGCCGGATCAACGTCGCCGAACTTCAACCGGCCGTCGTCGCATGTAGACCAAGCTCTACGGTAAGCCATTTGTCGATTCCTTGTGCCTATAGTATCCCTAACATCCCATGAAGCTCCCTGTGCCATTTTATTGAGCCCTACCGTTGTGAGCAGGCCGGAGCACACGCCGCTGACGAGCCCGACTACCTGCACACGCGGCCAGTCCTATTCCGGCCATCGCCATCGACGACCCGCACCTTGACGTGACCGTCAGGACCTCCCAGACCTCACCCAGCCCTTCACCGGACCTCCCTCGCCACCGGTAAGCTGAGCCACCCTTTTTCCTCTCCATGGTTACTGTTACAAGGGGGAAGGAGCCCGGGTTGAAAGAAAGAAAAGCCAGGGGGTTTTGCAAGGTCAGTGACTCAGCAGAATAGTTTCGCTGGGGCACCATTGAAAGAAATAGTTAGAAGAAACCATAGGGATCTCGGTGCAAACTGGTTTTCTTTAAACCTTTTAGTTTTATTATTTTAAATGAATACAGAACTTGCAAAATTCATAACTTGAATTTTATCCAGCCAAATTTGGTCAAACCAATTTTGCTAGGTCCTAAATATTATGAACTACTTAGGAAAAATAACAAACACCCTGAGTACTGCAAGACTTTTAAAGTTTTAATTTAATTCAGTACACTGCCCAAAACTAAATAAATAGAGGAAAAATAGAAATATTTTTGGACTGAGGGTAAGAAAAATCAGAGATATGCTTAACTACTAACTACCCTGTTTAAAAATGTTAAACTCCCCAATGTACTAGATTAAGGAGGGATTAACCATTTAAAGTTGCTTTTACCCAAACATGGAAAAAATAAAAAAGAGGATTTAAAATAAGAACCAGAGGGCAACCACATTTTTCCTAGCTTGCTTAAGCAACATAGTTCATGAGAAAATATTGTTGAACCCTCTGTTAGTACAAAAGAAAGGCACCACATTTTATTTCTTAAAAACAGTAAGAACTTAGAAAAATCCTAGAAAAATAACCCTAAGGAGAAACCACCCCAATCCTTGGTATAACTAATAATATGCTAGTAGGAATCTAGGAAAAATATAAGTTTTGTTGTTTGATATTTTTCAAATAACAAGTTAGTTATAAGTATATTTTTGACATTAAACTTTAGAAAATCACAACTAAATAGCCATTAGGTAATTTTCTGTAATTTTTGGCACAGAGACCTATTATCACACATGAATCTTGGCAAAAATAAGTTTTAGTCCAGAACCCTCACCTAAATCAGAACTGTAGTGCAAAGTGACCTTCTACCATCATTTTTGTTATTTTTTCCTAGGGTTTATATTAATTATTTCTAATCTCAAATTTGTAGAATGAACTCCAGAGACCGATGTCTACCCACTGTAATTTTTGCAACATTTTTGAAAAATTCTAAGTTACCATGGTAGTTCAAGAGCACCCAAAAAAATAGGCATAAATAAAGAGAAAAAGGGGAATTGTGGAGGAAATTAATATTATACAACTAAATCTCTCTAAGAGTCAAATAAAACATGAAGGAGATGATTAAAATCCTTAAAGTTCATTAAGACCCAAAAATAGTTGTATACCAAACACTAAGAGTACCATCCGATAAAGACACCCTAGTGTACCCACTGTTCTCATAATTGTTTCACCCTACATAGTATTTATTAAATTGGCATATCATTAATATACATGCATCTTATTCATTGCATTCGATAGATTGTAATCTCGTAGACGGAGAGTACGTCCTCATTCCGGAGCAAGGAGTTGCTTAGGAGGTAGTCCAGGAGCCAGCACCAGAGCCTGCCATTGAGGGCCTGCCTGCCCCAGCTTTTGAAGGCAAGCCCCAGTTTAATGCATAACCATTATATATATGATATTTTATTGCACTTAATGTTTGCAGGCTTGTACTATGCACTTAAGTGTACGAGTTGACTGAAACCCTAGTTGCATGAACTCAGGATTCCCTTTGGGATGGATACTAGTATGCTAGGTCGAGTAGCTGCTTTACTAATTAAGGATCTCGGTAGAAGTCGAGTGATTTTTCTAGCACTCGCGTGAGGTCAGGAATTGGTTGTATCCATTTTTATATCGTAATGATGATGGTCTGTGGACAACGATCCATGGGGATGCGTTGTCTACGAGATGGAAATTGGAATAAGGATTAAGGTGTGGTACCGTGTGTCAAGCGTTTGAACGTACTAAACATATGCCGAGAAATATGGTAAATCAGTAAGCCTAGTACCTAAGTGAACCTGCCCGCAGACTTTATCCCTCACGCGACCTGAGACGTGGTCTCCCATTCCGGTTATAGTGGGTACAAGTGCGGTCACTGCACGATGGCAGTCGGGGTCAGTGAGGCATTGTACGCCAAGGCGGTGAGCCCTGTTCTGTTGACGGGGAATCGATGGAGACGGTTGATGTGTGTGGGGACGGAGTGCCTCGCCACGTCGTGTGTTTAGCTTTACCTTGCAAGGTTTAAAAACTCGATTCAAATCGTCTGCTTCTCGCAGCTAATGAGACTGCTTGATCCATGCTGCTACATTGAATAATAAGTGGAAATGAGTTGATTGGCAAAAGATGTTGATTGTTAAAATGCCTGATACCATGTATGATTAGCTAGGTACACATCTAGTCTTAAGAGAATCACACTAAAACTTGAAAAGCTAAAACTTGATTTTAGACTCAGCTAGTGCTTTTGGCAAACCAAACCCCTCAGCCAAACAGCTGCATGTCTAGAGGTAGAGAAGTAGACTCCTCACACCGGGTAAGTCTAGCTGAGTATTAGTATACTCAGCCTTGCTTGTGGCATATTTTTTATAGGTTCTCTGGAGGATATGTTTGCTAGAGTGACTTGGCCGTCTACCTTGCCACCAGGTTGGACAGTCGATTGGGACCCTACCTCAGCAGGAGAGGAGCAGGAGGAGTGATGGGCCAGGCTTCCCCATCCTCCCTTATTTATCGTTAATTAATTTCCGCTGCATTCCGAACAATGATTACCACTTTTGCAAAACTCTGATGATGTTGTAATAACCTTAAGCACTTCTTTAATGTATGGTTTTATGCTTTATTGTATTTGCTATGTGCCTCACCTTCGAGTGAGTACGTGGTACTTGATCCTGTTATTGGCCTTGTCGGACTAGATCCGAGGGACTGACGTTTTATTCCTATTTAAGTGTGGTCTAGCCTCTAAGGTGGGACTTAGGTTGGAATAATTCGGTCGGTTCCGCCACAATTATTAATTTGATCTCTTATTTATTTGGGTTGGTAGCTACTTATACTTAGTAACTGCTAATAAAATTTTGACCAACTCTAAAAGCAATGCTCAGCTTTAACCATCACCTTTTGGTAAGCCTTACACCTAACATGAGATCCCACCTTTGGTGAGTTCATGTACATTATTCCCCTCAACTTGTTGAGGGATGAACGCATGTGAGCTCAACCTTGCTGCACTCACATCCCCCCAGGTCAAGAACAGGTACCACAGGATGAGGTGCGTGAAGGATGTTGTGATGAGTTCATGAGTGGTTTAGGTCGTCGTCTCCCAGTCAACTATGGTTGCTGGATCATTGTCTTCGTATGATGTAATTATTTAACTACTTTGTACAGAACTCCGTTATATATTAATGATGTGACATTCGTTTCTATACCATGAGTCATCATATGTGTGTGACTTGATCCTAGCACACTTGGCGATGATTCGTGCCCGGGTTTTGGTGCCCCTAAAATCTGGGTGTGATAGAAGTGGTATCAGAGGAATGTAGACTGTAGGACGAAACCTAAATAGAACTAGATAACCCTTACCTACTTACCTTTGCTACTCTGATTCTTTCAAAACTTTCCTTAAATCTTCTCTCATCTATTGCTGCTTTACTCTGATTACTCTTAACTTTTCTCTTCTAAAAAAACCAAAGTGGTCATGTACCTAAAGTGACCCTTAGGAATAGGAGACCTAATCTTAGGAATAGAAACAAAACTATTTTTTTTAGGTACCTATCTGCTTGAATGCTTGTTCTTATGATACCTGTTTGATTTGGTTCTTTTATTGAGTGTGATGTGTTGTGGAGTAATATCCACAATTGCATCTGTATAGCCAATTAGGCATAAAAAATTCTAGCAAGACATCTATTCAACTTAGATTATCCATTAAAATATATTTAGCCTAATAGATCCATCTCATATTAAAAGATTCTATCTTATCCTTATAGATTCATCTCGTCCTAATAAGCATATTTATCCCGCTCTAGAGTAACAACCATGATCTAGTCCAAAATAAATTAATTAGATCTTATATAAGTCTAATCTAGTCATACCAAGTTAATCTAGAACCCATCTAATCTAATCATATTTAATCTAAGGTGAGTAACTTAAACATGTTAGTTGATACTGGTAAATTAGATTAGACCCTACGACTATAAACATGTCTTAACCTAAATTGGTGCCTTAGGCCAACTCGACCAATACACAAACAACCTAACCTATATATTCTTGTTAGGTTGTCTAAACTATTTATTTCACAACAAAATATTCTAACCTACCCGCCTAATCTACATGTTCCTAAAGATCTGTACCTAGCCGACCTAACAAAGCAACTAGACTAGGTTTGGCCATAGCACACTCGTCCTATGCCATCTACCTATTAGCTATATGTTCTTATCTACAAGCTGTATTAACTATACGTCCCTAGCTCGGATGACGATGTCAAGACCAGAGATCGAAAGTGATTGACCTCATCAGGACAAGGAAGAATAGAAGCCAAAAAAGATCTTCAAAAATCAGGATCCACCATCTGGGATGGAATCTCTCCTTACCATAACCTTTCTTACCCCCAATCTATTTCAATACAAGATTCTAACCTATCTAGTCCAACCTAAAAATAAAAACAAGCCATGTCTGATCTATATCACATTTCACATTCGTCTACATACCTAAACCCTAGAAGGAAACACCAAAACCGAATGTCCTTAACTTGGATGATAACACCAAGACCAGAGAAGAGAAGATCAACCTCGTCAAGGAACAATAAAAGTCAAACCATATCTTCAGAAGCGTCACCACCCAAGATGGAGTCTTTCCTTGCATAATCCTTGCTACCCCAACCTATCCATCTCTTATCCCACATAATAAGTGGCTAGATACCTATACTCTCATAATCACCCATTAATGATTATTATAGAAAGGGGGACTCTTGATTTTTGAACTAATTAGAAACTAAAAGGTAAATTACAAACCATTGTTTCTATATCCCCTTTCTTACTTTTAAGGGGGTAGAATTTGTAACACTCCAAAATCGTATCTTAGTGAATTAAGAAAATTCCCTAAAGATTTAAAATTTCAAGCATATTATAACGAAGTTATGAATTGAGACTATCTTCCCTACAATTTGATAAATAGTAAATATAAAATGTTGGCTATATACTTAAACTATAATAAATAGGATAGTGAGATATTCTATATAAATTATTCCTATTGCGTTATATAACTATGTGAATTCCATGCTTATTAAATTTCATGCATACAAATACTTATTTGAGAAAAGTAAATAAGGAGTAAATAAGTGTAACATATTTGCCTTCATGTTGGTGTTTCAGTTGTGCAAATAAATATGGTTTTAAAATTTAAAATTAGATTTTAATTGGGATAATTAAATTTGGAAATAAAAAACAGAAAAAAAGAATAGCAAATAAAGGCTTATCTAATCGGTCAATTAAGTAACACAACCCACATGAGTTTTTCCTCCTATTTTTTATTCCACTTGCCGGATCTTGCATCAATGTTACATCATCCATAACATCAGTCATCCCTTGTTGTTCGTAACAAACTAACCATCGTAGTTATTGTAACCGCCCGGCCAAACTTCTCACAACTCAACGGATTTGGTTTCTAGTTTTTTAGAGTTCCTAACAGATAGGATATGATTGTAATAGATAAGTACCAGATTAGATCTATCATGTAACAGATTTTGTTTTGAGTTTGTTAGAGTTCCTAATATATAGGATATGGTTGTAACAGATAAGTACCAGATTAGATCTATCATGTAACCACCCACCTCCCAGCCTATATAAATACATGCCACCATAACACCTCAAGCCATCAATCAAATACTCATCTCATCCATAGCCTCACAGCAGCCACTCCTCGACGGTGGGCCTTCCACCGCGGGCAGGATGTCGCAGCCCCGTTCCGGAATGAACAGGATCGTGCGGGGAGAAACGGCCCTGTCTGTGATCCAATGATGAGCGCTCACGATTGAATCTCAAATACCCCATCGTGATCGAAAATCATAGACGTTGATCTCATATCTGTTGGCCGAGATCAGATCGCGGGATCCTTTAATCTCGAGCATTGATTTTAGATCCCACGGCTGTGATGGGATCATTCACGTACCGATTCGGCCGAGGTCATGGGCCGTCCGATTCAACCTGGCGGGGGAAATTTGAACTACTATCATAAAATCTCTATCGTCGATCTCTGATCCAACGACCGAGACTTCGATCTAATCTGCATCGTAGATAATCGATCGAACGGTCCATAAAAGCCTATACCCCTTTGGCCATCTACTTTTGCAAAAGAGATCCTATGCTCTATATTAATCAACCCATCGTCCACCTATGCGGTAAGATGATTACCTACCAGTCCTTGAGAATTGCAAATAAGTCCCTAGAGCTCGATTAATTATAAAAATGACCGAAAACTAAATTAATCCCTATATTGCTCGTTTTAACTCCAATTTAGTCCGTTCAAGTTGCCTTAGTCTCGTATTAAATTTATCTACGCAAGAACAACATTATTTAAAACATATTACTTACTTTTATATTGTTTATCCTATGATTATTGATCTATCATGCTAATCAAAGTTAATTGTCCATGATTATAACCTGACTAAAAATACAACCTATAATCAAGTTATATCTCAGATTAAAGTTTAATTAATTCTCAGATAATTTATATTAATTAACATATAATTTATATTTTATTGTTTAACCACCTAAATCTTTGGAAAATCATATGCTCTTAACCGTAATTCTGAATTTAGTGGTTCTCAAACTTACGACCTCATAGCAACGCGTAGAATATTCTTACGTGGTTTGTTCTCATGTTTGGTGTAATGTTATTTCATGTACTCCTTGTCTGTTTTTATGTATTGCTATGAGTAGCAGCGAAGTTACGAGTCACCAAAGACGAACTTGGTGAAGTACCTAGAAATTCGAGTTACAGGCAAGTTGTGCCCTTGATCACTTTTCTTTAACTAATAATGTTCCTGTTAATCACTGTGACATGCTCAGGTTAATTTGATGGAACCTAATAGGTTTCCCTAGCATTGTTTATCCTCCACCTTGCAAACAGATGAACTATTGGGTAGTTTTGCTATTGCTCTACCTGGTTTTGGGAAAGTAATATTATATTATGTTCATGTTCCAATTTTGTTGATATTGATTATTGTTCATGATAAGATCATTATGTTAATTGGAACATGGAGAACAACCCAGAATAATAGTGCTACCACAAGGGTGGTATGGGACGACCTTGGCTGACTAATTAGGAAAGGTAGTGGAGGACTACCTAACCCGAAAGGGGCAAGGGCAGTAGAGGAGCTGTGTATAGGGAGGTTCTCGGGTCGACCATGTTGCGATGGTTTTTCGGACAAGAGATTCCTATATTGCCCTTCTTAGAAACCATAGCGGGTTTCTGAAGCTTGTGTAGCTTTGTAAATGCATCATAGTGGATCCCTAGCCATTCACCTCGGAAGTGTCTAAGGGCCTTGCAAACCCTGGCTAGACGGGATATACGACTTGTGGGTAAAGATGTGCAACCTCTGCAGAGTGTAAACCTGGTATATCAATCGTGCTCACGGTCATGAGTAGCTTAGACCCTCACATGAGTAATTTATGGAACTAAAGTTAATTTGTCATTTGCATTGCATTGTGGTTGTTATTATTAATTTGATCTCTTATTTTTTGGGTTGGTAGCTACTTATACTTAGTAACTGCTAATAAAATTTTGACCAACTCTAAAAGCAATGCTCAACTTTAACTATCTCCTTTTGGTAAGCCTTACACTTCACATGAGATCCCACCTTTGGTGAGTTCATGCACATTATTCCCCACGACTTGTTGAGATGAACGTATGTGAGCTCACCCTTGCTGTACTCACATACCCCCCAGGTTAAGAACAGGTACCGCAGGATGAGGCATGTGAAGGATGTTGTGATGAGTTCGTGAGTGGTCTAGGTCGTCGTCTCCCAGTCAACTATGATTGCTGGATCGTTGTCTTCGTATGATGTAATTATTTAACTACTTTGTACAGAACTCTGTTATATATTAATGATGTGACTATCATTTCTGTACCATGAGTCATCATATGTGTGAGACTTGATCCTAGCACACTTGGTGATGATTCACGCCCGGGTTTTGGTGCCCCTAAAATCTAGGTCTGACAGATGATTTGCTTCACTGCATATATTGGGCTGCTTCAGTCCCATTCTAAGGATATGTCCCGAGTTGTGGACCAACGGTTAAAGTTGATCGCTACCTGTATAGGTTTGTCTTGTTTAAGCAGAGTTGGAACCATCTAATGTATAAATGTGTATACTAACCTCCTGCGACTAGTATTTGAATCACATTTGAGTCCTAGAGGATTGGGACACTTCATAAAGACACTGATTTCGATCATCCACTACCCAGCTCAAGTTCATCCAAAAGTGCAAATGGAAGCGGTCTTGATACGATGATGTGGTGACAAATACAAACCAATCTCAATCTTTCTGAATTTTCACTTATCTTGATTGTGATTTTAGCACAGATTTATTGAATCAAGACAGTGAATGACTCAAGTTATGAGACATAGTCACCTAGCATACTAGTGACAGCACAAAGGATCTCAAACACATCCTAAACATGCTACGTGCCAATATCAATGGTGAACAAGTTTTGGATTCAGTAAGTAATAGTCAAGTTCACAATTATGAAAACAAGCTTAGCTCAACAATATTGTACCAATATGAGCAAAATGAGCCTAAGCATGCCATAGCATCATCATGTACACAAATAACATACTACTACGAGCATAATTACAATCTAGCAGTTATACAAGTGAAGCTCAAAATGCTACATGAAATGCAGATATAATACAAAAATCAAGAAGGAAAGACTAAAATCTACATGAAAGCAGAAGAAGTGAAGAGGAACCAAAAGGGAGCCCTCGATCAAAACAGAAAGCAAACACCCAATTCCCCTCGCAAATGTGCTAAAGTGGACTGATCAAGGGGTTTGATCAAAATGTCAGCAAGCTGTTAGTGGGTATCAACATGGCGCAAATCGATGTCACCTTTCTCATAATGATCACGAAGAAAGTGAAAGCGGACATCAATGTGTTTGGTATTCGAATGCAGCATAGGATTCTTGGCAATACTTATAGCACTCAAGCTATCGCAAAGCAGAGGCACATGATAAAAATCCAAGCCAAAATTCTATAAAGTAGTCATCATCCAAAGCAATTGTGAGGAATAGCTAGCCGCAGCAACATACTCAGCCTCGGTGGAAGAGTTGGCAACGCTATACTGTTTGCGTGAAAACTAAGAAACTAATGAAGTCCCCAAAAACTAATAAGTCCCAGAAGTAGACATGCGCTCTAAGCGGCATCCCACAAAATCAGCATCTGAATAACCGCACAAAGACAGAATGAAAGATGAAGAGTACCACAAACCAAACTCAGGAGTGAAATGCAGGTACATCATAATCCGCTTGATAGCCTGTCGGTGAGAAGTGTGTGGGGACCCCTAGAAACGAGCACACAAACACACTGCAAAGTGTATATCTAGCCTCGTTGCAGTCAAATACTAGAGAGAGCCAATCACGATCATGTACTCCTAGTCCACGGGCTCATCATCCTCATCGGCATCGAGGGCCATCGTGGTGGACATGGGCATTGAAAAAGGCTTGGCCTCGCCCATGTTAAACTTCTTCAAGACATCCTTTGTATACATGCCTTGATGCCTAAAGGTCCTGTCTTATGTCTGCTTGATTTGAAGCCCAAGAAAGAAGTTAAGCTTGCCCATCATGCTGATCTCAAACTCCTTGCTCATAGTATCGAAAAACATGGAAACAACAGCATGAGAAGAACCACCAAAGATGATATCATCCACATATATCTGGACTAAAAGGGTATCAGTGCCATGGTTGAGGAGAAAAAAGATTTATCCACAAAGCCCATTTTAAAACCCTTTGCAAGCGGAAAATATTTCAAACGCTTATATCAGGCTCTAGGGGATTGTTTCAAACCATACATAGATTTTTGGAGTTTAAAACATGGTTTGGAAACATGGAAGTCTCAAAACCAGGGGTTGTCTCACATATACCTCTTCCTCTATATACCCATTCAGAAAAACAATTTTGACATCTATTTGAAAAAGTTTAAAACCCTTCGATGTAGCAAAAGCAACAAGGATCCTAATGTTTTCTAAATGGGGAATAGAGGCAACGGTTTCCTCATAATCAAGACCCTCCTTCTAGCAAAACCCTTGGGCAACTAACCTTGCCTTGTTTCTCACTGCCACCCATCCTCACTCTGTTTGTTCTTCAAAACCCATTTGGTACATATGGCACGACAGTTTGAAGGAGGTGGCACCAAAACCCAAACCTGAATTCTCTCAAAATTTTCAGGCTCCTCAAGCATAGCATTGACCTAGTTAGGATCAAACAAAGCGTGTCCAATGTCCCAGGGCTCAAAATAAGCAACAAAAGTTGAGTGACTCGCTTATCAATCTCACCAATCATCTGTTGAGGAGGGTGATCGTGTTGGACATGGCATGTAGCGGTCCTCGAAGACGTCGTCTCCCCTTCAACATCAACCTCAACTCCTCTAGTCTTAGCAGGCACTAGCTCGAGTAGACCCCAAGTGATGGAAGAAGTGGGGTCGGGTCCATCAGCTGAAGTGGTGGAAGCAGGATCGATTGAGTCAGCTGGTGGAGTCAGCTCGAGATCACCTGTTGGTCCTTGTTCCTGGATGCTATACACCAAGAACCAAGCAACACAATTGTTAACTGTTAGAGACCTTCGTCCTTCGAAGCATTATTTCCCTTGGGATATAATGATCTTCAGACGAAGGTCAAGAAGGGCATACCTTCATCATTTTAGTGAGTAAAGATACGAATAGAGACATATAAACATGAAAAGAATATAAACAATCTTTCCAAATCATTAGATTATTTATATTCTCATTCTATAAACATGAATAAACATTAGTAATACTTATAATACATTTGTACCTTCGGCTTAATAGAAGGTGAGAAGGCAGAAGTGACGCGAGGGTGATTACCATTCAGCGTGAACAGTACGGGGATAATGTTCACCTATTTATAGGCACGGGACACAGCCCAGACAAAATTACATTTGTGTCCCTGATAACTAATTATAATCATAATACAAATTATTAGGGACTATGTAGTCTTTTCCTCTTTAAGTCGGTGCCATCCATCGTCTTAAGCATGTCACCATGTCGAAGCCCCTTCAATTGTAGCTTCGACATATATCTTCATGACGTGACTGCTTGCATATCGTCATGTCGAAGGTGTTTTCGCTTAGAGGACCTTCGGCGAAGAAAAAAGCCCCCAACAGTAGCCCCTTCGCGGTGCTAGATCGTTTTTCGTAACGAGCTTGATCCGCGAAAACTCGAAGGCTTCGGAATGCCGAAGGTCCAAAAAACACCTTCCTGAGCTCATTGCCGAGAAACGATTATAATATTCGAGGCGTCGGTCGGTCCACCATTCAGCGAGTGCAGGTGGCCTGGCGGTTCACCTTCCCCCCTGTAGCACTATATAAACAGACGGGTTGGTGAGGAGTTACTGCATCATTTATTGCTATTGCACTGTTATGCTGCTAAAAAATTTGATCATAGCCAAAGCATTCTGCATTGCACTCTTCAAGCAAACGCTTCATCGTTTAAGGTTAGCTTCGTCAAACGGTGAAATCATTGAAATGGCTAGAGTGCGATCAACTGCTAGAGTGTCTCATGAGGGGGACGAAACCGAAGCCGCCGAAACAGCACCGATTTCAGAAGTAATGAAGTGATCAAGTCTAGTTGTGGCAGAGGAGGTTGCTGACGAAGGTGCTTCTAATGCTGAAGCTAAACAAGTTGTGGTTGAGGGTGAAAATGTTGATGAGAGTGAAGAAGACTACAGCATTCTGGTCTCAACAAAGCCTAGTCATCTTGAATTTGAAAAATCTACTGTGACAGAAGATGGCATGCCTATGATGATGAAATTAGGCTATTTTGGAGAGGCTGAGAGCAAACTTATTCAATTTGCTAGAGAAGAGGTAATCCCAGAGCCAAAGAAGGATGAAGTTGTCGTTTTTAAGAGCTTCTTCAGAGCAGGGCTATGATTCCCCCTAAATGAAATGATAGAAGAAGTTTTAAAGAAATTTGACATATATCTTCATCAGCTGACTCCTAGCGCTATTGTTAGACTCAGTGTCTATATCTAGGCCCTCCGAAGCCAAGGGATGAGTCCTAATGCTGAAGCTTTCTACCGAGTGCACGAGCTGCATTATTAGACGAAGGCCAAGGCAGATGGCCTTCATGAAAATTTTGGCTGTTATAATTTTGCGTATCGAAAGGATACAAAGGCACTAGTTCTTAGCTACCACACAAAGTGGCCAACTGGTTGGAAGAGTGAGTGGTTCTATATGAAGGTTGACGAGAAAAAGAGGGAGAAGCTGATGACCATGGTTATGAGTCCACTGACTTTGAGCTTCGGAATGACAAGGCCCTTATGCAATATGCAACTGGGATCACCATGTCAGTTGGCTGAAATAGAATTTAGAGTGGTAGCCGAGCATATCAGTACTAGGGACTTGGTGCAAGAATACTTGGCAAATAGAACATATCCGACGTCAAGTGGCTGGGGAATGCCGAAGAGGAAAGAAGTGGGGAAGAAGCACGAACTTGTTCGACTTGCTTACCGTTTTAAGTTTGAAAAACAATTCAAGAAGCCTTGCAAAGAATGGCTAGACATGATTGAGACCATGTGCAATGAGATACTTGGGAATTATACCAAAAAGGAAGATCAGCTGATGACCGCAGTCTTCGGTACCCGGCCGACACGAAGATTGAACCAGGTAATGGACGCCTTGAATTTTGAATACCCCGATTATGAGAAGCTTGACAAAGGTACCGAAGGGGTGAAAAGAAAAAGAATTATTAGTATTCTAAACAGACAAGCTACCAGAATGGTTAAGGAGGATGAGAAGGCTTCAAAGAAGACAAAAACTGCTCCTAAGCTGAAGGCAGCAGTGTCGAAAAAGAGGAAGCCTGAGGTACCAGAGCTGAAGGTAGCTAAGTCAACAGAAGAAACTCCAACACCCTTTGCTGCTGAAATAGCAAAAATTCTAAAGGTAATGACTGAATCCTTGCCCATCTAGCTGCTAAGTCCTCTGAGACTAGAACTGACAAAACTTTTACAGAAGATGGATGAACCTTCGGCTACAAAGGAGAAGACTGAAGGTCAGAAAAAACGAAGAATCATTAATGTTATGCAAGCTATTGAGCGGACACCACCGCTGGCCTCGGCATCCAAAATAGTGCCTACTGCAAGTGCCGAGGCCACTGCCAAAGCTGAAACCTCTGCCAAAGCTGCAACTACTGCCGAAGCTGCCAATCTAGCAACTACACTATCAGGAATTGACAAACTCCTCTCGGATATGGGTGCATAAGAGACGGCTGCAACTGCAGAGAAGGTCATGGCCGCAGTGCCTGACAAAGGAAAAAAGATTGTTGATGCTGCTTTAGAAGAAAAAGATTTTGACCTTCAGAATCTGGTGGGTCAAGAATTGTCCGAGGCTGAGAAGAAGGAGCTATAGGAATGTGGGATATCCTGTGGCTACCATCCAGGAGCTATGCTTTTTGGTGGAATTAACGAAGAAGCCTTAGGATGTATTCACGATCGTGCCGGGGCGAAAATAATTGACACTATCAAAGAGTGTTGGTTTTCCGAAGCTTGAGTCTGATATAAGTGGCTATCGGCAGCAGCATATTGTCGGCAATCTCTTTTACTCCAATTTCAAGGTAAAATTCTTTTTGCCTACACATTTGTTATCTTTGTGATATTAGAATTTTCTGAAGCCAGCCTATTTCCACAGAGTATGCTGCTAAGTAAAGCATTGAGGATGCAACAAGACCTTGAGGACAAGAAAAATGAGATCATAATCAAGGGCTTAGAAAGTAAGATTAAAGATTACAAAGCTTCTCTTGAAAAGGACTTCCTGCTTCAAGAAATAGAAGGTTCACTTACAGAGGTTCAAGCTAAAAATGCTAGGTTGAGCGAGGAGCTTCTCCAAACTCAAAAAACTTTAAGAGGAAAATCAGAGTGCTTCAAACAAGAGAAGGAACTACAAGCAAAATATGAGGTCGAAGCTGATAAAAACTCAAAACTGTAGGAATCTCTGAGGGACCTTCGGAACACATGCTTGGAATTTGGCAGCCGCTGCGTGCAATAGTTAAAAGAACTCTTCAGCTCGGTTGGGGATAGTTCTGAAGATATTGCCCCTTCGGCTGAAGATATATCAGATACCTTCAAGCACATTGAAAATGAAGTTGATGCACTCGATGAAGTGATAGCTGGTCATGGTGACTTCTGTGCTCTGCTAGCTTCTCGTGGCATAGCTGCTGCATTCTTGAAGGTCGGATGCACGCATGCGAAGACAGTAAACAAACCAACCTTCAGCTTGTTGCCATCAGACCTGATTAATATTCCTAGTGAGGCCTGAAGTATCGGAAATAGGTTCATCACTCAAATTAGGGCTAAAGGCGGATGAGAGTTTGCTAGAGACGAAGCTCAGAATATACTTAAATCAGTAAGGAACTTTTACCTGTTGTCTGCCTTGATTTTTATCATTACTTTTACCTTATACCATCATTTGTCTGTAGGATGGTGGTGCCAAAGGTTAACAGTCCACAGCACATTCCGAAGGTTGCTGGCCCAAAGCTTCCTTTTATGCCTTCCTGTATAGAGCTTAGGGAATATTTGTATTATTTTTGTAAAGAATTGTAATCGAGAGTTGAACTCAGTAATGTGTATATTTGTCCATACCTTGTAATATAATTTTACCTTTCTATCCATGTACGTATTGCTTTGTTGTGGATGAAATTTGTGTATCTTTTGAGCCGAAGGCGAAAAACACCTTCCCTTCTTTTCGTACACATTGAAGCATTTGCTTGCATAAAATGCATGTATTTATGTTTGAAGCGAAGCATCTCCGCATTCAACAAAGCACTTTGTCGTCGAAGCTGGACTATTTCTGTTCGTGCTTTATGTCATGATGATGATGATCCTACGAATGTCTAATGAATGTCAGTATGAATGCAATGAATGATGTAATGTAACATGCAAATGTATGACCCAAATGCACACGAAGTCACACCCAGACTCTGCATCCCCTTAGGAACGACTTTGGAGTCTTTAAGCTCTGCATTCCCTTAGAAACGACTTTGGAGCTTCTTCACCTTCTATTTTGGTGGCATTTAAGCTCTGCATCCTCTTAGCAACGACGTTGGAGCTTCTTCACCTTCTATTTCGGTGGCATTCAAGCTCTGCATCCCCTTAGGAACAACTTTGGAGCTTCTTCACCTTCTATTTCGGTGGTATTTGGCTCTGCATTCCCTTAGGAACGACTTTTGAGCTTCGAAACTTACTCTATGCTCCCTTAGGAACGACTTTTGAGCTTCGGAACTTACTCTGCGCTCCCTTAGGAACGACTTTTGTAGCTTCGTCATCCTTGGAGTGATTTTAGCTCTGCATCCCCTTGGGGACGACTTTTTAGCTTTTCCCTATTCTCTTTTGCACTCGATGGTGCAGGTTCTGATATTACATGTTACATTTTTGGGGGATTTTGGCCCTTGTATTGCATAGGGCTAAATAAGAATAAAAAATACAAACTATGGCCCCGTTAAAAACCTTTCTCCCCTCCTGAAAGGAAAAGGGTGCCATAGGAAAAATAGAAAAGATTACATCAATTACACATAATACCGCCGAAGCTCATCCGCATTCCAAGATCTGGGTATGTCGTTGCTGTCCATATTCTTCAATTTGTAAGAACCGGGTCCTGACGAAGATACTACCAGAAAAGGACCTTCCTATTTCAGCTATAGCTTGCCCACTGTATCTGGGTTGGCTACTCTCCGAAGCACCAAATGACCTGGCTTGATATTTTTCAATCGAACTTTCCTATCATGCCATTTTATTGTTTCAGCCTGATACTTATTGATGTGTTCTATGGCCTGAAGTCTGGCCCCTTCTATAGTGACTTTTGTTATTTGAGAATCAGCTTCGTCCTCCGCTGAAGTTGTGGTTCTTATTGATCTTGTCTTTGCTTCTTCTGGTTTTATTGCTTCGTCACCGAACAGGAGCTTGAAAGATGTAAAACCTGTTGACCTTGAGACAGTTGTGTTATGGCTCCACACCACTTTGATTAACTCATCTGGCCACTTTCCTCTAGGCTGATTGAAGATTAACTTCATTATTCCTGTCATTATAATTCCATTTGCTCTCTCTACTAACCCATTTAATTCTAGATGCCTTACTGATGCAAAATGAATTTTTGTACCAATTCAGTCACAAAAATCTTTGAACGTTTCAGCATTAAATTGAGTTCCATCGTCAATGGTTATTGCCTTCAGCACACCGAGGTGACAAACAATATTTTGCTAAAAGAATTTATGTACTATGGCCGAAGTTATTGTGGCTTAGGGATTTGATTCGATCCACTTAGAGAAATATTCCACCGCTACAACGACATATTTCAAATTTCCTTGTGCTGGTGGAAGTGGACCTAACAAATCCAGACCCCACCTTTACAGTAGCCAAGTTGGTTGTATTAGCTAGGTTAAAGACGAAGGTTGTCTCTGGTCTCTTGCGCATATTTGGCAATTTTCACATTTTTGAACCAAGTTTGCTGCATCCGAAGCTGCCTTCGGCCAATAAAATCCTTGTCTGAAAACTTTCCCCAGCAAAGGCCTAGACCCATTATGAGACCCACATAATCCTACATGTATTTCCTTCATCAATTCTTGACCTTCGGCTCTAGACAAGCACTTGAGTAATGGAGAGCAGAGTCCATATTTATATAACTCCCCTTTTATGATTACATATGGTCTTGTTCTCGCTTCCATTCTTTTATTATAAACTTCGTCATCCGAAAGACAGTTGCCTTGGAGGAAAGATATAATCTCAGTCCTCCAATCTTCACTATGTATAGGTGATATTGTAAGTACTGCTCTCTCCATAAGTTTGACTGAAGGTGCTTTTATTGTTTCAAAGAATACTTCTCAAGGCAAAGGGAGCCCCTGCGCCACTGACTTAGCTAGCAAATCTGCATGCTCATTTTCCCCTTTGGGATATTTTTTACAGAAAATCCCTCAAAAGAAGCTTCCAATCTTCGGATTGCATCCAAATATTTTTCAAGCTTCAGATCCCTTGCCTTGCTACTTTTGTCCACGTGGCCAGAAATAACATGGGAATCAGTTTTGAGGATTGCCCTTCTTATTCCCATTGCCTTTAGCTTCCGAAGCCCTAAAAGAAGAGCTTCGTACTCGGCAATATTATTTGTGCAACTAAAGTCTAATTTTACTGCATAACATGTCCTGAATTTAGAGGGTGCTACTAGAATAGCAGCTGCCCCTGCACTGAAGGTTCCCCAAGAGCCGTCACAGAATACCATCCAAGCTTTGGCATCTTTTGTTGCTTCTTCTCCCTGAGCCCCTGGCGTCCAATCAGCAATGAAATCTGCTAAAGCCTGAGATTGAATTGAGAATCTGTGTACATAATCAATGGTGAATTCATTAAGTTTCGTAGCCCATTTTCCAATCCTTCCTGTAGCTTCTCTGTTTCTCATTATGTCCTTCAAAGATTGTGATGAAGGCACTATTATATGATATGCTTGAAAATAATGTCGAAGCTTCCTGGAGGCCATCAACACAGCATATAATACCTTCTCCAATTCTGTGTAATTTTTCTTTGATAAACTGAGTACTTCAGAGACGAAGTATACCTATGCTTGTTTTTTCACTTGGCCATCTTGCTTCTCCTATACAAGTGCCGCACTGACCGTAGAATGGGAGGCAGCTACATACAGAAGTAGCGGAGCTCTTGATGAAGGTGGAGTTAGAGTTGTCAAATCTATCAGATATTGTTTTAACTCTTCAAAGGCTTTTTGTTGAGCCGGACCCCACTGAAAGACTTCGGTTGACTTCAGTATTTCGAAGAATGGTAAATTTCTCTCTGCTGATCTTGATATGAATCTATTCAATGATACCAGCCTTCCTGCCAACCGTTGAGCACCCTTCTTTGAATTTGGCGGTTCCATCCGAAGGATAGCTTCAATCTTGCTTGGATTAGCTTCGATACCCTTTGTTGATACCAGATAGCCAAGAAACTTGCCCTTCTTCACTCCGAAAACGCACTTTTCTGGATTCAACTTAAGACCAGCTTGCCTGAAATTGGCAAACGTCTCTTGCAAATCGGCAACATGGTTTTCTTGTTTTGTGCTTTTTTACTATGATGTCATCAACATATGTTAGCACATTCCTGCCTATTTGAGAGTGAAGAACCTTGGCAGTCATTCTTCTGAAGCTTCCTCCAGCATTTTTGAGCCCCTCGAGCATCCGAAGGTAGCAATAGGTACCACTAGGAGTTATGAAGCTTGTCTTTGGCTCATCCTCTTTCTTCATCCAGATTTGGTGATAACCCGAGTAACAGTCCAATAAGCTCATGAGCTCTGAAGAAGTTGCTGCATCTACAAGGGAGTCTATTCTTGGTAAGGGAAATTCATCTTTCGGACATGCCTTGTTGAGGTCTGTGAAATCAATGCACATTCTCCACTTCCCATTAGCCTTCTTCACCATAACAGTGTTAGCTAGCCACTCTGGATATGTTACTTCTCTGATAACATCAGCACTAAGAAGTCTCTTTACTTCATTCCGTGCACCTTCGGTTTTATCATCAGACATTTTCCGAAGCCTCTGCTTTCTTGGTCTAAAAGATGGGTCCACATTGAGTGAATGCTCAATGACATCTCTATTGACACCATAGAGATCATTAGCTGTCCAAGCAAAGACATCTTTGTTGTTGAACAAGAATTTTAGTAGAGTCTTTTCCTATTCACCAGATAATTGAGATCCCAGCAATACTTTTTGGTCTCCTATGTCTTCACACAAAAGCATAGGCTTCGGCTGATTCGCTGAAGCAGCCTTCTCTCTTTTGTGCTTATACTGCTGATAAGCTTCGGCTTCATTAATGTTATGGATAGCCTTTGAATCCATCCAGCTCCCTTCGGCCTTCCTGGCAGCTTCTTGACTCCCGTGAACAGCAATGGTCTCTTGTTCCGAAGGTATCTTCATGCATAAATATGCTAGATGAAGAATGGCTTCGAAGACATTGAGAGTCCCTCGACCAATGATTGCATTGTATGGATACTCCATATCAACAATGTCAAAGACAACTTGTTCAGTTCTTGTGTTATGGACGTAGCCGAAAGTCACTGACATTGTTATCTTGCCAAATGCCACAATCTGCCTTCCTCCAAAGCCACAAAGAGGGTGTGTTGCATCATGTATCTTGTCTTCTGGCTCTTGCATTTGCCTGAAAGCCTTTGCGAAGATAATGTCTGCTACGCTGCCGGTGTCGACCAATACATTATGGACCAGAAATCCCTTGATGACACAAGATATAACCATGGCATCATTGTGAGGATAATCTTTGAGCTGAAGAACTTCTTGGGAGAAGGTAATTGGAATGTGAGACCACTTGGATCTGATGAAGGGACCTTGCACCCCAACATGCTTCACTCTTCTTTGTGCTTCCTTCTTCTGCTTCTTGTTGGCTGGCTCTGAGCTTGAACCACATGTGATTGGGAGCACCAGCTTCATGACCGAACGTGCTACAGCTTGGTTGTTGTATGAAGCCATCGTCACAATAGTGGAAGTGAGTTCACCGGAGGTGGGCGCCAATGTTGGTCCTTGTTCCCGGATGCTATACACCAAGAACAAAGCAACACAATTGTTAACTATTAGAGACCTTCGTCCTTTGAAGCATTATTTCCCTTGGGATATAATGATCTTCAGACGAAGGTCAAGAAGGGCATACCTTCATCATTTTAGTCAGTAAAGATATGAATAGAGACATATAAACATGAAAAGAATATAAACAATCATTCCAAATCATTAGATTATTTATATTCTCATTCTATAAACATGAATAAACATCAGTAATACTTATAATACATTTGTACCTTCGGCTTAACAGAAGGCGAGAAGGCGAAAGTGACGCGAGGGTGATTACCATTCAGCGTGAACAGTACGGGGATACTGTTCACCTATTTATAGGCACGGAACGCAGCCCAGACAAAATTACATTCGTGTCCCTGATAACTAATTATAATCATAATACAAATTATTAGGGACTATGTAGTCTTTTCCTCTTTAAGTCGGTGCCATCCTTCGTCTTAAGCATGTCACCATGCCGAAGCCCCTTCAATTGTAGCTTCGGCATATATCTTCATGTCGTGCCTGCTTGCATATCGCCCTGCCGAAGGTGTTTTCGCTTAGAGGACCTTCGGCGAAGAAGAAGGCCCCCAACATCACCCCAATCAGCGTCGTTGTGCTCCTCCTCCACAAAGATGGTCTATCCCATCTGATATGGACCTACAAGCTCAAATATAGGGGATGGACAAGGAAAAGTCTCATCAAAAGTTACCATACAGGTCTCCATGATGCGGTTAGTCTCAAGGTTAAGAACATGATAAGCATGAGAGTGCAATGCATAACTGAGAAAAAGACCAACAGAAGATCATTTCCCTGTTTCAAGATAAAACACTTGCAACCAAACATCCTGAAATGGCTAACCTTATGTGTCCGTCCAAACTGCAACTCATATGAAGTCTTGTTCAAGAAAGCTCAAAGAAAGATGTGGTTCAACACATGGCAGGCAGTGTTGATCGCTTCGGCCCAAAAACGCATAGGAGTCCTATGTTCATTGAGCATTGTCCTAGCCATCTCAATAAGGGTCTGATTCTTACGTTCAACAATGCCATTCTATTGAGGCACATATGTAGAGGAAAACTAATGCTCAACTCCCAAAGAAGCACAAAAAGTCTCAAAATGAGTATTCTTTAATTTTGTGTCATTGTCAAAATGGATCACTCCCATGGCATTTTTGGGAAACCCATTTTACAACCTAAGAATCAAATCTCGAGCATGAGTAAAAGCCTCATCCTTTGCTTCATGAAGAACAACCAAGAATAGCGAGAAAAATCATCAACGACCATAAGCACACACCACATCCCCCCAAAGAGCAAACTCGAGCTAAACCAAAAGTGTCCATATGAAGCAATTCGCCGGGTTGCGAAATCATCACCTTGGTGACCGGGGAATGGGAAGCAACAATCATCTTGTCGTGATGAAAAGGGTGACAGACAAGATCTTTCTCAAATTTTAATTTGGGCAATCATTGTATGAGGCCAAGTGTGCTTAGTCTACACAAAAGAATTAAAAGTTCAAGTGACCTAGCCTCCTATGCCACTTCGAAATCAAAGAGGAAGATCCTCCAAGAGACATCAAGAAGGAATAGAAGAATGTGTAAAATTAGCTCAAAAAACTCGACAAAAAGGGGAAATCCGATAGACAAGATCCCCCTGAGCATCCAAAATTCAAGAAAGGCCCTTTTTAAAGTGCAATTCATAGTCATCCTCAAGAAGTTGTGAAATAGAAAGCAAATTGAAATGCAAGTGTTCCTTGATGACAAAACTCTCATTCACTCAAATGGAGTCACGAGAGACAACCTTACCTCTCAACTTATACCTGAATGTGATGTATTCCTTACCAATCATGGGGTCGAGGCTGGAGAACTATTTGGAGCTTCCAATCATGTGGTGTCAATAGCCAAAATCCATGAGCCATGTGTTCTCCAGGCCTCCATCCTACATGAATAAAAAGTGATGGGGTGAGCAAAATGACACATCATTAGGGTTAGGATTCTGAGAATAATACCAGTGTTGTGGCATTGGCCCCTGAAAAGTGTTAGGGAAAATACCAAACATCCCTAGTCCCGAAGGGAAGCGATCACCACAAGAAGGAAAGTGTGGTCCGCTCGGGAACTAAGAACCAAAGCAACTGCCAAGGGTCCTTGGCCATATGGCACACGACTAGCACCCTACTAGCTATGACCACCCTATGGTCTCACTGCCTAAGGCCTAGCAACAAGAGGCAAATCACCTCCAGGCCTCGCAGGACATCCTTGAGCAGGAAAATCATGAACATGAGAAGGGCAGTTCATGTTCTTTCTGCTCGACTCAGAAACCCACCGCTCATCTCTCTTCCTCTTAAAGCAGAAAGCAACCAAATGACCCTCCCTCTCACAATAGTCATAGTGAATTCTCACCTCTCTTAGGTGGTGATTGTTTGTGAGTCTTGGGCTTTTTGGGTGGCTGAGTGGCTCTAGGAAGGGGATCACTAGAGATGTCGGGAAGGGTATCAAGTGTTGTAACACCCCATACACTCCCGAACTGGCGGTACATACTCCTAGCAGCCCTCTAGGATCATAAACCATCCCCACAAACCAACATGAGTTTTTTGTGCGCACTTTGTTCTCACTCATGCACATCCGAGAGGACTTCTCGATCGGTCACCCATCCTAAGATTGCCCTAGGCCAAGCACGCTTAACCTAGAGGTTCTTTCGAGATAGGCTTCCGAAAAAGAAGATGCACCTTGTTAGTATGAGTACCCTATTAATTCTGTTAAGCCTTGGGCTAGGATATCACCATCCACTCGGGCTAGGATATCACAAGTGTGTTCCTGAGGTGGTTAGGTTTTAGAACCCACACTTGTTTTCAAGAGGGGCTCTCATAGGCTCCTCAATCATACCATCTCTCACAGGGGTGATAGGCTTAGGTCGGGTGATTTTGATAAGATTAGGAGTGACTAAGGGTTTCTCTAAAGGTTTCAAGCCACCCCACTCACCAACCTTGCCAAATTGAATGTCACTCCTAGACCTAGAAGAAAATCCTATTCAAGGTGTTGGGGACTTGTTCTCAAATGCTATGAATTAAGAACAAGGC
Organism: Zea luxurians; assembly: GCA_029449295.1. Lineage (NCBI taxonomy): Eukaryota > Viridiplantae > Streptophyta > Magnoliopsida > Poales > Poaceae > Zea > Zea luxurians. Next base: position 39,537,105 of record JAOPSE010000022.1, on the reverse strand, counting down.
AACACAAATGTTTATGGTTAAAGACCTTCGTCCTTCGAAGCATTATGTCACACCCGGGTTTTAGGGCACCAAGACCCGGGCGCGAACATAATCACTAGGTGTGCTGGGACCAAGTCTCACACATATGATGAATCATGGCACAGGATCGAATGTCACATCTTTACTATATAACAGGAGTTTTATACAAAATAAATAAATAATTACATTATAAGGAGACAACGGTCCAACAACCCAAAGTTGACTGGGAGACAACGGCCTAGACCTCTCACGAACTCGTCACAGCATCCTCCAAGCGCCTCATCATGTGGTACCTGTTCCTGACCTGTGGAGGTGTGAGACAGCAAGAGTGAGCTCACATACATTCATAGCTCAACAAGTTGTGGGGAATAGTGTGCATAAACTCGCCAAAGGTGGGAGCTCACGTGAAGTGTAAGGCTTACTAAAGAGGATGGTTGAAGCTAAGCATTGCTTTTAGAATTGGTCAAAATTTTATTAGCAATTACTAAGTATAAGTAAATACCAACCCAATTAAGTAGTAAAACAAAAGTAATAACATCACCTGCAATGCAATGCGTATGAAAAATTGAATTTAATTCCATAAATTAATCATGTGAGTGTCCGAGCTGCTCATGACCGTGAGCACGGCTAGTATACCTGTTTTACACTCTGCAGAGGTTGCGCTTCTTTACCCACAAGTCATGTTACCCATCTGCTAAGAGATGGTCAATCCCATACACCTCTACCGAGGAGGCGAGGCAGGGTAACACTACGAGGCCTTTACAAAGTTCCACTAGCTTCAGAAAACCCGCTACAGTTTATAGGAAGCTCCAGTGCAGGAATCCCTTGTCTGACCGCCATCGTAGCAAAATCAACTCGAGGACCTCACTACACTGACCACTTCCCTACTGCCCTTGCCCCTTTCGGGTAAGGTAGTCTTCCACTAGCTTTCCTAGTTAGTTAGCCAAGGGCGTCCCATTAAACCCTTGTGGTAGCACTGTTTTCCCGGGTGGTTCTCTATGTTCCAATTAACATAATGATCTTATCATGAATAGTAAATAACAACTGATAAAAGTATAATCGTGAATAAAATGTATCTCTATACCCAAAACCACATAAAGCAATAGCAGGTACTACCCAAAAATTCAATGGTGAACAAGGTATAAAGATAGTCAAACTAGGGTGACCTATTGGGTCCCATCAAAATTAACATATGTAGATCATTATGATTAATCAGAACATGACTAAGTAAAAAGAAGTGATCAAGGGCACAACTTGCCTGGGACTTGAGATTCCAGGTAGGTACCCCAGGATGATCTTCAGATGACTCGTAACCTCACGCTAGTGGTAGCAATACAAACAAATAGGGTATATGCAAAATTAACATCACACCAAACATAAGAACAAAATAGGTAAGGATATCATATGTGTCGCTACGAGATCATAGGTTCGAGAATCACTAAGAATCAGAGTTAAAACGAAGAATTTATGGATAAAACGATAATTTAGGCGCAATAAATCTAATAGATAGATCTAACAGATATTACATTTAAACTAAATAGGTATTAAATTAAAATGTTTGAGTTTGTATTAATCATTAACAATTATTTATAAAATGCATATGTTAGATCTATAAATTAGATTAACTAGATTATTTAGCTAATTAACATTGATTAATCGGTTAATTAATTAATTAATTAATTAAAGCTTGTGGCATAATTAAAATAATGGTATTAGTATGTATGCAAAAATTAATATAAATATAACACAATTTGAATGGAATAAATCAGACATCAAATGCAAAATATATCATATGTTTAATAAATTAGTAGAGCTGCACAGAAATAGGGGACATGACGTGATCTGATTGGTTAGATCGAGATGACATAAAGAATTACGGAGTAAATAGACGTAATATATGAGATGTATGTGTGGCCATCTTGTACCTTCCTGGTATGTGGTATGTTGACGCAGGCATCCTTTCATTGTTGTAGCGCGGTTTGGTGGAAACTGCACAGCTTCGGCAGACAATCATCATACGCTATCGACCTCCCATGACCCATCGCATAGCTATGCGGACGAGGAGCATCGGTGGCGGTGTTTCTTCTCTCTATTGTTTCGACCAGGCGCTCTCGGTCTCTTGGGTGGCTTGGTATATATGCTCTGGGCTGGGACTCAACCAACCTTGAGATGCGAGACTGTGAGTTTGTTGCGCTGTCTGGTAGAAGTTTCCGGCGTAGAAAAAGCAGGGACAACCCACCAACGACACACACGTGGTTGCTTTGATCGGAGTGGCTGGTCCGAGATAATGTCATGCTACCGTCACGGTGCTATGTGCTGCGGCCAGCAGAGAAAATAAAAAAATAGAGATGGGACATGGGTGGTAGACGTACGTGGCTAGGGTGGTTTTTTTTGTGCTGGCCGGCTTTAGATCCAGGTGACAGTCGACAGGTATGTCCTTCTTTTTTTTCTTTTTGCTTTCTATTTTTTTTCCTTTCTTATCCATAATTTCGATTTTCTTTCAAATCTAAGTTTGAAATTAAAATTTCAAATTAAGTGCACAAACAATAAATCCAGCATGAATGCAATGACGTAATTTTATTTAGTATTCTTTATTTACTTATTCATTTATGCAAATATTCTTAAACATACACACAAAAATATATTCATCTTGTGGAAATAAATTCTAATATTATTTATTAAAAGATACTTAACCAGCACTTTTTTTAGAATACCTCCAAATATATTATTCAAAGGAATAATTTGACTCATATGCATCTTTTATTTAATCTCTTATTTGAAAACACATTTATTTAAGTCTCATGATAAAATTTTCTAAATTACCAAAAATATGATTTTGGGGTGTTACACATGATCACCCTTAGGATATAATGATCTTCAGACGAAGGTTGTGAAGGACATACCTTCATCATCTCAATATATGAAAATAAAAGTAGAAGCATACAAGACACAGAAATGACATGAATGATTGTATTAAACCATTAGATTACCAATATTCTCATTATATGATCACGAATAAACATTAATGATATTAAATTACATTTATACCTTCGGCTTGACAGAAGGTAAGAATCTGAGTGACGTGCGAGTGATTACAAGTCAACATGAACAGTATAGTGTTACTGTTTATCTATTTATAGGCACAGGACACAGCCTGGGTAAAATTACATTCATGTTCTTGATATTTACTATTGACTAAGGAATAACCTACCAAGGACTAAGCAGTCTTTTCCCCTTTAGGTCGGTTTCGTTCTCCATCACCGTCTTTGCGCTAAGCCGAAGCTTCTCCATCCACAGCTTCGGAACTGGTTCACCCTTCTTCCAGACCGCGCCCTTCATACCGTGCACACCTTCATCTCAAAGCTGAAGGTTCCTGTGACAGTGTATTATACTTGGAAAGCATGTTAGTCGTGTTTTTTAGGACCTTCGGAAGACGAAGGCCCCAACAGTAGCCCCTCGCAGTATTAATTTGTTGCGTCTGACAAATTCAGACTACGACACGAACGAAGGCCTTTAGCCGAAGGTTCGAAAAAACACCTTCCCTTCGCTAGAATAGCGAAAGTCAATGATAGATGGGGTCCGCCAAGTTGCAATGCACTGGGCATATAAATAGAAACCCCCATCGGCAGCATTTGCTATGCCATTTCTGTTGCTTGCGCTATTTTCTCAAATTTTTAATTCTCTTGCTGTCAACTTTTGCTTAGTTTTCGAGCTTCGTGATATACGCAAGTGCTTGTTGCATGTCTGAGGAGAAGAAGATGTCTGAGGAGAAGAAGGTTGTGGACCCTTTTCTTGCTGGATTCTACGAATCTATGGTAAAAACAAATACAGAGAAGATCACAAAAGAAATAATGGCGGATTTGTCTGAAGATTCTGATGATAGTGATGACTATGATGTGGAAAGTGGGGATGAAGATTCTGAAGACCGGCCCTGGCAGCCAAGCTTCGGGAAGTCGACCATTAAACAAAGTCAAATTGACGCCATGAAGGGAAGATACTTCTGTGATAGGTCTATTGTGAGGGTTGGAGGGGACAGCACCGCCCCTGCTCTTGAAGAAAATGAGGTTGTTGTCTACGGAAGCTTTATGAAGGCGGGTCTTCGGTTCCCATTGAGCAAATTTTTGGTTGAAGTGCTGAAGATATTTCAGATCTTTCTTCATCAAATTACTCCCGAAGCTATAATCAGAATGGGGATATTTGTTTGGGCTATGAGAAGCCAAGGACTGGAACCGAGCGCAAAGTGTTTTTGTAATATGCATGAACTATTGTACGAGACGAAGGCCACTGGCAAAGTGTAGTATCACAACAACTTCGGTTGTTATGGATTCATTGCTCGTCCTACTGCAAGCTACCTAGTTCCAACAATTGGAAAAGGTGGCCCGGGGCCTAGATGGAGGAATGGTTTTATGTTAAGAATAACTTGATTGAAAGGGAGGACATAAAGGGGATTATTCAACGCCTCATCTGGTCTCGCTTCGGCCTTAGAAGGCCGACCGTGGTTATTGATAGTGATGCCAAAGCATGTCAAAAGGCTTTCAGCAATGTCTGTGCTTTCATTGGCACAAGAGATCTGATCCAAGAGCACATAGCCTATAGGGTATGGCCACTTGTGGAAAACTGGGAGATGCCGAAGGAGACTGCTGTCGGGTCCAGTAAAGGTGGATTAATTCGTTTGAAATACACCTTCAGATACAGAGACCGATTTGTCGAACCAAACGACGAGTGGTTAAAATGTATTGAGGCCACCAGCGACGAGTTACTTGGGGCATATACTAGAGCCGAAGATCATGCTTTGTCCTCAGCCTTCGAGGGTCGAGGCAAGAAAAGGTTAAACAGAGTTTTCGATGTGATTGGTTTTATACATCCTGATTATTGCTATCCCTCGCAAATGCAGGGAAAAAGAGGAAACTGTCACTTCGGCCATCTCTGCTGAGCCGAAGGGCAAGAAAATCAAGGTTTTGACCCATCGGCCAAGATTTATTCAAACGGCCGTAGTGCCAAAATTTGGTGAAGAGACATCTTCCGCTGCCGAAGCGGGACAAGCTGCTCGCACCGCTCGGAGCGCTGAAGAATCGACTATAGTGCCGAAGGTGTCTATAGTTGAGCCAGTCAAAGCCGAAGATGGGGCGGCCAAAAAGCCAGAGTCGGAAAAAACAATAGAGCTACCAAAAAATTTGAGCCCACTGGTGGAAACAGAATTGCTGAAGGTTGCAAAAGTTCCCACCACAACTCCCAAGAGGAGAAGAATGGCCAGCGTGTTAGACGTCGTCATAGAGACGACAAGAGCATTGACTCCTGCTACTGTAAAAGAGGTTGCCAAAGCTGCTACGGCTCATACTAAAACCAAAGCTGGGCCTTCAGTGCCTACTGAGATGAAGCCTGCTGTAACTGAGGAGAGGGCTGAGCAAGAATCTCCAGATACTAGTGTAGCTCTGGAGAAGAAAGTGGCCGAAGAAATCAAATCCCTTGTTCCCGAAGCATCGTTCGAAGATCTTGATTATATTATTCGACATGCTTCGGGAAAAAGATTATCCAAAGAAGAAATTTTAGAAGCTGAACACTATGCTCGGGAACTAAAATACTCAAAGGGGGCCTTAGTGTTCAACGGCACGGATGAAGATGATTTCCTATACTGCCTCCCGGACAACAAAGAGATATCCGTCTGCCGAGAGATGGCCAAAAGTATGGAATTTTCGAAGCTCGAAGCTGGCCTCTCCGCCATGTCGAAGGATGACCTCACGGATAGCCTCGCGTACAACAGTATGAAGGTACAGAAGTTGTGAACTTTAAAGTTTATGGACTTGGAAATGAAGTCTTTTATCCTCATGATAATCCTTTCTTCTTTCTTGAAGGGCTTAATCCTTAGCAACGCCCTGAGGGCGCAAAAGAATGCCGAAGACGAAAGTTGCATTATAGCTCTCAGCAACCTTCGATCAGAAGTCATTAAACTGAGAAACAAAGCCTTGGAAAAGGACAAAAATTTGCTCTCATTGGTGAATGAAGTGAAGGAAGGTGAAGCAAAACTTAACACTCAATCTAAAGCTTATAAAGCTGAAATTGAAGACCTTCGTAAAAAACTTGCTGAAGCCAATGAAAATTGTGCAGTCGCAAAGGTTAATCAATAAATTAGTGAATGGTGGAAAACTAAGTTAGAGAAAAATGTTGAGGAGCTTCATGAATCCAAGGAAAAGTGCTTCGAGAAATCCTTATTGCGTGAAAAAATTGAAAACCAGCTTTGCCAAAGTAGGTGCTTATTCCTCTGAAGAGAACTTCATTCGAGGCGACCTCGAGGGCGTTATTGACTGGATAAGCGAGGAAGCCAAAGCCTTTGAAGAGATCCTGGGCGACCGTGGGGACATCTGTGCCTTCTCCGGCGCTAGAGGTATTACGGCAATTTTGGAGAAGGCTGGTTGCGATCATGTCAAAGCTGCGGCCCAGGATGAAGCCGCCTTCTCTATAGACGACACGAAAGACCCCTCGGCCGAAGCTACCTTGGTGGGTGGAAAATTTTATTCCGATGTCTAAGTGAACGGTGGCCGGGAATTAGCCAATGAAATTATAAATAAGAATGAAAAAGAAACCCATGAAGCCCGAGAAGGAGCTAGGCGAGCTGAAGAAGCTGCTGAACGCGAAAGACGCATAGGTATTGTTCTTGAATTTTAGCTTCGGCGCTTACTTTGTGGCTTCGAGCTAATAGTTTGCCTACCACAGCTGAACTGTCACCGCTGCCAGAGTCGTACAACCCCCTAGCCGATCCGGTCATGAAAGAAGCACTGGATATAATGAGCGTTGCTAACTCCATCATCGATGAAGTCATCGACAAGCTGCTGAACGAAGCCGCGGAGAAAGTACTTAAGGAAGATTAGACTTTAGTGTAATAATATTATGTAACATTTAGTTTATGAAACAATTAATCAGACATGTAAATTGTTGTAATATATTCCTTTGCGATGCATGAAATTTGTGCACATACTGTTTTTGAGCCTTCAGTGAAAAAACACCTTCCCTTCTTTTCATGCTTCGTAAAGAAAGAAGCCCCTTCTATGGTGAGTCTGATGAAATTGTTATTTCCCGAAGTTTACTTCGTGCCTCAGCACATTTTCCTTTAACAAAGTATTGCTGAAGATTTGCTTCGTATCCAATCTTTTTGTCGTTGATGCGATATGATGCATGATGTAATGTTATGCGGAATGATATGATGATATGATGCAAAATAATGGTGATGTCGAACACACACGCGCGCGCCCACACTGGAACACACAAGACTCTGCACCCCCTTAGGGACGTCTTTGGAGTCTTTAAGCTCTGCATCCCCTTAGGAACGACTTTGTAGCTTCTTCACCTTATATTTCGGTGGCATTTATGCTCTGCATCCCCTTAGGAACGACTTTGGAGCTTCTTCACCTTCTATTTCGGTGGCATTTAAGCTCTGCATCCCCTTAGGAACGACTTTGGAGCTTCTTCGCCTTCTATTTCGGTGGAATTTTTGGCTCTGCATCCCCTTAGGAACGACTTCTGAGCAGAAAACTTACTCTGCGCTCCCTTAGGAACGACTTTTGTAACTTCGGAACTAATTCGGCGCTCCCTTAGGAACGACTTTTGTAGCTTCGGAACTTATTCCGCTGCTCCCTTAGAAACGACTTTGGAAGCTTCGGAAGTCTGCGAGGAAGGCATATTTTACTCATTGATGCAAGCTCAATTATTACATGAAATCGAAATTTACTCCTTCATTACTTGTTTCTCATACACAAAATAAAATGGCATTAAAGGTAAAGGTACATCAGGAGTAGGATATTCTTTAGTAAATATGCTTGGATTCAGGCACAGTGCTATTGATTGTGCAAGCTTTGGACTCCTCCCAAAAGTCGCGCTGCTGTTGAGCGTGCTGGTGCCCTTCTGGCTGCTGGTTTCGGGTTAGAGCTGTTGGTAGCGGTGGTGGTGGAAGCTAGGCCCAGGAAGCTTGAGAGTGGCTTGCTAAAGCAACAGAGGCTATAGGCTGTTGATTACCTAAGTATTTTGGGACATAGGGAGAATAGCACGAAGTAGTATGTAGGACTTGCTTCGGCTGATTCTGCCGTGTCTTAGCTTCGGCAATCTCTTTTTGCTTTTGAATTGTGATTTGACATGTTCTTGTGGTATGGCCCTTGTCTTCACTGTAGAATAGACAATACAGTCTTCTAGGCTAATCTTCGTACCTTCCTCTAAAGCCCCTGTCGCCTCTGCCCCTTGGGGCCGGTGGCCTAAAGGAGTTTTGCTGTGACCCCGAAGACTGAGAACTGTGTTGCTGCCTTTGAGGTTGATTTCCTTTCTCATCACTTGGGTTGGAATTATGGATCGATCTGACGTGTCTGGGGTGAATTCTTCCTCCCAAGCTCCTGGTCATCTCAGAAAACCTGTATGCTTCTTCCCTTCTTTGGCGGAAATAATTATCAGCCCGGATGTACTCATCCATCTTCTGAAGAAGCTTCTCCAGGGTTTGTGGGGGTTTCCTAGCAAAATACTGAGCCGTAGGTCCTGGTCGAAGCCCTTTGATCATGGCCTCAATGACAATTTCATTGGGCACTGTAGGCGCTTGTGCTCTTAGACGCAAGAACCTTCAGACATATGTCTGAAGGTACTCCTCATGGTCCTGCGTGCACTAAAACAATAGCCTGAGCAATGACTGGCTTCGTCTGAAAGCCTTAGAAGCTAGTAATTAGCATATCCTTGAGCTTCTGCCATGATGTGAATGTCCTTGGTTGGAGAGAAGAGTACCATGTCTGGGCCACACTTCGGACTGCCATGACGAAAGATTTCGCCATGACTGCAGTATTGCCTCCATATGAAGATATGGCTGCTTCATAGCTCATCAAAAACTGCTTAGGGTCCGAGTGTCCATCGTACATAGGAAGCTAAGGTGGCTTGTATGATGGGGGGCATGGAGTAGCCTACAACTCTACTGCCAAAGGAGAAGCATCATCAAAAGCAAAACTGCCATGATGAAAGTCATCGTACCATTCGTCGTCATTGAATTAACCCTCTTGTCGAAGCTCCCTATGTTGGGGCCTTCGGTCCTAGTCATCTTGAGTAAGATGACGCATTTCCTCAGCAGCTTCGTCAATCTTCTTCTGTAAATCGGCCAGGCAGGCCATCTTCTCCTTCTTCCTTTGTACCTGCTAGTGAATGATCTCTAGGTCCCTGATCTCCTGGTCCAGCTCCTCCTCCTAAAGTGTTGGGCTAGTAGCTTTCCTCTTCTGGCTCCTAGCTTCGCGTAGCGTTTCCTGATTGGTGTCCAGTGGCTGCAATGCGGCCCCTAGTGCTACTGTCTTCTTCAGCGGCATGACGAAGGTCGATGCTTGCCGAAGGTGGTCGAATGAGTTCACCGGAGGTGGGCGCCAATGTTGGGGACTTGTTCTCAAATGCTATGAATCAAGAACAAGGCAACACAAATGTTTATGGTTAAAGACCTTTGTCCTTCGAAGCATTATCACCCTTAGGATATAATGATCTTCAGATAAAGGTTGTGAAGGACATACCTTCATCATCTCAATATATGAAAATAAAAGTAGAAACATACAAGACATAGAAATGACATGAATGATTGTATTAAACCATTAGATTACCAATATTCTCATTATATGATCATGAATAAACATTAATGATATTAAATTACATTTATACCTTCGGCTTGACAGAAGGTAAGAATCCGAGTGACGTGCAAGTGATTACAAGTCAATGTGAACAGTATGGTATTATTGTTCATCTATTTATAGGCACAGGACGCAGCCTGGGTAAAATTACATCCATGTCCTTGATATTTACTATTGACTAAGGAATAACCTGCCAAGGACTAAGCAATCTTTTCCCCTTTAGGTCGGTTTCATTCTTCATCATCGTCTTTGCGCTAAGCCGAAGCTTCTCCATCCATAGCTTCAGAACTGGTTCACCCTTCTTCCTGACTGCGCCTTTCATGTCATGCACACCTTCATCTCAAAGCCGAAGGTTCTTGTGACAGTGTATTATACTTGGAAAGTATGTTAGTCGTGTTTTTAGGACCTTCAGAAGACGAAGGCCCCCAACACTCGGTTCACCAGTTCCCCTCTTGAACTGGCTGACCACCATGCCCAACTAGGGCTCTCTACACGACACCCAGCTCAAGACTAATCAAAGGTATGTGTTTTCTTCCTTAATCTGGGTCTTGACGTGTCTGCAGGACTTGAGAGCAGACTACAAACCCTCACAAAGAGCACACTGCACAAGTGTAGATGCACTCACTGAGCTAGCCTTCTCAAGTGAGGTTATCCTAGTGTTTCTCTCCACTACTCAGTCTACAAGCTAGGACAAGTAGTACACGCACCTAATAAGCTAGATCTAGATCTCAACTCATCGCACATGTCTAGCAAGGTGGCATACTTGGTCTGCAAAATGGTGATGTTTGACATGTGAAGGGCACACCTATCACATTTAGTCTCGTCGGACACCACAACTAGAGCTCTAGCAAACTCAAGCTCCCTAAGCATGCTCTCATACTTGAATTTGAAATCTTTCCTCTCATGAGCAACAAGCCTAAGTAACTTATCCATACTAGCAAAAGCAATCATCATATCCTCTACCTTAGCGGTGAGATCCTCAGGGGAGTGTGATACCTCAGAAGCAGAGCCATCGATGATGTCCTAGCCGTCACCGCCCACCACATCATCACCAAGGGCCATGGTGCAAAGGCCCCCTATGGTGTTGGTAATGAAGAAGAGTCTATTGAGCTTGTCCTCAATGAGCCTCTCAAGCTCCTCGTCACTTAAGAAGAGGCTGACTCATCGGAGCTGTGGTCGAGGTCGCCCAGGGAGGTGAGGAAGGCACGCTCCTTGATCTTTGCCTTCTAGAGGTACTGTAATACCCAACTTGTAAAAGTAAATATAAAAGGAGAAAAGTTATTTCCTTTATTTATATGTGTGTGTTGTATCTACTTACCATCACATGTGAACACCACATTTAAAATCAAATAATTAATAATAATTAAAAAAACATACCACAAAAATATGCATCATGTTGGCTTTTATTTGTTTGTGTATTTAATAATAATAAAAGTCACTAATAGAAATGAATTCTTATCCAAAGTTGAGAATTAATGACTAACTTGAATATTTGAAAGTGAGAAATGATCAAGAAAAGAAAAAGAGAATAAATACACAAATAAATATTTTTATCACAGGATTTGAATTGGAACACTTGATGTATGTGCAAGTTCACAACTGAGTTTAAATTCAAAATTCGAATCTAAAATGAGAAAAGAAAATAAAATAAAAAGAAAAGAAAAAAAAGAAAATACAAAAAAGGAAAAGACCTCAGGTGGCCCAACTACCTCGCATCGGCCCAAATCTGATCTCCGCGCTCGGCCCAGCTCGGCCTGTTGCCACCGCGCGACTGAGCTAACCTTGGTACGCGCGGCTCACTGATCGGCGGGGCCCGCTGGTCAGCCAGCACATGGGCGCACGTCTCTGCTCTTCAGTCCACCGACATGCGGGGCCGTAGCCTTCGCTCCGCGTCACGCGCTCGTATCGCTGACTGTGGGACCAACTCGTTGGATGCCTTTACTTCATCTGCGTCACGCACTCGCAGACATTGGGTCGCTGACCGTGGGCCCTCTCTGTCGGGTCTATCCTCTCCACCGGTTTGAGCCGCGTATGTAGCGCTCGTCGCGGGGATCTCGACGCGGGGCGTTGGAGAAGTTCCTAACCAAGTTAAATGCCAGCCCTATGACACCTGCGCCCCCTCCCAGCTACCATCACACAACCTCAGCCATAGCCGTGCGCACCGAACTGCGTTCCTTTGTTAGCGCCGCCGACCGGAGAGAGAAAAGAGTGCCGTCGGGTGGAATCTAGGATAGCCGCCACCGCTGACTTCGGATCTCACCGGTGCTGTGGACTCGGCGGATGCAGGGGGTCGCGGTGTAGGGATGATGCTCGTCGGGTCTCCTCTGTGGGCTGTCTTGTGGGGGCCTGGTTGCTCGTCGGTGACATACCTGGCCGCCATTTGCCGTGGCTGCTCCCTTCGTAACCCTTCAACGTCGGTAAGTACCTCCGTCGTGTCCCAGTGTTTCTTCTCATTGCAAATCTCGTTGTAGATGGGTAGGGGAGCAAGGGGGGTCGCTGTCCCAACGAACTCTGGTGACTTCTGTCATGGGGAAACTCTGCGCCTACCGTCGGTTCCTTGGTGAATCGCCGCTCTACCCAGAGGGGATTCATTCGGGTTTCGCTGTGGCTGCAAGTGCGGAGCTGGTCGGGGTTGCGCGTTAATGGCGCTGCGGCATCGTGTCCGGTCATCGCGGGGCAGAGCTCTCCTTCGTTGCCCTGCCAGGCGGTCGGGAGCAGGAAGACACATGGAGTCCATTGATCTGGTGATCAATGGTGGCTATAGAATGATGAAGTGGATGAGCCACTAACCATTGGATCCCAAGTGTGTGGCCACGATTAGATATCAGCTTATGCTGTGTCGTTTCTTAAATCAGGACCATAGATCAGTGATCGAGCGGTCAGGAGTGAAAGCGGGATTTACACTGGGACTGATCGAATCCTATGCGTTGGTTGTCGATCCAGCGGCCAGAATTTCCCCGTACCCCTTCGGCTAGCGCTGTTTACATAAGAGACCCCGGGTTCTTGCGGAATCAACCCGCAGTCCTGTGCTGCTATGCGTTGAGTCTAGGAAATCTCGCGAGATAGCCCCTATGCTTCTGTTTATTTAGAGCACAGTCCAGAGTAGATTAAAAACAGTGAAATAATTATGGAAATTCGTTTTTAATACAAAAACAAATCTAGAAACTTGTAAAATGCATAGAAAATTCATTTTTAGTCCAAATCACTCCATTCCAGTTCCTAAAATTTTGTAATTTTATTCTCCATCATCTAGAGGCTCTGTTTTGACATAAAAACAGTAAGAAATTTGATTTCTCATTTAATCCCATTTCAAGCACCTTAAACCTTAGGAAATTCATAACTTGAAATCTATAACTCCAAATTTAGTGATTCCAGTTCCTATGATCTCATTTTAATGTGTAGATCTTTACTGTATACTTTATTTGTTTGTTTGATGTGATGTTAATTTATGCTATACTATGTATGTATTGTGTTGATGCGAGTAGACGAGCAAGCCACTGTGGATTCTGAGGTTCAGCAAGTAGAGATAGCTGAGCAGGAGCTCATTGAAGGCAAGTTGTGCCCTTGATCACTTACAGCCATGTTCTTATTAATTTTAATGATCTGCATAGGTTAATTTTGATGGGATCCTTTAGGTTACCCCAGTTTTGGTTATCTTTATACCTTGTTCACCCCTGAAATATTTTTGGGTAGTACCTGCTATTGCTTTATGTGGATTGGGTATGAAGATACAACATTCATGACTACTCTTTTATTATCTTGTTATTATTACTGTTCATGTTAAGATCATTAAATTAATAGGAACATGGAGCGACCACCCGGGAAAACAGTGCTACCACAAGGGTTTAATGGGACGCCCTTGGCTGATTAACTAGGAAAGCTAGTGGAGGTCTTCCTTACCCAAAAGGGGCAAGGGCAGTAGGGGAGTGGTCAGTGTAGGGAGGTCCTTGGGTTGATTTTGCTGCGATGGCGGTCAGGCGAGGGATTCCTGCACTGGAGCTTCCTATAAACTGTAGCGGGATTTCTGAAGCTAGTGGAACTTTGTAAAGGCCTCGTAGTGTTACCCTGCCTCGCCTCCTCGGTAGAGGTGTATGGGATTGGCCGTCTCTTGGCAGATGGGTAACATGACTTGTGGGTAAAGATCTGCAACCTCTGTAGAGTGTAAAACTAGTATACTAGTCGTGCTCACGGTCATGAGCGGCTCGGACCCTCACATGATTAATTATGGAACTTAAATTTAATTTGACATTTGCATCGCATTTGGGATTATTTTACTATTACTTTTCTTTTTTTATTAAGGTTTGGTATTTACTTACACTTAGTAATTGCTAATAAAATTTTGACCAACTTATAAAAGCAATGCTCAGCTTTAGCCTTTATTTCATTGATTAGCCTTACACTTCATGAACTCCCACCTTTGGTGAGTTCATGCCACATTATTCCCCACGACTTGTTGAGCTATGAACGTATGTCAGCTCACCCTTGCTGTCTCACACCCCCCTATAGGAGAAGAACAGGTGGTCGAAGAGGAGCCGCCTAACACTAAGGCATTCGACTTGATCTAGGTGGCGTTTCTCAGTTGACATTGGCGCCGACGATCCTTAGTTCATTTTATATTCATTCTTTTATTTTGTAATAAGTCTTCCGCTATGTAATAAGTAATCTGATGTTTAGTGACATTTATCTCTATACACTCTGTTATTATATATGTTGTCTCCTTTGGCGCATGTATGAGATGCACCCGGCTTTGTCCTTTAAAACTGGGTGTTACAGAAGTGGTATCAGAGGAAATGTTGACTGTAGGACGAAACCTAGATAGAAATGGACAAAACCCTTATCTACTTATCTAATTCTGATTCATTCTACACTTACCTTACTCTAATTCTTTCTATGCTTATCTTGATCATGTCTCACCTTCTATTGTTCTACTCTGATCATTCTTACCTTTTCTACTCCAAGACAAGACGGATTTCACACCTTGGAATCCTTACTCCTATGACATTTTTAAGACATAGGAGACCTAAGACAAAAATTAAAATTATTAAAAATGTTGGTTGATTGTTCTGATGATCAATGCCTGATTTGCTTCTTTGATTGATTGAAATAGTATAGACGGGCATCTTAGCATGTACCACCATAAGTAATGTATTAGCTTTAGTAGGTGATACACTAATCTACTTAGCTAATAAATCCCCCAAAGTAACATGCCTCGTAATCACTGCCTTGTCTACAATCCTTTCTTTCGTCCCCTGTGTTTCTAACCCACACGGGCTACCCCTATATTGTTAGAAGAGAGCACTATGGACGTGATCCTTGGTATGTCATGATTAAGAAAGGTAAAGGAAGTTTATACACTGTGCTAAAGGAACCATAGAACTCACCAGTTCCAAAGGAGAAAGATTTGAAGTTTGAATTGTAGTAACTACTGCCACCAAACTAGCGACATTCTTAGTCGATGGGAAGTTTGTTGGTGACAACATCCGTGTGGTTAAGGATTTTTCAGATGTCTTTCCAGAGGAGTTACCAGGGATGCCACTGGAGAGGGAAGTTGAGTTTGTCATTGATCTCTTACCTGGGACTGCTCCTATTTCTAAACGCCCCTACCGAATGTCCATAGAAGAGTTACAAGAACTTAAGAAGCAGTTAACTAAGTTACAAGAGGCTGGGTACATTCGTCCGAGTTCCTCACCTTGGGGAGCACCTGTGTTGTTTGTACAGAAGAAGGATGGATCGCAATGGATGTGTGTGGACTATAGATCACTTAATGATGTCATGGTGAAGAACAAGTATCCATTACCCCGTATTGAGGATTTGTTTGATCAGATGAGAGGAGCCAGGGTATTCTCAAAGATTGATCTCCGATCAGGATACCATCAGATGAAGATTAGACCCTCGGATATTCCTAAGACGGCTTTCTCAACCCGATATGGATTATATGAGTTCACTATTATGTCATTTGGATTAACCAATGCACCAGCTTACTTCATTAATTTGATGAATAAGGTGTTTATGGAGTATTTGGACAGATTCGTCGTGGTGTTCATCAACGATATTCTTATCTATTCTAAGAGTGAAAGTGATCATGAACAACATCTAAGGTTGGTGCTACAGAAGCTACGAGATAATCAACTCTATGCCAAGTTCAGCAAGTGCGAGTTTTGGATTGACAAAGTGCCATTCCTTGGACATATTATTTCTAATGGAGGAATAGCAGTGGATCCTGCTAAAGTGAAGGAGATAATGGAGTGGAGAGTGCCCACTACAGTTACTGAGATTCGGAGTTTCTTGGGACTCGCAGGATATTATCGGAGATTTATTGAAGGGTTCTCTAAGATTGCCAAGCCTATGACCTCGCTTTTGGAGAAAGGAAGAGAATTTAAGTGGGATGAGAAGTGCCAAGAAAGCTTTGATCAATGGAAGGAGAGATTGATGTCACCACCAGTATTGATTATGCCAGATCTGTAGAAGGGATTTGACATTTATTGTGATGCATGTGGCCAAGGATTGGGATGTGTGCTTATGCAAGAAGGACATGTGATCGCCTATGCATCTCGTCAGCTGCGGAAACATGAATTGAACTACCCCACTCATGACTTGGAGCTGGCTGCCGTTGTGCATGCACTTAAGATTTGGAGACACTACATCATGGGAACTAAGTGCCAAGTATACACGGATCATAAGAGCTTGAAGTACATATTCACTCAGAAGGATCTCAACCTTAGGCAACGCCGTTGGTTGGAGCTTATTAAGGATTATGACTTGGAGATTCATTACCACCCAGGCAAGGCAAATTTGGTTGCAGATGCCTTGAGTCGGAAGGAGCATGTTCACTCCGCTTTCGTTGTCCAGCTACCTGATGAATTAGGAAAAGATTTTGAGAGGCTCAACCTGGGAATTGTTACACATACGGAAGGAGTTACCATTGAATTGGAACCTACCTTGGAGCAAGAAATTCGTAAAGGTCAGGTTGGTGATGCTAAGATTCAGGAGATCAAAGATATGATAACAGAGGGTAGAGGCCCAGAGTTCACAGAGGATGAGCAAGGCACGATATGGTTCAAAAATCGGATTTGTGTTCCTGATATCGATAGTCTTCAGAAAACCATATTGAAGGAGGCACATGATTCAGTTTATTCTATCCACCCTGGGAGCACTAAGATGTATCAGGATTTGAAGCAAAAATATTGGTGGTATGGATTGAAGAGAGATGTAGCTGCACATGTGGCTATGTGTGATGTGTGCCAAAGAGTTAAGGCTGAACACCAGAGGCCAGCCGGACTACTGCATCCACTGAAGATACCTTAGTGGAAATGGGAAGAGATTGGCATGGACTTCATTATTGGATTACCCCGCATGTCTGCTGGATATGATTCTATATGGGTGATTGTGGACAGGCTAACTAAAGTAGCCCACTTTATTCCAGTGAAGACCACATATTCAGGAGCTAAGTTAGCAGAGTTGTACATGGCACGGATTGTCTGCTTGCATGGTGTGCCAAAGAAGATTGTGTCAGACCGGGGATCACAGTTTACCTCTCAGTATTGGAAGAAGTTGCACGAGTCCTTGGATACAAGATTGAATTTTAGTTCGGCTTACCATCCCCAGACCGATGGGCAGACTGAGAGGACCAACCAAGTGCTTGAGGATATGTTAAGAGCTTGTGCTCTTAAACATGGTGGAAGTTGGGATAAGAGTTTACCTTATGCTGAGTTCTCTTATAACAATAGCTATCAGGCCAGTTTGAAGATGTCACCGTTTGAGGCTTTGTATGGTAGAAAGTGTAGGACTCCACTATATTGGGATCAAACTGGTGAAAGACAGTTGTTTGGGCCTGAGATTATACAAGAAGCAGAGGAACAAGTTCAGCAAATAAGGGAGAATTTGAGAACTGCACAGTCTAGGCAGAAAAGCTATGCTGATACCCGGAGAAGACTGCTAGAGTTTAAGGAGGGAGATTATGTCTATTTGAAGGTGTCACCACTCCGGGGTATGAGAAGATTCAAAGTCAAAGGAAAGTTGTCCCCTCGCTTTATTGGACCCTTCTTAATCTTAAAGCGAGTGGGAGAAGTTGCATACCAATTGGAGTTACCGGATCATCTTGCAGATGTTCATGATGTATTTCATGTATCTCAGCTGAAGAAATGTCTTAGGGTACCTGAAGAACAGTTACCAATGGAGGACCTTAGTGTTCAAGAAGATTTGACTTATGCTGAGTACCCCATCAGGATTCTTGATACACTGACTCGTGTCACAAGGAATAAGGTTATAAAGATGTGCAAAGTGCAATGGAGTCACCATGGAGAAGATGAAGCAACTTGGGAAAGAGAAGAATAACTTCGCGTAGATTTTCCCCATCTTTTCCCTCGTTCCTCCTAAAATCTCGAGGACGAGATTCTTGTTAAGGGGGGTAGGATTTGTAATACCCAACTTGTAAAAGTTAATATAAAAGGAGAAAAGTTATTTCCTTTATTTATATGTGTGTGTTGTATCTACTTACCATCACATGTGAACACCACATTTAAAATCAAATAATTAATAATAATTAAAAAACATACCACAAAAATATGCATCATGTTGGCTTTTATTTGTTTGTGTATTTAATAATAATAAAAGTCACTAATAGAAATGAATTCTTATCCAAAGTTGAGAATTAATGACTAACTTGAATATTTGAAAGTGAGAAATGATCAAGAAAAGAAAAAGAGAATAAATATACAAATAAATATTTTTATCACAGGATTTGAATTGGAACACTTGATGTATGTGCAAGTTCACAACTGAGTTTAAATTCAAAATTCGAATCTAAAATGAGAAAAGAAAATAAAATAAAAAGAAAAGAAAAAAGAAAATACAAAAAAGGAAAAGACCTCAGGTGGCCCAACTACCTCGCATCGGCCCAAATCTGATCTCCGCGCTCGGCCCAGCTCGGCCTGTTGCCACCGCGCGACTGAGCTAACCTTGGTGCGCGCGGCTCACTGATCGGCGGGGCCCGCTGGTCAGCCAGCACATGGGCGCGCGTCTCTGCTCTTCAGTCCACCGACATGCGGGGCTGTAGCCTTCGCCCCGCGTCGCGCGCTCGTATCGCTGACCGTGGGACCAACTCGTCGGATGCCTTTTGTTGGGGCGAAGGCGAAGACGCCACCCTTCGCTCGATGCCTTCGCCGTAATCGTTGGACCAACGGAGACAAGACAACGGGCAGGCTCGCCCTTCGTCCCACACGTCACCGGACGATGACCTGTGACGAGGTCGTCCCAACTTGCGACCTCGTCCAGCATGGAGGCCCACGACCACACGGCCCATTGTAACAGACCCTGCGTGGCCGCTGCGCATTACGGGCCTAATTTGTAAAGGCATCCCTGTAATTACGGTCTGTAACCCCGCTTTATGGGAATATTCCGGGGGTAACCTAGGTGTCTGAGGGCACATGCGTCCTTAACACAGGACACTGGGCACTCAGATACCTATAAATACCCCCGCACAGTGCCCTTGAGAGGCTAGATGAACAGAGCTATTGCCATCACGTGCAGAAACCCTGTTAGCATCACCACATCTCCCCGTTGGATCATCTTGCGCCTGTGAGCAAGTTCCAACATTTGGCGCCCACCGTTCGTGTTACGAAAAAACCACCCGCGATGGCACCCAAGAAAGCTAGCTCGAAGGCTGACGAGGCTGCGAAGGCAGCACTGCTGGCCGCAAAAAAGGGCAAGGCCCTCGCACTCACCCACTCCACCAACCAAGAGGCTACCGAAGACGACGTTCTCCGCACCTGCGGCCTTGAAGGACAACCGCAACCTCCCCCAGGCTTCGCCCCACCGGAGGGCGCGGACCTCACCGAGGACGGTGAAGTCCTTAGCGTTTCAGCGGAAGAACAGCTACAGTTGCGCGCCCTGCGCCTCAAGAACCGCATTCTCCAGAGGCAAAAAGAGATACTGGAGGTCAAGCGCCAGCGCGTGTCCGCACTAGCCAAGGTGCGGCAAATGATACGCGACGAAGAACAGAAGGCCTAGGACCTCGAGCGGGAGATCGCGCTGATGCAGCGCGAAGGCCACCTCGGCCTGCAGCACGGGCCACCCCTGCAACAGCGCGCACAACCGGAAGACATACGCGAAGGCCACCTCGGCCTGTAGCACGGGCCACCCCTGCAACAGCACGCGCAAATGGAAGAACCGCACTTCGCCTTCCCACACGCCGCGCCATTTCAAGGGGTCAACTACCTCAACGAGCGAAGTCCCCTGGCGCCACATCTGCAAGTTACACCCTGGCCTGCCAACTTCCAGGTAGGGACCTATCCCAAGTACAACGGCAGCACGGACCCAGCACAGTACATCATGAGTTATCAGGTCGTCGTTGCATCTTCCGGAGGGGACGACGCCACAATGGCCAAGTCTTTCATCATCGCCCTCGAAGGCCCAGCTCTCACCTGGTTCACCAGGTTGCCCCCGCTGTCCATTGACTCTTAGAGAAGCCTCCGGGACAAATTCCTGCTCAACTTCCAAGGGTACCGCCCAGACATCGACGCCTTGGCCGAACTCTCACTCTGCAAGCAGCTGGAAAAAGAGACTCTGCGGGAGTATTACCGCAAGTTTCTAACACTCAAGTCACAGCTGCCCTCAGTTGATGACCAGATCGCCATCCACTACGCCATCAGTGGCCTTCGCGCTGGCGTCCTTTACAGCCACTGCATCAGGGACCCGCCCAAGAACCTCCAGGAATTATATCAGCTATTTGAAAAATACGCCAAATCCGAAGAGCTCCACCAGCGCAAGGTCGAGTCTTAGAGGAAACCCAAAGATGCTCCACAGTCCAGCCGCACGTGGACGAGGACTCCGCAGCCAGACTCCGGTCGAGACAGCCGCAATCAGCAGCAAGTGCACAACATCGCCAACCAGCACCCCGCAGCTGACGCCCCTCGCCGCCAGGAGTATCGCCCCCAGGGCCACGGAAATGGAACTCGCGGTAGGGGTCAGGGGCGTGCGCAGACGCCGCGCCGATTCTACTGTCTTTTTCATGGTGAAGACTGCGCCCACCAAACCAAAGACTGCCCAGAAACGAAGGCCACCAAAGACAGGATGGCACGGGCGCAGCCAGCCGACAACCCCAGAGTTGTCGCGCACACTTATCAACAACCCCCTCCACCATACATCCATGCCCCCGCCCCGCATCCACCGCACCACGCATACCAACACCACCAGGAAGTACAAATCGTACCTCCCCCACCCCCACCTCCACACCAGCAACATCAGAACATCCCCCACCCCCACGCCCCAAAACAAGAAGACTTCGCCGATCAGCCTTATCGTGGAGTCATTCATATGATCACTGGGGGGTCCAGCACCGACTTCGACACAAAGCGGCAGAAGCGGGACCACTACCGCAGCATCAACCACGTCACCGTCACCGGCCCAGTCGTGCAGACAAAGTGGTCCCACGTACCGCTAACCTTCGACGCACGAGACGTCGACCTGCGCAGCGCCCCCCACATCGACGCCATGGTTATCAACTGCAGCGTGGCAGGCTGGGACCTGCACAAAGTCCTAGTCGACAATGGCAGTCAAGCAGACATCATTTTCCTCCATGCCTTCGACCGCATGGGCATAAGCCACAGCCTGCTCAAGCCTTCGGACAACCCATTGTATGGTTTCGGCGGCAAGGGCACTTTTCCTCTCGGCAAAATAGAACTGCCTCTCTCCTTCGGTGTAGCACCCAATGCCTGAAGTGAGCAAATAACCTTTGATATCGTTGATATGGTGTATCCATACAATGCCATCATGGGCCGGGGCTCTATTAACAAGTTTGAGGCAGCCATTCACGGACTATACCTGTGCATGAAGATACCAGGTCCGTTAGGCACCATTGCGGTCTACGGCAATCAACAGACTGCGTGCAACATAGAGCGGGACTTCGTCCCCGGACAAAGAAATGTGCACTGCCTCATGGCCCAGCGCGAAGTCCCTGCGTCCGTCAGCCCAACCGACAAAGAGCACAAGGCACAGCTGCAGAGCAACGAAGGGACCAAGACTGTTCCCCTCGACCAGGCCACGCCCAAGCAGACAGTCACCATCAGCGAAGACCCCACTTCGCAGGAAGAGGGGAAACTCCTCTGCTGCTTGTCCAAGAACAAAGACGTCTTCGCTTGGTCAGCCCTCGACCTGGTCGGGGTCAGCCGATCCATAATTGAGCACAGCTTGGGAATTGACCCTTCGGTGATACCGAAAAAACAGCGGCTTCGCAAAATGTCCGACGAGAAGACAGAGGCCGCCAAGGCAGAGGTACACCGCCTCCTGGAAGCCAAATTTATCGAGCTAGTGGCTTACCCCACGTGGCTCTCCAACGTTGTGATGGTGCAGAAAAAGAGCGGCAAGTGGCGAATGTGCATCGACTTCACCAGTCTCAACAAGGCCTGCCCAAAGGACAACTTCCCTTTGCCGCGGATCGACAAAATAGTCGATAGCGCGGCCGGATGCGAAGTCATGTCACTCCTCGACTGCTTCTCCGGTTACCCCCAAATATACATGAAGGAGGAAGACAAGGCTAGCACCAGTTTTATAACACCCTTCGGCACATATTGTTTCATCAGAATGCCGGAGGGACTCAAGAACGTCGGGTCCACCTTCTCCCGGCTTACCAAAATTGTGCTCGAGGGGCAAGTTGGCAGAAATATATTCACATATGTGGACGACATCGTCGTCGCCAGCAGGAGCAAGGAGGACCATCTCGCTGACCTCGCCAAGACATTCGCGAACATGCGAGACGCACGACTTCGCCTGAGCCCAGAAAAGTGCGTCTTCGGCGTTCACCAAGGGAAAATATTGGGCTACCTGGTATCACACCGCGGCATCGAGGCCAACCCAACCAAAATTCAGGCCATCATCAACATGACGCCCCTGCAGTCGGCAAGAGAGGTCCAGCGTCTGATGGGCAGATTGGTCGCCCTCAACAGATTCATCTCCAAATCCGCTGAGCGAAGTCTTCCCTTCCTCAAAACACTCCACGGCGCAAAAGACTTCGCTTGGGGACCAGAGCAGGCGGCGGCCTTCGACTCACTAAAACAGTACCTGTTGGAGTTGGCGGTTCTTACAAGCCCCGACTCTTCCCCTGTTGCTTTACGTGGCGGCCTCGCCGCACGCGGTCAACGCGGCACTAGTTCAGGAGCAGACAGTAGAGGGCGTGATCAGACAGTGCCCAGTTTATTACGTCTCCGAAGTGCTCACACCGTCAAAGTGTAACATGACGGAACTCGAAAAGATTGCATATGCTGTTGTCATGTCTTCGCGCAAATTGCGCGACTACTTTGAAGCATTCAAGGTCCGCGTCACCTTAGATAGGGGACTCGGTGAATTATTCAGAAACCCGGAGGCATCGGTACGGATCGCCAAATGGGCGGCCGAACTCTCTGGCTACCACATCACTTTTGAGCCCAGAACGGCGATCAAGTCACAAGTTCTAGCAGACTTCGTCGTCGACTGGACCGGGCCAATAACACAGCCGGACCCATCTGCAGAGAAAGTTTGGACAATCCACTGCATGGCGCTTGGTGCCATGCGGGGGCAGCCGCTGCTGCAGTCATCACCTCACCCGCCGGGGTCAAGCACAGATACGCGGCACGCTTAAGCTTCGCTCTGGAATCTGACAGATGCACAAACAACATAGCAGAATACGAAGCTGTCATCCTCGGCCTCCGCAAACTAAGAGCCCTCGGTGTCACCACCTGCATAGTCCGAACAGACTCCAAAGTAGTCGCTGCCCAGGTCGAGAAAGATTATGCAGCAAAGGACCCCGCTCTTATGCAATACCTCGCGGCCATCCGAACTCTCGAGAGACAATTCAAGGGATTCACATTGCAGCATGTGGACCGGGCCAAGAATGAAGAAGCCGACGCATTGGCTAAGGCAGCCGCCAGGGGTGAAGCCCTACCCTCCGACGTGTTCTACCACGTCATCGGCACGCCAGCCGTCCGCAGCCCTGAAGGGCTCCAAATAACAACCGACAGCGAAGGCCACCGCATAATCAACCTCATCATGACCGAAGACTGGCGGGCGCCAATAACCCTATATCTGCAGGGGTACTATCACTCAATCGACAGCAATGAGGCCAAGCGCCTCCACCAACGAAGCCAGGACTTCCACTGGTCGAGGGCCAACTTTACAAGAAGGGGGTCAGTCAACCGATGCTTAAGTGCGTCACCGAGACCGAAGGCGTCCAAATCTTGCGCGAAGTCCACAAGGGGACCTGCGGCTCCCACGCAGGGCCTAGGGCCCTAGCGGCAAGGTGATTCGCCAAGGTTTCTACTGGCCCGCCATTATTTGCGCCGCAAATCGGGTCGTCAGATCCTGCGAAGCCTGTCAGAAATTTTCCCCACGCTCGGGGCGCCCCTCGCAGTTCACGAAGCTGATCGCCCACACATGGCCCGTTCAGCGGTAGGGCCTAGACATTGTCGGGCCCCTGCCCACGGCTCAGGGGAACCTCAAGTTCACCTTCATCGCCGTTGAATACTTCACCAAATGGATTGAAGCGAGGGCAGTATCCACCATCACATCGAAGACAGCCCAGAAATTCTTCTGGCAAAATATTGTTTGCCGTTTCGGAGTACCGTCCGAACTCACAGTCGACAACGGCAAGCAGTTCGACAACTAAGATTTCAAAGACTTCTGCTTCTCCATCGGCACCAAGCTTGCCTTCGCTTCCGTGTACCACCCCCAGTCCAACGGAGTCGTGGAGCGCGCCAACGGCAAAATTTTCACAGCCGTCAAGAAAATGCTCCTCGATGACAAAAAAAGGCAAGTGGCCCGACCTGTTACCCGAAGTGGTCTGGGCACTGAATACAACTGAGTGCAGGGCGACTGGGTTCACCCCCTTCCGCCTATTATACGGATCGGAGGCTATGACTCCGCAAGAAATAAAGCATGGGTCGCCTCGAACAGCCGCGTCGGCCGTCCCAAACATAGATGAGCCGACTTCAGAGGACCTCATTGACGGAGACCGCGTCTTCGCCCTACAAGCTCTGGACAAATACCAAGCCCAGACAAAGGCATGGCGCGATCAGGCAGTCATCCCAAGGGAATTCAGCGAAGGGGACCTCGTACTCGTCCGTACAGCTCGAACAGAGTCCAGGGGCAAGCTGGAGCCCAGGTGGGAGGGCCCTTTCATTGTCAAGACGAAGGCCTCCCCCAGCGCATACAGGCTCGCAACGCTAAACGGCGAAGACCTGGAGCATTCCTGGAACATCGATAATCTCCACAAATTTTTTGTTTGACTCATCAGGGCCAGCTCGCCCTTGTAATTCGCACAGACAATTTTTATTCTGGCCCGCACTCTTTTCCTCCCGAGGGGTGAGGTTTTAACGAGGCGGAGTCATGTAATATACAAGTGCAAAATCCCCCGCAAAATCTACGTCGAAAAAAGACCGCACCGACGGTCTTCAAAATTCGACCAATACATAGTCACCGCGAGGCCCAGCATCAGCCACCCTCGCGTGCGACAACTCCGCGCAGAAGTCGCCTATGGGTGTAGCCGGACTAGCACAACAAGTGCAAAAAATCGTAGTCTTCCGTGAAGACTATCCGTGCAGAAGTCGCCTAAGGGTGCAGCCGGACTAGCACAACAAGTGCGAAAAATCGTAGTCTTCCGCGAAGACTATCCGTGCAGAAGTCGCCTAAGGGTGCAGCCGAACTAGCACAACAAGTGCGAAAAATCGAAGTCTTCCGCGAAGACTATCCGTGCAGAAGTCGCCTAAGGGTGCAGCCGGACTAGCACAACAAGTGCGAAAAATCGAAGTCTTCCGCGAAAACTATCCGTGCAGAAGTCGCCTAAGGGTGCAGCCGGACTAGCACAACAAGTGTGAAAAATCGAAGTCTTCCGCGAAGACTATCCGTGCAGAAGTCGCCTAAGGGTGCAGCCGGACTAGCACAAGCGCGAAAAATCGTAGTCTTCCGCGAAGACTATCCATGCAGAAGTCGCCTAAGGGTGCAGCCGGGCTACCACAGCAAGTGCGAAAAATCGAAGTCTTCCGCGAAGACTATCCGTGCAACAGTCGCCTGAGGGTGCAGCCGGACGAAGCCTAACAAGTGCGAAAACGACTACACCAAACCGTCCGCGTAAATAACGACTACATGCGCACCAGCGCAACATAACAAACACACCAGACCAAGTACGCAACGCCGTCGTGAGCATAGCCGAAGGCACATAACTTCATCATACAAGCTATTACATATGTACAAGCGAGGGCATCACACTTTACATCGGCTCAACCTTCGAAATAATTCCCATCTCCCTATAGTTAAAAAGCATTATCCTCAGCTCCTCACCCGCAAAAACACTTCACAGCTCCCCCTCACCTGCACTCACAGCGGCCGGCAAGGACAGCAGTTCCTGCCTACCAGCCCTACTCACACGAAGCCGACCACCGTCCACCTCACTCACTCTACGCTTCGCGACCGTCCTTCGCCGCCTACGCCCAGCACTCGAACCAGGCACAACTTCAGCATCCGCAGCATGCGGCGAAGCCTCCGCCGCTGCCACATCCAAGGCCGCAAAATAGTCCAAGTCCTCATCCGACGACTCTTCGCTCCACTCAACCGAGCCCCCAGAGTCACCAAAATCAGAAAACTTAGATGCAGACTCATCCGATTTATTCCCATCATCCACGGTCGAAGCCGCCAAAAAATTAGTAGTAGCGGTTGCGTGCGCAGGCCCAAAATCTTGAACCTGCGCAGCAACCAAGGTTCAGCAACAGATCCAAAATTCCCTAACTACCCACACCCACTAAGCCACCTGCGAAGACCCAGCCGTCGCGGGATCCTCCGCTGCCGGCTCCGCAGCCATCTCCATAGGATCCTCAGCCCTCGGCGCGGCAGTTGGCGACGGGCCCCCGCCGGCCGCAGTGGTTGCGGGAGCATCGGGAACGCCTTCGACGGTCTCCGGGGCGGTCTCGGACGCAGCCACCATCGGGTTCGCCTCCGAGTCAGGCTGCACGCTGTTCAAAGCCCCGAAGTCATCCACCCTCTCGCCACGCGCCGCCTGAGACACAGCACACAGATTCAGCAAACCCACATTTAACCCACATTCAACAAACACCAAACAAAAGCCAAACATTACCTGACCCCTCGCCGTCTCAGCCCGCTCCCTGACCACCTCCCGACCGTGGGGGCCCCACATCCGGTCGTAGAGGGCTCCCGCTGATTCCTTCACCACAGGGTCCTCAACCTTGTAAATATCGCGCTCGAAATCCTCATCAGCTTGGTCGAAGACCTCATAGTGCCGGCACCCTTCGCGGGATAGCGCGTTCATCGCCCCCTCGCAAGTGACCAGGGAGGCATAAGACATAAACCCCTCCACAATGGTGGGGAGCGCCAGCAACTCCTCTTGTATCCACTCGAAGCAGCGAAGTCCGGGCTCTCGGTCCGGCACTTCGAAGTCAGCGGTCCGCGCGCCCAGCTCATGGTATGAATCCACAAGCTGTTTGCGTGTCCGCTCAGCCTCCGAGCGCGTCGAAGCCTCGGCCCTCTCCACACGGGCCTGCAGAGCGTTGAGCCGCCCCTCCAACTCCTCGGCGCGCTGCCTGGCAAGACTGCCCTTCGCCCGCGCCAAATTGGCTTCCGCCTGCGCAGACTGCGCCTTGGCGAGGGCCTCATTTGCCTCTTTCCTTTCCTCCGCCAGTTGGCGCCGGAGGTCAGTCCTCTCACCCTCCAGCGCGGCCACCTTATCCGCCAGCTTGCGGCATTTGCTGTTGGCGGCCGACTTTTCCCGGACGGCGTCAGCATGTTGCGTCCAAAGTCTCTCGAATTCGGCAGACACAACTGCTGTCAGGGCCCCCGACGTCGTGCGGTCAGCGAAGTCAGCCGCCTACAAGACACACATAAGACCACAGCCCCAGCAAAGCCGGTAAAAAACCGAAGTCTAGCTCAACGTACCTAACTTAGTGCCTCCTTTAGCTCCTTCAGCCGGCGGGCCATAGCACCTGCCTCGTCCCTGACGGCAGTGAGTGCCGGAATCTCGCCACCGGCACTAAGAGCACTGCCCTTCGCCCTGGGCACCACGGCAGCCGCCGCGGTCGCCACGGCAGGCGGAACAACAACAAGTTGGCCTTCGTTTGACCCTGCGACATATCAACATATTAAAAAAAAAGTCGAGCCAGCAACATACCAACAAGATAATCTTCCACACTAATGTCGGTGGCGAAGTCGGCGACGCGCTTGCCTGGCGGCGGCAACTCTCGGGCCGCCTTCGCAGCCTCCGGCACCCCGCTGGGCACAGGGGCGGCCTTCGCAGACTTGGAACCACCGGCGGCAGCCGCCTTTGCAGCCTCCGGCGCCCTGCTGGATGCAGGGACGGCCGACTTTGCCGCCAGCGGTGGCTGGCTTCCGCCGGGGGCAGCAGCTTTCGCAGTCCCCCGCGGCCTCTTTGGCCTGGCCTCATGAAGCCTGACGACTGCTTGGCGCTTCTGTGCAGCTCCCTGACGATCCTTGTCCATCACTGCCGACACAACAGCAGCAATATTCCGCCCGTAAGGAAACACTTTCCAGTCACGAACCATGCGAGATGTAAAAAAGTCTTCACCGGCCGCACGGGGGATAGGAACATTCTTAGGCCACCAACCCCCGGTAACCCTCAGCATCCGCGCCGAAGACTCCCGGAGCTCGGGCGAAGACATCCTTCCCCCCGGGGCCGCGCATGTCCTCATCAATTCCCTAGCAAAACCATCAGACACACCCAGTCCTCCCACAGCAATACCTAGTTTCCTCTTCTTAGAGGATGGGGCGGCCGCCGGCGCGGGGTCGTCTCCAGTCTCTACCACCGGCTTCTTCCCGATGATCGATCCACATCGTCTTGGCCGGGATAACCGCCATACGGCAGACGGTTCAACTCGAAAACCCTGTTCAAGCGGTCATTAGACCCGCGAATATCCTAGCTACGCTGGCCCTCTGTCCTCGGCACATACCGACCGACGATCCGCACCGCCCCATCCTCCGCCTCACGCACAAAGGTGGCTGGATCGCGGCTATGCAGATCCAGCGCGAAGGCGGGACTTCGCACCAGCTTCCCACCATGGGAAGGCATCTGGCGAGGGCATACTTCGCCCAACGACCAGCCATGCGCCAAAGGCCACACCCCATACGCCACAAACTCCTCAACCAAATCGCGCCCGCTGCTCAGGCCGGCGGCGCACCGGAGGGCCCCTTCATCCGCATCCTCCTCCGCCACTTCAAACGGCGGGTATGCTGAGTAATAATGCGAGCACATCTCGGCCACGGGGAGCCCCGAATGGTCTTTGACTGTGCCCTCCACAACGTAGAACCAAAACTCATGCCAGTTGCCCCACTTATTGCGGGCGCAAGGAACCAACTCAACTACCTCCATCGTGGTCTTGCCGGTCTTCGGCGTAAATGTACAGGACCCAAACTAGGCAACCTCATTTCCGGTCATCCTTTTCTGCCAATGCAGGCAATAGTACTTCGCGAAGACTTCGACCGATGGCTGTCCACCGTACGAAGTCGTCGCCCAGACATACTTCGACAGAGCCACCAGGGCATTCGGAGTAAGCTGATGAATCTGGACGTTATATCAGCGCAGGACTTCTCCCACAAATCTGTGCGCAGGCAGGCGAAGACCAGCGGCAAAGAACGCCTCGAACACAACCAACTCGCCTTCCGGCTCGGGGACCTCCTCCGTCCCCGGGACACGAGCGACTCCGCCGCCAAAGTAACCAAGCCGCTGCATATCTTGCACGCGGACCGAGGACATCCGCGACACACCTGAAATCCACCGTATCGCTGGCGCGCAACTCCTCCGCCGCCATAGTGCTCAACGTCTCCTCAGACGACGTGTCGGCCGGCGGCGTAGCGGCAGCAGAAGAAGAAGAGGTCGGCATCACTACGTACCGTCGGCGGCGGCGGGCGGTCTGCTTCACTCGGGCCAGATCTCCGGCGAACAAGAGCAAGGAGGGCAGACGAGCAGCAAGAAGGTGGAAAAGGCGGCTAGGGTTTTCACGAAGCGCGGAAAGATAAAGTCCAAAACGCGCCGCCCCCCCGCCCCCTTTTATACACAGGGCGTGGCGCTTCGGGAAACCCACAGTCCAACAGTACAGTGTCAATCAACGGTTATGTCAAAAACCCTCACGGAACCACTTCAAGTGAGGGCAGCGTCTCCGCCATCTAGCGATGTCTTCGGAACCAGATGACTTAGTCGAACTGGTCCCTCGGAGGGCAAATGTTGGGGCGAAGGCGAAGACGCCACCCTTCGCTCGATGCCTTCGTCGTAATCGTTGGACCAACGGAGATAAGACAACGGGCAGGCTCACCCTTCGTCCCACACGTCACCGGACGAAGACCTGTGACGAGGTCGTCCCAACTTGCGACCTCGTCCAGCATGGAGGCCCACGACCACACGGCCCATTGTAACAGGCCCTGCGTGGCCGCTGCGCATTACGGGCCTAATTTGTAAAGGCATCCCTGTAATTACGGTCTATAACCCCGCTTTATGGGAATATTCCGGGGATAACCTAGGTGTCTGAGGGCACATGCGTCCTTAACACAGGACGCTGGGCACTCAGATACCTATAAATACCCCCGCAAAGTGCCGTTGAGAGGCTAGATGAACAGAGCTATTGCCATCACGTGCAGAAACCCTGTTAGCATCACCACATCTCCCCGTTGGATCATCTTGCGCCTGTGAGCAAGTTCCAACACCTTTACTTCATCTGCGTCGCGCACTCGCAAACATTGGGTCGCTGACCGTGGGCCCTCTCTTTCGGGTCTATCCTCTCCACCGGTTTGAGCCGCGTATGTAGCGCTCGTCGCGGGGATCTCGACGCGGGGCATTGGAGAAGTTCCTAACCAAGTTAAATGCCAGCCCTATGACACATGCGCCCCCTCCCAGCTACCCTCACACAACCTTGGCCATAGTCGTGCGCACCGAACTGCGTTCCTTTGTTAGCGCCGCCGACCGGAGAGAGAAAAGAGTGCCGCCGGGTGGAATCTAGGATAGCCGCCACCGCTGACTCGGGATCTCACCGGTGCTGTGGACTCGGCGGATGCAGGGGGTCGCAGTGTAGGGATGATGCTCGTTGGGTCTCCTCTATGGGCTGTCTTGCAGGGGCCTGGTTGCTCGTCGGTGACATACCTGGCCGCCATTTGCCGTGGCTGCTCCCTTCGTAACCCTTCAACGTCGGTAAGTACCTCCGTCGTGTCCCAGTGTTTTTCTCGTTGCGAATCTCGTTGTAGATGGGTAGGGGAGCAAGGGGGGTCGTCGTCCCGATGAACTCCGGTGACTTCTGTCGTGGGGAAACTCTGCGCCTGCCGTCGGTTCCTTGGTGAATCGCCGCTCTGCCCAGAGGGGATTCATTCGGGCTTCGCTGTGGCTGCAAGTGCGGAGCTGGTCGGGGTTGCGCGTTAATGGCGCTGCGGCATCGTGTCCGGGGCGGAGCTCTCCTTCGTCGCCCTGCCAGGCGGTCGGGAGCAGGAAGACACATGGAGTCCATTGATCTGGTGATCAACGGTGGCTATAGAATGATGAAGTGGATGAGCCACTAACCGTTGGATCCCAAGTGTGTGGCCACGATTAGATATCAGCTTATGTTGTGTCGTTTCTTAAATCAGGACCATAGATCAGTGATCGAGCGGTTAGGAGTGAAAGCGGGATTTACACTAGGACTGATCTAATCCTATGCGTTGGTTGTCGATCCAGCGGCCAGAATTTCCCCGTACCCATTCGGCTAGCGCTGTTTACATAAGAGACCCCGGGTTCTTGCGGAATCAACCCGCAGTCCTGTGCTGCTATGCGTTGAGTCTAGGAAATCTCGCGAGATAGCCCCTATGCTTCTGTTTATTTAGAGCACAGTCCAGAGTAGATTAAAAACAGTGAAATAATTATGGAAATTCATTTTTAATACAAAAACAAATCTAGAAACTTGTAAAATGCATAGAAAATCCATTTTTAGTCCAAATCACTCCATTCCAGTTTCTAAAATTTTGTAATTTTATTCTCCATCATCTAGAGGCTCTGTTTTGACATAAAAATAGTAAGAAATTTGATTTCTCATTTAATCCCATTTCAAGCACCTTAAACCTTAGGAAATTCATAGCTTGAAATCTATAACTCCAAATTTAGTGATTCCAGTTCCTATGATCTCATTTTAATGTGTAGATCTTTACTGTATACTTTATTTGTCTGTTTGATGTGATGTTAATTTATGCTATACTATGTATGTATTGTGTTGATGCGAGTAGACGAGCAAGCCACTGTGGATTCTGAGGTTCAGCAAGTAGAGATAGCTGAGCAGGAGCTCATTGAAGGCAAGTTGTGCCCTTGATCACTTACTTTTCCCAACCATGTTCTTATTAACTTTAATGATCTGCATAGGTTAATTTTGATGGGATTCTTTAGGTTACCCCAGTTTTGGTTATCTTTATACCTTGTTCACCCCTGAAATATTTTTGGGTAGTACCTGCTATTGCTTTATGTGGATTGGGTATGAAGATACAACATTCATGACTACTCTTTTATTATCTTGTTATTATTATTGTTCATGTTAAGATCATTAAATTAATGGGAACATGGAGCGACCACCCGGGAAAACAGTGCTACCACAAGGGTTTAATGGGACGCCCTTGGCTGATTAACTAGGAAAGCTAGTGGAGGTCTTCCTTACCCGAAAGGGGCAAGGGCAGTAGGGGAGTGGTCAGTGTAGGGAGGTCCTTGGGTTGATTTTGCTGCGATGGCGGTCAGGCGAGGGATTCCTGCACTGGAGCTTCCTATAAACTGTAGCGGGATTTCTGAAGCTAGTGGAACTTTGTAAAGGCCTCGTAGTGTTACCCTGCCTTGCCTCCTCGGTAGAGGTGTATGGGATTGGCCGTCTCTTGGCAGATGGGTAACATGACTTGTGGGTAAAGATGCGCAACCTCTGCAGAGTGTAAAACTAGTATACTAGCCGTGCTCACGGTCATGAGCGGCTCAGGACCCTCACATGATTAATTATGGAACTTAAATTTAATTTGACATTTGCATTGCATTTGGGATTATTTTACTATTACTTTTCTTTTTTTATTAAGGTTTGGTATTTACTTACACTTAGTAATTGCTAATAAAATTTGACCAACTTATAAAAGCAATGCTCAGCTTCAGCCTTTATTTCATTGATCAGCCTTACACTTCATGAACTCCCACCTTTGGTGAGTTCATGCCACATTATTCCCCACGACTTGTTGAGCTATGAACATATGTGAGCTCACCCTTGCTGTCTCACACCGCCCCCCCCCCACAGGAGAAGAACAGGTGGTCGAAGAGGAGTCGCCTAACACTGAGGCATTCGACTTGATCTAGGTGGCGTTTCTCAGTTGACATTGGCGCCGATGATCCTTAGTTCGTTTTATATTCATTCTTTTATTTTGTAATAAGTCTTCCGCTATGTAATAAGTACCCTGATGTTTAGTGACATTTATCTCTATACACTCTATTATTATATATGTTGTCTCCTTTGGCGCATGTATGAGATGCACCAGGCTTTGTCCTTTAAAACCGGGTGTTACAGGTACTTCTTCAATGCCTCCTTATCGAACCTCCCCTAGACTTGTGCTTGTGCCTACTTGAGTGGTCGCACGGGCTAGCCTCTTGCTTGCCCTTCTTGGTGCAACTAGGCTATGAAGTGGTCAGGGTCGCCACAGTTGAAGCATCCATCATTTGACCCGCCATGCCGCTAGTTCTAGCAGTTGTTGTGAAGCTGCGTGAACCGACTGGCCACAAGAGCCAGCTCCTCATCCCCAAGGCTCTCCACCTGCTCCTCTATGATAGACAATAAAGAAGATAGAGCAAACAAAGCAGGTGAGGGGTTAGAAGCAGAACCACCTCTAGAGACTAAGGCCATGGTGGGAGCAATAGGTTCTCGATCTTTTCCTGGGTCTGGTGGTCAATCTCTATGGACTTGAGCTTGCCGAACAGCTCATCCACGATGAGAGTCTTGTAATTGGGCGACTCGATGATCGTCAAGACCTTCACCTCCCAAACCGTCCAATCCAGAGCATTTACTAACTTTAGAGCTCTCTCATGATCATCATAGGGAAGTTGTGCCTTGTTGGCACGCATCTTGTTGACAATCGACTGGAACTGAGAAAACATAGTGTCTATGGTCTCTTTAGCAAACTGCACAAAGTTCTCGTACTCCTACCGGTACATCTCAATACAGTCTGGCATTTACATGATCGTTGCCCTCATTAAATCTCGTGAGGGTGGACCAGATCTCATGAGCTATAGCCAAATGTCCAACTCGCTTAAACTCAGCAAGAGAGAGACACAAGAACAAAGCATTTCGAGCCTTGTTGTTTGATTCATGGAACTCCAACTGAATAGGAGTGATCCGAGCACTCTAGGCATCGAATGTAGCATCGAGAGAAATCTCCCAAACTCGATACCCAATACTCTGAAGAAACGTAGACATGTAAATCTTCTAGTATGGGTAGTTTGTCCCATCAAAGAATGGAGGCCTACCAACACCTCATTCCATGTCGCCTTTGTGGATTTTAGACGGATTAAGGTAAGCAAATCCTTAACTCGCTCTGATACCAATTGAAAGACCGGTGAGACAATCAGAAAGGGGTGAATGGGAGCTACTAAAATTCTCCTGCGAGAACAACATTGTGACTTGATTCTGAAATCTCACCCAAACCTGATACAACCACGCCATTAAGCAACACGTTACAACCCCAAGTCATACTACATCAACTCAAGTACAACCAACATCATCACTAACCCAAGTCTTTGATGGACCAATTACACGTAGTCGAGCTAAGAAGCTACAACAAGAGGTGCACGTGCTACTTTATGAATTTCAATTAAACAATAATGAGAACTTTATGCTACCTAAGTCATGTATGTTGATATTACTTAGGTTCACCAAAGAGGAAGGACAAAACATATCAAGGGCCAATGAGAAAGAAGAGCTATGTCCGAGTCATTCCAGCGCAACAAAACCGTCCAGAAGAAACAGTCATATCTTTTGATTCCCAAAAGCTATGAAGGCCCATAAGTACTTTTTAGAAAGCTCTTGAAGTCTAGTTTCCAACTCTTCTAAGGCTGACTTAATCAAATCTACTAGAAAGGCGGCCCACCTACTTTAGTGCTAACTGGTCAGAAGGTCAACAATTTGTTTGATGACCAAGTTTTCGTATTAAACTGCATCATTCTACGAAGTTTTATTAAGTATGCTATACATGGTGAGAAAGCTTATCAAGTCAGCTTTCCAATGCATCTAGCCCCACATCATTTGGAGATTCCTAGGAGAAGTTATTATCAAAATACTGAAGGCTACGCAGAAGTCAAACAGCCACACAGAATTCAGCTCTACAGATCTCCCGAAGAGGCTCCTTCACGATAGCACGTGAAAATACTTACGTTCCGTGTTTATACCTCTCTAAGGCTGGTTGTTACTAGTATAAATACCCCCTATGTCTATGATGTAAGGCAGCTTTGGATAATCTAAAAACAGAACCCATTTTGTTAAGTTGTGTGCTAACAAATATTGAGAGTGATCTCTACCCCTTTGCTCTTGTGAATTCCTTCGTGGGATTGCAGAAGTGGCAACTTCATCCGCTCCCAAGTGGTGCTCCTACTCCCTTCGAGGTCTCCTCGATTGATTGTAGGTTGTGTTGGTTGATTCTTTGAGAGTGTGGTTGGGCGAATCCTCGATTCAGGATGCCGGTTAGAGACGGTGGTTGGCTTCGAGTTTTATTTGTCAGGTTGCACCAGTTATCGCTGCTTGCAGCAAGTTATCTTGGCTTCTTCGAAGCTAGTTATCTGGAGATTGATCCTACGTCGTGAAGATCGGACATCGTGACGCATCAACTAGTATCAAAACATCAGTTGCCACAGTAGGATTATTTACCCATAGCTACATCTATTTTGTGTTCGGCCTATCCACCAAAAAGCCATAAAATATTTTTGCCATAGCCCTTTGTTTCAATCTGTTGTTCTAGTGAGTTTTGTTAAGTTTCAGTCCTTAGAGACTTTGTTTAGTTGCTGGTCACCCTATCCTTTGTGTTCCCTTTGAGCCTCTTATATATATATGAAAATATCCACAAAAAGAAAAATCTGAAAACCCTCATCATTTCCTTCGCGTTAACTTTGATCCTATCTACTATAGCTACCGATTGAGTTCCTTGTAAGTTATTATTAAGTGTGCAATATCATATCTGATCTCTGTGTTTAGTTCTATAAAGAAAAGGTATCAAAAAAAGAGAGAAGAAAGAAAGGAGTCAAAAAAGTGTTTAGAAAGGTTGTGAAAGAAAAGTAGAACAATTAGTTTGTTTATGTGCACAAGTGCTAAAAGTCAAGTACTACAAGTTTTATCAAGTTATTCAACCAGTTTGCTATTGTCAATTGGTGCAAAATTTTGGTTGGATGTGATTGCAACACTTGCTTTCCAATCATACTCCTTGTCTGCATCAAATCTGAAATTTCTTGCGCGTGTGTTTGATCTATTTACATCACTCGTATCTCGTGGTCACCACTAGGCAGGGAACTTCTAGTTGGATGGTTATTTAACTTTACAATAACTAGGATTCAGATTGTATTCCTTGTTTATTATTCCCCACCAAGCTCCACATATAAGCCATCGTAATCGGTACACAGTTCTTGTATTCGCTTAACCACCACTTTCTTATTACCACACACATTTTTCTTGCAACCCACAGGGACCTCAAAAGAGCTTTGGTTGGTAATAGTGGTGAGGTTGTGAGATTCTATATAGCTTCATATTCCACCTATATTTGTTGCCTTGTCGCCACTAATTTCGCAAGAAGATGGATCCCAACCTGAGATTGAAGAATGTGTCACCATGATACAATTCAATGAGCTCAAACAAAGCACAGAAGACAAGCAAGATCGGTTAGCACAAGATCTTTAGACACTTATGGCTGAAATCAGAGGTCGTCATTGACTCCCTGATGGTGCAAGAAACCATGACGAAGATGGGGAAGAAGGTGAAGGAAATTATTCTAGAAGAGCAAGTGAATATGGGAGGAGGAATCAAGATGATGCACGTGGTAGAGGAAGAGGGCGGAATCGAAGAAATGATGACAATGAAGAATCTGAATTTGGGGATGATGATAATCAGTCCCAACATCGCTATGGTCGTCGTCGTCATAGAGGAGTCAACCAAGAAGAGAGATTTGGGAAACTTAAGTTTACCATGCCAAAATTTGATGGTAGATCTGATCCTGAAGATTATTTCACATGGGAATTGAAGGTGGAGAAAATCTTCTGCCTACATAATTATTCGGAGGAGAAGAAACTTGCAATGGCATCTCTTGAGTTTGAAGGATATGCTCTGATTTGGTGGGAGCAACTACTTCGTGATCGTGAAGAAGATGGAGAGGACCCTATTGTTACTTGGCAAGAGATGAAGCGAGAATTATGAATTTGTTCTATGTCGAAGCATTATCAGCGTGATCTTTTTGATAAATTGCAGAATTTGAGGCAAGGAAGTTTCTCTGTTGAGGAGTATTATAAGGAGATGGAGAAGGCCATGATTAGAGCTAATGTGTATGAAGACGAAGAGCAAACCATTGCATGTTTCATGGCTAGGTTACACCGCAGCATTCAGCGTATTGTTGAGTTTCAGTCATACCAATGTCTTATTGATTTGGTACATCAAGCCACCAAAGCTGAACGCCAGCTGCAACAAGATTCTATGAGCAGCAAGCCCTTGTCATATGGTGCACGAATCATGACTAGAGGAAGCAAATCAATCTCAAGGTTTACTGTTGCATCCTCATCGACAAAAGATTCAATTGGAGGCTTGCAATCCAATATTCAAGGCAATTCTAGTGGAAAGAACGATGCTGCTCCAAGCACAGGTTATAAACCAGTAGCATCCACTTCAACATCAGTGGGTTCAACAGCCAAGAGTAGTGGTATTCAGTGCTTCAAGTGTGGAGGTTGTGGTCATGTCATAAAGGAGTGTCCAAATAATCGTGTGATCCTTATGAATGATGATGGAGAATATACATCAGCTAGTGAAGAGGAAGCTGAAGCAGGAAATGTAGATGACACTCATAAATTTGAGGAACATATTGGATGTGAATTTGAGCATGGTACTGCTCTTGTGGTTACACAAATCTTGAGTGTTCAAATGAAAGAAGCTGAAATTGGACAGCGGCATAATCTTTTTCAAACGCGAGCAAAAGTGCAAGACAAAGTAGTAAAGGTGATCATTGATTGAGGGAGTTTCCATAATCTTGTAAGTCGTGAGATGGTCGAAAAGCTTGGTTTGAAGTAGCAGCGACACCCTCATCCATATCATGTCCAATGGTTGAATGAATCAGGAGATATCAAGATTGGTTATAAGGTGAAAGTTCTGTTCAAGATTGGAGAGTATGTTGACACAGTGGAATGCGATGTTGCACCCATGTCTGTGTGTCACATGCTGCTAGGAAGACCTTGGCAATATGATCAATATTCTCAGCATTGTGGAAGGACAAATCAGTACACGCTAGATCTGAAAGGGAGAAAGTTTGTACTCAAGCATATGACCCCTCCACAAATCATGGCTAAACACTTACAAAAGAAAACTAAAATTAGTGCAGCAAGTAGAGGAGAAGAGCAAAACAAATTGAGTGCCATCCACAATTCGATGAGCGAGTGCTACAAGCCAAATTCAAGAGATAAAAAGAAGGAAGAGGGAGAACATCTAGTTATGCTAGCCACAAAATTTGAGCTGAGAGAAGTGAGGAAAAACCCATATCAAGTGCTCTTTGTACTTGTGAGTAAAGATGTTTTGATTTCTCCTAACGACATAACATCTCTTCCTATTGTTGTGGCTGATCTTTTGCAGGACTTTGAAGACGTGTTTCCACAAGAAACACCGGCTAGACTACCTCCAATTCGTGGGATTGAGCATCAAATTGATCTTATTCCAGGGGCTGCACTTCCTAACCGTCCACCATATCAAACCAATCCTGAAGAAACTAAGGAAATACAAAGGCAAGTGCAAGAACTTCTTGATAAAGGTTTTGTTCGTGAAATCTTAAGCCCTTGTGCTATTCCTGTGATTTTAGTACCTAAGAAAGATGAATCTTGGAGGATGTGTGTTGATTATAGAGCTATAAATAATATTACCGTTCGCTATCGCCATCCTATTCCACCGTTAGATGATATGCTTGATGAATTAAGTGGTTCCACAATTTTTACTAAAATTGATTTGAGAAGTGGATACCATCAAATAAGAATGAAAACTGGAGATGAATGGAAGACTGCATTTAAAACAAAATTTGGGTTGTATGAATGGTTAGTGATGGCCCTTTAGGTTGACTAATGCTCCTAGTACTTTTATGAGGTTAATGAACCATTGTCTTCAGAACTTTCGTTGGAAAATTTGTTGTTGTCTACTTCGATGATATCGTAATTTACAGCAAGTCTTTTGATGAACATGTGAAACACATTCGACAGGTTTTAGATGAGCTTAGAAAGGAGAAATTATTTGCTAATCTTGAGAAGTGCAGTTTTTGCACAGACCATGTTGTGTTTCTTGGCTTTGTTGTTTCAGCAAAAGGAATAGAGGTGGATGAATCCAAGGTGAAATCAATAAAGGATTGTCCAGCTCCAATGAATGTAAGTCAAGTAAGAAGTTTTCATGGTCTTGCTGGTTTTTATAGAAGATTTGTGCAAGATTTTAGTACCATCACTTCCCCTTTAAATGAATTGACAAAGAAAGGTGTTGATTTTAAATGGGAAAACTCACAAGAAGAAGCTTTTCAAGAATTGAACAAACGTTTGACTGAAGCTCCTGTACTGATTCTTCCTGATTTCACTAAAACTTTTGAAGTAGAATGTGATGCTAGTGGGACTAGAATAGGAGGAGTTTTAATGCAACAAGGAAAACCTATAGCATATTTTAGTGAAAATTGGGAGGTGCCCAATTAAATTATTCTGTGTATGACAAAGAATTGTATGCTTTGGTCTGAGTGCTTGAAACATGGCAGCATTACTTATGGCCAAAAGAGTTTGTTATTCATTCCGATCATGCAGCTTTGAAGTATTTGAAAGGGCAAGCCAAACTGAAACCATCACCATGCCAAGTGGGTTGAGTTTATCGAAACATTTCCATACATTGTGAAATATAAGAAAGGTAAGGACAATGTGGTCGCTGATGCCTTGTCTCGAAGGAATGTGTTGTTGAATCAACTAGAGGTAAAAGTTTTGGGTCTTGAAAATTTGAAAGAAATGTATAATGATGATCCTGAATTTTTAGAACCATACAATCATTATAAAGATGGAAAATGTTGGGAAAATATCGTATACATGATGGATTTTTGTTTAGAGCTAACAAACTTTGTGTACCAAATTCTTCGGTTAGATTGCTTTTATTATAGGAGTCACATGGAGGAGGTCTAATAGGTCATTTTGGACAAAATAAAACCTACAAACTGCTCAGTGATCATTTCTATTGGCCCAAGATGAGGAGAGACGTCATCAGATTTGTGGAGCATTGTGTCACCTGTCACGAAGCTAAGTCAAAATTGAACCCTCATGGTCTATATACTCCTTTACCTCGCTCCTAAAATTCCTTGGGAAGACATAAGCATGGATTTTATTTTAGGGCTGCCTAGGACTCAAAAAAAGAGAGATTCTATTTTTGTTCTGGTTGATAGATTTTCAAAAATGGCTCATTTTATTCCATGCAACAAGAGCGACGATGCTTCACATGTTGCCAATTTGATTTTCAGAGAAATCTTGAGACTACATGGAATGCCCAAGGCCACCGTATCTGACCGTGATGTGAAGTTTCTATTTTTGGAAAACATTATGGGCAAAGCTTGGGACTAAACTTTTGTTCTCCACCACATGCCACTCCCAAACTGATGGACAAACTGAAGTGGTGAATCGTACATTGTCAATGCTGCTACGAACAATGGTAAAGAAGAACTTGAAGGATTGGGAGGAATGTTTGCCACACGTGGAGTTTACTTATAACAGGGTCGTACATTCTACAACTTAATTTATGCCCCTTCAAAATTGTATATGGGTTCAAACCTATTGCTCCGATAGATTTGTTGCCCCTAACATTGCAGGAAAGAACCAATATGGAAGCTTCCAGGCGTGCTGCATACATAAAAAAGATACATGAGAAGACCAAGGAAGCAATTGAGCTCAAAGCAGTGCGCAAGGCTACAAGCATGAACAAACATAGAAAGAAAGTGTTATTTGAACCGGGGAACTTGGTTTGGATTCACTTGCGTAAGGAGCATTTTCCTGATCAGCGCAAATCCAAATTGATGCCATGAGGGGATGGTCCATTTTGTGTTCTTGCCAAGATCAATGATAATGCATACAAGATAGATCTTCCACCAAGCTATGGCGTGAGCAACACATTCAATGTTGCTGACCTCTTACCATATACGAGTGAAAACACTTTAGAGTCGAGGATGACTCCTTTTCAAGGGGAGGAGGATGATATGACCATGCCATTAAGCAACATGTTACAACCCCCAAGTCATACTACATCAACTCAAGTACAACCAACATCATCACCAACTCAAGTCTTTGATGGACCAATTACACGTAGCCGAGCTAAGAAGCTACAGTAAGAGGTGCACGCTGCTACTTTATGAATTTCAGTTAAACACTAATGAGAACTTTATGCTACCTAAGTCGTGTATGTTGATATTACTTAGGTTCACCAAAGAGGAAGGACAAAACATAACAAGGGCGAATCAGAAAGAAGAGCTATGTCCGAGTCAGTCCAGCGCAACAGAACTGTCTAGAAGAAACAGTCATATCTTTTGATTTCCAAAAGCTATGAAGGCCCATAAGTACTTTTTGGAAAGCTCTTGAAGTCTAGTTTCCAACGCTTCTAAGGCCGACTTAATCAAATCTACCAGAAAGGTGGCCGACCTACTTTAGTGCTGACTGGTCAGAAGGTCAACAGTCTGTTTGATGACCAAGTTTTCGTATTAAACTACATCATTCTACGAAGTTTCATTAAGTATGCTATACATGGTGAGAAAGTTTATCAAGTCAGCTCTCCAACGCATCTAGCCCCACGTCATTTGGAGATTCCTAGGAGAAGTTATTATCGAAATACTGAAGGTTGCGCAAAAGTCAAACAGCCACACGAAATTCAGCTCTGCAGATCTCCCGAAGAGGCTCCTTCACATTAGCATGTGAAAATACTTTTGTTTTGTGTTTCTACCTCTCTAAGGCTGGTTGTTACTAGTATAAATACCCCCACCTATGTCTATGATGTAAGGTAGCTTTGTATAATCTAAAAATAGAATCCTTTTTGTTCAGCTCTGTGCTAACAAATATTGAGAGTGATCTCTACCCCTTTCCTCTTGTGAATTCCTTCACGGGATTACAGAAGTGGCAGCTTCATCCGCTCCCAAGTGGTGTTCCTACTCCCTTCGAGGTCTCCTCAATTGATTGTAGGTTGTGTTGGTTGGTTCTTTGAGAGTGTGGTTGGGCGAATCCTCGATCTAGGTTGCTGGTTAAAGACTGTGGTTGGCTTCGAGTTTTATTTGTCAGGTTGCACTAGTTATCGCTGCTTGCAGCAAGTTATCTTGGCTTCTTCGAAGCTAGTTATCTGAAGATTGATCCTGCATTGTGAAGATCGGGCATCATGACACATAAAAACCTCTAGTGACTCACAAAGCACTAGATCTCTGTGTAATTCAAACTAGTGTCATTTGAAAACCAAAAACCTAGAAACAGATCAACTCAATAGTCTGCCAAAAATCAGAGTCAAAACGCAGACAGGTGAGACGATCAGAGAGGGGTGAATGGGAGCTACTAAAATTCTCCTACGAGAACAACATTGTGACTTGATTCTGAAATCTCACCCAAAACCTTTAGGGACTCACAAAGCACTAGATCCCTGTGTAATTCAAACTAGTGTCATTTGAATACCAAAAACCTAGAAACAGATCAACCCAACGGTCTGCCAAAAATCAGAGTCGAAAACACAGATGAGAGGGTGTGATAGTGCCACGCGTCAGAGCGGTAGTGCCAGGCAATGAAAAATGCCTAGATTTGCCAAAAAATTTACAGATAGTTTGCGTAGAGGGAAATATGTCTATTCATGAATTATGAACATTAGCAACTCAAAAATCTGAGTGCAAATGCAAAACCCCGAGAGGGATGGAGTTTTTTCAAACGAACTCAAAATGGGATCAACTTGGATCATGACCAAGAACTGCACCAACTAAGCGTATGCAGTGATCCAAAGAGTTTATATCCTCACAAATCAATCCCCAACAGCACCCAAGCAACAAGAACTCAAGGGTTCTCCACAAATCCACAAGAGAAGGAAAGAGAAGAACACAAGAGCAAAATGACTCAAAATTTCAGAAATAATGAAAATTGATATTGAGAGCCAACCAAAGCTATGTGTGGTAACGGCCACCCTTCCTTAGATTAATCGTTGTAGATTACAAATCACAGATGTGAAGGTTCAAACCGTTGTGGATCTCTGGCTACAAAATTGGAGCAGTCTAGGGAATGGAAAACCGTCGATGCCAAAACCCTAAGACAAATTGAATGCCAAGATATGGCTGTAACAATATCCCTACCACTCTATTTATAGAGGATTATTTGCCTAGACTAAACTACCCCTATTTGCATAGAGCCTATCCACTCTGTCGGGGCAAAATGGACCAACTCCTTGGTTTTTTATTCGATGGCCATGTGCTCCACATGAAGTGCTTCTCCTTGATGCACCCTTCGTTGTGATGCCATGTGCCACCACTAGTTCCCACCAGAACTGCCATCACCGAGTTTTGAGGCCAACCTCGGTCGAAAACACACCAGTTCATAGCGTGGGGTGGGTTTTTGAGGTTCAACCACCAAACCCCCTGAGTATCGCACCACGTGCACGTCCCACACATCCTGCTCATGTCCCCCAGTCCTTGATTTCACCGGCAACATGGCCCACTCCACTATGTCCTCACGCGAGTGCGTGTCCTAGGTGTCAGCCACCATGGCTAGTCACCTGGTGACTCTAGTCCCTCGATCAAGTCCTAGAGCTCATCCTTCATCGCTCCCAATCAATCGGCACAAACCCACATGACCTTCACCTTCACCGTCGACCACCATCCCTATGCTCCACACCTGCACACCACAAGCCAGCTGACATGGTTGCACAACACATAACTCATGCCTTGGTTAGTCCACGATTCAACTCGAGACGCTACCTGTTGACAAGCACTCATCATCAATTCGATCTACAAGGGACAAGTCAGCCTTGTGTTTGCACCCCCCCTCTAGTCCGCCATCTTGACCCTACAAAAGGCCTAATCAGGATCCCAGAATCGGGGCTATAGGACCTGGTCCAATGCCCCTGAAGAATGATAT
Source organism: Zea luxurians (assembly GCA_029449295.1). Lineage (NCBI taxonomy): Eukaryota > Viridiplantae > Streptophyta > Magnoliopsida > Poales > Poaceae > Zea > Zea luxurians. Next base: position 39,493,125 of record JAOPSE010000022.1, on the reverse strand, counting down.
TTTCTAGCTGATCCCATTGGCTCTTTTGACCGTTTGGGCTATAAATAGAGCCCCTAGATGGCCTCTACTAGTACCCAAGAATTACAAGTACCATTGATCACTCTCATACTCTGCCATAATACATTTGTGTCATTATAGAGAGATACAAGCACAATTCTAAGTAGTTTTAGACTTTCTTGAGAGAATGTGCTTTTGAGATATGCACTCTTGTGTTGTGTGCTGTGTTTTTGCTCTTGTGTGTGTATTCTACTCCTCCCTCTTGTTGTTCTTGGATATTGTGCTCCCATTGATCTTGTGTATAGTTGCAAGAGACTCTGATCTATGGAGATCCTTGCAAGGAGATAATATATGGAAGAATTGTGGCCTAAAGTTGATCATTCAATCACTTGAGAAGGGTTGAGTGGAACACTCATCCTTTGGGACGCCACAACGTGGAGTAGGCAAGCATTTCAGGCTTGACTAAACCATGGTAAAAATCGATGTGTTCTTGTGTATTCTTTATTACTTGTGATTTATTCTTCCTACTGTATTCTAAGTTCTTGATTTCACTTGTGATAGTTCTCTTAGTTAAAATTTCACATCTAAAAGAGCAATCAAGTGAAAGAACTTCTCTTCCTTCTCACTCTGACTTGATATATTTTTTGTGCTAACATCTAATTTGGATCAAGTTAGTTTTTAAGTTGTGAATTTTCAGGCGTCACCTATTCACCCCCCCCCCTCTAGGTGACTATCAATCACCACTATAAATAGAGGTACAGTGCAAAAGAGTGATAATAACAAGATGAACATGAAATTAGTATTCTAACTATCGCTTCCTTAGTAATGGTGCTAGAAAGGCTTGTTGGTGATTCTTATACCAATTGGATTTTACTCCACAAACGCACGAAGACCAATGTAGCCTTTCATCGGGACTATTCCAAAAATCATAATTTCTACTGGGAAGCAACAAGATAGAGGTGAACTAACTAACTCAAACTTGAAATGAATTGTAAACTTGGTAAGTATACACACTAGTACTTAGACAGGGGTAAGTGCAATCCAAAATATGGAAAGCTAGGTCTATGAGAAAGAAATAGATAGGGACCCTAAGGTCAGTAACTAGGTAACGTTGCCTAGGAGGATAATGAGAAGTTAAAGATCCAAACTATGCTTACACTACTCTGCAAAGAATTTTTCATGGTTAGCCTGATGATAAACAAACACAAGAAAGAACTTGCTTCAAGTGAATTCTAAAGGTTTAGAGGGCTCCTAGATGTGATTGGTGGAACACCTCGCAAGCCAGCTATCACCTATGGGCCTACCAGACGACGAGTCAGGATACATAGGTCTCACTCTTGTTGTAACCAAGAGGGGCTACCAACCATAGTTGTGTGGATAGGATGGAACATTATAACATTATTCAAGATGAGCTTGAACACTTAAGCTCCTCTTAGCAAGAGGTTTGGAGCTAGCCAGCCTAATAATAAGGACTAGGTGTGGCTTATAACACTAGCAAGCCAAACAAAATTTGATTAACAATAGTCTAACACAATCCTAAGCCTTAAATTAAAGTGCTCCTAGACTATCGCAACAATAATCAAGAAGTAGAAGCAAAGTGTTGCTTGAATATAATACTTGAAGTAAAATTAAAAGTAATATTAAAAGTAGAACTAGAATTAACCTGATAGTTAGTTGATACAAAAGAGTTATACCAAAAGACTTTGAAGAGAATTCTAGAACTCCTGAGGTAAAGCTCATACTCGAATCTAACTCCAAGGAACTAACCTAAGTTACTAAGATAAAATAGATGAAGTTCTCTAATGTGTATCTACTATCATCATTCTTCTCCTCTTCTTAAGTGAGCTCCAAGGGACTATTTATACACTCCCCAATCATGGGGGTACATATGGTGCCTCTAGGTCGATGCAAGCTTAAGTCGTTGAAGAGGGGACACATGGATGGTCGGATGGCCATTACTTGGCTGAGTAGCCAAGTCAAATAGCTAGTCGAACAATCTCTCTCTCTCTTCCATTTTCCATCCAACGGTCCATATGCCTTCGTTGAGGTTGGTTTGATAGTTATTTTCGGGACCATTGGATTGATATTGTGTTTCTTCCTTAACCACTGGATCAAAGTGCCTTGGATTGGTGAGTGGCAGTCTTCTGACCCTTTGAACGTGTCATCCATGTGGACGCCTTCAAGTTATGTTGGGTGCATCGTGACAAGCGTGTAGGACAAAGGGGGAGCATGATTGGCTTGATAAAGTGGTCAGGTGATCAAGGGAGTGGCCGAGTGACCTTAGGGTGGTCGGGCGGCCATGGGTGCTCCCTGACTTAGCCATTTCCATCCTGATTAGCCATTTTCACTCCATTTGCATGTTTTTTCAAATTGCATTCAAATATTCTAAACTTGGAGAAGGTTGTGAAGCTCAATAGTGGAGACAGCAGGGAGCATCCTGTAACACCTCAGGTGTTACCATGGCTAGAGCACATCTATGCACTGGTTACTGTGATCACATGTGGTAGAAACTTGAGAAGAACATAAGAACCTTGGAGGCCATGGGTTAATCAAGAATGTTAATGACCTAAGAGCACCACTCAAGCTTTTGTGCACTTACTACCTTGGGCAAGAGGAGAATAAACCCTAGACCTCTCTTGAACCCTATTCCCCCAAGGTCATGGTTAAGAGGGGGGGAGAATAAGCAAATGTGCAAATCAGGAGTTAATCTTTAACCAAAATTTAAGTAACTTCATAACCAACAATTATGGGGAGGAAATATTGCAAAAAGACCCCTGGAGAAACCCCAAATCAAATGTCCAAGTAGAGTGAGAGCTAGAGCTCTCTAATTCTCTCTAAGTCAAAACTATACCTAATCTAAAGATCCACCGTGTTCACCTTGAAGATGGCACCAAAACCACCTAAGTTCTAAACCAAAAATGTGGCATACCACCTAGGGCACCCACTGGAAAAAGTTGAGCCCGAGACCTTGACGTTTGACATGCCTTGGCATTGTTTTTGTCGCGAGGTGGGCAGAGAGACATACCTGATTTGGCGTCCAAAGATCTCCCTACCTAGGGCATATCTGCATGGCGACTCACGGATGAGAGACAGCCCTAGGTGCCAGGAAAAGACTCGCGCCGGATTTTTGCCAGGATTCGCACGTTTGCGACTTGGGCGAGCTGTGGAACACGGGTAGAAGAAAACTTACACGTGTTCGACGCGCTCTGCGCACGCCAGAGCACGCCCGCGCCTGACCCTGCGTCGCGCCGAGCCGCGCCTGTGTCCCCTGTGTGCGCCACACCTATAAAGCCCACTCAGGCGTCGTCCATACCCTCCCGCGCACGCTCAAACCTCCCCGGAGCTCAACTCACCGTCGGTTTGCCCGTGCACGGCGTGTCCGCGGCCACCCGAGCCCCTGTCGTCGTAGACCGGCCAGCCCAGCCTTTCCCAACCTCGTCCGGCCCTCGAAGACGACTAAGAACACCTCGGTGAAGCTCCCCAAGCAAGGAATCGAAGTCTGCTTCGCCGGAGAGGTCAGTCCACGGTCGCCGGAGTTCACAACCCCGCCGGAGTACGTGGACAGGGTAATCCGCTGAAACATTTTCTGATTCCTTGTGCACTAGAGTCTCTACGTCACCCCGTGGAGCTCACCGTGCCATTTGATTGCACTAGGTCGCCGTGGTTTGGCCGGCACACCAGCCGCCGACGAGAACACCCGCCTGCGCACGTGGACCCAGCGATTCCGGCCATCCCCGCCGTCAAGCCGTACACCGTTGTGACCACCTGAGCCTCCCCAAGCCAACCCTACCCCTCGCCGGACCTCTCTCGCCGCCGGTAAACTGCACCACCCTTTTCATTCTTGCGGGCACTATTTAAACCTAGGGAAGGACCGCGGGGAAGAAGAAAGGAAGGTCAGGGGGCTTTTTGAACTGTCAGTGACTCAAATGAATAGTAATGCGGGGGTATAACTGAGAGAGTTGAATTGGATTAAACCCAGGGTCCTCGGCGCAAACTGTTTTCCAGGAAACCTTTATTAAATCTGAATTAAAATCTGAACAGAATTTGAATAATTCATAACTTCTGTTTTATTCATCCAAATTTAGTCAAACCAATTTTGTCAGACTATAAATAATGTAAACTACTTAGGAAAAATATAAAACCATTATGTACTACAGAAAACTTTAGGGTTCTGATTTAAGTATTGTTTTGGCCAAAAGCTAGATAATAGAAAGAAAAATAGTTGCACTAATTGACTAGGGTTAGAAAAATTTGGAGAAGCTTATGTCCACATACTGACCTGTTTAAAAATGTTAAACCTCTCTGTCCATCCCATTAAGTTAGCTTTTGCCATTTATTTTACAATATGCTTAAGGTTAAGAAAAATAGAAAAGGTGAGCTAAAGAATGAACCAGAGGGCACTCCAATTTTTGTTAGGACACTTATTCAGTATAGTTCACTAGAAAAATCTAGGATACCCTGGTTTAGTATGAAATAAATAGGATACCTGTTATTTTAGGAAAACAAGGAAACTTAGAAAAACCCTACAAAAATAACCCTAAGGTGAAAACACCTCAAACCTTAGGATAACAAATGTTTTGTTATTATGAACATAGGAAAAATATAAAATATGTTGTTTGATATTTTTCAAATAACAAGTTAGTTGCAAGCACCTTTTTGGCATAAAACTTTAGAAAATCACAACTAAATAACCACCAATTAACTTTCTGTGATTTTTGACACAGAGGCTTATTATTACTGTTAGATGCCAACAAAAATAACCCTTAGGGCAGAACCTACCCCTAGTTAAGAGTTGTATTGTAAAGTGGCCCATTTACACAACTTTTGTTATTTTTGTCTAAAGATAACCTTTTTATTTTGAACCTCAAACTCCTAGAACAGACTATATTGACCAATGACAAGCCACTGTAATTTTTACCAGATTTTTGAAAATTTTGAAATCACTGTTGTAGTTCAACCCCACACTAAAATTCATAAATAGAAAATAAAGAAGGGGAAAAGGAAATGATGGAAATTAGTGTGACCCTAAAAACCCTTTGTGAATTGTCCACTGAAGTAAATAAGGGGAATTACAATCCACTATGCTTATCCTTAACAAAACCTAAAACTTAGAATGATAAGCATAACTACTAAAAGCCACGTATGACCAAGAAACCCTAAGTTACGAACTAACTTAGTTTTCCTTCCTTTGGCATAAAGTTGTTTAATCCTGCATAATCATGACACACATATTCATTGCATTCGATAGATTGCAACCTCGCTGACGGAGAGTACGTCCTCGTGCCGGAGCAAGGAGCTGCTCAGGAGGTAGCCCCGGATCCAGCACCAGAGCCTGCACCAGAGGATCTGCCTGCCCCCGATTTGGAAGGCAAGCCCCGGTTTTATGCATAACCTGTTATTTATGCTATTTTACTATACTTAATGATTGTAGGATTGTTTGTGCACTTAAGTGTAGGAGTTGTTTGAAACCCTAGTTGCATGATCTCAGGAATCCTTTTGAGATGGATACTAGTATGCTAGGTCGGGTAGCTGCTTTACTAATTAGGGATCTCGGTAGAAGTCGAGTGATTTTCCCAGCACTCGCACGAGGTCAGGAATTTGTTGTACTCACTTTCATATCATAATGAGGTTGGTTTGTGGGCAACAATCCATGGGGATTGGTTGTCTACAGGATGAAAATTGGAATAAGGATTAAGGTGTGGTACCGTGTGTCAAGCGTTTGAACGTACTAAACATATACCGAGAAATATGGTAAATCGGTAAGCCTAGTACCTGAGTGAACCTGGCAGCAGTTTGCCCTCCTCACGTGACCTGAGACGAGGTCTCCCATTCCGGTTATGGTGGGTACAAGTGCGGTCACTGCACGACGGCAGTCAGGGTCAGTGAGGCATTGTACGCCAAGGCGGTGAGCCCCTCTCTGCTGACGGAGAATCGATGGGGACGGTTGATGTGTGTGGGGACGGAGTGCCTCGCCACTGTCGTGTGTTTAGGTTTACCTTGCAAGGTTCAAAACTCGATTCGAATCGTCTGCTTCTCGTAGCCAATGAGACTACTTGATCCATGCTGCTACATTGAGTAACAAGTGGAAATGTGGTGAGTTGATACAAGATGTTGATTGCTAAAAATGTTTGATACCATGTATGAGTAGATAGTACACTTTTAGCCTTAAGAGAGTCACACTTACATTTGACAAAATTAAAACTTGATTTAGAAACTCAGCTAGTGCTTTTGGCAACCAAACCCCACAGCCAAACAGCTGCATGTCTAGAGGTAGAGGAGTAGACTCCTCACACCGGGTAAGTCTAGCTGAGTACTAGTATACTCAGCCTTGCTTGTGGCATAATTTTTACAGGTTCCCTGGAGGACATGGTTGCTGGAGTGACTTGGCCGTCCACCTTGCCACCGGGTTGGACTGTCGAGTGGGACCCCGCCTCGGCCGAGGAGGAGCATGAGGAGTGATGGGATAGGCTTCCCCATCCCTCCATTTATCTATCATTAGTTTTATTCCGCTGCACTTCAAACATGATGACTACTTTTGCAAAACTCCGATGGTGATGTAATAATTTAATACTCCTTGATGTATGGTTTTATGCTTTATTGTATTTGCTCTGTGACTCACCTTCGAGTGAGATTGTGGTACTTGATCCTGTCAGTGGCCTCGTCAGACTAGATCCAAGGGATTGACGGGTTATTCCCATTTAAGTGTGGTCTAGCCTCTAAGGCGGGACTTAGGCACTTAAGTCGGAATAATTCGGGCAGTTCCGCCACAGCTGGTATCGGAGCTTGTACCACCACAGAGGAATCGATAAAATATAAATACCATCCCTTTCCGAAATAAAACTTGATAGAAACAATGTTGGATGGATCGTAGGACGAGCAGGATAGACCTAGGACGTGAAGCCTTAGGATGATAGAAGGGAGCTAGGTGGCTAAGTAATTAGGCCCCATAGGCCACTTTAGGGGATGGGAGTTCTTCCCTAATCCCTTTTCATTGCTGTGAGGTCGTTCAGGACGAGCATGCATGCATTCTTAAATTAAATAAATGGAAAAATTTAGTAAGGACTTAAATTATGACCAACTAAGTTTCCCAGTACTATTCTGTTTTAATTAGAGAGGAGCTGAGTCTTATTTTCCTTGTTCTTTTTGTAATTCTTTTTCTTTTACTTATGCTTAACCGTACACAGATGACTTCCCACAGATCCTCAAACGACGGGAATGCACTGTCCCACACTGACGGGCTTGCACGAGAGGGCTTTCCCCGCATTTTGTGGGAGGTACTTCAGGGGGCCGGATACATGACACCCCCTCAGTACGCGGTGCAGCAGTTCGAGAAGCACCGGGTGCCCCGATGTAGGGTAAGGATGACCTTGGAGCCTCATCCCCTGCAGCCAGGCTGGCGTTCACTGGACTCTGAGTCCTTTGGATACCGGGCTGAGGATACGATCAAGGCGATCGCTCTACATGGGTTGACTACTTTCTGCGGATTTCACCCCTTGGAGCTTTCCACCCACCCCATTGGCCTTGTTCCCCGCTGAGAAGGAGGACGACCCGATGTGGAAGGATCGGGTGGAGCATGCCAAGGATATCTGGGCTATCTACCTAGGTCAGACTGCTCACTTGACAGTACGGTGCATGAATGCCATGTATCGTCTGCAAGTGATGCGGGGTGAGGCGATGTCCCATCTGATGGCGTTGCTGGAAGCAACTAAGATCACCCTGGATAATAGGGAGGAGCTTGTGGTTGACTTGTCCCAGGAGATGGTGGAAAAAGACTTACAAGTGGAGCAGTTGTCAGATGAGATCCAAGAGCTGGAGGAATTAGTGGGGACAAGGGAGAACACCATTGAGGTTCTCGAGAATCAGCTCATCAACACCCAGCAGGAGCTCGCCGAGGCTAATGAGCACCTGGATATGCATCACCAGGAGATCCATGATGTGGAGGCTAACAAGGACATCGACATTGAGGGAGGGGAGGAGCCTTCTTCCAGTGTGGACACTGCTGGCTCAAGGAGGCCACCTTCCCCCGAGTCGAGTGTTGCCTCGTTCGCTCACTAGGTATCAGGGGTAGGAATAGAAGTTGGTAATGTTAGGACTCCTTGCAGCTAGCTTAGCTTTTGCACCCTTGGGGTACTAGGCTAGATAGAGTTGAGTCTTTTTGGGCCATTAATGTAATCGTGATAAACTCTTTTGGGAGCATGGTTGATGTATGCTTTTAGTTTTAAATTTGGAAGGAAAGTTTATGCCTTTTTAAATCTTTTATGTCTATGCCGGGATCTATCAATTCGCCTTTTGACTCTTTCGCCGCGATTAAACCTTAAACTTGAAGATGTGTTATTGAGATATATGTGATTTTTCAGATGGCCGGGAGAGCGCGTCGTGGACAGAATGAGCGCATTCCTCCACCACCGCCACCGCCTCCCACTCTGCCGGAGCTAATGGCTCAGCAGAATGAGATCTTGAGGCAGCTAGCTCAGCGGCAGCCACCACCTCAGCACTATGGTGGTGGAGATCATTAGCGTCACCCCGCAGTAGCCACTTACCAGGAGTTCCTCAGTACTCAGCCGCCCTTGTTCACCAGGGCAGAGGACCCACTTGATGCTGATGTATAGCTGAGGGTAGTGGAATCTAAATTCCCACTACTCAATGGAGTTTGTTCCGAGGTGACAAAGGTCAGGTTCGCCACCCAGCAGCTTTGCGGACCCGCGCGGACATGGTGGGACCACTATCTTGCTATGCAACCAGCTGACCATGAAGTGGATTGGAGAGAGTTCAAGGCAGCTTTCAGAGGACACCATATCCCAGCTGGCATTATGGACCGTAAGCTCAACGAGTTTCTGGCACTCACTCAGGGCAACAGGACAGTGTTGCAGTATGCTCAGGCTTTTAATGACCTGTGCCAGTATGCTGGGTACCACGCAGATACGGACGAGAAGAAGAGGGACAGGTTCAGATGGGGGCTCAGCACTAAGCTCCGTGACCGTCTCAACACTGTCAGGGCCAATAGCTATAATGAGTTGGTCAACATGGCCATTTCCCAGGAGGACTGTATCACGGCTCGACAGGCAGAAAAGAAGAGGAAGGCCCCTGTGGCAGGACCTTCAGCTCAGCCACAGCGTTTCAGGATTGTGTCTGACACTCAGAAAAGGGGACCTCAGCAGCAGCAAGGGCGTTGGGTGATCCGACCACAGCAGCAGCAGCAGGCACCCAACCACACCCAGTTTCCAGCTCAAAGGAACAATCAGCAGCAGCAGCAGTATCGCCAGGCAAATGACAACAGGTGTTTCACATGCGGCAACACCGGACATTATGCCAAGAATTGCCCCAGGAACCAGCAGAGGCAGGGGCAGAATGTTAATCAGAACCAAGGCAAGAGGCAGAAGGTGCAAGTGAGGCAAGGCAGGCTGAACTTCACCACCATGGCTGATATTCCAGAGGGAGCACCCGTCATGACTGGTATCTTTACAGTTTTGAATTATCCTGCTATTATTCTTTTTGATTCTGGTGCATCGCATAGTTTTATCAGTGCCAAATTTAGTGCCAAGTGCCAGTTACCCTTTCACCATACCAATGGGGGTATTACAATTTTAACACCAGGAGGCAGGATTGCCACCAATCAAATCAGCAGGCAAGTGCCTATAAAATTTGGTAGTCTTGTGATTAGAACCACCCTTCTCATCTTAGGATTGGATAGTGTGGATATTATATTGGGAGCTGACTGGTTGACCAGGCATCAGGCAGTATTGGATATTGCAGCCAGGGCAATTGAAATTCATTCCCCTGCTTACAGGCGAGACTGTTTTATATTTACCTGATCAGGGTTGCACCCGTTCTTGTGCCTTCGTTATGATAGAATCCCCAGTGGAAAAGATCCCAGTGGTTTGTGACTACCCAGATGTCTTTCCTGACGAATTGCCAGGGATGCCACCTGACAGAGACATTGAGTTCGCCATTGAATTGCAACCCGGGACCGCTCCTATCTCCAAGAGGCCCTATAGGATGCCTCCCGTGGAACTGGCAGAACTAAAGAAGCAATAGTTGTTGGACAAGGGGTTCATTCGCCCAAGTACTTCACCTTGGGGATGTCCTGCTTTATTTGTGAAGAAAAAGGATGAGAGTTTGAGAATGTGTGTTGACTACCGCCCTCTCAATGCGGTGACCATCAAGAACAAATACCCACTACCCCGTATTGATGTCTTGTTTGATCAATTGGTGGGAGCCAAAGTATTCTCCAAGATAGACCTTCGCTCGGGCTACCATCAAATCAAGATCCGTGCCAGTGTTATTCCAAAGACTGCTTTCTCTACCAGATGTGAGCTTTATGAGTTTTTGGTGATGTCTTTTGGGCTGACCAATGCCCCGGCTTATTTTATGTACCTAATGAACTCAGTATTCATGCCGGAGTTGGACAAATTCGTGGTCGTTTTCATTGATGATATTCTGGTCTATACCAAGAATGAAGACGAACATACTGAGCATCTGCACATCGTGCTTCAGCGACTGCGCGATCATCGTCTTTATGCTAAGTTGTCTAAATGTGAATTCTGGCTGAAGGAAATTAAATTCTTGGGTCACACAATTTCTCAGGATGGGATATCTGTTGATCCTGAGAAGGTACAAGAGGTGATGGATTGGAAACCCCCGACTACAGTGAGGCAGATTCGAAGTTTTCTGGGATTGGCAGGGTATTATCGACGATTTATTCCGAATTTTTCCAGGATTGCCAAACCAATGACTAAACTATTAAAGAAGGGAGTCAAGTACAATTGGAGCCAAAAGTGCGAAGATGCTTTTCATACACTGAGGCAGCATTTGACAACAGCCCCAGTGCTGGCTCAACCTGATAACACCATGCCCTTCGAAGTCTATTGTGATGCTTCTGGTACAGGATTGGGATGTGTCTTGATGCAAGATAATAGAGTAATTGCTTATGCTTCCCGAGCACTCAGACCCCATGAGCAGAACTACCCTACACATGATCTGGAGTTGGCAGCTGTGGTTCATGCTCTTAAGATATGGAGACACTACTTGATGGGAGCTCACTGTAACATCTACACGGATCACAAGAGTCTCAAATACATCTTCACTCAGGCAGATCTGAACATGAGACAGAGGAGATGGTTAGAATTGATCAAGGACTACGATTTGGAGGTGCATTACCATCCTGGCAAAGCCAATGTTGTAGCAGATGCCTTAAGCAGAAAGGCCCTGTTGGGGGCTTGTTCTCAAATGCTATGAATTAAGAACAAGACAACATAAAAGTGTTAAATGTCAAGCTCCTTCGTCCTTAGAAACAGTATATCCCTTTGGATATAATGAGTCTCGGACGAAGGTTACAAAGGAAAAGACCTTCGTTAGGTTGATAAATGATTAAACAGAATAATTATATATAAAATGTGCAAGTAATAATACCAACATTATCATCGATACATTTCCGTTATTAAATTCATAAAAACGAATTACAAACGTACCTTCGGACTGATGTAAGGTAAAGGTACAAATCGTGATGCGAAAAGGCGTGTGTCAAGTCAGCGTGAACAGTACGGGAGTACTGTTCACCTATTTATAGGCACGGGACACAGCCCGTACAAAATTACATTGGTGCCCTCTAAATTTAATAATAACTACAGTAATTCTTCGAGGTCCAATTCGGCTTTTCATCTTTAAGTCGGTTCCTCTTTTTTGTTATTGTGCCGAAGCCTTTCTGCACATAGCTTCGTGATCGCCTTATCCTTCGTCATGATCGTTTTTCGTTCCAGTCGCGCTTCGTCTTAATCATACTCTTGTATATTCGCGGTCTGACTCCGAAGGTGCCTGCTCCGAAGGTGCCTGTTCACATATTACACTTGGAAAATATTATCAGACTATACTTTTGAGGACCTTCAGGAGCCGAAGGCCCCCAACAGTAGCCCCTCGCAATGTCAATTTATTGCAAAGATAAATTCATATTGCGACATGGATGAAGGCTTTAAGCCGAAGGTCCGAAAAAACACCTTCCTTTTGCTAGAATAGCAACAGTCATTGACAAGCGGGGCCCTCCAGTTTTCGACATACGGGGTGTATAAATACAAGCTCACCGCGAGTTTATTTGGCATGCCTTTTTGCCACCTGCTTTTTCTCACCCAGCTATTAGCCCACGCACCCAGCTTTCAGCCTGCGCGCGTCAGCATTTGCTCGGTCTTAGATTTTTAGGCTTCGGTGTCAAGTCTGGTTTGCCAGCATTCGTGAAAATGTCTGAAGATAAGATAGCCGCTGGTGCTTCGAAGCTAAGCCTTTTGGAGGAGATGCACCTGGGTTTTCTTGAGTCAATGTCGAAGACCAATACGGAAAAGATTGTCAAGGAAACTTTGGAGGGTTTATCGGAAGATACTGGCGACAGTGATAGCTATGATGTGGATAGTGGTGGGGAGGACTCCGAAGATCGCCCGTGGCGACCTAGTCACTCAAACTTCGGAAAATCAACTATAAAGCAGAGTCACCTTGAAAATGAGGGGGAGATATTTCCGGGATATATCCATCATGAGGGCAGATGACGGAGAAAAAACTACACCGACCCCCGAAGATAATGAGGTTATGATCTTCTGAAGCTTTTTAAAGGCTGGGCTACGATTTCCTCTAAGCAGGTTTGTGGTAGAGGTTCTGAAATTATATCAAATCTACCTTCATCAACTTACGCCCGAGGTAGTGATAAGATTGGGAATCTTTGTCTGGGCCATGAGAAGCCAGGGCCTGGAGCCAAGTGCAAAAAGCTTTTGTAATATACACGAGCTAGTATATGAGACGAAGCCCTGGGGTAAGGAGCAATATCATAATAATTTTGGTTGCTATAGCTTCGGTGCCCGCTCTGGGTCAAGCTGTCCCGTGCCAACCTTCCGGAAGAGATGGCCCGGGGAATGGATGAAGGAATGGTTCTACGTGAACAATGATTTGAAGGTTCGGGAAGATATCAAAGACATCATCATGCGCCCTATCTGGCAGCGCTTCAGACTCCGGAAACCAAAGATAGAAATGGACGAAGCAGCTGAAGAATGTCAGAGGGCCTTCGGCGTAGTCTGTTCTTTTATTGGGACCAGGGATTTAATGCAAGAGCACATTACCTTCAGAGTGTGGCCACTTGTAGATGACTGGGAAATGCCGAAGGAGACCGTTAAAGAAACTGACGAGGGTGGACTAATCAGGCTGAAATATACATTCAAGTATGGAGATAAGTTTGTTGAACCGGATGATGATTGGCTGAAAAGCATTGAGAATGTAAGCGATGAATTGCTTGGGGCATACTCGAAGGCCGAAAACACTGCATTATCAGCGGCTTTCGGGGGCGAAAAAAGAAGAGACTCAACCGAGTATTTGATGCAATTGGATTTATCTATCCCGACTACCATTATCCAATGCGAGGTCAAAAGAGAAAAAATACTTCTCCTGCAAAGGACACTGCTTCGGCTGCTCCGGGGGAGCCAGTGCCGAAGAGGAAGAAAATAAAAGTGTCCACACACCCTCCACGCTGTATTGAGCCGGCCTCAGTGCCCGAGTTTATTGGCGAGGCCTCTTCGGCCACCGAAGCCAGAGAACCAACTACAGCGCCAGAATCCGAAGCAATGGCTAAAGCACCAGCAATAGAAAAGGCAGAAGAACCAGAAACTGAAAAAGGAAAAACATTAGAAATTTTGAGTCCATCATCAAAAGTTGAGGCGACTAAAGGCCAAAAGGGACCAGTAGCAACTCCAAAAAGAAAAAGGATGGTTAATGTGCTGGATGTTTTAGAAACAATTAAATCTTCGAGCATAACTCCGAAGAAAACTGCTAAAGCTTCTGAAGTATCTGCTGAAGCCTTTGTTAGTGAAGCTTCAAAGCAACAATTTGTAACTGAGATTGGACCTTCAGAGCCCACCAAGGTAAAACATTTGGAAGCTGAAAAGACAAAATTGACAGAGGCAACTTTGGAAACTGAACAAACAAAAATAACAGAGCAAATTTTAGTCGAGGAAATTGGCACTGCCACCCCCGAAGCATCTTCCAAAATGCACGACTATATTATTCGACATGCTTCGGGAAAGAAATTATCCGAAGAAGAGATCTTTGAAGCTAACCATTATGCCCGAGAACTAAAGTATCCGAAGGGGGCCGTAGTGTTCAATGGGACAGATGATGACGACTTCTTGTATTGCCTCCCAGACAATAAAGAACTATCTGTCTACCGGGAGATGGCTAGGAGCATGGGATTCCCAAAGCTTGAAGCTGGCCTTTGCGCCATGACGAAGGAGGATCTTGCGGATAGTCTTGCATATAACAGTCTAAAAGTACGAAGATTGTAAATTTTGAATTTTGTAGATTTTGAATGAATCTTTTACTGTTGTGTTAATCCATTCATTCTTTTTGAATAGGGGTTAATTCTCAGCAATGCCCTACGGGCACAAAAGAATGCTGAAGACGAGAGTTGCACCATTGCTCTCAACAACCTTCGAACAGAGGTTATCAGGCTAAGGAACGAAGCCTTGGAGAAGGACAGGATTCTGCTTACATTAGTGGAAAAAATGAAGGAAGACGAAGCTAATTCTAAAACTCAAGCCGAAGCTCAGAAACGTGAAATTGAAGATCTTCGTAGACAACTAGCTCGAGCCAAAGAAGAACGCACTCTTGACGAAACGAGACGAGAATTAAGCGACCAATGGGCAGATCATTTGGAAGTTAATGTTAAAGAGCTTCGTGCTTCTCAGAGAAGATGCTATGTTAAATCCATAGAGTGCGTTAAAAAGATAAAATCCAGCTTTGCCAACGTTGGTGCATTCTCTAGCGAAGAGAATTTCTCGAGGGGCAATCCCGAAGGTCCGATGGAATGGATCAGTAACGAAGCTGAGGCCTTCGAAGAAATCCTGAATAGCCGCGGAGACATATGTGCTTTTTCGGGTGCTAGAGGAATTGCTACTGTTTTGGAGAAGAAAGGTTGTGAGCATATAAAATCTTTAGCGCAATCCGAAGCTACTTTGTCCTCCGAAGACATTAAAGACCCCTCAGCCGAAGCAAGCATGATCGGCGGAAAATTTTTCACCGATATCTGGGACAACGGCGGCCGAGAAATGGCGCAAGAAATTATTCAAAAGAGAGAAAAAAGCATCCATGATGCTAGAAAAGTAGCGGCGGCTGCTGAAAAAAGTACAGAGCCCGAAGGGCAATTAGGTATTAATTAGTGATTTTTATTATGTTGTAATTTTTGATTCCAGACTTTGTTCACGGTTTGTAATAGTAATATAGCCGTATCTTCTCTTCGCTCAGAACCTGCTGAGGCATCTCCGGGCCCCCACCCGAAGGGGGACGATGAAATTAGAAAAATGGCCGAAGCCATTATGGACAAGGTTGTCGACCAGCTACTGAACGAAGCTGCAGAAATTGTTCTTAAAGAGGATTAAATGCTACTGTAAAAACATTTGGAACGTAACGTATGTAATATATTGTAACTTTGAATGTAATATATAATTCATGTACAGTTTTAATTCTTTACGATGCATGAAATCTTGCATACCATTTTTTGAGCCCTTCGGCGAAAAAACACCTTCCCTTCTTTTCATGCTTCGTGAAGAAAATCTTATATTTAAAAAATTGCACACTTGCATGGTGAAGATTATCCAAGCTTCGTGAAATAGCTTTAGTATGATTTTCTCTTTTCCAAAATATTCTTCCAAAAAATCAATACTGTACCCCCTTCTTGCTCCACATGCAATATGCTGTATGATGCTTATGTTATGCAAAATGATGTGATGATGTTATGTTATGCAAAATAACATTTGTGCCACAGATACATATCCCTGTAATAAAGCACACACACTTTTTATATCAGCGTTGACTTTTCGTTGTAAGCCTCCCTTAGGAGCTTCTTCGCCTTTTACTTTCAGCAGAATCAGCGTTTATTTTTCGCTGTAAGCCTCCCTTAGGAGCTTCTTCGCCTTTTACTTTCGGCGGAATCAGCGCTGACTTTTCGCTGTAAGATCAGAAAACTTACTCTGCGCTCCCTTAGGAACGACTTTTCACTGTTTCAAACAATTTGCACTGTGTCCGTTATAAAAAAAACTTTTGACAATACAACGGTCCTTCATGCCACCATAAATTCGTATGCTTCGGCAACTCAAGCCTATGGAGAAAGTGTTACAAGAAATTGAAAAACGATAAAAGACACTTAGACTTCCCATAATTGTTCCTTATTAACAAAAAAGTAATACTGAATGTAAAAATGCGAAAAAACTGCTGTTTTGGTAGGATATTTATCAATAAATGTGCTTTGACTCTGGCACAGTGCTATTGACTGTGCGAGCTTCGGACTCTTCTCTGAAGTCCATCTGGGGGTGAGAGTGTTGGCTCCCTTCTGGCTGCGAAGCTCGTTGTATTAGTGGTGGCGGTGGAAGCTGTTGCCAGGAAGCTTGGGGTTGGCTTGCCGAAGCAACAGAGGCTGCAGGGTGATTGCCTACATATTCTGGAATGTAAGGCGAATGGTACGAAGCAGTATGCATGACCTGCTTCGGCTGATTCTGTTGTGCAGCAGCTTCTGCTAGCTCCTTTTGCTTCTGGATGGTAATGTGACACATCCTGGTGGTGTGGCCCTTACCTTCACCACAGAATAGGCAGTATATTTTTCTCGGTTGATCCCCAAATCTTCCCCCGAAGCCCCTGGCACCTCTGCCCCTTGGCGCTGGCGGCCGGAAGGAGCTTTGCTGATGCCCCGAAGTTTGCGAGGAGCACTGTGGCCTTTGCTATTGACTCGCTTTGTCGTCATTTTGAGTAGAATTGTGAATTGACCTGACGTGCCTTGGATACAATCTTCCTCCGAAGCCCCTAGTCATTTCAGAGAACCTGAGAGCTTCCTCCCTTCTTTGGCGAAAATCATTGTCAGCTCGAATGTACTCGTCCATCTTCTGGAGCAGCTTCTCCAGTGTTTGAGGAGGCTTCCTGGCAAAGTACTGAGCTGCAGGTCCTGGCCGAAGCCCCTTGATCATGGCCTCAATGACAATTTCATTGGGCACTGTTGGTGCCTGCGCCCTCAGACGTAGGAACCTTCGGACATATGCCTGAAGGTATTCTTCATGATCCTGGGTGCACTGGAATAAAGCTTGAGCAGTGACTGGCTTCGTCTGAAACCCTTGAAAGCTGGTTATCTGCATATCCTTCAACTTTTGCCATGAGGTGATTGTCCCTGGCCTAAGGGAAGAGTACCAATTTTGTGCAACGCTTCTGACAGCCATGACGAAGGACTTTGCCATGACCGCCGTGTTGCCACCGTACGAAGATATAGTTGCATCATAGCTCATCAAGAATTGTTTCGGGTCTGAATGCCCGTCGTACATGGGGAGCTGAGGCGGCTTGTAAGACTGTGGCCAAGGAACAGCCTACAGTTCTGTTGACAAGGGAGAAGCATCATCAAAAGCAAAATTTCCGTGATGGAAATCTTCATACCAGTCATCCTCGTTGTAGAAACCCTCTTGATGAAGCTCTCTGCGCGAGGGCCTTTGATTCTGGTCATCTTGAGCGAGATGTCGAAGCTCTTCAGAGGCCTCATCTATCTGCTTTTGAAGATCAGCTAGACGAGCCATCTTCTCCTTCTTCCGTTGGACCTGTTGATGGAGCATCTCCATTTTTTGTATTTCTTGGTCCAAGTCGTCTTCCGGAGGCGTTGGACTGATGGCCTTCCTTTTCTGGCTTCGAGCCTCCCTAAGAGAGACGACATCCTGATTGGGGTCCAGCGGCTGCAGAGTGGCAGCCCCTGTCGTTGAAGCTTTTTTCGGCGGCATGATGAAGGTGACGCTTGTCGAAAGTTTTCAAAAAACCCAAAAAGTGGAAGTGAGTTGACCGGAGGTGGGCGCCAATGTTGGGGGCTTGTTCTCAAATGCTATGAATTAAGAACAAGACAACATAAAAGTGTTAAATGTCGAGCTCCTTCGTCCTTAGAAACAGTATATCCCTTTGGATATAATGAGTCTCGGACAAAGGTTACAAAGGAAAAGACCTTCGTTAGGTTGATAAATGATTAAACAGAATAATTATATATAAAATGTGCAAGTAATAATACCAACATTATCATCGATACATTTCCGTTATTAAATTCATAAAAACGAATTACAAACGTACCTTCGGACTGATGTAAGGTAAAGGTACAAATCGTGATGCAAAAAGGCGTGTGCCAAGTCAGCGTGAACAGTACGGGAGTACTATTCACCTATTTATAGGCACGGGACGCAGCCCGTACAAAATTACATTGGTGCCCTTTAAATTTAATAATAACTACAGTAATTCTTCGAGGTCCAATTCGGCTTTTCATCTTTAAGTCGGTTCCTCTTTTTTGTTATTGTGTCGAAGCCTTTCTGCACATAGCTTCGTGATCGCCTTATCCTTCGTCATGATCGTTTTTCGTTCCAGTCACGCTTCGTCTTAACCATACTCTTGTATATTCGCGGTCTGACTCCGAAGGTGCCTGCTCCGAAGGTGCCTGTTCACATATTACACTTGGAAAATATTATCAGACTATACTTTTGAGGACCTTCGGGAGCCAAAGGCCCCCAACAGGCCCAGTGCAATTGTATGAGCATGGATGCAAGAGTTACCACCCTGTGTGATGAGTTGTGTAAGCTGAACCTGGAAGTTGTTCCTTCCGGTGAATTAAGTTATATCTCGGTGAAGCCCACATTGCAAGAGCAAATAGTCCAGGCACAGATTGGGGATAAAGGTGTTCATGTTATCAAAGACATGATCAAGCAGAAGGCAGAAAAATACAAGTGCTTCCGTCAGGACAGTAAGGGAATTTTATGGTTTGGAGATCGATTGGTTGTTCCCAAGGACCCTGAGCTCAGAAAGAAGATACTGGATGAAGCTCACCTTTCAAAATTCTCCATGCACCCTGGTAGCAACAAGATGTATCATGATCTCAGATCTTTATACTGGTGGACCAGAATGAAGAGGGAAATTGCCAAGTACATATCCGAGTGCGACACCTACCAAAGGATTAAAGCCAGTCATTTGAAGGCAGCAGGCCCTTTGCAACCCCTTCCAATACCATCTTGGAAATGGGAGGACATTTGCATGGACTTTATCGTGGGACTGCCCAACACCTCCAGGCACCATGATTCAATTTGGGTTATTGTGGACAGATTAACCAAGACCGCTCATTTCTTACCAGTACACACCACCCACAGGACGGAGAAATATGCGGAAATCTACATTGACCAGATAGTTCGTTTGCATGGGATACCAAGGACTATAGTATCAGACAGAGGAGCACCATTTGTGGCACGATTTTGGGAACAATTGCAGGAATCACATGGGACCCATGTAGTATGAAGCTCAGCATACCATCCTCAAACAGATGGCCAGGCAGAAAGGGTAAACCAGATTTTGGAAGACATGTTAAGGGCATGTGTGCTACACTATGGAAAGGATTGGGACAAGTGTCTTTCTTTAGCAGAGATTTCTTATAATAACAGCTACCAGTCCAGTTTGAAGATGGCACCTTTTGAGGCCTTATATGGGAGAAGATGTAGAACCCCACTGAATTGGTCTCAAGCAGGAGAGAGGGAAATATTTGGGCCAGATTTGGTACTGGAAGCAGAGGAAAAGGTCAGAGTCATCAAGAAGAACTTAGAAGCTGCTCAGGCCAGGCAAAAGAGCTATCATGATAAGAGGCGGAAACCTCTACAGTTTGCAGTGGGAGACCATGTTTATCTTAAGGTGTCACCCACCAAGGGTGTCCAGAGATTCGAGATCAAGGGCAAGTTAGCTCCTCGTTACATTGGACCCTACGAGATCAAGGAGACTTGTGGACCTGTAGCATATCAATTGAAGTTGCCACCCAGCATGTTAGCTGTTCATAATGTGTTCCATGTATCTCAGCTGCGGAAATGTGTTCGCCTACCCACTGAAGTGCTACCGGAACCGAACATTGAGATAGAACCAGACCTGTCCTATCAAGAGTACCCCGTCGAGGTATTGGATCAGAAGGAGAGATCGACACGGGCAAGGTCAATTCGAATGTATAAGGTTCAGTGGAGTCACCATTCAGCAGAAGAAGCTACATGGGAGACTGAGGATTTTTTACGCTCTCGCTTCCCCGACTTCCTGCCCAAAGGAGCCGGTACGTAATCCAAAACCCCACCCCCCCACCTGCCCTTTGAATCCAAATATAAGAAAGATCGAGATGATAAGGGTAGTCCAAGTTGTGGAGTTGACTTAAAAAGGGCTTCCTTCTGAAGTTGCAAAGAGAATGACATTCGAAGAACAGTTAACAAGAGAAACTTGAGTATAAGAAGGAGTAGCCATCATCGTGCCTTCGTAGCACCCTCTAGAGGACTCCGCCTGAAATCTCGGGGCGAGATTCCTTTAAGGGGGAGGGCTGTAACACCTCAGGTGTTACCATGGCTAGAGCACATCTATGCACTGGTGACTGTGATCACATGTGGTAGAAACTTGAGATGAACATAAGAACCTTGGAGGCCATGGGTTAATCAAGAATGTTAATGACCTAAGAGCACCACTCAAGCTTTTGTGCACTTACTACCTTGGGCAAGAGGAGAATAAACCCTAGACCTCTCTTGAACCCTATTCCCCCAAGGTCATGGTTAAGAGGGGGGAGAATAAGCAAATGTGCAAATCAGGAGTTAATCTTTAACCAAAATTTAAGTAACTTCATAACCAGCAATTATGGGGAGGAAATATTGCAAAAAGACCCCTAGAGAAACCCCAAATCAAATCTCCAAGTAGAGTGAGAGCTAGATCTCTCTAATTCTCTCTAAGTCAAAAACTATACCTAATCTAAAGATCCACCGTGTTCACCTTGAAGATGGCACCAAAACCACCTAAGTTCTATACCAAAAATGTGGCATACCACCTAGGGCACCCACTGGAAAAAGTTGAGCCCGAGACCTTGACGTTTGACATGCCTTGGCATTGTTTTTGTCGCGAGGTGGGCAGAGAGACATACCTGATTTGGCGTCCAAAGATCTCCCTACCTAGGGCATATCTGCCATGGCGACTCACAGATGAGAGACGGCCCTAGGTGCCAGGAAAAGACTCGCGCCGGATTTTTGCCAAGATTCGCACGTTTGCGACTTGGGCGAGCTGTGGAACACGGGCAGAAGAAAACTTACACGTGTTCGACGCGCTCTGCGCATGCCAGAGCACGCCCATGCCCGACTCCGCGCCGCGCCGAGCCACGCCCGTGTCCCCTGTGTGCGCCACGCCTATAAAGCCCACTCAGGCGTCGTCCATACCCTCCCGCGCACGCTCAAACCTCCCCGGAGCTCAACTCACCGTCGTTTGCCCGTGCACGGCGTGTCCGCGGCCACCCGAGCCCCTGCCGTCGTGGACCGGCCAGCCCAGCCTTTCCCAACCCCTTCCGACCCTCGAAGACGACTAAGCACACCTCGGTGAAGCTCCCCAAGCAAGGAATCAAAGTCTGCTTCGCCGGAGAGGTCAGTCCACGGTCGCCGGAGTTCACAACCCCGCCGGAGTACGTGGACAGGGTAATCCGCTGAACCATTTTCCGATTCATTGTGCACACAGTCTCTACGTCACCCCGTGGAGCTCACCGTGCCATTTGATTGCACTAGGTCGCCGTGGTTTGGCCGGCACACCAGCTGCCGACGAGAACACCCGCCTGTGCACGTGGACCCAGCGATTCCGGCCATCCCCGCCGTCAAGTCGTACACCGTTGTGACCGCCGGAGCCTCCCCGAGCCAACCCTACCCCTCGTCGGACCTCTCTCAGCCGCCGGTAAACCGCACCACCCTTTTCATTCTTGCGGGCACTGTTTAAACCTAGGGAAGGACCGCGGGGAAGAAGAAGGGAAGGTCAGGGGGCTTTTTGAACTGTCAGTGACTCAAATGAATAGTAATGCGGGGGTATAACTGAGAGAGTTGAATTGGATTAAACCCAGGGTCCTCGGCGCAAACTGTTTTTCCAGGAAACCTTTATTAAATCTGAATTAAAATCTGAACAGAATTTGAATAATTCATAACTTCTGTTTTATTCATCCAAATTTAGTCAAACCAATTTTGTCAGACTATAAATAATGTAAACTACTTAGGAAAAATATAAAACCCTTATGTACTACAGAAAACTTTAGGGTTCTGATTTAAGTATTGTTTTGGCCAAAAGCTAGATAATAGGAAAAAAAATAGTTGCACTAATTGACTAGGGTTAGAAAAATTTGGAGAAGCTTATGTCCACATACTGACCTGTTTAAAAATGTTAAACCTCTCTGTCCATCCCATTAAGTTAGCTTTTGCCATTTATTTTACAATATGCTTAAGGTTAAGAAAAATAGAAATGGTGAGCTAATGAATGAACCAGAGGGCACTCCAATTTTTGTTAGGACACTTATTTAGTATAGTTCACTAGAAAAATCTAGGATACCCTGGTTTAGTATGAAATAAATAGGATACCTGTTATTTTAGGAAAACAAGGAAAACTTAGAAAAACCCAACAAAAATAACCCTAAGGTGAAAACACCTCAAACCTTAGGATAACAAATGTTTTGTTATTATAAACATAGAAAAAATACAAAATCTGTTGTTTGATATTTTTCAAATAACAAGTTAGTTGCAAGCACCTTTTTGGCATAAAACTTTAGAAAATCACAACTAAATAACCACCAATTAACTTTCTGTGATTTTTGGCACAGAGGCTTATTATTACGGTTAGATGCCAACAAAAATAACCCTTAGGGCAAAACCTACCCCTAGTTAAGAGTTGTAGTGTAAAGTTGCCCATTTACACAACTTTTGTTATTTTTGTCTAAAGCATAACCTTTTTATTTTGAACCTCAAACTCCTAGAACAGACTATATTGACCAATGACAAGCCACTGTAATTTTTACCAGATTTTTGAAAATTTTGAAATCACTGTTGTAGTTCAACCCCACACTAAAATTCATAAATAGAAAATAAAGAAGGGGAAAAGGAAATGATGGAAATTAGTGTGACCCTAAAAACCCTTTGTGAATTGTCCACTGAAGTAAATAAGGGGAATTACAATCCACTATGCTTATTGTCGGCGTTCCGAGACCGGGGGGTCCCTGGGCCGACGAGTGAATGTCGTCGCGTGCCCCAGCCTAGATGGGTCGAGCGCGAGGGCGAGCGCGAAGGGGGGAGAGCGAGGCGGCCGGAGATCGGCGTGAGAGAGGTGGGAATCCTGTGGCCTTCGTGTTCGTCCCGCGCCCAGGTCGGGTGTGCTTGCAGTAGGGGGTTACAAGCGTCCACGCGGGAGAGGGAGCGAGCGGCTCCAAGCGAGCGCCTGTTCTCGTCCTCGTCCCCGCGCGGCCAACCTTCTCTAAGAGGGCCCTGGTCCTCCCTTTTATAGGCGTAAGGAGAGGATCCAGGTGTACAATGGGGGGTGTAGCAGGGTGCTACGTGTCTAGCGGAGGTGAGCTAGCGCCCTAGGTACATGCCGTTGTGGCAGCCGGAGAGATCTTGGCACCCAGCTGGTGTGATGTCGTGGCCGTCAAAGGAGCGATGGAGCTTGGCGGAGGGACAGCTGTCGGAGCGGTTGAGTCCTTGCTGACGTCCTCTTGCTTCCATAAGGGGGCTGAGAGCCACCGTCGTCACAGAGCATGCGGGGCACCATCATTGCCTATCTGGCGGAGCGAGCCAGATGGGACGCCGGTCTTGTTCCCTGCGGCCCGAGTCAGCTCGGGGTAGGGTGATGATGGCGCCTCCTGTTGACGTGGCTGGTCTGCGCCCTAGGTTGGGCGATGTGGAAGCTCCTCCGAAGCCGAGGTCGAGTCCGAGCCCCCGGGTCGGGCGAGGCGGAGATTGCCGGCTGGTGCCGGGGCGGAGTCCGAGCCCTGGGGTCGGGCGAAGCGGAGTTCGTCGTCTTCTAGGGCCGAGCCCAAGTCCGAGCCCTGGGTCGGGCGAGGCGGAGATCGTCGTCTTCTGGGGCCGAGCCCAAGTCCGAGCCCTGGGTCGGGCGAGGCGGAGATCGTCGTCTTCTGGGGCCGAGCCCAAGTCCGAGCCCTGGGTCGGACGGAGTTCGCCGTCTTCTGGGACTTAGCCCGAGTCCGAGACCTGGGTCGGGTGGAGTTTGCCGTCTTCCGGGACTTAGCCCGAGTCCGAGCCCTGGGTCGGGCGGAGCGGAGTTCGCCGTCTTCCGGGACATAGCCCGAGTCCGAGCCCTGGGTTGGGCGGAGTTCGCCGTCTTCCGGGACTTAGCCCGAGTCCGAGCCCTGGGTCGGGCGAAGCGGAGCTTCCTATGGTGCCTCTGGTAGGGCCTGACTGCCTGTCAGTCTTACTCTGTCCAGTGGCACTGCAGTCGGAGTGGCGCAGGCGGCGCTGTCCTTCTGTCAGGCCAGTCAGTGGAGCGGCGAAGTGACGGCGGTCACTTCGGCTCTATCGGCTGGGGGGGCGCGTCAGGATAAGGGTGTCAGGCCACCTTTGCATTAAATGCTCCTGCGACTTGGTCGGCCGGTGCGGCGATTTGGTCAGGGTTGCTTCTTAGCGAAGGCAGGGCCTCGGGCGAGCCGGGAATATGTACGCCGCTGAAGGGGGGCCTCGGGCGAGACGGAAATCCTCCGGGGTCGGCTGTCCTTGTCCGAGGCTAGGCTCGGGCGAGGCGTGATCGTGTCCCTCGAATGGACTGATCCCTGACTTAATCGCACCCATCAGGCCTTTGTAGCTTTGTGCTGATGGGGGTTACCAGCTGAGAATTAGGAGCCTTGAGGGTACCCCTAATTATGGTCCCCGACAGTAGCCCCCGAGCCTCGGAGGGAGTGTTTGCACTCGCTTGGAGGCTTTCGTCACACTTTTTTGCAAGGGGACCAGCCTTTCTCGGTTGGGTTTTGTTCCGGTGGGTGCGCGCGAGCGCACCCGCCGGGTGTAGCCCCCGAGGCCTCGGAGGAGTGGTTTTCACTCCTTCGAGGTCTTAATGCCTCGCGTAATGCTTCGGCTGGTCTGGTCGTTCCCTCATGCGAGCTGGCCGTAGCCCGGGTGTACGGTCGGGTCCCAAGTTCTCGGGCTGGTATGTTGACGCTGTCAATGGTTCGGCCGGAGCTGGGTTTACGAGAGCAGCCCCCGAGCCTCTGCACAGAGCGAGAGGGCGGTCAGGGGTAGACTCGGCTTTTTTTCATACGCCCCTGCGTCGCCTTTCAGCAAGGAGGAAGGGGGGAAAGTGCCATGTTGCCCTCGATGGGCGCCGAACATGGTGTCTCTGATGAGCTGCAAGCGGGTAATCCGAGTGGACGTCCGTGCCCCGTTCGTTAGGGGTCGGCTAGGGGCCCAGAGGCATGCCCAAAAGTACCTGCGGGTGTTCTGCCAGACCCGGTCCCCTGCGACGGGGTCCGAGGGCTCGATGCCTCCCTCTGATGGGATTCTGTTACAAGATCGTTCCTGCTGGTCTCGGAAATGTCCTAGGGTACCTCGGGAGCGTAGCCCAAGCTTTGGTTATGTATCGAACGTACCCATGGTCATCCCTCGCTCGGCGTCTGAGGCGGCTGTGAACCCTTCGGGGGCCAGCCTTCGAACCCCTGATCAGTATTGGGCGCGGAGCCCGAGTAGCCTGAGGCGGTCGTTGAACCCTTTCGAGGGGCCGGCCTTCAAACCTCTGACCAGTAGTGGGTGTAGGGCCCACGCAATCTGAGGCGGCTGTTGAACCCTTCCGGGGGGCCAGCCTTCGAACCTCTGATCAGTAGGGGGGCTCGGAGCCCGGTTCCTTCTCGGGGAAGGATCCTTTTCGGGGTATCCCCCTTTCCCGGTCCCTGTTGCAAGAGAGAGAAAGAGGAAAAACGGAAAAGGATACGAAATCGAACGACGCGGCGTACCTTTTTGGACGCGGTCATTATGGCGAAGGCGAAGCGTTGCCCGCTTCTCCTGCCAGAGGCGCCACGTGTCCTGCCGCGGAGTTAATGCGACGGGGCGAGTGGTTGGAGGGGCGACCGTTGCGCGTGCGCGAGCTGTTCGAGGAACGGATCACGGGCGCGTTGTCTTCACGCCGTGGGAGAGGGTTCTCTCGCTGCCCCCGGATGGGACGTAAGCTTGGGTGATGACGTGACCGCTGCACCTGCTCGCCTGCCACCGCCATTACTGCCGGCCCACTTTTGGCAGCGTTGACCGCCGCGCCAGGCTGGTGCTGCTGGGTCGCGCGCCGGGTCGCCTCGAGTCGCGGTATTGGTTCCGCAGTCGAGGGGGCGCGGTAGTGGCGCAAGTGGCGGTGCAGTTGCACGCACGAAGCATTCGGCGCGCTGGTTGCATGACGCGTGGGCCTGGGCCTCCATGCCGGGCGTGTCGGGAGTCGGAGAAGCGCGCCCACCTGGCGCGGTTGCATGCCGCCTGCATGGCCGCCCACCCTTTCGCCCGCTGGTCTGGGCAAAAGTGGAGGGTCGCTTGTAACCACTGGGCGGTTGTGCGCACCGCGCGCAGTGGTTTGGCTTCTTCTGCTCTGAGCCGGCTTGCATGACGTGTGGGACCTAGCCCCCGCGCCGCAGGGGAGGACCTTGGAGTGTGTTGAAGAAGACCCAGCCCGTGACGGCTGGGGACGCGAGTAGGGAGAACCGCCCTTAAAAGGAGGGTGACCCCCTTGGAAGGCGACCATGTCTTCGCGCTCCCTTATGCATCGTGTCTTTCCACCTTCCAAGCCCCCGGATGGGGGAGATCCGCTGTCTTTCCGCCTCGTCGTTGGGGGAACGCAACTCCGCGAGAGTTGGTACCTTTCAGCCATCGTTCGGCTTCAAGGATTTTCATCATGCAGCCCGGCTGCACCCCTCCGCCGGTGGTCACCCAAGACGGTGACCTCCAGCTTGATGGTTGGGGAAAGCGAGCCGGGCTACGATCTTGGTCCCACCCTCAGCTTCAAGGATGTTCATCATCCTTGCTGGGGTGGAGGCCGGGCTGAGCTGGATCTCTACCTCCCGCGCGGGCTCGTGGGTCACCCTCTCCCACGGCGTTCGAGGGAGAGGGCGCTCGTTGGCCCTGCGGGTGGGTCGGACTTCGACAACGCGGGGCCGGTCGACAGCAGGCGTCGTCAGCCCCAGCGCGTCGGGCTCGTCGGGTTGGCCCCCGGTGCCCCCTCCCGCCGGAAGGTGGCTGCCGCGCCGTGTGCACGGGAGGACCGCCCAAGATGTCGCGCGCTGCTAGGGCAGCGTTCGTGTTCTGGGGCGGTCCCGCCTTTGCACCAGCACGGTGCCTCCGCGGGGAGGTCGGTGCCCTGCTCGTCCGGGAGGATCCGAGCGGGGATCTGCCGGCCGGCTGACGGCCCCTGTCGTCGGTGCCGAGGCGGAGGTGGCTCGAGAAGTCCCTGTCGCCGATGGGATCACCGCCGCCATCCGTGCTCCGGGCCTCCGGCTCTTTGTACTTGTCCTCGCCCCTCGAGCGTCGGCGTGGGTGAGGGCAAGGTTGCAGCGGCGTTCGCCCTGAGGCCATCGCCGCTGCAGTTTGGCCACTCGTAGAGGGGGTCGTTGTCGCTGCTGCTGGAGCGGGCAAAGGCGAGCCGTCCGTCGGTCTTCTGTTGCTCCGCAGGCCTCTCCCCCGTCGAGTGGGGTTGTTCGTACCTGCGGAGGTGGAACCGGAGTTCCGTTTGTAATGGCACCTTGAGTGCCGGTGTTTTTGTTCATTGTGGCTATCGAGGCCTGAACATGTATGTAGTTTCGGCATGGAGCCGTGTTTTTTCCTCCTTTTCGAGCACTAAGACTCGCCTGTTGGTTGTCTGAACCGCTTCACCAAGCGAGAGTCGCCCCGTGTACAGGTGACGAGTGAGGTATCCGTATCCCGGAGGCATAGGAGTCCCTCGGCTCGGTCGGCCTTGTTGTCCGAGGCTTCTCCCACTTAGTTAAAGGAACCCCTCGGCCGCTCTTCGATGAGCCGAGGCCAGGGGTAGCGGCGTCAACATGAACAGAGGCGGAGTTGGCTCGAAAGGAAAACCTGGTTGGCCGGAGCCTGGCTGGGTCGTCTGTTAGCGGGACCGACGCCAGAATTGACCAACCGAGGCCTCGGGTCGGGCTGACGTCCTTGGAGGGCAGCTGGCCGAGGCCCCAGGGTGGCTGGCCGAGCCGCCTGCTCGGGCCGGATTGACGTCCTTGGAAGGTAACTGGCCGAGGCCCCGGGGTGACCGGCCGAGCCGTCTGCTCGGGCCGGATTCCCGGAGAAGACCCTGGCGGCGATGGCCCGGGCGTGGTGATGACGTCGTCCTCCAGAGTGGAGATCCTCGAACCGCGTCGCCGTCCGAGGCTAGGTCGACCCTTGCCGAAGGTGTCGTCGATGCCAAGGGTGCTGCTGCTCCCTTCAGCCGTCAAGATCCGAGCCTGCAGGATCGGATTGCCTTGTAGCGTGTGTTTCCTGCGGCCGCCGAGGCCTAAACACACCCTCGCCGTGTTGTAAAGCTGCGTCTCTTTTCCTTTTGTTTCGAGTATCTGGACTTTTTTGTCGGTAACAGAAATGTTTGTGCGAGCAAGAGTTGCTTCTCGCGGAAGGTGATGAGTGAGGTATCCGTATCCCGGAGGCGTAGGAGTCCCTCGGCTCGGTCGGCCTTGCCACTTACGCGCACTCTTACCCATCCATGGGGCTCTGTCACCGACGCAGTCGAGAAGGCTCGAAGGATCGCTTCGGCAGAAGAGCTTTCGAACGCGAAGACTTGTTCGGTCCGCAGAATCACTTATCGAACGTGAGTTACTTATCGCAGAAGATGACGAGTGAGGTATCCGTATCTCGGAGGCGTAGGAGTCCCTCGGCTCGGTCAGCCTTGGCTGCTTACGTGTACTCCGTCGTTTTCAGGATCCACTTTCAAAGTAGCCAAATAGCGCGAAAGACATTCTGGCAGAAAAGATCTTTTTTTGAGGAAAATTTGGACGCAGAGGGGGTTTCCCCCCTTTTAGCCCCCGAGGGAGGGTCGGGCTTTGCCGAGGCGAGGCCGACCCTTCCTTGATGACTAAACTTTGCGTGGGTGTGAGGTATATGACCAACTTGAAAACATCTTAAGGGTAGAAGCGACGTTGCTGTTGGATGTTTCAGGCATTGCCGTAGACCTCGCCTTGACTATTGGCCAGCTTGTATGTTCCGGGCTTCAGAACCTTGGCGATGACGAATGGCCCCTCCCAGGGAGGCGTGAGCTTGTGCCGCCCTCAGGCGTCTTGTCGCAGCTGAAGCACCAGGTCGCCCACCTGGAGGTCTCGGGACCGGACCCCTCGGGCGTGGTAGCGTCGCAGGGATTGCTGGTACCGCGCCGAGTGTAGCAAGGCCTGGTCCCGAGCCTCCTCCAGCTGGTCCAGCGAGTTTTCTCGGCTGACTTGGTTGCTTTGGTCGGTGTAGGCCCTCGTACTCGGGGAGCCGTATTCTAAGTCTGTGGGCAAGATGGCTTCGGCCCCATAGACTAGAAAGAACGGCGTGAAGCCCGTGGCTCGGCTCGGCGTTGTCCTCAGACTCAAGACCACCGAGGGGAGTTCCTTCATCCATCGCTTGCCGAACTTGTTGAGGTCGTTGTAGATCCGAGGCTTGAGCCCTTGTAGAAACATGCCGTTGGCACGCTCCACCTGCCCATTCGTCATGGGATGAGCCACGGCGGCCCAGTCCACCCGGATGTGGTAATCCTCTCAGAAGTCCAGGAACTTTCTGCCGGTGAACTGGGTGCCGTTGTCGGTGATGATGGAGTTCGGGACCCTGAAGCGATGGATGATGTTGGTGAAGAACGCCACCGCCTGCTCAGACCTGATGCTGTTCAGGGGTCGGACCTCAATCCACTTGGAGAATTTGTCGATGGCGACCAGTAGGTGCGTGTAGCCCCCGGGTGCCTTCTGCAAGGGGCCGACGAGGTCCAGACCCCACACCGCAAAAGGCCAGGTGATGGGTATCGTCTGCAGAGCCTGAGCAGGCAGGTGGGTCTGCCTCGCGTAGAATTGACACCCTTCGCAGGTGCGGACGATTCTGGTAGCATCGGCCACCGTCGTCGGCCAGTAGAAGCCTTGCCGGAAAGCGTTCCCGACAAGGGCTCGAGGCGCTGCGTGATGGCCGCAAGCCCCCGAGTGTATCTCTTGCAGGAGTTCCTGACCTTCGGCGATGGAGATGCTTCACTGGAGGATGCCTGAGGGGCTGCGGTGGTAGAGCTCCTTCTCATCTCCCAGCAAGACGAACGACTTGGCGCGCCACGCCACCCGCCGAGCCTCGGCTCGGTCGAGGGGTAGCTCTCCTCGGTGGAGATATTGCAGGTACGGGGTCTGCCAGTTTCGATTAGGCGCGACCCCGCTTCGCTCCTCCTCGACGCGCAGTGCCTCACCCTCGGGGGCCGAGGGTACCTCGGACTGAACCGAGGGCGCCTCGGGCCGAGCTGAGGGTGCCTCGGGATGAGCCGAGGGTGCCTCGGACTGAGCCGAGGGCGCCTCGGGTTGAGTCGTGGGTGCCTCGGACTGGGCCGAGGGTACCTCGGGCTCGGACGTGTCATCGATCTTGACGGAGGGTTGATGCAGGTCTCGGGAGAAGACGTCCAGGGGAACCGTCGTTCGCCCCGAGGCTATTTTAGCCAGCTCGTCCGCAGTCTCGTTGTAGCGCCGAGCGATGTGGTTGAGCTCGAGCCCGTAGAACTTGTCTTCCAGGCGCCGACCCTCATCGCAGTAGGCCTCCATCTTCGGGTCGCAGCAATGGGAGTTCTTCATGACTTGGTCGATGACGAGCTGCGAGTCACCACGAGCGTCGAGGCGTCGGACCCCTAGCTCGATGGCGATCCGCAACCCGTTGACCAGAGCCTCAGATTCGGCCACATTGTTGGACACCGGGAAGTGGAGGCGTAGCACGTAGCGTAGATGCTTTTCGAGGGGTGAGATGAAGAGTAGGCCTGCGCCAGCTCCTGTCTTCATCAGCGACCCGTCGAAGAACATGGTCCAGAGCTCCGGTTGGATCGGAGCCGTCGGTAGCTGGGTGTCGACCCATTCAGCCACGAAGTCCGCCAAGACCTGGGACTTAATGGCTTTCCGGGGAGCGAACGAGATTGTCTCGCCCATGATCTCCACCGCCCACTTTGCAATCCTACCCGAGGCCTCTCGGCACTGGATGATCTCTCCCAGGGGGAAGGATGACACCACAGTTACCGGATGAGACTCGAAGTAGTGTCGCAGCTTCCGTCGCGTTAGGATCACCGCGTACAGCAGCTTCTGAACTTGTGGGTAGCGGATCTTGGTTTCGGACAGTACCTCGCTGACGAAGTAGACTGGCCTCTGAACGGGCAATGCATGCCCCTCTTCTTGCCTCTCGACCACAATCGCGGCGCTAACCACCTGGTTGGTCGCGGTGACGTAGACCAGGAGGGCTTCTCCGGTAGCTGGAGGCACCAAGATAGGCACCTTTGTGAGGAGCGCCTTCAGGTTCCCGAGGGCTTCCTCGGCCTCAGGGGTCCAAGTGAAGCACTCGGCCTTCCTTAAGAGGCGGTACAGAGGTAGACCTCTTTCGCCGAGGCGTGAGATGAAGCAGCTCAGAGCCGCGAGGCATCCCATGACCCTCTGTACGCCTTTCAAGTCCTTGATGGGCCCCATGCTGGTAATGGCTGCGATCTTCTCCGGGTTGGCTTCGATGCCCCGCTCGGAGACGATGAACCCCAAGAGCATGCCTCGGGGCACCCCGAAGACACACTTTTCGGGATTGAGCTTGACGCCTTTCGCCTTGAGACATCGGAATGTCGTTTCAATGTCGGAAAGGAGGTCGGAGGCCTTCCTCGTCTTGACTATGATGTCATCGACGTAGGCCTCGACCGTGCGGCCAATGTGTTCGCCGAACACATGGTTCATGCACCGCTGGTACGTCGTGCCCGCATTCCTCAAACCGAACGGCATGGTGACATAGCAGTACATGCCGAAGGGTGTGATGAAAGAAGTCGCGAGCTGGTCGGACTCTTTCATCTTGATTTGATGATACCCTGAGTAGGCATCGAGGAAAGACAGGGTTTCGCACCCAGCAGTGGAATCCACGATTTGGTCGATGCGAGGCAGAGGGTAGGGAACCTTCGGACATGCTTTGTTGAGACCAGTGTAGTCTACACACATCCACCATTTCCCCCCTTTCTTTCTCACAAGCACAGGGTTGGCAAGCCATTTGGGATGGAATACCTCTTTGATGAACCCTGCCGCCCTTAGCTTGTGAATCTCCTCGCCTATGGCTCTGCGCTTCTCCTCGTCGAATCGGCGCAGCGGCTGCTTGACGGGTCAGGCTCCGGCTCGGATGTCCAGCGAGTGCTCGGCGACATCCCTTGGTATGCCGAGCATGTCCGAGGGACTCCACGCGAAGACGTCGGTGTTCGCGCGGAGAAAGTCGACGAGCACTGCTTCCTATTTGGGATCGAACCCGGAGCCGATCCGGATCTGCTTGGAGGTGTCGCCGCTTGGGTCGAGGGGGACGGACTTAACCGTCTCCGCTGGCTCAAAGTTGCCGGCGTGACGCTTCACGTCTGGCACCTCCTTAGAGAGGCTCTCCAGGTCGGCAATGAGGGCCTCGGATTCGGCGAGGGCCTCGGCGTACTCCACGCACTCCACGTCGCATTCGAACGCGTGTTTGTACGTAGGGCCGACGATGATGACCCCGTTGGGGCCCGGCATCTTGAGCTTCAGGTAGGTGTAGTTGGGGACGGCCATGAACTTCGCGTAGCATGGCCTCCCCAGTACCACGTGGTAGGTTCCTCGGAACCCGACCACCTCGAACGTCAGGGTCTCCCTTCGGAAGTTGGAGGGTGTTCCGAAGCAGACGGGAAGGTCGAGGTGTCCGAGGGGTTGGACGCGCTTCCCGGGGATGATCCCATGGAAGGGCGCAGCGCCTGCCCGGACAGAGGACAGATCAACACGCAGGAGCCCGAGGGTCTCGGCGTAGATGATGTTGAGGCTGCTGCCTCCGTCCATGAGGACCTTGGTGAGCCTAACGTCGCCGATGACGGGGTCGACGACGAGCGGGTATTTCCCCGGGCTCGGCACATGGTCGGGGTGATCGTCTCGGTCGAAGGTGACGGGCTTGTCGGACCAGTCTAGATAGACTGGCGCCGCCACCTTGACCGAGCAGACCTCCCGGCGCTCTTGCTTGCGGTGCCGAGCCGAGGCGTTTGCCGCTTGCCCACCATAGATCATGAAGCAGTCGCGGACCTCGGGGAACTCTCCTGCCTGGTGATCTTCCTTCTTGTCGTCATCGCAGGCCTTGCCACCCTCCGCGGGTGGCCCGGCCCTGTGGAAGTGGCGCCGAAGCATGACGCACTCCTCAAGGGTGTGCTTGACGGGTCCCTGGTGATAGGGGCACGGCTCCTTGAGCATCTTGTCGAAGAGGTTGGCACCTCCGGGGGGCTTCTGAGGGTTCTTGTACTCGGCGGCGGCGACAAGGTCCACGTCGGCGGCGTCGCGTTTCGCTTGCGACTTCTTCTTGCCCTTCTTCTTGGCGCCGCGCTGAGTTGACGCCTCGGGAGAACCTTCCGATGGGCGGCCCTGGGGCTGCTTGTCCTTTCGGAAGATAGCCTCGACCGCCTCCTGGCCGGAGGCGAACTTGGTGGCGATGTCCATCAGCTCGCTCGCCCTGGTGGGGGTCTTGCGGCCCAGCTTGCTCACCAGGTCGCGGCAGGTGGTGCCAGCGAGGAACGCACCGATGACATCCGAGTCGGTGATGTTGGGCAGCTCGGTGCGCTGCTTCGAGAATCGCCGGATGTAGTCTCGGAGAGACTCTCCCGGCTGCTGTCGGCAGCTTCGGAGGTCCCAGGAATTCCCGGGGCGCACATACGTGCCGTGGAAATTGCTGGCGAAAGCTTGGACTAGGTCGTCCCAGTTGGAGATCTGCCCCGGAGGCAGGTGCTCCAACCAGGCGCGAGCGGAGTCGGAGAGGAACAGGGGGAGGTTGCGGATGATGAGGTTGTCATCGTCCGTTCCACCCAGTTGGCAGGCCAGACGGTAGTCCGCGAGCCACAGTTCCGGTCTCGTCTCCCCCGAGTACTTTGTGATAGTAGTCGGGGGTCGGAACCGGGTCGGGAACGGCGCCCGTCGAATGGCTCGGCTAAAGGCTTGCGGACCGGGTGGTTCGGGCGAGGGACTCCGATCCTCCCCGCTGTCGTAGCGTCCCCCACGCCTGGGGTGGTAGCCTCGGCGCACCCTCTCGTCGAGGTGGGCCCGTCGGTCGCGGTGACGGTGCTCGTTGCCGAGGCGACCCGGGGCCGCAGGCACGGTGTTGCGCGTGCGCCCGGTGTAGACCGAGGCTTCCCGCATGAATCGGGAAGTCGCGGCATGAGGTTCCGAGGGGTACCCCTGCCTTCGGGAGGCAGAGCTCTCGGCCCGTCGGACCGCGGCGCCTTCCAGGAGATTCTTGAGCTCTCCCTAGATTCGCCGCCCCTCGGTGGTTGATGGCTCTGGCATCGCGCGAAGAAGCATTGCTGCTGCCGCCAGGTTCTGGCCGACCCCACTGGATGCGGGTGGTGGCCTGAGCCTGACGTCGTCGGCGATGCGGTGCTGGAAGCCCTGGGGTAGATGACGTATTTCCCCGGCCGGAGGTTGGCCCGCCCATGCCTGCCCGACGTCCCGACGGATCGGCTCAAGCGCTCCTGCTCCCTCGTCGAGCCTGGCCTGCACCCCGCGGATTTGCTCGAGCTGTGGGTCATGACCCCCCGCCTGAACAGGGACCACAGCTAGCTCCCGTGGGATGTCAACGCGAGGCACCGGCCTAAGGAGGTCACCGTCCTCCGGCATGCCGAGATGGTTGCCTTCGGGGGGACCCCCTAGATCGACGTGGAAGCATTCGCGACTTGGGCCACGGTCCTCGTCGCCGAGGCTACGGCTACCGTCGGAACAGTCGGAAAGGCAGTAGTCGCATGCGGTCATGAAGTCCCGCATGGCACTGGGGTTGCCAAGTCCAGAGAAATCCCAACAGATGCTGGGTTCGTCGTCTTCCTCGGACCCAGAGGGCCCGTAGGTCGAGACGTCCGTCAGCCGGTCCCAAGGTGACCGCACACGAAACCCCAGAGGGTCTGGATTTGCCTCTACGAGAGCGCCCGCCAAAGCGAAGTCGCTAGATGGGTTGAGGCTAAATCCGAAAGACGCGGGATGGGAATCGATCGGTACCTTTTGGTCGACGGGCGGCGATAAGGTCGCGTCGGGGACTGACTGCGCCATCGTCTCAGGTACGAGGGTGACGTCCAGCAAGCTTTTCGCGAGCGTGCTGGCGTCGTCCGCTTGCTCGGGATTGGCGTGTCGCGGGGAGACGGCGCTCGCCCTCGTCTCAAACGCGAGGTCGACGCCCGGTGCGCCCCCCGTTGGGGTGTCGGGGCCGTCGACTCGCTCGACAGCCGACGAGGCGCTGTCTCCTGCTTGGCCTTGGTTGCCCCGCCTCCTCCTCCGTCGGCAGGGGAGAGGACGGGGTGAGCTCGAAGGTTGCTCTCCCACCATACGGGGAAGACGTCGCCGATTCCACCGCCGTCAGGCGGGTTGTCGGCCGCCACTGTTGTTGTCACACGGCGGTGGAAGGAGTATCATGTCATAGCTGCCGTCGAGGGATATGAACTCAAGACTCCAAAAACGGAGCACCGTCCTGGGTTGGAGAGGTTGCTGGAGACTGCCCATCTAGAGCTTGACGGGAAGCTGTTCGTCAACACGCAGCAGGCCCCTACCTGGCGCGCCAACTGTCGGCGTTCCGAGACTGGGGGGGTCCCTGGGCCGACGAGTGAATGTCGCCGCGTGCCCCAGCGTAGATGGGTCGAGCGCGAGGGCGAGCGCGAAGGGGGGAGAGCGAGGCGGCCGGAGACCAGCGTGAGAGAGGTGGGAATCCCGTGGCCTTCGTGTTCGTCCCGCGCCCAGGTCGGGTGCGCTTGCAGTAGGGGGTTACAAGCGTCCACGCGGGAGAGGGAGCGAGCGGCTCCAAGCGAGCGCCTGTTCTCGTCCTCGTCCCCGCGCGGCCAACCTTCTCTAAGAGGGCCCTGGTCCTCCCTTTTATAGGCGTAAGGAGAGGATCTAGGTGTACAATGGGGGGTGTAGCAGGGTGCTACGTGTCTAGCGGAGGTGAGCTAGCGCCCTAGGTACATGTCGTTGTGGCAGCCGAAGAGATCTTGGCACCCAGCTGGTGTGATGTCGTGGCCATCGAAGGAGCGATGGAGCTTGGCGGAGGGACAGCTGTCGGAGCGGTTGAGTCCTTGTTGACGTCCTCTTGCTTCCGTAAGGGGGCTAAGAGCCGCCGTCGTCACAGAGCATGCGGGGCGCCATCATTGCCTATCTGGCGGAGCGAGCTAGATGGGACGCCGGTCTTGTTCCCTGCGGCCCGAGTCAGCTCGGGGTAGGGTGATGATGGCGCGTCCTGTTGATGTGGCTGGTCTGCGCCCTAGGTTGGGCGATGTGGAAGCTCCTCCGAAGCCGAGGTCGAGTCCGAGCCCCCGGGTCGGGCGAGGCGGAGATTGTCGGCTGGTGCCGGGGCGGAGTCCGAGCCCTAGGGTCGGGCGAAGCGAAGTTCGTCGTCTTCTGGGGCCGAGCCCAAGTCCGAGCCCTGGGTCGGGCGAGGCGGAGATCGTTGTCTTCTAGGGCCGAGCCCAAGTCCGAGCCCTGGGATGGGCGAGGCGGAGATCGTCGTCTTCTGGGGCCGAGCCCAAGTCTGAGCCCTGGGTCGGGCGGAGTTCGCCGTCTTCCGGGACTTAGCCCGAGTCTGAGCCCTGGGTCGGGCGGAGCGGAGTTCGCCGTCTTCCGGGACTTAGCCCGAGTCCGAGCCCTGGGTCGGGCGGAGTTCGCCGTCTTCTGGGACTTAGCCCGAGTCCGAGCCCTGGGTCGGGCAAAGCGGAGCTTCCTATGGTGCCTCCGGCAGGGCCTGACTGCCTGTCAGTCTTACTCTATCCAGTGGCACTGCAGTCGGAGTGGCGCAGGCGGCGCTGTCCTTCTGTCAGGCCGGTCAGTCGAGCGGCGATGTGACGGCGGTCACTTCGGCTCTGCCGGCTGGGGGGCGCGCGTCAGGATAAGGGTGTCAGGCCACCTTTGCATTAAATGCTCCTGTGACTTGGTTGGTCGGTGCGGCAATTTGGTCAGGGTTGCTTCTTAGCGAAGGCAGGGCCTCGGGCGAGCCGGGAATATGTTCGCCGCTGAAGGGGGGCCTCGGGCGAGACGGAAATCCTCTGGGGTCGGCTGCCCTTGTCCGAGGCTAGGCTCGGGCGAGGCGTGATCGTGTCCCTCGAATGGACTGATCCCTGACTTAATCGCACCCATCAGGCCTTTGCAGCTTTGTGCTGATGGGGGTTACCAGCTGAGAATTAGGAGCCTTGAGGGTACCCCTAATTATGGTCCCCGACACTTATCCTTAACAAAACCTTAAACTTAGAATGATAAGCATAACTACTAAAAGCCACGTATGACCAAGAAACCCTAAGTTACGAACTAACTTAGTTTTCCTTCCCTTTGGCATAAAGTTGTTTAATCCTACATAATCATGACACACATATTCATTGCATTCGATAGATTGCAACCTCGCTGACGGAGAGTACGTCCTCGTGCCGGAGCAAGGAGCTGCTCAGGAGGTAGCCTCGGATCCAGCACCAGAGCCTGCACCAGAGGATCTGCCTGCCCCCGCTTTGGAAGGCAAGCCCCGGTTTTATGCATAACCTGTTATTTATGCTATTTTACTATACTTAATGATTGTAGGATTGTTTGTGCACTTAAGTGTAGGAGTTGTTTGAAACCCTAGTTGCATGATCTCTGGAATCCTTTTGAGATGGATACTAGTATGCTAGGTCGGGTAGCTGCTTTACTAATTAGGGATCTCGGTAGAAGTCGAGTGATTTTCCAAGCACTCGCGCGAGGTCAGGAATTTGTTGTACTCACTTTCATATCATAATGAGGTTGGTTTGTGGGCAACAGCCCATGGGGATTGGTTGTCTACAGGATGAAAATTGGAATAAGGATTAAGGTGTGGTACCGTGTGTCAAGCGTTTGAACGTACTAAACATCTACCGAGAAATATGGTAAATTGGTAAGCCTAGTACCTGAGTGAACCTGGCAGCAGTTTGCCCTCCTCACGCGACCTGAGACGAGGTCTCCCATTCCGGTTATGGTGGGTACAAGTGCGATCACTGCACGACGGCAGTCGGGGTCAGTGAGGCATTGTACGCCAAGGCGGTGAGCCCCTCTCTGCTGACGGGGAATCGATGGGGACGGTTGATGTGTGTGGGGACGGAGTGCCTCGCCACGTCGTGTGTTTAGGTTTACCTTGCAAGGTTTAAAAACTCGATTCGAATCGTCTGCTTCTCGCAGCCAATGAGACTGCTTGATCCATGCTGCTACATTGAGTAACAAGTGGAAATGTGGTGAGTTGATACAAGATGTTGATTGCTAAAAATGTTTGATACCATGTATGAGTAGATAGTACACTTTTAACCTTAAGAGAGTCACACTTACATTTGACAAAATTAAAACTTGATTTAGAAACTCAGCTAGTGCTTTTGGCAACCATACCCCACAGCCAAGCAGCTGCATGTCTAGAGGTAGAGGAGTAGACTCCTCACACCGGGTAAGTCTAGCTGAGTATTAGTATACTCAGCCTTGCTGGTGGCATAATTTTTACAGGTTCCCTGGAGGACATGGTTGCTGGAGTGACTTGGTCGTCCGCCTTGCCACCGGGTTGGACTGTCGAGTGGGACCCCGCCTCGGCCGAGGAGGAGCATGAGGTGTGATGGGACAGGCTTCCCCATCCCTCCATTTATCTATCGTTAGTTTTATTCCGCTACACTTCGAACATGATGACTACTTTTGCAAAACTCCGATGGTCATGTAATAATTTAATACTCCTTAATGTATGGTTTTATGCTTTATTGTATTTGCTCTGTGACTCACCTTCGAGTGAGATTGTGGTACTTGATCCTGTCAGTGGCCTCGTCGGACTAGATCCGAGGGATTGACGGGTTATTCCCATTTAAGTGTGGTCTAGCCTCTAAGGCGGGACTTAGGCACTTAAGTCGGAATAATTCGGGCAGTTCCGCCACACATCCGAGAGAGACCAAAAGTGGAGCACTACTTGAACTTGGAGAAGGCCCACGACTATCAATGGAGTCACTTGACTAAGAGCTTGGCCCTCTGCTCTCATGTGGGCTACTCTTGCATGGGGCTCCAACGAGAATTAGTAAAAAGCTTACACATTTTTCGATATCTTGTTAGATATCTTGTTAAAAATACTGACGCGTCAATGAAAGTTTATATCATATTTAAGCTTTCATATTTATTTGTTGCCTTTGATTGTGTGCATTATTTCATTAGCCTAGTCATAGGCTAGTGGATAAGTCTGTACTTATACTGTAGAAGTCCATTTGTGGTAAAAATGGCAACATTTAGACAAAACTTTTTTAGACATATGAACGATTGGTTCTTGTCGGTGTTTCGGACCCGGGGGACCCTCAACCGGACCGACTAGTGAATTTAGTGCCGCGTGTCCCTGCCCAGATGGGTTGATGCAAGATGGAACACAAGACGGAAATGAGGCTTATGTTATCTTGCACCGGGGTGCTCGTAGTAGGGGTTACAAGCGTTGCGAGAGAGCGAGAGCGAGAGAGAGAGAGGGAAAGAGAGGGTTCAGCCTTGAGGTGAGCTGTTTGAGTCTGCCTCTACTGCGTCTCTCCTACTCTGCCTGCCTCTGCTCGTTCGTACGTCGCATGTTCGTACGTTCCCTCTCCCCCCTCAGGAAGGCCCCAAACATCCCCTTTTATAGATACAAGGAGATGCTCAGCTGTACAATGGGGGTGTAGCTATGAGCTAACGTGGCTGGCGGAGAATTGCCTTGAGCCCTATACATGTACTAACATGGTCGTCGGAGAAGTGCCTTGAGTCCTATAGGAGCATAGCTGGCGGTGCGGCATGGATCCTGCTGACGTTTCCTTGCTTCCGTAGGGGTTGAGAGCAACCGACGTCATGGGCGCACGCGGGGAACCATCATTACCTGTTACCGGAGTAACTTGGATGGGACACCGATCTTGTTCCTTCATAGCCTGAGGTGGCTAGCTAGGGGTAGGGTAATGATGGATCCCTAGTAGCATAGTTGATCCGAGGCCGAGGTTGGGCGAGGCGGCGACTCCTCTGAGGCTGAGGCTGAGGTCGGGCGAGGCAGAGTCCTTCTCCCGAGGCCGAGGTCGGGCGAGGCGGAGTCCTTCTCCCAAGGCCGAGGCTGGGCGAGGCGGAGTCCTTCTCCCGAGGCCGAGGCTGAGGCCGAGGCCTAGGGTCGGGCGAGGCGGAGCTCCCTGTTGCACTCGAGGCCGAACTCGGGAAAGTCCATGATTGTTGTTAATCTTTCCCTGGTGGCTGGCACAGTTGCCGGAGCGGGGTGAACAGTGTTGTTTTCCTGTCAGAACGGTCAGTAAAGGGGCGAAGTGACTACGGTCACTTCGACCTTGCCGACTGAGGTACGCGTGTTAGGATAAGGTGTCAGGCGATCCCCGCATTGAATGCGCATGCGATACGGTCGGTTGGTAAGGCGATTCGGCCGAGGTCGCTGCACGACAAAGTTCGCCCGAGCTTAGCCTTGGGTGAGACGGGGGGGTGTCTGCTGACTGAGGGGACCCTTGGGCGAGGCGTGAATTCGTCCGGGACTACTGTCCTTGCCCGAGGCTGGGCTTGGATGAGGTCGCGTCCCTTGGTAGGCGAGGGCTTGACTTGGACCGTGCTTCATCAGCCGTGTATAGTTTGTTCTGAAGATGTTTTCCAGCTGGGTTTAAGGAGCATTGGGGGTACCCCTAATTATGGTACCCGACAGTAGCCCACGAGCCTTCAAGGGAGTGTAGGTACTCGCTTGGAGGTTCTTCTGGATTTCTGGCAAGGTGACCAGCCTTTCTCGGTTATGTTTTGTTTCGGTGGGTGCGCGCGAGCACACCCGCCGGGTGTAGCCCCCGAGGCCTCGGAGGAGTGGTTTGACTCCTCTAAGGTCTTAATCCTTTTTGTGATGCCTCGGTCAGCCTTGTTATTCCTTCATGCGGCCTGGCCACAGCCCGGATGCACGGTCAGGCTCCGAGTTTTTAAGCTGGTTTGTTGACGTGGTCAACAGTTTGGCCGTAGCCTGGCGCGAGAGCAGCCCCCGAGCCTCTGCATGGAGCGAGAGGACGATCAAGGACCGTCTCGACTTTTATCGTACGCCCCTTCGTCGCCTCTCCGCAAGGAGGAAGTGGGGGAAAGCGCCATGTTACCCTCAGAGGGCACCGAACATGGTGTTTCCAGTGAGTTGCTAGCGGGTGATCCGAGTGGATGCCCGAGCCCCGTTTGATAAGGGTCGGCTAGTGGCCCAGAGGCGCGCTCCAAAAGTACCTGCGGGTGATTTGCTAGACCTGGACCCATTCGATAGGGTCCGAGGGCTCGGTGCCTCCCTCCGGTGGGATTCCATTACAAATCGTTCCCGCTGGTCTCGGAAATGTCCTAGCGTACCTTAGGAGCGTACCAGAGCCTCGATCATGTAACGGACGTACCCAGGGTCATCCCTGACTGTAACACCCTGAATTTGGGGGTATAAAATTTCTTTGCTCATATTCACAAATTCAGGTGTTACTTCTCTTTTCACACCCTTCCCAATCCCCTCTTTCTCTTTTCTATAAAATAAAAGGGGCTATTTACTTTGTGTAATTAAAGTTTATTAGACTAAAACTCCAAGGGGTATGTATTGTGGCATCATGTCAAACCCTAAATTCTACTTTTGTTTGGTGCATAATTCTTAGAAATGCTAATTTGAATTTGTGGCTTATTTGGATTTGAATCAAATAGAGTAAATAAAAAGAAAAGGGGAAAACAAATGCCAGAATAAAAAAAAAAGGAAAGAAGCCCGCTTCCCCCGCCCCCTCGGCCTTTCGGCCCATCTGGCCCATCCCCGCGCGTGCGCCCTCCCTCCCCCTCTCCCCTCTCTGCCCTGGCGGGCCCGCTCGTCAGCGCGACCGCCTTCCCCGCGCCCGCTTTCCCCGCTCTCTCTGCTCGCGGGCCCGAGCTGTCAGCTCTTCCGTCTCCGCGTAACCGCCGCCCCGAGCCGCGCGTGCCGCGGACTTCGCGCCCACGTCGCGCGTGGAGCTCGCCACCACCCCGCCCTCGGCCACTTGAGCCCAGAGCCTCGCTCACCCTCTCTCCCCCAGTCATTTGCGCACCTGCAGAGCCCCTTTCCACCTCTCCCACGCTGCGCACACGCCAATGCGCCGCCGCCATTAAACCACCGCCGCCCGAGCTCATTTCTCTGTTGCCGTTGGAGCCCCGCCGTGCCCTCTGCCACGGTGAGCTTCGCCCCGGCGTCCGCAACCCGGGACGCGCCCCAATTTCCCCTCTCCCTCCCCGAATCCCTCTGCCCGCGCTCACCGCCGTTCTCTGCGCAGCCGCCAAGGTCCGCCACCGTCGACTCGGGCTGCCGCCGTGTCTCCGTCGCCATCGAGGGGTCCCCGGAGTTTGCCTTGAGGTAAGGAAACTCTCTCGCCCTCTCCCGTCCTTTTTATTGCCCCCCCCTGTCACGTTTAATTGCTCGCCGGAGTCCCTTAGCGCCACCGCCGAGCCGCTTCGCCGTGGGCCGCCCCCCTCTGGTGCCACTGCCCCGACCCAGTCCCCACCGGAAGGTTCCCCGCGCCCTCCCCAACCTCCCCGGCCGCCCAGGTCATCCCAGGGACCCGCAGAGCCCCTGCGCCCCTCGTCTCCGGCGAGTTCTCCGCCGCGGGGACGGGCGTCGCCGCCTCTGCTAGCCGGAGGAGAAGACAGAAGCCGGCCACCCAATCCCCGCCGTCCATCCCAGATCGAACGGCCCTGTTTCAAATAGGCCGAGCCCAATCCTAGCCGTCCGCCTGAGATCCAACGGCCCAGGGCCCTTCCCCCCCCCCCCCCCCCCCCCCCCCGCACTCCGCCTTCCTGCCATT
This sequence comes from Zea luxurians, assembly GCA_029449295.1. Classification (NCBI taxonomy): domain Eukaryota; kingdom Viridiplantae; phylum Streptophyta; class Magnoliopsida; order Poales; family Poaceae; genus Zea; species Zea luxurians. The sequence continues at coordinate 39,450,360 of JAOPSE010000022.1, read as the reverse complement.
TGGGCCCTGCCTGTCAGTCGTCTGCCCCGCGCTGCCCGCCCGGCCCCGCCTGTCAGCCGCTCGCGCGCCCGCACTGCCCGCCCGGCCCCGCATGTCAGTCGCTCTCACCGCCGCGCGCTCGCGCGCCCGCCCGCGGATCTAATCTCGGGCGTTGATCCGAGATCCAACGGCTATGAGAGCCCGATACCCCTTCGCCCGCGCATTTTCTTAAAGAGACCCCCGCCTTTCTGCAAATTAACCCGCCGTCCCTGGATCTTCGCAGTTAGGTCCTCGGACCTTTTATTTAATCCAAAATAAGTATTTAAGGCATATTTTTAATCCCTAATCTTGTAAAATTCATAACTTTGTCATATGAACTCCAAATTAGGTGCTTCAAATTGCAAAATACTCACAATATTTTTATCTATCTATTTAAACAATGTTTCCCTGCTGTTTTTATGTCCCAATTAATAGTTGATCATTAGGGTAAAACTAATGTTATTGGAACCCCTATTTGAGATAAATAAAGGATAGAAGACTTTAATAAAAGTTGGAGCACCTAAGTTTATGGACTTAACACCATGTAATGATTTAACCCCACCACTGACTTAGATCTGATTAGTGGATAATGAATCACTTTGTATAGTCATCTACCCTAGACCTAGGGAACACCAGATTACCAATCCTTTTCTCCTGTGAACTTGTGATCTCTCTGCTGCATATGTTTGGTTTATTGCTTTTGTTTGTTATTTCCCAAGTGCATAGAATGAATGATTACTTTACGTAGACAACGGGCAGTCTGTGTTTCCCGAGGAAGTTGCAGAAGAAGTTCCTGATCAGCAGTTTGGTGAAGGCAAGTGTCCTCTGACCCATTATGTCCCATTCACTTATAATTCACTTTCCCGCATTACTTAATTGAAACCTAAGGGTTGACTAGCTTTATACTTTACCTTATCCTTGATGACCTTTTGGGTTATTGTTATGGTTAGCATTTTGCTATTGCCTTAACCTAATCAATGAACATGATGTGACTATTTATGATACGATACTGTTATCCTGATGATATTGATGATCTTGTGATACTCTAGGGGGCTCAGGCTGTTTCCTGAGTACCTCTCCGTAAGGACCTGTTCGTTGAGAGACCACCCGGGATAACAGTGCAACCATGAGGGTGAAATGGGATGCCCTTAGCTAATTAATTAGAGGAACTAGAGGTGTAGTTGCTTCGCCGTCGTGCCGTCAATGGGGTCTAGGCACAGTGCTTGCTCTGCCGAGGCTGAGTGACGAGGTTCTTTCGTTTTGCTTTTTGTTAGTCACTCTCCGGCGGGGAGGGGTACTGTGTTTATCAAACTGGAGAAACCTAACGGGCGGCTATGATCTCTAGGGAATCTTTGTAAAAGCTACGTAGTGATACCCTGCCGGACCACCTAGGAAGTGATCAATGGGGATTAGCTCTCCCCGGGCAGAACGGGAATCACGGCTCATGGGTAAAGTGTGCGACCTCTGCAGAGGGTAGTGAAACTGATATATCAGCCGTGCTCACGGTTAAGAGCAGCCTTGGGATCCTCTTTGATTAGAGATACTCCGGATACACCTCAGATGATGACTTTAATGATGATGGTTAACGATGGTGACTTTAATTATGCATTCTAGTATTCCCTCTCTGAGGAGGTTCTTTTTGGGATTATAACTTGGGCTTGGTGATAAAATCTGGCTTCTACTAACAATGAATACTTGACCAACTAAAAGCAACTGCTTGAGCCTAACCCCACATAAAGCTAGTCCACTTCAGCCAAACGGGGCATTTGCTGAGTACGTTGATGTGTACTCATCCTTGCTTTACCACAAAATACCAGGTTGTCCACATTGCAATCACTGCTCAGGAGAAGAGGAAGCCGTGGAAGGAGACTTCCAGGAGTTCCAAGACTACGACGAGTTTTAGGTGTGGGTTGGCGGCAACCCCCAGTCAGCTGCCTGTGAAGGCCTCATCTTTACTGCGTTTCGCTTAGCACTTTGATTTATCTGTTAAGTTAATGACTATGTGGATGTCTATGACTCTGTGATGTAATATGTTAATACTCTTTTATGTTGCTAATCGAGCACTGTGCGATGATGTTCATTTATGTAATCGCTGTGTACGTGAGTTCTGATCCTGGCACGTACATAGTTCGCATTCGGTTTACCTTCCAAAACCGGGTGTGACATAAGTAGTATCAAAGCCGTGCTGACTGTAGGACCGCTGACCTAGAGTAGCACTGGTCGTACTAAGGACTATTGACCTTCCCTCTCACCTTGACCTCTGATGTTACTTCAAAAGTCGGTCATCTCGACCAACCCTATGTTTTACTACATATATATACTATATTATACCTTGTTAAAATTTTATTTTGTTCTGTCTATGGTTTACTCACTTGTGATATTAGTTCTGTTCTTACTCTTATGCTTACGGTGTCTTTTGTAGATGGCTCGTCTTAGACACACTGCTCGTAAGTCGGTGATTCCTTTCCTGCCGTCTCGCCTTGCGGAGCGTCCTCTGCACCGCACCGTGTCCGGTCAGTCAAGTCACCTGGAGCGGCTGCACCACCACCTGCGTGAGGAGCAGGAGCGCCGGCGTCAGCACAGAGAGCAGCAGGGCTCTTCCTCCCCACCTCAGCAGGAGGTGGAGTCCGTGAGGCGCCGTTCCTCTGCTCCCCAGCTGGAGGCGTCCCCTGCACCACCGCGGGACGGCCCTGCTGTTGGAGGAGATCCTGGAGGAGACCCCGACGACGACGACTCAGACCACAGCATGGAGCCCTCTGAGCCGCAGGAGGCGGAAGGATGGGTCGCCCGACCCCTCACCCGTGACGCCGCTCGCGGTTGTCACTTCCACGATGCACTCGACACCTTGCTGCGCTGGGCTTTCGACCGGCACACCTGGTCGATCGAGTATCGTTGTGTAGTCTACCAGCACAGTCGCGGGAGGTACCCGGATCGCTGGGAGGCTACCTGCCTAGTTCGCCGTCCGGAGGATGATCTCCGGGGTGCAGAGGCCGTTTCGGAACATTACTCCAACTCCGAGAGGGACACTGCAGAGGCGGCTATGCAGGATGCAGCACGGCGTGCACTCTCCTAGTACTGTTCCTTGTTCGGTGGGGTGGCCGACGGTCTTAACCTTAGGTACTACCCCCACCGTCCTACTGGTAGCACAGAGAGTGTGGTTGTCTCACCCGTTGGTGAAGGTAACCCTAGGTTGAGCAGCACAGTCAACCTAGTCGCAGTGCTTAACACCGAGCTGGATCACTCTCTGGACGAGCTGAGCAGGGCTCGAACGGAGATTGTGGAGTTGCGTGCTGAGGTGGCAGAGCGCCGCCACCTAGAGGGTGGTTCTCCCGCTCCTGTTGGGACTCAGCACCCCTACCGCTCGCCACCACGTGGTCACCACACTTATGGTTCCCCTGCCTGTAAGACCAGGATAGATCTGGATCCTTAGATCGTTAGCGTCGGAGTTTGTAATAATCCTTAAGTCAGATGTCCCAGTCTTAGATGGTCAGTTTAGTTTGCTTATCAGTTGCTTCCATTCAGTTTAGTTTGCTTATTAGTTGCTTTTAGTCAGTTTAGTTTGCTTATCAGTTGCTTACATGCTTGTTATGGTGAACTTGTGCTGGATTTGAGTCTTTGTAATGACTGTAGCCAACGTGTGGGTTTCCCCTGCAGGTTGGCTTAGCTAGTGATATTAATGAAATCAGTTATTTAGTTGGGAAACCATTTACTTCTACTTTCCTTTCTATCTGGGAAGCTGTGTTGAATCATAATGAGGATCAGTGAAGCTCTCTGTTCACTCAGTGTCATGAAGAATTCTGTATTCCCTTTTCTTATGCTGAAGGATTGTAAGATCAATGCTGATGTATGAATGTCTTCCACAGATGTCTGACAACAGGCGCCGATGCAACAGGCGTGCTCAGCAAGAGTAGCATGCCCAGCAGGAGGAACATCAGAGGCAGCCTCCCCCACCACCCCCGATGACCGTGGAGCAGATGTTCTTGATGCAGACTCAGGCAATGCAGGCTATTGGGCAGACTCTGGCAGCCATGCAGCAGGCTCAACAGCAGCCCCAACCCCAGTTGCAAGTGCAGATGCCCCAGATGCCACGGGATAAGCGTGGCGAGTTCATGAGAGGGCACCCTCCTACCTTCGCCCATTCTGTTGACCCCATGGATGCAGAAGACTGGCTGCGTGCAGTGGAAAGGGAACTGCGCACCGCCCAATGTGACGACAGGGAGAAGGTTCTGTATGGTCCCCGCCAGCTAAGGGGAGCAGCCCAGTCCTGGTGGGAGTCCTACCTCGCCACCCATGCTGACCCCGAGGCCATCACTTGGGAAGAATTCAACGAGAGTTTCCGCAGGTATCATGTTCCAGAGGGTCTGATGATCGTGAAGAAAGAGGAGTTTCTGGCTCTAAAACAGGGACCCCTGTCTGTTAGTGAATACAGGGACAAGTTTTTGCAGCTATCTCGTTATGCACCTAAAGACGTCAACACTGATGCTAAAAGGCAGTACAGGTTCATGAGGGGTTTGGTGGATCCCCTGCACTACCAGCTGATGAATCACACCTTCCCCACCTTCCAGTACCTGATCGATAGGGCAGTTATGACCGAGAAGAAGCGTAAGGATATGGAAGATCGGAAACGCAAGATGAGTGGACCCCAGTCCGGAAGCATCAGCCGTCCCCGCTTCTCAGGCAGTTCATCTCAGCAAGGCAGGCTTGGTCACTCACAGGGATATCAGAATCAGAATCAGCGTCCGCATCAGCAGCAGTTTCAGAGGCAGTACCCACAACAGCAGCAGTATCGTCAGAACAGCCAGCAAGGAGGGAATCAGTATCAAAAGCAGAACAACCAGGCACCTCGCCTCCCTGCCCCAGCAGCAAATCAGAGCAACCAAGCAGCCCCAGCACAAGGAGGAGGCAGAGGATGTTTCCACTATGGAGAACAAGGCCACTGGGCGATGCAGTGCCCAAAGAAGATGGCGCAGCAGCAGACCAACCCCAATGCTCCAACAAGGCAAGGTGTACTGCAGCAAGCAGCAGGCAATCGTGGCCAAGCGTATAACCGTGGAAAGGTGAACCACTTGGAGGCCGAAGCAATCCAGGATGCACCAGATGTGGCAGTAGGTATGTTCTCAGTCGAATCTCATTCCGCAAAAGTGCTATTTGATACTGGTGCAACTCATTCATTTGTCACTGCAACATGGGTAGAAATGCATAACATCTCAGTAGAGGCAATGATGCCACCCATGAGGATTAATTCGGTTGGTGGCAAGGTGCAAACAGATAAAATATGCTCAAATATAAGGGTGGAAATAAGGGGGATAGGGTTCCCTAGTGACCTAATAGTAATAGACACCCCTAGGATAGATGTCATCCTAGGGATGAATTGGTTAATGAAATATGAAGCGAATGTTAGCTGTGACAAGAGGACCGTAACATTGAAGTCCCCGTCCGGAGAGGAGGTAGTGGCTGAACTAAAGATGCCTAAATCAACGGAGGGAGTTTGTCACCAAATTTCAGTTGATAGTAAGGAGACCAACCCGCTCGAGGCTATCAAGGTTGTGTCGGACTTTCCGGATGTGTTTCCCGAGGAGTTACCGGGCATGCCACCCGAGAGAAAAGTCGAATTTGCCATAGAGCTTATCCCTGGCACCGCCCCCATTTCCAAAAGAGCCTACCGAGTGTCTGTACCAGAATTGGTCGAACTCAAGAAGTAGATAAATGAGCTGTTAGAAAAGGGCTACATCAGACCAAGTACCTCGCCTTGGGCCGCTCCAGTATTGTTTGTGGAGAAGAAAGATGGTACCAAAAGGATGTGCATAGATTACAGAGCCCTGAATGAAGTCACTGTTAAGAACAAGTACCCCCTGCCGATAATAGAAGATCTGTTTGACCAACTCAGAGGTGCCAGCGTATTCTCGAAGATAGATCTGAGGTCAGGCTACCATCAACTCAGAATCCGACCCTCGGACATACCGAAGACAGCATTCATCACCATGTATGGGCTATATGAGTATACAGTTATGTCCTTTGGTTTGACAAATGCACCAGCCTTCTTTATGTATCTGATGAACAGTGTATTCATGGACTACCTAGACAAGTTTGTGGTAGTGTTCATCGATGATATTCTCATATACTCTTAAAGTGAGGAAGATCATGTGGAGCATTTGAAGATGGTATTGCAAAGGCTTCGAGAGCATCAGTTGTATGCTAAGCTGAATAAATGCGAGTTCTGGATTCATGAAGTCTTGTTTCTGGGTCACATCATAAACCAAGATGGGTTAGCAGTGGACCCAAAGAAAGTAGCAGATATCCTAAACTGGAAAGCACCGAAGGATGTTCGTGGAATCAAGAGCTTCATTGGAATGGCCGGATACTATAGGCATTTCATTGAAGGCTTTTCAAAGATTGCTAGACCAATGACAGCGTTACTAGCGAAGAAAATTGAGTTTAAGTGGACCCAAAAGTGCCAAGAAGCATTTGAAGAACTGAAGAATAGATTGACTACAACACCTGTGTTAGTTCTGCCTGATGTTCACAAGCCATTCTCGGTGTACTGCGATGCTTCTTACACCGGATTGGGATGTGTGCTAATGCAAGAAGGAAGAGTTGTAGCATACTCATCTCGACAGCTGAAGATCCATGAGAAAAATTACCCCACACACGACCTGGAGTTAGCAGCAGTGGTTCATGCGTTAAAGACATGGAGACATTACCTGTATGGGCAGAAGTGCGACATCTACACAGATCATAAAAGTCTGAAGTACATATTCACCCAGTCAGAGTTAAACATGAGGCAACGAAGATGGTTGGAATTGATCAAGGACTACGAGTTGGAGATACATTACCATCCAGGCAAAGCCAATGTTGTTGCAGATGCTCTAAGCAGGAAGAGTCAAGTTAATATGATGGCCACGTACCCAATGTCATATGAGTTAGCCAAGGAGTTCGACAGATTGAGTCTTGGTTTTCTGAACAGTACGCAAGGAGTAATAGTGGAATTAGAGCCTACTCTAGAGCGGGAGATCAAAGAAGGGCAGAAGGATGATGAAAACATCAACAAGATCCGGCAGCTGATCTTAGAAGGAAGAGGCAAAGACTTTCGAGAGGATGAAGATGGAGTAATATGGTTCAAGGACCGATTGTGTGTTCCTGACATCAAACCTATTCGGGAGCTGATCCTCAAGGAAGCTCATGAGACAGCTTACTCCATACACCCTGGAAGTGAAAAGATGTATCAAGATCTAAAAAGGAGGTTTTGGTGGTATGGCATGAAAAGAGAGATCGCAGAATATGTCGCCATCTGTGATAGCTATCAAAGAACCAAAGCAGAGCATCAGAGGCCCGCCGGATTGTTGCAGCCATTGCGGATTCCTCAGTGGAAGTGGGATGAGATCGGGATGGATTTTATAGTTGGCCTACCTCGTACCCGGGCCGGCTATGATTCCATCTGGGTGGTTGTGGACCGCTTAACAAAAGTGGCCCATTTCATACCCGTGAAGACAACATACACCGGAGCAACGTTAGCTGAGTTATACATGTCACGGATAGTCTGCCTTCATGGTGTGCCGAAGAAGATAGTGTCAGATCGAGGAACACAGTTCACCTCTCATTTTTGGCAGCAGCTACAAGAAGCTTTGGGCACACATTTGAACTTTAGCTCGGCTTATCACCCACAGACGGACGGTCAGACTGAGAGAACCAATCAGATCCTAGAAGATATGTTGAGAGCCTGTGCGTTGCAAGACAAGTCAGGATGGGACAAAAGGTTACCTTATGCAGAATTCTCCTACAACAATAGTTACCAGGCCAGCTTGAAGATGTCACCATTTCAGGCACTCTATGGACGGAGTTGTAGGACTCCGCTGCATTGGGACCAGCCTGGAGAGAGACAGGTGTTTGGCCCCGACATCTTGCTTGAAGCCGAAGAGAATATCAAAATGGTTCGGGAGAATCTGAAGATAGCACAATCAAGGCAGCGAAGCTATGCTGACAGAAGGAGAAGGGAATTGAGTTTCAAAGTGGGAGATTACGTCTATCTGAAGGTGTCACCTATCAGAGGAGTCAGAAGATTCGGAGTTAAAGGCAAGTTAGCACCCCGGTACGTTGGACCATATCAGATTCAAGCAAAGCGTGGAGAAGTGGCCTACCAGCTCAACCTACCAGAGAGTTTGTCAGCAGTGCACAATGTGTTCCACGTGTCGCAATTGAAGAAGTGCCTGCGAGTACCAGAAGAACAGTTGCCAGTGGAGGGCTTGGAAGTCCAAGAAGATCTGACCTACATAGAGAAGCCAACGCAGATTCTGGAGTTTGCAGACAGAGTCACCCGAAGAAACACCATCAGAATGTGCAAAGTCAGATGGGGCCACCACTCCGAGGAAGAAGCAACCTGGGAACGAGAAGATGATCTGAAGGCCAAATACCCTGAACTCTTTGCTGACCAACCTTGAATCTCGGGGCGAGATTCTTTTAAGGGGGATAGGTTTGTAACACCCTGAATTTGGGGGTATAAAATTTCTTTGCTCATATTCACAAATTCAGGTGTTACTTCTCTTTTCACACCCTTCCCAATCCCCTCTTTCTCTTTTCTATAAAAGAAAAGGGGCTATTTACTTTGTGTAATTAAAGTTTATTAGACTAAAACTCCAAGGGGTATGTATTGTGGCATCATGTCAAACCCTAAATTCTACTTTTGTTTGGTGCATAATTCTTAGAAATGCTAATTTGAATTTGTGGCTTATTTGGATTTGAATCAAATAGAGTAAATAAAAAGAAAAGGGGAAAACAAATGCCAGAATAAAAGAAAAAGGAAAGAAGCCCGCTTCCCCCGCCCCCTCGGCCTTTTGGCCCATCTGGCCCATCCCCGCGTGCGCGCCCTCCCTCCCCCTCTCCCCTCTCTGCCCTGGCGGGCCCGCTCATCAGCGCGACCGCCTTCCCCGCGCTCGCTTTCCTCGCTCTCTCTGCTCGCGGGCCCGAGCTGTCAGCTCTTCCGTCTCCGCGTCACCGCCGCCCCGAGCCGCGCGTGCCGCGGACACCGCGCCCACGTCGCGCGTGGAGCTCGCCACCACCCCACCCTCGGCCACTTGAGCCCAGAGCCTCGCTCACCCTCTCTCCCCCCGTCATTTGCGCACCTGCAGAGCCCCTTTCCACTTCTCCCACGCTGCGCGCATGCCAAAGCGCCGCCGCCATTAAACCACCGCCGCCCGAGCTCGTTTCTCCGTCGCCGTTGGAGCCCCGCCGTGCCCTCTGCCACGGTGAGCTTCGCCCCAGCGTCCGCAACCCGGGACGCGCCCCAATTTCCCCTCTCCCTCCCCGAATCCCTCTGCCCGCGCTCACCGCCGTTCTCTGCGCAGCCGCCGAGGTCCGCCACCGTCGACTCGGGCTGCCGCCGCGTCTCCGTCGCCATCGAGGGGTCCCCGGAGTTCGCCTTGAGGTAAGGAAACTCTCTCGCCCTCTCCCGTCCTTTTTATTGCCCCCCCGTCGCGTTTAACTGCTCGCCGGAGTCCCTTAGCGCCACCGCCGAGCCGCTTCGCCGTGGGCCGCCCCCCTCCGGTGCCACTGCCCCGACCCAGTCCCCACCGGAAGGTTCCCCGCGCCCTCCCCAACCTCCCCGGCTGCCCAGGTCGTCCCAGGGACACGCAGAGCCCCTGCGCCCCTCGTCTCCGGCGAGTTCTCCGCCGCGGGGACGGGCGTCGCCGCCTTTGCTAGCCGGAGGAGAAGACAGAAGCCGGCCACCCAATCCCCGCCGTCCATCCTAGATCGAACGGCCCTGTTTCAAATAGGCCGAGCCCAATCCTAGCCGTCCGCCTGAGATCCAACGGCCCAGGGCCCTTCCCCCCCCCCCCCCCCCCCCCCCCCCCCCCCCCGCACTCCGCCTTCCTGCCATTTGGGCCCCGCCTGTCAGCCGTCCGCCCCGCGCTGCCCGCCCGGCCCCGCCTGTCAGCCGCTCTCACCGTCGCGCGCTCGCGCGCCCGCCCGCGGATCTAATCTCGGGCGTTGATCCGAGATCCAACGGCTATGAGAGCCCGATACCCCTTCGCCCGCGCATTTTCTTAAAGAGACACCCGCCTTTCTGCAAATTAACCCGCCGTCCCTGGATCTTCGCGGTTAGGTCCTCGGACCTTTTATTTAATCCAAAATAAGTATTTAAGGCATATTTTTAATCCCTAATCTTGTAAAATTCATAACTTTGTCATATGAACTCCAAATTAGGTGCTTCAAATTGCAAAATACTCACAATATTTTTATCTATCTATTTAAACAATGTTTCCCTGCTGTTTTTATGTCCCAATTAATAGTTGATCATTAGGGTAAAACTAATGTTATTGGAACCCCTATTTGAGATAAATAAAGGATAGAAGACTTTAATAAACGTTGGAGCACCTAAGTTTATGGACTTAACACCATGTAATGATTTAACCCCACCACTGACTTAGATCTGATTAGTGGATAATGAATCACTTTGTATAGTCATCTACCCTAGACCTAGGGAACACCAGATTACCAATCCTTTTCTCCTGTGAACTTGTGATCTCTCTGCTGCATATGTTTGGTTTATTGCTTTTGTTTGTTATTTCCCAAGTGCATAGAATGAATGATTACTTTACGTAGACAACGGGCAGTCTGTGTTTCTCGAGGAAGTTGCAGAAGAAGTTCCTGATCAGTAGTTTGGTGAAGGCAAGTGTCCTCTGACCCATTATGTCCCATTCACTTATAATTCACTTTCCCGCATTACTTAATTGAAACCTAAGGATTGACTAGCTTTATACTTTACCTTATCCTTGATGACCTTTTGGGTTATTGTTATGGTTAGCATTTTGCTATTGCCTTAACCTAATCAATGAACATGATGTGACTATTTATGATACGATACTGTTATCCTGATGATATTGATGATCTTGTGATACTCTAGGGGGCTCAGGCTGTTTCCTGAGTACCTCTCCGTAAGGACCTGTTCGTTGAGAGACCACCCGGGATAACAGTGCAACCATGAGGGTGAAATGGGATGCCCTTAGCTAATTAATTAGAGGAACTAGAGGTGTAGCTGCTTCGCCGTCGTGCCGTCAATGGGGTCCAGGCACAGTGCTTGCTCTGCCGAGGCTGAGTGACGAGGTTCTTTCGTTTTGCTTTTTGTTAGTCACTCTCCTGCGGGGAGGGGTACTGTGTTTATCAAACTGGAGAAACCTAACGGGCGGCTATGATCTCTAGGGAATCTTTGTAAAAGCTACGTAGTGATACCCTGCCGGACCACCTAGGAAGTGATCAATGGGGATTAGCTCTCCCCGGGCAGAACGGGAATCACGGCTCATGGGTAAAGTGTGCGACCTCTGCAGAGGGTAGTGAAACTGATATATCAGCCGTGCTCACGGTTAAGAGCAGCCTTGGGATCCTCTTTGATTAGAGATACTCCGGATACACCTCAGATGATGACTTTAATGATGATGGTTAACGATGGTGACTTTAATTATGCATTCTAGTATTCCCTCTCTGAGGAGGTTCTTTTTGGGATTATAACTTGGGCTTGGTGATAAAATCTGGCTTCTACTAACAATGAATACTTGACCAACTAAAAGCAACTGCTTGAGCCTAACCCCACATAAAGCTAGTCCACTTCAGCCAAACGGGGCATTTGCTGAGTACGTTGATGTGTACTCATCCTTGCTTTACCACAAAATACCAGGTTGTCCACATTGCAATCACTGCTCAGGAGAAGAGGAAGCCGTGGAAGGAGACTTCCAGGAGTTCCAAGACTACGACGAGTTTTAGGTGTGGGTTGGCGGCAACCCCCAGTCAGCTGCCTGTGAAGGCCTCATCTTTACTGCGTTTCGCTTAGCACTTTGATTTATCTGTTAAGTTAATGACTATGTGGATGTCTATGACTCTGTGATGTAATATGTTAATACTCTTTTATGTTGCTAATCGAGCACTGTGCGATGATGTTCATTTATGTAATCGCTGTGTACGTGAGTTCTGATCCTGGCACGTACATAGTTCGCATTCGGTTTACCTTCCAAAACCGGGTGTGACACTGACTCTGCATGCTCTGGGGCGGCTGTCGAACCCTTCCGAGGGGCCAGCCTTCGACCCCTGATCAGTAAAGGGCTCAGAGCCCGAGTGCTCTGGGGCGGTTGCCGAACCCCGGAGGGCGCAACCTTCGAACCCCTGATCAGTAGGAGGGCTCGAGGCCCGTTTCCTTCGCTGGGAAGGATCCTTTTCGAAATATCCCCTTTCCCGGTCCCTGTGGCAAGAGAGAGAGAGAGAGGAAAAGGAAAAGTATATGAATTTAAATAATGTGGCGCACCTTTTTTGACGCGGTCGTCATGACGGAGACGAAACGGCGCCTGCTTCGCCTGCCGGAGGTGTCGCTTGCCCTGCCAAGGAGTTAATGCGACAGGACGGGCGATTTGCGAGGCATCTGTTGCGCGTGCGCGAGCCGTTCGAGGAACGGAACATGGGTGCGTCGTCTTTTATGCTGTGGGAGAGGGCTCCCCGGCCGTTTCGGGAGAGGATGCGAACCTGTTGGTGATTGGACCGCTGCTTCTGCACGCCTGTTGCTGCAATTACTGCCGGTCTGCCTCTGATCATATCGACCGTCGTGCCTATCTCCGCGGCTGAGTGACCCATGATCGTCGCACTTAATGGGCACTGTTGGGTCACGTGTAGGGCTGCCTTGAGTCGCTGCGCTGGTTCTACAGTCGAGAAGACGCAGCATTGGCGCAAGTGGCGGTGCGGTTTTCTTGCACGTAGTGACCGGCGCGTCGGTGACATGACATGTGGGACCGTGCCTCCATGCTAGACCGCCGGATGCGACAAAGCTGAAAGGGTGCACAACCGTAGTGCGGTTGCATGCTTCTTGCGCGATGGTCCGCCCTTTCGGCCGTTGGTTTCGGTGAGGACGAGGGAATGCTTATAACCGCGGGGTGGTTACGTGCTTCGCGTGAAGCGGTTTGCCTTCTTTGCGTTTCGGGTCAGCTCGCATGATGTGTGGGACCCAGCCCCTGTGTCGTGGGGTGGGAACCCTAGAGCAAGTCAGTGGAGACTTTGCCCGTGGCGCTTGGGGGTGCGAGTGAGGAGATCAGCCTTTAAAAAGGGATCAACCCCCCGGGCGGTAGCCATGCCTTCACACCCCTCGCATTCATCGCGTCTTTCCCCCTTCCGAGCCCCTAGATGGGGTGCACCTGTGTTGCCTTCTTCTTGCTGCCGTTGGAGGAGCACGACCTCATGGGGGTTGCGCTTGTTAGTCATCACTCGGCTTCAAGGATTTTCATCACGCAGCCCGGCTGCATTCCCCCACCAATGGTCATCCAGGAGGATGACCACCAGCTTCGTGGCGGGGAAGGCCGAGCCGGGCTGTGGCCTCCCCCCTACCCTCAGCTTCAAGGATGTTCATCATCCATGCTGGGGAGGAGGGTGCACCGAGTCGGGGCCCGTCTCCGCGTGGGCAGCGGCCCGCTCCTTCCCTCAGTGATCGGGGGAGAAGGGCATTCGCCACCCGTGGCACTGTCAGCTGCCGTGTGTCTGGCTCCCCGGCCTGAGTAGCTCCGGTGCTGCTTCCGGTGCCACCTCCTACCGCTGGGGCGAAGCGTGGCTGCCCGTCCGCCGCACAGGTATCGGTCGCGCCATGCGCGGGCCGGCCACGTCCAGGTCCTCCTTGCGCCGTCGGCTGCACCGAGGGGTCGCACAACACGTCGTACGCCACGAGGGCGGTACTCGTGTTCTGGGACAGCCTCGGCGAGGACGGGAGTGAGGACCTGCCGGTGTGCATTAGGGCGGCCACCATTCGCTGGTGCGGCGTTGGGGCGCAGGTGGCCGCTGTCGTTGGTGCTGAGGTGGTGGTCGCCATAGGTGAGGCTTCCCACCGCCGAGGTGGTTGCCTCTACCAACGAGACCGTCAGTGCTACCCACGGGCAGACCTCCGGCTCTTTGGCCTCAATGGCTTGTCCTCGCCCCTTGTGTGGAGGACGGGGACGAGGGACTTTTCACAGTAGCGTTTGCCCTGAGGCAATCACTGCTGCTGTCTAGCCACCCGAGGCGGAGGTCGTTGTCGCTGCTGGTGCAGTGGTCGCCGGTGAGCCGCTCGGAGCTTGTCATCTTGCAGCCCTTCCGGTGTGGAGGTAGTTCATTCCTGTGGGAATGGAGCTGGGTCCCATTTTTAAGGGAATGTAAGAGCAAAATGTAATTGCTCCAAGTACAGAGATATCTGCTGTAGGTCAGGAAAGCCATCGAGGGTGCTGCCGACATCTACGTAGCATAGTTATCCCAAGTACGTGTGTTTGTTCTTTGTGGCTGTCGAGGCCTGAACATTTGGGTATAAAGTCGCGTTTCTTTCCTCTTATTTCAAGCATCAAGACTTGTTCGTCGGTAGCAGGATCACTTATCCGAGCGTGAGTTACCTTTCGCAGAAGGTGACGAGTAAGGTATCCGTATCCCGGAGGCGTAGGAGTCCCTTGGCTCGGTCGGCCTTGCCGTTCAAGGTCTCTCTTGTCGTTTTTATGACTCCACCATCGATATAGTCGAAAGGCACGAAAGTCGTTTTGGTGGAAAATCTTTTCCGAGGAAAGTTTTCGGCGCAGAGGGGGTTCCCCCCTTCTAGACTCCGAGGCGACCGCCCGGGCCGGGACCCTTGCAAAGGGTCTGGCCGTGGCCATCGGGTCTGTTTGGTCCGCCCAAGCTAAGGCCTCGCAGCAACGTGTCTGGGCCGAAGGTATGTTTTGCTCGCTTCGTGACTTTGTTTCTGTCTCCATTCTTCTCCTTGCGTCTGAAGAATGTTGTCCTACTGTCTGCAGGGTTCGAGACGGCTCTCAACGAGTCCGTCAAGAACTGCAAGGCCCTTGCCCAGGCGGCTGAGCAGAAGGAGGCCGACGCGCGTGGCCATGTCTGAGGCCATCTCGGCTTTCTGCCAGGCCTTTGGCCTCGACGATGTCCCCTCGGGTAGCTCCCCCTAGAGTCATCTGCGGGCCTTAGGCGGCCATGTGCGCAGCGGACTCCACGGGGCGCTGCACCACGGCATTAGGTGGGCCTTCGCCGTGCTCGCTTCCCACTACGACGTGGATCTGGAGCGGGTCAGCGAGGGGTACTGCTTACCCGACAAAGAGGAGACTGCCTTAGCCGAGGTCTAGAGGCTTGACGCAGCTGTCGAGGGCCTAAGCGCGGCGCTGGCTTCCTCCTTTGAGGTGGAGATCCTTCCGCCCATGTCGCCGCCCGAGGCCGGGCCAGATTCTGCCGAGGGTGGAAATGACGCCGAGCGTGCTGCTCCTCCCCCTGCCGATGTCTGAGCCTGCAGGAACAGTTTGTTTTAAGTATGCGTATGTTTTTTGCGGCCGCTGAGGCCTAAACATTTTAATTGTCGGATTATAAAGCTGTGTTTTCTTTCCTCTTGTTTCGTGCGTTAGGACTTGTTCGGTAGCAGAATCGCTTATCCGAGCGTGAGTTACTTTTCGCGGAAGGTGATGAGTGAGGTATCCGTATCCCAGAGGCGTAGGAGTCCCTCGGCTCGGTCGGCCTTGCCGCTTATGTGTTCTCTCGTCGTTTTTAGGATTCCGTTATCGATATAGTCGAAAAGCACGAAAAGTCGTTTTGGTAGAAAAGTTTTCGAGCGTTAGGACTTGTTCGGTAGCAGAATCGCTTATCCGAGCATGAGCTACCTTTCGCGGAAGGTGATGAGTGAGGTATCCGTATCCCAGAGGCGTAGGAGTCCCTCGGCTCGGTCGGCCTTGCCGCTCAAGGTCTCTCTTGCTCGTCTTTAGGATTCCGTTATCGACGCAGTCGAAAACCACGAAAGTCATTCTGGTAAAAGACTTTTTCGAGGAAAATTTTGACGCAGAGGTGGTTCCCCCTTCTAGCCCCGAGGGAGGGTCGGGCTTTGCCGAGGCAAGGCTGATCCTTCCTTGATGGTTAGACTTTATTTATGCATGTAAAGAAAGCGAGATACATGAACGACTTGAAACATTTTAAGGATAAAAGCGACGTAGCTGTTCGATGTTCCAAGCGTTGCTATAGACCTCGCCTTGATCGTTGGCCAGCTTGTATGTCCCGGGCTTCAAAATCTAGGCGATGATGAACGGCCCTTCCCAGGGAGGAGTAAGCTTGTGGCGCCCTCGGGCGTCTTGTCGCGGCCGAAGTACCAAGTCTCCCACTTGGAAGTCTCAGGGCCGAACCCTTCGGGCGTGGTAGCGTCGCAGAGACTGCTGATACCGCGCCGAGTGTAGTAAGGCCACGTCCCGAGCCTCTTCCAGCTGGTCCAATGAATCCTCTCGGCTGGCCTGGTTGCTTTGGTCGTCGTAAGCCTTTGTCCTCGGGGAACCGTATTCCAAGTCCGTGGATGGCCTCGGCCCCATAGACTAGGAAAAACGGCGAGAAGCCCGTGGCCCGGCTCGGCGTCGTCCTCAGACTCCAAACCACTGAGGGTAGTTCTTTTATCCACCGCTTGCCAAACTTGTTGAGGTCGTTGTAGATCCTCGGTTGGCGTGTTCCACCTGCCCATTTGTCATTGGGTGCGCTACGGCGGCCCAGTCCACACGGATGTGGTGGTCCTCGCAGAAGTCCAGGAACTTTTTCCCAGTGAACTGCGTGCCATTGTCCGTGATGATTGAGCTTGGGACCCCAAAGCGATGGATGATATTTGTGAAGAACGCCACTACCTGCTCGGACCCGATGCTGATTAAGGGTCGGACTTCGATCCACTTGGAGAATTTGTCGATGGCGACCAGCAGGTGCGTGAAGCCCCCGGGTGCCTTCTGCAACGGACCGACGAGGTCTAGACCCCACACGGCAAATGGCCAAGTGATAGGTATTGTCTGCAGCGCTTGAGCGGGCAGGTGCGTCTATCTCGCGTAGAATTGACACCCTCGGTAGGAGCGAACAATCCTAGTGGCGTCGGCCACCGCGGTTGGCCAGTAGAACCCTTGTCAGAAAGCGTTTCCCACGAGGGCTCGAGGTGCTGCATGGTGACCGCAAGCCCCCGAGTGTATTTCTTGTAACAGCTCTTGTCCTTGGGCAATGGATATGCATCGTTGGAGAATGCCTGAGGGGCTGCGGTGGTACAGCTCCTTTTCATCACCCAGTAAAATGAATGACTTGGCGCGCCAAGCCAGTCGTCGAGCTTTGGTCTTGTCGAGGGGCAGCTCTCCTCGGAGGAGATATTCCAGGTACGGGGTCTGCCAATTTGGGACCGGTGCGACCCCATTCCGCTCCACCTCGACACGCAGGGCCTCACCCTCGGCGGCCGAGGGTACCTCGGGCTGGGCCGAGGTCTCCTCGGGTTCGGGCGCGTCGTCGAGTTTGACGGATGATTGATATATATCCTTGGAGAAGACGTCCGGGGGAATCGTCATTCGCCCCGAGGCTATTTTCGCCAGCTCATCCGCGGTCTCGTTGTACCGTCGAGCAACATGGTTGAGCTCCAGCCCATAGAACTTATCTTCCAAGCGCCAAACTTCGTCGCAATAGGCCTCCATCTTTCGATCGCAGTAGTGGGAGTTCTTCAGGACCTGGTCAATGACGAGCTGCGAGTCACCACGAGCGTTGAGGCGCCGAACCCCTAGCTCGACGGCGATGCGCAGGCCATTAACCAAGGCCTCGTACTCGGCCACGTTGTTTGACGCCGGAAAATGGAGGCGCGGTACGTAACACACATGTTCTCCGAGGGGTGAGATGAAGAGCAAGCCCGCGCCCGCCACGGTTTTCATCAGCGACCCATCGAAGTACATGGTCCAAAGTTTAGCCTGGATTGGGGTCGTTGGCAACTGGGTGTCAGTCCATTCAGCCAGGAAGTCGGCCAAGACTTGGGATTTTATGGCCTTCCGAGGGGCAAATGAAAGTGTTTTGCCCATGAGTTCCACTGCCCATTTTGCTATCCTACCCGAGGCCTCTCGGCTCTGGATGATTTCTCCCAGGGGGAAAGCTGACACCATAGTAACCGGATGAGACTCGAAGTAGTGTCGCAGCTTCCGCCGTGTCAGAATCACTGCGTACAGCAGCTTCTGGATTTGTGGGTAGCGGACTTTGGTCTCGGATAGCACTTCGCTGATGAAGTAGACTGGCCTTTGGACGAGCAGTGCGTGCCCTTCTTCTCGTCTCTCGACTATGACCGCTGCGCTGACCAATTGAGTGGTTACGACGACGTAAATCAAGAGGGCTTCTTTCGCAACGGGGGGCACCAAGATGGGCACATTTGTAAGGAGCGCCTTTAAGTTTCCGAGGGCTTCCTCGGCCTTGGGGGTCCAAGTGAAGCGCTCGGCCTTCCTTAAGAGGCGGTACAAGGGCAATCCTTTCTCGCCGAGGCGCGAGATGAAGCGGCTCAGAGCCGCAAGGCATCCCATGACCCTTTGTACTCCTTTCAAATCTTTGATTGGCCCCATGTTGGTGATGGCCACGATTTTCTCCGGGTTGGCTTCGATGCCTCGTTCGGAGACGATGAACCCTAAGAGCATGCCTCGGGGGACTCCGAAGACACACTTCTCAGGATTGAGTTTTACGCTCTTCGCTTTTAGGCAACTGAATGTTACCTCAAGGTCAGAGAGGAGGTCGGAAGCTTTCCTTGTTTTGACAATGATGTCATCAACGTAAGCCTCGACCATCCTGCCGATGTGTTCTCCGAACACATGGTTCATGCACCTCTAGTAGGTTGCACCTGCATTCCTCAAGCCAAATGGCATAGTAGTATAACAATACATGCCAAAGGGTGTGATGAAAGAAGTCGCGAGCTGGTCGGATTCTTTCATCTTGATTTGGTGATAGCCTGAATAGGCGTCGAGGAAAGACAGGGTTTCGCACCCCAGCAGTGGAGTCCACAATTTGATCGATGCGGGGCAGAGGGTAGGGAACCTTCGGACATGCTTTGTTTAAACTAGTGTAGTCTACGCACATCCTCCATTTCCCACCTTTTTTCTTTACAAGCACAGGGTTAGCTAACCATTCGGGATGGAATACCTCTTTGATGAACCCTGCAGCCAGTAGCTTGTGGTCCTCCTCGCCTATGGCCCTGCGTTTTTCTTCATCAAAACGGCGCAGGGACTGCTTCACGGGTCGGGCACCAGCTCGGATGTCCAGTGAGTGCTCGGCGACATCCCTCGGTATGCCGGACATGTCCGAGGGACTCCACGCAAAAATTTTGGCGTTTGCGCGGAGAAAGTCGACGAGCACTGCTTCCTAAGGTCGAGCTCGGAGCCGATCCTGACTTTCATGCCGGCGTCGTTGCTGGGGTCGAGAGGGACAGACTTGACTGCCTCAGCTGGCTCGAAGTTGCCGGCGTGCCGCTTCGCGTCGGGCACCTCCTTGGAGAGGCAATCCATGTCGGCGATGAGGGCTTCGGACTCGGCGAGGGCTTCGGCGTACTCCACGCATTCCATGTCACACTCGTAAGCATGGCGGTATGAGGATCCGACGGTGATGGTTCCGTTGGGGCCCAACATCTTGAGCTTGAAGTACGTGTAGTTGGGGACGGCCATGAACTTGGCGTAGCACGGTCTTCCCAACACCGCGTGGTAGGTCCCTCGGAACCCAACCACCTGGAAAGTGAGGGTTTCCTTTCAGAAATTAGAGGGAGTTCCGAAGCAGACAGGCAAGTCAAGCTGCCCAAGGGGCTGGACGCGCTTACCGGGGACGATCCCGTGAAAAGGTGTTGCACCGGCCCGGATCGTGGACAAATCGACCCCCAGGAGCCCTAGGGTCTCGGCGTAGATGATGTTGAGGTTGCTGCCTCCGTCCATGAGGACCTTGGAGAGCCTAACGTTACCAATAACCAGGTCGACGACGAGCGGGTACCTTCCTAGGCTCGACACGTAGTCGAGGTGGTCGCCTTGGTCGAAGGTAATGGGCTTGTCGGACCAGTCTAGGTAGACCGGCGCCGCTACCTTCACCGAGCAGACCTCCCGGCGCTCCTGCTTGCGGTGCCGAGCCGAGGCATTCGCCACCTGTCCGCCGTAGATCATGAAGCAGTTGTGGACCTCCGGGAACTCCTCTTCCTTGTCGCCCCCTTCTTGTTGTTGCCTTGGTCCTTGCCACCTTCTGCCGAGGGTCCTACCTTATTGAAGTAGCGCCGGAGCATGTCGCATTCTTCAAGGGTGTGCTTGATGGGACCTCTGTGATAGGGGCACGACTCCTTGAGCATCTTGTCGAACGCGTTGGCTCCTCCAGGAGGCTTCCGAGGGTTCCTGTGCTAGGCAGCAGCGACGAGATCCGCGTCAACGGCGTTGCGCTTTGCTTGCGCCTTCTTCCTGGCCTTCTTCTTCGTGCCACGCTGGGCGGACGCCTCGGGGGCGTCTTCCTTCTGCCCTCCCTGAGGCTGCTTGTCCTTCCGGAAGATGGCTTCGACTGCCTCCTGACCAGAGGCGAATTTGGTGGCGATGTCCATCAATTCGCTCGCCTTAGTGGGAGTCTTGCATCCCAATTTGCTCACCAGGTCCCGGCAAGTGGTGCCAGTGAGGAAATCCCCGATGACATCCGAGTCGGTGATGTTGGGCAACTCGGTGCGCTGCATTGAAAACCGCCGGATGTACTCTCGTGGGGATTCCCCGGGCTACTGGCGACAACTTCGGAGATCCCACGAGTTCCCAGGGCGCACGTACGTACCTTGGAAATTTCCAGCGAAAGCCTTGACCAGGTCGTCCCAGTTGGAGATCTGCGTAGGAGGCAGATGCTCCAGCCAGGCCCGGGCAGCGTCGGAGAGGAAAAGGGGGAGGTTGCGGATGATGAGGTTGTCGTCGTCCGTCCCTCCCAACTAACATGTCAGCCGGTAATCCGCAAGCCACAACTCCGGCCTTGTCTCCCCTGAGTACTTGGTGATGGTGGTCGGGGCTCAGAACCGGGCCGGGAACGGCGCTCGTCGTATGGCCCAGCTGAAGACTCGTGGACCTGGCGGTTCGGGCGAGGGACTCCGATCCTCCTCACTGTCGTAGCGTCCCCCGCGCCTGGGGTGGTAGCCTCGGCGCACCCTTTCCTCGAGTCAGGCTTGACGGTCGCGGCGGTGTTGCTCGGCGCCGAGGCGATCCGGGGCTGCAGGCGTCCCGTCCCGTGTGCGCCTAGTGTGGACTGAGGCCTCCCGCATGCGTCGGGAGGGCGTTGCGCGATGCTCCGAGGGGTCTCGTCGCCTCCGGGAGGCAGAGCTCTCGGCTTGTTGGACAGCGGCGTCTTCTAGGAGGCCCTTGAGCTTGCCCTGGATACGTCGCCCCTCGGTGGTGGATGGCTCCGGCATCATTCGAAGTAGCATCGCCGCTGCAGCTAGGTTCTGGCCGGCCCCGCTGAAGGCCGGGGGTAGCCCTGCCCTGGCATCGTCAATGATACGGCGCTGGACGTCCCGAGCCCGATGACGCGCTCCTCCGGCGAGTGCCTGGCCTGCCCACTCCTGCTCAATGTTTTGCCGGAGCTACACAAGCCGCCCTGCTTCTTCGTCGAGCTTGGCCTGCATCTCGCGGAGTTGCTCAAGCTGTGTGTCCTGACCCCCCGCAGGGACTTGGACCACAGCTAGCTCCCGCGGGATCTCAACGCGAGACGCAGGTGCAACGGCGCCGTCACTTCCTGGCATGCCAAGGTGGTTTTCTCCATCGTGATCCTCGTGATCGATGTGGAAGCACTCGCGAGTTGGGTCGCAACCCTCGTCGTCAAGGCTGTGGCCACCATCAGAGCAACCGGAGAGGCAGTGGTCACATGCGGACATGAAGTCACGCATGGCACCGGGATCACGGAGTCCGGAGAAATCCCAACTGACGTCGGGGTCATCCTCTTCCTCGAAACCCGCGGGTCCGGAGGTTGAGACGGCCGTCAGTCGGTCCTAAGTTGACCACATATGGTACCCCGGAAGGTCAGGATATGCCCTCACAAAAGCGCTCACCGAAGCGGGGTCGCTTGGTGGATCGAAGCTGAATTTAAAGGGAACAGGGTGAAAAACAGATGGTACCTCTTGGTTGATGGACGGTGGCGAAGTCGCATCGGGGACGGACTGCACCGTTATCTCAGGTACGAGATTAATGCCCGACAAGTCCTTCGTGAGGGTGCTGGCGTCATCAGTCCGCTTGGGGTTGGCACGTTGCTGGGAAGCGACACCCGCCGTTGACTCAAGTGCGGGGTCAACACCCGACATGTCCCCCGCAGGGGTGCCGGCGTCGTCGACTCGCTCTGGTCCGACAGCCGACGAGGTGCCGCCTCTTGCCTGGCCACGGTTGCCCCGTCTTCTCCAGCGAGGAGGGTGGCGGGGCAAACCCGGGTGTTCCTCTTCTGCCGCGGGGAGATGTCGTCGTCGAGTTCGCCTCCGCCGGGCGAGCCGACGACCGTCGTTGTTGTCGTGCTGCGAGGGGAGCAGTACCATGTCGTAGCCGCCGTCGAGGGACATGAACTCGAGATTCCTAAAGCGGAGCACCGTCCCGGGCTGGAGAGGCTGCTGAAAGCTACCCATCTGGAACTCAACGGGAAAGTATTTGTTAACACGCAGCAGGCCCCTACCTGGCGCGCCAACTGTCGGTGTTTCGGACACGTGGGACCCTCAACCGGACCGACTAGTGAATTTAGTGCCGCGTGTCCCTGCCCAGATGGGTTGATGAAAGATGGAACACAAGAGGGAAATGAGGCTTATGTTATCTTGCACCGGGGTGCTCGTAGTAGGGGTTACAAGCGTTGCGAGAGAGTGAGAGCGAGAGAGAGAGGAAAAGAGAGGGTTCGGCCTTGAGGTGAGCTGTCTGAGTATGCCTCTACCGCGTCTCTCCTACTCTGCCTGCCTCTGCTCATTCGTACGTCGCATGTTCGTACGTTCCCTCTCCCCCCCCCCCTCAGGAAGGCCCCGGACATCCCCTTTTATAGATACAAGGAGATGCCCAACTGTACAATAGGGGTGTAGCTATGAGCTAACGTGGCTGGCGGAGAATTGCCTTGAGCCCTGTACATGTACTAACGTGGCCGTCGCAGAAGTGCCTTGAGTCCTGTAGGAGCATAGCTGGCGGTGCGGCATGGATTCTGCTGACGTTTCCTTGCTTCCGTAGGGGGTTGAGAGCAACCGACGTCATGGGCGCACGCGGGGAACCATCATTACCTGTTACCGGAGTAACTTGGATGGGACACCGGTCTTGTTCCTTCGTAGCCTGAGGCGGCTAGCTAGGGGTAGGGTAATGATGGATCCCCAGTAGCATAGTTGATCTGAGGTCGAGGTCGGGCGAGGCGGCGACTCCTCCGAGGCCGAGACTGAGGTCGGGCGAGGCGGAGTCCTTCACCCGAGGCCGAGGCTGGGCGAGGCGGAGTCCTTCTCCCGAGGCCGAGGCTGAGGCCGAGGCCTGAGGTCGGGCGAGGCGGAGCTCCCTGTTGCGCCCAAGGCCGAACTCGAGAAAGGTCGTGACTGTTATTAGTCTTTCCCTGTTGGCTGGTACAGTTGCCGGAGTGGGGTGAACAGTGCTGTTTTCCTGTCAGAACGGTCAGTAAAGGGGCGAAGTGACTGCGGTCACTTCTACCTTGCCGACTGAGGCGCGCGTGTCAGGATAAGGTGTCAGGCGCTCCCCGCATTGAATGCACATGCGATACGGTCGGTTGGTAAGGCGATTCGGCCGAGGTCGCTGCACGACAAAGTTCGCCCGAGCTTAGCCTTGGGTGAGACGGGGGGGTGTCTGCTGACTGAGGGGACCCTCGGGCGAGGCGTGAATTCGTCTGGGACTACTGTCCTTGTCCGAGGCTGGGCTCGGATGAGGTCGCGTCCCTTGGTAGGCGAGGGCTTGACTTGGACCGCGCTTCATCAGCCGTATATGGTTTGTTCTGAAGATGTTTTCCAGCTGGGTTTAAGGAGCATTGGGGGTACCCTCTAATTATGGACAGTTCTCTATATAGGTTTTATTTAAGAAAAAATAGAGACCTTAGATTAGTACGAAAAATAGTTGTCATAATTCACCAGACATGGTGTATGGTTGGAGACGATTTTACTGTATGACGATGATAGTTTACTGATTTATCTTTTGGCCACCAAATTCGAATGGTATATTGGTGTTTCACAAATGGTCGTTTAGTTGTGGTTGACAAACAATATCATTACACATTCATGATTTACTAGATATATGTCCGTACGTTGGCACGAGGCGGGGAAGCGGGTGGAGCGACGCCTAGACTACGAATATGATTATTCTTTAATTCTAAACACTAAGATACATGTGGTTAGCCTTAAATTTCTAGAGTAAGTGACGTGGATTCAAGTGCTGGCTCTGTACTATTTTTTACGTGCACTGCGTGAGAGCTCTGGACATGGGGAGGGTGAAATCATGGCATCACTAAATGCCCACATTAGGTTCTTAATAGATTAAAGTATAGAAGTATAGATATGATATCATACATTCGTAAATATACAGTCATTAAGGTACCAAGTCTAGAATGTCATCAAACTATGTGCTTTGACAATATTATTATTATTATTATAATAACCACGAAAGAACATCAATCTCGATACAAAAAAAAAGGTTAATCTAACCCGTTAGATACAAAGAAACACGCCCACGACGATGCCCAAAACACCAAACGCCTCTCCTATAGACATTTGTATACGGGAAGACTTCACATGCACCACAAAACTAAAACGTCTCAGCAACCGCGTTGCACCCTTACAAGCCTCGCATTCCATTTCATCACACCAGAACCACATCGGGAGGATGATCTGATAAGCATCAGTGCGTTTCATTGACAGCATCACCTGTTTTAGGCTGTCACCGGTTCCTGCACAAGACCAGCGATTATTCCTTTGCTCAACTGTTTCCCTAGCCTCTCCTGTATCCGATCCTTGATCGCAGTTTCCTGAAAACAGTAATTACAAGGCTTCAGTTTGAACATGAATATTATGGGCATTGACTTATGATATCATCTGTTATGGTGGCGGCTATGTTTGAGAGAGAGAGGGGGCCAGGCGGCCAGCCGAGGGTCTTGCCTAAGGTTTTTTCTTCTAATTTTTGCTTGATCATAATTCTTATAAATATAATCACTCCCTAAAGTCCTTCTTTTCTATTATCCCTCCAATCTAAACTAGTTCAAACATTTAAGGCAAGACTCAGCAGATTTGCCTCCAATTTAGGCGTGACTGCTAGCCATGACATACGCCTCTAACAATACACCCCCGTCTGAAGGGGCAGCTTGTTCTCAAGCTGCAACCTTACCATCCTATAATGATGATTCAACCCGACACAGATCTAATAAAACAGCCTTTTATATCTGGGCTCATTTTATTGATCTCATTTTCTTTTGCTGCCGCCTGAACATAAGGTGGACATCATCCGCATGCAGAGCTGCACCTGTACAGCTACCTATACCCCTGACATAGTCTGCACCACACAGAGAAGAGAAAAAGGCTTCCCGCGAAGAGCGGCGAGGAGGTGTCTGCCTCCCCAACCGGACGGGATGCCCAAGATCCCATGGCGGACGAGATCAAGTTTCTCTGCACTGCAAAGCACAACTTGGAAGAGCTTGCCGAACTGAATCAGCTGCAGGTCGCGCATCTCTCATACACGATGACGCACTAGGAGGCCACGCGCAGAGATGACATGCACGCCACTTAATGGTGCGCTACCCATGTCGCATGAAGGAACAACAGCAGCGAAAGCAGTGTCGTCGACATGAAGCAGGCGATGGAAGTTGGGACAGATCTGCAGCTGAATCTAGCATGGAGACGGTTGTCCCATAGCCCTGCAAGCTGTAGGGGAATCCGGCGGCAAGGTGGTGACTGGAGGTAGTGATCACCGGCAGCCAGGATTCCAGGCACGCAGAGATACATGACATCTACTAGGCAAGGTCAACTAGCGCCAAGATCCGGCGGCGGCAGGGGTGGGCACCTTCGACTGTTTGCCGCCCTCATTGGAACCTGGCAATCTCCTATACCAGATGTTATGGCAGCAGCTAGGGTTGAGAAGGAGAGAGGAGGCCGACTGGGGGCCTTGCCCACAACCGAACAAGAAGAGTTTTCCTTCTAATTCCCGCTTGCCTCTAATCCTCATACAGGTTACTAGGTTAGATATAAATAGCCTTCATATCTAATCACTCCATATAATTCCTCTCTTCTTTCCTTTTATCCCTCCAACCTTCCAAAGTAACCCAATCAGCTAAATAAGGCAAGGCTAGACAGGATTGCCTCTAATTGAGGCATGACAGTTAGCCACTAAGTAGACCAATGACATACGCCTCTAACATCATCTATCACTTATCTAACTAGTTCAAAATTAATTTAGCAACACTTCACAATTCTTATAAAAAAATATACCATATTGTGGCAGTGTTGCTCAAACTTCTCTAGGAAACCAGCAACCCAGCGATCCGCATTAGCAAGCCATTCTTCATGATTCAAACCTGCAGTCTTTGCCACTGTTTGCAACTGCAAGATATATTTCATACAAAGCTAGATATCAGTAAAACTAATTACTTTAGTCTTTCATGCTATGGAAAGGAGTATGTCTAGTTCCTCGACAAGTACTGATCAAGTGATGAATCTCAAATCAACAGTTACCTTTTCCTGATGTGCCTTCACAGTCTCCCGCAGTTTATTGATCTTCATATTAACTTGCAATTGTTTCTCCTAATGAAAATAATAAGAGGAAGATATATGTTATTCCACAGAACTAATTATACCCCTTCAGCATGTGCCATCAGGGAAGTGTCTAACCTTGACATAGCTCACACCAAGATCTTTCCTCGAGTAGCCCCGTGCTAAATTCCTCATGACATACTGGTTATAGTCCTTCAAGATCCTCATTATGAGATCTGAAGTAGAAACCCCATCTGTCCTTTTTGTTTCCTTGAATTTTCCAATCTTTTTAACCTACCATATAGCCCAACAATACTTTCAGTGCTAAAAGCATACAGAAGATGTATTTAAGCTTAGCTATACGAAAGAAGTCTTACAAATTCATAGACATCATTTGCTGTTCCGCTAGTATCAGCATAACTGCAGTTACAAAGAAAGATATTGTAGTTGGTTGAGCACACAAGAAAAGGGAACATCTGAAATAGCTGTTGTGCAGGTCACACGTACGGCAGCGCATCATGAGCAACATAGTCAATCTGATGCTTATCAATAAACTCCTGTGTGAGAACCCAGGGTGCATCAGGAATGACCTCATCAACCCACCTAAAGCAGAAGTCATTAGACAAATATATGACCGGCTATTTTGAATTAAATAAATAAATAATGTGAATGTTTAAAAACACCACTTCGGGTGGGATTTCCGTTTTTGTTATGGCCAATACAATCCCCTCTTTGTTAGGGTCAAATGTTTTTTATGGTAACATAAAGTGGGGTTTTCCATTTTTGTTATAGCCAATACAAACCATCTCTCTTTGAAGGCCTAATGTTTTTTTCATGGTAACATATAAGTCATTACAGAAGACTAAGCGAACTCTAAACAATGCAAAAAAGCAAGAGCAGAACTAGCATATGCAGGTATTCTGGCAGTCCAGACTGCTGAATGGAGGCTTAAATAACTAAATAGTGAATGTATATGTTAGCATGAAAAAGAATCGAGTAGCTCCTCCAGCTGAGAGCATAATTTGGTCGACCTCCATTCGCAGCATGTAATTATACAGTATCCTCAATTTAGAGGATATGAAAAGAATGAGAAACCTAAGCTGCAGAAGGAGAGGTCTGCTCTGAGTCGTGAAGCAAAACGCCTCATGCACAAAAAAAGAAAATACAACTAGACTTGTGCTGTTGGATCTTGTTATACAGATAGTATAACATGATGCATCTTTGTACAATTTTGGCAGCAAAGCAGGCACAATTTGATGAATACAGAATGCTCGCAAATGCAAGCGCGCACGCCCATATCACACAGACAACAGAAGGAGGTCCCTACTGACAAATTGGGCATGCTAGTTAGAAATGACTGAACATGTTAATACTAGACTGTCCATCATACTGTAACGATGAATAATAAGGGGAACATGAGAGATGCTTTGCTTTTCTGAATCTGAATTAGTAGCTAGCACTAGTAACAAACAAAAGAGTGTATATAGATATTTACTAACTTGCAGTGCCGCAGGGATTCGTATCGCTCTTCCTGGGTCATGACGGTCTTGCCCTTGTAGCGGTAGGTTAGCTCGTCGTTGCAGCATCCGACGAGAAGATAGGTGTTGGGGAACCTGCGAGGTGTCGAAAAACAACACGTCAGAATCAAAACGAAACGGATGGCACTGGCACGCATGGAATCAAGCGCATCCAGATCAAGGTGATGGAGGTTGTTGAGATGTCAACTACGGCGGGGCGGCGTGGGTTTGGCGGGCACGCGCAAGACGAGCCTAAGGGAGCGGCAAGCGCGCCGCCGCCGGAGTCGTGCAGATCTGATCTAATCTGAGACTCTTGAGTCCGAGGCATCGATATCGATGGATGGATATCAAATCGATGTGTCATTGGGGCCGATCTGACATGAAGAAAGTGAGGGGGAGGGGTAGAAGAGAAGGGACCGTACAGCATCTTGGCCTGCTCGAGGGCGCGGGCGTGGCCGAAGTGGAAGAGATCGAAGATGCCGTCGGCGTAGACGCGCACGGGACGGTCGTCCTCGGCCTTCCTCTTTGCGGCGGTGCTGCTGAGCGCGGAGACGGGCTTGGCGCCCTGCCGCTTCTTGGCATTAGAGACGCGCGCCATCTTTCTCGCTGGGATGGTAACGACTTGCGCAGGCGAAGTGGGGTTGGAGGTGGATGGCTGCCTGGTCGAACTGCTCGGTTCGACCTCCCTTCGTGGGAAGGGAGGGCAGGGCCGCGTGCAGGCTCGCCAATAAAAAGGCGCGGATCGCTGCGGAACTCGATCCATGTGGGGGGCGCGGCGCGGGGTACAAGGAATTCGGTTACTTTAATCGATATATATTAAGTGGGTTTAAATCTCTAGTAGATTAAAATCTCTTCTAATTCATATCAATCCTCTTTAATCTATATGTATTGAAAATAATCGAACAAGGACTAAGGCGGAGTGGCGGGACCGTGTTCACTCCACGGTATCCGTGTCAACCGGCCATGTATGTTTTCCACCAATTCAGTCTATAAATTCAGACTAAATAGCACTCATTTTCAATCAATTCAAAGAATAACATCAATTTTATCAAATAAATTCAGAAAACAACACTTCATCTATATTTTTTTATTCTTTTATTTCTCAGCTCACAAGAAAATGGACTAAATTGCCCTGGTTATTTCTTAGCCTTATTTTTTTATCTATTCAGTCTATAAAAATAACATAAATGCATACAAATATATGAGCACTATTTTTATATTATTAAGAATAATGTTAAACATACAAATAAACACATATGTTCTGTAAGGAGGAAGTTTAGATTTAACAATTGAACTTTAAAATTATATTTTGGAACGGAGGGAATAGTTTTTATAGAATATATTTTTTAATAAGACAAATGATTGGAGTTTTTGAAAAAAAAACCACGTCAAATAAAAAGGAACAGAGGAAGTACATTCGAAGACCATTCGGTGAACCAAGTATGTCTAATTTTTAATAGCTCGATGTTGAAGATATTTAGGTTTGAAGTTCAACAGTTAAATTTAAACTTCTTCCTTCATAAAAAATATGTGTCTATTTGTATGTTTAACACTATAAAAATAGGGGTAATTCCCTGTATGCCATCGGGAATTACCTTCATCCCTTATGTGCCACTGGTCCCACATGTCATACACCAAAAAAATTCCTTATATGCTACCCATGGTACATAAGGGATGAAAATAAATTTTGATGGCATAAGGGTAATTAGTCCATAAAAATAGAGCTTGTATGTTTTATCTATTTATATTTTTATGGACAGAAGAGATAAAAATGGGATGTGAAATGAATAGAAGTAATTTGGTCTATCTATGTATGGTGTAAGCAATAAAAGAATGCAAAATATAATGAGGTGTTGTTTTCCAAATTAATTTAGTGAAACCGGTGCTATTCTATGAATTTCTTGAAAACCAATGTTATTTCATAAACGTGTTCTCAAAGCAGTATTGTTTTGTGGATTCTCCCCCATGTGCGATGTGGGGAGGGCTCGAGACCTACGCGGATAAAAAACCGGTTTCTTATTATCGGACCAGACCAGTAACAGTTTTTTAGCCAGTTTTTTAAAATTCGTTTGAAATTCACGAATCTTGAAAAAATATTTAAAAAACAGCGAACATCGATAAAAATAACGAAAACCGGTAAAAACCAGCGGCTTCTGATCCAGAAATCCGAGAAACTGTTTTGTTTGAATTTAAAATGCAAACCGGTCAAAGAATTTTAAATACCAACAAAATTTGGCTTCTCGATTGGTAAAACGGATTTCTCGGTTGGATACACAATTTCTCGTCGGGATTCACATCATTTGTTTTTGTTTTGAATTTAAATTTGCAAAACGGTCGGTTTCTTCGAAAACCAAGGGTTTTCGAGCGGTTTATCATTTTGGATGAAGATCGGTTTTTAGTTTATAAATGATTTGGTTAACCCTGCTGGACGGCTTTGGTAGTACGCAGCAGCTTTGGTAGTGCTATGTAAACAAAGAACGAAAAGAGAAAGAAGAGCGACATGAAATAGTGTTGACGCCTTTTCGGAGCGCCAAACACTCAACAAGAACCGTGGCGGTGCCCTCTGCACAGGGGCGGACGGTCCGCGCGCAGGGGCCGGACGGTCCGCGGCCTGGTGCGAGGCGCGGTGGTGCTCTCTGCGCAAGGGCGGACTGTCCGCGGCCTGGGGCCGGACGGTCCGCGGCCTGGTGCGCGGCTAGGGCTCCTGCCTGACGGCCGGACGGTCCGCGCCCTGGGGCCGGACGGTCCGCGCGTACGCAGGGACGGCGGAAGATCGCCGACGGCGCCTGGATCTCGCTCCCGGGAGGGACCCCGTCGGGGAGTAGAGATCCTAGGTTGTGTCTAGGCTCGGGCTGGCCGACCTAGACTCCTCTAATCGACGTAGAGCCGAAGAGAGACGAAGAATTTGGGGATTGGAAGACTAAACCTAAACTAGACTAGAACTACTCCTAGGATAACATGCGAAATAGAAGTTGTATTGATTCGATTGTTGATGATTACAAATCGGCCGTAGACCTCTCTATTTATAGAGAAGGGGGGCTGGACCCTTTACACAACTGATTCCGAGCTAATTCCGCGAATTTAGCTAACAACCGTAGCACAAAACTCGGAACCCTAATCTGTTTTGCGCACGCGCGGACCGTCCGGCCCACAGGCGCGGACTGTCCGGACCGCGGACCGTCCGGCCTCAGGGTCGGACCGTCCGCCCACTCTTTTTTGGTTCCAACATATGCCCCCCTGCCTTTTGGTGGAGCTGGGCGAACCAAAAGCAACTAACTCGATGTAATTACATCGGTTCTCTTAGGCATCTTGCCACATACTAGGATGGTACTGTTTGAGGAAACGCCCATTCAAAGCCTTTGGTAAATCCTTGCCTTGTAATGTTTGTAGCAAATAGGCGTTACCAGACATTACCTGTTTTACTTTATAAGGACCCTCCCAGCTTGGCGACCATTTTCCAAACTTACGGTCTTTATTCCTTAAAGGCAAGATGGTCTTCCACACCAGATCCCCTACTTGAAATGACTTTGCTTTGACCTTTTTGTTGTAGGCCCTGGCCACTTTGATCTTGTCTTTTTCTATTGCTCCCAAAGCTATCACCCTCTTGTCGGTCACCTCATCAATATTATCCATCATTGAATTATAATAATCCATGACGGTTAGATCATTTTGTCTGGCGAACCTAACAGCATTCAAACTTATCTCCACAGGCAACACTGCTTCCTGCCCATAGACCAGCTCAAAAGGAGACACTTTAGTAGCACTATGTTTAGATATTCTATGAGCCCATAAAGCTTCAGACAAAATCTTATGCCAATACTTAGGATTATCAGATATCTTCTTTTTTATCAAGTTGATCAATGTCCTATTACTAGACTCGTCCTGCCCATTGGCCTGAGCATAGTATGGAGATGAATTAAGCAACTTAATTCTATATAATTCAGCAAATTCACGTACCTCCTTAGACATAAAAGAAGTCCCTTGATCTGTAGTCAAGGTCTGGGGAATGCCGAATCTATGAATAATATGCTCAGTTATGAACTCAATTACCTCCTTGTGTGTCATGTTCTTCAGAGCAACGGCTTCAGTCCATTTGGTAAAGTAGTCAGTGGCAACTAACACGAACCGATGCCCTTTTGATGATGAAGGATGAATTTCTCCAATAAAGTCTAATCCCCATCCTCTGAAAGGCCAAGGTTTGATGATAGGATGCAATTCGGCTGCAGGGACCAACTGTAGGTCGCCGAATTTTTGACATACCTGGCAACCCTTGTAGTACTTGAAACAATCAGCTATCATGTTAGGCCAATAAAAACCAGACCTTCGCAACAGCCATTTCATCTTTGGAGCCGATTGGTGGGTACCACAAATTCCTTCATGTACTTCGGCCATGGCCAATATAGCATCATCTGGGCCCAAGCACTTAAGCAAGACATCATTGACTGTTCGGCGGTAGAGTTCATCACTCATCAAAACATACTTGAAAGCTGTTCGCCGAATGTTTTTATCTGTCCTGTTATTGGGATTCCGTAAATAATTAAGTATAGGTGTCCTCCAATCACTTGCATCGGCTTCATTGTCAGCCGAATCAATTAAGAGGACGTTTCTGGTAACCCCGGACGGTCCGGCGTCGTCACGCGGACGGTCCGCGACCTGGGAATTTGGCTCTGCACTGGTTATCAGATTTTCAGTTTTGTGAAATTTCCCTCTCTTTATCCGATAACCTGATGCATCTTGTGCCAAATCGTTAGCTCTATGATTCTCAACTCTAGAAACATGCCGAATACTGAATTCGTCAAAAGAATGGATTATGCTCCGACATTTCTCAAGATAACTATTTAGAGTACCATCAAAACATTGATATTCCTCTAACACTTGTTGGACAACCAGCTGAGAATCACCAAATACCTTCACATGTTTTACTCCCATACTATTTAAAAGTTCTAAACCGAATAAGAGGGCCTCATATTCAGCTTGATTATTAGTGCAATAAGTTTTCAATCGGCTAGAGAAGTCAAAGGAGACATTACTTGGTGAAACAAGTACAATGCCAATTCCTTGCCCTTCATTGCAAACCGATCCATCAAAATATAAAGTCCAAGGAGTAATAGTGAGGTATGACATGTCTAGTTCATGAATATCATTAACCCGATGTTCTACAATAAAATCCGCTACGACTTGGCCTTTCATAGATTTCAATGGTTCATAGGCCAAGTCATATTCTATGAGTGCATAAGCCCACTTACCAATTCTACCACTCATAATTGGGTTATGCAACATGTATTTGATTACATCGGCTTGACCAGAAACAGTGCAATGACTAGACAGTAAATAACATCTACATTTGGTGCATGCATAAAACAAGCATAAGCATAACTTTTCAATAAAAGTGTACCTTGTTTCCGCATCCACCAACCTTCGGCTTAGATATGTCACCACATGCTCCTTCCCCTCAGTTTCTTGTGTTAGAACAGCCCCAATAACCTTGTCTTCAGCTGCAATGTATAATCTGAATGGTGCTCCTACTTGTGGTGCTTTTAACACGGGAGCCGAAGACAAGTATTTTTTAATGAGATCAAATGCTTCCTGCTGCTCTGCCCCCCAAGTGAATTCAGCATCATTCTTAAGCCGAAGGATAGGGGTGAAGGCATCAATCTTCCCGGCTAGGTTAGAAATAAACCTTCGTAAATAATTCACCTTGCCGAGAAACCTCTGCACTTCGACCTTACAAGTCGGAGGCCCCACATTCCGAATAGACTTGATTCGGTCAGGGTCTATTTCTATACCATGTTCATGGATGACAAATCCTAAAAACTTACCAGCCGACACCCCAAAAGCACATTTACGTGGGTTCATTTTTAAACCATACCGACGCATTTTATCAAAGGCTTTGCGCAAATCAGCTATATGAGAACTAAACTTAGCCGATTTGACTACAATATCATCAATGTAGACTTCCACAGTGTTTCCTAACAACTCATGGAAGATCAGATTCATAGCCCTCTGATAAGTAGCACCAGCATTTTTAAGACCGAATGTCATGACAACCCATTCAAATAAACCAATGAAGCCTGGACATATAAAGGCCGTTTTAGACGCATCTTCTTCGGCCATGAAAATCTGATTATATCCGGCATTACCATCAAGAAAGCTAATAATTCTATTCCCTGATGCATTATTGATTAATGTGTCGGCTATGGGCATGGGATATTCGTCTTTAGGAGTTGCTTTATTTAAATTACGAAAATCAATGCATACTCTAAGTTTACCTGACTCCTTCTTCTCCACCGGCACAATATTGGAGACCCACTCTGCGTATCTGCAAGGTCTAATAAAATTAGCTTCTAGCAGCCGGTGGATTTCGTCCTTGATTCGTGGGAGAAGATCTGGACGAAACGTTCTGGCTTTCTGCTTGAAAGGTCTGAAACCAGACTTAATGGGCAGCCGATGTTCGACAATCTCTCGGCTTAGTCCAGGCATTTCAGTGTAATTCCAAGCAAAATAGTCTGAATACTCCTTCAATAGACCGATCATCTCATCTCTAGGATCGGCCTCCAGGGTCTTGTTTACAAAAGTTGGCCTTGGAGTTTTACCATCTCCTATGTCAATCTCCTCCAATGGATCGGCCGATGTAAACCCCTGTCCTAGTTTATCAAGATCTCTGAATTTCTCTATCATGTCCCCCACAGAGGAATTAGATGATCCTTGTGTGATGGCGGGCTTTCCGGTCTCGGGGACCGGATCATCCGTAATACTGTCTTTTCGCTGTGGTAGATGTTCGGTCTTAAAGCCCGAACTGTTTTGTGAAAGACCAGACCATCCGGCTTTGAGAGCCGAATTGTCCGTGATCAACGACTCATGAACTTCATGTGTATTCATCATTTAAACTTTATTTAGGATTTAGCCGATTCTCCATCGGCTCTAGCATTACAGGAATGAAACCTTTCTTATCTATACTTATGAACTGATAATCAGAAAAATCTACTCCTGTGAGACATGTAGCAGTCTCATAAGTCTAGAGTACAGGGGCATCGGCCACAGCGATGCAGGCCGATACATCAGCATGTACTTGTTCTACCTCATCGCCTACCCATTGTATTAGCATTTGATGTAATGTAGAAGGTATACATTGATTGGCATGAATCCAATCTCTGCCTAGAATTAAACTGTAATTCCCTTCTACATCAGCGACGAAGAATGCAGCAGCAAGGGTCTTAGTCCCGATGGTTAATTCAACGGACGTGACTCCCCTGGCTTTAATTGAACTATTCCCAACACCACTGAGGGTCATGTTGGTTTTGACAAGTTCGTCATCTTGTTTACCTAATTTTCTGTATAATGAATAAGGCATTAGATTTACAGCCGCCCCTCCATCCACCAACATCTTAGCAATCGGTATTCCATCAATGTGACCGCGCACGAAGAGCGGCTTTAAATGATTTACCGATTCCTTTGGTTTAGTAAAGGCGGCTTCTTTAGGACCAAAATCAAACTGGGCAGCAACGGGTTCATCGTCGCTAATGATAGTGCAATCGGA
The DNA here is from genome assembly GCA_029449295.1 of Zea luxurians. Lineage (NCBI taxonomy): Eukaryota > Viridiplantae > Streptophyta > Magnoliopsida > Poales > Poaceae > Zea > Zea luxurians. The sequence goes on along the minus strand of JAOPSE010000022.1, from coordinate 39,414,836 downwards.
AGAAAATGTAATAATATTTACATCCATACCTGGGCGTTCTGGAGAAGCCTCGTAGTCGACCAGGTCTTCTCCTAGCAGGTCGTCCTCTTCCATGGATGTTGTCGTATTGTTGGAGGCTTCCTGATGAACGGCGGACGGTCCGCACGCGGGGGCCGGACGGTCCGCGCCTGGTGCAGGTTGTCCAGAGCCTTCCTGATGAACGGCGGACGGTCCGCACGCGGGGGCCGGACGGTCTGCGCCTGGTGCAGGTTGACTTTCTATTTCTGTGGCCGTTTGTTTTTCCTCAACGGCCTTCGGTCTCCATTTCTTTTGTGGTGGCGGGTATAGTGGATGTGTGTCATTAAATGTCTTTTCCGCCTCCTTCTCCTGGCTCTCCTTTGCTCTTAGGCGCTGTAATTTTCTCTTTTGGGATCGTGTCAATCCCGCTGGGCACCATCGAGGCATGGAGTATTTCGGATCGGCTGTTTTGATGGTAGCCGTATCCTTTTCGGTTGTGTTGGCCGATTCGCCGAAAATCATCGGCCCTTTATTGTCTCCCTGTATGACAACATCCGCAGTGCCTATTTTGATGATGTCCTTTTTTGCTGTTCTTGGAATTGCCACAGGCATATGCCCCCCTGCCGGATTGGTCGGCCTAGGAGGCCGAGTAGTCCGGCAACCTTGTTGGGCCTGTGCCTGGTGACCGGATTCAGCGGTGCTCAATCGGTCTTGCACTGGCGGTGCCAACCTATCAAAAACGGATGTTTGGGGTGCCCCCCAGGCGGGGTACGGTGGCATCCCAAATGGATATGGTGGCATGCCCCACATTTGATTTGGGACATATGGTGGAGGTAAGTATGTGTATGGATATGGCATGGATGGATAAGGAGGTGGAGGGGTCCATGTTGGCATGTTAGGTCTCAATTGTACCATAGGACCTTTCATTTCTTCCGATTGGTGATGTGGTCCAATCGGCCTGACCTGACGTTGCTCATGAATGGGTGAGCGGGGTCGCTTCGGTGGCCGGTCACTGGGGCCAGCCTTCTTTTTCACATATTTAGACAACAATTGATCGAAAGTCGGGCCAGGCTTGATCAGCCGACCAGCTGCTTTAAATGTATTTGTTTTCCACGTACCTATCTCTGGTCGTCGTGGTTTGAAGGTACGTGGTCGCTGCGAGTCCTGAGCATGGCCGGACCGTCCGCCAGAGCTCTCCGGACCGTCCGGTGGGGTCTCGGACCGTCCGCGCCTACGTGCCGGACCGTCCGGGATACGCAGCACGGGTTCTTGTATCTGTCTCCCTGTCTGCGCTTGCCCCCCAGTACTGGAGGTTGTGATGGTCACCTTTAGGGTCTCCCCTCCATCGGGAGTCTTCTCAGCTACCACTTTCCTGCAAGAAACTTTATGATCCTCATCGGCCTTTTTAGAATTGCTGATGATTGCCTCTTTGCCTTTGCCTTTATCGGCCGTGTTTGGCCGAACCAGGACTTTCTTGCCCTCAAAGTCGATCATGTTCATTGGAAAGGGCTCCGTGTCCACCTGCATTTCCTGAAATTTCAATCGTCCTTCGTTAATGGCCGATTGAATCTGTCGACGGAATACATTACAATCATTAGTGGCATGAGAAAATGAGTTATGCCACTTGCAATATGCACGACGTTTTAGCTCGTCGGCGGATGGAACAGTGTGATTTATTTTAATGTTGCCATTTTTGAGTAATTCATCAAATATTCTATCACACTTACCAACATTAAATGTAAACTTAACCTCCTCCTGCCGTTTCTTTTGAACCGGCTGTAAGGAGGCACAAGCCGAAGATTTGGCCTGCTTTGGCCAAACCATTTCAGCAGCATACACTTCTGCTGATTCGTCTTCTGAGCTACTTTGGTCGCATTCTACTACACGTATGTTGTGACGAATTGCTTTAGTAGTTTCTTTGCTTCGGCTTTCACAAGCCGAAGCTCTCTGGTGTAATTGTGCTAGTGTAAAGAATTGGATGCCTTCTAATCTTTCTTTTAAATAATATCGCAGACCATTAAAAGCTAATCCTACTAGCTGTTTCTCTGCTAAATGAATTTGAAAGCATCGGTTTCTTGTATCTCGGAATCTCCGGATGTAATCATTAACCGATTCATCTTTTGTCTGTCGCAACGACGCTAAATCTACCAAATCCAATTCATAGTCACCGGAGAAAAAATGATCATGAAATTTTTGTTCTAAATCCCCCCATGATGAAATGGAATTAGGAGGTAAAGTGGCGTACCATGCAAACGCAGTTCCTGTTAAAGATAATGAAAATAAACGTACGCGAAATGCCTCTGTGTCGGCCAACTCTCCTAATTGTGCTAAAAATTGGCCTATGTGTTCACGTGTGTTCTTTCCTTGATCACCCGAAAATTTTGTGAATTCGGGTATCCTGGTTCCCTGCGGGTATGGGTGGTGATCAAATCGGCTGTCATAAGGTTTCCGATATGATTGCCCCCCAGGGACCATGCTTACTCCGAGCTTATCTCGGAACGCCCCGGCTATTTCTTCTCTTACTATATCAATGGCAGTCGGTGCGAGACCACCGGCTCTCTGGTTAAACATAGGTGGGGTTGGCTGGATATTAGCATGTTGTCTTTCCCCCCATTGGTTTGAGTTACGTGGTGCATTTCCATTTGCTCTATATGGCTCATACGTTTGATCGTTTCTTTCCGGCCTTCCAGGTGGGGCCGGAAAGCTTTCCTGGGCTTTGGATCCTGAATTAGTGGGCTGGTGCATTGCATAGTATGATGGGAAGTGTTGCTGGGACGAGCGAGGATTCATGTAATAATCCTCCTCAAAAGACTTATGCGCGGACTGTCCGGATATGTACCCGGACTGTCCGTGGTCATATGCGGACCGTCCGTCATTGTATGCGGACCGTCCGGCTGGGTAGTTTGGGTTCTGTGTCATATGTGGTGGTTCGGGCGCATATCTAGGTAACTCATTAAAAATAGGCCCAACTGCTGTTGGCCCGGACGGTTCGCGCTCACGTGCGGACGGTCCGGGCATGTGCAGATCGGCTGGTTTGCTGCCGATTTGCGGTTGCTTAGGGTACGTGTCCATCGGCATCCCATAAAGGGGTTGTGACTGATCGTGACAACCTGTAGCCGATGTGTTACGCGCATTATCTCCTAACTCAACCTCGTGCGAAGGAAAATTTGCGGTACTAGATTTATCGAATGCACGTACTAGTCTCTTAAGGTCGCTTTGCATACCCCCTATGATGTTCTGCATTTGTTCACGCTGATCTTCTACATAATTTCTAAGAGATTGCAGATCGTTGGTATTACTTACATTGGGGATATCTGGCGTGGGTTGGAGCGAAGCCGGATCCGTCGCCCGATGTCGGACGACCTTGTTGTTCCTGTCCACCTTGAAGTTGGCCAAGAACTTTGCTTTCGCCTCCTGGATCATCCGCTCCTTGTGCTCCTCAAACTGGAGCTGCTCGTCAGCCGGCAAGGTTTCCCAAGTCGGCTCTATGACGTTGCTTAGAGAAATATCAGAGCTATCCTTTGAACCGGCCATTGAGGGCCGATCTGATGAACTTAGATGTGTTGTCCCCAGCGGAGTCGCCAAAAAGTATGTTGACGCCTTTTCGGAGCGCCAAACACTCAACAAGAACCGTGGCGGTGCCCTCTGCACAGGGGCGGACGGTCCGCGCGCAGGGGCCGGACGGTCCGCGGCCTGGTGCGAGGCGCGGTGGTGCTCTCTGCGCAAGGGCGGACTGTCCGCGGCCTGGGGCCGGACGGTCCGCGGCCTGGTGCGCGGCTAGGGCTCCTGCCTGACGGCCGGACGGTCCGCGCCCTGGGGCCGGACGGTCCGCGCGTACGCAGGGACGGCGGAAGATCGCCGACGGCGCCTGGATCTCGCTCCCGGGAGGGACCCCGTCGGGGAGTAGAGATCCTAGGTTGTGTCTAGGCTCGGGCTGGCCGACCTAGACTTCTCTAATCGACGTAGAGCCGAAGAGAGACGAAGAATTTGGGGATTGGAAGACTAAACCTAAACTAGACTAGAACTACTCCTAGGATAACATGCGAAATAGAAGTTGTATTGATTCGATTGTTGATGATTACAAATCGGCCGTAGACCTCTCTATTTATAGAGAAGGGGGGCTGGACCCTTTACACAACTGATTCCGAGCTAATTCCGCGAATTTAGCTACAACCGTAGCACAAAACTCGGAACCCTAATCTGTTCTGCGCACGCGCGGACCGTCCGGCCCACAGGCGCGGACTGTCCGGACCGCGGACCGTCCGGCCTCAGGGCCGGACCGTCCGCCCACTCTTTTTTGGTTCCAACAAATAGAAACGCGTTGGTCGGTGTTTGGTGAGCTGCCTTCTCCTCTTCTCCTGCAGTCCTGCTCGTTCCTTCCCCACGGGCCACGGGCAGGTCGGCTGGTTGATTTGTTCGTGCCCAGCACCCTGACCGCCAAATAAAAATACTTCATGCAAAGACAGGGGGTCGCCATCAAATCAGAGAGCAAAAGCCAGCGACCAACCAACGCTGAGGCTCACTGAGGTTTTGCAAAGCGCCAAAGCCGCCTCTCTCCTCTCGGCTTCCTAGAGGTTTTCACTGCTTTCGCATCCGCTTGCATGTGTCTCTTCTCTCTGCAGAGCTACCTTCCACGCTGCTACTACCTGAAGAATATCACGCGTGTTCTGCACCAACGAATCAACCCTGGAAACATTCCGTTCTTTTTTTTTCTCAAACACACAGAAAAACTGCGCATCATTATATTAAGTAGAGAGAAAGGCCTAAACAAGACCAAACACATCGGCTATAAAAAAGAGAGGTGAGAAAAATAGAGAAAAAACAAGAAGAAAGAAGAAAGGTGAAAAAAGAGAAAGACAACCAAGACCTCAAATCAAGACCACAGCCTTCTCAGAGCCTTAGCACCTGCCAATTCTCAAAGCCTGGCATCCTCATGGATCTGTTGCAGAATTGTATTCGTGTTTGGGGAGACTCCATCAAAAACACAAGCATCTCTGTGCTTCCAGATCCACCAAGCCACGAGAATAATCAATGTGTTGAAACCATCCCTATACAAAACTGGCACAAGACTTTCAGCCATACTCCAATCCTGGAACATAGATGTCTCCAGCCCTGGTGCCACAAGCTGCAGCCCCACTTTGCATAAGATCTGCTACCATAAATTCCTGGAGAAGACACATGAAATCAAGATGTGTTGAATATTCTCCTGCTGTTGATCGCAGAGAACGCATTTCCCCGGATGATCAAGACCTCTACGTGCTAGACGATCCGTTGTCCAACACCTATTAAGGGAAGCAAGCCAAATGAAGAATTTGCACTTAGGGGGCGCCCAACCCTTCCATATCCTTTCACCCGGTTCAAATTCCATAGTACCAGCCAAGAAACGTTGGTAAGCTGTTTTAGCAGAGTACTCCCCTGAAGCACCTGGAAGCCAACGGAAAGCATCGGGTACTCTAGGTTGCAATTGAATATTCTGTGTTGAATCCCAAATTATTAAGAATTCGACAATCACTTCGGCCGATAAACTGCCAGAGAACATGACATATTCGATAATCACCAACCCAACTGTTATCCCTGAGAGCTTGGTGAACTGTTTTCCTTTTCCGCAATCATATTGAAACTCTATTTAACAGGGAGGGGGCAATTTCTGAGATACATTGGCGATGCAGCCAGCGGTCAGTCCAAAATAGTGTTCCAGCACCATCCCCCACTATGGAGCATACTGAGGCTGAGAACATGACAATAACATTAGGATGGACTTGCACATCAAACTCAGCCAAGGCCTGTCTGGCTGAGTTTTCTTGAGCCACAACCACCTCAGGTTCAAAGCCCAACCAAGAATCTCAAGATTGTGTATTCCCAAACCGCCCAGACTTTAGGGTTTACAGACCTTATTCCAACCCACAACACAATGGCCATCTCTGACCTCCTTTCTGCCCTTCCACAAAAAACCCCTTCTGATTTTGTCGATAGCCTTGATCACCCATTTAGGGCAAGGAATCGCAATAAGGTGATAAATAGGGATGGCAGTGAGGACAGATCCGATAAGTGTTAGTCTTCAAGCTTGGTTAATTAAAGGAGCCTTCCAGCCTGACAGCTTGTTAGCAACTTTATCAATAAGTTCCAAAAACACACTTCTAGGCATTTTCTTAACAGAAAGAGGAAACCCCAAATATTTACAAGGAAAGCCAACAATGTTGCAAGGGAATAAAGATTGTGCCTCACCAACACATTGATCATTACATTGGATAGGAGTCATACTGCATTTACTTGCATTTACTGACATTGGTTTTTAAGCCTGAGGTCTCCCAAAAATCCTTAAAATCTCCTTGATCACTGTGATCATTTTTTATAATACTGCAGTAGTGCAGTGTAAACCTGTAGACGACGTATGCACAACAAATATTTTTTTTATTTTGATGAAGGCTATATATCTACAATTAGGATCCAATCACTGTAGTTCTCCCGAAATGTCAAAATCTAAAGCCATATATATAGGACCAACATAGCGTGAAACCGTTTCTTGAACTACGAACTGTCACTTGGCTACCTTCTTTTCAGATTGTAGGAAGATTTGACCATGGTATTCTTCAACGGAAGGACACAGAAAGAAAGAGAAGAAGAAGACAAAACATCTTCCTCACACTTTGAATTTAGCTTAACAAGCAAACTAATCCAAAAGGTCTTTGTTCATCTATGTGAGTGTGCTAAGCCCCTAACTGTGATACAGAAGGCCTATTCAGGTCACGGCAACCTAAAATAAAGCTGGAAACTGTTCCTGACCGAGATCCTGCTTGGCTGGCCTTGTCCTGCAGTTACAGTCTCGAATGGCGCATGGAATTGGACTCGGAATAACTTGTTGGACCAGCAACAGCGCTAGCTGCAAGAGATTCCCTGAGAAGCCTCCTGAGAACCTTTCCAGCCGGCGACTTGGGGATCGACTCCACGAACACCACCTTCCGCACCTTCTTATACGGGGACACCTGCACCATCACGAACTTGAGTATGAAAAAAAGAGAACACAAAATCCACAAGCTCTACTCCTACTTCATGCCAGCGGTTCGATTCCAGTCCCCATCAATATAGGTATCAGGATGTATCAGCTGAGTAGCTGACTGAATCAACTACAGCCTACAGGTTTACACTGCACTACTGCAGTATTATCAAATACATTCATGCATTATGCTGACCTTACTTGACGAAGTCAGGAACCAAGGATTTTTTTTTTCTTGCCAACCACCGAATTATTTTTGCGCAGCCAGAGTGTTATTGTTATTCTTGAAAGAAGCGACCGAGAGTCAGCAATGGGAGGAGTGCATGCCAGCCTTATGCGTTAGCACTGGGTGACGTGTTGATTGCACAATCCTTTGGAATATGTGTAAGAAAGCTACCCCAGGACGGATTCTTCCAGTCCCAGGGATGCGATGATGTGGCGCTGCCCATGCCAAATCGCCTGACCTCACTCCCGCTACCAGTTAGTTACACATTGCCATCCCTCCAGATAGTGCTGATACCCTGAGACTAGTGAACGACAGCGCAGTGCATACATGATGCATGCCCATGGCGGCAGTATCTAGAAAGAGCAGAGACAGCACTGGTGCACAGCAGCACAGGTGGGGGGCATGCACAGCAGCCACAAACCATTCGACCTCAACCTTCAAACTTGCTAATATACCTGCCTCATTTTAGTTACTAGTCCTTTTCGGGTGAAAGCAACACGTATCTGTATGTAATTAGATTTATTACAATGCTTGGATTGCCCGAAATTTGATAGCTATGAAAGGAGCGTGTTGTGGCAAGGTGAAGCAGAAAGAACAGGGTGTTTAGTATTTTTTCCTTACCTGCTTGGCCACATACTCCATCACTTGCGTGCATGAAAGGCCACTTCCAGATTTCCTCACCACGAAGGCTACTGGTACCTCTCCAGCTTCTTCATCCTCAGTACTATCAGTCGAACCATAAGATTCTAATTAGGCCGATAAAGCGCAGGGCAAAATATGAAGTACACACATCAGGAACTAGCTACGTTAAAACTCACGACGTCACAGCCACATCAACAATTCCAGGGTGTTCGATCAAAACTGCTTCCAAGTCAGCTGGAGCTATCTGACGGTCAGAAAAGGTGGGGAAACAGTTTGTTATTACTATAAAAAAAAAGAACAGATGACGGCTTTCACACAAGTAGCCTTGTTTCTGCAGTTTTGCAGAGAGGCTGCATCGAACTCAGAAACATTGGCTCAGTGTAAAAGGCTCGCCACTGCGCCAGGCTTGTTCTTCTCAGTTTATTATTATTTTTCTCACAATATATATAATATAATAACAATGGCAAAAACAGTGTACTTTATTTGGCCTGCTAAAGGAAGCCCGCATACCTGAAATCCCTTGTACTTGATCACCTCTTTCAAGCGGCCCACTATATACAAGTACCCATCGAAATCGAAGTAGGCAATGTCACCAGTTCGCAGCCAGCCACCATTTATTGCGCATGGATCAACATGATTCAAGTAACCTGTGAAGAAACGTTCTTCAGAATCCAAACACATATGTGGTCTTATTAGGATTTCAGTCACCAGCTCACAGCAGATAAGCACAATCAGGTCTGTTTAAGTTTTATAGCATAATAGCAATCCTACCATTATCTGTGAAAGAACTACTGAGCATCTGAATGCTAATTGACAATGAAACATGAGTTTAATAGAGTGCATGCAAAACGGTACCCAGTTCGTCCCAAAGTGACAAAGTAGCATTAAACTCATGAGATTACCTTTCATTATAGCTGGACCATGGAGCCAGAGCTCCCCACAAGAGCCTGGAGGCAAGGAGCAACCAGTTTCCACATGAACAATTCTTGCATGCATGTTTGGAGCCAGGAGTCCTACTGAAGCATACTTCTTATGCTTTGAAGTATTGAAGCCACGAGTTCCAACGGCAGCAGACTCAGTCATGCCATAACCCTGTGAACACATTACATCGTATGACAGTGAATATTTCTTTCAGTATGAGGTTTCTCTATTTTCTAATAAAACAAGCAGTCTTTATAAATCATTTAATAAAGTTCTGCAGAAAGAGCACAATTTCTTCTGTGACTCAGGATCACAAGCTGTACAGCCAAGAGAATCTCCTAGGACAGCAACAAAATGTAAAAGAACCATTACTCCAACAGTTCTGTATGTACAGAAAATAAGATACAGATTCCAGCCTGTCATTTCACTTCTTCAAACATAAGCACAATTGAAAAACGGAGACATGTTAAGATGCAGTTAGTGACTTGAAGCTTTTACATCAGTAAAGCATATTCAGTAACTACTAGCATTGAGTAAAATATCATAAATTAAGCTATTTTTTAACAAATGAACATGAACACATATTTCACTAAAAAAAAAGGAATGCAACCACACGCACAGCTCAGTGGCATGAGGTACGGTGAGGTTTATTTACTTGAGAAAAAAAAAAAGCTACAGGCTACGGTATCTAGATTACACACTGAAGCTAGAGCAACAAGCAACCTCACCCTATGGTATCCTACTTGAATCCACAATCTGGACTCATCCTTGATCTTCAGTACCGAAGTGATAGACTGATAGTTGAAGACTGAACCCCTCAAAGACTTGATGGTTCCTTTCCTTCCAAAGTAACAAAATCACTAAGAGCATAAGGCAATCAAAACAATTGCGACTTTGCTATTGGAGCGAGTTTGCTACTCTGCGCCTGACTTATCAACCTGTTTCCTACTCTGAAACCACCAAGAAGCGAGTTTGCTATTGGAGTCTGGCATCACTGCATGCAGGCCTAGTGGCTGTAAGGTTGAGAACCATACTTCCCTGCTAAAATGACAGCCAAGCAGTAGGCAATTTAAGGAGTCCCCACAAGCTTGAATTTGCTGTAAATCTTTGTTTTCTTGGTGTTTTTCTTCAAGGGAAAAGTAAAATATTTTCCCTTTGCTAGTAGAAAGAGTAAAATCTTTGTAAAGCCCATTGCTAGACTCAACGGTACACATCACCACGTGACCGTGAAAGACTGAGAGATGGTCAGGCACTCAGGCATGGTCAACCAGGAAGGTCAAGTACTCAAGTTACCCATATTTTGTGTGTATTCATGGATGGGAATGGGCTGAACCCACTCTGTGGCCTCAAGGCAAACTTTTAGGGGTCATGAGTCAGCACATTTTACCTAAAAAATTATAGCCTTGCTAGTCCATTGGGTAGCATGGGTCGGCTCAAATATTTTTTCTGCTATCATGAGCTATAAAAATTATCAACACCTCTAGGTAAGATGAGATAAAAGATTAAAGAGTATCATGATAACACATTAAGGATATTAGCAACCCATTAAAAAAATAAGTTTGAAAGTGGAGATTTCAATTTTATCTATTTTCACTTCTAAATATGATATTCCTTGATCTACTTCCAAGTATATACTTGCTTAAATGTTATGACAAATCATGCTTGTTTGGAAAAAAAAAGCGGATCAACAAATTTGAAAAAATGGATTGTATGTGATGATTGGATCGACCCATCTTACCCTATTGACCAATTTTAGACTCTGAGATTGGCCCCTGGGACCATTGACCCCTGTGAGTCAAACACCGCACCTGCTGACACACGTCGGTTTCCCATATTTTAGCATCTTCTCAGGCATGCACAAATAGGAAGGTTAACCTTAAAATTCTGAAAAAAGGTAGATGATCATTTTGAGTGTGTGTTTGGATCTCATAAGATTATGCAAACAGTGATGGTAGAATCTAGATTTAAAAAGTGAGATATGTTGGAATCCCTGAATTCTAAAGAGTGATTAAGTAATAACCCCAAGGGGTTGTGGGTTTTTTTTCTACCAATGGGGGCTTTCCCTTCACCACCCCCATGGGGGTGATCCACAGTGTTCATAACTACCCCTCTTACTACGGGGCGTTTACCTAGCCAACACTTAGATCCAGCTCTACCCAAACTTTTTTGGTTCACCTCAACATCACCCACTTGTCCGACTGTTGCTAAGCAGTTTTGGGATACCAAACGGACCTCCCCAGATGGTAATCTTAAAGTGGCTAGTTGGATTCTCGTAATTTGGTGGTTGGATTATAAGGATCCCTCCCCCCCCCCCCCCCCCCCCAAAATCCACTTGTTTGCATCTCATTTTCATTTGTGTTACGTAGGCATTCGTATACATTTTTTGAAAAGAACCAAACAAGGCATTAGTGTTACGTAGACATTCATATCCATTTTGTTCTTTTGCCGAACCTAACCACCTATACTCACATCAGATTCCTAGTGACATTTTGACATTGTCCACAAGGAACTTGCTAAGGCCCCGTTTGGTTTGAGAGACTAAAGATTAGTCACTCTATTTTAGTCCCATTTAGTTCCTAAATTGCCAAACAGTAGGACTAAAACAGAGACTAAACTGTTTTAGTCCCTAATCTCTCAAGATGTGGCTAAAAGGGACTAAACCATATTAATTCCACATTTGCCCCTCATTTAGTTCAATTGTAGAGAATGTTAAAGGCTATTTTAGTCTTCTTATGAGCCATTTAGTATATATTTACTAATTTTAGTCCATGAAACCAAACATGTTAGGGACTAAACTTTAGTCCGTTAACAAAACTTTAATCCCTAGACTAAAGAAACCAAACATGGCCTAAGTCAGGGTCTATTTTTAGTTTAGATGTGTAAAAGCTGCTGTGAGATATGTGCTATCTAGTTAAAACAAACTATGAAACGTACCCTTCTCTTCTATCTCCCTTGAAACATTTGTAAAATGTCTATCTATTTCCAGCCATTTGGAAAAGTAGAAAGCTGAAAGTCAAAAGTAGGGTCCAAGATCGCCAGATGCTACGAAAATTGTACTAGGAAGCAGCTATTTTTGGAAAAAAAAAACAGTTTCTGATTCTACCTGCTAGGTTGGTGTTCTATTTTTAACAGGGGAGAGGAAAACATAGCCTCAAACACCCCAATCCCCATACGGGCACCTCAGACACGTGTACGTTGTACCACTGATTCCGACACCTGCACTCACGAGCATGTAATACCAATGTGGAATACACACACTTGTCTTCAGCTAGTTGACACTTGTCTTCACCTATCTGACACTATTAAAATATTGCATGGTTACCTGATATGTAACTAGGTAAAACTCAACACTTTTGCTCCTATTAAAAGACTATCCAGACTTCAGAGCAGTGTAGAATGGATTTTTTTCTCCTACATGAAACTGATTCAAACTGATTTCCAGATTTGTGCGCGGTTCTGTTCCGTACTATAGTGGCATAGCAGAGTCGTCCACATCAAGCACAAGCATAACTAACTTGGGCAAGGTAGGGAAGAACGAATGAAGTGACTGTAAGTGGGGTAGGCAGGAACCTGAATGAGATCGACGTGAGGGAAAGCCTTGACGAAGTCGTCGATGAGCCTGCGGCTGGACGGCGCTGCACCGGTTGACACTTGCACCAAGCATTCCAACGGCATTGCCGCTGGCTTGGTGGTGTGCACCAGCGCCGCCATGATGGGCGGAACGACCGGGAAGTGCGTGACTTTGAATCTGCGAATGGTCTTAACGGCTTCGCCTGCGTCGAACCTCTTCATGACGACCACCGTGGAACCGAGTGAGAGAAGTCCCACGGCGAAGAGCGAGAGTCCGTAGACGTGGAACATGGGCAGCGCCGCCAGGTAGACATTGTCACAAGCAGGTGCGGCGTACTGCGAGGCCTCGAAGTGCACGAAGAGCTCGACCGTGGCGATGAGGTTGCGGTGCGTGAGCACGACGCCCTTGCTCCGGCCGCCCGTCCCCGACGAGTAGAGGATGGCGGCCGCGTCGTCCTGGCCCACCGAAGGGCCCGGCAGTGGCTCGGAATCGAGCAGCAGCAACTCGCGGAAGGGCGCGAACTCGGGGGCGCCGTCGTCCGCGAGGTGGAAGGCGTCGGGGACGAGGACGACCGGGACGCGCAACGGCGGGAGCTTCCCGACGTTGTCGGGCGTGGCGAACACGAGGGCGGGGCTTGTGTCCCGAACCCTAGCGGCGATCTCGGCGGGGGCGCTGGACGGGCTCATGGTGGTGGCGATGGACCCGGCGGCGAGGACGGCGAGGAACGCGACGGGGAAGGCGATGGAGTTCGGCAGAGCGAGGAGCACGACGTCCCCATCGCGGAGGCCCCGACGGCGGCGGAGGCCCGCCGCGAGGGCGGAGACGAGGCGGCGGAGGTCGGCGCGGGAGAGGGCCTCGGCAGTGGCGGCGTCGACGAGGGCCGGGGCGTCGGGGCGGGCGGCGGGTAGGCGGGCGAAGATGTGCGGGACGAGGGAGAGGGAGGGGTCGGACGGGAGGGCCACCGGAGGGTGCGTGCTCGCGTACACGCCGGCGGCGGCGCAGTAGAAGGTGGCGCCGGCGGCGGCATTGGCGGGGCCGTGGGTCGCCACGGCGTCCTGCATCGTCAGTGGAGATTTGTGGCTCTCCCCTCCCCTGGTCTTCTCGTGTCACTACTCTTTGGACGCCTTGCCGGGACGAGTATAAATAGATGTGATTTGGCGGCTGCGAATGCGATGCCACCCTCCAGCTGCAGTGGATCAAGGCGACGGCGTCAAGGTGCGGAAACTGCAAGTGCAAGGAATCGTTTGCTTCATGCAACAGATTAATCGTAATGCCAGGTTGCCAGCTCCAGCCAGCCAGAGCCGCGGCGTCCGAAAAGAAAAAAAAACAATTTCAACCGCAACTCACTTTAGCACCAGCAACACACGATGGCCTTGGGTTGATCTGTTCTGCCATGGGTTGTTGCTCCGGAAAGAAAATACTCTCAATTTCTGCCGCCACTTTCACGAAGGGTTGCTCTATTCACTAAGTAGAAAAAGGGTTTAAACTTGCGTTACGATATATTTTTACAAACAGATTCGGTTATCAATCGTATGTACTATTTTTAGTGACGGTTCCTTAAAAAAACGTCACTAGAAATCGATTTCTACAGCGATATGTAGAAATCAATTTCTAGTATCGTTTTTCTTAAGTAACGCCACTAGAAATCATTTTATCCTTAATTTTTCGAGTTTTTCAAACAACCTCGTATAATAAGACCATCAAAATAAAAGTTGTAGATCTCTAAAAGTTATGAAACTTTGTAGTTGGCAACTTTTTTATTTGAACTCATTTCGGTTCTTAAAAATTAAATCTAAGTATGTTAAATTTAAAATTCAAATTTTAGAAACTACCTCGGATAAAAAAGTGTCAAAATGAAAATTGTAGAACATCAAAAGTTATTCAACTTTGTAGTTGACAGCTTTTTAATTTGAATTCGTTTACGGTCTCAAAAAAGCAATTTACACTCAAATGATTGTAATATGTGGACAAAAAAACTACAAACTAGATATAAAGTATGTTATAAGCGGAGTGGTAGTGAAGGGTACACGCGAGTTTGAGGTCGACAGTTTGATTCCTAACAACCGTGTAGTGCGTGAATTTTACGCGAAAAATGCCGCGACTTGCGACGGAGACAGGTGAGTGCTGAGTCCTCTTCTCAAATAAATTTTTGTTGTTTTAAAAACTAGTTTAATATTTCTGAAAATAATTTGTACTAACGAATTTATTACGTCGACCGCCCCGTGGAAAAACTTAACTGTTTCCACTGGCGGTCCTCAGTTACCCGCCTATAAAAATAATAACTGTTTCCACTAGTGGTCATCAGTTACCTGCCTGTAAAAATAATGATTTTTACTGACCCCTAGCACCAACGGTTCTAAAAAACGCCAGTGAAAATAAGTTTACAACCGTCACTATAGAGCTAATTTGTACTTGTCGTTGTCCATTTGTCCCACACCATATACGTTACATTTTTTTTAAATAACCGAATGAAGTTCCAGTTCTTTCAATTATATACTAAAAATATCTATTTTGATCCGATATCTCGGTAAGGGCTTGTTCGGTTAGCTCTCAATCCATGTGGATTGAGTGGGATTGGATGAGATTGAATCCTAAACAAGTCAACCTTTTTTTATTTTTTTCAATCTCATCTAATCCATGTGTGTTGGGAATAACCGAACAAGGCTTTACACCAAGAGTGCACAAGGATGTTTTTATCATTTTTTAGTTCAGATAAGCAGGTTTATCTACAGTGGCTCTAGATATGTGGATGTCGTTGACCCCTGTGGGGCAGCAGTAGCAAAACTGTTTGTAGGAAACGGGTGACGCCTAAGAGGGGGGTGAATTAGGACTTCTAAAACTTTTATTAAACTAGGCCACAGATAAATCCCTAGAGCAAAACCTATACAAATAATCAAACTAGAATGTGCAAAATAGGTTTTGTCTAAGTGTTGCTATCTCTACCGCAAAGGCTAAGTTTCAATCTACACTAAATACGTATGAATACAAGATTGAAACTTAAATGCTTAATATAAATGCGGAAACTTAAAGAGCAAAGTAGAGAAGCAAACTCTCGTGGATGACACCGGTATTTTTACCGAGGTATCCGGAACCGCGCAAGGTCCCGACTAATCCTCGTTGGTGCCCCTACGCAAAGGGAAGCCCACGCGAGGGCCAAGCACCACGGTCGAGTAACTCCGTAGAGAGCCGCGGGCCTTCTCCACGTGCAAGTGGTGCTCCGCTTCCGGCTCCTCTCGGACGCTCCCCGTCGTTTCCACTATCGAGCTTCTGGCCGAAACGCCGCGAGCCTCGTTCCCTCCGGTACACGGTGGCGGCCGTGACACAAACGCGGTTGTCACGGTCTCGCAAGACTCTCGCCCCACTCGATACAATTACAACGACTCACGCAAGAGCCGAGGGGTTGTGTGGTTTGTCTAAACTCACTCAACTAAATAGGATTCACCTAGAGCAAGCGCTAAAGCGGTCTAACTAACCTAAGCACTTCGCAAAGCACCTACGCTAATCACCGAGTGATTCTATTAAGCACTTGGGTGTTTGAGCTCTTGGAAATGTGCACTATATGCCTTGGTATGTTGCTTGGGCTCCCACGCCTTCAAATGGCCGGTTGGGTGAAGTATATATAGGCCCTAACTCCAAAATAGCCGTTGGAGAAAAGCTGCAGTTCTCTGCGGCACACCGGACAGTCCGGTGGTGCACCGGACAGCGCACTATAGCCTGTCCGGTGCGCCTAGCCGTTGCTCTGTCAGAGCAGGTGACCGTTGCCGCCGCAGGCTTTTCCACACCGGACAGTCTGGTGCTCACACCGGACAGTCCGGTGGTCTTCTCTCCGAGTGCCACCTAGAACTAGCCGTTGGGCTAGAGTTCCCTGGTGCACCAGACAGTCCGGTGCACCTTCGTACAGACAGTCCGCAGCAGCACACTTGGACTTTTCTTGGATCTTCTTAATGTCTTCTTTTGAGGTGTTGCTTTGCTCAATTCCTTAGTCCAAGTAAATCTTGCATCCTGTGAACTACAAACACAAACACTAGAAAACTTATTAGTTCACGGATTGTGTCGTTCATCAAACACCAAAACTCAATTAGCCAAATGGCCCGGGGTCCATTTTCCTTACAATCTCCCCCTTTTTGGTGATTGATGACAACACAACCAAAGCAAGCAAATAATACAAGTATTTAAATGAAAATATGCAATATACTTGCTAGGATGCATGTTTGTCCCCACAATGTGATATTATGGACTTAAGCCTCCCCCTAACTCCAGAATTCACTTACTTCCCATTTTAGGACCAAATAACCAAAACCACTTGAGAAACCATTTGTAGATATAAAATTTTAAATTGGTGGTGTTTGGTGTTTGATATAGTTTTCATTGCTTTGGTCCCTAAACTTCTCCCCCTTTGGCATCAACCACCAAAAAGGAAGACATTAAAATCATGTAGGAAGTAAATAAAGGCTTGCCCTCATTAAGAATTTTATCAGATGATACTACTTGAAGAATACTAAATTAAACCATATGAATGGTATCAGTTGAAAGGATTACTCCCCCTAAACGAGTGTTCTCTTTAGAAAGAAGTTTCTCCCCCTTTTTAGAGATGAAGAAATACTCCCCCTGACAGAGATCCTCTACTTAGGAAAAAGCATGTGAAAATTAGAGATGCAAGACATGATTTGAAAAGACTAACTTCCCTTATGCATAGGTAACATAATATGAGTTAACTACTTATGCATTTTTAGCAACATGGAAGCATATGATATGAAATATAGTCTAATCAAATATTGGAGAAGACATGTAAATGATACTAGATGTAGTCTCAAAAGATACCAATTGAAATTCAATGGCGAGCTTGAGAGACATGAGAGTTCTTGGAGATTTTGCAATGGAAGATTGTTGTCTTTCTCCAGGGACCTCATTTTCCTTACAATGAGACTATCACATGAAATAGACTTGAAAAAGTGTTAGTCTCAAAGTGTTAGATTATAGAGTAACCTCCCACTAAAGGTGTGCATACAAGTTTTGAATACTTGTAGGAGACATGCACTTTGATTTGATATCAAGAGGGGCAAATTATCTATAATCCGAACTTTGGCACATATAAGTTAAATGATACAACTTGTAGAAATCAAATTTTTCAATTGATGCATCATTTACTATGGAGTGATATAGAAGCTATGTGCCGTGCTTTTAACTAAACATTTTAAACCATGTAGGTTTGCTTAAGTATATGAATTGAAAGCAAGAAATCCTACCATGTGATTTACCTTGTATGCATAATTTTAAACAAAAGTAAATGACAAATGTAGTACTAGGAAAGAAAAGGTAAACTAGATACAAGGTAAATAGATACTGAAAGTCGCCTAGAGGGGGGGGGGTGAATAGGGCGAAACTGAAATTCTCAGAAATAATCACAACTACAAGCCGGGTTAGCGTTAGAAATATAATAAAGTCCGCGAGAGAGGGTGCAAAACAAATCGCAAGCAAATAATGAAGTGAGACACGCAGATTTGTTTTACCGAGGTTCGGTTCTCTCAAACCTACTCCCCATTGAGGAGGCCACAAAGGCAGGGTCTCTTTCAACCCTTACCCTCTCTCAAACGGTCCCTCGGACCGAGTGAGCTTTCTCTTCTCAATCACTTGGAACACAAAGTTCCCGCAAGGACCACCACACGATTGGTGTCTCTTGCCTCAATTACAAGTGAGTGTTTGATCACAAGAAAGAATCAAGAAAGAAGAAAGCAATCCAAGCGCAAGAGCTCGAAAGAACACAAGCAAATCACTCTCTCTAATCACTAGGGTGTTGTGTGGAATTTAGAGAGGATTTGATCTCTTTGGTGTGTCTAGAATTGAATGCTAGAGCTCTTGTAAGTAGTTGGGAAGTGGAAAACTTGGATGCAATGAATGGTGGGTGGTTGGGGGTATTTATAGCCCCAACCACCAAACTAGTCGTTTGGTGAGGCTGTCTGTTCGATGGCGCACCGGACAGTCCGGTGCACACCGGACAGTCCGGTGCACACCGGACAGTCCGGTGCACACCGGACATGTCCGGTGCGACAGCCACGTCACTAAAGCCGTTGCAATTTGACCGTTGGAGTTCTGACTTCTGGGCCCTCCTGGATGTCCGGTGCACACCGGACATGTACTGTTCAATGTCCGGTGCACCAGAATGGGCGTGCCTGACTTCTGCGCGCTTCTGGCGCGCAATAAATGCGCTGCAGGTAGCCGTTGGCGCCGATATAGCCGTTGCCCCGCTGTTACACCGGACAGTCCGGTGTACACCGGACAGTCCGGTGAATTTTAGCGGAGCAGCCGAAGTGAAAACCCGAGGCTGGCGAGTTCCTGAGGCCGTTCTTCCTTGGAGCACCGGACATGTCCGGTGTACACCGGACAGTCCAGTGAATTATAGCGGAGTGACCTTCGGAAATTTCCGAGAGTGAAGAGTTTGAAGTCGGAGTCCCCTGGTGCACCGGACATGTCCGGTGGCACACCGGACAGTCCGGTGCGCCAGACCAGAGGTGCTTTCGGTTGACCTTTGCTCCTTTATTTGAACCCAATACTTGGTCTTTTTATTGGCTAAGTGTGAACCTTTTGCACCTGTATAACTTACACACTAGAGCAAACTAGTTAGTCCAATATTTGTGTTGGGCAATTCAACCACCAAAATTATTTAGGAACTAGGTGTAAGCCTAATTCCCTTTCAATCTCCCCCTTTTTGGTGATTGATGCCAACACAACCAAAGCAAATGTAAAAGTGCATAATTGAACTAGTTTGCATAATGTAAGTGCAAAGGTTGCTTGGAATTGAGCCAATATAAATACTTACATGATGTGCATGGATTGTTTCTTTATTTTTAACATATTGGACCACATTTGCACCACATGTTTTGTTTTTGTGAATTCTTTTCAAAGTCCTTTTGCAAGATAGTCAAAGGTAAATGAATAAGAATTTTGAGAGGCATTTTCAAGATTTGAAATTTTCTCCTTTTGTTTGAAATGCTTTTCCTTTGACTAAACAAAACTCCCCCTAAATGAGATCCTCCTCTTAGTGTTCAAGAGGGTTTTGATATACCATTTTTGAAATTCTACTTCCTCCCCCTTTTGAACATAGTAAGATATTAATTTGAAATTGACCAATTGAAAATCTCCAAATTTTTAAAGTTAGGTGGTGGTGCGGTCCTTTTGCTTTGGGCTCATATTTTCTCCCCCTTTGGCATGAATCGCCAAAAACGGAATTATTAGAGCCCAACGTAGTACTTTCTCCTCCTTTGGTCACAAAATAAATGAGTGAAGATTATACCAAAGTTGGAGAGATGCTCGGAGTGACGGCGAAGGATGAGTAGTAGAGTGGAGTGGAAGCCTTTGTCTTCGCCGAAGACTCCAATTCCCTTTCAATATACCTATGACTTGATTTGAAATACACTTGAAAACACATTAGTCATAGCATATATAAAAGAGATATGATCAAAGGTATACTTGTGTGCTATGTGTGCAAATTAGCAAAAGAAATTCCTAGAATCAAGAATATTTAGCTCATGCCTAAGTTTGGTAAAAGTTTGTTCATCAAGAGGCTTGGTAAAGATATCGGCTAATTGATCTTTAGTGTTAATGTAAGAAATCTCGATATCCCCCTTTTGTTGGTGATCCCGAAGAAAATGATACCGAATGGCTATGTGTTTAGTGCGGCTATGCTCAACGGGATTATCCGCCATGCGGATTGCACTCTCATTATCACATAGAAGGGGAACTTTGGTTAGTTTGTAACCGTAGTCCCGCAGGGTTTGCCTCATCCAAAGCAATTGCGCGCAACAATGGCCTGCGGCAATGTACTCGGCTTCGGCGGTAGAAAGAGCGACCGAATTTTGCTTCTTTGAAGCCCAAGACACCAAGGATCTTCCCAAGAACTGGCAAGTCCCCGATGTGCTCTTCCTATTAATCTTACACCCCGCCCAATCGGCATCCGAATAACCAATCAAATCAAATGTGGATCTCCGAGGGTACCAAAGCCCAAACTTAGGAGTATAAGCCAAGTATCTCAAGATTCGTTTTACGACCGTAAGGTGTGATTCCTTAGGGTCGGCTTGGAATCTTGCACACATGCAAACGGAAAGCATAATGTTCGGTCGAGATGCACATAAATAAAGCAATGAACCAATCATCGACCGGTATACCTTTTGATCCACGGACTTACCTCCCGTGTCGAGGTCGAGATGCCCATTGGTTCCCATGGGTGTCTTGATGGGCTTGGCATCCTTCATTCCAAACTTGCTTAGAATGTCTTGAGTATACTTCGTTTGGCTAATGAAGGTGCCCTCTTGGAGTTGCTTGACTTGGAATCCTAGAAAATACTTCAACTCCCCCATCATTGACATCTCGAATTTCTTTGTCATGATCTTACTAAATTCTTCACATGTAGATTCGTTAGTAGACCCAAATATGATATCATCAACGTAAATTTGGCATACGAACAAATCATTGTCAAGAGTTTTAGTGAATAAAGTAGGATCGGCTTTGCCGACTTTGAAGCCATTAGCAATAAGGAAATCTCTAAGACATTCATACCATGCTCTTGGGGCTTGCTTGAGCCCATAAAGCGCCTTAGAGAGCCTATAAACATGGTTAGGGTACTCACTGTCTTCAAAGTCGGGAGGTTGCTCAACATAGACCTCCTCCTTGATCGGTCCATTGAGGAAGGCAATCTTCACGTCCATTTGATAAAGCTTGAAGCCATGGTAAGTAGCATAGGCTAATAATATGCGAATTGACTCAAGCCTAGCTACGGGTGCATAGGTTTCACCAAAATCCAAACCTTCGACTTGTGAATACCCCTTGGCCACGAGTCGAGCTTTGTTCCTAGTCACCACACCATGCTCATCTTGCTTGTTGCGGAAGACCCACTTGGTTCCTACAACATTTTGGTTAGGACGTGGAACTAAGTGCCATACCTCGTTCCTTGTGAAATTGTTGAGCTCCTCTTGCATCGCCATCACCCAATCCGAATCTTGTAGTGCTTCCTCTACCCTGTGTGGCTCAATAGAGGAAACAAAAGAGTAATGCTCACAAAAATGTGCAACACGAGATCGAGTGGTTACCCCCTTATAAATGTCGCCGAGGATGGTGTCGACGGGGTGATCTTGTTGTATTGCTTTGGTGGACTCTTGGGTGTGGCGGCCTTGGTTGTTCATCCTCCTTGTCTTCATCATTTGCGTCTCCCCCTTGATTATTGCCGTCGTCTTGAGGTGGCTCATCATTGTCTTTTTCATCTTTATCAACTTGAGCTTCGTCCTCATTTTGGGTTGGTGGAGATGCTTGCGTGGTGGAGGATGGTTGATCTTGTGCATGTGGAGGCTCTTCGGATTCCTTAGGACACACATCCCCAATGGATATGTTCCTTAGCGCGATGCACGGAGCCTGTTCTTCACCTATCTCATCAAGATCAACTTGCTCTACTTGAGAGCCGTTAGTCTCATCAAACACAACGTCACAAGAAACTTCAACAAGTCCTGAGGACTTGTTAAATACTCTATATGCCCTTGTGTTTGAGTCATATCCTAGTAAAAAGCCTTCTACAGTTTTAGGAGCAAATTTAGATTTTCTACCTCTCTTAACAAGAATAAAACATTTGCTACCAAAAACTCTAAAATATGAAATATTGGGCTTTTTACCGATTAGGAGTTCATAGGATGTCTTCTTGAAGATTCGGTGTAGATATAACCGGTTGATGGCGTAGCAAGCGGTGTTGACCGCCTCAGCCCAAAACCGATCCGGTGTCTTGTACTCATCAAGCATGGTTCTTGCCATGTCCAATAGAGTTCGATTCTTCCTCTCCACTACACCATTTTGTTGTGGGGTGTAGGGAGAAGAGAACTCATGCTTGATGCCCTCCTCCTCAAGGAAGCCTTCAATTTGAGAGTTCTTGAACTCCGTCCCGTTGTCGCTTCTAATTTTCTTGATCCTTAAGCCGAACTCATTTTGAGCTCGTCTCAAGAATCCCTTTAAGGTCTCTTGGGTATGAGATTTTTCCTGCAAAAAGAACACCCAAGTGAAGCGAGAATAATCATCCACAATAACTAAACAGTACTTACTCCCGCCGATGCTTATGTAAGCAATCGGGCCGAATAAATCCATGTGTAGGAGCTCCAGTGGCCTGTCACTAGTCATGATGTTCTTGTGTGGATGATGAGTGCCAACTTGCTTCCCGGCTTGGCATGCGCTACAAATCCTGTCTTTCTCAAAATGAACATTGGTTAGTCCTAAAATGTGTTCCCCCTTTAGAAGCTTATGAAGATTCTTCATTCCAACATGGGCTAGTCGGCGGTGCCAGAGCCAACCCAAGTTAGTCTTAGCAACCAAGCAAGTGTCGAGTTCAGCTCTATCAAAATCTACCAAGTATAGCTGACCCTCTAGCACTCCCTTAAATGCTATTGAATCATCACTTCTTCTAAAGACAGTAACACCTACATCAGTAAATAGACAGTTGTAGCCCATTTGACATAATTGGGATACGGAAAGCAAATTGTAATCTAAAGAATCTACAAGAAAAACATTGGAAATAGTATGGTCAGGTGATATAGCAATTTTACCCAATCCTTTGACCACACCTTGATTTCCATCCCCGAATGTGATAGCTCGTTGGGGAGCTTGGTTTTTCTCATATGAGGAGAACATCTTTTTCTCCCCTGTCATATGGTTTGTGCACCCGCTGTCGAGTATCCAGCTTGAGCCCCCGGATGCATAAACCTACAAAACAATTTTAGTTCTTGACTTTAGGTACCCAAACGGTTTTGGGTCCTTTGGCATTAGAAACAAGAACTTTGGGTACCCAAACACAAGTCTTGGAGCCCTTGTGTTTGCCCCCAACAAACTTGGCAACTACCTTGCCGGATTTGTTAGTAAGCACATAAGATGCATCAAGAGTCTTAAATGAAATGTCATGCTCATTTGATGCATTAGGAGTTTTCCTTTTAGGCAACTTAGCACGGGTTGGTTGCCTAGAACTAGATGTCTCACCCTTATACATAAAAGCATGATTAGGGCCAGAGTGAGACTTGCTAGAATGAATTTTCCTAATTTTGCTCTCAGGATAACCGGCAGGGTATAAAATGTAACCCTCGTTATCTTGAGGCATGGGAGCCTTGCCCTTAACAAAGTTAGATAAATTCTTTGGAGGGGCATTAAGTTTGACATTGTCTCCCCTTTGGTAGCCAATGCCATCCTTGATGCCAGGGCGTCTCCCATTATAGAGCATACTTCTAGCAAATTTAAACTTTTCATTTTCTAAGTTATGCTCGGCAAGTTTAGCATCTAATTTTGCTATATGATCATTTTGTTGTTTAATTAAGACCATGTGATCATGAATAGCATCAATATCAATATCTCTACATCTAGTACAAATAGAAACATGCTCAACGGTAGATGTAGAGGGTTTGCAAGATTTTAATTCTACAACCTTAGCATGTAGTATATCATTTTCATTTCTAAGGTTAGAAATAGTAACATTGCAAACATCAAAATCTTTAGCCTTAGCAATTAATTTCTCATTCTCATTTCTAAGGCTAGCAATAGAAACATTCAACTCATCAATCCTAGCAAGTAAATCAACATTATCATTTCTAGGATTGGAAGTTGAAACAATACAAACATGAGAATCAACCTTAGCAATTAATTTAGCATTTTCATTCCTAAGGTTGTTAATGGTCTCATGGCAAGTGCTTAGCTCATTAGACAATTTTTCACATTTTTCTACCTCTAGAGCATAAGCATTTTTAACCTTAACATGCTTTTTGTTTTCCTTAATAAGGAAGTCCTCTTGTGAGTCCAAGAGATCATCCTTCTCATGAATAGCACTAATCAATTCATTTAATTTTTCCTTTTATTGCATGTTAAGATCGGCAAAAAGGGTACGCAAATTATTCTCCTCATCACTAGCATTATCATCACTAGAGGATTCATATTTAGTGGAGGATTTAGATTTAACCTTCTTCCTTTTGCCGTCCTTTGCCATGAGGCACTTGTGGCCGACGTTGGGGAAGAGAAGTCCCTTGGTGACGGCGATGTTGGCGGCGTCCTCGTCGTCGGAGGAGGAGTCGGTGGAGCTCTCGTCGGAGTTCCACTCGCGGCACAAGTGGGCATCGCTGCCCTTCTTCTTGTGGTACCTCTTCTTTTCTCTCCTCTTGCCCTTCTTGTCGTTATCTCTGTCACTGTCACTTGATAATGGGCATTTAGCAATAAAGTGACCGGGCTTACCACACTTGTAGCAAACCTTCTTGGAACGGGATTTGTAATCCTTCCCCTTCCGTTGCTTGAGGATTTGCTGAAAGCTTTTGATGATTAAGGCCATCTCCTCATTGTCGAGCTTGGAGGCGTCAATTGGTTGTCTACTTGGTGTAGACTCCTCCTTCTTCTCCTCCGTCGCCTTAAACGCCACCGGTTGCGCCTCGGACGTGGAGGGTTCGTCAAGCTCATTGATCTTCTTTGAGCCCTTAATCATACATTCAAAGCTCACAAAATTCCCGATCACTTCCTCGGGGGTCATTAGTGGGTATCTAGGATTACCACGAATTAATTGAACTTGAGTGGGGTTAAGGAAAATGAGAGATCTTAGAATAACCTTAACCACCTCGTGGTCGTCCCACTTTTTGCTCCCGAGGTTGCGCACTTGGTTCACCAAGGTTTTGAGCCAGTTGTACATATCTTGTGGCTCCTCCCCTTGGCGAAGACGGAAGCGACCGAGCTCCCCCTCGATCGTTTCCCACGTGGTGATCTTAGTGAGTTCGTCACCCTCGTGCGCGGTCTTGAGTAGGTCCCAAATCTCCTTTGCATTCTTCAACCCTTGCACTTTGTTGTATTCCTCCTTGCTTAGAGAAGCGAGGAGAATGGTTGTGGCTTGAGAGTTGAAGTGCTCGATTTGGGTCACTTCGTCCGTATCATAATCCTCATCCCCTATGGATGGTACCTGTGCTCCAAACTCAACAACATTCCATATACTTTTGTGGAGTGAGGTTAGATGAAATTTCATTAAATCACTCCACCTAGCATAATCTTCGCCATCAAAAGTTGGCGGTTTGCCTAATGGAACGGAAAGTAATGGAGTATGTCTAGATGTACGGGGATAGTGTAAGGGGATCTTACTAAACTTCTTGCGCTCTTGGCGCTTAGAAGTTACGGACGGTGCATCGGAGTCGGAGGTAGATGTTGATGAAGTTTCGGTCTCGTAGTAGACTACCTTCCTCATCCTCTTGTGCTTGTCGCCTTTCCGATGCGACTTGTGGGAAGAAGATTTTTCCTTCTTCTCCTTGTGGTGTGAGGAAGAAGATCTTTTCTCCTTTCGTTTGGAGGAGTCCTTCTTCTTCTCCTTCCTCTTGGTGCGGGACTCTTCCGATGAAGTGCTCCCTTGGCTCGTAGTGGGCTTGTCGCCGGTCTCCATCTCCCTCTTGGTGTGATCTCCCGACATCACTTCGAGCGGTTAGGCTCTAATGAAGCACCGGGCTCCGATACCAATTGAAAGTCGCCTAGAGGGAGGGTGAATAGGGCGAAACTGAAATTCTCAGAAATAATCACAACTACAAGCCGGGTTAGCGTTAGAAATATAATAAAGTCCGCGAGAGAGGGTGCAAAACAAATCACAAGCAAATAATGAAGTGAGACACGCGGATTTGTTTTACCGAGGTTCGGTTCTCTCAAACCTACTCCCCGTTGAGGAGGCCACAAAGGCCGGGTCTCTTTCAACCCTTACCCTCTCTCAAACGGTCCCTCGGACCGAGTGAGCTTTCTCTTCTCAATCACTTGGAACACAAAGTTCCCGCAAGGACCACCACACGATTGGTGTCTCTTGCCTCAATTACAAGTGAGTGTTTGATCACAAGAAAGAATCAAGAAAGAAGAAAGCAATCCAAGCGCAAGAGCTCGAAAGAACACAAGCAAATCACTCTCTCTAATCACTAGGGTGTTGTGTGGAATTTAGAGAGGATTTGATCTCTTTGGTGTGTCTAGAATTGAATGCTAGAGCTCTTGTAAGTAGTTGGGAAGTGGAAAACTTGGATGCAATGAATGGTGGGTGGTTGGGGGTATTTATAGCCCCAACCACCAAACTAGCCGTTTGGTGAGGCTGTCTGTTCGATGGCGCACCGGACAGTCCGGTGCACACCGGACATGTCCGGTGCGACAGCCACGTCACCAAAGCCGTTGCAATTTGACCGTTGGAGTTTTGACTTCTGGGCCCTCCTGGATGTCCGGTGCACACCGGACATGTACTGTTCAATGTCCGGTGCACCAGATGGGCGTGCCTGACTTCTGCGCGCTTCTGGCACGCAATAAATGCGCTGCAGGTAGCCGTTGGCGCCGATATAGCCGTTGCCCCGCTGTTACACCGGACAGTCCGGTGTACACCGGACAGTCCGGTGAATTTTAGCGGAGCAGCCGAAGTGAAAACCCGAGGCTGGCGAGTTCCTGAGGCCGTTCTTCCTTGGAGCACCGGACATGTCCGGTGTACACCGGAAAGTCTGGTGAATTATAGCGGAGTGACCTTCGGAAATTCCCGAGAGTGAAGAGTTTGAAGTCGGAGTCCCCTGGTGCACCGGACATGTCCGGTGGCACACCGGACAGTCCGGTGCGCCAGACCAGAGGTGCTTTCGGTTGACCTTTGCTCCTTTATTTGAACCCAATACTTGGTCTTTTTATTGGCTAAGTGTGAACCTTTTGCACCTGTATAACTTACACACTAGAGCAAACTAGTTAGTCCAATATTTGTGTTGGGCAATTCAACCACCAAAATTATTTAGGAACTAGGTGTAAGCCTAATTCCCTTTCAGATACGCATATCTAAAAACAAGAGATACAATAAATGTAGTTACCTTAGTCATGGGTGGGAAATTTGGGTCCAAAATTTTCACTAACCCACTTGGCAAGTAAACTTGATCCAATATGATGTATCCCATGATATACATCCCAATTTTGCCAAGTCTCCAAATTTCCCGAAGACCTTTGGTCCACTCACTTCCCTTTCGGGATCCAAACCTTCTTGGTGCTTTTCATGGTTGAAATTATTTCCTTTGGCACCCAGATGCATTTGGCCCCCTTTCCTTTGTTGGCTTGCTTGTTGGCCTTGATTGCTATCACCTTTCCATTCTTTTTCTTCTTGATCAAATATGGTGTAGCATCCTTTTTATTCACCTTTTTGATGTAGGTGTTGGAGATTTTGCTTGATGGCTTTTGCTTGAGCTTTTGCCTTTGTTTATCCCCGGTCATCGCCTTGCATTGAAAAGACTTGTGGCCTTCCATGTGGCAAAGCCTGCAAATCACAGTTTCTCCCTCCATAGGCTTGTTCACTCCCGCAGTGGTGTTATCCTGTGGAGGTCGGATTTGTTTGGCTTTGCCTTTCTTGTCATACAAAGCCTTGCCAAGGCGAGCCACTTCTTGCTTTAATTGTTCATTTTCCTTTGCAACCTCATTCGAACATGTTTCTACAACAATATTCTCAACAACAACTTGGTTACAGGGGTTAGAATCATCAATTAAATCAAAGCAGGAAGTAGAAGCATTTTTCTTAATAATTTCAGGTATTTCAACTAAAGATGCTGCTGGGGTGCTACCAATGTTTTCTAGCTTAGTAGTTAGCTCATTCTTGTGTATGCTAAGAATTTCCATTTTCTCTAGCAAATTTTCAATAGCTTCTTGGGAGCTAGCTAACTTAGCCTTAAGTTTTTCATTCTTTTTAATAAGGCTATCATCGGTAGCAGTGGATGGAGTACTAGATTCTAATAGCTAAATTTTAGTTGATAGCTCACTATTTAAGTTTGCAAAAGTTTCAAATTTTTCTAGCAAACCTTTGTAATAATTTTGAGAGCTAACCAACTTATTTTTCAAAGTTTTAAGTTGAGCTTTTTGCTTAGTGCAAACATCCTGGAAAAATTCTATGGCTTCTGCAAGCTCATCTAGAGAGGGCTTTCCCTCACCTTCATCATCACTACTACTTTCATCACTAGAGGATGGAATGCTTTTGTTACCTCTCACCATAAGGCATTTGTGTGATGACCGTGATGAGCGTGATGAGGACCGGTGGCTACGCGTCCTTGGAGGTTCATCTTCACTTGAAGAATCATCCTAAGTTCTAACACTTGTTAGCGCCTTGCCTTTGCTTCTCTCCTTTTTGGGTTTGACCATATTTGGACTGCTGTCCCTGAAGTGGCCCTTCTCCCCACATGCGAAGCATCCTCTCTTCCTTTGCTTTTTTCTGTCAATGTTAAAGAGAAGATCCTCGACCTGCAGGGGCACACCCATTAGATTAATCTTGCGGATCATCCTCATTACCTTTCCGACACGTCAGATTGTTTCTTCGTCCTCGGAGGATGATGTGCATGGTTGATTATCTTCATCATCATCACTTTCTTCTTCTTCCTCTTCTTCACTTGAGGAACTTGGAGTGGGAGCCTTCTTTTTGCCCTTCCTTTCATCACATGCAAACGCATATGGCCTTGAGGAAGTTGGCTCCTCTCCCTGACTCATTTTTCGCGACATCTCAAAGGCCGCGATTTTCCCAATCACAATGGTCGGGGTCATGTTGCTCAAGTCCTTCATGTTGTGAAGGATGGTGATGATGCTCCCATATTTTTGTTGTGGTAGCAGGGAGATAATCTTCCTCACAATGTCCGCATCACCTAGCTTATTAATGCCAATAGAATTGAGCTCATTGATAATTAGATTCAAACGAGAATACATGTCTCTAACAAGCTCAGCATCTTTCATAGCAAAAGAATTATACTCATTTAAGATTAGGCAATGTTTTTGCTCACGGACATTAGATGTGCCGTCATGGAGCTCATGCAATTTTAGCCAAATCTCATTAGCAGTTTTCAAGGTAAATACTTGATTAAAAATATCCATGCTAAGAGATTTATACAAGCAATTTTTGGCTCTAGCATTTAAATGAATTTCTTTTTCCTCACTCGTGGTGGGTTTCTCGGGATTCTTGAGGGGTTTCATCCCGTCACGAGTGACCCTCCAAACACCTAGATCAACGGCCTCTAGGTAACAAGCCATTCTAGCACTATAATATGGGAAGTTAGTGCTGTCAAAGTGTGGTGGCCTATGGGTATCCATCCCTTCCTCTAAAAAGCGTCGGCTCTTTTAGCGGTGAAGCTAAAGCGTTTCAAATGAGCCAAACCGGGCTCTGATACCACTTGTAGGAAATGGGTGACGCCTAAGAGGGGGGTGAATTAGGACTTCTAAAACTTTTACTAAACTAGGCCACAGATAAATCCCTAGAGCAAAACCTATGCAAATAATCAAACTAGAATGTGCAAACTAGGTTTTGTCTAAGTGTTGCTATCTCTACCGCAAAGGCTAAGTTTCAATCTACACTAAATACGTATGAATACAAGATTGAAACTTAAATGCTTAATATAAATGCAGAAACTTAAAGAGCAAAGTAGAGAAGCAAACTCTCGTGGATGACGCCGGTATTTTTATCGAGGTATCCGGAACCATGCAAGGTCCCGACTAATCCTCGTTGGTGCCCCTACGCAAAGGGAAGCCCACGCGAGGGCCAAGCACCATGGTCGAGTAACTCCATAGAGAGTCGCAGGCCTTCTCCACGCGCAAGTGGTGCTCCGCTTCCGGCTCATCTCGGACGCTCCCCGCCGTCTCCACTATCGAGCTTCTGGCCGAAACGCCGTGGGCCTCGTTCCCTCCGGTACACGGTGGCGGCCTTGACACAAACGCGGTTGTCACGGTCTCGCAAGACTCTCGCCCCACTCGGTACAATTACAACGACTCACGCAAGAGCCGAGGGGTTGTGTGGTTTGTCTAAACTCACTCAACTAACTAGGATTCATCTAGAGCAAGCGCTAAAGCGGTCTAACTAACCTAAGCACTTCGCAAAGCACCTACGCTAATCACCGAGTGATTCTATTAAGCACTTGGGTGTTTGAGCTCTTGGAAATGTGCACTATATGCCTTGGTATGTTGCTTGGGCTCCCACACCTTCAAATGGCCGGTTGGGTGAAGTATATATAGGCCCCAACTCCAAAATAGTCGTTGGAGAAAAGCTGCAGTTCTCTGCGGCACACCGGACAGTCCGGTGGTGCACCGGACAGCGCACTATAGCCTGTCCGGTGCGCCTAGCCGTTGCTCTATCAGAGTAGGTGACCATTGGTGCCACAGGCTTTTCCACACCGGACAGTCTGGTGCTCACACCGGACAATCCGGTGGTCTTCTCTCCGAGAGCCACCTGGAACTAGCCGTTGGGCTGGAGTTCCCTGGTGCACCGGACAGTCCGGCGTGTGGGCACCGGACAGTCCGGTGCGCCTTCGCACAGACAGTCCGCAGCAGCACACTTGGACTTTTCTTGGATCTTCTTAATGTCTTCTTTTGAGGTGTTGCTTTACTCAATTCCTTAGTCCAAGTAAATCTTGCATCCTATGAACTACAAACACCAACACTAGAAAACTTATTAGTTCACGGATTGTGTCTTTCATCAAACACCAAAACTCAATTAGCCAAATGGTCTGGGGTCCATTTTCCTTACACTGTTGACGTATCGAGTCTTTTATCTATCTACCATCGCTTTTTATGGTCACGGTATACCTTGTGGGTTGTTTTGTGTCTCTAAGTACAATAGGTCGAGACTTATTGTAACACCCGGTTTTAAGGAACAAAGCCGGGTGCATCTCATACATGCGCCAAGAAGACAACATATATAATAACAGAGTGTATAGAGATAAATGTCACAATAACATTAGAGTACTTATTACATAGCGGAAGACTTATTACAAAATAAAATAATAAATATAAAACGAACTAAGGATCATCGGCGCCAATGTCGACTGAGAAACGCCACCTAGATCAAGTCGAATGCCTCAGTGTTAGGTGGCTCCTCTTCGACCACCTGTTCTTCTCCTGTGGGAGGGGGGTGTGAGACAGCAAGAGTGAGCTCACATACGTTCATAGCTCAACAAGTCGTGGGGAATAATGTGACATGAACTCACCAAAGGTGGGAGTTCATGAAGTGTAAGGCTGATCAATGAAATAAAGGCTGAAGCTGAGCATTGCTTTTATAAGTTGGTCAAAGTTTTATTAGCAATTACTAAGTGTAAGTAAATACCAAACCTTAATAATAATAAAGAAAAGTAATAGTAAAATAATCCCAAATGCGATGCAAATGTCAAATTAAATTTAAGTT
The DNA here is from genome assembly GCA_029449295.1 of Zea luxurians. Classification (NCBI taxonomy): domain Eukaryota; kingdom Viridiplantae; phylum Streptophyta; class Magnoliopsida; order Poales; family Poaceae; genus Zea; species Zea luxurians. Next base: position 39,383,317 of record JAOPSE010000022.1, on the reverse strand, counting down.
CCATCATTAATCATGTGAGGGTCCGAGCCTCTCATGACCGTGAGCACGGCTAGTATACTAGTTTTACACTCTGCAGAGGTTGTGTATCTTTACCCACAAGTCATGTTACCCATCTGCCAAGAGACGGCCAATCCCATACACCTCTACCGAGGAGGCGAGGTAGGGTAACACTATGAGGCCTTTACAAAGTTCCACTAGCTTCAGAAATCCCGCTACAGTTTATAGGAAGCTCCAGTGCAGGAATCCCTCGCCTGACCGCCATCGCAGCAAAATCAACCCAAGGACCTCCCTACACTGACCACTCCCCTACTGCCCTTGCCCCTTTCGGGTAAGGAAGACCTCCACTAGCTTTCCTAGTTAATCAGCCAAGGGCGTCCCATTAAACCCTTGTGGTAGCACTGTTTTCCCGGGTGGTCGCTCCATGTTCCCATTAATTTAATGATCTTAACGTGAACAGTAATAACAAGATAATAACAGAATAATCATGAATAGTGTATCTTCATACCCAAATCCACATAAAGCAATAGCAGGTACTACCCAAAAATATTTCAGGGGTGAACAAGGTATAAAGATAACCAAAACTGGGGTAACATAAAGGATCCCATCAAAATTAACCTATGCAGATCATTATAATTAATAAGAACATGGCTGGGAAAAAGTAAGCGATCAAGGGCACAACTTGCCTTCAATGAGCTCCTGCTCAGCTACTTCTACTTGCTGAACCTCAGAATCCATAGTGGCTTGCTCGTCTACTTGCATCAACACAATACATACACAGTATAGCATAAATTAACATCACATCAAACATGCAAATAAAATATACAATAAAAATCTACATATTAAAATGAGATCATAGGAACTGGAACCATTAAATTTGGAGTTATAGATTTCAAGTTATGAATTTCCTAAGATTTAATGTAATTGAAATAGGATTAGATGATAAATTAATTTTCTTACTGTTTTCATGCCAGAACAGAGACACTAAATGATAGAGAATATTATTACAAAATTTTAGAAATTGGAATGGTTCAATTTGGAGCTAAAATGAATTTTCTATGCATTTTACAAGTTTCTAGAATTGTTTTTGTATTAAAAACGAAATTCTAATATTATTTCTCTATTTTTAATCTACCCTGGACTAGGCCTCAATTTTCAGAAAGCGCAGGGGATGAACACTAAAAATTCCCGAGACCTAGATCTCGCCAGAGATGAACCGCGGGTTGATTACAGTGTTTGGTGGGGGTTCTTTAACAAAATTGCACTGCGAAGGGGTATCGTCTAACACTGGTCGCCCGATCATCATCCAGCGACCAAGATTATAACCTTGCTTACTGTACCGTGGCTCATTGGTGAACGTCAGATCCCGAATCCAACACCTAGGGGAAAACGATCTACGGCTTGCATCGCATCATGCGCCCAAGAAACATGAGATTGACAATTCGGATCGGATCCCCACCGAACGGATGCATCAAACAGACCCTAGCCGTCCATCCTAGGATCCATGGTTGTCCTGTCGTCTTCCACCTGTCGATGCTAGTCCAGCCGATCGCTGCAACCCCCCCCCCCCGCTCGCCAAATATCGGCCTCCCGGCGTTCGCCCCTGAGTCGACGGAGGCACCCGGCTGCACGCCGGCCCCACTGGATACCGGAGACCCCCCAGGCCCCAGGCGTGGCGAGTTGCAACACAGCCTCTGGAATACGCGCAGAGGGAAAATAGTAAAACTCACCGGGGATTCCGCGCGCTGGCCACCGATCGTTGTGGAAGCCCGAGCCTAGCGAGGAAGCGGCGATGTCCGATCACCCTCACTCACGCCGATGGGACCTGAATCACCACCGACGTGAATCCTTGGCGGTGGCCCTCCCTTACTCTATCTCTCTCTTCGCGGTTCTTCACTCCCGACGGCTGCTGCGATGGCGATAATTCCGCACGACGAAAACTTCCAAGTCGTGCGAGGAGCGGCAACGGCTGGCACTTATATCCTGGCGCGGTGATGAACCTCGTCCACGATTAGCGTGGTCCGTAGATCAGGCGCCAGCTGCGTGGAGTCCGTTGAGGACGGCTTTCGTTATGGAGGTAGATGACTACACTGTGCACCTGACCCCACGAGGCAGCGAGCGGGCCACAAACGAAGGAAGCGACGTTGTGACACCGGCGCGTGGAAGAGAGACTGACAGGAGGATCCCAGGTGTCGGCGCCCCTCTGAAGTTGGGCCGCGCGATAATTGGAGATGGGCCGAAATGGGGGTTAGGCAGCCCACGTGAACAGTTCTGTTATTTTTATTTTCCTTTATTTTCTTCTCTCCTTATTCACCATTTCAAATTTGAATTTTGGTTATGAACTTCATCCTTGCTCCAAAAATATATTAATTCATATATTAATGGAAGGAAAATATATTCCCCTTTATATATATATTATTATTTTATTTGCATAGATTTTCCTCTCTTTTCTCAATTTCTAGAATTTTCCTTTTTGAATTAATATATTTCTTGTCACACTATTCTATGTTGTCACAAAATGCACACAAAATAAAATCCAGCATGATGCACAATTTAATTGAGTGTCTTTTGTTGATTATTTATTGGTGTAAGTGAGGTGTCCACATGAAATGATGAATATAGATAACACACATATGTTTACCGGGACATAATTTCTCTTTTTTTTAGATTTTTCGTACAAAGTGGGTATTACACTTATTTAATATTCCTTCGTCCTGAAATATAATTGGTTTTAGACTAATCATACATTTATTAAGTAGCATATGAATGTAGTTTGCATATATATCTATATTCATTATCATTTGAATGAACGTGGATAGAAAAAAGTGAGCTACAAAGAACTATATTTTAGGATGTAGGGAATATAAGGGTTTTGTATTTAATAATTAATATGGCTATATGAATTAATATTATTTGCTAGTATTTTTTATATAGTCTAAATGATGCATGGATAAATTCAGACTAAGGCAAAATAATGATCCGAATGATTAAGAGCTCAAGCAAGATATTAGAAGACATGTTGAAAACCTACATATAGAGTTCGAAACAAAAGATGATCAAAAGCTTAAATATATCTCTACTACTAATTATGTTAGTAGTGTAGGCATCCAACCACTCGCATGGCGCATGTTCTGCCGCGCCCGCATCCCGCAGCCGGCCCAGCCACGCATCCCGCAGCCTCCCCGCATACGCCGCGCGATCCGCCTGCTTCCTCCTCCCCTCGCCCGCAGCACTCGCCGCCGATGGCAGCTATCACGCCCGCGGAAGGGAAGTTGCTTCCCAAATCCCGTAGACAAGATTTCCTCACGAGGATCCCCAGGCGCTCCTTCCATCCTCGCGGATCCGAGCGTGCATCCCGCAGCCGCTCCACGCGCGCATCCCGCAGCCGCGTGGCGCCGCATCCCGCCTCCCCGCTCCTTCCATCCTCGCGACGATCCCCCACCCGCGCCTTCCATCCTCGTGGATCCGAGCGCATCTCGTAGCCCCACGCGCGCATCCCGCAGCCGCGCTGTAGCCGCTCCTTCCATCCGCGAGGATCCCCCAGCCGCTCTTTCCGTCCTCGCGAGGATCCCCCAGCCGCTCCTTCCATCCTCGTGGATCCGAGCGCGCTCGATCGGATACCCTTAATTGCGGCTACCATAAACGCGCTCCTACCCCACGAAATTGATGGCGCGCGTGTTGAGGGCGTGGGGAGGAGGTGCGCGACCGCCGTCAACGCTATCCTACCCATCTGCTCCGCGATCCCCGCCATTCTTGTCACTCACCTTCCATCGACGACGCCGCATCGACCTCGGCAACCTCTGCCCACCTACAAGAACAAATGGGGAGGCGACCAGTTGAGTTGCTGCTCCCCAAGCTGCAGATTCAACCACTGCTCCCCTACATCCGCGCCCGGAATAGGTGTGTTTTCTGTTTTTTAAGTCTCTTGAATTATTGAATTTGCCCTGAATAGGTGTGTTTTCTGCTCATATTGAATTTGCTTGATCCTGGGCGTCGGATGAAGAACTTGGATCCTTGCTCCAAAATAACTTCTTCTGTTTATATGAATCACATGTTTTATATTCTATTGTTCTGAAATTGTGCTATGTTTGTAATTCATTTAAACCAAGAACAAGTTGATGATGCTCCATTTTCAACTTATTCTGTTTATATGAATCAGTTATTTATGCCAAGGAACCAAACAACCATGTTTTATATTCTATTGTTCTGAAATTGTGCTATGTGTGTAATTCAATTAAACCAAAAACAAGCTTCTGATGCTCCAAAAATAACTTCTTCTGTTTATATGAATCAGTTATTTGTGCCAAGGAACAAACAACCATGTTTGTTATTCTATTGTTCTGAAATTGTGCTATGTGTGTAATTCATTTAAACCAAGAACAAGCTGATGATGCTCCATTTTCAACTTATTTTGTTTATATGAATCAGTTATTTGTGGCAAGGAACCAAACAGCCATGTTTTATATTCTTCCGGTATATATCGGTTGATGCTAATTTTTAGATAAAATGATAGTGGGGAGGTATTAGACATTCTCTCTATAGATTCGAAGGCCTTATGGCCCCAGACTCTACAAAGTCAACTATAAATGGTACTACATGATGCAGTGCACATCTTCATAACGCAGTACTGTTAATTAATTACATGTGCAAACATGGGGTGAATAAGCTGACATAGGCCACATGACAATTGATGCACATAAAAACCACATAAATCCAAATCCGAAGCAATGATTCCTTTGTTCTTGACAAGACCATGCCCATGCATTTCATACTATTAAGCAAGTGAGCCCATCATGGTACCTCTCCGACAAAAATACAAATTCTGATGAGTACAAATCCTCGCTCCAAGGATGAAATGCTTGCAACAGCAGGAAGGATGCAAGTCATGATCACTGCATTGGGTCTGAATTGGAGCAACATTTCACTGAACAAACTGAAGGATTCGTTGGGAAAATTATTTCTGGAGTAACCTCCTATCAGTGTATTCCATGAGATTACATCCTTATTCGTCACATGGTCAAAAATCAACCGTTCTTCTTCCAACATTCCTGCATTTCACATACATTTCCATAAGTGCATTGGCAACAAGAAGAATGTAGTGAAGCATGTTTTCTCTAATTGCAGAATACAACTATCTGACAAGCGCACTGTTGTGAACAGTTCCTTAGGAAAACCCAATATCAATCATAGTTTCTGCACAGCACGATAAACAGAAGCAGAAACTCTGCCACAGGAAAAGAAAATAGAACTCTATTAGTGCCCATACAGTGCCCCATTACAAACCAGAAACAAGAAAATATTTAAAGTGCATTGATCATGTACCTGTTTGAAGATTTTCAGTTTCTCAAATTAGTACCAGTACGTCTCCTTTTGCTTGCTTGTGCATTTTCCAAATCACCTTCATCATCAAATGTGTAGCAGACTGGTTAACTGTACGATCTCATATGAAATGAGTTAGAAAACTGCATAAGAACAAAAAAAGTTGTGTTATGTTTGTTATGAAAACAAAGTTCAGCAATAACTGTTTGTGACTTCAAGATATAAGGTTATATCAAAGCTGATGTGAAACCATGCCCCTCTAACCCCATACAGATATAAGGTTATAGCCAAATTTGAAAGCTAATGTGAAAGTATGATATGTGTTCCATTTAAATTTAAATTTTAAATTATGTTAAATGCTACAAGGTTTTGATGGAACCGGTCGTATTGAACCGGGAAAGAGCCACAATGGACCACCTAAAATGAATGCCTATGTAAGTTATTATATAAATATATTTACATAAAATTTGTCTTTCAAAGTTATGATAGTTATTTAGTCGTATGTTTAATATAGCTTCAGGTTGTTCGATGACTACCGTGATGAATATTTTTATGGGTTACCACAGAAATACAGTATTGTCGCTTGGGTAGAAGTAAATTCCCGATTGAACCACGATTTCGTGACAGACAACATTTCATTTTATCTAACATCAATGTAAGCCAACAATTCTTTAAGTTTCATTTTCAAAGTTACACGATCTTCATACCATCGCCTTTTCTCCTACTGAAATACTATTAGGGAGCCAAGATCGAGGCCATAACATATGAGACAGTCAAACATTTCGACAATTTGCTCCATGAAAAGCATGTTTACAAGATGCATAATGTAAAGTTTGGTCTTCATCCGGGTGAATTTAATTTTCGACATCTAAATGGTCCCATGGAATTGTATCTCAACCAACAAACTATCGTGGAGCCATACACTGTTCCAATTCAAATGGCGCCATTCCCAAAACAAATATTCTTGAACCTTGCTGATATTGACGAGTAGCCAAACAGGACTTTAGTCGGTAAGAATATATCGATCTCTTAATATTATTAAAATATCGTTTGCACAAAATTCAGTATTAATCCATTTATAAATTGTTATTTTTGTAGACATTATGGCTATTGTAGTCCACTTGGATACAATTCATCGCACAATGTGGGGCCCTTTCAGAAAGATTGTTATAATAGATGCTTTGTATATTCCATTAATTGTATATATATATATATTCAAAACTAAATATTACTAACCTATTCTTACCAAAATCAATATCATAGGGGGTCTTTACATATCATTAAAGTTTGGGGTGACCTACTAAACAAAAATGCACTCCGCTGGGCGTTGGCTAAGGAGGATTATGGCATAATAATTGGGACTATGTTTAGGCGGTTCAGAAGACAAGGTACAACATGTCTTTACGCCTTGCAAACACATCTGTCACTAAGTTTTGCTTTATAATGATTCGTAACGGAGATTTAAATGTGTAATTCTAGAGTGCCTCGAGTCTTTGGATCATACCGCAATACACTTCAATCTGTTCCATCACAACACTCATTATTTTGGACGTAAGTATATTCTAAAAAATAGTTACATTTAAATCGTGATTGTTCTCATTATATCATGAACTACGTGTAGATGTGATTAATTGTGGTATTCATTGCAGCAACTCAAAAGCTTTGGTGGCGCGGAACAACCGTCAGTTTGCTGTTACATTTCTTGAAGAACAAAGGCATAGTTAGATTCTACAATTTCGCAAAGATCAATAATTGAGACTATGTTTAGGCGTAGATAGATTCTATGATGATAGAATACATGTCATACTGTTATTGATCAAACAAAAGCAACATGAGGCAAACTTGTATGTCTATGAATTTTGTTTGTAATACCTATGACATGGGTTTAATAAGAGATAGTTTGTGAAATTTTTTTGTTCCCATGATTACTAAATATTTTTTGTTCCTTTAAACACATCACAAGACACTTATCTAGTATAAGCAATATTCAAACGTGCAATTACAACTGACGAGCCTCAAGTGTTACTTGGAACTCCATAGATCATAGCAGCTAGAGTATAGTGTACAATAATATCATGAACTTGAAGTCACAAACAATTATTGCTGAACTTTGTTTTCATAACAAACTTAACACAAATTTTTTTGTTCTTTTCTGCTACACACACATGCCACTAACTTAGTCTCTGCAAAATTCGTCTGCATCAGCATCCCCTAAATCCGTCTCAAAATCATTTGAAATAGAACAGTCATCTAAGATGTCATCTAGATTTTCACTTTCAACATCCAATACATCATCATCATCATGGTGTATAATTAGTTTCCTATTGTGGAAGTTAGCAGTTTGCAAACATGATGAAGGAATGATTATTGGCGGGGGCATGGTGATGCTTCGTGGACGCCCTCGCTGTGTCCTTAATGTGTAGTAGAGATATATTGAACTCATGCTTATTCTAATTCATCACCTCCTGGCTCCTGCCTTATGAGTTCTTAAAGGAAACCTATGACTATTTAAATGAAGATATCTTGGACAAATCATAACTTCAGCATAACAGTTGCATGTTTTGTCCCATCAATTTTTCCTTTAAACACATCACAAGACACTGATCTGGTATAAGCAATATTCAAACGTGCAATTACAACTGATGGCAGAAGAATACAGTCTGCCTCAAGTGTTACTTGGAACTCCATAGATGACAACAGCTAGAGTATAGTGTACAATTATATCATGAACTTGAAGTCACAAACAGTTATTGCTGAACTTTGTTTTCATAACAAATTTAACACAACTTTTTTTTTGTTCTTTTCTGCTACACACATATGCCACTAACTCAGTCTCTATAAAATTTGTCTGCATCAGCATCCCCTAAATCCATCTCAGAATCATCTGAAATAGAACAGTCATCTGGATTTTCACTTTCAACATCCAATACATCATCATCATCATCATCATCATGGTGTATAATTAGTTTCCTATTGTGGAAGTTAACAGTTTGCAAACATGATGAAGGAATGATGAAGGGAAAGGGAAAGTTATGCCGCGATGACCGTTGAACAAAAAAATGATAAAAGTAGAAAGCGTCGTGAAGTAAGCCAACAAAATAAAGGACCTCCTATACAGCCGGAGGCATCTAGAGGTGATGAAAAAGTTAAATTCCTAATTGTTATTATACCTACATGTACCTTATACAAAGTTGACGTGTATTCTTTTGTATATGGGTGATATACAAAAAAGACATTAATATGAAGACATGTTAGACGATTAACTTTGAAATAAGTGGAGATGTCCATCTTGGTTCAGGTATATGATCATTGTAACAATTATTTTAACAGATCCTCTTGTGGATTAGTGAATATCTATTAATCTTATTTTTTTGGTTTCCATTGTGTTTCACATTTAGTCTTTCAGATGGCTGTAGCACAATTGATGTCACAAACTTTGCAACGCAAGGTATTGTGGGTATACCAATCATAATTTTTTCACCCATCGTTTTATAATACAGATTTGTAGCCATGAAAATCATTTTGCCTCTGTTGATTTGGCAGTTCCAAATAATAACACTTCACCGACCAATAATTTTATCGAACGAGAAAGGCAAAGGCATAGAGAACGACATGCAAAAATGTCAGTAGACCAAAGGAACGAGTTGAATAAGAAGCGTCGTGAGGCGCGACAACAAAACAAGGGACAACATATGATGTCCACTGTGTCAGGAGGTGATGAAACACGTCAAATTTAAATTAATTTTCTGTGCATAAACCTACACTTAGAAAGTAATGTGTTCATTGTTTTTAGATGGAGACGAAAAAATAAATGTGAATCAAGATGATGATAGCGGTTGGTTGCATAGGAATGAGACATTCAAGGCAAACGATGTTTTCACAACGAGAGGCCTTCTGACACCAGGTACATGACTATTCACTCAACTAAATTTGCAAAATAGTTGATTTCAGGCGGTTTAATGTATACATGCCTTATTCTAGGCGGTGTGCATGAAACTGTTGGTAACACGTCTAACCATAATTTGGAAAAGGCCGCCTACTTTAGAGAGCGGTACAAAAACTTAATTCCCACCGAGAGGGAGTTTAGGCGTGAACGCCTTAGGTTGTACAATAGTACACCAAAGCGAAAAGGGTCAAAGATAGAGTACATACAAAAACATAGAGCACTGTTGGCTAACACATTGAGTCATGAGTCCATCGCCATGGAGTCCCCAACATATACCCCTGAGGTTGTACACCCTACAACAGATGCAATTGAACCTGATGGATCCGTAGTTACCCCCTGCGACTGGGTTATCCCTGAAATCGCCAGTAACCCGTTCCTGCCAGCTTCAACACAGACTGAGGATGCCAATTCACTGCATATGTCTACTGGACCACTAAGACATAAACAACATGTGCCACGTGGTGAAAGACAAGCTATCTTAGCCCGTCGAAACCGACAATTTGAAGCATCCATTTCAAGGAACATGGCTACTACGACTGATGATACTATCAATGACGCTGGGGAAGGGGATGATTGGACACAACCCCATATGACTGCAAAGTTCAACAACAATGGTAATTACTATCATTGTTTTTCAAGTCAGACGAGTTGTCGGTCATTTTGGCTGACCGACTTGGACGATAGCGTGTAGTCCGACTAAACGTGTGTTTCCATTAGTACAATGTAGGAATCAATGCCATGGTGCTATCGTGGCAACAAATGAGAGTGCAAGTATGACCGAACAAGGAAGTGGGGTTGATCATACCCAGTCGAAGCCAAGGGTCATTTCCAATGGTAATTGTTAATAATCTTTATTCAGGTTACATAATTTCCCCACCTTGTTATCACGAATGCCCTTGTATTTTATGTGGCTTGTATTTTCACGTTCCAGTTGATGACGATGACGGTGTCATATTTGAAGACGATGCTGATGAGAACGAGGGATACCTATTCGCTGGGCAATGTACTAATTTCAAACTTTTTATGATACCAATGCTTATATAAATACATATGTCTTACTCATTGTTTCCAAAAAATATCAGATGAGGATACCGATGAGGATATAGAGATCGATGGTAGTCAAGATGAATCGACTGCCACTGATGTTCCTAACCCGTACAACAAGGTGTACAACAACATCCCTAAAGAAACACATATGCTCAAGACTATTCCCAACTGCGGTTATTGCACCGCGAAGAAGTTTGAGTATGAGACACCTAGTTTTTGTTGTCGTGGTGGGAAGGTTGAGCTAGCCCCACTGGAGACCCCTCCCCAACTCAAGAGGTTGTGGGATAGTGCAGACTCTAATGCTAGGCACTTTCGTGATAACATTAGGTTTTTATTGGCCATTTCTCTTTCACTTCCCTATATTGTTGCCTCGATAGTATGAAAACTAATGTAAGGGATTCTGGTATATACAAGATCCGAGCATAGGGCATGATGTACCACAATATCAAGTCATTTGGTAGGGAAGGTGGGGCAGAGCATAAACACCTTGAGCTTTACTTTTATGATGATGATCCCACTCTCGAGCATCGGTACCATAAGTGTCGCGAAGAGCATCAATAGAAAGACAAAGAGGTTATTCGACAGATAGTCGACATACTACGTGGAAACCCGTACTCCGAGCACCTTAGGACCATGGGCCACGTTGAGAACCTTGATGACTATCGTATCACGTTGAACCTAGACCAGACGTTGAACCAAAAGACATATAACACACCTCTCACTTCGGAGGTGTCCGCTGTCTGGATCGAAGGGAGTCTAGGGCGAGGCCAGTTCAGCAAGAGTGTTATGCTCTATGGGAAGGACAGTTCAAGCCACTGCATCCGCTCATACCATGGATGCTACGATGTACTATCATATCCATTGTTCTTCCCTAGAGGCGAACTTGGTTGGCACGCAAATATCCCAAAGGTTGGAGTATCCATGGACAAAGTGGATGCATATCATGCGACACATAGGGCAAGTAATGCAAATGATGAAGATGCAGGTTAGTTGTTTGTTTATAATTTCATATATTTGCGCATTATTAACTATCTTTTCAGCATCACTCACTTTATAATCGTTGCGTATGCAGAATCTCCTAGCCATTTATGTGTGTCTGTACGTGACTACTACTGCTACAAATTCCAGATTCGCCCCGGGGTATTCAATCCAATACTTCATGGAAAGCGGCTTTTCCAGCAGTTCGCGGTCGACACGTACATAAAGATTGAGAGCTCTCGTTTAGATTACATACACAAGAATCAGGATTGGTTAAGGGCAGACCTGTACCAGGGCTTGGTGGATAGCATGCTAGATGGAGATATTAGAGCAGAGAAGGTTGGCAAGCGAACTATGCTGTTGACGTCGTTTATTGGCGGTCCTCGTGACATGAGACGTCGGTATATGGATGATATGACTCTGGTGCGGAAGTTTGGTAAACCAGACATATTTCTTACCATGACATGTAACCCTAACTGGGATGAGATAAGGAGGGAGCTTCTCCCTGGGCAGACACCGCAAGATCGTCTAGATCTTGTAGTGCGTGTCTTTCATGCGAAGCTACAAGAGTTAAAACATAGGCTGACTAAACAGGATATTCTTGGTAAGGTCCGAGCCTACGTCTATGTCGTGGAGTTTCAGAAGCGGGGTTTGCCACATGCCCATTTCTACTCATAATGTAGAGGAAGTACAAGCTCACATGTCCTGAGCAGTACAACCTTTTGATCTCAGTCGAGATCCCAAGCAACAAGTACCCTGAACTATGAAAGATGGTTATCAAGCATATGATGCATGGCCCGTGTGGGACGCTAAACCCTAACTACCCATGCACTAAGGGTCATAAATCGTGCAAGAATCATTACCCTCGACCTTTCAGTGACACAACCTTGCAAGGGAAGGATTCATACCCTATTCACAGACGTCGTGACGATGAACGTAAAGAAAAGGCCTGAGGGTGCGAATTGGACAATAGATGGGTTGTCCCTTATAACCCATACCTCCTTCATCTCTTCAACTGTCACATCAATGTCAAGGCATGTGGGAGCATCAAGGCTGTTAAATACCTGTTCAAGTACATATACAAAGGCCATGATCGTGCATCTGTTGTTATGAGAGATGCGAGCAAGGTAGACGATGATGTTGATGAGATCAAGCAGTATAGAGATGCAAGGTGGGTGACTCCTCCAGAAGCCTTGTGTAGGATATACGGCTTTGAGCTTAGTCAGATATCTCCACCTGTGATGCAGCTGCAACTCCATCTTCCAAACATGCACATGGTGGCGTTTCACGAGCGGCAAATGGTCGAGCGAGTCGTCAACCGTCCAGGTGTTGATAGGTCGATGCTCACAGCATATTTTGAGGCGAATAGGCTACACATGGAGGCTCGTGGCATCCTATATTGTGACTTCCCTGAGTGGTACACTTGGCAGAATGGTAAGGGCAAAGTATGGCAACGGAGGAAACGAGATACAGGTGGACAAGTTGGTAGGATAGTCTCTGCTCATCCGGCCGTGGGGGAGCGCTACTATCTTCGTGTTCTCCTAAACCACGTGACTGGCGCTGCCTCCTATGTGGATCTAAGGACAGTTGATGGTGTCACCCTACCGACTTTTTGTGAGGCAGTAGAGAGAAGGGGACTGCTTGAGTCGGACAACACACTGGATGAGTGTCTCACTGAACGTGCTCTTTTCCAGATGCCATCGGCGCTACAACGGCTTTTTGCCACAATACTGGTGTATTGTGAGCCAAGCGATGTGGCTGTACTCTGGCAGAAACACAAAGATTTTATGTCCGAGGACTACCAACACAGGAGTCAGACCAAAACTCATTTTGCGCAGATGGTATTGATTGACATTAGGAACATGTTGCAGTCAATGGGAAAGGACATAAAGACATTCCCTCTACCTCCTATCATCGACGCGTATGACGATGCTATTGGTACTGCTAGGGAGGTTTACGAGGAGGAAAGTATCCAACCGACAGCGGGAGATGTGGCTCTTAAAGACTCTCTTAATGAGGAATAGAGGGCCGCCTATGATAAGATTATGTCTGCCGTTGACACCGATCAGGGCAGATTGTTCTTTGTGGATGGACCTGGTGGCACCGGGAAGACTTATCTATACAGAGTGTTCTCGCGACGCTACACAACCAGGGCAAGATTGCAGTGGCAACAGCTACATCTAGCGTTGTGGCTTCCATAATGCCTGGAGGAAGAACCGCCCATTCACGCTTCAAGATACCACTCACTATTGACGACGGCATTGTATGTAACTTCACGAAGCAGAGTGGAACAACATAGTTGCTATGGAAAGCATCTCTCATTGTCTGGGATGAGGCTTCTATGACTAAGAGACAAGCCATGGAGGCACTGGACAATAGCATGCGCGATATAATGGGTCGCTCCGCACTGCCATTTGGTGGTAAAACCATTGTCTTCGGTGGAGATTTCAGACAGGTCTTGCCTGTTGTTCATAAAGGGTCAAGGGCTCAAGTGGTCGCGTCTTCGCTACGGATGTCTTACCTATGGGAGTCCATGTCCCACTTAAAGCTTGTTAGCAACATTAGAGCAAAAAACGACCCTTGGTTTGTGGAGTTTTTGCTGCGCGTAGGCGGTGGAACTGAGGACACAAATAGTGACGGCGATATTCGTCTTCCTAACGATGTGTGTGTGCCTTACAGTGGGAGTGACAGCGATCTTGACAACCTAATACACTTTTCTTTCCCAAATCTCAACGAAAATATGTCTGATTCCACCTACATCACTTCAAGGGTGATACTGTCAACACGGAACGACTAGGTGGATATGATAAATGTTAAGATGATTGATCATTTTCAAGGGGAGCATATGGTGTACCATAGTTTCGATAGCACCATGGATGATCCCCATAACTACTACCCACCTAAGTTCCTAAACACATTGACGCCTAATGGGCTGCCACCTCATGTTTTGAAGCTCAAGATTGGATGTCCTGTTATATTGCTCCAGAATATAGACCCTGCAAATGGACTTTGCAATGGCACCAGGCTGGTCGTTCGTGGCTTCCAAAAAAATAGCATTGATGCAGAGATTATACTGGGTCAACATGTTGGGAAATGGATTTTCCTACCGCGTATACCGCTGTGTCCCTCCGATGAAGAGATGTTCCCTTTCCAGTTCAAAAGAAAGCAGTTTCCTGTACGGCTTAGCTTTGCGATGACGGTTAACAAAGCACAGGGTCAGACTATTCCCAATGTTGGTGTATACTTGCCTGAACCAGTGTTCTCTCATGGTCAACTATATGTTGCTCTATCTAGAGCAACAACCCGATTGAACATAAAGATTCTTGTCATCCCAGCCGTCGATGGGAGGAAAAAGTCAAGGAAGGGTGTAAAGAAAAACCCCACCGTAGATTGTGGGACATATACCAAGAACATCGTCTATAAGGAGGTCCTAACAAACTAGACCCATATACGACTGAAACAGAACTCAATCTGTTCAACTGGCATGCTAAATACATGTAAATGCATGATGCCCTTTGGTGTAAATGTAGATGCAGAGCTGTTTTGTATGTTAAAGTCCCTACATCCTATGTTTTATGATAACTGATTTCAGAATCGTTTTGTATTTGTATATATATATATATGTGGCTCATGTTGTTTACCTGATCATGCAGTTTCAGTGACCCATGTTATTTAAACCCAAATGATTTCCCCATGTTAAGTTAATTCTCTGCTGATCTGAATCTCGTTTGGTTATCTACTTCAATGTGCATCCCCATTCTGTTTTTTTCCTAGGTTGCTCATCATCATTTTCACCCACTATTAAACAGCCTCTCTTTTGGCCAAGACACCCAACTCTCTCTTCAACACACAATTTTCATCCATACATGTTTTCAATTCAGTTCCCATATCAACCTTCACCAAGCACTGTTTTCATATAATCATAAAATATTTAACCTCAAGCACTGTTTTTGTTACATTTAACTGATCATGCCATGAATTCTATAGTTCTGTTCCCCTTGTGAAGTGATGTGAGAGTGGTAAAAAAGTGATCATATTTAGAGAAATTGTCAACGACCACTAAAATGCAGTTGGTATGAGCAGACCTTGGAAGTCCCTCAATGAAATTCAGAGATATGGTGTGCCATGCCTGTTGAGGAATCACCAGAGGTTGGAGCAAACCCGAGGACTTGGCTCGATCTGGCTTGGCCTACTAACAGATGGCACAAGAAGTCACATACTTATGCACAACTGATTTCATGCGCGGCCAATAAAAGAACTTCTTCAGTTTCCTATATGTGACAGGTACACCTGAGTGACCACCCAAAGCAGTATCATACATTGCCTCGATGACTTTGGTCTATAGAGTAGGATTACCTGCTAGCTACAATCTGCACTTGTGTTTAATCAGACCTTAAGACAGAGAGAAATGACCCTGGGGCTGTCAAGGGAGGGCATCTGCTGCCAAATTGTCCACTCCTCGCTTGTACACAATCCTTTACTGGAGGATGAACAACTTAGTGTATACTTTCTGTTGCCATATAGTATGGAGCCATTGCTCATTCAATTGGGCTAAGTTGTTATGGTTAGTGTAGATGATGAGTTCTGCCAATTGTAAGTAACATCGCCACTGGGCAATAGCAAGGATATTGGTCATGTATTCCTTTTCGTATGTGAATATTCCTTGATTTTTGGGTCCCAGGGCTCTACTAAGAAAGGCTAGAGGGTGCCCTTGCTGCATAAGCATAGCACCCACACTATTGTGGCATGCAGCTGTGTAGATGCAGAATGGCAAGGAGAAATCTGGTAGGGCAAGTACAGGGGTTGTCAATAAAGCAATTTTCAAAAGCTCAAATGCCTTTTGGTGTTCTCTAGTCCAAACAAACAACACATGTTTCTTAAGGAGGTTGAAGACAGGCATGCTAATGACACCAAAATTCTTGACAAATTTTGAATAGAAGCCAACCAACCCCAAAAAGCTTCTCAATTCCTTGGCACTTGTTGGAGTTCTCCACTGTTGGATAGCACTGATTTTGGTAGGTCAGTAGACACACCTTGATCACTAATAATATGGCCTAGATATGCACCTGAGTTCTTGCAAATTCACACTAATACATTTTGACTTTCCAATTGTTCTGGGACAGTAATTGCAACACAATTTGAAAATGCTTCAAATGCTCTACAAATGAGGGACTATAGACCAAAATGTCATCAAATAATACTAAAGCACATTTCCTTAGAACAGGTTGCAGTGTGTCATTCATGGCACTCAAAAAATATATTAGGTGCACTAGCACCCCATATGCGAAAATGCCAAAAGATTTTAAACATATATATTGCTCCATAAACATATGCGAAAGCACCAGCACCAGCACTCCGGAGATGTCGCCATCTTTTTACATTAATGATTGCATGTGCACAACACTGTGCGCTACTCTTGATTGTTCTCTGCTACAGTTCTGGTTCTAGATACCACTTGCATAGGTTGTATCCTAAAGACTATAGTTCTGCATTAATATAAAAAGCTTGATTACTTGCTTCGGATGATTCACACGATCACAACCAAGACGAGACCTTACCTAGAGATTGTGCTAACTTCCAATTCACCTGTTTTTTTGGATTGGTGCTGAATTTATTTCTTGCAAAGTAAGTTTATTTCTCCTAGAACATAAGCCATTTAATTTTACCTTTTTGCAAAGAACAGTCTAAGACACACACCTCTAAACTTACTGAACAACAGTGCACTGCTAATCTGAGGTACCAAATTTGAGGCGTCAAATCTGAGGCACCAAATTTACATTTTCCATAGAATTGGGTGCCTGACACCTCTCAATTTACTGAACATCAGTCTAACTGGACACTCGACTTATATCTCTATACTTATATGTAGATCAAAGGGTAGCATAAACAGAGCACTGCTAATATGATGTGCCTTTCTGGATGGGATGGGACGGAACGGCCGGAGCAGCCAGCCCAGACCCGGGCGGATACATATAGTTAGGGCTAATATTAATATACACTTGCCTGGCTGAGGATTACCCATAATGATTGAAGCATATCTCTACTACTCTATAAGTTTTTATGCTACAGTTGTTTTTATTAGAGCCGCACAATTTTTGATAGTCATCAACCTTCTTACTGCATGCATACTGTCTTAAAGTATTTTTGAGTTTTGGATCATTTGTAAAATTAGCAATATTAATTTGTATGCATCTAACAATTTGTTATGCATAGCGAAGCACGGGCACTGACCTATATTTTATACCTTATGAATGTAGGTTTTTGTCTCGCGAGAATGGAATCTCTATTTGTAGGCTTGTCTCATAACAAGCCAAAAACATCTGTGGCAACCACAATAGTTCGAGAAGGTATTATAATTTTCATAGTCTGTATGGATCAATCTATATTTTTTGTAATAATAACTAATTTTAGTTTTATCTCATGACTAGTTGCTCCTAGACTATATTTGCATGCAAGGTGATCTTGCTCTCATCGATTTTATCAAGGAAATCCCTTGTGAACCAAGGGTAGAAGTCGTTCTTATTGATTATGCCTTTGTTGAAAGGAAGTGGATGGAGTGTTTATTTCAGCCGAACGCATATTTAGGTGACAAGGTAATCCATGCTTAGTTTTTATATTTGGCGACGTTGTTATGTATAAGTTTTTTTACTCATCCTGGTATTTTTAACCACAACTTACACACTTGCAGGTTATAGACTGTTACATAAATTTGATAAAAGCTCAAAAGCATCTGAAGTGTCGATCTGGAGGCCGCGTTCACATAGAAAATGCTTTCCAGTTCAATTTTCTGAAGCGAGATGGTGATGTTGAAATTAAAACAGAGGAGCTATATCCAATTAAAGACATGGCACACATATGTAGCGCTGAACGAAGGGTGTTACTTTACCTAGACCATGACATGGTACATATGAGTTTGCAGTCTGAATAATTAGTGTTTATATGTATTTTATTCTTATGCAAGTATTTATAACTGTTTTGTAGGTGTTTATTCCGATAAACATCCGAGAGATGCACTGGTATCTTGTCGTGATTCATGCAAGAATATGGAGATACAAGTGCTCGATTCACTTGGTACATCACAAGACCGCAAAGACCTCACTGACTCTGTGAGTATGCACAAACTAAACAATTATGAATTCAATATTAACTTATCCTAATCTCTAATTTTGTTTTACAATATATAAAGATTAAAGGACTACAAAGACAAATTGATATGATATCTCAACGTAAGGAGTTAAAAGACCACAGGTGGCCAGACCTTCAAGTTGCTTCTTGGCCGCTCAGAGAAATAGACATGGGATATGCAAAGCAGACAGATAGGTACACCCTAAAATCTTCTTTACCAATTTCTTCATTCATACTAATCTTTATGTTGATATTAATGTATGTTGTAGCTCTTCATGTGGCCTCTTTCTTTTGAACTATATCGAATACTGGACAGGGGATGAACTGTCTGACAGTTTTACCCAGGTATATTATTACTACTACGACATATATGCACATCTATAGTCAGTGTTACATATATAATGCTAAATAATTGTTTCTTATTTGTAGGATGACATGTCACACTTAAGGAAAAAATGGCTGCTATATTACTATCTTCAGACCTGAATAAGAGAATAGGGTGTCTGTTATACAAAAATGAAAAAGAAGTTGACTCTGGAAGCCCATCAGATGTTGAGATATTAGAAAACCCAACAGATTCTAATAAGAGGAAACTACTCCACATGCTTGATGATAGCGAAGTAGTGTATGAAGATGAGGAAGACCCTATTACTCAAGTAGACTTGCAAAGGTGGTTTGTTGATGATTGTGATAAAAGAGCTCCTGTAAAAGTCTCTACCGATGGGTGCACCAATGACTTTTTAATGGTTGGTCTTTCCACAAAGGACATGCCAGTGACCAAAGCTGATTCAATAGATGTTTTATGTGATTATATCATGGCAATAGAAGATGATGCAATATTAGAGTAAGTGCTCATTGATTTATCTATTTTATGTATATCAACTACTTAGATTCTTGATATAAACTTTCGTCATGTTACATTACAGGATGACATGGGTGCGAAGTTTCAATCCGTTTAAGATAGAAATATCTATCAAAGACCTGCAAAACATATTAACGATAAATCAAGATATGATTCTAAGATGTTTTGACATGGCTGTTCGACTGCTTGTAAATAAAGAGTCACATAGGCCGAAAGAAGAAATCATAAATAATAGAAAGCATTATATGGACATGCGTTTTTGGGTAAGTTTGTTTCCAATCATTAATGTATTAATATATAGTATCTACATCTAATCCTCATGTGGACATGTATATATACTGTCCACAGAATGGTTGGTTTTGGTAAACTTCCAAAGTACCATCAGGATCCTACAACAGAAGAGTTAGCCAAAACACTCGATTGTTGGCCATCAATGAATTATTATATCACGGGTTGTAGATATGTAAGTATGTGTTCATTTCGAATGTATTTATAAAGGACACTTCTGTTGTATGATCCTAATGACTGATATTTTGCAGGTTCTTATACCATGGAAATTCAATGGATGTCACGCCCTTTTCGTAATAGATCATGTTAAAAAGCATGTGACTTTTATCGACTTTACACCGACTCAAGATTGGTGTAAACACATGCCATACAAGAGGTTCGCGGAAGCGATTATCATGGCCTGAAAAAATATAAGATTGCTTACAGCAAGAAACGTTCTGGATGGGCGGAGGATATCTTTAAGTGGGAACCTACAATTCAGACTGGTGTTCCAATTGTCTTAAGAGGGTATTTTCTTCGTACCACCTTCTCAGCAGTTTAAATTTTTCTATGATAATCATTGTATAAAACATAGTTGCCCAAACATTATTCTATAGGTTTAATACCAGCTACCTCATTCTACAAGCTATGTCCATGTGGGGGAATGACAGACAAATGAAATTTGTTGGGGTGAGTGTAGTACGTTCGTTTTATGTTCAAAACATACATTTCAGCTATCTTGTTCTACAAGATAATATGTTTTATTCTCTTATGTCTTTGTCTGTAGGATGCAAAGATTATTCGAAGGAACTTTGTGATTGATCTGTTAAGTTATGAAGACAATTCGTGCCGATATGCCATCCCTGCAAACATACAATAGAGACTTATCGATATCGCTAACAAGGATTAGCTGATTAGTGTACAGTTGTCGACACATTTGTCTGTAATTAAAAATTCTAAATTAACTTTTTAGAAATAATTTGTGTGATATTGATAATGTTTTACATACGTATTTTGCATATTATAGTGATGTTTGTCATTCCGTATCAATGTTTCATACAAATCTTTTACTTCCGTCGTAACGCACGGGTATATATCTATAACAATATAACACACATATGTACATAAGTTTTTGTGTTATTATACGGTTCCGTTGCAACGCATGGGCACTCACCTAGTACTACCTATTAAGACGATAATATAGACCATGGGTGGAACCATGCCCCTGCCCCGACGTCTATAGGGACGACACTAGATGTGCTTTGTTAGCCACTTGACCCTAAGCAAGTTTGTGTCTAATAGTCAATAGGTGTTATAAATATATGTAGACTGGATTTTCAAAATAATAAAAACATAATCATGTCAAGCCAGGCCAGCACTACGGGCCGAGACAGCGGCCCAAGCATGACACGCCTCTCGGATCGGGCTAGCACGAGCCCCATTTTAATAGTGTTGGGCTGGGCCACGACACTATTAAATGGGTCATGCCTCGGGTCGCCTGCTAGGCACGACCCATTTGGCCATCTATACCGACGCCCCCTCCATGCCATCGTCGGCCGCATGCCCCATACATCCCATGCTCCTCGCCTCCTCTGCGCCCGCGCCAAACACCCATCATCCTCGCTTCCCTCCACTCTGGCCCCCGCGTTGCCCCTGCCTCCCCAGCCATGTGCCCTGCCACAACAGAACCCCCAATTGGTCCCTCCCTCACCTTCGCCCTTTGCCTCCTCCTTGACGCCCGCACCTCCGGCAAGGATCTCGAGGGGCTCATAGCCGGCATTAAGGCGCTCAAGTCTCCATCCTTGGCCATGACGGGCTGTCTTACTCGTACGCGGTGGACGAGGAGCTGATGTGCAGCCTGATCTAGGTCAATGTCGAGGGCGTCACGTGAGTCACACACACTGTACTGCCAGGCATGGTCGAGACTCGAGAGGAAATGTGACGCCGTTTTCAACATTGGCTCCAGTGCCACCTCTAATGTGCCTTCCTATTTGCTCTATTCTGTTTACGCCGCCACCAAAGGCATAATACTAATAAGAGTTTTCCTCGCATCTCTCTAGCTAAATGGATAAGGACATGTTCGTTTGAGCCGTAATTCACTCCAGAATTGTTCCAGTTGATCAAACCCTATATAAATTAGACAAATAATTTGGCTAGGAATGGTTACGGGTGACCATTCCTTAGGAATCGAACATGACCTAAAGGTATAGGTAGGTATACCGTAAAATTAGAAAAAGCTACAAGCATTCCACCATGGCTACGCATTTTAAGGCAGGAGCCCTGACAATATAGAACAACAATGCACAATTTCATTACTATGGATCCACTTCACAAGCAAATTAGAAGAATTCATACTTGGATAAACTTCCTTGAGTTCGTCCTCTGTGCATGTATGTCCCAAATTTGCAATAAACATAGTAAAGCAAGGTGGTATATCGCTTGAAGACTTGTCTCGTCTACCCTACATCAAACATGCCATGCTATCAAGATTTATAGATGTCGAGCAAGCTTTAAATAAGAAACATCGGCTAGCTATCTTTTTGTATTTCAATATATCTTATCATAACATGTTCAATCTGTAGCAACGTACGGACGTTCATCTAGTAAGATGAAGACATGTTAAAGACAGAGGCGGAGTGTAATACCCAAATTTGTAAATCATATTATAAGAGATTATTTCCTTGAATATTTTGTCTCTATTTAATGGAGCATGTGAACACCACATTTAAAAACAAATAATTAATAAAAGACATACCACAAAATTTTGCATCATGTTGAGGTTTCATTTTGTGTGCATTTTGTGACAATATAAAAATAATGTAAAAAAAGAAATATATTAAAGACCAAAGTGGAATTTAAGATCTAAAAGAAATTCTAGAATTTAGAAAAGAGAAGAAAGAAAATATTATGTGAGTAAAAATAAGTATAAAAAATATAATAAAATATATTATTCTATACTGGGATTTGAATGTTTATATTTGACTCAAAGGTGAAACTCAAATTCAAATTCAAGACCTGATTATGAATAAAAAAATAGAAAAGAAAAAGTAAAAGAAAAAGAGTTATATCGCACGTGGGCCCAAGACCTGATTTCGGTCCAACTCGCCCACTCTACCGCACAGCCCAACTCCTTACCCGCACGCGCTGTTACACTGACAGGCAGGGACCACTGGTTATTCCCTCACGCGCGCACTTGGCTGCATGTGGCCGACACCTGGGACCATCGACCAGACTCCCCGTGGGCGCGTGATATTCTTTCTTTTCGCTGGCGCGTGGACCGCGATGTCAGTGTGTCCTCTCCCTTCGTCGTGGGCGCGTGGATGCCGCAACGAATCCGCGGAAATGGCGTCGCTGGCCGTGATCCGAGGCCTCAGTGTTGACCCGGGCGTGCCCTCTTGGGTGAGGATATAAACGTGGTTGGCCTCCCTTGGAACCCTTTAAGCAAAATCGCAGCCACCTCTACAACCGGATAATAGCCATTGTGACGCCGTCGACCGCGTGGGGCGTGCTCGTCGGCGTGGGGAAATCTGCGCGTCGCCAAGCCCGATGAGTAATACGCGTTACAATTCGTCATCTTCCCTTCTACATCTAGGGTGTGCCCTCAATCAAGACTAGAGCATAGCGCCATAATTTGAAGTCGTCGGCGTGGGTCACCGTCGGGGTGATGTTAGACATAGTTGCAGTTCCCCAACCAGCTACCACGGTCAAAATTGGCGATACCCCTGTGATCGTTGCATAGTTTGCAAGGTTAGGGCTCGTTTAATCGAAATTCTATGCACCTGGGCCTCGCTTCACCAATACGCCATCGTGCGGGCCTCGGTCCGACGATCGGCTACCAGCTCAGTGGGGAAGAAAAGGCCGCATCCCTTGATCAGATAGCGCACGGCTAGGATCAGGGCTGGACGTGGGGATATTGCGAGCTGTTCATCTGTCCAGGAACAGGGAGGATTAGATTTTGAGTGACTCTTCGCCTGTTCAATCTGAGCCAGAGATCGGAGAACAGATGGACAACATTAGAGTCAGGCTATTTTAAATCTAGGCCATCGATCGTCGATCAGACGAATTTCATTACGTACCGGTTCATCCTGGCGCAGATCTAATCTGCAGCGTCCACTTGCGATCGTGCAGCCGAGATTACAGGATACCTCTTCGGCCATGTAATTTTGCTAAAGAATCCCTGTTCTTATACGAAATCAACCCACAGTACTCCAAATAGTGTTCTAAGTCTCGGTACAATTTGCGCAGAGGCCCTGGTTGTAACACCCTGAATTTGGGGGTACAAAATTGCTTTCTAATTATCATCCAAATTCAGGTGTTACTCTTCTCTCTAGTTTTTCTCTCTTTTACTTTTGAGTAGATTTGGCTTAATTAGTGAGGAATTAATTATTTATTTTTGCAAAAACATTATGGGTCATGAAATGTTGCATCATGCTGAGCTTAAATATCCTTTGAATTGTTGCACATGTTTGAATTAGTTTGAATTTAAAACTTGGTTTGAATTTGAATTGAAAACCCTAGAGAAAAAGAAATAGAAAAGCAATTAGAAATTCCAGGAAAATAGAAAATCCTAAAGCAGCCCAAACCGGCCCAGCTAGCCCAGCAGGACCGCGCGTGCGCTCGTGTCGCCTGATAGGTGGGCTCCACTTGTCAGCAGCGGTTTCTCTTTGCGCGTGCTCCCTTCCCCTCCCTCTGCCCAGTGGGGCCGCTCTGTCGGCGCCAGTCGCCCTCGCCCGCGCCCCCTTTTCCCCTCTCTGCCTCGCGGGCCCGTCAGCCCGCTGAACCGTTTCGCCACGCGCTCGTTCTCTCTCGCTGTGCCGTGGGACCCCCCTATCAGCTTCGCCTTCCCCGCGACCCGCCGTGGACCAGCACGCGCGCACTCGCGCACGTTCGCCGGGACCACCGGCCACGTCGCCCGCCCACGCCACCAACTCCTTTTTTAGCACCGCCCACACCCGCACTCGCTTCCCCATCCCATTTCGCACAGTCTCGCTCTCTCTCACACTCTGCCTTCGCCGCTCGGCCTCGCCGGAGACCTGCGTCTGCCATGCCGGTCACCCAGTCCGCCAGACGCCGCGCCAAGCGACCCTGAGATTCGCCCCAAGGTGAGACACCCGTTCCCATGCCCCGTTCCCTCAATTATGCCTTGACGTCGGCCAATTTCGGCTTCGCCGGAGTTCAGCCGCGGGGGTCCGCCGTGCCCGTGCGGTGACCGGCTAAATTAGTCCAGTCCAGCACCTCCACGTCGGTCCCTGATGTTCCCCTCGCTCTGCTGAAGCTACTCTAGGCCCTAGCGTGCCTCAGACCCCCCTCTCCTCGGCCGTGATTCCTCACCGAAGTAGCCTCGACCCACTCGGAGCCTTTCCTCCGCCGTTCTCCCCTCTCTGTATTCGGTCTCGTGGCTAAAGCCCCACCAGTGAGTCGCCGAGTGCTCCTCTTCGTTTCTGGCCAGCCCCAGCGACCCTGGAACCGTCATAGCACGCACCTGCCCCAACTCCAGTGACCTCACCGCCGCGAGAAGGAGCGGCACCGCCTGCAGCCAATCAGCCCTCCCGGCTTTGATCTCCACCGTCCGATTTGGATCACACGACCCAAATCATGGGATATCGCTTCACGCATGTGTGCCCTGCGTCCGGACCCACCTTTCGGTCGCCTGTGCCCCTGGCACCGGGCTCGGCCGGTCTGTCTGCCCTCCCAGCCTCGGTCGCTGGCCGCCCTGGCCCGCTGGTCAATGCGCGCCCGCGCCTGCGTCTACGCGCTTGAAAGGGAAATATGCCCTTGGGCAATTTCTATAATGTTTTGGTGATTAAGTGGCCAACATGTTTAATTAAGTTCACATGTGCCAAGTAAAGTGAGAAGTGCAAATCAAAAATAAAGGTACGTTTCTAGACTTAGTACATTGTTTTGAGTACTAACATATTTTGTCTAATGCTAGAAACAGGGAGAAAAGAATTGGAAAAAGACTTGGCTCTGTGCAGCTAACTCCAGCTCGGCTTGGCACACCGGACAGTGTCTGGTGCGCCAGGCTGGTCTGCGTGAAAAGGCCGCTCTTGGGACTCGACGGCGGCGTACGACTATAATTCACCAAACTGTCCGGTGGTGCACCGGACTATCTGGTGAGTCATCCGCGGCGAACTCGTCGCCCTCGGGAAAAGCAAAGGGGCGACGTG
Source organism: Zea luxurians (assembly GCA_029449295.1). Taxonomy (NCBI): domain Eukaryota; kingdom Viridiplantae; phylum Streptophyta; class Magnoliopsida; order Poales; family Poaceae; genus Zea; species Zea luxurians. The sequence continues at coordinate 39,357,609 of JAOPSE010000022.1, read as the reverse complement.
GCTATAATTCACCGGACTGTCCGGTGGTGCACCAGACTGTCCGGTGAGCCAACGGTCGCCTACGCCAACGGTCGGCCGTGCAATCTTCGCGTGACACGTGGTCGCACCAACGGTCGGTTGGGCACACCAGACTATCTGGTGTGCACCAAACAGTGTCCGGTGCGCCAACCGACACCGAGGACCAACGGTTGGATGCGCCAGAAATGGAAGGAGATCGCGCACCGGACAGCTACAGGGACGGTCCGATGGTGCACCGGACTGTCCGGTGCACCACCCGACAGAAGGCAAGTTTGGCCTTCCAAATTGGCCTCCAATGGCTCCTAGCTGCCTTGGGGCTATAAAAGGGACCCCTAGGCGCATGGAGGAGTTACCCCAAGCATTCACTAAGCATCCTAAGACTCCAAGACTCCAACTTCACGCATTTGATTCTTTGTGTTAGCGTTTTGAGCTCCATTTTGAGTTGTGAACTCCGTGTGTTGCATTTCGAGCTCAAGTCGTGACTTGTGTGCGTGGTTGTGCTGCGTATTTGAGTCTTGTGTGTGTTGCTCTTCCCAACCTTACTCTTGTGCGTTCTTTGTGATCAATCTTGTAAGGGCGAGAGGCTCCAACTTGTGGAGATTCCTCGCAAACGGGAAGAAGACTATAAGCAAGAAAGCCGTGGTACTCAAGATGATCATTGGATCACTTGAAAGGGGTTGAGTGCAACCCTCGTCCATTGGGACGCCACAACGTGGAAGTAGGCAAGTGTTACTTCGCCGAACCATGGGATAAAATCGCGTGTCTCTTGTGTTGCTCCTCTCTGTGATTATTTGTGTTCGCAAGAGCTTGCTTCAAGCTACTTAGTCGTACTAACACTTATAACTAAGTTTTGTGGCTATTAGTATTTGATTTTTACAGGATCACCTATTCACCCCCCTCTAGGTGCTCTCAATTGGTATTAGAGCCGTACTCTTCATCTAAGGGACTAACCGCCCGAAGAGATGGATCCTAAGGGAAAGGGGATGGTGGTCAACGACAAAGAAAAGGAGTCCTTCCTCAACGAGCCTAGAGACGACAAGCCAACTGACTCTAGCTCGAGTCACAAGAAGAAGGACGGGAAGAAGAAGAGGCACATCAAGAAGATCGTCTACTACGACAGCGATGTATCTTCTTCTTCACCAAGAGACGACAATGATGACGATTCTTCATCAAAGAAAAAGACGGTTAATCAAAACTATTCCTTTGATTATTCCCGCATGCCGTACAATTCGAATGCACATTTACTTTCTATTCCTCTAGGAAAACCTCCACACTTTGATGGAGAGGACTACTCATTTTGGAGACATAAAATGCGTAGTCATCTATTTTCTCTCCATCCTAGCATTTGGGAAATAGTTGAAAATGGAATGCATTTCGATAGTATGGATAACACTGTGTTTATTAATGAGAAAATTCATAAAAATGCCCAAGCCACTACTGTTTTGCTAGCATCTCTGTGTAGGGATGAATACAACAAGGTTAGCGGCTAGGACAATGCAAAGCAGATCTGGGACACCCTCAAGATATCTCATGAGGGAAATGACGCCACCATGATCACCAAAATGGAGTTGGTGGAAGGCGAGCTGGGGAGATTTGCGATGATCAGGGGAGAGGAGCCAACACAAACCTACAACAGGCTCAAGACCCTGGTTAACAAGATTAGAAGCTATGGAAGCACAAGATGGACGGACCACGACGTCGTTCGACTAATGCTCAGGTCCTTTACAATTTTTGACCCCCATCTTGTGAATCTTATCCGTGAAAATCCCAGGTACACAAAGATGACGCCCGAGGAGATACTCGGAAAATTTGTAAGCGGGCGCATGATGGTTAAGGAGGCAAGGTATGTAGATGACGCCTTAAATGGCCCTCTGCCCGTCTACGAGCCGTAGCCCGTTGCACTCAAGGCAACTAGCAGCAAGGAGGCACTACCAAGCAAGGTAGCTCAAGTGGAGGCTGTCGGCCTCAACGAAGATGAGATGGCGCTTATCATCAAGCGCTTCAAGACCGCATTTAAAGGACGTAAGGAGTATCCCAACAAGAATAAAACAAAGGGAAAGCGCTCCTGCTTCAAATGCGGTAAGACTGGTCATTTTATTGCTCAATGTCCCGATAATGAAAATGACCAGGGACAAGAAAGACATGGGAAGGAGAAGAAGAAAAACTATAAGAAGGCGAAAGGCGAGGCTCATCTTGGAAAAGAATGGGATTCCGACTACTCCTCATCCGACTCCGACGATGAAGGACTCGCTGCCTCAGCCTTCAACAAGTCTTCGCTCTTCCCCAACGGACGCCACACTTGCCTCATGGCCAAGGAGAAGAAGGTAAGCATTCGAGAAACCCCTAAGTACACTACTTCTAGCAATGATGATTCTTCTGATGATGAAGTAGATTACTCTAGGTTATTTAAAGGTTTAGATAGAGCCAAAGTAGAGAAAATTAATGAATTAATTGACGCTCTAAATGAAAAAGATAGATTGCTAGAGAAGCAAGAAGACATTTTATATGAGGAACATGACAAATTTGTTAGTGTACAAAAGTCTCTTGCTTTAGAAACTAAGAGAAATGAAATGCTATCTTTTGAATTATCTGTTTGCCATGAATCTATCTCTAGTTTAAAGATTTTAAATGATGATTTAAATACTAAGCTAGAGGAAGTTAACAAATCTAGTTCATGTGTAGAGCATGTTGTTATCTGCAATAGATGTAAAGACTTTGATGTTGATACTTGTAATGAACATCTTATTGCTATTACTAAATTAAATGATGAGGTGGCAAGTCTTAATGCCCAACTTAAGACTTGCAAAATTGATTTTGATAAGTTAAAATTTGCTAGGGATGCCTACACCATTGGTGGACACCCTCAATTAAGGATGGACTTGGTTTTCGAAGGGAAACCAAGAACTTAACAAGCCAAAAGGCTCCCATTCTCACCAAGGAGAAAGGGAAGACCCCTATGGCTAGTAGTACTCAAAGGAATCATGCTTTCATTTATAATAGGAGAATTGCTAGTCATTCCAGTTATAATAGGAGTTACGATCATGATGCTTATGATTCAAATGCTATGTTTGCTTCTAGCTCTACTTTTGTGCATGGTAGAAGTAGGCCTAGGAAAAATCATGATGTGCATCATGTGTCTAGGAAAATGTGCAATAAACCTACTACTGTTTTTCTTGCTTGCAACACTTCATTTGTACTTTCATGTAAGAATGAAAAAGTAGTTGCTAGGAAGTTGGGATCCAAATGCAAGGGAGACAAGACTTGTATTTGGGTTCCAAAAGCTATTGTGACTAACCTTGTAGGACCCAACAAGAGTTGGGTACCTAAAACCCAAGCCTAAATTCCTTGCAGGTTTATGCATCCAGGAGCTCAAGCTGGATTATCGACAGCGGATGCACAAACCACATGATGGGGGAGAAGAAGATGTTCACCTCCTACGTCAAGAACAAGGATTCCCAGGATACGATTATTTTTGGAGATGGGAACCAAGGCAAGGTTAAAGGCTTGGGCAAGATAGCCATCACCAACGAGCACTCCATATCAAATGTATTTCTAGTAGAGTCGCTTGGTTACAACCTCCTGTCTATAAGTCAATTGTGTCACATGGGTTACAATTGTCTTTTTACAAATGTTGATGTATCTGTCTTTAGAAGGAGTGATGGTTCATTAGCTTTTAAGGGTGTATTAGATGGCAAGCGCTATTTAGTTGATTTTTCGAAAGAGAATGCCGATCTAGATGCATGCTTAATGGCTAAGACTAGTATGGGCTGGCTCTAGCATCACCGTCTAGCACATGTTGGGATGAAGAACCTTCATAAACTTCTAAAGGGAGAACATGTGTTAGGACTAACCAATGTTTGTTTTGAGAAAGATAGACCTTGTGAGCTTGTCAGGCAGGGAAACAGGTGGGAAGCACTCATCACAGCAAGAATGTGATGACAACATCAAGACCACTGGAGCTTCTTCACATGGACCTCTTTGGACCCGTTGCCTACCTTAGCATCGGGGGAAGTAAGTATGGTCTCGTAATTGTTGATGATTTTTCCCACTTCACTTGGGTGTTCTTTTTGCAGGATAAATCAGAAACCCAAGGGACCCTAATGCGCTTTCTAAGGAGGGCTCAAAACAAATTTGAGCTCAAGGTGAAAAAGATAAGAAGCGACAATGGGTCCGAGTTCAAGAATCTGCAAATGGAGGAGTATCTTGAGGAAGAAGGCGTTAAGCACGAGTTCTCTGCTCCCTACACACCACAACAAAATGGTGTGGTAGAGAGGAAGAACAGGACGCTTATCGACATGGCAAGAACGATGCTTGGAGAATTCAAGACGCCCGAGCGGTTTTGGTCGGAAGCTGTGAACACAGCTTGCCACGCCATAAACCGGCTCTACCTACATCTCCTTCTCAAGAAGACCTCGTATAAACTCCTTACCGGTAACAAACCCAACGTTTCTTATTTTCGAGTCTTTGGGAGCAAATGCTACATTCTGGTGATGAAAGGTAGACATTCTAAGTTTGCTCCCAAGGCAGTAGAAGGGTTTTTGCTAGGGTATGACTCAAATACAAAGGCGTATAGAGTCTTCAACAAATCATCGGGTTTGGTTGAAGTCTCTAGCGACGTTGTATTTGATGAGAGTAATGGCTCTCCAAGAGAGCAAGTTGATCTTGATGACATAGATGACGATGATGTTCTGACGGCCGCAATGCGCATGATGGCTATAGGTGATGTGCGACCACATGAACAACAAGGGCAAGATCAGCCATCTTCCTCCACAATGGTGCATCCTCCAACTCAATACGGTGAACAGGCACCTCAAGAAGAGGCACAGGATCAAGGGGGAGCACAGGAAGAACAAGTGATAGAGGAAGAGGCACCACGAGCACCTCCAACCCAAATCCAAGCAACAATCCAACGACATCACCCCGTTGACCAGATTCTGGGTGACATAAGTAAGGGAGTAACTACTCGCTCAAGATTAGCTAACTTTTGTGAGCATTACTCGTTTGTCTCTTCTATTGAGCCTTTCAGGGTAGAAGAGGCCTTGCAGGATCCAGATTGGGTGTTGGCCATGCAGGAAGAGCTTAACAACTTCAAGAGAAATGAAGTTTGGAGCCTAGTGCCACGTCCAAAGCAAAATGTTCTAGGAACCAAGTGGGTGTTCCACAACAAGCAAGACGAGAACGGGGTGGTGACACGAAACAAGGCTCGACTTGTGGCAAAAGGTTATGACCAAGTCGCAGGTTTGGATTTCGTGGAGACTTTTTCTCCTGTGGCTAGGCTAGAGTCTATTCGCATTCTATTAGCCTATGCCGCTCACCATTCTTTCAGGTTGTTTCAAATGGATGTGAAGAGCGCTTTCCTCAACGGGCCAATCAAGGATGAGGTATACATGGAACAACCCCCTGGCTTTGAGGATGACAGGTACCCCGACCATGTATTTAAGCTCTCTAAGGCGCTCTATGGACTTAAGCAAGCCCCAAGAGCATGGTATGAATGCCTTAGAGATTTTTTAATTGCTAATTCTTTCAAGGTTGGGAAAGCCGATCCCACTCTTTTCACTAAGACTTGTGATGGTGATCTTTTTGTGTGCCAAATTTATGTCGATGACATAATATTTGGTACTACTAATCAAAAGTCTTGTGAGGAGTTTAGCAGGATGATGACACAAAAGTTTGAGATGTCGATGATGGGCGAGTTGACCTACTTCCTTGGGTTCCAAGTGAAGCAACTCAAGGACGGCACCTTCCTCTCCCAAACGAAGTACACTCAAGATCTTCTCAAGAGGTTTGGGATGAAGGATGCCGAGCCCGCGAAGACACCGATGGGAACCGACGGACATGTCAACCTCAACAAAGGAGGTAAGTCCATTGATCAAAAGGCATACTGGTCTATGATAGGGTCATTACTTTATTTATGTGCTAGTAGACCGGACATAATGCTAAGTGTATGCATGTGTGCTAGATATCAATCCGACCCCAGGGAATGCCACCTTGTGGCCGTTAAGCGAATTCTTAGATATTTAGTTGCTATGCCTTGCTTCGGGATCTGGTATCCAAAGGGGTCTACCTTTGACTTAATTGGATACGCAGACTCCGATTATGCTGGGTGCAAGGTAGATAGGAAGAGTACATCAGGGACATGCCAATTCCTAGGAAGGTCCCTGGTGTCCTGGAGTTCTAAGAAACAAACATCCGTTGCCCTATCCACCGCTGAGGCTGAGTATGTTGCCGCAGGATAGTGTTGCGCGCAACTACTTTGGATGAGGCAAACCCTCCGGGACTTTGGCTACAATCTGAGCAAAGTCCCACTCATATGTGACAATGAGAGTGCAATCCGCATGGCGGATAATTCTGTTGAATACAGCCGCACTAAGCACATAGACATCCGGCATCACTTCCTGAGGGATCACCAGCAAAAGGGAGATATCGAGATTTTTCATATTAGCACCGAGAACCAGCTAGCCGATATCTTCACCAAGCCGTTGGATGAGAAAACATTTTGCAGGTTGCGTAGTGAGCTAAATGTCTTAGATTCGCGTAACTTGGATTGATCTATAGCATACATGTGTTCTATGTCTTTGATCATGTTACTTTATGCATTTAAATCCATTATTGTTTATTTGTGGTGCTCAAGTTGTACACATGATCCCCGGACCTCACAAGTCCATTTGCAAGTGATGCACATATTAAGGGGGAGATGTGCTACAACTTGACCCTTTGAGACTAACCTTTGTGTTTGAGTATTCTTGATGTAGTCTCAAAGGTGCATTGAAAGGGAAAATGGACTTGGACGTTGCAAAGACTTCCACTGCACTCCGGTATTGGTGTACTAAATTCCAAGTTCATTCCTATGCTCTATTTGCCTTTTTGCTCTTAATTGACATTTGTGGTGAGGCAATGGGGTTAAAGGGCCAAGAATGATCACGTTTTGGTGCTTAATGCCAAATGGGGAGAAATTAAGGCCAAAAGCAAATGGATCAACTACCACTTGTGAATTTTGAAAACAATAGAGTTAGAACTTTTGATTTGTCCAAAATACTCTTATTGCAAAATTTAGTCTCTTGTGGGGGAGAATTTTTAATCATGAGAAAAGGGGGAGTTTTTGGCACTTGATCAATTTCACTCTTGGATTATCTCTCTTTGTGCCCAAACAAGTGAGTTTGACTTAGAGATAGGAAAATGAATTTGATTTGCAAAAACAAACCAAGTGGTGGCAAAGAATGATCCAAATATGCCAAATTATAGTAAAAAACAATTTGGTACTCATTTGCATTGATGTTGCACTTATTTTGGAGATTGAAAGGGAAATATGCCCTTGGGCAATTTCTATAATGTTTTGGTGATTAAGTGCCCAACATGTTTAATTAAGTTCACATGTGCCAAGTAAAGTGAGAAGTGCAAATCAAAGATAAAGGTACGTTTCTAGACTTAGTACATTGTTTTGAGTACTAACATATTTTGTCTAAGTGCTAGAAACAGGGAGAAAAGAATTGGAAAAAGACTTGGCTCTGTGCAGCTAACTCCAGCTCGGCTTGGTTTTCGCGCGCAAGCCCCTGTAATCTTGCAGATTGAACCCTAGGCTTTTAAATAATTATAGAATCAGACCTATTTTCATATTTTAAACTCCCAAACTTGTTTAGTTCATATCTTTTGCATATGAACTCCAAATTTACTGATTCAATTTGCAAAATGTTCATAGGAATATTCTCTATTTAAATAAATTAGGTTCATTCACAATCTGCACACTCTAATTTTTTATGTCTAATTATGAATTAGTACATGTATTGATTTATTCACTGAAAAAATAAATAAAAAGGGAAACCCTAGTGGTAAATAGATGTTTAATATTGGGAAGATATTAGTTCACCCTATAATCAACTACTAAAAGGAATTAAATCATGTGATGCATGAATTAGTTCCCAAACATGTGATGCATGAATTTATCTCTGGTTTAACTTTTATGTCTCATTAAAAGGAATTAAATCAGATTATGTAATCATGGACAACACTTAAGGAATATTCAACTACTAAATGAGAATTAGTTCACCCTATAATTTAAATTCCCTTTTGAGTTTATACTGTTCTTTTTGAGATTTGTTGCCATGTTTGTACATGATTGATATGTTGTTTATTTGTCATTTACCAAATGTATTGAATGCATGATCGCTTTATTTAGACAACGAGTAGTCCATGGTTCCCGAGTGTGTTGCTGAAGATCTTCCTGAGTAACAACTTGGTGAAGGCAAGTGTCCTCTGACATATTATATCCTACTTACTCCATAATTCACTATCCCACATTACATTATTGAAACCTAAGGAGTGACTAGTCTGTATTTACCTTATCCTTGTTTACTTTTTTGGGTTAATCATGGTTAGCTTATGCTATTGCTTTAACTTAATCAATGAACATGATGTGATTATTTATGATACGATGATGTTGTCCCGATGATGATATTGCGATACTCTAGGGGACTCAGGCCATTTTCCTGAGCACCTCTCCGTAAGGACCTATTCGTGGAGTGACCACCCGGGATAACAGTGCAACCATGAGGGTGGAATGGGACGCCCTTAGCTGATTAATTAGATGAACCTAGGGGTGTAGTTGGCTTTGCCTGAGGGCCGTCAATGGGGGCTGGGGCGTGGTGCTCGCTCTGCCAAGGGGGTGCACAGGTTCATTCGATTTGGTTTTGTTAGTCACCCACCTTGGGGAGGTGTACTGCGTTTGTACGACTAGCGAAACCTAACGAGCAGCTATGCACCAGGGGAGTCTTTGTAAAGGCTACGTAGTGTATCCCTGGCCACTCACCTCGGTAGTGAAGATCGGGTCTGTACAATCCAGGCTGGAAAGGGATCACGACTCGTGGGTAAAGTGTACAACCTTTGCAGAGTGTTAGAAACTGGTATATCAACCGAGCTCACGGTTAAGAGCAGCCTTGGGATCCTCATTGATTAGAAGAAGTTTGGTTACTTTCGTGATGATGGTTAAAAATGTTGGTTATAATTTTGATCTCTGGTATTTACTCTTGGAAGTTGCTGAGCAGGAGCTCATTGAAGACAAGTTGTGCCCTTGACCACTTTTTACCCAAGAATGTTCTTTAATATCACTTATTCAATGCATATGTTTAATTTTTATGGGACCCAATAGGTCACCCTAGACTGTTTATCCTTTTTACCTTGTTTATCCCTGAATCATTTGGGTAGTTATGCTATTGCTTTACATGGTTTTGGGTTAATATTTCATTATATCCATGTCCAATTATTCTGTTATTTTATTTATGTTCATGTCAAGATCATTATTGTTAAATGGAACATGGAGCTTAACTTGAGAAACATGTGCCACCACAAGGGTGGAATAGGACGCCCTTGGCTAACTAACTAGGAAAGCTAGTGGAGGACTACCTTACCCGATAGGGGCAAGGGTAGTAGGGGAGTAGACATGTAGGGAGGTTCCCGGTTTGATTTTGCTGCGATGGCAGTCAAACGGGGGATTCCTGCATTGCTCTTCCCAGAAACTGTAGCGGGTTTCCTGAAGCTAGTGGAACTAGATAAAGGCCTTGTAGTGTTACCCTGTCTCCCTTCCTTAGTAGAGGTGTATGGGATTCATGACCCCTTGGTAGATGGGTAACATGACTTGTGGGTAAAGGGTACAACCTCTGCAGAATATAAACTAGTATACTAGTCGAGCTCACAGTCATGAGCAGCTCAGGACTCTCGCATGACTAAACTATGGAACTAAATTCAATTTGTCGTATGCATTGCATGGGATTGTTTATTAATTTTGTTCTATTATTCTTATTATGGTTTGGTATTTACATACATTTAGTAACTGCTAATAAAATTTTACCAACTTATTAAAAGCAACGCTCAGCTTTAACCCCTATTGTTGATCAGCCTTACACGTCACATGAACTCCCACCTTTGGTGAGTTCATGCACATTTTCCCCCACAACTTGTTGAGCGATGAACATGTGTGAGCTCACCCTTGCTGTCTCACACCCCCACAGGATAAGAATAGGTGGTTCAAGAGGAGCCACACAACAAGGAGTTTGACTTGATCTAGGTGGCGTCTCCCAGTCGACTTTAGGGCGCCAAGGATGGACTTTAGTTTGTTTTATAATTATCTTTTATTTTGTAAGACTTCCGCTATGTAATAAGTACTCTAATGTTATTGTGACATTTATCTCTATACATTCTGTTATTATATGTGTTATCCTCTTTGGCGCATATATGAGACGCACCTAGCTTTATCCCTTAAATTCGGGCGTGACGGAAGTGGTATCAGAGGAAATGTTGACTGTAGGATGAAACCTAGATAGAAATGGACAAAACCCTTACCTACTTACCTTACTCTATTTCTTTCTACATTTATCTTGATCCTGTCTCACCTTTTGCTGTTATACTCTGATTACTCTTATCTTTTCTACTCTAAGACAAGATGGATTTCACACCTGGGAATCCTACATTCATGACCCCATTATAAGAGATAGGAGACCCAAGACAAAAAAAATAATATTATTTTCTCTATTTAAAATGATGGTTGATTGTTCTAATGATAAATGCCTGATTTGCTTCTTTGATCAATTGAAATATTATAGTTGGACATCTTAGCATGTACCACCATAAGGTAAAGTATTAGCCTTAGTAGGTGACACACTAATCTACTTAGCTAATGAATCCCCCAAAGTAACATGTCTCGTAATTACTCGCCTTGTCTACAATTCTTTCTTTCTTACCATGTGTTCCTAACTCAGATGGTTAATACTAGGAAGGGAGGAGGAATTGATTACCTGCCAACCCATTCAACCAGAGGGTACTTAGACAGCAACAACAACAAGCTGAAATGGATCCTCCAAATCCTCCACCAGCCGGAACTGATCCAGCAGTTGTAGCCCAGATGCAGATAATGCAACAGATGGCTGATACTATGGCAGATATGCATGCGCAGATGCGACAGGAGCGTTAGGAGATGCGCCAAGAGTGAAGGACGCAACAGCAGCAAGCACCACTGCCACCACCTCCACCAACAGTTCCACCTCGGGACAAGCACCAACAGTTAATGAGCCACAATCCACTGACGTTCACTAGCTCTCCAGATCCTCTACACGCTGATGATTGGCTGAAGTCTGTGGAGAAGATGTTGATTATTTCCCAATGCTCTGACCGGGAGAAGGTTCTATATGCTTCTGGTCTTCTGACTGGTCCTACTGCTGATTGGTGGGAGTCTTACACTGCTGTCCATGATGCTGTTGATACTATCACATGGACGGAGTTTGCTACTCAGTTCAGGAACTATCACATACCTGCTGGACTGATGAAGATCAAGAAGAAGGAATTTCTGTCGCTGAAGCAGGGGAGCATGTCAGTCAGTGAGTACCACGACAGATTCATTCAGCTCTCAAGATATGCACCGGATGAAGTGGCTGAGGATGAGAGGAAGCAAGAACACTTCATCGAAGGACTTAATGGACCTCTGCAGTATGCTTTAGTGGCTCATACCTTTCCGTCATTTCAGAGGTTGCTTGACAAGGCCCTAGCTATTGAACACAAGCGTGTTCAGTTGGGAGATCTGAAGAGGAAGGCGATATCCTAGGGTCAGGGAAGCAGCAGCGTTTGTCCACGATATGTACCACCTTAGGGTACACCAGTTCGCACTAGAGGAGGTCAGTGTCCAACTCAGTTCACACCTCAGGGGACTCCACCGACTCATCAGGCTGCTCCCACTGGCATCCCGGCGAAATTCTTAGGACAGAGTGCTGGTACCACATGCTATAAGTGTGGTAAGACTGGTCATTATGCTAATATTTGTCCACAGAAGAGTGCTACTACACCCGTGCAGAACAAGCAACAGACTCCGGGATCTGGCAAGGGATTCTCTATTGCCAAGGTTAATCAAGTCAACGCTGATGCTACTGCTGAAGGAGCTAACATTGCACTTGGTATGTTTTATATCAATGCAATTCCTGCAACAATATTATTTGATTCTGGTGCTACACATTCATTTATGTCTGCTCGATATGCCAACACAAATGAGTTACCACTGCGAAATATGAAAACACTGAAAGTCGCCTAGAGGGGGGGTGAATAGGGCGAATCTGAAATTTACAAAGTTTAAGCACAACTACAAGCCGGGGTTAGCGTTAGAGTTAAAATCGAGTCCGAGAGAGAGGGCAAAGAAACAAATCACAAGCAAATAAAGAGTGAGACAAAAGGATTTGTTTTACTGAGGTTCAGTTCTTGCAAACCTACTCCCCGTTGAGGTGGTCACAAAGACCGGGTCTCTTTCAACCCTTTCCCTCTCTCAAACGGTCACTTAGACCGAGTGAGCTTCTCTTCTCAATCAAACGGGACACTAAGTCCCCACAAGGATCACCACACAATTGGTGTCTCTTGCCTCAGTTACAATTGAGTTGATCACAAGAAAGAATGAGAAAGAAAAGAAGCAATCCAAGCGCAAGAGCTCAAATGAACACAAGTCACTCTCACACTAGTCACTAATTGATTTGGAATGATCTTTGGACTTGGGAGAGGATTTGATCTCTTTGGTGTGTCTTGTATTGAATGATATAGCTCTTGTAAGGTGTAGGAAGTCTGAAAACTTGGATGCAATGAACGGTGGGGTGGTTGGGGTATTTATAGTCCCACCCACCAAAAGTGGCCGTTGGAAGACTGTCTGTCGCATGGCGCACCGGACAGTCCGGTGAGCCACCGGACACTGTCCGGTGCACCAGCCACATCACCCGACCGTTAGGGTTCGACCGTTGGAGCTTCTGTCTTCTGGGTCACCGGATAGTCCGGTGCGCCTTCTGGCGCTGCTCTGACACTGGCGCGCACTGTAGCGCATTGAATGCGTTTTGCAGACGACCGTTGGCGCGAGGTAGCCGTTGCTCCGCTGGCACACCAGACAGTCTGGTGTTACACCGGACAGTCCGGTGAATTGTAGTGGAGCGGCCTCCAGAATTCCCGAGACTGGCAAGTTTGGAGTTGGATTCCCTGGTGCACCGGACATTGTCCGGTGGCACACCAGACAGTCCGGTGCGCCAGACCAGGGCTGCCTTCGGTTTAACTTTGCTCCCTTTGTTTGAACCCTTTCTTTTGACTTGTATTGGTTTGTTGTGAACCTTTGGCACCCGTAGAACATATTTTCTAGAGCAAACTAGTTAGTCCAATAATTTGTGTTGGGCAATTCAACCAACAAAATTCTTATTGGAAAAGGTTTGACCCTATTTCCCTTTCAATCTCCCCCTTTTTGGTGATTGATGCCAATACAAACCAAAGCAAATATAAAAGTGCAGAATTGAACTAGTTTGCATAATGTAAGTGCAAAGGTTGCTTGGAGTTGAAACCAATATACTTATCTTAAATAGATGTGCATTATGACGGAACCTCCCAAGTTATTAGGCCCACCTACAGTTGTCCTTGTCCAACGGACCTCAGACAACCCTGTAGATGCCCCTGAATTACTTGAAAAGTTCGGTATCTGCTTTTCTTACCTTTCCCAAGAGCATTTCACCCGTCATGCAGACATTACAGACCATCGGAGATACGGAAATGCGGAAGCAATTACGTAAACTTACATTTATTTGAAAGTAAGATCAAGTTAGTTATTACAGACCAGCGTATAAACACGAGTGCAGAGTACTTATTATTACAATACCAAGGGAGGTAAAAACTCCTCCCGATAAGTTCTTACATAAAAGTTTTTATGGAGGACTAGGTCCTCCCGCAGCCCTATTCTTGCTTCTCTTCATTTGTCACCACCTTGGTACAAAAGCAACAAAAATTTGCTGCTTCCTCACCTAAAAACAATAGGGAATAAAACCCTGAGTATGGGATTACTCAGCAAGTCTTACCCGACTAAATGAAAGACTCTCAAGGGTATGCTGGTTATAAGGAGTCAAGGTAAAGTTTATCAAGAATCAAACACTCTGTTTTGCAGAAGAGCTTACTACGAGTGGATCCTTAAAAATCCAATTTTATTGTCAGGTTAGGTAAAATTACCTGCATCTAGAGTTCATTCTAACCTAGTTCAATCACTTAACCTGCACTAGACACTTTCTTAATAACCCTTTCATTCAACTTTACTGGAGTTCTACGTATAGGTCAGTGGCCAAGTCTCCATAACCGCGGAGGTACGGCGATCCAAATCGATTATACTCAGCTGAGGATCTCCGATCACACGACATATGTAGCACTTAACCCTTGCATATGTCAACCCGCCACCGGGGTTCTTAAGACCAGATCAGGTTCACGCGAACCGAGAGCACAGATACACCACCGTCCAGCCTCTTGCCACGGAGGGTACACACTACTCTCGCCACCGCTCCACGCCCATTCCGTGTTATCTTATTCTGGCCTTAGTCTGCCCGAGGCAAGGCTTACCCATAACGAGGCATGTGACCAGTTAAAGGGTCCTCGGTCAGCAGGCCTACATCGACACGGTCCTTAATCGACTCAGACGGAGACACTACACCGACACTCTCTTCTCGTGCAAGTCACCCGCCCGGTCTCAGCTTAATCATTTAAAACCCAAAGTTTGGTACTTGGCAGAGGTACATCTTTTCTGATGTTGAACCCATCACGACCATGATGGATCCACCATCAAGTTTTATTTTCAAAAACATCCCTCCCACTTTGCTAATCATCTTTTGTAAAACAAAACCTTTTGTTTTGCTAAAGCAATACTAAGCATAGTAAAAACCTTTTGTAAAAGCAGGGTTTCAAGGAAGCTACTCAAGTTCAAGGAAGGTAATGCAGGAATTGTTTAAGCATTCAACTCCTATCACCTAATGCATTAATCAAGTGAGAAAGATTTTAAAAACATCAGGGAAGGTGGCAAATGCACCGGGGCTTGCCTTCGTTGATAGGTGAGTCAGGCTTGGACCCGTAGATGTCAAGGTAGAAACAGTTTCCTGCCTGAGATTTCGAAGGTGGTGGTGATGTCTTCTCTTCAGTTACTTCGATTTCTTCTTCGTTTTCTAAAGATAACCATATATATGTATATAAGAATGTATGCCATGAAATGCTCATGAGGGTGAAAAGATAATAAGAATTTATTATCTAAGGTTCTTGAATACAATTTTCCTTCACGGTTCTCCGGAAAACTAGGGTTTCCGGAGTCAGTAAAGGGATTCAAAGGGCAGGGGTGGGGGTTTTGGGTTCTAGTTATCAAACAAGGTCCAAATCAAACCAAACTCTACCCAAGGCTTCTAAATAATGTGTAGAGCTCATATAAAAAGTTTGGGCATTTTTGGAATGATGATCTATTTTCTAAAAATCCAGAACTAATGTTTTAAGCTACTTTAAATACTCCAAAATTCCCTATTTAATCTAAAAATCAGAAAACTATTTTTATTAAATACTACAGGAAATTAGGGATCTAAGAAAATTGGTCTCATATTTTTAGGATTTTTCTACAATTTATGACAGATTTCCAAAGCTTGCTAGAAAAAGATAAAGGAAATTAATGAACAGTCTCGGGCCAAAAGCAGCCCGAGCCGGTCCAACTAAGACAGAAACGCGCGTGCGACCGCGCGCGCGCTGGCGGCTTTACAGAAAGGTCCTTGGCTTACTGATCAATCCGAAGTGGGTTCAATCACTATTGCATGAGTCGCTGACGGTTTGCAGAAACGCCCCCGAACTTCTATTTCTTCGCAGAATGGGGTCCCCGACGACGGCGAACGCGACCGAGCTCCGGTGAGCTCCTGGACCGGCCGAATGGGGCAACGACTGGGGTTCCTCAGCGGCTAACACCAAATTGGACTTTCCCCAAACAATTCCCCTAACCTAATTTCATCAAGGACCACATGGCTTGCTTTGGCCACGGTGACCGAGGGTGTTGCGGACAGATGAGTGCGTTCTCGGTGATCCAAGCTTATTCAGTGCAATTGAGTGGGTCGATGGGCATCATGGGTATATGAGAGCACTCAAACGAGGGAGAAGGCGACATGAGCTGACCTGAACGGTGCTGGCCACGACGAGCTCGGTTCTTGCGGTGCGGCGGACCGATTTGGGGGAAAACAGCGATCCTCCGGCTGGGGGGCTAATCGGGGACGGGAGTGGTTGCTATAGCTTCGCAATTTGGAGACGAAGGTTGGAGCTCAGTTGATTTGAGCGAAGGGAGCGAGGATGTGGTGAATTTATAGCCACGGTGAGTCACACCCCCGGCCATGGTGATAACCATCGCCGGTCTTAGCTGGCGATCAACGGCGATGTCAAGTGCTACCCTTTTCTTATGGCTTGCCACATCTCTGCTGCGACAGTAATACGGCCGAATCGATGCGGCGTGGAAGAACGACGGTGAACGGCGCCGATGATCGGACACGGCCGGGAGGAGGGATGGCCGCGTGGCAGACGGAGTTAGTGCCCTCCACCGCGGCGGTCTTACCCGGAGCAAAAAGATCTTTGCACGGAGATGCTCACCGCCCGATCATCCCGATCCCGGCGCAGATCGCGGCATGGACAGGTCGTCGGCGGCGAGGAACTGTCGCGCTGGCAGTCTGATCCACATGGAACACTGTACCATGGCGAATGCTCTTCAGTCTGTCTGACAGACAGAGTTTGGGCCTCATTTTCTCTCAAATTTCTGTGGCAACACATCCAGATCTCTGCAGCAATATTATAGTGCTATAAACCAGCTACAACTCGACTATAGGGATTAAACTTAGTTGAGCACTAGATCAAGGTTGAATCCAAGTCCAAAGTTAGCTCTGTTACACTACAATTCTGAATTTCAGAGTTCATCAGCCTGACAGTCCAACTTTGGGCTTAATTATCTCCAATATCTTCTTAACAACTATGCTTACACTCTTAAGCAAAGTTGTTCTCCTTTGTTTGATCTACAAGTTTGATGTGGTGACCTAGGGCAAAAACCCTAGAATTTGAAAGTTACAAAGCTCAAAAGTTGAGCCCATAACACTGTTTTTCAGATTTAGAGTGGAATCAGAATTGGGGTCTTTTTGCAAATTTGTCCAAAACTTAGGGTTTGGCTTGTAAATCTTCATAAATGTGAACCATGTGACTTTATATGCTTTAATATTGTAGTTTTTACACTTTAGTCCAAATGTGCACTGTTTTTGCACATAGGCCCCTAGGGTTTGGATTTAGGGTTTTCCAGGGTTTCAATTAGGGTTTCTGGTATCTCAGGGGTATAAATGTAATTCAAGTTCATTCTTAGGAACATTTTATGATCGTTTTACTTAAACCTTAGGGTTTTCTCAATTTGGGTCATGTTTTACCCCTTTAAACCCTATTTAGGGTTAAGTCCCCTATTCCAGGGTTCTATTTGCAAAACACTAGAACAATACAACTTGTTTGAAATTTTTACCTAGTGAATGCACTCTAGGTGTGTCAAACATATGCAATGCCAATGTTTATGATGTCATGCTCAAGTTTTAGTAATAGTAACACTAGGGGTGTTACACCCTTCCCCCCATAAAAGAATCTCATCCCGAGATTAAAAGTCCTAGGGTAGGTAATGGAAAAGGAAATGCTTCACATTTTTATTTCCTTATTTCTGGTACAAGGCAGGGTGGGTTGGGACTCACTCCATTATTACAACAATGTTGTACACTTTACAAATTACAAGAGGCTAAAAAGTCAGGGAAATTCTTATCTAAAAAGTCTTGAGTTTCCCATGTAGCCTCATCTTCGGAATGTTGGTTCCACTATATCTTGTAAAACTTGAGAGTCTTTCTCTGGGTAATTTTGTCCTTTTGATCCAAGACTCGAATAGGGTGCTCTAAATATGTTAAGTCTGGCTCAAGGACAACATCTGTCACTTCGACGGTTCGATCTGGTACCCGAAGACATTTCTTCAATTGGGACACGTGGAACACATTATGTACAGCAGACAACGTTTCGGGTAGTCGGAGTCGGTATGCCACTGGTCCACATTGCTCAAGTATAGGGAAAGGACCAATGTACCGGGGTGCAAGCTTTCCTTTAACCCCGAAACGTGATACCCCCTTCATTGATTAGACCTTCAGATAAACATAATCTCCCACTAGAAAATATATGGGCATTCGTCGTTTGTCTGCGTAGCTCTTTTGACGAGCTTGAGCTTTCTTCATATTATGAATTATTTTCTGAACCTTTTCTTCGGTCTCTTTCACCATATCAGGCTTGAAGAAGGACCTTTCACCGAGTTCAGACCAACTTAGCGGAGTTCGACATCGTCGTCCATATAAAGCTTCAAAGGGTGCCATCTTGATGCTTTCTTGATAGCTATTATTATATGAGAATTCCGCTAACGGCAAACATTCATCCCATTTCTGTGAGAAATCTAACACACATGCCCGTAGCATATCTTCAAGTATTTGATTAACCCTCTTAGTTTGCCCACTTGTTTGAGGATGATAGGCCGAACTGTGGAGTAATTTAGTACCCAAGGATTTATGAAGTTCTTCCCAAAATTTGGATATGAATTGAGGTCCACGATCTGACACTATAGTCTTTGGAACCCTGTGCAAACTGAGAATACGAGCAATATACAATTGGGCATAAACAACAACTGGGTGCACTGTCTTGACGGATAGAAAATGAGCAATTTTCGTAAGCCGATCAACAATAACCCAGATAGAGTCATACCCTTTTGCGGTCCTGGGCAATCCCACAATAAAGTCCATACTTATATCTTCCCATTTCCTTGTTGCTATTAGTAGAGATTGTAATGGACCGGTAGCTTTTAGGTGTATGGCCTTGACACGTCTGCAAGTGTCACATCTAGCCACATAGCGTGCAATCTCAATTTTCATCTTCGTCCACCAATAATGCTGTTTCAGATCTTGATACATCTTAGTGCTTCCGGGATGAATAGAATAGCGACTAAGATGTGCTTCATCAAGAATTTGCTGGCGGACTTCTTCATTCTTCGGCACCACTATGCGGTTATTAAACCATACAACCCCTTGATCATATTTTCGGAAGCAATTGGCTTTGCCAGCTTCAATCTTTCCACGAAGATGTTTCATGCCTTCATCATTCTTTTGTGCGTCAATTATCCTTTGTAGGATGACTGACTCAAGCTTGAAGTGATTTGAGGTCCCATGTTGAATTATACCCAGGTTTAGATTCTCCATCTCTTGGCACAACGTAATGTCGGAAGTCCCCATAGTTAGACAATGGCAGGAGGCCTTGCGACTGAGTGCATCTGCCACTACATTAGCCTTGCCTGGGTGATAATGGATCTCCAGTTCATAATCTTTAATAAGCTCAAGCCATCTCCTTTGTCTCATGTTGAGTTCAGACTGGGTAAAGATATATTTCAAACTTTTGTGGTCTGTATACATATGACAAACATTTCCCAGTAGATAATGACGCCATATCTTCAGAGCATGAACCACTGCAGCTAGCTCCAGATCATGAGTAGGATAATGTTCCTCATGCCGGCGTAACTACCTTGAAGCATACGCAATTACTCGGCCTTCTTGCATTAATACACAGCTGAGACCACTGCCAGATGCGTCACAATACACATCAAATGGCTTGTTAATATCCCGTTGAGCCAATACCAAAGCAGTGGTTAATAATATTTTCAATTTCTCAAAAGCTTCATTACAGTTGGAAGACCAATTGAATTTAGTTTCATTCTTCAATAGACTTGTGATTGGCTTCACAAGTTTAGAAAAATCTGGTATAAATTGGCGGTAATACCCAGCAAGTCCAAGGAAACTTCGGACTTGGTGAACAGTGGTTGGGGGTTTCCACTCCAAAATGTCCTGGACTTTGCTGGGGTCTACCGCAATCCCCCTGGCAGATAGAACATGTCCCAGAAATTGAATTTCTTCTAGCCAAAATGCGCACTTACTGAATTTGGCGTATAATTGATGTTCTCTCAAGCGCGCTAACACGACCCGTAAATGTTGAGCATGCTCCTCTTCATTCTTTGAATATATCAAAATATCATCTATGAAGACCACCACAAATTTGTCCAACTCGGGCATGAATACCGAGTTCATCAGATAAGTGAAGTGGGCAGGAGCATTCGTCAGTCTGAAAGATATTACTAGGTATTCAAATAATCCATACTGCGTAGTGAATGCGGTTTTTGGTATATCCTCGGGCCGAATACGGATCTGATGATAGCCCGATCTGAGATCAATCTTGGAGAATATCCTCGCCCCGGTCAGTTGATCAAATAGAATGTCAATCCGCGGAAGAGGGTACTTGTTCTTGATAGTGACCTCATTCAGGGGTCGATAATCCACACACATCCATAAAGTTTGATCCTTCTTCTTGATGAATATGGCAGGACAACCCCATGGTGACGAGCTTGGCCGGATGAATCCTTTTGATAGTAGATCTTGTAACTGAATTTTCAGTTCCGCCAGCTCATTTGGAGGCATACGGTACGATCTTCGAGAAATGGGAGCCGTACCGGGCTTCAATTCAATCACAAACTCTACATCTCTCTTGGGTGGCAATCCAGGCAAATCCTCCGGAAAGACATCTGGGAACTCGCATACTACCAGAATATCCTTGACTTCCGGTATAATGGCTTCATAAACTCTGCCAGTAATTTTGGTTGGAATGGGGATAGACAAGAGAATTTCTTCTTAATTATGACTCAACCTGATGGTTCTCTGATCAGTGTTGAGGGTTGCTTTATGTCAGGCCAGCCAATTCATGCCCAAAATCACATCTATGTCTTGGCCTTTCAGAACTATCATATTAGTAGAAAAGTCCCATCCGGCCAATGATACGGGCACTTGATAGGCCACTTCTCTAGTAAAGATTTGTCCCCCAGGTGACTGAATTTTAAACCCCTCTTTTGATTCATGGTATCAAATGCAATGTTGCTCCACAAATTTCTTGCTGATGAATGTATGTGAAGCACCAGAATCAAAGAGAATAACTGCGGGATGATTGGCCACAAGGAACGTACCCATCATGACCGGTTCACCATCCGGCGTAGTGGCCACTTGCGTATAATATATGCATCTCGTCTTCTTTGTATTTTTGCCCATAGTATTTCCCTTGGCTTGAGATGAATTCCTAGATCCTTGTGGATTGTTTGACTTGTTTTGCTTTGGATAAGGGCAATCCTTGATAAAATGCCCAGATTTTCCACAATTGAAACATCTAGTCGATGAACTGGAAGAGCAGGGAATCGAGTGCCAGGGGCACCCGGCTGACTTGTTGTTGTAGGGGCAGTGTTGGGACGGATGAATACTGGCTGTTTAAATGGGAAGGAGGGTGGACATGCTAATTGTAATATCCCAAAAAAATGTTGACCAAAATTTAATCTTTGGTGCGTGGATGAGGTAAAGGGTTGTGGGCCATTGGATGCAAAGATAGAAGTCATCTGAGGCGTCGTTTCTTTCTCCCACAAAAAACCCTAGGTGGCCACCCATTTTTTTCCCTTCACCCCCCTCTTGGCCGCCACCCCCTTTCTCCCCCTTGGCTGGACGCCCCCTCCCCCTATGGCAGCCATCCTCCATTGCTTCCTCCCCCAAGATCTCCCCCTACGCAGCAAGGATCGAGAAAAGGAGGGGCACGTTGAATTGAAGAGGGAGAGAGGATCAAGGAGATGTTCTTCCCCATCTCTTCTTGAAGATTTCTTGGGGAAACCCTAGGTATGGATGAGATACTTGTTCCTCCCTGTAATTATATGCTTTTGGAGGTTGTGGATCATGGGAATTAAAGGATTAGAGGTTGGATTTGATGTGGGGTTAGGTTTTGATCTCGAATTTAGTTTTCTGCAGAATGGCAGATTCGACAGTTTCTGTTCATGCCAGTTTTCCGTGGTCTTAGTGGCCTCAAAAAAATGAAAAGTCTATGTATGAGTCGTAGATAATTTGTAGATCTTTCCGTGGCCGCGAAGAACACCTCAATCGGACATCCGACCAGAAAGTTATTGCAGTTTTACTATAGCAGTTTTTCAGTCTCATAATTCTGTGCAGAATCTGTTCTCTTAAGATTTAGGCAATTTTATCAACAGAATTAAACTGTGGGTTGGTAAAAGAAGTTGTAGATAATTTCATAAGCTTTCCAGATTGTTAAAGAGTGCATTCATATGATTTGTGAAACTCCATTTATGTTTGTTTTACTGTGGCTGTTCCTGTTTACCTCACAAAAATGAGTGAGTCTGTTCACTGGTGGGTTTCATCTAGTAAATGGCCGAATTGGCTCTTCCAACTATGGAGACTTTTGTAGAGGGATAAAAGTTCTTACTTCCAGCAGAATTTCATAATTTTTGGTTCAGTAGTTTGGGAGATATCGAATTTTAAAGTTAACCATACTGCTGTCTAAAACAGATTCAGTCAGTTATCTTGTCAGATGTTTTAGAACTTGTAGATGGCAGAATTTAATTATCTATTGAGTACTGAAGTTGTAGAGTATTTTGTGTAGATACTCCTAGAGTATTTGTTTGATATCACCGCTGTTTTAATTTTAAAGATACAAAATTAACAAACAGCGTTGCTGCTGTATAGCATGTGGTTCAGGGTGGGAGTCTTTCCACTGGGTCTTGGTTTCAAGTGTAGGAGTGTTTTGTTGATTGATGGCAAATGTTTGTGAAATATTTGTACTAAGTTTTATGCCCACTAGCAGGTGGCTACACTCCAGATCATGTCTAGTACATTTCTTCTTCTTCGATGAAGGCAAGTGAATGTAGCGGTGGTTGCTTCCGTTCTGACCTGTTATTTCTATTGCCTACACTCTAATATTCAGAAGTATCAGATTCTTTCATAATTGGACTCTATGGTGATGCTTTACTTGCTTGCATTATACTGATGCTCAATCGTATATTGATGATGATTATGATTTGAGTATGACTCATGAGATTAATTCACACCCCTGAAGGTAAATGAAGTATTATTTGAGGTTGGTATTGTATCTGAAGGTAAATGAAGTATTATTTGAGGTTTGTGTTGTATCTGAAGGAAGTGAAGTTTATTGATAAATGTAGCATGCCATATACATTGCATGACTCATTTGCATATGAAGCTTTGTCGTGACCTATGGTCTGACCGTACCGGTACAACTTAGCATCGTACGTTGCCCGAGAAGGGGTACGATGCGGCTTCATACCCTTAGAGGTATGAAGGCAGAGGACATATGCATTGCATTCATATGCATTCATTGAAGTGATATTTGCAGATGATGTGGTTTTATACCCCCAGAGGTATGAAGATAGAGTACCTACACATTGCATTCCTATGCATACATTGAAGTGATATTTGCAGGTATTGTTGACGCAGGGAAGTGTTATAGAACCTATTGTGGTTGTTCGAGGAAATGAGATGGTATTGGTTATAGTGGGACTACTGAGTTCTATATCTACAAGTATTTCTGATTTTTAAATGTGACTCTTTTAAAATGTTGATGAATTCAATTTGTGGTTTAAATATCTCGTCAGAACAATTAGCTTGCTGAGATGTTTCATCTCACTCTTGCATTACTCAATGCAGGTGCTTGTTGCTCATCAAGGGGAGTGGGAAGTAGCAGCACATCCACCTTCACTCTCATAATAATGCTGCTCAGACACAGCCATGATTTAATTAGAAACTTCTTGTCAAAGGATGTTTGTTTTTAACTAGTCGTGCGCACTGATTAATTCAGTTCATGTTGTTATGGTTGTCTTCCCATTGCTAGCAGATTATTAATGTCTTATATGTTTTCTTATCATGATATCTATTTATACTTTGTTGCTTCCCCCGTTTATGCAATTATCAAAGGAGATGCTGTCAAAATTTTATATATGAATGTTAGATGTGTAGTTTAGTAGCATTCTGGGGTGTTTGTGGATCCTGGGGTGTTACAGTTGGTATCAAAGCATAGGCTTTAGATTCTTGGCAATTTGAAGATAAATTTGACACACTTGCACATATAGGAAGGGTATGGGTTCAAATATCTTTGATATATATTAATGTCTTTGGAGTGCAGATGACAATAATTTCACCCCTCCCTATTCCTTTACGGTGATGTGGTAAGTTGTTTATGGCTTAATGCTTGATATAATTTATTTCTGAAATTTTGATATTGTTTTATTAATGCGGTAGATATCGCTGGTCATTTGTGAGAATGAAGTTGTTATTATGCTTGTGATATACAAGTATGCCTATGTTGTTTTCACCATGTTTTTCATGGTTGAGTTTTATTACAATAATATTGTTATATATGCTTGATTGTGGATGTTTCTAAGAGGAGTGTGAATTGCGTGTTTTGGGGTACAAGGTAATCATCAATTTGAATTTAAGTTGTTGAGCGGTTGGTGGATAGCTCCAACTATCATTGCAAAGAATGATTGTTTATGTTGAGAAACCAGTTTTGAAAGAAATGAATATTGGTACTTTATATGGATTTTTGGGGAAAGTCTGTTCATAGCCAGAATGGCTTACATGTCTCTCTCATATTGTGTGTTTTAGTTGCCACAAAGCCTAGATGTGGTTTAAAGTGGTTGCATGTTAGTCATACTAATTGTAGAATAAATCTTTGATTCTCTTGATCCATTGATTATGTATTGATACATTGAGGATCTGATGGTTCCCTTTTCGATGCATGCTTGTGGAGCCATTTTTTTAGACCACCTATCTATTGGTTTGAAGGAAGTCATTGCCTAGCCTAGAGTTGGTTGGGTGTGGCTAGTCACCTACTCCTAGATGATGTGGTGTTTACATCAGCTTAATATGTTTGTCAAATGTGTGAAGGATTAGGGGTTATTATTGACTTTGTATGTCTGGTACTTTGAGTGCATCGTATGATAGAATGAAATGTAAGTTTCTGAACTACAGTAGATGAAGACTTATATTATGTGTAGGTTATCCTTACTAGTTGGATATTTTTCTTAGTTGAGATGTTGAATGAAGTATAGTGACATGGGTTAAGCAAGTATTGTGTTGTTGATGGGCTATCAGTGCTCTAGGTAGAGTTTTTGGCATTTCTTCGATGAACTATGCCGCACAAGATGTTATTGGTTTCTTTCGGCTTTATTGCTCCATTAGTTCTATAGATTTTCTCCCTTTTGGTGGGGTGCAAGGAATGTTAGATTACATGATTATCTTTTCATGATGGCAAGAATAAGGTTTAGGAAGATTAGGAGTTTTGTTTCAATAGAACTACTTGTTTCATGGTGCTTTAAGGTGAGGTGTTTGATCTTCTTATACATTCGACGGGTGTAGATGTTTCACCATTTAATTAAAATTAATTGTTGAAGTTGGTAAGGGTTGTGCTTGGTGCATATTACCCCTTCATAAAAGAGTGTTGTCTTAAGACATTGATGTTGATGTATAGCTGCATCCAAATTTGATGGTGTGAAATTGTAGTGTTGATTGCAACTATGACTTGCTTTGAGCTTCATTACATGTTGTTTCATGCTTGATGTCAGGTCGTGTAGTTTCCTTAGACAATTAGTCCAAGGTAGAAGTTCTTGTGTTAATTAAGACCAATAATAGACCCATGTTTTGAATTGTGGTGCTATATGGGGTACCTTGGGTGTTTTGCTTGGAGTGGCCGAATTCGAGGTCGAATTCTTTTTAAGGGGGGTAGAGTGTAATATCCCAAAAAAATGTTGACCAAAATTTAATCTTTGGTGCGTGGATGAGGTAAAGGGTTGTGGGCCATTGGATGCAAAGATAGAAGTCATCTGAGGCGTCGTTTCTTTCTCCCACAAAAAACCCTAGGTGGCCACCCATTTTTTTCCCTTCACCCCCCTCTTGGCCGCCACCCCCTTTCTCCCCCTTGGCTGGACGCCCCCTCCCCCTATGGCAGCCATCCTCCATTGCTTCCTCCCCCAAGATCTCCCCCTACGCAGCAAGGATCGAGAAAAGGAGGGGCACGTTGAATTGAAGAGGGAGAGAGGATCAAGGAGATGTTCTTCCCCATCTCTTCTTGAAGATTTCTTGGGGAAACCCTAGGTATGGATGAGATACTTGTTCCTCCCTGTAATTATATGCTTTTGGAGGTTGTGGATCATGGGAATTAAAGGATTAGAGGTTGGATTTGATGTGGGGTTAGGTTTTGATCTCGAATTTAGTTTTCTGCAGAATGGCAGATTCGACAGTTTCTGTTCATGCCAGTTTTCCGTGGTCTTAGTGGCCTCAAAAAAATGAAAAGTCTATGTATGAGTCGTAGATAATTTGTAGATCTTTCCGTGGCCGCGAAGAACACCTCAATCGGACATCCGACCAGAAAGTTATTGCAGTTTTACTATAGCAGTTTTTCAGTCTCATAATTCTGTGCAGAATCTGTTCTCTTAAGATTTAGGCAATTTTATCAACAGAATTAAACTGTGGGTTGGTAAAAGAAGTTGTAGATAATTTCATAAGCTTTCCAGATTGTTAAAGAGTGCATTCATATGATTTGTGAAACTCCATTTATGTTTGTTTTACTGTGGCTGTTCCTGTTTACCTCACAAAAATGAGTGAGTCTGTTCACTGGTGGGTTTCATCTAGTAAATGGCCGAATTGGCTCTTCCAACTATGGAGACTTTTGTAGAGGGATAAAAGTTCTTACTTCCAGCAGAATTTCATAATTTTTGGTTCAGTAGTTTGGGAGATATCGAATTTTAAAGTTAACCATACTGCTGTCTAAAACAGATTCAGTCAGTTATCTTGTCAGATGTTTTAGAACTTGTAGATGGCAGAATTTAATTATCTATTGAGTACTGAAGTTGTAGAGTATTTTGTGTAGATACTCCTAGAGTATTTGTTTGATATCACCGCTGTTTTAATTTTAAAGATACAAAATTAACAAACAGCGTTGCTGCTGTATAGCATGTGGTTCAGGGTGGGAGTCTTTCCACTGGGTCTTGGTTTCAAGTGTAGGAGTGTTTTGTTGATTGATGGCAAATGTTTGTGAAATATTTGTACTAAGTTTTATGCCCACTAGCAGGTGGCTACACTCCAGATCATGTCTAGTACATTTCTTCTTCTTCGATGAAGGCAAGTGAATGTAGCGGTGGTTGCTTCCGTTCTGACCTGTTATTTCTATTGCCTACACTCTAATATTCAGAAGTATCAGATTCTTTCATAATTGGACTCTATGGTGATGCTTTACTTGCTTGCATTATACTGATGCTCAATCGTATATTGATGATGATTATGATTTGAGTATGACTCATGAGATTAATTCACACCCCTGAAGGTAAATGAAGTATTATTTGAGGTTGGTATTGTATCTGAAGGTAAATGAAGTATTATTTGAGGTTTGTGTTGTATCTGAAGGAAGTGAAGTTTATTGATAAATGTAGCATGCCATATACATTGCATGACTCATTTGCATATGAAGCTTTGTCGTGACCTATGGTCTGACCGTACCGGTACAACTTAGCATCGTACGTTGCCCGAGAAGGGGTACGATGCGGCTTCATACCCTTAGAGGTATGAAGGCAGAGGACATATGCATTGCATTCATATGCATTCATTGAAGTGATATTTGCAGATGATGTGGTTTTATACCCCCAGAGGTATGAAGATAGAGTACCTACACATTGCATTCCTATGCATACATTGAAGTGATATTTGCAGGTATTGTTGACGCAGGGAAGTGTTATAGAACCTATTGTGGTTGTTCGAGGAAATGAGATGGTATTGGTTATAGTGGGACTACTGAGTTCTATATCTACAAGTATTTCTGATTTTTAAATGTGACTCTTTTAAAATGTTGATGAATTCAATTTGTGGTTTAAATATCTCGTCAGAACAATTAGCTTGCTGAGATGTTTCATCTCACTCTTGCATTACTCAATGCAGGTGCTTGTTGCTCATCAAGGGGAGTGGGAAGTAGCAGCACATCCACCTTCACTCTCATAATAATGCTGCTCAGACACAGCCATGATTTAATTAGAAACTTCTTGTCAAAGGATGTTTGTTTTTAACTAGTCGTGCGCACTGATTAATTCAGTTCATGTTGTTATGGTTGTCTTCCCATTGCTAGCAGATTATTAATGTCTTATATGTTTTCTTATCATGATATCTATTTATACTTTGTTGCTTCCCCCGTTTATGCAATTATCAAAGGAGATGCTGTCAAAATTTTATATATGAATGTTAGATGTGTAGTTTAGTAGCATTCTGGGGTGTTTGTGGATCCTGGGGTGTTACACTAATGAACGACCCTGATTAACAGGCCGGATAACAAACCGTTGCCTCTTTTCAGGGTCCTGAGTAGGCCTGTTTCCTCCACTCCCCTTGATCTTTCCAGAACTTGCATATTTGGATTTGACTGCCAGCGCTGTGCTGACAGCCCTTCCGTAGGTAAGGTCAATGCAAGTAGCCATTTTTCTTTGCATCCTGTCATTCAGTCCTCGCATGAAACAATTCTTCTTCTTCAGATCGGTGTTCACTTGATCGATTGTATACTGCGACAAATGATTGAATTTATTGAGATACTGATTAACAGTATCCCCTCCTTGCTTCAGCTTCATAAATTCTTCTTGTTTGATGTAAAGGACACCCTCTGGTATATAATGTTCGCGGAAGGCCAACTTAAATTCTTCCCATGTTATCAGATGATTGGCCGGTTGAACGGCCATGAAATTTCGCCACCAAGTGGTGGCAGGGCCATGCAGTTGCTGGGCTGCGAATAAGGGCTTCTGGGTTTCAGAATATCGCAGAAGTCCAAACTTTTGCTCGATGACACGAATCCATTCGTCTGCTTCTAAAGGGTCTTCGGCTTTGACAAACAGCGGTGGACACATTTCGGAGAAGTCTAAATAGGATGTCTCACGGGGTCCTTGCGGATAACCCCGTCTGCATTGCTGCTGAAATTGTTGACCCGCCATTTCCCGTAGGAAACGGGTATTGTCCGCGGTTGCATTTACCAAGGCGGCAATCGCCTCGGCAAGTGTGGGAGGGTCAGGAGGTGGATTTGGGGTGGACTCCCTTCCACTGGAGGTTCCGGCTGCATCCTGCGATCGGGTCTTGGACGGCATCTGTGGCAACAAACATTTGAAAACAAATATAATATGCCAAAGAAAAACCATCCAATTTACATTACAATAGTAATGATACAGACTCGATTTTATACAACAGGAGTACAGTACCCATATACAATAACACTACTAATTTTACAACTCTACTATTCCTATTTCCTATCACTCTTAGTTGCTTCACTGTCGGGTGTGGGAGACCATTCATCGACCAACTTCATGGAGGGAGGAGGCCTAAAAAGGTCCAGTTCACCACCAAAAGCTTCTCCCACTTCGTGAGAAGGTCCGGCTTCTGTCCCGACAGGGTTTGCAGGTACGCTAGGGTGCAATTGCGAATACAGTACATGAACTTCTTCATGTAGGGTATTGCAATATGCCTGCAGATTATCAATAGCTGAGCTTAGTTCTTTGACTCGGGCTCGTGCCTTTGCCTCTTTAGCTCAGGCAAGCGAATGAGACTGAACCGCCCAGTCAAGCGCTAAGTCTCGATCAGCGAGCTAATCCTGTAGGCGGCGGATGTGGCTTCTTAATTCATTTATTCTGTCGCCATCCGCAACCCATATGTTCGTCCTGTGTTGAAGCTCCGCTTGAAGCTGATTTACTTGGGCTTCAAGATCCCCAATTGGATCGTTACTCCCGCTACTACTATCATCATGTCTGGGAGCGAGTTGATGACGGGGTACACAAATTGGGCCAGTTGACTTGTGCGCAGTTTTCCTCGTGCGTGGCGGCATTTCTCTAAGGGGAAATTTTTATTAGTATAGTTCTTAGCATGATGCATGTATAATTATAGAACCAACCTTAGTTGATTCACACCTTCTATACATTGCACTCCTCCTATCTGGTCTTTCATATAGATTCTTCAGATATAAGGGGTAAGAATGGAAGAAATCTTTTTCTAGATAAGTCTGTAGAAAATTCTTTTGAAGATGCCTCATAATATCTGTAGAGAAGGGCTTCGCTCCGATACCAGCTGTGACGGAACCTCCCAAGTTATTAGGCCCACCTATAGTTGTCCTTGTCCAACGGACCTCAGACAACCCTGTAGATGCCCCTGAATTACTTGAAAAGTCTGGTATCTGCTTTTCTTCCCTTTCCCAAGAGCGTTTCACCTGTCACGCAGACATTACAGACCATCGGAGATACGGAAATGCGGAAGCAATTACATAAACTTACATTTATTTGAAAGTAAGATCAAGTTAGTTATTACAGACCAGCGTATAAACACGAGTGCAGAGTACTTATTATTACAATACCAAGGGAGGTAAAAACTCCTCCCGATAAGTTCTTACATAAAAGTTTTTATGGAGGACTAGGTCCTCCCACAGCCCTATTCTTGCTTCTCTTCATTTGTCACCACCTTGGTACAAAAGCAACAAAAATTTGCTGCTTCCTCACCTAAAAACAATAGGGAATAAAACCCTGAGTATGGGATTACTCAGCAAGTCTTACCCGACTAAATAAAAGACTCTCAAGGGTATGCTGGTTATAAGGGAGTCAAGGTAAGGTTTATCAAGAATCAAAGACTCTGTTTTGCAGAAGAGCTTACTACGAGTGGATCCTTAAAAATCCAATTTTATTGTCGGGTTAGGTAAAATTACCTGCATCTAGAGTTCATTCTAACCTAGTTCAATCACTTAACCTGCACTAGCCACTTTCTTAATAACCCTTTCATTCATCTTTACTGGAGTTCTACGTATAGGTCAGTGGCCAAGTCTCCATAACCGCGGAGGTACGGCGGTCCGAATCGATTATACTCAGTTGAGGATCTCCGATCACACGACATATGTAGCACTTAACCCTTGCATATGTCAACCCGCCACCGGGGTTCTTAAGACCAGATCAGGTTCACACGAACCGAGAGCACAGATACACCACCGTCCATCCTCTTGCCACCGAGGGTACATGCTACTCTCGCCACCGCTCCACGCCCATTCCGTGTTATCTTATTCTGGCCTTAGTCTGCCCGAGGCAAGACTTTCCCATGACGAGGCATGTGACCAGTTAAAGGGTCCTCGGTCAGCAGGCCTACATCGACACGGTCCTTAATCGACTCAGACGGAGACACTACACCGAGACTCTCTTCTCGTGCAAGTCACCCGCCCGGTCTCAGCTTAATCATTGAAAACCCAAAGTTTGGTACCTGGCAGAGGTACATCTTTTCTGATGTTGAACCCATCACGGCCATGATGGATCCACCATCAAGTTTTATTTTCAAAAACATCCCTCTCACTTTGCCAATCATCTTTTGTAAAACAAAACCTTTTGTTTTGCTAAAGCAATACTAAGCATAGTAAAAACCTTTTGTAAAAGCAGGGTTTCAAGGAAGCTACTCAAGTTCAAGGAAGGTAATGCAGGAATAGTTTAAGCATTCAACTCCTATCACCTAATGCATTAATCAAGTGAGAAAGATTTTAAAAACATCAGGGAAGGTGGCAAATGCACCGGGGCTTGCCTTCGTTGATAGGTGAGTCAGGCTTGGACCCGCAGATGTCAAGGTAGAAACAGTTTCCTGCCTGAGATTTCGATGGTGGTGGTGATGTCTTCTCTTCAGTTACTTCGATTTCTTCTTCATTTTCTAAAGATAACCATATATATGTATATAAGAATGTATGTCATGAAATGCTCATGAGGGTGCAAAGATAATAAGAATTTATTATCTAAGGTTCTTGAATACAATTTTCCTTCACGGTTCTCTGAAAAACTAGGGTTTCTGGAGTCAGTAAAGGGATTCAAAGGGCAAGGGTGGGGGTTTTGGGTTCTAGTTATCAAACAAGGTCCAAATCAAACCAAACTATACCCAAGGCTTCTAAATAATGTGTAGAGCTCATATAAACAGTTTGGGCATTTTTGAAATGATTATCTATTTTCTAAAAATCCAGAACTAATGTTTTAAGCTACTTTAAATACTCCAAAATTCTATTTCTTCGCAGAATGGGGTCCCCGACGACGGCGAACGCGGCCGAGCTCCGGTGAGCTCCTGGACCGGCCGAATGGGGCAACAACTGTGGTTCCTGAGCGGCTAACACTGAATTGGACTTTCCCCGAACCATTCCCCTAACCTAATTTCATCAAGGACCACATGGCTTGCTCTGGCCACGGTGACCAAGGGTGTTGCGGACAGATGAGTGCGTTCCCGGTGATCCAAGGCTACTCAGTGCAATTGAGTGGGTCGATGGGCATCACGGGTATATGAGAGCAATTAAACGAGGGAGAAGGCGACATGAGCTAACCTGAATGGTGCTGGCCACGACGAGCTCGGTTCTTGCGGTGCGGCGGACCGATTTGGGGGAAAACAGCGATCCTCCGGCTGGGGGGCTAATTGGGGACGGGAGTGGTTGCTATAGCTTCGCAATTTGGAGACGAAGGTTGGAGCTCAGTTGATTTGAGCGAAGGGAGCGAGGATGTGGTGAATTTATAGCCGCGGTGAGTCACACCCGCGGCCATGGTGATAACCATCGCCGGTCTTAGCTGGCGATCAACGGCGACGTCAAGTGCTACCCTTTTCTTACGGCTTGCCACATCTCTGCTGAGACAGTATTACGGCCGAATCGATGCGGCATGGAAGAACGACGGTGAACGGCGCCGATGATCGGACACGGCCGGGAGGAGGGATGGCCGCGTGGTAGCCGGAGTTAGTGCCCTCCACCGCAGCGGTCTTACCCGGAGCAAAAAGATCTTTGCACAGAGATGCTCACCGCCCGATCATCCCGATCCCGGGGCAGATCGTGGCGCGGACAGGTCATCGGTGGCGAGGAACTGTCGCGCTGGCAGTCTGATCCACATGGAACACTGTACCATGCCGAATGCTCTTCAGTCGGTCTGACAGACAGAGTTTGGGCCTCATTTTCTCTCAAATTTCTGTGGCAACACATCCAGATCTCTGCAGCAATATTATAGTGCTATAAACCAGCTACAACTCGACTATAGGGATTAAACTTAGTTGAGCACTGGATCAAGGTTGAATCCAAGTCCAAAGTTAGCTCTGTTACACTGCAATTCTGAATTTCAGAGTTCATCAGCCTGACAGTCCAACTTTGGGCTTAATTATCTCTAATATCTTCTTAACAACTATGCTTACACTCTTAAGCAAAGTTGTTCTCCTTTGTTTGATCTACAAGTTTGATGTGGTGACCTAGGGCAAAAACCCTAGAATTTGAAAGTTACAAAGCTCAAAAGTTGAGCCCATAACACTGTTTTTCAGACTTAGAGTGGAATCACAATTGGGGTCTTTTGCAAATTTGTCCAAAACTTAGGGTTTGGCTTGTAAATCTTCATAAATGTGAACCATGTGACTTTATATGCTTTAATATTGTAGTTTTTACACTTTAGTCCAAATGTGCACTGTTTTTGCACATAGGCCCCTAGGGTTTGGATTTAGGGTTTTCCAGGGTTTCAATTAGGGTTTCTGGTATCTCAGGGGTATAAATGTAATTCAAATTCATTCTTAGGAACATTTTATGATTGTTTTACTTAAACCTTAGGGTTTTCTCAATTTGGGTCATGTTTTACCCCTTTAAACCCTATTTAGGGTTAAGTCCCCTATTCCAGGGTTCTATTTGCAAAACACTAGAACAATACAACTTGTTTGAAATTTTTACCTAGTGAATGCACTCTAGGTGTGTCAAACATATTCAATGCCAATGTTTATGATGTCATGCTCAAGTTTTAGTAATAGTAACACCAGGGGTGTTACATGC
Source organism: Zea luxurians (assembly GCA_029449295.1). NCBI lineage: Eukaryota > Viridiplantae > Streptophyta > Magnoliopsida > Poales > Poaceae > Zea > Zea luxurians. Next base: position 39,324,027 of record JAOPSE010000022.1, on the reverse strand, counting down.
ATGGATTGTTTTCTTCTTTATTAAAATTTTGGACCACGTTTGCACCACGAGTTTTGTTTTGCAAATTCTTTGTAAAAATTCTTTTCAAAAATATTTTGCAATTAGTCAAAGGTACATGAGTAAGATTGAAGAAAGCATTTTTCAAGATTTGAAATTTTCTCCCCCTGTCTCAAATGCTTTTCCTTTGACTAAAACAAAACTCCCCCTAAATAAAATTCTCCTCTTAGTGTTCAAGAGGGTTTTGCAATTTTTGAAGATACTACTTTCTCCCCCTTTTGAACATAATAAGATATCAAATTGAAAACTTCATTTTTAAATTTGGTGGTGGTGCGGTCCTTATGCTTTGGGCTCATACTTTCTCCCCCTTTGGCATGAATCGCCAAAAACAGATACTTGTGAGTGAAATATAAGCCCTTGTTCAATCTTTCTCCTCCTTTGGCAAACAAAAATATGAGTGAAGATTATACCAAAGTGGAGAACGAAGCGGAGTACCGGCAAATACAATTGGAGTTGAGTGGAAGCGCCTTCTTTGCCGACTACTCCATTTCCCTTTCAACATCTAGGACTAAGCATAAGATAACACTTGACAAACACATTAGTCATAGACATAAAAGAGATATGATCAAAGGTATATAAATGAGTTATGTGTGCAAAGAATCAATCAAAATTCCTAGAATCAAGAATATTTAGCTCATTCCTAAGTTTGGTAAAGGATTGCTCATCTAAAGGCTTGGTAAAGATATAGGCCAATTGAACTTTGGTGTTTATATAGGCTATCTCGATATCCCCCTTTTGTTGGTAATCTCTCAGAAAGTGATACCGAATGGCTATGTGCTTAGTGCGACTGTGTTCAACGGGATTATCCTCCATGCGGATTGCACTCTCATTGTCACATAGGAGAGGGACTTTGCTAAACTTGCAGCCATAGTCCCTAAGGGTTTGCCTTATCCAAAGCAATTGCGCGCAACAATGGCCTGCGGCAATGTACTCGGCTTCGACGGTAGAAAGAGCTACTGAGTTTTGTTTCTTTGAAGCCCAAGACACCAGGGATCTTCCTAGAAACTGACAAGTCCCTGATGTGCTCTTCCTATTAATCTTACACCCTGCCCAATCGGCATCGGAATATCCTACTAAATCAAAAGAGGATCCCTTGGGGTACCAAAGACCAAACTTAGGTGTTTGAACTAAATATCTCAAGTTTCGCTTCACGGCCCTAAGGTGAATTTCCTTAGGGTCAGCTTGGAACCTTGCACACATGCATACGGAAAGCATAATGTCCAGTAGAGAAGCACATAAATAGAGTAAAGAACCTATCATCGACCGGTATACCTTTTGATCTACGAATTTACCTCCCGTGTCAAGGTTGAGATGCCCATTGGTTCCCATGGGTGTCTTGATGGGCTTGGCATCCTTCATTCCAAACTTGGTGAGAATATCTTGAATGTACTTCGTTTGGCAAATGAAGGTGCCCTCTTGGAGTTGCTTGACTTGAAATCCTAAGAAATACTTCAACTCCCCCATCATAGACATCTCGAATTTTTGAATCATGATCCTACTAAATTCTTCACAAATAGATTTGTTAGTAGACCCAAATATAATATCATCAACATAAATTTGGCATACAAACAAATCATTTTCAATAGTTTTAGTGAATAGAGTAGGATCGGCCTTTTCGACTTTGAAGCCATTAGTGATAAGAAAATCTATTAGGCATTCATACCATGCTCTTGGGGCTTGCTTGAGCCCATAAAGCGCCTTAGAGAGTTTGTAAACATGGTTAGGATACTCACTATCTTCAAAGCCGGGAGGTTGCTCAACATAGACCTCTTCTTTGATAGGTTCGTTGAGGAAGGCACTCTTCACGTCCATTTGGTAGAGCTTAAAGTCATGGTGAGTAGCATAGGCAAGTAATATTCGAATTGACTCAAGCCTAGCTATGGGTGCATAGGTTTCACCGAAATCCAAACCTTCGACTTGTGAATACCCTTTGGCCACAAGTCGTGCCTTGTTCCTTGTCACCACACCATGCTCATCTTGTTTGTTGCGAAAGACCCACTTGGTTCCTACAACATTTTGGTTAGGACATGGAACTAAATGCCATACCTCATTCCTTTTGAAATTGTTGAGCTCCTCTTGCATCGCCATCACCCAATCCGAATCTTGAAGTGCTTCCTCTACCCTGTGTGGCTCAATAGAGGAAACAAAAGAGTAATGTTCACAAAAATGAGCAACACGAGATCGAGTAGTTACCCCCTTATGAATGTCGCCGAGGATGGTGTTCACGGGGTGATCTCGTTGGATTGCTTGGTGGACTCTTGGGTGTGGCGGTCTTGGGTCTTGTTCATCTTCCTTGTCTTGATCATGGGCATCTCCCCCTTGATCCTTGTCCTCCTCTTGAGGTGGCTCATCTTCTTGATCTTCTCCTTCATCATCTTGAGCCTCATCCTCATCTTGTGTTGGTGGGGATGCTTGCATGGAGGAGGATGGTTGATCTTGTGCTTGAATGGGCTCTTCGGATTCCTTAGGACACACATCCCCAATGGACATGTTCCTTAGTGCGACGCATGGAGCCTCTTCATCATCTAATTCATCAAGATCAACTTGCTCCACTTGGGAGCCGTTAGTCTCATCAAACACAATGTCACAAGAAACTTCAACTAGTCCAGTGGACTTGTTAAAGACTCTATATGCCCTTGTGTTTGAATCATATCCTAGTAAAAAGCCTTCTACAGCCTTAGGAGCAAATTTGGATTTTCTACCTCTTTTGACAAGAATAAAACATTTGCTACCAAAGACTCTAAAATATGAAACATTTGGCTTTTTACCGGTGAGGAGTTTATATGATGTCTTCTTGAGGATTCGGTGTAGATACAATCGGTTGATGGCGTAGCAAGCGGTGTTGACCGCCTCGGCCTAAAACCGATCCGAAGTCTTGTACTCATCAAGCATGGTCCTTGCCATGTCTAATAGAGTTCTATTCTTCCTCTCCACTACACCATTTTGTTGTGGCGTGTAGGGAGAAGAGAACTCATGCTTGATGCCCTCCTCCTCAAGGAAGCCTTCGATTTGAGAGTTTTTGAACTCCGTTCCATTGTCGCTTCTAATTTTCTTGATCCTCAAGCCGAACTCATTTTGAGCCCGTCTCAAGAATCCCTTTAAGGTCTCTTGGGTTTGAGATTTTTCCTGTAAAAAGAATACCCAAGTGAAGCGAGAATAATCATCCACAATAACTAGACAGTACTTACTCCCGCCGATGCTTATGTAAGCGATCGGGCCGAATAGGTCCATGTGGAGGAGCTCGAGTGGCCTGTCAGTCGTCAAGATGTTCTTATGTGGATGATGAACACCAACTTGCTTCCCTGCTTGGCATGCGCTACAAATCCCGTCTTTCTCAAAATGCACATTTGTTAGTCCTAAAATGTGCTCTCCCTTTAGAAGCTTGTGAAGATTCTTCATTCCAACATGGGCTAGTCGGCGGTGCCAGAGCCAACCCATGTTAGTCTTAGCGATTAAGCAAGTATCGAGTTCAGCTCTATTGAAATCAACTAAGTATAGCTGACCCTCTAATACTCCTTTAAAAGCTACTGAATCATCACTTCTTCTAAAGACAGTAACACCTGTATCCATGAAAAGACAGTTGTAACCCATTTTGCATAATTGGGAAACAGAAAGGAAGTTGTAATCTAAAGAGTCTACAAGAAAAACATTGGAAATAGAATGGTCAGGTGATATAGCAATTTTACCCAATCCTTTGACCAAACCTTGATTTCCATCCCCGAATGTGATAGCTCATTGGGGATCTTGGTTTTTCTCGTAGGAGGAGAACATTCTTTTCTCCCTAGTCATATGGTTTGTGCACCCGCTATCGATGATCCAACTTGAGCCCCCGGATGCATAAACCTACAAAACAAATTTAGTTCTTGATTTTAGGTACCCAAACGGTTTTGGGTCCTTTGACATTAGATACAAGAACTTTGGGTACCCAAACACAAGTTTTTGATCCCTTGTGTTTGCCCCCTACATACTTGGCAACTACCTTGCCTGATTTGTTGGTTAGCACATAAGAAGCATCAAAAGTTCTAAATGAATCATTATGATCATTTGATGCTTTAGGAGTTTTCTTCTTAGGCAATTTAGCATGGGTTGATTGCCTAGAACTAGATGCCTCACTCTTATATTTAAAAGCATGATTAGGACCAGAGTGAGACTTCCTAGAGTGAATTCTTCTAATTTTGTGTTCGGGATAACCGACAGGGTATAAAATGTAACCCTCGTTATCCTGAACCATGGGAGCCTTGCCCTTAACAAAATTAGACAATCTTTTGGGCGGGGCATTAAGCTTGACATTGTCTCCCTGTTGGAAGCCAATGCCATCCTTAATGCCAAGGCGTCTCCCACTATAGAGCATGCTTCTAGCAAATTTAAATTTTTCATTTTTAAAGTCATGCTCATTAATTTTAGCAGTTAATGTAGCTATGTGATCATTTTGTTGTTTAATTAAAGCAAGGTGATCATGAATAGCATCTACATTAACATCTCTACATCTAGTACAAATAGTAACATGCTCAACGGAAGATGTAGAGGGTTTGCAAGTATTTAATTCAACAATCTTAGCATGCAAAATATCATTCTCATCTCTAAGATTGGAAATGGAAGCATTGCAAACATCTAAATCCTTAGCCTTAGCAATCAATTCTTCATTTTCAATTTTAAGGCTAGAAAGAGAAGCATTCAATTTGTCAATCTTAGCAATTAAATTAGCATTATCATTTCTAGGACTAACAATTGAATCATCACAAGCATCAAGCTTCCCAACCTTAGCAAATAAATTTGCATTCTCATTTCTAAGGTTGTAAATAATATCGTGGCAAGTGCTTAGCTCACTAGTTAATTTTTCACATTTTTCAACCTCTAGAGCATAAGCATTTTTCACCTTAACATGCTTCTTGTTTTCTTTAATTAGGAAGTCCTCTTGGCTATCCAAGAGTTCATCCTTATCATGAATAGCACTAATTAATTCATTTAATTTTTCCTTTTGTTGCATGTTTAAGTTAGCAAAAAGAGTAAACAAGTCATCCTCATTATCACTAGAATTAGCCTCATCACTAGATGTTACATATTTAGTGGAGGATTTGGATTTCACCTTCTTTTTGCCGTCCTTTGCCATGAGGCATTTGTGGCCGACATTGGGGAAGAGGAGCCCTTTGTTGACGACGATGTTGGCGTCGTCCTCGTCGGAGGAGGAGTTGGTGGAGCTCTCGTCGGAGTCCCACTCTCGGCAAACATGGGCATCACCGCCCTTCTTCTTGTAATACCTCTTCTTTTCTCTCCTCTTTCCCTTCTTGTCATCGCCCCTGTCACTATCACTGGATAATGGACATTTAGCAATGAAATGACCGGGCTTACCACATTTGTAGCACACCTTCTTGGAACGAGGCTTGTAATCTTTCCCCTTCCTTTGTTTGAGGATTTGACGAAAGCTCTTGATGATGAGCGCCATCTCCTCATTATCGAGCTTGGAGGCGTCGATGGGGATTCTACTTGGAGTAGAATCTTCTTTCTTCTCCTCCGTTGCTTTGAATGCAACGGGTTGTGCTTCGGGTATGGAGGAGGACGTGCCTTGCTCGATGATCTTTTTGGAGCCTTTGATCATTAGCTCAAAGCTCACAAATTTACCTATCACTTCCTCGGGAGACATTATTTTGTATCTAGGATCACCACGAATTAATTGTACTTGAGTAGGATTAAGAAAAACTAGTGATCTTAGAATAACCTTGACCATTTCATGGTCATCCCATTTGGTGCTCTCGAGGTTGCGCACTTGGTTCACCAAGGTCTTGAGCCGGTTGTACATCGCTTGTGGCTCCTCCCCTTGGTGAAGCATGAATCGACCGAGCTCCCCCTCGATCGTCTCCCTTTTTTGGTGATCTTGGTCACCTCATCTCCTTCGTGCGCCGTTTTGAGTACATCCCAAATCTCTTTGGCGCTCTTCAACCCTTGCACCTTGTTATACTCCTCTCGACTTAGAGAGGCGAGGAGTATAGTGGTGGCTTGGGAGTTGAAGTGCCGGATTTGGGCAACTTCGTCCGAATCGTAGTCCTCATCCCCTACGGATGGTACCTGTACACCAAACTCAACAACGTTCCAAATACTAGTGTGGAGTGAGGTTAGGTGATGCCTCATTTTGTCACTCCACATGTTATAATCTTCACCGTCAAAAACCGGTGGTTTGCCTAATGGAATGGAAAGTAATGGAGTACGTTTAGAAATGCGAGGATAGTGTAGGGGAATCTTACTAAACTTCTTGCGCTCATGGCGCTTAGAAGTTACGGACGGCGCGTCGGAGCCGGAGGTCGATGGCGATGAAGAGTTGGTCTCGTAGTAGACCACCTTCCTCATCTTCTTCTTCTTTTCACCACTCCGATGCGACTTGTGTGAAGGGGATTCCTTCTCCTTCCCCTTGTTGCGGGACTCTCCCGATGGAGCCTTCCCGTGGCTTGTAGCGGGCTTGTCGCCGGTCACTATCTCCTTCTTGGCGTGTTCTCCCGACATTACTTCAAGAGGTTAGGCTCTAATGAAGCACCAGGCTCTGATACCAATTGAAAGTCACCTAGAGGGGGGTGAATAGGACGAATCTGAAATTTACAATGTTTAAGCACAACTACAAGCCGGGGTTAGCGTTAGAGTTAAAATCGAGTCCGAGAGAGAGGGCGAAAAAAACAAATCACAAGCAAATAAAGAGTGAGACACAAGGATTTTGCTTTACTGAGGTTCGGTTCTTGCAAACCTACTCCCCGTTGAGGTGGTCACAAAGACCGGGTCTCTTTCAACCCTTTCCCTCTCTCAAACGGTCACTTAGACCGAGTGAGCTTCTCTTCTCAATCAAACGGGACACTAAGTCCCCACAAGGATCACCACACAATTGGTGTCTCTTGCCTCGGTTACAATTGAGTTGATCACAAGAAAGAATAAGAAAGAAAAGAAGCAATCCAAGCGCAAGAGCTCAAATGAACACAAGTCACTCTCACACTAGTCACTAATTGATTTGGAATGATCTTTGGACTTGGGAGAGGATTTGATCTCTTTGGTGTGTCTTGTATTGAATGTTATAGCTCTTGTAAGGTGTAGGAAGTCTAAAAACTTGGATGCAATGAATGGTGGGGTGGTTGGGGTATTTATAGCCCCACCCACCAAAAGTGGCCGTTGGGAGGCTGTCTGTCGCATGGCGCACCGGACAGTCCGGTGAGCCACCGGACACTGTCCGGTGCGCCAGCCACGTCACCCGACCGTTAGGGTTCGACCGTTGGAGTTTCTGTCTTCTGGGACACCGGACAGTGCGGTGTTGCACCGGACAGGTCCTGTAGACTGTCCGGTGCGCCTTCTGGCGCTGCTCTGACATTGGCGCGCATGTAGCGCATTGAATGCGTTTTGCAGACGACCGTTGGCGCGAGGTAGTCGTTGCTCCGCTGGCACACCGGATAGTCCGGTGTTACACCGGACAATCCGGTGAATTATAGCGGAGCGGCCTCCAGAAGTCCCGAGACTAGCAAGTTTGGAGTTGGATTCCCTAGTGTACCAGACACTGTCCGGTGGCACACCGGACAGTCCGGTGCGCCAGACCAGGGCTGCCTTCAGTTTAACTTTGCTCCCTTTGTTTGAACCCTTTCTTTTGACTTGTATTGGTTTGTTGTGAACCTTTGGCACCTGTAGAACATATTTTCTAGAGCAAACTAGTTAGTCCAATAATTTGTGTTGGGCAATTCAACCACCAAAATTCTTATTGGAAAAGGTTTGACCCTATTTCCCTTTCAAACACCAATGATAGTAATTACACCTAAAGGGCCTATTGAGGCAAACTATATAGCACATAGATTGACATTGACAATTATGGGAAGAGAATTCTAGGCTACCCCTATAATATTAGAGGAAAGCAGTATAGATCTGATCCTTGGTATGTCATGGTTAAGAAAGGCAAAGGCCATTATACAATGTGGTAGGGGTACTGTAGAACTCACCAGCACTAAAGGAGAAAGATTTCAAGTTGAAATTGTAGTAACTATCTCTACCAGACGTGTGACATTCTTAATAGATGAGAAGTTTGTTGGTGACAACATCCGTGTGGTTAGGGATTTTCCAGATGTCTTTCCAGAGGAGTTACCCCGGATGCCACCAGATAGGGAAGTTGAGTTTGTCATTGATCTCTTACCTAGGACTGCTCCTATTTCTAAACGGCCATACAGGATGTCGATAGAAGAACTAAAAGAACTTAAGAAGCAGTTAACGGAGTTACAAGAGGCTGGGTACATTCATCCGAGTTCCTCACCTTGGGGAGCACCGGTTCTGTTTGTACAAAAAAAGGATGGATCACAGAGGATGTGTGTGGATTATAGATCCCTTAATGATGTTACTGTGAAGAATAAGTATCCATTACCCCACATTGAGGATTTATTTGATCAGATGAGAGGTGCTAGGGTATTCTCGAAGATTGATCTCCGATCGGGTTACCACCGAATGAAGATTAGGTCATCTGATATTCCCAAGACGGCTTTCTCAACCCGATATGGTTTATATGAGTTCACAATTATGTCATTTGGACTAACTAATGCACCGGCCTATTTTATGAATCTGATGAATAAGGTGTTCATGGAGTATCTTGACAGATTCGTCATGGTATTCATCGATGATATTCTTATTTATTCTAAGAGTGATAGTGATCACGAGGAACATCTGAGGTTGGTGCTACAAAAACTACGGGATAATCAACTCTACGCCAAGTATAGCAAATGCGAGTTCTAGATTGATGAAGTATCATTCCTAGGACATATCATTTCTAATGGTGGGATATCAGTGGATCCTTCTAAAGTCAAGGAGATAGTGGCATGGAGCATACCCAGTACAGTTACTGAAGTCCGGAGTTTCTTGAGACTTGCAGGATATTATTGACGATTTATTGAAGGGTTCTCTAAGATTGCTAAGCCTATGACTTCACTTCTAGAGAAGGGGAGAGAGTTTAAGTGGGACGAGAAGTGCCAAGATAGCTTTGATCAACTGAAGTTGAGATTGATGTCATCCCCAGTGTTGGTTATGCCAGATCTACAGAAGGGGTTTGACATTTATTGTGATGCATGCGGCCAAGGCTTGGGATGTGTGCTTATGCTAGAAGGACACGTGCCTACGCGTCTCGTCAGTTACGAAAACATGAGTTGAACTATCCCACTCATGACTTAGAACTGGCAGTCGTAGTGCATGCGCTCAAGATATGGAGACATTACATTATGGGAACCAATTGTCAAGTGTACACCGATCACAAGAGTTTGAAGTACATATTCACTCAAAAGGATCTCAACCTTAGGCAACGCTGATGGTTGGAGCTCATTAAGGATTATGATTTGGAAATTCATTATCATCCAGGCAAGGCGAATCTGGTTGCGGATGCCTTGAGTTGAAAGGAGCACGTTCATTCAGCTATTATTGCCCAGCTACCGGATGAGATTGTTGAGGATTTCAGGAGACTCAACCTAGGAATAGTTGCACATACTGAAGGAGTCACTATTGATGTGGAACCTTCCTTGGAGCAAGAAATTCGCAAGCGTCAAATTGGTGATGCTAAAATTCAAGAGATCAAGGATTTTATTACTAAAGGTAGAGGTCCAGAATTCACGGAGGATTAGCAAGGCACAGTATGGTTCAAGGACCGGATATGTATTCCTGAAATTGACAGCCTTCGTGAGACTATATTAAAGGTGGCCCATGACTCTGATTATTCTATTCATCCTGGTAGCACTAAGATGTATCAGGATTTGAAGCAGAAGTACTGGTGGTATGGGCTGAAGAGAGATGTGGCTGCAAATGTGGCTATGTGTGATGTATGTCAAAGAGTCAAGGCTGAACATCAAAGACCAGCTAGACTATTGCACCCATTAAAGATACCCGAATGGAAGTGGGAACAAATTGGCATGGATTTCATTACTGGATTATCTCGCACCCTGAAAGGGTATGATGCCATATGGGTGATTGTGGATAGACTGACCAAAGTGGTACATTTCATTCCGATCAAAACTACGTATAAAGGTTCTCAACTGGTAGAGTTATACATGGCTCGGATTGTGTGTTTACACGGAGTACCAAAGAAGATCGTGTCTGATTGAGGTTCACAGTTTACCTCAAGATTCTAGAGAAGCTTTCATGAGAATATGGATACAAAGTTGAACTTTAGTACAGCCTATCACCATCAGACTGATGGTCAGACTGAAAGGACTAATCAAGTACTGGAAGATATGTTGAGAGCATGTGCCCTTCAGCATGGAAGTGGTTGGGATAAAAGTCTACCATATGCTAAGTTCTCTTATAATAATAGTTACCAGGCCAGTTTGAAGATGTCACCATTTGAAGCTTTATATGGCAGGAAGGGCCTGAACTTATTCAAGAGGCAGAAGAACAAGTCCATATAATCCAGGAGAACTTGAGGGTAGCTCAGGCTAGGCAAAAGAGCTATGCTGATAATAGAAGAAGACCGCTGGAGTTTGAGGAAGGTGATCATGTGTACCTCAAGGTGTCACCAATTCGTGGAATGAGGAGATTCAAAGTCAAAGGCAAATTATCCCTCGCTTTATTGGACCATTCAGAATCTTTAGGTGAGTTGGGGAGATGGCATACCAACTCGAGCTACCTGATAATCTATCTGATGTGTATAATGTATTCCATGTGTCTCAACTTAAGAAGTGTCTCCGTGTCCCTGAGGAACAGTTACTGTTGGGGACTTGTTCTCAAATGCTTCGGGTTAAGAACAAGGCAACACGAAAAGTGTTTGGTGTAAAAATCCTTCGTCCTTCGAGACATTATGCCCCTTCGGGAATAATGAGTTTCGGACGAGGGTCGCAAAAAACATACCTTCGTAAATATAACAAGTAACGACGAAGGGTTCATATAAAGCATGAAATATAATTTAGGCATCATCATAGAATCATTTCTATTTTATTAACATGAGAAAATAGAAATGATTACAAATTACAAATGTACCTTCGGTCCTGAGAGAAGGTATAAAGTACAAGCGTGACGCAAAAGCGAATGCTCAGTCAGCGTGAACAGTACGGGAGTACTGTTCATCTATTTATAGACGTGGGACGCAGCCCACGTAAAATTACATCCATGTCCACTACATTTGTTAATGACTTATGGAAATCTGTCGAGGCCCACGTAGTCTTTTCATCTTTAAGTCGGTTCCCTTTTCTGCTATCATGACGAAGCTTCCCCGCACACAGCTTCGGCTGCACTCGTGCTTCGTCTGGTTCAGGCTTCGTCCTGGCCGTGCTTCGTATTCATAATTCTGAATCCGAGAATACCTGTTCACATAATCCACTTGGAAAACATTGTCAAATCATGTTTTTGAGGACCTTCGGAGGACGAAGGCCCCCAACAGTAGCCCCTCGCAATATTAATTTGTTAATAATAAATTCAGATTGCGATATGGACGAAGGCCTTGAGCCGAAGGTCCGAAAAAACACCTTCCCTTTGCTAGAATAGCAACCTTCACTGACAAGCGGGACCTTTCAATTGTCAACGCCCTGGGCGTATAAATAATATCGCACCGCAAACTCATTTGGTACGCACACTTGCCATCTGCTTCGGCCCACTAAAATTTTTAGCTCTTGCACTAAGATTTGCTGGTCTTTTTGATTTTGAAGCTTCGGCATCGGGAACAATTTTTTTAGCGTTTCCGAAGATGTCTGAAGGCAAGAAGATCCCTGCTGAGACGAAGCTGAGTCTTGAGGAGGAGAAGAATCTGGGGTTCCTGATAGCGATGGCAGAGACGAATACAGAGAAAATCACCAAGGAGATTCTCGAAGGTTTGTCTGAAGATACTGGTGACAGCGACAGCTATGATGTGGAGAGTGGTGGTGAAGAGGCCGAAGATCGTCCATGGCGGCCAAGTCACACGGTTTTCGGGAAAACCACTATCAAGCAGAGCCATGTTGATAATATGAGGGGGCGGTACTTTCGAGATTTATCTATTGTGAGGGCTGACGCTGGAGAAAAGACTTCTCCCACCCCCGAAGAAGATGAAGTTGTGATTTTCCGAAGCTTTCTCAAGGCTGGGCTTCGATTTCCCCTGAGCAACTTTGTTATTGAGGTACTGAAAACATTTCAAGTCTACCTTCATCAACTTACTCCTGAAGCTATTATAAGAATGGGGATTTTTGTCTGGGCTGTGAGAAGCCAAGGTTTGGAACCAGACGCTAAAAGCTTCTGCAACATTCACGAGTTATTGTACGAGACAAAACCCTGGGGAAAAGAGCAATATCACAACAATTTTGGGTGCTACAGCTTCGGCGCCCGCTCCGGGTCAAGCTGCCCTGTGCCGACCTTTCGGAAGAGGTGGCCCGGAGCCTGGATGACTGAATGGTTTTATGTGAAAAATGACCTAACAGCGCAAGATAATGTCAAAAGTATCATTATGCACCCAATCTGGCAACGCTTCGGACTTCGAAGGCCGAAGGTTGAAATGGATGAGGCAGCCGAAGAATGCCAAAGAGCCTTCGGTGTAGTTTGCTCCTTTATTGGGACAAGGGACTTAGTCCAAGAGCACATTGCCTTCAGGGTATGGCCACTTGCAGAAAAATGGGAAATGCCGAAGGATACTATCAAAGAGTCCGACGAAGGGGGACTGGTCAGACTGAAGTACACATTCAAATATGCAGATAAATTTATTGAACCTGATGACGACTGGTTGAAAAGCATTGAAACATTAAGTGACGAACTGCTTGGGGCATATTCGAAGGCTGAGAACACTGCGTTATCAGCAGCCTTCGGAGGCCGAAAAAAGAGGAGACTCAACCGGGTGTTTGATGCAGTTGGGTTCTTCTACCCTGATTATCGTTATCCCATTCGAGGGCAAAAAAGGAAAAACACAACCTCTGCAAAAGAAGAAGCTGCAACTGCTCCTAGCGAGCCAGAACCGAAAGGAAAGAGGATAAAGGTCCTCGCACACCGGCCACGCCATATTGAACCAGCTTCGGTGCCTGAGTTCACCGGAGAAACTTCTTCGGCCGCCGAAGCTGAACAGCCAACCGTGCTGCCGGAAATTGCAGAGATGGCCGAAGCGCCATCCACAGAAAAAATGAAAGAAGCAAAAAAGCCGACTAAGGAAAAATTATCAGAAGTTTTGAGTCCTGCAGCAAATGTCGAAACAGCAAAAAACCAAAAGGGGCCAACGGTGACCCCAAAAAGGAAAAGAATGGTAAACGTACTAGATGTCTTGGAGACAATTAAGTCTTCAAGCACAACTCCGAAAAAGAGTGTTGAAATTGCTGAAGCTTCTACTGAAGCTTCGACGCGACAGGCTGAAGCTGAAGCTGGGCCTTCAGAGCCCTTCAAGGAGCAAACTTTGGAAGCCGAAGCAATAAAAATACCAGATCCAGTTTTAGTTGAAGAAACTGACACTGCCATCCCCGAAGCGCCTGCCAGCATGTGCGACTACATCATACGACATGCTTCGGGGAAAAAACTATCTGAAGAAGAAACTCATGAAGCTAACCATTATGCGAAGGAGCTAAAATATCCGAAGGGGGCAATAATATTCAATGGGACGAATGAGGATGACTTCTTATACTGCCTGCCTGACAACAAAGAGCTATCTGTCTGCCGAGAGATGGCCAGGAGTATTGGCTTCCCGAAGCTTGAATCTGGATTGTGCGCCATGACGAAAGAAGATCTCGCAGACAGTCTTGCGTACAACAGCCTAAAGGTATGAGAGTTAAACGCTTGAAAAAACCCCCTCTTTTTTTTCTTTTCTTTTAACTCATTCCTTTTTTCTTATATGGATTCTTTTTTTCGTATAGGGCCTGATCCTAAGCAACGCACTAAGAGCCCAAAAGAGCGCCGAAGATGAAAGCTATGAAATTGCGTTTAATAATTTACGCTCCGAAGTTATCAAACTGAGAAACGAAGCTTTGGAAAAAGATAAAATTCTGCTTACACTGGTAGATAAAGTGAAGAAAGACGAAGTTGCTTCAAAGGCCCAGGCCGAAGCTCAAAAACGCGAGATTAAAGATCTTCAGAAACAGCTGGCTAGAGCTAAAGAGGAGCGCGTGCTTGAGGAAACAAAACGAGAACTCAGTGATCATATGGTCAACAAATTGGAGTTAAGAGTTAAAGAGCTTCGTGCATCTCAGGGAAAATGTTATGTTAAATCTATAGAGTGCGTGAATAAAATTAAAACCAGCTTCGCCAGCGTGGGCGCCTTTTCCAGCGAAGAGAATTTCTCTCGAGGCAATCCCGAAGGTCCATTGGAATGGATTAGTCACGAAGCAGAAGCCTTCGAGGAGATCCTGAGCAGTCGCGGTGATATCTGCGCTTTTTCGGGCGCCAGAGGAATTGCTTCTGTCTTAGAGAAAAAAGGTTGCGAGCATGTAAAATTTCTAGCTCAGTCCGAAGCTACCTTATCTTGCGAAGACATCAAGGACCCCTCGGCCGAAGCAAGCGTGGTTGGTGGCAAATTTTTTACTGATATCTGGAACGACGGCGGCCGAGGAATGGCACAAGAAATTATCCAAAGGAGCGAAAGAGGCATCCACGATGCTAGGAAAGTGGCAGAAGCTGCCGAAAAAAGTACGGAGCCCGAAAGGCAATTAGGTATTAATTAGTCGTTCTTATTGTGTTGTAATTTTTGTTTCAAACTCTGCTCACAGTTTGTAATAGTAATGAAGAAATGTTCTCTTCCCTCAGAAGTTGCTGGGTCGACTGCCGACCCCCACACAAAAGTGGACGATGAAATTAAAGAAATGGCCGAAGCTATTATGGACAAAGTTGTTGATCAACTTCTAAATGAAGCCGCCGAAGCAGTACTAAAAGAAGACTAGATGCTATTTAGAAAAACATTTAAATTGTGATCTATGTAATATTTTGTACATTTGGATGTAATATACAAGTTTCTTTTCATTATTCAATTCTTTACGATGCATGAAACTCTACCTACATACCTTTTTGAGCCTTCGGCGAAAAAAACACCTTCCCTTCTTTTCATGCTTCGTGAAGAAGGCATTCTCCGTTAAAATTATTCTGATGAGACATGTTCATGCTTCATGATAACATTCTCCGAAGCTATACGATTTCGATACTGCTCTGATGAAGCTTGTCCATGCTTCGTAAAAACAGCCTCCGAAGCTATTTTCCGAAGATTATCATTGCATTCCCTCGTGACTGTGCACAATTTGCGCTTTCTGAAATCATTCTTCCGAAGGTTAATACTGTGTACCCTTCTTTTGCCGCATGCAACATGATGTATGATGCTTATGCTATGCGAAATGATGTGATGATGTTATGTTATGCGAATGACGTCTGTTCCGAAGATACACACAAAATACATTCGCAAGCTCTGCATTCCCTTAGGAACGTCTTTGGAGCTTCTTCGTCTTTTACTTAGACGGTATAAGCTCTGCATTCCCTTAGGAACGTCTTTGGAGCTTCTTCGTCTTTTACTTAGACGGTATAAGCTCTGCATTCCCTTAGGAACGTCTTTGGAGCTTCTTCGTCTTTTACTTAGACGGTATAGGCTCTGCATTCCCTTAGGAACGTCTTCTGAGCAAAAAACTTACACTGCGCTCCCTTTGGAACGGCTTTTTGTGACTTCGTGAACTTTACTCTGCGTTCCTTAGAACGACTTTCTGTTATTCCGAAGGATTTTTAATACTTCGAAGGTCCTCCTTGTTAATACAAAAACTTCATCAACTGATTTTCCTCGTGGAAAACAGCGAAATTATTACATGGAAACTATCAATGTTTTTTGCTACAGAGAATAGAACTGAATTTAAAAGACTGCAGTCAAAGGTAGGATATGTGTCAATAAATGTGCTTCGACTCTGGCACAGTACTGTTTACTGTGCGAGCTTCGGATTGTTCTCTGAAGTCCCTTTGATGTGGAGCATATTGACTCCCTTCTGGCTGCTGGCCTTGTTGCAGCGGAGGTGGAGGCGGGGGCTGTTGCCATGAAGCTTGAGGTTGACTTGCCGAAGCTACAGAAGCTGCAGGATGGTTGCCCACATACTCCGGGATGTAAGGCTGATGGTACGAAGCAGTATGCATGACCTGCTTCGGCTGTCCCTGTTGCGCTGTAGCTTCTGCCAGCTCCTTTTGTTTCTGGATGGTAACATGGCACATCCTGGTGGTATGGCCCTTGTTCTCACCGCAGAATAAGCAAAATGTCCTCCTTGGTTGATCTCCAAATCTCCCGCCGAAGCCCCTGGCGCCTCTGCCTCTTGGAGCTGGTGGCCGAAAGAAAGTCTGCTGCTGCGCCGAAGCCTGTGAGGAGCACTGCGGCCTGTTCTGTTGACTCCCCTTGTCATCATTTTGAGTGTTGTGGATGGACCTGACATGCCTCGGATAGAAACGTCCCCCGAAGCCCCTGGTCATCTCAGAAAATCTGAAGGCTTCCTCCCTTCTTTGGCGAAAGTCATTATCAGCCCGAATGTACTCGTCCATCTTTTGGAGTAGCTTTTCCAGCGTCTGAGGAGGCTTCCTAGCAAAGTATTGGGCTGCAGGTCCAGGACGGAGCCCCTTGATCATGGCTTCGATAACAATTTCATTGGGCACCGTTGGTGCCTGTGCCCTCAAACGCAAGAACCTTCTGACATACGCCTGAAGGTATTCCTCATGATCCTGAGTGCACTGAAACAAAGCTTGTGCAGTGACTGGCTTCGTCTGAAATCCTTGAAAGCTAGTTAACAACATATCCTTCAGCTTCTGCCACGAGGTGATTGTCCCTGGTCGAAGGGAGGAGTACCAGGTCTGAGCAACATTCCTGACGGCCATAACGAAAGACTTCGCCATGACTGCAGCATTGCCCCCATACGAAGACACTGTTGCTTCGTAGCTCATCAGGAACTGCTTCGGGTCTGAGTGACCGTCGAACATGGGAAGCTGAGGTGGCTTATAGGATGGAGGCCAAGGTGTAGCCTGCAGCTCAGCGGACAAAGGAGAAGCATCATCGAAAACAAAATTTCCCTGATGGAAATTGTCATACCAGTCATCTTCGTTGACGAAGCCCTCCTGATGAAGGTCTTTCTGCTGAGGCCTCCTATTTTGCTCATCATGGGTAAGATGGCGGACTTCCTCAGAGGCTTCGTCTATCTGCCGCTGCAACTCAGCTAGCCGGGCCATCTTCTCCTTCTTTCTCTGCACCTGTTGATGTAGCATCTCCATATCCCTGATTTCTTGGTCTAGCTCTTCCTCCTGAAGCGTTGGGCTAACGGCCTTTCTCTTCTGGCTTCGGGCCTCCCGAAGAGAGACGGTCTCCTGGTTGTGGTCCAGCGGTTGCAGTGCTGAAGCCCCAATCGCTGAAGCTTTCTTCGGCGCCATGGCGAAGGTCTATAGCTTCCGAAGGTGTTCAAAAAAGCTCGAAGTGGAAGTGAGTTCACCAGAGGTGGGCGCCAATGTTGGGGACTTGTTCTCAAATGCTTCGGGTTAAGAACAAGGCAACACGAAAAGTGTTAGGTGTAAAAATCCTTCGTCCTTCGAGACATTATGCCCCTTCGGGAATAATGAGTTTCGGACGAGGGTCGCAAAAAACATACCTTCGTAAATATAACAAGTAACGACGAAGGGTTCATATAAAGCATGAAATATAATTTAGGCATCATCATAGAATCATTTCTATTTTATTAACATGAGAAAATAGAAATGATTACAAATTACAAATGTACCTTCGGTCCTGAGAGAAGGTATAAAGTACAAGCGTGACGCAAAAGCGAATGCTCAGTCAGCGTGAACAGTACGGGAGTACTGTTCATCTATTTATAGACGTGGGACGCAGCCCACGTAAAATTACATCCATGTCCACTACATTTGTTAATGACTTATGGAAATCTGTCGAGGCCCACGTAGTCTTTTCATCTTTAAGTCGGTTCCCTTTTCTGCTATCATGACGAAGCTTCCCCGCACACAGCTTCGGCTGCACTCGTGCTTCGTCTGGTTCAGGCTTCGTCCTGGCCGTGCTTCGTATTCATAATTCTGAATCCGAGAATACCTGTTCACATAATCCACTTGGAAAACATTGTCAAATCATGTTTTTGAGGACCTTCGGAGGACGAAGGCCCCCAACAGTTACCAATGGAGGAACTCATTGTTCAGGGTGATTTGACCTATACAGAATATCCTATCAAAATTCTTGATACTTTGACTCGAGTTACAAGAAATAAAGTGATAAAGATGTGCAAAGTGCAATGGAGTCACCATGGAGAAGATGAAGCTACTTGGGAAAGAGAAGAAGAGCTTCGGATAGAATTTTCCCATCTTTTCCCTAGTCCTTCCTAAATCTCGAGGACGAGATTCTTGTTAAGGAGGGTAGGATTTGTAATACCCAAATTTGTAAATCATATGATAAGAGATTATTTCCTTGAATATTTTATCTCTATTTAATGGAGCTTGTGAACACCACCTTTAAAAACGAATAATTAATAAAAGACATACCACAAAATTTTGCATCAGGCTGAGGTTTCATTTTGTGTGCATTTTGTGATAATATAAAAATAATGTAAAAAATAAATATATTAAAGTACAAAGTGGAATTTAAGATCTAAAAGAAATTCTAGAATTTAGAAAAGAGAAGAAAGAAAATATTATGTGAGTAAAAATAAGTATAAAAAAATCTCTACTACTATTAAGGCTGTAAGAGTAGTCGGCCATTCCCGTGTTCTGCCACCATTCTTGTTCTGCCATTCTCGTTCTGCCACCGTTCTCATTCCCATTCTTTATTCTATCTTTCTCATTCCCTCCTCCCATTCCCATTCTTTATTCTATCTTTCTCATTCCCTCCTCCCGCAAAGCTCATTCCCATTCCCCCGTACAGCCCACATCTAACTAAAATTAAAAAAAACACATGTCCTCAAGGGGATTTGAACCCATGACCTCTCAAGCAAAGGCCAAGAGTAGCTACCACTACACCACATATGTGTTTATGTCTACATCTATGACAGGAAATACATCTACTACATCTCTCACCAAGCTCGCTCGCTACCCTTGCACAATGCGTAGTAGTAGATAAGTATCACCAAGATTCTTGAATTAGATTTTTGGATAGAGGTAATATTATTTAAAGAAGAGCTTTGCATGCAATTTCTTTTGTTTGAATAATGTATTATACTTAAATTCCATTTTTTGCATGCGTGACATTTTTCTTCGTAATATTTTTTCCATAGATCAGACTTGTGAGTCATTTTCATAAACCAACGCCAAGCATGAACCATGTTTCTTACTTGAAACCCCGAACAAACACCATGAGCAGGAGGCACTCACGTTGGCGTCGCTCATCGATGACGAGAAGAAGCTTGGTGACTGTCAGTTCGACCTCTAGAAGCAGTCATACGTGTTCGCATGCGTCGCTGTGTACGACAAGCTCCCGCGAAGCCACCACTTGGACGCGGTCTAGAGCAGCTGCACCGTGCTGTCCATCGTTAAGCAGGGGGGCCTCATGGTTGTCGCCAACATCGACGACTCTCGGGTTGTTCTGAACACCGCATCCGATGACGACGCCATCACGTTGTCTAGCTCATCGTCCACCTGAAGCCTAACCTACCACGTAAGTCACTACTGACCGGACATGAATTCTTGTGCGCTGGGACGACGGACGTTGCTGACATTGTGTGAGTGTCCTCGAACATGATGTATGTAGTGGAGTAGCGCATCTGGTGGTGCAACGGACAGGGGTACTACCTCGCTGATGAGCCCGGGGTGCACTTTGTTTGGTAGCCCAACCAAGAGTCATCGGTACTCGTCATGTCGCGCGCGTTCGACGACTACTATATCGAGGATTGTGGCGTCATCTTAGCGTCGGAGGTGACGTAGAGGAGGATCGACAACAGTGACCAGTTCGTCATCCTCGCCACCGTCAGGGTAGCTTTTGTGCTGACCTGCCTTTAATTCTCTTCGCAAACACACACACTTACCTTTTTGTTTAAGCAAGAGCGTATGGTGGTGCGTGTCTGATGACTAACGATGTACGAGGAAATTTCTTCCAGCATGTGTGGAATGTGCTCTCCAATGATGAGACCATACAAATCGTGGCATATATCGAAGTCTGCATGATACCGATGGTTGCAATGTAGTGGTGAAACAACTAGATTAAAATAACAAAATTTATGTATGGCTAGGATCACAAATTAATTATGAAACATTTTCTCATAACAATATAACACACATTTTATATATAATTTATCGTAGTATACTAGTATTATATATTACCGTTGCAACGCACTGGCACTCAGCTAGTATAATAAAATATATTATTTCTATACTGGGATTTGAATGTGTACGTTTGACTCAAAGGTGAAACTCATAAAAGATTTAAATTCAAATTTGGATTCAAAATAATTATGAATAAAGAAAAACAGAAAATAAAAAGTAAAAGAAAGAGTTATACCCGCACGTGGGCCCAAGACCTGATTTCGGCCCAACTCGCCCACTCTACCGCACGGCCCAACTCCTTACCCGCACGCGCTGTTACACTAACAGGCGGGGACCACTGGTTATTCCCTCACGCGCGCACCTGGCTGCATGTGCCCGACACCTGGGACCATCGAGCAGACTCCCCGCAGGCGTGTGATATTCTTTCTTTTCGCTGGCGCATGGACCGTGATGTTAGTGTGTCCTCTCCCTTCGTCGTGGGCGTGTGGATGCCGCAACGACTCCGCGGAAATGGCGCCGCTGGCCGTGATCCGAGGCCTCAGTGTGGACCCGGGCGCGCCCTCCTGGGTGAAGATATAAACGTGGTCAGCCTGCCCTGAAACCCTTTAAGCAAAATCGCGGCCACCTCTACAACCGGATAATAGCCATTGTGTCGCCGCCGGTCGCGTGGGGTGCGCTCGTCGGCGTGGGGAAATCTGCGCGTCGCCAAGCCCAGTGAATAATGCACGTTACAATTCGTCGTCTTCCCTTCTACATCTAGGGCGTGCCCTCAATCAAGAACAGTGCATAGCACCATAATTTGAAGTCATCGATGTGGGTCACCGTCGGGGTGATGTTAGACGTAGGTGCAGTTCCCCAACCAGCTACCACAGTCAAAATTGGCGATACCCCTGTGATCGTTGCATAGTTTGCAAGGTTAGGGCTCGTTTAATCGAGATTCTGTGCACCTAGGCCTCACTTCACCAATACTTCGTCATGCGGGCCTCGGTCCGACGACCGGCTACCAGCTCAGTGGGGAAGAAAAGGCCACAACCCTTGATCGGATAGCACACGACTAGGATCAGGGCTGGATGTGGGGATATTGCGAGCCGTTGATCTATCCAGGAACAGGGAGGATTAGATTTAGAGTGATCTCTTCGCCTATTCGATCTGAGCCAGAGATCGGAGAACGGACGGACAACATTAGAGTCAGGCTCATCTAGGCCATCGATCGTCGATCGGACGAATTTCATTACGTACCGGTTCACCCTGGCACAGATCTAATCTACAGCGTCCACTTGCGATCGTACGGCCGAGATTACAGGATACCTCTTGGGCCGTGTAATTTTGCTAAAGAATCCCTATTCTTATACGAAATCAACCCGCAGTACTCTAAATAGTGTTCTGAGTCTCGATACAATTTGCGCAGAGAGCCTGGTGTTCTCTGAAATTATGCGCCCAGTCCAGAGAGTTAGAAAATCAGAGGAATAAATATAGAAATGGATTTTTAATGTAAAAATAAATGCTAGAACTTGTTTAAATCATAGAAAATTCATACTAAATTCAAATTAGTTCATTCCAGTTTTTATAATTTTATATTATTATTATTTATCAAATAGTGCCACTGTTTTGATATGAAAGCCACATTAAAATTTATATCCTATTTAATCTTGTACCAAACACATAAAACCTTTGGAAATTCATAACTTAAAATCCATAACTCCAAAATTAATGATTTATGTTCCTCAGATCTTATTTTTATATGTAGATTATTCATATGTATTTTGTTTACATGTTTGGTGTGATGTTAATTTCTCCTTTATACTATGCTTGTTTGTATTGTGGCGAGTAGAAGAGCCAGTGGCTGAGGATCCCGGGGTTCAACAGATAGAAGTTGCTGAGCAGGAGCTCATTGAAGGCAAGCTATGCCCTTTACCACTTTTTACCCAAGAATGTTCTTTAATATCACTTATTCAATGCATAGGTTTAATTTTGATGGGATCCAATAGGTCACCCTAGATTATTTATCCGTTTTACCTTGTTTATCCCTGAATTATTTGGGTAGTTATGCTATTGCTTTACATGGTTTTGGGTTAATATTTCATTATATCCATGTTCCAATTATTCTATTATTTGATTTATGTTCATATCATGATCATTATTGTTAAATGGAACATGGAGCTTAATTTGAGAAACACATGCCACCACAAGGGTGGAATGGGACGCCCTTAGCTAACTAACTAGGAAAGCTAGTGGAGAACTACCTTACCCGATAGGGGCAAGGGCAGTAGGGGAGTAGGCGTGTACGGAGGTTCTCGGGTTGATTTTGCTGTGATGGTGGTCAGACGGGGGATTCCTGCATTGCTCTTCTCAGAACTGTAGCGGGTTTTCTGAAGCTATTGGAACTAGGTAAAGGCCTCATAGTGTTACCCTGCCTCGCTTCCTTAGTAGAGGGGTATGGGATTCATGACCCCTTGGCAGATGGTTAACATGACTTGTGGGTAAAGGGTACAACCTCTGCAGAGTGTAAAACTGGTATACTAGCCGAGCTCATGGTCATGAGCAGCTCAGGACTCTCGCATAACTAAACTATGGAACTAAATTTAATTTGTCATATGCATTGCATGGGACTATTTATTAATTTTTTTCTATTATTCTTATTATGCTTTGGTATTTAGTTACATTTAGTAACTGCTAATAAAATTTGACCAACTTATTAAAAGGAATGCTCAGCTTTAACCCATATTGTTGATCAGCCTTACACATCACATGAACTCCCACCTTTGGTGAGTTCATGCACATTTTTCCCCACAACTTGTTGAGCGATGAACATGTGTGAGCTCACCCTTGCTGTCTCACACCCCCACAAGAGAAGAACAGGTGGTTCAAGAGGAGCCACACAACGAGGAGTTCGACTTGATCTAGGTGGCGTCTCCCAATCGACTTTAGGGTGCCAAGGATGGACTTTAGGGTGCCAAGGATGGACTTTAGTTTGTTTTATAATTATCTTTTATTTTGTAAGACTTCCGCTATGTAATAAGTACTCTGATGTTATTGTGACATTTATCTCCATATACTCTGTTATTATATGTGTTGTACTCTTTGGCGCATATATGAGACGCACCCGGTTTTATCCCTTAAATCCAAGTGTGATACGGAGGGGCCAATATGGCCCAATATTGCTTGAGCAATACTTTGACCTAGTCCAACAAGAGACCAACAGTAACGCTCATGTTCCACGCATCCATCGAGTAACCCGCTGACGCCGAGCCTCCCGACTCTGCCAGCTCAATCGCCTCAGGCAGCCATGCCCCCATCCGCCTCTAGCCTCCCACCTCCGCTGAGTCGCTAGCGTAGGACCGGGGAACACCTAGGCAGAAGCGTCGCTGAGCAAGACGAGCCACCGACAGACTGAGCTCCTCTGTCACACCCGGTTTTGAAGGTAAACCGAATGCGAACCATGTACGTGTCAGGATCAGCAATTCACGTACACAGCAGTTACATAACGTGGACATCATCACACAGTGCTCAAATAGTATTAAAAAGGGAAATAGTAGTCGATTACATCATATGTCTGAGACATCCACATAGTCTTTACAATAAATCAAAGTGCGGAAAAGAAACGTAGATAAACGTGGCCTTCAGAGGCAGCCGACTGGGGGTTACCGCTAACCCACACCTAGAACTCGTCGTAATCTTGGAACTCCTGGAAGTCTCCTTCCACGGCTTCGTCTTCTCTTGAGCAGTGGTTGCAATGCGGACAACCTGGGGAAGGGGGGTTTGGTGTGTAGAGCTAGGGTGAGTACACATCAACATACTCAGCAAGTGTCCTGTTTGGCTGTAGTGGAGTAGCTTTATGTGGGGGTAAGTCAAGCAGTTGCTTTTAGTTGGTCAGATTATTATTACTAGTAGAGAAAGCCAAGTTTTAGATTTAACCCACGTTATTAACCCAAACGTACTCCTTTCCAAACGGAAAGAGTACCGCTTACCATTACCAGGGTCAAAACCAAGAACCATCAATCTCATTGCCACTTGTAATCCGAACATCTATGATCAAGTACCACTAATTACTGGAGCTCCCTTGGCCGCTCATAACCACGAGCACGGCTGATATATCAGTTTCATAACACTCTGCAGAGGTTGCGCACTTTACCCATGAGCCGTGATTCCCTTTTTGCCTCGGGTTGTACAGACCCTTGAACACTCCCAAGGTGAGTAGGCAGGATCTCACTACGTAGCCTTTACAAAGATTCCCTGGGGCTGTAGCCGCCGTTAGGTTTCCTAAATGTACCGCACTCCTCCCCAAGGGACAAATCAACCTTGGCAGAGCGAGCCGCATACACCGAGCTCCATTGACGGCACGACGGCTAAGCGAACTACACCCCGGTTCCTCTAATTATTCAGCTAAGGGCGTCCCACTCCACCCTCATGGTTGCACTGTTTTCCCGGGCGGTCATCCAACGAACAGGTCCTTACGGAGAGGCACTCGAGAAACCGCTCGAGCCCCCTTAAAGGCCACAAGTATAACATCATAATAAGAAGGGGGGAAAACAGCGTATCATTGATAATTCTCATCATGTTCATTGATTAGAGTTGAGCAATAGCATAAGACTAAGCAATAATAATCCAACCCAAATGGGTAAACAAAGACATGGATAACAAAAGCTAGTAAATCCTTAGGTATAAATGTGTAATGCGGGAGGTGAATTAAAGAATGAATAGGACAGCGATAGGTCAAGGGACACTTGTCTCCACCAACCGACTGCTGCTCAGGGGCTTCTCCTGCGAGTTCTTCGGGTTCCTCGACCAAATCGTTCTCTATGGGAGTGCAAACATGCATACATCCATCCATTCAAGTTAGGAAACAAACAGTACACCATACAAGAGAACAAGTAGATTAAACATGCATAGAATATGACATACGATATTGCATTAACCATGGTTAGAAAGGGACGGCGGAAGGTCTCGCAGGGGTTAAAGTTATACTCGAAGCGTGTTACGGGTAGATGCATAACTAAGCGCTACGTGACTTAATCCCATCGAGTTACACTAACAAGTATTAGCCACATGCACTAATATAATTATAACTATTTTCAATTGATCAACATTAAACGAGATCCAAGATTAGCTACATGAAATAATTAACGTAACCAATTTCTAAATTGAGTTCCGATTATTGATATGAACAACGTGATTAGCGCGCATAGAATACACAGGGGGTAGACGGGCACGTCTAGGGGTAGACGAGCGCGCCGAGGGCACGGCGAGCCGTGCCAAAACACCACACGCACCACGCGAGTACGCGCGCGCAAAGCCGCGCTGACGCGTCGCGAACGGGTCACACACACGTCGGGGTCGAACGCGCGGGCCGCACGCTGGCCGAGCTCGAGGCCGCGTACCACAGGCACACCGGACCAAGCTCAAGGCCGCGCCGGGGCACGCAAGGCGAGCGCGTGCACGCCGGGCGCTATGGGCAGGGGCGGACGCGCCACACCGGGCCACGGCGGCCGCTGCGCAGGGAGGGCCGAACGAGGCGGGGAGCTGCGCCGCGGGTGAGGCCGCGCGGGCACGCCGCGCCGAGGCCGCACGCCACGGCCGCGACGAGGACGGGGTGCGAGGGCGGCTGAGCCGGGGTCGGGCTGCGCGCAGCGGCGGGCGAGGTCGGGCCGGGGAGAGGGAATGCCGGGGCCAGGCGCGGGGGACTCGAGCGCGCCGCGCAGGGAGGGGTTGGGGCGAGCGGACGCCAAGGACGGCGACCGAGCGGGCCGGGGCGGGTCCGCACGGGCGCGCCGCCGCGCCGGGTAGGGGAGGGAGGGGGTCGAGGCGAGGTGGGGCGCCGAGGTCGCGGGCCACGCCGAGGTCGGGACTGGGCTGAGGTCGGGCGAGCGCGCCACCGCTTCGAGGGCGCCGGGGCCGGGACCGGGACCGCGCGCCGCGCCACGGGGAGGGAGGGAGCCGGGGCGGGCGCGAGCGCCACGGCCGCGCCATGGTCGGCCGCGTCGAGCCGGACGGGGCCACGCGCGCCGGAGCCGCCGCGCTGGGGAGGGGGAAGGAGGGGAGGGGCGAGGGGAAGAGGAGGGAGAGGGGTTTACAGCGAGGGGCGAGGCCGGCGTCAAGGGGGGCGGTTCCGGTCGGCGGTGGGGTGGGGAGGGAGAGGGAAACGAGCTGCATGGGGAAGAAGATGTGCGCGAGGGGGTAGAGAGGAGAGACAGAAAGGGGGGAGGCGGTTTTGGGGAAGGGGGCGGCTGACAAGCGGGCCCCACCAAGGGGGGTGGCGGCGGCGGCTCAACCGCCCGCGCCGAGCGCGCGAGAGGGGCGGGGGGGGACGGCTGGGCCGCCAGGTGGGCCCAAAGCGCGGGAAGGGGCAGATGACGCGGCTGGGCCGCGGTGGGGGGGAAGGGGAGGGGTGGTTGGGCCACGCGAGAGGGGGCGGCTGGGCCGCCGAGCCAGCCGGCCCAAGGGGAAAGGGGGAGGAAAAAAGGGGGGTTCCTTTCTATTTATTTTCCCTATTTCCATTATCTATTTCCCTCCAACCTTCTACTAAGCGCATTCTTTATGGAAATCCAGCAAATATTCACCAGAAAAAGATGCGTGGTTCGGCATGATGCATCGACCAAAGAAAATGTTTTTAGGGTTCACTTACACGAGATCACAAGCCGAATCTCGCTATAACTTTGGAAAAGATCAAGGCTTAGCGAGGAGAAAAGGGAAAAGGAAAGGGTAACGCCCGAATTTGGTGAGTGAAGAAAAAAAATTTCAACTCCAAAATTCGGGGCGTTACAAACCTATCCCCCTTAAAAGAATCTCGACCTCGAGATTCAAGGTTGGCTAGCAAAGAGCTCCGGGTACTTAGGCATCAGATCATCTTCACGCTCCCAGGTTGCTTCTTCCTCAGAGTGGTGGTTCCATCTGACTTTGCACATTCTAATGGTCTTCCTCCGGGTGACTCTGTCTGCGGTCTCAAGGATTTGTGTTGGCTTCTCAATGTAGGTCAAGTCCTCCTGGACTTCAAGACCTTCAACTGGCAATTGCTCCTCTGGCACCTGCAAGCACTTCTTCAACTGAGACACGTGAAAGACGTCATGCACAACAGATAAATTTTCTGGTAGGCTGAGCTGATAGGCCACTTCTCCACGCCTT
This sequence comes from Zea luxurians, assembly GCA_029449295.1. NCBI lineage: Eukaryota > Viridiplantae > Streptophyta > Magnoliopsida > Poales > Poaceae > Zea > Zea luxurians. The sequence goes on along the minus strand of JAOPSE010000022.1, from coordinate 39,296,733 downwards.
GCGAGAATCTGGTACGGACCGATGTAGCGGGGTGCTAGCTTGCCTTTGACTCCAAACCTTCTGACTCCTTTGATCGGTGACACTTTCAGATAGACAAAGTCTCCTACTTCGAAACTCGGCTCTCTTCTTCTTGTATCTGCATAGCTTCACTGCCTTGATTGCGCTATCTTCAGATTCTCTCGGGCCATCTTGATGTTCTCTTCAGCTTCAAGCAGAATGTCTGGCCCGAACACTTGCTTTTCTCCAGGCTGATCCCATTGCAATGGAGTTCTACAACTCCTCCCATAGAGCGCCTGAAATGGTGACATCTTCAAACTGGCCTGGTAACTGTTGTTATAGGAGAACTCTGCATAAGGCAATCTCTTGTCCCATCCGGACTGATCTTGCAACGCACAGGCTCTCAACATGTCTTCAAGGATTTGATTGGTCCTTTCAGTCTGACCATCTGTCTGCGGATGGTAGGCTGAACTGAAATTCAGATGTGTACCCAAGGCTTCATGCAACTGCTGCCAGAAATGAGAGGTGAACTGCGTTCCTCTGTCTGACACTATCTTCTTTGGCACACCATGAGGACAAACGATTCGAGACATGTACAACTCTGCCAATACTGCACTGCTGTAGTTGGTCTTGACGGGAATGAAGTGGGCTGACTTGGTTAAGCGGTCCACTACTAACCAAATGGAATCATAGCCGGCTCGAGTGCGAGGCAATCCGACTATGAAGTCCATACCAATTTCATCCCATTTCCATTGAGGAATTTGCAACGGTTGCAACAATCCAGCTGGTCTCTGGTGCTCTGCCTTGATCCGCCGACAACTATCACACATAGCCACATGCTCTGCGATTTCCCTCTTCATTCCGTACCACCAGAATTTCTTCTTCAGATCCTGATACATCTTCTCACTACCAGGGTGAATCGAATAGGCTGTCTCATGAGCTTCCTTGAGAATCAACTCTCGAATAGACTGGACATTGGGAACACACAAGCAGTCTTTGAACCATATCACACCTCCTACGTCTTCCCGAAAATCTTTGCCTCTGCCGTCTAGAATCAGTCGCCGGATCTCACTGATCTTCTCATCATTCTTCTGTGCTTCTTTGATTTCCCACTCCAAGGTAGATTCCAACTCAATTGTGACTCCTCGCGTGTTGTTCAGAAATCCGAGACTCAACCTGTCAAACTCTTTGGCCAACTCATAAGGCATCGGACGAGCGACCATCAGATTGACTTGACTCTTTCGGCTCAAAGCATCTGCCACTACGTTCGCTTTGCCTGGATGGTAATGAATCTCCAACTCATAGTATTTGATCAACTCTAACCATCTTCTTTGCCTCATATTCAGCTCTGACTAAGTGAATATGTACTTCAGACTCTTATGGTCTGTGTAGACATCACATTTCTGCCCATACAGATAGTGCCTCCATGTCTTCAATGCGTGAACCACTACTGCCAACTCTAGGTCATGGATTGGGTAATTCTTCTCATGAACTTTTAGCTGTCGGGACGAGTAAGCCACAACTCTTCACTCTTGCATCAACACGCATCCCAAACCAGTGTAACAAGCATCACAAAACACCGAGAAGGGCTTGTGCACATCAGGCAAGACTAAGACAGGCGCTGTAGTCAACTTCTCTTTCAGCGCCTCAAAGGCCTCTTGACATTTCTGGGTCCACTTGAACTCGACCTTGTTGCCAAGCAACGCTGTCATTGGTTTTGCAATCTTCGAAAACCCTTCAATGAATCACCGATAGTATCCGGCCATTCCAATGAAGCTCTTGATTCCTCGGGCATCTGTTGGCGCCTTCCAGTTCAGAATGTCTGCCACTTTCTTCGGATCCACAGCCAATCCTTCTTTGTTGATTATGTGACCCAAGAACAGGACTTCGCTGATCCAAAACTCGCACTTGCTCAACTTTGCATACAACTGGTGCTCTCGCAATCTCTGTAATACCATCCTCAAATGACTTGCATGCTCTTCTTCGCTTTGAGAATAAATCAGAATGTCATCAATGAATACCACCACAAACTTATCGAGATAGTCCATGAATACACTGTTCATCAGGTTCATGAAGAAGGTCGGTGCATTGGTTAGACCGAAAGACATCACAGTGAACTCATACAAACCATACTTGGTAATGAATGCCGTCTTCGGAATGTCCGAAGGTCGAATCCTGAGCTGATGATAACCTGACCTCAGATCTATCTTGGAGAACACACTGGCTCCTCTCAACTGGTCGAACAAGTCTTCTATTCTAGGCAAGGGGTACTTGTTCTTGATTGTGACTTCATTTAGAGCTCGATAATCGATACACATCCTTTTGGTGCCATCTTTCTTCTCCACAAATAGGATAGGGGCGGAACAAGGCGAGGTGCTTGGCCGAATGTAACCTTTCTCTGATAGCTCATCAATCTGCTTCTTAAGTTCAACCAACTCTGGTCCAGATATTCTGTAAGCTCTCTTAAAGATAGGGGCGGTTCCAGGAAGAAGCTCTATAGCAAACTCGACCTTCCGCTTTGGTGGCGTACCTGGTAGGTCCTTTGGAAACACGTCTGGGAACTCGGACACAACCTTGATACTCTCAATTGGGTCTGCTTCCCTGCTATCGGCAGCCATCTGATAACAACTTCCTTTCTTTGGCTCAGGCGAGACTAACTCGGTCACCACTTCCTCTCCAAGTGGGGACACCAACTTAATTGTCCTCTTATCACAACTGATAACTGCCTGATACTTATCTAGCCAATTCATCCCTAGGATGACATCTATTCCCTGAGTACCCATTACTATGAGGTTAGCGGGAAACTCTATCCCCCTTATTTCCACACATACATTCAAACAAATGCTATCGGCTCGAATTCTACCACCGGCTGAGTCAATTTGAATGGGGGTTGACATGGTAGTTATTGGAAGATTATGTGCTTTCACCCATGATGCAGTAATGAAAGAATGCGTTGCTCCGGTATCAAATAACACCTCTGCAATATGAGAGTCAACTGGGAACATACCTACTATCATGTCGGGGGTCTCCTGAACTGCTTCAGCCTCCAAGTGATTCAGTCTCCCATGATTATAGCGCGGCTGAGAGCGGTTGCCTGCTCCAGGCTGAGACACATTCTGCTTTGCTAGGGCATTAGGGCCTGATTGCTGCTGGGCTGCCTTCTTCGGACATTGCATCACCCAATGGCCCTGCTCTCCACAGTGGAAACATGCTATGTTTCCAACCTGAGCTGGTGCTGCCTGACTGTTCTGCTGGTTTGCTGGGGCAGGAAGATGAGGTGCCTGTTGATTCTGCCTCTGGAACTGACCTCCTCCTGACTGATTGTTCTGACGATTCTGATACTGGTGTTGAGGGTACTGCCTTTGGAACTGCTGCTGCTGCTGAGGTGGACGCTGGTTCTGCCTGAACTGCTAAGGTTGATTGCTTGAGAAACGAGGACGATTGCTGCTTCCAGGATGGGGTCCACTGATCTTGCACTTACGATCCTCCATCTCCTTATGCTTCCTCTTTGTCATGATTGCTCTGTCAATCAAGTGCTGGAATGTCGGGAAGGTATGATTCATCAGCTGATACTGCAGAGGGTCAACCAAGCCGCTAAGGAAATGATACTGTCGCTTGGCATCGGTGTTGACATCTTCAGGTGCATAGCGAGACAACTACAGAAACCTGTCCCGGTACTCACTGACAGACGATGACCCTTACTTGAGGGCTAGGAACTCCTCCTTCACTGTCATCAGACCTGCAGGAACATGGTACTGACGAAAGCTTCCTCTAAACTCTTCCCAGGTGATGGTGTCGGGGTGGGCATGGGTGGCGAGATAAGACTCCCACCATGACTGAGCTGCTCCTCTCAACAGACGGGGACCATACAGGACTTTCTCCCTGTCATCACATTGAGCGGTATGCAACTCCCGCTCCACAGTGCGCAGCCAGTCTTCAGCATCCATAGGGTCAGAGGAGTGAGCAAACGTTGGGGGATGACCTCTCATGAATTCAGCATGCTTGTCTCTAGGCATCTGAGGCATCTGAGGCTGAGGTGGGGCCTGCTGCTGCTGCTGCTGAATGGCGGCCGGAGTCTGACCAATGGCTTGAACTGCCTGAGTCTACATCAGAAACATCTGCTCGATGGACATCAAGGGCGGGGAAGGTAGATGCTGCTGCTGGGGTACCTCATCCTGCTGAGCTGCCTGCTCCTGCTGAGCACGCCTTCCTCCTCTGCGCCTGTTTTCTGACATCTGCAGAATGCAATCACACATCAGAATTGATCTTGCAAATCTTGCAGCATAAGAGAAGAGTATAGAATTCTTCAACAACGCTGAACAGACGAGCATCTTCACTGATCTCCAACACAGACCAACACAGCTTCTCAGATAAATAGGAAAGTGGAATAAAAGGCTTCCTAACTAAATAGCTAACTCCATTAACATATAATAGGTAAACCAAAATGCAGGGGATACCCACATCCTGGTGACAGTCATTACAAAGATCCAAATCAAACATAGTTCATCATGACAAACATAAATGCACAGGATATAGCAAACTACCCTGTCTAACTAAGACTAACTAAGAGCGAGACTAACACTAAGACTGAGACTAAGACTAAGAGTAAAACTTCTATATTAAGCATTGCTTACAAGACTCAACACTGACGATCTATGGTTCCAAACATATCTTGGTCTTGCAGTCGGGATTGCCATAAGGCTGGTGCCCACGCCGAGGTGAGCGGTACGGGTGCTGAGTCCCGACAGAAGCGGGGGAACCATCATCCAGGTGACGACGTTCCACGCGCTCAGCCCGCAGCAGGGCGATCTCAGCACGAGCCCTACTCAGCTCGTCTAGCGCATGGTCCAGCTCCGTGTTTAGCACGGTGGCTAGGTTGACTGTGCTGCTCAACCTAGGATTATCCTCACCAACAGGTGAGACAATCACGCCTCCTTGAAAGGGAAATGTGCCCTTGGGCCATTTCTAAGTATTTTGGTGGTTTAGTGTCCAACACAAGTGCCTAAGTGTAAAAAGGTGGACAAAGTACAAATCAAGGATAAAGGTATGTTTCTTAGACTTAGTACATTGTTTTATGGACTAATGTATTGTGTCTAAGTGCTGGAAACAGAAAAAATCGAGTTGGAGAAGAGATGGCTCGAGCAGCCAAAGTCTGCTCAGTCTGGGTGCACCGGACTGTCCGGTGGTGCACCGGACAGTGTCCGGTGCGCCAGGCTAGCTCGAGGGAAAAGGCTGCTCTCGGGACTTCGACGACGGTGTACGGCTAAAATTCATCGGACTGTCCGGTGTGCACCGGACTGTCCGGTGGGCCGCTCACAGGCGAACTCGTCGTTCTCGGGAAACCATCAACGGCGTACGGCTAAAATTCACCGGACTGTCCGGTGTGCACCGGACTGTCCGGTGAGCCAACGGTCGGCCGGGCCAACGGTCGACCGCGCAATCTACGCGGGACACGTGGCCGAGCCAACGGCTAGAAGATGGCACCGGACTGTCCGGTGTGCACCGGACATGTCAAGTGCGCCAACGGCTCCCAGGCTGCCAACGGTCGACTGCGCTGTTTATGGAAAGAAATCGGGCACCGGACATGTCCGGTGTGCACCGGACTGTCCGGTGCGCCAGTCGACAGAAGGCAAGATCAGCCTTCCAAGATTGCTCTCAACGGCTCCTAGCTGCCTTGGGGCTATAAAAGGGACCCCTAGGCGCATGGAGGAGTACACCAAGCATCTCCTAAGCATTCCTAAGCACCAAGACATCGATTCCGCGCCTTTCATTCTTTGCAATAGCGATTAGAGCTCTAATTGAGTGGTGAACTCATTGAGTTGTGTTGTGAGCTCACGTTGCAACTTGTGTGCGTGGTGTTGCTGTGATTTCTTGTCTTGAGTGCGTTGCTAATCCCTCCCTTGCTCCGTGTTCTTTGTGAATTTCAAGTGTAAGGGTGAGAGGCTCCAAATTTGTGGAGATTCCTCGCAAACGGGATTGAGTAAAGCAAACAAAACACCGTGGTATTCAAGTGGGTCTTTGGACCGCTTGAGAGGGGTTGATTGCAACCCTCGTCCGTTGGGACGCCACAACGTGGAGTAGGCAAGCGTTGGTCTTGGCCGAACCACGGGATAACCACCGTGCCATCTCTGTGATTGATCTTTGTTGGTTATTGTGTTTTGTTGAGGATTCCTCTTTAGCCACTTGGCAATTATTGTGCTAACAATTAACCAAGTTTTGTGGCTTAAGTTTTTGAAGTGTTACAGGATCACCTATTCACCCCCCCCCCTCTAGGTGCTCTCAATTGGTATCAGAGCCGTTCTCTTCACAAAGGGACTAACCGCCCGAAGAGATGGATCCTAAGGGGAAGGGTATCGTGATCAACGACAAAGAGAATGAATCCTTCGTCAACGAGCCGAAGGACGACAAGCCTACCGACTCCGGCTCGGGCCATAGACGGAAGGAAGGGAAGAAGAAGAAGACGAGGCGCATCAAGGAGATCGTCTATTACGACGACAGCGATGAGTCTACTTCTTCCCAAAAGGACGACGACCACAACGACTACGAGAGAAGGAATCCGGTTAATTCGAACTTTTCTTTTGACTACTCTCGTATTCCGCAAAGTTCAAATTCACATTTGCTCTCCATTCCACTCGGCAAGCCCCCACACTTTGATGGGGAGGACTACGGATTTTGGAGCCACAAAATGCGTAGTCACCTATTCTCTCTCCATCCTAGTATATGGGAGATTGTAGAGAGTGGAATGCACTTTGATAGTTCGGACAGTCCCATGTTCATTAATGAGCAAATACATAAGAATGCACAAGCTACTACTGTTCTTCTAGCTTCCTTGTGCAGGGATGAATACCACAAAGTGAGCGGCTTGGATAACGCCAAGCAAATATGGGACACCCTCAAGATTTCTCACGAGGGGAACGACGTCACCTTGCTCACCAAAATGGAGTTGGTGGAGGGCGAGCTTGGAAGGTTCGCGATGATAAGGGGCAAGGAGCCAACTCAAACATACAACCGGCTCAAGACCCTTATCAACAAAATAAGGAGCTACGGAAGCACGCGATGGACGAACCACGACGTCGTCCGACTGATGCTAAGGTCCTTTACCGTTCTTGATCCTCATTTGGTGAATAATATTCGTGAGAATCCCAGGTACACCAAAATGTCGCCCGAAGAAGTCCTCGGAAAATTCGTTAGCGGGCGAATGATGATCAAGGAGGCAAGGTACGTGGACGACGCTTTGAATGGTCCGATCAACGAGCCGCAACCCCTTGCTCTCAAGGCAACAAGAAGCAAGGAGGCGCTACCTAGCAAGGTGGCACAGATTGAGGCGGCCGGACTTAATGATGAAGAGATGGCCCTCATCATCAAAAGATTCAAGACGGCGCTTAAGGGTCGCAAGGGACAGCCAAGCAAGACCAAAGCCAAGGGGAAGCGCTCATGCTTCAAATGCGGTAAGCTTGGTCATTTTATTGCTAACTGTCCTGACAATGATAGTGATCAGGATCAAGGGAACAAGAGGGAGAAAAAGAAGAACTATAAGAAGGCAAAGGGCGAGGCTCATCTTGGCAAGGAGTGGGATTCGGACTACTCCTCGTCCGACTCCGACAATGAAGGACTCGCCGCCACCGCCTTCAACAAGTCCTCCCTCTTCCCCAACGAGCGTCACACATGCCTTATGGCAAGGGAGAAGAAGGTATGTACTCGAGACACTACTTATGCTTCTTCAAATGAGGACGAATCTAGTGATGAGGATGAAATAGATTATTCATGTCTATTTAAGGGCCTAGATAGAACCAAGGTAGACAAAATTAATGAATTGATTGATGCCTTGAATGATAAGAATAGGCTTCTAGAAAAACAAGAAGATTTGTTGTATGAAGAACATGACAAATTTATAGAAGCACAAAAATCTCATGCTCTAGAAGTTAAAAGAAATGAAATGCTTTCTTGTGAATTATCTTCTTGCCATGAGACAATTTCTAGCTTAAGGAGCATTAATGATGATTTGAATGCTAAGTTAGAAATAGCTAGGAAATCAACAACTTGTGTAGAAAATGTTGTTATTTGCAATAGATGTAAAGATTTTGACACTGATGCTTGTAGTGAACACATAGCTTCTATTGCAAAATTAAATGATGAAGTAGCTAGTCTTAATGCCCAACTTAAGACTAGCAAAAGTGATTTCGATAAGCTAAAATTTGCAAGGGATGCCTACACGATTGGTAGACACCCCTCAATTAAGGATGGACTTGGCTTCAAGAGGGAAGCCAAGGACTTAACAAGCCATAAGGCTCCCACACTACTACAGGGAACCTCTGTACAGGCGGTCCGGTTAGCCTCTACACAGGCGGTTCCAGGAACCGCTTGTGGTGCACCGACTGTGATGTAAAACAACATCACAGGCGGTCAATCAAAAACCGCCTGTGATAGACACACATCACAGGCGGTCCGGTTTAAAAGAACCGCCTGTGATAGACACACATCACAGGCGGTCCGGTTTAAAAGAACCGCCTGTGTTAGCACACATCACAAGCGGTTTTAATTATAAGTCCGACTGTAAGCACACATAACAGAATTAATAACAGATTCAAATACAGAATTAATAACAGATTCAAACACAGATTCAAACACATATTCCATACACATATTCATCATACAAAGATTCCATACACAGATTCAAACAAGTTCTATAGCAGGTTCCATACACAGATTCATCCACATATCAAAAGTTCCATCATACCAAGATTTATACACATCAAGTTGCATAACAACTCAACATCTCAAAGTTCCATAGACAACTAAACATCTAAAGTTCCTAACTAAAGACCTAAACACTGTGTGATATTGTGTACAAACTTAGTTCTGGGAATTTTTGCAAATTTCCATTTACATTGTAGAATAGCCCTTGTTGATGAAGAACTTCACGGCGCATAAAGTAAAGCAAGTCTCTTACAACCTTAGCCACGCCGGTGGAAACCATATCTCTTTCTAACCATTCAGCATTGATCTTAGATTTAGGAACCTGCAATGAAAGCAAAAAGCAATCGGTGCTAAGAGTAATGTGATGAGCAACAATATAACATAAAAATTGCAACATAGACAATGATAGCGAACTTACATCCTCACGATTGACCATGTAATGGAAGGTGACACGACACCATTCGCATACATAATAACCGCACAGGACAGTACCCGGAGGTTGTTTGTCACCATATGGAAATAATGATATTGACAAATTAGGCTTGTCCTCTGGATGTTCGCCGCCAAGATCTTTCCAATAAAAACGGTATGCACTGCATATAAGAATAGCATTGTGAGATTAAGAATACATTTGTTAAGTTGTAATAAGTACAAGTGTGCAATAATAATCATACTTCTCTAAAATCTTCAAGAAGTCATTATACGTAGCCTTTTCCATTCTCAATGAGTCGAAGACCACGACTTTACCATCCTTTGGCCAGATCATGATACAAATGTAGTGGTCACTATATAGACATAGACGAAAACACATGTTAATATCACGATTGCCATAATTAATAGTTCAAAATTAAACCATGTCGATAACTTACTTAAAGTGGTGCGGAGCTATTATTAAGTCCTTGCCATTTTGTACATGATTATACATGGCTCGTCCAATGTATGCCGCCATTACCTTCATTTTCTTTCTCTGATTCTGTTTGACGGCTTTCTCAAATTCAGCATCGTCCAAGTCTTTGTATTCTTCTCCTTGCCTCAGAGCAACTACTTTGTAGCGAGCTTGGGATATCATCAACGGGTCAAGAAACCCTGTCTTAAGTTGTTTCTTCTTATCATCCATATATTGCATCCTACGTGTAATAGTGTTAATCGTTAGACTCTCGTTTATGTGTGCGTGTACAAAACTAACAAATATGAAAGTTTAGAGGTACTTACAAGCAAAAGAGGGTTAAGTAGTTGGTTTCCATCCTTTGTCGGTGGTACAACGACCAGAGATCGTCAAAGAATAAATGCCGCACATGATTTATATGATCATTGCTCCAAAATGCATCTTCTGGCACAACAAATGTGAATTCCTCGAGTTTGTATTTGTTGCTAGCCACCATGTACCACTCATGCATTCTAATCTTCGGAGTTGACAACTTAGAAAGTTGCACCGTCGTTAAGAACGACCTCCCATTCACAAATTTAGGAGGAACATCCTCCTTCTTGTATACCGAGATATTGGTTTTAAGACGTAATGATTCTCGAGTATGAATCATTTCATCTTCTTCCCATACTTCGAAATTGTCTATTTCGGCCGACCGTGTGCCTACTCCATGAGATGCTGATACTGCTTTTGATTGATTAGTCATAACTCTCTGCAATTTATGCAGGTAGCGTGCCACTGATTCTGACGGTTTCTTGACATCGTCTGTGGCGATTCGCTTATGAATTTTCTTTGAAATAGTTGGCCCTTCAACATTGGTGCCAACCTTTGGTTCCTTTTTGATGTTGACGTCGACATTCTGAGGAACAATTTTGTCTACGTCCCCCTCGTCGAGTTCCTTCGCAAGAGGCGATATGATTGTTTCAACGATTTTTTTGGAGGTCGGTGTCATATCTTCCTGCACCATGGGGTGTGGAATGATCGAACTAGCTTTTTGTTGCATTGGTGTTGAATTCGGCTCATCACCAAACTTGATGTCGCGTCGATGCCAAAGAACCAACTCGTTCATTGCCTCCTGCAAAGTTATGATCCCCTCAACTGGAAAATCTATCTCCCAATCTTCACAACCACTGTCTGTGATTTCTAGAACTTGGACCACAGCATAGTGTGGCGGGACAGGATTGTCCTTGTAGTTAACAAGTCCTGGTTTTACCAAACCAGTAGCAGCTTGCTTTGTTTTTGTCCCAGATCGATTGATTGGAATATGAAGAAAGCAAGGCTTGTCCTCAACAATATCGTCTACAGGGTACTTGGTCAAGTCTTGCACAGATCCAACGCTGCTAGGGACTATAGGTGGACTCATGTGGCTTGGCTTGAGTTCAAATGATATGCATTCTGTTTTCTTCATTTTGTTCATCACGTCATTAATAGCCTTTTGTACCCTTTCATCAATAGTCTCTTCAAGGGTCCTTTTCGACTTCTCGTGTTTCCTATATGACGACGCATACTCTGGAAACGCCTCTCTCTAGGAAATCTTAGAAGAGATTCCCCGAGCCCGTCCAGTGTGTTCAGGATTGCCTAGTGCTGCAGTTAGTATGTCATTCTCCCTCTGAGGCTTAAATTCTCCTTTTTTTCTCTTATCTGCATATTCTTGAATTTTTGTCGAAACTTCGCCTACCAATTCTGGATGCAAAAGTTTGCCGTCCTCACTCAAACCTGCTCGACCTAAGATCCAACGAATAGCTCTCTCATCGATATCTTTTAATATTGGGTCCAAAGTGCCGTTAGTTATAGCTTCCTCGATAATCTTGTTCCACTGCACAACTTTATGGTGATATCCGCTTGACCCCAGGCGATGGGGGTGTTTGTTCATCTTCGCTCTCTGAGAATTAGTTTCGCCCAGTTCTTTGGCCTTCAGTTCGGTCTTCTGACGAACAAATTCCTCCCACTGAGCTTGAGTGATTTTCCCCATTTTCTTGGGCGGAGGAACCTTATTCTTCTTAACAAAGTCCCTATTCATCTCGGCCTTCCACCCACGAAACATCTTGGCCATAGCAGAGAGCATCGACTTCCTTATTGCATCCTCTGTGCCTTTTGGGAACTTGAATGACTCAGACAACTTAGCCCATAGCTTGTTGCGGGTGTCTTCATCTAAATCCTTCCATTTTTGAAGTGTGATTGGCACTATATCTCTAACAGTAGCCCTGCAGGAATTTTGAAACTTTGTAACCACGTCAAGTGGTTCTTCAGGAAACCCCTCTGCATTTAGTTTTGTTACATACATAACTGCACCTTCTTTCATCTGATTTGGACCTCGTCGCCCTCGTTTCCGATTATGTGAAACAGATGATTCAGGCATCGGAGCATCCTCCGTGTTTCGTGTAGAAGATGCATCCTCTTTCTTCTCTTCATTTGAAATCTATATAGTGAAAAAATTAATGGCCTTTCATATATGAACATTATTTTACAATATAGTCGGCATATTTCTATTTACCTCTTCATCGTTGGGAATATAGTCGGCATCAAGCTCATCTGATGTTTTTTTCTTCCTTGGAGGTATAGGAGTACAAGGATTGTCGTCACTAGAACTATCCTCCCTGCTCCCTTCACCAGAGCTGCTCGTTGTCTGCCATTCAAGTTTGGTCGCGTCTTCATGAACTTTGTTAGACGCACAGGTGCAGACCACATCCATACTAGGCTGCTCGTTGTCTGCCATTCAAGCTGGTTCCATCGATAAAGGGATATACTGTTAGTCTGATATACTGGTTCCATCAATAAGGGAACTTGGAGAAAAGGTGATTCAAAAGAAATCGAGCCCAAACCCCCCTACGGGGCAGGATCGGGTCGGGAAGCAAGCTCGCAGATAGAAGGGCACTTTCCAATGCAGTTAGACAGAGAAGGCATGGCTGTGATGTTATAATGCTGAAGGACCCCAAGAAGAGATTATGCCCTATAGTCTACCACCTCTCGTTATTTGTGGGCTTCACCGAGGGCGGGAAACATTTGGTGACATCAAACGACCTTCGGGCTGGGGACGTCTGCGAGCTTGTTAAGGGGCCAGACGATGGTGAGCCGGTGTACTCTGTCCGGATGTGTGGTCACAAAATTTAAATGCCGCCCCGGCTTCATCTGTGCGCTTCTCTTCTCTTATGTCGGCTACTAAGATCACTTAGCACCCCACCTAAGAGAAGAGAAGCACACACATGCAGCCGGGGCAGCTTTTAATTTTGTGACCACACATCCGGACATAGTACACCGGCTCAACATCGTCTGGCCTCTTAACAAGCTCGCAGACGTCTTCAGCCCGAAGGTCGTTTGCTATCACCAAATGTTTCCAGCCATCGGTGAAGCCCACAAATAACGGGAGGTGGTAGACTACAGGGCATAATCTCTTCTTGGGGTCCTTCAGCATTATAACATCACAGCCATGCTGAAGGACCCCAAGAAGAGATTAAGCCCTGTAGGACCCCAAGAAGAGATTAAGCCCTGTAGTCTACCACCTCCTGTTATTTGTGGGCTTCACCGAGGGCGGGAAACATTTGGTGACATCAAACGACCTTCGGGCTGGGGACGTCTGCGAGCTTGTTAAGGGGCCAGACGATGGTGAGCCGGTGTACTCTGTACGGATGTGTGGTCACAAAATTTAAAGCCGCCCCGGCTTCATCTGTGCGCTTCTCTTCTCTTATGTCGGCTACTAAGATCACTTAGCACCCCACCTAAGAGAAGAGAAGCACACACATGCAGCCGGGGCAGCTTTTAATTTTGTGACCACACATCCGGACATAGTACACCGGCTCAACATCGTCTGGCCTCTTAACAAGCTCGCAGACGTCTTCAGCCCGAAGGTCGTTTGCTATCACCAAATGTTTCCAGCCATCGGTGAAGCCCACAAATAACGGGAGGTGGTAGACTACAGGGTTTAATCTCTTCTTGGGGTCCTTCAGCATTATAACATCACAGCCATGCTGAAGGACCCCAAGAAGAGATTAAGCCCTGTAGTCTACCACCTCCCGTTATTTGTGGGCTTCACCGAGGGCGGGAAACATTTGGTGACATCAAACGACCTTCGGGCTGGGGACGTCTGCGAGCTTGTTAAGGGGCCAGACGATGGTGAGCCGGTGTACTCTGTCCGGATGTGTGGTCACAAAATTTAAAGCCGCCCCGGCTTCATCTGTGCGCTTCTCTTCTCTTATGTCGGCTACTAAGATCACTTAGCACCCCACCTAAGAGAAGAGAAGCACACACATGCAGCCGGGGCAGCTTTTAATTTTGTGACCACACATCCGGACATAGTACACCGGCTCAACATCGTCTGGCCTCTTAACAAGCTCGCAGACGACTTCAGCCCGAAGGTCGTTTGCTATCACCAAATGTTTCCAGCCATCGGTGAAGCCCACAAATAACGGGAGGTGGTAGACTACAGGACTTAATCTCTTCTTGGGGTCCGCCAATTCAGGCATTCCGCCGATGCCATTCTCCATATAAGTCCCAAACAGAGAATAGGGATGAGGTAGTCAAGATTGTAGGCGCTAGTGCTCAACTACTAGCATCTATAGATATGGACACAAGTCCAAATTTGGTGCTACTCGGCACCATCGATATCACTAGAAAAAAAATACATCAAAGAGATCCACTTCCCAATAGTACTCGAAGATAGTTCATTGACTTGACACTCTCTAAGAGGTTCATACAAAATACATTCTCTCTAAGAGTGAAACCTACGATACTCATATCGTGTTGTTTAGGACTAAACATCAACAACCCCTTGACTGGTCGCTATCATACTCAATTCCAAAATATTTTTCCAATATGTCGGCTTGAGTAAGGAGATCTGGGCTTGGGAGTTCCTCCAAATCATCTGCAGCTTCATCATCTTCAGCATATTGCAGGGCTTCATCTTGAATAATTTTAGCCCTCTTGGAGTCAGCATACTTTTTGATGGACAGAGCACACTTCTCAAGCATGTCGCATACATCTCCAATTTGAAACAAAGTGGTCTTAAGTGTGTACACTGATTTCGGTTCACTAGTATCCACAACCCCATCAGTCACTAGACTGCGAATGATGTCAACATGTGTCTCGATGACTCGAACTGAGCTCTCAACCATGTCAAGTGGCTCTTTTTCCATCTCTAAAACTGAAAATGGCCAAGTCTCACAATCAAAATTGAGATCGCAACAAAGGCAGGGATCAGAGGGAAAACAAGGATGTGGCTTATAGGGCAAAAAGAGGGGTCCAAATAACATTGTCATGGCTATGAACAAGTCAAAGATGGGAGATAAGAACAAGTCTTATAACATAGGGTTGGGAAGCAAAGATAGGTAGTCAAAAAACTAAGAAGGGAGATAAGAACAAGTCTTATAACATAGGGAGATAATAACATTGCCATGGCTATGTACTTCCATGATGTATGTGGCCATAAGCACTAAAAATAGACTTGTTGCCCCAATCACTATGGAGATTTTCTACCAAGAAGGGGTCCTAGTAGTTGCATCAACTATCCATGACAAAATTCTTCATAAGCATAATGACCAACATTTAATCACAAGGGATACAAGCTACTAAAGCAAAAATGGTGACCTTAACAAAATATGTAAGTGAAAACACCAACAATATAAGCATAATGACCAACATTGACAATATAAGATTAACAAGGCATGACTAGCAAAAACAAGTAATCAAGGCATGAATTTGTAACAAGTAATTAAGGCATGATCAAGGAGTGCACCGAGGGCTCGGAGATGGGCACGGCGGCGCACTCGGCGCTCGGGCTCGGCGGCGCTCGGGCTCGGGGACGGGGACGGCGGCGCTTGGCCTCGGGGACAGGGACAGAGGCGCTCGGGCTCGGAGATGGAGACGGCGACGCTCGGACTCGGAGATGGAGACAGCGACGCTCGGGCTCGGAGATGGAGACGGCGACGCTCGGACTCGGAGATGGAGACAGCGACGCTCGGGCTCGGAGATGGGGACGGGGACGGCAGAGTTGGGCTCGGGGACGGCGGAGTTGGGCTCGGGGACGGTGCGGCCTGGCGGGCGCCCAGCTCGGAGACGGTGGCGCTTGGGCTCGGGCTCGGCGACGGCGTGGCGGGCGCTCACGGCTCGGAGACGGGGACGGGAACGGCGGCGCAGCAGCCTGGCGGCGTAGTATCAGCTCCGGGCGAAACCTAAACCCTAAGCCACCGTACCGAGGCTTTTATATAGTAAACACATCACAGGCGGATTTTTAGAAAAACCGCTTGTGATGTATAACATCACAAGCGCTTTTCTATTTCGACCGCCTGTGATATGTAAACTTCACAGGCGGTCCAAATAGAAAACCGCTTGTGATGTTATACATCACAAGCGGTTTTTCTAAAAATCCGCCTGTGATGTGTATGTAGTATAAAAGGCTCAGTGGTTCCAGTGCAGGAACCCTAACTTCCGGAGCCCGACGCTGCTAGGCTGCGCACTACTGTAGCGGCGGCGGATTTTTTTGATCTACGGGGAGAAGGTTTTGTTTTTGATTTTCGGGCTTGATTTCAAGAGTTTATGCATATATATGATCTCCGTTTGTTTTCTTTCTCATTTTGATACGATTTTTTGCCTCAATTTTGTAATATAGACCAGAATTGAAGAAAAAATCAGGAATTCCAAGATTTGGACTTGTAGTTGATCTAATTTAAAGATTTTTTTTGAAGAGTTGTCTCACCTCAAGGTACCTATATTGCTGCAATCTTGTTTCATTTTCATGCACATTAATTCGTTCATGATTTAGGGATTAAATTCAATTAATTAGGGATATTTTAAAAAAAATTTGTCTCATGTGCTAGGTACATCTCGATATGATCTTGTTTCACTTTCATGAACATTTATTTTTTCATGTTACATCTCGATATTGACGTTAATCAATATAGGGATAGGTAATGGACCGAGGTTGGATGTACAATGTGCCAAGACCACATCCGTCGTACATTCGAAATTTGAGAAGCTTTATTGAAGCGGCCAACAAGCACGCGAATTTGCGAAAGAGCAAGGAGATATTATGTCCGTGCATCGATTGTGATAATAAGATAGCTTGGAGAGATATAGGAGTAATCCAATCACATCTGCTAAAAAGAGGGTTTAAAAACAATTACACGATATGGTCAGAACATGGTGAGTTGGATCCGTGTGAAGTGTCTGGTAATGACGAGAGAGTTGTCGGAATTTTAGATCTTAAAGTTGATGGTAAAGTGGATAATGTGGATGCTAATCAAGATTTTGAAGAATTTGATTGTGAAGAGATGTTGCGCCATATGGAACCAGAAATGTTAAGTTCTGTGGGATCGCAGAAAGGGCTATCTAAAATGGAGGGACTGGAAAGTGCCTCAAAAGAACCTTTATATGATGAATCAAAGGGTTGTGACAAAGAGTTTACTACACTGCGTACAGTTCTAGAACTTCTGAAGTTGAAGGCTAGCGCCGGATGGTCTGATACTAGCTTCACAGATCTGTTGAATTTTCTGTCTCAATTACTACCAAAACCCAACAAACTACCAACAAGCACTTATAAAGCGAAGAAGCTTATATCTCCCATAGCTCTGGGTGTGCAAAAAAATCATGCATGTCCGAACCATTGTATTCTGTATCGTGGCGATTTTGAGAACGCATCAAGATGCCCAGTTTGCAATGTCAGTCGATACAAGAAGAGCTACAATCAAGACTGTGTAAAAAAATTCCCGAAGAAAAATAAAAACAAGAAATCCACTATTGGACCTGAAAGTGACGATGACACTTTTGATGACATGGATGGGAAAAAGAAGTCAAAGAACCCAGCTTTGGTGATGTGGTATCTTCCAGTAATTGATCGCTTAAAACGTTTGTTCTCAAACCCTAGGGAGGCTGAGCTTATGCGTTGGCATGCTGAAAATCACAGGCAGAATAACAAACAGATTCGACACCCTGCTGATGCATCACAATGGAAAAATTTCGATCTTATGTATCCTGAGTTTGCCAAAGAAACCAGAAATGTAAGATTCGCTTTGGGTACAGACGGAATGAATCCATTTGGTGAAAAAAGAAGTGTACATAGCACCTGGCCCGTGACTTTAACGATGTACAACCTTCCATCATGGCTGTGTCACAAAAGAAAGTATATTATGTTGACTATTCTTATTCAAGGTCCGAAATCAGCTGGTGTTGATATTGATGTGTTCCTAGAACCTCTTATGGAAGATATGACAAAGCTCTGGAATGAAGGAGTTAGAATATGGGATGAGTATTGTCGTGAGTATTTCAACTTAAGAGCAATTATATTTGTTACCATCCATGATTCTCCCGGTGGCGCCACACTATCAGGGCAAAAGACTAAAGGAAAGAATGGTTGTGTAGTGTGCGTCGATGGAACTGCTTCCATGTACCTTAAATCATCCAAGAAGTTGGTGTTCATGGGACACAGACGGTTCTTGATGAAGCAGCATAAGTACCGAAAGATGAAAGAGGAATTTAACAATCAACTGGAAAGTGAAGGTGCACCAAAGCCTTATAGTGGGAAACTTGTTTTTGAAATTGTAAAGAACATTCATGTTGTATTCGGAAAGGGAAAAAACAAAGGAGAAAAGAGAAAGAGAACTGACCCTTCAACTTACACAACTTTCAAGAAGCAATCAATATTTTTCAAGTACCTCCCATACTGGAAGGATATGGAAATTTGCCACAGCATTGATTTGATGCATGTAACAAAAAATGTTTTTGACAGCATCATTGGAACCTTGCTGGGCATGCCGAGTAAGACAAAAGACGGACTTAAATCACGCAATGATCTAGTAGATCTTCAAATCAGACCGGAACTTCATCCAGTGGATAGTGGCAAAGGGAAGCCTTACCTCCCCCCAGCTAGCTACAACTTGTCAGTTGAGGAGAGAACAAAAATTTGCAAATGTTTGCGTGGGGTCAAAGTGCCCACAGGTTTCTCATCCAATATCAGCAGACTAGTCAGGATGAAGGACTTGTCTCTATTTGGCTACAACTCTCATGACTGCCATGTGATGATGACGGTGTTCCTCCCAATTGCGGTA
Organism: Zea luxurians; assembly: GCA_029449295.1. Lineage (NCBI taxonomy): Eukaryota > Viridiplantae > Streptophyta > Magnoliopsida > Poales > Poaceae > Zea > Zea luxurians. The sequence continues at coordinate 39,278,079 of JAOPSE010000022.1, read as the reverse complement.
AGAGCCCTCGAAACAGAGCATGTCAAAGTTGTCATCACACGCTTGTGTTACTTTTTCAATGCGGTTTCACAAAAAGTAATAGCTTTAGAAGACTTGGACTATCTAAAGGCATACATCATCGAGACTATGTGCAAGCTTGAAATGTGTTTTCCTCCATCATTTTTTGATATGCAAGTACACCTAATCATACATCTCGTGGATCAGATAAAAATATTAGGGCCACTATATTTACATCATATGTTTCAGTTGGAGCGATACCTGGGAGTATTAAAAGGTTATGTGCGAAATCGCGCTCACCCAGAGGGTTCAATCATGGAGGGATACACTACAGAAGAAGTGATTGAGAGCTGTATAGATTACATCAGTGACGGAACAATGATAGGTGTGCCTGTACCTAAACATGAGGGTAAACTATGTGGGAGAGGGAGAATGGGCAAGAAAACTTTTCGCGTTGAGGATTACAAGCTAGTACATTGTGCTCATGGTAGTGTACTACAACATCTCACGATAGCCGAGCCTTACATAGAGGAACACCTGAATGAGCTTCGTAAAGAAAATCAGAACCACACAGAGGACTGGATCATGAGGGAGCACAAACATCGTTTCAGCGAATGGTTAATGGACAAAAACATCCCATTCGGAGACTCTTCGGATGAGAAAACAATGAAGAATTTGGCTTCTGGGCCATCGTGTTTTGTGACATCATGGCAAGCATATGACATCAATGGGTACACATTCTACACTAAATCAAAAGACATGAAAAGTGTTGCACAAAATAGCGGTGTTCGTATCGATGCTTTTGACCTACATGGACAGAAGACCACATATTTTGGATTCATAGAGGAAATATGGGAACTTGATTATGGCCCAAGCATGAAAATACCCTTATTTAAGTGCCAATGGGTACAACATCCCGTGGGGGTGATAGTGCATAACTACGGACTCACACTGGTAGACTTAAAGAAAGTAGGATATAAAGATGACCCGTGGGTTCTCGCCGAATGTATTGCACAAGTGTTCTATGTACTCGATCCAGCAGATGAGAAGATGCATGTAGTTATTTCTGGAAAGCAAAAAATTGTTGGAGTTGAGAATGTGGGAGACCAAGATGAGGAATACAATAAGTATGAAGAGATGTTCGTCTTTAACGGTCCAGAGAGAATCAAGCGTGTGGAAAAGAAAATTGATAAGAACTTAAAGCCATACATGCGGAAAAATGGTAGTTCATGAAAAATTGTATGAATCAAATTGTATTTGTTATCATGTATGATCGACTATGAATTGTGGTTGCCAATTAATTTAAAATCTCTCTAGTTATCTATGTGTGCTATTATAATTCATTTAAATTGTATTTGCATATTATTGTTAAAAATTAAATATTAATTCATTTAAATTGTATTTGCATATTTCTGTTAAAAATTAAAATTATTTTCATATTTAAATTGTATTTTCATATTTTTACAATCACAGGCGGTTTTGTCTTAGGGTCCGCTTGTGAAAATGATAGAGCATCACAGGCGGTCCTAAACAAAAACCGCTTGTGATACTATTACATCACAGGCGTACTGAACCGCCTGGGACATCACAGGCGGTTTTCTAACCGAACCGCCTGTGATGTAAAAATCCTACCGCTTGTATAGAGCCAAATTGTACTAGTGCCATCTCCGCCAAGGAGAAAGGGAAGGCCCCTATGGCAAGCAGTACTAAAAAGAACCATGCTTTTATGTACAATAATAGAAGACAGTCCCATAGGAGTTGTAATACTTTTGATTCACATGCCTATGATTCTTATGCTATGTATGCTTCTAGTTCTTCCTATATGCACTGTAGAGATATGCCTAGGAAAAATATTCATCATGTGCCTAGAAAGAATGTTGCTCATGCTCCTAGGAAAGTTATGAATGGTCCCTCTACAATTTATCATGCTTTGAATGCTTCCTTTGCTATTTGTAGAAAGGATAGGAAGATAGTTGCTAGGAAATTAGGGGCAAAATGCAAGGGCGATAAAACTTGCATTTGGGTCCCTAAGGAAATTGTGACTAACCTTGTAGGACCCAACAAGAGTTGGGTACCTAAGACCCAAGCCTAAATTTGCCTTACAGGTTTATGCATCCGGGGGTTCAAGCTGGATTATCGACAGCGGATGCACAAACCATATGACGGGGGAGAAGAAGATGTTCACCTCCTACGTCAAGAATAGGGATTCCCAAGATTCAATCATATTTGGTGATGGGAACCAAGGCAAGGTGAAAGGTTTAGGCAAGATTGCAATATCAAATGAGCATTCTATCTCTAATGTGTCTTTAGTGGAGAGTCTTGGATATAATTTACTATCTGTTAGTCAATTATGTAATATGGGATATAACTGTTTATTTACAAATGTAGATGTGTCTGTCTTTAGAAGATGTGATGGTTCACTAGCTTTTAAGGGTGTACTAGACGGCAAACTTTACTTAGTTGATTTTGCAAAAGAAGAGGCTGGTCTAGATGCATGCTTAATGGCTAAGACTTGCATGGGCTGGTTGTGGCATCGCCGCTTAGCACATGTGGGGATGAAGAACCTCCACAAGCTTCTAAAGGGAGAACACGTGATAGGTCTAACCAATGTTCATTTTGAAAAAGATAGACCTTGTGCAGCTTGTCAAGCAGGTAAACAAGTGGGAGGAGCACATCACAGCAAGAATGTGATGACCACGTCAAGACCTCTGGAGCTGCTGCATATGGATCTCTTCGGACCCGTCGCCTATCTGAGCATAGGAGGAAGTAAGTATGGTCTAGTTATTGTTGATGACTTTTCCCGCTTCACTTGGGTATTCTTTTTGCAGGATAAGTCTGAAACCCAAGGGACCCTCAAGCGCTTCCTAAGGAAAGCTCAAAATGAGTTTGAGCTCAAGGTGAAGAAGATAAGGAGCGACAACGGATCCGAATTCAAGAATCTTCAAGTGGAGGAGTTCCTTGAGGAGGAGGGAATCAAGCACGAGTTCTTCGCTCCCTACACACCTCAGCAAAATGGTGTGGTAGAGAGGAAGAACAGGACGCTCATAGATATGGCGAGGACTATGCTTGGAGAGTTCAAGACCCCCGAGTGCTTTTGGTCGGAAGCCGTGAACACGGCTTGCCACGCCATCAACAGGGTCTACCTTCACCGCCTCCTCAAGAAGACTTCATATGAGCTGCTAACTGGTAACAAACCCAATGTATCGTACTTTCGTGTATTTGGGAGTAAATGCTACATTCTAGTGAAGAAGGGTAGGAATTCCAAATTTGCTCCCAAAGCCGTAGAAGGGTTTTTATTAGGTTATGATTCAAATACAAAGGCATATAGGGTCTTCAACAAATCATCGGGTAACTACTAGTTCGAGCGACGATTCAAAGGGATCATCCCGTCGACCAGATATTGGGTGATATTAGCAAGGGAGTAACTACTAGTTCATGATTAGTAAATTTTTGTGAGCATTACTCTTTTGTCTCTTCTATTGAGCCTTTCAGGGTAGAAGAGGCCTTGCTAGATCCGGACTGGGTGTTGGCCATGCAGGAGGAACTCAACAATTTCAAGCGCAATGAAGTTTGGACACTGGTGCCTCGCCCCAAGCAAAATGTTGTGGGAACCAAGTGGGTGTTCCGCAACAAACAGGACGAGCATGGGGTGGTGACAAGGAACAAGGCTCGGCTTGTGGCAAAAGGTTATGCCCAAGTCGCAGGTTTGGACTTTGAGGAGACATTCGCTCCTGTGGCTAGGCTAGAATCAATTCGTATCTTGCTAGCATATGCCGCTCACCATTCTTTCAGGTTGTACCAAATGGATGTGAAGAGCGCCTTCCTCGACGGGCCGATCAAGGAGGAGGTGTACGTAGAGCAACCCCCTGGCTTCGAGGATGAACGGTACCCCGACCATGTGTGTAAGCTCTCTAAGGCGCTCTATGGACTTAAGCAAGCCCAAGAACATGGTATGAATGCCTTAGAGACTTTTTAATTGCTAATGCTTTCAAGGTTGGGAAAGCCGATCCAACTCTTTTTACTAAGACTTGCGATGGTGATCTTTTTGTATGCCAAATTTATGTCGATGACATAATATTTGGTTCTACTAATCAAAAGTCGTGTGAAGAGTTTAGCAGGGTGATGACGCAGAAATTCGAGATGTCAATGATGGGCGAGTTGAACTACTTCCTTGGGTTCCAAGTGAAGCAACTCAAGGACGGCACCTTTATCTCCCAAACGAAGTACACGCAAGATTTGCTAAAGAGGTTTGGGATGAAGGACGCCAAGCCCGCAAAGACACCGATGGGAACCGACGGACACACCGACCTCAACAAAGGTGGTAAGTCCGTTGATCAAAAAGCATACCGGTCCATGATAGGTTCTTTGCTTAGCGTATGCATGTGTGCTAGATTTCAATCCGATCCTAAGGAGTGTCACTTAGTGGCTGTGAAGCGAATTCTTCGATATTTAGTTGCTATGCCTTGCTTCGGGATCTGGTATCCAAAGGGGTCTAACTTTGACTTGATTGGATACTCAGATTCTGACTATGCTGGATGTAAGGTCGATAGGAAGAGTACATCAGGGACGTGCCAATTCTTAGGAAGGTCCCTGGTGTCATGGAACTCTAAGAAACAAACCTCTGTTGCCCTATCCACCGCTGAGGCCGAGTACGTTGCCGCAGGACAGTGCTACGCGCAACTGCTTTGGATGAGGCAAACCCTCCGGGACTTTGGCTACAATCTGAGCAAAGTGAGCTCAATATCTTAGATTCGCGGAACTTGGATTGAAATGTAGCATACATGTGTTTATGCCTTTGATCATGTTCATTCTGCATTTTGTTGCTTATTGTGGTGCTCAAGTTGTACAAACACTCCCTGGATCTCACAAGTCCTGTTTGCAAGTAATGCACATATTTAGGGGGAGCTGTGCTACAACTTGACCCTTTGAGACTAACCATGTACTTGAGTTTGGTTGTTTTAGTCTTCAAGGAAAATTGAAAGGGAAAAGGTGGACTTGGACCATGCAAGACTTCCACTGCACTCCGATGAAAAGAGTAACTTTTCCAAGTTCATCTTTATACTCTTATTGCCTTTGTGTTCTTATTTGAAGATTTTGGTGAGGCAATGGGGTTAAAGGGGCCAAGATTGATCCCGTTTTGGTGCTTGATGCCAAAGGGGGAGAAAATAAAGGCCAAAGCAATAGATGGATCAGCTACCACTTGAGAAATTTTGAAAATCATAGATTAGAGTTTTTGGTTTGTCAAAACTCTTTTATTGTCTCTTATGTCAAAAGTTGGCCTCTTATGGGGAGAAGTGTTGATTTTGAAAATAATAGATTAGAGTTTTTAGTTTGTCAAAACTCTTTTATTGTCTCTTATGTCAAAAGTTGGCCTCTTATGGGGAGAAGTGTTGATTGTGGGAAAAGGGGGAGTTTTTGAAATCCTTGATCAAATTTCATTGGAAAACCTCTCTTTATGTCTCTACAAGTGGTTTTGACTTAGAGATAGGAATTTGAGTTTGATTTGCAAAAACAAACCAAGTGGTGGCAAAGAGTGATCCATATATGTCAAATTTGAATCAAAACAATTTGAGTTCTTATTTGAATTGATTTTGTACTTGTTCTACTAGCTTTATGTTGTGTTGGCATAAATCACCAAAAAGGGGGAGATTGAAAGGGAAATGTGCCCTTGGGCCATTTCTAAGTATTTTGGTGGTTTAGTGTCCAACACAAGTGCCTAAGTGTAAAAAGGTGGACAAAGTACAAATCAAGGATAAAGATATGTTTCTCAGACTTAGTACATTGTTTTATGGACTAATGTATTGTGTCCAAGTGCTGGAAACAGAAAAAATCGAGTTGGAGAAGAGATGGCTCGAGCAGCCAAAGTCTGCTCAGTCTGGGTGCACCGGACTGTCCGGTGGTGCACCGGACAGTGTCCGGTGCGCCAGGCTGGCTCGAGGGAAAAGGCTGCTCTCGGGACTTCGACAGCGGTGTACGGCTAAAATTCACCGGACTGTCCGGTGTGCACCGGACTGTCCGGTGGGCCGCTCACAGGCGAACTCGTCGTTCTCGGGAAACCATCAACGGCGTACGGCTAAAATTCACCGGACTGTTCGGTGTGCACCGGACTGTCCGGTGAGCCAATGGTCGGCCGCGCAATCTACGCGGGACACGTGGCCGAGCCAACGGCTAGAAGATGGCACCGGACTGTCCGGTGTGCACCGGACATGTCAAGTGCGCCAACGGCTCCCAGGCTGCCAACGGTCGACTGCGCTGTTTTTGGAAAGAAATCGGGCACCGGACATGTTCGGTGTGCACCGGACTGTCCGGTGCGCCAGTCGACAGAAGGCAAGATCAGCCTTCCAAGATTGCTCTCAACGGCTCCTAGCTGCCTTGGGGCTATAAAAGGGACCCCTAGGCGCATGAAGGAGTACACCAAGCATCTCCTAAGTATTCCTAAGCACCAAGACATCGATTCCACGCCTTTGATTCTTTGCAATAGCGATTAGAGCTCTAGTTGAGTGGTGAACTCATTGAGTTGTGTTGTGAGCTCACGTTGCGACTTGTGTGCGTGGTGTTGCTGTGATTTCTTGTCTTGAGTGCATTGCTAATCCCTCCCTTGCTCCGTGTTCTTTGTGAATTTCAAGTGTAAGGGCGAGAGGCTCCAAATTTGTGGAGATTCCTCGCAAACGGGATTGAGTAAAGCAAACAAAACACCATGGTATTCAAGTGGGTCTTTGGACCACTTGAGAGGGGTTGATTGCAACCCTCGTCCGTTGGGACGCCACAACGTGGAGTAGGCAAGCGTTGGTCTTGGCCGAACCACGGGATAACCACCGTGCCATCTCTGTGATTGATCTTTGTTGGTTATTGTGTTTTGTTGAGGATTCCTCTTTAGCCACTTGGCAATTATTGTGCTAACAATTAACCAAGTTTTGTGGCTTAAGTTTTTGAAGTGTTACAGGATCACCTATTCACCCCCCCCCCTCTAGGTGCTCTCACTCCTGTGCTGCCAGATGGAGGGCGGGGGTAGTACTTCAGGTTGTGACCATCAGCTACCCCACCGAGCACTGAGAAGTAGTGCAAAAGCGCACGTCGTGCGGCATCTTGCATTGCCGCCTCAGCTGAGTCCCGCTCAGAGATGGAATAGTGCTCTGAGCAGACCTCCGCACCCCAAAGGCTGTTCTCCGGACGGCGCACCAAGCAGGTTGCCTCCCAGTGGTCCGGGTAGACCCCGCGACTATGCTGGTAGATCACACAGCGATACTCGATAGACCAAGTACGCCGGTTAAGTGCCCGACGTAGCAGGGTGTCGAGCGCATCGTGGAAGTGACACCCGCGAGCAGCGTCGCGAGTGATGGGTCAAGCAACCCATCCCTCTGGCTCCTGGTCGGCAGAAAAGTCGGCGTCGTGGCTCGAGCTGCTGTCGCCACCTCCGTCGTCTGGGTCTCCTCCAGCAGCTACTCTAGGGGCTGGGGCGCTCAGTGGTGGTGCAGGGGGCGCCTCCAGGGGGAGCACGGGGGAGCAGCTCCTCACAGACTCTATCTCCTGTTGGAGCAAGAAAGAAGAGCCCTGTTGCTCCTGTCGTCGACGTTCCTGCTCCTCATGCAGGCGGTGGTGCAGCCTCTCCAAATGGCTGGACTGACCGGCCATGGGACGGCGAAGCGGACGCTCCGTGAGGCGAGAGGGTAAGAAGGGGATGACAGACTTCCATGCGGTGTGTCTAAGACGAGCCATCTACAAAAGACACCGCAAGCAAAAGAGTGAGAACAGAACTAGTATGACCAGCAAGTAACGAACCATAAATAAATGAAGGATTAGAATAAAACACAATTTTCAGCAAGGTATAATATATAGTAGAACATAGTTTTGGTCGATATGACCAACTTTTGAAGGGATACCAAAGTCAAGACAGGGACCAAGGTCTATAATCCTTAGAACGACCATTCTACTCTAGGTTAGCGGTCCTACAGTCAGCACGGCTTTGATACCACTTATGTCACACCCGGTTTTGAAAGTAAACCGAATGCGAACCATGTACGTGCCAGGATCAGCAATTCACGTACACAGTAGTTACATAACGTGGACATCATCACACAGTGCTCAAATAGTATTAAAAAGGGAAATAGTAGTCGATTACATCATATGTCTGAGACATCCACATAGTCTTTACAATAAATCAAAGTGCGGAAAAGAAACGTAGATAAACGCGGCCTTCACAGGCAGCCGACTGGGGGTTACCGCTAACCCACACCTAGAACTCGTCGTAATCTTGGAACTCCTGGAAGTCTCCTTCCACGGCTTCGTCTTCTCCTGAGCAGTGGTTGCAATGCGGACAACCTGGGGAAGGGGGGGTTTGGTGTGTAGAGCAAGGGTGAGTACACATCAACATACTCAGCAAGTGTCCTGTTTGGCTGTAGTAGACTAGCTTTATGTGGGGGTAAGTCAAGCAGTTGCTTTTAGTTGGTCAGATTATTATTACTAGTAGAGAAAGCCAAGTTTTAGATTTAACCCACGTTATTAACCCAAACGTACTCCTTTCCAAACGGAAAGAGTACCACTTACCATTACCAGGGTCAAAACCAAGAACCATCAATCTCATTGCCACCTGTAATCCGAACATCTCTGATCAAGTACCACTAATCACTGGAGCTCCCTTGGCCGCTCATAACCGCGAGCACGGCTGATATATCAGTTTCATAACACTCTGCAGAGGTTGCACACTTTACCCATGAGCCGTGATTCCCTTTTTGCCTCGGGTTGTACGGACCCTTGAACACTCCCAAGGTGAGTAGGTAGGGTCTCACTACGTAGCCTTTACAAAGATTCCCCAGGGCTGTAGCCGCCCGTTAGGTTTCCTAAATGTACCGCACTCCTCCCCAAGGGACAAATCAACCTTGGCAGAGCGAGCCACATACACCGAGCCCCATTGACGGCACGACAGCTAAGCGAACTACACCCCGGTTCCTCTAATTATTCAGCTAAGGGCATCCCACTCCACCCTCATGGTTGCACTGTTTTTTCGGGCGGTCATCCAACGAACAGGTCCTTATGGAGAGGCACTCGAGAAACCGCTCGAGCCCCCTTAAAGGCCACAAGTATAACATCATAATAAGAAGGGGGGAAAACAGCGTATCATTGATAATTCTCATCATGTTCATTGATTAGAGTTGAGCAATAGCATAAGGCTAAGCAATAATAATCCAACCCAAATGGGTAAACAAAGACATGGATAACAAAAGCTAGTAAATCCTTAGGTATAAATGTGTAATGCGGGAGGTGAATTAAAGAATGAATAGGACAGAGATAGGTCAAGGGACACTTGCCTCCACCAACCGACTGCTGCTCAGGGGCTTCTCCTGCGAGTTCTTCGGGTTCCTCGACCAAATCGTTCTCTATGCGAGTGCAAACATGCATACATCCATCCATTCACGTTAGGAAACAAACAGTACACCATACAAGAGAACAAGTAGATTAAACATGCATAGAATATGACATACGATATTGCATTAACCATGGTTAGAAAGGGACGGGGGAAGGTCTCGCAGGGGTTAAAGTTATACTCGAAGCGTGTTACGGGTAGATGCATAACTAAGCGCTACGTGACTTAATCCCATCGAGTTACACTAACAAGTATTAGCCACATGAACTAATATAATTATAACTATTTTCAATTGATCAACATTAAACGAGATCCAAGATTAGCTACATGAAATAATTAACGTAACCAATTTCTAAATTGAGTTCCGATTATTGATATGAACAACGTGATTAGCGCGCATAGAATACACAGGGGGGGTAGACGGGCACGTCTAGGGGTAGACGAGCACGCCGAGGGCACGGCGAGCCGTGCCAAAGCACCACACGCACCACGAGAGTACGCGCACGCAAAGCCGCGCTGACGCGTCGCGAACGGGTCACGCACACGCCGGGGTCGAACGCGCGGGCCGCACGCTGGCCGAGCTCGAGGCCACGTACCACAGGCACGCCGGACCGAGCTCAAGGCCACGCCGGGGCACGCAAGGCGAGCGCGCGCACGCCGGGCGCTATGGGCAGGGGCGGATGCGCCACACCGCGCCACAGCGGCCGCTGCGCAGGGAGTGCTGAACGGGGCAGGGAGCTGCGCCGCGGGCGAGGCCGCGCGGGCACGCCACGCCGAGGCCGCACGCCACGGCCGAGATGAGGATGGGGCGCGAGGGCGGCCGAGCCAGGGTCGGGCTGCGCGCAGCGGCGGGCGAGGTCGGGCCGGGGAGGGGGAATGCTGGGGCTGGGCGCAGGGGACTCGAGCGCGCCACGCAGGGAAGGGGTTGGGGCGGGCGGACGCCGAGGACGGCGACCGAGCGGGCCGGGGCGGGGCCGCACGGGCGTGACGCCGCGCCGGGCAGGGGAGGGAGGGGGTCGAGGCGAGGTGGGGCGCCGGGGTCGCGGGTCGCGCCGGGCCGCGCCGAGGTCGGGACGGGGCTGAGGCCGGGCAAGCGCGCCACTGCGCCGAGGGCGCCGGGGCCGGGACCGTGTGCCGTGCCACGGGGAGAGAGGGAGCCGGGGCGGGCGCGAGCGCCACGGCCGCGCCATGGCCGGCCACGCCGAGCCGGACGGGGCCACGTGGGCCAGAGCCGCCGCGCCGGGGAGGGGGAAGGAGGGGAGGGGCGAGGGGAAGAGGAGGGAGGGGGGTTTACCGCGAGGGGCGAGGCCGGCGTCAAGGGGGGCGGTTCCGGTCGGCGGCGGGGTGGGGAGGGAGAGGGAAACGAGCTGCACGGGGAAGAAGACGTGCGCGAGGGGGTAGAGAGGAGAGAGAGAAAGGGGGGAGGCGGTTTTGGGGAAGGGGGCGGCTGACAAGCGGGCCCCACCGAGGGGGTGGCGGCGGCGGCTCAACCGCCCGCACCGAGCGCGCGCGAGGGGGCAGGGGGGGGGACGGCTGGGCCGCCAGGTGGGCCCAAAGCGGGGGAAGGGGGCGGCTGACGCGGCTGGGCCGCGGTGGGGGGGAAGGGGAGGGGCGGTTGGGCCGCGCGAGAGGGGGGGTGGCGGCTGGGCCGCCGAGCCAGCCGGCCCAAGGGGAAAGGGGGGAGGAAAAAAGGGGGGTTCATTTCTATTTATTTTCCCTATTTCCATTATCTATTTCCCTCCAACCTTCTACTAAGCGCATTCTTTATGGAAATCCAGCAAATATTCACCAGAAAAAGATGCGTGGTTCGGCATGATGCATCGACCAAAGAAATTGTTTTTAGGGTTCACTTACACGAGATCACAAGCCGAATCTCGCTATAACTTTGGAAAAGATCAAGGCTTAGCGAGGAGAAAAGGGAAAAGGAAAGGGTAACGCCCGAATTTGGCGAGTGAAGAAAAGAAAAAAGAAATTCAACTCCAAAATTCGGGGCGTTACATCCTCCTCATGGAGCCTTTCACAAAGCCTCAAACAAAAGAGAAACTGCCATTATCGTGGCGTCCTCTTCCTGTGCGAGCTCACATCTCAAAAGGCGCCTATGCCTGACATGGTGGCGCAGGACAGTGCCGAGCAGCTGCTCCACCTGAAGCTCGTGTTCCTTGCTGGGGAGCCTCCTGCCTGAGTGCTCGCGCTCACCAGGTACTCGTTGTTGCTGCCAGTCAAAGTCAAAATTGCAATGGAACGCAGGCATCTCTCGTTCTGGCCTCTAGGGTGCCCTTTTGGGAGTGATTGGTGATTCAGAAAGTAGTGGGTATAAGTAGTGGGTATGGTGTCTAGGTGACCTACTGGTCTTGTAATTGTATTTGTATGGTATGTTTGGTTTGTTGTCTCACTTGGCACAATTTGTCATGTCTAAGGTTAGACAAGATTGATCAAATTAGGCATGTATTTGGTTTGTAGCCACAGTTGTGAAAAGATTTTTCTCCTACTATGTAGGTTCCACTTGTCAATGACTTGTAAAAGTGTGGCAATATTCTCTTAGGCGTGGCAAATTATGTCGTAAAAGGGTTGTGACACTAATGTAATTTCATACGAATAATATTACGTCGTGCCCCTATAAATAGATGAATTGTGCCTATTTATATGACATTTTTTGAACAGGAGTTCACGTGCTCACATCACCTTCAAAGGGTTCTACCTTCGAAGCTCTCATATCGTATTCACCTTCGAACCATCGTCACACGTTTCAAAGGTATTTTGTAACCGAAGCTGGTAATAATACTGAAAAAGAAGTGTAATAAAGGAAGTAAATAAATTGGCAAGTTTACCATTTCCCGGTTTATTCTTCCATGTATTGTTACCACACCTTTGCCTTTTTTATTGTTTTTATCCTTCTCTTGCTTTTTCACAAAATTTTAATATAAATTAGAATGATGTGGCACGGTTATTATTTATTAAATATATCCTTAAACCTTAAGTTAAGAAATTGTATGTCACTTCGATGCATGAGCATGTTTTGTTATAAAAGGTGATGGCTGATTGACACCTCTAAAATCGAGTTTCAATATCTCTATTTTTTCAAAAAAAAAAGAAATAGAAAATTCCATTACTAAGATGCAGGTGCCAACTCATTGTCAACCAAGTCAAGAATACAACATGGAATATGCTTTCATAGATCATGAGGTACTTGGTTACACATTCTTGGGACACGCAGGGGGCCAAAAACATTTCTAAACTATATGCTATCATTTCCAGATTTCCTTCCCAGGCTGGCTGTGGCTGAGCCACTTGCCGAAACATCGATCAAAGCTTGACCATTGCCGCTGCATGTTTGACCATGATGACACGAGTCTCCAGGAGCAAGCATATCTCCGACGCTCATATCTGCTGCTCTATGCAGTGCTTGCATACAGAGCCTGTTAATTTTTTTTTATCTCCAAACGCTATTACGCTTTTCGCTTTTCGTGGTTTCAAATGAATTATGAAGATTCAGCCCAGACATTCTCATGTAAACTTGATTCATCCATTTCTTTTTTTTCCTGCATGGAATCAATGTTCAGGTCCCATGGCACACCAGAACTTTTACGGTCACTACCACACTAGACCCTGCATGTACACGCAACAATTCATCAATCATCAGCGATTTTAGCAACCTCTGGGGGGGACAGGTTAGCCAAGAGAAGCATTCACAAGACACCCAGGAAAACAAAGTTAGAGACGACATCATCAGGGCTGGATGTCGTAGTGGTAGACGAAGTGTGGCGGCGACGGCGAGTCCGTGTCGCTCCTCACGTGGATGCCCTCATGATACTGGGTGCTCCTGCTAACGTGGCTCTCCTCGTGGTGGTAATGCGTCTCGTGCGTGCTCCTGAAGTGAGTCTCCTCCTCCCGGTACTGCGACGAGCTCCTCGCGTGAGCCTCGTCCTCCTCATGGCGATGCTGCTGCTTCTCGGCTTTGTCGATCCTCACCTCCACCGTCTCCTCCTCTTTCCCGGCTTCCTCGAAAAGGCGGAAGATGGGGTGCAAGTAAGCGTTAGCCAGGAAGGATTCCAGGTTCAGGTTAGGCTCCGATGCGTGCTCCATGGTGTCCTTCGCCATTGCTTCCTGGGAGGACGACAAAACAGAATCACCAACGTCAGGACAGGTCAGAGGTGGATCTCTCATTGTCTCGTAGGTTAGACTGGCTCACCTCAAGAGGATACTTTCTGAAAGCTGGTTCGAACCGGCTCTTGCAGTACTTGTGGAACCAGATCGTCAGCAGAGGCAGGAAGATGAGCAGAGGGGTGGAGTACGCAGCTTTCTTTGTGCTCATCAACCCAAACAGAGTCACATGAGAGATGAGCAGGCTAGCTATTATCCGGGAATGCACCTGAGGCCAGAATGCGGCAGCACTCTCGTACTCCTGATTGTACACGTTGATGATCTGAAGCCAGCAACCAACCAAAGAGGAAGAAACATGGAGCTCGGTGAAACTCGACTCAAGGGTCATCACAGGGTGGAAGTATCATCACAACCAGATTAACTAACTGACCTGGTGTCTGTAGACGAGGAAAGCAAAGGCGAAGAAGACGATTATGAACGGCAGGAGAAGCGGGGTGACGACGGCGTACACGAGGCCGAGGAGGAAATACAGCTGAAGGGACGGGAGGTTTTCTCCGAGCCCTATGCTGCCGGGATCCATCGCCCGATCCCTGTCCCTCTCCGTCTTCACGATGAACATATTCTTCAGATGGTATATCACCAGAGCCTTCACTCGAAGGATCTCGTTAGCAATACCAGCCCAGCCATCTACCATCACGTATGTCATGAAAAATGTGGCTTTCATTGGTATAGCTACCCCAATGGTCCTTGGTATTCTGCAAAAAGAATATTTATGTCATGAAGCAACAGTGTGATTTACTATTTTTCCATCAATCTAATAACAAGCAAAAAGAACTTTTTGATTCGTAAATACGCAGGGCAATGGAAATGAAGTCTGAAGATAATTACTGTGTAGGAGGCTGGTGGAGAAACGAATATAGCTGTTCAAATGCTGTGCCAGCGATTATGCTTCCAAGAAATACGTTCACCAGCATGAAGTAGTAATATTTCGAAGCAGTCCTCCTTTCCAGCGATGATAAAGAGACATAGCCTTCAACTTTTGACATGATTAGCAGGACAGTAGGGAGAATATAGAGAAAAATCTTCAGAGCCAGACCAGGAAGAAATCCCTGAAGGAAAGATTTTACCACATGTCTGCAGACCAAACAAGAAAGCATATGAGAAAGCAGGGAACAGACCTACTAAGTAGCAGTGAAGAGTTATTTGCATCAGGAAGAGAACGAATGTACAGAGAAGGAAAAGTCTTACGCTTCTATTACTGGCTTCAGAAAAGGAGCAACTTTTTCAAGACCCTCGAGATTGGCAAGCGATTGAACAAACGCGATGGGGATCATGTAGAAAAACACTAGAGCAAAGACCGCGACAGACATCAGAAACCTGCGGATACTGAGAGAGAAAAATGGGATGGCAAGATTTTGCCAATAAACATCCCGTGGTTCAGGAGCCCAATCAGTCAGCCATTGGGTTGGGTTCTTTGACTGCTGTGTCTGTGCACACACAGCAGCACCCCATCTCGAGTCAAATGTCACAAAAGAAACTGGCATAACAGCTTTTGGGTCATTGAGAATTTTCTGTCGTTCTGATGTCATCTGAAAACATCAAGACAATAAACAGCCTGTGTTAACAATGTAAACACAGAAATAAAAGACTTTATTTTTGCTCAGAAGACAGACATACAACAGATCCACAAGTTAAGTTCACATATTTAAGAATTATGCATATCATTGACAATGAATCATATAATCAAGAGCTGAAGACTTACCCTCCTCTCAAGCTCGCTGATTCTAGCCCGGTAGTAGTCTATTTGATCCACTTCCCTGCCACAGAAACCAAGGCATCCTGTCTGAAACACATAAAACAAACAACGTGCTGAACCATTTCCCATTTCTTGGAAACAAAATACAGAATGGATACATTTGAAGAACTTGGCACACCAGAAATGTAAGAGAACAGAATCAATGTTGGAAAAGTTACCCGTCTTGTTGGTCTTCTCTCAGGATGCCTTTCGAACTTCAGCTCGTAGTAATCCAACCAGTTTTGGAGCCTCTCCTTTTGCTTCACAAGTTTAGCATACCGATTTGCATTGTAAACAGGCTAATCATAAAAGGCAAGGTTGTCTCAGTATCCACCACAATTCTCAACAACCATCATTTAATATCGGTTAAAAAACGAGTAGAATGTAAGAAAATCATGTCTGACCAAATGCATGGTGAAGGTGACCTAAGAAAATGAGAGGGCAATGTACCTGATGACCAAGATAGTGGTCTGGGTGATTTCTTCGGAAGAACTCGTCCACTGTTTCAGAAGTTGAATGACTTGAGACACGAGGAATGTTTCTAACAATCACCTGGAATTGCAAAAAAGCATTAAATGCTACAGAAATACTATAAGGGTCTCAGATATAAATGTGAATACATTAAGTTGTAGCACAAATTTGGTACATGTTCTGCGCAGCAAATCCACACTAGGACATGTGTTTTGTGTTCAACTACTCTTCATAGATATCCAGCACAAATGCAGTGGAGCATGGTTCATATATAAGGTTAGTATATCACATCATACTTTATCAATGTACTTACTGTGAAATGATCGGCACAGCGTTTCTGGGAAGCCAGGAAATGCAACCTCATAAATGCTACATTGCTGTATTCTTTGTACAGCATAAAGCATACCCAGAATGTGAATACATATGCCATCAAGAGATGGATAAAAAATCTGAAACGAATTGCAACGACAATGGTCAGATAGCTCTGAGCAGTCCCAACATGCAAAACAAAACTGAAAGCATAGCAGGCATGGAAATGTTCTGGACATTATATGAGCATGAGGAACAGCCAAAAAAATTAAGAGTTCGTAAGATCCGCACCTGTTGGATCCAGGGCTAACATTCGATATGGAAAGCTTATCGATATCACTGAAAACAACTTCCTTTCTTAGATCAAGTAATGTGCCGCCAGATACATTGACTGGAATAAGAACCAGAAGGGCGAGAGTCGTAATGGGCAGAAATATCTTGAGGCTGCCAAGGAGACGGAAAAGATGTGTTAGCATGCTGCATTGAGGGCAGCCTGTCTTAGGGCATGTACAATCCTGACACTACTGCACGTTACTCTAAGTATAAGACACGGCTAAAACACAATATAATACAGTGGACGTATCTAAAACATGTGTCTTGCTATATTCATTGCACCAATCAGAGCATTGAATAAATTAAATTGACCAATCAGCTAGTCCTCTGTCTTGAGCATAGAGTCAAGACACAGTGTCTTCGTTACGATACATGTCTTGAATTTTTTTATATTTATCCCTCTCGAAGACACAGCTCAAGACACCCATTGTACATGCCCTTATTGTGCTACCAGAAATTGATGCGTTTTTAGGGTAATCCCTTATTTGTCAATGCAAAAAAAATCTATCCCATAATTAAATCTCTTATTGCTATAGAGACAAGCCTCCCCCCTCCCCCCCTTTGGCAGGGCAATCCCTGATTTTGCATTGCAAAACAAGGGGAAAAGAGGCAAAGGCCACAACATTACAGCCTTTGCAACTTCGGTTGAAATTACCCAAAACATCTTGTGTAGATGCAGAGCATTGGCCATGTGGCTAAACGTGAAGTAGAAGACTTAGATTAAAATAACTGAATGCCATGTGGTGGTGCTGTGGCTGAATTATCCTCTGTTCAGCCTGTAGTAGCATCAGTAGCTGTACAGCCTGTAGAGAGCCGACAAGGCAAAGACGCCCAGCGAAATGAAATTTTGCATGGTGCCTTCTTTGGCCAAAGTTGCACCCCCAAATAGGAAACCTTTTGAGTGAATTTTCATCCAAAGTTCCAAACAAGTAGTAGAACTACAAGAAAAGCATCTCCAGTTGTAAGGAGCGGTCCCCCACTCCCCAGCTATATTGATGAGAACGCGACGCTGCCACAGCCACAATGACAAGGGAACAAAAATATGTCCGGGCCCGTGAGGTGAGCGCGTTGGTTTGTAGTGGGCGAGCACTAAGCTAGGAAATCAATGATGGAACCACAGAAGTCTGTGCCGTCCTGAAAGAAAGCCAGGAATCATGCGGATCAAATCAGAGATTAATTAACGGCACCATTTTCGACGCCACGACTGAATGGGGCACTACAGACGAAACGTGCTAGGGACAACATTACCACACCAAATTCTGTATCATCAAACACAAGCAAATTCTGTTCTGTCACTGGATTATGCAGATTGCGTGAAAGCGATAAGTATAGTGTGCTGTGTGCGACTAAAGAAATCCACCGTAGTAATAGTTATCAAAGACTTCTCTGAAATAAAATTGTACCGATTAGTTTACTTTCTGAAGGAAAAGATCTTGCAATTCTCGTTGGAAGAAAAACGTGCTGTTATTTCTGGAAGGATAATCAAGCAATTATTTTTTTTTGGGAAGGGGAAAATTTGCCGGTTTTTTTATTTGTTTCATCTAGCAATTTGCAGAGTGCCTAAATGTGACGGCTTTCTATGCTGTGCGTGAGACGAGGAAACAAGCACAACTGCTCAAAAGGTTCCGTAATTAAACATGGAAAGCAAGTTGCCGAGAGGAATGCGGTAGCTAGACGCAAACCCTCATATGCATACAGGCAGGCAAAGCTGGCGATGGAAATCTGGAAACCGTCGTTAAAACTCATGGAGAAAAATCCGCCGTTTGCAGCAGGAGTTCAGCAAAAGAGGGGGAAAAGTGCGATAGATTACGAACTCCATCCCCTCGACCTCGACGCCGGTGGTTTTGTTGAATCGTTGGAGGACAGAATGATGCATTTGTTTGCTGGCACTCCATAGCGAAACGATTGCAGCAAGTAGCACACAGCACGAACAGAAGATGGAGAAAAAAAAAAGATGCACCTTGAACGTTAACTACGGCAGACCTCGTCCGAGAGTGAACGAGCAGTGAGACCAACCAGAATTGCAACCGCAGTAGTAGTAGTAATTGATTTCGCAGGAAAGAAATTGCGGGTAGTAGTAGAGTAGTAGTAGTAGAAGAAGAAGGGAGAAGCAGCAGAGGTGGAGCGGCGGAAGAGAGAATTGCGGGCGCGCAGCGTACCCGAGCGTGTAGATTCTAAGGTAGACGGCGGAGTCGAGCCCGGCGTGGGCGACGAGGTCCGGCTCGGACATGCGGAGCGCGCCGGGCACCCAGCTGAGGAAGGTGACGTAGGTGCAGAGGTTGAGGTTGACGAAGCGGCGGAAGGCGGAGCGGGCGGCGTGGTCGTGCTGGTGGCGCTTGTGCGCGAGGTAGAGCTTGGGGAAGTAGACGCGGTCGTTGACGGGCTGGATGCGGAGGACGGCGAAGAGGAGCAGGAAGACGAAGGCGCCCAGGATGTTGATGAAGGCGGAGACGCCCAGGTCCTCGAGCGTCGCCATTGTCTGCTCTGCTCTCTCTTTCTGTCTGTCTGTCTCGCGGCCTTGGGACTTGGTAGGACGAGGAGGACGGAAGGGAAGACCCCGGAAGGGAACGAAGAAGAGACGGAAGGGAAGGGGAGGAGAGGAAGAGGAAGGTGCTGCCGCCTGATCTGGAAGGCAAATGCAGGGAGGGAAAGGGTAACCAGGAAATCAGAAACCAGAGGCCGCGTGCGCCGCGACGGTGTGTCTTCTTTCTCGAGTTGAAACGCGGCGCACACGCAGGTGAGGTAAGCATGCACTCGGGATCAGGAGAGCGCCGCACGACGCACGCGGCGGCTCTAGGCTCTAGCTCTTCTACCAGTCTTGTCTAGCTGTTGCGTGGTGCTGGCCAGTTGGTCACAGCCAGTTTTTATCTGTCGCTGTGCGGCCCGTGGAGCGTGGATGGACGGACTCTTCACTCATCGTGGATGCATGTCGTCCTCGCGGTGGTGCTGCCCTGCTCTCTCCTTTCTTCTTCAGCGAGCCAAAACCAAGGGAGCGCCAGCCCAGCGACAACGTGACAGAGGACCGCGCTGCTTGCTGAACAACGTGACAAGGAGAGCAAGCGGCGGGCTTGGAATTTCCATATACACGGATGAAATGGCACTCCAATCGAATGATAACCTTTTGGAACTTTCCACCAACTGACCCACATGCGTCGGTGTCACATGTCCGTCCAAATTCTCTGTGAAGGCAGTAGTTGTAACAAGCAACCAGGCAGCTACCCTGGATATCTGTAAATCAATCACGCAACAGGTTTGTACTAACTTCCAAGCCCCTGTGGTCTGTGGAAGCAAGGAACGGTTGGCTCACTGGCAGGAGGAGCACTTGCAGAGAGTCAACACGTCAAGCGCATCTCCTCCCGCCGAGGAAACGGAACATGCGGGATCGCCGGTCATGTGCTCCAAAGCCTCCAACTACCTACAATGCCTGTACGGCTGTACACCACACAGACAACGTCGCACGTCCCCTGCAAAATAATTATTAGGATATGATAGGTTGTTCGATTCGGATTAAACAGCTACTCAAACTATTTTAGTTGTAATATGTTAGAAACTAAGGTATTATCAGATTTAATTTAAACTATAAAAACTGTGTGATATATATGATGATATGTATGTGTATGTATGTATCACTACTCACATAAGCAGTAAGCAGCAATAAAACATGCACACATACGAAAAACAGAAAGTATCCTGCGGAAGGACCGATGCTCAATACATTAGTAGCTCCATTCACACGAGATATCTCGTGTGTATGTTCGATGTAGCCGTACAAATTCGATGTAGGAAGATATAAGCAGTACAGTCCCTCGAACAATCGTCGGAAGAAGAACAGCAGCACAAGTTGCCCGGGGAAGACGACAAAGAACCGGATGTAGACGAATAAGCGCTGGTCAAACTGATGAAGCGAGCAGCCGCGAATACACTCTCCAAAAACCTGATCACCCGCACACCCGTGCAAGTGTATCTCTGCGGACGACGATTTCGGAGACCTGCTCTCCCACTCTCTTTGTGCTCGTAGAAGATGTGAGGGGGACGTGCTATTTGCAACGCGTGTGAGAGATCATGCGTAACCGGAAGAGAGTCATCCCTCTCCATTCTTGTAGGCAATCAGAATGAGGGAGAAGGAGAACAGACAGAAACGATCACGCCATTAGAACTAGAAACCGATGAGTAACTGACGTCTGTTACTAGCCAGAAGACAGGAAACAGATGGTCATCACGATGGTCATCACTTCTGGCAAAATGCGTAACCGTTTCAAAGGAATATTCGGCAAGAGCCACGGCCCGGCCGGCGACGGCGGCACACTCGCTCGTGTGGCAGTTCTTCATCCTTTTCTCAACTTCTCAATAGATGCACCAACGGTCTACCTATTTAAGTTGATTGATTTGTCCCATGAACTTCCAATATAGTGCTAATTTATTAGTACACCATATCATTTTTGTAACACCCTGAATTTGAGAGTATAAAATTTCTTCTCTAAATGCCTACCAAATTCAGGTGTTACCTCTTGTCTCTCTCTAGACTTCCTCTCTCCTCTTTTTGTTTAGAGTTAAGTTAATTAGGTTAGGGATTAATTATTGATTTTTGTCAAACTTATGTGAGTCATGAAATGTTGCATCATGCTGAACCTAAATTATTTTTTGATTTGATGCACATGCTTGAATTGTTTGAATTTGAGTTTGTGTTTGAATTTGAATTGAGTTCACTAGAGAAAATAAAAAGAAAAGCATTTAGAAATTCGGAGAAAAAGGGAAAACCAAATTCGGCCCAGTTCAGCCCAGCCCAGCAGGGCCGCGCGCGCGCCAGCGCTGCCTGACAGGTGGACTCAACCTATCGGCGACAGTTATCACGCCCACGCGCTCTGAATGGCGCTCTGCCCTCCTCCCTCTGCCATCTAGGCCCCGAGTGTCGGCGCCGTCCCTCGCGCGTCCGCGTGCCTGCGCTCTCTCTACTCAGTGGGCCCCACCTATCGGTGCCTCTGCCCGTTGCAACAACCGCGTGCCTCTGTCACCGTCTTGTGGGCCCCGCTTGTCGGCTCCCCTCCCTCCTCTAACCTCCAGTTTGCGCGCCCGCCATGGTCGCGCCCACGTCCACACGATTCTCAGGCACTACCCACGCGCCCGACCCCTACTCAAACCCCCCTCCCGCCCGCTCTGCCATTTCCTCCACTCGTAGACAGCTCCCAGCCCTCCCTCGCTCGTGTGTTGTCACTTTCCCCGAGCTCGGAGGACCATCGCCATTCACCATGTTCCCGCGCCCATTCTGCCGCCACCGTTGAGGCCTCGTCATGCCCATTGCCTCGGTGAGTTTCGCCTCGGTGTCCACAACTTGAGACGCGCCTCAATTTACTCTCTCCCCCTCTGGTTCTCTCTACCCGTGCTCACCGGAGCTTCCCTACGCAGCCGGAGAGCCGCCACCGTCGACCCAAGCCCTCGTTGTGTCTCTATCGCCGTTTAAGGGTCCCGGAATCTCCTCTTAAGGTAACCAACCTTCCTCACCCCTAATTTGTCCTTTCTCTATTCTCGGCTGAGCGCGATTGCTTGCCAGAGTAAAGTCGCACTGTCGTCGAGCCACACCGCCGCGGACGGTTGTCCACCGGTGCCTCTGTGCCATTGTTGTGCCCATGACCGTGTTCGCCATGTCCCGCCGAACCTCCCTGAGCCCTTCCTGACGCCCCAGGGGCCCAGCGTGCTCGCGCCCTTGTCTCTTAGGGGCCTCCGCCATGGACGCGAGCGGTGCCACCGCTGGCGGCCAGGAGACCTTGCCCGTGATGGCCGTTAGATCCCAGGTGTCCGTCTAAGATCGGATGGCTCGGATCTAATCAGACCAAACCTAATCTCGACCGTCCACTTGAGATCCGACCGCTCGGATTTCCCCCTCACCCGTGCCCCTGCCGCTGGGCCCAGCCTGTCAGCCCCATTAACCATAGGCCACCGCCCGTCGTGGCCCACTGGTCAGCCGCATGCGTGCACCCACGCCCGCGCGCTCGCCCACGGGATCTGTTCTCGGCAGTTGATCTGAGATGTGATGGCCGAGATAGCCTGATACCCCTTCGCGTGTAGTTTTGTTAAAGAGACCCCTGGTTTTCTGAAAATCAACCCACCATCCCTTAGTTTCGCGCGCAGGGCCTGTAGTCTTGCAGATAGAACCCTAGACTTTTATTTAATCACATAATTAGACCTAATTTAGGGTTTTAAATTACAAAACATGTTTATTTCATATCTTTTGCATATGAACTCCAAATTGAGTGATTCAAATTGCAAAATGTTCATGGGATTATTCTCTATCTGTTAAAATTATGATCAATCACTGTCTGCACATTCTAATTTTATGCCTAGACTATAGATTAGTTTAGGTAATGGTTTATTTATTAAATAGGAAAAATAAAAAGGAAAACCCCAATGGTAATTAGATGTTTAACTTTATGAGATTAATAATATGTAATGTATGAATCTATCCCTAGTATAATTTTTGTGTCTCATTAAAATAAGTGGAATTAAATTATGTAATCTATGGAGATAGATAATACTTAGAGAATCACAAACTTCTAAGTGTGCTAGTTCATCCTAGAACCCAAGTTACCTCTTGAGTTTATATTGTTCTTTTGAGATGTGTTCACTTGTTTGTACATGTTTGGTGTATTGTTCATTTGTATTTATCCAAATGTATTGAATGCATAATCGCTTTATTTAGACAACGAGCAACCCATGGTTCCTCAGTATGTTGCCGAAGATCTTCCTGAGCAGCAACCTGGTGAAGGCAAGTGTCCTCTAACCTATTATGTCCTACTTACTTTATAATTTACCATCCCACAATACTTTAGTTGAAACCTAAGGATTGACTAGTCTGTATTTACCTTATCCTTGTTTACCTTTGGGTTATTATGGTTAGCTTTATGCTTTTGCGTTACCTTAATCAACAAACATGATGTGAATCTTTATGATACGATGATGTTATCCCGATGATGATCTTGTGATACTTTAGGGGACTTAGGCTGTTTCCTGAGTACCTCTCCGTAAGGACCTGTTCGTTGAGTGATCACCCAGGATAACAGTGCAACCATGAGGGTGGAATGGGACACCCTTAGCTGAATAATTAGATGAACCTAGGGGTGTAGTTGGCTTTACTGGAGGGCCGTCAATTGTGGCTGGGGCATAGTGCTCGCTCTGCTTAGGGTGGGTGCAGAGGTTCATTCAATTTGATTTTGTTAGTCACCCACCTTAGGGAGGTGTACTGTGTTTGTACGACTAGCGAAACCTAACGAGCATCTATGCACTAGGGGAGTCTTTATAAAGGCTACGTAGTGTATCCCTGGCCATTCACCTCGGTAGTGAAGATCGGGTCTGTCCAACCCAGGCTGGAAAGGGATCATGACTCGTGGGTAAAGTGTGCAACCTCTGCAGAGTGTTGGAAACCGGCATATCAGCCGTGCTCACGGTTAAGAGCAACCTTGGGATCCTCTTTGATTAGAAGAACTTTGGATACTTTTATGATGATGATTAATATTGATGGTTATAATTCTGGTCTCTGGTATTTCCTCTTGGAGGGAGTACTTTTGGGTAATAACTGGGTTTATTACTAAAACTTGGCTATACTATTAGTAATAAATACTTGACCAACTAAAAGCAACTGCTTAACCTTAACTCCACATACAGCTAGTCCAGTTTAGCCAAACGGGACATTTGCTGAGTACGTTGATGTGTACTCACCCTTGCTTTAAAAACCACCCACCCTAGGTTGTCCTCACTGTATTCAGTGCTCAGGAGGAGATGCAAGCTATATGGAGGACTTTGAGGAGTTCTAGGACTACGACGAGTTCTAGTTATGTAAGTGGAAAACCCACAATCAACTGCCTGTGAAGGCCATATCTGCTACGTTAGCTTTTCCGCACTTTGATAATGTTAATTACTATGTTAAGTAATGACTCTGTGGATGTCTTGGACATCTTGATGTAATAAAGTATCTTTCCGCTATTTACTTTGAGCAATATGTGATGATGTCCAATTATGTAATCGTTGTGTACGTGAGATTCTGATCCTAGCACTACATGGTTTGCATTCGGTTTGCCTTCTAAAACCGGGTGTGAAAATTTTAAGTGGACGATTAGCATTAGCTATTATTGAATATTAATTGGGCCAAGCCCACATTTATCCAACATAATCTATAGAAACAAAACACTATAGAAATAATATAAGTTGTTTCGAATTAAATCTAAGCGAGCAATTTAGCCGTTTCGGATTAAAACCAAACGAACAGTCCATGAGACTAAATTGAATGCAATGGAAGCCAAACCCAAATAACTAAATGACTTATTTAAATTATACCCTAGTGGATTACTCATCCTAGAAGAAGACAATGATCCTAAAAAATTAAGTTTTAAACTAGCCCTAAAGGGTTATGTGTTCTATATTTAGGGCCGATTTGGTGACAAAGGATCACGGGATCCATGAGGGAGGAATCCCCTTGCATGGATCCCGTCGTGATCCCTGATCACCAAATCAGCCCTTAGGTGAGATTTTCCTCCTCTATCTCTCTATCACCATGTTTTAAACGGTACTTCAAATATAAAGGACGTCATCTATTCTTTATACATTGATATTCTCTCTCATCTCCTCTATCCATTTTTATATTTTAAACAATAGATTTAACAAAACTAAAATATGTACAAAAACAATTGATTGTATGACAAATACGTATATACAAAAATTAAAAGAAACATATGTCTCCAACATAGGTAGCTGCGTATAGAGGATGAGATATAGATGATGCTCCTGGAGAGAAAGGAGATATAAAGGAGGAAATCTTTTAAAGGAGAATGTAAATGACATACATAAAATATTGATATAGAGTACGCTGCTGATAGCCTAAGAACAAGAAGACTCTTTGACCAGATGGCATACAACAAAGGAGAAGCGATACCTATTGCCACCTATCAACCAAATTATTTCTATTTTTTAGACTTAAAACCATCTAGAGCTTAGGATCAAATTATGTCCCTTTTTTCATACTTAAAACCAAATTGTTTCCCTTTTTTAGATTTTAAACCAAATTATTTATTCCTATAGTCCTCTCTAGCTTTTAACAGAATTTCTGGTCAACAAGGCATGAAAATAGCCAAACTCTCAAAGCATCGGATGCAATAGTGGCACCAAGCTCTACCAAGCATCGGCTGATGTATTCCACATCACCAGTGCTATTTTGACCATTAAACTTGGAGAACATCAGGATGCAATACTTAGGTGGGAAAGGCATGGGGTTGTATCTCTCTAGTAGGGCTTGGAGTAAATAATTGACTTTTTTGGTGTTTTACCAAAATTATCTCGCATGATCTCACTAAGTTTGTCTATGATTCATATAGTTTTAGTTTGTTCAAGTTTTGACTTATCGACATACCTATTTTTTCACTCTATGACTTCTAGTTTTATCTCCTATGCCCATTTAGCATCGACGAGTTGCTGTTATTTTTAGGACATATAGACCAATGACATAGAGAGAATTCCTTGCCTTATTGTGGGTAGTAATGTCTGCAATGATATCTCTTTGAAATGTCATACACGAAGCACTCATCCATGTAGTTGTCCACTGGATACACCAAGTATTGTGGCTTGGCTTTAAAATAAAGATCAACAGAGGAGGCTTCACCAAAGAATCAACACTAGTTTTTCTTCACTATAAGATATAAGGACAGGTCCTATGGAAGAGTGTAAGGAAAATGAACCATGTAAGCTAACCGTGTTCCAATTGATGTTACTTGCAGAATGCTAAGTGGAGGCAACACATGAAACCAACATGGAGAAAAAAATGCAATGACATTCCACATGAAGCTTGTGAAAAAGGAGTTAAACACATAATTTATTCTAGTGCCGAAGTTCCTAATCAAGAGACTTATATTTCATTTTTATGTTATATTGTCTATCTATACGTGTGAATGGAGATGACTTATATGATGTGATGATGGATGGATTAGCTTCGATGCGTATTAGATGGTATTCAAATTAAATTTTGCATGAATCCTATGTGGTGGAGATTTTTAGATTTTTAGTGATGTTTCATTGTGTTTCTATTTTTTTAAATATTTCTATTTTTTTCTGAATTTTCTCAAGTATTTTTCTCAAGAGGAGTATTTAGTCCCTTGACTCCCAAATGGTGTCAGGAAATTACACCCAAGAGGGGAGATTCTCCCTAAAAATTAAAGTGCCTCTATAAATCCCCTCCAAGGTTGATTTCTCTAAGAATTTCCTCCCCTCGCTGTGAAACCAGTCCTAAGGGCATGCTTGGGAGCAAGGGGGTTGATGGGACTAAAATCCTCCCCTTGCTCCCGAACAAGTTACATGGATATTAGATGGTATTGAGGGACATATAATCTCTAGCGGAGGGCAAGTTTGAAAACTCGAATACTCTACAAGATTGGAGGGAATCGAGCAATCCCAGAGTGGATTTGAGTTTCCAAACTAGTGGATTATATGCCTCTTAATCCTCTCTAATTCTCATGCAACCAAAAAAGCACTAAATAAAGAGATGCCAAGCAAGGGTGAGGTGTCCAAAGACCCAACAGCTGGGACAACATGACAGATAATGGGATACATATGATTCTACTAGAGAGAAAAGATATATAAAGGAGGAAATCTTTTAAAGGAGAATGTAATTGACAGATATAAAAGATTGATATAGAGTACGCTACTGATAGACTAAGAACAAGAAGACTCTTTGACCAGACGTCATGCGACAAAGGCGAAGAGATACCTATTGCCACCTATCAACCAAATTATTTCTATTTTTTAGATTTAAAACCATATGTCGTTTAGGATGAAATTATATTCTTTTTCATACTTAAAACCAAATTGTTTCCCCTTTTTAGATTTTAGACCAAATTATTTATTCCTCTAGTCCTCTCTAGCTTTTTACCGAATTTCTGGTCAACAAGGCATACTAATCGAATGATGGATTGATAATGATAGTGAAAATAGTTAAACGCTGAAAGCATCGGGTGCAATAGTGGCACCAAGCTCTACCAAGCATCGATTGATGTGTTCCACATTACTAGTGCTATCTTGACTGAAAGCATCTAGGCCCCTAGTTGGTTTTAGTGATTAATGACAACGTAAGGTTATTGTGAATAACGTGTGTTTTGCAAAGTATATGGTAAGTTAGGTCACAATGCAGTGAATTGGGCTCCAACAGGTGAAAACAACCCCATCGATGAAACTTGAAGTGACAGCTGAAAAAGGTGAACCAAAAGGTGAAGGACTACGTATCCTAAGTGTCGAATGAGTTGTGGGACACTTAGTATAGAGTTAGGACCTTTATTTCTATTTTGGTCGTACTATAAACACAGGTTTTGGATGATTAGCTTGACCAAGGCTTGACTAATATTGTGTTGGTGCATGCACACACTTAAATTGGTGCTAGGTGTCACTCAATAGCCCACACAAAAGTTGGAGTCAAAACCATTTGCAAAAAAACACAAGTTGAAGTAGTTTGTAGTGTTCCTGGGGCACCGGATTGTCCGGTGATGCACTAGACCGTCTAGTGGCTCTCCGGACGTTCAACACAGAGAACATGTTTTTTGCGCCTTGTCTGAGATAGGTCACCAGACCGTCTGGTGGCTCATAGGTGATATCCTGGCCCCAGTGGATGGTGATATCCTGGCCCAAGGCTTAATAGAATTAATAGAGTACTCATACCAACATGGAGCATCTTCTTTTTCGGAAGCCTATCTCAAACGAACCTCTAAGTTAAGCATGCTTGACTTGGAGAAATTTGGGATGGGTGACCGATCGGGAAGTTTTCTCGGGTGTGCATGAGTGAGGACAAAGTGCGCACAAAAGACTCATCTTGGTCTGTGGGGACAATATATGATCCTAGAGAGCTGTCAAGAGTAAGTACCGCCAGTTCAGGAGTGAATGGGGTGTTACAAATGGTATCAGAGCCGACCATCGTGGTTCCACAGGCGTGTGTGGGTTAGGGGTTCGGGTATATGGCGCATGGCACATGTGGGCCTAGAGTGGTCACATGGCATGACATATGACGACACTAGACATACAAACGTGGCCAAGAGGGGAGGTTCCTGGCTTGGGGTTGACCGATGAGGATGTCGATCTTCTAAGAGAGGTGAATTGTGATATCCTGGCCCTAGTGGATGATGATATCTTGCCCCAAGGCTTAATAGAATTAATAGAGTACTCATACCAACAAGGTACATCTTATTTTTCGGAAGCCTATCTCGAACGAACCTCCAAGTTAAGCGTGCTTGGCTTGGAGCAATTTGGGATGGGTGACCGATTGGAAAGTTTTCTCGGGTGCGCATGAGTGAAGATAAAGTGTATAGAAAAGACTCGTGTTGGTCTGTGGGGACAATATATGATCCTAGAGAGCAGTTAGGAGTAAGTACCACTGGTCCGAGAGTGAACGGGGTGTTACAACAGGACAGTCTGATGTGCATTGGTGCCACACTATTGGTTACTGTGTGTATCCACTAGTTGTCAGTACTGGCTATTGGTGGCGCACTAGTGGCTCACTAGACTGTCCAGTGCGCCCACGAACAGTGCAGCTCAGTAATGGCTAGTCTTGGTGGTGGGGCTATTTATACCTCTTCCGCCAGCCACATCAAATGTCTTGCTGCCCCAACCACTTAGCATTCATTGCATTGAGTTTGCAAGACCATATTGCATACTAAGGTGATTAGAGAAATCATAATCCCACATTAGGACTTCATTATTGCAAGTGAGAGCCACCTAGAGCACACACCACATGCATTAGGCTTCTCTTATTCAAGTGAAAGTCTATGGCTTATTACTCTTGATGATTGACATCACCTAGATGACTCGGTGGCGTTTGAAGCACGGTAACTACCTCGAAGGACTCATTGGTGACCCGACTCAAGTTCGTTCACTGTCGTGAGGGATCCACCGTGCCAGAGAGGCAAAGGATCATCTCATAATGAGCACTTGGTCCTTGCAAGGACTTAGGGGGAGCTATACCCTTGTGCAGTGTGCTCCAACGAGGACTAGTGGAGAGTGCCGACTCTCCGATACCTCAAGAAAAATTTAGAGGAGTTTTCTTTCCCTTGCTTTACATTTCGCAATTACTTTGAGCTATTTACTTTGAGTATTTTATTCCTAGTACTCTCCTTGATGACTTAGGGTTTGTTCTAGTTTTCTTAGCTCTTGTGACCGAGTTAAGTAGTTGAGTGAAGTTGGGCTTAAGGTTAGGGTTTAATCTTTTGCAATAATTTTAGAGAATCCAATTCACCCCCCTCATGGGCATCGTGATCCTTTCAATTGGTATTAGAGCCTTGTTTCTGTAACACCCTAAATCTCATTTTGAGAATATAGTAATTTTTTTTCTCTCTTTAGAACTCCCATAACATTTGAAGTCTCATCTCCCTATTTAAAAGCATTTGCTTAAGTAAATAAAATAATAAATAGAACTATATTTGGCACTCATGTTGGAGTTTCAATTGTATGTACATTTAATAATAAAATAATAATAGTAAAAAAAATATATATAATAATGGAATTGAGAATTTGAAGCTAACCTAAAATGTGTACTTTAGGAAATTGGAAATAATATGTAAAGCAAGAGAGGAAAAACGATGCAAAATAGAATAAATCGAGAAATAAAGAAAATGTATCCATACTATATTAAGAGGAATTGAGCATATAAAGGTGAAGATAAATTTTCCATGAACTTTGAATTTCAATAGGAATTAGAAATTGAAAACCAAATTCAAATTAGTAAAGGGAAATTCAAATAGAATAAAAGAAAAGGAATTTTAACCTACCTGGGCCGCAGACTATTGATTTTGGCCCATCATCCCTTCACTCCCACGCAGCCCATCTCCTTCCCTTCACCTTTTCTTTATTTCTGGCGCTTACAGGTGGACCCAGTCTGTCAGCCGTGTGGCGCGTGCCTTGTGACTGCTCGGCGGGCCCCACTTGTCAGACTTATCTCCCTCCTCACAACAACCTCCGCTCAACGCGCTGTGAACTCCGGGCTCCGCCGCACGCATGCCTACCGAACTCGCCGCGGAATCCGTGATTCGACCTTCTAACCAACCGGCCGAGATCCTC
Organism: Zea luxurians; assembly: GCA_029449295.1. Taxonomy (NCBI): domain Eukaryota; kingdom Viridiplantae; phylum Streptophyta; class Magnoliopsida; order Poales; family Poaceae; genus Zea; species Zea luxurians. The sequence goes on along the minus strand of JAOPSE010000022.1, from coordinate 39,247,639 downwards.
GTTGCCTGCCCCTATTTATGCACCAGTCGAAGCGTTGCCCTCGCTCCATCTTCAGCCGACCGAGATCCGCCGTAGGATAATCTGGCCTGCTCGGTCGTTGTGTTTTCGCTTGTGGGTTTAGGAACATCCCCAAGCTTCGTGGAAACTACACAGTGGACATCGGAACTCGGGGCGTAACCAGGTCTCGGTGAATTGCTCGCCGTAGCTCAAGCACCGCCGCGGGTCCGCTCTCCACCGTGACCAGCTACGTCGCGGCTCCTTCTCGGTGAGTAGTCGCCCCGAGGTTGTTCCCTGTCCTCTGCTCTGTGTGTTGCTCGCTTCCGGTGGGAGGATTAGGTACCTGAGCGTCGAATCGACTGTCCGCCGGTGATGCTCCGCCGTGGGTGGGCGGCGCTGCTGTCCAGACCGCCGTGGGGAGGGAGAAGATCTCCGGATCGTCCATCTGCGGATGGATGGTCGCGATTAGAATAGGGAAAGGAAGCGTGGTAGCCGTCGATCGTGTGTCGGATGGCGGAGATTAGTTTCAGTTTAATAAAATCTGAGCCGTTGCTTCCAGATCGGGCGGTGTCCGGTGCGTACCGTTTCGGTGTTGGCTCGGTGTGATCTGGGCCGTGAGATTTGGATCGGACGGCTCTGAATCAACGATACCCCTTCGCCGCGTCTCTTTTCTTAAAGAGCCCCTGCCTTTTTATTTATTCAACCCGCCGTCCTGTGCGGGGGAAATCCTGAGTCTTGGGGAATTTTGCGTGTTAGCCCCTGCGGTTTCTGATAATAGTGTGCCCAGTCCAGTAATTAAAGAAAATAGGAAAAAGAGATTTAGAAATTGATTTTGAGTATAGAAATAATTGTAAAACTTGTATAATCCATAGAAAATTCATATTAAGTCCAAATTGGCCCATTCCAGTTCCTATAATTTTGTAATATTATTGTTTATCATTTAGTGCCACTGGTTTTACATAAAAGTCACATTAAAATTGTTATCTTAATTAATCTTGTAATAAGCACATAGAATCTTTGGAAATTCATAACTTAAAATCTATAACTCCAAAATTAATGATTCCTGTTCCTAGAATCTGATTTTGATGTGTAGAATATTATTATGTATTTTGTTTACATGTTTGGTGTAATGTTAATTTTGCCTATGCACTGCTTGTTTGTATTGCTACGTTTAGCAGTGAGGATACGTGTCACCTGAAGATCATCCTGGTACCTGGAATCTCAAGTCCTAGGCAAGTTGTGCCCTTGATCACTTCTTTTTACCCACTCATGTTCTAATTAATCATAATGATCTGCATAGGTTAATTTTGATGGGACCCAATAGGTTACCCTAGTTTGTCTATCTTTATACCTTGTTTACCACTGAACTTTTTGGGTAGTACTTGCTAGTGCTTTATGTGGTTTTGGGTATGAAGGTACATTATTCATGATCACACTTTTATTATATGTTTATTATTACTGTTCATGATAAGATCATTATGTTAATTGGAACATGGAGCGACCACCCGGGAAAACAGTGCTACCACAAGGGAGGAATGGGACCCCTTGGCTGATTAATTAGGAAAGCTAGTGGAAGACTACCTTACCCGAAAGGGGCAAGGGCAGTAGGGGAGTGGTCAGTGTAGGGAGGCCCTCGGGAGGATTTTGCTGCGATGGCGGTCCTGCAAGAGATTCCTGCATTGGAGCTTCCTATAAACTGTAGCGGGTTTTCTGAAGCTAGTGGAACTTTGTAAAGGCCTCGTAGTGTTACCCTGCCTCGCCTCCTCGGTAGAGGTGTATGGGAAGTCGCGATCCCTTGGCAGATGGGTAACATGACTTGTGGGTAAAGATGCGCAACCTCTGCAGAGTGTAAAACTGGTATACTAGCCGTGCTCACGGTCATGAGCAGCTCGGACCCTCACATGATTAAATTATGGAACTTAAACTCAATTTGTCATATGCGTTGCATCGTAGGTGAGGTTGTTACTTTTGTTCTACTTAATCGGGTTGGTATTTACTTATACTTAGTAATGGCTAATAAAATTTTGACCAACTTTAAAAGCAATGCTCAGCTCTAACCATCCTCTTTGGTAAGCCTTACACTTCACGTGAGCTCCCACCTTTGGTGAGTTCATGCACATTATTCCCCACAACTTGTTGAGCGATGAGCGTATGTGAGCTCACTCTTGCTGTCTCACACCCCCCCCACAGGTCAAGAACAGGTACCACATGAGGAGGCGCATGGAGGATGATGCGAAGTGTTCGTGAGAGATCTAGGCCGTCGTCTCCCAGTCAACTTTGGGTTGCTGGACCGTTGTCTCCTTATAATGTAATTGTTTATTTTGTATAGAATTCCTATTATATATAAAGTTGTGACATTCGATCCTATGCCACTATACATCATATGTGTGAGACTTGGTCCCAGCATACCTGGTGTTTATGTTCGCGCCCGGGTCTTGGTGCCCCTAAAACCCGGGTGTGACAGAAGTGGTATCAGAGGAATGTTGACTGTAGGACGAAACCTAGATAGAACTGGATAATCATTATCTACTTACCTCTGCTACTCTGATTCTTTTCTAAACTTTTCTTAATCTTTTCTCATCTAATTCCGCTTACTCTGATTATTCTTACCTTTTCATTCTAAAGACAAATGTGGATTTCACACTTTGAAGTCCTGTGCCTAAAAGTGACCTTTAGAAATAGGAGACCTACTCTTAGGAAAAAAAAACTATTTTTATAGGTATTTGTATGCTTGAATGTTTGTTCTTGTGATACATGTCTGATTTGGACCTTTGATTGAGTGTGGTGGGTTGTGGAGTAATGTCCACAATCACATCTGCATACACATAATGCTTATAAAGCTAACTAGACAAACTAGAGTATCTAGCCTAACAATATCCATCTCATCTTAAAAGATTCTACCCTACACTAATGGATCCATCTTATCTTAAAAAAAATATTCTCTTATCTTAATAGATTCATCTTATCTTGAAGGATTCATCTTATCATAACCACTTTACTTATCCCATCTTAATAGATCTAACTGACCTCAAAAGATTCTACCTTATCCTTATGGATTCATCTTGCCCAAATTAGCATATTGATCCCACTCTAGAATAACAACCGTGATCTAATCCAAATTTGAGTTACTTAAATAAGTTAGATAATGTTGGCAACAAAAAAAATAAGGCCTTAATTCTATAAACATATCTTACCCAAAATTAATACCTTGGACTAACTCGTCCGTAAACAACAACCTAACCTACATCATAGGTTGCCTAACCCATTTGTTCAAAAAGCAAAACTCTGCTCAAACCTACCTACCTCGTGTACCCCGGCTATCCTAACTATATGTCCTTAACTCGGATGGAAACTCCAAGAAGAAAGGACAAAGAAGACCAACCACGCCAAAGAAGGATAAGCATCAACTCAAGTCTTCAAAGATCAAGTTGAATCGCCAGCGGAATCAAGATTCACAGTTCTGGATGAAGTCTTTCCTTATTATACCCTTCCTTGCCACAACCTATACTTGCCATAACCGTACCACATCTGACATAATAAATAGCTAGACATACATATCCATATAAAAAAAAACTTTAAACAAAACTTTGATTCAAAAAAAAAACCAAATGAGAAACTACAATTCTAGACCAAACCTATTGTATCCCTTTTCTTACAAATCTCGAGGACGAGATTTCTGTTAAGGGGGGTAGGATTTGTAACACCCTAAATCTCATTTTGAGAATATAGTAATTTTTTTCTCTCTTTAGAACTCCCATAACATTTGAAGTCTCATCTCCCTATTTAAAAGCATTTGCTTAAGTAAATAAAATAATAAATAGAACTATATTTGGCACTCATGTTGGAGTTTCAATTGTATGTACATTTAATAATAAAATAATAATAATAAAAAAATATATATAATAATGGAATTGAGAATTTGAAGCTAACCTAAAATGTGTACTTTAGGAAATTGGAAATAATATGTAAAGCAAGAGAGGAAAAACGATGCAAAATAGAATAAATCGAGAAATAAAGAAAATGTATCCATACTATATTAAGAGGAATTGAGCATATAAAGGTGAAGATAAATTTTCCATGAACTTTGAATTTCAATAGGAATTAGAAATTGAAAACCAAATTCAAATTAGTAAAGGGAAATTCAAATAGAATAAAAGAAAAGGAATTTTAACCTACCTGGGCCGCAGACTATTGATTTTGGCCCATCATCCCTTCACTCCCGCGCAGCCCATCTCCTTCCCTTCACCTTTTCTTTATTTCTGGCGCTTACAGGTGGACCCGGTCTGTCAGCCGTGTGGCGCGTGCCTTGTGACTGCTCGGCGGGCCCCACTTGTCAGACTTATCTCCCTCCTCACAACAACCTCCGCTCAACGCGCTGTGAACTCCGGGCTCCGCCGCACGCATGCCTACCGAACTCGCCGCGGAATCCGCGATTCGACCTTCTAACCAACCGGCCGAGATCCTCGTTGCCTGCCCCTATTTATGCACCAGTCGAAGCGTTGCCCTCGCTCCATCTTCAGCTGACCGAGATCCGCCGTAGGATAATCTGGCCTGCTCGGTCGTTGTGTTTTCGCTTGTGGGTTTAGGAACATCCCCAAGCTTCGTGGAAACTACACAGTGGACATCGGAACTCGGGGCGTAACCAGGTCTCGGTGAATTGCTCGCCGTAGCTCAAGCACCGCCGCGGGTCCGCTCTCCACCGTGACCAGCTACGTATAATCCATAGAAAATAGGAAAAAGAGATTTAGAAATTGATTTTGAGTATAGAAATAATTGTAAAACTTGTATAATCCATAGAAAATTCATATTAAGTCCAAATTGGCCCATTCCAGTTCCTATAATTTTGTAATATTATTGTTTATCATTTAGTGCCACTGGTTTTACATAAAAGTCACATTAAAATTGTTATCTTAATTAATCTTGTAATAAGCACATAGAATCTTTGGAAATTCATAACTTAAAATCTATAACTCCAAAATTAATGATTCCTGTTCCTAGAATCTGATTTTGATGTGTAGAATATTATTATGTATTTTGTTTACATGTTTGGTGTAATGTTAATTTTGCCTATGCACTGCTTGTTTGTATTGCTACGTTTAGCAGTGAGGATACGTGTCACCTGAAGATCATCCTGGTACCTGGAATCTCAAGTCCCAGGCAAGTTGTGCCCTTGATCACTTCTTTTTACCCACTCATGTTCTAATTAATCATAATGATCTGCATAGGTTAATTTTGATGGGACCCAATAGGTTACCCTAGTTTGTCTATCTTTATACCTTGTTTACCACTGAACTTTTTGGGTAGTACTTGCTAGTGCTTTATGTGGTTTTGGGTATGAAGGTACATTATTCATGATCACACTTTTATTATATGTTTATTATTACTGTTCATGATAAGATCATTATGTTAATTGGAACATGGAGTGACCACCCGGGAAAACAGTGCTACCACAAGGGAGGAATGGGACCCCTTGGCTGATTAATTAGGAAAGCTAGTGGAAGACTACCTTACCCGAAAGGGGCAAGGGCAGTAGGGGAGTGGTCAGTGTAGGGAGGCCCTCGGGAGGATTTTGCTGCGATGGCGGTCCTGCAAGGGATTCCTGCATTGGAGCTTCCTATAAACTGTAGCGGGTTTTCTGAAGCTAGTGGAACTTTGTAAAGGCCTCGTAGTGTTACCCTGCCTCGCCTCCTCGGTAGAGGTGTATGGGAAGTCGCGATCCCTTGGCAGATGGGTAACATGACTTGTGGGTAAAGATGCGCAACCTCTGCAGAGTGTAAAACTGGTATACTAGCCGTGCTCACGGTCATGAGCAGCTCGGACCCTCACATGATTAAATTATGGAACTTAAACTCAATTTGTCATATGCGTTGCATCGTAGGTGAGGTTGTTACTTTTGTTCTACTTAATCGGGTTGGTATTTACTTATACTTAGTAATGGCTAATAAAATTTTGACCAACTTTAAAAGCAATGCTCAGCTCTAACCATCCTCTTTGGTAAGCCTTACACTTCACGTGAGCTCCCACCTTTGGCGAGTTCATGCACATTATTCCCCACAACTTGTTGAGCGATGAGCGTATGTGAGCTCACTCTTGCTGTCTCACACCCCCCCCACAGGTCAAGAACAGGTACCACATGAGGAGGCGCATGGAGGATGATGCGAAGTGTTCGTGAGAGATCTAGGCCGTCGTCTCCCAGTCAACTTTGGGTTGCTGGACCGTTGTCTCCTTATAATGTAATTGTTTATTTTGTATAGAATTCCTATTATATATAAAGTTATGACATTCGATCCTGTGCCACTATACATCATATGTGTGAGACTTGGTCCCAGCATACCTGGTGTTTATGTTCGCGCCCAGGTCTTGGTGCCCCTAAAACCCGGGTGTGACAGTTTCTCCTAGATTAGCTTAAACGCTAGAGTAACGATGTTCGGTGGGGATGGACCTCTTGTCGTGTTTGATGGTGACAATTTTCCATATTGGAAAATTCATATGGAAGATTATTTAGAGGCCATATACATTGGAGTCTTTTGGGCCACCACCCGAGGGTTTTCCCAACTTAGAGATCCCGCAAATCTCTTGGGTGATGAAGTTAACTATGAGAAATGGAATGCAAAGGCTAAGAACACTATTTTTAGAGGCCTTTGCAAGGATGTTTTCAATAGAGTGAGAAACCATAAAAATGCTCATGATTTATGGTCGGATATTTGTGCATTACATGAAGGAACTAAACATGAGCATGAGGAACGATACCCCATTGTGATGAGAAAATTTTATTCCTTTGAAATGCTTCACAATGAAATTCTCAATGACATGTACTCACGCTTGAATATTCTTGTAGAAGAAGTGAATGTCTTGGGGTTCACACAACTCACACAACTGGATATTGTGAGGAAAATTCTTAGTGTGTTGCCCATTGAGAAGTACGACCACATCGTCCTCGTGCTTGATCAAATGGATCTTTCCACCACCACACCAACTCAAATACTAGGAAGGATCAATGTTCATGAAATGTACATGCATATCAATGACAAAGATGGCACTTCTTCCAAAAAGAAAGATTTGGTGCTCAAAGCAAATCAAGAGAAGGGGAAACCAAAATTCTAGTATAAGAAGAAACTTCAAGTGATGATGACCTTGATGATGTCAATATTGCCTTGATGGTGAAGAAAACAACAAAAATGTTGAAGAGGCTAAATCGAGAAGGCATCAAATTTGATTCAAGAAAGAAGTAGTTTTTCTCTAGTAGCAAGAGAAAGTCAATTTCGGAAATGGATTGCTACAATTGTGAAGAACTTGGCCATCTCACTCATTAATGCACCAAGCCCAAGAAAAACAAGTTCAAGGGCAAGAAAAATGATGAGAGTGAAGATGAGAAGAAGGAAAAGAAATTCTTTAAAAAAGGATGGCAAACAAAAAGGATCCATAAGAGAAAAGGTGGAAAAGCATACATCCTTGGTGATTTTCTTAAAGAAGATGATGAAAAGGTCATCGACATTGCTATGGATTTCTCTTCACCGCCATCATCACTACACACCTATGCCTTATGGCTAAAGGCAATTAGAAGGTACAAATGATGATCCTAGTGATATTGATTGTGGTAGTGATAGTGGTGATGAGTATGCTTCCCCTACCTAAGCTGAGCTAGCCGATTTGCTTAAGGAATATACTCAAATCATTAGAAAATCTAATGCAAAATTTGACAAGCTAAAAGATGGAAAAAAGACCTTGATTGCTAAATATGACATAGTTGTCAAAGCTAGTGATGAAATGAAGAAAGAAAATAAAACTATGTCATCCACTAGCAATGAGCTTAAGGCCTCCCTTAAAGATGCAAAAGAAAAATATGAAAAGTTGAAGAAACGGATAGGGAGTTAAATGATAGGGTTGTCAAGATAAAAGAAGACTACACTAAAACAAAAGTTGATCATGATAATCTTCTTATTTATTATGAGCTTTTATTAATTGACAACATGAGACTATTAACCCTGCTGTTAAGCTTGATGTAGCAACCTCATGTGATGAATTTAGCATAGTTGATGAGTCTAGTCATCATGAAGATTTGATTGAAAAATTTGAGGTCATATCACTTGAGAATGAGAAATTAAAGAAATACTTGAAAGATGCAACCACCAAAGGAAACATTGTCATAGAAAAGAACGATCTTGATAATGTGTTGGTTCATGATAATGAAAGGCTTAGAGAAGAAATCAAGAAACTCAAGCTAGAGAAAACCCATCTTGCCACCGGCTTACAAAAATTCAACGAATGCCAATACCTTCAAAATGAGCTTCTCATGAATACATTTATGCAAAATGACAAAAGTGGTATTGGATACAAGTCTCATGTGCAAAAGAGGGCAATGAATCAAAACAAGCCTAAATAAGATCCTAAGCCTATCAAGTGTTATGAGTGTGGAAAAGAAAGACATTTTGCTCACAAATGCAAAGCCACACCACCAACTCCTTTGCTCACTACTTGCTTACAAAAGATACAAGTGGGAATGTTAAGATCACATTTCTAGGTCCACCTAACAAGTGTAGGCCTAAAAGGATTTGGGTTGCAAAGTCTTTGATTGATAAAGTTATGCCCCCCCTGCAAGTTTGGGTGCCTGAACTTCAAGCTTGATCCACTTTGCATGTAGGTGAACTAAAAGACCAGTGGGAGCCATTGGGTAATTTATAGTGGTCGCACTCAACATATGACTATTAATCCATGGATGTTCACCTCATTGGATGAAGATGTGGATAATTAAGACAAAATTACATTTGGGGATAATTCAAAAGGCAAAGTACAAGGGCTTGGCAAAGTTGCAATATTAAATGATCTTTCGATATCACATGTCCTCTTGGTTGCTCCTTTAAGTTTCAACTTACTATCAGTCAGTCAGCTATGTGATCTTGGCCTTCAATGTTTATTCACCTCATCAGAAGTTTTTGTATCTAAAATAGATGACGAATCAGTCATATTCAAAGGATTTAGATATAACAACTTATATTTGGTGGATTTCACTTCTAAAGATGCCAACCTAAGGACTTGCCTCTTTACCAACGCATCACTTGGTTGATTATGGCATAGGTGGATTGCTCATGTCGGAATTAGTACACTCAAGAAGATTTTGAAGAAAGTAATGGTTAGAGGTTTGAAAAATGTTGTGTTTGAAAAGGACAAGCTTTGTAGTGCATGTCAAGCTGGAAACAAGATGCAAATACTCACCCTACAAAGGCATTCATGTCAACATCAAGGCCACTAAAATTGCTTCACATGGACTTGTTTGGACCAACAACATATGTAAGTGTTGGTGGCAACCTTGATGAGGACGTCCTCCACTATTACTCATTGGCAAAGACACAATTGGCCCAGTTGGCCTAATTGTAGTCAGACGACGACTGTGTGAGCTTCAGAATTATTGCACCTCACTTAACTTGGGTGGAGGAAGTCACCTTAAAAGGGAGAGCCACCCTTCCCCCATCAGACTGGTCTTTTGGGGCGATTGATCCTTTCTCTAAGTTGGTGTGCTTAATGAACTATTGGGCTCCGGGCAACCCTAATTTGTGGGGCCTCGGCCAACCCCATCTGGGCTTGTTGTATCATCTGGTATCAGAAAGATGGGAATGATGAGGATGTCCTCTACTATTATCCTTTGGCAAAGACGCAATTGGCCAAATTGGCCCATTTGTAGTCGGATGATGGCTGTGTGAGCCTTAGAATTATTCTACCTCACTTAACTTGGGAGGAGAACGCCACCTTAAAAGGGAGAGCTACCCTTCCCCCACCAGACTAATCTTTTGGGGTGATTGAGCCTTTCTCTGAGTTGGTGTGCTTAATGAACTGTTGGGCTCCGGCAACCCTAATTTGTTGGGCCTCGATCAACTCCACCTGGGCTTGGTGTATCATCTGGTATTGGAACTAGGACCCATTTTAAGAAGGTGTGAATGATGAGGACATCCTCCACTATTACCCAATGGTAAAGACACAATTGGCCCAATTAGCCCAATTGTAGTCGGATGACGACTGTGTGAGCCTTAGAATTATCCCACCTCGTTTAACTTGGGAGGAGAAAACCACCTTAAAAGGGAGAGCCACCCTTCCCCCGTGAGGTATAATTCTAACTTTAGATTCATTTTGTTCATCTCATATCCCACAAAAAACCAAAAAAACCTTCATGTTGTCCTGGTCATATCCTAAAAAATCATAACAATCTGTCATGACCTACAACCATCGCCTTAGCCTTTGCACGATTTGGTTTTAGATTCCACCGTATTGAGTTTGTGTTCTAGGTCAAGGTCTTATTGCTGGTTTAGATTTGTTTTTAGTTCAATTTGATTCTTTTTATTTGCTGTCATTCCACAATTCAATCTCCAAAACAGATCTCATCCTATTCCAACTCATCATCTCGTCATTATGAGATTAGTTTCTATCCAGTTTGGTATTTTGAGCATAAATCTCACATACGAACTCGGAATTTTGTGTTCTTGTACTTTCTAGAAAGCTTCAAAAATTATATACAAATTTTTTATTTATGAGTTTTTCAAAAAATGTCATTATCAAAGAGTTATCTATTTTGGAAGTAAATCTGTTTGTGATCCAGAAATTTTGGACCAATCTATATTTTGGGGTCAATATCTCTCACTTCCTTTATCCAAAATAGGCGAGCCATACATCTTAAAAGGAGATCTACAACTTTTGTGTTGTGAGTAGGGTTGAAAACTGATGGGTAAAATCCCGTCCGAACACATACCGTTTTCTATATTTGACCCGACCGTTTTCGTATTTATAAAAAAAATATGGAAACAGGAGAGGGTCTATTCCGTCCATTTTTGTGGGATCCTATTTTTATCTAGATTGAACCTGTATTTATTACATATTTGATAAATATGGGACAAGCCTAATATGCATTAGTATATAAACTAAAGTCTCGTGTGTTTAGGTGACAAATTATAGCACAAGTGGCCATTGTAACCATCAGCTCTTTTCAATGACAAACAACATCGGATGTAGCTAAATGTACACTATTAGCAACCAAACAACAATAGAATGTTGTCTCTCTATATTTATTTGTTTTATGTTATTGTCCTGTCAATCAATCACTAGTCAAACATCAATATCATTTCTATTTGTATTAAATTATGAGTTTTCGTTAGTATTTCTGTTGGTCACTTGTTCTCAAATACTGTGAATCAAGAATAAGGCAACACAATTGTTAAGGATTAAAGACCTTCGTCCTTTGAAGCATTGTTTCCTCTTGGATTCAATGTTCATCGGACGAAGGTCATGACGGGCATGCCATCATCATGTTATTAATAGATTGATATACATAAATATCAATATAAAAGATACAATATATTAAATCATCGATATTTACATCCCATAAGGTGTATATGAATATCAATAGATTTCATATTACAATGATACCTTTGGCTTGCTCGAAGGTGAAGATGCGAGAGAGTAGTTACAATCCAGCGTGAATAGTACAGTGCTACTATTCATCTATTTATAGGCACGGGACGCAGTCCGGGTAAAATTACATTCATGACCCTCAACATTTGTTTATAGGCATAACTTAAATTACTTGGGTCTATCTGGTCTTTTCATCCTCTGCTCGATCTAAACCAAACCTGATGGTAGCTTCAGCACTTGGCGTCGTTGCTTCTAAGCAAGGTCTTCGTCTTGAGAACCTTCGGCAGAAAGAGGGAAGACTTATGTATCACTTTGTCGAAGGTGTTTTTGTCTTGGGGAACTTCGGTGGAGAAGAAGACCCCCAAAAGTAGCCCCTTCGCGATACTAGATCGTTTTTTCATAACGAGCTCGATCCACGAAAAACACGAAGGCTTCGGAATGCCGAAGGTCCAAAAAACACCTTCCCTGAGCTTGTTGTGAAAAAACGATTAAAATATTCCAAGCGCTTTGTCGGTCCACCGTTCAGCCAGTATACGCGCTTTGGCGGTTCACCTTCTTCTCCTGCAGGGCTATATAAACAGATAGGTTGGTGAGAAGTACCACAACATTCATTGCTATTGCACCGTTGTGCTGTTGAAAATTTTAACTAAAGCCGAAGCTCTTCGCATTGTATTTTCGAACAAGCACTTCATCGCTTATGATCAACTTCGTCTAAAAGAAGCTGAACACCAAAATGGCCAGGGTAAGATCCACTGCAAGGGTGTCCATGAGGGAGATGAAACTGAAGTAATTGAGACAGAACCCATATCAGAAATGATGAGGCGGTCAGGGCTGCTTGTGCAAGAGGGAATTATTACCGAAGGTACCTTAACGTCAAAGCGGAACAAGTTGTGGCTGAAGTTGAGAGTGATAACGAAAGTGAAGAGGACGATAGTATTCTGTGCCAAACTATGCCTAGTCATGTTGAATTTGGAAAATCCACAGTAAAAGCAGAGGATCTGGTTGTGATGAAGAAACTAGGTTATTTTGGAGAGAATGATAATGAATTGATTCACTTTGCTGGAGAAGAAATAGTCCTAGAGCCAAAGGAAGATGAAGTTGTTGTATTCAAGAGCTTCTTCAGGGCAGGGCTTCGGTTCCCCCTACGAGATGGTAGGGGAAGTTTTAAAGAAGTTTGAGATCTATCTCCATCAGCTAACCCCGAATGCTATCGTGAGGCTTAGCGTTTACATCTGGGCTCTCCGAAGACAAGGAAAGAGTGCTAACGCCGAAGGGTTCTGTCGGGTTCATGAACTTCATTATCAGACAAAGGCAAGGGCTGACGGTCTTCACAAAAATTTTGGATGCTACAACTTTGCATACCGGAAGGATACGAAGGCCCCCATGATAGGCTATCGGACCAAGTGGCCTACTAGTTAGATGAGTGAATGGTTTTACGTTAAGGCAGACGAGAAGAAAAGGGAAAAGCTTATGAGCATGGTGATGAGTCCATTACGTCTAAATTTTGGCATGACCCGGCCCCTGTGCAACATGCAACTGGGGTCTCCTTGCCAACTAGCTGAAGTGGAATTTAGGGTTGTGGCTGAGCATATCAGCACGAGGGATTTTGTGCAAGAGTATCTGGCCAATTGGACATTCCCAACTTCTGGTGGCTGGGGAATGCCGAAGAAGAAGAGGGGAAGAAGTATGAGCTTGTTCATCTACCGCACCGTTTCAAACTTCAGAATAGATTTAAAGAACCATGCACTGAATGGTTAGAATTGATAGAAACCATGTGCAACGAAATTCTTGGAAACTATATGAAGAAAGAAGACAGCTAATGACTGCTGCCTTCGGCACCCGACCAAAACGAAGGCTAAACCGTGTAATGGATGCTCTTAACTTTGAGTATCCTGACTATGAAAGGATTGATGAAGGGGCCGGAGGAGTCAAGAGGAAAAGGATTGTCAGTATCCTAAGTAGGCAGGTTGTCAGTTGGTTAAAGAAGACAAAGAGGCTTTGAAGAAGCGAAAAGCTATACCGAAGCCGAAAGTATCGGCTCCCAAAAAACGGAAGCTTGCCGAAATGTCCTCTAAGAAGACGAAGTCGAGAGATGTGCCGAAGCAGACTACAAGCCCTTCTTCGTCTTCTGCTGCTGAAGTCTCAGAGAAGCTTTGGCTTAGCGGTGGAAAAGGAAACCGACTTAAAGAGAAAAAGGCCATCTAGTCCTCGATAGATTGTCCTTAAGTCAATAGTAAATATCAATGGTATGGATGTAATTTTACACAGGCTGCGTCCTATGCCTATAAATAGATGAACAATAACACCGTATTGTTCACGCTGACTGGCATTCACTCACACGTCACTCTTGAGCCTATATCTTCTATTAAGTCAAAGGTATAAATGTAATTTACTGTTATTAATATTTGTCCATATTGGGATAATGATGATATGAATAATCTAATGATTAATTATGATTGTTTATGCCATTCTCCATATCTCATATGCTTCTACTTTCATTATAATAAACTGAGATGATGAAGGTAAGACCTTCATAACCTTCATCTAAAGATCATTATATCCTAAGGGAGATAATGCTTCGAAGGACGAAGGTCGTTAATCATTAACATTTTGTGTTGCCTTATTCTTAACTCATAGCATTTGAGAACAAGTGACCAACATTGACGCCCATGTTGGTCACTTGTTCTCAAATACTATGAATTAAGAACAAGGCAACACAAATGTTAATGATTAAAGTCCTTCGTCCTTCGAAGCATAATGTCCCTTTGGATATAATGATCTTCGGACGAAGGTTATGAAGGACATACCTTCATCATCTCGATATGTAAGAGTAAAAATAAGTACATAAGAGACATAGGAAGAATATGAATAATTCTTTTAAATCATTAGATTATCATTATTCCCATTATATAATCATGAGCAAATATTAATGATATCAAATTACATTTGTACCTTCGCCTCGACAGAAGGCAATAAGTCCAAGAATGGCATGCGAGCGATTACAAGTCAGCGTGAACAGTACGAGGGTACTGTTCACCTATTTATAAGCACAGGACACAGCCCGGACAAAATTACATTTGTGCCCTTGACAACTAATCATTCTCATGACACAAAATATCAGAGACTAGGAAGTCCTTTCCTCTTTGAGTCGGTGATGCCCTTCGTCTCAAGTGCATCATTGTGCCGAAGCTCCCTTGATAATAGCTTCGGCATATCGTCTTGCCGAAGGTGTTTCTGCTCAAAGGACCTTCGGTGGAGACTGAAGATCATTATATCCTAAGGGAGATAATGCTTCAAAGGATGAAGGTCATTAATCATTAACGTTTTGTGTTGCCTTGTTCTTAACTCATAGCATTTGAGAACAAATGACCAACATTGGCGCCCACCTCTGGTGAACTCATTCGACTACCTTCAGCGAAGCTGTGACCTTTATCATGCTGCCGAAGAAGTCTTCAGGGCTAGGGGCTGCACTGCAGCCACTGGACGTCAACTAAGAAACACTGCGCGAGGCCAGAAACCAGAAAAGGAAGGCTACAAGTCCAACGCCTCAGGAGGAGGAGTTGGACCAAGAAATAAGGCACCTCGAAGCCATCTGTTGGGGACTTGTTCTCAAATGCTATGAATTAAGAACAAGGCAACACAAAAATAGGTTAATGATTAATGCCCTTTGTCCTTCGAAGCATTATTTCCCTAAGGATATAATGATCTTCAGACGAAGGTTATGAAGGACGTACCTTCATCATTGTAACATAAGTCAATGAAAGACGAAGCATATGAAACAGTAATAATTACATGACATTAGAATATATCTTTCTTTTATATAATCACGAATGAATAAGAATAATATCAAATTACATTTGTACCTTCGGCTTGATTGAAGGCAAAGTTACAAGCGTGACGCACCAGCGAGTACAAGTCAGCATGAATAGTACGGGGGTACTGTTCATCTATTTATAGGCACAGGGCGCAGCCTGTGTGGATTTACATTCATGCCCTTTATAAATAGTTACAATCATGATACAGATTATCATGGGCCGATCGGTCTTTTCACCTTTAAGTCGGTGCTACCCTTCGTCTCAAAGCGTGTTATTATGCCGAAGCTCCCTAGATAGTAGCTTCGGCGTTGCTTCTGTGTTGATCATTCGAAGGTGTTTCTTCTTGTAGGACCTTTGGCGACGAAGTAGACCCCCAACAGTAGCCCCTTCGCGGTGCTAGATCGTTTTTCGTAACGAGCTTGATCCGTGAAAACATCTCTGAAGCTTTGGAATGCCGAAGGTCTGAAAAACACCTTCCCTGAGCTCGTTCTCGAGAAAAGATTAAAATATTCCGAGCACGGTCTGGCGGTTCTCCTCCCAAGTGCCAGTTGGTCCACCATTCAGCGGGTGCGAGTACCTGTTCAGCGGGTGCGGTCATCTTGGCGATTCACCTTCCCACCTGCAGCACTATATAAATAGACGGGTAGATGTGAAGTTATTACATCATTCATTGCTATTGCATTGTTGTGCTGTTGAAAATTTTAACCATAGCCGAAGCTTTTTCACTGCATTTTCGAGCAAGCCACTGTTTTGGATTAGCTTCGTCAAAAGAGGGAGCTTCGTCAAAAGTGAAAAAACAATCAACTTCGTAAGAACTGCAAGAAAATCATCAAATGGCCAGAGTACGCTCAACTGCGAGAGTGACCCATGACAGAGAGGAGGCCGAAGTTACCGAGACTGCTCCGATCTCCGAAGTGATGAGACAATCGGGACTAGTTGTGACAGAGGGGGCCATTGAAGAAGGTGCTCCTGCTATCGAAACAGAACAAGATGTTGAGGAAGAAATTGCTGACGAAGAAGAAGAGGATTATAGTATCTTGATCCCGTCAAAACCTAGTCACTTAGATTTTGAAAAATCTACTATTTCTGAAGCTGATATGCCCATGATGATGAAGCTGGGATACTTTGGAGAAGCCGAGAAAAAGCTGATTCATTGTTGGAACTTGCTCTCCTGGGCAAGTTGATCCAACGGGGAAGTGGAAAGACTACAATCAGAGTTTAACGTGAGATGACAATTGCTCTCTGTTAATCTGGCCTCTCAAGGGCATTGTACAGGGGTATTTATAGGTACCCGAGTGTCTAGTGTCCCAAGGCAAGGACGTTTATGCCCTCGGGTACCCGGACTATCCCCTGAATATTCCTATAAAGGGAGGTTACACATCGTTATTACAGAAAAGCTATTACAGATGAGGCCCGTAACATGCTTGTCCACGCGGGGCCCGTTATAGTGGGCCGAATTCCACGTGGGCCTCTGGGTGAGATGAGGACACAGGACTGCTAGACTTCATCGGAGTCTGGCCTTTGTCTTGCAATGGAGAGGACGAAGGGCAACCGCGCCGATCATCTTGCCTTCGTTGGTGTAGCGAGGCGACGAAGGCTTCACGCGAAGGGTAGCGTCTTCGCCTTCGCCCCAACATTTGCCCTCCGAGGGACCAGTTCGACTGAGTCATCTGGTGCTGAAGACATCGCTAGATGGTGGAGACGCTGCCCTTACTCGAAGTGGTCCCGCAGGGGTTTTTGAGGTGGCCTTTGATGGACGTGGCATTGTTGGACTGCGGGTTTCCTGAAGCGTCGCGCCGTGTGTATAACAAGGGCGGCACGGCTCGGTCTGACTCTTACCTTTGCGTGCGTTGGAAAACCCTAAGCTTTTGAAACCGCTCGCCCGTTTGCCTACCCTCCCTGTTCCTCTGCATCGGAGATCTGGCCCGCGTCAAGCAAACCGTGCGCCGCCACCAACGGTACGTAGCGATGTCGTCTTCTTCCTCATCTGCTTCAAATGTGCCACCGTCCGTTTCGTCGTCCGAAGATACCTTGAGCGATTTGGCGGCGGTGGAGTTACAGCTGGGCCACACAGTGGAGTTTGGCGTTTCGAAGATTTCCTCGATTCGCGTGCAGGATATGCAGCAGTTGGGGTATTTTGGGGATGGTGTTGGTCACGTCCCGGGGGCGGAAGTCTCTCTCAATGTTGCGCGCAGTCTGTTGGTTACCATAAACTGTTATCACCCCTTGCAGACCCGGAATTTTCATGCATAGGTACAATCCGTGAATGGCCGCTTCAAATTTATTGATGGAGCCCCGGCCCATTATAGCGTTGTAGGGATAAACCATGTTGACAATGTCGAAGGTAACCTGCTCACTCCGCGCATTGGGTGCTACACCGAATGACAGGGGTAGTTCAATCTTGCCCACAGGGAAAGTGCCTTTGCCGCCAAAACCGTATAGGGGGTTGTCCGAAGGCTTGAGTAAGCTGTGGCTGATACCCATGCGGTCGAAGGCGTGCAGGAAGATGATGTCCGCCTAGCTGCCGTTGTCAACTAGGACTTTGTGCAGGTCCCAACCAGCCACGCTGCAGTTGATTACCATGGCGTCGACGTGAGGTGCGCTACGCAGATCAACATCTCTGGCATCGAAGGTTAGTGGCACGTGTGACCTCCTCGTTTGCACCACTGGGCCGGTGAGGGTGACATGATTGACACTCCGGTAGTGATCCCTCTTTTGCTGCTTCGTCTCGATGTCTACGCTGGACCCTCCGGTGATCATGTGGATGACTACGCGATACGGCTGATCGGCGAAGTCTTCCTTCTTTGGTGCTAGGGGTGATTTTGGTGGTGTGGGTTCGGGTGATGCGGAGGCGGAGGCGGGGGTGGTAGGACTTGTACTTCCTGGTGATGCTGATATGCGTGGTTGGGTGGGTGCTGGATATGGACGTTGTTGTATGGTTGCTGGTGGTGATATGTGTGCATGACAACTCTTTGATTGTCGGCTGGTTGTGCCCAAGACATTCTGTCCTTGGTGGCTTTTGTTTCTGGGCAATCCCTTGTTGGGTGTGCGCAGTCTTCGTCGTGAAACAAATAGTAAAATCTGTGCGGTTGTTGCGCCCGTCCTCGGCCTCAGCCTCGCGTGCCATTACCGCGGACCTAGGGGGATATTCCTGATGGCGAACGGCTTCACCGGCCGGATGCTGGTTGACTATGTTGTGCACCTGCTGCTGGTTGCGGCTGTCCCGTCCGGAGTCTGACTGCGAAGGCCTGGTCCAGGTTCGACTGGACTGCGGAGGGTCCTTGGGCTTTCTCTGGGACTCGACCTTTCGCTGGTGTAGCTCTTCGGATCTGGCGTACTTCTCGAATAGATGATATAGCTCCTAGAGATTTTTGGGTGGGTCCCTGATGCAGTGACTATATAGGACGCCAGCCCGAAGGCCGTTGATGGCGTAATGTATCGCGATGTGGTCGTCGACCGAAGGCAGTTGTGATTTGAGAGTCAGGAACTTGCGGTAGTACTCCCATAGGGTTTCCTTCTCTTGCTGCTTGCAGAGTTGTAGTTCGGCCAAGGTGTCGGTATCGGGTCGATACCCTTGGAAGTTGAGCAGAAACTTATCTCAGAGTCCTTTCCAGGAGTCGATGGACAACGACGGTAGCCTGGTGTACCAGGTTAAGCCCGGACCTTCAAGGGCGATGATGAACGACTTGGCCATTGTGGCGTCGTCCCCTCTGGCCGATGCGATGGCGACTTGTTAGCTCATAATGTATTGTGCTGGGTTGGTGTTGCCGTTGTACTTTGGGTACGTCCTTGCCCTGAAGTTGGCGGGCCACGGTGATGCTTGGAGTTGCGGGGCCAGGGGGCTTCACTCATCAAGGTAATTGATGCCTTGGAAAGCTACGGCATGCGGGTCGAAGGGCCCATGCCGGGGTATGAATAAGTCTCCGGCTGGCATGCGCTGTTGGAGGGGCGGGCCATGCTGCAGATCATGCTGGCCTTCGCTCTGCATGAGCGTGATCTCTTGCTCGAGCTCCCGGGCTCTTTGTTCCTCGTCCCGTATCATCTGGCGCAGTTTGGCTTGCGTGGTGACACGTTGGCGCTTGGCCTCGAGGATGTCTCTCTGTTTTGGAGGTTGCGGTTCTTGATGCACAGGGCCCGTAGCTGTAGCTGTTCTTCGGCTGAGATGCCGATGACTTTGCCGTGCTGCATTTTCGCCCTTTGGTGGAGCGAAGCCTGGGGGTGGTGCTTTTGGTTGCCCTCTAGAGCTGCAGGTGTGTACGGTGCCTTCAGGAGTGGGGTGTTCTTGGCGCTGTCTCTTGCTGAGAGCTTCGTCTTCAGAGGCTTCTTGGTGGGTGTTGTCTGCGAGGACCTTGCCTTTTTTCTCAGCCAGGAGCGCCGCCTTCGCCGCTTCGTCAACGGATGGGGCTGCCTTCGAACTAGCTCTCTTGGGGGCCATTGGGGGTGGTTTGTTCGTAGCACGAACGGTGGGCGCCAAATGTTGGAACTTGCTCTCCTGGGCAAGTTGATCCAACGGGGAAGTGGAAAGAGTACAAGTAGAATTTAACGTGAGATGACAATTGCTCTCTGTTAATCTGGCCTCTCAAGGGCACTGTATGGGGGTATTTATAGGTACCCGAGTGTCCAACGTCCCAAGGCAAGGACGTTTATGCCCTCGGGTACCCGGACTATCCCTAGAATATTCCCATAAAGGGAGGTTACAGACCGTCATTACAGAAAAGCTATTATAGATGAGGCCCGTAACATGCTTGTCCACGCGGGGCCCATTACAGTGGGCCGAATTCCACGTGGGCCTCCGGGCTAGATGAGGACACAGGACTGCTACACTTCGTCGGAGTCTGGCCTTCGTCTTGCAATGGAGAGGACGAAGCGCAACTGTGCCGATCATCTCGCCTTCGTTGGTGTAGCGAGGCGACGAAGGCTTCACGCGAAGGGTAGCGTCTTTGCCTTCGCCCCAACATTCATTTTGCTGGGGAAGAGACTACTCTGACACCGAAAGATGATGAAGTGGTGGTTTTTAAAAGTTTTTTCAGAGCAGGATTACGGTTTCCACTGAATGAGATTATTGGAGAAATTTTAGCTAATTATGAAATATTTCTTCATCAGCTGTCGCCTAACGCCATTGTTAGGCTCTGTATTTTCATCTGGGCTCTTCGAAGCTAGGGGATGGACCCAAATGCCAAAGCTTTTTGCCGAGTACATGAGCTTCATTACCAGACGAAGGCTA
The DNA here is from genome assembly GCA_029449295.1 of Zea luxurians. Lineage (NCBI taxonomy): Eukaryota > Viridiplantae > Streptophyta > Magnoliopsida > Poales > Poaceae > Zea > Zea luxurians. The sequence goes on along the minus strand of JAOPSE010000022.1, from coordinate 39,227,206 downwards.
GAGAAGACGGGCTCCATGAAAATTTTGGCTGCTATAACTTCGCGTATCGCAAGGATATAAAGGCCCCAGTCCTGAGCTATCAGTCCAAGTGGCCAACTAGATGGAAAAGCGAGTGGTTTTATGTTAAGGTTGACGAGAAGAAAAGGGAGAAGCTGAAGAAGCTGGTCATGAGCCCACTAAACCTAAGCTTCGGGATGACCAGGCCCCTGTGCAACATGAAGCCAGGGTTACCATGCCAACTAGCCGTGGCAGAATTCAGAGTGGTGGCTGAGCATATCAGTACCATAGATCTAGTGCAAGAATACCTAGCGAACAGGGTATCTCCAACATTGAGTAATTGGAGCATGCCAAAGCCGAAATGATCAAAGAAGATGGGTGAACTTGTTCGATTGCCCTATCGCTTCAAGTTCGAGAAGCAATTCAAAGAGCCCTGCCAGGAATGGCTAGAAATGATTGAAACTAAGTGCAATGAAATTCTGGGCAATTACACGAAGAAAGAATATTAACTGATGACTGCGGCCTTTGGCACCCGGACAAAACGTAGGCTGAATCGAGTAATGGATGCTTTAAACTTTGAATATCCTGATTATGAACGATTAGACAAGGGTGCCGAAGGGCCAAAGAGAAAGAGAATTGTTAGTATTATGAGCATACAAGCGGCTAGGATGGTAAAGGAGGACAAAAAAGCTCTGAAAAAGAGAATATCCAGTCCTGAGCCGAAGGTGGCTACTTTAAAGAAAAGAAAAACAACAACTCCAGAGCCGAAGATGGCTGAAATAGAAGAGGAAACTCTTTGGACACCTTCTGCTGCCGAAGTAGAAGAGATTTTAAAGGTAATGACCGAACCCCTACCTATCAAGTTGCTAAGTCCATTGGGGCCGCAACTGACGAAGCTTTTACAGAGGAAAGACGAGGCTTCAACAACGAAGAAGGCGGCTGGGCCAAAGAAGCGAAGGATTATTACTGTTATGCAAGCAATTGAAGAAACGCCACCGCCAGCTTCAGCGTCAAAAACAACACCAACTGCCAAAGTTTCCATAGCTACCGAAGCTACACTTGCCGAAGTTACACCTGCCGAAGCCACAACGGCTGAAGCCACGAATCTAGAGAGCACATTATCTGATATTGATAGAATACTCTCGGATATGGTCGCGGAAGAAGCTGGTGCAGCCGCCGAAGAAACTGTGGCCACAGTGCCTAAAAAGGGGGAAGGTAGTCGCCGAAGATACTTTGGAGGAAAAAGGCTTTAATTTTCATAATATTATTGGTCAAGAATTATCTAAAGCTAAAAGAGAAGAGCTGCAGGAGTATGCTATATCCTGTGGCTACCAACCAGGAGTGCTGCTCTTCGGCGGGATTAACGAAGAAAGCTTAGAATGCATCCAAGATTGGACTGGAGTGAAGGTTATCAGCACTCTATCAAAGAGTGTTGGTTTCCCAAAACTTGAAGTTGACATCAATCTCTACCGACGGCAGCATATCGTCGGTAGCTTATTCTATTCTAATTTCAAGGTAAAATTCCTCCTTCGGCTTTTTCATTGTTTTGCGATGAAGGTGATTGCTGATGAAGATTATTTTACACAGAGTATGCTACTAAGTAAAGCCTTGAGGATGCAACAGGATCTCGAGGATAAGAAAAATGAGATTATAATTGAAGGCTTGGAAAGCAAAATCAAAGATCATGAAGCTTCTCTTGAAAAGAAAGATTTTGTTCTTCAAACAATGGAGGGTTCACTGGCAGAAGCCTAAGCTAAAATTGCCAGATTAAACAGTGAACTCTCTACGAAGTCAGAAAGCTTCGAACAAGAAAAGAAGAGTCTTGATGCGAAGCTTAAAGCTGAAGTCGAAAAGAATTCAAATTTGCGGAAATCATCGAAGGAACTTTAGGGTAAATGTCTAGACTTCGGCAACCGGTGCGTGCAACGGCTGAAGCAGGTCTTCAACTCAGTTGGAGCCAGTTCTTAAAATTTTGAACCTTCAGTTGAAGACCTGCCAGGCACCTTCGAACATATTGAGGGCAAAGTTGGCGCACTTGACAAAGTTATAGCCGGGCACGACGACTTCTGTGCCCTACTAGCTTCTCGCAGCACAGCTGTTGCCTTCATGAAGAATGGTTGCACGCATGGGAAAATTGTGAACAGACCAAACTTCAGCCTGTCACCAGCGGATTTAACTGACATTCCTAGTCTGGCTTGAAGCATTGGAAATAGATTCATAACTCAAATCTGGACGAAGGGTGGGCAGAATTTAGCTGGTGATGAAGCTCGAAGTCATCTCAAGCCGGTACTAAGCTTGCACCTGTTGCTTATCATTCGCTGATATTTCTATTTACCTTATGCCGCTTCGTTATATACAGGATGACGAAGCCGAAGGTGAATGATTCGAAGCTTGATGGGTATTGACGAAGCTGCTGCAAAAAGCTCTAGAGAAATTTTGAATTAACCTTGTAAAAGATATTATAATTTAGGAATCAAACGCTGCTTTGTAAACTTGTCCATACCTTGTAATGTATTTTTACCTTTCCATCCATGTATGAACTGCTTCGATGTGGACGAAACTTGTATTGTTTGAGTCGAAGGCGAAAAACACCTTCCCTTCTTTTCGTGCACAACGAAGCGTAAATTTGCTTCTTTTGTACTTATCAAAGCCTTGTCATTAGAGCCGAAGTGACTGTCTGTATGCTTATAATATGATAATGATGATCCTACGAATGTCTAAATGAATGTGTATGAATGCAATGTATGATGTGATGTAATGTGCAAATGAATGTCCAAACACACGCTTACGAAGGCGCACCCAGACTCTGCATCCCCTTAGGAACGACTTTGGAGTCTTCTTCACCATTTATTTTTTGGTGTTCACCGCTTATTTTTCGGTGTAAGTTCTGCATCCTCTTAGGAACGTCTTTTGAACTTCTTTGCCTTATATTTCGGCGGTATAAGTTCTGCATCCCCTTAGGAACGTCTTTTGAACTTCTTTGCCTTATATTTCGGCGGTATTTGGCTCTGCATTCCCTTAGGAACGACTTTTGAGCGGAAAACTTACTCTGCGCTCTCTTAGGAATGACTTTTTGTAGCTTCGTCATGCTCTGCATCCCCTTGGGGACGACTTTTGAGCTTCTCCCTGCCTTTTTTACTGCACTCGATGGTGCATGCTCAGATTTTACATTCTTTTTGGGGGATTTTGCTCTCATAGAGCCAAATAAGAAAAGAAAAATTACAAGCCATGGCCCCATTAAAAACCTTTCTCCCCTTTGGAAAGGAAAAGGGTGCCATAGGAAAAAATAGAAAAAGATAACATCGGATTACACATAATATCGTCGAAGCTCATCCGCATTCCAAGATCTAGGAATGTCGTTGCCATCCATATCCTTCAATCTGTAAGAACCGGGCCTTGACGAAGATACCACCAGAAAAGGTCCTTCCCACTTCAGCTTTAGTTTGCCTACTGTGTCCGGATTGGCCACTCTCCGAAGCATCAAATCCGAACTTTTCTGTCACGCCATTTTATTATTTTGGCTTGATATTTATTGATATTATCCACATCCTGAAGTCTGGTCCCTTCTATAGTATCTTTTGCTACGTGATAATCAGCTTCATCCTCTGCCGAAGCTGCTGTTCTTATTGACCCCGCTTTAGCTTCTTCTGGAGTTATAGCTTCGTCACCATATAATAACTTGAACAGGGTAAATCCTGTTGATCTTGATATGGTTGTATTGTGGCTCCACACCACTTTAATCAACTCATCTGGCCACTTTCCTCTGGGCTGATTGAAGATTAGCTTCATTATTCCCGTCATTATAATGCCATTTGCTCTTTCGACCAGTCCGTTTGACTCCGGATGCCTAACTGATGCAAAATGAATCTTCGTGCCAATCTGATCACAAATTTCCTTGAAAGTTTCGGCATCAAACCGTGTTCCATTGTCCACAGTTATTGCCTTCGGTACACCGAAGCGACAAACAATATTTTGCCAGAAGAATTTCTGAATTGTAACCGAAGTTATTGTAGCCAAAAGCTTTGCTTCAATCCACTTAGAAAAATATTCTACAGCCACCACAACATATCTCAAATTGCCTTGCGTTGGTGGAAGTGGTCCTAACAAATCCAGGCCCCATCTTTGCAACGGCCAGGTGGGCTGTATTAGCTGAGTAAGGGATGAAGGTTGTTTTTGGTCTCTTGCACATTTTTGACAGCTTTCACATTTTTGAACTAGCTCTGCTGCATCCGAAGCTGCCTTCGGCCAGTAAAATCCTTGTCTGAACACTTTTCCCAGCAAGGGTCTAGACCCAATATGAGATCCACATAGACCTGCATGTATCTCCTTCATTAATTCAATACCTTCAGGTCTTGATAAACACTTGAGGAGTGGGGAACAAACTCCATGTTTATATAATTCCCCTTCTATTATCACATATGGTCTCGTCCTTGCTTCCATTCTCTTATTATAAGCTTTGTCCCCCGAAAGACAATTACCTTGGAGGAAGGATATGGTTTCAGTCCTCCAATCTTCACTATGTACCGGAGAAATGGCAAGCACTGCTCTCTCCATGAGTTCAACTGAAGGTGCCTTTATTGTTTCAAAAAATACTTCCGAAGGTATAGGGAGCCCCTGAGCCGCTGACTTGGCTAGCATATCTGCATGCTCATTTTCGCCTCTTGTAATATTCTTGACAGAAAAACCTTCGAAGGAAGCCTCCAACCTTCGAACTATATCCAGATATTTTTCAAGCTTCGGATCTCTTGCCTTGCTACTTTTGTCCACATGGCCAGAAATGACTTGAGAATCAGTTTTTAGAATGGCCCTTCTTATTCCCATTGCCGTTAACTTCCGAAGCCCCAATAGGAGTGCTTCGTATTCAGCAATATTATTTGTACGACTAAAATCAAGCTTGACAGCGTAACATGTTCTAACTTTCGAAGGTGCTACTAGGACAGCAGCTGCTTCTGCACCGAAGGTTCCCCAAGAACCATCACAGAACACTATCTAAGCTTCGGCGTCTTTATTTATTTCTTCTTCCTGAGCCTCTGGCGTCCAATTGGCGATGAAGTCTGCTAACGCCTGGGACTAAATTGAGGATCTGTATACATAGTCAAATGGTGAATTCATTAAGCTCTGTAGCCCATTTTCCAATCCTTCCAGTAGCTTCTCTGTTCCTCATTATGTCCTTCAGGGGCTATGACGAAGGAACAATTATGTGATATGCTTGAAAATAATGCCAAAGCTTCCTTGAGGCCATTAACACAGCATACAACACCTTCTCCAATTCTGTATAATTTTTCTTTGATAGACTTAAAACTTCAGAGACGAAGTAAACTGGAGCTTGCTTTTTGACTTGGCCATCTAGCTTCTCCTGTACCAGCGCCGCACTCACTGTAGAGTGCGAAGCTGCCACGTATAAGAGCAGTGGAGCCCCTGGAGCAGGTGGAGTTAATGTTATTAAATCAATCAAATATTGCTTCAGCTCTTTGAAGGCTTTTTGTTGAACCGGTCCCCATTGGAAAACTTTGGCTGACTTTAATATTTCAAAGAATGGCAGATTTCTTTCTGCTGATCTAGATATGAATCTATTTAATGATGCAAGTCTTCCTGCCAGACGTTAGGCCCCCTTCTTTGTGCTTAGTGGCTCCATCCGAAGAATGGCTTCGATCTTGCTTGGGTTAGCTTCAATTCCCCTTGTCGATACTAAATAGCCAAGGAACTTGCCCTTCTTCACCCCAAAAACACACTTTTCTGGATTTAATTTCAAGCCAGCATGCTTGAAATTGGCAAATGTCTCTTGCAAATCAGCAATGTGATTTTCTTGCTTCGTGCTTTTTATTATGATAGCATCAACATAGGTCAGTACATTTCTGCCTATTTGAGAATGGAGGACCTTGGCTGTCATTCTACTGAAGCTTCCTCCAGCATTCTTGAGCCCCTCGGGCATCCGAAGGTAACAATATGTGCCACTGGGGGTTATAAAGCTAGTCTTAGGCTCATCTTCCTTCTTCATTCATATCTGATGATAGCCAGAGTAACAATCTAGTAAACTCATGAGCTCCGAAGAAGCTGCTGCATCCATTAGGGAGTCTATTCTTGGCAATGGGAACTGTCCTTTGGACAAGCCTTGTTAATATCTGTAAAATCAATGCACATTCTCCATTTGCCATTGGCCTTCTTTACCATAACAGTGTTTGCTAGCCATTCTGGGTATTTCACCTCTCTGATAACACCAGCACTAAGAAGTCTCTTCACTTCATTCCGAGCACCTTTAGCTTTGTCTTCAGACATTTTCCAAAGCCTTTGTTTTCTTGGCCTGAAGGATGGATCCACGTTGAGCGAATGTTCAATGACATCTCTGTTGACACCACAGAGATCATTGGCGGACCAAGCAAAGACATCTTTATTGTTGAATAAGAATCTTAGCAAAGTCTTCTCTTGTTCTTCAGATAGCTGAGACCCCAACAATACCCTTTGTTCTGCTATGTCTTCACATAGGAGCATAGGCTTCGGCTGATCCGCCGAAGCAGCCTTCTCTCTTTTGTATTTATACTGCTCACAGGCTTCGGCTCCATCTATATTATGGATTGCCTTTGAATCTGTCCAATTTCCTTCAGCTTTTCTGGCAGCCTCTTGACTTCCATGGATAGCAATGGGCCCTTGCTCTGAAGGTATCTTCATGCATAAGTGTTGGAGATTTGTTCTCAAATGCTATGAATTAAGAACAAGGCAACATAAAATGTTAAATATTAATGCCCTTCGTCCGCTGAAGCATTATTTCCCCAAGGATTTAATGAACTTCGGACGAAGATCATGAGTGAAATATCACGAAGGCCATACCTTCGTGATTAAACTTACAAAATAATATGAAATAATATATAAAGCATGAGACATTTAAGATAAAAGTATCAGAAATAAGTAACATCATTCACACATATTTTATTATATGAACATAAAAATGTCAGAACATAGAGTTTGGGTACATTTATACCTTCTCCTTGACAGATAATAATTCCCGGGCAATGCGTTTGCAATTACAGGAAAGCATGAACAGTAAAGGAATACTGTTCACTATTTATAGACACAGGACACAGCCTGTAAGGAATTACAATCATGCCCCTCATAAAAATTTACAACAATGACTCAGACCCTTATGGGCTAAAAGGTCATTCTATCTTTAAGTCGGTTCGATCCTTCATCTTCGGACATGCTATAACACCGAAGCTTCATGAGTGGTAGCTTCGGTCATCATGTTTAAGCAGCTTTAGCCGAAGCTCTTTCTTCCTGCAGGACCTTCGGCGACGAAGCATGGTCCCAACAGTAGCCCCTTCGTGGTGCTAGATCGTTTTTCGTAACGAGCTTGATCCTTGAAAAAAGTCTCTTAGGCTTCGTGAAGCCGAAGGTCCGAAAAACACCTTCCCTGAGCTTGTTGCCGAGAAACGATACAGTTGTCGAGCGCGGAGCGGTCCTACCATGCAGGTTCACCTTCTTGGTTTTTGCGGCCCACCGTGCAGTGGGTGCGAGTGACTGTTTGCTCGGTGAAAAAAATCCTGACGATTCACCTTCTTACCTGCAGCACTATATAAACAGACAGGTAGGTGTGAAGTTACCACGGCATTCATTGTTATTGCACTGTTTTGCTGCCAAAAATTTAACCATAGCCGAAGCTTGATTTTTGCATTCAAAACGAAGCTCCAGTTTGGTTTGTGCTTCGTCACGAGGATAGCTTCGGAAAAAAGGTTATTGACTTCCAAAGAATTTTTTCAAGAAAATTTAAAATCAAATGGCCAGAATACGCTCCACTGCTAGGGTTGAGCGTGATGGAGACGAGACCGAAGCCGTTGAAACTGTTCCGATTTCTGAAGCGATGAGGCGTTCCGGGCTGGTTCCATCAGAAGACACACCTGCTGCCGAAGCAACGCAAGCTGATGTTGAAGAAGCTGGTTCCGAAGATGAATACAACTGCGGGATGCCAAGCAAACCTAGTCATTTGGACTTTGGAAAGTCCACCATCTCTGAAGCTGATCTTCCAAAAATGGTGAAGCTGGGCTACTTTAGTGAAACAAAAAAGGAGCTGGTTTGTTTTGGCGGGGAAGAGATTACTCCGAAGCCAGAAAAGAATGAAGTTGTTGTGTTCAAAAGCTTCTTTAAAGCAGGATTAAGCTTTCCTTTGAATGGGATGATTGCGATGTGTTGAAGAAGTTTGGGGTTTACCTTCATCAGCTGACCCCTAACGCTATTGTTAGATTAAGTGTTTATATTTGGGCCCTTCGTAGCCAGGGAGTGGAACCGTTCGGTGAAGGTTTCTGTCGAGTCCATGAACTACACTATCAGACTAAAGCCAGAGGAGATGGTCTTCATGAGAATTTTGGATGTTACAACTTTGCTTATCGTAAAACTTCGAAGTTTCCAGTGATAAGCTACCGAAGCAAATGGCCAGCCGGATGGAAATCTGAGTGGTTTTATGTTAAAGTTGATAAAGATGAAGATAAATTAGTCCAGAGTCCACTAGAGCTAACCTTCGGAGAAACGAGGCCCCGATGCAACATGATAAGTGGAAGCCCGAGCCAAATTGCTTTGGCTGAATTTCGCGTGATTTCAGATCATATTGGCACTAGAGACTTGGTGCAGGAATTTCTGGCTTTTAAAGTGTTTCCAACAATGAGGGATTGGGAGATGCCGAAGCTGGAGGGAGAAAAGAAAAAGGGAGAATTTGTTCGATTGCCATATTACTACAAGTTTAAAAAACACTTTAAAAAGCCCTGCCAAGAGTGGCTGGACTCAATCGAGATCATGTGCAACGATATCCTCGGAAATTACTCTAAGAAAGAAGGTCAGTTGATGACTGCAGCCTTCGGCACTCGTCCGAAGCGAAGATTGAACCATGTGCTAGATGCTTTGAATTTTGATTACCCTGATTACGAGCAACTGGGCGGAGATGCCGAAGGCCCGAAGAGAAAGAGGATTGCTAGCGCCCTGGACAAAGAAAGCACCAAATTGGCCAAAAAGGAAAAAGAAATTTCTGAAAAACTGAGCCCTGGTCCGAGGGTAGCTGTTTCAAGGAAAAGAAAAGGTACATCTCCAAAACCTGCATCTCCAAAACCAAAGACGTCGGCCCAGGAGGAGGAAACTCCTGCGACACCTTCTGCTGCCAAAGTGGAAGAGATTCTGAAGGTAATGACTGAACCTTTGCCTGTCAAGCTAAGCCCGCTGGCACCAGAACTGACGAAGTTTTTTCAGAAGGGCAAAGAAGCTTCAGCAGCAGAAAGTCCCGCAAAGCCGAAAAAACAAAGAATTATCTAAGTGGCTGATGTCATTCATCAGACAACGCCACCGACCTTGGCGTCAAAATTTGTCACTGCTGATCCCACAGCCATCGAAGCCAAAACCGTCGGAGCCGAAGCCACTGGAGCCGAAGCCACCGGGGCCGAACCCGGGACCAACGAAGATCCTAACCTGGAAACTACACTTGAAGATATTGACAATATGCTTCTGAGAATGGCTGAAGAAGAAACTGTTGTGGTTACAGTGAACACGGCAACAGAAAAAGTAAAAGAGCAGATTGAAGACATTTTGGAAAAAGAAGATTTTAATTTTCAAGATATACTTGGACAAGAGTTGTCAGACGCTGAAAAAGAAGAGCTGAAGAAATATGCTATATCCTGTGGATACAAACTAGGGTCTCTGCTATTTGGTGGAGTCAATGAAGGGAAGCTGAGATGCCTTCGGAACCGAACCGAGGCCAAAGTTGTTAGGACCTTCTCCAAAAGCGTTGGCCTACCGAAGATTGAAGCAGACCTCTGTAGATACCAGCGACAGCATATCGCCGGTAGCTTGCTCTATGCTAATTTCAAGGTAAAAAGTGTCGATTTTTTATTATTATATATTTTTTATTTTGAATTAAGTTGTTTTCTGACGAAGGTTGTTTTGGCAGAGTATACTTCTAAGTAAAGTGCTGAGAATGCAACAAGATCTTGAGGATGAAAAGAACGAAGCTACTATCGAAGATCTAGAAAGCAAAGTCAAAAATTACGAAGCTGCTCTGAAGGAAAAAGACTCCGTTGTTCAAGATCTTAAAATCAAAGTTAAAGATCACGAAGCTGCCTTGGAAAAGAAGGACTTCGTCATTCAATCTATGGAAGGTTCATTGGCTGAAACCCAAGCCGAAAATAACAGGTTAAACAATGAATTACTCAAAAAGTCAGAAAAATCAGAGCAGGAAAAGAAGAACCTCGAAACAAGTCTCAAGACCGAAATCGAGAAGAACTCAAATTTGCAAAAATCATTGAAGGAGCTTCAGGAGAAATGCTTAAACTTCGGCAGCCGATGCGTGCAGCGGCTGAAGGATGTGTTTCACTCAATTGGAGCCAGCTCTGATACATTTACACCTTCAGCTGAGAACCTGCCTAGCACCCTAGAATATATTGAAGGCGAGGTTGATGCACTTGATGAAGTCATTGCTGGGCATGCTGACTTCTGCGCCCTGCTAGCTTCTCGAGGCACAACCACCACTTTTCTGAAGGCTGGCTGTATGCACGGAAAAATTGTAAATAGGCCAAACTTCAGCTTGTCACCAGCAGACTTGGTTGACATCCCAAGCCTAGCCCGAAGCATTGGAAACAGATTTATGACTCAGATCTGGGTAAATGGCGGGCGAAAAATGGCTGGTGACGAAGCTCGGAGCCACCTTAAGCCGATGAGAAACTTATACTTGTTACTTTCACCTTCTCCTTGAAATTTGCACCTTTCTTATTCTGCTTTAATATATGCAGGATGATGAAGCTGAAGAATGACGGGATGAAACTTAACAATTGCTGTAAAAGACTTTCCTGCAAAAAATTCTGAAGAGATCTTTGTAATATAATTGTGGAAAAAACTAATGTAAATTTGTGCATACCTTGTAATATATCGTTTCTCCTTTATCCGTGTACAATCTGCTTTGTTGCGAACGAAACTTTACTTTTGAGCCGAAGGCGAAAAACACCTTCCCTTCTTTTCGTACACAACGAAGCATAAAAATTTCCTCTTTCTCTGAAGTTTTTCCACATAGCCGAAGCATTTGCCTTTTCTGTATGATACGATGATGATGATCCTATATATGTCTAAATGAATGTTTATGAATGCAAATGTCATGATGTAATGCATTGTGCAAATGGTTATTTGAATGTACATCCAAAAAACCATAATCATAGCCCTCATTCCCTTGAGAATGACAAATCTTTTTGCCGTTTATTTTTCGGCTTCATCGTTTACTTTTTGGTGTATCAGCGCTGACTTTTCGCTGTAAGCCTCCCTTAGGAGCTTCTTCGCCTTTTACTTTCGGCGGAATCAGCGTTTATTTTTCGCTGTAAGCCTCCCTTAGGAGCTTCTTCGCCTTTTACTTTCGACGGAATCAGCGTTTATTTTTCGCTGTAAGCTCTGCATTCCCTTGGGAACGACTTTTGAGCTTCTCCTTCTTTTCTTTTTCCATTGCACTCGATGGTGCGTTGTCAGCTTTTACATTTACATTTTTGGGGGATATCACTCTTATAGAATTGAAATAAGGAAAAGAAAAATTACATGTTGTGGCCCCATTAAAAACCTTTCTCCCCCTTTGGAAAGGAAAAGGGTGCCATAAGGAAAAACTAAACCAACAAAATAAAAAATAGAAAAGATTACATCAAGTTACACATAATACCGCCGAAGCTCATCCGCATTCCACGATCTAGGAATGTCATTGCCGTCCATATCCTTTAATCTGTAGGAACCGGGTCTTGATGAAGATACTACCAGAAAGGGGCCTTTCCATTTTAGTTGTAGTTTGCCCACTGTGTCTGGGTTGGCCACTCTTCGAAGCACCAAATGTCCTGGCTTAATGTTCTTCAACCGAACCTTTCTATCACGCCATTTTATTGTTTCGGCTTGATATTTATTGATGTTTTCCACAGCCTGAAGCCTGATCCCTTCTATAGCATCTTTGTCCACAGAACAATTAGCTTCGTCTATCGCCGAACCACTGTTCTTATTGATCCTGCCTTAGCCTCTTCCGGGGTTATTGCTTCATCACCAAACAGCAATTTGAATGGCGTAAAACCTGTTGACCTTGATACTGTTGTGTTGTGGCTCCACACCACTTTAATTAATTCTTCTGGCCACTTTCCCCTTGGCTGATTGAATATTAGCTTCATTATTCCTGTCATTATGATGCCATTAGCCCTTTCAACTAGTCCATTTGATTCCGGATGTCGAACTGACGCAAAATGGATCTTTGTGCCAATTTGGTAACAAAATTCTTTAAAAACTTCGGAGTCAAACTGTGTTCCATTGTCCACAGTGATAGCCTTCGGCACTACGAAGCGACAAACAATGTTTTGCCAGAAAAACTTTTGAACCATAACCGAAGTTATTGTGGCTAAAGGCTTTGCCTCAATCCATTTAGAAAAATATTCCATTGCCACTACAACATATCTTAAATTTCCTTGTGCTGGTGGTAGCGGACCTAACAAATCAAGGCCCCACCTTTGCAACGACCAAGTGGGTTGTATTAACTGAGTTAGAGACGAAGGTTGTTTTTGATCTCTTGCACGTTTCTGACAACCTTCGCACTTTTGGACTAGTTCCGCTGCATCCGAAGCTGCTTTTGGCCAATAAAATCCTTGGCGAAAAACTTTTCCCAGCAAAGTCCTAGATCCAATGTGAGATCCACACAAGATTGCATGTATTTCCTTCATTAATTCGATACCTTCGGCTCTGGATAAACATTTGAGTAATGGAGAGCAGACACCATGCTTATACAGCTCCCCTTCTATTATTACATATGGACGAGCTCTTGCCTCTATTCTCTTGTTATAAGCTTCGTCATCTGAAAGGAAATTACCCTTAAGGTAAGAGATGATCTCAGTTCTCCAGTCTTCACTATAAACAGGAGATATATTGAGGACCGCTCTTTCAAGAAGTTCAACCGAAGGTGCTTTTATTGTTTCAAAAAATACTTCCGAAGGTAAGGGCAGCCCCTGTGCTGCTGACTTGGCTAGCAAATCAGCATGCTCATTTTCTCCTCGAGGAATATTTTTTACAGAAAACCCTTCAAAGGAAGCTTCAATCCTTCGGACAGTATCTAGATACTTCTCAAGCTTCGGGTCTCTTGCCTTACAACTCTTGTCAATATGACCAGAGATAACCTGGGAATCAATTTTAAGAACCGCCCTTCTGATTCCCATTGCCTTTAACTTCCGAAGACCCAAAAGTAAAGCTTCGTACTCAGCAATATTATTTATGTAGCTAAAATCAAGTCTTGCTGCATAGCAAGTTTTAACTTTGGAGGGTGCTACCAACACATCGGCTGCTCCTGCTCCGAAGGTTCCCCAAGAACCATCGCAGAATACTGTCCATGCTTCGGCATCTTTATTTGCCTCTTCTACTTGAGCCCCTGGCGTCCAGTCAGCAATGAAGTCAGCTAACGCCTGGGATTGAATCGAAGATCTGTGTACATAATCAATGCAGAATTCATTAAGTTCCGTAGCCTACTTTCCAATCCTTCCAGTAGCTTCTCTATTTCTCATAATGTCCTTCAATGGTTGTGAAGAAGGGACAATTATATTGTATGCTTGGAAATAATGCCGAAGCTTTCTAGAAGCCATCAAAATAGCATATAGCACCTTCTCCAATTCTGTATAATTTTTCTTTGATAAACTAAGAACTTCAGATACAAAGTATATTGGAGCTTGCTTCTTGATTTGCCCTTCAAGCTTCTCTTGGACAAGTGCCGCACTTACCGCTGAGTGCGAGGCTGCCACATATAACTACAGAGGAGCCCCTGGCGTTGGTGGAGTTAGCATTGTTAGGTTTATCAAATATTGCTTCAGCTCTTCGAAGGCTCTCTGCTGGACCGGTCCCCATTGAAAAACTTCGGCTGACTTCAGCACTTCGAAAAATGGTAAATTTCTCTGTGCTGATCTAGATATGAATCTGTTGAGAGATGCCAATCTTCCTGTCAATCTTTGAGCCCCCTTCTTTGTACTGGGTGGTTCCATTCGAAGGATAGCTTCGATTTTATTTGGATTAGCCTCAATACCTTTTGTTGAAACTAAGCAGCCAAGAAATTTCCCTTTCTTCACCCCGAAGACACATTTTTCTGGATTCAACTTTAAACCAGCCTGTCTGAAATTAGTGAAGGTTTCCTGGAGGTCAGCAATGTGATTCTCTTGCTTCGTGCTTTTTACAATGATATCATCAACATAAGTTAACACATTTCTGCCTATCTGAGACTGAAGAACCTTCGCTGTCATTCTGCTGAAGCTTCCTCCAGCATTCTTGAGCCCCTCAGGCATCCGAAGGTAACAATATGTTCCACTAGGGGTTATGAAGCTGGTCTTCGGCTCATCCTCCTTCTTCATCCAGATTTGATGATAGCCTGAATAACAGTCTAGCAGACTCATAAGCTCTGATGAAGCTGCTGCATCAACTAAGGAATCTATCCTTGGCAATGGAAACTCGTCCTTCGGACAGGCCTTGTTGAGATCAGTAAAATCGATACACATCCTCCATTTACCATTGGCCTTTTTTACCATAACAGTGTTAGCCAGCCATTCTGGGTATTTTACCTCTCTGATAACTCCAGCACTGAGAAGTCTTTTCACTTCATTTCGAGCACCTTCGGTCCTTGTCATCAGACATCTTTCGAAGCCTCTGCTTTCTGGGTCTGAAGGATGGATCAACATTAAGCGAATGTTCAATAACATCCCTGTTAACTCCGCAAAGATCATTAGCCGACCATGCAAAGACATCTTTGTTGTTGAACAAGAATCTTATCAAGGTTTTCTCTTGTTCCTCAGACAATTGAGATCCCAGCAGCACCTTCTGCTCTGCGATATCTTTGCATAAAAGGATGGGTTTCAGCTGATCGGCCGAAGCAGCCTTCTCCCTTCTATGCTTGTACTGCTCACAAGCTTCGGCTTCATCTATGTTATGGATTGCCTTTGAATCAGTCCAATTCCCTTCGGCCTTTCTGGCGGCTTCCTGACTCCCATGAATAGCAATAGGTCCCTGATCCGAAGGTATCTTCATGCAAAGATATGATGGATGAAGAATTGCTTCGAAAGCATTGAGTGTTCCGCGACCAATGATGGCACTGTAAGGATACTCCATGTCAACAATGTCAAACACAATTTGCTCAGTCCTTGTGTTGTTGACGAATCCGAAGGTTACTGGCATGGTAATCTTACCAAGTGCTACAATCTGCCGCCCTCCGAAGCCACAAAGAGGGTGCGTAGCATCATGAATCTTGTCTTCGGGCTCTTGCATTTGTCTGAAGGCCTTAGCAAATATGATATCTGCTGCACTGCCTGTATCAACCAAAACATTATGGACCAGAAATCCTTTGATCACACAAGAAATAACCATGGCATCATTGTGTGGGTAATCCTTGAGCTGAAGATCCTCTTGAGAAAAGGTAATTGCGATGTGAGACCATCTTGATTTGATGAAGGGTCCTTGTACCCCTACATGTTGTACTCTTCTCTGTGCCTCCTTCTTCTGTTTCTTGTTAGCCGGCTCTAAGCATGAACCGCCTGTTATCGGGAGAACCAGCTTCGGAGCCGAAGCAGTTCCAGCTTGGTTCTTGAACGAAGCCATTGTCTCAGGAAAGTGGAAGTGAGTTCACCGGAGGTGGGCGCCAATGTTGGAGATTTGTTCTCAAATGCTATGAATTAAGAACAAGGCAACATAAAATGTTAAATATTAATGCCCTTTGTCCGCTGAAGCATTATTTCCCCAAGGATTTAATGAACTTCGGACGAAGATCATGAGTGAAATATCACGAAGGCCATACCTTGGTGATTAAACTTACAAAATAATATGAAATAATATATAAAACATGAGACATTAAAGATAAAAGTATCAGAAATAAGTAACATCATTCACACATATTTTATTATATGAACATAAAAATGTCAGAACATAGAGTTTGGGTACATTTATACCTTCTCCTTGACAGATAATAATTCCCAGGCAATGCGTTTGCAATTACAGGAGAGCGTGAACAGTAAAGGAATACTGTTCACTATTTATAGACACAGGACACAACCTGTAAGGAATTACAATCATGCCCCTCATAAAAGTTTACAACAATGACTCAGACCCTTATGGGCTAAAAGGTCATTCTATCTTTAAGTCGGTTCGATCCTTCATCTTCGGACATGCTATAACACCGAAGCTTCATGAGTGGTAGCTTCGGTCATCATGTTTAAGCAGCTTTAGCCGAAGCTGTTTCTTCCTGCAGGACCTTCGGTGACGAAGCATGGTCCCAACAATAAGTATGCTACATGAAGTATAGCTTTGAAAGCATTTAGTGTCCCTCGACCAATGATTGCATTGTATGGGTACTCCATGTCAATAATATCAAAAACAACTTGTTCAGTCCTTGTGTTATGAACAAAGCCGAAGGTTACTGGCATTGTGATTTCACCGAGTGCTACAATCTGCCTTCCTCCGAAGCCATAAAGAGGGTGTGTAGCATCATGAATCTTATCCTCTGGCTCTTGCATTTGTCTGAAGGCCTTACAAATATGATATCTGCTGCACTGCCTGTGTCAACCAGAACATTATGAACCAGAAACCCCTTGATGACACAAGATATGACCATAGCATTATTGTGGGGATAATCTTTGAGCTGAAGATCCTCCTGGGAAAAGGTGATTGGGATGTGGGACCATTTGGACTTGATGAAGGGTCCCTGCACCCCAACATGCTGCACCCTTCTTTACGCTTCTTTCTTCTGCTTCTTGTTGGCTGGTTCTGAGCTTGAACCGCTTGTTATCGGGAGCACCAGCTTCGTAGCCGAAGATGCTACAACTTGGTTGCTGAACGAAGCCATCAGCTCAAACGTGAAAGTGAGTTCACCGGAGGTGGGCGCCAATGTTGGGGACTTGTTCTCAAATGCTATGAATTAAGAACAAGGCAACACAAAAATAGGTTAATGATTAATGACCTTTGTCCTTCGAAGCATTATTTCCCTGAGGATATAATGATCTTTAGACAAAGGTTATGAAGGACATACCTTCATCATTGTAACATAAGTCAATGAAAGAGGAAGCATATGAAACAGTAATAATTACATGACATTAGAACATATCTTTCTTTTATATAATCAGGAATGAATAAGAATAACATCAAATTACATTTGTACCTTCGGCTTGATTGAAGGCAAAGTTACAAGCGTGACGCACCAGCGAGTACAAGTCAGCGTGAACAGTACGACAGTACTGTTCGTCTATTTATAGGCACAGGGCGCAGCCTGTGTGGATTTACATTCATGCCCTTTATAAATAGTTACAATCATGATACAGATTATCATGGGCCGATCGGTCTTTTCACCTTTAAGTCGGTGCTACCCTTCGTCTCAAAGCGTGTTATTATGCCGAAGCTCCCTAGATAGTAGCTTCTGCGTTGCTTCTGTGTTGATCGTCCAAAGGTGTTTCTTCTTGTAGGACCTTCGGTGACGAAGCAGACCCCCAACACCATCCATCAACAGGTCCAGAGGAAGAAGGAGAAGATGCTTTGTCTCTCTGAGCTACAAAAGATCGATGAGGCTACTGAGGAAATGCGTCATCTCACCCAAGATGACCAGGACCGAAGACCTAAATGTAGAGAGCTTCGTCAGGACAATTCCTACGATGATGATGAATGGTATGATGATTTCCATCATGGAAATTTTGCTTTTGATGATGCTTCTCCTCTATCAGCAGAACTGTAGGCTACCCCATGGCCCCCATCATACAAACCACCCCAGCTCCCCATGTATGATGGGCACTCAGATCCGAAGTAGTTTCTGATGAGCTACAAAGCAACCATATCTTCATATGGGGGCAACACTGCAGTCCTGGCAAAGTCCTTCGTCATGACAGTCAAGAATGTTGCACAAACTTGGTACTCCTCTCTTCGGCCAGAAATAATCACATCATGGCAGAAGCTGAAGGACATGCTGATCACCAGTTTCCAAGGGTTCCAAACGAAGCCGGTTACCGCTCAAGCTTTGTTCCAGTGCACACAAGACCACGAAGAATACCTCCAGGCGTATGTCCGAAGGTTCTTGCGTCTGAGAGCACAAGCGCCCACAGTGCCTAATGAAATTGTCATTGAGGCTATGATCAAAGGGCTTCGACCAGGACCTATGGCTCAATACTTTGCCAGGAAACCCCCTCAAACCCTAGAGAAGCTTCTTCAAAAGATGGATAAGTACATCCGGGCTGATAATGATTTCCGCCAAAGATGGGAAGAAGCTTATAGGTTTTCTGAGATCACTAGGGGCTTCGGAGGAAGAATCCACCCTAGGCATATCAGATCAATCCACAACTCCAGCCAGAGCGATGACAGAGGAAGCCAGCTTCAAAGGCCATAGCATAGCTCACAATCCTCAGGGCAACAACAAAGCTCTTTCAGGCAACTAGCCCCAAGGGGCAGAGGCGGCAGGGGCTTCGGAGGAAGGTATGGGGATCAGCCCATAAGGCTCTATTATTTATTCTATGGTGAAGACAAGGGCCACACTACAAGAACCTGCCAGGTCACCATTCAGAAACAAAAGGAGATTGCCGAAGCAGAGGCGCGGAAAAATCAGCCGAAACAGGTCTTACATACTGCTTCGTGCTGCTCTCCCTATATACCAGAATACGTGGGCAATCAACCTGCAGCCTCTGTTGCTTCGGCAAGTCATTCACAAGCTTCCTGGCCCCAGCTCCCACTACCACCATCATTGCCACCCACCCACACCCGAAGCCAGCAGCCAGAAGGTCATCAACACGCCTAACAGCAACGCGACTTCAGGGAGGAGTCTGAAGCTCGTACAGTCAATAACACTGTACCAGAATCAAAGCATATATACTAAGGAATATCCTACTGTTGGTATACCTTTATCTTTATGTCATTTTATTTTTTGTAAGCAAGAAAAAAGTAATGAAGATCTTAATTTCAATTTCATGTAATAATTGTGCCTATATCTTCCTCATGGATTTACGAAGCTCGAAAGACGTTTTTGAGAAAGCGGAGTAAATTCCGAAGCTCAAAAGTCGTTCCTAAGGGAATGCAGAGCCAAAAACTGACGAAGCTACAAAAAGTCATTCCTAAGGGGGGTGCAGAGTAAGTTTTCTGGTCAAAAGTCGTTCCTAAGGGAATGCAGAGCTAAAAATTGATGAAGCTGCAAGAAGTCATTCCTAAGGGAACATAGAGTAAGTTTTCTGCTCAAAAGTCATTCCAAAGGGAATGCAGAGCCAAATACCGCCGAAATATAAGGCGAAGAAGTTCAAAAGTCGTTCCTAAGAGGATGCAGAACTTATACCACCGAAATAGAAGGTGAAGAAGCTCAAAAGTCGTTCCTAAGGGGATGCAGAGCTTAAAGACTCAAAAGACGTTCCTAAGGGGATGCAGAGTCTTCCGTGTTCCAGTGTGGGCGTACGTGTGTGTGTTCAAACATCATCATCATATTGCATTATATTATCGCATCATTTAGCATAGCATCACATCATACATGATGTTGCATCAGCAGAAAGATCGAATACGAAGCAAATCTTCCGCAACACTTCGTTGAATAAAAATATGCTAAGGCATGAAGCAAATCTTCAGCAACACTTCGTTGAATAAAAATATGCTAAGGCACGAAGCAAACTATGGGTGATAATTCTATTAGATCTGCCCTAGAAGGGGCTTCTTTCTTTACGAAGCATGAAAAGAAGGGAAGGTGTTTTTCGCCGAAGGCTCAAAAAGCGGTATGTACGTAAATTTCATGCATCGCAAAGAAATATGTTACAACAGTTTACATGTTCGATTCATTGTTCCACACATCAAATGATACATAGTTCTATTACAATAAAAATCTAATCTTCTTTGAGAACATTATCAGCAGCTTCGTGTAGCAGCTTGTCGACAACTTCGTCGATAATAGAGTTTGCAATGCTTATAATATCCAGTGCTTCCTTCATCTCTGGATCAGCCAGGGGATTGTACAGCTCTGGCAGCGATGATAGCTCAGCTGTAGAAGGTAATCAATTAGTTTGAAGTCACAAAGCAAGTACCGAAGTTAAAATTCAAAAACAATACCTATGCGCCTTTCTCGTTCAGCAGCCTCTTCAGCTCGCCTAGCTTCTTCTAGAGCGTCATGGGTGTCTTTTTCATTCTTTTTTATAATTTCATGGGCCAATTCTCGGCCACCGTTTACCCAGACATCAGAATAAAACTTTTCGCCCACTAAAGTTGCTTCGGCTGAAGGGTCCTTCGTGTCGTCTATAGAGAAGGTGATTTCGGCCTAAGCTACAACTTTCACGTGATTGCATCCATCCTTCTCTAGAATAGCTGCAATCCCCTGGGCGCCGGAGAAAGCGCAAATATCTCCGCGATCGTTCAAAATTTCCTCAAAAGCTTCGGCTTCCCCGCTTATCCATTCAATGACTCCTTCGGGGTCGCCTCGAATGAAGTTCTCTTCAGAGGAATAGGCACCTACTTTTGCAAAGCTGTTTTTTAAATTTCTCATGCAATCCAAAGATTTTTCGAAGCACCTTACCTTGGATTCGCGAAGCTCCTCAATATTTTTCTCCAGCCTGACCTTCCACCATTTACTTATTTCTTGGCTGGCCTTCTCGACTTCACAATTTTCTTTGGCTTCAGCAAGTTGTTTTCAAAGGCTTTCAACCTCGCCTTTTTGGGTTTCGGCCTGAGCATTGTACTTAGCTTTGTATTCTTTCATTTTACTCACCAATGAAATTAAGACCTTATCTTTCTCCAAACCTTCATTTCTCAGCTCAATTACCTCTGAGCGAAGGTTGCTGAGAGCCATTGTGCAGCTTTCGTCTTCGACACTCTTTTGTGCCCTCAAGGCATTGCTAAGAATTAAGCCCTGTAAGAAAAAGAAAGAATTAAGCACGATAATGAAATACTTCATTTCCAACTTTAAAGTTGACTTCTGTACCTTTAAACTGTTGTACGCAAGGCTATCAGCAAGATCATCCTTCGATATAGCTGAAAGGCCTTCCTCAAGCTTTGGAAATCCCATACTTTTAGCTATCTCTCGACAAACAGATATTTCTTTGTTGTCCGGGAGACAGTACAGGAAATCATCTTCGTTAGTGCCATTGAACACTCGGGCCCCCTTTGGATATTTTAGTTTCTGGGTGTAGTGTCTGGCTTCTAAGATTTCTTCTTTGGATAATTTTTCCCCAAAGCATGTCGAATAAGGTAATCAACATCTTCGGCCGAAGCTTCGGGGGCAAGAGACTTTGCTTTTTCTATCATATCTTGCCTTGCTGCCTTGCCGGTATCTGAAGTTCGTAGCTCAGCTTTATCTTCAGGCGTGGCAGCCTTCGTCTCATTGGGCACTGAAGGCCCAGCTTCGGCTTTGGCCTAGACGTTGACAGCTTCGGCAATTTTCTTAATAGGAGCAGGGCTCAAGGCCTTTGTTGTTTCCATCACAGCGTCTAGTATGCTGGCCATCCTCCTTCCCTTGGGATTTGCGGTAGGAGCCTTTTGCACTTTCAGCAATTCTGCCTCTGTTGGTGGGCTCAGAATTTCTGGCATTGTCACTGCTTTTTCAAATTTAGGCTCTTCGACCGCATCATCCTTGGCTTCAGCTGGCCCGGCTGTAGGCATCTTTGGCACTACAATCGATCCTTCAGCGCTCTGTATGGTGGGAGCAGCTTGATTTGCTTCAGTAGTTGAAGAGGTCCCTTCACCAAATTCAGGCACTACGGCTAGTTCAATATATCGCAGCCGGTGGGTCAGAACCTTCATCTTCTTGCCCTTCGGCACAACAGTGGTGGACAAAGCGATAGTTTTTCGCTTCTTTCCTTGCCTTTGTAATGGGTAGTGATAATCAGAGTATGTGAACCCAATTGCATCAAACACCCTGTTCAATGTTTTCTTGCCCCGACCCCTGAAGGCTGCGGACAAGGCGTCATCTTCGGCCTTCGAATATGTCCCATGCAGCTCGTCGCTGGTAGCTTCAATGCATTTCAACCAATCATCATTTGGTTCGTCAAACTTCTCCCTGAATCTGAAGGTATATTTCAATCGAACTAAGCCACCTTCACTAGATTCAGCAGTAGTGTCTTTTGGCATTTCCCAGCTATTCATAAGTGGCCACACCCTATAGGCTATGTGTTCTTAGATTATATCTCTTGTGCCAATGAAGTCACAAACATTGCTAAAGGCCTTCTGGCATGCTTCAACGTCACCTTCAATAGCCACCTTCGGCCTTCGGAGGCCGAACCGAGACCAGATGGGGCGCTGGATGATTTCCTTGATATCCTCCCTTTCAATTAGATCATTTTTAACATAGAACCACTCCTCCATCCAGGCCCCGGGCCATCTTTTTCGGTATGTTGGCACCAGGTAGCTTGCATTAGAGAGAGCAATGAATCCGTAACAACCGAAGTTGTTGTGGTACTGTTCTTTGTCGGTAGCTTTCGTCTCGTATAATAGCTCGTGCATATTGCAAAAGCACTTCGCGCTTGGCTCTAGCCCCTGGCTTCTTATAGCCTAGACAAACATCCCCATCCTAATTATAGCTTCGGGGGTAATCTGATGAAGAAAGATCTAGAATATCTTTAACACTTCAACCACAAATTTGCTCAACCGGAACCGAAGGCCCGCCTTCAAGAAGCTTCGGTAAATAACAACTTCATTCTCCTCTGGAGCAGGGGCAGTGATGTCTCCTCTGACCCTCACAATAGACATATCGCGAAAATATCTCCCTCTCATGGCGTCAATATGACTTTATTTAATGGTCGATTTACCGAAGATGGTATGGCTTGGCCGCCAGGGACGGTCCTCAGAATCTTCATCTCCACTTTCCACATCATAACTATCACTGTCATCAGAATCTTCAGACAAACCCTCCATTGTCTCCTTAGTAATTTTTTCTGTATTCATTTTCGCCATAGACTAATAAAACCCAGCAATTAAAGGATTCGCAACTTTCTTTTCTTCATACAGCTTCTTCTCCTCAGATATCTTCTTCTCCTTAGTCATCTTCTTCTCGTCAGTTATCTTCTTCTCGTCAGTCATCTTCTCCTCAGATATGGAGCAAGCACATCTTTAAACCGAAGCTCGAAAATCAAGCAAGAGCTTGTAAGCAAGAGTTAAAATTTGAGAAAACAACGCAAGCATCAGAAATGGCGTATCAAATGCTGCCGTTGTGGGTTCCTATTTATACGCCTAGCGCTTTGCAACTTGGTGGGCCCCGTTTGTCATTGACTTTCGCTATTCTAGCGAAGGGAAGGTGTTTTTTCGAACCTTCGGTTAAGGCCTTCGTTCATGTCACAGTCTGAATTCATTACAATTAATTAATACTACGAGGGGCTACTGTTGTGGGCCTTCATCTTCCAAAGGTCCTCAAAAACATGACTAACATATTTTCCAAGTATAATACATTCACAGGGACCTTCGGCCTTGGGATGAAGCTGTACATGTTATGAATAGCGTGGTCCGAAAGAAGGATGAACCAGTTCCAAAACCATGCGTGAAGAAGCTTCGACTTAGCGGTGGAGAAGCTTCGGCTTAGCGGTGGAAAAGGAAACCGACTTAAAGAGGAAAAGGCCATCTAGTCCTCGATAGATTGTCCTTAAGTGAATAGTAAATATCAAGGGCATGGATGTAATTTTACATAGGCTGTCCTGTGCCTATAAATAGATGAACAGTAACATCATATGTTCACGCTGACTGGCATTCACTCGCACGTCACTCTTGAGCCTATATCTTTTGTCAAGTCAAAGGTATAAATGTAATTTACTATTATTAATATTTGTCCATAATGGGATAATGATGATATGGATAATCTAATGATTAAATATGATTGTTTATGCCATTCTCCATATCTCATATGCTTCTACTTTAATTATAATAAACTGAGATGATGAAGGTAAGACCTTCATAACCTTTGTCTGAAGATCATTATATCCTAAGGGAGATAATGCTTCGAAGGACAAAGGTCGTTAATCATTAACATTTTGTGTTGCCTTGTTCTTAACTCATAGCATTTGAGACCAAGTGACCAACACTGAGTCTTTCCCATTTGCACTGCTAAGTCCTCTGAGGTCGGAACTGACTAGCCTCTTGCAGAGAAGGGAAACCTCTTTGGCTGCCGAGGGGAGAGACGGGGGCCAGAAGAAACAACGTACGATGAATATACCGGAGGCCATTGAACAGACCCTGCCCTCAGCTTTGATGGACAAAGCTGCTAAATCGACTGATGCCAAAGCTACCGTTGCAGCCGAAGATGAAAATCTCAGAACCACTCTGTCCGAAATTGATAGACTTATATCAGACGTGGTTGCAGAGAAAGAGGTAGCTGCAGTAGTTTCTGATAAGGTGAATAAAATTGAAGAAACCTCTTCGGAAGGTGTGAATTTTGACCTATGGCACTTGGGTGGCCAACAACTCTCTGAAGAGGACATATCAAAGCTAAAAGAATTTGCTATCTCCTGCGGCTACCAACCGAGGTAAATGCTCTTCGGCGGGATCGATGAAGAAATTGTGGGATGCATCAGGGACCACGCTGATGCTAAAATTATAAGCACCCTATCCATGAGTATTGGATTCCCAAAGCTTGAAAGAGACATCAGCTGCTACAGGCGCCAGCACATCATCGCAGCTTATTTTATTCGAACTTCAAAGTAAGGTCCCTTTGCGAGTTACTGTTGATATCTTCGTGTTGACTTAGGTATTCTAACTTTAATTCATTTTTACAGAGTTTATTATTAAGCAAAGCTTTGAAAATGTAACAAGATGATGAAGATAGAAAGAACGAAATTGTTGTCAAAGGCTTTGAAGATAAAATCAAGAAACTTGAAGATTCTTTAAAAGAAAAGGATGATTTGCTGCGTTCAGCCGAAGGATCGCTTGCCGAAGCACAGGATCAGAATAAAAAATTGAGCAAGGAGTTGAAATAGGCTCAGACGCTTTTAGAAGAGAACTCCAGCTGATTCAACCACGAAAACGAAGCTTTGAACATGACACTCAAGGTTGAGGCCGATAAAAACTTGAAGCTCAGTGAAGCACTCAGAACTCTCAAGGATAAATGTTTTAGCTTTGCAAGCCAATGTACTACTCGATTAAAGAGTATATTTAATTCAGTTGGAGCTGCATCCGAGGAAGCTAGTCTTTCTGCCGAAGATGTCCCCGGAGCACTTGAATGCGTCGAGAAAGAGGTTGACGTTCTCGATGAAGTCATAACTGGCCACTATGACTTCTATGCGCTAGTGGCTTCTCGTGGTACGGCTGCCACTTTCATAAAAGCCGAGTGCAACCACACAGGGGCTGTTAACAAGCCAAATTTCAGCCTTTCACCATCGGACCTAGTTGATATTCCAGCCAAAGCTCGAAGCATAGGCAACATGTTTATCACTCAAATCTAGGCTAGGGGCGGCCGCAAGTTAGCTAGAAATGAAGCCCAAAATCTACTCAACAAAGTATAGCTCTTTACCTCTATTCTTTTATTTTATGTTTTTTCCTTACCATATTCCTCATTACCCTTGCCTTCGTCATTCTTCAGGGTGATGGTGCCGAAGGTTAGTAGACCGAAGCTAAGTCTGATCCATTGAAGAAAACTTTAGAAGCTCCTTGTGTTAACATCTGTAGAAACACCTTTTTGGAAATTCTTTGTGCAAGAAAAGTGTATTATTTGACAAAGAGCTGTAATTGAATGTGAATGAATAGTTTTAAATATTTGTAAATGTTTTGTAATGCTATTTTACCTTTCATTCGTGTGTCATCTGCTTTGCTGTGGACGAAACCAATGCTCGTAGCGTTTTGAGCCAAAGGCAAAAACACCTTCCCTTCTTTTCGTTCACATCGAAGCACCTCTCGTATACAACGAAATTTCACTTGACCCACACTTTTCCTATTAATGCTTTATGCTTTATGTCATGATGATGAATCTACAAATGCCTAATGTATGTTTGTATGAATGCAAGAGATGATGTGATGAAGTATGCAAATGTATGCCAAGGTAAGAAACTCATGCGAACACACACCCAGACTCTGCATCCCCTTAGGAACGACTTTAGAGTCTCTTCAACTTTTACTTAGGTGGTTGTTTAGCTCTGCATTCCCTTGGGAACGATTTTGGAGCTAAGCTCCGCATCCCCTTAGGAACGACTTTGGAGCTTCTTCACCTTTTACTTAGGTGGCATTTAAGCTCTAGATCCCCTTATGGACGACTTTGGAGCTTCTTCACCTTTTTTACACTCGATGGTGTAATCCCAAATCCTTACATTTTACATGTGGGGGAATTTGGCCCTTGTATTGCACAGGGTGCACAAAAAATAAAAATTACAACCTATGGCCCCATTAAAAACCTTTCTCCCCTCTTGAAAGGAAAAGGGTGCCATAAGGGAAAAATAAGAAAATTACAAAATTTACACATAATATCTCTGAAGCTCATCTGCATTCCATGACCTTGGAATGTCGTTTCCATCCATGTCTTTCAACCTGTAAGATCCAGGTCTTGATGAAGATACCACCAAGAAAGGACCTTCCCATTTGAGCTGAAGTTTTCCCACTATATCCGGGATGGCCACTCTCCGAAGTATCAAGTGTCCTAGCTTGATGTTTTTAGTCTTACCTTCCGATCACGCCATTTGACAGTTTCGGCTTGGTTTTTATTGATGTGATTGTTGGTCCTTGTTCTCAAATGCTATACATCAAGAACAAGACAACACAATTGTTAACGATTAAAGGCCTTCGTCCTTCGAAGCATTATCTCCTTTTGGATATAATGATCTTCAGACGAAGGTCATGAAGGGCATACCTTCATCATCTCAGTGAACAAATATAAATAAGGGTACATGAAATACAAAAGAACATAAATGATGATTATATAATAGCAATCTATTTATATTTTCATTTTATAAACATGGAAAAAACATCAACAATATTTATATTACATTGATACCTTCGGCTTGCCAGAAGGTGAAGATGCGAAAATGACGTAAGAGTGAATACAATCCAACGTGAATAGTACGGGGGTACTGTTCATCTATTTATAGGCACGGGACATAGCCCGAACAAAATTACATTCATGTCTCTAACATTTAATTGTAATTATGTTACAAACTACTAAGGACTAGATAGACTTTTCCTCCTTAAGTCGGTATCATCCTTCGTCTTCGTCGCAATACTAAGCCGAAGCTCCTTCAGTCATAGCTTCGGCTTCTATCAACATCATCTTTGGGTTATATCTTCATGTTGTACTTGCCTTCGTATTGTCTTGCCTAAGTTGTTTTTGCCTTGAGGACCTTCGGTGGAGAAGAAGACCCCCAATAGTAGCCCCTTCGTGGTGCTAGATCGTTTTTCGTAACGAGCTTGATCCGCGAAAAACACGAAGGCTTCGGAATGCCGAAGGTCCGAAAAACACCTTCCCTGAGCTCGTTGTCGAGAAACGATTATAATAATCCGGACGCCGGACGGTCCACTGCTTAGTCAGTGCGAGCGATATGGTGGTTCGCCTTATCCCCTACAGCACTATATAAACTGACGGGTTGATGAGGAGTTACCACAACATTCATTGTCATCATACTGTTGTGCTGTTAAAAATTTTAACCATAGCCGAAGCTTTCTGTATTGCTTTTTCGATCAAGTGCTTCATCATTTGAAATCAGCTTTGTCTTAAAGAAGTGTAAACATTGAAACGGCCAGAGTACGATCCACTGCTAGGGTGTCTCGTGAGGGTGACGAGGCCAAACTGACCGAAACAGCGCCAATATCAGAAGTGATGAGGCGATCGGGTCTTGTTGTGTCAGAGGGGGCTGTTGCCGAAGGTACTTCTGTCGCTGAAGCTGAACAGATCGTAGCTGAAGGAGGAAGTGAGAACGATGATGAAGAGAACAACACTATTCTAAGTCCAAAGAAACACAACAATATTGAGTTTGGTAAATCTACTGTGATGGCAGACGACATGGTTATGATGAAGAAATTGGGCTACTTTGGGGAGGCCAAGAGCAAGC
Organism: Zea luxurians; assembly: GCA_029449295.1. NCBI lineage: Eukaryota > Viridiplantae > Streptophyta > Magnoliopsida > Poales > Poaceae > Zea > Zea luxurians. The sequence continues at coordinate 39,199,262 of JAOPSE010000022.1, read as the reverse complement.
TTGTCCGGTTTGCCGGGTAAGAGGTGATTCCAGAGCCAAAAGATGATGAAGTCGTAGTCTTTAAAAGCTTCTTCAGGGTAGGACTTCATTTCCCCCTACATGAGATGATTGGAGAAGTTTTAAAATTTTTTGAGATATACTTTCATCAACTGACACCCAATGCAATCATTAGACTTAGTGTCTACATATGGGCTCTCTGAAGCTAGGGTATGAGTCCCAATGTCAAAGCTTTCTGCCGGGTGCACGAGCTGCACTATCAAACGAAGGCCAGAGCAGATGGTCTTCATAAGAACTTCGGCTGCTACAACTTTGCGTATCGGAAGGATACTAAGGCCTCGGTTCTCGGTTACCGTACCAAATGGCCGACCTGTTGGACAAGCGAATGGTTTTACATAAAGGCGGACGAAAAGAGAAGGGAGAAGCTAATGACTATGGTCATGAGTCCATTAAAATTAAGCTTCGGGATGACAAGGTCCTTGTGCCACATGCAGCTTGGCTCCCCATGCCAGGTAGCCGAAGTAGAATTCAGAGTGGTAGCAGCCAAAATCAGCACTAGAGATCTAGTGCAAGAGTACTTGGCGAATAGAATATTTTCGACCTCTAGTGGCTGAGGAATGCCTAAGAAAAAGGAGGGGGGCAAAAAGTATGAACTTGTTCGGCTCCCTTACCAATTTAAATTTGAGAAACAATTCAAGAAACCATGCAAAGAGTGGCTAGAAATGATTGAGACAATGTGCAATGAAATTCTTGGCAACTACACCAGGAAATATGACCAATTAATGACTGTTGCCTTCGGCACCCGGCCAAAACGAAGGCTGAATTGGGTAATAGACGCGTTAAACTTCGAATACCCAGACTACGAAAAGCTTGACAAAGGGGCCGAATGGGGTGAAAAGGAAGAGGGTTGTCAGCATCCTGAGTCGGCAAGCTGCTCGGCTAGTAAAGGAAGAAAATAAAAAGGGGCTGAATAAAGCTTTGAAGAAAATAAAAACAGCTCCTGAGCCGAAGGCGACAATCTCTAAAAAGCGAAAGCTTGACACAGCGCCCTCTGTTGAGCCAAAAGTGGATGAATCTGGAGAAGAAGCTCCTTTAACGCCCTTTGCTGCCGAAGTAGCAGAAATTTTGAAGGTAATGACTGATTCCCCACACTTCAAGCTGCTAAGTCCTCTGGGACCAGAACTAACGAAACATTTACTGAAGGAACAACCTTCGGTTGCGGAGGAGAAGATCAAAGGGCAAAAGAAACGAAGATTTGTAGATGTGATGCAAGCCATTGAGCAAACACCACCTTCAGCTTCAGCGGCAAAAGTAGCAATTCCTGCAGATACCGAGATGCTGGCAGAGCCAAAGCTGAAGAACTCACAACCATGATGTCAGAAATTGATAGGCTCATATCAGATGTGGTTAAAGATGTGGCTATAGAGGAAGAAATGGCTGCAGCGCCAAGCAAAGAAAGGGAAATTGATGTTAGTCCTTCGGGCAAAAAATATTTCGATCTTCGGCACCTAGGCGGCCAAGAATTGTCTGAAGAGGACAAGTCAGAGTTGCGGGTTGTATCCTGCGGATCTCAACCAGGGGCTTTGCTCTTCGGTGGGGTTGACGAGGACATTCTAGGATGCATCCGCGACCGCGCCAGGGCGAAGATAGTCGGCACTCTATACAAGAGTGTTGGCTTTTCGAAGCTAGAGGTTGATATCAGCTGCTACCGACGGCAACATATTGCCGGTAGCTTATTTTATTCTAGCTTCAAGGTGAGGTCTTTGACTAGGTTGTTATTATTATCATTTTCATGATGAGTTAAATGTTCTGACCATGACTTGTTGTTGTAGAGCATGCTACTGAGCAAAGCTTTGAAAATGCAGCAGGATAACAAAGATAAGAAAAATGAGATTATAATTAACGACTTGGAGAATAACATAAAGGACCTTGAAGCTTCTCTAGAGGAGAAAGATTTTCTGCTACGAGCAGCCGAAGGCTCCCTCGCGGAAGTACAGTCTCAAAATACTAAATTAGGTAAGGAACTTGATAATGCTCGAACAACTTTTAAAGAAAAAATCAGAGCGCTTCGAGCAAGAAACAAAAGAACTGCAAGCAAAAGCTGAAGCCGAAGCTGAGAAAAATACGAAGCTACGGGAGTCATTGAAAGACCTTCGGAATAAATGCACGGATTTCACCACCCACTATGTGAACCGACTAAAAGGATTATTCAACTCGGTTGGGGCTAGTTCTGAAGAAATTGCTCCTTTGGCTGAAGATATCCCCAAAGCCTTCGAGCATATTGAAAACAAAGTTGAAGCACTTGATGAAGTCATAACTGGGCACGGGGATTTCTATGCTCTGCTAGCTTCTCGTGGCACAGCTGTTGTATTTTTGAAGGCCGGATGTACTCATGGCAAAACATTTAACAAGCCAACCTTCAGCCTCTCATCATCAGACTTAGTTGATATTCCTGGTGAAGCCCGTAGCATTGGAAATAGATTTATCACTCAAATTTGAGTTAAGGGCGGGCGCAAGCTGGCTGGAGACAAAGCTCAGAAACTGCTTGATTCAGTATGAAACTTTTACCTGTCTTTTACCTTGGTTTTTCTTTATTATATTTGCGATTATCTTATACCGTCATCTGTCTGCAGGATGGTGACGCCGAAGGTCGCTGAGCCGAAGCTTGTTCCGAAGGGCTGAAGACTCTTAGAGCTTCTTTTTGTAATTACCTATAGAAAACTTGGGATCTCTTTGTATTATTTGGCAAATGATTGTAATTGAGAGTTGAACACAACATTGTACATATTTGTCTATACCTTGTAATATAATTTTACCTCTTCATCTATGTGTGAATTGCTTTGCTGTGGACAAAACCCACACTTACAATTTTTGAGCCGAAGGCAAAAAGCACTTTCCCTTCTTTTTTCATTCACAACGAAGCATTTTTCATTGTAAACAGAGTGCCTTCATATACATCTCATTTGAGACAAAGCATCTTCGTATTCAACAAAGCATTTTGTCTCCAAAGACAAGCATCTTTTTTCTTTCCTATTAACGTATGTGCTTCATGTCTTGATAATGATGATCCTACGTATGTCTAATGAATGTTTGTATGAATGCAAAGAATGATGTGATGGAATATGCAAATGTATGACCCGAACACACACGAAACCACACCCAGACTCTGCATCCCCTTAGGAACGACTTTTGAGTCTCTTCACCTTCTATTTTGGTGGCATTTAAGCTCTGCATCACCTTAGGAACGACTTTTGAGCTTCTTCACCTTCTATTTCAGTGGTATTTAAGCTCTACATCCCCTTAGGAACGACTTTTGAGCTTCTTCACCTTTTATTTCGGTGGCATTTTGGCTCTGTATTCCCTTAGGAACGACTTTTGAGCTTTGGAACTTACTCTGCGCTCCCTTAGGAATGACTTTTGTAGCTTCGTCACCCTCCAGGTGACATTTTAGCTCTGCATCCCCTTAGGGACGACTTTTGAGCTTCGGAACTTACTCTGCGCTCCTTTAGGAACGACTTTTGTAGCTTCGTCACCCTCCAAGTGACACTTTAGCTGTGCATCCCCTTAGAGACAACTTTTGAGCTTCGGAACTTACTCTGTTCTTTTTGCACTCGATGGTGCGGGTTCTTGTGTTACATGTTACATTCTTGGGGGAATTTGGCCCTTGTATTGCATAGGGCTAAATAAAAAAAATGAAAATTACAACCTATGGCCCCATTAAAAACCTTTCTCCCCTCCTGAAAGGAAAAGGGTGCCATAGGAAAAAATAAGAAAAGTACATCAATTACACATAATATCGCCGAAGCTCATCCGCATTCCAAGACATGGGTATGTCGTTGCCGTCCATGTCCTTCAGTCTATAAGAACAGTGTCTTGATGAAGATAATACCAAAAAAGGGCCTTCCCATTTCAGCTGAAGCTTCCCCACTGTATCAGGGTTAGCTATCCTTCAAAGCACCAAATGACCTGGCTTGATATTTTTCAATCGAACTTTTCTGTCACGCCATTTTATTGTTTCGGCCTGGTATTTATTGATATGCTCTATGGCCTAAAGTCTGGTCCCTTCTATGGTGTCTTTTGTTATTTGGCAATCAGCTTCATCCTCTGTCGAAGCTAAGGTTCTTATTGAACCTGTTCTTGCTTCTTCTAGTGTTATTGCTTCGTTACCAAACAAAAGCTTGAATGGAGTAAACCCTGTTGACCTTGATGCAGTAGTGTTGTGGCTCCAAACCACTTTTATTAATTTGTCTGGCCACTTCCCTTTCGGCTGATTGAAGATTGACTTCATTATTTCTGTTATTATGATTCCATTTGACCTTTCTACCAACCCATTTGACTCTGGGTGCCTCACTGATGTAAAGTGTATTTTTGTACCAATTTGGCTACAAAAAGTTTTGAAAGTTTCAGCATCGAATTGAGTTTCGTTATCGACGGTGATAGCCTTCGGTACGCCAAAGCGACAAACTATGTTTTGCCAGAAGATTTTCTACACTGTGGCTGAAGTTATTGTAGCCAAAGACTTTGCTTCAATCCGCTTATAAAAATATTCCACTGCCACCACAACATATTTTAGGTTGCCTTGTGCTGGTGGTAGTGGCCCTAACAAATCAAAACCCCATCTTTGCAATGGCCATGTTGGTTGTATTAGTTGGGTTAAAGATGAAGGTTGTTTCTGGTCTCTGGCGCATCTTTGGCAATTTTCACATTTTTGAACTAATTCTGCCGCATGTGAAGCTGCCTTCGCCCAGTAAAAACCTTGTATAAAAACCTTTCCCAGCAGAGGTTTGGACCCAATGTGGGCTCCACATAAACCTGCATGTATCTCCTTCATCAATTCTTGCCCTTCGGCTCTGGACAAGCATTTGAGTAATGGAGAGCAAACTCCATGTTTGTATAACTCCCCTTATATTATTACATAAGGTCTTGTTCTTGCTTCCATTCTCTTGTTATAAGCTTCGTCATCTAAAAGACAGTTTCCCTGGAGAAAGGATACAATTTCGGTCCTCCAATCTTCACTATGTACATGTGAAATTGTAAGTACTGCTCTTTCCATGAGCTCAACTGAAGGTGCTTTTATTGTTTCAAAAAATACTTCCGAAGATAAAGTGAGCCCTTGTGCCGCTGACTTAGCTAATAAGTCTGCATGCTCATTCTCTCCCCTTAGGATATTTTTTACAGAAAAACCTTCAAAAGAAGCTTCCAACCTTTGGACTAATCTAAATACTTTTCAAGCTTCGGGTCTCGTGCCTTACTGCTTTTATCCACATGGCCCGAGATAACTTGCGAATCAGTCTTGAGGATTGCCCTTCTTATTCCCATCACCTTTAGTTTTCGAAGCCCCAAAAGAAGAGCTTCGGACTCAGCAATGTTAATTGTACAGCTGAAGTCTAATTTTATTGCATAACATGTTCTAACTTTAGAAGGTGCAACTAGAACAGCAGCTGCCCCTGCACTGAAGGTTCCCCAAGATCCATCGCAAAATACCGTCCAAGCTTCGGCATCTTTTGTTGCTTCTTCATCCTGAGCCCCTGGCGTCCAATCAGCAATGAAGTCTGCTAACGCCTAAGATTGTATTGAGGATATGTGCACGTAATCAATGGTGAATTCGTTAAGTTCCGTGGCACATTTTCCGATCCTTCCTGTAGCTTCTCTGTTCCTCATTATGTCCTTCAGGGGTTGCGATGAAGGCACTATTATGTGATATGCTTGAAAGTAATGCCGAAGCTTCTTGGAGGCCATCAATACAACATACAGTACCTTCTCCAACTCTGTGTAATTTTTCTTTGAAGAGCTGAGTACTTTGGAAACGAAGTATACTGGTGCTTGCTTTTTTACCCAGCGCTCTTGTTTCTCTTGTACAATTGCTGCACTAACTGCAACATGGGAAGCAGCCACATATAGAAGTAACGGAGCTCCTGATGAAGGTGGGGTTAAATTTGTTAAATCTATCAAATACTGCTTCAGCTCTTCGAAGGCTCTCTACTAAGCTGGACCCCATTGGAAGACTTCAGCTGATTTCAATATTTCAAAGAAAGGTAAATTCCTCTCTGCTGATCTTGAAATGAATCTGTTTAATGATGCCAGCCTTCCTGCTAACCATTGAGCCCCCTTTTTTGAATTTGGTGGCTCCATCTGAAGGATAGCTTCGATCTTGCTTGGGTTAGCTTCGATTCAGTTTGTCGATACCAGACAACCAAGAAACTTTCCCTTCTTCACTCCGAAGACACATTTTCCTAGATTTAACTTGAGACCAGCTTGTCTGAAGTTGGCAAATGTCTCTTGCAAATCAGCAATATGGTTTTCTTGCTTTGTGCTTTTTACTATGATATCATCGACATATGTCAGCACATTCCTGCCAACTTGAGAGTGAAGAACCTTGGCAGTCATTCTGCTGAAGCTTCCTCCAGCATTCTTGAGCCCCTGAGGCATCCGAAGGTAACAATAGGTACAACTAGGAGTTATGAAGCTTGTCTTTGGCTCATCCTCCTTCTTCATCCTAATTTGATGATAAACCGAGTAGCAGTACAGTAAACTCATGAGTTCTGAAGAAGCTGCTGCATCCATAAGGGAATCTATTCTTGGTAGTGGAAATTCATCCTTCGGACATGTCTTGTTGAGATCTGTGAAGTCAATACACATTCTCCATTTTTCGTTAGCTTTCTTTACCATGACAGTTTTGGCCAGCCACTCTGGGTATGTCACTTCTCTGATGACGCCGACACTTAGAAGTCTTTTCACTTCATTTCGTTCACCTTCGACTTTATCATCGGACATTTTCCGAAGCCTCTGTTTTCTTGGTCTGAAGGACGGGTCCACATTGAGTGAGTGCTCAATAACGTCTCTATTGACACCACATAGATCATTGGCTGTCCAAGCAAAAACATCTTTGATGTTAAACAAAAATCTTAATAGAGTCTTTTCTTGTTTATCAGACAGTTGAGATCCTAGCAATACTTTTTGCTCTGCTATGTCTTCACACAAAAGCATAGGCTTCGGTTGATCTGCTAAAGCAGCCTTCTCTCTTTTATGCTTATACTGCTGATAAGCTTCAGCTTCATCTATATTATGAATAGCCTTCGAATCCGTCCAACTCCGTTTAGCCTTCTTGGCAGCTTCTTGACTTCCGTGTACAGCCATGGGCCCTTGTTCCGAAGGTATCTTCATGCAAAGATATGCTGGATGAAGTATTGCTTCGAAGGCATTAAGCGTCCCCGACCAATGATTGCATTGTATGGATACTCCATATCAACAATGTTAAAGACAACCTATTCTGTTCTTGTGTTGTGAACATAGCTGAATGTAACTGACATTTTTATCTTGCCAAGTGCCACAATCTTTCTTCCTCCGAAGCCACAAAGAGGGTGTGTTGCATCATGTATCCTGTCCTCTGGCTCTTGCATTTGCTTGAAAGCCTTTGCAAAGATGATATCCGCTGCACTGCCTTTGTCCACCAGGACATTATGGACCAAAAATCCCTTGATGACACAAGATATGACCATTGCATCATTGTGAGGATAATCCTTGAGCTGAAGGTCTTCCTGTTGGGGACTTGTTCTTAAATGCTAAGAGTTAAGAACAAGGCAACATAAAAGTTGTTAAGTGTTAAAGTCCTTCGTCCTTCGAGGCATTATGTCCCTTCGGGAAATAATGAGTTTCGGATGAAGGTCACGAGAAACATACCTTCGTAAATATAACAAGTAATGACGAAGGATTCGTATAAAGCATGAAATACAAACATCATCATAAAATCATTTCTATTTTATTAACATGGGGAAATAGAAATGATTTCAAATTACAAATGTACCTTCGGTCCTGAGAGAAGGTGAAAAGTACAAGCGTGACGCAAAAGCAAATGCCAAGTCAGCATGAACAGTACGGGAGTACTGTTCATCTATTTATAGACGCGGGACGCAGCCCACGTGAAATTACATTCATATCCAATTGTCAATGACTTATGGAAATCTGTCAAGGCCCAAGTAGTCTTTTCATCTTTAAGTCGGTTCCCCTCTTTGCTATCGCGACGAAGCTCCCCTGCGCACAGCTTCGGTTGCGCACCATCCTTCGTCTGGTTCAGGCTTCGTCCTGACCGTTCCTCATATTCATAATTCTGAGTCCGAAGATACCTGTCCACATAATCCACTCGGAAAACATTGTCAAATCATGTTTTTGAGGACCTTCGGAGGACGAAGGCCCCCAACAGTAGCCCCTCGCAATATTAATTTGTTTGACGATAAATTCAGATTGCGATATGGACGAAGGCCTTGAGCCGAAGGTCCGAAAAAACACCTTCCCTTTGCTAGAATAGCAACATTCACTGACAAGCGGGGTCTTTCAATTTTCGACGCCCTGGGAGTATAAATAAGATCGCACCGCAAACTTATTTGGTACGCACAATTGCCATCTGCTTCGGCCCACTAAATTTTTAGCTCTTGCGCATTAAGATTTGATCTTTTTGCTTCTGAAGCTTCGGCCTCGAAAACAGTTTTTTAGCGTTTCCGAAGATGTCTGAAGGTAAGAAGATCCCTGCCGAGACGAAGCTGAGTCTCGACGAAGAGAAGAATTTGGGGTTCCTTATAGCGATGGCGGAGACCAATACGGAGAAAATCACCAAGGAGATTCTTGAAGGTTTGTCTGAAGATACTGGTGACAGCGACAGCTATGATGTAGAAAGTGGTGGGGAAGAGGCCGAAGATCGACCATGGCGGCCAAGTCACACGGTATTCGGGAAAACCACTATTAAGCAGAATCATATTGATAATATGAGGGGGAGGTATTTTCGTGATATATCTATTGTGAGGGCTGATGCTGGAGAAAAGACTTCTCCCACCCCAGAAGAAGATGAAGTCGTAATCTTCCGAAGCTTTCTCAAGGCTGGGCTTCGATTCCCCCTAAGCAAATTTGTTGTTGAGGTACTGAAAACATTTCAAGTCTACCTTCATCAACTTACTCCCGAAGCTATCATAAGAATGGGGATGTTTGTCTGGGCTGCAAAAAGCCAAGGTTTAGAACCAAATGCTAAAAGTTTTTGCAACATTCATGAGTTGTTGTATGAGACAAAGCCCTGGGGAAAAGAACAATATCACAACAATTTTGGGTGTTACAGCTTCGGTGCCCGCTCCGGGTCAAGCCGCCCTGTGCCAACCTTTCGGAAGAGGTGGCCCGGAGCCTGGATGACAGAGTGGTTCTATGTAAAGAATGACTTATCAGCGCAAGAAAATGTTAAGAGTATCATTATGCGCCCCATCTGGCAACGCTTCGGACTTCGAAGGCCGAAGGTTGAAATGGACGAAGCAGCCGAGGAATGCCAAAGAGCCTTCGGCGTAATCTGCTCTTTCATTGGGACAAGGGACTTGGTCCAAGAGCACATTGCCTTCAGGGTATGGCCACTTGCAGAAAAGTGGGAAATGCCGAAGGAGACCATTAAAGAGTCCGACGAAGGCGGACTAGTCAGACTAAAATACACATTCAAATATGGGGATAAATTTGTTGAACCTGATGACGATTGGTTGAAAAGCATTGAAACATTAAGTGACGAACTTCTTGGGGCATATTCGAAGGCCGAGAACACTGCGTTATCAACAGCCTTCGGAGGCCGAAAGAAGAAAAGACTCAACCGTGTATTTGACGCAGTCGGGTTTATCTACCCTGACTATCACTATCCGGTATTGGGTCGCAAAAGGAAAAATACTTCTCCTGTTACAGAAGCTACCACGAGTGCCACTAGTGAGCCAGCGCCTCAAAGGAAAAAGATGAAGGTGCTCACCCATCGAACGCGCTTTATTGAGCCGGCCACAGTGCCAGAATTTATTGGTGAAGTTTCTTTGGCCTCTGAAACTACAGAACCAGCTCCAGTGCCGATGATAGAAGAGAAATCTAAAGCGCCTTCAGCAGTAGAAAAACCGAAGATTGAAGGGCCAAAAACATCAAAAATTTTAAGTCCTTCAGCAAATGTCGAAACAACAAAAAATCAAAAGGGCCCACTGGTGACCCCAAGAAGAAAAAGAATGGTGAACGTACTGGATGTCTTGGAGACAATTAAGTCTTCAAGCACAACCGCAAAGGAGTCTGTCGAACTTGCTGAAGCATCTACTGAAGCTTCAAAACAACAAGCTGAAGCTGAAGCTGGGCCTTCAGAGCCCACCAAGGAACAATCCGAGAAAATATCAGAACCAGCCTTGGTTGAAGAAATTGACACTGCCACCCCCGAAGCTCCCTCCAGCATATGTGATTACATCGTGCGACATGCTTCGGGGAAGAAACTGTCTGAAGAAGAGGCCTATGAAGCGAATCACTATGCTAGAGAGTTAAAGTATCCGAAGGGGGCAGTAGTATTCAATGGGACAACTGAAGATGACTTCCTATACTGCCTCCCTGATAACAAAGAATTATCTGTCTGCCGGGAGATGGCTAGAAGCATGGGTTTCCCAAAGCTTGAAGCTGGATTAAGCGCCATGACGAAAGAGGATCTCGCAGACAGTCTTGCATACAATAGCCTAAAGGTATGGAAATTAAGCGCTTGAAAAAACTTTTTTAATACGTAATTCATTCCTTTATTCTTATATGGATTCTTTTTCGTATAGGGCTTGATTCTAAGCAACGCATTAAGAGCCCAAAAGAGCGCCGAAGATGAAAGCTATGACATTGCGTTCAACAATTTACGCTCCGAAGTTATTAAACTGAGAAACGAAGCTCTGGAAAAGGATAAAATTCTGCTTACACTGGTAGATAAGGTAAAGAAGGACGAAGCTGCTTCGAAAACCCAGGCCGAAGCCCTAAAACGTGAAATTAAAGATCTTCAAAAACAGCTAGCTAGAGCTAAGGAGGAACATGTGCTTGAGGAAACAAAATGAGAACTTAGTGATCATTTGGCCAATAATTTGGAATTAAGTGTTAAGGAGCTTCGTGCATCTCAGAGGAAATGCTATGTTAAATCTGTAGAATGCGTCAAAAAGATAAAATCCAGCTTCGCCAGCGTTGGCGCCTTTTCTAGTGAAGAGGACTTTTCAAGAGGCAATCCCGAAGGTCCACTGGATTGGATTAGTCACGAAGCAGAAGCCTTCGAGGAAATCCTGAGCAGCCGCGGTGACATCTGCGCTTTTTCAGGCGCCAGAGGAGTTGCTGCTGTTTTGGAGAAGAAAGGTTGTGAACATATAAAATGCTTAGCTCAGTCCGAAGCTGCCCTGTCCTCTGAAGACATCAAAGATCCCTCAACCGAAGCAAGCATGGTTGGTGGTAAGTTCTTCACTGATATCTGGGACAACGGCGGCCGAGAAATGGCACAAGAAATTATTCAAAGAAGTGAAAAAGGCATCCATGATGCTAGGAAAGTAGCAGAAGCTGCCGAAAGAAGTACAGAGCCCGAAGGGCAATTAGGTATTAATTAGTCGCTCTTATTGTGTTGCACTTTTTATTTCAAACTTTGCTCGCGATTTGTAATAATACTGAAAAAATGTTCTCTTCCCTCAGAACCTGCTGGATCGTCTGCTGACCCTCATACAAAAGGGGATGACGAAATTAAACAAATGGCCGAAGCTATCATGGATAAAGTTGTTGATCAACTTCTAAATGAGGTCGCCGAAGCAGTATTAAGAGAAGACTAGATGCTATTTAGAAAAAACATTTAAAGTGTGATCTATGTAACATTTTGTACATTTGAATGTAAAATACAAACCTCTTTTCATTATTCAATTCTTTACGATGCATGAAACTCTACATACATACCATTTTTGAGCCTTCGGCGAAAAAACACCTTCCCTTCTTTTCATGCTTCGTGAAGAAGACATTCTCCGTTAAAATTATTCTGATGAAACACGTCCATGCTTCGTGAAAACATTCTCCGAAGCTATATTCCGAAGATTATCATTGTATTCCCTTGTGACTTTACACAATTTTCACTTTCTCAAAGCATCCTTTCGAAGGTTGATATTGTGTCCCCTTCTTTTTGCCAAATGCAACATGATGTATGATGCTTATGTTATGCAAAATGATGTGATGATGCTATGTTATGCAAATGACATTTGTTCCGAAGATACACACAAAATATATTCGTAAGCTCTGCATTCCCTTAGGAACGTCTTTGGAGCTTCTTCGCCTTTTACTTAGACGGTATAAGCTCTGCATTCCCTTAGGAACGTCTTTGGAGCTTCTTCGCCTTTTACTTAGGCGGTATCAGCGTTGACTTTTCGCTGTATGCTCTGCATTCCCTTAGGAACGTCTTTGGAGCAAAAAACTTACACTGCGCTCCCTTTGGAACGGCTTTTTGTAACTTCGGCAACTTACTCTGCGTTCCTTAGAACGACTTTTTGTTGCGTTGAAGGATCTTTAATAATCCGAAGGTCCTCCTTGTTACCGCAAATTTTTAAGCTTCAGCAATTTAAGCCTGTAGAGAAGATATGTTTTTCTGATAACCAACCACGAAACTATTATATGAAAACTGAAATGTTCTTTATTACACAGAAAACAGAACTTAAACGGAAAAGACTGCTATCAAAGTAGGATATCTGTCAATAAATGTGCTTCGACTCTGGCACAGTACTATTGACTGTACGGGCTTCAGATTGCTCTCTGAGATCCCTTTGATGCGGAACATATTGGCTCCCTTCTGGCTGTTGGCCTTGTTGCAGCGGAGGTGGGGGCGGGGGCTGTTGCCATGAAGCTTGAGGTTGACTCGCCGAAGCCACGGAAACTGCAGGGTGGTTGCCCACATATTCCGGGATGTAGGGCTGATGGTATGAAGCAGTATGCATGACCTGCTTCGGCTGTCCCTGTTGCGCTGCAGCTTCTGCTAGCTCCTTTTGTTTCTGGATGGTGACATGGCACATCCTGGTGGTATGGCCCTTGTTCTCACCGCAGAATAAGCAAAATGTCCTCCTTGGTTGATCTCCAAATCTCCCGCCGAAGCCCCTGGCGCCTCTGCCTCTTGGAGCTGGTGGCCGAAAGAAAGTTTGCTGTTGCCCCGAAGCCTGTGAGGAGCACTGCGGCCTGTTCTGCTGACTCCCCTTGTCATCATTTTGAGTGGAGTTGTGGATGGACCTGACATGCCTCGGATAGAATCTTCCCCCGAAGCCCCTGGTCATCTCAGAAAATCTGAAGGCCTCCTCCCTTCTTTGGCGAAAGTCATTATCAGCACGAATGTATTCGTCCATCTTTTGGAGCAGCTGCTCCAGAGTCTGAGGAGGCTTCCTAGCAAAGTATTGGGCTGCAGGTCCAGGACGAAGCCCCTTGATCATGGCTTCGATGACAATTTCATTGGGCACCGTTGGTGCCTGCGCCCTCAAACGCAAGAACCTTCTGACATACGCGTGAAGGTATTCTTCATGTTCCTGAGTGCACTGGAACAAGGCTTGGGCAGTGACCAGCTTCGTCTGAAATCCTTGAAAGCTGGTTAACAACATATCCTTCAGCTTCTGCCATGAGGTGATAGTTCCTGGTCGAAGGGAGGAATACCAGGTCTGAGCAACACTCCTGACGGCCATAACGAAAGACTTCGCCATGACTGCAGCATTGCCCCCATACGAAGACACTGTTGCTTCGTAGCTCATCAAGAACTGCTTCGGATCTGAGTGGCCGTCGAACATGGGAAGCTGGGGTGGCTTATAGGACGGAGGCCAAGGTGTAGCCTGCAGCTCAGCGGACAAAGGAGAAGCATCATCGAAAACAAAATTTCCCTGATGGAAATTATCATACCAGTCATCTTCGTTGACGAAGCCCTCCTGATGAAGGTCTTTCTGCTGAGGCCTTCTGTTTTGCTCATCGTGAGTAAGATGGCGAACTTCCTCAGAGGCTTCGTCTATCTGCCTTTGCAACTCAGCTAGCCGGGCCATCTTCTCCTTCTTCCTCTGCACCTGTTGATGTAGCATCTCCATATCCCTGATTTCTTGGTCTAGCTCTTCCTCCTGAAGCGTCGGGCTGACGGCCTTTCTCTTCTGGCTTCGGGCCTCCCGAAGAGAGACGGTCTCCTGGTTGTGGTCCAGCGGTTGCAGTGCTGCAGCCCCAGCCGCTGAAGCTTTCTTCGGTGCCATAGTGAAGGTCTACAGCTTCCGAAGGTGTTCAAAAAACTCGAAGTGGAAGTGAGTTCACTGGAGGTGGGCGCCAATGTTGGGGACTTGTTCTTAAATGCTAAGAGTTAAGAACAAGGCAACATAAAAGTTGTTAAGTGTTAAAGTCCTTCGTCCTTCGAGGCATTATGTCCCTTCGGGAAATAATGAGTTTCGGACGAAGGTCACGAGAAACATACCTTCGTAAATATAACAAGTAATGACGAAGGATTCGTATAAAGCATGAAATACAAACATCATCATAAAATCATTTCTATTTTATTAACATGGGGAAATAGAAATGATTTCAAATTACAAATGTACCTTCGGTCCTGAGAGAAGGTGAAAAGTACAAGCGTGACGCAAAAGCAAATGCCAAGTCAGCGTGAACAGTACGGGAGTACTGTTCATCTATTTATAGACGCGGGACGCAGCCCATGTGAAATTACATTCATATCCAATTGTCAATGACTTATGGAAATCTGTCAAGGCCCAAGTAGTCTTTTCATCTTTAAGTCGGTTCCCCTCTTTGCTATCGCGACGAAGCTCCCCTGCGCACAGCTTCGGCTGCGCACCATCCTTCGTCTGGTTCAGGCTTCGTCCTGACCGTTCCTCATATTCATAATTCTGAGTCCGAAGATACCTGTCCACATAATCCACTCGGAAAACATTGTCAAATCATGTTTTTGAGGACCTTCGGAGGACGAAGGCCCCCAACACTTCCTAAGAGAACATAATTGGAATATGAGACCACTTGGACTTGATGAAGGGCCCCTGCACCCCAACATGTTATACCCTTCTCTGTGATTCTTTCTTCTGCCTCTTGTTGGCTGGTTCAGAACTTGAGCCGCATGTGATTGGGAGCACCAGCTTCGTAACCGAAGGAGCCACAGCTTGTTTGCTTTGCGAAGTCGTCGTCACAGTTGTGGAAGTGAGTTCACCAGAGGTGGGCGCCAAATGTTGGTCCTTGTTCTCAAATGCTATACATCAAGAACAAGACAACATAATTGTTAACAATTAAAGGCCTTCGTCCTTCGAAGCACTATCTTCTTTTGGATATAATGATCATCAGACGAAGGTCATGAAGGGCATACCTTCATCATCTCAGTGAACAAATATAAATAAGGGTATATGAAATACAAAAGAACATAAATGATGATTATATAACAACAATCTATTTATATTTTCATTTTATAAACATGGAAAAACATCAACAATATTTATATTACATTGATACCTTCAGCTTGCCAGAAGGTGAAGATGCAAAAATGACGTAAGAGTGATTACAATCCAGCGTGAACAGTACTAGGGGTACTGTTCATCTATTTATAGGCACGGGACACAGCCCAAACAAAATTACATTCATGTCCCTGACATTTAATTGTAATTATGTTACAAACTACTAAGGACTAGATAGACTTTTCCTCCTTAAGTCAGTATCATCCTTCGTCTTCGTTGCAATACTAAGCCAAAGCTCCTTCAGTCATAGCTTCGGCTTCTATCAACATCATCTTTGGGTTATATGTTCATGTTGTACATGTATTCGTATTGTCTTGACGAAGGTGTTTTTGCCTTGAGGACCTTTGGTGGAGAAGAAGACCCCCAACAGTGATCTAATGCTTGAAGTCTGGTCCCTTTTATGGTGTCTCTTGTTATTTTACAATCCTCCTCGTTTTCTACCGAAGCTAGGGTCCTTATTGAACCCGTTCTTGCTTCTTCTGGTGTTATTGCTTCATCACCGAACAAAAGCTTGAATGGGGTAAATCCTGTTGACCTTGAGACAACAGTGTTGTGGTTCCATACCACTTTTATTAACTCGTCTGGCCACTTTCCCTTTGGCTGATTGAAGATTGACTTCATTATCCCTGTTATTATGATTCCATTAGCTCGCTCTACCAATCCATTTGATTCTGGATGTCTCACTGAAGCGAAATGTATTTTTGTACCGATTTGGTTTCAAAAAGCTTTGAATGTTTCGACATCAAATTGAGTTCCGTTATCAACTGTAATGGCCTTCGGCTCACTGAAGCGATAAACAATATTCTGCCAGAAAAACTTTTGAACTGTGGCCGAAGTGATTGTAGCTAAAGGTTTTGCTTCAATCCACTTTGAAAAGTATTCCACCGCTACTACAACGTATTTTAAATTTCCTTGCACTGGTGGAAGTGTGCCTAATAAATCTAGGACACACTTTTGCAATGGCCAAGTGGGCTGGATTAACTGAGTTAGAGACGAAGGTTGTTTTTGGTCTCTGGCACACTTCTGGTAGTTTTCACATTTTTGAACTAAATCCGCTACATCGGAAGCTGCCATTGGCAAATAGAATCCTTGTCTAAAAACCTTTCCAAGTAAAGGCTTGGACCCAATATGAGCTCCGCACAGTCCTGTATGTATCTCCTTCATTATCTCCTGACCTTCGGTTCTAGATAAACACTTCAGTAATGGGGAGCAAACTACTTGTTTATACAATTCTCCTTCTATGATTACATAGGGCCTTGTCCTAGCTTCCATTATTTTGATATAAGCTTCATCATCCGTAAGACAATTGCCTTGCAGGAAAGATATAATCTCAGTCCTCCAATCTTCAATGTGCACTGGTGACAATGTGAGTACTGCTCACTCCATGAGCTCGATCGAAGGTGCTTTTATTGTTTCAAAAAATACTTTCAAAGGTAATGGGAGCCCCTATGCCACTGACTTGGCTAATAGGTCTACATGTTCATTTTCTCCTCTTGGGATATTCTTTACAGAGAAGCCTTCGAAAGAGGCTTCCATTCTTCGGGCTCTGTATCGATACTTCTCGAGCTTCGGATCTCTTGCTCTGCTGCTTTTATCAATGTGGCCTGTAATAACTTGTGAGTTAGATTTGAGGATTGCCCTTCTTATTCCCATAGCCTTAAGCTTTCAAAGCCCAAAAGAAGGGCTTCGTACTCTGCAATGTTATTTGTGTAGTTGAACTCCAGCCTTGCTGCGTAGTAGGCTCTGATCTTAGATGGTGAAATTAGAATGGCAGATGCTCCTGTGCCGAAGGTTCCCCATGACCCATCACAAAATAGTCCAAGCTTCATTATCTTTTATTCTTTCTTCATCCTGAGCCCCTGGTGTCACACCCGGGCTTTAAGGAACAAAGTCGGGTGCATCTCATATATGCGCCAGACAAGACAACACATATAATAACAGAGTGCATAGAGATAAATGTCATAAATATCATAAATATGCTTATTACATAATGAAAGTCTTACAAAAATAAAGGATAAAATAAAGCGAACTATATATTATCCCTGGCGCCACAAAGCTGACTAGGAGATGCCACCAAGATCAAGTCGAAAGCCTCAGTGTTAGGTGGCTCCTCTTCAACCACCTGTTCTTCTCCTATGGGGGGTGTGAGACAGCAAGAGTGAGCTCACATACGTTCATAGCTCAACAAGTCGTGGGGAATAATGTGCATGAACTCACCAAAGGTGGGAGTCCATGTGAAGTGTAAGGCAAATCAATGTAATAAAGGCTGAAGCTGAGCATTGCTTTTATAAGTTGGTCAAAATTTTATTAGCAATTACTAAGTGCAGGTAAATACCAAACCATAGTAATAATAAGTAAAAGTAATAATAAAATAATCCCAATGCGATGGAATGACAAATTAAATTTAAGTTCCATAGATTAATCATGTGAGTGTCCGAGCCGCTCATGACCGTGAGCACGGCTAGTATACCAGTTTTACACTCTGTAGAGGTTGCGCATGATTACCCACAAGTCGTGTTACCCATTTGCCATGGAGTTGATCAGACCCCATACACCTCTACCAAGGAAGCGAGGCAGGGTACCACTGCGAGGCCTTTACAAAGTTCCACTAGCTTCAGAAAACCCGCTACAGTTTATAGGAAGCTCCAGTGCAGGAATCCCTCGCCTGACCACCATCGCAACAAAATCAACCCAAGGACCTCCCTACACTGACCACTCCCCTACTGCCCTTTCCCCTTTTGGGTAAGGTAGTCATCCACTAGCTTTCCTAGTTAATCAGCCAAGGGTGTCCCATTAAACCCTTGTGGTAGCAATGTTTTCCCGGGTGGTTCTCCATGTTCCCATTAACATAATGATCTTATCATGAACAGTAAATAATAAACAGATAATAAAAAGTATAAAAATGAGTGATGAATATCTCTATACCCAAAGCCACATAAAGCAATAGCATGTACTACCCAAAAATTTAGTAGTAAAACCAGTGGTGAAACAAGGTATAGAGATAGTCAAAATCTAGGGTAACCTATTGGGTCCCATCAAAATTAACATATGCAGATCATTATGATTAATAATAACATGACTGGGTAAAAGAAGTGATCAAGGGCACAACTTGCCTTCCATGAGCTCCTGCTCAGCAATCTCTACCAGCTGAACCTCAGGATCCTCAGTGACTTGCTCGTCTACTCGCATCAGTACAAACATACATAGTATAAAGGGAAAACTAACATCACACCAAACATGTAAACAAAGTACATGATAATAATATACACATTAAAATAAGATCATAGGAACTAGAATCATTAAATTTGGAGTTACAGATTTTAAGTTATGAATTTTCAAAGGTTTTATGTATTTAATACAAACTTAAGTACAAGATAAATTTTAATGCGTCTTTCATGTCAAAACAGTGGTACTAAATGATGAAGAATAATATTATAAAATTATAGGAACCGAAATGGGTCAATTCGGAGTTCATATGAATTTTCTACAAATTAAATAAGTTTCTGCAATTAATTTAATACCAAAAGTCTATTTTCTAATTTTATTTCCCTGGTTTTTCTAATCTCTGGACTGGGCCTCAAATTCTAGAAAGCGCAGGGGCTTCCTCACAAAAACCCCACAGACTCAGGTTCCCACCAGAGTGGACTGCGAGTTGATTCCTAGGTTTTCCAGGGTCTCTTTAGAAAAAATGCGCGACGAAGAGGTATGAGGAAACCACAGCCGCACGATCTGGTCTAACAGCCCGGATTAGATCCCACTCTCACCGTAGGGACTGCCATCGGATCAAGATCCGACGACCGAGATTTAATGAGGTCCCAACCGTTCTCCACCCACCGATCGACGATCTACGGTATGGATTCTACGGACGAAAGGGTATGTGATGGTGTGATCTGATCCATCCACCACCCATCCGACGACCAAAAGATCACCTCCTAACTCTATCTCCTTCACTAGACGCCACACCGGCCGCGGCGCACAGGCCCGATGGCGGAGACCACCGTCGGCACGATGCCCCGGCCGCACAGTGCCTGAAATTCAAATTAACTAGCGCTATACAAAGAGGGCGACTACAGGAACTAGATGAGGGGCTATTACCTTGGTTTTACTGCGACAGTAGGGCTGGCCACGGGTATTGGCGGCACCACGGTCGCGACGCCCAACGGTGAGGAATTCTGGGCGTTTGGGTGACAATTTCCCCCGGTACGAGAGCACCCAGGGCACCCCAGTGGTTCGGCGAAAACTAACGAACCACCACCCGACCCTTGGACAGTGGCACAGCGCACGTCGACGGTGGCGGATCCCTTCCCAGAGTTGGTGGCGGCTATGAGGTCAGCACGATGAAGTCCCCCGCGTCCACAGGCCAGTCTTTTATAGTTCGAGGTCAAGGTGCAATGGCCGCGGCCGATTTGGTCGGGACGTTGACTAAGTCCGGCGCCCGCGAGAATCGCGCCAACATTGTTACACTGGCCGGTGATTTTAGCGGAGCGGAGAAGAGGAACAATGACTTGGGTCCATGGCTCAGCGAGTGTTGAAGCGGAATAGGAAGAATTGGTCGTGGGACTGGCGCTTGGGACCCACACTACGGTGGCACGAAGGTGGCACGCGAGCGGATGGCGGCTGGGCCCGGTATGTCAGTTGCACTCAGGTCAGCCACGCGATTGAGTCAAGCTAGTGGGCTGCGCGCGCGGGTAAATGGCTATTGGGCCGAATAGGGTGTCTTAGGCCCAGTTAGATCTTTTTTCCCCTTTATTTTTGTATTTTCTTTTCTCTTCCTTTATTTCCAGATTCCAATTTAAATTCAGATTTAAATTCTAATCATGTGCCAAATTATCCTCACATTATATTGTGAAATTAGAAGTGCCAATTTTGGAGATATAATTATATATATTATTTATATTTTTTTATATCCTTTCTTTCTTTTTTTCTCCTTTTTCCTCAAATCCTCTTCTCATTATTATTTTATTTTATTCATATTATTATTTCTTTTAATGCACAAACAAAAATCCAATATGATGCAATGGTTTATTTGTGTCTTAGTGAAGTTACTCATTTTTAAACATGATCAGTCACATGTGATGATAAATGGAGATACATACACATATATAAAGGGAACAATTTCTCCTTTTATTCTCCCTTACAATTTGGATATTACAAATCCTACCCCCCTTAACAAGAATCTCGTCCTCGAGATTTAGGAAGGACTAGGGAAAAGATGTGGAAAATCTATGCGAAGCTCTTCTTCTCTCTCCCAAGTAGCTTCATCTTCTCCATGGTGACTCCATTGCACTTTGCACATCTTTATAACTTCATTTCTTGTAACCCGAGTCAAAGTGTCAAGAATCTTGATAGGGTACTCAGCATAAGTCAGGTCATCTTGTACACTAAGGTCCTCCATTGGTAGCTGCTCCTCAGGACCCTAAGGCACTTCTTTAGTTGGGATACATGGAATACATCATGTACATCCACAAGATGATTGGGTAGTTCTAGTTGATATGCAACTTCTCCCACTCGCTTTAAGATCAAGAAAGGTCCAATGAAGCGAGGGGACAACTTTCCTTTAACTTTAAACCTCCTCATACCCCGGATTGGTGATACCTTCAGATACACGTGATCACCCTCCTTAAACTCCAGTAGTCTTCTTCGGGTATCAGCATAACTCTTCTGCCTTGATTGTGCAATTCTCAAATTCTCCCGAATTATACGGACTTGTTCTTCTACCTCTTGTATAAGTTCAGGCCCAAAGAACTGTCTTTCTCCAGACTGATCCCAATATAGAGGAGACCTGCATTTTCTGCCATATAGAGCCTCAAACGGTGACATCTTCAAACTGGCTTGGTAACTATTATTATAAGAGAACTCCGCATATGGTAAGCTCTTATCCCAACTTCCACCATGTTTAAGAGCACAAGCTCTTAACATATCCTCCAACACTTGGTTAGTCCTCTCTGTCTATCCATCAGTTTGAGGATGGTAGGCCGAACTAAAATTTAACTGTGTATCCAAGCTCTCATGCAACTTCTTCCAAAACCGAGAAGTAAACTGTGATCCTCGGTCTGACACGATCTTCTTAGGCACTCCATGTAGACAAACTATCCGGGTCATATACAATTCTGCTAGCTTGGCTCCCGTGTAATTAGTCCTCACAGGTATGAAGTGAGCCACTTTTGTCAGTCTGTCCACAATTACCCAAATAGAGTCATATCCTACCAGAGTGCGGGGTAGTCCAACAATGAAATCCATACCAATTTCTTCCCATTTCCACTCGGGTATCTTCAATGGGTGCAATAGTCTTTGATGTTCGGCCTTGACTCTTTGACACACATCACACTTAGCCACATGTGCAGCAACATCTCTCTTTAGCCCATACCACTAGTACTTTTGCTTCAAAACCTGATACATCTTAGTGCTACCAGGGTGGATAGAGTAATTGGAATCATGAGCTTCTTTCAATATAGTCTCACGAAGGCTATCAATCTCCGGAACACATATCCGATCCTTGAACCATACAGTGCCTTGCTCATCCTCCGTGAATTCTGGACCTCTACCTTCAGTAATCAGATCCTTAATCTCTTGAATTTTAGCATCACCAACCTAACCCTTACGAATTTATTGCTCCATGGTAGGTTCTAATTCGATGGTGACTCCTTCAGTGTGTGTAACAATTCCCAGGTTGAGTCTCCTGAAATCCTCAACAATCTCATCGGTTAGCTGGGCAACAATAGCAGAATGAACATGCTCCTTTCGACTCAAGGCATCTGCAACCAAATTCACCTTGCCTGGGTGATAGTGAATCTCCAAATCGTAATCCTTAATAAGCTCCAACCATCGGCGTTGCCTAAGGTTGAGATCCTTCTGAGTGAATATATACTTCAAACTCTTATGATCCGTGTATACTTGGCACTTAGTTCCCATAATGTAATGTCTCCGTATCTTAAGTGCGTGCACAATGGCTGCTAGTTCTAAGTCATGAGTGGGGTAGTTTAACTCATGTTTCCGCAATTGATGAGACGCGTAGGCAATCACATGTCCTTCTTGCATGAGCACACATCCCAAGCCTTGGCCACATGCATCATGATAAATGTCAAATCCCTTCTATAGATCTGACATAACCAACACCGATGGTGACATTAATCTCATCTTTAATTGATCGAAGCTATCTTGACATTTCTCGTGCCACTTAAATTCTCTTCCCTTCTCCAGAAGTGAGGTCATAGGCTTAGCAATCTTAGAAAATCCTTCAATAAATCTCCAATAGTATCCTGCAAGTCCCAAGAAACTCTGGACCTCAGTAACTGTAGTGGGTATGCTCCACGCCATTATCTCCTTCACTTTAGCAGGATCCACTGCTATTCCTCCATTAGAAATGATATGTCCAAGGAATGGCACCTCACCAATCCAAAACTTGCACTTGCTAAACTTGGCGTAGAGTTGATTGTCTCGTAGCTTCTGTAGCACCAATCTCAGATGTTCCTCGTGGTCACCTTCACTCTTAGAATAGATAAGAATATCGTCGATGAACACCACGACAAATCTATCCAAATACTCCATAAACACCTTATTCATCAAATTCATAAAATAAGCTAGTGCATTAGTTAATCCAAACGATATAACAGTGAACTCATATAATCCATATCGAGTCGAGAAAGCCGTCTTGGGAATATCCGTTGGTCTAATCTTCATTTGATGGTAACTCGATCGGAGATCAATCTTCGAGAATACCCTAGCACCTCTCATCTGATCAAATAAATCCTCAATACGGGGTAACGGATACTTGTTCTTCACTGTAACATCATTAAGTGATCTATAGTTCACACACATCCATGCGAACCATTCTTCTTCTGTACAAACAGTAACGGTGCTCCCCAAGGTGAGGAACTCGGACGAATGTACCTAGCCTCTTGTAACTCCGTTAACTGCTTCTTAAGTTCCTTTAACACCTCTACAGACATCCTGTATGGCCACTTAGAAATAGGAGCAGTCCCAGGTAAGAGATCAATGACAAACTCAACTTCCTATCGAGTGGCATCCCTGGTAACTCTTCTGGAAAGACATGTGGAAAATCCCTAACCACACGGATGTTGTCACCAACAAACTCCTCAGCTATAAAGAACATCGCACGTCTGGAAGAGGTGGTTACTGCAATTTGAACTTGAAACCTTTCTCCTTTAGGGCTGGTGAGCTCTACAGTACCCCTACCACATAATATAATGGCCTTTGCCTTCCTTAACCATGACATACCAAGGATCAGATCTATACTTCTTTCCTCTAATACTATAGAGGTAGCCCCGAATTCTCGTCCCATAATTGTTAACGTCAATCTATGTGTCATATGATTTGTCTCAATAGTCCCTTTAGGTGTAATTACTATCATCAGTTTTCTCATATTTAGCAGTGGTATCTCATTTGTGTTGGCATAACGAGCGGACATAAATGAATGTGTAGCACCAGAATCAAATAATATGGTTGCAGGTATTGCATTAATATAAAACATACCAAGTGTGATGTCGGCACCATCCGGAGTAGCATCAGCACTGACTTGATTAACTCTAGCAATAGAGTATTGCCAGGAGTCTGTTGCTTGTTTTTAGCTGGTGTACCAGAATTCCCCACCGGACAAGCATTAGCATAGTGTCCAATCTGACTGCACTTGAAGCATGTAGGGCCTGTCTTCTGTCCTACAGACCTTGTCGGGGTGCCAGCGGGAGCAGCCTGACGAGTGGGAGGTGTCCGTGGAGACCCCTTTGGAGCATACTGAGCTGTGCGTGGTCCTCCTCCTAGACGAGTAGGTGTACCCTGTGGCGGAATGTAGCGAGGACGAACACTGCTGCTACCCTGCCCCTGTAAAATAGCCTTCCTCTTCAAGTCTCCCAGTTGAACACGCTTGTGTTCAATAGCTAGGGCCTTATCCAGCAGTCTTTGAAATGATGGAAATGTGCGAGCAACCAGTGCATATTGTAGTGGTCCATTGAGTCCTTCAATAAAGTGTTCCTGCTTCCTCTCATTTTTGGCAACCTCATCTGGAGCATATCTGGAGAGCTGAATGAACTTGTCACGGTACTCACTGGTAGACATATTGCCTTGCTTCAATGCCATAAACTCCTTCTTCATGATCTTCATCAATCCAGCAGGAATGTGGTAGTTTCTGAACTGTGTACTAAATTCTGCCCAAGTAATAGTGTCAGCAGCTTTATGGGCAGCAACATAAGAATCCCACCAGTCAGCAGCAGGACCTGTCAGACGACCAGAAGCATAAAGAACCTTCTCCTGGTCAGAGCATTGAGCAATGTTCAACATCTTCTCTACAGACTTCAGCCAATCATCTGTGTCTAGCGGATCAGGAGTACTAGCAAAGGTCGGTGGCTTATGGCTCATGAACTCCCGGTGCTTGTCCCTGGGTGGAATTGCTGATGGTGGTAGAGGCAGTGGTGCTTGTTCCTGTTGCTGTTGCTGCTACGCCCTCCTTTCCTGACGTATCTCCTCTCGTTCTTGGCGCAGCTCCCAGTGTATCTCCTCTCTCTCCTGGCGCATCTCCTAGCATTCCTGCCGCATCTGTGCGTGTATATCCACCATGGTGTCTGCCATCTGCTGCATCATCCTCATCTGAGCTACAACTGTTGGGTCAGCTCCGACTGGTGGAGGCGGTGGTGGAGGGTCCATCTCTGCTTGTTGTGGCTGGGGTTGTCTAAATATCCTCTGAGTGTGTTGATTGGGAGGTAGATCAATTCCACCACCTGTTGGGGACTTGTTCTCAAGTGCTATGAATGAAGAACAAGGCAACACAAAAAATATTAAACGTTAAAGTCCTTCGTCCTTTGAAACATTATTTCCCTTGGGATATAATGATCTTTGGACGAAGGTTATGAAGGACATACCTTCAGTAGCATAACATATAATGACGAAGAAGAAATCATATGAAATATAAAATAACATAAACAATCATATATCGTTACCAAGTCATATCTTATTTCTATTTTATTACTGTGAAAAATAGAAATGATATCAAATTACAAATGTACCTTCGGTTTGAAAGAAGGTGAAAGTACAAGCGTGACGCAAAAACAGATGCCAAATCCGCGTGAACAGTATAGGAGCACTGTTCATCTATTTGTAGGCATGGGACGCAGACCATGTAAAATTACACCCATGCCCTTTTCATTTGCTAATAACTCTATAGTAATCCATCGAGGTCTAAATAGCCTTTTCATCTTTAAGTCGGTTTCCTTTTCTGCTATCATGCCGAAGCTCCCCTGCGCATAGCTTCGGCTCTGCACCATCCTTCGTATTCCTTGTACTTCTTCACACTGTGGTCTTGATCCAAGTCCGAAGGTACCTGTTCATGTATTATACTCCAGAAACATTGTTAAATCATGTTTTTGAGGACCTTCAGAAGCCGAAGGCCCCCAACAGTAGCCCCTCGCAATATTAATTTGTTAGAAAGATAAATTCAGATTGCGATATGGACGAAGGCCCTAAGCCGAAGGTCCGAAAAAAACACCTTCCCTTTGCTAGAATAGCAACAGTCAATGACAAGCGGGGCCCTCCTGTTTTCAACGTACGAGGCGTATAATTAAGGGCACACCACGAGCTCATTTGGCACGCTTTTTTGCCATCTGCTCTCGCTTGCTCAATTTTTAGCTCTTGCGTAGCAACACTTGCTTGGTTTTTTAAATTTTCTAAGCTTCGGCCTTGAGAGCACTTTTTCAGCATTTTCGAAGAAAAGATGTCTCAAGATAAGAAAGCTGTTGCTGAAACGAAGCTGAGCGAGGAGGAGAAGGTTCTTAAGGAAAAAACCGCTAGATTCATCGAGTCAATTGCAAAGACCACCGCAGAGAAGATTACAAGAGAAATTCTAGAAGGCTTATCTGAAGACACCAATGACAGTGATAGTTATGATGTGGAAAGTGGGGGCAAAGACTCCGAAGATCGGCCATGGCGACCAAGTCACACAGTCTTCGGAAAATCGACCATCAGGCAAAGTCATCTTGATAACATGAGAGGAAGGTATTTTCGAGACCTATCCATCGTGAGGCTGACAACGAAGACAGAACTGCTCCTGCTCCTAAAGAGAATGAAGTCGTGATCTATCGAAGCTTCTTCAAGGCTGGGCTTCGATTCCCCTTGAGCAGATTTGTTGTTGAAGTCTTAAAGATATACCAGATTTTTCTTCACCAGATTACTCCCGAAGCCATTATAAGAATGGGAATCTTCGTATGGGCTGAGGAGTCAAGGTTTGGAACCAAGTGCAAAAAGTTTCTGCAGTATACATGAACTTTTATATGAGACGAAACCCTGGGGTAAAGAGCAGTATCACAATAATTTTGGTTGCTACAGCTTCGTTGCTCGTTCAGGCTCAAGCTTCCCAGTGCCAACTTTTTGGAAGAGATGGCCTGGAGACTGGATGAAAGAATGGTTCTATGTGAAAAATGATTTAAAGGCGAGAGAAGATATCAAAGAGATCATAATGCCTCCCATCTGGTCCCGCTTCAGCCTTCAGAAACCGAAGGTGGAGATTGATGAAGCAGCTAAAAATGCCGAAGGGCCTTTGGCACAGTTTGTTCTTTCATCGGGACAAGGGACTTAGTCCAAGAGCACGTGGCCTACAGGATATGGCCACTGCTAGACAACTGAGAGATGCCAGAAGAAACCATCAGCAACACTAACGAAGGTGATTTGGTTCGATTAAAATATACTTTCAGATTTGGAGACCAATTTATCAAACCAGACGATGACTGGCTGAAGTGCATCGAAGCTACAAGTGATGATCTGCTCGGGCCGTACTCCAAAGCGGAGGATAATGCTTTATCTGCGGCCTTCGGGAGCCGAAAAAGAAAAGGCTAAATAGAGTTTTTGATGCCATCGGGTTCATGTACACCGCTACCCGCCATGGGGGCAGAAGAGAAAGGGTGCGACTTCTGGGAAAGACGTTACTTCAGCTGCTCCAAGTGAGCCCACGCCAAAGAGGAAGAAGGTGAAGGTTCTTACTCACCGACCTCGATATATTGAACCGGCCACAGTGCCCGAATTTGGCGGTGAGACCTCTTCGGCTACTGAAACCCAAGAACATGCGCATACGCGTAAGATTGAAAAGCCGGCTGCAACGCTGAAGACATCCTCAGCCAAATTAGCTGAGCTGAAGGCCGATGATATAAGGATCGAAGGAACAAAGATACCAGAATTTATAAGCCCTTCGGCAGAAGTGACAGTGCCAAAGGCACAAAAAGGTCTTACTGCGACCCCTAAGAGGAAAAGAATGGTTAATGTACTAGATGCGCTGGAGACAATAAAGACAAGTTCTACTCCAAGGAAAACTGCCGAAGGTCCAAAGCTGCAGGCTGAGGCAAAGCTAACTAAAGCCGAAACTACAAAGAGCCAGGTCGAAACCGAAGCTGGGCCTTCAGAGCCCGCCAAGGAGAAATCCTTGGAAACTGGAAAATAAGAAACAGAAAAGGAGGCTGTAGAAAAAATTCTGCCTGAAAAAATTGCCACTCCTATTCCCGAAGCATCCTCCGAAGTTCTTGATTATGTTATACGTCATGCTTCGGGAAAAAGATTATCTGAAGAAGAGATTTTTGAAGCTAAACACTATGCCCGAGAACTGAAGTATCGAGAGAGTGCCTTAGTGTTCAATGGGACAGACGAAGATGATTTCTTATACTGCCTCCCAGACAATAAAGAATTATCTGTCTGCCGGGAGATGGCCAGAAGTATGGGGTTCCCGAAGCTTGAAGCTGGCCTTTGTGCTATGACAAAGGACGATCTTGCAGATAGCCTCGCATATAACAGTCTGAAGGTAGAAAAAATTATTCATTTGGAAGTTTATGAATTTTGAATTATTATATTTTTTCCTTATACCAATTTTTTTTCATATAGGGTTTAATACTGAGCAACGCCTTAAGGGCGCAAAAGAATGCCGAAGACGAGAGCTGCACTATTGCTCTCAACAACCTTCGAACAGAGGTTATTAAGCTGAGGAACGAAGCTTTGGAAAAAGATAAAATTTTACTTACATTGGTAGACAAGGTGAAGGGGGATGAAGCTAACTACAAGACCCAATCTGAAATTCAAAGGAACGAGATTGAAAACCTCCAAAAACAACTGGCCGAAGCCAAATTGAAATGTGCTATTGCGGAAGCTGACCGAGATGCCAGTGATTACTGGAAAAATTATTGGGAGAAAATAGCTGTAGAACTTCGCTCCTCAAAAGAAAGATGTTATGAAGAATCTATAAAATGTGTGGAAAAGATAAAGACTAGCTTCGCCAACGTTGGCGCATATTCAAGTGAAGAAAACTTCGTACTAGGCGATCCCGAAGGGCCGATTGAATGGATCAGCAGCGAGGCCGAAGCCTTTGAGGAGATTTTAAATGGTCGCGGGGACGTCTACGCCTTCTCAGGTGCAAGGGGAATTGCGGCTATCTTGGAGAAATCAGGTTGCGAACATGTGAAAATTCTGGCCTAAGCCGAAAGTACTTTATCTATTGATGATACGAAGGACCCCTCGGCCGAATCAAGCTTAGTTGGCGGAAAATTCTTTACTGACATTTGGGAAAATGGCGGCCGAGGGATGGCCCACGAAATAATAAAAAAGAGCAAAAAAGATACTCACGATGCAAGAGAAGCAATGAAGGCAGCCGAAAAAGCTGCGCAACTCGAAAGGCGAATAGGTATCGTTTAATAGCTTTTAGCCTGATTTTTTAATTTTGTGACTTTGAACTTATTTACGTTTTCTATCGCAGCTGAGCTATCACCTCCCCCAGAGCCCTTCGAGTCAATGGCCGACCCAGAAGCAGAGAAAGAAGATGAAATTACTAATGTGGCCGAAGCTATTATGGACGAAGCTGTTTCTCAACTACTAAACGAAGCTGCAGAAACAATTTTAAAAGAAGAATAGCTGTTATTGTAAAAACATTTGGAATGTAATATTTGCTGAACAAAGTATGTAACGTTTTATAGTTTTGAATGTAATATATAAGCTGTTTGCAATTCAATTCTTTACGATGCATGAAACTTTACGTACATACCGTTTTTGAGCCTTCGGCGAAAAAACACCTTCCCTTCTTTTCATGCTTCGTGAAGAATATCCATATTCCGTAAAAACATCCAATCTCCGTAAAAACATTATACTTTGTAAGCAATAGATCTTGTTTCATATTAGAGTTGATGAAGCTGTACTTCTTCAAAGCTTATTTTGTGCCTTGGCACAACTTCTTCGAAGCAATTTCCGAAGATTAACATTGTATCCCCTTCTTGTGCCATTGATGCAATATGATGTATGATGTTATGTTATGCGAATGATGTAATGATGTTATGCTATGCAAAATGATATTTGTGCCGAAGATACACACACATTCCCACAGTAGAATACACAATCTCTTTGCCGTTTATTTTTCGGCTTCACCGCTTATTTTTCGGTGTATCAGCGTTGACTTTTCGCTGTAAGTTCTGCATTCCCTTAGGAATGTCTTTTGAACTTCTTCGCCTTCTATTTCGGCGGTATTCGCGTTGACTTTTCGCGCTTCGCCTTATATTTTGGTGGAATCAGCGTTTATTTTTCGCTGTAAGCTCTGCATTCCCTTTGGAACGACTTTTGAGCAGAAAACTTACGTTGCGCTCCCTTAGGAACGACTTTTTGTTGCTTCAGCAGACTTACGCTGCGTTCCTTAGAACGACTTTTTGTTGCTTTGGCAAAACTTACGCTACGTTCCTTAGAACGACTTTTTGTTGCTTCGGCAAAACTTGTAATATAATTGTGAACCCCGCGTTCTCTTGAGAACAACTTTCATGCTTCACCGACTTTTGGAACTTCGTGAGTCTGTGAAGAAGGTATATTATATCATGACAATAACGAAGCTATTACAAGAGATTGAAAACAACAGAACTAGGGTTTCAATGATTGCTCCTTATTAAAAAAGAAAATGATGCTGAATGCAAAAACTGTTTCAGGGGTAGGATATCTCTTAGTAGATATGCTTCGATTCTGCCACAGTACTGTTGACTGTGCGAGCTTCGGACTCCTCCCTGAAGTCTCGCTGCTAGTGAGTATGCTGGCTCCCTTCTGGCTGTTGGCCTCGGGAGTATGCGGGTTGTATTGGTGGTGGAGGTGGAGGCTGTTGCCAAGATGCCTGTGGTTGGCTTGCCGAAGCAACAGAAGCTGCAGGATGGTTACCCACATACTCTGGTATGTATGGTGAGTGATACGAAGCAGTGTGCATAACCTGCTTCGGCTGGTTCTGTTGGGCTGCAGCTTCTGCTATCTCCTTCTGTTTCTGAATGGTGACACGGCACATCCTTGTAGTATGGCCCTTGTCCTCACCACAGAATAGGCAATAAATTTTTCTGGGCTGATCCCCAAACCTTCCACAGAAGCCCTTGGCGCCTCTGCCCCTTGGAGCTGATGGCCGAGGATAAGTTTGTTGCTGCCCCGAAGCCTGTGAGGAATATTGCGGCCTCTATTGCTGACTTCCTCTGTCGTCATTCTGGGTGGAATGGATTAATCGAACGTGCCTTGGGTGGATTCTCCCTCCAAAGCCCCTGGTCATCTCGGAGAACCTGTAGGCTTCCTCCCTTCTTTGACAAAAGTCATTATCAGCGCGGATGTATTCATCCATCTTTTGGAGCAATTTCTCCAGGGTCTGAGGGGGTTTCCTAGCGAAGTATTGGGCCATAGGTCCTGGCCAAAGCCCCTTGATCATGGCCTCAATGACAATTTCATTGGGCACTGTTGGTGCTTGTGCCCTCAGAAGCAAGAACCTTCGGACATACGCTTGAAGGTATTCTTCGTGATCTTGCGTGCACTGGAACAAAGCTTGAGCAGTAACCGGCTTCGTCTGAAACCCTTGGAAACTGGTGATCAGCATGTCCTTCAACTTCTGCCATGATGTAATTGTTCCTGGCCGAAGAGAGGAGTACCAGGTCTGTGTAACATTCTTGACTGCCATGACAAAAGATTTCGCCATGACTGCAGTATTGCCTCCATATGAAGATATGGTTGCTTCGTAGCTCATCAGAAACTGCTTCGGATCTGAGTGCTCGTCATACATGGGGAGCTGGGGTGGCTTGTAAGATGGGGGCCAAGGTCTAGCCTGTAGTTCTGCTGACAGAGGAGAAGCATCATCAAAAGCAAAATTTCCATGATGGAAATCCTCGTACCATTCATCCTCGTTGAAGAAGCCTTCTTGATGAAGCCCCCTATGTTGAGGCCTTCGCTCTTGATCATCTTGAGCAAGATGGCGTACTTCTTCAGTAGCTTCGTCAATTTGCCTCTGAAGGTCGACTAGTCGAGCCATCTTCTCCTTCTTTCTTTGTACTTGTTGATGAAGCATCTCCATATTCCTGATTTCTTGGTCCAGCTCATCCTCCTGGGGAGTTGGACTAGTGGCTTTCCTCTTCTGGCTTTGGGTCTCTCGAAGAGAAAAGGTCTCCTGGTTCGGGTCCAGCGGCTGCAGAGCGGCAGTCCCTATTGCTGAAGCTTTCTTTGGTGGCATGACGAAGGTCTATGCTTGCCGAAGGTGGTCGAAAAGAGTTCACCTGAGGTGGGCGCCAATGTTGGGGACTTGTTCTCAAGTGCTATGAATTAAGAACAAGGCAACGCAGAAAATATTAAACGTTAAAGTCCTTCGTCCTTCGAAACATTATTTCCCTTGGGATATAATGATCTTTGGACGAAGGTTATGAAGGACATACCTTCAGTAGCATAACATATAATGACGAAGAAGAAATCATATGAAATATAAAATAACATAAACAATCATATATCGTTACCAAGTCATATCTTATTTCTATTTTATTACTGTGAAAAATAGAAATGATATCAAATTACAAATGTACCTTCAGTTTGAAAGAAGGTGAAAGTACAAGAGTGACGCAAAAATAGATGCCAAATCCGCGTGAACAGTACAGGAGCACTGTTCATCTATTTATAGGCACGGGACACAGCCCATGTAAAATTACACCCATGCCCTTTTCATTTGCTAATAACTCTATAGTAATCCATCGAGGTCTAAATAGCCTTTTCATCTTTAAGTCGGTTTCCTTTTCTGGTATCATGCCGAAGCTCCCCTGCGCATAGCTTCGGCTCTGCACCATCCTTCGTATTCCTTGTACTTCTTCACACTGTGGTCTTGATCCAAGTCCGAAGGTACCTGTTCATGTATTATACTCCAGAAACATTGTTAAATCATGTTTTTGAGGACCTTCGGAAGCCGAAGGCCCCCAACACCACCCTTCCTGGTATTGACCATCTGAGTTAGAAACATATGGTAAGAGAGAATAGTAGACAAGGCAGGTGATAACGAATCAAGTTACTTTGGGGGATTTATTAGCTAAACAGATTGGTGTTTTACCTACTAAAGCTAATTCATTACCTTATGGTGGTACATGCTAAGATGTCCATTTATAATATCTCAATCAATCAGAAGCAAATCAGACATTTACCATCAGGACAATCAACCAACATTTTTTAAATATAGAAAATAGTTTTGATTTTGTCTTAGGACTCCTATCTCTTAAGAAGGTCATAAATGTAGGATTCCAAGGTGTGAAATCCATCTTGTCTCAGAGTAGAAAATGTAAGAATGATCAGAGTAGAACAGTAGAAGGTGAGACAGGATCAAGATAAGTATAGAATGAATTAGAGTAAGGTAAGTAGATAAGGATTTGTCCATTTCTATCTAGGTTTCATCCTACAGTCAACATTTGCTCTGATACCACTTCTGTCACAACCGGGCTTTAAGGAACAAAGACGGGTGCATCTCATATATACGCTAGAGAAGACAACACATATAATAACAGTGTGCATAGAGATAAATGTCATAAATGTACTTATTACATAGCGAAAGTCTTACAAAAATAAAGGATAAAATAAAGCGAACTATATATTATTCCCTGGCGCCACAAAGCTGACTAGGAGACGCCACCTAGATCAAGTCGAAAGCCTCAGTGTTAGGCGGCTCCTCATCGACCACCTATTCTTCTCCTGTGGGGGGGGGGGGGGGTGTGAGACAGCAAGAGTGAGCTCACATACGTTCATAGCTCAACAAGTCATGGGGAATAATGTGCATGAACTCAGAAAGGTGGGAGTCCATGTGAAGTGTAAGGCAAATCAATGTAATAAAGGCTGAAGCTGAGCATTGCTTTTATAAGTTGGTCAAAATTTTATTAGCAATTACTAAGTGCAGGTAAATACCAAACCATAGTAATAATAAGCAAAAGAAATAATAAAATAATCCCAATATGATGAAATGATAAATTAAGTTTAAGTTCCATAGATTAATCATGTGAGTGTCCGAGCCGCTCATGACCGTGAGCACGGCTAGTATACCAGTTTTACACTCTACAGAGGTTGCACATCTTTACCCACAAGTCGTGTTACCCATTTGCCACGGAGTTGATCAGACCCCATACACCTCTACCAAGGAAGCGAGGTAGGGTACCACTACAAGGCCTTTACAAAGTTCCACTACCTTTAGAAAACCCGCTACAGTTTATAGGAAGCTCCAGTGCAGGAATCCCTCGCCTGACTGCCATCGCAGCAAAATTAACCCAAGGACCTCCTTACACTGACCACTCCCCTACTGCCCTTGCCCCTTTCGGATAAGGTAGTCATCCACTAGCTTTCCTAGTTAATCAGCCAAGGGCGTCCCATTAAACCCTTGTGGTAGCACTGTTTTCTCGGGTGGTTCTCCATGTTCTCATTAACATAATGATCTTATCATGAACAGTAAATAATAAATAGATAATAAAAAGTATAAAAATGAGTGATGAATATCTCTATACCCAAAGCCACATAAAGTAATAGCATGTACTACCCAAAAATTTAGTAGTAAAACCAGTGGTGAAACAAGGTATAAAGATAGTCAAAATCTAGGGTAACCTATTGGGTCCC
This sequence comes from Zea luxurians, assembly GCA_029449295.1. NCBI lineage: Eukaryota > Viridiplantae > Streptophyta > Magnoliopsida > Poales > Poaceae > Zea > Zea luxurians. The sequence continues at coordinate 39,165,108 of JAOPSE010000022.1, read as the reverse complement.
ATCAAAAATAACCTATGCAGATCATTATGATTAATAAGAACATGACTGGGTAAAAGAAGTGATCAAGGGCACAACTTGCCTTCGACGAGCTCCTGCTCAGCAGTCTCTACCAGCTGAACCTCAGGATCCTCAATGACTTGCTACTCGCATCAGTACAAACATACATAGTATAAAGGGAAAACTAACATCACACCAAACATGTAAACAAAATACATGATAATAATATACACATTAAAATAAGATCATAGGAGCTGGAATCATTAAATTTGGAGTTATAGATTTTAAGTTATGAATTTCCAAAAGGTTTTATGTATTTAATACAAGCTTAAGTACAAGATAAATTTTAATTTGCCTTTCATATTAAAACAGTGGTACTAAATGATGAATAATAATATTATAAAATTATTGGAACTGGAATGGATCAATTCGGAGTTTATATGAATTTTCTATAAATTAAACAAGTTTCTGCAATTAATTTAATACAAAAAGTCTATTTTCTAATTTTATTTCCCTGGTTTTTCTAATCTCTGGACTAGGCCTCAAATTCTAGAAAGTGTAGGGGCTTCCTCATAAAACTCCCCACAGACTCAGGTTCCCACCAGAGTGGACTGCGGGTTGATTCCTAGGTTTTCTAGGGTCTCTTTAGAAAAAATGCGCGACGAAGAAGTATGAGGAAACCACAGCCGCACGATCTGGTCTAACGGCCCAGATTAGATCCCACTCTCACTGCAGGGACTGCCATCGGATCAAGATCCGACGACCGGGATTTAATGAGGTCCCAACCGTTCTCCACCCACCGATCGACGATCTACAGTATGGATTCTACAGGCGAAAGGGTATGTGATGGTGTGATCTCGTCCATCCACCACCCATTCGACGGTCAAAAGATCGCCTCCTACCTCTATCTCCTTCACCAGACGCCACGCCGGCCGTCGTGCACAGGCCCGATGGCGGAGACCACCGCCAGCACGATGCCCCGGCCGCAGAGCGCCCGAAATTCGAATTAGCTAACGCTATACAAAGAGGGAGACTACATGAACTAGATGAGGGGCTATTACCTTGGTTTTACTGCGACAGTAGGTCTGGCCACGGGTATTGGCGGCACCAAGGTCGCGACGCCCAACAGTGAGGAATTCTGGGCGTTCAGGTGACAATTTCCCCCGGTACGAGAGCACCCAGGGCACCCCAGTGGTTCGACAAACACTACCGACCCACCACCCGACCCTTGGATAGTGGCACAACGCACGTCGATGGTGGCTGATCCCTTTCCAGAGTTGGTGGCGGCTATGAGGTCAGCACGACGAAGTCCCCCGCGTCCACACGCCAGTCTTTTATAGTTCGAGGTCAAGGTTCAACGGCCGCGGCCAATTCGGCCGGGACGTTGACTGAGTCCGGCGCCCACAAGAATCACGCCAACATTGTTACGCTGGCCGGTGATTTCTGCGGAGCGGAGAAGAGGAACAACGACTTTGGTCCATGGCTCAGCGAGTGTTGAAGCAGTATAGGAAGAATTGGCCGTGGGACTGGCGCTTGGGACCCACACTACGGTGCCACAAAGGTGGCGCGCGAGCGGATGGCAGGTGGGCCCGGTATGCCAGTTGCACCCAGGTCAGCCGCGCAATTGAGTCAAGCTAGTGGGCGGCGCATGCGCGGGTAAATGGCTATTGGGCCGTATAGGGCCGTATACGTATGTGACCGTATATACTTAATCCTGCTCCGATACCAGCTGTGGCAGAACCTCCAAGTTATTGGGCCCACATGCACCTGTCCTTGTCCCAAAGACCTCAGACAGCTATGCATGTGCACCAGATAACTTAATAGGATCCGTCCGATTGCCCAAGGACATCGGATAAACCACTTACAACCAGAACCGCGGGATTAAGTAACACAAATCACACACACCAATATTTTTGCAGCGGAAATCTTATTACCAAATTTTACAAGTTACAAAAATTTTACATTATTTTATCGGAGTGATTACAAAAGTATAAGTTTGAAATATATGCTAGCTCAAGTGACCATCCTCAATAAGAAGTATAGGAGAGCTACTTAGACCTATAAGAAGGCCGAGCCCACCGGCACTTAACACCATCATCAACAGCACAAAACTATATCCTGAAAAACAACAAGGAATAAAACCCTGAGTACGGAATTACTCAGCAAGACTTACCCGACTAAAGAAAAGACTCTCAAGGGTATGCTGGATTTAGGAATCAAGGAGAGGCTTTTAGCGAGAATCAACTTAAATACTTTTACAGAAATAGCTTACTAAAGTGAGTCCTTACTTTCAACATTTCAATGCTAGATTAAGTATTAATAGACCTTGTTTGCATCTAGTCTAATTTCACCATCGCATCAATACAACATCATTTTTATTCATGAGGTTCACATCCTGACTTAGGTTGTAGGGCAGTGACCAAGTCTCCACTGTCCGAGGATATAACGGCGATCCAAATCGATTTACTCAGCTGAGGATCTCTAACCACACGACATATGTAGCACTTAACCCTTGCATATCTCAACTCGCCACTGGGGTTCTTAAGACCAGATCAGGTTCACGCCAACCGAGAGCACAGATACACCACTGTCTAGCCTCTTGCCACAGAGGGTACACGCTACTCTCGCCATCTCTCCACTCCCATTGCGTGTTATCTTATTCTGGTATTAGTCTGCCCGAGGCAAAGCTTACCCTGTCCCATATCCAAGGCATGTGGCTAGTTAAGATAGTCCTTGATCAGCAAGCCTACATACGCATCCAATACTTAATCAACCTAGGTAGAACATCACCTGTTCCTAGCCCAAGTCCCGATTTAAGTACTTCCATCCTTAGGATTGTTTGTATTCCTTAGGATGAAAAGAGAATCAAAGGGAACTTTGCAGTAAGATCCCACCACGCTCTCAACGAAAATATTCTTGCAGGTAGAAGCCATCTTTCCTCAGGATAACCCCTGAGCTAGGCCTTAATGCAAAAGACAACCTCTATCCACAAGATCTGAGCAGGGCTAAGCATTTTTGTAAATCATATTTTGATACTTCACTAGAAGTATCTATAAAGGTATGGATATCAAGGAAGGCAATGCATCAAAGGGTTTCCAAGCAACTCCTATAAACCTAATGCACATTCACTAGACTTAAAGTGTGTAAAAATAATTTAAAAACACAAGGAAAGGGGTTGCATGCTCCGGGGCTTGCCTGGATAACACTAGGTTAGTGTTTGTTAGGCGTCGATCACTTGACGACCATCCTTTGTCCCGATACTTGCTTCGTCTGTCCATCTTCAGGTTGGACCGACTGATGACGTCGTCTTGCGGAGATGTCCAATTTCTGCATTTTTTGGGGTCGACTTGGGCCGTCCTCCGCATCACGTGATTAATTAACGCACCTGAATGAAATGCATTATGCACATGGATACATATAGACATGAATATTACAAACCTAAATAGTGCTACACGATAGCGAATTAAATACTTAGCGGCGAGGCGTTGTACAACTTTATACGATATACGACTAAGCGCAATAGTCATAAAATAATAAATTATACATACTAACTACAACACTTGCGTTTCTCCTGTTTAAGCATATTTAATTCTATTATCAAGCAAGAACAAATTATAAACACACACTATCATTTTTAGTTACAATATATCGATGTTACTTGATCCTAAATATTCGAAGTAGCAATCATCATCCATTCCAAGCATGAAATCGACCAGCACACATTCATGCCTAGTTTAGAGAGCATACTAATTGACTTACAATTTTAGCTTCACGATTTGGACACCTAATGTTTATAAAATTTATAGAAGAACTTTTATTAACCTTCTAAACTAATTTTCCGGCTAACCTGTGTATCACACATATTAATAAAACCTCATATTTTTACCTAGTCAGCCTAGTATGACCATTATCATATAATTTCATAAGATTATGACTTTAACACCTACAGTCCCGCAAACACTGAGATCTATTGAGACCTCTTTCATCATACGACATCGACCAAATCACCGCAAATGACTCAGGCAATCTAATCAATATTATACCTAGTCAGACCATCCATCACTCCACTAACACGAATAACAAATTAGCTCACCATTCCAATATCTGACTCGAATCCACGAGATCGGTAATGATTTTCCGATCAATTTTTTATTCTGGCACTAATTCACTACTGCGATTTACGCGCACGTCACCGGCCCACGTTAACAACGCAAGTATACCAAACTGACTAGAAATATTAAAACGGAAAGCGAGAGCGACGACAGCTCACCAATGATTTAATCCATCTTGAAGGCCACGAGTATAGCTACGATTTCCGGTTTTGCCACTACGCCGAGCACGTGGTGAGCACCACGCGGACTTCACTGCCTTGTCCATTCACATCAAGAATTTTCCGGCTACGTACTGATTTATTTCCTTCTACGCCTAATCTTCTCAGATTTTTGGCGCGAACACATGGCGTGGATGGCGTGGTTTTCGCTTGGTTGAGCGTAGAGGACGACAGTGAACGTTGAATGTTGGAGGTAGTAAGGACACGCAAAACGCGACAAACGACACTGGAGCGCGTCGCGCACGATATGATGCTGACTAAAATACGACACTGGCGAGCAGGAAACAGGGACTTGACGAGGAAGCTCGACGCGCCACGGCGAGCAGAGGGCTTCGCGCGCAGGGAGAAGCTCGAGGCACGCCATGGGAGACAGGGAAAAAATACCGCGGCGCGCAGGACGAGCAGGGAGCCAGGGACGCGCACGCACGGGAGCTGGAGGCCGAGCGCACGGCTGCAGAGAGACTCGACCGGCTGGAAGGAGTAGAGGGCGCGGCGACCATAAGAAGGAGCTGAAGGAACGCCGGCCATGGAGAAACGCGCGACATGGGAAGGGATCCGAGCTGGGATGGAACCGAGCACGGCCAGGAACAGAGGCACGCACAGGGAGCTAGGAGATGCCGCGGCTGGCGAGCTGGAGCTGAGCGCGGCGAGATGGGGCGCGCGCAGGGAGCTTGACGACGGCCGGGTAGAGAGAACGCTGTGAGCTGAGCGGCTGGGCAGCGAGCTGGACGAGCACCGGAGATGCAGCTTGGTCGTTGTGAAGAAGGGTGCGGCCTCCAGAAGATAAGGCCATCGGCCAGGAAATATCCCCGCGGCGGTTGGAAAAAATCTGCTACGGAAGAAAATTACCGAGAGAGAGAGGTGAATAGAGGGAGAAAAGAAATCCCCAGCCAAGGGCGGCCGTAGGAGATAGGTACGTGAAAGATTTTTTTTTTTTGATTTTTCTTAATTTCTTTTCTCATTTTTTTTACAAAAGTGCACACGTATAGTTAGTTTCTAAAGCTATGGCCTAGATGAGATACGAACGGATCTGATCAAAATGTTACAGGGATACAATAATTTAAATGTATTGGATTTAGCATTATACTTCTAGAGTTAGATGAATTTTTATCTGTTATTTATATTTGATCATTTAAATTTGTTCAGGCAGGATATAAACAGATCGAATTAAAACGACATTTGGGTTACACATATTATTTTCTTGACTTTAAAATAGGAGACCGAATCGACTAACAATTGTTCCGGTTTCGGTTTGTTTAGGTTCAGTTTAGTTAAACAGCCTGCCCCTAGTCGTGTCTCTACGAATTCTAGAGATGGCTCGAATAAGAGCAAAATACTTAGGTGATCTTTACATTACGTCTTATTCGATTAATTTTAAACAGATACCAGACCACGTTATTATCTTTGATATCTTAGACTGCACTAGATTTAATTTAATTGAAACCAGATAAATCTTATCTTCTAACGAACACTCGATTTCGTCATCAAAATAACGTGCTGAACAAACAATATGAACAATTAACCTTGCGCACGATTTATTCTATAATCTCCTCTTCAATTCGTATTTTTAGTGCAATAACTATTCATAGTTTTGATCTTCGGATTATGGCGTAAGTTGATTAAAGTTTAATTCACAAAAGATTCGAATAATTTGAATTAAATACACGTCGATCTAAACTAGTGAGGTCTGAATTATAAATACAAGTGTTTCCTAAATTTACATCTGCTAACTCGAGTGATCCAAACTAACATTTTTCTTAAGGATCCATAATTGCAGTTTAATTTAAGGCAAACACCTGGGGTGTTACAGGTACCTTCTGCAACTCTGTGTAATTTTTCTTTGATGGACTAAGTACTTCAGAGACGAAGTATACTGGCACTTGCTTCTTTGCTTGGCCATCTAGCTTTTCTTGCACCATCGCTGCACTAACTGCAGCGTGAGAAGCAGCTACATACAATAGCAATGGGGCTTATGACAAAGGTGGGGTTAAAGTTGTCAGCTCTATTAAGTATTGCTTCAGCTCTTCGAAAGCCTTTTGCTGAGTTGGTCCCCACTGGAAGACTTCGGCTAACTTCAATACTTCAAAGAATGGCAAGTTCCTTTCTGCCGATCTTGAAATGAATCTGTTCAATGAAGCGAATCTTCCTGTCAGCCTTTGGGCGCCTTTTCTTGACTTTGGTGGCTCCATCTGAAGTATTGCCTCTATCTTGTTTGGGTTTGCCTCAATTCCCTTTGTTGACAGGAGACACCCAAGAAACTTCTCCTTCTTCACCCCGAAAACACATTTTTCTTGGTTGAGCTAGAGACCTGCCTTTCTAAAATTGGCAAATGTTTCTTGTAGATCAGTAATGTGATTTTCTTGCTTAGTGCTTTTGACTATGATACCATCGACATATGTCAGAACATTCCTGCTAATTTGCGAGCAAAGAACTTTAGCAGTCATTCTACTGAAGCTTCCTCCAGCATTCTTGTGCCCCTCAGACATCCAGAGGTAGCAGTAGGTCCGACTAGGGGTTATGAAGCTTGTTTTGGGCTCGTCTTCTTTCTTCATCCAAATTTGATGGTAGCTTGAACAGCAGTCCAATAGACTCATGAGCTCTGAGGTGGCTGAGGCGTCCACAAGGGAGTCTATTCTTGGCAAAGGGAACTCATCCTTCGGACATGCCTTATTGAGATCTATAAAATTATAGATCAATGCACATCCTCCCCTTTCCATTAGCCTTCTTTACCATCATAGTATTGGCCAGCCACTCTGGATATGTTACCTCTCTAATTACTCCGGCACTCAGAAGCCTTTTGACTTTGTTTCATGCACCTTCGGCTTTGTCATCGGACATCTTCTGAAGCTTATGCTTTCTTGGCCTTATTGCCGGATCTACATTAAGTGAATGCTCGATAACATCTCTATTAACACCACAAAGATCATTGGCTGACCAAGCAAAGACATCCTTGTTGTTGAAAAAAAACCTCAACAGAGTTTTTTCTTGTTCATCAGACAATTGAGATCCCAGCAACACCTTCTGCTCAGCTATGTCTTCGCATAGAAGCATGGGCTTTGGTTGGTCTGCTGAGGCAGCCTTATCTCTTTTATGCTTATACTGTTGATGAGCTTCAGCTTCATCTATGTTATGGATGGCCTTTGAATCTGTCCAGTTCCCTTCAGCCCTTCTAGCAGCCTCTTGACTTCTATACACATCTATGGGACCTTGGTCTGATAGTATCTTCATGCATAGATATGCTGGATGGAGTATTGCTTCAAAGGCGTTTAATGTTCCTCGACCAATGATTGCACTGTAAGGATATTCCATATCAACAATGTCGAACTCTATCCTTGTATTGTGAACATAGCCGAAGGTAATCGACATTGTTATCTTTCCATGTGCCACTATTTGCCTTCCTCTGAAGCCACAGCGGGGATGTGTTGTGTCATGTATCTTATCATCCTGCTCTTGCATCTGCCTGAAAACTTTTTCAAAGATAATATCTGTTGCACTACCTGTGTCTACAAGGACGTTGTGTACCAGAAACCCCTTGATGAGACAAGATATGACCATTGCATCATTATGATGATAATCCTTGAGCTCAAGGTTTTCCTGGGAGAAGGTGATTGGTATGTGTGACCACTTTGACTTGATGAAGGGTCCTTGTACTCCAACATGTTATACCCTCCTTTGTGCCTCTTTCTTCTACTTCTTGTTAGCTGGCTTGGAACTTGAACCACCGGTGATTGGAAGCACCAGCTTTGTAGCCGAAGGTGCCATGGCTTGAGCTCCTTGCGAAGCCATTATCACTGTCGTGGAAGTGAGTTCACCGGAGGTGGTTGCCAATGTTGGTCACTTGTTCTCAAATGCTGTGAATCAAGAATAAGGCAACACAATTGTTAAGGATTAAAGACCTTCGTCCTCTAAAGCATTGTTTCCTCTTGGATTCAATGTTCATCGGACGAAGGTCATGACGGGCATGCTGTCATCATGTTATTATTAGATTGATATACACAAATATCAATATAAAAGATACAAGTTATTAATTCAATGATATTTATATTCCATAAGGCGTATATGAATATCAATAGATTTTGTATTACAATGATACCTTCGGCTTGCTCAACGGTGAAGACGCGAGAGAGCAGTTACAATCCAGCATGAACAGTATGGTGCTATTGTTCATCTATTTATAGGCACGGGACACAGCCCAGGTAAAATTACATTCATGACCCTCAACATTTATTTATAGGCATAACTTAAATTACTAGGGTCTATCTGGCCTTTTCATCCTCTGCTCGATCTAAACCAAAGCTCATGGTAGCTTTGACACTTGGCGTAATTGCTTCTAAGCAAGGTCTTCGTCTTGAGAACCTTCGGCAGAAAGAGGGAAGACTTCTGTATCACTTTGCCGAAGGTGTTTTTGTCTTGGGGACCTTCGGCGGAGAAGAAGACCTCACCAACAATTTCTGTTTCCGTTCATTTTCGCAGTTCTATTTATCCTACTCCTGTTTCTATTCCCCACTATTCCGGACTCGATCCCGTTTCCAATGATAAAATGTGGATACAGAAACGGGAGATGGGTTTTTCCATCCATTTCCATCCGTTTTCATACCTAGTTGTGAGTTTTGGTGTTTGGTGTCTCTAAATTTGTCAAACAATTTGTTGAATTTATAATAGAAAATCTGTGACAAACAGACGAGATTTTTTTCATACTCTTGTGTTATATTTTGTTTTTGCGACACTCTTGTGAAAAAAGAGAATATAAAAAGGCAAGTGCCAAAAAAGCCGCACAAAACAAAGAAAAAACATAATTAACCACTATTTCTCAATACATCTCTAAGTATTGCAGGTGCTTCGGCAGTAGCCACTTTTGAAATAAATCAAGAAAAGGATGAAGACATTAGCTTCGTAATAATGATACGGGGAGACGAAGACAGAAGTCAAACAAGGCCAAAAGAAGGTGTTCACAAGATTCTGATGTCAAGACGATAAAGACAGAAGATAATACTACCCTTGTGTCATTTGTAAATCATATGCACAAGCTTTGTGGACATACTTGTAATTCCATGCTGTAAGGAAAATGGACCCCGTGCCATTTGGCGCAAAAGGTTTTGGTGTTTGATAATCAACATAACTTGTGGACTAATGTTTCGATTGTAGTTCATAGGATGCTAAAGTGACTTGGACTAAGGCACTAAGGAAAACAACACCTCACAAGAAGACATTATGAAGATTACAAGTGAAGATCAACAAGTATCAAGCGAAGTCCAAGAAACGAAGAAATGTGTTGCCACTGGCGGACTGTCCGGTCGAGGACACCGGACTGTCCAGTGGCACACCAGACTGTCCGGTGCCAAACGCCAGACTGTCCGGTGCACCAGGGAACTGTAGCCCAACGGCTAGTTCCTGGTGGCACTGGTGGAGAGAAGCCACCGGACTGTCCGGTGTGACACCCAGATTGTCCGGTGTGAAAGCCTACAGTGCCAACGGTAACCTGCGGTGTCAGATCCAACGACTAGGCGCACCGGACAGGGGCACCGAATTGTCCGGTGTGCCGTAGAGAGCAGCAGCTTTTCTCCAACGGCTAGAATTGTGTTGGGGCCTATAAATACCCTCCAACCAGCCATTTCAAGGTGTGGGAGCCCAAGCAACATACTAAGGTAGAGTATAGACATTTCCAAGTGCTCATACACCCAAGTGCTTAGTAGAATCACTCGGTGATTAGTGTAGGTGCTTTGCGAAGTGCTTAGGTTAGTTAGACCACATTAGCGCTTGCTATTGGTGAATCCTAGTTAGTTAAGTGAGTTTAGAAAACCACACTACCCCTCGGCTCTTGCGCGAGCCATTGTAATTGTACCGAGTGGGGCAAGAGTCTTGTGAGACCGTGACAAACCGCGTTTGTGTCACGACTGCCACCGTGTACCAGAGGAGACGAGGCCCACAACATTTTCAGCTAGAAGCTCGATAGCGGAGACGGCGAGGAGCGTCCAAGAGGAGCCAGAAGCGGAGCACCACTTGTGCGTGGAGAAGGATCGTGGCTCTCTATGGAGTTACTCGACCGTGGTGCTTGGCCCTCGCGTGGGCTTCCCTTTACATAGGGGCACCAACGAGGATTAGTCAGAACCTTGCGTGGTTCCGGATACCTCGGTAAAAGTAACGGCGTCATCCACGAGAGTTTGCATCTCTACCTTGCTCTTTTCCTTCCGCATTTACATTAGGTATTTAAGTTTCAATCTTGTCTTTGTGGTTAGATTATTTAGATTGAAACTTAGCCTTTATGGTAGAGATAGCAACATTTAGACAAAGCCTGGTTGACACATTCTAGATTGTTTATTTGCATAGGTTTTGCTCTAGGAATTTATTTGTGGCCTAGTTTAGAGAAAGTTTCAGAAGTCCTAATTCAACCCTCTCTTAGGCGTCACTGTTTCCTTCAATTGGTATCAGAGTCTGGTTTGGCTCATTTGAAATGCTTTAGCTTCACCGCTAAAAGAGCCGACACTTTTTAGAGAAAGGGGATGGATACCCATAGGCCATCACACTTCGATTGCACTAACTTCTCATATTATAGTGCTAGAATGGCTTTTTACCTAGAGGTTGTTGATCTAGGTGTTTGGAGAGTCACTCGTGATGGGATGAAACCGCCCAAAAATCCCGAGAAACCCACCACGAGTGAGGAAAATGAAATTCATTTAAATGCTAGAGCCAAAAAAATTCTTGTATGAATCTCTTAACATGGATATTTTAATCAAGTTTTACATTAAAAACTGCTAATGAGATTTGGCTAAAATTGCATGAACTCCATGATGGCACATCCAATGTCCGTGAGCAAAAACATTGCCTAGTCTTAAATGAGTATAATTCTTTTGCTATGAAGGATAATGAGCATGTTAGAGATATGTATTTTCGTTTGAATCTAATCATCAATGAGCTCAATTCTATTGGCATTAATAAGCTAGGTGATGCGAACATTGTGAGGAAGATTATCTCCCAACTACCACAACAAAGATATGGGAGCATCATCACCATTCTTCACAATATGGAGGACTTGAGTACATTGACCCCAACCATTGTGATCAGAAAAACTACGGCATTTGAGATGTCAAGAAAAATGGGTCGACAAGAGGACCAACTTCCTCAAGGCCATATGCTTTTGCATGTGATGAAAGAAAAGGAAAAAAGAAGGCTCCCACTCCAAGTTCCTCAAGTGAAGAAGAGGAAGATGAATAAAGTGATGATGATGAGGATAATCAACCATCAACATCATCCTCCAAGGACGAAGAAACAATCTGACGCGTCAGAAAGGTAATGGGGATGATCCGCAAGATTAATATAATGGGTGTGCCCCTGCAGGTCGAAGATCTTCTCTTTAACATTGACAGGAAAAAGAAAATAAAGAGAGGATGCTTCGCATGCGGGGAGAAGGACCACTTTAGGGACAACTATCCAAATATGGTCGAACCCACGAAAGGGAGGAACAAAGGCAAGGCGCTTACTAGTCAAAACTTGGGATGACTCTTCAAGTGATGATGAACCTCCAAGGACGCGCAACCACCGATCCGCATCACGCTCATCACATTCATCACTCAAGTGCCTTATGGCAAGAGTTAAAATGAGTATTCCATCCTCTAGTGATAATAGCAGTAGTGATGATGAAGGTGAGGGAAAACCCTCTGTAGATGAGCTTATGGAAGCCATAAAATTCTTTTGGGATGTGTGCACTAAACAATTGACTCAACTTAAAACTTTAAAAAATAAGTTGATTAGCTCTCAAAATGATTGTAAAAGTTTGCTAGAAAAATTTGAAACATTTGCAAATTTGAATTGTGAGCTATCAACTAAAATTGAGCAATTAGAGTCTAGTGCTCTATCCTCAACTAACAATGATGACCTTATTAAAAAGAATGAAAAACTTAAGGCTAAGTTAGCTAGCTCTCAAGAAGCCATTGAAAATTTGCTAGGGAATATGGAAATTCTTAGCATACATAATGATGAGCTAGAAAACATTGGTAGCACCCCAAGAGAATTTTTAGTTGAAATACCTAAAATTATTAAGAAATATGCTTCCACTTCTTGTTTTGATTTAATTGATGATTCTAACCCCGACAACCAAGTTCTTGTTGAGAATATTGTTGTAGAAACATGTTCAAATGAGGTTGCAAATAAGAATGAGCAATTAAGGCAAGAAGTGGCTCGCCTTGGCAAGGCTTTATATGACAGGAAAGGCAAAGCCAAACAAATCCAACCTTCTCAGGATAACACCACTTTGGGAGTGAACAAGCCTGTGGAGGGAGAAACTGTGATTTATAGGCTATGCCACAAGCAAGGTCACAAGTCTTTCCAATGCAAGGTGAAGACCGGGGATAAGCAAAAGCTCAAGCAAAAGCCAACAAGCAAAATCTCCAACACCTACATCAACAAGGTGGATAAAAAGGCTGCTACACCATACTTAATCAAGAAGAAAAAGAATGGACAGGTGATAGCAATCAAGGCCAACAAGAAAGCCAACAAAGGAAAGGGGGCCAAACGCATCTAGGTGCCAAAAGAAATTATCTCAACCATGAAAAGCACCAAGAAGGTTTGGATCCCGAAAGGGAAGTGAGAAGTCCGAAGGACATTGGGGAATTTGGAGACTTGGCAAATTTGGGATGTATATCATGGGATGCATCATATTAGATCAAGTCTATTGCCAAGTGGGTTAGTGAATACTTTGGACCCAAATAACCCACCCATGACAAAGGTAACTATATTTAATATATATTTTCTTGTATCTAGTTTTTACCTTTCGTACCTAGTGCTACAATTAGTATTTACTTTTGATTAAAAATGCATGCATACTAGGTCAATCACATGGTAGGATTGCTCACATTCAATTCGTATTCTTAAGCAAACTTACATGGTTTAAACTGTAAAGCATGACACATAACTTATTTAACATTCCTAAGAAAATGATACATCAATTGGTATTTTCATATGACATATACTACAATTGATATACTACAAGTGGTATAATACTTCAATTGGTATCATTTAACTTATATGTGCCAAAGCTCGGATTATAGATAATTTGCCCCTCTTGATATCGAAATCAAAGTGCATGTCTCCTACAAGTATTCAAAACTTGTATGCACACTTTCAGGGGGAGGTTACTCTATGATCTAAGTCTTTGAGACTAATACCTGTTTTCAAGTCTATTATGTGTAGTAGTCTCATTGAAGGAAAATTGAGTCCCCAGAGAAAAACAATAAGCTTCCACTTCAAATCTACAAGTATGCTTATGTCTCACAAGTCTACCATTGGTCTACAATTGGTATCTTTGAGACTACATTTGGTATCGTTACATGTCTTCTCCAATATTTGATTAGACTATATTTCACATCCTATACTTTCCATGTTGCTATAAATGCATATGCTGTCAAATCATATATGTTACCTATGCATAAGGGAAGTTAGTCTATTCAAATCCTGTCTTGTTCCTCTATTACTCACATGATTTTTCCATAAGTAGAAGATCTCTGTCAGGGGGAGTATTTCTTCGTCTCTAAAAGAGGAGAAAATTCTTTCAAAAGGAGAACACTCGTTTAGGGGGAGTAATCTTTTAGTGCTTAAATTGTTGAATTGATTAAGAGGGCAAGTCTTGTTTACTTCCTACATGCTTTTAATGTCTTCCTTTTCGGTGGTTGATGCCAAAGGGGGAGAAGTTTTAGGGACCAAAGTAATGAAAATTATATCAAACACCAAACACCACCAAATTAAAATTTTGATCTTGCAAGTGGTTTTTCGTTCTTTGGTCTAAAATAGGAAGTAAGTGAATTATGGAGTTAGGGAGAGGCTTAAGTCCATAATATCACTTTGTAAGGACATTCATGCATCCTAGCAAGTAGATTGCATATTTTTATTCAAATGTTTGTTATATTTGCTTGCATTGGTTGTGTTGTCATCAATCACCAAAAAGGAGGAGATTGTAAGGAAAATGGACCTTGGGCCATTTGGCTCAAAAGGTTTCGGTGTTTGATGATCAACATAACCTGTGTACTAATGTGTTTGCTAGTGTTTTGATTGTAGTTCATAGGATGCTAAAGTGACTTGGACTAAGGCACTGAGGAAAGCAACACCTCAAAAGAATACATTATGAAGATCACAAGTGAAGATCAACAAGTATCAAGCGAAGTCCAAGAAACGAAGAAATGTGTTGCCACTAGCGGACTGTCCGATCGAAGACACCGGACTGTCAGGTGGCACAATGGACTGTCCGGTGCCAAACGTTGGACTGTCCGATGCACTAGGGAACTGTAACCCAACGGCTAGTTCCTAGTGGCACTGGTGGAGAGAAACCACTGGACTGTCCAGTGTGACACCTAGACTGTCCGGTGTGAAAGCCTGCTATGGCGGAACCACCCGAATTATTCCAACTTAAGTGCCTAAGTCCCGCCTTAAAGGCTAGACCACACTTAAATAGGAACAAATCGTCAGTCCCTCGGATCTAGTCCGACGAGGCCACTTATCCAGGATCGAATACCACTAGCTCACACGAAGGTGAGGCACAGAGAAATACAATAAAACATAATACCACAAATTTAATAAGTATCATTAGTGATTACATTATCGGAGTTTCAGAAATGATAACCATAAATTTTAATGCAGCGGAAATAACTAACGTAGAAAACCGAGCAACATGGCGAAGCCTGGCCACGCTACTCCTCCTGGTCCTCTCCTGCGGAAGCAGTAACCCTCTCGACCATCTATCCCGGTGGCAGGGATGAAGGCCAAGTCACACCATCAACCAATCATCCTAAGGAGTACCTGCAAAAATTATGCCACAAGCAAGGCTGAGTATACTAATACTCAGCTAGACTTACCCGGTGTGAGGAGTCTACTCCTCTACCTCTAGACATGCAGATGTTTGGCTGAGGGGTTTGGTTTGCCAAAAGCACTACCTGAGTCTAAAATCAAGTTTTAGCTTTTCAAGTTTTAGTATGATCCTTTTAAACTAGATGAGTACCTAGCTACTCATACATGATATCAAACATTTTTAAGCAATCAACCTTTTTGCCAGTCAACTCATTTCCATTTATTACTCAATGTAGCAGCATGGATCAAGCAGTCTCATTAGCTGTGAGAAGCAGACGATTCGAATCGAGTTTTTAAACCTTGCAAGGTAAACCTAAACACACGACGTGGCGAGGCACTCCGTCCCCACACACATCAACCGTCCCCATCGATTCCCCGTCAGCAGAGAGGGGCTCACCGCCTTGGCGTACAATGCCTCACTGACCCCGACTGCCGTTGTGCAGTGACCGCACTTGTACCCACCATAACCGGAATGGGAGACCACGTCTCAGGTCGCGTGAGGAGGGCAATCTACTGCCAGGTTCAATCAGGTACTAGGCTTACCGATTTACCATATTTCTCGGCATATGTTTAGTACGTTCAAACGCTTGACTCACGGTACCACACCATAATCCTTATTCATATTTTTATCCCGTAGACAACCAATCCCCATGGATTGTTGCCCACAAACCAACCTCATTATGATATCAAAGTGAGTACAACAAATTTCTGACCTCGCGCGAGTGCTGGAAAAATCACTCGACTTCTACCGAGATCCCTAATTAGTAAAGCAGCTACTCGACCTAGCATACTAGTATCCATCTCAAAAGGAATCCTGAGTTCATGCAACTAGGGTTCCAGTCAACTCCTACACTTAAGTGCACAATACAAGCCTACAAACATTAAGTGTAGTAAAATAGTATATATAAACGGTTATGCATAAAACCGGGGCTTGCCTTTAATTTAACACTTATGTAGTGTTTGCTGGGGGAGGGGTACTCGCTTGGTGAGCATCCACTGGTTATGTCCATCCTTCCTTGGGTCGTCCACTAATTGCATCTTGTGGTTGGCACCACATCACTTGCACGGTCGTCATCTCTCGGTCCTAAATGAGATGCAGGATGCATATGTATGAATATAATGAAAAATATCACAAGACATTCCAGTATATGATAGCGAACTAAACACTAATTAGTAAGACACTGCAATGACTATACGCAAGCACTAGCTATTCGTACGTTATCGGCGTTCAACATTAACACCATTGAAAAGGCAACAACAATTTATTTATTTACGCAACACAACTACGACATCACAAGCACGCACATTTTGTTTATTTGGATACGACTTTTCATTAGTTCTCCTATTGATCGCGCACAAGCATCACCGACCACACAAGTTCAACCAAGACAACGTAAGCTTGAATACGACATAGGCATCACTAACTACGGAACTCCTATATCACAATCAACTAGAGCAAGAAACATACAAAACATGACACACATGCATTATTAAGCTTAGTCATGACAAGTCTATATTACTTAAGTGCTAACCAAACATTTTTAGCAAACAGGGTGAACTAAACAATCAAATGCGCACATGCAGATTTTTTTTGGGACAACAATACAGCAGTCATTGTTTCAGTCATAACTCATAAGATATTTACCCAAAAATAGTAAACTAGGACTTTATAGAAAGCTTGAAAAGTGCTTTACAACTTTGGTATTGTCATCACAGCATGATTAAACACTTAGCAAGGTCAAAAGGTGTTAACACAACAGCGCTGTCCAGATTTGGACAGATTCAGACTTGTGACTTTAAAAATTCATAACTGATGATTCAGGCATCCAAACAAGGTGATCCTAGACTTTCTGAAAAGGTAATAAAATTGTCTACATATCATTTATAAACATCTTAAGGTGATTCAATATTTAACTAAGGATAAAATACACTAGAAGGCTTTGCTGTCCAGAATTGGACAGATTCAGTCTTCAGACTTTAAACATCCATAACTTATTCTTCAGATCACCAAAAATAGTGATCCAAGACTTTTTGGAAAGATTAGAAAAAGAACTACATAACTTTTATAATCACCAAGAAGTGATTCCAGTTTTAATCAAATCAAACATTACAGTTTTCGAAATCTGTTCTGACAGAGGACAGAACACAGCAACCAGTTCGTAAATTTCATAACTCTTAAACCGTCAGGCCTTTAGTTATGAAATTTTAACACAAGCAAGATCAGAAAAGCATCTACAACTTTATTATAACAACCATGAACAGATTGCAACATTAAATTGAGCAAACAATGCAGTTTCTGAAATCTGTACAGCATTTGGACAGATTCAGTTACTGAATTTGTAAAAAGCACAACTCCTAAACTGTTAGACCTGTGGCTGTCAAATTTTAACACCAGCAAGATAATAAAGTTATCTACCACTTTTCTATAGCACATATCTACAGAAAACACAATTTAGTTCATTAAACATACAGCACACCGAAAACAGTATGTGCAGCCCAAAACAGCAATCAATACATTTCAGCTTCTATACAATTCAAGAATTGCCGCGTTCTAGAGACTTGAATTATTATAACACTTTGACATTTGTTAGAGTTAAAATAACCAAGTGAGAACTAATAAGTAGGCGTACTAATTTTTATCCATGACATTCTGAAAACTAGAAGTACCATACTCAATTAACAACGCATTCTCTATGATAATCAATATCGAAGCGCTTTTCACCCAATAGTTTGCATTTTAGCGTAGACATCACATGAGCACTTCTACTTTTCATTCGCAACCATAACCATACACATTTAGACCACAACAAGCAATTTATCGCGACTACAAACTTAACCAAAGCCATCTAACAAGTCGGCTAGCCAGAGTAACAATCTAGGCCGCTATACATCCTACACGTCGGCTTGCATATTATTATCGCAATCCGAGACAACACATATATAACAATCACTTAACGAATTTGACTTCTACTCAACATTAGTTGGCGAATCACAGCATAAGACTTAGCAACCCATTTAGACATTGCAACTCAAAACATGGGTGAGAGCAGGTTAATTAACGTTTCTTAACCTTTTCTTCAACTTAAACAAGACAACACACAAGTCACTTAGAACACCATATTTTAGGAGGCCTAACATAGAGGCATTAACGTCGGGCATAAAACTTCATAACACTTACTTGCTACTGAAGGACCTAAAGCACTTAGGTGCATATGTTATCGGATTGTTCTTCAATTTTAACAAGGATTGACTCATGAACGCTACTTGCCCCAATAATTATTGGGCTGCGATAACAATCGTATAAGACCTCCAATCGATCAACAAGACATTTATTTATCCAAAGGGGCATGGAATGCAGTATTTGACAAGGCGAGGCTTCGACCCGCCATACCACAGAAAGCATGACGACACCGACAGATGCTATCAACTAATCGTTTTTTTAAAAAATATTAAACTTACTTCTCGCTTTACCACTACACCACCCTTTAGTCACATGACCATCGGGAGAGTCCTTCACACGATTATACAATAGTAACATAAACGTCGGGTCACACAATACATACATATTTCTTTGTTGCGAGTATAACCATATTACGGCATATACCCACGCACCTCAATTAAATATCTCCCGCCACTACTACTATAATACACTACGGCACACACACACGTACGTGTACTAATTCAATCCTCACATCACATATATTTCCAAACTTACTCATCACATAAAACAAGCACGACACACGTGTTTACCAAAACGTGAATGCGACCTTGCCACGGCATATAATCCAAACATTTTATGCCCACATCTAATCAAACACCACTATACACCACATCGACCCAAAACGGAATTAGACAAACTACAAATCGCACACCTCATCAACCGCTTGTTCTTTAACCGCAAATGCGATCCTACTAACGTGTATTGCCGAAACATATTACACACATCCACATATATACATGCATTGTCCGACATCAACCAAGGCATATGTATTATAAACTACAAATCAATCAACCTGAACGGGTCGTGACTAGACGCATGGCTGTCCACATGGCTCGGTATTTCGTCGAACGGGCAAGGCACGACGTCGACCACTAGCTGCGAAAACACACAAATTTGTTGGCGGCAGTTCATCGAACATCACACACATTGGAAAATAAACATCGAGAACAGCGGGGGTTTCTCACCACGGTTTTCGACGGCGTCGCGGATGGGCTGCGCAAAACAGCGAACACACGGCGGGCATCGACGGTGTGCTGCTCACTGCTCAACACCCCACTTGGACAGATCGCCGAACACGTGGCACACGTACTGCGCTAGCAGCGAGGAAGCTAGGGAAGGTGTCGGGGCTGCAGGAACAGCGGCGTTTCGCCGAGGGGCTGCGCCGAGAGGGGAGGTGGGGCGAGCTGCCGCTGTTTTGTGGGGAAGAGAGGAGGAGCAGGGGAGGGCGCCGGGGATCCGCTGCTGTGCGCGCGCAGGGGCTTGGGGGAGGGAGATGCTGCGCAGTAGAAAGGAGAGCTGGGCGCAGGGAGGAAGGGGGCCGGCTGCGTGGATTTTCTGGGCGCCAGCCATTCCCTGCGTGATGGCGAGGCCGAGTAAGGAGAGGGGAGTCGCTGTCCTCTGCTGGCCGAAGTTGCTGCTCACCTGCAGGGGAAGTGGGGCTCGCACCCATGGGAGGAGAAGGGCAGGGGTCGCCATGGCTGTGGAGGTGCTCGGCTGCTGCAGAGATGGAGCTCGTCCATGCAGGAAGGAGCCGAGGGGGGGGGGGAAAGGGAGGCCGGCCATGGGAGAAAAAGCTCCTGCTCTTGCGCGCTGGGGAGAAGGGCGCCATGGCTGGGGCGCGTGGAGCAGGGCTCGCTGGTGGCTGCTGCCACCCTGAGCAAGGAGGAAGAAGGTGCGTGGGAGAGAAAGGAGAAGAGAGTGGCGGCTGGAAAAAAATAGAGGTGGGAGTGCAAAACAGCCAAGGGCAAGGGAGAGGGATCCGTATTTATAGATGAGCCCTAGGGTTAGGGTTTTCTCATGGGCCAAATGGGCCGGGCTGGACTGGGCTTGGTCCAAAACACGTACTCGGGCTGCGCTAGTTAGTTTCCATTTTATTTTATGGTGTTTTGATTAAACACGGATTATCGGATCGCTAATCATTTCCCGGAATACAAACGTTCCTGTGGAATTCGTCTCTACGGAGAACAGAGCGAATTAGAGTTTCGACGAACGGACGATTGAGCGATTAATTCGGCCGAGAGTTGGATTTGATTTCGCTCGAAAATAATTACCTACGCGTGATTCAAAAATAAATCGTCCTGAGACTTCATCGATTTGGATTTTTAGTCGGAGAAGGCGAATCGCTCTATTTAAAATTGCTGTCGATACGGGGGTTTTGAGTTCGGTTCGGACATGAGATATTTGACCGAGTCGGATAAAATTGATTAGAGGACGACATACCGAGCATTCCGTTTGAGAGTACGGACTCGGATTAAAATAGTCGGACGTCGATCGAGGTTCGAGGAATTAGACTTGGGCTCAGATCAAATAACAGCCGTCGAGAGTTTGATTTAAATGAGCTTCAGATGAGATTTATAATTCGAGAATGATTTTTGAGTTCGCATCTGTGCCGATGATAAAAGTTTTAACAGGCTCCAAAATTGGCCTTCTGTGAGACTGAGTAACTCCGAATTCGGTGAAACGTGAATGAATAATCTGGATAATCAGGGACATACGCAGGCGAGAAATAGAAATTTTTACTGAGCGTCCGAGATTAGGATAAATCTCTCGACGTAACACGAAACTGACACCTGGGGTGTCACAGCCTTCCCCCCTTAAAAAGAATCTCATCCCGAGATTCGAATGAAGATCTTCAAGGGTGGAGAAGCATGTAACTCCCAGGCTGGAGATAGATGCAAATTCATGAGGTGGGATCTGACAAGATACTGAAGACAGATTTGGATAGAATATCATGACATATTGAGACAAAATGTAGCGATCACTCTGAGAGAATGTTCATAAAGGAGAGCACATCAGTATAGTCCCATAATGGATCACGACTATTAACCGCGGTACCAGCGCGTGCCGAGCAGCTCAACCATGTGTGCACCATAGTAGGCTCTCGGTGTCGTCACGGCACCATCGGTCGTTAGTCATAACACCATTACCAAACCAACCAATGAGAAATCCACATAGCACAGATAGACGGAGCCCATGAGAGTGTGGCTCAGAAAATAAGAATGTGACCAGAGTTGAAGCAAAGATTGTTGGCAAAAGAGCATCACATGAGAATTTTCTTCAAGTCAGAGAACTATTTTATGATCATCACGGGAATTATCAGCCAAAGATTGATACGATATTTAATATGAGGAGGAACCAACCATGAGATCGAGATTGATAAGCTTTTAGAGACATGAGAGATCCAAAGATAACAGCAACATCCATTAATCCACATGGATATGCCGTTTAGAGATAAGTTGATAAAACAAGTGTCATGATCCTCGGAGAAGGGGGTATGAGAATGACCAGAAATGAGAGATTTAGGCAAGATCAACATCCGATACTTGAGAATAGGTTATAGCAGATAACCAGATAACGGGGCAGATTCAATGAAGGATCAGAGATTCGGATGATAAGGTCACAACATAATTCACAAGGAAAAAGATCACTAGATCCAAGCGAAAGGAGAGGTAGGCAAATAGGATCAGCTAGGATGATCAACAGAAATGCTATGAAGTTTTGGATTAAGGATTTACGGAAAGAAACATGGCTTTGATAGGGTTTGCGCAACTAGACACCAACAACAAAATTTTTTTGACACAACGAGTGCACAAGGGGACTTGGGTTGGTCTAGCGGTCAAGCTTTGGGGTTCTCTAAGCTGTGCAGGTGTAAATTCAATAGTGCAACACACAAGGGCTAGAAAATACCAACACAAGCAGGAATTTTTTTTAAAGAGGTTTCACTTGCTAACCACTAGGCTGGTTAAAGCAGGGGGTCTTTTTATGGGCCAAACAGGCAACAATTTTTATTGGTTAGAGGCAAATGTACTAAATAGTTACCATACCTCCTAGACAACATGGCAAGGAGAACAAATAACACAACCTAATCAAGACTATCATAACAACACCGGACAAGGCACTTCTTATAGCTCCTAACATAGCAGTACATCACATTATTCACAAGTTATTATTATTGGAATAAAGGTGAGAGAAGCATGTTGGTGCACAAGAGACAATTATAATACGACAATCATGATGCATGCTCATTCTAGTCGTCTTCTCAGACCTAACTAGTTTTTCGGGTGCTTTTACAACATCCTTATAGTAGTAGTAGCCTTTATGGCCTAAATAACTAGCCACCTAGCTACCCATCTATTTCCTAAGGCTTCACGTCCTAGGTCTATCCTTATCGTCCTGATATCTATCCAACTTGGTTTCTAAGCAAGTTTTACTTTTGAAAAGGTTGGTAATCATGACTTACTGACTTCTCTGTACTGGTATTCGCTCCGATACCAGCTGTGGCGGAACCACCCGAATTATTCCAACTTAAGTGCCTAAGTCCCGCCTTAAAGGCTAGACCACACTTAAATAAGAACAAATCGTCAGTCCCTCGGATCTAGTCCGACGAGGCCACTTATCCAGGATCGAATACCATTAGCTCACACGAAGGTGAGGCACAGAGAAATAAAATAAAACATAATACCATAAATTTAATAAGTATCATTAGTGATTACATTATCAAAGTTTCAGAAATGATAACCATAAATTTTAATGCAGCGGAAATAACTAACGGAGAAAACCGAGCAACATGGCGAAGCCTGGCCACGCTACTCCTCCTGGTCCTCTCCTGCGGAAGCAGTAACCCTCTCGACCATCTATCCCGGTGGCAGGGATGAAGGCCAAGTCACACCATCAACCAATCATCCTAAGGAGTACCTGCAAAAATTATGCCACAAGCAAGGCTGAGTATACTAATACTCAGCTAGACTTACCCGGTGTGAGGAGTCTACTCCTCTACCTCTAGACATGCAGCTGTTTGGCTGAGGGGTTTGGTTTGCCAAAAGCACTAGCTGAGTCTAAAATCAAGTTTTAGCTTTTCAAGTTTTAGTATGATCCTTTTAAACTAGATGAGTACCTAGCTACTCATACATGATATCAAACATTTTTAAGCAATCAACCTTTTTGCCACTCAACTCATTTCCATTTATTACTCAATGTAGCAGCATGGATCAAGCAGTCTCATTAGCTGCGAGAAGCAGACGATTCGAATCGAGTTTTTAAACCTTGCAAGGTAAACCTAAACACACGACGTGGCGAGGCACTCCGTCCCCACACACATCAACCATCCCCATCAATTCCCCGTCAGCAGAGAGGGGCTCACCGCCTTGGCGTACAATGCCTCACTGACCCCGACTGCCGTCGTGCAGCGACCGCACTTGTACCCACCATAACCGGAATGGGAGACCACGTCTCAGGTCGCGTGAGGAGGGCAATCTGCTGCCAGGTTCAATCAGGTACTAGGCTTACCGATTTACCATATTTCTCGGCATATGTTTAGTACGTTCAAACGCTTGACTCACGGTACCACACCATAATCCTTATTCAGATTTTTATCCCGTAGACAACCAATCCCCATGGATTGTTGCCCACAAACCAACCTCATTATGATATCAAAGTGAGTACAACAAATTCCTGACCTCGCGCGAGTGCTGGAAAAATCACTCGACTTCTACCGAGATCCCTAATTAGTAAAGCAACTACTCGACCTAGCATACTAGTATCCATCTCAAAAGGAATCCTGAGTTCATGCAACTAGGGTTCCAGTCAACTCCTACACTTAAGTGCACAGTACAAGCCTACAAACATTAAGTGTAGTAAAATAGTATATATAAACGGTTATGCATAAAACCGGGGCTTGCCTTTAATTTAACACTTATGTAGTGTTTGCTGGGGGAGGGGTACTCGCTTGGTGAGCATCCACTGGTTATGTCCATCCTTCCTTGGGTCGTCCACCAATTGCATCTTGTGGTTGGCACCACATCACTTGCACGGTCGTCATCTCTCGGTCCTAAATGAGATGCAGGATGCATATGTATGAATATAATGAAAAATATCACAAGACATTCCAGTATATGATAGCGAACTAAACACTAATTAGTAAGACACTGCAATGACTATACGCAAGCGCTAGCTATTCGTACGTTATCGGCGTTCAACATTAACACCATTGAAAAGGCAACAACAATTTATTTATTTACGCAACACAACTACGACATCACAAGCACGCACATTTTGTTTATTTGGATACGACTTTTCATTAGTTCTCCTATTGATCGCGCACAAGCATCACCGACCACACAAGTTCAACCAAGACAACGTAAGCTTGAATACGACATAGGCATCACTAACTACGGAACTCCTATATCACAATCAACTAGAGCAAGAAACATACAAAACATGACACACATGCATTATTAAGCTTAGTCATGACAAGTCTATATTACTTAAGTGCTAACCAAACATTTTTAGCAAACAGGGTGAACTAAACAATCAAATGCGCACATGCAGATTTTTTTTGGGACAACAATACAGCAGTCATTGTTTCAGTCATAACTCATAAGATATTTACCCAAAAATAGTAAACTAGGACTTTATAGAAAGCTTGAAAAGTGCTTTACAACTTTGGTATTGTCATCACAGCATGATTAAACACTTAGCAAGGTCAAAAGGTGTTAACACAACAGCGCTGTCCAGATTTGGACAGATTCAGACTTGTGACTTTAAAAATTCATAACTGAAGATTCAGGCATCCAAACAAGGTGATCCTAGACTTTCTGCAAAGGTAATAAAATTGTCTACATATCATTTATAAACATCTTAAGGTGATTCAATATTTAACTAAGGATAAAATACACTAGAAGGCTTTGCTGTCCAGAATTGGACAGATTCAGTCTTCAGACTTTAAACATCCATAACTTATTCTTCAGATCACCAAAAATAGTGATCCAAGACTTTTTGGAAAGCTTAGAAAAAGAACTACATAACTTTTATAATCACCAAGAAGTGATTCCAGTTTTAATCAAATCAAACATTACAGTTTTCGAAATCTGTTCTGACAGAGGACAGAACACAGCAACCAGTTCGTAAATTTCATAACTCTTCAACCGTCAGGCCTTTAGTTATGAAATTTTAACACAAGCAAGATCAGAAAAGCATCTACAACTTTCTTGTAACAACCATGAACAGATTGCAACATTAAATTGAGCAAACAATGCAGTTTCTGAAATCTGTACAGCATTTGGACAGATTCAGTTACTGAATTTGTAAAAAGCACAACTCCTAAACTGTTAGACCTGTGGCTGTCAAATTTTAACACCAGCAAGATAATAAAGTTATCTACCACTTTTCTATAGCACATATCTACAGAAAACACAATTTAGTTCATCAAACATACAGCACACCGAAAACAGTATGTGCAGCCCAAAACAGCAATCAATACATTTCAGCTTCTGTACAATTCAAGAATTGCCGCGTTCTAGAGACTTGAATTATTATAACACTTTGACATTTGTTAGAGTTAAAATAACTAAGTGAGAACTAATAAGTAGGCGTACTAATTTTTATCCATGACATTCCGAATACTAGAAGTACCATACTCAATTAACAACGCATTCTCTATGATAATCAATATCGAAGCGCTTTTCACCCAATAGTTTGCATTTTAGCGTAGACATCACATGAGCACTTCTACTTTTCATTCGCAACCATAACCATACACATTTAGACCACAACAAGAAATTTATCGCGACTACAAACTTAACCAAAGCCATCTAACAAGTCGACTAGCTAGAGTAACAATCTAGGCCGCTATACATCCTACACGTCGGCTTGCATATTATTATCGCAATCCGAGACAACACATATATAACAATCACTTAACGAATTTGACTCCTACTCAACATTAGTTGGCGAATCACAACATAAGACTTAGCAACCCATTTAGACATTGCAACTCAAAACATGGGTGAGAGCAGGTTAATTAATGTTTCTTAACCTTTTCTTCAACTTAAACAAGACAACACACAAGTCACTTAGAACACCATATTTTAGGAGGCCTAACATAGAGGCATTAACGTCGGGCATAAAACTTCATAACACTTACTTGCTACTGAAGGACCTAAAGCACTTAGGTGCATATGTTATCGGATTGTTCTTCAATTTTAACAAGGAATGACTCATGAACGCTACTTGCCCCAATAATTATTGGGCTGCGATAACACTCGTATAAGACCTCCAATCGATCAACAAGACATTTATTTATCCAAAGGGGCATGGAATGCAGTATTTGACAAGGCGAGGCATCGACCCGCCATACCACAGAAAGCATGACGACACCGACAGATGCTATCAACTAATCGTTTTTTTTAAAATATTAAACTTACTTCTCGCTTTACCACTACACCACCCTTTAGTCACGTGACCATCGGGAGAGTCCTTCACACGATTATACAATAGTAACCTAAACGTCGGGTCACACAATACATACATATTTCTTTGTTGCGAGTATAACCATATTATGGCATATACCCGCGCACCTCAATTAAATATCTCTCACCACTACTACTATAATACACTACGGCACACACACACGTACATGTACTAATTCAATCCTCACATCACATATATTTCCAAACTTACTTATCACATAAAACAAGCACGACACACGTGTTTACCAAAACGTGAATGCGACCTTGCCACGGCATATAATCCAAACATTTTATGCCCACATCTAATCAAACACCACTATACACCACATCGACCCAAAACGGAATTAGACAAACTACAAATCGCACACCTCATCAACCGCTTGTTCTTTAACCGCAAATGCGATCCTACTAACGTGTATTGCCGAAACATATTACACACATCCACATATATACATGCATTGTCCGACATCAACCAAGGCATATGTATTATAAACTACAAATCAATCAACCTGAACGGGTCGTGACTAGACGCATGGCTGTCCACATGGCTCGGTATTTCGTCGAACGGGCAAGGCACGACGTCGACCACTAGCTGCGAAAACACACAAATTTGTTGGCGGCAGTTCATCGAACATCACACACATTGGAAAATAAACATCGAGAACAGCGGGGGTTTCTCACCACGGTTTTCGACGGCGTCGCGGATGGGCTGCGCAAAACAGCGAACACACGGCGGGCATCGATGGGGTGCTGCTCACTGCTCAACACCCCACTTGGACAGATCGCCGAACACGTGGCACGCGCGCTGCGCTAGCAGTGAGGAAGCCAGGGAAGGTGTCGGGGCTGCAGGAACAGCGGCATTTCGCCGAGGGGCTGCGCAGCGAGGGGAGGTGGGGCGAGCTGCCGCTGTTTTGTGGGGAAGGGAGGAGTAGCAGGGGAGGGCGCCGGGGATCCGCTGCTGTGCACGCGCAGGGGCTTGGGGGAGGGAGATGCTGCGCAGTAGAAAGGAGAGCTAGGCGCAGGGAGGAAGGGGGCCGGCTGCGTGGATTTTCTGGGCGCCAGCCATTCCCTGTGTGATGGCGAGGCCGAGCTGGGAGAGGGGAGTCGCTGTCCTCTGCTGGCCGAAGTTGCTGCTCACCTACAGGGGAAGTGGGGCTCGCGCCCATGGGAGGAGAAGGGCAGGGGACGCCATGGCTGTGGAGGTGCTCGGCTGCTGCAGAGATGGAGCTCGTCCATGCAGGAAGGAGCCGAGGGGGGGAAAGGGAGGCCGGCCATGGGAGAAAAAGCTCCTGCTCTTGCGCGCTGGGGAGAAGGGCGCCATGGCTGGGGCGCGTGGAGCAGGGCTCGCTAGTGGCTGCTGCCGCCCTGAGCAAGGAGGAAGAAGGTGCGTGGGAGAGAAAGGAGAAGAGAGTGGCGGCTGGAAAAAAAATAGGGGTGGGAGTGCAAAACAGCCAAGGGCAAGGGAGAGGGATCCGTATTTATAGATGAGCCCTAGGGTTAGGGTTTTCTCATGGGCCAAATGGGCCGGGCTGGACTGGGCTTGGTCCAAAACACGTACTCGGGCTGCGCTAGTTATTTTCCATTTTATTTTATGGTGTTTTGATTAAACACGGATTATCGGATCGCTAATCATTTCCCGGAATACAAACGTTCCTGCGGAATTCGTCTCTACGGAGAACAGAGCGAATTAGAGTTTCGACGAATGGACGATTGAGCGATTAATTCGGCCGGGAGTTGGATTTGATTTCGCTCGAAAATAATTACCTACGCGTGATTCGAAAATAAATCGTCCTGAGACTTCATCGATTTGGATTTTTAGTCGGAGAAGGCGAATCGTGCTATTTAAAATTGCTGTCGATACGGGGGTTTTGAGTTTGGTTCGGACATGAGATATTTGGCCGAGTCAGATAAAATTGATTAGAGGACGACATACCGAGCATTCCGTTTGAGAGTACGGACTCGGATTAAAATAGTCGGACATTGATCGAGGTTCGAGGAATTAGACTTGGGCTCAGATCAAATAACAACCGTCGAGAGTTTGATTTAAATGAGCTTCAGATGAGATTTATAATTCGAGAATGATTTTTGAGTTCGCATCTATGCCGAGGATAAAAGTTTTAACAGGCTCCAAAATTGGCCTTCTGTGAGACTGAGTAACTGCGAATTCGGTGAAACGTGAATGAATAATCTGGATAATCAGGGACATACGCGGGCGAGAAATAGAAATTTTTACTGAGCGTCCGAGATTAGGATAAATCTCTCGACGTAACACGAAACTGACACCTGGGGTGTCACACCTGCAGTGCCAACGGTCATCAGCGTTGTCAGATCCAATGGCTAGGCGCACTGGATAGGGTCACCAAATTATCTGGTGCCTCCACCGGACTATCAAGTGTGCCACAGAGAGTAGCAGCTTTTCTCCAATGGCTAGAGTTGTGTTGGGGCCTATAAATACCCCCCAACCAGCCATTTCAAGGTGTGGGAGCCCAAGCAACATACCAAGGCAGAGTATGGACATTTCCAAGTGCTCATACACCCAAATGCTTAATAGAATCACTTGATGATTAGTGTAGGTGCTTTGTGAAGTGCTTAGGTTAGTTAGACCGCATTAGTGCTTGCTCTAGGTGAATCCTAGTTAGTTGAGTGAGTTTATAAAAACCACACAACCCCTCGGCTCTTGCACGAGCCATTGTAATTGTACCGAGTGGGGCGAGAGTCTTGCGAGACTGTGACAACCTTGTTTGTGTCACGGCCGCCACCATGAACTAGAGGGAACAAGGCCCGCGATGTTTTCATCCGGAAGCTCGATAGTGGAGACGGAGGGGAGCGTCCGAGAGGAGCCAGAATCGGAGCACCACTTGCGCGTGGAGAAGGCCCGCAACTCTCTATGGAGTTTCTCAACCATGGTGCTTGGTCCTTGTGTGGGCTTCCCTTTGCATAGGGGCACCAAGGAAGATTAGTCGAAACCTTGCGTGGTTCTGGATACCTTGGTAAAAATACCGACGTCATCCATGAGAGTTTGCATCTCTACCTTGCTCTTTAGCTTCCGCATTTATATTAAGTATTTAAGTTTCTATCTTGTCTTTCTAGTTAGATTATTTAGATTGAAACTTAGCCTTTGCGGTAGAGATAGCAACACTTAGGCAAAACCTAGTTGTCAAATTCTATATTGTTTATTTGCATAGGTTTTGGTCTAGGGATTTATTTGTGGCCTAGTTTAGAGAAAGTTTTAGAAGTCCTAATTCACCCCCCTCTTAGGCGCCATCGTTTCCTTCACATGCAAAGTTGTACCTCTCCCCTATAAATAGATGAACAGTATCATGAATAGATTCACCTTTTTCAGGGAAAGGAAGAAGACTCCCATTTACTTAGCTTCCGAAACTATCTTCGAGCTTTCATTCATGTAAAGCTGAAGGTATTGTAACACCCCTGGTGTTACAAGAACTAAAACTTGGGCATGGCATCATATGCATTGACATTTCATTATGTATGTTACACCTAGAGTGCATCAACTAGGCTAAAACTTCAAAACAAGTTGTGATGTGATGACTTGAAGTGATCCTTAACCCTAGGATAGGGTACTTAACCAAGGGATAGAGGTATGTGGGTGTGTGTGACATAATAATTGGAGTATGATCTCAAAAGACTAGTGGAGATGTTCAAGAGAGACTAAACTTGGAAGTTTGAGTGCCACTTAAACCCTAGAACACTTAAACCCTAGTAAGGACTCTAGAAACCCTAATTTGTGCTCTTTGAGATGAGATCAATTTCTATACACTTTTGGACAATAGTGCATATATCAAAGTGGTAGAGTAACAAAAACTAAGCAATTTTTACATTTGGAGATTTCCAAGTTTTGTGGAACAATTTGGAGTAAATTGCAAAAAAGTCTCAAGGGCACCCATATGGCTTAACTCTGAAAAACAGTGTAATTAGGCTGACTTCGGGACCCTGTACCTCTTAATCCATGGAGATTTTGCCATAGGTCACTACAACAAATTAATAGAGCTACTATAGTAGTCTAATTTTGATTAAGTGGCTAAGCCTTGGAACTGTACGGAAATTGGAGAAAAATGGATTTAAAGACGGGCTGTCAGACAAGTATTAGTCTGAAATTCAGACTCGCAGTGACATCAGATCAACTCTAGGACCAAATAGCGCCAAATCCAGTGGATGTTTGATCAAGATCTTTATAACAAATTCAAAGCTGGTATATTAGGCAACAACTTTGTTGTAATCGGATTAGTGGGTTGTCACCTGAAAACTGGAGAACGAAGCCCTTCAATTTGCTATGTCAGGCGCACTGATGAGGATCGTATGAATAGTAACCTGACGAAGATCGCTAGATTCAGTGCACTGCCACCAGCGATCTCGCGCTAGGATCCTAGTTTTGCCTAGGAGATTCGTGCTTTGTGAGAAATGGATAACGTCGGGAAGGGTGAAAAGATCTGGGGAGGGGTGAACCCAGTCGATGGCTGGTCTGGCCATCGTGCCTCCCCCTTACCCGCTGCGGTTGGTCAAGTTGGCATCACCGGAGCTCACTGTTTCCCCGGCCGTGACACGCAGCGATTCATCCTCCACGTCATAAAGGTTGTGGTAGGCAATCGGTTACCATCCCTGAACCATTTCCCTCTCGCGCGCCATGGTGAGCAAGTCACCGTAAAATATCCAGGCCGTGGTGAGCCCGATCCCAATCCAAAAATTTGTGATAAGCTCGGCCGGGGCCTTTAAATTGAAGGCACTCCCTTCTCCGCCTCTTTGTTATGCGCCCAACCCACCCTCAGCCAACTCTTTTCATTCACAGTAGCCCTCAGTCACCGGACTTTTCCGAGATCGGTCGCCATCGCCGCCGAGGAAAGCTCTTCCGTGGCTAGCTTCGCTTAAGGTAGTTCCAGCTTAACCACTGACACGAGCAATTGAACTCTACCGCAGCTGATCTCGGGGAATGCCATCTCGCCGTTGCTGGACGTCGCTACAAACCGCCTCCACGTCGACCCACTTCTCCACCACTTCACCCACCTTCTCAGCCGTCGTTCTAGCCTTCTGGTGAGTCATTGATGCCCACCATGCTTAGAATTTGAACGCTACCGTCTCTTGTTGCGCGGAATGGACACACCAGAGCCCTGGCTCCGACGTCATCACGGGCAGGTTAGAATTAGATGTAGGCTAGTCTAATTGGTCATGGGGGTAAGCTCGGATAACCTCGAAGATGCGTCCTGTGTGTTTGCTTCCGCCTGGAAAGATCACTAGTGACGAGCACACACGTTTCCGGCCAGGTGTTCAATCGGCGTTCCGTGGAAGGGCGTGAGACTGTGAATAAGAAAGAAGGGTCATCTATGCGATGTCAGTCTCGCGTTGGAATAGTGTGTAGGTCTCTTAATTGTTTATTTGAAAAGCCAGGGGCCTTCGCGCAAAGCCGCCAGCATAAGCGCGGGCGCGCGCGTTTTCTCTGTGGATGGGCTGACCTGAGCGAGATCCGGCCCATCACTATTCACGTTTTATCTTTTTCTTTTTACTGGCAGATTAGAAAATGTGTAGAAAATAGTAGAAAAATGATAAAATTATGAGACCAATTTTGCTAGACTCCTAAAATCATCTAGTATTTAATAAAAATAGTTCCAAGATTTTTATTCCAAACCTAGAATTATGTAGCATTTAAAGGTGTTCAAACCAAGCCTTTTAGAATTTTAGAAATAATTTAGTAGCTCCAAAAATGGTAAAACTTTTTGGATAGGCCTAGTATGATGATTGAAGACCTTGGGTGAAATTTAAAATGATTTGGACACTGTTTGGTCACAAACCCAATAACTAGCTTCCTAGGGTTTAGATGCTTAATACTGATAGAATACCAACTTAGGAAACCCTAGTGATTAGTGTGTACCGTGAAGGAAAGTTGTATTCAAGATACAACTTAGTATGTTTCTATTATGTAACTGCATATTTATAACATCACATAAGCATTCATGTACATGTACTGTCATGTATAGAAAACGAGGAAGAATTGTGGTTGAAGAAGAAGTTGTCACTCAAGCTGAGAATCTTCCAGCCGAGAATAATTTCTACTTCGACATCTGTGCAGTAGACCCGGAACCTCCTGCAACACAAGGCAAGCACCGGTGCATTATCCCCTTTCCTTGATGTTTTAAAAACTTTATCACCTTATATGATGCATTAGGTGGTAGGAGTTGTGTGCTAAACAATTGATGCATTCCCTTCCTTGGAACTAATTACCATTCCTTGTTACCTGATTTACTTAAAGTTTTCTGATGCTTAGCTTTGCTTTAGAAAACAAAGTGTTTTGTTTTAAACAAAAGGGGATGCTTCATATGGGATGGGGAATTTACAAAGAAAAGTCTGGTGATGGTGAATCCATCATGGCCGTGATGGGTTCAACATCTGAAAAGATGTACTTCTGTCAGGTACCAAACTTTGGGTTGTAAATGATAAAGACGAGGCCGGGCGGGTGACTATATTTGTGCTCTTGGTTGGCGTGAACCCATTCTGGTCTTGAGAAACCCGGTGGCGAGTTGACATATGCAAGGGTTAAGTGCTACATGTGTCGTGTGGTTGGAGATCCCCAGCTGGGTATTAATCGATTCGGATCGCCGTTACTTCTCGGACATGAAGACTTGGTCACTGACTTACACGTAGCAATCCAGTGAACTGAAGGCATGATAAAAGACGTCTAGCATACGCCAAGTGCCTGATCTAGGATAGAAAGAACTCTAGATGTAGGTAACTACTTAACCTAATAATAAACAGAGTCTTTGAATCTTTATAAGCTTTACCTTGATTCCCAAAAGCCAGCAGGTCCTTGAGAGTCTTTTTCCTTTGACGGGTAAGACTTGCAAAAGTACACTCCGTACTTAGGGTTTTCGAACCCATGTTGTTGTAGGTGATGAAATAGTTGAGTTCTGTTGTTTCTGATCCAAGGTGGTGCCCAAGCAGGAGGAAGAACACTAAACTTATTTAGGGAGGATGTTTTGCCTCCAGGTAATGTAATAATAAGTTATGCACTCAAACACCTGGTTATGTAATAATTACTCTTTCTATATTTTTATATGAATGTAAATTATATTATTGTAATCCTTCCGCTCATTCTCTACTCCAATTATGTGTAATGTCTGCGTGATGGGTTAAGCGCTCTTGGGCGATATGATGAAGATACAGATAACCGAACTTGCCGAGTCATTATGCGCACCTACATGACTGTCTGAGGTCCTTAGGACAAGGACATCTGTAGGTGGGCCTAATACCTTGGGAGGTTCCATCACAGGTATGCTTGTAAATGTTTATCACATTCCAAGAAATGAAATTTGAGATGAATATGTAGATAAGTTAGGCATGTTCTTTATTATTTTCACTTTCTATTCTTATCAAAGATGTGCAAGTTCTTTGTTTGTTACCTTCTTCCTTCATATGACCTTCGGATAAAGGTTAAATGAAGGAAGAAGTAGGCAACATACTAATCATCTTGGTTTATTTTTGACATTCCAATGGCTTCAGAAACAAGTGTCCATCACTATATTTGTCCTAAGGTTATTATCCCGAAGACATAATAACTCAAGGACAAATGTCCCTACTGTTTAACATTGTGTTGCTTTGTTTTGGTTTTATACAACAATCAAAAACATGTGACTAA
This sequence comes from Zea luxurians, assembly GCA_029449295.1. Taxonomy (NCBI): domain Eukaryota; kingdom Viridiplantae; phylum Streptophyta; class Magnoliopsida; order Poales; family Poaceae; genus Zea; species Zea luxurians. The sequence goes on along the minus strand of JAOPSE010000022.1, from coordinate 39,130,840 downwards.
CATTGGCGCCCACCTCCGGTGAACTCATTTACGACCATGAGTTGTTTCGTCATGCCACCAAAAGAGACGACGGTACCCGGTCCCATCCTCACGCCATTGGATCCTAACCAAGGTGAATTCTCTTGAGAGAGGCACAGAGCCAGAAAAGAAAGGCCACTAGTTCAACTTCACATGATGACGCATTGGACCATGTGATTAGTAATCTTGAAGCCATCCATCAGCAAGTTGAAAAACGATAAGAGAAGATGCTTCGGCTTTCTGAACTAAACAAGAAGATTAATCATGTGACTAAAGAGATGTGAAATATTTCACACAATACTGAGCATCAAGAATATCACCAGAATCAGAAAGACCTTCAGCATGAAGGCCAAAATCATGAAGACATGTGGTACGAAGCCTTTAATCATGAAAATTTTTCCTTATGATGACACTTCTCCTTTAGCTACAGAGTTGCAGGCAATACCATCGCCACCTTCCTACAAACCACCTCAATTGCCTATGTATGACGATCACACTGATTGGAAGCAATTCCTGATGAGTTACAAAGCAACAATATCATCATGCGGAGGCAACACACCCGTCATGGCCATGTCCATCGTCATGGTAGTAAAGAGTGTCGCCCAAACTTGGTATTCTTCTCTTCGGCCAGGAACAATAACCTCTTGGTATAAATTAATGGACATGTTGATCACAAGCTTTCAAGGATTCCAGACAAAGCCAGTCACTGCCTAGGCCTTTTTCCAATGTACTCAAGACCATGACGAATACTTGCAGGCCTATGTCCGAAGATTCCTCTGGCTTCAGGCTCAAGCACCAACAGTACCAAATGAAATAGTTACTGAGACCATGATCAAGGGGCTCCGACCGGGACCGGCGTCTCAACACTTTGCAAGAAAACCCCCTCAAACTTTGGAAAAGCTTCTTCAGAAGATGGATGAATATATCAGATCAGACAATGACTTTCGTCAGAGGAAGGAGGAGGCATTGAGATATTCTGAGATAACCAGGGGCTTTGGCAGACGGTTCAACCCAAGACATATCAGAACCATACACAACCCAAATCAGAACAAAGACAAAAACAATCACACTCAGGGACAACAAAGTCAACCTCAATCTACAGGAACCCAACAAAATACCTTCAGACCACTGGCCCCAAGAGGTGGGAGATGAGGAAGGAGTTTTGGAGGAAGATTCAACTTTCAACCAAGGAAAATGTTCTACCTTTTCTATGGAGAGGACAAGGGGCATACAACAAGAGCCTGTCAAGTCACAATCCAGAAGCAAAAGGAAATCTCTGAAGCTAAAGGACGTCATAATCAATCAAAGCAGGTCCTTCACACCACTTCGTACTATCCCCATATATTACAGAATATGTTCACAACCAACATTCAAGTTCACAATCCTTGGGCTCAGTTGCTTTGGCAAGTCACTCTTCAACTCAATGGATTTTGCCTTAGCCATTTACACCAACAGCTTCGTCATATGAGCGACAACATCTAGGACAAGTTCAAAACTAGACGCAGGGAACAATCTGAGGCCAGAACAATGAAAAGTATTGTACTAGAATCAAAGCACATCTATTGAAGCGCCTGAGGGGCTGGGTCAAACATCCGAAGCTGTTCAAAAAAAACCATTGCAATTTTAGTTTTTGCCTTTACATTTCAGTCCCAAGAAACATCAAGAAGGTATACCCTTCCCCACTCTGTAATAAATCTAAGGTTACACCATCGAGTGTAACAAAAGTAAAGGTGTAAAAGCTCTAAAGTCGTTCCTAAGGACATGCAAAGCTCAATGAAAACACCTAGTGAAGGTGTAGAAGCTCCAGAGTCATTCCTAAGGGGATGCAGAGCTCAATGAAAACACCTAGTAAAGGTGTAAAAGCTCTGAAGTAGTTCCTAAGAGGATGTAGAGCTCAATGAAAACACCTAGTAAAGGTGTAAAAGCTCCAAAGTCATTCCTAAGGGGATGCAGAGCTCAATGAAAACACTTAGTAAAGGTGTCAAGGACTCCAAAGTTGTTATTAAGGGAATGCAGTGTCATGATACAAAAGCTTACAAAGATAAACCTATTTTCTTTTTCTTTTTATTATCATCATCTTGTGCAGCAAACATCATGCATCATACCATCATTTCATCATCACATCATACATATCATTATTCATAAATACTAAGCGAAAAAGAAGGGGAATTGCTCTTCCCAAGTACAGCTGAAAAAGGACTCTGAAGCACTTCCCTACATAATGCAATGTCAAATCCAAAAAATGAAGACACATTTAAATTTGATGGTGCCCTTTTGCTTCGTATATGATTTTTTTATTCCATTGTAAAGATTATATAATGCAGACAGAAGGGTGAAGAAGGGGAAATCCTTCTTCTTCAATAGCTAGGTATTTTCTAGGCACTTTTGACTAAATAAGACATTTGGCTGAAAGAGCATTTCTCTACGAAGCATGAAAAGAAGGGAAGGTGTTTTTTCGCCTTCGGCTCAAAACGGTACATATACTTATTTCATGCTACATAAAGAAATATCATGGAATCTTTACTCATACGTAATATACATTTCACACAATTGTTCGTACACACAGTAAAACATATACTTAAAATATTTTTACAGAAAATTTTTAGTCATCGTTCAAAACTTCTTTGCCAGCTTCATCTATTGCCTTATGTACCACCTTGAATTCAGCAAAGATATCTTTTAATTCTGGACCATTCTCTGGATCGTACGATTGTGGTGGTGGGAAATGAACCGTTGTATAAAAAATTATTATTCATGTTATATATCATAGTTATCACGAAGCTAGAGTTCACAGGGCAAAACAAGTGTACCTATGAGTTTCTCCTACCGCAAAGCTTCTTCCATCTTTTTAGTCGCTTCGGCAAAGCTCGGTGAGCCTGTAAAATCGAAATGCAATTTGTTAAAAAATATTACATAAAAACCAAGGGACAATGTTTAGAATTCAAAAAGAACCTCTCCCTCACTGTCTGTGATAGCTTAATCCGTCATTTTCCTCCCACCAGCAAGCCAAATGTCGGAATAAAATTTCCCCCCTAGTGCAACAGCTTCTGCCAAAGGGTCTTTAGTGTCAATAGCTAAAACCGCAAATTTCAGTCGAATCACAACTTTCATGTGCTCACAACCAGCTTTTTCAAACAGCGACACTGCTCCTCGTGCAACCACGCAAGCATAGAAATCTCCCCAACCGATGAGAACTTTGTCAAAGGCCTCAACTTCACCTACTATTCATTTGATTGCTCCTTCGGCATCACCTCGAATGAACTTTTTGTCATAGAAAAAAGCACTGACGCTAGCAAACATACTCTTTAATTTTCCACAACACTGTGCAGCAACAGAGAAGCATTGCTCCTTTGATTCTCGAAGCTCATCAACATTTTTCCTTAACTCTATCACGTTCACCTTCAGCTATTTCACGCTTCGCTTTTTCAACTTCAAAATTTTCATTTACTTCGTCAAAATTTCTCTTTTAATTTCATCATCTCAGATTTGTGAGACTCAGCTTGTGTCCTTAGCGGAGACTCGAGCTCAGCAATGCGATTTGCACTAGCCTTCTTCTCATCTTCCAGTTTCGAAACTTTTGTATTTTCCTCTTCAAATTTTTTTTCAAGTTTAGCATGACTTTCCTTTAACTTACTAACAAGAGAAATTAAAATATTATCTTTCTCTTCAGCTTATCGCCGAATGTCGATAACCTCTGATCGTAAGTTCCCGAAGGCTATCTGAGTACTTTCAACTTCGGCGTCCTTCTGAGCCTTTAAAGCTTTACTCAAAATAAGACCGTGACAATTGCGAAAAAAGAGAAAATAAATAACACAACAAATGTCTATGTTATTGTGATAAAAATGGGGGTGCGAAGAAATGTATGCTAACCTTCAAATTATTGTATGCTAGACAGTCCGCAAGATGATCCTTAGGCATACCTGATAATCCAAGTTCAAGCTTCAGATAGCCCGTCTTGGCCATCATCTCGCAGCAAACTCCAATCTATCTGTTATCCGGTAGGTAGTATAGATAGTCATCCTCATCATTGCCTTAGTATATAAGAGAGACTGGAGGATATTTTAAACCTTCAGTATAGTGCGGAACTTCAACAATTTGTTTAGAAGTCAGGTTTCCACCCAAAGCGTGGCGAATAATATATTCGTGGGGCATCGGTAGCACTTATTTGGGCGCTAGTGACGTTTCTCCTTCTATTGAACCTTTAGCTTTAGAAGCTTCAATTTTCTCTTGATCCTTTTCATTGGCAACATTTTCGATGAAATGAGTGCTAAGAGGACTTTGGGCAACCTTTAGCGCCACATGCGAAGCTATCTTCGTAGGTTTTAGAATGACCTTCAGCACATTGGCCATTCTTTTGCCCTTCCGAGGGGTCCCAATTGTGGCAGATGTTAGCTTTGGCTGCTCCTGCACACTGCTTGACATCTTCAACAAAATAAACATCTCAATAAAGAATTAAGTCGATCAGAGTAAAAAATCAAGGTTTGTTACCTTTGGCGACATAGCCTTCGTTTCATCCGCTTCAGTAGCCGAGAATATAGGTAATACTTCCGCCCTTTCGGTATAGTATGATTTCGGCCGATTTGCCAGAATTTTCACTCTTTTCGGCTTTGGTGCACTCAAATGGGATTTTAGAGCAGTTTTTCTCTTTTGACCTTTCCTTTGAGCAGGGAAACAATAATTAGGATAAATAAAACCAATAACATCAAACACCATGTTTAGCCTTCTTTTTCCTCGGACACCAAAAGCAGTACTCATAGCTTCATCTTCAGCCTTAGTATAAGCCCCCAACATTTCATCACAAGTTGCCTCAATAGCTTCAAGCCATTCATCATTAGGTTCACCAAACTGATTTCTGTATCGATATGTATATTTTAGATATACCAAACCACCTTCCCCTGCACTCTAGCTTGAGCTATCATCAACCTCCTTCGGCATTTCCCATTCATTGATAAGGTGCCAAACTTTAAAAGCAATATGCTCTTGGACCAAATCTCTGGAACTAATGTAACTGCACACAACATTAAATGCTACCATGCAAGCTTGGGCTTTTTCTATTTTCACAATAGCTGGCTTTTTTATGCTGAAGCGAGACCGGATAGGCCACTAAATAACACCCCTGATGTCCTCCCTTTTGTCCAAATCATTTTAACAACAAACCATTGCTTCATCCATGAACCTGGCCATTTCTGTCGAATGGTTGGGACAGGTCGCCTAGCATCCGACTAGTACACAAAGGTATAACAACCAAAGTTGTTGTGATACCGCTATTTTCTAGTAGCTTTTGTTTGATAAAAGAGCTCATGAATATTACAAAAACAGTTGGCATATGGCTCCAAGACCTAACTCCTTACTACCCAGATGAAAATCCCAACCTTAATCAGAGCTTCGGGGGTAAGCTGATGAAGGTATATTTCGAATCTTTTTAGTACCTCGACCAACATTTTGGGGGAAGCGCAGCCCATCCTTCAAGAAGCTTCGATAAACAACTACTTCGTCTTTTTTTGGGAAGAGGAACAATGCTCTATCCACCAGGCCTCACTATGGAAACATCGTGAAAATATTTACCTTTCATACCTTCAATATGACCTCTCTTCATAGTTGATTTCTCAAAGTTAACATGGCTTGATCTCCAGGTTGTTTTTTGGCATCATCCACATCACTCTCAAAATCAAAATCCTCGTTGTCCTTGGAATCATTCGACAATCTAGCCAATATCTCGTCAGTGATCTTCGTCGTGTTGCTTCTCTCCATGGCTGCATAAAACTCAACAAGCACATGCTCTTCACTCTTGCTACCCTCGGCCATCTTAGCTCAAACTAAAAACAACCGAAGCTAAAACAAGTGTAACTCTCAATGGCTCAATGTAACAAAACAGTTGAATGGCATGATGTCCATTCTATTTATATATAAACTACAACTGCAGAGATTTTGCTATTTAGCGACGGAAAGGTGTTTCTTCGGACCTTCACCACAAGTCCTTCATTCATTTTGCAGTCTGAGTTCGTTACAAGGAAATGAACTAATACTGCGAGGGGGCTACTGTTGGGGCCTTTGCCTTTCGAAGGTCCTTAAATAGTTAACCACTATTTCATGATACATCTCTAAGTATTGCAGATGCTTCGGCAGTAGCCACATTCAAAATAAATCAAGAAAAGGACAAAGGCATTAGCTTCACCATAATGATACAGGAAGACGATGACAAAAGTCAAACAAGGCCTAAAGAAGGTGTTCACAAGATTCTGATGTCAAGATGTGTGATATTCTGGCCCCTAGGATGACGATATCCTGGCCTAAGGCTTAATAGAATTAATAGAGTACTCATATCAATAAGGTGCATCTTCTTTTTTGGAAGCCTACCTTGAAAGAACATCCAAGTTAAGCGTGCTTGGATTGGAGCAATTTGGGATGGGTGACCAACCGGAAAGTTTTCTCGGGTGCGCATGAGTGAGGACAAACTGCGCACAAAAGACACGTGTTGGTCTATGGGGGACAATATATGATCCTAGCGAGCTGCCAAGAGTAAGTACCACTGGTCCAGGGTTTGGACAGGGTGTTACAAAATGATAAAGACAGAAGACAATACTACCGTTATGTCATTTGTAAATCATATGTACAAGCTTTGTTGGCATACTTGTAATTTTATGCAAAGTTGTACCTCGCCCCTATAAATAGATGAATAGTATCATGCATAGATTCACCTTTTTTGAAGGAAAGGAAGAAGACTCCCACTTACTCATCTTTCAAAACTATCTTCAAGCTTTCATTCATGTAAAGCCAAAGGTATGCTTGTAAATGTTTATCACATTGCAAGGAATGAAATTTGAGATGAAGATGTGAAAGTCGCCTAGAGGGGGGTGAATAGGCGGAATCTGAAAATTACAAACTTAAGCACACACTACAAGTCGGGTTAGCGTTAGAATAAAAATCGAGTCCGAAAGAGAGGGCGAAAAACAAATCAAAAGGAAATGAAGCAGATGACACGGTGATTTATTTTACCGAGGTTCAGTTCTTGCAAACCTACTCCCCGTTGAGGTGGTCACAAAGACCGGGTCTCTTTCAACCCTTTCCCTCTCTCAAACGGTCACCTAGACCGAGTGAGCTTTTCTCCTTAATCAAACCGGGTCACTTAGACCCCTACAAGGACCACCACAACTTGGTGTCTCTTGCTTTGTTTACAAGTGTGTTGAGAACAAGAAAGAGGAAGAAGAAAAGCGATCCAAGCGCAAGAGCTCAAAGAACACGAGCAAAAACTCTCTCTCTAGTCACTAATTGCTTTGAGTGGAATTGGGACTTGGAGAGGCTTTGATTCAATCTATTTGTGTCTTGTATTGAATGCACTAGCTCTTGTATTGAGTGAGATGTCTGAAAAACTTGGATGCCTTGAAGTGAGGTGGTTGGGGGTATTTATAGCCCCACCCACCAAAATGGCCGTTGGGGAGGCTGCTGTCATGTCCGGTGCGCCACCGGACACTGTCCAGTGCGCCAGCCACGTCACCCAACCATTAGGGTTCGACCGTTGGAGCTCTGACAGACAGGGCCACCGGACAGTCCATTGGTGCACCAGATAGTCACTGTTCACTGTCCGGTGTGCCTTCTGGCGCCTGCTCTAACTCTGCGCGAATTGTCCATGCACTATAGCGCTTTTCAGGTTTCCGTTGGAGTCGACCGTTGCGCTGTAGCCGTTGCCCCGCTGGCACATCGAACAGTCCGGTGAATTATAGCGGAGTGGCATTTCCAGAAACCCGAAGGTAGCGAGTTGGAGTTGATCCACCCTGGTGCACCGGACACTGTCCGGTGGTGCACCGGACACTGTCCGCACCGGACAGTCCGGTGCGCCAGACCAGGACAGCCTTCGGTTTCTTTTGCTCCTTTCTTTTTGAACCCTAACTTGTTCTTTTTATTGGTTTGTGTTGAACCTATGGCACCTATAGAACATATAATCTAGAGCAAACTACTTAGTCCAATTGTTTGTGTTGGGCAATTCAACCACCAAAATTATATTTAGGAAAAGGTTTGACCCTATTTCCCTTTCAATCTCCCCCTTTTTGGTGATTGATACCAACACAAACCAAAGCAAATATATAAGTGCAGAATTGAACTAGTTTGCATAATGTAAGTGCATAGGTTGCTTGGAGTGAAACCAATATATTATTTCAATAGATATGCATGGAATGCTTTCTTCGATTTTAACATTTTGGACCACGCTTGCACCACAAGTTTTGTTTTTGCAAATTTTTGGAAAATTCTTTTCAAAATCCTTTTGCAAATAGTCAAAGGTAATGAGTAAGATTGTAAGAAGCATTTTCAAGATTTGAAATTTTCTCCCCCTGTTTCAAATGCTTTTCCTTTGACTCAAACAAAACTCCGCCTAAATGAAATTCTCCTCTTAGCTTTCAAGATGGTTTGATATATTAATTGAGATACTCTCATTAGGGGAACACCAATTTTTGAAAGATACTAATTAGAGATATATCAATAATAATTTTTCAAAACACAATCAAAAATTAGGTGGTGGTGCGTTCCTTTTGCTTTGGGCTAATACTCTCTCCCCCTTTGGCATTAATCGCCAAAAACGGAGACTTTGGGAGCCCTTTTAGATTCTCTCCCCCTTTGGCCAACAATATATCAGTGAAGATTATACCAATGTGGAGAGATGGCAGAATACCGGCAAAGTGAATAGTACTGATGGAGTTGAGTGGAAGCGTCGTCTTTGCCGAATACTCCATTTCCCTTTCAATTCTATGACTAAGCATGAGAATACACTTGAAAACACATTAGTCATAGACATAAAAGAGATATGATCAAAGGTATATAAATGAGCTATGTGTGCAAAGTATTGAAAGGGAAATGTGCCCTTGGGCCATTTCTAAGTATATTGGTGATTGAGTGCCAACACAAGTGCTTAAGTGAAAATATATGCCAATTGATAGACAAAGTGCAAATCAAAAGTAAAGGTATGTTTCTAGACTTAGTACATTGTTTTATGGACTAATGTATTGTGTCTAAGTGCTGGAAACAGGAGAAATCAAATTGGAAAAGAGATGGCTTTGTTCAGCCAAAGACTGCTCAGTCTGGGTGCACCGGACAGTGTCCGGTGGTGCACCGGACAGTGTCCGGTGCGCCAGGATGGCTCTGGCGAACTTGCTGTTCTCGGGACTTCGACGGCGATGTACGGCTATAAATCACCGGACTGTCCGGTGAGCCGTTCACAGGCGAAGTCGTCGCTCTCGGGAAGTGATTAACGGCGTACGGCTAAAAATCACCGGACTGTCCGGTGGTGCACCGGACTGTCCGGTGAGCCAACGGTCAGCCGGGCCAACGGTCGGCCGAGGATTCCGCGTGTGACTCGTGGCCGAGCCAACGGTCACAAGGGGGCACCGGACTGTCCGGTGTGCACCGGACAATGTCCGGTGCGCCAACAGCTCTGAATCTTCAACGGTCGGCTTCGCCAAATAAGGAAAGAGATCCGCACCGGACAGTGTCCGGTGGTGCACTGGACTGTCCGGTGCGCCAGGCGACTGAAGGCAAGAATTGCCTTCCTGGAATGCTCTCAACGGCTCCTAGCTGACTTGGGGCTGTAAAAGGGACCCCTAGGTGCATGGAGGAGAACACCAAGCATTATCTAAGCATTCCTAAGCACCAAGACTTCGATTCCGCGCATTTGATTCTTTGTGAGAGCAACTAGAGCTCTATTTGAGTTGTGAACTCATCGGGTTGTGTTGTGAGCTCTTGTTGCGACTTGTGTGCGTGTTGTCGCTGTGATTTTGTGTCTTATGTGCGTTGCTCATCCCTCCCTTACTCCGTGCTTCTTTGTGAACATCTAAGTGTAAGGGCGAGAGACTCCAAGTTGTGGAGATTCCTCGCAAACGGGATATAGTTAAGCAAAGCAAAACACCGTGGTATTCAAGTGGGTCTTTAGACCGCTTGAGAGGGGTTGATTGCAACCCTCATCCGTTGGGACGCCACAACGTGGAGTAGGCAAGCGTTGGTCTTGGCCGAACCACGGGATAAACCACTGTGCCATCTCTGTGTTGATCTCTTGTGGTTATTGTGTTTTGTTAAGACTCCTCTCTAGCCACTTGGCATTATTGTGCTAACGCTTAACCAAGTTTTTGTGGCATTAAGTTTTCAAGTTTCATAGGATCACCTATTCACCTCCCCCCCTCTAGGTGCTCTCAATTGGTACCAGAGCCGTTCTCTTCAAGAAAGGGACTAATCGCCCGAAGAGATGGATCCTAAGGGCAAGGGGATTGTGATCAATGATAAGGAGAAGGAGTCTTTCGTCAACGAGCCGAAGGATGACAAGCCTACCGACTCGGGCTCGGGCCACAAACGAAAAGATGGGAAGAAGAAGAAGACAAGGCGCATCAAGGAGATCGTCTACTACGACGACAACGACGAATCTTCCTCTTCCCAAAAGGACGACGACAACGACTACGAAAAAAGAAGACGGTTAACTCAAACTTCTCTTTCGATTATTCTCGTATTCCGTATAGTTCAAATGCACATTTGCTTTCCATTCCTCTTGGCAAGCCTCCACACTTTGATGGGGAGGACTACGGATTTTGGAGTCACAAAATGCGTAGTCACTTGTTCTCTCTCCATCCAAGCATATGGGAGATTGTAGAGAGTGGAATGAAATTTGATAGCTCGGATAGTCCCATGTTTATAAATGAACAAATCCATAAAAATGCACAAGCTACTACTGTCCTTTTAGCATCTTTGTGCAGGGAAGAGTACAATAAGGTGAGCGGCTTGGACAATGCCAAGCAGATCTGGGACACCCTCAGGATCTCACATGAGGGGAACGACGTCACCATGCTCACCAAGATGGAGTTGGTGGAGGGTGAGCTTGGGAGATTTGCAATGATAAGGGGAGAGGAGCCAACCCAAACATACAACCGGCTCAAGACCCTCATCAACAAAATAAGGAGCTACGGAAGCATGCGATGGACGGACCACGACGTCGTTCGCCTAATGCTAAGGTCTTTTACTATCCTTGATCCACATCTTGTGAACAATATTCGTGAAAATCCTAGGTACACCAAGATGTCACCCGAAGAAGTACTTGGAAAGTTCGTTAGCGGGAGAATGATGATCAAGGAGGCGAGATACGTGGACGACGCGTTGAATGGTCCAATCCATGAGCCTCAATCCATTGCTCTCAAGGCAACGAGTAGCAAGGAGGCGCTACCTAGCAAGGTGGCGCAAGTTGAGGCGGCCGGGCTTAATGATGAAGAGATGGCCCTCATCATCAAGCGCTTCAAGACGGCGCTAAAGGGTCGCAAGGGGCAGCCCAACAAAACCAAGACGAAGGGGAAGCGCTCATGCTTCAAATGCGGTAAGATTGGTCATTTTATCGCTAATTGTCCCGATAATGATAATGAACAGGAACAAGGGAACAAGAGGGAAAAGAAGAAAGCTTACAAGAAGGCTAAGGGCGAGGCACACCTTGGCAAGGAGTGGGACTCGGATTGTTCGTCGTCCGACTCCGACAACGAAGGACTCGCCGCCACCGCCTTCAACAAATCGGCCCTCTTCCCCAACGAGCGTCACACATGCCTCATGGCGAAGGAGAAGAAGGTATGTACTCGGAATACTACTTATGCTTCTTCAAGTGAGGATGAGTCTAGTGATGATGATGAAATAGATTATTCATGTTTATTCAAGGGCCTAGATAGAACCAAGGTTGATAAAATTAATGAATTAATTGATGTCTTGAATGATAAGAATAGGTTATTAGAAAAGCAAGAGGATCTTTTGTATGAAGAACATGATAAGTTTGTAGAGGCACAAAAATCCCTTGCTTTAGAAATTAAAAGGAATGAAATGCTTTCTTGTGAATTGTCTACATGCCATGACTCTATTTCTAGCTTAAAGAGCATAAATGATGATTTGAATGCTAAGTTAGAAATAGCAAATAAATCAACATCTTGTGTAGAACATGTTACAATTTGCAATAGGTGTAAAGATTTTGATGTTGATGCTTGTAGTAAACACTTAGTCTCAATCTCTAAATTGAATGATGAATTGGCTAGTCTTAATGCCCAACTTAAGACTAGCAAGAGTGAATTTGACAAAATAAAATTTGCAAGGGATGCCTACACGATTGGTAGACACCCCTCAATTAAGGATGGTCTTGGCTTCAAGAGGGAGGTCAAGAACTTAACAAGCCATAAGGTTTCCATCTCCGCCAAGGAGAAAGGAAAGGCCCCTATGGCTAGTAGTGCTCATAAGAACCATGCTTTCATGTATCATGATAGGAAACATTCTAGGAATGCTTTTAGAAGTTATGATGCTTTTGATTCTCATGCCATGATTGCTTCTAGTTCTTCTATTATGCATGATAGAAATGTTGCTAGGAAAAATGCTATGCCTAGGAGAAATGTTATTCATCATATGCCTAGGAGAAATGTTGCTCATGTTCCTAGGAAGATTAATGAACCTTCTACAATTTATCATGCTTGCAATGCTTCCTTTACAATTTGTAGAAAGGATAGAAAGGTGATTGCTAGGAAATTAGGGGCAAAATGCAAGGGAGATAAAACTTGCATTTGGGTCCCTAAGGATATTGTCACTAACCTTATAGGACCCAACAAGAGTTGGGTACCTAAGACCCAAGCCTAAATTTGCCTTGCAGGTTTATGCATCCGGGGGCTCAAGCTGGATTATCGACAGTGGATGCACAAACCATATGACAGGGGAAAAGAGGATGTTCTCTTCCTACGTCAAGAACAAGGATCCCCAAGATTCAATCATATTTGGTGATGGGAACCAAGGCAAGGTGAAAGGGTTAGGGAAGATTGCTATTTCATCCGAGCACTCTATTTCTAATGTGTTTTTAGTTGAGTCACTTGGATATAATTTGTTATCCATTAGTCAATTATGCAATATGTGATATAATTATTTATTCACAAATGTAGATGTGTCTGTCTTTAGAAGGTGTGATGGTTCACTAGCTTTTAAGGGTGTACTAGACGATAAACTTTATTTAGTTGATTTTGCAAAAGAGGAGGCCGGTCTAGATGCATGCTTAATTGCTAAGACTTGCATGGGCTGGCTATGGCATCGCCGTTTAGCACATGTAGGGATGAAGAACCTTCACAAGCTCCTAAAGGGAGAACACGTGATAGGTCTAACTAACGTGCATTTCGAAAAAGATAGACCTTGTGCAGCTTGTCAAGCAGGAAAACAGGTGGGAAGCTCTCATCACCCCAAAAATGTGATGACCACATCAACACCTTTTGAGATGCTTCATATGGATCTCTTCGGACCCGTTGCCTGTCTAAGCATAGGAGGAAGTAAGTATGGTCTTGTTATAGTTGATGATTTTTCCCGCTTCACTTGGGTATTCTTTTTGCAGGATAAATCTGAAACCCAAGGGACCCTCAAGCGCTTCCTCAGGAGAGCTCAAAATGAGTTTGAGCTCAAGGTGAAGAAGATAAGGAGCGACAACGGGTCCGAATTCAAGAATCTTCAAGTGGAGGAGTACCTTGAGGAGGAAGGGATCAAGCACTGAGTTCTCCGCTCACTACACACCACAACAAAATGGTGTGGTAGAGAGGAAGAACAGGACACTCATCGATATGGCGAGGACGATGCTTGGAGAGTTCAAGACCCCCGAGCGTTTTTTGTCAGAAGCCGTGAACACGGCTTGCCACGCCATCAACCGGGTCTATCTTCACCGCCTCCTCAAGAAGACTTCGTATGAGCTTCTAACCGGTAACAAACCCAATGTGTCTTACTTTCGTGTATTTGGGAGCAAATGTTATATTCTAGTAAAGAAAGGTAGAAATTCTAAGTTTGCTCCCAAAGCTGTAGAAGGTTTTTGTTAGGTTATGACTCAAATACAAAGGCGTATAGAGTCTTCAACAAATCATCGGGTTTGGTTGAAGTCTCTAGCGATGTTGTATTTGATGAGACTAATGGCTCTCCAAGAGAGCAAGTTGTTGATCTTGATGATGTAGATGAAGAAGACGTTCCAACGGCCGCAATACGCACCATGGCGATTGGCGATGTGCGACCACAGGAACAATTGGAGCAAGATCAACCTTCTTCCTCAACAATGGTGCATCCCCCAACTCAAGACGATGAACAGGTTCATCAAGAAGAGGCGTGTGATCAAGGGGGAGCACAAGATGATCTTGTGATGGAGGAAGAAGCACAACCGGCACCTCCCACCCAAGTTCGAGCGACGATTCAAAGGAATCATCCCGTTGACCAAATTTTGGGTGACATCAGCAAGGGAGTAACTACTCGTTCTAGATTAGTTAATTTTTGTGAGCATTACTCCTTTGTCTCTTCTATTGAGCCATTCAGGGTAGAAGAGGCCTTGCTAGATCTGGACTGGGTGTTGGCCATGCAGGAGGAGCTCAACAATTTCAAGAGAAATGAAGTTTGGACACTGGTGCCTCGTCCCAAGCAAAATGTTTTGGGAACCAAGTGGGTGTTCCGCAACAAACAAGACGAGCACGGGGTGGTGACAAGGAACAAGGCTCGACTTGTGGCAAAAGGTTATGCCCAAGTCGCAGGTTTGAACTTTGAGGAGACCTTTGCTCCTGTGGCTAGGCTAGAGTCCATTCGTATTTTGCTAGCATATGCCGCTCACCATTCTTTCAGGTTGTTCCAAATGGATGTGAAGAGCGCTTTCCTCAACGGGCCAATCAAGGAGGAGGTGTACGTAGAGCAACCCCCTGGCTTCGAGGATGAACGGTACCCCGACCACGTGTGTAAGCTCTCTAAGGCGCTCTATGGACTTAAGCAAGCCCCAAGAGCATGGTATGAATGCCTTAGAGATTTTTTAATTGCTAATGCTTTCAAGGTTGGGAAAGCCGATCCGACTTTATTCACTAAGACTTGTGATGGTGATTTGTTTGTGTGCCAAATTAATGTCGATGACATAATATTTGGTTCTACTAACCAAAAGTCTTGTGAAGAGTTTAGCAGGGTGATGACGCAGAAATTCGAGATGTCGATGATGGGCGTGTTGAACTACTTCCTTGGGTTCCAAGTGAAGCAACTCAAGGACGGCACCTTCATCTCCCAAACGAAGTACACGCAAGACTTGCTAAAGCGGTTTGGGATGAAGGAAGCCAAGCCCGCAAAGACTCCTATGGGAACCGACGGACACACCGACCTCAACAAAGGAGGTAAGTCCGTTGATCAAAAGGCATACCGGTCAATGATAGGGTCTTTACTTTATTTATGTGCTAGTAGACCGGATATTATGCTTAGCGTGTGCATGTGTGCTAGATTTCAATCCGATCCAAGGGAGTGTCACTTAGTGGCCGTGAAGCGAATTCTTAGATATTTAGTCGCTACGCCTTGCTTCGGGATCTGGTATCCAAAGGGGTCTACCTTTGACTTAATTGGATATTCAGATTCCGACTATGCTGGATGTAAGGTCAATAGGAAGAGTACATCAGGGACGTGCCAATTCTTAGGAAGGTCCCTGGTGTCATGGAACTCTAAGAAACAAACTTCTGTTTCCCTATCCACCACTGAGGCCAAGTATGTTGCCACAGGACAGTGTTGCGCGCAACTACTTTGGATGAGGCAAACCCTCCGGGACTTTGGCTACAATCTGAGCAAAGTCCCACTCCTATGTGACAATGAGAGTGCTATCCGCATAGCGGAAAATCCTGTTGAGCACAGCCGCACAAAGCACATTGACATCCGGCATCACTTTTTGAGAGACCACCAGCAAAAGGGAGATATCAAAGTGTTTTATATTAGCACCGAGAACCAGCTAGCCGATATCTTTACCAAGCCTCTAGATGAGAAGACCTTTTGCAGGCTGCGTAGTGAGCTAAATGTCTTAGATTCGCGGAACTTGGATTGATCTATAGCATACATGTGTTTATGCCTTGATCATGTTCCTTATGCATTTTGTTGTTTACTTGTGGTGCTCAAGTTGTACAAACACTCCCTGGACCTCACAAGTCCTTTTGCAAGCGATGCACATATTTAGGGGGAGATGTGCTACAACTTGACCCTTTGAGACTAACCGTGTGCTTGAGTTTGCTTGATTTAGTCTCAAAGGAGGTTTGAAAGGGAAAAGGTGGACTTGGACCATGAAAGACTTCCACTGCAATCCGATGAGAGGGTAACTTATTCCAAGTTCATCTCATGTACTCTTATTGCCTTGGTACTTTCATTTGAAGATTTTGGTGAGGCAATGGGGTTCAAGGGCCAAAATTGATCCCGTTTTGGTGCTTGATGCCAAAGGGGGAGAAAATAAGGCCAAAGCAACAAATGGATCAGCTACCACTTGAGAAATTTTGAAAATAGTAGAATAGAGCTTTTGGTTTGTCAAAACTCTCTTATTGTCTCTCTTGTCAAAAGTTGGTCTCTTGTGGGGAGAATGGTTGATTATGGGAAAAAGGGGGAGTTTTTGAAATCTTTGTTCAATTTCTCTTGGAAGAACTCTCTTTATGTCTCTACAATTGTGTTTGAATTAGAGATAGGAGATTGAGGTTGATTTGCAAAAACAAAACCAAGTGGTGGCAAAGAGTGATCCATATATGCCAAATTTGAATCAAAACAATTTTGAGTTCTCATTTGTATTGATGTTGCACTTCTTTTAGTTGCTTTTTGTTGTGTTGGCATAAATCACCAAAAAGGGGGAGATTGAAAGGGAAATGTGCCCTTGGGCCATTTCTAAGTATATTGGTGATTGAGTGCCAACACAAGTGCTTAAGTGAAAATATATGCCAATTGATAGACAAAGTGCAAATCAAAACTAAAGGTATGTTTCTAGACTTAGTACATTGTTTTATGGACTAATGTATTGTGTCTAAGTGTTGGAAACAGGAGAAATCAAATTGGAAAAGAGATGGCTTTGTTCAGCCAAAGACTGCTCAGTCTGGGTGCACCGGACAGTGTCCGGTGCGCCAGGCTGGCTCTGGCGAACTTGCTGTTCTCGGGACTTCGACAGCGATGTACGGCTATAAATCACCGGACTGTCCGGTGGTGCACCGAACTGTCCGGTGAGCCGTTCACAGGCGAAGTCGTCGCTCTTGGGAAGTGATTAACGGCGTACGGCTAAAAATCACTGGACTGTCCGGTGGTGCACCGGACTGTCCGGTGAGCCAACGGTCAGCCGGGCCAACTGATCGGCCGAGGATTCCGCGCGTGACGCGTGGCCGAGCCAACTGGTCACAAGGGGGCACCGGACTGTCCGGTGTGCACCGGACAGTGTCCGGTGCGCCAACGGCTCTAAATATTCAACGGTCGGCTTCAGCCAAATAAGGAAAGAGATCCGCACTGGACAGTGTCCGGTGGTGCACCGGACTGTCTCGTGCGCCAGGCGACTGAAGGCAAGAATTGCCTTCCTGGAATGCTCTCAACGGCTCCTAGCTGCCTTGGGGCTATAAAAGGGACCCCTAGGCGCATGGAGGAGAACACCAAGCATTCTCTAAGCATTCCTAAGCACCAAGATTTCGATTCCGCGCATTTGATTCTTTGTGAGAGCAACTAGAGCTCTATTTGAGTTGTGAACTCATCGGGTTGTGTTGTGAGCTCTTGTTGCGACTTGTGTGCGTGTTGTCGCTGTGATTTTGTGTCTTGTGTGCGTTGCTCATCCCTCCCTTACTCCGTGCTTCTTTGTGAACATCTAAGTGTAAGGGCGAGAGACTCCAAGTTGTGGAGATTCCTCGCAAACGGGATATAGTTAAGCAAAGCAAAATACCGTGGTATTCAAGTGGGTCTTTGGACCGCTTGAGAGGGGTTGATTGCAACCCTCGTCCGTTGGGACGCCACAACGTGGAGTAGGCAAGCGTTGGTCTTGGCCGAACCACGGGATAAACCACTGTGCCATCTCTGTGTTGATCTCTTGTGGTTATTGTGTTTTGTTAAGACTCCTCTCTAGCCACTTGGCATTATTGTGCTAACGCTTAACCAAGTTTTTGTGGCATTAAGTTTTCAAGTTTCACAGGATCACCTATTCACCCCCCCCTCTAGGTGCTCTCAAGTATCAATCAAAATTCTGAGAATCAAGAATGTTTAGCTCATTCCTAAGCTTGGTAAAGGTTTTCTCATCTAATAGCTTGGTAAAGATATCGGCTAATTGTTCTTTGGTGTTAATATAGGCTATCTCGATATCCCCCTTTGTTGGTGATCTCTCAAAAAGTGATACCGAATGGCTATGTGCTTAGTGCGGCTGTGTTCAACGGGATTATCCGCCATGCGGATTGCACTCTCATTATCACATAGGAGAGGAACTTTGTTAAATTTGTAGCCATAGTCCCTGAGGGTTTGCCTCATCCAAAGTAATTGCACACAACAATGGCCTGCGGCAATATACTCGGCTTCAGCGGTAGAAAGAGCTACTGAGTTTTGTTTCTTTGAAGCCCAAGACACCAGAGATCTCCCCAGAAACTGGCAAATCCCTGATGTGCTCTTCCTATCAATTTTACACCCTGCCCAATCAGCATCTGAATATCCTAATAAATCAAAAGAGGATCCCTTGGGGTACCAAAGACCAAACTTAGGTGTATAAACTAAATATCTCAAGATTCTCTTCACAGCCCTAAGGTGAACTTCCTTAGGATCGGCTTGGAACCTTGCACACATGCATACGGAAAGCATAATATCTGGTCGAGATGCACATAAATAGAGTAGAGATTCTATCATCGACTGGTATACCTTTTGATCTATGGATTTACCTCCCGTGTCGAGGTCGTGATGCCCATTGGTTCCCATGGGTGTCTTGATGGGTTTGGCATCCTTCATTCCAAACTTGGTAAGAATGTCTTGAATGTACTTCATTTGGCTGATGAAGGTGCCCTCTTGGAGTTGCTTCACTTGAAATCCTAAAAAATACTTCAACTCCCCCATCATAGACATCTCGAATTTTTGTACCATGATCCTACTAAACTCTTCACAAGTAGATTTGTTAGTAGACCCAAATATAATATCATCAACATAAATTTGGCATACAAACAAATCTTTTGCAATAGTTTTAGTAAAGAGAGTAGGATCGGCTTTACTGACTTTGAAACCATTAGTGATTAGAAAATCTCGAAGGCATTCATACCATGCTCTTGGGGCTTGCTTGAGCCTATAAAGCGCCTTTGAGAGTTTGTAAACATGGTTAGGGTACTCACTATCTTTAAAGCCGGGAGGTTGCTCAACATAGACCTCTTCCTTGATTGGTCCATTGAGGAAGGCACTCTTCACATCCATTTGATAGAGCTTAAAACCATGGTAAGTAGCATAGGCAAGTAATATACGAATTGACTCAAGCCTAGCTACGGGTGCATAAGTTTCTCCAAAATCCAAACCTTCGACTTGTGAATATCCTTTGGCCACAAGTCGTGCTTTGTTCCTTATGACCACACCATGCTCATCTTGCTTATTGCGGAATACCCACTTGGTACCTACAACATTTTGGTTAGGACGTGGAACTAAATGCCATACCTCATTCCTCGTGAAGTTGTTGAGATCCTCTTGCATCGCCAGCACCCAATCTGAATCTCTTAGAGCATCCTCTACCCTATATGGCTCAATAGAGGAAACAAAAGAGTAATGTTCACAAAAATGAGCGACTCGAGATCGAGTGGTTACCCCCTTATGAATATCGCCAAGGATGGTGTTCACGGGGTGATCTCTTTGAATCGCCTGGTGGACTCAGGTGTGGCAGTTTTTGACCCTGTTCATCTTCCTTGTCTTGATCATTGTCATCTCCCCCTTGATCATTGCCCTCTTCTTGAGGTGGCTCATCTTCTTGATCTTCTTCTTTATCATCTTGAGCCTGTTCCTCATCTTGAGTTGGTGGAGATGCTTGTATGGAAGATGAAGGTTGATCCTGTGCTTATGGAGGCTCTTCGGATTCCTTAGGACACACATCCCCAATGGACATGTTCCTTAGTGCGACGCACGGGGCCTCTTCATCATCTAGCTCATCAAGATCAACTTGCTCCACTTGGGAGCCATTAGTCTCATCAAACACAATGTCACATGAAACTTCAACTAGTTCAGTGGACTTGTTAAAGACTCTATATGCCCTTGTGTTTGAATCATAACCAAGCAAAAAGCCTTCTACAGCCTTAGGAGCAAATTTAGATTTTCGACCTCTTTTAACAAGTATAAAACATTTGCTACCAAAGACTCTAAAATATGAAACAATGGGTTTTTTACCGGTAAGGAGTTCATATGATGTCTTCTTGAGGATTCGGTGAAGATATAACCGGTTGATGGAGTAGCAGGCGGTGTTAATTGCCTCCACCCAAAACCGATCCGAAGTCTTGTACTCATCAAGCATGGTCCTTGCCATGTCCAATAGAGTTCTATTCTTCCTCTCCACTACACCATTTTGTTGTGGCGTGTAGGGAGAAGAGAACTCATGCTTGATGCCCTCCTCCTCAAGGAAGCCTTCTATTTGAGAGTTCTTGAACTCCGTCCCAATGTCGCTTCTAATCTTTTTGATCCTTAAGTCAAACTCATTTTGAGCCTGTCTCAAGAATTCCTTTAAGGTCTCTTGGGTTTGATATTTTTCCTTCAAAAAGAACACCCAAGTGAAGCAAGAATAGTCATCCACAATTACAAGACAATACTTACTCCCGCCGATGCTTATGTAAGCTATCGGGCCGAATAGATCCATGTGGAGTAGCTCAAGCGGCCTGTCGGTCGTCATGATGTTCTTGTGTGGATGATGGGCACCAACTTGCTTTCCGGCTTGACATGTGCTACAAATCCTGTCTTTCTCAAAATGAACATTGGTTAGTCCCAAAATGTGCTCTCCCTTTAGAAGCTTGTGAAGATTCTTCATCCCAACATGGGCTAGTCGGCGATGCCAGAGCCAACCCATATTAGTCTTAGCAATTAAGCAAGTGTCGAGTTCAGCTCTATTGAAATCAACTAAGTATAGCTGACCCTCTAACACTCCCTTAAATGCTACTGAATCATCACTTCTTCTAAAGACAGTAACACCTAAATCTGTAAAAAGACAGTTGTAACCCATTTTGCATAATTGAGAAACTGAAAGCAAGTTATAATCTAATGAATCTACAAGAAAAACATTGGAAATAGAATGGTCAGGTGATATAGCAATTTTACCAAGTCCTTTGACCAAACCTTGATTTCCATCCCGAATGTAATAGCTCATTGGGGATCTTGATTTTTCTCATAGGAGGAGAACATCCTTTTCTCTCCAGTCATGTGGTTTGTGCATCCGCTATCAATGATCCAACTTGAGCCCCCAGATGCATAAACCTACAAAACAAGTTTAGGCCTTGTTCTTAGGTACCCAAACGGTCTTGGGTCCTTTGACATTAGAAACAAGCACCTTGGGTACCCAAACACAAGTCTTTGAACCCTTGTGTTTGCCCCCAACATATTTGGCAATTACTTTGCCTGATTTGTTAGTGAGCACATAAGAAGCATCAAAAGTCTTAAATGAAACATTGGGTTCATTTGATGCAATAGGAGATTTCTTTTTAGGCAATTTAACATGAGTGGATTGCCTAGAACTAGATGCCTCACTCTTATATATAAAAGCATGATGAGAGCTAGAGTGAGACTTCCTAGAATGAATTCTCCTAATCTTATGTTCGGGATAACCAGCAGGATATAAAATATAGTCCTCGTTATCCTGAGCCATGGGAGCCTTACCCTTAACAAAATTAGATAATTTCTTGGGGGCATTAATTTTGACATTGCCTCCCTGTTGGAAGCCAATGCCATCCTTAATGCCAGGGCGTCTCCCATTATAGAGCATGCTTCTAGCAAATTTAAATTTTTCATTTTCTAAGTCATGCTCATTAATTTTGGCTCTAAGTTGAGCTATGTGATCATTTTGTTGTTTAATTAAAGCTAGGTGATCATGGATAGCATCAACATTAATGTCTCTACATCTAGTACAAATAGTAACATGAACAACACTAGATGTAGAGGGTTTGCATGCATTTAATTCATCAATCTTAGCATGTAATATGGCATTCTCATTTCTAAGATTGGAAATAGAATCATTGCAAATATTTAAATCCTTAGCCTTAGCAATTAATTTTTCATTCTCAATCTTAAGGCTAGAAATTGCAACATTCAACTTGTCAATCTTAGCAATTAAATTATCATTTTCATTTCGAAGACTAACAATTGAATGATTACAAGCATCTAATTTTTCAACCTTAGCAATTAAGTTGGCATTCTTGGTTCTAAGGTTGGAAATTGATTCATGGCAAATGCTAAGCTCACTAGTTAATTTTTCACATTTTTCTATCTCTTGAGCATAAGAATTTTTCACTTTAACATGCTTTTTGTTTTCCTTAATAAGGAATTCCTCTTGGCTATCCAGGAGTTCATCCTTCTCATGAATAGCGCCTATTAATTCATTCAATTTTTCTTTTTGTTGCATGTTTAAGTTGGCAAAAATAGCAAGCAAGTTATCTTCATCATCACTAGAACTAGCCTCATCACTAGATGTTGTATATTTTGTAGAGGCTCTAGATTTTACCTTCTTCTTGCCGTCCTTTGCCATGAGGCACTTGTGGCCGACGTTAGGGAAGAGGAGGCCCTTGTTGATGGCGATGTTGGCGGCATCCTCGTCGGAGGAGTCGGTGGAGCTCTCATCGGAGTCCCACTCCCGACATACGTGGGGCAACGCTGCCTTTCTTCTTGTAGTACTTCTTCTTTTCTTTCCTCCTTCCCTTCTTGTCGTCGCCCCTGTCACTATCACTTGACATAGGACATTTTGCAATAAAATGACCGGGCTTACCACACTTGTAGCGAACTTTCTTGGAGCGGGGCTTGTAATCTTTCCCCCTCCTTTGCTTGAGGATTTGGCAGAAGCTCTTGATGATGAGCGTCATTTCCTCGTTGTCGAGCTTGGAGGCATCGATGGGGAGCCTACTTGATGTAGACTCTTCTTTCTTTTCCTCTGTTGCTTTGAAGGCAACGGGTTGCACCTCAGGTGTGGAGGTGGCACCTCGCTCAATGATTTCTTTGGAGCCTTTGATCATCAATTCAAAGCTCACAAACTTTCCAATAAACTCCTCGGGAGACATTAGCTTGTATCTAGGATCACCATGAATTAATTGTACTTGTGTAGGATTAAGAAAAACCAGTGATCTTAGAATAACCTTGCCCATTTCATGGTCATCCCATTTTGTGCTCTCGAGGTTGCACACTTGATTCACCAAGGTCTTTATCCGGTTGTACATGGCTTGTGGATCCTCTCCTTGGTTGAGGACCAACCGACTGAGCTCCCCCTCGATCATCTCCCGCTTGGTGATCTTCGTCACCTCATCTCCTTCGTGCGCGGTATTGAGCACGTACCAAATCTCTTTGGCACTTTCCAACCCTTGCACCTTATTATACTCCACTCGACTTAGAGAGGCGAGGAGTATAGTAGTGGTTTGGGAGTTGAAGTGCCGGATTTGGGCGACTTCGTCCGAGTCATAGCCTTCGTCCCCCGGTGATGGTACCTACACTCCAAACTCAACAATGTCCCAAATACTAGCGTGAAGTGAGGTTAGGTGATGCCTCATTTTATCACTCCACATGTTATAATCTTCACCCTCAAAAACGGGCGGTTTGCCTAGTGGGACGGAAAGTAATGGAGTGCGTCTAGATATATGGGGATAACGAAGTGGCATCTTACTATACTTCTTGCGCTCATGGCGCTTAGAAGTGACGGACGGCGCATCGGAGCCAGAGGTGGATGGCGATGAAGAGTTGGTCTCGTAGTAGACCACCTTCTTCATCTTCTTTTTCTTATCGCCGCTCCGATGCGACTTGGTATGTGAAGGGGATCCCTTCACCTTGTTGCCGGACTCCCCCGATGGAGCCTTCCCGTGGCTTGTGGCGGGCTTCTCGCCGGTCACGACCTTCTTCTTGGCGTGATCTCCCGACATCACTTCGAGCGGTTAGGTTCTAATGAAGTACCGTGCTTTGATACCAATTCAAAGTTGCCTAGATGGGGGTGAATAGGCGGAATATGAAAATTACAAACTTAAGCACACACTACAAGCCGGGTTAGCGTTAGAATAAAAATCGAGTCCGAAAGAGAGGGCAAAAAACAAATCAAAAGGAAATGAAGCAGATGACACGGTGATTTGTTTTACCGAGGTTCGGTTCTTGCAAACCTACTCCCCGTTGAGGTGGTCACAAAGACAGGGTCTCTTTCAACCCTTTCCCTCTCTCAAACGGTCACCTAGACCGAGTGAGCTTTTCTCCTTAATCAAACCGGGTCACTTAGACCCCTACAAGGACCACCACAACTTGGTGTCTCTTGCTTTGATTACAAGTGTGTTGAGAACAAGAAAGAGGAAGAAGAAAAGCGATCCAAGCGCAAGAGCTCAAAGAACACGAGAAAAAACTCTCTCTCTCTAGTCACTAATTGCTTTGAGTGGAATTGGGACTTGGAGAGGCTTTGATTCAATCTATTTGTGTCTTGTATTGAATGCACTAGCTCTTGTATTGAGTGAGATGTCTGAAAAACTTGGATGCCTTGAAGTGAGGTGGTTGGGGGGTATTTATAGCCCCACCCACCAAAATGGCTGTTGGGGAGGCTGCTGTCGATGGGCGCACCAGACAGTCCGGTGCGCCACCGAACACTGTCCAGTGCGCCAGCCACGTCACCCAACCGTTAGGGTTCGACCGTTGGAGCTCTAACAGACGGGGCCACCGGACAGTCCGGTGGTGCACCGGACAGTCACTGTTCACTGTTCGGTGCGCCTTTTGTGCCTGCTTTGACTCTGCGCGAACTGTCCGCGCACTGTGGCGCTTTTCAGGTTTCCGTTGGAGTTGACCGTTGCGCTATAGCCGTTGCCCCACTGGCACACCGGACAGTCTGGTGCCACACCGGACAGTCCGGTGAATTATAGCGGAGTGGCATTTCCAGAAACCCAAAGGTAGCGAGTTGGAGTTGATCCACCCTGGTGCACTGGATAGTCCGGTGCGCCAGACCAGGGCAGCCTTCGGTTTCTTTTGCTCCTTTCTTTTTGAACCCTAACTTGTTCTTTTTATTGGTTTGTGTTGAACCTATGGCACCTGTAGAACATATAATCTAGAGCAAACTAGTTAGTCCAATTGTTTGTGTTGGGCAATTCAACCACCAAAATTATATTTAGGAAAAGGTTTGACCCTATTTCCCTTTCAAGATGCAGATAAGTTAGGCATGTTTTTTATTATTTTCACTTTCTGTTCTTATAAAAGATGTGCAAGTTCTTTGTTTGTTACCTTCTTCCTTCATATGACCTTCGGATAAAGGTTAAATGAAGAAGTAGGCAACATACTAATTCATCTTGGTTTATTTTTGACATTCCGATGGCTTCAGAAACAAGTGTCCATCAATATCTTTGTCCTAAGGTTATTATCCCGAAGAGATAATAACTCAAGGATGAAGGTACCTACTGTTTAACATTTTCTTGTCTTGTTTTTAGTTTTATACAACAATAAAAACAAGTGAAAATCAAGGAGGAACACTATCACACCCGGTTATGGGGGCAAAACCGAATGCATAGCATATGTGGGCCAAGATCTATTTTCCACACATATGTTGACGCCACAAGTGTAATATACCAAAAGACAATGCAATAAATGCGTAAAAGGGAGTAGAGTAACTTTATTACATCATCCAGAACATTGTATCTTAACAAGTATCATAATCAAAGTACGACGGAATTAAACATGGACACTCTTCCATAGGAAGGTGACTAGCGCATCATTAGACTCAAAACTCATCAACGTCATCTGCGAAGTCTTCGTCATCACCCTTTGATCAAAATATTAGCAAGGGTGAGCTCACTTATGGTCGGGGCTCAACAAGTGGGGGAAATAATGCAAAGTTAACAAGGTGGGCTATGGATAAGCGGTAAGCATTTTAGTTGGTCAATATTTTATTACCAACACCTGTCTTACTAATAAGTGTGTCCTGGCCCAAATATCCCAATTAATCAAAGGCATAAGATTATATCAAAACACTTAAGTGAAATCACTTAAGCAAACCACTGGTAGATCATCGGATCATGATTTATTTTCCATCTTTAAGTTCAATTATCATGTGAGGGTCCAGGTTGCTCTTAACCGTGAGCACGGCTGATATATTAGTTTTACACTCTGCAGAGGTGGTACAACTTTACCCACAAGCCGTGTATCCCATCTAGCCTGGGTTGATCGGACCCATAAACACTTCCTAGGTGAATGGCTAGGGATCCACTATGAGGCTTTCACAAAATATCCTTAGTACAAAGCCACCCGCGCTAAGGTTTCCACGTCAGTATTGATGGCCCTCTGGGTGAGGTAACTTAGCCAAGACTACTACCCCATGTTAACATGAGCTACCACCAAACCACTGCCGCCCCTCTTGCCCATCTTTCAGGTAGGGTTGCTAAGCACTAAGTCTATAGAGCTAATTACCAAAGCCAGAGCCATTATAGCACTCGTGGTTGCACTGTTATCCTAGATGGTCACTCCATGTTCCCTTTAATACAAAATGTTCTTGTTTAACCATCGTATTAACATCATAAATAAAACTTCATTTTTGGAACATACTATCATTTACAGAGTGACATCGTATTTATCAAGTTGAGCAATAGCAAAAATTGTTAAGCATAGGATTTATCCCAGGGTAAATCAAGGAATAGGGTTGGTAATTCTAGGAAATCCTTATTTAGGAAAATCCCATCAAATTATGCAATATCCGAAAAGTAAACATTATTATATGTATTATTTGGGTACAAATAGAAATGCCGAGGGAGAATCCACTTGCCTTGTTCGAACGTGTCCTGTGGGTCGCCCCCGAACGTGTTTGGTTCGTCTACCCACAGTCAACTTCTAATCATCGATTCGCGTATCATACATACAAAAGAATATGTACGCCAAATAAATAAACATACACCATACATGGGTAATCATTCATCATTACATACACATTCATATATCACACAACTATACTCATAAATATGTCCAAATCATAAATGTTTTATTAATCCACTACATTTTCCACTTTGAGTTATCATCGGTGAAAATATATGAGCAGGTGACTACGACTCTAGTTTATCTAGTATAATGTGGATAAAATAAGTTAACAAACTTTACAGAAAATAATTACTTTATTACTAATAATAGTCCTTTGGGTTTTATCCTTTCCTTTCTAAATGGAAATTATAGGTATGGCTAAAAAATGTTTATTTATAAATCACCTAACATTAATATTTTAAGAATTAATGTGGATTACTAATTTTGGACTTTAGTAACATAATCATGATTATTTCGGCATGAATAGGTATTTTATTAATTCTAAGTGATTAAGTGATATATGTACGAATATTTATATCCAGATTAGTGAAAATCTATATTTTAACCTGACCGACAATACGAGGCGTAGTAGCTCTTTCATTTTCTTATATTAGTAAAACAATACTTAAACATCTACTAATATAATATTGTTTTATATGCTAAAATGAGAAGTTAATCAAAAACGATTCTAGTACTTAATCACAAAATTAAATAATCATAACATAACTTATGTATTTTTTAAATTATAAAAATAATGTCCATATTCAAAATACTATTGCCAGGGTTGATCCCAAATTACACGTATACTTCAGGGTGTAGCACATAAGATGTTTGGACCTCTTTTACATACATTTGTACTGCAAAAAATACATAAATAATTTTCAAAAAATTGGAGGGTCAAAACGCAAAACGACTTTCTTCTACCTTGAGCTCTTGCTTGTGTACAGGGAGGGCTCGGCGAGCAGGGAGAAGGGAAGGGAGGTCTTAGCGGCAGGGGACGGGCGCCGCCGAGCGGACGGTGTAGACGGACGGTCCGGGCGCAGCTGGGGCAGGGCACGGCGCGGGCGGTCCATCGAGCTCCACGGATGGTGGCGGCTCCGGTGAGACGCGGGCGAGGATGAGAGTGCGAGGAGGGAGAGAGAGAGCTCGGGCAGGGGAAGGAGAAGAGCAGGGGCTCAATCGGCTTTTATAGGGAGAGAGAGGGAGAGGCGCCGAGGGGAGGAACGGTCGGTCATCACCACGCCATTGATGGCCATCAATGGTGGTATCCATTATGGGTAGGAAATGGGGAGGGAGAAGGGGGAGGTGGCGGTGGTTTCGGGTGCAGGGGAAGCTGAGGGGACGCGGACTGGTTCGGGCAGGGGCGCGGGTCGGCGTCTGGGCGGGTCGCGGTGGCGCGCGAGGCATGGTGCAGGCACCAAGCAGTGGCGGCGCGGCTAGGAGGAGGAAGAAGAAGGGGCCTGACGGGTGGGCCCTGTTGGGGGCCTTCGTCCTCCGAAGGTCCTCAAAAATATGATTTGACAATGTTTTCCAAGTGGATTATGTGAACAGGTATCTTCGGACTCAGAATTATGAACATAAAGCACGGTCAGGACGAAGCCTGAGCCAGACGAAGGACGAGCTGATTACCAAGTTCTACGAAGGGCGGTGCACAGCCGAAGCTGTGTGCAGGGAAGCTTCGTTGCGATAGCGGAAAAGGGAACCGACTTAAAGATGAAAAGACTACGTGGGCCTCGACAGATTTCCATAAGCCGTTAACAAATGTAATGGACATGGATGTAATTTTACGTGGGCTGCGTCCCGCGTCTATAAATAGGTGAACAGTACTCCCGTACTGTTCACGCTGACTTGGCATCTGCTTTTGCGTCACGCTTGTACTTTCTACCTTCTCTCAGGACCGAAGGTACATTTGTAATTTGAAATCATTTCTATTTTTCCCATGTTAATAAAATAGAAATGATTCTATGATGGTGTTTATATTATATTTTATGCCCTATATGAATCCTTCGTCATCACTTACTATGTTTACGAAGGTATGTCTCTTGTGACCTTCGTCCGAAATACATTATCTCCCGAAGGGACATAATGTTCCGAAGGACGAAGGACTTTAACACTTAACATTTTTTATGTTGCCTTGTTCTTAACTCTTAGCCTTTGAGAACAAGTCCCCAACAGGCCCCATCTGGCGGTGAGAGAGGGAGGGAGGAAGGGGTGGCGCGGTGGCTGGTTGAGCCCTGGTGGGCCGAAACGGCCATGTGGCTAGGGTTTCGGAATTATCCTTTTTTTCTTTTTCTTTTCTATTAAAAATATAAATAAATATATTTTTATATATTTCTAAAAAAATCATAAAATTATACTAAACTTATGTACAATAAATATTCTTTTTTACTCATGTTCCTATATTAATTAATTGGGTTTTTCAATATAAAAGAAATTCTACAAAACAACCATAAATCAAATATGAGCAAACAAAATTATTCTAAAGGTAAATAAAATCAAACACTTGAAGAAAAATTCTTTACTATTATTGTCACTAATATTCTACATGTATTTTAGTTGATGGTTTTGAGGTGTTACAAACACCATTGATCTACGCACATCTGTGATTGTTTTTCATTCCAACCTGTTCCCTTATTGTTCCTAGATCCTTGTCACCTCCTTTGTGTCTTTCTTCAACTTTGCTAATACATTATCTAGGCCAGCAGCTAGGACAAGTACTTTGGACACTTATTTATCATTGATATCTGTTACTCACTTGTGTGCCATAGATATATATTTAGTGAGCCCTCCCAAAGCTCCACCTTTCTCTCAAGCAGAACATGTACTCTTTGCAATCACACCCATGCTCTAGGTGTTGTCATACCGACCATTGTTTGCCACCTGCAATGCTGGTAAGAAACTTGTAAGAGCGGGGTAAGATGCTTCATAACTTATGTTCCATCACCACCCTTGAGAGTAGTTGTAGGGTTTATACTATTTGTTTGTTGCCTTTTTCTGTTTTTTACTAGCAATGATAGGACCAAAGACCCAAACGGACAAGGATAAGGACCATAAGCCTACTGATGGTGACTGTGTCCCCCATCAAGAATTGAAGGTGATGATGCGCGCATTGACTAAAGCTTTTGAGAGCCATACCATTGATGCAGATTCATCTCCCTCAGGTTCAAAATATTCATCCTTCTATTCTTTTGATGAAAATATTGCAAATGAGTATAATGAATAGGAAGTATCAAAGGATAAGATTTTTGCACGACGTCGTATATATGATAGGCGAAAAAATAAAATTATGGCTAGTACTTCAACGAATGATGCGTTAGTTTGGTGGAATAATTTGCATGACTATGAGAAACCACAAACTTGGATTGATGTGAAAGCACTTATGAGAGAACAATTTGTTTCTATGGATGATACTAAAAATAATTTGAGTAATTCTACTGATGTCATGCCTTCAGATAAATCTGAGTTGCCTTTATTACAAGAGGATTGTCTTGTTGTTCCTTGTGATAAAGAAGAGTTGTGTGATGATAATACTATTATTTCTATACCATAACTAGAGAACAAACTTGATGTTGTTTCTTCTAATCCTATAAATTGAGCCAAAATTAGAACATTCAATCCTATAACTAGTGTGCATGATGAGCTAAAATTGTTATCTTCTTTAAATACTTTGGGCTACATTGAATTTGTTGTTCTATGTAATCTAAATAGTTTATAGGAGAAACTTTCTTTTAGTGTTGAATTTCCATGGTTATCTAAACATACATATCATGTTGTTGGATGATATAATTGGAACGAAGAATATATGGTACATCAAATATATATTTGTTAAAATATGGATTCTCCTTTTGTCATGAAACAATATAATCAACTAGAGGGTTGTGCTAAAGCTAACCATATCATGTCTAGTTCTAGTTGTCCTTTGTATGTTTTGCAACTAAAGGGTCAACTTCAAGAAGGGGAGCAAGGTTGGACGATGTCAAGACCTACAACAACACTTGATGCAGACACCAACTACTTTGAGTCGAGGACGACTCAAAACCAAGAAAGGGAGAATGATAAGTACATGGACGTTAACTATATGGTAAAGACCCAATCAATTATAGAGTCCCAAGCTCAAGGGGAGTCGAAGTCAAGTTTATCCGCGTGTCTAGTTCAGATTGCAGGAGTGAGTCTCACAAAAATGGACGCCCAGGCCACATATGGATTTCATTTTTGATGTTCTAGATACCATTGGAAATCTAAGGAGATAAGCTTTCCAACCCATATGGTTCCACACCAAAATATGCTTACAGCTAATAGGAATTATCGTAACAAGATGGTGTCTAGAATCTGCCTGAAATCAGTGACGCCTGTTTTTGGGCCTAAAGGCCTTGTACATCCTAGGGTTGCTTGGACACCCCCTTGGCCACTCCCTAATTCGAGGATGACTCCAATTCAAGTGGAGGAGTAAGATGAGGACATCACTCTCATACAAATTATGCATGGACTGACAACACGATCACATGCACGACAGCTAAATTCCAGGTTTGTCCTTACCTAGTCAATTGTGTTTTAGAGCTTACGCTTGGTGCCATGGATGTTTTGATAATTAGGAACCTTGGAGAGGACTAGAAAGGACTTGGGAAAGGCCAAGATGTCAAGGAGGAGAATCTTGGACGTTCACAACAAGAGAAAGCCAAGTTCGATTTAACTTTGTCTCCACCTCGTAGTCCAGTATCAGTCTGCACTAAAATAGACGCCCATGATGCATCCGAACTCTGATTAGGTTAGGATTTATATGGATGGAAAGCTAAGGAGATAAGATTTTCAACCTTACTAGAACCAACTTAAAATCCATCTAGAGTCAATGGAAATCATCGAAACAATTCAACATTCAGATTCTGTTTTGGTGCCGCGACACCATCTGTTGGTCTGTTGGGCTGTGTATCGTGTTGCAACCCATTAGGGGTGCAACTAGGGGTCACGCACACCCCTAACCTCTATTTTATCAGCATCCACCACCACATTACAATTTGGGTTTTGATTAGATCATATCTGTCATCGAATAGTATTGTCGTTCATCGGTTTGTGAGACCCCACATAGTGATCAATACAATTTTGATTGTGTTGTTCTTGTTCTTGCTTGTGTTCTTGATTGCACTAGCAGGGATAAGCCTTCATGGCAAGGTGACTCATGTGTCACGGGTGATAACCAATGGAGTAGTGGTGTAGTGATTGCGAGGATCCGTTCGCTCGGAGCCTTGGATCATCAATGTTGAGATCTCTACCTAATCAAGTTATCCTACCTCATGGAACATCCGTCCTTGTCCTTCTATCAAACCTCTACTGCTTAGTCATTAATGATGATTACTCCAGATATACTTTGGTGTTCTTTCTTAAAGAAAATTCCAAAGTTGCATCGATATTCAATAATTTTGCCAAGAAATCTCAAAATGAATTTGACTGCAAAATAAAAAAAATCAGAAGTGACAATGGGAAAGAATTTGACTAGACCAACATTCATGAGTATTGTGATGAAGTTGAGATCAAACATGAAGTGTCTGCAACCTATACCCCTCAATAAAATGGAGTTGTAGAAAGAAATAATAAAACCTTGATCTCTTGCAAGAACTATGATTGAATGGGTATAACACACTGGAGAGGTTTTGGGACGAAGCTATCAACACTGCTTGCTATGCATCAAACATGTTATTTCCTCACTGGTTGCTTGAGAAGACTCCTTATGAATGGTTCAATGGGAAAAGCTAGATGTCTCCTACTTCTGGGTGTTTGGGTGCAAATGCTACATCTACAAGAAACATAATCACCTAGGGAAGTTTCAAAGAAGATGTGATATTGGTTTCTTACTTGGCTATTCATCAAAATCCAAAGCATACTGAGTATTCAACCATGCCACTGGCTTGGTAGAAGAAACATATGATGTGAAGTTTGATGAGACTAACGACTCCCCGGAAGCATTTGAGAATCTTGATGATGTAGATGATGAACCATTTAGGGAAGCAATTGAGAACATGCCAATTGGATCCATCAAGCTAAAAGAAGATGAAGATGAGGTGCAAGTCATCAGCATGCTATCTTCATCAAATGTACCACAAGATGATGAAAAAGGTGAGAGGCATGCAAATGAAGATACATTTGTCTCTCAAGAACAAGCAATGGTACAAGCCAAAGATATTGATGCTCCACAACCTCCTTCCCAAGTGGTTGACGAAAGAACTTCATCTCTACTACAAGCATATCCACAAGATCTCATCATTTGAAGTCCTTCAAAAGGGTTTATTACTTCATCTAAAAAATTACTTAATTTGTTGAACATCACTCTTTTGTTTCTTGTTTTGAGCCTATTTGTATAGATGAGGCACTAAAGAATCTGGATTGGGTGAACGCCATGCATGAAGAGCTAAACAATTTCACCCGGAATCAAGTTTGGACCCTTGTAGAGCCTCTACAAAATGCAAGAGTAATTGGAACTAAGTGGGTGTTTAGAAACAAGCAAGATGATCAAGGGGTAATTGTGTGGAACAAGACAAAGCTAGTTGCAAATGGGTTCTCTCAAGTAGAAGGATTGGATTTTGGAGAGGCCTTTGCACCAGTTGCTCAATTAGAAGTCATCCATATCCTTCTTGCCTATGCATCCAGCAATAATATCAAACTATATCAAATGGATGTAAAAAGTGCATTTTTAAATTGCTTCATTAATGAACTTGCATATGTCGAGCAACCTCCCCAATTTGAAGACCCTAGATATCATAACCATGTTTACAGGTTGTGCAAGGCATTATATGGACTAAAGCAAGCTCTAAGGGCTTGTTATGAGCGTCTTCATGACTTCCT
This sequence comes from Zea luxurians, assembly GCA_029449295.1. NCBI lineage: Eukaryota > Viridiplantae > Streptophyta > Magnoliopsida > Poales > Poaceae > Zea > Zea luxurians. Next base: position 39,097,249 of record JAOPSE010000022.1, on the reverse strand, counting down.
CATTGAAGAAGGGCTTCAAGATCGGGGCCGTGGACACCACACTATTCACCAAGAAGCATAACGGTGATATTTTCATTTGTCAATGTTATGTTGATGATATAAACTTTGGCTCAACAAATGATTGTCATTGCACAAGAAATTTGGTGAGATAATTTCGAAGGAGTTCGAGATGTCAATAATTGGTGAGCCCACATTCTTCCTCGGCTTTCAAGTCAAGCAAATAAAGGAAGGGAACTTTCTCTCCCAAGAGAAGTATACCAAAGACTTGTTGAAAAGATTTAAAATGGAGGATTGCAATCCAATCAAGACACCAATGCCTACGAATGGACATCTCGACCTAGATGAGGAGGTAACCTAGTTGATCAAACTTTCTACCGTTCTATGATTGGTAGCTTATTGTATCTTACCGCATCTAGGTCTGACATCATGTTTAGTGTGTGTATGTGTGCTCGCTTTTAAGCCAATCCTCCGGAAGCTTATCTTAGTACTGTTAAAAGAATCCTTAGGTACTTAAAGCACACCCAAACATTAGCCTTTGGTATCCCAAAGGAACTACTTTTGATTTAGTTGGCTATTCCAATTTAGATTATACCTAATGCAAAATTGATATTAAAAGTGCATCCGGAGGGTGTCTTTTGCTTGGGAGATCACTAGTCTCATGGACCTCGAAAAAGCAAAATAGTGTTGCCTTGTCAACCGCTGAAGAGGAATACATTGCCGTGGGTTCTTGTTGCGCACAAATCCTCTATATGAAACAAACCCTTCTAGACTATGATGTAGTTCTAGAAAAGGTACCTCTTTTCCGTGATAATGAGAGTGCTATAAAACTTGCTAATAATCCTGTCCAACACTCTTGCATCAAGTACATTGCCATTTGTCATCATTTCCTTAGAGATCATGTTGCTAATAGAGATATTTCACTACAAGGTGTGAGGACGGATGATCAACTAGCGGATATTTTCATGAAACCATTAGAAGAATCTCGTTTTTGTAAGTTGAGAAATGAGCCTAATACTCTTGATCTTAGCAATTTCACATTAATCTAAAATGGTGATGTCAAATTTGCATTGCATTTTTACTTCCATGTATAACATCTAGGACTTGTCTAACCTAATTAAGATAACCACCAAAAAGTGTGTGAAAAAGCTTAACTTGAGCTGAAACTTGATAAGTTCTAGCTCCCTAGCTTTATTTATGCCTAAATGTTGCTTATTGCTAGTATTGTTGGTTCTTGAGATATGCACTTGTTCCTACACTTAGGGGAAGTATTCAAAACTCACTTCATTCATGAAAACCCTAGTGGAGCACTCAAGTGCAAACTCTCCTCGTTTTGTTATTTTACTAAAAACTACATAGCCTAAAGAAAAATACTTTGAAAAATATGAGAGAATATGTGAGGGTGCCAATACATGTCCCAATAGGTGCTCTTTTGTGTGCTTATAAGTTAGGATTTGGTTTGGTGGGCAATCCAAAAAAGATTGTCAAATTTTTCTCTATCTAGGCGCACTAGTGGCTCACTAGATAGTCATGTGTGCACCAGACACTATACTATGCACTGTCCAGTGCTTGATGTTGGTCTTGGTTGCAACCACCTCTATGTAGGCTATCCGATGTGCACCGGACACTGTCTTGTTGACGGTCCAATGTGCCCATAACAGTGAGTTCAAGTTCTCTTCTCTTGTCGGGGCTCACGCGTCAGTCTCATGTTTTCTCTCTCAGTTCCTTCTACCGCGCACGCTCTCTGTCTCTTCTACGTTGCCACCATCGCCATTGCACCTCCTGCACTATCGCCTCCCTCGACTACACTCTGCTCGTCACTGGTAGTCTTTTTCCCCATCCTCCGACGTATGTGTGCTCGTGCCCTATTCCTTAGTCAGGTGAGTCTATTGCCACCCCCTCTGTCTACTCAGATCCACCCCTTTCCTCTGATATTCCTTGTGATCTGTGCAAAATTTTGGATCCCTGTGTTCAGTGCTCTATGATATGAAGTATCATGTTCCATTGCAAGTTGGTTTGTCCTACAGGGTTTTACTCTCTTAAATGAGCCTAATCCACCACTACCTGTCACCTTGCCCACCAATTATTTGACATATTGCCCAAACCAGTGAACATAGCCAGGATTGTTGCTCATCACTTCTCTTGCCATCCTCTAGCCTCCAATAGGATTTTCTTTACATAGCTCTTATAGTCCAAGCCAAACTTGCCAAAAATCAACCTTCTAAAGATCCCATTCCACAAATGCCTAAAAATTCAGATTCTCGTATTCTCTATGACAGTCCAAATGTCCTAATCCATGTGCCTTAGGCCTTTGATCTCCAGTCTTTTTCCTTGGTGGTGTCATTAGTTGTTCATTATGTCTAACTTGTTGTTCACTCAATTCAATCCTTGCCAAGGTCTCCTTTTCCCCTGATCAAAACTCAAACATTGTGCCATGTTACTATTGCCTATGTCATTCATGCCTAACCCTTAAATCCTTGTGTCATGCCTCCAAGTCCACCAAATGATGTACATATGCCTCCTTTGCATCATGTGCCTAAACCCTCTCGCCAACTTCATGCAATGTATCTTTGCTTGATTATTCAAATATCTAGTGTCACTTCCTCCATATGCTCATTTGTATACACCTTTGCAACTCCTACTCAAATGCCACCTATAACATTTGGTCATGTCTCACACTCTATTTCATTTTGTTGTGTCACTCAAATTCACTCAACTTGCATAATTCCTTTTGTTGTGTATATGATTCACATGTTCATAAATGTTTATGACTTTGTGGCTCATGTGCTCACCTCTTCTATCATTTTAGTGTGACAGTGTGCCCGCTCGTGTGACTTTTCCCCTGCTTGGTTTACCCCTAGAGACATGCCCCATGTAGCAAGCTCTTCACCTCCATATTCTTATCTACTACTTTGCAGCTCTTGCTTATCTTTTCTAATTCTCGTGCAGCATATCAGTGGGTAGTGATAGTGGTCAGTGTTTGTGGTCAATATCAGTACTAGAATTGGACTCAGCTCAGTGACAACATGGCTCGAGTCAAGAATATGGGCCTGGCAGGAGGAAGCGATGATCAGGATCCACCTCGCCTTCCAAGGAAGGATAAAGGGAAAGTAGTGTACCTTGAGCAGTAGGGAGGCAGAAAGAAGAGAAAGTTGGACAAAGCCACCAAAGTAGCTATAGAAGCAACAACTAAGAGGATAGAGTAGGGAGGTAGTATTCAAATTGGCCCAAATTAGATTGCCTTCTAGGTCAAATGGCATTCGTCTCAGTTATGCTACACACCAGCCAGACTTGATCCCTTGCCACAACCCTCCGCTCCATCTTCCACTACACCCGCAACCTCCATCGTGCCTACCTCCCCCACTCGTGCCCCCGCTACTCCACTTATTCCCCAACCCTGTTTCTGGGAGCATAAAGAGACCAAGGCTCAACCTCTGACTGAGGATCCAAGGCTATTTGATCTTCATAAAGCTATTGCCGCCAGAGTTCGATGATTTAGACACGTGCTAGTGGATACTTGGTTTCTAGCGTAGCGTGACCCATCGATCGGCCCTCTATTCAGCACACAGACTCAAGAGTCTTTCTACATAGCTCAACAAACTGCTCAGATCGCATTGAGGGCTCACCGACGTCTGTATATGATCATTGTTCATGAGGTAGCTGGTTCAGATATTAAGGGCCATATCACCTACCTACCTAGCCTATCCACCCTCTTGGACTTTGGTGGTCTCTGCATTGAGGAGTGGGTCAGAGTTTTCTATGCTACAATCTAGATTGACCCCGGCCACCAGTAGATGAGGTTTCACTTTAACAAAGGATGTCACCTTGCATGCAGCATAGATCAGAGAGTTGTTTGGTTTCCTGAGTCATCGATGAGGCTTCACACTCTTTGCTATGGTTATGTAGACCCACCTCGTCGCCCTCGCGGCAGAATCGCTCTAGCTACTGTTCATGGCTCGACTCTTTTTCCACCCATTGACCAACGGATCGAGGCGGTCTCCAGTAGACTTCACCATAACTGCCAAGTTCCTGCATGCTCTGATGAGACAGAAAATAAGGAGGCAACCACTCATATTCAGCTCTGGCTCCTAGGTACCTTGGTCTCTCACTCTATGTTCGACGTTGTGGATTTTCTGATCTGTGAGATACAGGACACCGTGTTGGATGGACTTCGTGCTTGTCATCAGCTATCATATGCTCACTATCTTTGTTACATCTTTGCACAACTGATCTGATCCCCTGAGTTTGATGCGATTCTTGGTCGCTCACGACTTGTATTAGGATTCTATCGTCCTTCACTTGAGGCTGATACTCGTATAGGACCTCATGCTCCTAGTAGTTGTTCTAAGGATTCTTTAGCTTGTGGGCGTCAGGTTGAGGATGAGGCGATCAAGCAAATTGAGGAGCAGGGCCCAGTTCCTTTTGGTACTTCTAATGCTTCCCTCTTCTGCATCCCTAGCGATAGATCTCGCCTTATCAGCTATTATTCAGTAGTTGACTCAGCAGCATGCTCATTTGGCCACTGAGCGGGCTCATCAGGTAACAGTTCCACAACAGTAGTACGAGCAGATGTTCTCCATGTTTCAGACCATATAGGACTGTTAGGATGCCTTTTAGTAGTAGCTTCTAAAAGTTGCCTAGAGGGGGTGAATAGGCGAAACCTGAAAATTATAAACTTCGAACACGAACTTCACCTGGGTTAGGATTAGAAATAAGTAATAACGAGATCGGAGTTCGAAAGAGAGTTCATCTTGATATGATTTTCTCAATCAATGTGGATGACTTTGGGAGCTAACTCAAAAGATTGTAAGCAAGAGAACTTAGAGAGAGGGGAGAGGAAGAATCAAATCATAAGGTAATGATCAACACAAATGAACACAATGGTTTGTTTCCCGAGGTTCGGTTCCAAAGAACCCACTCCCCGTTGAGGAGGCCACGTAGGTCGAGTCTATTTCAACCCTTTTCCTCTCTCAAAAGATCAACTAGACCGGTTGAGTGCTTCTTCTTAATCTCGAGGGTCACTTAGACCCTGCAAGGATCACCACACACTTAGGTATCTCTTGTAGCTTTACAAGTCACTTGAGAGTTTAGAAGGAGATAAAGAAAGCACGATTAAGAAAACCAAGCAACAAGAGCAGCAAATGAAACACGGATCACACTCTCTTAAGTCACTAATCATTAATGATCACTAGTCATAATTATGGCACTTGGAGAGGTTTGGATGCTTTGAATGTGTCTTGAGATGGAGTATTTGCTCTTGTATTGAATGTGAGTGAATGAGATGCTTGGATTGAATTGAATGGAGGTGGTTGGGGTAGTATTTATAGCCACCAACCACTCCCTAGCCATTGCCTCCATTCTGCCTACCGCGGGCGGTCCGCGCCCTTGGTCCAAACGGTCTGCCCCTGCACATCAACGGCTGAATCGCAACGATCAGCAGTAACGGCTATATCAACGGCTATAGTGCACCTCAGATGGTCCACGAGGACGCTAAAAATGAATTTTACCGAACTTGTCAAGTTCGGGTTTATCTGGTTTTTCAATGAGAGGACGGTCTGCGCCTGAGGCCGGACGGTCCGAGCTTGGTCCCAGACAGTGATCTCTTCTGCTTTGGATAGTCTGTGGTATAAATGTGAGTTTTGCACAGTTCCTATACGAGGCATACCTTGGTGTCGCGAACGGTCCGCCAGAAAGGCCTAGACGGTCCGCGCATAGGTGAATTTTCCAAAAAAGCTTCTCCTGTCCGGAATAATCTACGGTGTTCCAGACAACCGACTTAGATTTGATGTAGATGAACTTATACACCTGAGAAATAATCAACTAGGCAAACTAGTTAGTCCATAAGATTTGTGATGGTCGTCAAGCACCAAAATCGATTATAGAAAATAGTTAAGGCCATTTCCCTTTTAGCTTCTAGCTGATAGGACAGAGTACCGGGCATCATGCACTACATTCTTCAGCACACCGATGCTCTTGTGCCTCTAGTTCAGTCGGCACCTCCATCTCTTTAGACTAAAGTTGTGCTAGTGATACAATCGAGTATATAGACTTACTCTTTTGGACCGACTATCTCTCCTCTCTGACTTATGACCTTGTATTTCTCTACTCAGACTGTCAGAGTTGGGAGTGCTCCCTCGTCAGTGCTGCCAGTACTTACAGCAGTTCCTACTTCTTTAGTGGATGTGTCTATTCCTGTGTCAGTATCAGTGTTAGCTCCAGCACTAGCTTCACAGGCTCAACAGTCCGTTCCTTTAGAGTCCGCCAGTGCTCTAGCATCTAAGTTGGCACTAGCTCCAGCCTCTACAACAGATCTTGGATCCGATTCTGACGCTGACCATAATACAAATTATACAATAATTGCCCTTCTAATCTCTAGGTTTGGGGGGGCTTTTGGTGCTTGACGCCAAAGGGGGAGAGATGAGTTGTGAGAGCTAGGGGGAGCTAGTTGAGAGAGATTATCTTTTGGTTGTATTATATGCATGTTACTCTCTCTTGTGACTCTTAGCTTTTGTGCCTTAAACTTAATGATATGCTCTCATGCTCTTTTGATGACTTGTGTGTTTTATTATATGTTTTCACTCACTTTATTCACATGTCATGCAATACTTGTTCATGAATTTCATTCTTATATTTTGAACGAGTCTTAGGTCATGTATATGAGCTTATGCTTCTCTCAAATCTTATACATGACTCGCTTGTCAACTTAATATGACTAACAATCTTCAATTAGTTGATAAAACTTAAAACAAAATTCTCTAACACTCTTATAGGGTTGTCATCAATCACAAAAAAGAGGGATTGAAGGGATCTAGGCCCCTAGTTGGTTTCAGTGATTAATGACAAGGTAAGATTATTGTGACTAACAATTGTTTTGCAGAGTATATGGTAAGTTAGGTCACAATGCAGGGAATTGGGCTCCAACTGGTGAAAACAACCCCACCGATGAAACTTGAAGCGACAGTTGAAAAAGGTGAACCAAAAGGTGAAGGACTACATATCCTAAGTGTCGAAGGAGTTGTGGGGCACTTAGTATAGAGTTAGGACATTTATTTCTATTTTGGTCGTAATATAAAGAGGGGTTGTAGATAAGTAGCTGGACCAAGGCATAACTAGTATAGTGTTGGTGCATGCACACACTTAAAACTAGTGCTAGGTGTCACTCAATATCCCACACAAAAGTTGGAGTCAAAACCATTTGCAAAAATCACAAGTTGAAATTGTTTGAAGTGTTCCTAGGCGCACCATACTATTCAGTGGTACACCGAATCGTCCGGTGGCTCTCCAAACATTCAACACAGAGAGCATTTTTTTGTGTCTTGCTTGAGATAGGTCACCAGACCGTCCGGTGTGCACTGGTGGCGCACCGTTGGTTACTGTGTGTAATGGCTAGTTGTGAGAACTAGCTGTTGGTGGTGCACTGGTGACTCATCGGACTATCTGGTGCGCCCACGAACAATGCAGCACAGTAATGATTAGTTTTGGTGGTTTGGCTATTTATACCTCTTCCACCAGCCATAGTAAGTGTCATGCTGCCCAACCACCTAGCATTCATTGCATTGAGTTTGCAAGGTTATATTGCATAGTATGGTGATTAGCAAAATCATAATCCCGCATTAAGACCTCATTAGTGCAAGTGAGAGCCACCTAGGGCACACACCACATGCATTAGGCTTCTCTTGGTCAAGTGAAAGTCTATGGCTTATTACTTTTGGTGATCGGCATTACCTATACGGCTCGATGGCGTTTGGAGCGCAGTGGTCACCCCGGAAGACTTGGTGACCCGGCTCAAGTTTGTTCACGATCGGGAGGGATGCAGCGCGCCGAAGAGGCAAAGGATTTATCTCATACTGAGCACTTGGTCCTTGTGAGGACTAAGGGGGAGCTATACCCTTGTGCAGGTGCTCCAACAAGGACTAGTGGAGAGTGTCGACTCTTTGTACATTGGGAAAAATTCGAAGGAGTTTTCTTGCCCTTTCTTTATATTCCGCAATTACTTTGAGCAGTTTACTTTGAGTATTTTCATTCCTAGTACTTGCCTTGATGACTTAGGGTTTGTTCTAGTTTACTTAGCTCTTATGTCCAAGTTAAGTAGTTAGGAGAAGTTGGGCTTAAGATTAGGGTTTAATCTTTTACAAGAAATTTAGAGAAGCCTAATTCACCCCACCTCTTGGGCATCGTGATCCTTTCATTGACAATTAAACATGGAGAACATCTTAATGCAATACTCAAGTGGGAAGGGCATGAGGTTGTATGTCTCTAGTAGGGCTTGCAGTAAATAATTGCCTTTTTGGTGTTTTACCGAATTTATCTCGCATGATCTCACTGAGTTTGTCTATGATTCACATAGTTTTAGTTTTTTTTCAAGTTTTGACTTATCGACATACCTATTGTTTCACTCTATGGCTTCTTGTTCTATCTCCTATGACCATTTAGCACCGACGAGTTACTGTTATTTTTAGGACATATAGACCAATGACATAGAGGGAATTCCTCGCCTTGTGGGTAGTGAAGTCTACAATGACATCTCTTTGGAATAAAGACCAGATGAATATCATACACGAAGCAAGCATCCATGTAGTTGTCCACTGGATACACCAAGTATTGTGGCTTGGCTTAGGAAGAAAGATCAACCAAAGGAGGCTTCACCAAAGAATCGGCACTTGTTTTTCTTCGCTATAAGATACAAGGACGGGTCCTATGGAAGAGTGTTAAGGAAAATGAACCATGTAAGGTAACCGTGTGCCAATTGATGTTACTTACATAGTGCTAAGTGTAGGCAACACATGAAACCAACATGGAGAAGAAAAATGCAACGACATTCCACATGATGCTTGTGAAAAATGAGTTAAACACATAATTTATTTTAGTGTTGAAGTTCCTAATCAAGAAACTTGTATTTTATTTTTATGTTATATTGTATATCTGTACATGTGAATGGAGATAACCTTATATGATGTGATGATGGATGGATTAGCTTCGATGGATATTAGATGGTATTCAAATTAAACTTTGCATGAATCATACATGGTGCAGATGTTTGAATTTTAGTGATGTTTCATTGTGTTTCTGATTTTTTAAATATTTTTTTCTTTGATTTTTTCTGAAATTTCTGAAGTATTTTTGTTCAAGAGAAATATTTAGTCCCTTGACTCTCTAATGGTGTTAGGAAATTACACCCGAGGGGAAATTCTCCCTAGAAATTAAAGTGCCTCTATAAATACCCTCCAAGGCTAATTTCTCTGAAAATTTCCTCACCTCGCTACCAAACTACTCTTAAGGGCATGTTTGAAAGCAAGGGAATTTAGGTATTCAAAGGTGGACTAAATTCCCTTACTTCCCTTTAGGTGGACTAAATTTCCTTACTATTCAAAGGTGGACTAAATTCCCTTACTATTCAGTAAGGCCCCGTTTGTTTCCTTTTATTTTGAGGAATTGGAATCTTACTAATAGAATAGGCTATTTTTTAGAATGTGACATTTCACCACTTTCCAAAGTTATCATATAAGCCTACCACAAATTCATGGGGTGAGAGATAGAAATTGATTCTATAGATTTACATACTATTTTTCCGATGTACAACTTATAACACACTCTTCTACGTGCTTCGCTATAACATGAATGTAGTATATAACTATCTCTCTTATATGATTTAAGATAATATACAAATATTATATATATATAAATATATGAACTTAATTAGTTTTGTCTAAATTATAATTATTAAAATGGAATTCAATTCCAACGAAACAAACGGGGAATTTAGTCCACCTTTGAATAGTAAGGGAATTTAGTCCACCTCAATTCCCTTGCTCCCAAACAAGTTACATGGGGATTAGATGGTATTGAAGAATATATAATCTCTAGTGGCTAGTTTGGAAACTCAAATCACCTATAGTATTGAAGGGAATTGAGCAATCCCGAAGTGGATTTGAGTTTCCAAACTAGCAAATTATATGTCTCTCAATTCCCTCCAATTCTCATGCAACCAAACAAGCCCTAAATAAAGAGATGCCAGACAAGGGTGAGATTTCCAAAGACCCAACAGCTAAGACAACACGACAAATAATAGACATGTTTGTTTCAACTTTTTTCTGAGAAGCTTTTCTAAGAATGACTAAGGAGAATCTGATTAGAAAGAATCTAAGTATCATGGACATTACATGCAGAGTAAGATAAAAGAGTCTATAATGTTTAGGATCTAGAAAATGACAGATTCCTTTTATCGCGACGATTTGATCGATTATATGTTTACGTTGATTTTAAACAATTTTTACTAATACTAAAGCGATTTTTATAGAAGCTGACTGAAAAGCTTAACGTTTAGTCCACAGCAACTTCTATCGCTTAGCGTTTAGTCCACAGCAACTTCTATCGATCAGAAACAGCAAAAAAAACCTGAAACAAACAGGCCCAATATCTCGTAACCGAAGTCAGTAACACCTGCATGAGATATTCCTCAAAGCTGCTTTTACAACAGCAACAACATTTCAGTGTCAAAAGATGATCAAATATACAATATATTGGTATTCAGAACAACATTATTTGAATCCCGTCCACGCAATAACCCAGAGGCTATTCAGCTCGGTGATACCTGACCCAGCGCAATGCAAGAAAACGCAAAACATTCAGCAGCTTCCCCACAATGTACTCACGAGCTAGGCTTGCTCTTTCTTTGGCTCCCAGGGCTGATACCTCGTCCAGTCCCTTTGTCCCGGATTCAAAGCATGCCCCTTGGAGTGGTAGATAAGCTCTTCACCCTCACCGGAGTAGTTCTGCCTGTGCTCTACAAGGTACCTGGCAGTCTTCTGGTTCAGCAGCTGCGACAATGGGAAAATAAAAAAGACACCGAATCAGCTTAACCAATTGACTTTCAGGTACTAATTAAGATATTTGCCTTGAAGCTCCTTGCACCAAATGAAATAGACACCCACACCCCCTCAGGCACATAGCCCAATGTGGGTGACATAAAAAACATGAAGTTTTTCAAACAAACCAAATTATATTCATCAATATTAAACAAAATTCCAAATCATCAATACTGATGCTCAATTGCAGATCAAGACAGAAACAAGGCATCAAGCACCGTTGCAAGCACATCAGAAGACTGAAGCATGAACACTATTCAGGAATTAAAGCAAATAACATGGAGGGAAACTTGCCTTATCCCCAGTGCTATCTGTGATGTGGTGCAGCCATCCATGCCATTCAGGAGGCACTTGGGATGCATTGTAACGACCTTTCTCTGCATATTCTACCCACCTATGCCTTCCTGCAAAATTTACCATCCTTAGTGTTCTAGTGTACTATCAGGGGGGAATGACCAGCAATGCAAGAGATATTTTGCTCCAACAAATACATGCACATCAGTGAAGTGAATCCCAAAGTAATAACAGCTAAGGTATTTGTCCAATAGGTTCAAGAAGAAAAAAGAGAGGTGCAATATAATTGCTGCCAATGACAGTCCACTGCTTTCACGATTTAAATTCGAATCATAATAATTCCACAATAAAAACAACCATGGCACATCAACTAGCAGAACAAAGTTGACTCACCATACTGAGTGTCATGTAGTTTCTCATAATATTTGTTACCAAACTTGTCAACTCCTACAAGTGTTGCGCCAATATTGTGGATTTTCGTTTGCCTGGGGAAAAAAAGATTAGTTGTGCTGACAGCTGAGACACATAACCACACCCATTCCTTGAAAAATGGAGAATAGGTGGGTGGCCACTTACAAAAGGTTCCCGTCCAGAAGGCATTTGCTGTAAATAACGAGATGTTAGAATATGGCAACAACAGATTTACATATGCATTGTAGAATTTAGCTATGACTCCAAACCAGAGAACTCATATCAGGCACGACGCAAAAACAATTCCTGGAAACAGAAACATGTGACAGACAATTTACATGGTGACACTCCATTGCAGAAAAGTAAAGGATCATAGATACAAGACAGCCAGATGTTCATAGCTACTGTAAACAGTTAAATATTGAAATTGGAGGGCATACTGTGTTGTCTTGAAGGACTCCAGGTGAAAGTGGAAACCTTTAAGTAATTATTGTTGTGAAGTGAGCATAGCCCATCAAGATTAATTACACTATGTTGGCACATGGAGTAGCAGATTATGTTGTTTTCACTAAATTATACCATAATTTGCAATGTCTAGCCAAGCAGTTTGATCTGACTGAACACATATGTGCCAGAAGACAAGAAAAAGAATGCATGAACTCCGGGAAGGAATTGCTATGAACCATGATACTAGGTTTGCCAACAGTCAAAAAGTTGTTCTGTAATATACAAGGTTACATTACATGTCTAGTTCATATAGTCTTGGACTTGATCATATAAAAATTCAAGACATGTATAATGCAGGAAAGACACATATAAGTGGGTGTGGGATGGGTCAATCTAACAAGCAATGTATGTTGTATGTTGAACACGAGCAAACGGACATTTTAGTTGATATATACCTGATAAAATGAATCCACGCTTGCATATGCAGCATAAGCGATTGTAGTGTTATGCAGCATTAGTGATGTGGCGTTGTGTGAGCTAAGACATAGACACTATCGTGGACCAAATACCGATTCAAAAGAATTTGGAGAGGAACCCCTACTTGTAATTTTCCCCGTCCTTAGAGGCCAGAGCGCACCCCGCAGGAATAACCAAATCGAAACAAATTAAAACTTGGAACTAGCCCGTCAGATCCGCAACAAACAAAAAATACTAGCGGTGAGAAATCTATAGTACACGACAAGGGAAGAGAGGAGAGATCTGGATCGAGATCGATCGAAATGGGGGCAATCTGATTTGCGCGGGGAGAAGGTATTGACGGGAGTTGAGGCGTTACAAGTATCCTTCGTCGCGGACGTCGCGGATGAAGTTGGTGAGTCCCTTCTCCTTGATGCCCCTCAAGACGCCGCGCACCACCGCCGCCATGGATACCGTCGGCACGCCGGAGAGGGGGTGCGGTGGAAACTGGTGGATTATGCCTCGCCTTTGCTATTCGGTTCGGTCCGCTCGGCCGGGTCGGCTCGTCGCCAGCTCCGTGCTATACGTGGGCTGGGCTCTAAAGAAGTCTGAGCTCTGATGCTCTTCACTTGTTCATCTTCATGTGGGCCGGCTCATCGAGCCTGGAGCAGTATTGAACGGACGAAAAATGGGCTTGGTGCATCAATTAGTCCAGACGCACTGCCATCGATAACAGTTCAGTTCAGCAGCTCGTTCTTCTGCTACGTCGTGGTAGTTCTCTTCCTCCTCCAGCAGGGAAAGCAGAAAGTTTAGCAAGCTAGTGGTGCGGGCGATGAGCCCACCCGTTCTGAATTGAATCTCTCTTGGTCGTGTCCACCATCGTCCCATCGATGCAGAAAGGAAAAGAGACAACGTAGAATGAAACGGATGTAGACCTGCGCATGCAGCAATCGCTCGCTGGCTGTCGTCTATCGGTCTCTATCTAGCGATCTACTCTACTGTATGCATGTTTCTAGCAGGAGCTACTGTCTAGTACTTGCATCATCATCATCATCAGATTCGAGGTGAACAATGTGCACTCGATCGATCTGCCGCCGATGCAAGCTGGTCTGGTCGGCCGGTGCAATAGAATGCATGCAGTCCGATGATCTGATGTGGAGTGGAGTGGAGTGGAGTGATGAAGAGGATATGCATGCGACTAGTGCTAGGGGATATCATCCAATCCTTTTCTTCCCTCGATCCATCTAATCAAATCTATGTGCATGTTGCATGATCATCTCTGTGGCTGCCATCCTAGCTACCCTACCTGTTTGATTCTTATGGCTTCAACCCACTCATTTCACGCATTACATTGCATCTCCTCGTTACATTACATGTCTCGCCGCCATCATCGTAGTCGATCGTGCGCACTTAGCTTCCTACCTGTCGTTACCTGTCATTTTCAGATCTACACCTTGTTCCGTCAAACCATGCACACGTCTTGTCACTGCTATCATACAAACGCTAGCTTAGTGTTCCTTCCTCCTTTCACGATTACTCCATCCGATCCAAGTTTTGTCTGGCAAAGAAAAACACTATGTCTGTTTAGCACTCCTATCATTCTTACTCAGTGGCGTAGACAAGGGGTTAGTGGGGGGCATGGCCCCCTCTAACAAAAAGAACATTTGTTTTGTAGTTGTATATCTATAGCTAAAATAAAAATGTTAGCTTATAATAAGTTAAAATTTAGTACTTACTTAGCGCATATATGTGGTAATTGTTATAACTAGTGACTATTGTATATTTTTTTATGTATATGTACTCTATTTATTAATATTATAATTGTAGTTATATATGTATTGGCCTCCCTAAAGAAAAATCCTGGCTACACCTCTGTTTGTACTCGGTACTTGTATCACTGTCCACTAGTTTTGGGAGGCACGTAATCGAGTTATTTTTCTTGATCATTGTTTTGTGCTACAACTCGGTACTTAAATACTAACCTACAATAACGCATGCATCGGTTAGAATCTTAGGTTGTACTAGTTTGGACATGGTGGGTGGGGAGTAACTGTTCATTATGGCTTATTTAAATGTGTTAACAATGAATTGGGTCACACATTAGTTAAAGACTTAAAGCTAGATCTCCGCCTTCACCATAGACCAAAAAATACAACGAAGATATATATCACATTTACATGGTGAAGAATAGAATTAGCCCCAATGCACGTTGGTATGTTTAAGATACTTGAAAGAAGAGGGGAAGTTGCATACGAGCTAGAGTTGCCACCACACATGTCATATGTGCACAACGTGTTTCATGTGTCCCAATTGAAAAAAGGTGTTTAAGGGTGTCATATGAACAACAACCAATAGAAGATGGAAATTCTAGAGGATCTCACTTATACCGAGCGGTCCATCAAGATTTTGGATGTGGTCGAAAGGGTGACCCAAAGCAAGACAAATCATATGTGCAAGGTACAATAGAGTCATCATACGGGAGATGAAGCTACATGGAAACACGAGGAAGATCTCAAGTCCATTTATCCCGATTTCTTCGCGTCTTCTTCCCGAATCACGCGACTAGATTCCTTTAAGGGGTAGGTTTGTAATACCTTTCAAATTAGCAATGTTCATGTGCAAGTAAATGCCGATAGGAGAAAAACATATATATTTTCATTAAGTGCACTATAAGAATAAAAGTAGGTAACAAGCATACATGGCAGAATGCATTCAACATAATTTTATATCATCTGTCTTGATCACCGCCACTCGACACCACAAGTTTTGATGTGCCATTTCCGAGCTCTTGAAAAACCATAGTGGGTTTCTCTAAAGTTCCTCTATCTCTTGCAATCCTGTCGGTGAGGTTTAGCACCCAAAACCCAAACTCTAGCGACCCGACCAAGATCCACGGTGGTGCCACTTCCTAGTTGCCAACAACGCAACTTTGTTTCCTTTTCTGGTCGAGTCCTCGTCATTCATCTTTTAATGTGTGCTCGGTGTTGTGCCACGCGAGTATCCCTCTCGATCATTAATTTAAACAATGACCACCTGGATGTGTGACACGTGTTCCAACTTATCAGAACTCGGTAATCTTCCCTACTAGCCTCTGTGTCTATGCATAATTATGTTTTAATACAATTTCTTTAAAATTAATCTTATCTTGCTTTCAATCTAGACCATCTTTTTCTTAGAAATTTTATATGCATCCTGACTGATAAATTTTATTAAATCAAAAACTTAATCAATTCTAATACATGAATCCCTTGAGACTTCAAAAACAATTATAAAATGATGTTTTCAGTTCCACAAATTTCAAAAATACCCCTACTTTAGTTTTACTCGTAGATTATGCACACGAGCTCTGTTTTTCACAAACTTTATGTCAAGATAGTTGTCTCTGAAAACCCTACACATTCGCGACATTATCATGTCGATTCCTTGTTGCATTTTGTTGTGCTTGTATTTATTATGTGTCTTGCTTGTGTACCGTCATGTTCGTGAAGAAATACAAGAAGAGCCTAAAGTCTATGTAGAGTTACAAGATTAAACCTTCAACTCATCTTTTGAGTAGCAATATACACAGAAAATTAGCAAGTGTCCTAGACCATGTTGATTACTGTAAGGACATAATGTTACATTTATGTTGTATAAATAAAGAATCCTATGTTAGATTGACCATAGATTTATTATATCCTATACCTTGAAGATGAGTAATGCTAGTTGTTATCTTTCTGCTAGATGCTTATCCTTGCTAATTCCATCCACCAATAGCAATGTAATTGGACTAATAAACATAACCACATAGGCTAAAATTGTATCTATGATGTTATACTACCTGTTACCTTACCTTTGAGAAAGTTACGGTTATGAGGATATATTAGAGTCGTCTATTCTATCAAGTGGGTTGTTTTGCGATGGTGGTGTGGCCATGGAGAGTACCATGGTGACATGGTAGGGCTCTGAGTGGATGGTAGGTTAAGTTCTGTCTTGGGTATACCGATGAATAATGCCTTATCGGCCTGATGGGGGCTACATGGAGTGTACCCTAGTTCCTGGGGGAGAGTAATCGGCTTCGAGACATATTCTCATTAAGAAGCAATGCTCGAACTTGCCACTTGAATAATGTTACATACTGATTCTTTGAGTGGATGAATGTTATTTGTCATGACAAGTGTGTGCTCACGATTAAGAGCACTTGGGACAATCCATAAGAGTAGTGGATCTGGCAAAACTTGTGGTGGATCTTATGGAGTAGTGGATCTTGCGAAACTTATGGAACTTATAGATGCAAAGGCTTAACTCATGTTTTGGTTATAACTCTGCTTCTTATCTTGCTCAAGGCATGGTTCAAACAATCTTAGTTAAACAGATGTTTAAAACTTGCTAATTTAACTAAGGTGATTTGTGCTTCAATCTATCAGCTTATCCTTGATATTACCCTGTATGTCATTTTTACCACACTTGTTGAGTACTTGTGATTACTCAACCTTGCCTATTATGTTGTTGTTTAGAGGAAGGTGGTTTTTGGAAGAAACAAATATGAGGATAGAGCTTACTATCGTGCAGATGGTCAAGATCATATGGAGTGTTCGTCATCATGGAAGTCTTTTCAATAAATGTGTTGAAACACTTTTGTTCATGGTGGATATGTAATAACATTAAGGTGCCGTTTGGTTCACATATTGATAATGTAATGGGTAACCGATAACTTTAAATCATGTTTGTTTAAGTCCAATCGTAATCGATACCATACTACAGATGGATACGCCTTATTCAAATTTGTTACCGTCGGTATTCGAGTGTAAATTGTTACCATTAACATTTACGTTACATTTCGTGAACCAAACGGCACCTAAGTTCTTTATAATAATCACGCATAGTGATGATTTCAATTGATGACATCACCATATGTATGAATTGTGATGACAACATGCATAAGGGTGTGAAGGAAATAGGTGACACCTAAGAGGGGGTGAATTATGACTTCTAAAACTTTCACTTAACTAGGCCACAAATAAATCCCTAGAGCAAAACCTACGCAATTAATCAAACTAGAATGTGCAAACTAGGTTTTGTCTAAGTGTTGCTATCTCTACCGCAATATCTAAGTTTCAATAATAAATAGTATAAGTATGAATACAAGATTGAAACTTAAATGATTAATGTAAATGCGGAAGATAAAGAGCAAGGTAGATATGCAAACTCTCGTGGATGACGCTAGTATTTTTACCGAGGTATCCAGAACCACGCAAGGTCCCCGACTAATCCTCGTTGGTGCCCCTACACAAAGGGAAGCCCACACGAGGACTAAGCACCTCGGTCGAGTAACTCCGTAGAGAGCCACGGGCCTTCTCCACTCGCAAGTGGTGCTTCACTTCCGGCTCCTCTCAGATGCTCCCCGCCGTCTCCACTATCGAGCTTCCGGCTGAAAATGCCGCGGGCCTCGTTCCCTCCGGTACACGGTGGCGGCCGTGACACAAACGCGGTTGTCACGGTCTCGCAAGACTCTCTCCCTACTCGGTATAATTACAACGGCTCACGCAAGAGCCGAGGGGTTGGGTGGTTTATCTAAACTCACTCAACTAACTAGGATTCACCTAGAGTAAGCGCTAAAGCGGTCTAACTAACCAAAGCGCTTCGCAAAGCACCTACGCTAATCACCGAGTGATTCTATTAAGAACTTGGGTGTATGATCACTTGGGAATGTCTACTATATGTCTCGATATGTTGCTTGGGCTCCCACACCTTGAAAAGCCCAGTTGGGGTGGTATTTATAGGCCTCAACCCCATTTCTAGCCATTGGACAGAAAGCAGCAGCATTCTGTCGACAGGCGCACCGGACAGTCTGGTGCACATCGGATAAGGCATTGTTCATTGTCCGGTGCCTGCCATGTCAACCGACCATTGGGGTCTGTAGCAGTCGATCGTTGGATTCGACCGTTACCTAGACTGTCCGGTGCACACCGAACAGTCTGATGCTACAGCCCGAGAGCGCCCGTTGTGGGCCTCTCTGCGCAGACTATCCGGGTGTCCCACCGGACAGTCCGGTGCACACCAGATAGGATATTATTCACTGTTCGGTGCGCTACTAGGGCGCTGGCTGACTGTCCACCTCATAGATTTCTTCGCTGATTCTTTTGGGCTTCTTTTGTTCTTGAGTCTTGAACTTCTATGCTTCTTTTTATGCCTTATTTTGAGGTGTTGCATCCTCATTGCCTTAGTCTAATTCTCATCGCATCCTGTGAACTACAAACATAAACACTAGCAAACACATTAGTCTACAGGTTGTGTTGGTCATCAAACACCAAAACCTATTGAGCCAAATGGCCCGGGGTCCATTTTCTTTACAATCTCCCCTTTTTTGGTGATTGATGACAACACAACCAAAGCAAGCAAATATAACAAACATTTGAATGAAAATATACAAACTACTTGCTAGGATTCATGTTTGTCCCCCACAATGTGAGATTATGGACTTAAGCCTCCCCTAACTCCATAATTCACTTACTTCCTATGTTAGACCAAAGAACCAAAACCACTTGAAGGAACAAGGATTGAAAAATTTGAATTTGGTGGTGTTTGATACAATTTTCATTGCTTTGGTCCCTAAACTTCTCCCCCTTTGGCATCAACCACCGAAAAGGAATACATTAAAAGCATGTAGGAAGCAAATAAGACTTGCCATCATAAATGATTTATCAATTAGTACCAATTGAAGCACTCAACATTATTACTCCCCCTAAATGAGTGTTCTCCATTTGGAAAGAATTTTCTCCCCTTTTAGAGACGAAGAAATACTCCCCTTGACAGATTTTTACCAATTAGTACCATTTGGAAAGAATCTTCTACTTAGGAAAAAGCATGTGAAAAGTAGAGGTGTAAGACATGATTTGATTAGACTAACTTCCCTTATGCATAGGTAACAGAATATGATTTAACAATCATATGCATGTATAGGAACATGGGAAGTATAAGTTATGAAATATAGTCTAACCAAATATCGGAGAAGACATGTAAATGATGCCAAATGTAGTCTGAAAGATACCAATTGAAAATCAATGGCAGACCATTTGAAGACCAATGGAAGGCTTGTGAGACATAAGAATTCTTGATATTTGCAGTGGAAGCTTTGTTTTCTTTCTCCGGGGACTTCATTTTCCTTACAATGAGACTACTACATGAAATAGACTTAAAAAGGTATTAGTCTCAAAATCTTAGATTATAGAGTAACCTCCCCCTGAAAGTATGCATACAAGTTTTGAATACTTGCAGGAGACATGCACTTTGATTTGATATCAAAAGGGGCAAATTATCTATAATCCGAGCTTTGACACATATAAGTTATATGATACCAATTAAAGCATACCAAATGAAGTGTTATACCACTTAAAGTATTTCACAATATCAATTGATGTATCATTTTCTTAGGAATATTAAGTAAGCTATGTGTCGTGCTTATCATTTTAAACCATGTAGGTTTCAACAGTATGAATTGAAAGTGAGCAATCTTACTATATGATTTACCTAGTACTCATGCATTTAAACAAAAGTAAATACCAATTGAAATACTAGGTATGACAGGTAAAACTAGATACATGAGAATAGATACGCATATCTAAAAGCAAGAAATACAATAAATCTAGTTACCTTAGTCATGGGTGGGGAAATTTGGGTCCAAAGTATGCACTATCCCTCTTTGCAATAAGCTTGATCCAATATGATGTATTCCATGATATACATCCCAATTTTGCCAAGTCTTCAAATTCCCCGTCGTCCTTCGGACTCCTCACTTCCCTCTCGGGATCCAAACTTTTTTGTGCTTTTCATGGTTGAAATTATTTCCTTTGACACCTAGATGTGTTTTGCCCCTTTCCCATTGTTGGCTTGCTTGTTGGCCTTGAATGCTATCACCTTTCCATTCTTTTTCTTCTTGATCAAGTATGGTGTAGCAACCTTTTTATCCACCTTGTTGATGTAGGTGTTGGAGATTTTGCTTGTTGGCTTTTGCTTGAGCTTTTGCTTATCCTCGATCTTCGCCTTGCATTAGAAAGACTTGTGGCCTTGTTTGTGACATAGCCTACAAATCACAGTTTCGCTCTCTATAGGCTTGTTTACTCCCACAGTGGTGTTATCCTGTGGAGGTTGGATTTGTTTGGTTTTGCCTTTCTTGTCATATGGCCTTGCCAAGGCAAGCCACCTCTTATTTTAATTGCTCATTCTCCATTGCAATCTCGTCCAAACATGTTTCTATAATAACATTCTTAACAAGAACTTGATTGCAGGAGTTTGAATCACCAACTAAATCAAAACAAGAAGTAGAAGCATCTTTCTTAATAATTTCAAGAATTTCAGCTAAAGATGCCCTTAGGGTGCTACCAATGCTTTCTAGCTTAGTAGTTAGCTCATTATTGTGTATGCTAAGAATTTCCATTTTTCCTAGCAAATTTTCAATAGCTTCTTGGGAGCTAGCTAACTTAGCCTTAAGTTTTTCATTCTTTTTAATAAGGCCCTCATCAGTAGCAGTGGATGGAGCACTAGACTCTAATTGCTCAATTTTAGTTGATAGCTCACAATTTAAATTTGCAAATGTTTCTAATTTTTCTAGCAAACCTTTATAATCATTTTGGGAGCTAATCAACTTATTTTTCAAAGCTTTAAGTTGAGCCTTTTGTTTAGTGCAACATCCTAGAAGAATTTAACGGCTTTCGCAAGCTCATTTACGGAGGGCTTTCCCTCACCTTCATCATTACTACTGCTATCATCACTAGAGGATTGAGTACTCATTTTACCTCTTGCCATAAGGCACTTGCATGATGATTGTGGTTAGGATCGATGGCTGCACGTCCTTGGAGGTTCATCTTTGCTTGAAGAATCATCCCAAGTTTTGACACTTGTTAGCTCCTTGCCTTTTTCTCCCCTTTTTGAGTTGGCCATAGTTGGACAGTTGTCCCTGAAGTGGCCCTTCTCCCCACATGCGAAGCATCCTCTCTTTCTTTGCTTTTTCCTGTCAATGTTAAAGAGAAGATCCTCAACCTGCGAAGGCACACCTATTAGAATAATCTTGCGAATCATCCCCATTACCTTTCCGACATGTCAGATTGTTTCTTCATCCTCGGAGGATGATGTTGATTATCTTCATCATCATCACTTTCTTATTCTTCCTCTTCTTCACTTGAGGAACTTGGAGTGGGAGCCTTCTTTTTCCCTTTTCTTTCATCACATGCAAAAGCATATGGTCTTGAAGAAGTGGGCTCCTCTCCCTGACACATTTTTCACGATATCTCAAAGGCCACGATTTTCCCAATCACAATGGTCGTGGTCATTGTACTCAAGTCCTCCATGTTGTGAAGAATAATGATGATGCTCTCATATCTTTGTTGTGGTAGCAGGGAGATAATATTCCTCACAATGTTCGTATCACCTAGTTTATTTATGCCAATAGAATGGAGCTCATTGATGATTAGATTCAGACGAGAATACATATCTCTAACAAGCTCATTATCTTTCATAGCAAAAGAATTATACTCATTTAGGACTAGGCAATGTTTTTGCTCACGGACATTTGATGTGTCATCATGGACCTCATGTAATTTTAGCCAAATCTCATTAGCAGTTTTTAATGTAAAAACTTGATTAAAAATATGCATGCTAAGAGATTCATACAATCAATTTTTGGCTCTAGCATTTAAATTAATTTCTTTTTCCTCACTCATGGTGGGTTTCTCGGGATTTTTGGGTGGTTTCATCCCATCACGAGTGATTCTCCAAACACCTAGATCAACGGCCTCTAGGTAACAAGCCATTCTAGCACTATAGTATAGAAAGTTAGTGTCGCCGAAGTGCGGTGGCCTATGGGTATCCATCCCTTCCTCTAAAAAGTGTCAGCTCTTTTAGCGGTGAAGCTAAAGCGTTTCAAATGAGCCAAACCAGGTTCTAATACCAATTGAAGGAAACAGGTGATGCCTAAGAGGGGGTGAATTAGTACTTCTAAAACTTTCACTTAACTAGGCCACAAATAAATCCCTAGAGCTAAACCTACGTAATTAATCAAACTAGAATGTGTAATCTAGGTTTTGTCTAAGTGTTGTTATCTCTATCGCAATGTCTAAGTTTCAATCCTAAATAGTATAAGTATGAATACAAGATTGAAACTTAAATGCTTAATGTAAATGCGGAAGCTAAAGAGCAAGGTAGAGATGCAAACTCTCGTGGATGACACCGGTATTTTTACCGAGGTATCCGAAACCACGCAAGGTCCCGACTAATCCTCGTTGGTGCTCCTACGCAAAGGGAAGCCCACGCGAGGGCCAAGCACCTCAGTCGAGTAACTCCGTAGAGAGCCACGGGCCTTCACCACTCGCAAGTGGTGCTTCGCTTCCGGCTCCTCTCGGACGCTCCCCGCCGTCTCCACTATCGAGCTTCCGGCTGAAAATGCCGTGGGCCTCGTTCCCTCTGGTACACGGTGGTGACAGTGACACAAACGCGGTTGTCACGGTCTCGCAAGACTCTCGCCCCGCTCGATATAATTACAACGGCTCATGCAAGAGCCGAGGGGTTGTGTGGTTTATCTAAACTCACTCAACTAACTAGGATTCACCTAGAGCAAGCGCTAAAGCGGTCTAACTAACCTAAGCGCTTGGCAAAGCACCTACGCTAATCACCGAGTGATTCTATTAAGCACTTGGGTGTATGATCACTTGGGAATGTCTACTATATGCCTTGGTATGTTGCTTGGGCTCCCACACCTTGAAATGGCCGGTTGGGTGGTATTTATGGGCCTCAACCCTTTTCTAGCCGTTGGACAGAAAGCAGCAGCTTTTTGTCGACAGGAGTACCAGACAGTCTAATGCACACCGGACATGGCACTGTTCATTGTCCGGTGCCTGCCACGTCAGCCGACCGTTGGGGTCTGTAGCAGTCGACTGTTGGATCCGACCGTTACTTAGACTGTCTGGTGCTACAACTCGAGAGCACCCGTTGTGGGCCTCTCTATGCAGACTATCCGGGTGTCCCACCGGACAGTCCGATGCACACCAGATAGGGTACTATTCATTGTCCGGTGCGCCACCAGGGCGCTGGCTGACTGCCCACTTCATAGATTTCTTCACTGATTCTTTTGGGATTCTTTTGTTCTTGAGTCTTGGACTTCTATGCTTCTTTTTATGCCTTCTTTTGAGGTGTTGCATCCTCATTGCCTTAGTCCAATTCTCTTCACATCCTATGAACTACAAACATAAACACTAGCAAACACATTAGTCCACAGGTTGTGTTGGTCATCAAACACCAAAACCTATTGATCCAAATGGCCGGGGTCCATTTTCCTTACAAGGGTGCATTCAGTTTTCCTCAAAACCAGGTGTCACATATATGTTACACATTTTACACAAGAGCACTAGCCAAAATAGTGGTGTTTGTATAGATGCCACAAACAATGATGGAAATAAGAACTCATATTATATTTACATTGATGAGATCTAGTAACTTGAGTATGGACCTTATTTGAAGATCCCCCTATTTTGTTGTCAATGTATGAAGCTGAATGGAAGAGGCATAATAGTTTACCAAGAGTACGAAATGACTAGTATTAACCTCAATATGACTAGATATAGAGATGAACCATTGGACCTGGCCAAGGATGTCATTCGAGTTTTCTATGTGATGGATATGTCTGTGAAAAGAAAGTGGAAGCTAACAACAAACAATGTTCTATCCGATATAGTGCCTAAGTGCCACATAGTTCTTCTAGGGAAAAGAAAGATCATGGGAATCTAGGAGGCCAACGATGAAGAAGACTACAACAAAGTTGAAGCTACACCTCCATACACAGTACATGTTGACACAAGTATCCTGTTAGATAATGAGGATGCTCCCTAGTTGCAATCTGATCACAATGAAGAGAGACTTGTAAAGAATAAGTCTAATTCTAAGAAATGATAAGTTGTAATTAGGGGAGAATTTGTTGAATTTTGAATTTAATTTAATGATTTTATATGTTGATGTTGTCCTTATTTGAATTCTTCCAAATGAATTTAAAAATTAATTACATTAACTGAAGCGTATTTATATATCTTCATTTCTATATCATAATAAGATGGACTTTACCGGTACTACTTGGGACATTTAATAGCGGTTGTTAAAAAGAACTAGGACTAAAGGGGGTCTTTACTACTGGTTGTTAAAAAGAACTGGTACTAAAGGTGCCCTTTCAGTTCCCACCTAGAGAGCTTTAGTATTAGTTGTTCAAAATAACAGCTACTAAAGGTGTCTTCTCAATTCTCGGCTAGATGTCTTTAGTACCGATTCTTTTTAACAACTAATACTAAAGCCCTCTAGGTGGAAACTGAAAAAGCACCTCTAGTACCAGTTCTATTTAATAATCTATACTAAAGGGCCCTTCAGTATCGATTCGTTTTAACAACCGCTACTAAAGGCCCCCCTATAACTACGACCTTCCACACACCCTTCTATTCAGTATGTTCATCTTCCTAGACCTGCCCTCATTTACCGAGCCCATGCTCATGTCTAGCCTACACGCCCCTCCCCACATCGGCACTGCTCCCGTCGAGCCTAGTCGCACCCTCCCCACGCGTGCCGCTGTCCCTATTAGCTGCATGTCCTCCTTGTGTTGCCACTACTTGTCCCCCAGTTAACAGTGCGCCACCCTTGCGACACCATTGCTCAGCCCTAGTCGACTGTTGGGGACTTGTTCTCAAATGCTATGAATTAAGAACAAGGCAACACAAAAATAGGTTAATGGTTAATGCCCTTCGTCCTTTGAAACATTATTTCCCCAAGGATATAATGATCTTCGAATGAAGGTTATAAAAGATATACCTTCATCATTATCGTATATATCAATGATATGCGAAGCATATAAAACATGAGAAATAACATGGATAATTATATGACATTATAATATATACTTCTTATTATGTAATCATGAATGGATAAGAACTGTATCGAATTACATTTGTACCTTCGTCTTGACAGAAGATGAGCGTACAAGTGTGGCACATGAGCAGGTACAAGTCAGCGTGAATAGTACGGGGGTACTATTCATCTATTTATAGGCACATGGCGCAGCCTGTGAAATATTACATTCATGCCCTTTACAAAAGATTACAACTGTGACACGGACTCTCATGGACTAATCGGTCATTTCATCTTTAAGTCGGTGCAATCCTTCGTCTTGAGACATGCCACTATGTCGAAGCTTCATGGATGATAGCTTTGGCGCTGCTTTTGAAAGGATCTGCCGAAGGTGTTTCTTCCTACAGAATCTTCGGCGACGAAGCATACCCCCAATAGTAGCCCCTTCGCGGTGCTAGATCGTTTTTCGTAATGAGCTTGATCCGTGAAAGAGTCTCCTAGGCTTCGGGAAGCCGAAGATCCGAAAAACACCTTCCCTGAGCTCATTGCCGAGAAACGATTAAAATATTCCGAGCGCAAAATGGTCCCACCATGCAGCGGATACACGCACCCTGGCGATTCACCTTCTCGGGTTCTGTGGCCCACCGTTCAGTGAGTGCGGGCGACTGTTCGTCTGGTGCGGAAGACTTGACGATTCACCTTCTTACCTGCGGCACTATATAAATAGACGGGTAAGTGTGAAGTTACCACAACATTCATTGCTATTGCACTGTTTTGCTACCAAAAATTTGACCATAGCTAAAGCTTGTTCATCACACATAATCGAAGCACCGCTGTTGATTTTGCTTCGTCACAAGAGGAAAAGCTTCGGGAAATCAAAAAAGTCAGCAATCTTCATTAAAAAACTGTAAGGAATTCATCATCAAATGGCAAGGGTACGTTCTACGGCCGGGGTTATACGTGACGGAGAGGAAGCCGAAGCTGGTGAAACCGCTCCGATTTCCGAAGTGATGAAACGGTCAGGGCTGGCAGTGCCGGAAGAAGCTTCTGAAGGTACCCCTGCTGCCGAAGCTGAGCTAGATTGATGTTGAAGAAGGTGAAAGTGAAGATGAGTACAACGCCATGCCATCTAAACCCAGCCACCTGGAGTTTGGGAAGTCTACTATTACCGAAGGTGATATGCCTAAGTTGATAAAGTTAGGTTATATCAGTGAAGCCAAGAAGAAGCTAGTTCGTTTTGGTGGAGAGGAAATTACTCCGAAGCCAGAAAAGGATGAGGTGGTAGTCTTTAAATGCTTCTTTAAAGCAGGATTGAGATTTCCTTTGCATGAGATGATTGCGGATGTGTTGGAGAAGTTTGGGATTTATCTTCATCAGCTAACTCCTAACGCCATCGTTAGGCTTAGCATTTACATTTGGGCTCTCCGAAGCCAGGGGCAGAACCGCTTGCCGAAGGCTTCTGCCGGGCACATGAGCTTCGTTATCAGACAAAAGCTAGAGAAGATGGGCTGCACGAGAATTTCGGCTGCTACAATTTTGCTTATCGCAAAGATGCGAAGTCTCCAGTTATTAGCTATTGTACCAAATGGCCCACCGGCTAGAAGACCGAGTGGTTTTATGTTAAGGTTGACGAGAAGAAGGAGAAGCTGGTTCAGAGCCCATTGGAGTTAATCTTTGGAGAAACTAGGCCCCCATGCAACATGTTGCCGGAATCACCATGCCAAATTGCCTTGGGTGAATTTCGAGTTGTTTTGGAGCACATTGGCACTAGGGATTTGGTGCAAGAATTTTTAGCTTTCAGAGTATTCCTGACTTTGAAAGAATGGGACATGCCGAAGCCCAAAGGGGAGAAGAAAAGGAAAGAACTTGTTCGGCTACCCTATCATTATAAATTCAAAAAACACTTCAAAGAACCTTGCCAAGAATGGCTAGACACGATTGAAGTTATGTGCAACGAGATCCTTGGCAACTATTCTAAAAAAGAAGATCAACTAATGACTGCAGCCTTCGGCACTCGACCGAAGCGAAGGTTAAACCGAGTCTTGGATGCACTGAATTTTGAGTATCCTGACTATGAGCGATTGGACAGAGGGGCCGAAGGGCAAAAAAGAAAAAGAGTTGTTAGTGTTCTGAATAGAGAAGTTGCTAAATTGGTGAAAAAAGATGAAGAAAAGAAAATTGAGCCCTGAGTCGAAGATGGTTGCTTCGAAGAAAAGAAAGGCTGCTGCTCCGAAGCCAAAAACGACTGATATAGAGGAAGAGGCTCCTTCAACGCCTTCTGCTGCTGACGTGGAAGAAATTTTAAAGGTAATGACTGAATCTTTGCCTGTCAAGCTAAGTCCACTAGGGCCACATCTAACGAAGCTTTTTTAGAAGGAAAAAGGAGCCTTTGACAGCGAAGAAGCCTGCTGAGCCGAAGAAACGAAGAATCGTTCATGTAGTTGAACTTATCGAGCAGACACCGCCGGTGGCCTCGGCATCAAAGACACCAGCCATGGAGAGCACTGCTGCTACTGAAGCCGTAGCCATTGAAGCTGAAACTGAAGCTGACACTGCCGAAGCTAAGGCCGCTGAAGATACAAATCTAGAAACTACACTTGCTGATATTGATAACATGCTTCTAAATGAGCCCGCGGAAGAAGCTGCTAGAGTTGCTGAAGAAACTCTAGCCACAGCGCCTAGGAAAGGAAAAGAGAAAGTCAAAGATATCTCGGAAGAAGAAGACTTCTATTTTCAGGACATACTTGGGCAAGAGTTGTCAAAGGCTGAAAAAGAAGAGTTGAAGGAATATGCCATATCTTGCGGGTACAGACCCGTGGCGCTGCTCTTCGGAGGAGTTAACGAGGAAATCTTAGGATGCCTTCGGGACCGCACTGGGGCGAAAGTTGTCGGCACTCTGTCGAAGAGTGTTGGCCTTCCGAAGGTTGAAGCAGACCTCAGCAGGTACCGGTGGCAGCATATCGCTGGTAGCCTATTCTATGCTAACTTTAAGGTAAAATTCTCAACTTTTTATTGTTTCGTTATGAAGATGTTATCTAATGAAGGTTATTTTGTCAGAGCTTACTGCTGAGCAAAGTCCTGAGGATGCAACAAGACCTCGAGGACAAAAAGAATGAAATTATAATTGAGGGCCTGGAGAAGAAGATTAAAGACCACGAAACTGCCCTGGAGAAAAAGGACTTCGTACTCCAAACCATGGAAGGTTCACTGGCAGAGGCCCAGGCTAAAATTGCTAGATTAAATAGTGAACTTTCCATGGAAAAGAAAAATTTTGAGACCAAACTCGAAGCTAAAGCTGAGAAAAAATCAAATTTGTAGAAATCACTGAAAGAGCTTCAAGAAAAATGTTTAAGCTTCGGCACCCAATGACTGCAGCGGCTAAAACAGGTTTTCAACTCGGTTGGAGCCAATGCTGAGAAATTCAGTCCTTCGGTTGAGAACCTACCAGAAACCTTCGAACATATTGAAGGCAAGGTTGATGCCCTTGACGAAGTTATAGCTGGACACGTCGATTTCTGCGTTCTGCTAGCTTCTCGGGGCACGGCTGTTGCCTTCATGAAATCTGGCTGCACGCATGGAAAAATTATCAACAGACCAAATTTTAGTTTATCACCGGCAGATCTAATTGATATCCCCAGCCTAGCTCGGAGTATAGGAAATAGATTCATAACTCAAATTTGGGTAAAGGGCGAGCGAAAAATGGCTGGCGACGAAGATCGAAGCCACCTTAAGCCGATAAAAAATTTGTGCCTGTTACTTTACCTTCTCCTTGAACTTTGCACTTCTCTCATACCGCTTTAATATGTACAGGATGACAAAGCTGAGGAACAATGAGCCGAAGCTTGATAGATGACCCGAAACTCAATAATATCGAAGCTGAAGGCCTTGCTGTGAAAAATTCTAGAGAAAATTTTGTAATATCGTTGTAAAAATATTGTAATTTTAAGGATCAGATACCAACTTTGTAAATTTGTGCATACCTTGTGATATATTTTTACCTTTTCATCCATGTGTGAACTGCTTTGATGTGGACGAAACTTGTATTTTTTGAGCCGAAGGCGAAAAACACCTTCCCTTCTTTTCGTACACAACGAAGCATGAAATTGCTTCTTTTCCTTTTTGCTGAAGCTTTATCCTTATAGCCGAAGCATGTGCCCATGTCTGTATGGTATGATGATGATGATCCTGTGTACGTCTAATGAATGTTTTATGAATGCAAATGTATGATGTAATGTGACGTGCAAATGAATGTCCAAACACACACATACGAAGCCACAATCATAGCCTGCATTCCCTTAGGAATGACTGAAGTCTCTTTGCCGCTTATTTTTTGGCTTCACCGCTTATTTTTCGGTGTATCAGCGCTGACTTTTCGCTGTAAGTTCTGCATCCCCTAAGGAACGTCTTTTGAACTTCTTCGCCTTCTATTTCGGCGGTATTCGCGTTGACTTTTCGCGCTTCGCCTTATATTTTGGCGATATTTGGCTCTGTATTCCCTTAGGAACGACTTTTGGGCAGAAAACTTACGCTGCGCTCCCTTAGGAACGGCTTTTTGTTGCTTCGTCGTGCTCTGCATCCCCTTAGGGACGACTTTCGAGCTTCTCCCTGTTTTTTGCTTTTTCTCTGCACTCGATGGTGCATGCTCAGATTTTACATTTACATTTTTTAGGGGATTTTGCTCTCGTAGAGCTGAATAAGAAAAGAAAAATTACATGCTATGGCCCCATTAAAAACCTTTCTCCCCCTTTGGAAAGGAAAAGGGTGCCATAGGAAAAATTACATCAAGTTATACATAATATCGCCGAAGCTCATCCGCATTCCAAGATCTAGGAATGTTGTTGCCGTACATATCCTTCAATTTGTAAGAACCGGGTCTTGACGAAGATATTACCAGAAAAGGTCCTTCCCACTTCAGCTGTAGCTTGCCTACTGTGTCTGGGTTGGCTACTCTCCGAAGTACCAAATGCCCTGGCTTAATGTTCTTTAGCCAAACTTTTCTATCACCCCATTTTATTGTTTCGGCTTGGTATTTATTGATATTTTCCACAGCCTGAAGCCTGATCCCTTCTATGGCATCT
The DNA here is from genome assembly GCA_029449295.1 of Zea luxurians. Taxonomy (NCBI): domain Eukaryota; kingdom Viridiplantae; phylum Streptophyta; class Magnoliopsida; order Poales; family Poaceae; genus Zea; species Zea luxurians. The sequence goes on along the minus strand of JAOPSE010000022.1, from coordinate 39,066,846 downwards.
TTTGCCACAGAATAATCAGCTTCGTCCCCTGCCGAAGCCATTGTTCTTATTGACCCTGCCTTAGCTTCTTCTAGGGTTATTGCTTCGTCACCAACCAATAATTTGAACGGTGTAAACCCTGTTGACCTTGATATTGTTGTGTTGTGGCTCCAGACCACTTTGATCAATTCATCTGGCCATTTTCCTCTGGGTTGATTGAAGATTAACTTCATTATTCCCGTCATTATAATGCCATTAGCTCTTTCGACAAGTCCATTTGACTCCGGATGTCTGACCGATGCAAAATGAATCTTCGTGTCAATCTGTTCACAGAATTCCTTGAAAGCTTCGGCATCGAATTGTGTTCCTTTATCTATAGTAATAGCCTTCGGCACTCTGAAGCAACAAACAATGTTCTGCCAGAAGAATTTCTGGACGGTGACTGAAGTTATTGTGGCCAGGGGCTTCGCCTCAATCCACTTAGAAAAATACTCTACCGCCACCACAACATATTTTAGATTTCCTTGTGCTGGTGGAAGTGGGCCTAGCAAATCGAGGCCCCACCTTTGCAACGGCTAAGTGGGCTGTATTAACTGAGTGAGAGATGAAGGTTGCTTCTGGTCTCTTGCTCATTTTTGACAGCCTTCACATTTTTGGACCAACTCTGCTGCATCCGAAGCTGCCTTCGGCTAGTAAAATCCTTGTCGAAAAACTTTTCCCAATAAGGGCCTAGACCCAATGTGAGATCCATACAAACCTGCGTGTATCTCTTTCATTAATTCAATACCTTCGGTTCTTGATAAGCACTTAAGGAGTGGGGAACAAACTCCATGTTTATACAATTCCCCTTCTATTATCACATATGGTTTTGTCCTTGCCTCCATTCTCTTGTTATAAACTTTGTCATCGGTGAGACAGTTGCCTTGGAGGAAGGATATGATTTCAGTTCTCCAGTCTTCACTATGTACTAGAGAAATGGTAAGTACAAGCTCTTTCCATAAGTTCAACCGAAGGTGCCTTTATTGTTTCGAAAAATACTTCCAAAGGTAGAGGGAGCCCCTGGGTCGCTGATTTGGCTAGCAAATCTGCATGCTCATTTTCGCCTCTTGGAATATTCTTGACAGAAAAACCTTCGAAAGAAGCCTCCAACCTTCGAACTATATCCAGATATCTTTCAAGCTTTGGATCCCGTGCCTTGCTACTTTTGTCCACGTGGCCCGCATTAACCTGGGAATCAGTCTTTAGGATGGCCCTTCTTATTCTCATTCCCCTTAGCTTCCGAAGCCCCAATAGAAGTGCCTCGTATTCAGCAATATTGTTTGTGCAACTAAAATCTAGCTTGACTGCATAACATGTTTTGACTTTTGAAGGTGCCACTAGGACCGCAGCTGCTCCTGCACCGAAAGCTCCCCAAGAACCATCGCAGAACACTGTCCAAGCTTCGGCATCTTTGCTTGTCTCCTCTTCATGAGCCCCTGGCGTCCAATCGGCGATGAAATCTGCTAGTGCTTGGGATTGGATTAAAGATCTGTGCACGTAATCAATAGTGAATTCATTGAGCTCCGTGGCCCATTTTCCAACCCTTCCACTAGCTTCTCTATTCCTCATAATATCCTTTAGAGGTTGTGATGAGGGAACAATTATATGGTAAGCTTGGAAATAATGCCGAAGCTTTTTGGAGGCCATTAATACAACATACAACACTTTCTCCAATTCTGTGTAATTTTTCTTTGATAAACTTAATACTTCAGAAACGAAGTATACTGGGACTTGCTTCTTAGTTTGTCCTTCAAGCTTCTCCTGCACAAGCACCGCACTTACTGCAGAATGCGAAGCTGCTACATACAATAGCAAAGGAGCCCCTAGCACGGGTGGAGTTAATGTTGTTAGATCAATCAGGTATTGCTTCAGCTCTTCAAAGGCTTTCTGTTGAGTTCAACCCCATTGAAAAACTTCGGCTGACTTTAGTACTTCAAAGAATGGTAAATTTCTTTCTACTGATCTAGATATGAATCGATTCAAGGATGCAAGTCTTCCTGTCAGCCATTGAGCCCCCTTCTTTGTGCTTGGCGGCTCCATCCGAAGGATAGCTTCGATTTTGCTTGGATTAGCTTCGATCCCCTTTGTTGAAACTAGACAACCAAGGAACTTGCGCTTCTTTACTCTGAAGACACATTTTTCTGGATTTAATTTTAGGCCAGCTTGCCTAAAATTAGCAAATGTTTCCTGTAAATTAGTAATATGGTTTTCTTGCTTCGTGCTCTTCACTATGATATCATCAACATTTGTTAGCACATTTCTGCCTATCTGAGAATGAAGGACCTTAGCTGTCATCCTGCTGAAGCTTCCTCCAGCATTCTTGAGCCCCTCAGGCATCCGAAGATAACAATATGTACCACTAGGGGTTATGAAGCTGGTCTTTGGTTCATCTTCCTTTTTCATCTAGATTTGATGATAGCCTGAATAACAATCTAGTAGACTCATGAGCTCTGACGAAGCTGCTGCATCTACTAGAGAATCTATTCTCGGTAATGGGAACTCATCCTTTGGACAAGCCTTGTTTAGATCAGTAAAATCAATGCACATTCTCCATTTACCATTGGCCTTCTTCACCATAACAGTGTTGGCTAGCCATTCTGGGTATTTTACTTCTCTAATGATACCAGCACTGAGAAGTCTTTTTTACTTCATTCCGAGAACCTTTGGCTTTATCATCAGACATTTTCTGAAGCTTTTGCTTTCTGGGTCTGAAGGATGGATTGACATTGAGTGAATGTTCAATGACGTCCCTGTTGACACCACAGAGATCGTTGGCTGACCATGCAAAAACATCTTTGTTATTGAATAAAAACCTTATCAAGGTTTTCTCCTACTCTTCAGATAATTGGGACCCCAGCAACACCTTCTGCTCTGCTATGTCTTCACATAGAAGCATGGACTTCGGTTGATCAGCCGAAGCAGCCTTCTCTCTTCTGTACTTATACTGTTCACAAGCTTTGGCTTCATCTATATTGTGGATTGCTTTTGAGTCTGTCCAATTTCCTTCAACCTTTCTAGCAGCTTCTTGACTTCCATGAATAGCAATAGGCCCTTGATCCAAAGGTATCTTCATGCATAGATATGCTGGATGAAGAATTGCTTCGAAAGTATTAAGTGTCCCTCGACCAATGATTGCATTGTAGGGATATTCCATGTCGACAATATCAAACACAACCTGCTCAGTCCTTGTATTGTGAACAAATCCGAAGGTTACTGGCATTGTGATCTTCCCAAGTGCTACAATCTGCCTTCCTCCGAAGCCACAAAGAGGGTGTGTAGCATCATGAATCTTGTCCTCTGGCTCTTGCATCTATCTGAAGGCCTTAGCAAATATGATGTCAGTTGCACTGCCTGTATCAACCAAAACATTGTGGACCAAAAATCCCTTGATGACACAAGATATGACCATAGCATCATTATGAGGATAATCCTTGAGCTGAAGGTCCTCTTGGGAGAAGGTGATTGGGATGTGGGACCATTTTGTCTTGATGAAGGGTCCCTGCACCCCAACATGTTGTACTCTTCTCTGAGCCTCCTTCTTCTGCTTCTTGTTAGCTGGCTCTGAGCATGAACCGCCTGTTATCGGGAGCACTAGCTTTGTAGCCGAAGCAGCTTCAGCTTGCTTGTTGGACGAAGCCATCAGCTCAATTAGTGAAAGTGAGTTCACCGGAGGTGGGCACCAATGTTGGCGACTTGTTCTCAAATGCTATGAATTAAGAACAAGGCAACACAAAAAATAGGTTAATGGTTAATGCCCTTCGTCCTTTGAAGCATTATTTCCCCAAGGATATAATGATCTTCGGACGAAGGTTATAAAAGATATACCTTCATCATTACCGTATATATCAATGATATGCGAAGCATATAAAACATGAGAAATAACATGGATAATTATATGACATTATAATATATACTTCTTATTATGTAATCTTGAATGGATAAGAACTGTATCGAATTACATTTGTACCTTCGTCTTGACAGAAGATGAGAGTACAAGTGTGGCACACGAGCAGGTACAAGTCAGCGTGAATAGTACGGGGGTACTGTTCATCTATTTATAGGCACAGGGCGCAGCCTGTGAAATATTACATTCATGCCCTTTACAAAAGATTACAATTGTGACACGGACTCTCATGGACTAATCGGTCATTTCATCTTTAAGTCGGTGCAATCCTTCGTCTTGAGACATGCCACTATGTCGAAGCTTCATGGATGATAGCTTCGGCGCTGCTTTTGAAAGGATCTGTCAAAGGTGTTTCTTCCTACAGAATCTTCGGCGACGAAGCATACCCCCAACATCGACCCAATGTCATCAAGGTACTAGATGCTCGGCCCCCATTGACCCATCGACCATGATCATGATTGATGATGTTGTGTTCCACTAGCTTCTTATGGTGCTCTGTGCTATTCCATTGGGTGGTTGTTCCATAAGTGGCTATTCCATTGGATGGCCTCGTGTAGAATTTGAATAGGCCAGTTCCATCATTATAGAACTTCATTATGTCTAGAGGTTGCCATAGTTGTTGCTTAGCTGATGTAGTGATTGTTTGAGATTATAGCTCATATTGCTGTGTATCTAATTTTGATATTACAACTCCTATTTTAAAGAAAGTTAAATGTATGAACCAAAGGAGTATAAATAGAATTGACACTTTAGAATATGTATCTAGTCTGATTATCTAGATGCATGCCTTCGTCCTATTATCAAAGTTATTTTTGCTTTTGTCTAAAGAGTATATCATTGTCATATTTTTATGTATTATCATATCTTTGTACAATCCCTTTAACTTTGAAGAGATTTAGACAATACTACCTCTGTTCACAAATATATGACACTGTTGACTTTTTTCGAAAACTTTGACCACTCGTCTTGTTCAAAATATTTATTCAAAAATATAAAATTTTAAGTCAAGCACAAACTCACAAAAAATAAATAATAACTCATTGTTTTTTGAATATGACAAGTGGTCAAAGTTTTTTTAAAAAGTCAACGGTGTCATATATTTATGAACGAAGGGAGTATATTAGAACCCGGTGATACAAAGGCGCAAGACACCAAGGCAAAATGAGGAAGCTACATGTTTTGTCCATCAAGTGTTCTACTAGTTAGGCCTAGGCATTCAGTGAAAACCAATATATGCATTCAAAATAGCCTTCTTTATTTATATGAGTGAGAAAGCAAAGAAAAAATGTATCTCCAACTATGAGTGCATGGTGAATAAAGCAAATAAATATGTTCAAAAAATTGCCATCATAAGAGCTCATATGGACATACCAGCATGACAAGGCTCTAGTCTGTCCAGAGTTGGTGAAAAAAGTTGACAACACAAATGGGCAGATTCCATGACTGGTACATGAAGGAGTCAGCCACTGATAAGACATATTTTTGGTGTGCTTATAAAAGATTGTGACTTATATAATGGCCTTGACATGGTGTGACTAGATTTCAAAATATATTTGAGATATACAAGCAGAATGTGCTAGACATGTCTCTCCTTATGCGCTAGTTTTGTGAGTGTTTACCATCTCTCTTGTACATGATTGAGTAATATATGTTCAATGCTACTTGGTGTGCCCTTACACCTACTTTGTTTCGTGAAGGATGAAGATCTATAGATGCCGCTATGGGATTTATAACATGGGTTTCATCTACCCAGTGGTTGTTAACCAAAAAACAATTAAGGACTTCTGTGCGGACGTCCTAAAAGATTGCTCAAGTTTTTTCGCAAGCAACATTATATGCAATGCAAAATTCTACCTTATTATTTTAAGTTAGTGTCCACTACCTTTTTGTAGCCCGTACCTTTTCGTAATTGAATGTGTAGTCCAATTTTCTCTATCTGTTTATAATATTTGTGCAACTTCCATTGGATACTTGTGGTGATCTCAATGGGTTAAGACATTGTATATATCTTTGACTCCATGAGAAAGCCAACCACAGAGTTACAAAAAGTGGACCTTCTTAAAGAGGAATTCTTAGCATTCGAAGTTAACTCTCTAAACCTCTAAATGATTGAATGATGCATACACCAAGAATTGATTATTTTCATTGTGCATGGCATGGATGCGGCTACGCAGAAAGCAGCCCGTACTGAAGGAAATTCTTAAGCTTAGGCCAAATTTTTTTGTATGTATGAATCTTGCACATCTCGCAAGTTATTTTCCAATAATAATCCATAACTTTCCATATTTTACTATTTGACACAGGCAATGGGGAACAACTTTCATGGATACAACGTTTGTGAATTTATTCAAACCTTTGTAGGTAACAAGTTAGTGGCAAAAGATACCAATAATTATTGATATTGATTTCATGATAACAAAATGGGTCAACTTTGAATTTATTATACTAATATTTTTTATTAATGCTTTTGGTAAATCATAGTTGATAAAGATGAAAAAAGAACGACTCCTTTTAGGAAAGATTGAAGCGATTCAAGAATAACTTAGAGGGTCCATATATAACGAGATCATATCTAAAAATGGAGAGTTCTATTATGATAGACAAAATCTACAGGTCCCATCAGAAGACCAAGACGGTGTATAATGAAAATATTGAATGAAGATATATTGAGTAGTTAGGAGACTTCATTTTACTTGCTTGTATATATATATATATATTACTATTAATATTTATTTTAATATACACATATTACTATTACTATTCATTTGCATATATTAATATACATAAGTATATGTATATATATTAATTTGTTAATATACAAATATACATATGCACATATCAATTTGTAAATATATAGAATTAAAGTCCTTGAATACTTTAGTGTCAATTCTTAGCTAAAACTGGTACTAAAGAGAGACTTTTAGTACCGGTTCAAGCTAAGGCACCTCTTTAGTACCAAGTCATGCAACTATAATTGAAGATTCACGTTTTTAGTCTTGGTTGTGTAGTATTAGTTGAGAATCTGATACTATAGGAAATAGTGATGCCTAAGAGGGGGTGAATTAGTACTTCTAAAACTTATTTCGAAACTAGACCACAAAGTAATCCATAGAACAAAACCTATGCAAATAAGCAATCTAGAATGTGCAAACTAGGTTTTGTCTATATGTTGACATCTCTACAGCAAAAGGAGTTATGCAACCTAAATTCCAATCCTATATAATCTACACTGTTGGGGGGCCTTCGTCTTCCGAAGGTCCTCAAAAACATGATTTAACATTATTTCTGGAGTTGTAATATGTGAGCAGGTACCTTCGGATTCGAATCAGAACCACCGTAGGGGAAGCATGAACAATACGAAGATTGACGAAGCGCTGAAGCTACGCGCAAGGGAGCTTCGGCATGACAGCAGGAAAGAGAACCGACTTAAAGGGGAAAAGGCTATTTAGACCCCGATGAGTTACCGTATAATCATTAGCAAATGTAAAGGGCATGAATGTAATTTCATGTGGGTTGCGTCCCATGCCTATAAATAGATGAACAGTACCCCCACACTGTTCACGCTGACTCGGCATTTGCTTTTACTTCACGTTCGCACCTTCACTATTCATCAAGTTGAAGGTATCGAATGTAATTCAATATTGTTCTTATATTCTCATGATAACAAAATGAAGATGAATTTATAATGTTATATGATTCTTTATGTCATCTTTTATATTTTACAACCCTTTTTCTATTACCATCTTACCTTCGATATTTGAAGGTATGTCTTTCATAACCTTCGTCTGAGGATCATGGTATCCTAAGGGAAATAATGTTTCGAAGGACGAAGGGAATTGATATTTAACATTCTATATTGCCTTGTTCTTGATCCATAGCATTTGAGAATGAGTCACCAACATTGGCGCCCACCTCCGGTGAACTCTTTCGACCACCTTCGGCAAGCACTGACCTTCGTCATGCCACCGAAGAAAGCTTCAGCACCAGGGGCTGCCGCTCTGCAGCCACTGGACCCAAACCAGGAAACCCTTTCTCTTCGAGAGGCCCGAAACCAGAAGAGGAAGGCCACTAGTCCAACACTCCAGGAGGAGGAGTTGGACCAAGAAATTAGAAACATGGAGATACTTCATCAGCAAGTACAAAGGAAGAAGGAGAAGATGGCTCGACTAGCTGATCTTCAAAGGCAGATCGATGAAGCCACTGAAGAAGTACGCCATCTTGCTCAAGACGAACAAGAAAGAAGGCCCCAACATAGGGAGCTTCATCAAGAAGGCTTCTTCAATGAGGATGGATGGTATGATGATTTTCAACATGGAAATTTTGCTTTTGATAATGCTTCTCTTCTGTCAGCAGAACTGCAGGCTACCCCATGGCCTCCATCATACAAACCACCCCAACTCCCCATGTATGATGGGCACTCAGATCCGAAGCAGTTTTTGATGAGCTACGAAGCAACCATATCTTCATATGGGGGTAATACCGCAGTCATGGTGAAATCTTTCGTCATGGCAGTCAAGAATGTTGCGCAAACCTGGTACTCCTCTCTTCGGCTAGGAACAATCACATCATGGCAGAAGCTGAAGGACATGCTAATCACTAGTTTCCAAGGGTTTTAGACGAAGACGGTTACTGCTCAAGCTTTGTTCCAGGCACGCAAGAGCACGAAGAATACCTACAGGCGTATGTCCGAAGGTTTTTGCGCTTAAGGGCACAAGCGCCAACTGTGCCCAATGAAATCATCATTGAGGCCATGATTAAAGGGCTTCGGCCAGGACCTACGGCCCAATACTTCGCCAGGAAGCCCCCTCAGACCCTGGAGAAGTTGCTCCAAAAGATGGATGAATATATCTGGGCTGACAATGACTTTCGCCAAAGAAGGGAGGAAGCTTACAGGTTCTCTGAGATGACCAGGGGCTTCGGAGGAAGAATCCACCCAAGGCATGTCAGGTCAATTCACTCCACTCAGAATGATGACAGAGGAAGTCAGCTGCAGAAGTCACAATACACTTCACAATCTTCGGGGCAGCAACAAATCTCTTTCCGGCCGACAGCTCCAAGAGGCAGAGGCGCCAGGGGCTTCGGAGGAAGGTTTGGGGATCAGCCCAGAAAAATTTATTGCCTATTCTGTGGTGAGGACAAGGGCCATACAACAAGGATGTTCCATGTCACCATTCAGAAACAAAAGGAAATAGCAGAAGCTGCAGCTCAGCAGAACCAGCCGAAGCAGGTCATGCACACCGCTTCGTATCACTCACCCTACATACCAGAGTATGTGGGTAACCATCCTGCAGCTTCTGTTGCTTCGGCTAGCCAGCCACAGCCGTCTTGGCCACAGCTTCCACCTCCGCCGCCGCTACAGCCTGTGTATTCACGAGGCCAGCAGCCAGAAGGGAGCCAACAGACCCATCAGCAGCGAGATTTTAGGGAGGAGTCCAAAGCTCGCACAGTCAACAGTACTGTGCCAGAATCAAAGCATATCTATTAAAGAGATATCCTACCCTTGAAAAAGTCTTTACATTCATTGTCATTTTCTTTTTTTAATAAGGAACAATTGTTGAAAGCCTAGCTCTCTTGACATTTTCAATTTCCTGTAATAGCTTCGTTCTTGTTATAGCAAAATATATTCTCTCCACAGATTTACGAAGTCCAAAAAATCGCTGAAGCACAAAACTCGTTCCTAAGGGAACACAGACCTGGAAATCACATTACAAGTATCACCGAAGCTACAAAAAGTCGTTCTAAGGAATGCAGCGTAAGTTTACCGAAGGTATCAAAAGTCGTTCCTAAGGGAGCGTAGTGTAAGTTTTCTGCTCAAAAGTCGTTCCAAAGGGAATGCAGAGCCAAATACCGCCGAAATATAGGCGAAGCGCGAAAAGTCAACACGAATACCACCGAAATAGAAGGCGAAGAAGTTCAAAAGACGTTCCTAAGAGAATGCAGAACTTATAGCGAAAAGTCAGCGCCGATACACCGAAAAATAAGCGGTGAAGCCGAAAAATAAACGGCAAAGAGATTGTGTGTTCCACTACGGGGATATGAGTGTGTGTCTTCGGCATAAAGATCATCTTGCATAACATAACATCATCACATCATTCCGCATAACATAACATCATATATCATATTGCATCGATGGCACAAGAAGGGAATACAATGTTGACCTTCGGAGAATGTTATAAAAAAATGAATTTGTGCTAAGGCACAAAATAAGTTTGAAGAAGTACAGCTTCATCAGCTCTGAGGTGGAGGAACAAATTTATTGTAGACAAAGCATTAATGTTTTTTTGACAGTTGGAGAATTCTTTATGAAGCATAGAAGCTCTTCTTTACGAAGCATGAAAAGAAGGGAAGGTGTTTTTTCGCTGAAGGCTCAAAAATGGTATGTACATAAAAGTTTCATGCATCGCAAAGAAATGAATCACAAAACATTTCATATATTATATTCAAAACCTACGATCACCAAATATTACAAGCATGTCCCAGCAAATATTACATTAATATTCTAGTAATGTTTTTACAAATAGCTATTCTGCTTCCTTCAGAACTTCTTCTGCAGCTTCGGTTAATAATTTTGTAACAACTTCGTCCACAATAGCTTCGGCCATATTAATAATTTCTACTGACTTCTTTGTTCCTGGGTCCGCTAATGGGTCGAAGGGCTCTAGGGGAGGAGGTAGTTCAGCTGCGATAAGAAGACATAAATTAGTTCGAGATCACAAAAGTAAGCAATAAAATTAAAAGCCATTAGGTAATACCTATCCGTTTTTCAAGTTCCATAGCCTTTTCAGCTACTTTTGTCGCTTCTCGAGCGTCGTGAATATCTTTTTCACTCTTTTTCATTATTTCATGCGCCATCCCTCGGCCGCCATTTTCCCAAATATCAGTAAAAAATTTTCCACCTATTAAGCTTGCTTCAGCCGAGGGATCCTTTGTGTCATCAATAGACAAAGCAGCTTCGGCCTGGACCAAAGTTTTAACATGATCGCACCCTGCTTTCTCCAAAATAGCTGCAACTCCTCTCGCACCAGAGAATGCGCAGACGTCCCCTGCGGTCGCTTAAAATTTCTTCAAAAGCTTCAGCTTCGCTGCTGATCCACTCAATCACGCCCTCAGGGTCGCCCCTTATGAAGTTGTCTTCGCTTGAATATGCCCCCACATTGGCGAAGCTAGTTTTTATCTTCTTAACGTATTCTACAGATTTCTCAAAACATCTTTCTTTTGACGAGCGAAGCTCTGCAATTGTTTTCTCAAAATAATTTTTCCAGTACTCACTGGCATCTCGGTCAGCTTCAGCAACAGCGCATTTCAATTTGGCTTCGGCGAGTTGTTTTTGAAGGTTTTCAATCTCATTCCTTTGGATTTTAGATTGAGCCTTGAAGTTAGCTTCATCCCCCTTTACTTTGTCCACCAATGTAAGTAGAATTTTGTCTTTCTCCAAAGCTTTGTTCCTCAGTTTGATAACCTCTGATCGAAGGTTGTTGAGAGCGATAGTGCAACTCTCGTCCTCGGCATTCTTTTGCGCCCTTAAGGCGTTGCTAAGTATTAAACCCTATATGAAAAAATGAATAGGCTAATATAAGAAAAAAGTATAATTTGAAAATTCATAAACTTCCAAATGCACAATTTTTATACCTTCAGACTGTTATATGCAAGACTATCTGCAAGATACTCCTTCATCATGGCGCAGAGGCCAGCTTCAAGCTTCGGGAACCCCATACTTCTGGCCATTTCCCGGCAGACAGATAATTCCTTGTTCTCTGGGAGGCAGTACAAGAAGTCATCTTCATCTGTGCCATTAAACACTAACGCCCCTTTCGGGTACTTCAGTTCTCGGGCATAGTGTTTAGCTTCAAAAATTTCTTCTTCAGACAATATTTTTCCCGAAGCGTGTCGAACAATATAATCAAGGACTTCGGAAGAAGCTTCGAGAGTAGGCACGACAGCTTCTTCAAGAAAAATCTGTTTTATAGCTTCTTCTCTTGTTGCCTTTTCTCCAGTGTCCGAGGATTTCTCCTTAGCGGGCTCTGAAGGCCTAGCTTCAGCTTTGGCCTGGCTCATTGTAGCTTTGGCTTCGGTTACCTTTGCCTCGGTTTCAATCTGCGCCTTCGAAGCCTTTGCAATTTTCCTTGGAGTAGAGCTTGAAGCTTTTATTGTCTCCAGAACATCTAATACACTAGCCATCCTTTTTCTCTTCGGAGTCGCCGCTAGACCTTTTTGTGTCTTCGGCACCTCAACTCCTGACGAAGGGCTTAGAATTTCCAATGTTTTCGTCGCTTTGATTTTTGGTTCTTCAATTTTGACAGTCTTCGGCATTGCAGCCGGCTCTTCAATCTTCTGTATAAGGGCAGGTTCTTTGGCTTCAATAGCTGAAGAAGTCTTACTGCCGAATTCAGTACTATGGCCGGTTCAATGTAGCGTGGTCGGTGTGTAAGGACCTTCAACTTTTTCCTCTTCGGTGCGAGCTCGCTTGAGGTAGCCGGAGCTGCAGCCTTCTCAGGAGTCGCACCCTTTCTTTTCTGCCCCCACGGCGGGTAGTGATAGTCAGGGTACATAAAACCAATAACATCAAAAACTCTATTTAGCCTTTTCTTTTTTTGGCTCCCGAAGGCCGCATATATTGCATTATCTTCAGACTTGGAGTATGTTCCAAGTAGTTCATCACTAGTATTTTCAACGCACTTCAGCCAGTCATCGTCTGGTTCGATAAATTGGTCTCCAAACCTGAAGGTATATTTCAATCGGACCAGACCACCTTCGCTAGGATTGGTGATAGTTTCCTTTGGCATTTCCCAGCTGTCTATCAGTGGCCATATTCTGAAGGCTATATGCTCTTGAAGCAAGTCTCTTGTCCCAACAAAAGAGCAAACTGTGCTGAAGGCCCTTCGACATGCTTCGACAGCCTCGTCAATTTCAACCTTCGGCTTCCGGAGGCCGAAGCGGGACCAAATGGGGCGCATGATGATCTCTTTAATATCTTCTCTCACCATTAAATCATTCTTTACATAGAACCATTCTTTCATCCAGTCTCCGGGCCACCTCTTCCGGAATGTTGGCACTGGGTAACTTGCGCCAGAGCGGGCAACGAAGCTGTAGCAGCCGAAATTGTTGTGATATTGTTCTTTACCCTAGGCCTTCGTTTTATACGAGAGCTCGTGCATACTGCAAAAACATCTTGCGCTTGGCTCCAGACCTTGACTTCTCACAGCCCAGACAAAAATCCCCATTCTAATAATTGCTTCGGGAGTAATCTGATGAAGGTAAATCTGGTATGTCTTCAAAACTTCGACCACAAATTTACTCAACGGGAACCGAAGTCCAGCTTTGAAGAAGCTTCAGAAAATCACAACTTCATTTTCTTCCGGAGCAGGAACGGCCCTATCCACGTCAGCCCTCACAATAGAAATATCTCAAAAGTACCTTCCTCTCATGTTATCAAGATGACTCTGTTTGATAGTTGATTTCCCGAAGACGGTGTGACTTGGTCGCCAAGGGCGATCTTCCGAGTCTTCGGCCCACTCTCCATATCATAGCTATCACTATCATCAGTATCTTCAGACAAGCCATCTAATATCTCTTTAGTTATCTTCTCTGTGTTTGTTTTAGCAATTGACTCAATAAACCGAGCAGTCTGCTCCTCAAGGAGCTTCTCCTCCTCACTCAGCTTCGTCTCACCAGCAACTTTTTTGTCTTGAGACATCTTTTCTTTGGAAATGGCAGAAATATGCCCTCAAAGCCGAAGCTTAGAAAATCTAAGAAACCAAGCAGCTGTTGACAAGCAAGAGCTAAGAAATTGAACAAAGCAAAGCAGGTGGCAAGTAACGTACCAAATGTGCTCGGGGTGAGTTCTTATTTATACACTCAGTGCGCTCTAAATCGGAGGGCCCCGTCTGTCATTGACTGTTGCTATTCTAGCAAAGGGAAGGTGTTTTTTCGGACCTTCGGCTTAGGGCCTTCGTCCATATCGCAATTTGAATTCGTTATTCTAACAAATTAACCTTGCGAGGGGCTACTGTTGGGGTCCTTCGTCTTCCGAAGGTCCTCAAAAACATGATTTAACATTGTTTTCGGAGTTGTAATACGTGAGCAGGTACCTTCGGATTTGAATCAGAACCACAATAGAGGAAGCATGAACAATACAAAGATTGACGAAGCGCCGAAGCTACGTGCAAGGGAGCTTCGGCATGACAACAGGAAAGAGAACCGACTTAAAGGGGAAAAGGCTATTTAGACCCCGATGAGTTACCTTATAATCATTAGCAAATGTAAAGGGCATGAATGTAATTTCACGTGGGCTGCGTCCCATGCCTATAAATAGATGAACAGTACCCCCACACTGTTCACGCTGACTCAGCATTTGCTTTTACTTCACGTTCGCACCTTCACTGTTCATCAAGTCGAAGGTATCGAATGTAATTCAATATTGTTCTTATATTCTCATGATAACAAAATGAAGATGAATTTATAATGTTATATGATTCTTTATGTCATCTTTTATATTTTACACCCCTTTTTCTATTACCATCTTACCTTCGATATTTGAAGGTATGTCTTTCATAACCTTCGTCTGAAGATCATGGTATCCTAAGGGAAATAATGTTTCGAAGGACGAAGGGCATTGAAATTTAACATTCTATGTTGCCTTGTTCTTGATCCATAGCATTTGAGAATGAGTCACCAACATACACTAAGACTAGTAAAGATTGCAACTTAAGTAGAGAGAGTAAATACGGAAGAGTAAAGAGCTAGTAGAGAAAACAAACTCTCATGGACGACGCTGGTATTTTTACCGAGGTATCCGGAACCAAGCAAGATCCCAACTAATCCTCATTGGTGCCCCTACGCAAAGGGTAGCCCACGCGAGGGCCAAGCACCATGCTCGAGTAACTCCGTAGAGAGCCGCGGGCCTTCTCCACATGCAAGTGGTGCTCTGCTTCCGGGTCCTCTTAAATGCTCCCCACCATCTCCACTATCGAGATTCCTGTCGAAATGCACGGGCCTCATTCCCTCCGGTACACGGTGGCGGCCATGACACAAACTCGGTTGTCATGGTCTTGCAGGACTCTCGCCACACTCGAACAATATTACAATGGCTCGCACAAGAACCGAGGGGTTTTGTGGTTTTTCCTAAACTCACTCAACTAACTAGAATCACCTAAAGCAAGCGCATAAGTAGTCTAACTAACCTAAGCACTTCACAAAGCACCTATTCTAATCATCGAGTGATTCTATTAAGCACTTAGGTGTATGAGCACTTGGAAATATCGATAACATGTGTTGGTATGTTGCTTGGGCTCCCACATCTTTAAATGGCCCGTTGGGTGAAGTATATATAGGCCCCAACTCGAAACTAGCCATTGGAGAAAAGCTACCGCACACACACCGGACAGTCCGGTGCCCCACTAGCCATTGGATATGACCGTTGCATTCAACCGTTGCAGCGCGTCAGCCTTGCACCGGACAGTCCGGTGGTTCACCAGACAATCTGGTGGCTCTCCTCCATAGTGCCACCAGGAACTAGCCATTGGGTTGAAGTTCCCTGCTGCACCGGACAGTTTGTCGTGTGGCACCGGACTGTCCGATGTGCCACCTGACAATCCAATGTTTTTAGCCGGACGGCCCACGAGTGGCTACACTTTCCAAGTCTTGGACTTTCCTTGATACTTGTTGATCTTCACTTATGGTCTTCATAAAGTCTTCTTTTGAGGTGTTGCTTCTTCAATGTCTTAGTCCAAGTCACTTTAGCATCCTGTGACTACAAATACAAACACTAGCAAACACATTAGTCTATAGGTTATGTTGATCATCAAACACCAAAATCATTTAGTCAAATGGGACAAGGTCCATTTTCCTTACAATCTCCCCCTTTTGGTGATTGATGACAACACAACCAAAGTAAGCAAATATAACAATTATTTTGATGAAAATATGCAATCTACTTACCAGGATGCATGAATGTCCCCACAATGTGAGATTATGGACTTAAGCCTCCCCATAACTCCATAATCCACATACTTCCTATTTTAGACCAAAACCACTTGTAGAACCAAAACCACTAGTAAGCTCAAGATTTTAAATTTTTAAATTAGGTAGTGTTTGGTATTTGATATATTTTGAATTGCTTTGGTCACTAAAACTTTTCCCCCTTTGGAATCAAACACCGAAAAAGGAAGACATAAAAAGCATATAGTAAGCAATTAAAAGATCTGCCCTCTAAAACGATTACTCCCCCTAAAAGAGTATTCTCTCCATTTGAAGGAGTATTCTCTCCCTTTGTATGAAGGAAGACGTACTCCCCCTGTCGAAGATCCTCTATTTAGGAAAAGCACATGAAAACGAGAGGAAACAAGACTTGATTGAATAGACTAACTCCCCCTATGCATAGGTAAAAGATATATTTTAACAACATATGCATTTATGGCAACATGGGAAGCATAAGATATGAAATATACTCTAATCAAAATCTGGAGAAGACATGTAAATGATATCGATGGTGGAATGAAACCACTTGCGAAATATGAAAATACTTGTAAGTTTGCAGTGGAGTTTATTGTCTTTCTCCGAGGACTCCATTTTCCTTCAATGAGACTACTACACATATAATAGATTGAAAACATGTGTTAGTCTCAAATACTTAGATTATAGAGTAACCTCCCCCTAAGGGTGTGCATACAAGTTTTGAATACTTGTATGAGACATGCACTTTGATTTTGAGACCAAGAGGGGCAAATTATCTATAATCCAAGCTTTGACACATATAAGTCAAAATGACACCACTTGGAGAATATAAATTTGGAAACAAAGCATTAGTGTCATCCATTTAGAAATTTTAAATAAGCTATGTGTCGAGCTTAACTAAACATTTTAAACCATGTAGGTTTGATCAAGGATATGAATTGAAAACGAGCATTCCTACCATCTGATTGACCTAGTATGCATGCAACTCTAATTAAAAGTAAATACCACATGTAAAACTAGGCATGTAAGGTAAAAACTAGATATAATAAAATAGATATGCATATCTAAAAATAAGAAATGCAATAAATCTAGTTACCTTAGTCATGGGTGGGGGATTTGGGTCCAATGTATTCACTAACCCACTTGGCAATAGACTTGATCTGATGTGATGCATCCCATAATATACATCTCAATTTTGTCAAGTCTCCAAATTCCCCCTTAAATCCTTCAACTTCTCACTTCCCTCTTGGGACACAAACCTTCTTGGTGCTTTTCATGGTTGAGATAATCTCCTTTAGCACCCAGATGTGTTTGGCCCCCTCTTATTTGTTGGCTTGCTTGTTGGCCTTGATTGCTATCACCTTTCTATTCTTTTTCTTCTTGATCAAATATGGTGTGGCAGCTTTTTTGTCCACCTTCTTGATGTAGGTGTTGGAGATTTTGCTTGTTGGCCTTTTCTTTTGCTTATCCCCGGTCTTCGCCTTGCATTAGTAAGACTTGTGGCCTTCCTTGTGGCATAGCCTGCAAACCACGATTTCTCCCTCCACATTCTTGTTCACTCCCGTAGTGGTGTTATCCTGAGGAGATTGGGTTTGTTTGGCTTTGCCTTTCTTATCATACAAAGCCTTACATAAGCGAGCCACCTCTTGCCTTAATTGCTCATTCTCCATTACAATCTCATCCGAACATGTTTCTATAACAACATTCTTTACAAGAACTTGATTGCAGAGATTAGAATCATCAACTAAATCAAAGCAAGTAGAGATATCTTTCTTGATAATTTCAGGAATTTCAACTAAAGAAGCCCCTAGGGTGCTACCAATGTTTTTAGCTTAGTAGTTAGCTCATTATTGTGAATTCTAAGACTTTCCATTTTCTCTAGAAAGTTTTCAATTGTGTCCTAAGAGCCAGCTAACTTAGCTTTAAGTTTTTCATTCTTTTTAACAAAACTATCATCGGTAGTTGAGGATGGAGATTTAGACTCTAATTGCTCAATTTTAGTTGTTAGCTCACAATTCAAATCTGCAAATGTTTCAAATTTTTCTAGCATACATTTATAACCATTTTGAGAGCTAATCAACTTATTTTCAAGATTTTAAGTTGAGCCTTTTGCTTAGTATAAACATCCTCAAAAAACTTGATGGTATGCACAAGCTCATCTAAGGAGGGCTTTACCTCATCATCACACTTATCATCACTATCATCACTAGAGGATGGGATACTTGGATTACCTATTGCCATAAGGGATTTGTGAGATGACCGTGACGAGCGTGATGAAGAGGGATGGTTGTGAGTCATTGGAGGATCATCTTCACTTGAAGAATCATCCCAAGTTTTGACACTTGTAAGCACCTTGCCTTTATACACTTGTAAGCACCTTGCCTTTACTCCTCTTTTTAGGTTCGGTCATATTTGGACAGTTGTCCCTAAAGTGACCCTTCTCCCCACATGCGAAGCATCCTATATTTCTTTGCTTTTTCCTGTCAATGTTAAAGAGAAGATCCTCGACCTGCATATGCACACACCCATTAGATTAATCTTGCGAATCATCCCCATTACCTTTTCAACGCGTCGAACTGTTTCTTCATCCTTAGAGGATGATGTTGAGCCTTGATCATTTTCTTCATCATCTTTTTCATCTTCTTGTTCCTCTTCTTCACTTGAGGAACTTGAGCTTGGAGCCTTTTTTTGCCTTTCATCCTTTTGTGCTCATCACATGCAAAAGCATATGGCTTTGAAGAAGTTGGCTCCTCTTCTTGAGCCATTTTCCACGACATCTCAAATGTCGCAATCTTTTCAATCACAATCGTTGGGGTCATTTGGCTCAAGTCCTCAAGATTGTGAAGGATGGTGATGATGCTTCCATATCTTTGTTGTGGTAGGAGGGAGATGATATTTCTCACAATGACTGTATCACCTAGCTTATTAGTACCAATAGAGTTAAGCTCATTAATCACAAGATTTAAGCGAGAATACATATCTCTAACAAGCTCATTTTCTTTCTTAGCAAAAGAATTATACTCATTTAAGACTAGGCAATGTTTTTGCTCACGGACTTTAGATGTGACACCGAGGAGCTCATGCAATTTTAGCCAAATCTCATTAGCAGTTTTCAAGGTAAATACTTGATTGAAAATTTCCATGTTAAGAGATTCATACAATCAATTTTTGGCTCTAGCATTCAAATAAATTTATATTTCGTCACTTGTGGTGAGCTTGTCGGGATTCTTAGGAGGTTTCATCCTGTCACGAGTGACTCTCCAAACACCTAGATCAACCGCTTCTAGGTAACAAGCCATTCTAGCACTATAATATGGGAAGTTAGTGCCGTCGAAGTGTGGTGGCCTATAGGTATCCAACCCCTTCATCTAAAAAGCGTCGGCTCGATTAACGGTGAAGCTAAAACGTTTTAAATGAGCCAAACCATGCTCTGATACCACTTGTAGGAAACAGTGACGGCTAAGAGGGAGCGAATTAGGACTTCTAAAACTTCTTTCTAAACTAGACCACAAAGTAATCCCTAGAACAAAACCTATGCAATTAAGAAATCTAGAATGTGCAAACTAGGTTTTGTCTATGTGTTGCTATCTCTACCGCAAAAGGAGTTATGCAACCTATGTTCCAATCCTATATAATCTACACTAAGACTAGTAAAGATTGGAACTTAAGTAGAGAGAGTAAATGCGGAAGACTAAAGACCTAGTAGAGAAAGCAAACTCTCGTGGATAACGCCGGTATTTTTACTGATGTATCCCGAACCACGCAAGGTCCTGACTTATCCTCGTTGGTGCCCCTACGCAAAGGGTAGCCCACGCGAGGGCCAAGCACCACAGTCGAGTAACTTCATAGAGAGCCGCGGGCCTTCTCCACGCGCAAGTGGTGCTCCACTTCCTATTCCTCTCGAACGCTCCCCGCCATCTCCACTATCGATCTTCCGGTCGAAATGATGTGGGCCTCGTTGCCTCTGGTACACGGTGGTGTCTATGACACAAACTCGGTTGTCACGGTCTCGCAAGACTCTCGCCTCACTCGGCACAATATTGCAACGGCTCGCACAAGAGCTGAGGGGCTTTGTGGGTTTTTTTTCTAAACTCACTCAACTAACTAGAAATCACTTAGAGCAAGCGCATAAGCGGTCTAACTAACCTAAGTACTTCACAAAGCACATATGCTAATCATCGAGTGATTCTATTAAGCACTTGGGTGTATGAGCACTTAGAAAATGTCTATAACATGTGATGCTATGTTGCTTGGGCTCCCACATATTTAAATAGCTGGTTGGGTGAAGTATATATAGGCCACAACTCGAAACTAGCCATTGGAGAAAAGTTGTTGGTCTATGCGGCACACCAGATAGTTCGGTGCCCTCTCTGGTGCCCCACTAGCCATTAGATATGACCGTTGTATTTGACCGTTGCAGCGCGTCATCCTTGCACCAGACAGTCCAGTGGTTCTCCTCCACAGTGCCACCAGGAACTAGCCGTTGGGTTGTAGTTCCCTAGTGCAACAGATAGTCCGCCATGTGGCACCGGAATGTCTGGTGTGCCACTGGACAGTAATGACCCTTTCTTCAGTGATGTATTCATCAATGTTGCATGTAACATGTATGTTATGTTTGTCTGTCATTGGCCCTGTTTGTTTCGACTTCTGGTTAGATTCTGGCTGTCAGAATCGGTTTATGGCAGTCAAACGCTTCGCTTCTTCGTCCGTTTTTATGAAAATCGCCAAAATCAACGTGAAGGCAAAGTCCGCTGAGTTGTCAAAATGGGAGAAATATTAATATGTTGCTTTCTAAATTTTAAACCGTGCAGACCTCTCTTCTCCGCACACATTTATCTCGGATCCAGATTCTCAAGACAACTAGATTCTCGTGACAACTAGATTATCTCGGATCCAGATTCTAAAAAAACTATTTAGAAAAAAAGTTGTCCCACGCACACCCAATTGCCATGCATGCCATAGTTTGGATCGATAGATGATGGAATGTGCCGAACCTGTCCGTGGCGTTACGGGTGTCGTTTATTTGGTCCGTGCAGTCGTGTGGACGCATGCATTTTGCTAAATGCTCCTAGACAGGTAGCAGATCATCACTGGCTAGCTCGATCCGTTGGCTCCATTATATATCTGTGCTGTGCTGCTTCAGCCTGACACAGACAGTTACTTAGTTCTCTCCATTTACATGCAGGTTATAGATCGATCCTTGCTTTGCCGATCAATTTTGTTTATCGATCATTACCACTTCTTCCGGGTAACTCTTTCGCCTCCCTGAATCTCTGTCGGCAACAAAGATCCTGAATTAGGATTTTGATCCACCCACAATATATTGTACATAAGTAGTATCATGTGCGACTTCTTTTGGCTGTCGCCGGCCGATCTAGGCGACCTCTCGGACGTCGTCCGGGAGAGCCTGCAGCCGCCACCGCCACATCACCACCGACTGCCGGCGGCCACTCCTGCTTCCTCGGCCATCTGCTCGTCGGGCTCCCATCATCTGCCGGAGGAAGAGGCGTTGCTGCTGCTGCAAGCTCGACTCAACTTCGGTGGCGACGATCACGATGAAGCGCGCTCGCAGCTGCAGTCGCAGCAGCAGCTGGTGCATGGCAGTAGCGGTAGCGGCATGGTGGAGCTCATGCTGGGCAGCAACGGCAGTGGCGGCTGCGCTTGCGATCATGCTCCTGCGCTGTGTCCACATCACCATCCAGAGGCAGAGGGACTGATTCCTCAGCCCACGTCCGGGCCGCAGCAACAGCTGTGCGCTTCCAGTCGTTCCAGCTTCGTCGAGAGGAGGGACGATGATGCTCCCGTGCTACAGGAGCACGTCCTGGACATGGCCATGGCCCCTCATCGCCCTCATTCCTCGGCAGTCAAGAGAAGGTTCGATCATATTTTGTTTAATTACTTTATCATTGCATTACGTTACGTACATATTGATGCGTTGCGTACGTGTGCACGGTGTCTCGTAGGAAGAGCCAGACAAAGAAGGTGGTGTGCATCCCCGCGCCGGTGGCGGCGCCACCGGGGGTGGGCGGGAGGCCGAGCACGAGCGGCGAGGTGGTGCCGTCGGACCTGTGGGCGTGGAGGAAGTACGGGCAGAAGCCGATCAAGGGGTCGCCGTACCCGAGGGGGTACTACCGCTGCAGCAGCTCCAAGGCCTGCTCCGCGCGCAAGCAGGTGGAGCGCAGCCGCACTGACCCTTCCATGCTCGTCGTCACCTACACCTCCGACCACAACCACCCCTGGCCTACCCAGCGCAACGCGCTCGCCGGCTCGACCAGGCCGGCCTCCTCGTCCTCCTCGTCGGCCAGGGGCCATCATGGTCACAACCATCGACATCATCCCTCCGCGGCTGCCGTTCCAGATACGGCACCGGCCGCCCACCGTCACGCCAGCAACGTCGCCGTCGCCGACAATGCAACGACGCCAGGTTCCATCATTAGCGCCAGTGTCCATCGCCAGCTGCTCAAGCAGGAGGTGGTCGACATGGATAATTCCAAGCCCTCGGAGGACGCTGCTGCTGACCATGACTTGGGCTTCGGCATGTTTGCGGACATGGACGGCGCCCTCGACGTTCTGTGCGCCCCCGATTTCCACCCAAAAAAGCAGCAACAGCAGGCCACTGCTCAGCAGTTGGAGAAGCTGCCGGAGGAAGAAGGCACGCAGTTGCTGCTGGGTCCCGATCCCTTCAGCTTCGGCTTCTTGGACTGGGTTGGCGCTTCATTTGGAGTTGGAGAGACAGCAGCAGATAACGGTGGTCAATAAATAATAATAATGCATCAATACTATTCCTAATCTAGAACTGATCTACATACAGCTAGCCATCCAGCTAGCTAGCCTCTATTTCATAAGCAAATTAAGCGCGCCAACGACAGATCTTATACTGATAATCTTACTATAGTCTCCTTTGTGTATTCAACTATTCAAGTAGACAGTATTTCACATTTTCACTCTACAGCTGGCCTTATTTTCTGTCGATTGTGCCTGTTCATTTTATTCTAACTGAAATGATCAGTGATACTCCTGTTTGTTATTAATTCTCGCTATAAAAAACATGTTTGTCAAACTTTCTTAAATTTAAGAAGACTGTATAGTATATTAATAATATTTATAGCTCTAAACAAGTTTACTATAAAAATAATTTTAATGATATTTATTATAAATTGTTTTTTATGTATACTTGGCTGAAGTTGAATATATTTAACTTATGATATAGTTATTTAAAGATGGATGGAGGAATTATATATAAGGTTGTGGTCAGCAGGCCTTGCATACCGTAGTATACAATACTATTTTGCATCGTAGACCGTACAATTTACATAGTGAAGTGAAAAAAATGCCAAGTTGTCTGAAATACTGTATTTTTCCCCTATTTTCTATCTTTTTTCTATAAAAATTAATGAACCGATTTCTATGCAGCCGGTTCCTGTCAAATTCTTGTATGATCCCTATGTGTTTCAAAGGAGGCCTCACTTCTAAATCTGCATGTGTCCCTTCGAGCTTCTCGAGTCTGCCGTGCTAATGATTGGTGCCAAAGATAAGTCTGAAGGTACTGTTTAACCACGCCAAAAGGATTAAAAGGGAGAAAAAGAAAAACAAAAGTGGAGGAGGATGAAAGGAGAACCTGAGGACAGAATGCTGGGATAAAAAGCTCAAACGACAGCAAGAATCTTCTTACCACAGTGCAAATATGCAGTTGCTGTTGCTCGTAGTTGCCGATGAGACTGGACGATGAAAAACAAAAGACGAGCCTTTTAAAACCATTATAGCCAATTTATCAACGTGAGTTTGGTTGGACTATTGAAGGGACAGCACGAGACGGTGGTCGATCCTGTTTCTACGGCCGTTTGGTTCCGAAGGTAAAGTTGAAATAGATACATTCTCTAATATGAGGATCATGTATGAGCGTTATGACAGGAATAAAATAATAAGTACCTGATAACTTTAATACAGGTTCATATCATGTTTCAAGAGATGATACATTTATGTGACGCTACGAAAGAAGAGGACATATCCTGTGTAATCACTTATTTTGGTGCAAGCGTGCAATCAAACTATCCAGAGCATCCAGTCTAGATCCAACGGTTTCATATGGAAGTGGTTAAATGTAAAATAGACACTAGATTTCAGGTGGAAGGGGTTAAATGTAAAATAACAGTTACCATTAGATCTATATCGGATGCAACAGATCGCTTGATTGTATGCTTGCACCAGAATAAGTGATTGCATAGTATATTTTCCCGTGAAAGAATCTTCTTAACTATTCAAGATTATCGAATCATAATTCCAATATGCTAAAAATTGATCGTAGCCTTGTCCAATATGTCACAACAATCCGAAATAAGGTCTAAACCATCGAAATGCTCTGTTCTTCTGTTGTGTGTCCACAGGAATTGTCATAACTGTTAGTTTCGACCATAGGGTATATACTGTCGTCAGTAAATTGAGACCGGATTGTTTGAAGCATGTATTATTGATCACTTTATCAGTCCACTTGGGGACCACGTATTCAATCGATTCTCTCTCGAGTTCAACCAAAGGGTCACAACGTTAAAGCCTCAACAGGCTTGAAAGTACGGATGCCTCGTTTTGGCCACAAACAATGTAAATTACTTCACAATAATATAAGATGATTAGGCTACCAAGGTATTTATGTTCTTATTGATGAAAATCAGTGGTCGGTTTTTTAAGGAACGAACGAAAAGATTAAGGGTGTGGCCATTCTAGGTGTCAATAGAGTTGATGGACACTTAGGGCCTGCTTGTTTTAGCTTATGGATTATGTAATCTGAATTATAATCTAAATTATATAATCCAGATTATAATCTAGATATATTATAATCTATATGTAGTTGTTTGGTAGTTTAGATTATACAAATGTAGATTATTCACAAAGATAACAATACCCTTATTGTTTATTTGAGGTGAGAAAAGAAGGATGATATATATTGTAATTTCTATTTACATTACCACGGGTAGTGGGTCTTTTGCCAAAATAATCTCAAATAAGTTAGTCTTGAGGAGATTATGAGATTATCATAATCTGGAGTTTAGATTATATAATCTGAACCCATAATCTATGTGTTTGTTTAACTATTGGATTATTTGCGCTGGATTATATAATCTGGAGAGATTATAATCTAAAACAAACAGGGCCTTAAAGTAGGGATATAAACTTTATTTTTTCTTTAGCCATATATATATAAAGGGCATGAGATGGATAACTTCACCTATGTGAGTCTAATTAGGTGCGACGATTAACACTTTGAAAACTAGTGCTAGATCAACCCAAGAGACTCCACAAAAATTTGAGGAAAACTCACTTTAAAATCAATTGAAAAGAACAAGTTGGATAGTTTGTAGTGGCATCGGACGTGTCTAGTGCTTCACCGTATACAACATCGAATAGTAGAGTGTCATGTGTAGTTTCATCCTAGCATCAACATATCTGGTGTGCATCGGCTAACGCACCCAGAGAGCTTGCAGAAGTGTTCCTAGATAGTTTACACTCGCCAGTGTGAATGGTATGCCACTAGACATGGCACCGATAAGGGTACCCAAAGATCATGTAATTAATACAGATTGGTTGAGTTCTCAACTGACATTTCTGGTGTAGGATATGGCACTGGACAAAGTACTCAGAGAGTATGAAAACTATGCATTTGAGATTTGTACTCACTGATGCTTTTGGTGTTACACTGGTGCTTGCACCGGACATGACATACAGTAATGGCCAGTTCGTAAAACTATTTGTTGGAGTGGCACCAGTGTGTCCGATGTAGTGAGAAAGTTGGCACCGGACACATCTTGCACCCCAAAATTGTTGAGTGGAGTTCCAACTGCTAGTTCCAATCCTTCGAGCTATTTAAAATACCCCTCCATCTCAACTTCGTCCCCTTCCAATAGTTGATGCAACCACTTGAGAGTGAGGAAGATCCCTTGCATATTGAGGAGATTAGAGAAGTGATAATTGTGTAGTTATCGACCTCATTAGTGCATAGAGTGTCGTGTGTGCATCCACCACCTACATTATACTTGTCATGTTCAAGTGAGAGTCTAGTATTTATTACTCTTGATGATTTATAATCATCTAGATGACTTGGTGGCGATCTAGAGTACAGAGATCACATGTTTCTTCTAGAATTTTGCTTCCAATAAAATTCTCCTATTCTTGTTGTGAACATTGCACCGTGTTAGGTACAAGTAGAATATGTCCTAAAGACTCATCTATTTTCAACACGCTTGAAAATAAGAAATCTATAGAGGCTTCACTTGAATTCTTTGCCCATTGAATCAAATCTTCTATCTTGTTCCGGATAACCGCTATTTTTCCCTTTTTCCGCTTCATTAACGTCTTCGGGCTTCTCTTCCAATAGGTTGCCTTGATCATCATACACAAACTCTCTATGATAACATTTGAAAAATGATATTCAAGTAAGGATGTAAAAATAGGATGAGAAATTAATATGAAGGTAGTTCATACAACTTCTACCTCTTGCATCGTAATTCTCATTTCTTAAAATATAAGATGATGGTAGTTCATATATCTTTTCGCCCCATAATGCCATAATAATATGGCAGCATGGAGTTCCCAATTTTTAGAAAACTTTGCATGAGCAACATCCAAAAAATAGTTTCTGTGCACCATTGTACCACTCTATCCCTTAGAGAACCATCACTAACTATAACAAACCTAAGAACCACTTGTTGTGTAGTTCCTTGAATAGAGTAATGGTCTCTAGCAACTACCATTTCTTCATGAAAAAATTTGAATACCTTGTGCGTCCACAATATGTTGCTTGTTTCTCCACAACCCATGTCATATGATGAGGACATGCACACCAACTATATGATCAAGGCCTAATCAATGATAGAATCCCAAGCCCGAGTGGAGTTGAAGTCTAATTTATTCATGGGTCCGATTCGGGCTACAAGAGTGGGCCTCATGAAAACGAATGCCTAGGCCACATACAGATTTCATTTTGGTCGTTCTAGATGTCATTGAAAAGCTAAGTAGATAAGCTTTCTAACCCAAATGGTCCCGCATCAAAATCTTATTATAGTCAATAGTAACCATTGTAACAAGATGACGTCCAGAATGTGCCAAAAATCAGCAACACTGTTTTGGGCCCAAATGCCTTGTACACCCTAGGGTTGCTCGGCCACCTCCTTGGCCACCACCTTAGTCATATTATATATATATATATATATATATATATATATATATATATATATATATATATATATATATATATATATATTCAGTAGTATCTATTAGATCAGATGGGTTTTGCTTAGATTATTATGTTTTATACAATTTTGTCATTTCATTGGTTCGTAGAACCCCACATTGGAGATCTTCGTTATACCTCTGTAGTTGTCACTTTAATTGAGCTATGTACTTTTAAGTTCTTGCTTGTGTTCTTTGGTTCCCATACAAGGACTAGCCTTCTTGGCGAGGTCAACCAGATTGTGACATAGTTGACAACCAAAGGAGAAGTGGTGTTAAGGTTGCAGGGCTCAGGTCTTCATGATCTAAAGCTGGATCGGTGTGTCACATCCCCAACAAATCGATAGTTATTGTGAATCCGATAGAAGATCAAAAACCCAACCATTAGGTTCACATCTATTCCCTAGTTCGATTGTTTTCACCTTTATCCCATAGTCCACTACCATAATTTGTTTCCTGTCAACTTCCTGTGCTATAACCTTTGCATAATTCGGTATCAACATCATATTGAGTTTATAATGAGTTTATAACCTAGATCAAGGTCTTGTTGCTAGTATATATTATATTCTTAATGTGGTTTGAGTTTTGTAACTAGGGATTGTATCTTTTTCATCCTACCATCCCATTTTTATCAAATTAGTTTTTGTCTAGTTTTGTATTTTGATCATAACTCTACCATACAAACTCGGATTTTGATCTTCTTATACTTTCTAGAAAGCTTCAACAATTATCTACAACTTCGTTAATTATAGATTTCAAGAAAACATCATTATATAGGTGTAATCAGCGTTGGAAACAAATATGTTTCTGACCTAGAAATTTCTAACTAGTGGGGTCAATATGTCCCACATCCTTTATCCAAAAGAGGTGTTGTGTATAACAAAAAGAAACAGAAAAGGTAGTCCTACAACTTTCCTGTTGTTAGGTTTTGTGTTTGAGGCCACTAGATTTATTAAACAGTCTATTGAAGTTAAAGGAAAAAGGTTGTGACGAACAGACGAGGAATTTTTGATAATCGTGTGTTGTATCTTGTTTTTGTGGTACTTTTGAGTAAAAAAAGATTAAACCAGCAAGTGTAAGAAAAGAGCTGCATAAAAAGAAAATAATAGAAAAATATTAGAAGTTCTTGCATCCTTTGTGTCATTTGTACTTTAGATACGTGACTTACTTGCTTAAAGTAGGTCTAGGAACATGTTTAGGCTAGCAACTTTGACAAGAACTTTGGCCACTTATTCAATATTGCTAGCTAATACTAACTTGTGTGTCATATATAGTTATTTCTCTTTGTGTGTCTTCCAAGCTCCACATATTTACTTCAGATCTGTACAGAAAAAGATCCTTACAGCTTGGTGCCACTCCCTCACATGTATCATGAACCAGGTCGTTTGTACCAACTATATTTTTCCTTTGATAATGAAAGGATCTCGATGCCCAAGAGGGGGTGAATTGTGATTTCTAAATTACTTGCAAAAGATTAAACCCTAATCTCAAGCCCAACTTCACCCAACTACTTAACTAGATTGCAACAATCTAAGAATACTAAGCAAACCCTAGGATATCATGGCAATTGCTTGGAATGTAAACACTCAAAGTAAATTGCTCAAAGTATGTGCAAAATGTAAAGTTAGGGTTTACAAGACTCCTCCAATTTTTCTCGAGGTATCGAAGAGTCGACACTCTCAACTAATCCTCGTTGAAGCACCCCGCACAAGGGTATAGATCCCCCTTAGTACTCAAAAGGACTATGTGCCCACTGTGAGTTGATTCTTCACCTCTCTAGCATGGTGAATCGCTCACAACCACGTACAACTCCGAGCCAGGCCACCAACAAATCCTCTAGGATGATCACTGCGCTCTAATCGCCACCAAGCCATCTAGGTGATGCTGATCACTAAGAATAACAAGCTCTAGACTTTCGCTTAACCAAGATGAGTCTAATGCGAGTGGTGTGTGTTCTATGTGGCTCTCTCTTGCACTAATGATGTCCTATTGGTAGGATTATAATTTTGCTGATCACCTCACTATTGTTGATCACCTCGATCTGTTTGTGAATGGAGGTCAAAAGAGAGCCAAGACGTGAGCCGTCAGAGGTGCTGTACCGCCATGCGAACAGTGAGGGGGATTTGCAGGATCGTAGCACATGTTGTGAATCCTCATCAATGACCCTGGTAAGCTAAAGAGCTCTATAATCTGACTGGCATGTATAGTCACATCCTCTCCCTCAAAAGTCAAAACCAAAAATGGAGCCACTCATGGTCAGGGTCTATCCAAATTGTAGCATAGAAAACACAGATCCACTACTCAACATGGAGACCACCAAAACTAAGAAGAGTGGAGAGACCAAGTAGGTAGTGATATGTTGTAATACCCAAATCATAGTAAATAAAGGAGTTAGAGTATTTGATGTTTATAGAAAATTTTCTTTCTATGTGACACATGCATATGTATATAAATATACACATACAAGTCAATAAATTCCTTAATAACTAGAAAGAATATATATAAAATAATGAAAATACTTCTTCATGCTGGTATTTTGGTTTGTGCATTTAATCTAAGTGTGAAATTCACAACAAAATTTGAATTCAAATTTGAGATTTAAAAATAAAAAGAAAACAAAACAAAAAAGAAAAAGAAAAAGAAAAATACAAAAAGAAAACATATCTGCGCCTAGGCCGATTGCGTCAGCGCAGCCCACTAAAACCTCACACCCGTGCGGCCCACATGTGCCCTTGCGCACGAACTTCGGCGCCGACAGGTGGACCTAGTTGTCAGCCGCTCGACGTGCTTCTACCAAAATGTGTCGCTCACGCGAGGGGCCTCCATGCCAGAGCTGACTATCACGCGCGTTCTGTGTTGGCTGATGTGTGGGTCCAGTCTGTTCGTCACTCCAGCGCGCGTGCACCCCAGTGCTCACTCGCAAACATGTCGACCCCACCTAGCAGCCGCACCACTGTGGATCTCCTTCACCGTAACAACCCCTCCATGGAACTCGTCGTCGACCTGGCGAGTTGGGCATCAACCGACCCCGCGTGGTGATAAAACCTAGCCCCCATCGTCTTCCCTTTCCCCCGTTCCGTTGAATTCATGCCAGCCTAGCTACCCAAGACCGTCGTCACCGCCAGTGAGGGGGGGAGTTTCCGCCACCGCTGCAGATACGCATAGACGCCATGCTGGGTTCATTGTGCCTGGGCAGGGAGCTTCGCCACGTCTCCGTGTGGCTGTCGGTTACCTTCGCGGAAGGGGAGAACCACTGGGTGGCTGGTGATTTCTCACCAGAATCACTGCGTCGTCGCGGGACCGCCATACGTCTTGGGCGGCATCACCAGCGCTTTTGCATCAAGTAAGAACACCATAATCTGCTTCTGGTTGTTTCCCGCGTCGTGTAGGACTAGTCGAATCCGTGAACGAGGCATTAGGGCGCCGGATTGGCTAACTTCGGCCAACCTCCACCGCGTTCGGGGTGCAGCGTCACCGCGCGATGACTCAGGTGGGGAAGATGGACTCAAGTTGTCTGATCCGTCTTGGGCGGCCACGATCGCGCCCAACATATCGGTGCGGCCGGGGTGATTCAGGTTCGTCCGATCACAATCAGGCAAATCTAGAACGATCGCAGGGCTTTAAATCCGGGCCGTAGGAGTTGAATCCAATGTGTTAGACAACGTAACGGTTCACCGGGTTACAGATCTAATCTGGTGCCTAGAAATTAGATCGGACGGCATACAATAGAACATACCCTTCAGTCTGCTTATTTTGCAAAAGAGCCCCTCGCAAATGTGTGAATCAACCCACCGTCCACATTGCGTGTAAAGTATTTACAGCAGGGCCCTGGTTTCTTATAAAATAACCCCTGGACTTTTCTATTATCACGTACGCAGTCCAGATAACCCAGAAATCAATTAAAATAAATACAAAAATCTTTTTTAGTGCAAAAATAATGTCCCAAACTTAGGAAATTCATAACTTGATGAATTTAACTCCTTTTTGATCCATTCTAGTTGCATTAATTTTGTATTAATATTGTTTATCATTTGGTAACTCTATTTTGTCATGAAACATAGATTAAAATTATCCACATAGTTTATTCCATACCAAACACTTAAAACTTTGGAAAATCATAACTCTTTAACCGTAACTCCGAATTTAGTGATTCTCGAACCTACGATCTCATTACGATGTGTAGAATATTATCATGCATTCTGTTTTGATGTTTGATGTGATGTTAATTTCTCCTATACCACGTTTGTTTGTATTGCTTCGAGTAGACGAGCAAGTGACCGAGGACCCAGGTACCCAGCAGGTAGAAAATACTAAGCAGGAGCTCATTGAAGGCAAGTTGTACCCTTGACCACTTTTATTTACCCAATAATGTTCTCTATAATCACTTTGGCATGCTTAGGCTTAATTTTGATGGGACCCAATGGGTCACCCTAGTTTGGTCATCTTTACACCTTGTTTATGTAATACCGAATTTGTAAAGAAATAAAAGGAGAAATCTTTTTCTTTATATATATGTGTTATCTCCATTTACCATCACATGTGAACACTTCATTTGAAGACAAACAATTAATAAAGGACATATTACTAAATTGTGCATCATGCTGGAATTTATTTTTGGTGTGTATTTTGTGATAATATAAAAATATTGTGAAAATAAATATCTTAAAGTCCAAAGTGGAATTTAAGATCTAAAAGAAACTCAAGAATTTAGAAAAGAGAAGGGAGAAATATTATGCAACACAAAATAAATTTATAAATAAATTAATTTATCACATTTTGGGAAGATTCAAATTGTACCATTAATCTGAGAATGATTTTACCACAGGGTTTGAATTTGAAAAATTTAAATTCAACATGAGAAGGGGAAAAATAGAAAAGAAAAATAAAACTGTGCACTCGGGCCAACTTCACCATGTCGTGTCCCATTTCACCTCGGCCAGCCCAGCTTGCCACGCCCCGCGCGCCGACAGGTGGATCAGCCTGGTCAGTTACGTGAGCGCGCTCCCTCCGTTCCTTCACTCTATCGGGCGGGACCCCCTTAGCAGATGCTCACTCTCTCTTCCGTGTGACTACTCCGCAGGGCTCACCAGGCGGACTCTTAACCACCTTGTGACTCTGTCTTCCTCGTGCGTCGGCCACCTCCATGCATGCCGCGCGCCATTCGTAAGCTCCGGAGTTCGTTGATGCCGTTTAGCCGCCCAGTTCCCCGCCTCGCCTATATGTATCGACCCCATGACCTCGCCCGCTCGCGCTCCCATACTCACGCCATCGATTCTCCATGCCCCAGCGACCCTAATCACCGCCGCCTTCATGTTCCTCGCCACCACCGCGGACAACCACCTGTAGTGCGAATTGGACCCCAATCGGAACACTGGAGGATTGTGCGGGTTACGGAGAAGCCGTTCGAGGGCGCAATCGGATTGCGGTGACCGGGGACCGCGAGAATTCTTCACCGGAGTTTCGACCATCATCCACGCTGCCTTGGACCATAGCGCGGGTCTGCACCACCGGGAATCGAGGTAACGAAACCCTTCATCTGGTTCGGGAATATCTCTATTGTGCTTAGAACCTGGGAACCAGCGTTGTGGACGGTTGGTTGGCTAGTTCGCCTAGCTTCAGCGATGGGCGCCACCGTCCGGATGCCGCATCACCGCGCTGATGGCCCTGGTATTGGGGATAGATTGGTCGCCGTTGGATCTTGGTTCAACGTGCGAGATTGGGACAAATGTAACGATTCAGTGGAGTGGATGGTGGATCGTTGATCTACGATCGTATGGTCGGGTGCCTTGATCGGGATTCAGAAGTTAGTAACCTTTAGATCAACATCCTAGGGCTCGGGTTACAGACCGATCTATTGCGACGATGATCTAATCAGAGCTGTTCATTCGGAATCGTTACACTTGAGCCCCTCGGGAATTAGAAAATGAACCCGCAGTCCATCGACAGGGAGTTATGAGTCTCGGGAATTTTTGTAGAATAATCCCTGTTATCTCTGGTATTTGACGCCTAGTCCAGAGAGTAGAAAAATCAAAGAAATAAATACAGAAATTGATTTTTAATATATAAATAATTGCTAGAAGTTGTATAAATCATAGAAAATTCATATGAACTCCAAATTGATCCATTCCAGTGTCTAAAATTTTGTAAGATTATTGTTTATCACCTAGTGTCTCTGTTTTGACATGAAAACAATAAGAAAATTAATTTCTCACATAATCATATGTCAAGGACATAAAACCTTTGGAAATTCATAATTTAAAATCCATAACTCCAAAATTAATGATTCTTGTTCCTAGGATCTTATTTTAATGTGCAGATTATTATTATGTATTTTTCTTACATGTTTGGTGTGATGTTAATTTTCTCTATATACTGTGCTTGTTTGTATTGGGGCAAGTACAAGAGCCTATGACTAAGGATCCTGGTGCCCAGCAGATAGAAGTTGTTGAGCAGGAGCTCGTTGAAGGCAACTTGTGCCCTTAACCACTTTTATTACCCAATAATGTTCTATAATATCACTCATTAATGCATAGGTTTAATTTTGATGGGAACCAATAGGTTGCCGTAGTCTATTTATCATTTTCCCTTGTTTACCCCTGAATCACTTGGTAGTTTTGCTATTGCTTTATATGGTTTTGGGTTAACATTTCATTGTATCCATGTTCCAATTATTTTGTTATTTTATTTATGTTCATGTCAAGATCATTAATGTTAATTGGAACATGGAGCTTAACTTGAGAAACACGTGCCACCACAAGGGAGGAATGGGACCCCTTGGCTAACTAATTAGGAAAGCTAGTGGAAGACTGCCCTACCCGAAAGGGGCAAGGGCAGTAGGGGAGTTGCATGCAGGGAGGTTCTCGAGTTGATTTTGCTGCGATGGCGGTCAGACGAGGGATTCTTGCAAGTGCTCTTCCCATAAACTGTAGCGGGTTTTCGGAAGCTAGTGAAACTTTGTAAAGGCCTCGTAGTGTTGCCCTGCCTCGCTTCCGTGGTAGAGGTGTATGGGAGGCGTGATCCCTTGGAAGATGGGTAACATGAGTTGTGGGTATAGGGTACAACCTCTACAGAGTGTAAAACTGGTATACTAGCCGAGCTCACGGTCATGAGTAGCTCAGGACTCTCGCATGATTAATATATGGAACTTAAATTCAATTTGTCATTTGCATTGCATGGGATTATCTATTAATTTGTTCTATTATTCTTATTATGGTTTGGTATTCACTTACATTTAGTAATTGATAATAAAATTTGACCAACTTAATAAAAGCAATGCTCAGCTTTAACCTCTATTGTTGATCAGCCTTACAAATAACATGAACTCCCACCTTTGGTGAGTTCATGCCCACTGGTTTCCTCACAACTTGTTGAGCTATGATCATGTGTGAGCTCACCCTTGCTCTCACACCCCCATAGAAGAAGAACTTGTGGTTCAAG
Organism: Zea luxurians; assembly: GCA_029449295.1. NCBI lineage: Eukaryota > Viridiplantae > Streptophyta > Magnoliopsida > Poales > Poaceae > Zea > Zea luxurians. The sequence continues at coordinate 39,032,312 of JAOPSE010000022.1, read as the reverse complement.
AGGAGCCACACAACGAGGAGTTTGATCTGATCTAGGTGGTGTCTCCTAGTTGACTTTATGGCGCCAAGGATGATCCTTAGTTTGTTTTATATTTATCTTTTATTTTGTAAGACTTCCACAATGTAATAAGTACTCTGATGTTGTTGTGAGATTTATCTCTATACACTTTGTTATTATATATGTTGTCTTCTTTGGCGCATGTATGAGATGCACCCGGCTTTGTCCCTTAAATCCGGGTGTGATAGAAGTGGTATCAGAGAAAATGTTGACTGTAGGACGAAACCTAGATATATATGGACAAAAGCCCTACCTACTTACCTTACTCTGATTCATGCTATACTTATCTTATCTTGATCCTGTCTCACCTTTTGCTGTCATACTCTGATTACTCTTATCTTTTCCACTCTAAGACAAGATGGGTTTCACACCTTGGAATCCTACATTTATGACATTCTTAAGAGATAGGGAACCTAAGACGAAGTTAAAACTATTTTCTTTATTTAAAAATGTTGGTTGATTGTTCTGATGATAAATGGTTGATTTGCTTCTTTGATTGATTGGGATATTATAAATGGACATCTTAGCATGTACCACCATAAGGTAATGAATTAGCTTTGGTAGGTAAAACATTAATTTGCTTAGGTAATAAATCCCCCAAAGTAACATGCCTCGTAATTACCTGCCTTGTCTACAATCCTTTCTCTCTTACCATATGTTTCTAACTCAGATGGTCAATACCAGGAAGGGTGGTGGAATTGATCTACCTCCTAATCGACACACTCGAAGGATATTTAGACAACCACAACAACAACAACCTAAGATGGATCCTCCATGCCTCCACTAGCCGGAGCTGATCCCACAGTTGCAGACCAGATGCGGATAATGCAACAAATGGCAGACACCATGGCGGATATGAACACGCAGTTGCAGCAGGAACGCCAGGAGATGCGCCAAGAGCGAGAGGATATACGCCAAGAGAGAAGGGTGCAACAGTAACAACAGTAAGCACCACTGCCTCCACCCCCACCACCAGTTCCACCCCGAGACAAGCACTGGGAGTTCATGAGCCATAAGCCATCGACATTTGCTAACTCTTTTGATCCACTGGACACGGATGATTGGTTGAAGTCTGTAGAGAATATGTTGAATATTGCTCAGTGCTCTGGCCAGGAGAAGGTTCTATATGCTTCTGGTCGTCTGACAGGTCCTACTGCTGATTGGTAGGATTCATACACTGCTGCCCACGATGCTGCTGATACTATCACATGGGTGGAATTCTCTACTCAGTTCAGAAACTACCATATTCTTGTTGGACTGGTGAAGATTAAGAAGAAAGAGTTTCTATCTTTGAAGCAGGGGAGCATGTCAGTAAGCGAGTACTGCGATAAGTTCATTCAGCTCTCTAGATATGCACCAGATGAAGTTGCTGAAGATGAGAGGAAGCAAGAGCATGTTATTGAAGGACTTAACGGACCACTGCAGTATGCTCTAGTGGCTCGTACATTTCCATCATTCCAGAGGCTGCTCGATAAAGCCCTGCTATTGAACACAAGCGTGTTCAGCTGGGAGATTTGAAGAGGAAGGCAATATCCCAGGGACAGGGAAGCAGCAGTGTTTGTCCTCGCTACGGTTCACCCTAGAGTACACCAGTTCGCACTGGAGGAGGCCAGCGCCCAGCTCAGCACTCACCTCAGGGGACTCCACCGACTCGTCAGGCTACCCCCACTGACACCCCGACGAATTTTTTAGGACAGAGTGCAAGCACTACTTGCTACAAGTGTGGGAAGACTGGACATTATGCAAATGTTTGCCCACAGAGGATTTCTACTACCCCAGTTCAGAACAAGAGCAGACTCTAGGATCTGGCAAGGGATTCTCTATTGCCAGGGTTAATCAAGTCAGCGTTGATGCTACTCCTGATGGGGATGACATCGCACTTGATATGTTTTACATTAATGCAATTTCTGCAACAATATTATTTGATTCTGGTGCTACACATTCATTTATGTCTGCTCGATATGCCAACACAAATGAGTTACCACTGAAAATTATGAAAACACCAATGATAGTAATTGCACCCAAGGGGCCTATTGAGGCAAATCATATGACACATAAATTGACATTGACAATTATGGGAAGAGAATTCGGGGCTACCACTATAATATCAGAGGCAAGCAGCCTAGATCTAATCCTTGGTATGTCATGGTTAAGAAAAGCAAAGGCCATTACACACGGTGGCAAGGGTACAGTAGAACTCACCAGCCCTAAAGGAGAAAGATTTAACGTTGAAATTTAGTAACTACCTCTACCAGACGTGCGACATTCTTCATAGATGTGGAGTTTGCTGGAAACAACATCCATGTGGTTAGGGATTTTTCGGATGTCTTTCCAGAGGAGTTACCAGGGATGCCACCAGATAGGGAAGTTGAGTTTGTCATTGATCTCTTACCTGGGACTGCTCCTATTTCTAAATGGCCATACAAGATGTCTGTAGAAGAGTTAAAAGAACTTAAGAAGCAGTTAACGGAGTTACAAGAGGCTAGGTACATTCGTGTGAGTTCCTCACCTTGGGGAGCACCGGTTCTGTTTGTACAGAAGAAGGATGGATCACAAAGGATGTGTGTGGACTATAGATCCCTTAATGATGTTACTGTGAAGAACAAGTATCTGTTACCCCGCATTGAGGATTTATTTGATCAGATGAGAGGTGCTAGGGTATTCTCGAAGATTGATCTCCGATCGGGTTACCACCAAATGAAGATTAGGCCATCTGATATTCCCAAGACGGCTTTCTCAACCCGATATGGATTATATGAGTTCACAATTATGTCATTTGGACTAACTAATGCACCAGCTTGTTTTATGAATCTAATGAATAAGGTGTTCATGGACTATCTAGACAGATTTGTCGTGGTATTCATCGACGATATTCTTATTTATTTCAAGAGTGATAGTGATCATGAGGAACATCTGAGGTTGGTGCTACAAAAGCTACGAGATAATCAACTCTACGCCAAGTATAGCAAATGCGAATTCTGGATTAACGAAGTGCCATTCTTTGGACATATCATTTCTAATGGTGGGATATCAGTGGATCCTGCTAAGGTTAAGGAGATAATGGCGTGGAGCATACCCAGTACAGTTACTGAGGTCCAAAGTTTCTTAGGACTTGCAGGCTACTACCGAAGGTTTATTGAAGGATTTTCTAAGATTGCTAAGCCTATGACCTCACTTCTGGAGAAGGGAAGAGAGTTTAAGTGGGACGAGAAGTGCCAAGCTAGCTTTGATCAATTAAAGATGAGATTGATGTCACCCCTAGTGTTAGTTATGCCAGATCTACAGAAGGGATTTGACATATATTGTGATGCATGTGGCCAAGGCTTGGGATGTGTGCTTATGCAAGAAGGACACGTGATTGCCTACGTGTCTTGTCAGTTGCGGAAACATGAGTTGAACTACCCCACTCATGACTTAGAACTGGCAGCCGTAGTGCATGCGCTAAAGATATGGAGACATTATATCATGGGGACCAAGTGCCAAGTGTACACGGATCATAAGAGTTTGAAGTATATATTCACTTTGAAGGATCTCAACCTTAGGCAACGCTGATGGCTGGAGCTCATAAAGGATTATGATTTAGAGATTCACTATCACCCGGGCAAGGCAAATTTGGTTGCAGATGCCTTGAGTCGAAAGGAGCACGTTCATGCAGCTATTGTTGCCCAGCTACCTAATGAGATTGTCGAGGATTTCAGAAGACTTAACCTGGGGATAGTTACTCACACTGAAGGAGTCACTATCGATGTGGAACCTACTTTAGAACAAGAAATTCGTAAAGGTTAGATTGGTGATGCTAAAATACAAGAGATCAATGATCTTATTACTAAAGGTAGAGGTCCAGAATTCATGAAGGATGAGCAGAGCACTGTATGGTTCAAGGACAGGATATGTGTTCCTGATATTGATAGCCTTCGTGAGACTATATTGAAGGAAGCCCATGACTCTGATTATTCTATTCATCCTGGTAGCACTAAGATGTATCAGGATTTGAAGCAGAAATACTGGTGGTATGGATTCAAGAGAGATGTGGCTGCACATGTGGCTATGTGCGATGTGTGCCAAAGAGTTAAGGCTGAACACCAGAGGCCAGCTGGACTCCTGCATCCACAAAAGATACCCAAGTGGAAGTGGGAAGAGATTGGTATGGATTTCATTATTGGATTGCCCTGCACCCCGAAAGGGTATGATTCTATATGGGTGATTGTGGACGACTGACCAAAGTAGCTCACTTCATTCCTGTCAAGACTACTTATAAAGGCTCTCAGCTGGCAGAGTTATATATGGCTTAGATTGTGTGTTTACACAGAGTACCAAAGAAGATCATGTCTGATCGAGGTTCATAGTTTACCTCAAGATTTTGGAGAAGCTTTCATGAGAATATGAATACCAAGTTGAACTTTAATACGGCTTATCACCCTCAGACTGATGGCCAGACTAAAAGGACCAATCAAGTACTTGAGGATATGTTGAGAGCTTGTGCCCTTCAGCATGGAGGAAGTTGGGATAAAAGTCTACCATATGCTGAGTTCTCATATAATAATAGTTATTAGGCCAGTCTAAAGATGTCACCATTCGAGGCTTTGTATGGCAGGAAGTGCAAGACTCCTTTATATTGGGATCAGACTGGAGAAAGACAGTTCTTTAGGCCTAAACTTACTCAAGAGGCAGAAGAACAAGTCCGTATGATCCGGGAGAATTTGAGGGTAGCTCAGACTAGACAAAAGAGCTACGCTAATAATAGAAGAAGACTAATGGAGTTTGAGGAAGGTGATCATGTGTACCTCAAGGTGTCACCACTTCGTGGAATGAGGAGATTTAAAGTCAAAGGCAAATTATCCCCTCGCTTTATTGGACCATTCAGGATCTTTAAGCGAGTTGGGGAGATGGCATACCAACTCGAGTTACCTGATAATCTATCTGATGTGCATAATGTATTCCATGTGTCTCAACTTAAGAAGTGCCTCCATGTCCCTAAGGAACAGTTAACAATGGAAGAGCTCAGTGTTCAAGGTGATTTGACTTATACAGAATATCCTACCAAGATTCTTGATACTTTGACTCGAGTTACAAGAAATAAAGTCATAAAGATGTGCAAAGTGCAATGGAGTCACCATGGAGAAGATGAAGCTACTTGGGAAAGAGAAGAAGAGCTTCGCATAGATTTTTTCCATCTTTTCCCTAGTCCTTCCTAAATCTTGAGGACGAGATTCTTATTAAGAGGGGTAGGATTTGTAATACCCAATTTGTAAAGAAATAGAAGGAGAAATCTTTTACTTTATATATATATATATATATGTGTGTGTTATCTCCATTTACCATCACATGTGAACACTTCATTTGAAGACAAATAATTAATAAAGGACATATTACTAAATTGTGCATCATACTGTACTTTATTTTTGGTGTGCATTTTGTGATAATATAAAAATATTGCGAAAAGAAATATATTAAAGTCCAAAGTGGAATTTAAGATCTAAAAGAAATTCAAGAATTTAGAAAAGAGAAGGGAGAAATATTATGAAACACAAAATAAATTTATAAATAAATTAATTTATCACTTTTTGGGAAGATTCAAATTGTACCATTAATCTGAGAATGATTTTACCACAGGGTTTGAATTTGAAAAATTTTAATTCAACATGAGAAGGGGGAAAATAGAAAAGAAAAATAAAATTGTGCACTCGGGCCAACTTCACCATGCCGCGGCCCATTTCACCTCGGTCGGCCTAGCTTGCCACAGCCCCGCGCGTCGATAGGTGGACCAGCCTGGTCAGTTACGCGAGCGCGCTCCCTCCGTTCCTTCACTCTGGCGGGCGGTACCCCCTTGGCAGATGTTCACTCTCTTTTCCATGTGACTACTCCATGGGGCCCACCAGGCAGACTCTCAACCACCGCGCTACTCCGCGTCGGCCACCTCCGTGCATGCCGAGCACCATCTGTAATACCCAAAATTATATAAGAGTTGATCTCGTTATGTGTTGTGCCATCCACACATTAACTCATGGAAATAATCACATTTAAAGAATTAAATAAGACACTTCAATAAAATATGCATCATATTGGGATTTTTGTTTGTGCATCTAAAGGTAAAAGTTGGAATTCAAACATGAAATTGATTTGAAGTTAAAATAGAAATTAGAAAGTCAAATAAAAAAAATGGGAAAGGAAAAGTTCATGAAACCCTTTTATTCCTCCCATAAATAAAAGGGAAGAGAATGAATCATAATATTTTAAAACACTAAAGTTATATTCACATTAAAGAATATTTGGCCCTTGGAATTTGAAGCTCAAAACAAGGATTTAAATTCGGTTTGAACACTTGAATTTGAAATAGGAAAAGAAAATCAAAAAATGAGAAAAAGAAAACATGAAAACATTTGGAGGGCTGAATTACCCTTCCTCGGCCCACTAACGCGCGCACCGTGAGCCATTTTATCAGCGCGCTGGCAACCTCCATCCACCAGCCAGAGCCACGCGCATCACCCTAGCCACCACTCGCTGACGGGTGGGCCCTGCTTGACAGCTTGCCCTTCCTCACACCCACGCCTCTCTGGTTCGAGGGACCATGCTGTCGGGTCGGTCTTCCTCGCCGTAACTAACCGCGCAACGGACTCCGTATTCCTAGGCGTCGATTGCACGGATGGCACTGGCTTGGGGCTCGGTCGTCCTCCCTGCGCGCCCCATATAAACCCCAGCCACACCTTTCCCCCATCCGTCTGGGCTAGCACCATTGTGAATCGCGCGAAGACCGAGGCTAGGGAGTCCGTCACCACCCCATCAGATCCAAGCTCAGCTGGAAAGAAAAGGGACGGAGGGAGAAGAAAGGGAGAGGGCGGAGAAGTCCGGAGCAGACAATAGAGCGGAGGTGTGTGCGGGTAGGGCCACGGGGCGGAGCTTGGCAGCTTTCTGTACTGCGCAGGGGAGATTCTGGTTGGGCTTCACCACGCGCCACCATTGATCCACTCCTCGGCGAGCTCGCATGCGTCTGCATCATCAACTGAGGTGATAGCGCATCCATGTAGTTTGTCTTTTTCCTTCTCAACGTGTTGCGCTGGTATTGGGGGGAGCTGTTGGCGCCGCTCCGCTCGGCTATATGGGTAGACGAGAGAGCGGGGTGGAGGTTGAAATCTGTGGCAATGGTGTCTGCCGTGGGAAGGGGGTCCCTACGCGTCTGGCCAGTGAGCAGCGTGTGGTGGGGGGTAAAACAGATGCCGACCGATCGTTGATCAACGCATGGACGGCTGGGATTGAAGACCATGTGACCGTTCGCTTGTTTCACCCATGACATCGATCCTGCGTGGACGGCTGGGATTAGAACGTGGTCGCGTAAAACCTTGGCCGTAGGTTCATGCACCAATGGTCTAGATTGACTCCATTACCTGTCGTTTCTCGGATCAAATCTTGGCCGCCCAAATGTGAGAGCACCTAGAGGGGGGGGGTGAATAGGTGATCCTGTAAAAACTTAAAACTCAAGGCCACAAACTTGATTAAGTGTTAGAACAATAAAGCCAAGTGGCTAGAAAGGAGTTCTTGCTAAACACGATAACCACAAAGAAATCAACACAGAGAGGCACAGTGGTTTATCCCGTGGTTCGGCTAAGTCCAACACTTGCCTACTCCATGTTGTGGCGTCCCAACGGACGAGGGTTGCACTTAACCCCTTTCAAGCGGTCCAAAGACCCACTTGAATACCATGGTGTTTCTCTTCCTTTCACTATATCCTGTTTGCGAGGAATCTCCACAACTTGGAGCCTCTCGCCCTTACAATTTGATGATCACAAATAAGCACGGAAGTAAGGAAGGGATGAGCAACACACACAAGACACAAAATCAGAGCACAAACACGCACACAAGTCACAACTTGAGCTCGCAACACAACTCGAAGAGTTCTATACTCAAATGTAGCTCTAGTTGCTATCACAAAGAATCAAAAGCGCGGAAATGGATTCTTGGTGCTTAGAGTTGATCAAAGAGTGCTTGGTGTACTCCTCCATGCGCCTAGGGGTCCCTTTTATAGACCCAAGGCAGCTAGGAGCCGTTGGAAACAATCTAGGAAGGCAAATCTTGCCTTCTGTCGGGTGGCGCACCGGACAGTCCGGTGCACCACCGGACACTGTCCGGTGCGGATTGCTTTCCTAATCTGGCATAGCCGACCGTTGAAGATTTGGAGCCGTTGGTGTCCGGTGCACACCGGACAGTTCGGTGCCCCCATCCGACCGTTGGCTCGGCCACACGTCACACACGGATTGCGCGGCCGACCATTGGCGCGCCCGACCGTTGGCTCATCGGACAGTCCGGTGCCTCACCGGACAGTCCGGTGAATTATAGTCGTACGCTGTTGACTTGGTTCCCGAGAGCAGCGACTTCGCCATAGACGACTCACCGGACAGTCCGGTGCACCATCGGACAGTCCAGTGATTTATAGCCATACGCCGCCGTCGAGACCCGAGAGCAGGCTGTTCACCAGGACTGGTCCTGGCACACCGGACACTGTCCGGTGCACCACCGGACAGTCCGGTGCACCCAGACCGAGCTGCCTTTTGGCTGAACGCAGCCAACTTAACTCCAACGCGATTTCTCCTGTTTCTAACACTTAGACACAATACATTAGTCTTCAAAACAATGTACTAAGTCTAGAAACATACCTTTAATCTTGATTTGCACTTCTTGAGTCTTTGGCACACATATTACTCAACGCATTTGTGTTTAGCACTTAATCACCAAAATCTTTATAGAAATGGCCCAAGGGCACATTTCCCTTTCAAAATGTGATCTGGCGTCTGTGGTTGCATACCGGTTCGTCCCAGGACGGTTCTAATCCGAGCCGTGCGAGTCTTATCCAACGGCTCTGAATCAACGATACCCCTTCGCCATAACCTTTTTTCCTTAAGAGCCCCTGCTCTTTTAACAAATCAACCCGCCGTCCCCGCGGGACTAGTATGAGTCTGGTAGACTTTTGCAAATCTAACCCCAGGCTTCCCTGAATTAGTGTGCTTAGTCCAGTGACTTAATAAAATAGGAAAAACAATACAAAAAATACTTTTCTAGCACAAAAATAATTCTAGAACTTGTATAATTCCTAGAAAACCCATTTTAGCTCCGAATTGACCCATTTCAGTTGCAATAATTTTGTATTAATATTGTTTATCACCTAGTATCTTTGTTTAACTATGAAACTTGAATTAAAATTGTTCAATTGAATTAATCTATTCTAGGTGATAAATAACTTCAGAAATTCATAATTCCGCCGTTTTAACTCTGATTTGATCCGTTCAAGTTGTGTTAGTTTCGTATAGATATCTACTACACAATAGCAACATTTATTGTATGATATCACATACTTTTATAATTGGGTTAATCTATGTCTATTGGATTAATTTCATTAATATTAATATAGTATTCTAACTTTATGGTTATAATTTAACTAGATAATCTTTAATCAAATAATAACTTAGATTAAAGTTGGGATAATTATTTATAGAATAACCTCTCATAAGATTTATATTAACCAAATAATAATATAGTTTAATATTTTAATCACACAGATCTTTTATAAAATCATAACTCCTTAATCGTAACTCTGATCTTAATAGTCCTCGATCCCGCAATCTCGTAGCATTGCGTAGATCCTTATTTGCAGTATGTTCTTATGTTTGGTGTGATGTTAATTTTGTCTATAGCATGTTTGTTTGTATTGCTACGACTAGCGCGAGGACATGTGTCATCTAAAAAGCAAGTTGGTACCTGGAATCTCAAGTGCTAGGCAAGTTGTGCCCTTGATTCACTTTTGTTACCCAATAATGTTCTTTATAATCATTTACCATGCATAGGTTTAACTTTGATGGGACCCAATAGGTCACCCTAGTCTGTTTATCCATTTTACCTTATTTACCCCTGAATCATATGGGTAGTTTTTGCTATTGCTTTATATGGTTTTGGGATTAATACTACATTATATCCATGTTCCAATTGTTTTTGTTATTCTACTTATGTTCATGTCAAGATCATTATATTATTGTTAATTGGAACATGGAGCTTAACTTGAGAAACACGTGCCACCACAAGGGAGGAATGGGACCCCTTGGCTAACTAATTAGGAAAGCTAGTGGAAGACTACCTTACCCGAAAGGGGCAAGGGCAGTAGGGGAGTTGCATGCAAGGAGGTTCTCGGGTTGATTTGCTGCGATGGCGGTCAGACAGGGGATTCTTGCAAGTGCTCTTCCCATAAACTGTAGCGGGTTTTCGGAAGCTAGTGGAACTTTGTAAAGGCCTCGTAGTGGATCCCTAGCCATTCACCTCGGTAGTGCCTAAGGGCCTAGCTAATCCTAGCGACATGGGAAACACGACTTGTGGGTAAAGGGTACAACCTCTGCAGAGTGTAAAACTGTTATACTAGCCGAGCTCATGGTCATGAACAGCTCAGGACTCTCTGATGATTAAACTATGGAACCTAAACTCAATCTATCATATGCATTGCATGGGATTTGTTATTAATTTTGTTCTATTATTTTATTATGGTTTGGTATTCACTTACACTTAGTAACTGCTAATAAAATTTTGACCAACTTATAAAAGCAATGCGCGGCTTTAACCTCTAATGTTGATCAGCCTTACACTTCATGAACTCCCACCTTTGGTGAGTTCATGTCACATTATTCCCCACAACTTGTTGAGCGATGAACATGTGTGAGCTCACCCTTGCTGTCTCACACCCCCCACAGGAGAAGAACAGGTGGTTCAGGAGGAGCCACAAGGCGAGGAGTTTGATCTGATCTAGGTGGCGTTTCTCAGTTGACATTGGCGCCAACGACGATCCTTAGTTCGTTTTATATTTATTCTTTTATTTTGTAATAAGACTTCTGCTATGTAATAAATACTCTGATTATTGTGACATTTATCTCTATACACTCTGTTATTATATATGTTGTCTTCTTGGCGCATGTATGAGATGCACCTGACTTTGTTCCTTAAAGCCGGGTGTGACAGAAGTGGTATCAGAGGAAATGTTTACTGTAGGACGAAATCTAGATAGAAATAGATAAAACCCTTACCTACTTATCTTATTCTGATTCATTCTATACTTACCTTACTCTGATTCTTTCTATACTCATCTTGTCTTATCCTGTCTCACCTTTTGCTATCATACTCTGATTACTCTTATCTTTTCTGCTCTAAGACAAGATGGATTTCACACCTTGGAATCCTACATTTATGTGTTTTTTTTTGAGATATGAAACCCAAGACAAAATTAAAATTATTTTCTCTATTAAAAAAATGTTGGTTGATTGTTCTGATGATCAATGTCTGATTTGCTTCTTTGATTGATTGAAATAGTATAGACGGGCATCTTAGCATGTACCACCATAAGGTAATGAATTAACTTTAGTAGGTGACACACTAATCTTCTTAGCTAATAAATCCCCCATAGTAACATTTCTCGTAATTACTCACCTTGTCTACAATTCTTCCTTTCTTACCTTGTGTTTCTAACCTAGATGGGCTACCCTATACTATTGGAAGAGAGCAGTATAGACTTGATCCTTTGTATGTCATGGTTAGGAAAGGCAAAGACAGTTTATACACTATGCTAAGGGAACCGTAGAACTCACCAGTTCCAAAAGAGAAAGATTTGAAGGTGAAATTGCAGTAACTACCACACCAGACGTGCGGCATTCTTTATAGATGAGGAGTTTGTTGGTAACAACATCCGGGGGGTTAGAGATTTTCCGGATGTCTTTCTAGAGGAATTACCAGGGATGCCACCAGATAGGGAAGTTGAGTTTGTCATTGATCTCTTACCTGAGACTGCTCCTATTTCTAAACGGCTATACAAGATGTCCTTAGAAGAATTAAAGGAACTTAAGAAGCCATTAGCGGAATTACAAGAGGCTGGGTACATTCGTTCGGATTCTTCACCTTGTGGAGCGCCAGTTCTATTTGTACAGAAGAAAGATGGATCACAAGGGATGTGTGCGGATTATAGGACCCTTAACGATGTCACTGTGAAGAACAAGTGTCCATTACCCCGCATTAAGGATTTATTTAATCGGATGAGAGGTGCAAGGGTATTCTCAAAGATTGATCTTCGATCGGGTTACCATCAAATGAAGATTTGGCCACCAGATATTCCTAAGACGGATTTCTCAACCCGATATGGTTTATATGAGTTCACTGTTATGTCATTTGGACTAACTAATGCACCAGCCTATTTTATGGATTTGAAGAATAAGGTGCTCTTGATCTGGACAGATTCGTTGTGGTTTTCATCGATGATATTTTTATTCCAAGAGTGATAGTGATCATGAGGAACATCTGAGGTTGGTGCTACAGAAGTTACGAGATAATCAACTCTACGCCAAGTACAGCAAATGCTAGTTTTGGATTAGCGAGGTGCCCATTCTTGGACATATCACTTCTAATGGAGGAATATCAGTGGATCCTACTAAAGTCAAGGAGATAGTGGCGTGGAGCATACCCACTACAATTACGGAGATTCGGAGTTTCTTGGGACTTGCAGGATATTATCGGAGATTTATTGAAGGATTTTCTAAGATTGCTAAGCCTATGACCTCGCTTCTAGAGAAGGGAAGAGAGTTCAAGTGGGACGAGAAGTGCCAAGATAGCTTCGATCAATTAAAGGAGAGGTTACTGTCACCACCAGTATTGGTTATGCCAGATCTACAGAAGGGATTTGACATTTATTGTGATGCATGTGGCCAAGGAATTAAAGGAGAGGTTACTGTCACCACCAGTATTGGTTATGCCAGATCTACAGAAGGGATTTGACATTTATTGTGATGCATGTGGCCAAGGATTGGGACGTGTGCTCATGCAAGAAGGACATTTGATCGCCTACGCGTCTTGCCAGTTGTGGAAACATGAGTTGAACTACCCCACACATGACTTAGAACTAGAAGCCGTTGTGCATGCACTTAAGATATGGAGATATTATATCATGGGAACCAAGTGCCAAGTGTACACGGATCATAAGAGTTTGAAGTATATATTCACTCAGAAGGATCTCAACCTTAGGCAACGTCATTGGTTGGAGCTTATTAAGGACTATGATTTGGAGATTCACTATCACCCGGGCAAGGCAAATTTGGTTGCAGATGCCTTGAGTCGAAATGAGCACGTTCATTCAGCTGTTGTTGCCCAGCTACCCGATGAGATTGTTGAGGATTTCAAGAGACTTAACCTAGGGATAGTTGCTCACACTGAAGGAGTTATTATTGATGTGGAATCTACCTTGGAGCAAGAAATCCGCAGAAGGATAGATTGGTGATGCTAAGATACAAGAGATTAGGGATCTGATTACTAAAGTTCGAGGTCCGGAATTCACGGAGGATGAGCAAGGCACCATATGTTTCAAGGACAGGATATGTGTTCCTGGTACTGAAATCCTTCGTGAGACTATTTTAAAGAAGGCCCATGACTTGGATTATTCTATTTATCCTGGTAGTACCAAGATGTATTAGGATTTGAAGCGGAAGTATTGGTGGTATGGATTGAAGAGAGATGTGTCTACACATGTGGCTATGTGCGAGGTGTGTCAAAGAGTTAAGGCCGAACACCAAAGACAAGCTGGACTATTGTACCCATTAAAGATACCCGAATGGAAGTGAGAAGAGATTGGTGTGGATTTTATTTACTGGATTGCCTTGCACCCCGAAAGGATATGAGTCTATATGGGTGATTGTAGAGAGATTGACTAAAGTTCATTTCATTCTAGTCAAGAGTACTTATAAGGGATCTCAATTGGTAGAGTTATATATGGCTCGGATTGTGTCTCTACACGATGTACCGAAGAAGATCATTTTGGATAGAGGATCATAGTTTACCCCCAGATTTTGGAATAGTTTTCATGAGAATACGAATGCGAAGTTGAATTTTAGTTCGGCCTACCTCAGACTGATGGACTGACCGAAAGGACTAACCAAGTATTAGAAGATATGTCGAGAGCTTGTGCCCTTCAGCATGGTAGTAGTTGGGAAAAGAGTCTACCTGATGCTAAGTTCTCATATAATAGTTACCAGGCCAGTTTGAAGATGTCACCGTTTGAGACTCTGTATGATAGGAAATGCAGGACTCCTCTATTTTGGACCAGACTAGAGGAATATAGTTCTTTGGACCTGAACTCATTCAAGGGGCAGCAGAACAAGTCCATATAATTCGGGAGAATTTGAGGGTAGCTCAGACCAGGCAAAAGAGCTACACTGATAATAGAAGAAGACCACTGGAGTTTGAGGAAGGAGATTATGTGTACCTCAAGGTGTCACCACTTCATGGAATGAGGAGATTAAAGTCAAGGGCAAATTGTCCCCTCACTTTATTGGACCATTCATGATCTTTAGGCGAGTTGGGGCGATGGCATACCAACTCGAGCTACCTAATAGTCTATCGGATGTGCATAATGTGTTCCACGTATCTCAACTGAAGAAGTGTCTCCGTGTCCCTAACGAACAGTTACCAATGGAAGGGCTCAGTGTTCAGGGTGATTTGACTTACACAGAATATCCTATCAAGATTCTTGGCACTTTGACCCGAGTTACAAGAAATAAGGTGACAAAGATGTGCAAAGTGCAATGGAGTCACCATGAAGAGAGAAGAAGAGTTTCGCACAGATTTTTCTCATCTTTTCCCTAATCCTTCCTAAATCTCGAGGACGAGATTCTTGTTAAGGGGGATAGGATTTTTAATACCCAAAATTATATAAGAGTTGATCTCGTTATGTGTTGTGCCATCCACACATTAACTCATGGAAATAATCACATTTAAAGAATTAAATAAGACACTTCAATAAAATATGCATCATATTGGGATTTTTGTTTGTGCATCTAAAGGTAAAAGTTGGAATTCAAACTTGAAATTGATTTGAAGTTAAAATAGAAATTAGAAAGTCAAATAAAAAATGGGAAAGGAAAAGTTCATGAAACCCTTTTATTCCTCCCTAAATAAAAGAGAAGAGAATGAATCATAATATTTTAAACCACTAAAGTTATATTCACATTAAAGAATATTTGGCCCTTGGAATTTGAAGCTCAAAACAAGGATTTAAATTCAGTTTGAACACTTGAATTTGAAATAGGAAAGGAAAATCAGAAAATGAGAAAAAGAAAACATGAAAACATTTGGTGGGCTGAATTAACCTTCCTCGGCCCACTAACGCGTGCACCGTGAGCCATTTTACCACACGCGCTGGCAACCTCCATCCACCAGCTAGAGCCACGCGCATCACCCTAGCCACCACTCGCTGACGGGTGGGCCCCGCTTGATAGCTTGCCCTTCCTCACACCCACGCCTCTCTGGTTCGTGGGACCATGCTGTCGGGTCGGTCTTCCTCGTCGTAACTAACCGTGCAACGGACTCCGTATCCCTAGGCGTCAATTACACGGATGGCGCTGGCTTGGGGCTCGGTCGTCCTCCCTGTGCGCCCCATATAAACCCCAGCCACACCTTTCCCCCATCCGTCTAGGCTAGCACCGTTGTGAATCGCATGAAGACCAAGGCGAGGGAGTCCGTCACCACCCCATCAGAGCCAAGCTCAGCTGGAAAGAAAAGGGACGGAGGGAGAAGAAAGGGAGAGGGCGCAGAAGTCTGGAGCAGACAATAGAGCGGAGGTGTGAGCGGGCAGGGCCACGGGGCGGAGCTTGGCAGCTTTCTGTACCGCGCAGGGGAGATTCCGGTTGGGCTTCACCACGCGCTGCCATTGATCCACTCCTCGGCGAGCTCGCGTGCGTCTGCGTCGTCAACTGAGGTGATAGCGCATCCATGTAGTTTGTCTTTTTACTTCTCAACGTGTTCCGCTGGTATTGGGGGGAGCTGTTGGCGCTGCTCCGCTCAGCTGTATGGGTAGACGAGAGAGCGTGGTGGAGGTTGAAATCTGCGGCAATGGTGTCCGCCGCGGGAAGGGGGTCCTTGCGCATCTGGCCGGTGAGCAGCGTGTGGTGGGGGTAAAACAGATGCCGACCGATCATTGATCAACGCATGGACGGCTGGGATTGAAGACCGAGTGACCGTTCGCTTGTTTCACCCGTGACGTCGATCCTGCGTGGACGGCTGGGATTAGAACGTGGTCGCGTAAAACCTTGGCCGTAGATTCATGCGCCAATGGTCTAGATTGACTCCATTACCTGTCGTTTCTCGGATCAAATCTTGGCCGCCCAAATGTGATCTGGCGTCTATGGTTGCATACTGGTTCGTCCCGGGACGGTTCTAATCCGATCCGTGCGACTCTTATCCAACGGCTCTGAATCAACGATACCCCTTCGCCATAGCCTTTTTCCTTAAGAGCCCCTACTCTTTTAACATATCAACCCGCCGTCCCCGCGGGAGTAGTCTGAGTCTGGTAAACTTTTGCAAATCTAACCCCAGGCTTCTCTGAATTAGTGTGCTTAGTCCAGTGACTTAATAAAATAGGAAAAACAATACAAAAAAATACTTTTCTAGCACAAAAATAATTCTAGAACTTGTATAATTCCTAGAAAATCCATTTTAGCTCCGAATTGACCCATTTTAGTTGCAATAATTTTGTATTAATATTGTTTATCACCTAGTAACTTTGTTTAACCATGAAACTTGAATTAAAATTGTTCAATTGAATTAATCTATTCTAGGTGATAAATAACTTCAGAAATTCATAATTCCTCCGTTTTAACTCTGATTTAATCAGTTCAAGTTGTGTTAGTTTCGTATAGATATCTACTACACAATAGCAACATTTATTGTATGGTTTCACATACTTTTATAATTGGGTTAATCTATGTCTATTGGATTAATTTCTTTAATATTAATATAGTACTCTAACTTTATGGTTATAATAACTAGATAATCTTTAATCAAATTGTCGGGGACCATAATTAGGGGTACCCTCAAGACGCCTAATTCTCAGCTGGTAACCCCCATCAGCATAAAGCTGCAGAGGCCTGATGGGTTTGATTAAGTCAGGGATCAGTCCATACGAGCGACTCGATCACGCCACGCCCGAGCCTAGCCTCGGGCGAGGGCAGCCGACCCTAAGATGACTCCGTCTCGCCTGAGGCCTCCTCTTTCACGGCAGACGCATCTCCGGCTCGCCCGAGGCCCCGCCTTCGATAAGAAGTAACCCTGACTAAATCACCGCGCCAACCGACCAAGTCACCGGGGCGTTTAACGCAAAAGGTAAGACCGACGGGCGACCAGACTTCGCCAGAGGTGCCATAGGAGGCTCTGCCCGACCCAGGGCTCGGACTCGGGCTAAGGCCCCGGAAGACGGCAAACTCCGCTCCGCCCGACCCAGGGCTCGAACTCGGGCTGAGGCCCCGGAAGACGGCGAACTCCGCTCCGCCCGACCCAGGGCTCGGACTCGGGCTAAGGCCCCGGAAGACGGCGAACTCCGCTCCGCCCGACCCAGGGCTCGGACTCGGGCTAAGGCCCCGGAAGACGGCGAACTCCGCTCCGCCCGACCCAGGGCTCGGACTCGGGCCAAGGCCCCGGAAGACGACGAACTCCGCCTCGCCCGACCCAGGGCTCGGACTCCGCCTCGGCCTCTGCCGAACGACCTCCGCCTCGCCCGACCCAGGAGTTCGGGCTCGGCCTCTGTCATGCAGGACGGACTCGACCTCGACTTCGGAGGAGCCTCCACGACGCCCGACCTAGGACACCAGACCGCCACGTCAATAGGAAGCGTCATCATCACCCTGCCCTGAGCCGACTCGGGTCGCAGAGAACAAGACCGGCGTCCCATCTGGCCAGCACCGCCAGATAGGCAATGATGGCGCCTCACTAGACCATGACGACGGCGACTCTCGACTCCCTTACGAAAGCAGGGAGACGTCAGCAAGAGCACAGCTGTTCCAACAGCTGTCCCTCCATCAGGCTCCGTTACTCCTCCAGCAGCCACGACGCCACACCAACAGGGTGCCAAGATCTCTCCGGCTGCCACCTTGGCATGTACTTAGGGCGCTAGCTCTCCCTCGCTAGACACGTAGCACCTTGCTACACCCCCATTTTGTACACCTGGATCCTCTCCTTACGACTATAAAAGGAAGGACCAGGGCCTTCTTAGAGAAGGTTGGCCTCGCGGGAACGAGGGCAGGGGCAGGCGCTCTCTCGGGGCCGCTCGCTCCCCTCACCCGCGCGGACGCTTGTAACCCCCTACTGCAAGCGCACCCGACCTGGGCGCGGGACGAACACGAAGGCCGCGGGAATTCTCCGACTCCCTCACGACCCGGCTCCGGCCACCGACCTCTCGCTCTCTCTCTCTCTTCCCCCCTTCGCGCTCGCCCACGCGCTCGACCCATCTGGGCTGGGGCACGCGGCACTCTCACTCGTCGGCTCGGGGACCCCCCGGTCTCGAAGCGCCGACACAAATAATAACTTAGATTAAAGTTGGCATAATTATTTATAGAATAACCTCTCATAAGATTTATATTAACCAAATAATAATATAGTTTAATATTTTAATCACACAAATCTTTTATAAAATCATAACCCCTTAATCGTAACTCTGATCTTAGTAGTCCTCGATCCCGCGATCTCGTAGCAATACATAGATCCTTATTATGCAGTATGTTCTTATGTTTGGTGTGATGTTAATTTTGTCTATACCATGTTTGTTTGTATTGCTACGACTAGCGCGAGGACACGTGTCATCTGAAAAGCAAGTTGGTACCTGGAATCTCAAGTGTCAGGCAAGTTGTGCCCTTGATTCACTTTTGTTACCCAATAATGTTCTTTATAATCATTTACCATGCATAGGTTTAATTTTGATGGGACCCAATAGGTCACCCTAGTCTGTTTATCCATTTTACCTTGTTTACCCCTGAATCATATGGGTAGTTTTTGCTATTGCTTTATATGGTTTTGGGATTAATACTACATTATATCCATGTTCCAATTGTTTTTGTTATCCTACTTATGTTCATGTCAAGATCATTATATTATTGTTAATTGGAACATGGAGCTTAACTTGAGAAACACGTGCCACCGCAAGGGAGGAATGGGACCCCTTGGCTAACTAATTAGGAAAGCTAGTGGAAGACTACCTTACCCGAAAGGGGCAAGGGCAGTAGGGGAGTTGCATGCAAGGAAGTTCTCGAGTTGATTTGCTGCGATGGCGGTCGGACGGGGGATTCTTGCAAGTGCTCTTCCCATAAACTGTAGCGGGTTTTCGGAAGCTAGTGGAACTTTGTAAAGGCCTCGTAGTGGATCCCTAGCCATTCACCTCGGTAGTGTCTAAGGGCCTAGCTAACCCTGGCAACATGGGAAACACGACTTGTGGGTAAAGGGTACAACCTCTGCAGAGTGTAAAACTAGTATACTAGCCGAGCTCATGGTCATGAGCAGCTCAGGACTCTCTGATGATTAAACTATGGAACCTAAACTCAATCTGTCATATGCATTGCATGGGATTTGTTATTAATTTTGTTCTATTATTTTATTATGGTTTGGTATTCACTTACACTTAGTAACTGCTAATAAAATTTTGACCAACTTATAAAAGCAATGCTCAGCTTTAACCTCTATTGTTGATCAGCCTTACACTTCATGAACTCCCACCTTTGGTGAGTTCATGTCACATTATTCCCCACAACTTGTTGACCGATGAACATGTGTGAGCTCACCCTTGCTGTCTCACACCCCCCACAGGAGAAGAACAGGTGGTTCAGGAGGAGCCACAAGGCGAGGAGTTTGATCTGATCTAGGTGGCGTTTCTCAGTTGACATTGGCGCCAACGATGATCCTTAGTTCGTTTTATATTTATTCTTTTATTTTGTAATAAGACTTCCGCTATGTAATAAATATTCTGATTATTGTGACATTTATCTCTATACACTCTGTTATTATATATGTTGTCTTCTTGGCGCATGTATGAGATGCACCTGGCTTTGTTTCTTAAAGCCGGGTGTGACACCATCCGTAAGCTCTGGAGTTCATTGATGCCATTCAGCCGCCTAGTTCCCCACCTCGCCTATATGTATCGACCCCATGACCTGGCCCGCTCGCGCTCCCATACTCTCGCCATCGATTCTCCGTGCCCTAGCAACCCTAATCACCGCCGCCACCGCGGACAACCACCTATAGTGCGAATTGGACCCCAATCGGAACACCGGAGGATCGTGCAGGTCATGGAGAAGCCATTCGAGGGCGCAATCGGACCGCGATGACTGGGGACCACGGGAATTCTTCACCGGAGTTCTAGCCATCATCCGCGCCGCCTCGGACCATAGTGTGGGTCTGCACCACTGGGAATCGAGGTAACGAAACCCTTCATCTGGTTCACGAATACCTCTGTTGTGCTTAGAACCTGGGAATTGGCATTGTGGATGATTGGTTGGCTAGTTCGCCTAGCTCTAGCGATGGGCGCCGCCGTGCGGATGCCGCGCCACCGCGCTGACGGCCCTGGTATTGGGGATAGATTGGTCGCCGTTGGATCTTGGTTCAACGTGCGAGATTAGGACAAACGTAAGGATTCAGTGTAGTGGACGGTGGACCGTTGATCTACGATCGTATGGTCGGGTGCCTTGATCAGTATTCAGAAGTTAGTAACCGTTAGATCAACATCCTAGGGCTCGAGTTAAAGACCGATCTATTGCGAATTAGAAAATGAACCCACAGTCCATCGGCAGGGAGTTATGAGTCTCAGGAATTTTTGTAGAATAATCCCTGTTGTCTCTGGTATTTGGTGCCCAACATAGAGAGTAGAAAAATAAAAGAAATAAATACAGAAATTGATTTTTAATATATAAATAATTGCTAGAACTTGTATAAATCATAGAAAATTCATATCAACTCCAAATTGATCCATTCCAGTTTCTAAAATTTTGTAAGATTATTGTTTATCACCTAGTGCCTCTGTTTTGACATGAAAACAGTAAGAAAAATTAATTTCTCACTTAATCATATGTCAAGCATATAAAACCTTTGGAAATTCATAATTTAAAATCCATAACTCCAAATTAATGATTCCTGTTCCTAGGATCTTATTTTAATGTGTAGATTATTATTATGTATTTTGCTTACATGTTTGGTGTGATGTTAATTTTTTCTATATGTTGTGCTTGTTTGTATTGGGGCAAGTAGAAGAGCCTGTGACTGAGGATCCTGGTTCCCAACAGATAGAACTTGCTGAGCAGGAGCTCGTTGAAGGCAAGTTGTGCCCTTGACCACTTTTATTACCCAATAATGTTCTGTAATATCACTCATTAATTCATAAGTTTAATTTTGATGGGACCCAATAGGTTGCCCTAGTCTGTTTATCATTTTCCCTTGTTTACCCCTGAATCACTTGGGTAGTTTTGCTATTGCTTTATATGGTTTTGGGTTAACATTTTATTGTATCCATGTTCCAATTATTTTGTTATTTTATTTATGTTCATGTCAAGATCATTAATGTTAATTGGAACATGGAGCTTAACTTGAGAAACACGTGCCACCACAAGGGAGGATTGGGACCCCTTGGCTAACTAATTAAGAAAGCTAGTGGAAGACTACCTTACCCGAAATGGGCAAGGGCAGTAGGGGAGTTGCATGCAGGGAGATTCTCGGGTTGATTTTGCTGCGATGGCAGTCAGACGAGGGATTCTTGCAAGTGCTCTTCCCATAAACTATAGCAGGTTTTCGGAAGCTAGTGGAACTTTGTAAAGGCCTCATAGTGTTGCCCTGCCTCGCTTCCTTGGTAGAGGTGTATGGGAGTCACGATCCCTTGGCATATGGGTAACATGACTTGTGGGTACAGGGTACAACCTCTGTAGAGTGTAAAACTGGTATACTAGCCGAGCTCACGGTCATGAGCAGCTCAAGACTCTCGTATGATTAATATATGGAACTTAAATTCAATTTGTCATTTGCATTGCATGGGATTATCTTTTAATTTTGTTCTATTATTCTTATTATGGTTTGGTATTCACTTACATTTAGTAATTGCTAATAAAATTTGACCAACTTAATAAAAGCAATGCTCAGCTTTAATCTCTATTGTTGATCAGCCTTACATATAACATGAACTCCCACCTTTGGTGAGTTCATGCCCACTGGTTTCCCCACAACTTGTTGAGCTATGATCATGTGTGAGCTCACCCTTGCTGTCTCACGCCCCCCCCCCACACACACACAAGAGAAGAACACGTGGTTCAGGAGGAGCCACACAACGAGGAGTTTGATCTGATCTAGGTGACGTCTTCCAGTTGACTTTATGGTGCCAAGGATGATCCTTAGTCCGTTTTATATTTATCTTTTATTTTGTAAGACTTCCGCAATGTAATAAGTACTCTAATGTTGTTGTGACATTTATCTCTATATACTCTGTTATTATATATGTTGTCTTCTTTGGCGCATGTATGAGATACACCCGGCTTTGTCCCTTAAATCCGGGTGTGACAATTTACCCCTGAACTTTTGGTTAGTCTCTGCTATTGCTATATGTGGTTTTAGGTATTAACATAATTATTACTCATGGTCATGCTTTATTATTGTTGTTCTATTCTGTTCATGATAAGGCTATTGTGTTAATTGGCACATGGAGCTTAACTTGAAATAATCATGCCACCACAAGGGTGGAATGGGACACCCTTGGCTGACTAATTAGAAAAGCTAGTGGAGGTCTACCTTACCCGAAAGGGGCAAGGGTGGTAGGGGAGTTGTCGGTATAGGGAGGTTCTCGGGTTGATTTTGCTGTGATGGCTTTTAAGACGGGGGATTCCTATATTGCGCTCTTTAGAAACTGTAGCGGGTTTACTGGAGCTAGTGGAACTTTGTAAAGGCCTCATAGTGTTACCCTGCCTTGCTTCCTTGGTAGAGGTGTATGGGGCCTGTAAAACCCCGTGGCAGATGGGTAACATGACTTGTGAGTAAAGGGTACAACCTCTGCAGAGTGTAAAACTGGTATACTAGCCGTGCTCGCGGTCATGAGTAGCTCAGGACTTTTGTAAGATTAACTTGTCAAATTAAACTCAATTTGTCATTTACATTGCATTGTGGTTTTATTATTAATTTTGATCTATTATTACTCTGGTTTGGTATATACTTACATTTAGTAACTGCTAATAAAATTTGACCAACTTATTAAAAGTAGTGCTCTGCTTTAACCATTATTTGTTGATCAGCCATACACTTCACATGAGCTCCCACCTTTGGTGAGATCATGCACATTATTTCCCACAACTTGTTGAGCTATGAACTTTTGTGAGCTCACCCTTGCGATATATAACCCTCCCATAGGTGAAGAGCAGGTAGCCCAGGAGGAGGAGGAGTACGAGCTTGTCTAGGTGGTGTCTCTCAGTCAGCTTTATGGCGCCAAGGAATAATTACTAGTTTGCTTTATCGTTATCATTTATTTTTGTATGATACTTCCACTATGTAATAATATTTGCGACATTCATCTCTATACACTTGGTCATTATATGTGTTGTTCTTATTTGGCGCACATATGAGATGCACCTGGCTTTACCCCTTAAATTCGGGTGTGACATATGTCCCTCAATCTCAGAACCAATTGCATGGTGTAGAGCCTGTAATTCCAACAGTTTATGTGGCCTCAAGGCAATACGTGCCAACATCTAAGCAGTGAAGGAAGACACTTGAGTTAGGGTACTGAACTGCAAATTGTCTATAGGGTCGCGATGCACAAGAAACCAAGACTCAACAGAAATGTGTCTAAACCTCTATATGAAGGTCAAATAGTTTGGAATCTCTAGGTAGAGGTTGAATATTCATCTCGTCAAGCTCGCGAAAACAAGGAGGTATGGGTGGAGTGACTGAAGGAGCGAGGAGTAGCGATGGTGGAAGGTGTAGTGGAGGCTGCAAGAGTGGTGGAAGCTACGGGGGTGGTGGAAGTTGTAGGAGGCTCGAAAGTAGGTGGTGGAATGATGTCGAGAGGAGGTGGAGCAAAGACTAGTGGAGCATGTGGTGAAGGGTCAAAGGCAACTAGAGGAGTCAGCGGACAAGTGGACTGACACTGAACCTAATAAGTATCTGATCTACTTTAATATGTATCTAGGCTCCGTACTCTGCTCTCTACTGCTGCTCCGATAGTAGCCTAGGTGTCATATGCTTCTGTCCCTTCTTCTACTCAAGAACCACAACCTTGCCCCTATCACTTCCACTGGCTAGATCCATATTCTTGGTACAAGCCATCTAACTAATTATTGACACTAAAACTGATCACTGACTGCCAACAACTGGCAGCGCGACCATCACTCTAGTCGGCGCAAGGGCAAGAGTGAGTACACCTCTGACAAGCACAATTCCAAGGGGAGGTTTGACAAGGAAGTACTCAAGAAGTATCTCTAGAAGGCCAAGGTGAAGGAGCGTCCCTTCCTTGACTCCCTTAACGACCTCAACCATGACTCCGATGACTCATCTTTCTCGAGCGGTGAAGAGCTTGAGAGGTGGGTCAAGGACAAGTTGAACAGAATCTACATTCTCATTGACACCATGGGATCCCTCTACACTATGGCACTTGGTGAGGACATGGTGGGCAATGATAACAAGGACATCGGCAACAACTCCACCTCTAATGTGTCTCTTTCCACCGATGATCTCACCGCTGAGGTAGAGGAGCTGACAACTACTTTAGCTAGTCAGGACAAGTCGCTTAGGCTTTCTACTCGTGAGAGGAAAGATTACAAGAGCAAGTATGAGAGCATGCTTAGGAAGTTTGAGTATGTTAGAGCTTCTATCGTGGTGTTCGATGGGACTGAATGTGATGAGTGCACTCTTCACATGTTGAACATCACCACATTACATACCAAGTACACCACCCTGCTAGATGAGTGTGATGAGTTGAGATCTAGGTCTAGCATGTTGGGTGCGTGTCAGACTTGTCATAGCTTGCAGACTGAGCTAAAAGAGAAAAACGCTAGGACAACCTTGCTTGATAAGGCTACCTCAGTGAGTGCACCTATTACTGCTCAGTGTGCACTCTAAGGGTTTGTAGCTTGCGCTTGAGTCCTGCAAACATGAAAAGACTAGGGTCGAGAAGGAAAACACATACCTTCGATTAGTCTTGAGCTGGGCGTCTAGCAGTGAGCCCTAGTCAGGCATGATGGCGAGTCAGTTCAAGCGGGGAACTAACAGACCAGGGTTAGGCTTTACTGCTAAGGCTGAGAGTGACACTTGTTTTGGGAAGGTTGGTGAGTGTAGTGGCTTGACATCTTCAGAGAAACATCCAACCAGTTCCAAGCTTGTCAAAATCACTCAACCCAAATCTGCCACCCCTACTATGAGAGATGGAGTGTTTGTGGAGCCTATGAGAGCCCCACCTCAGAAAACAAGTGTGGTGTCTAAAATCTAACCATCTAAGGAACACACTTGATACTCTGCCAGACATCTCTAGTGATTCCTTCCTAGAGCCCCTCAGCCACCCAAAAGACCCACTCCCACAAACAGATTCCATCCAAGAGAGTGGTGAGGTTCCATTGTGATTATTGTGAGAAGGATGGTCATTTGGGTGCTTTTTTCTTTAGGAGGAAGAGAGATGAGCGGTGGAATTCTGAGTTGAGTAGAAAGAACATGAACCACCCCATCCATGGTGTTCATGATCTTCCTATTCAAAGATGTCCATCTAGGCCTAGAGACGCTTTGCCTCATGCTGCTAGGCCTCAAGTAGTGAGACCATAGGGTGGTCGTGCCTGGTGGGGTGTTGGTCGTGTGCCATATGGCCAAGAACCCCATGCTAGAGGCTTTGGTTCCCACATCTCTAGCGGACCACGGTTTCCTTCTCGTGGTGATCGCTACCCCCTTATGGGACTAGGGATATTTGGTGTTTTCCATTAACTTTTTAGGGGCAAATGTCACAACACTTGTATTCTTCACAGTTTACTAGCCCAGGTGTTGTTGAGAGCACCTAGAGGGGGGTGGATAGATGATCCAATGAAATTAACTCTAAACAACACAAACTTGGTTTATAATATGTGTTAGTGAGAACTAAAACCAAGTTAGGATGAGAAGAGACAAGAAGGGAGAACTCTTCACTTGATTGCTCTTTTAAGATGAGTATTAAACTTAGGAGCAATATTGCAAGTGAGTAGAGAACTCAAGAAGACAGTAATTTCAAGAAGTAAAATGGACAAGAGACACAATGTTTTTACTATGGTTCTGCCAATGCCTACTCCACATTGTGATAACCTCCTTTGGTCAAGGGTTGCACTCGACCCCTCTCAAGTGATCTAAAGATCAAACTTGAGTGCCACAGTTGTCTTCCTTATATCAATATAC
Organism: Zea luxurians; assembly: GCA_029449295.1. NCBI lineage: Eukaryota > Viridiplantae > Streptophyta > Magnoliopsida > Poales > Poaceae > Zea > Zea luxurians. The sequence continues at coordinate 39,006,056 of JAOPSE010000022.1, read as the reverse complement.
CATTATGAGGAATCTACACAAATTGGAGTATATCATGCCTTACACAAATGATTACAATCAAATCTGAAGTAAGGAGGGGAGTAGAGATGCACACAAGAGCACAACATATCAACAAAATGCCCACAAGCAAGAGAGAGAGCGCACAAATCAAAACGACAGAGTCACAGCTCAAGAACACGCTCAAAACTCACTCTGACAAATCAACAACGTGGTCGCAGAGGTTCGAAGTTGTAGTGTGCTCAAAGTATGCTTGGGTGTTGCTCCAAGGCGCCTAGGGGGTCCTTTTATAGACCCAAGGGACCTAAGAGTCGTTGGAGCTTCATTTGGAAGCTCCTAGTCTTCCCTGTCTGCGGGTGCACCGGACTGTCCGGTGGCACACCAAACACTGCACAGTGCAACAGTCAATAGATCCCTGATTGGTCACTTTCCATTTCAGGCAAGCACTGGACTGTCCGGTGGAGGCACCGAACTAACCGGTGTGCCATCTGACCATTGGCTGTGGCTGACGTGGCAGAGAGCCATTGGCTTTCTCCACACCGGACTGTCCGACGCTCCGCTCGGACTGTTCGGTGATTTTTAGTTGAGGAAGCCTGACCGAGCTCGAGAGTAGCCAGTATGTCCAGACGGACACCGGACTGTCTAGTGCACACCGAACTGTCCGGTGAGTGACAACGGACTATTCGATGTTGCCCAGTCCAGCCTAGCTTGTCTTTTTGTTTCCAACTTTCTTTATCTCCCTTTAGCTTTACTTCATATGGTCCCTAGCACTTTAGACAAACATGATTAGTACCTAAAATAATTGACTACGTGCTAGAATCATATCTTTTTCACTTTAATCCATATATGTTTCAGTATGTCCATTTTCATGCAAAAAGGATGTCTTTTCTTGTAATCGTCAATTTGCTTTACAAACACCTATACTCATGCTCATATGTGGAGTTGTTAGTTCATAGTAATGTGTTGATCATCTAATCGCCAAAACAACTAGAAATGCCCAAAGGGCACATTTCCCTTTCGGTTGTGCCATTTGCTCACCCCGTGTTTTCTAATGATGTAGGATGGAGACCTAGAGAACATGTGGCTCATGGATTCTAGCTGGTTGTGCCACATGATCGAAAGCTCTAGATGGTTCTCTAGCCTTGACCCCGTGATTGGTAAAGAATACATCAAATTCGGGGATAAGTTGAGAGGTAAGGTTGTCTCTTGTGGCACCTTTTGGGCGAATGAGAGCTTTATGCTCAAGGATGTTGCATTGGTCTCCAATTTACATTTCAATTTGATTTTTGTTTCACAACTCCTTGAGGAGGACTATGAAGTGCGCTATAAGAGGGGCTTGTCTCGTGTTTGGGATGCCCAGGGGGATCTTGTTTGCCAGATCTCTCCATTTGGTCATGTTTTTCGAGCTAATTTTCCCATTCTTCTGGCCCCTCTCGATGTCTTTTGGCAGTATCTTCCTCTCTTATTTGGAAGTGGCATATGAGGTTAGTTCATCTGAGCTTTGATCTTTTATGTTGATTGAGCTCACTTGATCTCATCCAAGGATTGCCCAAACTGAATTTTGAGAAAGATCTTGTCTATTGCCCCTATCGTCATGGAAAGATGGTTACTGCTTCTCATTCCTCGGTCACCAAGGTGTTGACCTCGCAACCCAGCGAGTTGTTGCACATGGACACTATTAGTCCAGCTCGGGTTTGCTCTTTCAGGGGAAGTGGTATGTGCTTGTGATTGTTGACGACTTTTCTCGCCATTCTTGGGTGTTCTTCATGGAGGTGAAGGATGAGGCTTTTGCTCATGCTCAAGATTTTATTCTTAGGTTGCAAAATGAGTTTCCCAAGAATGTCATGAGAGCGACTCATAGTGACAATGGCATAGAATTCAAAGAGGGTTTGCTACCGTTGTGGTAATCTGGTCATTACATCGCAAAATGTTCGTATGCTAGCGATAGTGACAGGGATGGGGACAAGAAGGGGAAGAAGAAGATGGAGAAGAAGTTCCTCCACATGAGAAGGGCGGCGAAGCACACGTTGGCAAGAATGGGACTTTGACGAGAGCTCCTCCGACAAGGACATTGCTACCGTCGCCATCAACAAGGGAATCCTCTTCCCCCACATGGACCACAGGTGCCTCATGGCCAAAGAGAGCAAAAAGAAGGTACATCAAAGAGACACTCCTAAGTATACTACTTCCGATGATGAGAGTGAATCTATTGATAGTGAGGAGGACTTGTCGTTGTTTTTAAAAGGCCTTAGTTTTAGTCAAATTGAGAAAATTAATGAATTGGTTAAATCCATTAATGAGAAGGGTGAACTCATGGAAGGCCAAATGATATACTTATTAAACAACATGAAAAAATTGTTAAGCTAAAGCAGGCCTTAGCTCATGAAGTTGAAAAGAATAAAATCTTGTCTAGTGAGCTAAAAGTTTGCAATGATTCAATTTCCTTGCTTATAACCGAGAATGATGATTTAAATGACAAAATTAAGAAATTGAATATTGCTCATGCTTCTACATCTTCACCTAAACATATTTCCATTTGTACTAAAAGCAAAGATGTAGATGTTGATGCTTTGATTGAAAACATTGCTTTGATCAAATTTCAAAATGAGCATATTGCTAAACTAGATGCTAAAATTGTCGAGCATGAACTAGAAAATGAGAAGTTTAAATTTGCTAGAAGCATGCTCTATAATAGGAGACACCCGGGCATTAAAGATGGTGTTGGTTTTCAAATTAGAGGCTAAGAGAATATCAAAATTAATGCCTAAGGAAAGATATTTCCATAATTTGTCAAGGGAAAGGCTCCAATTGTTCATGATAATGATGATTATATTATTTATCCAAAGAACTATCATTCTCATATGAAGAATGCTAAAATTACTCATGTTCATCATTCAAAGGCCTCTAGATCAAAAGCATCTCATTCTAAGCATATTGACTCACATGCTAAACTTGCTCAATTGCCTAAGAAGAAACTAAAAGTCGCATAGAGGGGGTGAATAGGAAAAACCTAAAAATTATTAACTTTGAACACACACTTTACCTGGGGTTAGGGTTAGAAATAAATAATAGTGAATTCGGAGTGCGGAAGATAGTTCTTCTTGCTATGAGTTGCTCAATCAATGCGGATAACTTTGAGAGCTAACTCAACACAACGTCAGCAAGAGAACTTTTAGTGAGAGGAGAGGGAAGAAACAAATCGAATAGTGAAAATCAATACAAATGGACACATCGATTTGTTTCCCGAGGTTTGGTTCCAAAGAACCTACTCCCTGTTGAGGAGGCCACAAAGGCCGGGTCTATTTCAACCCTTTCCCTCTTCTCAATCGGTCACGTAGACTGGTCGAGTGCTTCTTCTTAATCTCACGGGTCACTAAGACCCCGCAAGGATCACCACACAATTAGGTGTCTCTTGCTTGCTTTACAAAACACTTGGAAAGTTTAGAAGGAGAAGAAGAAAGCAATCAAGCAACAAGAGCAACAATTGAAACACAAATCACCTTCTCTCAAGTCACTAAACACTTTTGATCACTTGACTTGATTATGGCACTTGGAGAGGATTGAAAGCTTTGAATGTGTCTTTGTAGTGTATTCTTTGCTCTTGTATTGAGTGTTGAGAGTGGAAATCTTGGATGACTTGAATGGTGGTGGTTGGGGGTATTTATAGCCCCAACCACTATTCTAGTCGTTGGCTATTCTATCTGTCGATGGGCACACCAGATAGTCCAGTGCGCACCGAACATAGCATTGTTAATTGTCCGGTGTGTGCCATGTCAGTCGACCGTTGGGGTTTGGAGCTGTTGACCATTGAAGTCGTCTGTCCTTGTGGTGCACCGGACAGTCCGGTGTGACCTGACATCGCAGACTGTCTCTGACCTTCTAACGCTTCAGACTGCGGTGCAGTCGACCGCAGTCGACCATTGGTGAAGTCGACTATTGCTTCATGGGCTCACCGAACAGTCTAGTGATTTTTAGCCGAGGAGCGATGAGAATTCCCAAGAGTGGCCAGTTCGCTAGGCGAGCCAGCCTGGGCACCGGACACTGTCTGATGCACCATAGGCTGATGCAAATCTGTTTTGCTCCAAACTTATAGAATTGCCCCAAGGTCATTTTCCTTGTATGCTATATGAACTTTATGCACCTGAGAAAAGATCAACTAGGCAAACTAGTTAGTCCATAAGGTTTGTGATGGTTGTCAAACACCAAAATCGATTATAGGAAATGTTTGAGGCCATTTCCCTTTCAGAAAGTTTAGAATGCATCAACTAAACCACATTTATCATTCCATACATTTGATGCTTCTTATGTTTTAACTAACAAATCTAGCAAAGTAGTTGCCAAATATGTTGGGTCCTAACACAAGAGCCTAAAGACTTGTTTATGGGTACCAAAAGTGCTTATCTCTAATGTCAAAGGACCTAGGTCCGTTTGGGTACCTAAAAACAAAGCATAAAATTGTGTTGTAGGTTTATGCATCTAGTGGATCAAGGTGGGTAATCGAAAATGGATGCACAAACCATATGACTAGGTTTATGCATCTAGTGGATCAAGCTGGGGATGGCCACATCCTTCGTTTGAGGACTCCATGGGGGCGTTTCCATCATGGGTTGCCAAACTATGGAACCTCAGCCCCTAGAATGCCTCAATGGCGACGAAGATGGAGAGTTGCATGGGTGCCATGATGTGCACCAAAGCCCCTTCACACGGTGATGATGAAGTTGAAGGCCCCAAAACAAATGGTGGTGCCTGAAACCCAGTTGTTGGCATTTTCGGCCATCACCGAGTGGTGTGAAATATGTCATGATGTGCAAATGAGCCCCCTACCTGGCGCAACAATTGGTAGTGTTGTAAAACCACCAGTTAGTGATTTACATGCTTTACACGCCTGGTGTGGATGGTGTGCAAAGGAAAACATAGGGATTTTATATTGGTTCGGGTAGAATGTTTATATGTCCCTACATCCAGTGAGGTTACTTGTGTACCCTACACTAAGTCTGCAATAGGAGTGGATTACAAATGGGTTAAGAGAGGGCTTGGTGCCCAAGTCTCTGTTGAATGAGAAGTGGGGCCAGGTGGAGTGCTCTGTGTGTTACAAGTGTGTTCACTACTTTTGCTTGCTAGCTGCCCATGTCCTTTTGTCACTGTCTTCTCTTCCTTTTATAGACCAAGGAAAGGGATGGCCTAGGTACATGGATGTGTCGTTTAGACCATTCAGATGAGGCTTCCATTTTGTCGTATTGCCCCTTCGTTCCATGCAGTGTCTATTGTTTGGTGGTTGACATCGTTGCTCCTTACCGTGTTCCTATTCTAGTGTGTGTCTTGTCTTATCCTAGCACATACATCTAGTTGTCCTTTGGGTTGTGGCTTAGTTGGACATTGGTTAGCTTTCATACTGACAGCGACGCGAGTGCCTTCTCTAGAGTAGTCATTCGGGCTATTCGGTCGTCAAAGCATGCATGTCTAGTTTTAAACTCTCGGTTTGTTATTCGAGCGTTGGTCTGGTACCTTTGTACTGTCTTTGCGATGGGCCCTAATATGATTTTCTGATTGCATGTGGCCCTCAAGGGGTCAAGCATAGCTCCCGACTTCTAGGTCGAGCGAGATGGTCCTCCCTAGGTATGGCATTGTGTCCTAACCCCTAGGTTGGGTGATTCGGTCCCCATAGGGGTGGCTTCACATCCTGACTTCTTAGACGGGCGGGGATCGAAGGAGTCGAAGTCCTATGGTGGTGGGTTGACTGAATCAAGATCATTCACGAGGTTCAGGAAATATATTTGGATGTTTTTTAGTGCTCTATGCCGTATTTGGGTTATTCATCCCCGACACTTAGATTATTCTGTTTTGTATAGTTTCCTCATTTCATCGATTTGTAGAATCCCACATTCAAGGCCTTCATTATACATCTGCAGTTGCCACTTTAATTGAGTTGTGTACTATCAAGTTCTTGCTTGTGTTCTTCAATTTGCATGTAGGGACTAGCCTTCTTAGCAAGGTCAACTAGATTGTGACATGGTTGATAACCAAAGAAGAAGTGATACTAAGGTTGTAGGGTTAGGTTCTTTGTGATCTAAAGTCAGATCGATGTATAGCATCTCCAACAAATTGATAGTTATTGTGAACCTGTCGGATGATCAGGAATCCCTGCCCCATCAGGGTAAGTAGAACAAGTGTGCCATGTATACTAATATTATCAGCCTTTAACTCCTCATATTGTTGGCATTCTAAGTCCATATCAAATCTAAGCTAAAACTCAACTAAACATAATATACGGTGGATAAAGTGATTAAAGAATGAATTTGAGCTTTTAGATCTCGATGTAGTTCTTAGGACTCTTGCAAGAGATATAACGATAAAGAAAGCTAGAATCCATGACTCACGAATTTGGTATCTATTATCTAGCCACTCATTGCTACGAAGACCATAAGCATTTATGGTTTCATTCCACTAGATCTCAAATTCTTCTCTAGTTTATAAACCCCATACACAATTATTCAAGGCAGCCCTAGATTCTTTGCCATGATTAAGTAGAGGACCAACCTTTTTAGGAACCTTCTCCATAATGTGCCACATGCAATATTTATGAATTGTATCTGAGAATGGTTCTAATTGATGATTTCATGCTAGCATCTTCATATATTATGATAAGCCTTAGGTTTGTTTCCTCCCATTGCGCTCAAGAATGTACGAAATAACACTCACATGACTCGATCTTCTCATTTGCTAGGAAAGCAGTTTCGATAAAACACTTCACATATGATGGTTCACACCAGTAAAAGGTGCTGATATCATATTGTACTAATTTGTGCTATATGTTGCATCAAACGACATTAAATCGCTAAAATGATTATGGTTGTTTCTACTTGTAGCATCAACCCAGAATACAGAGACTAATTTTTCATGCTCATCAATAACAAAATCATAGAAGAAGGTAGAATTTGCATCTTTCTTCCTCTCCATCCATGCCACGAATAATTGAGCATCCACATTCTTTATTTTCTCCCTAAGTCCCTTATAGTAGTTCTAGAGATCTCGCTTCATGCATGCAATATTATCAAAGTCACTACTTACTTGTAAAAGTCTATATGCTTGCGAGGTACCAATACTTGCTTTGTGGCACATGAATAAGGTAGCCTTAGCCCTTTCACTTACTGTAACACCCCGGGATCCACAAACACCTCAGAATGCTACTAAACTACACATCTAACATTCGTATATAAAATTTCGACAGCATCTCATTTGAAAATTGCATAAATGGGGAAGCAACAAAGTATAAATAAATATCATGATAAGAAAACATAATAGACATTAATAATCTGCTAGCAATGGGAAGACAACCATAACGGCATGAACTAAATTAACCCGTGCGCACAGCTAGTTAGAAACAAACATCCTTTGACAAGAAGCTTCTAATTAAATCATGACTGTGCCTAAGCAGCGTTATTATGAGAGTGAAGGTGGATGTGCTGCTACTTCCCACTTCCCTTGATGAGCAACAAGCACCTTGCTCGAAGAAGAAGAAATGTACTAGGCATGATCTAGAGTGTATCCACCTAGGGTTTTTCCCAAGAAAATCTTTAAGAAGAGATGGGGAAGAACATCTCCTTGATCCTCTCTCCCTCTTCAATTCAACGTGCTCCTCCTCTTCTCGATCCTTGCTGCGTGGGGGAGATCTAGAGGGAGGAGGAAGCCATGGAGAGGGGCTTCCATGGGAGGAGAGGGCGGCCAGCCAAGGGGAGAGGGGAAGGGACGGCCAAGTGTGTGGGGGGAGAAAGGGGGCGGTGGCCAAGAAGGGGCAAAAGGGGGAAAAGGCCACCACTAGGGTTTCTTTGCGGGAGAAACAAAACGACACCACAGATGACTCTGACTTAGCATCCAACGACCCACAACCCTTTTTCCCACATCCACACACCGAAGATCAACCTTTGGCAACCTTTTTTTTGGGATTGTACTAATTTGTGCTATATGTTGCATCAAACGACATTAAATCGCTAAAATGATTATGGTTGTTTCTACTTGTAGCATCAACCCAGAATACAGAGACTAATTTTTCATGCTCATCAACAACAAAATCATAGAAGAAGGTAGAATTTGCATCTTTCTTCCTCTCCATCCGTGCCACAAATAATTGAGCATCCACATTCTTTATTTTCTCCCTAAGTCCCTTATAGTAGTTCTAGAGATCTCGCTTCATGCATGCAATATTATCAAAGTCACTACTTACTTGTAAAAGTCTATATGCTTGCGAGGTACCAATACTTGCTTTGTGGCACATGAATAAGGTAGCCTTAGCCCTTTCACTTACTATCCATTTTATTGGAGAAAAGAAATTTTATCAGGAGAGACTAGACCATGATTATGCTCCTCAACAAACGAGCTATATAGTACCTATTGTCATGACCTAACTTCATATATACACGCGCATTGCATCCACATCTTGTTTCAAAGTGCTTCTTTGGTTGTTTGATTCATCATGTCTCCTTGTGAAGCCTTCCCCTCGAACATAGAAATGTCTTATGGTCAACCACATTGCTATTCTTGCCTTGACCTCCTTTACGGACTGAAAACCCACATGTATGTGCATATGTCTTGTAAAACACTTCCACTTTATCAAGAGTACCAAATTACATTCCAACAATAGGCTTTAATATGTCCTCACAATCAGGTACAAACGAAGATAACCATAGTGAAAAAATAGTTAGTGCACAATCATGATTTTAATATGTTCTCACAATCATATATATAAATTGCTCACCGAATAAAATGAATCTTTTTCGGGTGTATGGAATCCATCTAGATGATATGTGGCTTCATTGATAGGAGGATCATTAACCACAATAGTATGTTGTATGGGAGGAACGACTTGATGAACATCGACTTGAGCGACATTATCTTTAACGGGAACAAAGACATGAATGGAAGCAGGAGCTTGAATGTTCATGGCATCGTCACTAGGGTCGGTGACCCGTCATGCATCCATGGAGGGAAGGAGTGTCATAGATCCACCACCGCTAGGGCATAATGGTGGTGGTTCATCCATGTCACAGCCTCCACGACCCTTGTCCACAACGGGGGCGGTGACTTAAGGAGACGATTTCGACAACGAGGACTGATAGCGATGAGGTTGGCAGTGGCAGGTGCTTCGGGCGACGCCCCTGGTGGCACTATGTATGGAGCATGGGGTTTTACCTGCTATTTGTAGTTTGCCTACTATTTGGAGAAAGAGCATTAGGGGATTTTTTGTAAAATGAATAGGACCAGCATGGGGAGCATGGGAGGGCTTCTCTGCAAAAAGGCTTTGACACCGTTGGATACTAGATGAATGGCCTGGATGCATTTTGAGCTTGGAGCACCGACCTTCTTTGTCGCTTAGGGCTAGATTGGGAACTCAAATCCCCTTTGGATTGGAGGGGAATGAGGAAGAAATTAATTCATTTTTTCCTCAATCATGGAGAGGATTTCAGTTTCCAAACTAGACCTTAGAAAGTTAACTAGTTAGATGCTCGACGATTTCTATATATCACATGGGTAGACTTTGTTTTAATAAAACACAAAAATATATGTGTTCTATTTGTTAGGTGGGTGTGAATGTGGTGCCAACAACTAAGATTTGAACCTCCAATATTATATTCTATTGATTACGTGGGTGTAAATGTAGAACCAACAACCAGTGTTTGAACCCTCACTTGTATATAGTTTTACATTTTTGCAATAATCGGTGCATAATTTTACTTTTTGCAAGAGTAAAGTAAATTACCAGTCCCTAAACTTGTACCGTTGTATCATCCTGGTCCCTAAACTATTAAAGTGCACATCCATATCCCTAAACTCTCAACATGTACATTTTGGTCTTTATACTTGTATGGTTGTGTTATCTATGTCTCTAAACTTGCTTTTGGTGTCATCAAAGGTCCAAACTATTATAGACCTGTGATGAAACAAAAAAAGTTTATGGACCTAGATGACACATGACCCTGTTTGTTTCAGATTTCTTCAGCTTCTGACCACTAGAAACTGCTACAGAATGTCAAACGTCTAGCTTTTCAGCTCGCTTATATGAGAATCACTTTAGTCAAAACCATCCAAAATCAACGTGAACATAGAATCGGCCGAGACGTTGCGATGGTAAGAAATCTTCACTTTTTATATCCTAAACCTTATGGACTCTTTTATCTTCATCTGCATGTAATCTCTACGATACTCAGATTTTCTCTATAGCTAGATTCTCTCCACAGCTAGATTCTCAAAAAAGCTACTCAGAAAAAGCTGAACTAAACAAGTCCAATATAGAGACCAGAATATGTATGCGAGTTTAGAGACCGAGATGATACACGTTCATAATTTAGAGATATGGATGTGCAGTTTAAAAGTTTAGGAACCGACTATAGTTTTAGGGACTAGTAATTTACTTTACTCTTTTTGTAATAAACGAGAATGGGAAGGGTGGCAACGAGATGGGAAGTGTGATGCGACGGTGAAAACTAATACTTTATATACTTTACTAGGTGAATACCCGTGCGTTGCAACGGGAACATATAATAACATAATAACTTATATACAAAATGTGTCTTATATTGTTATAAAAATATTTCATAATCCATTTGTAATCCTAGCCATACATAAATTTTGTTATTTTAATTTAGTTGTTTCACTACTCCATTGCAACCATCAGTATCATGCAGACTTCGATATATGCCACGATTTGCATGGTCTCATCATTGAAGAGCATGTGTCATACCTGCCGGTAGAAGTTCACTCGTACATTGTCAATCATCAGGTACGCACCACCATACACGCTTGATTAAACAAAAAAGCAAGTGTATGTATTTGCGAAGAGAATTAAAGGCAGGCCGGCACAAAAGCTACCCTGACGATGGCGAGTGGTCATTGCTGTCGGTCCTCCTCTGCGTCACCTCTGGTGTCAAGATGACGTCATAGTCCTTGATATAGTTTTTTGTCGAATGCGCACGACATGGCGAGTACCGATGACTCTTGGCTGGGCTGCCAAACGAAGTGCACCCCGGGCTCATCAGCGAGGTAGTACACCTAGCCGTTGCACCACCGGATGTACTACTCCTCTACATAAATCTTGTTCGAGGACACTCACACAACGTCAGCAACGACCGTCATCCCGGCGCACAAGAATTCATGGCCGATAAGTAGTGACTTACGTGGGAGGTTGAGCTTCAGGTGGATGATGAGCTGGACGGTGTGACGACGCCATTGTCGGATGCGGTGCCTAGAACAACCCGAGAGTCGTCGGCGTTGGCGACGACCATGAGGTCCCCTATTTGAAGATGGACAGCGCGGTGCAGTCACTCTGGACCACGTCCAAGCGGCGGCTGCGCTGGAGCTTGCCGAACACAGCGACGCATGCGGTCACGTAGTACCGCTTCTAGAGGTCGAACTGACAGTCGTCAAGCTTCTTTTCGTCGTCGATGAGCGATGCCAACGCGAGCGCCTCCTGTCAGTGGTGTTTGTTCGGGGTTTCTAAGTAAGAAACATGGATTCATCATTGGCGTTGGTTTATGAAAATGACTCACAAGTCAGAGCCATGAAAAAAATATTATGGAGAATAAATGTTACACATATAAAAAAGAATTTAAGTTGAAAACATTTTTCAAACAAAAGAAATTGCATGCAAAGCTCTTTTTTAAATACTACTCCCTCCATCCAAAAATATAATTCAGGAATCTCGTTGCTAATTATCTACTACTACACATTGTGGAAAGGTTACATGTGGGCTTTGGGAGAGATGTAGTATATATTTTTACTGTAACAAATATTGACATAAACACACATGTGGTTTAGTGGTAGCTACGAGCACATTTGCTTGAGAGGTTGTAGGTTCGAATCCCATTGGAGCCACAGGAATACCCATATATGAAAATAAGAGCTTCCGTTTGTAAAATTTGTACAAAATGTCGACTGATTCGCAGGCGTGGGCAAATTAGAGTCATTTGTTCCAATCCGAAGCATAAACAAAGACAGGGGTAATCTTTCGAAAAAGAAGCTTTTCTTTCTAATTAAAGTAAAAGTACCCACGGAAATGTCCAAATTGCAAATAAAAAAATGAAAGTAAAGGATATATTTTAACCTGAAACGGATATCTTTGTATCTTTTTTCTTTTTGTTATTTCTAACTCATATTTATGAGATAATAAAATATGACAAAAGCTATACCAAAAATAGGTTCACGTAAGAAAGTGCGTATTGGTTTGCGTAGGAATGCCACAGTGCGGGGAGGGGGGAATGGTAGAACACGGAATGATAATGTACGATTTGATGATTCATCAGTATTGGAGACAGGGGCTAGATAATTTCCTCGTTCGATTTTCCCTCATAACTTGAGCAATGAAAATAGTTTGGACTATTCAGTATTTGTTTAAAACAGAAAAAATAGAACACACACACAAATGAAATGAACGTGACTTAGACTCGTGTCTTTTTTTTAAAAAAAACTGTAACAACAGATATAGGCATCATGTAGAACATCCACACACATAAGACCACGTACTGAATCTAGCAAGTCATGAAGAATGAGAGAGTTGATCGTGCAGTAAAACTCAATTAACACAGGCAATGAAAATCCAAACTTACAATACCCCAGAAAGATTCAGATGAACTGGAAGATACATAAACCGTGACTGAATCGTATGCTGGGACGTCAGATAATGCTGCAGAACCATGGAACTTGATAATTTGCTAAGTACTGGGCACAAAGCTGCATCTTCCCAAGATGGAAGAACAAAAAGCATGCCAGTGTCGTAAGCTGCCTAAAACAGTAACAAACCAAGCAAATCTTAACATTTTAACATCCTAGGTCGCTATGTTTTGCCAAAAACTCCAGACAATTTTTTCATGTCGTCTAGTATTATATTAATAATAAAAAGAACAGTAGACCAGGTCCTGTTTCGTCCGAGACTCCAGGTCAGTTCTTAGCAGTGAGGTCATTCCTTATCTTGATCCTGAATCGGTTGTCCAACTTGACAAAACGCTTCAGGTCTTCATAAGAGAGTGTCTTGGGATCTTTCCTCCGCAGCTCACTTAGTACAGGACGCTTGTCGAGCAAGTGCCACAGCCAGTCAGGATACTCAGAGTCTGGTTGGATTTTCGGATCAGAACCCTCCTTGAAGATGTTTGCCCCGAACACTGTTGTACTCTTGAGCTCTTGGCTGAGAGCAGGAGTTTTGCCAGCATCACCCGCTCCACCCTTTCCACCCTTCTTCGCCTTGCTTGCAATTGCAAGGCTTCTGCTCTCTACCAATTGAGCGGCATGCCTCGGAACAACACCATGCTTTAACCCTCTTGTCCAAGACATCGCCATTCTTGGGTTGAAGTTTTTCACTGCATATGCACATCATGAGAATGAGACATGATTGTAAAACTGGTGAAATCAGGGGAAGATCAGTGCAGATTATAAAGGCTCAGAATCAGCAGGTTAAGAATATCTGCATGGAAGATCATTCAAAAACACTGATGGACAAGCACCTTAAAAATATGACTGTATGAGCATATAGTGAGAGGTCCAAGGCATTTCTATGGCAGTTTGCTGCTGCTACTTGGTTTTCATAATATCGCATTACATCTCTTGAAAAAATACAGCCATTACTTCAGCAGGTGCGGCGCGTGCGCGGGGGTCGGGTTCGTCTGTGACCACCTCGGCGGCTGCTTCTCCCCGGCCCCGTCCTCCTCCTCCTGCTCCGTCGCGGGCGGGCGGAGGCGCCGCGGACCATGAGCCAGACGGCGAGGCCGAGTCGTCGGCGGTGCGCAGGTGGAGGCGGGAGTCGCACCTCCTCAGTTGCTGGGTCACGCGCCAGACCGAGGAGGTGCTCTCCTCCGTGGAGCGCCGCAACCATGAGGCCGCGAGCTCCTCACGCTCGTGCGCCTCCACCCGGTCTCCACCCTCGACCCCTCCTCCTTCCTCCTCTCCTCGACCACCGCGCCTCCGCCGCTGCGCCCGCAGGCGCCCTCCCTCAACCCGTCCTCCTCGCTCCTGCAGATGTGGTGTGAGCTCGAGCACCCCCGCACCGACGCCGCCCACCCCTTCGACCGCGAGGACCTCGTCTGTGACCACCTGGGATGGGGGTGGGAGGCGGAGGCAGAGGGGAGGCCGCGGCGGTGTCGGCGCCGGTGGAGGAGGCGGGGAAGGACGCAGAGGATGGCAGCGGCTGGACCTTGAAGGCGAAGCTGATCGCCGTAGCGGTGCTGGTGTGGGTGCTTGGGGCCGCGGCGCTCGGGGTGTTTCCGCCACACAGCGCTGCGCAAGGCGGAGGAGGGGCTCGTCAGCTTGTGCGAGGAGCGCGCGCGCCTGCTGCCGGACCAGTTCGCTGTCTCCGTCAACCACGTCCACGCCCTCGACATCCTCGTCGCCACCTTCCACTACGAGAAGCACCCGCCCGCTCTCGACCAGGTCCGCACCTCCCTCCATCCCTCGCCGAGCGAGAGCCTCGTGCGCCATCCGCCGCCTGCCTCGACGACGACGGACGACCTACGTCCACTACTTCTTTCCTCCTAGGAGCAAGCAAACCCAGCAGTGGCTCAAGAACGGAGCACTAAAAAACCAAAACACCAGAACGGCGGGGCGTTTAGGTAGCAGAGGACGGCGTGGCGTTCGGGAGGTCGTTGCGGAAGCGAGGTCGGCGGCGCGCGCGGGAGGCCGTTGCAGAAGTGAGGTCGGCGGCGCACGCGGGAGGCAGTTGCGCGGGCGTTGTGGGAGCGGCGGTTTCGCTGCCCCTTAATGGTTAGTAGAGATTTATATAGTCTTGGATGAAAAAATAATTGTAAAAACCTTAAAAATATAAAATAGCCTACCGCACCGAGGACGGATATACTGTCGTTCTTCACTTCTCCCTGCTTGTTGGACGGAAAAAGGGAACGAAACTGGCCAGGCGCTACGCCACAACGCAGCCGCGGCCGAGGCCACGCCTCGCCGCGCGCTGCGTCGCCGCCGCTGCGGCTCCATGCCCTCTCGAACCACAACCTCCCGTGCCCCTGCCTCCTGCTCCACATGCCTTGTCACCTTTCCACCCCCTCGCAACCCACCCGCACCCGGCCATCTCAGCGTTCTCGCACGCCGGCTTCTCCCACCTCGCCGACCACCCGCTTCTCGCGCGCTCCGTCCACGCTCTCTCCATCCGCTGCGCGCTCCCGCTCAGCGCCTTCCACTTCAACACCCTCATCGCTTTTTATTTCCGTCAAGGCTCCTCCCCTGCCGGGGCCCTCCACCTGTTCGGTGAGATGCCGCACCGGACGTCTTCCTCCTGGTACACCGCCGTCTCCGGCTGCGCGCGCTGCGGCCTCGAGTCTACGGCTTTCACCCTGCTGCGGGTCATGCGGGAGCGTGACGTGCCGCTCAGTGGCTTCGCGCTCGCCAGCCTCGTCACGGCCTGCGAGCACCGGGGCTGGCAGGAGGGCGCGGCGTGCGGCGCCGCCATCCACGCGCTCACTCACAGGGCGGGGCTCACGGGAAACGTCTACATTGGGACTGCGCTCCTGCACCTCTATGGCTCCCGCGGGCTCGTCTCGAATGCCCAGAGATTGTTCTGGGAGATGCCCCAGCGGAACGTCGTTTCTTGGACAGCGATCATGGTGGCATTGTCGTCAAACGGGTGCATGGAAGAGGCATTGGTAGCCTATCGTCGGATGAGGAAGGAAGGGGTCATGTGCAATGCGAATGCACTGGCCACGGTGGTCAGCTTGTGTGGAGCACTTGAGGATGAGGTGGCTGGGCTTCAGGTCACAGCCCACGTCGTGGTGTCTGGCCTTCTGACCCATGTTTCAGTAGCAAATTCGCTCATCACCATGTTTGGGAACCTCAGGAGGGTGCAGGATGCAGAGAGACTCTTTGATCGGATGGAGGAGCGCGACCGTATCTCGTGGAACGCCATGATATCCATGTACTCGCATGAAGAAGTCTACAGCAAATGCTTTATAGTACTTTCAGATATGCGTCATGGTGAGGTGAAGCCTGATGTGACGACTCTGTGCAGCTTGGTATCTGTCTGTGCCTCATCGGATCTTGTTGCCCTGGGAAGTGGGATTCACTCCTTGTGTGTCAGCAGTGGGCTGCATTGTTCTGTTCCACTTATTAATGCCCTGGTTAATATGTATTCTACAGCTGCGAAATTGGATGAGGCAGAGTCTCTGTTCCGAAATATGAGCAGACGGGATGTAATATCATGGAACACTATGATTTCGTCATATGTGCAGAGTAATAGCTGTGTTGAAGCATTGGAAACATTGGGTCAGTTACTCCAAACTGATGAAGGTCCACCAAACTCCATGACATTTTCCAGCGCTCTAGGAGCATGTTCAAGTCCAGAAGCCTTGATGAATGGCAGAACAATTCATGCCATGGTATTGCAACGAAGTCTTCAGAACGTCCTACTGATTGGTAATTCTCTTCTAACAATGTACAGTAAATGCAATTCTATGGAAGACGCGGAGAGAGTATTTGAGTCAATGCCATGTTATGATGTTGTTAGTTGCAATGTGCTTACTGGGGGCTATGCAGTACGTGAGGATGTTGCAAATGCAATGCGTGTGTTTTCTTGGATGAGGAGTACTGGGATAAAACCGAATTATATCACAATGATAAATCTCCAGGGCACATGCAAATCTTTAGGTGATTTGCACAGTTATGGGATGCCATTGCATGCATATGTAACACAGACTGGATTATTATCAGATGAGTACATTACAAACTCATTGATCACAATGTATGCAACCTGTGGTGATTTGGAATCTAGTACTGGTATATTCTGCAGAATCAACAATAAAAGTGTCATTTCGTGGAATGCCATCATAGCTGCCAATGTGCGGCATGGCCGTGGAGAGGAAGCTCTAAAGCTCTTCATGGACTCACGACATGCTGGAAATAAACTTGATCGTTTTTGTCTAGCTGAATGTTTGTCATCCAGTGCAAGCTTGGCATCGTTAGAAGAAGGCATGCAGCTACATGGTCTTAGTGTGAAAAGCGGGCTGGATTGTGATAGTCATGTTGTTAATGCCACAATGGATATGTATGGGAAATGTGGAAAGATGGACTGTATGTTGAAAACGCTGCCTGATCCTGCCCGTCGGCCTACGCAATGCTGGAACACATTGATATCAGGTTATGCAAGATATGGCTATTTCAAGGAAGCTGAGGATACGTTCAAGCACATGGTCTCAGTGGGGCAAAAGCCAGACTATGTGACATTTGTTGCTCTCCTCTCAGCTTGTAGTCATGCTGGTCTAATAGACAAGGGCATGTATTACTATAACTCTATGGCACCTACATTTGGTGTTTCTCCTGGCATAAAACATTGTGTTTGCATAGTGGATCTCCTTGGACGTTTGGGGAAATTTGCACAGGCAGAGAAATTTATTGATGAAATGCCAGTCTTGCCAAATGATCTAATATGGAGGAGTTTGCTGTCATCAAGTAGAACCCACAAAAATCTGGATATTGGGAGGAAAGCGGCAAAGAATCTCCTTGAATTGGACCCATTTGATGACTCGGCCTATGTTCTTTTGTCAAACTTATATGCTACAAATGCAAGATGGGTAGATGTTGACAAATTAAGAAGTCACATGAAGACTATTAAGTTAAACAAAAGACCTGCCTGCAGCTGGCTTAAGTTGAAGAATGAGGTGAGCACCTTTGGTATAGGTGGCCGGAGTCATATGCACGCAGAAAAGATCTATGCGAAGTTGGATGAAATCTTGCTAAAGCTCAGAGAAGTAGGTTACGTCGCTGATACCTCATCTGCACTACATGATACGGATGAAGAGCAAAAAGAGCATAACCTTTGGAACCACAGCGAGAAGCTTGCGTTGGCATACGGGCTTCTTGTCGTGCCAGAAGGATCTACAATAAGGATATTCAAGAATCTCAGGGTCTGTGCAGACTGCCATTTGGTATTTAAGCTGGTTAGCATGGTTTTTCACAGGGAGATTGTTCTGAGAGATCCTTACAGGTTCCACCAATTCAAACATGGGTCATGCTCGTGTTCAGATTTTTGGTGAGATAGTCATAAAACCAAATATGAATCGGTCCCTGCCTGTCAATTTCTCTACTTGTTCTTCTGGGTAACTCTTTCGCCTCCTTCAATTTCTTTTGGGTAATATATTGAATCCTGAACTCAGGTTTTGATGGATCCATGATATTGTAGATGTATCATGTGCGACCTGTCGCTGGCCAAGCAATGCAAACTCTTGGACGTTGTCCAGGCGAGCACTGGAGCAGCAGCAGCCACCTCACCCAACCGTGAGGGAGGTGGTTGCCAACTACTACTCCCCCAACCGTCATCGCCGATGGCTCCCATCATCTGTCAGAGGAAGAGGAGTTGCTGCTGCAAGGCAGATTGTACTTCGGTCTTACGATCATGATGAAGCGCACTGCGTGGAGCGGTAGCTGGTGCACGGCATGGGGCTCATGCTGGAAAGTAACAGTGGCTGCGCTTGACACCGATTGTCCATGATGCAAAGGGACGACTAATCGACCTTCCTTGGCTATGGCTCCGCAACCTCATGACAGGTGGAGGGCATGCTCGTCATCACCTAAACGGCTACACAACATGGTCGCCGGCTTATGCAGGATACTAAACGGGTGGCAACTCTCCGTTTAAGTTACGGTTTAGATGACCGATCGGAGAAATATGGTTCTCAAGTATATGTCATTGCATCTTACAAGAATAGACACTCACATTTATCATAACATGCTACAATAGTATCCCGTAACACATTTAGGCCCTGGAACGCCAGTTTTTTTTAATCCTGTTCATACATATTTCCTGTTGAATTGAACTGCTTCTGTGAAATTCCTGTGTTCCAACAGACCCTTACAACTTTTTCACGACCACAATCCGATTAAACGCACTTAGCTATTGTTTAATTACACTGTTTAAACCTTTTTTTTGGTTGTTGACTATATTAACGCTTTTATTGTTTAATTTAGTGATTAGGCCACAAATTATAGTCGACCCTCGGTCGATCCGTTTATTGTGTATACGGGTGACGACAGTTTAAACACATTTATGGCTTATTTGATTTGATGCTAATCTATGTGAATTAGGATTGAGTTGGTTCAAATTTATAGTAAGTTAAAATCCACCTTAGTGCTTGTTCGGTTCTACCCTAATCCATATGAATTGAGGGGGATTAAGGGGTTTCAATCCCTAGTAAATCAAAATCTTTTCCAATCTATATTAATCCTCTTCAATCCATATCGATTGAAAATAACCGAACAAGCTCTTAATATATTTTCAATCCTTCCCAGTCCACATGAAATATAAATAACCAAATAAGGCCTTAAGTGAAAACCCATCAATAAAAATCCTTATCGGTAGGGTATGTACAAGCCAATAAAATAAATGATCTTTTGAGAAATCTTCGTAAAAACCCGTCTCTACAAGACCCTTTATATATAATATATTTTACTATATTTATTATCTAGTTACTTAGAATTGTATCATACAGTCTTTTATCTCTTATATTTAAAAAACCGTTCTAAGAACTAAAAATTTTAGGTGCCCCAGGGTAATGATAGGAAGCTCATGTTCATGCAAGAACTGCGCCTTATTAGAGCTAATTGTGCTGGGCCTTGGATTGTTGGTGGAGACTTCAACTTGATTTATAGAGATGAAGACAAAAATAATCCTAATCTCAACCGATTCATGATGGGGAGATTCAGGAGATGTATTCAGGATTTAGGAATCAAAGACATTGATCTGCATTGAAGGAAATTCACCTGGTCAGGGGCACATGATGTGTTGGTACGACTAGACAGAGTC
The DNA here is from genome assembly GCA_029449295.1 of Zea luxurians. Classification (NCBI taxonomy): domain Eukaryota; kingdom Viridiplantae; phylum Streptophyta; class Magnoliopsida; order Poales; family Poaceae; genus Zea; species Zea luxurians. Next base: position 38,986,285 of record JAOPSE010000022.1, on the reverse strand, counting down.
TTCTGTTCCGTTGAGTGGGAGCAGAAATTCCCAGACTTCTTACTCCAATGTTCCGCTTCCGAGGGCTCTGATCATTGTCCTCTCCTTCTTGGATTGAAGGATAATCTTCGGGGCAAGAGGAGATTCCACTTTGAGTCCTTCTGGACAAGATTTGAGGGCTTTCATGATGCAGTTTCTAATGCTTGGCACTCTGTACAGATTAATGCTTGCCCTCTTAAATCTCTCTCCCTCAAGTTCAAGGCTACAGCCAAGGGGCTACAACGATGGAGTGACAAAAAAGTGGGCAACTTCAAGTTACAGCTCGAGTTAGCTAGAGAAGTGATGCTGCAGCTAGAATCAGCAAGGGATGGTAGACCTCTCTCTGATCTCGAACGCTGGCTGCTACAGCAATTAAAGAAACATTGCTTGTTCCTTGCTTCCCTGCTCAGGACGGTGGCTAGGACCAGATCTCGGCTGTCTTGGCTCAAGGACGGCGACGCCAACACCAAGTTATTTCATGCTTGCTCAAGATTTCGCAAGAGGAAGAACTTTATTACTGCAATTCGGGATGGAGATCAGCTGTTCACCTCCCATGATGGGAAGGCTGAGGTTTTCTGGGATTTCTATATGAATCTAATTGGAAGTGAAGTGCAGAGAAACCAAACTATCAACCTTGATGCCTTGGGACTGCAGCAACATGACCTTCAGGCTCTTGAGTTTTTAATTACTGAGGAGGAGATCTTGAACACTATCAAGCAGCTCCCCGCGGACAAGGCTCCTGGCCCCGATGGGTTCACCGGGCAGTTTTATAAAAGCTGCTGGCCTATTATAAAAAATGACATTATGGCTGCTGTTTCAACTATTTGGGGGAGAGATTTCAGGAATTTCAGATTCCTTAACACAGCTTTCATTACGCTGCTTCCAAAACATAATGATGTTATTGCTGCCAAGGATTTCAGACCCATTAGTTTGATCCACAGTTTCGCCAAGTTGGTGACTAAGGTTCTTGCAAATAGGTTGAGGTGTCATATGGAAGGGCTGATCTCTAAAGCACAAAGCGCCTTCATCAAAGGTCGCTTCATACAAGACAATTTTATGCTTGTCCAGCAGACGGCAAGATTTCTCCATGCTAAAAATCAGCCCAGAATTCTTTTGAAGCTGGACATTTCCAAGGCCTTCGACTCGGTCTCTTGGCCTTTCCTTCTTGAGGTTTTGGAAAAATTAGGCTTTGGCCCAGTGTGGAGGGATGTGATAAGTGGTTTTCTTATGACCTCTTCCACCTAGATCCTGCTCAATGGGGTGCCTGGAAGGTTCATTTCGCATAGAAGGGGCTTGCGGCAAGGTGACCCCTTGTCTCCGCTGCTTTTTATAATTGTTATGGATGTCCTCACTTTGCTGTTTATCAAGGCTGAGGAGCATGGGTTGCTGCAGCCCATTTCTTCTAATTCTTTTCAGCACCGGATCTCGCTCTATGCAGACGACGTGGCTCTCTTCCTAAAACCAGAGCCTAGGGACTTAAACACTGCTGTGAGGATTTTGGATCTGTTTGGGGATGCTTCAGGATTGAGAACTAATATGGCAAAGAGCAGTATTGTACCCATTCGTTGCACACATGCTGATTTGAATTTGGTCCAGCAGCTCCTTCCCTGCAGATTTGAGACTTTTCCAATTAAATACTTGGGTCTTCCTCTCTCCCTGAAGAAGTTATCCAAAGCTCAGCTTCAGCCTCTTATTGACAAGGTAGCTGATCTCTTACCGGCTTGGAAAGCTGACCTGATGACCCGTGCTGGCAGAGCTACCCAGGTGCAATTTGTGCTCACTGCTACTGTTATTTATCAAATGATGGCTCTGGATTTGCCTAAGTGGGCTATTAAAGCAATTGATAAAATCCGTCGTGGGTTCTTGTGGCGAGGGCGTAAAGAGGCTAATGGTGGTCATTGTATGGTGGCCTGGGGCAAGGTCACACGCCCAAAAGAGTTAGGGGGGCTTGGTATTTCTGATCTCCAATGCTTAAATAGGGCCCTTCGTGTTAGATGGATTTGGCTCCAAAAAACTGATTCTTCCAAACCTTGGACTGATTTGCCATTCCATTCAAACCGGTTCTTGGATAGCTTGTGCTCTTTGGCAATGGCCTCCTTAGTGGGTGATGGGCAGTCCACTCTTTTTTGGCATGACAGATGGATCCTGGGTCAGAGGATTGCAGACTTGGCTCCTCATGTTTTTAGTTTGGTTCCTAAAAGGCTGGTGAAGCGAAGGACAGTGGCTGATGCTCTGTGTAGCTCATCATGGATTGGGGATTTAAGGGGAGTGGTATCTTGGGAGGTCATTGCTGACTTCATTTTGCTGGCAGATGTTGTGGCTGATGTTGATCTTCAACCGGGAGTTCCAGATAAACATTATTGGAGGTTCTCTTCCAATGGTATCTATTCGGCCAAATCTGCTTATGAGATAATGTTCTGTGGTTCTACCTCCATGGCGGGCTTTGAGAGAGTGTGGAGCACCTGGGCGCCGCCAAAGTGTCAGTTTTTCCTTTGGCTGGTCCTACATAATAAATGTTGGACGGCTGACCGGCTCGCTAAGAGGGGTCTTCCCCATCCTAGTTCTTGTCCCTTATGTGACCAGGAAGGAGAGTCTATTCATCACTTGCTTGTTTCTTGTGTCCTCGCGAGGCAATTTTGGTATCTTCTCCTCCAGCGGGTCGGCCTGTCCGCACTCTCCCCCGGGATGGAAGATATCAACTTTGAAGCTTGGTGGAGTAGATCGGCTGAGGTTACTCCTAAGGACCTTAGAGATGGCCTTAACTCTTTGGTGGTTCTTGGGGCTTGGACTATCTGGAGGCACCGTAATGACTGTGTTTTCAATGGTGCTCAGCCTTCTATAGCTAGATTGCTTACCTCAGCCAGTGATGAGTTCAATATGTGGTGTTTTGCGGGGGCCAAAGGCTTGACCCGTCTTTCGGACCTAGCTTTTGTGTTCAACCCCGGTTAGAAGGGGTTATTATTACTAGTGTTGTTTGTGTGTGTGTTTGTGAGAGTGGTGTTTAGGTCATTGTAATTATTATCATCCTTCTTTTAATGAAATGATACGCAGCTCTCCTGCGTGTTCGAGAAAAAAAAATAAAAATTTTAGGTGCCTTTTTTAACCGCCGACATTCCAGATCTGATGCCGCCCCACCGTAACACCAACGATCTCACCGACAAGGCGACAGTGTTACGCCAGGATTCAACACCAGTGTCCATCAACACCAATTCACCTGCTGCTGACCGTGTGCAGGCTTCCGACTTGCACGTACGTATCCTATTCTCATATTTTTGTTTACTAGATGAACGCCATTTTGTTAAAGGATAAACGCCGTAATATATTCAAATTCAAAAAATTAGTCAGACGATGTTTCTTATTTAAAGCTTGCGCGGCATGTATAAAGCTTGATAGTATAATATGTTTGATGTAGGATAGACGAGACAAGTCTCCAAACGATAAGAGATATACTACCTTACTTTACTATCTTTATTACAGATTTAGGACATACATGCACAGAGGACAAACTCAATAAAGTTTTATCCAAGTATGACGTGTGGATTCTTCTAATTTGCTTGTCAAGTGGATCTATAGTAGTGAAATTACGCATTATTGTTTTATATTGTCAGGGCACCTGGGTTTCATGTCTGTTGGGGGTCTTCGTCTTCCGAAGGTCCTCAAAAATACAACTAACAAGTTTTCCAAGTTCAAATATATATACAGGGACCTTCGGCCTCGGGATGAAGCTGTACACGATATAAAAAGCATGGATCGAGAGAAGGACGAACCAGTTCCAAAGCTAGCTATGGAGAAGCTTCGGCTTAGCAGTGAAAAATGGAACCGACCTAAAGGGGAAAAGGCTGTCCAGTCCTTGATAGATTATCCCTAGGTCAATAGTAAACGTCAAGGGCATGAATGTAATTTGCATAGGCTGCGTCTTGTGCCTATAAATAGATGAACAGTAGCATTGCACCGTTCACGTTGATTTGTATTCGCTTGCACGTCACTCTCGAGACTTTTGCCTTCTGTCAAGTCGAAGCATTTGAGAACAAGCCCCAACATTGGCGCCCACCTCCGGTGAACTCATTTGACCACCTTCGGCAAGCTGCGACCTTCGTCATGCCGCTGAAGAAAGCTTCAGGGCTAGGGGCTGCACTACAGCCACTGGATGTCAACCAAGGCACATTGCGTGAAGCACGAAGCCAAAAAAGGAAGGCTACAAGTCTGACGCCTCACAATGAAGAGTTGGATCAAGAAATCAGAGATCTCGAAGCCATTCACCAGCAGGTCCAAAGGAAGAAGGAGAAGATGCTTCGCATTGCTGATCTTCAGAGGAAGATCGACGAAGCCGCTGAGGAAATGTGTCATCTTACCCAAGATGACCAGGACCGGCGGCCTCAACGTACAGAGCTTCGTCAGGACAGTTCCTATAATGATGATGTTTGGTATGATGATTTCCTTCATAAAAATTGTACTTTTGATGATGCTTCTCCTCTATCAGCAGAGCTGCAGGCTATACCATGGCCTTCATCATACAAGCCACCCCAGCTTCCCATGTATGATGGGCACTCGGACCCTAAGCAATTTCTGATGAGCTATGAAGCAACAATATCCTCATATGGAGGCAACACCGCTGTCATGGCAAAGTCCTTCGTCATGGCAATCCGAAGTGTGGCTCAGACATGGTACTCTTCTCTCCGGCCAGGGACAATCACGTCATGGCAGAAGTTCAAGGACATGCTGGTCACCAGTTTTCAAGGGTTCCAAACAAAGCCAGTTACTGCTCAGGCCTTGTTCTAGTGCACACAAGACCATGAGGAGTACCTTCAGGCGTATGTTCGAAGGTTCTTGCGCCTGAGTGCACAAGCGCCTACAGTGCGCAATGAAATCGTCATTGAGGCCATGATTAAGGGTCTTCGGCCAGGGCCTACTGCTCAATACTTCGCCAGAAAACCTCCCCAGACTCTGGAGAATGTGCTTCAAAAGATGGATGAGTACATCCGAGCTGATAATGATTTCCGCCAACGAAGGGAAGAAGCTTATAGGTTTTCTGAGATGACTAGGGGCTTCGAAGGGAGAATCCACCCTAGGCATGTCAGATCAATTCACAGCTCCAGTCAGAATGATGACAAAGGAAGCAAGTTTCAGAGACCACAACACAGTTCAAAGTCTTCAGGACAGCAGCAAAGCTCCTTCAGGCTGTCAGCTCCAAGGGGCAGAGGCGGTAGGGGCTTCGGAGGAAGATATGGGGATTAGCCCAGGAAAATTTATTGCTTATTCTGTGGTGAAGATAAGGGCCACACTACAAGAATGTGCCAGATTACCATTCAGAAGCAAAAAGAGATTGCTGAAGCAGAAGCTCGGCAGAATCAGCCGAAGTAGGTTTTGCATACTGCTTCGTGCTACTCTCCCTACATACTAGAATATGTAGGTAATCAACCTGCAGCTTCTGTTGCTTCGGCAAGCCATTCACAAGCTTCCTGGCCTCAACTTCCACCACCACCACCATTGCCACCTACTCAAGGTAAGCAGCCAGAAGGGCACCAGCACTCCCAACAACACAATTTCAGGGAAGAGTCCGAAGCTCGTACAGTCAATAGCACTGTACCAGAATCGAAGCACATATACTAAGGAATATCCTACTTCTGAAGTACTTTTATCTTTTATGCCATTTTTATTTTTTGTATGAGAAATAGTTAATCAAAAACTCAGTTTCAATTTCTTGTAATTACGCTACCTGCACCAGAATGAAATATATCTTTGTCGGTGTTTCGACCCCGGGGGGTCCCTGGACCGACGAGTAAATTGTCGCCGCGTGTCCCAGCCCAGATGGGTCAGCGCGAGGCGGAGCACGAAGGGGGTAGAAGAGAGGGAGAAAAGGGGAAAACCCATGGCCTCCGTGTTGTCCCGCGCCCAGGTCGGGTGCGCTTGCAGTAGGGGGTTACAAGCGTCCGCGTGGGGGGAGAGCGAGGGACTCTACGTGTCGTCCCGTCCTCCCGCACGGCCAACCCCCTCGTAAGAGAGCCCTGGACCTTCCTTTTGTAGGCGTAAGGAGAGGGTCCAGGTGTACAATGGGGGGTGTAGCAGTGCGCTATCGTGTCTAGCAGAGAGGAGCTATCGCCCTAAGTACATGCCGTCGTGGCAGCCAGAGAGGTTTTGGCACCCTGTTCATGTGATGTCATGGCCGTCGGAGGAGCGTTGGAGCCTTGCGGAAGGACAGCTGTTGGGGCTGTCGAGTCCTTGCTGACGTCTCTTTGCTTCCGTAAGGGGCTGAGAGCTGTCGTCGTCATGGTGCACGCGGGGCGCCATCATTATCTATTTTCCGGGGCGAGCCAGATGGGACGCCGGTCCTGTTACCCGTAGCCTGAGCTAGCTAGGGATAGGGTAATGATGGCCCCCCTATGACGTGGTCGGTCCGAGCCCTGGGTCGGGCGAGACGGAGGCTCCTCCGAGGTCGGGGTCGAGTCGGTCTTCCGAGGTCGAGGTCGTGTCCGAGCCTCGGGTCGGGCGAGGCGGAGTTCGTCGTCTTCCGGGGCCGAGCCCGAGTCCGAGCCCTGGGGTTGGGCGAGGCAGAGTTCGTCGTCTTCCGGGGCCGAGCCCGAGTCTGAGCCCTGGGGTCGGGTGAAGCGGAGTTCGTCGTCTTCCGGGGCCGAGCCCGAGTCCGAGCCCTGGGGTCGGGCGAAGCGGAGTTCATCGTCTTCCGGGGCCGAGCCCGAGTCCGAGCCCTGGGGTCGGGCGAAACGGAGTTTGTCGTCTTCTGGGGCCGAGCCCGAGTCCGAGCCCTGGGGTCGGGCAAGGCGGAGTTTTCTATGGCGCCCGAGGCCGGACTTGGCTGCTGTCAGCCTCACTCTGTCGAGTGGCACAGCAGTCGGAGCGACGCAGGCGGCGCTGTCTTCTTGTCAGGCCGGTCAGTGGAGCGACGAAGTGACTGCGGTCACTTTTGGCTCTGTCGACTGAAGGGCGCGTGACAGGATAAGATGTCAGGCCATCCTTGCATTAAATGCTCCTGCGATTCGGTCGGTTGGTGTGGCGATCTGGCCAAGGTTGCTTCTTGGCGAATACTGGGCCTCAGGCGAGCCGAAGGTGTGTACGTCGCTTGAGGGGGTCCTTTGGTGAGACGTGAATCTTTTGGGGTCGGCTTCCCTTGCCCGAGGCTGGCTCGGGTGAGGCGAGGTCATGTCCCTTGAGTGGACCGAGCCTTGGCTTAATCGCACCCATCAGGCCTTTGCAGCTTAGTGCTGATGGGGGTTATCAGCTGAGATTAGGAGTCTTGGGGGTACCCCTAATTATGGTCCCCGACAGTAGCCCCTGAGCCTCGAAGGGAGTGTTGATACTCGCTTGGAGGCTTTTGTCACACTTTTTTGCAAGGGAACCGGCCTTCCTCGGTTGCCTTTTGTTCCGGTGGGTGCGTGCGAGCGCACCCACCGGGTGTAGCCCCCGAGGCCTCAGAGGAGTAGTTTGACTCCTTCGAGGTCTTAGTACGTTTCGTAATGCTTTGGCCGGTCTAGCTGCTCCCTCATGCGAACTGGCCGTAGCCCGGGTGAACAGTCGAGTCCCAAGTTCTCGAGCTGGTATGTTGACGCTGTCAACGGTTTGGCCGGAGCCGGTTTTGCGAGAGCAGCCCCCGCACAGAGCGAGAGGACGGTCAGGGACAGACTCGGCTTTTTACATACGCCCCTGCGTCGCCTTTCCACAAGGAGGAGGGGGGGGGGAAAGCGCCATGTTGCCCTCGGAGGGCACCGAACATGGTGTCTCTAGTGAGTTGCTAACGGGTAATCCGAGTGGACGCCCGTGCCCCATTTGTTAGGGGTCGGCTAGTGGCCCGGAGGCGCGCTCCAAAAGTACCTACGGGTGACTTGCCGGACCCGGTTCCCTTTTGACGGGGTCCGAGGGCTCGATGCCTCCCTCTGGTGGGATTCCGTTACAAAATTGTTCCCGTTGGTCTCGGAAATGTCCTAAGGTACCTCGGGAGCACAGCCCGAGCCTTGGTTATGTATCGAACGTACCCAGTGTCATCCCTCGCTCTGCGTCTGAGGCGGCTACCGAACCCTTCGGGGGCTAGCCTTCGAACCCCTGATCAGTAGTGGGCGCGGAGCCCGAGTGGCCTGAGGCGGCCGTTGAACCCTTTCGAGGGGCCGGCCTTCGAACCTTTGACCAGTAGTGGGCGCGGAGCCCGAGCGCTCTAAGGCGGCTGTTGATCCCTTCCGAGGGGCCAGCTTTTGAACCTCTGATCAGTAGGGGGGCTCGGGGCCTGCTTCCTTCGCGGAGAAGGATCCCTTTCGGAGTATCCCCTTTTCCGACCCCTGAGGCAAGAGAGAGAAAGAGGAAGTGAAAAGGATACGAAATCGAATGACGTGGCACACCTTTTTTGACACGGTCATTATGGCGGAGGTGAAGCGTCGCCTGCTTCGCCTGCCAAAGGTGCCGCCTGTCTTGCTGCAGAGTTAATGCGACGGGACGAGTGGTTCACGGAGCGGCCGTTGCGCGTGCGCGAGCGGTTCGAGGGACGGGCGTCTCGCTTTGAGTTTTGAACCTTGCGGTGGGTTCGGGCGAAGTGTTGAATGGGTCTCGCCTGGGCCTTTATATGTTCGGGAGAGGGGCTGGTGACGGTTCTTTACTCAGCGGCTTGCCTCCCACTTAGGTTTTCGCAACCCGAGGGAATAGCCAGAGAAAGGAAACCGCGCACCCAGTTCCTCCGCCGCCACCTCTTCTGCTTGGTGATGGCCGACCGGGTGACCATTGTTCCACCACGCGATCTGTGGCCTTTCTCCATCGTCACGGCAGATGACCTGGAGGCCCTTGTTGCTGAGGGTTTGCTTCGCCCTCTCTCCGGTGACTCGCAGCCGGAGTGGATGGCCCCTTCGAGCGGAGCCGCCCTGTCCCCGCCGCCGGGGTATGTCGTGAGCTTTGTCTCCTTTCATGAGCGGGGGTTCGGAGTGCCGGCAAGCCGTTTTATGCGGGCGATTCTGCATGTCTACGGGGTGGAGCTACACAACCTCAGTCCCAACTCCATCTCGCAAGCTGCCATCTTTGCGGCGGTTTGTGAAGGATACTTGGGGATTGACCCTCACTAGGACTTGTGGACCCATCTCTTCTCTGCGGAGCTTTTTTGCCTCGCCGACGGGGGAAAGGAGGGTCCGCATGGCGGTGCGGGCCGGTGGCTGCATCCTCCAGCTGAGGCAGGTGTGGGCGCTGCAGTACATCCTCGCCATCCTGGCGTCTTCGAACAAAGGGTGGCAGTGCCGGTGGTTCTATCTCCGAAATGACGACGGGAGGCTCCCGTCATTTTCTCAGCGAGTGGTGACCGCCGCCGCCGATAACTGGCGCTACGGGACCCCGCGCGACAGACAGAAAAATCTCCAGCCCCTTCTGAAGGCCCTGGAGGAGCTGTGGAAAGGAGGGCTCACCGCTGCGGGGGTGGTTGCCGCCATTCACCGCCGGAGGGTGCTTCCTTTGACGGAGCGGCGGCTGCCGCTTTGGGAGATGAGCCGGGGGTCGACTTGGAGGGTTTGCAGATGTCCTCGGATCCCCTTCCCATCGAAGACCTCCACAGGCGGGTAGCGGGCACGTTGGGGAAGCCGGACGCCGACGTCCTTTTCTAGCTCTCGATGCGTCCCGATCGCGGGTGTGTGTCCCTGGTGAGTGTCCGCTCCTTCTTCCTTCTTGTGTCGGATTGCCCTTGGTTCTCACAGCCAAGACCTTTCGCCCGTCTCCAGGAGGCGGGGCTTCACAAGTCTTCCCTGCCACCGGTCCCGGAGGACGTGGTGGACCGAGCTGCGCGGAGAGTCGCCGCGGAGAAGAGGAAGGAGAAGAAGGACGCGGAGAAGGCTCAGGCCCGCGAGCGGATGCGAGCTCGGGACGCCTTGGAAAGGCTTCGTCGTCAGCAGGAGAGGGATGGGCTCCCAAGGGAGCCATCGCCGGAGGAGACGCCTGATGATGACGATGACGACGATGAAGACGATGATGAAGACGACGACATGGCTGCCCGCCTTGGCCTCAGCCCGAATCTGAGGCTGGGCCAGGGGTCGTCGAGCCAGCCCCCGAGCGGGCTGGCGCCGTCGGTATCCAGGGCCGGGACGTCGGGGTCTTGGTCCGAAGAACGGGGGCAGGCCGAGGGGGTACTTGACCCCTTGGCCGAGGTAGTTGAGGTGACCCGGGGAGTCAGGCCGAGCCGCCTGTTCCCCAAGAACTGTTGCCCGTGCCGACTGTGCAGGATGGTGACCCTCGGGTCGTCGTGGCTGCGCCTGGGCAGTCCGTCCCTCTGGTGCCTCGGGCGCCCAAGGCAAGGATGGTGGTCCCTCAGAAGCCGGCAGCGGGGCTGACCTCGGTGGTACCTTCGGGGATCGAGGCTCGAGAGACCTCCCCATAGGCACGATTGATCGTGGCCCGGAGTGGGTAAGTATCTTAGGATATCTTTGTCCTGGCTCCTCCTTCGTGTGTTCTGATCCTGCTCTTCCTTTTCTTCCCAGCAAACGGAGGCATGGTTCGACCGGTCTGGCTCCCCGGAAGGCCCTCAAAACGGCGCCGGCTTCTGCAGCTAGTGCCGCACCGGGCCTCGCCGGCCAGCTGGCCTTCTTACAAGATGCCCCAAAGCAGGGGCCCAGGCGGCACAAGTCGCCGTGGGGCGAGCTCTCGAGGCTAACTCTTCTGCCGAGGCGGCCGTCGTGTCGAGGGAGACTGCTGGCGCAGCTGCGGCCTCGAGCCCACCAGACGTGTTGCCGGCGCTGTCACCGGCTTCTGCCAAGGCCGCTGCCGTTCTGGCCGTGGAGCCACCCGTCACCGCCGACGCTGAGATGGCCGAGGCGTCGCTACTTGATGCCTCGGGGGAGGGGGCGCAGAACAGCGACCCACCCCGCCGAGCGGCAGCCTTGTCCCCGCGTGGCACAGTTCCGAGGGGCGGCGCCAGTTGCTTCGGTTCCGGACCCGTGGGGCCTCGGATCCCCTCTTCGTTCTTAACGATGAGCGGGAGGAGCAGTCTTGGGACGAGCTTCGTGAGTGTGCCGAGGCAACAGTGGGATCGCTTCGGTCGACCTTGGAGGTCCTTTGCAGGGACGTTCCCAAGATCCTCCAGGTAATGACTTCAGGCATACCTTTCTCGTGATTAAGGCATTCTTTGTGACGCCCCGCTTCCTTCCCTCAGGATCTGACGGATCTGAGCGCCGCCAAGTCGTCGTTCATCTGCCGTGAGGTTGATGTCTGGGGTTCGCTGTGGTCCCTAAGGACCACGCTTGCCAGTGCTACCGCGCGCCTCTCCCAACAGAGCGCCGAGGTGGTGGACCTTTGGTTGCTCTATGCCGATCTGGGAGCGGAGGCGGCGGCAGCACGCGCAGAGGCACAGCAGCAGCAGTCGGAGCTTGACCAGGTCACCGGCGAGCGGGACCAATCTCGGGGCCGGGCCGACGTGGCCGAAAGCCAGGCTGAGGCTCTTGGAGTCCAGTTAGCCGAGGCGTCTGCTCGGGCTGGAGCCCTTGCAGCGGACCTCACCGTGGCCCAAGCTGCATCCTTGGAGCAGCGTGCCCGAGCCGAAGGTACGTCTCGGCTGTTTGAAGATTTTGTTTTAGCTCGGTTCCTCAACTCGTGTTTGAGGTCATCCGCTTTGGCTGTTCACAGAGCTCGAGTCTGCCCTTGATAAGTCCACCAAGGCGCTTGCTCAGGCAGCCGAGCAGAGGGAAGCCGACCGCGCGGCCATGTCCGAGGCTATCTCGGCCTTCTGCCAGGTCTTTGGCTTCCACGACGTCCCCTCGGGAAGCTCCCCTCAAAGTCGCCTACAAGCCTTGGGTGACCATGCGCGTGGCAGACTTCGCGAGGCGCTGCATCACGGCGTCAGGCGGGCCTTCGTCGTGCTCGCTTCCCACTATGACGTGGATCTGGAGCAGGTCAGCGAGGGGTATTGCCTCCCCGACAAAGATGAAGCCGCCCTGGCTGAAGTCCAGAGGCTTGACGCGGCCACCGCGGGCCCAAGCGCGGTGCTGGCAACCACCTTCAAGGCAGAGATCCTCCCGCTTGTGCCGTCATCCAAGGCCGGGGCAGATCTTACCGAGGGTGGAGACGAAGCCGAGGGCGCGACTCCTTCTCCGGGCGACGCTTGATTCTGCCGGAGCAGTTTTCTTTGAATGCATATGTGTCTTTTGCGGCCGCCGAGGCCCGAACACTTTATTATCGTAATATAAGATTGTGTTTCTTTTCCTTCCGTTTTGCGTATCCGGACCCGTTCGTCAGTAGCAGGGTAGCTTGCCCAAGTAAGAGTCATTTTTCGTGGTAGGCGACGAGTGAGGTATCCGTATCCTAGAGGCGTAGGAGTCCCTCGGCTCGCTCGGTCTTGCCACTTACATGCACCCTTATTCGTTTCTTGGGGTCCTATTACTGACATAGCCGGGGGATGTGAAAGCTTTTTGATGGAAGTCTTTTTTCGAGGAAAATTTTGACGCAGAGGGGGTTCCCCCCTCTAGCCCCCGAGGGAGGGTCAGGCTTTGCCGAGGCAAGGCTGACCCTTCCTTGATGGTTAGACTTTGAACGTGAACAAGGTGTACGAACGACTGGAAAGCATCTTAAGGGTAGAAGCAACATAGCTGTCGGATGTTCCAAGCGTTGCTGTAGACCTCGCCTTGACTGTTGGCCAGCTTGTATGTCCCGGGCTTCAGAACCTTGGCGATGACAAACGGCCCTTCCCAGGGAGGCGTGAGCTTGTGCTACCCTCGGGCGTCTTGTCGCAGCCGAAGCACCAGGTCGCCCGCTTGGAGGTCTTGGGACCGAACCCCTTGGGCGTGGTAGCGTCGCAGGGACTGCTGGTACCACGCCGAGTGTAGTAAGGCCATGTCCCGAGCCTCTTCGAGCTGGTCCAGTGAGTCTTCTTGGTCGGTCTGGTTTCTTCGGTCGTCGTACGCCCTCATCCTCGGTGAACTGTATTCTAAGTCCATGGGCAAGACGGCCTCGGCCCCATAGACTAGAAAGAACGGTGTGAAGCCCGTGGCTCGGCTCGGCGTTGTCCTCAGACTCCAGACCACCGAGGGGAGTTCCTTCATCCATCGCCTGCCGAACTTGTGGAGGTCGTTGTAGATTCTCGGCTTGAGTCCTTGCAGAATCATGCCGTTGGCACGTTCCACCTGCCCATTCGTCATGGGGTGAGCCACGGTGGCCCAGTCCACCCGGATGTGGTGATCCTCGCAGAAGTCCAGGAACTTTCTGCCGGTGAACTAGGTGCCATTATCGGTGATGATGGAGTTCGGGACCCCAAAGCGATGGATGATGTTGGTAAAGAATGCCACCGCCTGTTCGGACCTGATGCTATTCAGGGGTCAGACCTCGATCCACTTGGAGAATTTGTCGATGGCGACCAGCAGGTGCGTGTAGCCCCTGGGTGCCTTCTGCAAGGGACCGACGAGGTCCAGTCCCCACATAGCAAACGACCAGGTGATGGGTATTGTCTGCAGAGCCTGAGCGGGTAGGTGGGTCTGCCTTGCGTAGAATTGACACCCTTGGCAGGCGCGGACAATCCTAGTGGCGTCGGCCACCGCGGTCGGCCAGTAGAAACCTTGTCGGAAGGCATTTCCAACAAGGGCTCGAGGCGCTGCGTGATGACCGCAAGCCCCCAAGTGTATTTCTCATAAGAGCTCCTGGCCTTCGGCGATGGATATGCACCGCTGGAGGATGCCGGATGGGCTGCGGTGGTAGAGCTCCTTTCTATCACCCAGTAAGACTAACGACTTGGCGCGCCGCGCCAATCGCCGAGCCTTGGCTCGGTCGAGGGGTAGCTCTCCTTGGTGGAGATATTGCAGGTACGAGGTCTGCCAGTTTTGATTAGGCTGGACCCCACTCCGCCCTTCCTCGACGCGCAGTGCCTCACCCTCGGGGGTCGAGGGTGCCTCGGGCCGAGCCGAGGGCGCCTCGGGCTGTGCCGAGGGTGCCTCGGGCAGGGCCGAGGCCTTCTCGGGCTCGGGCATGTCGTCGGTCTTGACTGAGGGTTGATGTAGGTCTCGGGAGAAGACGTCCGGGGGAACCGTTGTCTGCCCCGAGGCTATCTGAGCCAGCTCATCTGCAGTCTTGTTGTGTCGTCGGGCGATGTGGTTGAGCTCGAGCCCGTAGAACTTGTCCTCCAGGCGCCGAACCTCATTGCAGTAGGCTTCCATCTTCGGGTCGCGACAGTGGGAGTTCTTCATAACTTGGTCGATGACGAGCTGTGAGTCGCCGCGAGCGTCGAGGCGTCGAACCCCTATCTCAATGGCGATGCGCAACCCGTTGACCAGAGCTTCGTACTCAGCCACGTTGTTGGACGCTGGGAAATGGAGGCGCAGTACGTAGCGTAGGTGTTTCCCAAGGGGCGAGATGAAGAGCAGGCCCGTGCCTGCCCCTGTTTTCATCAGCAACCCATCGAAAAACATGGTCTAGAGTTCCGGCTGGATCGGAGCCGCCGGGAGCTGGGTGTCGGCCCATTCAGCCACAAAGTCTGCCAAGACTTGGGACTTGATGGCCTTCCGAGGGGCGAACGAGATCGTTTCGCCCATGATTTCTACCGCCCACTTTGCAATCCTACCCGAGGCCTCTCGGCACTGGATGATCTCCCCCAAGGGGAAGGATGACACCACAGTCACCAGATGAGACTCGAAGTAGTGTCGCAACTTCCACCGCGTCAGGATCACCGCGTACAGCAGCTTCTGAATTTGCGGGTAGCGGATCTTGGTCTCGGATAGTACCTCACTGATGAAGTAAACCGGCCTCTGGACGGGCAATGCATGCCCTTCTTCTTGTCTCTCAACCACGATCGCGGCGCTGACCACCTGAGTGGTAGCGGCGACGTAGATCAAGAGAGCTTCTCCGGCGGCGGGGGGCACCAAGATGGGCGCGTTTGTAAGGATGCCTTCAGGTTCCCGAGGGCTTCCTCGGCCTTGGAGGTCCAAGTGAAGCACTCGGTCTTTCTTAAGAGGCGGTACAGAGGTAGGCCTCTTTCGCCGAGGCGCGAGATGAAACGGCTCAGAGCCGCACGGCATCCCATGACCCTCTGTACGCCTTTCAAGTCCTTGATGGGCCCCATGTTGGTGATGGCCGCGATTTTCTCTGGGTTGGCCTCGATGCCCCGCTCGGAGACGATGAACCCCAAGAGCATGCCTCGGGGGACTCCGAAGACACACTTCTTGGGATTGAGTTTTACACCCTTTGCCTTGAGACACCGGAATGTCGTT
The DNA here is from genome assembly GCA_029449295.1 of Zea luxurians. Classification (NCBI taxonomy): domain Eukaryota; kingdom Viridiplantae; phylum Streptophyta; class Magnoliopsida; order Poales; family Poaceae; genus Zea; species Zea luxurians. The sequence goes on along the minus strand of JAOPSE010000022.1, from coordinate 38,971,112 downwards.
TCAAGGTCGGAAAGGAGGTCGGAGGCTTTCCTCGTCTTGACTACGATGTCATCGACATAAGCCTCGACCGTTCGACCAATGTGTTCGCCGAACACGTGGTTCATGCACCTTTGGTACGGCGCACCCGCATTCCTCAAACCAAATGGCATAGTAACATAGCAGTACATGCCAAAAGGTGTGATGAAAGAAGTCGTGAGCTGGTCGGACTCTTTCATCCTGATTTGGTGATACCCTGAGTAGGCATTGAGGAAAGACAAGGTTTCGCATCCCGCAGTGGAATCCACGATTTGATCGATGCGAGGCAGAGGATAGGGAACTTTTGGGCATGCTTTGTTTAGACCAGTGTAGTCTACACACATCCGCCATTTCCCTCCTTTCTTTCTCACAAGCACAGAGTTGGCTAGCCATTCGGGATGGAATACCTCTTTGATGAACCATGCGACCATCAGCTTGTGGATCTCCTCGCCTATGGCTCTGCGCTTTTCTTCGTCGAATCGGCGTAGAGGTTGCTTCACGGGTCGGGCTCTAGCTCGGATATCCAGCGAGTGCTCGGCGACATCCCTCGGTATGCCAGGCATGTCCGAGGGACTCCACGCGAAAACTACGGCGTTTGCGCGGAGAAAGTCGATGAGCACTGCTTCCTATTTGGGGTCGAGCTCGGAGCCGATCCAGATCTGCTTGGAGGCGTCGTTGCTGGGGTCGAGAGGGACGGACTTAACCGTCTCCGCTGGCTCAAAGTTGCCGGCATGGCGCTTCACGTCTGGCGCCTCCTTGGGGAGGCTCTCTAGGTCGGCGATGAGGGCCTCGGATTCAGCGAGGGCCTCGGCATACTCCACGCACTCTATGTCGCATTCGTACGCGTGTCGGTACGTGGGGCCTGTAGGAAACGGGTGACGCCTAAGAGGGGGGGGGTGAATTAGGACTTCTAAAACTTTTACTAAACTAGGCCACAATTAAATCCCTAGAGCAAAACCTATGCAAATAATCAAAACTAGAATGTGCAAACTAGGTTTTGTCTAAGTGTTGCTATCTCTACCGCAAAAGGCTAAGTTTCAATCTATACTAAATAAGTATGACTACAAGATTGAAACTTAAATGCTTAATATAAATGCGGAATGTAAAGAGCTAAGTAGAGAAGCAAACTCTCGTGGATGACGCCGGTATTTTTACCGAGGTATCCGGAACCACGCAAGGTCCCGACTAATCCTCGTTGGTGCCCCTACGCAAAGGGAAGCCCACGCGAGGGCCAAGCACCACGGTCGAGTAACTCCGTAGAGAGCCGCGGGCCTTCTCCACGCGCAAGTGGTGCTCCGCTTCCGGCTCCTCTCGGACGCTCCCCGCCGTCTCCACTATCGAGCTTCCGGCCGAAACGTCGCGGGCCTCATTCCCTCCGGTACACGGTGGCGGCCGTGACACAAACGCGGTTGTCACGGTCTCGCAAGACTCTCGCCCCACTCGGTACAATTACGACGGCTCGCGCAAGAGCCGAGGGGTTGTGTGGTTTTACAAAACTCACTCAACTAACTAGGATTCACCTAGAGCAAGCGCTAAAGCGGTCTAACTAACCTAAGCACTTCGCAAAGCACCTACGCTAATCACCGAGTGATTCTATTAAGCACTTGGGTGTTTGAGCTCTTGGAAATATGCACTATGTGTATTGGTATGTTGCTTGGGCTCTCACACTTGAGAATGGCCGGTTGGGGTGGTATTTATAGCCTCCAAGCCCCCAACTAGCCGTTGGACAGAAAGCAGCAGCTTTCTGTCGTCGGGTGCACCGGACAGTCCGGTGCACACCGGACACTGCACTGTAGCATGTCCGGTGCCGCCACGTCAGCCGACCGTTGGCGCCTGTAGCAGTCGACCGTTGGATCCGACCGTTGCCGTCTGCCCGTTGGCACACCGGACAGTCCGGTGCACACCGGACAGTCCGGTGCTACAGCCAGAGAGCGCATGTCTGCGGCCTCTCTGCGCAGACTGTCCGGGACTTCACCGGACAGTCCGGTGCACACCGGACACTGCGCTGTAGCATGTCCGGTGCGCCACCAGGCGCTGGCTGACAGCCCTTTTCCTTGTAATTCTTCGCTGATTTCTTTGGGCTTCTTTGTTCTTGAGTATTGGACTCCTACGCATCTTTTTATGTCTTCTTTTGAGGTGTTGCATCCTCATTGCCTTGGTCCAATTCTCTTCGCATCCTGTGAACTACAAAACACAAACACTAGAAGACTTATTAGTTCACTGATTGTGTTGTTCATCAAACACCAAAACTTAATTAGCCAAAAGGCCTGGGGTCCATTTTCCTTACAATCTCCCCCTTTTTGGTGATTGATGACAACACAACCAAAGCAAGCAAATAATACAAGTATTTGAATGAAAATATGCAATCTACTTGCTAAGATGCATGATTGTCCCCACAATGTGATATTATGGACTTAAGCCTCCCCCTAACTCCATAATTCACTTACTTCCTATTTTTGGACCAAATAACCAAAACCACTTGAAAAGCCATTTGGAGATATAAAATTTTAAATTGGTGGTGTTTGGTGTTTGATATAGTTTTCATTGCTTTGGTCCCTAAACTTCTCCCCCTTTGGCATCAACCACCGAAAAGGAAGACATTAAAAGCATGTAGGAAGTAAATAAAAGCTTGCCCTCAACAAGAAATCTATCAAATGATACCACTAAAAGGATATTAAAATAAACCATATGAATGATACCACATGAAGGAGTCCTCAAAAGATTACTCCCCCTAAATGAGTGTTCTCTTTAGAACGAAGTCTCTTCCCCTTTTTAGGGATGAAGGAATACTCCCCCTGATAGAGATCCTCTACTTAGGAAAAAGCATGCGAAGTTTAGAGGAGCAAGACATGATTTGAAAAGACTAACTTCCCTTATGCATAGGTAACAGAATATGAGTTAACTACTTATGCATTTTTAGCAACATGGAAGCATATGATATGAAATATAGTCTGATCAAATATTGGAGAAGACATGTAAATGATACTGAATGTAGTCTCAAAAGATACCAATTGAAGATCAATGGCGAGCTTGAGAGACATGAGAGTTATTGGAGATTTTGCAGTGGAAGATTGTTGTCTTTCTCCGGGGACTTCATTTTCCTTACAATGAGACTATCACATGAAATAGACTTGAAAAGGTGTTAGTCTCAAAGTATTAGATTATAGAGTAACCTCCCCCTAAAGGTGTGCATACAAGTTTTGAATACTTGTAGGAGACATGCACTTTGATTTGATATCAAGAGGGGCAAATCATCCATAATCCAAACATTGGCACATATAAGTTAAATGATACACTTTGTAGAAATCAAAAGTTTTCAATTGATGCATCATTTACTATGGAGTTATATGAAAGCTATGTGCCGTGCTTAAATAAACATTTTAAGCCATGTAGGTTTGCTTAAGTATATGAGTTAAGAACAAGCACTCCTACCATATGATTTACCTAGTATGCAGGATTTTAAACAAAAGTACATAACAAATGTAATACTAGGCAAGAAAGGTAAACTAGATAAAAGATAAATAGATACGCATATCTAAAAATGAAGAATACAATAAAACTAGTTACCTTAGTCATGGGTGGGAAATTTGGGTCCAAAATTTTCACTAACCCACTTGGCAATAAGCTTGATCCAATATGATGTATCCCATGATATACATCCCAATTTTGCCAAGTCTCCAAATTTCCCGAAGACCTTCGGTCCACTCACTTCCCTTTCGGGATCCAAACCTTCTTGGTGCTTTTCATGGTTGAAATTATCTCCTTCGGCACCCAGATGCGTTTGGTCCCTTTTCCTTTGTTGGCTTGCTTGTTGGCCTTGATTGCTATCACCTTTCCATTCTTTTTCTTCTTGATCAAATATGGTGTAGCATCCTTTTTGTTCACCTTTTTGATGTAGGTGTTGGAGATTTTGCTTGATGGCTTTTGCTTGAGCTTTTGCCTTTGTTTATCCCCGGTCATCGCCTTGCATTGGAAAGACTTGTGGCCTTCCTTGTGACATAGCCTACAAATCACAGTTTCTCCCTCTACAGGCTTGTTCACTCCCGCAGTGGTGTTATCCTGTGGAGGTCGGATTTGTTTGGCTTTGCCTTTCTTGTCATACAAAGCCTTTCCAAGGCGAGCCACTTCTTGCTTTAATTGTTCATTTTCCTTTGCAACCTCATCCGAACATGTCTCTACAACAATATTCTCAACAACGACTTGGTTGCAGGAGTTAGAATCATCAATTAAATCAAAGCAGGAAGTAGAAGCATCTTTCTTAATTATTTCAGGTATTTCAACTAAAGATGCTGCTGGGGTGCTACCAATGTTTTCTAGCTTAGTAGTTAGCTCATTATTGTGTATGCTAAGAATTTCCATTTTCTCTAGCAAATTTTCAATCGCTTCTTGGGAGCTAGCTAACTTAGCCTTAAGTTTTTCATTCTTTTTAATAAGGCTATCATCGGTAGCAGTGGATGGAGCACTAGATTCTAATAGCTCAATTTTAGTTGATAGCTCACTATTTAAGTTTGCAAAAGTTTCAAATTTTTCTAGCAAACCTTTGTAATCATTTTGAGAGCTAACCAACTTATTTTTCAACGTTTTAAGTTGAGCTTTTTGCTTAGTGCAAACATCCTGGAAAAAGTTTACGGCTTCCGCAAGCTCTTCTAGAGAGGCCTTTCCCTCACCTTCATCATCACTACTACTTTCATCACTAGAGGATGGAATGCTTTTGTTACCTCTTGCCATAAGGCATTTGTGTGATGACCGTGATGATCGTGATGAGGACCGGTGGCTGCGCGTCCTTGGAGGTTCATCTTCACTTGAAGAATCATCCCAAGTTCTAACACTTGTGAGCGCCTTGCCTTTGCTCCTCTCCTTTTTGGGTTTGGCCATATTTGGACAGTTGTCCCTGAAGTGGCCCTTCTCCCCACATGCGAAGCATCCTCTCTTCCTTTGCTTTTTCCTGTCAATGTTAAAGAGAAGATCCTCGACCTGCAGGGGCACACCCATTAGATTAATCTTGCGGATCATCCTCATTACCTTTCCGACGCGTCGGATTGTTTCTTCGTCCTCGGAGGATGATGTGCATGGTTGATTATCTTCATCATCATCACTTTCTTCTTCTTCCTCTTCTTCACTTGAGGAACTTGGAGTGGGAGCCTTCTTTTTGCCCTTCCTTTCATCACATGCAAAAGCATATGGCCTTGAGGAAGTTGGCTCCTCTCCCCGACTCATTTTTCGCGACATCTCAAAGGCCGCGATTTTCCCAATCACAATGGTCGGGGTCATGTTGCTCAAGTCCTCCATGTTGTGAAGGATGGTGATGATGCTCCCATATCTTTGTTGTGGTAGCAGGGAGATAATCTTCCTCACAGTGTCCGCATCACCTAGCTTATTAATGCCAATAGAGTTGAGCTCATTGATAATTAGATTCAAACGAGAATACATGTCTCTAACAAGCTCATCATCTTTCATGGCAAAAGAATTATACTCATTTAAGACTAGGCAATGTTTTTGCTCACGGACATTGGATGTGCCGTCATGGAGCTCATGCAATTTTAGCCAAATCTCATTAGCAGTTTTCAAGGTAAATACTTGATTAAAAATATCCATGCTAAGAGATTCATACAAGCAATTTTTGGCTCTAGCATTTAAATGAATTTCTTTCTCTTCACTCGTGGTGGGTTTCTCGGGATTTTTGAGGGGTTTCATCCCGTCACGAGTGACTCTCCAAACACCTAGATCAACGGCCTCTAGGTAACAAGCCATTCTAGCACTATAATATGGGAAGTTAGTGCCGTCGAAGTGTGGTGGCCTATGGGTATCCATCCCTTCCTCTAAAAAGCGTCGGCTCTTTTAGCGGTGAAGCTAAAGCGTTTCAAATGAGCCAAACCGGGCTCCGATACCACTTGTAGGAAACGGGTGACGCCTAAGAGGGGGGGGTGAATTAGGACTTCTAAAACTTTTACTAAACTAGGCCACAATTAAATCCCTAGAGCAAAACCTATGCAAATAATCAAAACTAGAATGTGCAAACTAGGTTTTGTCTAAGTGTTGCTATCTCTACCGCAAAAGGCTAAGTTTCAATCTATACTAAATAAGTATGACTACAAGATTGAAACTTAAATGCTTAATATAAATGCGGAATGTAAAGAGCTAAGTAGAGAAGCAAACTCTCGTGGATGACGCCGGTATTTTTACCGAGGTATCCGGAACCACGCAAGGTCCCGACTAATCCTCGTTGGTGCCCCTACGCAAAGGGAAGCCCACGCGAGGGCCAAGCACCACGGTCGAGTAACTCCGTAGAGAGCCGCGGGCCTTCTCCACGCGCAAGTGGTGCTCCGCTTCCGGCTCCTCTCGGACGCTCCCCGCCGTCTCCACTATCGAGCTTCCGGCCGAAACGCCGCGGGCCTCGTTCCCTCCGGTACACGGTGGCGGCCGTGACACAAACGCGGTTGTCACGGTCTCGCAAGACTCTCGCCCCACTCGGTACAATTACAACGGCTCGCGCAAGAGCCGAGGGGTTGTGTGGTTTTACAAAACTCACTCAACTAACTAGGATTCACCTAGAGCAAGCGCTAAAGCGGTCTAACTAACCTAAGCACTTCGCAAAGCACCTACGCTAATCACCGAGTGATTCTATTAAGCACTTGGGTGTTTGAGCTCTTGGAAATATGCACTATGTGTATTGGTATGTTGCTTGGGCTCTCACACTTGAGAATGGCCGGTTGGGGTGGTATTTATAGCCTCCAAGCCCCCAACTAGCCGTTGGACAGAAAGCAGCAGCTTTCTGTCGTCGGGTGCACCGGACAGTCCGGTGCACACCGGACACTGCACTGTAGCATGTCCGGTGCCGCCACGTCAGCCGACCGTTGGCGCCTGTAGCAGTCGACCGTTGGATCCGACCGTTGCCGTCTGCCCGTTGGCACACCGGACAGTCCGGTGCACACCGGACAGTCCGGTGCTACAGCCAGAGAGCGCATGTCTGCGGCCTCTCTGCGCAGACTGTCCGGGACTTCACCGGACAGTCCGGTGCACACCGGACACTGCGCTGTAGCATGTCCGATGCGCCACCAGGCGCTGGCTGACAGCCCTTTTCCTTGTAATTCTTCGCTGATTTCTTTGGGCTTCTTTGTTCTTGAGTATTGGACTCCTACGCATCTTTTTATGTCTTCTTTTGAGGTGTTGCATCCTCATTGCCTTGGTCCAATTCTCTTCGCATCCTGTGAACTACAAAACACAAACACTAGAAGACTTATTAGTTCACTGATTGTGTTGTTCATCAAACACCAAAACTTAATTAGCCAAAAGGCCTGGGGTCCATTTTCCTTACAGGGCCGACGGTGATGACCCCATTGGGGCCCGGCATCTTGAGCTTGAGGTAGGTGTAGTTGGGGACAACCATGAACTTGGCGTAGCATGGCCTCCCCAGTACCGTGTGGTAGGTTCCTCGGAACCTGACCACTTCGAACGTCAGGGTCTCCCTTCTGAAGTTGGAGGGAGTCTCGAAGCAGACGGGCAGATCGAGTCGTCCGAGGGGTTGGACGCATTTCTCGGGGATGATCCCGTGAAAAGGCACCGCACCGGCCCGGACCGAGGACAGATCGATCTGCAGGAGCTCGAGGGTCTCGGCGTAGATGATGTTGAGGCTGCTGCCTCTATCCATGAGGACCTTGCTGAGCCTGACGTTGCCGATGACGGGGTCGACAACGAGCGGATATTTCCCCGGGCTCGGCACGCGGTCGGGGTGATCGCCCTGGTCGAAGGTGATGGGCTTGTCGGACTAGTCTAGGTAGACTGGCGCCACCACCTTTACCGAGCAGACCTCCCGACGCTCTTGCTTGCGGTGCCGAGCTGAGGTGTTCGCCACTGGCCCACCGTAGATCATGAAGCAGTCACGGACCTCGGGGAACTCCTCTGCCTGGTGATCCTCCTTCTTGTCATCGTGGGGGGCCCTGCCACCCTCCGCAGGTGGCCCGACCCTGTGAAAGTGACGCCGAAGCATGGCGCATTCCTCAAGGGTGTGCTTGACGGGTCCCTGATGATAGGGGCACGACTCCTTGATCATCTTGTCGAATAGATTGGTGCTTCCGGGAGGTTTCCGAGGGTTCTTGTACTCAGCGGCGGCGACAAGGTCCGCGTCGGCGGCGTCGCGTTTCGCTTGCGACTTCTTCTTGCCTTTCTTCTTGGTGCCGCGCTGAGCGGACGCCTCGGGAACATCTTCTGGCTGGCGGCCCTGGGGCTGCTTGTCCTTCCGGAAGATGGCCTCAACCGCCTCCTGGCCAGAAGCGAACTTGGTGGCGATGTCCATCAGCTCGCTCGCCCTAGTGGGGGTCTTGCGACCCAGCTTGCTCACTAGGTCGCGGCAGGTGGTGCCTGCGAGGAACGCGTCGATGACATCTGAGTCGGTGACGTTGGGCAGCTCGGTGCGCTTCTTTGAGAATCGCCGGACGTAGTCCCGGATAGACTCTCCCGGCTGCTGGCGGCAGCTTCAGAGATCCTAGGAGTTCCCAGGGCGCACATACGTGCCCTGGAAATTACCGGCGAAGGCTTGGACCAGGTCGTCCCAGTTGGAGATCTGCCCCGAAGGCAGATGCTCCAACCAGGCCCGAGCGGAGTTGGAGAGGAACAGGGGGAGGTTGCGGATGACGAGGTTGTCATCGTCCGTTCCACCCAGTTGGCAGGCCATCCGGTAGTCCGCGAGCCATAGTTCCGGCCTGGTCTCCCTCGAGTACTTCGTGATGGTAGTCAGGGTTTGGAACCGGGTCGGGAACGACGCCCGTCGTATGGCTCGGCTGAAAGCCTGCGGGCCGGGTGGTTCGGGCGAGGGGCTCTGATCCTCCCCACTGTCGTAGCGTCCCCCACGCCTGGGGTGGTAGCCTCGGTGCACCCTCTTGTCAAGGCGGGCTCGATTGATGCGATGGTGGTGCTCGTTGCCGAGGCGTCCCGGGGCTGCAGGCGCTATGTTGCGTGTGCGCCCGGTGTGGACCGAGGCTTCCCGCACGAATCGGGAAGTCGCGGCGTGGTGCTCCGAGGGGTATCCCTGCCTTTGGGAGGCAGAGCTCTCAGCCCGTCGGACCGCGGCATCCTCCAGGAGATTCTTGAGCTCTCCCCAGATCCGCCGCCCTTCGGTGGTTGATGGTTCCGGCATTGCACGGAGAAGTATCGCTGCCGCAGCCAGGTTCTGGCCGACCCCACTGGAAGCCGGTGGTGGCCTTGCCCTGATGTCATCGGCGATGTGGAGCTGGATGCCCTGGGGTAGATGACGCGCTTCTCCGGCTGAAGCTTGGTCTACCCATTCCTGCCCGATGTTCCGGCGGAGCGGCTCAAGTGTTCCTGCCCCCTCATCGAGCCTGGCCTGCATCTCGCGGATTTGCTCGAGCTGTGCGTCCTAACCCCCCGCAGGGACTGGGACCACAGCTAGCTCCCAAAGGATGTCAACGTGAGGCGCAGGCCTAGGGGGATCACCTGTTTTCTAGTATACCAAGATGGTTGCCTTCGTCGGGACCCCCGAGATCGACGTGGAAACATTCATGACTTGGGCCGCTGTCTCCGTCGCCGAAGCTGTGGCTACCGTCGGAACAATCAGAAAGGCAGTAGTCGCATGCGGTCATGAAGTCCCGCATGGCACTGGGGTTACCGAGCCCGGAGAAATCCCAACCAAACTCGGGCTCGTCATCTCCCTCGGAACCCGAGGGTCCGTAGGTCGAGACGGCCGTCAGCCGGTCCCAGGGTGACCGCATATGATACCCCGGAGGGTTGGTGCATGCCTCTATGAAGGATTCCACCAAAGCGGGGTCACTTGGTGGGTCGAGGCCGAATCCAAAAGGCATGAGACGGGAGTCGGTTGGTACATCTTGGTCGACAGGTGGTGACGTTGTCACGTCAGGGGCGGACTGCACTGTCGTCTCCGGTACGAGGGTGACGCCTAGCAAGTCCTTCGCGAGCGTGCTGACATTGTCCGTCCGCTTGGAGTTGGCGTGTTGCGGGGAAACGACGCTCATCTTCATCTCAGACGCGAGGTCAACGCCCGACGTGTCCCCCGTCGGGGCGCCGGCGCCGTCGACTCGCTCGACAGCCGATGAGGTGCCACCTCCTGCTTGGCCATGATTGCCCCGCCTCCTCCTCCTCCAGCGGGGGAGGTGACGGGACAAACTCGAACGTCGTTCTTCCGCCTCGTGGGGAAGACGTCGTCGATTCCGCCGCCGGCGGGCGGGTTGTCGGCCGCCATTATCGTCGTCGCGCGGCGGAGGAAGGAGTATCATGTTGTAGCTGCTGTCGAGGGACATGAACTCAAGACTCCCGAAATGGAGCACCGTCCCGGGTTGGAAAGGTTGCTGGAGACTACCCATCTGGAGCTTGACAGGGAGCTATTCGTCAACACGCAGCTGGCCCCTACCTGGCGTGCCAACTGTCGGCGTTTCGACCCCGGGGGGTCCCTGGACCGACGAGTAAATTGTCGCCGTGTGTCCCAGCCCAGATGGGTCAGCGCGAGGCGGAGCACGAAGGGGGGTAGAAGAGAGGGAGAAAAGGGGAAAACCCACGGCCTCCGTGTTGTTCCGCGCCCAGGTCGGGTGCGCTTGCAGTAGGGGGTTACAAGCGTCCGCGTGGGGGGAGAGCGAGGGACTCTACGCGTCGTCCCGTCCTCCCGCGCGGCCAACCCCCTCGTAAGAGAGCCCTGGACCTTCCTTTTATAGGCGTAAGGAGAGGGTCTAGGTGTACAATGGGGGGTGTAGCAGTGTGCTATCGTGTCTAGCAGAGAGGAGCTAGCGCCCTAAGTACATGCCGTCGTGGCAGCCAGAGAGGTTTTGGCACCCTGTTCATGTGATGTCGTGGCCGTCGGAGGAGCGTTGGAGCCTTGCGGAAGGACAGCTGTCGGGGCTGTCGAGTCCTTGCTGACGTCTCTTTGCTTCCATAAGGGGCTGAGAGCTGCCATCATCATGGTGCACACGGGGCGCCATCATTATCTGTTTTCCGGGGCGAGCCAGATGGGACGCCGGTCCTGTTACCCGTAGCCTCAGCTAGCTAGGGATAGGGTAATGATGGCCCCCACTGTGACGTGGTCGGTCCGAGCCCTGGGTCAGGCGAGGCGGAGGCTCCTCTAAGGTCGGGGTCGAGTCGGTCTTCCGAGGTCGAGGTCGTGTCTGAGCCCCGGGTCGGGCGAGGCGGAGTTTGTCGTCTTCCGGGCCGAGCCCGAGTCCGAGCCCTGAGGTTGGGCGAGGCGGAGTTCGTCGTCTTCCGGGGCCAATCCCGAGTCCGAGCCCTGGGCTCGGGCGAGGCAGAGTTCGTCGTCTTCCGGGGCCGAGCCCGAGTCCGAGCCCTGGGGTCGGGCGAAGCGGAGTTCGTTGTCTTCCGGGGCCGAGCCCGAGTCCGAGCCCTGGGGTCGGGCGAAGCGGAGTTTGTCATCTTCTGGGGCCGAGCCCGAGTCCGAGCCCTGGGGTCAGGCGAAGCGGAGTTCGTCGTCTTCCGGAGCCGAGCCCGAATCCGAGCCCTGGGGTCAGGCGAGGCGGAGTTTCCAATGGCGCCTGAGGCCGGACTTGGCTGCTGTCAGCCTCACTCTGTCGAGTGGCACAGCAGTCAAAGCGACGCAGGTGGCGCTGTCTTCTTGTCAGGCCGGTCAATGGAGCGGTGAAGTGACTGCGGTCACTTTCGGCTCTGTCGACTGAAGGGCGCGTGACAGGATAAGATGTCAGGCCATCCTTGCATTAAATGCTCCTACGATTCAGTCGGTTGGTGTGGCGATCTGGCCAAGGTTGCTTCTTGGCGAAGACTGGGCCTCGGGCGAGCCGAAGGTGTGTATGTTGCTTGAGGGGGTCCTTGGGCAAGACGTGAATCTTTCGGGGTCGGCTGCCTGAGGCTAGGCTCGGGTGAGGCGAGGTCATGTCCCTTGAGTGGACCGAGCCTTGGCTTAATCGCACCCATTAGGCCTTTGTAGCTTAGTGCTGATGGGGGTTATCAGCTGAGATTAGGAGTCTTGGGGGTACCCCTAATTATGGTCCCCGACAATCTTCTTCATAGCTTTACGAAGCTTGAAAGACGACTCATAAAGAAATGAAATAATTCTCAAAGCTCAAAAATCGTTCATAAGGGAATGCAGAGCTAAAATTGACGAAGCTACAAAAGTCGTTCCTAAGGGAGCGCAACATTAGTTTTTCTGCTCAAAAGTCATTCCTAAGGGAATGAAGAGCTAAAATTGATGAAGTTACAAAAAGTCGTTCCTAAGGGAGCGCAACGTAAGTTTTCTGCTTAAAAGTCGTTCTAAAGGGAATGCAGAGCCAAATACCACCGAAATATATGGCAAAGAAGTTCAAAAGTCGTTCCTAAGGGGATGCAGAACTTATACCGCCGAAATAGAAGGCGAAGAAGTTCAAAAGTCGTTCCTAAGGGGATGCAGAACTTATACCACCGAAATAGAAGGTTAAGAAGCTCAAAAGACGTTCCTAAGGGAATGCAGAGTTTTTCGTGTTACATTGTGGTTGTATGAGTCGGTGTTTGATCATCATCATTTCATTGCATCATTTCATTGCATCATTTAGCACAGCATCACATCATACATCATATCGCATCAACAGGATGATTCGATACGAAGCAAATATTTGGCAGCACTTCGTTGAACAAAATGTGCTAAGGCACAAAGCGAGCTTCGGGTAACAATTTTATCAGACGTCATACAAAGGGTCTATTTCTTTACGAAGCATGAAAAGAAGGGAATGTGTTTTTTCGCCGAAGGCTCAAAAAACGGCATGTGTGTATGTTTCATGCATCGCAAAGAAATAAATTACATACATCAAATGTTACATAGTTCTATTACAATAGAAACTTAATCTTCCTCCAAACTGTTCCATACAATAAATATTACAAAATGTCTTTACAAGAAAAAGTCTACTCTTCTTTGAGGACTTTTTCTGCAACTTCATTCAAAAGTTCGTCAACAACTTCGTCCATAATAGAATTAGCAATGCCTATTATATCCAATGCTTCCTTCATTTCTAGATCAGCCAGGGGATTGTAGGGCTCCGGCGGTGGTGATAGCTCAGCTGTAATAGATAAATTATTAGTTTGAAGACACAAAGTAACTGTCGAAGCTGAAATTCAAAGCAATACCTATGCGTCTTTCGCGTTCAACAGCCTCTTCAGGCCGCCTAACTTCTTCTCGGGCGTCATGGGTGTCTTTTTCGTTCTTTTTTATAATTTCATGGGCCACTTCTCGGCCACCGTTTACCCAGACATCAGAATAGAATTTTCCACCCATCAAAGTCGCTTCGGCCGAAGGATCCTTTGTATCGTCTATGGAGAAGGCAGCTTCAGCATTTGCTGCAGTTTTCACGTGTTCACATCCTGCCTTCTCCAAAATAGCAGCAACTCCCCTGGCACCGGAGAAAGCATAAATATCCCCGCGATCATTTAAAAATTCTTCAAAAGCTTCGGCTTCTCCGCTTATCCATTCAATAACGCCCTCATGGTCGCCTTGGATAAAATTTTCTTCAGTAGAGTAGGCGCCCACTTTGGAGAAGCTAGTTTTTAATTTCTTCATGCAATCCAAGGATTTTTCAAAACACCTCTCCTTGGATTTGTGAAGTTCTTCAACATTCTTCTCTAGTTTATTCCTGCAATATACACTAATCTTTTTGCCAGCTTGTGCGAGTGCGCACTTCTCATTAGCTCCGGCCAGTTGCTTCCGAAGGTCTTCAACCTCGGCCTTTTGTGCTACGGCCTAAGCATTATATTTAGCTTCGTATTCCTTCATCTTGTTCACCAAGGAAATCAAAATCTTGTCTTTTTCCAAGCCTTCGTTCCTTAGCTCAACTACCTCCGACCGAAGATTGCTGAGAGCCATTGTGCAACCTTCGTCTTCGGCGCTCTTTTGAGCCCTTAAGGCATTACTAAGAATTAAGCCCTGCAAGAAAAAAGAAGTAATTAAGTATAGCAACCAAACTTTTCATTTCCAACTTTAAAAAAGCTAACTTCTATACCTTTATACTATTATATGCAAGGCTATTAGCAAGATCATCCTTCGACATAGCCGAAAGGCCTTCTTCAAGCTTTGGAAATCCCACACTCTTAGCTATCTCCTGGCAAACAGATATTTCTTTGTTATTCGGGAGACAGTATATGAAATCATCTTCATTAGTGCCATTAAACACTAAGGCTCCCTTTGGATACTTCAATTTTTGGGCATAATGTCTGGCCTTCAGGACTTCTTCTTCGGATAATTGTTTCCCCGAAGCATGTTGAAAAATGTAATCAACATCTTCGACTGGAGCTTCGGGGGCAGGAGATCTCACTCTTTCTGCCGTACTTTGCCCTGTTGCCTTGCCAATATCTGAAGATAGCGAATTAGCCTTGTCCTCGGGCGCGACAACCTTCGTCTCAATGGGCACTGAAAGCTCAGCTTTGGCTTCAACCTGAAACTTGGCGGGCCCCGTCCGTCATTGACTATTGCTATTCTAGCAAAGGGAAGATGTTTTTTCGGACCTTCGGCTTAAGGCCTTCATCCAGATCACTGTTTAAATCCATCACTATAACGAATTAATTCTGCGAGGGGCTACTGTTAGGGGCCTTCGTCTTCCGAAGGTCCTCAAAAACACAACTAACATATTTCCCAAGTTCAAATATATATACAGGGACCTTCGGCCTCGGGATGAAGCTATACACGATATAAAAAGCACGGATCGAGAGAAGGACGAACCAGTTCCGAAGCTACCTATGGAGAAGCTTTGGCTTAGCAGCGAAAAATGGAACCGACCTAAAGGGGAAAAGGCTGTCCAGTCCTTGATAGATTATCCCTAGGTCAATAGTAAATGTCAAGGGCATGAATGTAATTTGCATAGGCTACGTCCTATGCCTATAAATAGATGAACAGTAGCACCGTACCGTTCACGTTGATTTGTATTCGCTTGCACATCACTCTTGAGACTTTTGCCTTCTGTTAAGCCGAAGCATTTGAGAACAAGCCCCCAACAATGTCCTTAAAATGCGTAGCCATGGTGGAATGTCTGCTTTTCTGATTTGACGATATACCTACCTATACCTTTATGCATGTTCGGTTCCTAAGGAATGGTCACCCGTAACCATTCCTAGCTAGATTATTTGTCTAATTTATATAGGGCTTGATCAACTAGAAAAATTCTAGGGTAAATTTTTGCTCAAACGAACAGGCACTTGTCGATTTAGCTAGAGAGGTGCGAGGAAAACTCTTATTAGTATTGTAGCTTTGGTGGCGGCATTGACAAAATAGAGCAGATAGGAAGACACATTAGATGTGGCACTTGAGCCGATGTTAACAATGGTGCCGCACTTCCTCTCGAGTCTCGACCATGCCTGGCAGCACAGCGTGCGTGACCCATGTGGCGCCCTCGACGTTGACCTAGATCAAGCTACACATCAACTCCTCGTCCACCTCGTGGAAGTAGCGCACATACGGATAAGACAACCTGTTGTGGCCCTAGATGGAGTCTTGAGTGCCTCGACGCCGGCCATGAGCCCCTCGAGATTCTTGTCGGAGGCGCAGGCACCGAGGAGGAGGTGAAGGGAAAAGGTGAGGGAGGGTACTAAGGGGGTCAGTCGTGGCGGGGCAGGGGGCCGAGGAGATAGGGGCAACACGCGGGTGTAGGCACAGGAGAGGGCCTGTGACGGAACCTCCCAAGAAATTAGGTCCACCTACACCAGTTCTTGTCCCATGGACCTTAGACAGCCATGCATATGCACCCAATAGTTTGACAGGACCTGGTTCTTGTATCTTCTTTAACATCTTCCAAGAGCGCATATCCTATTTCACAGACATTACACATATCGGAGTAAAAGCGAAAAGAGTTACAATAACTTAATTTACATTGATATGCTAAAGTAACAATATAGAAAGAGTGCTTATTACAATATAAAGGTCTGAGTGCTTCTATTTATTACATCACTGGAATGTAGACACCTTCCATAAGTTCATACTAAATTTTTATCCTTTTGCTTGGGGACGGTCTTAGTACGGAAGCAACAAAACTCCATAGGCTCTTCACCTACAACAACATGGGTTTGAAAACGGTGAGTACGGAGTGTACTTCTGCAAGTCTTACTCAAATAAAAGAAAAGACTCTCAAGGATATGATGGCCTTTAGGAATCAAGGTAAGGTTAGAACCAATTACTCAGTTTGCACAAAGCTTACTAAAGTTGGTCCTTACAAATTCTTTTTACTTTGCAAAGTTAAGTAGTTTCTTGAATCTAGATTTTTCCTAATTAATCTAGATCATTCACTTGGCCTGTAGCCATCTTTTATCAAATCCTGAGTTTACTTGTCAACTACGATGTAGGTCAGTGACCAAGTCTTCATATCCGAGAAGTAACAGCGATCCGAATTGATTAATACCTAGATGGGGATCTCCAACCACGACATATGTAGCACTTAACCCTTGCATATGTCAACTTGCACCTAGATTTCTCAAGACCAGAATGGGTTCCTGCTACCTAAGAGTACAGTTACTCCACTGTCTAGCCTCTTGTCATGAAGGGTACACGCTACTCTCACCATCTCCCACGCCCAGTGGAGGCGAGCTATTCTAGTATTGGTCTAGCCAAGGGAAAGCTTAATCATGATGAGGCATGTGGCCAGTTAAAAGGTCCTCGATCATCAAGCCTACATTAGCTTGTTCCTCAAACGACTCAGACAGAGACACTACACCGAGACTCTCTTCTCGTGCAAGTAACCCGCCCGGTCTCACCTTATAACCTATAACCCAAAATTTGGTACCTGACAGAGGTACTCTTTTTAGATGTTGAATCCATCACGATCGTGATAGATTCACCATCATAAGTTTTTCTTTGTAAACATTCCCATTCCAATGTGAAGCATCACTTTTGAAAACAAAACATTTTTGTTCTCTAAGCAAGGCTAAGCATCATTAAAACCTGTGTTAAATAAATTAGGTAACAAGAAATGGTATTCAATTTCTCAAGGAAGGAAATGCATTAGTAGTTTATCACACAATTCCTATCACCTAATGCATCATTCAAAGGTGATAAAACTTTAAAACACAAGGAAAGGGTAAATACACCGGGGCTTGCCTTGCATTGCAGGAGTAGATGTTTCTTCACCACAGATGTCAAAGTAGAGATTGTTCTCCACAGGAGGATTCTCTGTCTAAGGGGCAACGTCTTCTACTATATAATCCTCTTCGTGTTCTACACGTAATAATACATATATGGATGCTTATGCTATGCCATGAACATGCAAGTTTATAAACGAGAAACAGAAAACACCCTCTTGAATACAACTTTCCTTCATGGTGTTTAATAACCATGAAAACTGAAAGGGAAATGAGCTTAAAACATTTCCTATAATCGATTTTGGTGTTTGACATCCATCACAAACCACGTGTACTAACTAGTTTGCTTAGATGTCATTTATCTCAGGTGTATAAGGTTCAACATAAACTAAGAAATAAATTAAGTTGGGGACTCAACAAAGTTTGGAGCAACGGTTTTCCTAGGCCGAGCACCATCCAAACTGGCCACTCTCGGGTTTTCCATGGACACGCTCCGCTATAATTAACCAGACTGTCCGATGTGCACTAGACATGTTCAGTGAGCCAACGGAGCAACGGTAACCTGCCCTCAATGGTCGACTATGGCGAATAGTATAAGTAAACAGTGCGCAGTCAGAAGTCAGAACGCACCGAACATGTCCGGTGTGCCACCGGACTATCCGATGCAGCTACAGGACAAAGGACTTCAACGATCAACTGCTCCAAACCCCAACGGGCCGCTGATATGGCACACACCAGACACTGAACAATGTCCGGTGCACCACCGGACTGTCTGGTGTGCCATCGACAACAACAGCTAGAATAGTGGTTGGGGCTATAAATACCCCCAACCACCTCCATTCAAGTCATCCAAGTTTTTTGAACTTCACATTCATTGCAAGAGCAAAAGACTACACTCCAAGACACAATCAATAGATCAAATCCTCTCCAAGCCTCCAAATCAACTCAATTCCTTAGTGACTTGAGAGAGGGTGTTTTATGTTCTTTTGTTGCTCTTGTTGCTTGGATTGCTTTCTCCTTCCTATTCTTATTTTCTAAGTGCTTTGTAAAGCTAGCAAGAGACACCTAAGTGTGTGGTGATCCTTGCGGTGTCTTAGTGACCCAAGTGATTAAGGAGAAGCCTCGACCGGTCTATGTGACCGATTGAGAGAGGGAAAGAGTTAGAATAGACCCGACCTTTGTGGCCTCCTCAACGTTGACTAGGTTCTTTGGAACCGAACCTCGGTAAACAAATCACTGTGTTCACCTGTTGATCTTCACTTGATTTGTTTCCCCTCATTCCTCTCTCTAAAAGTTCCCTTGCTCGTATTGATTTGAGTTTGCTCCCAAATGTTATCCGCATTAATTGGGCAACTCTAAGCAAGGAGAACTATGTTTCAAACTCAGATTTAATTCTAATGCTAACCCTGACCTTAGTGCATGTTTAAAGTTTGTAAATTTCAGGTTTTGCCTATTCACCCCCCTCTAGATGACTTTCAATTGGTATCGGATCTAGTACTTCATTAAGAGTCTAACAACTCGAAGTGATGTCTGGAGATCACACCAAGAGGGAGATAGTCACCGGCGATAAGGACGAAGGCTTGGGAAGGACTCCATCAAGGGAGTCCAGTGACAAATACAAAGAGGAATCCGCTTCCTCCATCAAGTCACATAGGAAGGGTGACAAGAAGAAAAATAAAATGAAGAAGGTGGTCTACTACGAGACCGACTCTTCATCACCTTCCACATCCAGCGCTGAGTCTACAACTTCGAAGCGCCACGAGCGTAAGAAGTATAGTAAGATGCCTCATCGCTATCCTCGCATTCCAAAACGTGCTACTCTACTTTTGGTACCCCTAGGCAAACCACCATATTTTGATGGTAAAGATTATTGCATGTGGAGTGATAAAATGAGGCACCATCTAACCTCACTCCACGAAAGCATTTGTGATATTGTTGAGTTTGGAGCGCAGGCACCACAGGTGGGCAATGAGGACTACGACTCGGATGAGGCCGCCCAAATTAGGCATTTTAATTCCCAAGCAACTTCTATACTCCTCGCCTCCTTGTGTCGAGAGGAGTATAATAAGGTGGAAGGTTAAAAAATGCCAAAGAAATTTGGGATGTCCTCAAAACGGCGCACGAAGGGAACGAGGTGACCAAAATCACCAAGCGTGAGATGATTGAGGGAGAGCTCGGTCGATTCGTCCTCAACAAAGGAGAGGAGCCACAAGCGATGTACAACTGGCTCAAAACAATGGTGAATCCAGTGCGCAACCTCGGGAGCACCAAGTGGGATGACCATAAGATGGTCAAGGTTATTCTAAGATATCTCGTTTTTCGTAATCCTACTCAAGTTCAATTAATTCGTGGAGATCCTAGATATAAACAGATTGTAATACCCAATTTGTAAGTTGTAGGAGATAAAAAGGGGGACACAATTTCACTTCATCTATATGTGAGTTTGACTTTTATGCATCATCACATGTGAACATCATCTTTAAAAACAATTAATAAAAATATATACCACTAAATTATGCATCATGCTGGATATTATTTTGTGTGCACTTGGTGACAATGTAAAAATAGTGTGACAAGAAGTAGATTAAAGTCCAAAAAGGGAATTTAAGATCTAAAGGAAATTCAAGGATTTAGAAAAGAGAAGAAGAAAACAATATTATGTGAGTGAAATGAGTAATAAAAATATATATAATAAAATATATTCTTTCTATAATGGGATTTGAATTTGTAAATTTTACATAGAGGTGAAACTCCTAAAAGGATTCAAAATTCAAATTTGGAAATTGAAAAAAATGAAATAAAACAGAAAATAAAAAGAAAAGGGAAAGGGAGACTCACCTGGGTTTCGAACCCTGAATTTGGCCCACCAAGGGATTTCCCCCACGCAGCCCACACTCCACCACTCCGTTGCTCGCTGACATGTTGGGCCCGCAAGCCAGCCCCTCCACTTGCGCGCACCTAGGATTCTTGGTCACCACGGCCTATCTCATTGCCCTGTGGGACCGGAGCGTCAGCATCACCATAAAAACAGAATCTCCGCTTCCCCATGTCGTCAGTTCTATCCTCCTCGATTGAACGGATCTGACTTTGAACGAATTCGCACACAGAATCCGGCCATCTGCCCCGCCTGCCTGGGACTCTCCACGGGGGGTATATATACCTGTGGTCGGCATGAACCCTCGACCCCATCCTGCCCCTCAGACCAAGGCGCCGAGAGCACCACCTTATCACCTCCAGTCGCAGGAAGGGCGAAAGAATTACAACCACCACGGGGAAAAAGAGGAGACCACTATACATGTTGTTGGGCAATCGTAATCGACCGGGGACCATCACCGGTGCAAATTGATGCCCGTCGCGGCTTCTCCTTGGCGGAATCACGTTCTGGACCCACGGAGTGCCTTGCCGGGATGGGAGCTCCGCCATGCTGTCGCGCATGCCGTGGGTAGCTTCCCTGGCGTAGTTTCTGTCTCCGGTAAGCCCTCCCAAGTCGTATGCCTTGTCCCTTCTACGCGTGGGTTGATCGGGTTTTGGGTTTGGGGCGTTGACATGCCAAGGTGGCTGTCACTGGCGAGCGCTCCACCGTGAGGAATGCCAGCGCCGCTGCGCGTGTACGCTAGTGGAAGAAGACGAGCTCGTGGCCGTTGGATCCCAAACAGGTGGCCGCAATTGATTGGGATACTGGGTCGTCCAAAATGGATCCGGGCCATTGATCCTCTAGCATGCGTTGGGATTAGATGTGAGCGTGTGGGGTTTTGAGCCGTGGATTCATGGATTAAGGGCCAGGATCATCACTGCATACCTTTTCACGTGGGAGATCGTGACCGTTCGATCGCTTATGTGCGGTACAGATTAGAACCCAGAGTAACCCTTCAACCCTTTTATTCTGTGCCATCAGGATCAGATCTGATGGCTAAGACGCAACAATACCCCTTCGCCGTAGTCTTTTACACAAGAGACCCTCCACTTTTGAGAAAACAACCCACAGTCCACAACAGAGGAGTTCTGTGTCTGCGTAAAACTTATGGTTTAGCCCCTGGACTCTCTAGTAATGATGCGCTTGGTCCAAATAATTAGAAAATCAAATAAATTCATTTGGAAAAATACTTTTTAATGCAAAAATAAATGCTAGAATTTATTTAATTCATAGAAAATCCATTCTAGCTCCAAATCAATTCATTTTAGTTCCTATCATTTTGTTTTAATATTGTCTATCAACTAATAACACTGTTTAGCCATGAAAATTGAATTAAAATTGTTCATTTGAATTAATCTATGCTAAGTACCTTATTATTTCAGAAATTTATAATTTCTCTATTTTAACTCCGATTTGATCCGTTCAAGTTGCGTTAGTCTCGTATGAATATTTACTATGCAATAACAACATTTATTATACCATGTCTTGTTCTTTTATAATTATATCTTTATTTAATTTATGTTGGGTAGTCTTGTTAAATTGCTTACCACTATAACCTACTAGAATAAGGTCTATGATCAATTTATAACTTAGATTAAAGTTGAGATAATTATTTATAGAATAACCTCTCATATGATTTATACTAACCAATTTATAATATAATTAATATTTTAATCACACAGAACTTATATAAAATCATAACTTCTTAATCGTAACTCCGATCTTAGTAGTTCTCGAACCCGCGATCTCGTAGCAATGCGTAGATCATTATTATTCAGTTTGTTCTTATGTTTGGTGTGATGTTAATTTTATCTATACCATGTTTGTTTGTATTGCTATGACTAGCGCGAGGACACATATCATCTGAAAAGCAAGTTGGTACCTGGAATCTCAAGTGCCAGACAAGTTGTGCCCTTGATCCACTTTTGTTACCCAATAACATTCTTTATTATCACTATTCAATGCATAGGTTTAATTTTGATGGGACCCGATAGGTCACCCTAGATTGTTTATCCATTTTACCTTATTTACCCCTGAATCATATGGGTAGTTATGCTATTGCTTTACATGGTTTTGGGTTAATATTTCATTATATCCATGTTCCAATTATTTTGTTATTCTATTTATGTTCATGTCAAGATCATTATATTATTGTTAATTGGAACATGGAGCTTAACTTGAGAAACACGACTTGTGGGTAAAGGGTACAACCTCTGCAGAGTGTAAAACTGGTATACTAGCTGAGCTCACAGTCAAGAGCAGCTCAGGACTCTCTGATGATTAAATTATGGAACCTAAACTCAATTTGACATTTGCATTTGCATGGGATTATTTATTAATTTTGTTCTATTATTTTAATATGGTTTGGTATTTACTTACACTTAGGAACTGCTAATAAAATTTGACCAACTTATTAAAAGCAATGCTCAACTTTAACCTCTATTGTTGATCAGCCTTACACATCACATGAACTCCCACCTTTGGTGAGTTCATGCCACATTACTCCCCAAAACTTGTTGAGCGATGAACATGTGTGAGCTCACCCTTGCTGTCTCACACGCCCCCACAGGTCAAGAATAGGTACCACTAGATGGCGCATGGTGGATGTTGTGCTGTGTTCGTGAGAGGTCTAGGTCGTCGTCTCCCAGTCGACTTTCTGGCGCCAAGGATGGATTTTAGATCCTGTTATATTTATCCTTTTATTTTGTAAGACTTCCGCTATGTAATAAATACTCTGATTATATTGTGACATTTATGTCTATACACTCTGTTATTATATATGTTGTCTTCTTTGGCGCATGTATGAGATGCACCCGGCTTTGTCCCTTAAATCCCGGGTGTGACACAGATGTTCCCCGAGGAAGTGATTGGCAAGTTTGTGAGCTTTGAACTAATGATCAAAGACTCCAATAATATTGTCAACTTGGAGCAAGGCAACACCTCTACACCCGAGGTGCAACCTATTGCATTCAAAGCAACGGAAGAGAAGAAAGAAGAGTCTACACCAATAGACTCCCAATCGACGCCTCCAAGCTTGACAACGAGGAGATGGCTCTTATCATTAAGAGCTTTCGACAAATCCTCAAACAAAGGAAGGGGAAGGACTACAAGCCCCATTCCAAGAGGGTGTGTTATAGGTGTGGTAAGTCCGGTCACTTTATTGCTAAATGTCCATATACAAGTGATAGTGACAGGGACGATGACAAGAAAGGAAACAAGAAGATGGAGAAGGAGAGATATTACAAGAAGGGTGGCGAGGCACACATGGGGTGGGAATGGGACTCTGATGAGAGCTCCACCGACTCGTCCTCCGACGAGGATGCCGCCAACATCGCCATCAACAAAGGGCTTCTCTTCCCCAATGTCGGCCACAAATGCCTAATGGCTAAGGACAGCGAGAAGAAGAAGGTACATTCTAGAGATTCCCCTAAATATACTACATCTGATGATGAGGGTAGCTCTAGTGATGATAATGATGATTTATCTTCTCTTTTTGCTAACCTTACTAAAGATCAAAAGAAGAAAATAAATGAATTGATTGAATCCATTAACGAGAAGGATGATCCCTTGGAATGCCAAGAGGACTTGCTCGTTAAGGAAAATAAGAAATTTGTTAAATTGAAAAATGCTTATGCTCTAGAGGTAGAAAAATGTGAAAACTTATCTAAAGAGCTTAATGTTTGCAATGATTCAATTTCTTGTCTTAGAATTGAGAATGAAAATTTAAATGCTAAGATAGAAGAATTGAATGCTTGCAAAACTCCTACATCTACTGTTGAGTATGTCACTATTTGTACTAGATGTAGATATGTTAATATTGAAGCTATAAATGATCACCTTGCCATGATTAAAGAACAAAATGATCACATAGCTAAATTAAATGCTAAAATTGGTGAGCATGAATTAGAAAATGAAAAATTTAAATTTGCTCGATGCACGCTTTATAATGGGAGACACCTTGACATTAAGGATGGCATTGGCTTCCAACAAGGGAGCCAAAGCAACATCAAGCTTAATGCCCCCAAGAACAAATTGTCAAATTTTGTTAAGGGTAAGGCTCCCATGGTTTAGGATAGAGAGGGTTACATTTTATATCCTGAGAACTGTCCTAAACATAAGATTAGGAGAATTCATGCTAGAAAACCTTATTCTGTTTTTCGTCATGCTTTTATGTATAGTAATGAGGCTTCTCGCTCTAGGCATTCAACTCATATCAAAATGCCTAAAAAGAAAATTGTAAATGCAGCAAATGAACATAACATTTCATTTAAGACTTTTGATGCATCTTATGTGCTCACTAACAAATCAGGCAAAGTAGTTGCCAAATATGTTGGGGGCAAACACAAGAGTCCAAAGACTTGTGTTTGGGTACCCAAGGTGCTTGTTTCTAATGTAAAAGGACCCAAGACCGTTTGGGTACCTAAGAACAAGACCTAAATTTGTTTTGTAGGTTTATGCATCTGATGGATCAAGTTGGATAATCGATAGCGGGTGCACAAACCACATGACAGGGGAGAAAAGGATGTTCTCCTCATATGAGAAAAATGAAGATCCCCAAAGAGCTACTACATTCGGGGATAGAAATCAAGGTTTGGTCAAAGGTTTGGGTAAAATTGCTATATCTCCTGACCATTCCATTTCTAATGTTTTTCCTATAGATTCTTTAGATTACAACTTGCTTTCAGTTTCTCAATTATGTAAAATGGGCTACAACTGTCTCTTTACTGATGTTGGTGTTACTGTCTTTAGAAGAAGTGATGATTCAATAGCATTTAAGGGAGTGTTAGATTGTCAGCTATATTTAGTTGATTTTAATGATAACAATGCTAAACTAGACACTTGCTTAGTTGCTAAGACTAACATGGGCTGGCTCTGGCATCGCCGACTTGCCCACGTTGGGATGAAGAATCTTCACAAGCTTCTAAAGGGAGAACACATTTTAGGACTAACAATTGTTCATTTTGAGAAAGACAAGATTTGTAGCGCATTTCAAGCAGGGAAGCAAGTTGGAGTTCATCATCCACACAAGAACATCATGACGACCGACATGCCGTTTGAGCTACTTCACATGGACCTATTCGGCCTGATCGCTTATATAAGCATCGACGGGAGTAAGTATTGTCTTGTTATTGTGGATGATTATTCTCGCTTCACTTGGGCATTCTTTTTGCAGGAAAAATCTCAAACCCAAGAGACCTTGAAGAGATTCTTAAGACAGGCTCAAAATGAGTTCGGATTAAGAATCAAAAAGATTAGAAGCGAGAATGGAACGGAGTTCAAGAACTCTCAAATTGAAGGATTTCTTGAGGAGGAGGGGATCAAGCATGAGTTCTCTTCTTCCTACACACCTCAGCAAAATGGTGTAGTGGAGAGGAAGAATAGAACTCTATTGGACATGGCAAGGACCATGCTTGATGAGTACAAGACTCCTGATCAGTTTTGGGCGAAGGCGATTAACACCGCTTGCTACTCCATCAACCGACTCTACCTTCACCGAATCCTCAAGAAAACATCATATGAACTCCTCACAGGTAAAAATCCCAATGTTTTTTATTTTAGAGTTTTTGCGAGTAAATGCTTTATTCTTATTAAAAGAGGTAGAAATTTTAAATTTGCTCCTAAAGCAGTAGAAGGCTTTTTACTTGGTTATGACTCAAACAAAAGGGCATATAGAGTCTTCAACAAGTCCACTAGATTAGTTGAAGTTTCTTGTGACATTGTGTTTGATGAGACTAATGGCTCCCAAGTGGATCAAGTTGATCTTGATGAATTAGATGATGAAGAGGCTCCATGCGTCGCACTAAGGAACATGTCCACAGAGGATGTGTATCCAAAAGAATCCGAAGAACCTCCACAAGCACAAGATCAACCATCATCTTCCATGCAAGCGTCTCCACCAACTCAACATGAGGATAAGGCTCAAGAAGAAGAGGAAGAAGATCAAGATGATGAGCCACCTCAAGAGGAGGACATTGATCAAGGGGGAGATGAAGACGATCAAGACAAGGAAGATGAGCAAGAGATTAGAGATCCTAGACCGCCACACCCAAGAGACCACTAAGCAATTCAAAGAGATCACCCTGTCAACTCCGTTCTTGGTGACATCCACAAGGGGGTAACCACTAGATCTCGTGTTGCTCATTTTTTGAATATTACTCTTTTGTGTCTTCTATTGAGTCGTATAGGATAGAGGATGTACTCAGAGATCCGGACTAGGTGGTGGCAATGCAAGAGGAGCTCAACAACTTCATGAGAAATGATGTATGGCATTTAGTTCCACGACCTAACCAAAATGTTGTAGGTACCAAGTGGGTATTCCACAGCAAACAAGATGAGCATGGTGTGGTGACTAGGAACAAAGCGCGACATGTTGCCAAAGGTTATTCACAAGTCGAAGGTTTGGATTTCGATGAAACCTATGCACCCATAGCTAGGCTTGAGTCAATTCACATATTACTTGTTGTTGGTCCTTGTTCTCAAATGCTACACATTAAGAACAAGACAACATGATTGTCAATAATTAAAGACCTTTGTCCTTCGAAGCATTATCTCCTTTTGGATATAATGGTCTCCAGATGAAGGTCATGAAGGGAATACCTTCATCATCTCAGTGAACAAATATAAATAATAGTACATGAGATACAAAATAATATAAATAACGATTATGAATCAATAAGTTATTTATATTATCATTTTATAAACATGAATAAACATCAACAATATTTATATTACATTGATACCTTCGGCTTGCCAGAAGGTGAAGATGCAAGAGTGACGCAAGAGTGATTACAATCCAGCGTGTACAGTACGGGGGTACTTTTCATCTATTTATATGCATAGGACGCAACCCAGACAAAATTACATTCATGTCCCTGATAACTAATTGTAATCATAATGTGAACTATTAAGGACTAGATAGTCTTTTACTCCTTAAGCCGGTATCGTCCTTCGCCTTCATCATAATGCTAAGCCGAAGCTCCTTCAGTCATAGCTTCAACTTCTGTTCACATCATCTTCGGGTTGTATCTTCATGTCGTGTATACCTTTGTAGTATTTTGCTGAAGGTGTTTTCGCCTTGAGGACCTTCAGCGGGAAAGAAGACCCCCAACAGTAGCCCCTTCACGGTGCTAGATCATCTTTCGTAACGAGCTCGATCCGCGAAAAACACGAAGGCTTCAGAATGCCGAAGGTCCGAAAAACACCTTCCCTGAGCTCGTTGCCGAGAAATGATTATAATATTCTAGACGCCGGCTGGTCCACAGCTCAGCCAGTGCGAGCGGTATGGCGGTTCGCCTTCTCCCCCTACAGCATTATATAAACAAATGGGTTGGTGAGGAGTTACCACAGTATTCATTGCCATCACACTGTTCTGCTGTTAAAAATTTTAACCATAGTCGAAGCTTCCTGTATTGCTTTTCAAGCAAACGCTTCTGTCGAGGGCCTTCCTCTTCCGAAGGTCCTCAAAAACATGTCTAACCATATGTTTTCAGTATAATTTAGACTATTACAGGAAGCTTCAACTTTTGGGATAAAGACGCGTGATATGAGGACACAACCCGAAGGCGACATGGATGAATGACAAAGCTATGGCTAAAGGAGCTTCGGCTTGGCATGATAGTGAAAGATGAAGGACGAAACTAACCTAAGGGGGAAAAGACTACTAAGTCCTTGATAGTTTGCATTATGACTAAGAGTAGATGTCAAGGGCATTAATGTAATATTATCTGGGTTGCGTCCCGTGCTTATAAATAGATGAACAGTAACACTGTACTGTTCACGCTGGATTGTAATCACTCCTACGTCACTCTTGCATTTTCACCTTTTGGCAAGCCAAAGGTATCATTGTAATATAAATATTGTTGATGTTTGTTCATGTTTATGATATGAGAATATAAATAACTTACTGATTCATGATCATTATTTATATTCTTTTATATTTCATGTACCCTTATTTATATTTGGTCACTGAGATGATGAAGGTATGCCCTTCATAACCTTCGTCTGAAGATCATTATATCCAAAAGGAGATAATACTTCAAAAGACGAAGGTCCTTAATTATTAACAATTGTGTTGTCTTGTTCTTGATGTATAGCATTTGAGAACAAGGACCAACATTTGCGCCCACCGTGGGTGAACTCAATCGACCACCTTCGGCAAGCATCGACTTTCGTAATGCCACCAAAGAAGACAACAGTGCCAGGGGCTGCCCTGCAGCCATGGACACAAATCAGGAGACTCTGCGAGAAGCTAGGAGCTAGAAGAGGAAGGCTACTAGCCCAACACCTCAGGAGGAGGAGATTGATCAGGAGATCAGGGATTTGGAGGCTATCCACCAACAGGTACAAAAGAAAAGGGAAAAGATGCTTCAGCTCGCTGATCTTTAGAAAAAGATCGACGAAGCTGCTGAAGAAATGCATCATCTCACTCAGGATGACGAAGACCGAAGTCCCCAACACAGGGAGCTTCGTCAAGACAGCTCAATCAATGATGATAATCATCATGGCAATTTTGCTTTTGATGATGCTTCTCCCTTAGCAGCAGAATTGCAGGCTACCCCATGGCCGCCGTCGTACAAGCCACCTCAGCTCCCCATGTATGACGGGCACTCAGACCCGAAGCAATTTTTGATGAGCTACGAAGCAACCATATCCTCATATGGGGGCAATACTGCGGTAATGGCGAAGTCCTTCGTCATGATAGTCAGAAACGTGGCTCAAACATGGTACTCTTCTCTTCGACCAGGGACAGTTACATCGTGGCAGAAGCTAAAAGACATGCTGGTCACTAGCTTCTAGGGTTTCCAAACAAAACCAGTTACTGCCCAAGCTCTATTCTAGTGCACACAGGACTAGGAAGAATACCTCCAAGTGTATGTCCGAAGGTTCCTACGGTTGAGAGCTCAGGCACCTACAGTGCCCAATGAGGTTGTCATCGAGGCCATGATCAAGGGACTCACACCAGGACCAATGGCGCAATACTTTGCAAGGAAGCCACCACAAACCTTGGAGAAGCTTCTCCATAAAATGGATGAGTACATCAAAGCCGATAATGACTTTCGGCAAAGAAGGGAAGAAGCCTGCAGATACTCTGAGATGACCATGGGCTTCGGAGGAAGATTCCACCCTAGGCTTGTCAGGTCAATCCATAATGCCAGTTCAAGTGACGACAGGGGAAACCATACCCAAAGGCAGCAGCACAGCTCTCAGTCATTAGGAGCACAACAAAGCTCTTTCAGGCCACCATCTCCAAGAGGCAGAGGGGGGAGAAGCTTCGGAGGAAGATATGGAGATCAGCCCAGGAAACTGTTTTGTTTGTTCTACGGTGAAGATAAGGGGCATACCATAAGAACGTGCCAAGATACGATTCAGAAGCAGAAAGAAATTGCCGAAGCTGAAGCACGGCAGAATCAGCCGAAGCAGGTTCTGCATACCGCTTCGTGCTACTCTCCCTACATCCCGGAGTATGTAGGCAACCAACAGCCTACGACCTCGATCGCTTTGGCAAGCCATTCTCATGCTTCCTGCGCCTAGCTACCACCACCACCACCACCACTAGCACTGTAACACTATACAAGCCATCAACTAAAAATAATGAATTAAGTTATTATGGTAATTAGGATAATAAATTTTTAGTCAAGTGTTTATTATTTATTTGCATTTTAAATCATTTTTCTTTGTATGTGCATGATTGATGATCAGATGTTTTATAGCAATTCTTCTTAAAAGAAAATCCTAGTAATTAATATAACAATATAATAATTATTAGTCTAAAAATAAATATTTTATTTATAAATAACTTTGGTGAATTTGTATGAATTTTTGAGCTCTTTAAAAATTACATTTTGAATTAAAAAAAACTCCTAAACCTAAGGCCCACTAGGGGCCCATCTAACTAACCCTAGTGCTCCATCTCCCCTGGCTGGCATTCCAAGCCGCCGCCGCCCTATCCTCTCCCCTCTCCTATTCTCTCTCCTCCCTCCCTTCTTCTCACTCACGCTCGCGCCCAGGCCGCCCCTACACCGACCGGCCCCACGCGTCCTGCACCCGCTCCTGCCCCGCGCCGCAGCCGCATGCGCCCAGGCGCGCCGTGCCCTGCGCACACCCCTGCGGTGACCCCGCGCCTAGCCCGACCCACGCCAGGGAGCTGCCCTGCACATCGCGGCCAAGCCAGGCGGCCGGCCGAGCAGCGCCCAGCGGACCGACCTGCACCCGTGACCCGGCGACCGCGCCCTGCATCGAGCCGCCCTTCCCCGCGCCTGAAGCCGCCAGCGCCTCCAACCGACCGCGACTCCAAGCGCCATGCTCGAACAAGTCCCGCACGGCCGTTTCTTCTCCCCCCATTACTCTCCTTGAAACCGATGCTTCAATGGCCCTTGAAGACCGTCGGCGCCATTAACGACATTTGAAGACAGCCAACGCTCCATGCACTCCCTTTCCCTGGCCTACCCTCCATCTACCTCCCTCTCCCCTATAAATCCGACGCTCTCTCCTCTCTTTCTCCCCTACCCGAACTCACTCTCATTTACTTGCACTCTCTCGCTCCCCGTTCGTCGCCGGAGTTCGCCGTTCGTCACCGGAGTTCGCAGGAGCCCGCCCCACCGGAGCCCGCCCGAAGTCAAGGACCCCTGCCCGCTTCTCTTGCTCGACCAACCTCCATGCCGAGCCATCTTCATTTCCCTACGCAAGCGAGAACCCAAGGTGGAAGACAACCCTAAATTAATTTGTGTATTTTCGAAATTATTTTGATTCAATTCATGAATTGTATATTTATTTTGTTGTAATATGAACATTTGTGATCCGAAATACATATGTATGTGCACTATGGAATTTTTGGTAGATATATGCGACTATTAGTGCACCGTGATTGTTCATGTTAGTCGATGCGATGATTTTTGGATTAGGGAGAAATATGACGAAAATCTAGTAGTCACACGTTGGTGATAAAAACACTAGATAGGAAATTTTGTAGTTAAAATTTGGTCACAATGAATTTTAGAAACTATTTGGAGAGTTATAGTCATAGGTTCATTTTAATTAATTTAGAAAAATGGTATAGAACTCATGTCATATAAACATTATAGGATTTTAGATGATTTATCACTAGGTTATTTTATTAATATTTTCTTTTTGTAAATAAAGGAGAAAATACCACTAGTAGTATGAAAAATAGATTTTTACTAGCCAAATAAACATGTTCGAAAGTATAGCACTTAAATTCTTAGAGTAAGCAAAGTACTTGTTTATAACAAAATAACCTCGCTTGTGTTATAAAGAGTTCAATTAGTAATTTATATGGATTTTTAAAATATTAAATTCATTTTGGCTATACTCAATAATTCGAGTTAGAAATAAAAAGGATAAAATCTATTAGTCTAATTATTAGTATTAAAGACAATAACTACTATTTATTTTCATTGATGATGTTAATACATATTAATACTAGTTAAAACTATATTTATAGCACCTACTCATAATTTCACCATTTATGACTTGCAATAATAGTTATAAATGAATTAATAAGCATTTACGCGCTAAGACGTATTTATGTGTGTATTAAGTGCGATGTGTTAAGGTGAATGTAATGGTGTATGTTTATGTAATGGTGCATGTTTATTTATTGGTGAATGATTTCTTTTGTATGTACGATATGCGAATCGATATTAGAAGCTGACTGTGTGGTAGAGGATTCGAATACGTTCGAGGACAACTCGCAAGACGCTTTTGAGCAAGGTAAGTGGATTCTCCCTCTGCATATTCTTTTTGTACCCAATCATTGCATATAATAATGTTTACTTTTTATACTGCATAATTTGATGGGTTTTACCTAATTAAGGATTTCCTAGATTTACCAACTGTATTCCTTGTTTACCTTGGGGAAATTATTAAGCTTTGCAAATTTGTGCTACCGCTCCACTTAATAACTTTTATGTCACTCATTAATTGATATTAATGTTCCGATAATGAAATTGGCAATTATGACATTAACCCGATGGTTAAAACAACATTATTTCATATTAATTGGAACATAGAGTGATCACCCAGGATAACAGTGCAACCACGAGTGCTATCATGACTCTGGCTTTGGTAATTAGCTTTATATGCTTAGTGCCTAGCAACCTTACCTGAAATATGGGCAAGAGGGGGGAGCTGTGGTGTTGGCAGCCCATGTTAACATGGGGACGTATTCTTGGCTAAGGTACCTCACCCAGGGGGCCAGCACCATCTACTTTAGAAACCTTAGCGGGTTGCTTCGTATTAAGTGTATTTTGTGAAAGCCTCATAATGGATCCCTAGCCATTCACCTCGGTAGTGTTTAAGGGTCCGATCAACCTAGGCTAGATGGGATACATGGCTTGTGGGTAAAGTTGTACCACCTCTGTAGAGTGTAAAACTGATATATCAGTCGTGCTCTCAGTTAAGAGCAGCCTGGACTACTCACATGATAATTGAACTTGAAGATGGAAACAAATTGAGATCCGATGATCTGCCAATGGTTTGCTTAAGTGGTTTCACTTAAGTGTTTTTGTTATACTCATATTCCTTTGTTTAAATGGGATACATGGGATTGACAACTATTAGTAAGACAGGTGTTGTTAATAAAATGTTGACCAACTAAAATGCTTACTACTCAACCTTAGCCTCACCTTGTTATACCTGCATTAATTTTTCCGCCAATTGCTGAGCCCCGACCATAAGTGAGCTCACCCTTGATAATATTTTGATCAGAGGGTGAAGCTGGAGACTTTGATGGAGATATTGACGACGATGAATTCTAAGTCTAACGATACGCTGGTCATCTTCCTGTCGGACATTGCCCCTGTTATTTAAATTCTGCCTTACTTTGATGTGATACTTGTTAAAGATACAATGATTCGGACGATGTAATAAAGTATTCTACTCTCCTTACGCCTTTATTGCATTGTCTTTTGATATACTACACTTGTGACGTAAACATATGTGTGGAAATGGATCTTAGCACACATATGGTATGCATTGGTTCTACCCCCTGAAACCGGGTGTGATAGAAGTGGTATCAAAGCCCCTATGCTGACCCTAGGTCGTTAGATTAGTTAGAAATGGAAAGCCTAATTTGTTCAAAACTTGCTAATTTCATTCTTATATATTATTTTATCAGCCTTACCTCTTTAAAATTTCAACTGAGTTGACATTTCTCTTGTAGATGGTTCGTACTCTCCAAACTACCCGTGTCAACACCAGCTACGCCCCTCCGCCCCAACAAATCCCGGTCTACCCAGTGGTAGTCGAGGAAGTTCCGGTGGATCTCCCTCACATCCAAGTGGAGAATGTTGTCATCCTAGAGGATAGCTCGGAGGAACAACTATCGACGCCCACCCCGTTGGCAGAGTCCCTGGCCTTTGCAGCTAGGTCATCGACATTGGCCCCGCCGGCACCAGCCGTCCAAGCACCTACACCCGGAGGCGACGACCCCAATGACTCTGGGGATGACGATGACGAGGATGATGATGACGACGAAGGAGGAGACGAACACATCAATGAGGAAGCTGACTATGCCCAGCAGGACTATTTCATGGGGTTTGGTCCAGTTGTCGAACATTACACATCAATGTTCGAGATGCGGCACTTCCCCAACCTGTTGCAAGACATGCTGCACGTGCTAGGCACCTACGTCTGCCCCTTGTACGAAACAAGGTGAGTGAGCGAGCCTCCCCGAGCTTGCTACTACATCAATCGCATCCACGTCAAGTTGATGGATGCAGGAGATAGGGGAGTCAAGACTCTGTCTGCTCACAAGTCCCTGACACCACTGTCCACCTATGTTGCCTCGGTCAGCGATGCTGCCAGACGGACCCTGTGGTCACTCAGCCACACCTACGAGCAGCAGCTACAGGACACGAGGTTCAGGTATGTTCCTCTACGTTTGAGTGGAGGATGTCGGACCAGCATCGTCCTAGGTGAAGCTGGTGAGGATCGCCTCAACACCCTAGCTGGTGTAGTGGCCGGTCTTAACACCGACCTGGACAGTGCCACCCTGGATCTCTCTAGGGTGCACTTGGAGCTGGAGAATGCCCATGCCAGGATTGCAGCACTAGAAGCCCAGCTTCAAGGACTGGATCCGCCCGAAGCCCAGGTCCCCGCCATGGCGTTGTCTCCTCCCCGCAAGAGGCTGCGCTATGGGGAGCCCGGATCCGTAACCAGGCTACTTTAAATGTTTCAAGTTATGATGTAATAAGTTAGTCTTCGCGTCAAACGTTAAACACTCTTTTAATTTATCTTATTAATAAATAACAACCATGTGACGGTGTTGGTTGACATGTTTGAGTTGGATTTTTGTTTGAGTGCAATGGTCTTATGGAATGATGGCCATAAGAGAATATAAAAAAATAAACTTAGGATATTCCCCTCTAGAATCTTTTCTACTCCTCACTTTTCTAAGGATTTCACTTCCTAACCAATCAGATGGTGAACGCTCGTTAAGGACCCAACAACAGCCGGAACCAGCGTGGTCAACAGATACCACCACCACCACCGAACCCCAACATAGAACAGTTCATCGCCGCCCAGATGCAGTTGCTGTAGGGTCTCACTGCAACTGTTCAACAGATTCAGCAGAACCAGCTGAATCAACAGCATCAGCAACAACAATAGAATGCACCCCCGGCCAGAGATAAACACCGGGATTTTATGAGTCATCACCCACCAACATTCTCTCATGCGGTTGATCCTTTAGATGCTGATGACTGGCTCAAGGTCATTGGAAAGAAGTTGGACATCACTCAATGCAACGACTGGGAGAAGGTCTTGTACACCTCAGGAAGACTCGAGGGTTCCGTGTCCGACTGGTGGGATGCCTTCACAGCGGCACATCCCAACGCGGATACTATAACTTGGCAGGAATTCCAAACGAACTTCCGCGCTCACCATATTCTCTCGGGAATTATGAAGTTGAAGAAGAAGGAATTCCTTTCCCTTACTCAAGGGAATATGTCGGTCAGTGAGTATCGTGATCGCTTCACTCAGCTTTCACGCTACGCACCAGAAGAAGTAGACACATATGAGAAGTGCCAATAGCATTTCCTAGAAGGACTGATTGGACCTCTGAACTATCAACTTCAGAGTCATACTTTCCCCAATTTCTAGATACTACTGAACAAGGCAATTGGCCTTGAAAGTAAAAGAAGGGAATTATCTGACTATAAAAGGAAGTTTCAAGGTTAGTCCAGCAGGAACACCCGCCCGAACAACGCTCAAGGTTCGTAGTTCCACTCTGGAAATAAGGGTGGAAACAATTATCAGATGCAACGCTCTGGACAACAAGGCCAGAGAAATAATCAAAGTCAGAACTAGCAAAGGAGCAACTCTCAGACCAACCAGAGGTCTGGTGGGAATTCATAGAATCGTCAAGGTGGCGCTGTAAACGCGCAGGCCAGAAGCAACAACGCACCAGTCCAACCCAATGGCTGTTTCAAGTGCGGTGAGCTGGGCCACTATGCTAACAACTGCCCAAGGCGCAACTAGCAGACACCTTAGAGGAGCAATACTCAGAGGAATGACCAGAACACCCCTGCTCATGGATCTGCACAGAACAAGACTCCGTAGAACCAGAGAAGAGGAAGGGTCAATCACGTCACCGCAGAATCAGTACCTGAGGATGCCGACGTAGTGTATGGTATGTTCCTTGTTAACTCCATAACTGCATTAGTTTTATTTGACTCTGGAGCATCGCATTCATTTATAACTGAGTCATTTGTGGAAAAACACAACATACCTAAGTACCCCCTTAAGAAGATGTTACACATTAGTTCACCGGGAGGTAACATGAAGGCCACACACTCATACCCCCATGTTAATCTCAAGATTCAAGGAATAGAATTTTCAGTCAATCTAGTGGTCCTAGGATCCAATGGTATTGATTTGATTCTTGGATGCAACTGGTTGAAAAGTTGTGATGGAGTGATACAGTGTGCCAACGGAACAATTACGTTGACGAGTCCGCAAGGCAAAAGAGTCCAAGTTAGCACGGACATGTCAACAAATGCAAAAGGGAAGACAATGATAAATCACTTGGAAGAAAAGCCCTTGGAAAATATCAAGATAGTGTGTGAGTACCCAGACGTATTTCCGAAGGAATTACCAGGTATGCCACCTGACCCTGATATAGAGTTTTCTATTGAATTATTACCCGGAACTGCACCTATCTCGAAAAGACCTTATAGAATGGATGTCAAAGATTTAGTAGAACTAAAGAAACATATAGAAGAATTACTAGAAAAAGGTTTCATTCGCCCAAGTTCATCCCCTTGGGGAGCCCTAGTTCTATTTGTGAATAAGAAAGATGGTTCGAGGAGAATGTGTGTTGATTATAGAAGTTTGAATGAAGTAACTGTTAAGAATAAATACCCATTACCTCGGATCGAAGACTTATTTGATCAGATGAAGGGAGCTAAGATATTCTCGAAGATAGATCTGAGATCAGGATATCACCAGTTAAAAATTCAAGCAGAAGATGTACCCAAGACAGCCTTCATGACGAGATATGGATTATACGAGTTTTTGGTCATGTCGTTCGGACTGACTAATGCACCAGCATACTTTATGAACTTGATGAATAAAGTATTCATGGAATATCTGGATCAGTTTGTGGTCGTATTCATTGACGACATACTGATATATTCTTCAAGTGAAGAAACACATGAAGATCATCTAAGGCTAGTCCTACAAAAGCTTCGTGACAACCAACTGTACGCAAAGTTCTCGAAGTGTGATTTTTGGCTTAAGGAAGTTGCTTTCTTAAGGCATATCGTTACTGATGGTGGAATTAAAGTGGACCCAGGAAAAATAAGTGAGATACTAGATTGGAAGCAACTAAAGGATGCGTCCAAAATCAGAAGTTTTCTTGGATTGGCAGGATACTATAGAAGATTTATTGAAGGTTTTTCCAAGTTAGTGAAACCTCTTAGCTCTCTACTGGAGAAAGGTAAAGAGTTCAAGTGGGATGAAGCTTGTCAGAATTGTTTTGGAGAACTCAAGAAAAGGTTAACCGCTGCACCAATATTGGTAATGCCAGACATTCATAAGGGATTTGATGTGTATTGCGATGCATCACACCTTGGACTTGGATGTGTGCTAATGCAAGAAGGAAAAGTGATAGCTTATGCCTCAAGGTAGTTGAGAAAGCTTGAGAAGAATTATCCTATGCATGATCTGGAACTAGCTGCCGTAGTGCATGCTTTGAAGATTTGGAGGCACTATATGATTGGAAACAAGTGCAAAATCTTCACGGATCATGTTGGGGGTATGCTTCGTAGCCGAAGATCCTAAAGAAAGAGAACACCTTTGGCAGATCCTCTCAGAAGCAGCGCCGAAGCTATCACCTATAAAGCTTCGGCATAGTGACAAATCTCAAGACAAAGGGGTGAACCGACTTAAAGATGAAATGACTTAAAGACCCATGATGTTTTGTATCATTATTGTAGTCGATTGTAAAGGGCATAAATGTAATTTTACACAGGATGCGCCCTGTGCCTATAAATAGGTGAACAGTACCCCTATACTATTCATGCAATCTTGTAATCGCTGACACATTATGCTGGAATTATTGTTTTCTACCAAGGCGAAGGTATAAATATACCTAAATATTATGTATAATGTTTAGGTTTGTATAATAAAATATGTGAATGATATTATCTGTCTTTGGTATATTTTTCTCTAATATTTTATATTTTGTATTTCATTGTTTTATAAGTCTGATTACGAAGGTGTGACCTTCGTAATATTTTGCTCATGGTCTTCGTCCGAAGTTCATTAAATCCTTGGGGAGATAATGCTTCAGCGGACGAAGGACATTAATATTTAACATTTTATGTTGCCTTGTTCCTAATTCATAGCATTTGAGAACAAGTCCCCAACATTGGCGCCCACCTCCGGTGAACTCACTTCCACCTTTTGAGCTGATGGCTTCGTTCAACAACCAAGCTGGAGCTGCTTCGGCTTTGAAGCTGGTACTCCCGATAACAGGCGGTTCATGCTCAGAGCCGGCCAACAAGAAGCAGAAGAAGGAGGCACAGAGAAGGGTACAGCATGTCGGGGTGCAGGGACCCTTCATCAAGTCATGATGGTCCCACATCCCAATTACCTTCTCCCAAGAGGACCTTCAGCTCAAGGATTACCCTCACAATGATGCTATGGTTATTTTTTTTGTTATCAAAGGATTTCTGGTTCACAATGTTCTGGTTGACACAGGCAGTGCAGCGGATATTATATTTGCTAAGGCCTTCAGACAGATGCAAGAGCCAGAGGATAAGATTCATGATGCTACACACCCTCTTTGTGGCTTCGGAGGAAGACAAATTGTAGCGCTTGGCAAGATCACGATGCCAGTGACCTTTGGATTTGTCAACAATACAAGAACTGAGCAAGTTAAGTTTGATATTGTCGACATGGAGTACCCCTATAATGCAATCATTGGTCGTGGGACACTCAATGCTTTTGAAGCAATCCTTCATCCAGCATATCTTTGCATGAAGATACCTTCGGATCAAGGTCCTATTGCTATTCATGGAAGCCAGGAAACTGCTAGAAAGGCTGAAGGAAACTGGACAGATTCAAAAGCAATCCATAATATAGATGGAGCCGAAGCTTGTGAGCAATACAAGTACAGAAGGGAGAAGCCTGCTTCGGCCGATCAGCCGAAGCCCATGCTCCTATGTGAATATATAGCAGAGCAGAAGGTGTTGCTGGGATCTCAATTGTCTGAGGAATAGGAGAAAAACTTAACAAGGTTTCTGTTCAACAACAAAGATATCTTCGCATGGTCCGCCAACGATCTCTGTGGTGTCAACAGGGATGTCATTGAACACTCGCTCAATGTCGATCCATCCTTCAGAGCCAGAAAGCAGAGGCTTCGGAAAATGTCTGATGACAAAGCCGAAGGTGCTCGGAATGAAGTGAAAAGACTTCTTAGTGCTGGAGTCATCAGAGAAGTAAAATACCCAGAATGGCTAGCTAAGACTGTTATGGTGAAGAAGGCCAATGGTAAATGGAGAATGTGCATCGATTTTACTGATCTTAATAAGGCATGTTCGAAGGATGAGTTTCCATTACCAAGGATAAATTCTCTAGTAGATGCAGTAGCTTCGTCAGAGCTCATGAGTCTACTAGATTGTTATTCAGGCTACCATCAAATCTGGATGAAGAAGGAAGATGAGCCAAAAACTAGCTTCATAACCCCTAGTGGTACATATTGTTATCTTCGGATGCCTGAGGGGCTCAAGAATGCTGGAGGAAGCTTCAGCAGAATGACAGCGAAAGTCCTTCATTCTCAGATAGGCAGAAATGTGCTAACATATGTTGATGATATCATAGTAAAAAGCACGAAGCAAGAAAATCACATTGCTGATATGCAGGAAACATTTGCCAACTTTAGGCAAGCTGGCCTGAAGTTGACTCTAGAAAAATGTGTCTTCGGAGTAAAGAAGGGAAAATTCCTTGGTTGTCTAGTTTCAACAAAACGAATCGAAGCTAATCCGAATAAAATCGAAGCTATTCTTCGGATGGAGCCACCAAGCACAAAGACGGGAGCTCAGCGACTGACAGGAAGACTAACATCTTTGAACTGATTCATATCTAGATCAACAGAGAGAAATTTACCATTCTTTGAAGTGCTGAAGTCAGCCAAAGTCTTTCAATGGGGATCAGCTCAGTAGAAAGCCTTCGAAGAGCTCATGTAGTACCTGATAGATCTAATGACGCTAACTCCACTCGCGCCAAGGGCTCCTCTACTATTATATGTGGCAGCTTCGCACTCTGCAGTGAGTGCGACACTTGTCCAGGAGAAGCTTGAAGGACAAACTAAAAAGCAAGCTCCAGTATACTTTGTCTCCGAAGTTCTCAGTTTATCAAAGAAAAATTATACAGAATTGGAGAAGGTGCTATATGCTGTCTTAATGGCCTCTAGGAAGCTTCGACATTACTTTCAAGCATTCCATATAATTGTTCCTTCATCACAGCCTTTGAAGGATATTATGAGGAATAGAGAAGCTACTGGAAGGATTGGAAAGTGGGCTGCAGAACTCAACAAATTCAGCATTGATTATGTGCATAGATCCTCGATCCAGTCCCAGGCGTTAGCAGACTTTATCGCTGACTAGACGCCAGGGGCTCAAGAAGAAGAAGCAAGTAAAGATGCTGAAGCTTGGACAATGTTCTGTGACGGTTCCTGGGGAACCTTCGGGGCAGGTGCAGCTGCTGTTTTAGTTGCACCTTCCAAAGTCAGAACATGCTATGCAGTGAAACTTGATTTTAGCTGCACAAATAATATTGCTGAATACGAAGCTTTGCTTTTGTGGCTTTGGAAGTTAAAGGCAATGGGGATAAGAAGGGTGGTTCTTAAAACCGATTTCCAAGTTATTTCTGGGCATATTGACAAGAGTTGTAGAGCAAGAGACCTGAAGCTTGAGAAATACTTGGATACAGTTCGAAGGCTTGAAGCTTCTTTCGAAGGGTTTTCTGTCAAGAATATTCCACGAGGAGAAAATGAGCACACTGATCTGTTAGCCAAATCAGCGGCACAGGGGCTGCCTTTACCTTCGAAAGTATTCTTTGAGACAATAAGAGCACTTTCGGTGGAACTTCTTGAAAGAGCAGTGCTCAATATATCTCCTGTTCATAGTGAATATTGGAGAACTGAGATTATATACTTTCTCTAGGGCAATTGCCTTTCAGATGACAAAGCTTATAATAAGAGAATAGAGGCAAGAGCCTGACCATATGTAATAATAGAAGGGGAGTTATACAAACATGGAGTCTGCTCTCCATTGCTCAAATGTTTATCCAGAGCTGAAGGTATAGAATTGATGAAGGAAATACAAGTAGGTCTGTGTGGATCTCACATCGGATCTAGGCCCTTACTGGGAAAAGTCTTTCGTCAAGGATTTTATTGGCTGAAGGTAGCTTTGGATGCAGCAGAATTAGTCCACAAGTGCGAAGGTTGTCAAAATTGTGCAAGAGATCAAAAACAGCCTTCATCTCTGACTCAGCTAATACAGCCCACTTGGCCGTTGCAAAGGTGGGGCCTTGATTTGTTAGGCCCACTTCCACCAGCACAAGGAAATTTAAAATATGTTGTGGTGGCAGTAGAATATTTTTCCAAATGGATTGAGGCGAAGCCTTTAGCCACAATAACTTTGGTCACTGTTCAGAAATTTTTCTGGCAAAATATTGTTTGTCGCTTCGGAGTGCTGAAGGCTATTACTGTGGATAACGGAACACAGTTTGATGCCGAAGTTTTCAAAGAGTTCTGTGAACAAATTGGCAGGAAGATCCATTTTGCATTGGTTAGACATCCGGAGTCAAATGGACTTGTCGAAAGAGCTAATGGCATTATAATGAAAGGAATAATGAAGTTAATCTTCAATCAGCCCAGAGGAAAGTGGCCAGATGAATTGATCAAAGTGGTGTGGAGCCACAACACAACAATGTCAAGGTCAACAAGCTTTACAACATTCAAATTATTGTTTGGTGACGAAGCAATAACCCTGGAAGAAGCTAAAGCAGGATCAATAAGAACAGTGGCTTCAGAAGAGGATGAAGCTGATTATTCTATGGCAAAAGATGCTATAGAAGGGATCAGACTTCAGGCTGTGGAGAACATCAATAAATACCAAGCTGAAACAATAAAATGGCGTGACAGAAAAGTTTGGTTAAAAAATATCAGGCCAGGGCACTTGGTACTTCCGAGAGTTGCCAACCCAGATACAGTAGGCAAGCTACAGTTGAAGTGGGAAGGACCTTTTCTGGTAGTATCTTCGTCAAGACCCGGTTCCTACAGATTGAAAGATATGGAAGGCAACGACATTCCTAGATCTTGGAATGCGAATGAGCTTCGACGATATTATGTGTAGCTTAATGTAATCTTTTTATTTTTTTATTTTTCCTATGGCACCCTTTTCCTTTCCAAAGGGGGAGAAAGGTTTTTAATGGGGCCATAGCATGTAATTTCTCTTTTTCTTATTTCAGCTCTACAAGAGCAATATCCCCCAAAAATATAAATGTAAAAGTTGAGCACGCACCATCGAGTGCAAAGAGAAAAGAAAAAGCAGTGAGAAGCTCGAAAGACGTCCCTAAGGGGATGCAGAGCACGACGAAGCTACAAAAAGTCGTTCCTAAGGGAGCACAGTGTAAGTTTTCTGCTCAAAAGTCGTTCCTAAGGGAATGTAGAGCTTACAGCGAAAAGTCAACGCTGATTCCACCGAAATATAAGGCGAAGCACGAAAAGTCAATGCGATACCGCCGAAATAGAAGGCGAAGAAGTTCAAAAGACGTTCCTAAGGGAATGCAGAACTTACAGCGAAAAGTCAGCGCTGGTACACCGAAAAATAAGCGGTGAAGCCGAAAAATAAACGGCAAAGAGACTTTGGTTATTCCTAAGGGAATGAAGGATGTGGTTGTGGCTTCGTATGTGTGTGTTTGGACATTCATTTGCACCATACATTACATCATACATTTGCATTCATAAACATTCATTTATACATACATAGGATCATCACCATCATAACACAGGCAGTTGCTTCGGCTCTAAAGATAAGGCTTCGGCAAAAAGAAAAAGAAGCACTCTTTATGCTTCGTTGTGTACGAAAAGAAGGGAAGGTGTTTTTTGCCTTCGGCTCAAAAATGCTAATTTCGTTCACACCAAAGCACTTTATACATTGATGGAAAGGTAAGAATATATTACAAGGTATGGACAAAGTTTACAAAGTAAAAATTAATTACATTGTTCTTTACAAAGGTTATTACAAGGGTTTTTAGAGATTTTTCTACAGTTATCTATTCAAGCTTCATTAGTATCCATTGGGCTTCGGCTTCTACTTCGTCATCCATTAAACTTTGGCTTCGTCTTCTTACTCTTTAGCATCAGCCTCGGCCTTGTCATCCTGTACGTATTCAAGTATTGTAAGCTGTTGGGGGCCTTCGTCTTCCGAAGGTCCTCAAAAACAGGATTTAACAATGTTTCTGGAGTATAATACATGAACAGGTACCTTCGGACTCGGACCTTCGAAGGCTCAAAAAAGAACCACAGTGTGAAGAAGCACAAAGAATATGAAGGTTGGCGCAGAGCCAAAGCTATGCGCAGGGAAGCTTCGGCAAGACAACTGAAAAGGAAACCGACTTAAAAGGGAAAAGGCTATTTAGACCTTGATGGATTACTATAAAATCATTAGCAAATGTAAAGGGCATGGGTGTAATTTCACATGGGCTGCGTCCCGTGCCTATAAATAGATGAACAGTGCTCCCGTACTGTTCACGCTGACTTGGCATTTGCTTTTGCGTCACGCTCGTACTTTTACCTCCTTCAAGTCGAAGGTACATTTGTAATTTGATATCATTTCTATTTTTCCATAATAATAAAATAAAAATGAGCTGATAATAATACATGATTGTTTATGTTATCTCTT
The DNA here is from genome assembly GCA_029449295.1 of Zea luxurians. Taxonomy (NCBI): domain Eukaryota; kingdom Viridiplantae; phylum Streptophyta; class Magnoliopsida; order Poales; family Poaceae; genus Zea; species Zea luxurians. The sequence goes on along the minus strand of JAOPSE010000022.1, from coordinate 38,927,735 downwards.
ATATCTCATATGATTCCTTCATTATTATATGTTATGCTGATGAAGGTATGTCCTTCATAACCTTCGTCCGAAAATTGTTATATCTCAAGGGAAATAATGCTTCGAAGGACGAAGGACTTTAACATTTAACATTTTCTGTGTTGCCTTATTCTTAACTCGAAGCATTTGAGAACAAGTCCCCAACATTGGCGCCCACCTCCGGTGAACTCTTTTCGACCACATTCGGCAAGCACTGACCTTCTTCATGCCACCGAAGAAAGCTTCAACGACAGGGGCTGCCGTTCTGCAGCCACTGGACCCGAACCAGGAGACCCTTTCTCTTCGAGAGGCCCAAAGCCAGAAGAGGAAGGCCACTAGTCCAACACCCTAGGAGGAAGAGTTGGACTAAGAAATCAGAAACATGGAGATGCTTCATCAACAAGTACAAAGGAAGAAGGAGAAAATGGCCCGACTAGCCGACCTTCAGATGCAGATTGACGAAGCCACTGAAGAATTATGCCATCTTGCTCAAGATGAGCAAGAGAGAAGGCCCCAACATAGGGAGTTTCACCAAGAGGGCTACTTCAATGAGGATGAATGGTATGAGGATTTCCATCAAGGAAATTTTGCTTTTGATGATGCTTCTCCTCTATCAGCAGAATTGCAGGCTACACCTTGGCCCCCGTCTTACAAGCCACCCTAGCTCCCCATGTATGACGGGCACTCAGATCCGAAGCAGTTTTTGATGAGCTACGAAGCAACCATATCTTCATATGGAGGCAATACTGCAGTCATGGCGAAATCTTTCGTCATGGCAGTCAAGAATGTTGCGCAAACCTGGTACTCCTCTCTTCAGCCAGGAACAATTACATCATGGCAGAAGCTAAAGGACATGCTGATCACCAGTTTCCAAGGGTTTCAGACGAAGCCGGTTACCGCTCAAGCTTTGTTCCAGTGCACGCAAGATCACGAAGAATACCTCCAGGCGTATGTCCAAAGGTTCTTGCGTCTGAGGGCACAAGCACCGACAGTGCCCAATGAAATTGTCATTGAGGCCATGATCAAGGGGCTTTGGCCAGGACCTACGGCCCAATACTTTGCCAGGAAACCCCCTCAGACCCTGGAGAAATTGCTTCAAAAGATGGATAAATACATCCGCGCTGATAATGACTTTCGTCAAAGAAGGGAGGAAGCTTACAGGTTCTCCGAGATGACCAGGGGCTTCGGAGGGAGAATCCACCCAAGGCACGTCAGATCAATTCATTCCACCCAGAATGACGACAGAGGAAGTCAGCAACAGAGGCCACAATATTCCTCGCAAGCTTCGGGGCAGCAACAAAGCTATCCTCGGCCGCTAGCTCCAAGGGGCAGAGGCGCTAGGGGCTTCGGAGGAAGGTTTGGGGATCAGCCCAGGAAAATTTATTGCTTATTCTGCGGTGAGGACAAGGGCCATACTACAAGGATGTGCCATGTCACCATTCAGAAACAGAAGGAAATAGCAGAAGCTGCAGCTCAGCAAAACCAGCCGAAGCAGGTCATGCATACTGCTTTGTATCATTCACCCTACATACCAGAGTATGTAGGTAACCATCCTGCAACGTCTGTTGCTTCGGCTAGTCAGCCACAGGCATCCTGGCCACAACTCCCACCTCCGCCACCACCACAACCTGCATATTCATGCGGTCAACAACCAAAAGGGAGTCAACAGACCCATCAGCAGAGAGACTTCAGGGAGGAGTTGGAAGCTCGCACAGTCAACAGTAATGTGCCATAATTGAAGCATATCTACTAAAGAGCCTACCCCTAAAACAGTTTTTACAGTTATTGTCATTTTCTTTCTTACTAAGGAACAATTGTTGAAAACTTAGTTTTCTCGTCGTTTTCAATTCCTTGTAATAGCTTCGTTTTTGCCATAGTGAAAATATGTTTTCTCAACAGACTTACGGAGTCTAAAAAATCACCGAAACACAAAAAGTCGTTCCTAAGAGAACGCGCGGCTAAAAAAGTACATCACAAGAATTTTCGAAGCTACAAAAAGTCGTTCTACGGAACGCAGCGTAAGTTTGCCGAAGCACCAAAAAGTCGTTCCTAAAGGAGCGCAGTGTAAGTTTTCTGCTCAAAAGTCGTTCCAAAGGGAATGCAGAGCTTACAGCGAAAAGTCAACGCTGATTCCGCCGAAATATAAGGCGAAGCGTGAAAAGTCAACGCGAATAACGCCGAAATAGAAGGCGAAGAAGTTCAAAAGACGTTCCTAAGGGAATGCAGAACTTACAGCGAAAAGTCAGCGCTGATACACCAAAAAATAAGCGGTGAAGCTGAAAAATAAACGGCGAAAAGATTGTGTATCCTACAGTGGGGATGTGTGTGTATCTTCGGCACAAATATCATTTTGCATAGCATAACATCATCACATCATTCGCATAACATAACATCATACATCATATTGCATCAATGGCACAAGAAGGGGATACAATGTTGACCTTCGGAGAATGCTTCGAAAAAGTGAATTTGTGCTAAGGCACAAAATAAGTTTCGAAGAGATACAACTTTATTAGCTCTAAAGTGGAGGAAAAAGTTTATTATTGACGAAGCATTAATGTTTCTGCGACGATTGGAGGATTTTTCACGAAGCATAAAAATTCTTCTTTACGAAGCATGAAAAGAAGGGAATGTGTTTTTTCGTCGAAGGCTCAAAAACGGTATGTACAACAAAAGTTTCATGCATCGGAAAGAAATGAATTACAAAGCCATTTATACATTACATTAAAAACTCATGAGCGCCAAATATTACAAGCATAGTCCAGCAAATGTTACATTGGTATTCTAACAATGTTTTTACAATATCTATTATTCTTCCTTCAAAACTTCGTCTGCAGCTTCGGTCAGCAGTTGAGTAACGACTTCGTCCAAAATGCTTTCGGCCATATTGATGATTTCTGCTGTTTCCTTTGCCTCTGGCTCGATCAATGACTCGAAGGGCTCTGGGGGAGGAGATAGTTCGGCTGCAGTAGAAAACGTAAATAAGATTCAAAGTCGCAAAAATAAAAAATAAAGTTAAAAGCTATTAAGCAATACTTATCCACTTTTTGAGTTCCGCAGCCTTTTCAGCTGCCTTTGTTGCTTCCCTTGCATCGTGAGTATCTTTTTCGCTCTTTTTTATTATTTCATGGGTCAACCCTCGACCGCCATTTTCCCAGATGTTAGTAAAGAATTTTCCACCAACTAAGCTCGCTTCGGCCGAGGGGTCCTTCGTGTCATCTATAGATAAAGTAGCTTCGGCTTGGGCCAAAGTTTTCACATGATCGCAACCTGACTTCTCCAAAATAGCCGCAATTCCCCTCACTCCTCAGAAAGCACAGACGTCCCCATGGTCATTTAAAATCTCCTCAAAGGCTTTGGCCTCGCTGCTGATCCACTCAATTGGCCCCTCGGGATCGCCCCGTACGAAGGTGTCTTCACTTGAATATGCGCCAACATTGGCGAAGCTAGTTTTTATCTTTTCCACACATTCTACAGATTTTTTATAACATCTTTCTTTTGAAGATCGGAGTTCTACAACTATTTTTTCCAATAATTTTTCCAGTAATCACTGGCATCTCGGTCAGCTTCGGCAATAACACATTTCAATTTTACTTCAGTTAGCTGCTTCCGAAGGTTCTCTATTTCGTATTTCTGGGCTTCAGCTTGGGCTTCGGAAGTAGCTTTGTCTTCTTTTATTTTGTTCACCAATGAGTTTAATATTCTATCTTTTTCAAGACCTTCGTTCCTTAGTTCAATTACTTCGGAATGAAGGTTGTTCAAAGCTATAGTGCATCCTTCATCTTCGGCACTTTTTTGCGCTCTGAGGGCATTGCTAAGAATTAGGCCCTGCAAAAGAAGTGCGGTATTAAGCATAAGCAAATAAACAAAAATTTTCGTTTTTAAGTACAAAAAATTTTAGTCTCACACCTTTAAACTATTGTATGCTAAGCTATCCGCCAACTCATCTTTCGATAGTGCCGAAAGCCCGACTTCCAGTGTCGGGAATCCGAAGCTTCTGCTCATCTCCCGGCAGACAGAAATCTCATTTCTGTCTGGGAGACAATATAAGAAATCATCTTCTCCGCTGCCGTTGAATATCAATGCCCCCTTTGGTTATTTTAGTTTCTGGGCATAGTATTGAGCTTCTCGCTTTTCTTCTTCAGATAACCTTTTTTCCGAAGCATGTCATATAATATAATCAAGAACTTCGGAGGATGCTTCGGGAGTAGGAGTGGCAGATTTTTCAGGCAGAATTTGTTCTGCAACTTCTTTTTCCATTTCCTCTTCTTCGGTTTCCAAGTATTTCTCCTTGGCGGGTTCTGAAGGCCCAGCTTCAGTCTCGGCCTGGCTCTTTGCAACCTCGGCTTCAGTTAGTTTTGTCTCAGTTTGCGGTTTTAAAGCATCGGCAGTTTTCCCTGGAGTAGAGCTTGAAGTCTTTATCGTCTTCAGCGCATCTAGTACGTTGACCATCCTTTTCCTCTTGGGGGTCGCTGTAAGACCTTTTTGTGCCTTCGGCACTGTCACTTCTGCCGAAGGGCTTTTAACTTCTAATATCTTTGTTCCTTCGACCCCTATCTCTTTAATATTATCGGCCTTCGGCTCAGATATTTTGGCTGAAGATGCCTTCGGCATTGCAGCCGGCTCTTCAATCTTCTGTGTAAGTGTAGGTTCTTTAGCTTCAGCAGCCGAAGAGGTCTCACCGCCAAATTCGGGCACTGTGGCCGGTTCAATGTAGCGCGGTTGGTGAGTAAGAACCTTCACCTTCTTCCTCTTTGGCGTGGGTTCGCTTGGAGCAGCTGAAGCAGCACCTTTCCCAGAAGTTACACTCTTTCTCTTTTATCCCTTTGGCGGGTAGCGGTAGTCAGAATACATAAATCCGATGGCATCAAAAACTCTATTTAGCCTCTTCTTCTTTCGGCTCCCGAAGGCCGCAGATAATGCGTTATCTTCGGACTTGGAGTAGGTTCCAAGTAGTTCATCGCTGGTGTTTTCAACGCACGTCAGCCATTCATCGTCTGGTTCGATAAATTGGTCTCTAAACCTGAAGGTATATTTCAGTAGAACCAAACCACCTTCGTTAGTGTTGCTGATGGTCTCTTTTGGCATCTCCCAATTGTCTATCAATGGCCATATTCTGAAGGCCACGTGCTCTTGGACTAAGTCCCTTGTCCCAATAAATGCGCAGACTGTGCTGAAGGCTCTTTGGCATGCTTCGGCTTCCTCATCAATCTCTACCTTTGGTTTCCGGAGGCCGAAGCGGGACCAAATGGGGCGCATAATGATCTTTGTAATATCTTCTCTTGCTTTTAAGTCATTCTTCACATAGAACCATTCTTTCATCCAGTCTTCGGGCCATTTTTTCCGAAATGTTGGAACTGGGAAACTTGAGCCTGAGCGAGCAACGAAGCTATAGCATCCAAAATTGTTATGATACTGTTCCTTACCCCTCATGGCCCAAACGTAGATCCCCATTCTGATAATTGCTTCGGAAGTAATCTGGTGAAGGAAAATCTCATATATCTTTAAAACCTCAACAACAAATCTGCTTAGGGGGAATCAAAGCCCAGCCTTGAAGAAGCTTCGATAGATTACGACTTCATTCTCTTTAGGAGCAGGAGCAGTCCTATCTCCGTTGTCAGCCCTCATGATGGATATGTCTCGAAAATACCTTCGTCTCATGTTATCAAGATGACTTTGCCTGATAGTCGATTTTCCGAAGACTGTGTGACTTGGTCGCTAGGGCCGATCTTCGGAGTCTTCGCCCCCACTTTCCACATCATAACTATCGCTGTCATCAGTATCTTCAGATAAGCCTTCTAGAATTTCTTTCGTAATCTTTTCTGTGTTGGTCTTTGCAATTGACTGGATAAATCCACCGGTTTTTTCCTAAAGAAGCTTCTCCTCTTCGGTTAGCTTCGCTTCAGCAACTATCTTCTTGCCTTGAGACATTTTATCTTCGGAGCTGACGAAAATATGTCCTTCAAATCTGAAGCTCAGAAGCTCAGAAAACCTAAGAAACAAAGCAACTAATGGAAAGCAAGAGCTAAGAAATCAAGCAAAGCAAAGTAGGCGTATCAAATGTGCTCGGGGTGAGTTCCTATTTATACGCCCAGCGCGCTCCAAATTGGAGGGCCCCGACTGTCATTGACTGTTGCTATTCTAGCAAAGGGAAGGTGTTTTTTCGGACCTTCGGCTTAGGGCCTTCATCCATATCGCAATCTGAATTCGTTATTCTAACAAATTAACCTTGCGAGGGGCTACTGTTGGGGGCCTTCGTCTTCTGAAGGTCCTCAAAAACATGATTTAACAATGTTTCTGGAGTATAATACATGAACAGGTACCTTCGGACTCGGACCTTTGAAGGCTCAAAAACGAACCACAGTGTGAAAAAGCCCAAAGAATACGAAGGTTGGCGCAGAGCCGAAGCTATGCGCAGGGAAGCTTCGGCAAGACAGCAGAAAAGGAAACCGACTTAAAAGGGAAAAGACTATTTAGACCTTGATGGATTACTATAGAATCATTAGCAAATGTAAAGGGCATGGGTGTAATTTCACATGGGCTGCGTCCCGTGCCTATAAATAGATGAACAGTGCTCCCATACTGTTCACGCTGACTTGGCATTTGCTTTTGCGTCACGCTCGTACTTTTACCTCCTTCAAGTCGAAGGTACATTTGTAATTTGATATCATTTCTATTTTCCATAATAATAAAATAAAAATGAGCTGATAATAATACATGATTGTTTATGTTATCTCTTATATCTCATATGATTCCTTCTTCATTATTATATGTTATGCTGACGAAGGTATGTCCTTCATAACCTTCGTCCGAAAATCATTATATCCCAAGGGAAATAATGCTTTGAAGGACGAAGGACTTTAACATTTAACATTTTCTGTGTTGCCTTGTTCTTAACTCGAAGCATTTGAGAACAAGTCCCCAACATAAGCAAAATTCAAGTTCGAAGGAAGAGGTAAGCACATGGTATAATTTTGTTACCGGCTTAAGATGACTCCGAGCTTCATCACCAGCTTTGCTTCGTCCACCCTTTGTCCATACCAGTTTTATAAATCTATTTGCTATGCTTCGGGCAAGGTTGGGAATATCATCCAGGTCTGCTGGTGATAAGCTGAAATTGGGTCTATTGATAACCTTTCCATGTTCGCAACCAGATTTCAGGAAGGCGACAACTGTGCACCGAGAAGCTACCAGGGCACAAAAGTCACCATGTCTAGCTATAACTTCTTCAAGGTCATCAATTTCACCTTCGATATGTTCGAAGGCCCCTGACAGGTCTTCAGACGAAGGATTAAATTTTTTGCTGCTAGCTCGAACCGAATAGAAGACTTGCTTCAGCCTTTGAACACATCGATTACTCAACTCGAGACATTTGTTTTGAAGGCTTGTCAATGATTTTTTCAAATCTGAACTTTTCTGGACCTTGGCCTCAGATTTTGCATTAAGCTTCTGCTTTTCTTGTTCGAAGCTTTCTGACTGGGAGAGAAGCTTCGTATTTAATTCTGCTATTTTAGCTTCAGCTTCTGCCAATAAGCCTTCGGTTGTCTGAAGCTCGAAGTCTTTCTTTTCAAGAGCAGCTGATTGGTCTTTTATCTTGCTTTCTAAGTTTTCAATTATAACTTCCTGTTTTTTATCTTCCAAATCTTGCTGCATTTTCAAAGCTTTAATCAGTAACATACTCTGCATACAAACAACCTTCGTTAGAAAACATCTTCGTTATTGAAATTGGAATAGAATAAACTACCGACGATGTGTTATCATCGGTAGCGGCTAATATCTGTTTCGAGCTTCGGGAAACCAATTGTCGGGGACCATAATTAGGGGTACCCCCAAGAGTCCTAATCTCAGCTGGTAACCCCCATCAGCACAAAGCTGCAAAGGCCTGATGGGCGCGATTAAGGTCAAGGCTCAGTCCACTCAAGGGACACGATCTCGCCTCGCCCGAGCCCAGCCTCGGGCAAACGCAGCCGACCCCGGAGGATTCACGTCTCACCCGAGGGCCCCCTCAAGCAACGGACACACCTTCGGCTCGCCCGAGGCCCAGTCTTCCCAGAGAAGCAACCTTGGCCAGATCGCCACGCCAACCGACCGTACCGCAGGAGCATTTAATGCAAGGATCGCCTGACACCTCATCCTGACGCGTGCTCTTCAGTCAACAGAGCCAAAGTGACTGCAGTCACTTTGCCACTCCACTGGTCGACCTGACAAGAAAACAGTGCCGCCTGCCCCGCTCCGACTGCCGTGCCACTCGCCAGAGTGAGGTCGACAGCGGCCAAGTCCAGCCTCGGGCGACATAGGAAGCTCCGCCTCGCCCGACCCCAGGGTTCGGCCCCCCGTCTCGGCCTCGGACGATGGACTCCGCCTCGCCCGACCCCAGGGCTCGGACTCAACCATGACTTAGAAGACGACGAACTCCGCTTCGCCCGACCCCAGGGCTCGGACTCAGCCTCGGCTCCGGAAGACGACGAACTCCGCCTCATCCGACCCCAGGGCTCGGACTCAGCCTCGGCTCTAGAAGACGACAGACTCCGCCTCGCTTGACCCCAAGGCTCGGACTCAACCTCGACCTCGGAGGAATTGCCACCTCGCCCAAACTCGGGTCCGGACCAGCCATGTCGCCAGGGGGGCCATCATTACCCTGCCCCTAGCTAGCTCAAGCTATGGGGAACAAGACTGGCGTCCCATCTGGCTCGCCTCAGTAAACAAGTAATGATGACACCCCACATGCTCCATGACGACGGCAGCTCCCAGCCCCTTACGTCAGCAAGGATCCGACAGCCCCGACAGCTGTACTTCCGCAGGGCTCCAACGCTCCTCCGACGGCCACGACATCACATCAACAGGGTGCCAAAACCTCTCCGACTGCCACGACGGCATGTACTTAGGGCTCTAGCTCCTCTCTGCTAGACACGTTAGCACACTGCTACACCCCCATTGTCCACCTGGACCCTCTCCTTACGCCTATAAAAGGAAGGTCCAGGGCTCTCGTATGAGAAGGTTGGCCGCGCAGGAGAACGGGCCGACGCATAAGGCTCTCTCGCTCTCTCTCTCCCACGCGAACGCTTGTAACCCCCTACTGCAAGCGCATCCATCCGCCCTGGGCGCAGGACAACACGAAGGCCACGGTTTCTCCTCACTGTTCTCCCCCCTTTGTGTCCCGTCTCGCGCCAACCCATATGGGCTGGGACACGTAGCGACAATTTACTCATCAGTCCAAGGAACCCCCAGGGTCGAAACGCCGACAGTTGGCGCGCCAGGTAGTGGCCTGCTGCGTGTTGACGAACAGCTTCCCGTCAAGCTTCAGATGGGTAGTCTCCAGCAACCTTTCCAACCCGGGACGATGCTCCGTTTCGGGAGTCTTGAGTTCATGTCCCTCGACGGCAGCTACGACATGATACTCCTTCCTTCGCCGCGCGACAGCGACAATGGCGGCCGTCAGCCCGCCTGTCGGCGGCGGAATCAACGACGTCATCCCCGCATGGTGGAAGAACAACATCTAGGTTTGTCCCGTCACCTCCCCCACCGGCGGAGGAGGAGGCGGCACCTCGTTGGCTGTCGAGCAAGTCGACGATGCCGGTGCCCCAGCGGGGGACACGTCGGGCTTCGACCTTGGGTCTGAGACGAAGACGAGCACCGCTTCCCCGCAACACGCCAACCCCAAGCAGACAAATGACGCCAGCACGCTCGCGAAGGAATTGCTGGACATCGCCCTCGTACCTGAGATAGCGGTGCAGTCCGCCCCTGACGCAACTTCATCACCGCCCGTCGACCAAGAGGTACCGATCAATTCCCATCTCGTGCCTTTTGGATTCAGCCTCGACCCACCAAGCGACTTCGCTTCGGTGGAAGCCTCCATAGAGGCATGTACCAACCCTCCAGGGTACCATATGCGGTCGCCCTGGGACAGACTGACGGCCGTCTCGACCTACGGACCCACGGGTTCCGAGGAATATGACGAGCCCGACTTTTGTTGGGATTTCTCCGGGCTCGGTAACCCCAGTGCCATGTGGGACTTCATGACCGGATGCGACTACTGCCTCTCCGGTTGTTCCGATGGTAGCCGCAGCTTCGGTGACGAGGACTGCGGCCCATGTCGTGAATGTTTCCACGTCGATCTAGGGGGTCCCAACGAAGGCAACCATCTTGGTATGCCGGAGAGCGGCGATCCCCCTAGGCCTGCGCCTCGCGTTGACATCCTTCGGGAGCTAGCTGTGGTCCCATGTCCTTGTGGGGGGTCAGCACGCACAGCTCGAGCAAATCCACGAGATGCAGGCCAGGCTCGACGAGGGAGCAGGAACGCTTGAGCAGTTCCAGCGGAACATCGGACAGGAATGGGCAGACCAAGCTCCGGCCGCAGAAGCGCGTCATCTACCCCAGGGCATCTAGCACCGCATTGCTGACGACGTCAGGGCAAGGCCGCCACCGATTTGTAGTGGGGTCGGCCAGAACCTGGCTGCAGCAGCAATACTACTCCGCGCGATGCCGGAACCATCGACTACTGAAGGGCGGCATATCAAGGGAGAGCTCAAGAATCTCCTGGAGGATGCCACGGTCCGACGGGCCGAAAGCTCTGCCTCCCGAAGGTAGGGGTACCCGTCGGAGCATCGCGCCGTGATTTCCCGATTCGTGCGGGAAGCCTCGGTCCACACCGGGCGCACGCACAACACGGCGCCTGCGGCCCCGGGTCGCCTCAGCAACGAGCACCACCACCGCGACCGTCGAGCCCACCTCGATGAGAGGGTGCGCCGAGGCTACCACCCCAGGTGTGGGGGAGGCTACGACAGCGGGGAGGATCGGAGCCCCTCGCCCGAACCACCTGGTTCGCAGGCTTTCAGCCGGGCCATACGACGGGCGCCGTTCCCGACCCGGTTCCGAACCCGGACTACCATCACAAAGTACTCGGGGGAGACGAGGCCAGAATTGTGGCTCGCGGACTACCGACTGGCCTGCCAGCTAGGTGGAACGGACGATGACAACCTCATCATCCGCAACCTCCCCCTGTTCCTCTCCGACACTGCTCGAGCCTGACTGGAGCATCTGCCTCCGGGGCAGATCTCCAACTGGGATGACCTGGTCCAAGCCTTTGCCGGCAACTTCCAGGGAACGTACGTGCGCCCTGGGAACTCCTGGGATCTCCAAAGCTGCCGCCAGCTGCCGGGAGAGTCTCTCCGGGACTACATCCGGCGATTCTCGAAGCAGCGCACCGAGCTGCCCAATGTCACCGACTCGAACGTCATCGGCGCGTTCCTCGCCGGCACCACCTGCCGCGACCTGGTGAGCAAGCTGGGTCGCAAGACCCCCACCAGGGCGAGCGAGCTGATGGACATCACCACCAAGTTTGCCTCTGGCCAGGAGGTGGTTGAGGCCATTTTCCGGAAGGACAAGCAGCCCCAGGGCCGCCAGCCAGAAGACGTCCCCGAGGCGTCCGCTCAGCGTGGCACCAAGAAGAAGAACAAGAAGAAGTCGCAAGCGAAGCGCGATGCCACCAACGTGAACCTTGTCGCCGCCGCTGAGTACAAGAACCCTCGGAAACCTCCTGGAGGTGCCAATCTCTTCGATAAGATGCTCCAGGAGCCGTTCCCCTATCATCAGGGGCCTGTCAAGCACACCCTTGAGGAGTGCGTCATGCTTTGGCGCCACTTTCACAAGGCCGGGTCACCTACGGAAGGTGGCAGGGCCCACAACAATGACAAGAAGGAGGATCACAAGGCAGAGGAGTTTCCCGAGGTCCACGACTACTTCATGATCTACGGTGGGCAAGTGGCGAACGCCTCGGCTCGGCACCGCAAGCGAGAGCGTCGGGAGGTCTGCTCGATAAAGGTGGCGGCGCCAGTCTACCTAGACTAGTCCGACAAGCCCATCACCTTCGACCAGGGCGACCACCCCGACCGCGTGCCGAGCCTGGGGAAATATCCGCTCGTTGTCAACCCCGTCATCGGCAACGTCAGTCTCACCAAGGTCCTCATGGACAGAGGCAGCAGCCTCAACATCATCTACGCCGAGACCCTCGGGCTCCTGCAAATCAATCTGTCGTCGATTCGGACAGGCGCGACGCCTTTTCACGGGATCATCTCGGGGAAACGCGTCCAACCCCTCGGACAACTCGATCTGCCCATCTGCTTCAGGACTCCCTCCAACTTCCGAAGGGAAACCCTCACGTTCGAGGTGGTCGGGTTCCGAGGAACCTACCACGCAGTACTGGGGAGGCCATGCTACGCCAAGTTCATGGTCGTCCCCAACTACACCTACCTCAAGCTCAAGATGCCGGGCCCCAACAGGGTCATCACCGTCGGCCCCACGTATCGACACGCGTACGAATGCGACGTGGAGTGCGTGGAGTACGTCGAGGCCCTCACCGAATCCGAGGCCCTCATCGCCGACCTGGAGAGCCTCTCCAAGGAGGCGCTAGATGCGAAGCGCCACGCCGGCGACTTTGAGCCAGCAGAGATGGTTAAGTCTGTCCCTCTCGACCCTAGCATCGACACCTCCAAGCAGATACGGATCGGCTCCGAGCTCGACCCCAAATACGAAGCATTGCTCGTCGACTTTCTCCGCGCAAACGCCGAAGTCTTTGTGTGGAGTCCCTCAGACATGCCTGGCATACCGAGGGATGTCGCCGAGCACTCGCTGGATATCCGAGCTGGAGCCCGACCCGTGAAGCAGCCTCTGCGCCGATTCGACGAAGAAAAACACAGAGCCGTAGGCGAGGAGATCCACAAGCTGATGGCCGCAGGGTTCATCAAAGAGGTATTCCATCCCGAATGGCTTGCCAACCCTGTGCTTGTGAGAAAGAAAGGAGGGAAATGGTGGATGTGTGTAGACTACACTGGTCTAAACAAAGCATGTCTGAAGGTTCCCTACCCTCTGCCTCACATCGATCAAATCGTGGATTCCACTGCTGGATGTGAAACCCTGTCTTTCCTTGATGCTTACTCAGGGTATCACCAAATCAGGATGAAAGAGTCCGACCAGCTCGCGACTTCTTTCATCACACCTTTTGGCATGTACTGCTACGTTACTATGCCATTTGGTTTGAGGAATGCGGGTGCGATGTACCAAAGGTGCATGAACCACTTGTTCGGAGAGCACATTGGTCGGACCGTCGAGGCTTACGTCGACGACATCATGGTCAAGATGAGGAAAGCCTCCGACCACCTCTCCGACCTTGAAATGACATTCAAGTGTATCAAGGTGAAAGGCGTAAAACTCAATCCCGAGAAGTGCGTCTTCGGGGTCCCCCGAGGCATGCTCCTAGGGTTCATCGTCTCCGAGCAGGGCATCAAGGCCAACCCAGAGAAAATCGCGGCCATCACCAACATGGGGCCCATCAAGGACTTGAAAGGCGTACAGAGGGTCATGGGATGCCCTGCGGCTCTAAGCCGCTTCATCTCGCACCTCGGCGAAAGAGGCCTACCTCTGTACCGCCTCTTAAGAAAGACCAAGTGCTTCACTTGGACCCCCGAGGCCGAGGAAGCCCACAGGAACCTAAAGGCGCTCCTTACGAACGCACCCATCCTGGTGCCTCCCGTGACCTGAGAAGCCCTCTTGATCTACGTCGCCGCTACCACTCAAGTGGTCAGCGCCGCGATCGTGGTCGAAAGGCGAGAAGAAGGGCATGCATTGCCCGTCCAGAGGCCAGTCTACTTCATCAGTGAGGTACTGTCCGAGACCAAGATCCGCTACCCACAAATTCAGAAGCTGCTGTACGCAGTGATTCTGACGCGGTGGAAGTTGCGACACTACTTTGAGTCTCACCCGGTGACTATGGTGTCATCCTTCCCCCTGGGGGAGATCATCCAGTGCCGAGAGGCCTCGGGTAGGATTGCAAAGTGGGCGGTGGAAATCATGGGCGAGACAATCTCGTTCGCCCCTCGGAAGGCCATCAAGTCCCAAGTCTTGGCGGACTTTGTGGCTGAATGGGTCGACACCCAGCTCCCGGCAGCTCCGATCCAACTGGAACTCTGGACCATGTTTTTCGATGGGTCGCTGATGAAAACAGGGGCAGGCGCGGGCCTGCTCTTCATCTCACCCCTCGGGAAGCACCTCCGCTACGTGCTGCGCCTCCATTTCCCAGCGTCCAACAATGTGGCCGAGTATGAGGCTCTGGTCAACGGGTTGCGCATCGCCATCGAGCTAGGGGTCCGATGCCTCGACGCTCGCGGTGACACGTAGCTTGTCATCGACCAAGTCATGAAGAACTCCCATTGCCGCGACCCAAAGATGGAAGCCTACTGCGATGAAGTCCGGCGCCTGGAGGACAAGTTCTACGGGCTCGAGGTCAGCCACGTCGCCCGGCGGTACAACGAGACTACGGACGAGCTAGCGAAGATAGCTTCAGCGTGAACAACAGTTCCCCCAAATGTCTTCTCCCGGGACCTACATCAACCCTCAGTCAAGACCGACGACACGCCCGAGCCCGAGAAGGTCTCAGGCCTGCCCGAGGCGCTCTCGACTCAGCCCGAGGCGCCCTTGGCTCAGCCCAAGGCACCCTCGGCCCTAGAGGGTGAGGCACTGCGCGTCGAGGGAGAGCAGAATGGGGTCCCGCCTGATCGAGACTGGCAGACCCCGTACCTGCAATATCTCCACCGAGGAGAGCTGCCCCTTGACCGAGCCGAAGCTCGGCGACTGGCGCGGCGCGCCAAGTCATTCGTCTTGTTGGGTGATAGGAAGGAGCTGTACCACCGCAGCCCCTCTGGCATCCTCCAGCGATGCATATCCATCGCCGAAGGCCAGGAGCTCTTACAAGAAATACACTCGGGGGCTTGCGGTCACCACGCAGCGCCTTGAGCCCTTGTTGGAAATGCTTTCCGACGAGGTTTCTACTGGCCGACCGCAGTGGCCGACGCCACTAGAATTGTCCGCACCTGCCGAGGGTGTCAATTCTACGCAAGGCAGACGCACCTACCCGCTCAGGCTCTGCAAACAAAACCCATCACATGGTCGTTTGCTATGTGGGGTCTGGACCTCGTCGGTCCCTTGCAGAAGGCACCCGGGGGCTACACGCACCTACTGGTCGCCATCGACAAATTCTCCAAGTGGATCGAGGTCTGACCCCTAAACAGCATCAGGTTCGAACAGGCGGTGGCATTCTTCAACAACATCATCCATCGCTTCGGGGTCCCGAACTCCATCATCACCGACAACGGCACCCAGTTCACCGGCAGAAAGTTCCTGGACTTCTGCGAGGATCACCACATCCGGGTGGACTAGGCCGCCGTGGCACACCCCATGACGAATGGGCAGGTAGAACATGCCAACGGCATGATTCTGCAAGGACTCAAGTCGAGGATCTACAACGACCTCCACAAGTTCGGCAGGCGATGGATGAAGGAACTCCCCTTGGTGGTCTGGAGCCTGAGGACGACGCTAAGTCGAGCCATGGGCTTCACACCGTTCTTTCTAGTCTATGGGGCCGAGGCCATCTTGCCCACAGACTTAGAATACGGTTCCCCAAGGACGAGGGCCTACGACAACCGACGCAACCAGACTAATCGAGAAGACTCACTGGACCAGCTGGAAGAGGCTCGGGACGTGGCCGTACTACACTCGGCGCGGTATCAGCAGTCCCTGCGACGCTACCACGCCCGAGGGGTTTGGACCCGAGACCTCTAGGTGGGCAACTTGGTGCTTCGACTATGACAAGATGCCCGAGGGCGGCACAAGCTCACGCCTCCCTGGGAAGGGCCGTTCATCATTGCCAAGATTTTGAAGCCCGGAACAAACAAGCTGGCCAACAGTCAAGGCGAGGTCTACAGCAACACTTGGAACATCTGACAGCTACGTTGCTTCTACCCTTAAGATGTTTTCAAGCCGTTCACATACCTCGTTTACATACAAAGTCTAACCATCAAGGAAGGGTCAGCCTTGCCTCGGCAAAGCCCGACCCTCCCTCGGGGGCTAGAAGGGGGGAACCCCCTCAGCGTCAAAATTTTCCTCGGAAAAAGTCTTTCTGCTAGAATATCTTTCATGCTTTTCGACTACTTCGGTAGTGCGATCATGAAAACGACGGAGTACACGTAAGAAGGCAAGGCCGACTGAGCCGAGGGACTCCTATGCCTCCGGGATATGGATACCTCACTCGTCACCTTCTGCGAGAAGTAACTCGCGTTCGGATGAGTGATCCTGCTGACCGAACAAGCCTTAACGCTCAAGATACTTTCTGCCGAAACGGTTTTTTGGGTTTTCTCGGCTACGTCGATAATAGAATCCCGCGGACGAGCAAGAGTACACGTAAGTGGCAAGGCCGACCGAGCCGAGGCATTCCTACGCCTCTAGAATACGGATACCTCACTCATCACCTTCCGTGAGAAGTAACTCTAGCTCGGATAAACGATTCTGCTACCGACGAGCAAGTCCTGATACTCGAAACAAGAGGAAAAGAAACGCAGCTTTACAACGCGATGACAGTATGTTTGGGCCTCGGCGGCCGCAAAAAACATATGCATACTACAGGCGAACCGATCCTGCAGGCTCAGACGTCGATGGAGGGGGAGCAGCAGCACCCTCGGCGTCAACTCCACCTTCGGCAAAGTCCGACCGAGCCTCGGACGGCAACACGGTCGGAGGATCTCTGCTCCGAAGGACGACATCAGCACCACGCCCGGGCCATCGCCGCCAGGGTCCCCTCCAGGAACCCGGCCCGAGCAGACGGCTCGGCCGGCCGCCCCGAAGCTTCAGCCAGCTGTCCCCCGAGGACATCAGCCCGGCTCATGGCCTCGGCAACCCGACTCCGACGCTGATCCCGCCAGTGGACGACCCAGCCAAGCCCCAGCCGACGAAGCTCCCTTTTTCGAGCCAACTCTGCCTCTGTCCGTGCTGGCACCGCTGCCTCCGGCACCGGCTCATCGCAGAGCGGCCGAGGGTTTCTTTGACTAAGCAAGTGAAGCCTCGGGCGGCAAGGCCGACCGAGCCGAGGGATTCCTACGCCTCCCGGATACGGATACCTCACTCGTCACCTTCCGCACAGAGCAACTCACATTTGGTTAAGCGGTTCGGCTAGCCGACAGGAGAGTCCTAGTGCTCAAAATGAGGAAGAAACACGGCTTCACGCCAAAATACATAAATGTTCAGGCCCCGACAGACACAATGAACAAACACTGGCACTCAAGGTGCCATTACAAACGGAACACCAGTTCCACCTCCGTAGGTACGAACAACCCCCCCACGTTGGAGGGCCTGCGTTGCGACAATACCCCAGGTGGCACCTCGATGCCCGCTCCGGCAGCAGCGACAACGACCTCCGCTCTAGGCGGCCGAACAGCAGCAGCGATGACCTCAGAGCAGACGCTGCTGCGACGAGCTCCTCGCCCACGAAGGACGAGAACCAGCCATTAAAGCCAAAGAGCCGGAGGTCGGTCCGCAGGTGGCACTGATGGTCTCAATGGCGGAGAAGCTTTCTCCAGTCACCACCACCTCAGCACCGACGACAGTGTCCACCTACCCACCAACACCGCACCAGCGAGTGTCGGCTGCCCCAAAGCGCACCGGCAGGTCCTCACTCCCGTCCTGGCCACGAAAGCGAGGACAGAGGACGGAATGTTGCATCCTAGCTGGGCAACAATAGTTTGCCTTCCCCGGCATGGCTGGAGGGCGCCTCCTCCGCAGAGTTGGGGGATGGTGTCCACCCCCAGAAGCTGGAAGAAGCGGGACGCCAGCCCACGCGAGGGCAGGCCCCGGCTCGCCTCGCTCTCCGCCCCAGCAAGGATGATGAAGATCCTTGAAGCTGAGGGCGGGGCAGAGGCCGCAGCCCAGCTCGCTTCTCCCCAACATCAAACTGGTGGTCACCGTCTTGGGTGACCACCGGCGAGGGGATGCAGCCGGGCTGCCTGATGAAAATCCTTGAAGCCAAACGATGGCTGAAAGGTACCAACTTCCGTGAAGTTGCGTTCCTCCGACGACGATGAGACGAAAGCAACGCGAGCGCTCCCCATCCAGGGGCTCAGAAGGTGGAAGGGCGCGATGCATGAGGAGAGTGCGAAGACATGGTTGCCATCCAAGGGGGTCACCCTCCTTTTAAAGGCGACTCTCCCCACTTGCGCCCTCAGCCGTCGTGGGCTGAGTCTTCACCAACATGCTCCAAAGTCCTCCCCCTACGACACGGGGGCTGGGTCCCACGCGTCATGCAAGATGGCCCAGGACAGAAGAAGCCAAACCGCCGCGCGCGGAGCGCACAACAGCCCAGCGGTTACAAGCATTCCTCCACTATCGCCTGGGCCAGCGGGTGAAAGGGCGGACCACCATGCAGGCGGCGTGCAACCGCGCCAAGGGGGCGCACCCCTTTCGACTTCGACGCGTTCAGCATGGAGGTCCAGGCTCACATGTCATGTAACCTGCGCGCCGGATACTACGTGCGAGAAACTGCACCACTACTCGCGCCAGTACCGCGCCTTCTCGACTGCGGGACCGGTGCCACGACTCGAGGTGACCGTGCGCATGGCCCAACAGTGCCAACCGAGCACATCGGTCACTGGTCAGTCAGCCGTGGGAGAAGGCGCGATGGTCGATACGGCCAGAAATGGGCTGGCAGTAATGGCGACAGCAGGCGGGCAGAAGCAGCGGTCAAGTCGTCTGCAGGCTCACGTCTCCTCCACGGACAGCGAGAGAGCCCCCTCCCACGGCGTGCAGACAACGCGCCCGTGTTCCGTTCCTCGAACGGCTCGCGCACGCACAACGGCTGCCCCGTGAACCACTCGACCCGTCGCATTAACTCTGTGGCAGGGCAGGCAGCACCTTTGGCAGGCGAAGCAGGCGACGCTTCACCTCCGCCATAATGACCGCGTCAAAAAAGGTGCGCCACGTCGCTCAATTTCGTATCCTTTTCCTCTTCCCCTTTCTCTCTCTTGCCCCAGGGACCGGGAAAGGGGATACTCCGAAAGGGACCCTTCTCCGTGAAGGAAGCGGGCCCCAAGCCCCCTACTGATCAGAGGTTCGAAGGCTGGCCCCTCGGAAGGGTTCAACAGCCGCCTCAGAGCACTCGGGCTCCACGCCCACTACTGGTCAGAGGTTCGAAGGCTGGCCCCTCAGAAGGGTTCAACGGCCGCCTCAGGCCACTCGGGCTCAACACCCACTACTGATGAGGGGTTCGTAGGCTCGCCCCCGAAGGGTTCGACAGCCGCCTCAGAGCACGCAGAGCGAGGGATGACTCTTGGTACGTTCGATACACAACCAAGGCTCGGGCTACGCTCTCGAGGTACCCTAGGACATTTCCGAGACCAGCGGGAGCGATTTTGTAACGGAATCCCACCAGAGGGAGGCATCGAGCCCTCGGACCCCGTCAAAAGGGGACCGGGTCCGGCGAATCACCCGCAGGTACTTTTGGAGCGCGCCTCCGGGCCACTAGCCGACCCCTAATGAATGGGGCACGGGCGTCCACTCGGATTACCCGTTAGCAACTCACTGGAGACACCATGTTCGGCGCCCTCCGAGGGCAACATGGCGCTTTCCCCCCCTCCTCCTTGAGGAAAGGCGACGTAGGGGCATATGGAAAAAGTCGAGTCTGTCCTTGACCGTCCTCTCGCTCTGTGCGGAGGCTCAGGGGCTGCTCTCGCAAACTCGGCTCCGGCCAAACCGTTGACAGCATCAACATACCAGCCCGAGAAATTGGGACTCGACTATGCACCCAGGCTACAGCCAGTTCGCATGAGGGAACCACCAGACCGGCCGAAGCATCACGAAACACGCTTAGACCTTGAAGGAGTCAACCCACTCCTCCGAGGCCTCGGGGGCTACACCCGGCGGGTGCGCTCGCGCTCAACCACCGGAACGAAACGCAACCGAGAAAGGCCGGTCCCCTTGCAAAAAAGTGCGACAAAAGCCTCCAAGTGAGTATCAACACTCCCTTCAAGGCTCGGGGGCTACTATCGGGGACCATAATTAGGGGTACCCTCAGGACTCCTAATCTCAGCTGGTAACCCCCATCAGCACAAAGCTGCAAAGGCCTGATGGGCACGATTAAGGTCAAGGCTCAGTCCACTCAAGGGACACGATCTCGCCTCGCTCGAGCCCAACCTCGGGCAAAGGCAGCCGACCCAGGAGGATTCACGTCTCGCCCGAGGGCCCCCTCAAGCAACGAACACACCTTCGGCTCGCCCGAGGCCCAGTCTTCGCAGAGAAGCATCCTTGGCCAGATCGCCATGCCAACCGACCGTATCACAGGAGCATTTAATGCAAGGATCGCCTGACACCTCATCCTGACGCGCGCTCTTCAGTCGACAGAGCCGAAGTGACCGCAGTCACTTCGCCGCTCCACTGGCCGACCTGACAAGAAAACAGCGTCGCCTGCCCCGCTCCGACTGCCGTGCCACTCGCCAGAGTGAGGTCGACAGCGGCCAAGTCCAGCCTAGGGCAACATAGGAAGCTCTGCCTCGCCCGACCCTAGGGTTCGGCCCCCGTCTCGGCCTCGGACGATGGACTCCACCTCGCCTGACCCTAGGGCTCGGACTCAACCACGACATAGAAGACGACAAACTCCGCCTCGCCCGACCCCAGGGCTCGGACTCAGCCTCGACACCAGAAGACGATGAACTCCGCCTCGCCCGACCCCAGGGCTCGGACTCAGCCTCGGCTCCGGAAGACGACGGACTCCGCCTCGCCTGACCCCAGGGCTCGAACTCAACCTCGACCTCGGAGGAATCGCCACCTCGCCCAAACTCGGGTCCGGACCAGCCAAGTTGCCAGGGGGCCATCATTACCCTGCCCCTAGCTAGCTCAGGCTACGGGGAACAAGACCGGCGTCCCATCTGGCTCACCTCAGTAAACAAGTAATGATGACACCCCGCATGCTCCATGACGATGGTAGCTCCCAGCCCCTAACGTCAGCAAGGAGACGTCAGCAAGGATCCGACAGCCCCGACAGCTGTACTTCCGCAGGGCTCCAGTGCTCCTCCGACGGCCACGACATCACATGAACAGGGTGCCAAAACCTCTCCGACTGCCACAACGGCATGTACTTAGGGCTCTAGCTCCTCTCTGCTAGACACGTTAGCACATTGCTACACCCCCCATTGTACACCTAGACCCTCTCCTTACGCCTATAAAAGGAAGGTCCAGGGCTCTCGTACGAGAAGGTTGGCCGCGCAGGAGAACGGGCCGACGCATAAGGCTCTCTCGCTCTCTCTCTCTCCCACGTGAACGCTTGTAACCCCCTACTGCAAGCGCATCCATCCGCCCTAGGCGCAGGACAACACAAAGGCCACGGTTTCCCCTCACTGTTCTCCCCCCTTTGTGTCCCGTCTCGCGCCGACCCATCTGGGCTGGGACACACAGCGACAATTTACTCGTCGGTCTAGGGACCCCCCGGGGTCGAAACGCCGACACCAATACTCTTTGATAGAGTATTGATAACCTTCACTCCGGTCTGATCCCGGATATAGCCCAATTTTCATCATCGATGCCACCAAAGAAAAGTGCTCCCGGCTGATATCCGCAAGATATAGCATATTCTTTTAGCTCTTCTTTTTTAGCCTTTGTCAGCTCTAGACCAACTAAGTTTTGAAAGTTAAAAATTTCATCTTCCGAAGTGTCTTCGGCTAGTTTTTTCTCCTTCTCGGGTTCTGGGGTCATAGTCTCTTTGGTGGCTGCAGCAGCTTCTTATGTGGCCATGTTTAGCAGTATCTTATCAATATCGGCAATCGTGCTCTCTAAATGAATATCTTCGGCTGTGGCAGCTTCGGTAACTGTGGCTTCCGAAGGTGCAGCTTTGGTGGCTGTTGTGCTCTCAACAGCTGGCGTGTTCAGAGCTGAAGCTCCTAGTGGTGTCCCTTCAATGACTTCTGTCACTGTAATGATTCTTTGCTTTTTTGGCCTAGCTGCCTTCTTCATTTTTGTGCGCTCCTTTTCCTTCTAAAAAAGCTTCGTCAGGTGTGGCCCCAGTGGACTTAGCTTGGCAGGCAAAGATTCAGTCATTACCTTTAGAATTTCCTCCACGTCGGTGGCAGATGGTGTTGCAGCAGTTTCTTCTTCTTCATCAATTGCCTTCTGCTTCGGAGCTGTAGCTTTTCTCTTCTTCGAAGCATCTGTTTGTGGCTCAGGCGTCAGCTTTTTCTTTTTTAATTGTTCTTCATCGTCTTTATTCAGAGCACCAGCCACTCTCTTTCTCTTTTGCCCTTCCACATCCTTGTCTAACCGCTCGTAGTTGGGATACTCGAAGTCTAGAGCATCCATTACTCGGTTTAGCCTTCGCTTCGGACGGGTGCCGAAAGCCGCAGTCATCAATTGATCTTCTTTTTTAGAGTAATTACCTAGTATTTCATTGCACATTACTTCGATTGTGTCCAGCCACTCTTGGCAAGGCACTTTGAAATGTTTCTTGAATTTATAATGGTAAGGCAACCGAATAAATTCCCCCTTCTTCTTTTCCCCCTTCAGCTTCGGCATGTCCCACTCCTTCAAAGTTGGGAACAATCTGAAGGCCAAAAATTCTTGCACTAAGTCCCTAGTGCCGATATGATCTGCAATAACTTGAAATTCAGCCAGGGCAATTTGGCTTGGACTCCCTAGTGTCATGTTGCACCGGGGTCTGGTCTCTCCGAAGATCAATTCTAGCGGACTCTGGACCAGCTTCTCCTTGTCTTCGTCAACTTTGACGTAAAACCACTTAGACTTCCAGCCAGCTGGCCACTTGCTTCGGTAGCTAATCACTAGAAATTTTGTGTTCTTGCAATAGGCAAAATTGTAGCAGCCAAAATTTTCATGTAGCCCATCTCCTGTAGCTTTCGTCTGATAATGAAGCTCGTGCACTCGGCAGAAGCCTTCGCCAAATGGCTACACCCCTTGGCTGCGGAGAGCCCAGATATAAAAGCTAAGCCGGACAATAGCGTTAGGAGTTAGCTGATGAAGGT
Organism: Zea luxurians; assembly: GCA_029449295.1. Taxonomy (NCBI): domain Eukaryota; kingdom Viridiplantae; phylum Streptophyta; class Magnoliopsida; order Poales; family Poaceae; genus Zea; species Zea luxurians. The sequence continues at coordinate 38,904,879 of JAOPSE010000022.1, read as the reverse complement.
AGATCCCAAACTTCTTCAATATATCAGCAATCATCTTGTTCAAAGGAAATCTTAAGCCAGCCTTAAAGAAACTTTTGAAGACTACCACTTCATCCTTTCCTAGCTTCGAAGTAGTCTCTTCCCCACCAAAACGAACCAGCTCTTTCTTCGCTTCACTGAAATAGCCCAATTTCAACAGCTTAGGCAAATCATCTTCGGAGATGGTGGATTTCCCGAAATCCAGGTGGCTGGGTTTACTTGGCACCACGCTGTAATCATCTTCAGACTCACTCTCCTCAACATTAGCCTGTTCTGTTTCAGCGGCAGGTGCATCCTCCGATGCTACCAGCCCTGAGCGCTTCATCACTCTAGATATTGAGCAGTTTTAGCACCTTCGGCTTCCTCTCCGTCGCGCGTAACCCTAGCTATGGAACGCACTCTGGCCATCTGATGATTGAATTTCTTGTTTTTTGAATGAAGTTGAAAATTTTTCTTTATTTTGCCGAAGCTCTTTCTTACGAAGCTTGAGCAAAGTAAATAGCTTCGGTTGAGGATGCAACAAACAAGCTTCGGTTTTGGTCAATATTTTGGCAGCAAAACAGTGCAATAGCAATTAATGCTGTGCTAACTTCACACCTACCCGTCTGTTTATATAGTGCCACAGGTGGGAAGGTGAATCGTCAAGGTCTTCCGCACCGGACAAATAGCCACCCGCACTCACTAAACGGTGGGCCACAGGGTTCGAGAAGATGAATCGCCAGGGCGCGTGTAACTGCTGCAAGATGAGGCCACTTCGCGCGCGGATTATTTTAATCGTTTCTCGCCAACGAGCTCAGGGAAGGTGTTTTTTCGGATCTTCGGCATCCCGAAGCCAAGAAGACTTTTTCACGGATCAAGCTCATTACGAAAAATGATCTAGCACCGCGAAGGGGCTACTGTTGGGGGTATGCTTCATAGTCGAAGATCCTAAAGAAAGAGAACACCTTCGGCAGTCCTCTCAGAAGCAGCGCCGAAGCTATCACCTATAAAGCTTTGGCACATTGACAGATCTCAAGACGAAGGGGTGAACCGACTTAAATATGAAATGACTTAAAGACCCATGATGTTTTGTATCATTATTGTAGTCGATTGTAAAGGGCATAAATGTAATTTTACACAGGATGTGCCCTGTGCCTATAAATAGGTGAACAGTACCCCTATACTGTTCACGCAATCTTGTAATCGCTGACACATTACGCTGGAATTATTGTTTTCTGCCAAGGCAAAGGTATAAATGTACCTAAATATTATGTATAATGATTAGGTTTGTATAATAAAATATGTGAATGATATTATCTGTCTTTGGTATATTTTTCTCTAATATTTTATATTTTGTATTTCATTGTTTTATAAGTCTGATTACGAAGGTGTGACCTTCGTAATATTTTGCTCATGGCCTTCGTCCGAAGTTCATTAAATCCTTGGGGAGATAATGCTTCAGCGGACGAAGGACATTAATATTTAACATTTTATGTTGCCTTGTTCTTAATTCATAGCATTTGAGAACAAGTCCCCAACAGATCACAAAATCTTGAAATATATATTCACTCAGAAAGAACTCTACCTGAGATAGAGAAGATGGCTTGAGTTGATTAAGGACTATGATTTGGAAATACAATATCACCTAGGAAAAGAAAATGTAGTGGCTGATGCTTTGAGCCGTAAGGGTCAAGTGAACAACATCACTACTCATTTGATGTCACAAGAATTGTGCTGGGAAATGGAACAACTCAACCTTGGTATGCTCAATAATGTAGAAGCAACGGTTATGGAAGTTGAATCTACTTTGGAAGGAGAGATTCATAAAGGACAAGAGTCTGATGAGAAAATCAAAGAAATTAAGACACAAATTAGTTTGGGTAAAGCCCCAGATTTCACGGAAGATGATCAAGGCATAATATGGTTTTAGAAGAGAATCTGTGTACCGGAAATCAAACACCTGCACCAACTTATTTTTAGAGAAGCTCATGATTCGCCTTACTCTATTCACCCTGGAAGTACAAAGATGTACCAGGATTTTAAGGAAAAGTATTGGTGGTACGGTTTGAAAAGAGATGTGGCTACTCACGTTGCATTGTGTGACATGTGTCAGCGAGTTAAAGCCGAACACCAAAGACCAGCAGGATTACTACAACCTCTCAAGGTACCGGAATGGAAATGGGAAGAAATCGGTATGGATTTCATAGTTGGACTACCCCATACTCGGGATGGCTATGATTCAATATGGGTCATAGTAGATAGGTTGACTAAGGTACCTATAAAGACAACTTACTTGGGAGCCCAGTTAGCAGAGTTATACATGTCGAGGATTGTTTGTTTGCATGGAGTACCGAAGAAGATAGTATCAGATCGAGGAACCCAGTTTACCTCACGCTTTTGGAAAAGACTTCATGAGTCCATGGATACCAAGCTAAACTTTAGTTCAGATTATCACCCGCAAACGGATGGGCAAACGGAAAGAACAAACCAGGTGTTGGAAGATATGTTAAGAGCTTGCGCTCTAAAGCATGGTAGAAGCTGGGATAAAAGTTTGCCTTATGCAGAATTTTCGTATAACAATAGTTATCAAGCAAGTCTAAAGATGGCACCAGTTGAAGCACTATATGGACGAAAGTGTAGAACACCGCTTTATTGGAACTAGACCGGAGAAAGTCAAGTATTTGGTCCAGAAATTCTCCAAGAAGCTGAAAAGCAAGTGTAGATTATTAGAGAAAACTTGAAGACAACATAGTCAAGATAGAAAAGCTATGCTGATAATAGAAGAAGAGAGTTGATGTTCGAAGTAGGAGACTTCGTACACCTTAAAGTTTCACCGATGAGAGGAATGAAAAGGTTTAAGGATAAGGGAAAATTATCTCCTCGCTATATTGGCCCATTCAGAATTTTGGAAAGAAAAGGTAAAGTAGCCTACCAGTTAGAGGTACCCGATAGTTTATCAGATGTGCATGACGTATTTCACGTATCACAACTCAAGAAGTGCTTAAGAGTACTGGAGGAACAGTTACCCATGGAAGAACTGAATGTCAATGAGGATTTGACCTATTCGGAGTACCCTGTCAAAATTCTGGAAACATCTTGTAGAATTACATGGAGTAAAGTTATTAACATGTGCAAGGTTCAGTGGAGTCATCATTCGGAAGATGAGGCCACTTGGGAAAGAGAAGATGAACTCAGAGCAGAATTCCCCCAGTTATTCTCGGAAGTTTCTTAATCTCGAGGACGAGATTCTTTTAAGAGGGGTAGGTTTGTAACACCATACAAGCCATCAACTAAAAATAATGAATTTAGTTATTATGGTAATTAGGATAATAAATTTTTAGTCAAGTGTTTATTATTTATTTGCATTTTGAATCATTTTTCTTTGTATGCGCATGATTGATGATCGGATGTTTTATAGCAATTCTACTTAAAAGAAAATCCTAGTAATTAATATAATAATATAATAATTATTAGTCTAAAAATAAATATTTTATTTATAAATAATTTTGGTGACTTTGTATGAATTTTTGGGCTCTTTAAAAATTACATTTCGAATTAAAAAAAATCCTAACCCTAAGGCCCACTAGGGGCCCATCTAACTAACCCTAGCGCTCCATCTCCCCTGGCTAGCATTCCAAGCCGCCGCCGCCCTATCCTCTCTCCTCCCCTATTTTCTCTCCTCCGTCCCTTCTTCTCTCTCATGCTCGCGCCCAGGCCGCCCCTACACCGACCGGCCCCACGCGTCCTGCACCCGCTCCTGCCCCGCGCCGCAGCCGCACGTGCCCAGGCGCATCGTGCCCTGCACACACCCCCGCGGCGACCCCACGCCCAGCCCGACCCACGCCAGGGAGCTGCCCTACACGCCGCGGACGAGCCAGGCGGCCGGCCGAGCAGCGCCCAGCAGACCAACCTGCACCCGTGACCCGGCGACCGCGCCCTGCACCGAGCCGCCCTTCCCCGCGCCTAAAGGCGCCAGCGACTAAAGGCGCCAGCGCCTCCAACCGACCACGAGTCCATGCGCCACGCCCGAGCAAGTCCCGCGTGGCCGTTTCTTCTCCCCCCCATTATTCTCCTTGAAACCGACACTTCAATGGCCCTAGAAGACCATCGGTGCCATTAACAGCATTTGAAGACAGCCGACGCTCCATGCACTCCCTCTCCCTGGCCGACCCTCCATCTACCTCCCTCTCTCCTATAAATCCGACGCTCTCTCCTCTCTTTCTCCCCTACCCGAACTCACTCTCATTTCCTCGCACTCTCTCGCTCCCCGTTCGTTGCCGGAGTTCGTCGTTCATCGCCAGAGTTCACTGGAGCTCGCCCCGCCAGAGCCCGCCCGAAGTCGAGGACCCCTGCCCGCTTCTCTTGCTCGACCGACCTCCATGCCGAGCCATCTCCATTTCCCTGCGCAAGCGAGAACCCAAGGTGGATGTAACACCCAAATTCAGAAATTGGGATTGGTAGAAGAAATCTGAGCAAAGTACCCTTGATAAATAATTAGACTTTATAATTCACCATTTTAAGGTAAATGATCATGATAAAATAACAATAGTTAAAATAAATCCTAATAAAGAGTAGACATTGGAAAATGTTCCTATCAAAACAAAGGAAGAATTTGTTTTAATATATCTTTAATCCAACTACACACTCGAAATAATAATGTGGTGTGTGTACTTCATGTTGAAAACCTAGCCTAAATAAAATAAATAAATAAAGTAACTGAATAATAAATATTATGTAGAAATTGTGCATCATGTGGAGTTTTTCTTATGCATAAATTTGAAATTTAGAAATTAAACATGGTTTGAATTGGATTTGAAATAAGAAAAAAAAATAGAAAAAAAACACCAGAACTTGACTTGGGCCGGCTCTCTCAAATCCACGGCCACTTGCTTCCTTGGCCTCCACGGCCTGGCTCCACTTCCGTGCACTGGTTCGGCTACTGCTGAGTGGGGGCCAGCAGTCGGAATCGTCCCTTCCCCCCCGCGTACGCATGAACTGAACCCAGGGATCCGCGTTGATGTCGCTGGCCGTTCCAACAAACCCAGCCGTAGTCACCGGAGAAACCCCCCTCGGCCGCCCCCTTTCTTTCGGATCTGGACTCTCCTGCCCTCCTATAAAGCTTGGCAGTGCTGCCCCTTTGCCGAGCTACCATGGAGCCATGCCTGGCCTCGCCTCGAGCATCAGGTCCGCGTCGACGAACTCACCTGTTGATCTAGCCATGGCCCCTGCTGTGCCTTAACCGTAGGCTCCTTCTTCCCCGCCCACATCGGCTCGCCTCCCCTCAGCACGACAGGGCGCCAACCCCGGCGAACTCCTCCACGAGCTAGTTATGGCCTGGGACGCTGTGCTCACCTGGATCGCATGCGTCCCTCTATGCCGTCCTCAGATGGTGGGTAGGTAGCTTTGCCCGATTGCCAGGAACTTGGGCTGGGTGGCAGTGGGCACTGCGACGACACGGTGGCTCGGCAATTGCTCGCCATTGCAAGGGATTCGCGATCCACCGTGGCCAAACTGGTCGTCAAGACACGCAACGGTGAGAACCCCACCACTTAGTTTGCTGTATCTTCCTCTATGCCTAGAACCATTCGGATCAGTGTTTTGGGCCAACTGGGTTCATCGGCGTTGTTTGCCAGCCATGGCCGCCGTCGTACGGGCCCTGTGCGCCGTCGTTGGGAGAGCTTGGTTGGGGGAGATGAGTAGTGATCGTTGGTCCTTGGATCGACGGTGGAGAATTGGGACTAAGGGATAAAGTTTGGGTGATGGCTCTCGTCCGTTGATCTTGTAATAGGCGGGCCAGATTAGGAGGAATCGTATCTCTGCGCGTGATGCATCCTAAACCATCGGATCATGAAGGGACGTTCTAGATCGCATAACTCTTACCGGTTTGGGCTTGGGGTATCTGATCCGTTGGTTCGCAGATGGACGGCCACGACTGGATCATAGCAGCCCAACTCGGGTGTAGGATGATGGCCGTCGATCTCGTGATCCGCGGCTCAGGTGTATTGGGGGGTTGGGATCTAATCTGGTCCCTGGATCCAGGATCGGACGGCTCTGAATCAACGATACCCCTTCGCCCTGGCTTTCTTTCTAAAGAGCCCCTCTGTTTTTCTAGATTCAACCCGCAGTCCACTCGGGTGTTCCCCTGAGTCTGGGGAATTCTTACCCGAGACCCCCTGCACTTCCCAGAAATCTGCGCCCAGTCCAGATAATTAATAAAACCAGGAAAATCATTTAGAAAATAGTTTTTAGTACATATTTAAATGCAGAAACTTGTTTAATTTGTAGAAAATACATATGAACTCCGAATTAACCCATTCAAGTTCCTATAATTTTGTAATATTATTCTCTATCAAATAGTGCCACTGTTTTTACATAAAAGTCACATTAAAATTTTTATCTTAATTAATCTTGTACTAAACACATAGGATCTTTGGAAATTCATAACTTAAAATCTATAACTCCAAAATTAATGATTCCTGTTCCTATGATCTTATTTTAATATGTATATTATTAATGTGTATTTTGTTCTTATGTTTGGTGTAATGTTAATTTTGCCTATACCATGTTTGTTTGAATTGCTACGACTAGCAGTGAGGTCACGAGTCACCTGAAGATCATCCTGGTACCTGGAATCTCAAGTCCCAGGCAAGTTGTGCCCTTGATCACTTCTTTTTACCCACTCATGTTCTAATTAATCATAATGATCTGCATAGGTTAATTTTGATGGGACCCAATAGGTTACCCTAGTTTGTCTATCTTTATACCTTGTTTACCACTGAACTTTTTGGGTAGTACTTGCTAGTGCTTTATGTGGTTTTGGGTATGAAGGTACATTATTCATGATCACACTTTTATTATATGTTTATTATTACTGTTCATGATAAGATCATTATGTTAATTGGAACATGGAGCGACCACCCGGGAAAACAGTGCTACCACAAGGGTGGAATGGGACGCCCTTGGCTGATTAATTAGGAAAGCTAGTGGAAGACTACCTTACCCGAAAGGGGCAAGGGCAGTAGGGGAGTGGTCAGTGTAGGAAGGCCCTCGGGAGGATTTTGCTGCGATGGCGGTCCTGCAAGGGATTCCTGCATTGGAACTTCCTATAAACTGTAGCGGGTTTTCTGAAGCTAGTGGAACTTTGTAAAGGCCTCGTAGTGTTACCCTGCCTCGCCTCCTCGGTAGAGGTGTATGGGAAGTCGCGATCCCTTGGCAGATGGGTAACATGACTTGTGGGTAAAGATGCGCAACCTTTGCAGAGTGTAAAACTGGTATACTAGCCGTGCTCACGGTCATGAGCAGCTCGGACCCTCACATGATTAAATTATGGAACTAAATTCAATTTGTCATATGCATTGCATCGCAGGTGGTGTTGTTACTTCTGTTCTACTATTTAATTGGGTTGGTATTTACTTATACTTAGTAATTGCTAATAAAATTTTGACCAACTTTAAAAGCAATGCTCAGCTTCAACCATCCTCTTTGGTAAGCCTTACACTTCACGTGAGCTCCCACCTTTGGCGAGTTCATGCACATTATTCCCCACAACTTGTTGAGCGATGAACGTATGTGAGCTCACTCTTGCTGTCTCACACCCCCCCCACAGTTCAAGAACAGGTACCACAGGATGAGGCGCATGGAGGATGCTGCGATGTGTTCGTGAGAGGTCTAGGCCGTCGTCTCCCAGTCAACTTTGGGTTGCTGGACCGTTGTCTCCTTATAATGTAATTATTTATTTATTTTGTATAGAACTTCTGTTATATAGTAAAGATGTGACATTCGATCCTGTGCCATGATTCATCATATGTGTGAGACTTGGTCCCAGCACACCTGGTGATTATGTTCGCGCCCGGGTTTTGGACCCCTAAAATCCGGGACAGAAGTGGTATCAGAGGGATGTTGACTGTAGGACGAAACCTAGATAGAACTGGACAACCAATACTTACTTACCTTTGCTACTCTGATTCTTTTCTAAACTTTTCTTAATTCTTTCCTCATCTATTTCCGCTTTACTCTGATTAATCTTACCTTTTCTTTCTAAAGACAAATGTGGATTTCACACTTTGAAATCCTGTACCTAAAGTGACTTTTAGGAATAGGAAACCTAATCTTAGGAACAAAAACAAAACTATTTTTGTAGGTATCTATACACTTGAATGTTTGTTCTTATGATACTTGTCTGATTTGGATCTTTGATTGAGTGTGATAAGTTGTGGAGTAAGGTCCACAATTACATCTGCATATACATATAGAAAAAAAATGCTTCTAAAAATAACTAGACACACTAGATTATCCCTCTTTAAAGTATCTAGCCTAACAATATTCATCTTATCTTAAAAGATTCTATCCTACACTCATAGATCCATCTTATCTCAAAAGATCCTAACTTATCCTAATTAAAATATATCTGGTGTAATAAATCTATCTTATCTTAAAGGATTCTCTCTTATCTTAATAGATCCATCTAATCCTATAAGATTCTCTCTTATCTTAGTAGATTCAACTTATCTTAAAAGATTCGTCCTATCCTAGCCACTTTACTTATCTCATCCCAGAGTAACAATCATGATCCAATCCAAATTAATTAGATCTTATCTAGTTCAAGCTAGTCACACCAATCTAACCTAGATCTGATCTAATCTAAAGTGACTTATCAAACATGTTAGATAATACTGATGAAATAGATTAAACTCTACTCCTATAGAACAGGTCTTAACTTAGTCACCTTGCACTAAAATAAAAATGACAGATCGACTTAGCCATATGCAACTACCTTAACCATCCGATAGTTACATAACCCTTCAATTTTAACCTAGCAAGAGATTCTAACCTACCTACACCACATAATCCATCCTACTCACATATATCTTAACCATATGTCCTTAACTCGGATGGCAACTCCAAGAAGAAAGACCAACGGAGACCGACCATGTCAAAGAAGGATAAACATCAACTCAAGACTTCAAAGATCAAGTTGAATCGCCAGCGGAATCAAGATCCACAGTTCAGGATGAAGTCTTTCCTTATTATACTCTTCCTTGCCACAACCTATACTTACCATAATCGTACCTCATCTAACATAATAGATGGCTAGACATATATATCCATAGTTTCCAAACCATCTACTAGCGAGTATAAAAAAAAACTTGAAACAAAACTTTTGATTCCTAAACCAAACTGGTTGCATCCCTTTTCTTACAAATCTCGAGGACGAGATTATTTTTAAGGGGGGTAGGATTTGTAACACCCAAATTCAGAAATTGGGATTGGTAGAAGAAATCTGAGCAAAGTACCCTTGATAAATAATTAGACTTTATAATTCACCATTTTAAGGTAAATGATCATGATAAAATAACAATAATTAAAATAAATCCTAATAAAGAGTAGACATTGGAAAATGTTCCTATTAAAACAAAGGAAGAATTTGTTTTAATATATCTTTAATCCAACTACACACTCGAAATAATAATGTGGTGTGTGTACTTCATGTTGAAAACCTAGCCTAAATAAAATAAATAAATAAAGTAACTGAATAATAAATATTATGTAGAAATTGTGCATCATGTGGAGTTTTTCTTATGCATAAATTTGAAATTTAGAAATTAAACATGGTTTGAATTGGATTTGAAATAAGAAAAAAAAATAGAAAAAAAAACACCAGAACTTGACTTGGGCCGGCTCTCTCAAATCCACGGCCACTTGCTTCCTTGGCCTCCACGGCCTGGCTCCACTTCCGTGCACTGGTTCGGCTACTGCTGAGTGGGGGCCAGCAGTCGGAATCGTCCCTTCCCCCTCGCGTACGCATGAACTGAACCCAGGGATCCACGTTGATGTCGCTGGCCGTTCCAACAAACCCAGCCGTAGTCACCGGAGAAACCCCCCTCGGCCGCCCCCTTTCTTTCGGATCTGGACTCTCCTGCCCTCCTATAAAGCTTGGCAGTGCTGCCCCTTTGCCGAACTACCATGGAGCCATGCCTGGCCTCGCCTCGAGCATCAGGTCCGCGTCAACGAACTCACCTGTTGATCTAGCCATGGCCCCTGCTGTGCCTTAACCGTAGGCTCCTTCTTCCCCGCCCACATCGGCTCGCCTCCCCTCAGCACGACAGGGCGCCAACCCCGGCGAACTCCTCCACGAGCTAGTTGTGGCCTGGGACGCTGTGCTCACCTGGATCGCATGCGTCCCTCTATGCCGTCCTCAGATGGTGGGTAGGTAGCTTTGCCCGATTGCCAGGAACTTGGGCTGGGTGGCAGTGGGCACTGCGACGACACGGTGGCTCGGCAATTGCTCGCCATTGCAAGGGATTCGCGATCCACCGTGGCCAAACTGGTCGTCAAGACACGCAACGGTGAGAACCCCACCACTTAGTTTGCGGTATCTTCCTCTATGCCTAGAACCATTCGGATCAGTGTTTTGGGCCAACTGGGTTCATCGGCGTTGTTTGCCAGCCATGGCCGCCGTCGTACGGGCCCTGTGCGCCGTCGTTGGGAGAGCTTGGTTGGGGGAGATGAGTAGTGATCGTTGGTCCTTGCATCGACGGTGGAGAATTGGGACTAAGGGATAAAGTTTGGGTGATGGCTCTCGTCCGTTGATCTTGTAATAGGCGGGCCAGATTAGGAGGAATCGTATCTCTGCGCGTGATGCATCCTAAACCATCGGATCATGAAGGGACGTTCTAGATCGCATAACTCTTACCGGTTTGGGCTTGGGGTATCTGATCCGTTGGTTCGCAGATGGACGGCCACGACTGGATCATAGCAGCCCAACTCGGGTGTAGGATGATGGCCGTCGATCTCGTGATCCGCGGCTCAGGTGTATTGGGGGGTTGGGATCTAATCTGGTCCCTGGATCCAGGATCGGACGGCTCTGAATCAACGATACCCCTTCGCCCTGGCTTTCTTTCTAAAGAGCCCCTCTGTTTTTCTAGATTCAACCCGCAGTCCACTCGGGTGTTCCCCTGAGTCTGGGGAATTCTTACCCGAGACCCCCTGCACTTCCCAGAAATCTGCGCCCAGTCCAGATAATTAATAAAACCAGGAAAATCATTTAGAAAATAGTTTTTAGTACATATTTAAATGCAGAAACTTGTTTAATTTGTAGAAAATACATATGAACTCCGAATTAACCCATTCAAGTTCCTATAATTTTGTAATATTATTCTCTATCAAATAGTGCCACTGTTTTTACATAAAAGTCACATTAAAATTTTTATCTTAATTAATCTTGTACTAAACACATAGGATCTTTGGAAATTCATAACTTAAAATCTATAACTCCAAAATTAATGATTCCTGTTCCTATGATCTTATTTTAATATGTATATTATTAATGTGTATTTTGTTCTTATGTTTGGTGTAATGTTAATTTTGCCTATACCATGTTTGTTTGAATTGCTACGACTAGCAGTGAGGTCACGAGTCACCTGAAGATCATCCTGGTACCTTGAATCTCAAGTCCCAGGCAAGTTGTGCCCTTGATCACTTATTTTTACCCACTCATGTTCTAATTAATCATAATGATCTGCATAGGTTAATTTTGATGGGACCCAATAGGTTACCCTAGTTTGTCTATCTTTATACCTTGTTTACCACTGAACTTTTTGGGTAGTACTTGCTAGTGCTTTATGTGGTTTTGGGTATGAAGGTACATTATTCATGATCACACTTTTATTATATGTTTATTATTACTGTTCATGATAAGATCATTATGTTAATTGGAACATGGAGCGACCACCCGGGAAAACAGTGCTACCACAAGGGTGGAATGGGACGCCCTTGGCTGATTAATTAGGAAAGCTAGTGGAAGACTACCTTACCCGAAAGGGGCAAGGGCAGTAGGGGAGTGGTCAGTGTAGGAAGGCCCTCGGGAGGATTTTGCTGCGATGGCGGTCCTGCAAGGGATTCCTGCATTGGAACTTCCTATAAACTGTAGCGGGTTTTCTGAAGCTAGTGGAACTTTGTAAAGGCCTCGTAGTGTTACCCTGCCTCGCCTCCTCGGTAGAGGTGTATGGGAAGTCGCGATCCCTTGGCAGATGGGTAACATGACTTGTGGGTAAAGATGCGCAACCTCTGCAGAGTGTAAAACTGGTATACTAGCCGTGCTCACGGTCATGAGCAGCTCGGACCCTCACATGATTAAATTATGGAACTAAATTCAATTTGTCATATGCATTGCATCGCAGGTGGTGTTGTTACTTCTGTTCTACTATTTAATTGGGTTGGTATTTACTTATACTTAGTAATTGCTAATAAAATTTTGACCAACTTTAAAAGCAATGCTCAGCTTCAACCATCCTCTTTGGTAAGCCTTACACTTCACGTGAGCTCCCACCTTTGGCGAGTTCATGCACATTATTCCCCACAACTTGTTGAGCGATGAACGTATGTGAGCTCACTCTTGCTGTCTCACACCCCCCCCCACAGGTCAAGAACAGGTACCACAGGATGAGGCGCATGGAGGATGCTGCGATGTGTTCGTGAGAGGTCTAGGCCGTCGTCTCCCAGTCAACTTTGGGTTGCTGGACCGTTGTCTCCTTATAATGTAATTATTTATTTATTTTGTATAGAACTTCTGTTATATAGTAAAGATGTGACATTCGATCCTGTGCCATGATTCATCATATGTGTGAGACTTGGTCCCAGCACACCTGGTGATTATGTTCGTGCCCGGGTTTTGGACCCCTAAAATCCGGGTGTGACAGTGGAAGACAACCCCAAATTAATTTGTGTATTTTTGAAATTCTTTTGATTCAATTCATGAATTGTTTGTTTAATTTGTTGTAATATGAACATGTGTGATCCGAAATACATATGTATGTGTGCTATGAAATTTTTGGTAGATATATGCGATTATTAGTGCACTGTGATTGTTCATGTTAGTCGATGCGATGATTTTTGGACTTAAGAGAAATATGACAAAAATTTAGTAGTCACACGTTGGTGATAAAAACACTAGATAGAAAATTTTATAGTTAAAATTTGGTCACAATGAATTTTAGAAACTATTTGGAGAATTATAGTCATAGGTTCATTTTAATGAATTTAGAAAAATGGTATAGAACTCATGTCATATAAACATTATAGGATTTTAGATGATTTATCACTAGGTTATTTTATTAATATTTTATTTTTATAAAGTATGGAAAATAGATTTTTACTAGCCAAATAAACATGTTTGCAAGTATAGCACTTAAATTCTTAGAGTAAGCAAAGTACTTGTTTATATCAAAATAACCTCGCTTGTGTTGTAAAAAGTTCAATTAGTAATTTATAGGGATTTTTAGAATATTAAATTCATTTTGGCTATACTCAATAATTCGAGTTAGAAATAAAAAGGATAAAATCTATTAGTCTAATTATTAGTATTAAAGACAATAACTACTATTTATTTTCATTGATGATGTTAATACGTATTAATACTAGTTAAAACTATATTTATAGCACCTACTCATAATTTCACCATTTATGACTCGCAATAATAGTCTTAAATGAATTAATAAGCATTTATGCGCTAAGACGTATTTATGTGTGTATTAAGTGCGATGTGTTAAGGTGAATGTAATGATGTATGTTTATGTAATAGTGCATGTTTATTTATTGGTGAATGATTTCTTTTGTATGTACGATATGTGAATCGATATTAGAAGCTGACTGTGTGGTAGAGGATTCGAATACGTTCGAGGACGACCCGCAAGACGCTTTTAAGCAAGGCAAGTGGATTCTCCCTCTGCATATTTTTTTTGTACCCAGTCATTGCATATAATAATGTTTACTTTTTATACTACATAATTTGATAGGTTTTAACTAATTAAGGATTTCCTAGATTATTAAGCTTCGCAAATTTGTGCTACCACTCCACTTAATAACTTTTATGTCACTCATTAATTGATATTAATGTTCCGATAATGAAATTGGCAATTATGACATTAACTCGATGGTTAAAACAACATTATTTCATATTAATTAGAACATGGAGTGACCACCCAGGATAACAGTGCAACCACGAGTGCTATCATGGCTTTGGCTTTGGTAATTAGCTTTATATGCTTAGTGCCTAGCAACCTTACCTGAAATATGGGCAAGAGGGGGAGCGGTGGTGTTGGCAGCCCACGTTAACATGGGGACGTATTCTTGGCTAAGGTACCTCACCTAGGGGTCCACCACCATCTACTTTAGAAACCTTAGCGGGATGCTTCGTATTAAGTGTATTTTGTGAAAGCCTCATAATGGATCCCTAGCCATTCACCTCGGCAGTGTTTAAGGGTCTGATCAACCCAGGCTAGATGGGATACATGGCTTGTGGGTAAAGTTGTATCACCTTTGCAGAGTGTAAAACTGATATACCAGCTGTGCTCCCAGTTAAGAGCAGCCTGGACTCCTCACATGATAATTGAACTTGAAGATGAAAACAAATTAAGATCTGATGATCTGCCAATGGTTTGCTTAAATGGTTTTACTTAAGTGTTTTTGTTATACTCATATTCCTTTGTTTAAATGGGATACTTGGGATTCACAACTATTAGTAAGACAGGTGTCGTTAATAAAATGTTGACCAACTAAAATGCTTACTGCTCAACCTTAGCCTCACCTTGTTATACCTGCATTAATTTTTCCCTCACTTACTGAGCCCTGACCATAAGTGAGCTCATCCTTGCTAATATTTTGATCAGAGGGTGATGCTGGAGACTTTGATGGAGATATTGACAACGATGAATTCTAAGTCTAATGATACGCCGGTCATCTTCCTATGGGAGATTGCCCCTGTTATTTAAATTCCGCCTTACTTTGATGTGATACTTGTTAAAGATACAATGATTCAGACAATGTAATAAAGTATTCTACTCTCCTTACGTACTCTCTTTACGCCTTTATTGCATTGTCTTTTGATATATTACACTTGTGACGTCAACATATGTGTGGAAATGGATCTTGGCACACATATGGTATGCGCTTGGTTCTACCCCTTGGAACCGGGTGTGACAAGCACCTACCCTAGTTCGCAGTCAACAGCCAGAAGGGCACCCCCACGCTCAGCAACAGCGTGACCTTCGAGAGGTGTCCGAGGCTCGATAGTCAATAGCACCGTGCCTGAGTCAAAGCACATCTATTAAAGGTGCCATGGTGATTCGATTAAAGAATATCCTACCCTGATGTATCTTAGTTTTTTCCGCCATTTTATTTTCTCGCATGAAAAACAATTCATGAAGGATTAATTTCCAATTTGATGTAATAATACTATGGTCACACCATCGAGTGTGGAGCGCATCGCCTTAACAATACTTCCGAAGCTACAAAGTCGTTCCTAAGGGAGCGCAGAGTAAGTTCTGAAGCTACAAAGTCGTTCCTAAGGGAGCGCAGAGTAAGTTCCGAAGCTCAAAAGTCATTCCTTAGGGAATGCAGAGGCAAGATGCCACCGAAATAAAAGGTGAAGAAGCTGCAAAGTCGTTCGTAAGGGGATGCAGAGCTTAAATACCACCAAAATAGAATGTGAAGAAGCTCCAAAGTCGTTCCTAAGTAGATGCAGAGCTTAAATACCACCGAAATAGAAGGTGAAGAAGCTCCAAAGTCGTTCCTAAGGGGATGCAGAGCTTAGCTCCAAAGTTGTTCCTAAGGAAATGCAGAGCTGAAATGTTACTCAAGTAAAAGGTGAAGAGACTCAAATGTTGTTCCTAAGAGGATGCAGAGTCTAGGTGCATTTTCGAGTGGGTGTGTGTCTTCGCCATAAACATCATGTTACATCATATCATCACATCATTTCGCATTGCATTACATCATACATCATATCGCATCAGCATTAGAACTGTGGAGAAGCAAAGATGCTTCTTTCAAAATATTTGGTGAATGGAACAATGTGCTGAAGCACAAAGTGTACCTTCGGTAGCTATAATTTTACATATCAAGAAAATCTTCGTCAATAACAATATTATATAACTGCTACGGAGTAAGAAGGGGAGATTTTTTCTTTGCGAAACATGAAAAGAAGGGAAGGTGTTTTTTCGCCGAAGGGTCAAAAATAGGTATGTATATAGATTTCATGCATTGCAAATAAATATATTACATTACTATACATACAAATGTTCGATGTTCGACTCATACACGAATATTACATTTCTTAGTACACAACAATTCAGTCTTCTTTCAATATCTTCTCGACAGCTTCATTTAGGAGTCTGTTGACAGCTTCGTGAACGACTTCTTCGGCAACCCTTATCGTTTCTAAAGCTGCCTTCATGGCTGGATCAGCCTCGGGATCATATGGCCTAGGCCGCGATGAAAGTTCAGCTATAGTAAAGAACAAGTTGTTAATCCGAAGCCAAAAACAAACATCGAAGCTAAAATTCAGTAATAATACCTATACGCTTTGCGCGCTCAGCAGCCTCTTCGGCCCGCATAGCTTCTTCTCGAACATCATGGGATTCTTTTTCATTTATCTTTATAGCTTCGTCGGCTATCTCATGGCCGCCCTTCATCCAAATATTGGAATAGAATTTCCCGCCTATCAAAGTAGCTTCGGCCGAAGGATCCTTCGTGTTGTCTATGGAGAAGACGGCTTCTGCCTGGGCTGCAGCTTTAACATGTTCCCAGCCAGTTTTCTCCAAAACTACTGCAACCCCTCGAGCACCGGCGAAGGCACAAAAATCCCCATGATTGCTAAATATTTCTTCAAAAGCTTCGACTTCTTCGCTGATCCACTGAATGACTCCTTCAGGATCGCCTCGAATAAATTTTTGCTCCGATGAGTATGCACCACCTTTGCAAAACTGTCTTTCAGTTTCTTTGCGTAGTCCATGGATACTTCATAGCATTTCTCTCTAGAACCCGAAGTTCTCCAACATTCTTTTTCAGCCTAGAGATTGTCCATTCACTTATCTCTTGTTTTGCCTTTGCAAGTTCAAAATTTTCACCCATTTCAGCAAGTATTTTCTTCAGATTGTCAGCTTCGGCTCTGTGGGCTTCGGCTTGCGTAGTAAGTTTGGCTTCGCTGACCTTTACTTTGTCAACCAAGGAAAGCAGAATTTTGTCTTTTTCGAGGACTTCATTCCTCGGTCTGATGACCTCTGACCGAAGGTTCCCAAGGGCTATTTGGCAGCTTTAGTCTTCCGCATTCTTTTACACCGTTAAAGCATTACTTAGGATTAAGCCCTACAAAAAAGGGGGATCAGCACAGAATAATAAAAAAGATACAAAAAATAATCTGTTTATAAGTCAAACATCTTTACCTTCAGACTGTTATAAGCAAGGCTGTCTGCAAGGTCATCCCTCAACATTGCAGATAGGCCAAGCTCTAGCTTCGGGAATCCTATATTCCTTGCCATCTCCTAGCAAACAGATATCTCCTTGTTGTCCGGAAGGCAGTATAGAAAGTCATCTTCATCAGTGCCATTATACACCAAGGATCCTTTTGGGTACTTTAAATCCCTAGCATATTGCTCGGCTTCGGCAATCTGCTCTTCCAAAAGCTGTTTCCCCGAAGCATGTCGTATGATAAAATCCAGCTCTTCAGTAGGCGCTTTAGGGGTAGGAGATTTAATCTTCTCGGGTGCACTTTCTTTTCCCAACAGAGCAACTCCCAAAGCATTTGCTTTAGTACAAGCTGGCAGTCTGGCTTTGGTAGTATCTTGTGATATCCTAGCTTCATCATATTTCTTTGTAATGTCGTCCTCTTTATCAATCATTGAAGCAGGAGCCTGTACCTTTGCAGATTCAATGACAGCGTCTAGTACGCTGGCCATCTCCTCTTTGGAGTTATTGCAGGAATTTTGGATACCTTCGGCAACTCTGGCTCTTGTGGCGGGCTCAGGGTTTCGGGTTGCCCTGTCGACTTCTTTAATTCTGGTTCTTTGACCATTCTTTCCTTAGCTTCGGTAGGACGCTTCGGCACTCTGGCCGTCTCGGCTTTCTTTTGTTCTGCTATTACCATTGCTTTCGGCACTTCAGCCGATTCTCCCTTGGCTTCAGCAGGAGCGCGGTACTTTGGCTCAACAGCGGAAGAAGACCCCTCAGCAAGCTTCGGCACCTTGGCCGTTTCAATGTACCTAGGCCAGTGTGTCAAAACTTTAACCTTTTTTCCCTTCGGCGTGGCAGAAATGGCCGAAGCAGCAGCCTTTCTTTTCTTTCCTTGCTTTTGTGAGGGATGATAATAATCTGGGTACACAAAACCAATTACATCAAAAATTCTGTTTAATCTCCTCTTGCCTCGTCCTCCGAAGGCTAATGTCATGGCATCATCTTTGGCCTTTGTGTAGGCCCCAAGCAATTCGTCACTAGTTGCCTCAATACGATCTAGCTAGTCATTGTTCAGCTCATCAAATTGATCTCTGTATCTAAAGGTGTATTTCAGATAAACCAAGCCGCCTTGACTGGACCCGGCAACAGCTTCCTTCGGCATCTCCCAGCCACTTCCAAGAGGCCACACTCTATAAGCAATATGCTCCTGGACTAAATACCTTGTGCCAATAAAAGTGCATACAGTGTTAAACGCCATCTGGCATGCTTGAATATCATTTCTAAGGGCAGTGGCTGGCCTTCTGATGCCGAAGCGAGACCAAATAGGGTGTTGAATGATCCCCTTTATATCTTCTCTCTCAACTAAGTCGTTCTTCACATAAAACCACTCTTGCATCCAGGTTCCTGGCCACCTCTTCCAAAATGTTGGGACTGGATAGCTCACATCAGAGTGAGGCACGAAGCCGTAACAACCAAAATTATTATGATATTGCTCTTTGCCAGTAGCCTTCATCTCATAGGACAGCTCATGCATGTTGCAGAAGCATTTTGCATTCGGCTCTAAACCCTGGCTTCTCATGGCCCAAATGAAAACCCCCATTCTAATGATAGCTTCGGGGGTGATTTGATGAAGGTAAATCTCAAAAGTCTTCAAAACTTCAACTAAAAATTTGTTCAGGGGGAATCAAAGCCCTGCTTTCATAAAGCTCCTGTAAACAACAACTTCATCTGCTTCGGGCATAGGGGCACTACAATCTCCTCTAGCCTGTACAATAGTAATATTGCGGAAGTATCTTCCTTTCATTGCATCAATCTGACTCTATTTGATGGATGATTTACCAAAGATGGTATGACTCAGCCACCAGGGCCGATCTTCGGCACCTTCGTTTCCACTCTCTAAGTTAAAGCTTCCACTATCGTCGGAATCTTCAGATAACCAAGCTAGCATCTTATTGGTAATCTTCTCTATATTTGTCTTCTCTATAGCTTCATAAAACCTAGCCAGTGCAGGGCCAGCAATCTTCTTCTCTTCAGCCATTTAAACAACGGTCGCACGATTACTGAAGCTTAAAACTCAATCAAAACTCAGCAGAGCAAGAGAATTCAGAATGTCTAAAATAGCGCAAACAACTGAAATGGCACAACAAATGCTGTCAATGCGAGTTCCTATTTATATGCCTAGCGCCCCACGATTTGGTGGGTCATACATGTCAGTGTCTTTCGCTATTCTAGTGAAGGGAAGATGTTTTTTTGGACCTTCAGCTAAAGGCCTTCGTCCACATCGCAGTTTGAATTTGTTTCAAGGAAACAAATTAATACTGCGAGGGGCTACTGTTGGGGGCCTTCCTCTTCTGAAGGTCCTCAAAAACGTGTCTAACCATATGTTTTTAGTATAATTTAGACTATTACAGGAAGCTTCGGCTTTGGGATAAAGACGTGTGATATAAGGACACAGCCCGAAGGCAACATGGATGAATGACGAAGCTATCGCTAAAGGAGCTTCGGCTTGGCATGATAGTGAAAGATGAAGGGCGAAACCGACCTAAGGAGGAAAAGACTAATTAGTCCTTGATAGTTTTCATTATGACTAAGAGTAGATGTCAAGGGCATGAATGTAATCTTATCCGAGCTGCGTCCCGTGCCTATAAATAGATGAACAGTAACACTGTCCTGTTCACGCTGGATTGTAATCACTCCTACGTCACTCTTGCATTTTCACAGCAAGCTGAAGGTATCATTGTAATATAAATATTGTTGATGTTTGTTCATGTTTATGATATGAGAATATAAATAACTTACTAATTCATGATCATTATTTACATTCTTTTATATTTCATGTACCCTTATTTGTATTTGTTCACTGAGATGATGAAGGTATGCCCTTCATAACCTTCGTCTGAAGATCATTATATCCAAAAGGAGATAATGCTTCAAAAGACGAAGGTCCTTTATTATTAACAATTGTGTTGTCTTGTTCTTGATGTATATCATTTGAGAACAAGGGCCAACAACTTCGTCACTTGAGATCAGCTTCGTCTTAAAAAAGCGTAAACACTAAAATGGCCAGAGTACGATCCACCGCTAGGGTGTCTCGTGAGGGGGATGAGGCCAAAGTGTAGGATTATGGGGAGGCTACGCTAGCGAAAAACAAAATTTTTGACCCCATAAAACCAAGAACTACTGCGGTTATAGGTCATGGGATTACCACTAGACGCGTAGGGCAGCGGAAGATGTTTCGATAGTACACGAACGCGTCGAGCAGTGCCATACAGTTGCCGGGGTCCTTCACGTCCTCACGTGGTTCGTCCTAGTGCTCCAGATGCAGCACCTCCGAGGTATCCACACATACAGGGAGGAAGCACCGCGTACCAAACTGCTAGGTTCGCGACGGTGGCTGCACGAGGGCGAGAGGCGAGCGGCTGCTCGTTTGCTGGTGGCAAATTAGGGTTAGCCTAATCGCGCCTCCGGCCCTCATTATATAGGCGTTATGGTGGGCTTCTGACCCCAGGGCCCATTAGTAACCCTAAAGCCCAGTCTAATTTCAGATCTAATCCGAGTTACGCTTCCTTCCCCTTAAGTGTGTGACCCTATAGGTTCACGTACAAATAGACATGGCCCAAGTAATCTTACTTGGCCCAATAATTGACAGCGGCCTTTAGCAAAACATGTCAACTCCTATGTGCATGTAAAGATCATATCAGACAAACCATTGCAACATTACGTATATGTTGTTCCCTTTGTCTCACGATATTTGGTCTGGCTCTAAGCTGACCTCTCTTTCTCGATACTGTGAATGGGAATCCTTTCAATGGTTAACTGTTAACCCTAGCACGGCCATGCATTTCTTGATCGAATCACTCGAGGGGCCCAAAGATATCTCTCTCAAGAAGAGAAAGACAAATTCCATCTTGACTGACCATGCCTCACAGCATGCTTCCTAACAAACCCAAAACTACCATTATAACTACCTAGTTATGGAGTAGCGTTTGATAGTCCCTAAGTCGGTCAATCCACATCTTGAGAACATGCGACGATCTTAGGTCTAAGGACACAGTATACATGTTGCAAAAAGAGAACTATATTACAATATCTCACATTGGGTCGGTCTAGCCTCATGTCATACATGCGCCCATATTATTAGTTCGACATCTCCATGTCCATGACTTGTGAAATGTAGTCATCAAATAATATATGTGCTAGTCATCGACTGTGACCAGGGACAACATTTAGAATAACCATACAAGCAAAGAATCTCACAAAAAAATCACATAATTGCTAATCAATACAAGGTGCCTTTCATGGATATTCAATTAAGCAATATATATATCATGGATACAAAGAAATATGCTCATCTCTATGATTATCTCTAGGGCATATTTCTAACAGTCTCCCACTTGCACTAGAGTTAATCTAGAAGATATCTAATACCCATAGATCTCATGTGTGCCTCATGCTTAGGTTGTGGAAGAGGTTTTGTCAAAGGATCAGCAACATTCAAATCCACATGTATCTTGCATATCTTTATCTCGCCCCGTCTAACGAATTCCCGTATGAGGTGAAATTTCCGCAGTATGTGTTTGCTTTTCTGGTGGTTCCTTGGCTCCTTTGCTTGCGCAATTGCCTCATTGTTGTCACAGTAGAGGTTCAATGGACTAGAGGCATTAGGAAACACACCAAGCTCGATGAGGAACTTCCTTATCCAAACACCTTCCTTCGTAGATTCAGAAGCTGCAATGTACTCGGCTTCTGATGTAGAATTAGTCACAGTCTCCTGTTTGGAACTCTTCCAACTAACAGCACCACCATTTATTGTGAACACAAAACCTGATTGTGATTTTAACTTGTCTAGGTCAGTTTGGAAGCTAGCATCGATGTAACCAGTTACAACGAGCTCCTCCTTACCCCCATATACTAGGAACATATCTTTAATCCTTCTTAAGTACTTAAGAATGCCTTTTACCGATGTCCAGTGACCCTCACCTGGATCAGCCTAGTACCTACTCATAGCACTTATATCGTATGAAACATCTGGGCATGTACTTATCATGGCATACATGATTGATCCAATTGCTGAGGCGTATGGTACCTTACTCATGCGCTCCCGCTCATATGCCGTCGTAGGACATTGCTTCTGGCTAAGGTGTATACCATGTGACATAGGTAAGAACCCTTTCTTTGACTGTTCCATGTTGAACCATTTCAACACCTTGTCAATGTATGTATCTTGACTTAATCCTATAAGCCTCTTTGACCTATCTCTATAGATCCTTATGCCCAAAATATATGTTTCTTCCCCTAAGTCCTTCATAGAAAAACTCCTTTTCAGTGAAGCCTTAACGGACTCCAGCATAGGAATGTCATTCCTAATCAATAATATGTCATCCACATACAAGATCAGAAATACAATAGCGCTCCTACTTTCCTTCTTGTAAACACAAGCTTCTTCTTCATTCTGATGAAAACCAAACCCTTTGACCACTTCATCAAAACGAATGTTCCAACTTCAAGATGCTTGCTTCAACCCATAAATGGATTTATGAAGTTTGCATGTCTTTCCAGCATTGATCGGATCGACAAAACCCTCGGGCTATATCATATACACGTCCTCATCAAGGTTTCCATTAAGGAAAGCTATTTTGACATCCATCTGCCAAATCTCATAATCAAAATATGCGGCAATAGCTAGAATGATCCGAATAGATTTAAGCATCGCTACTGGCGAGAATGTCTCGTCATAGTCAACTCCTTAAACTTGTCGAAAACCCTTTGCAACAAGTCGAGCCTTATAGATATTAACATTTCCATCCATGTCTTTCTTCTTCTTATAGATCCATTTGCACTCTATGGGTCCAACACCATCAGGCGGGTCCACCAAGTTGCAAACTTCATTTTCTCCCATGGAATCTATCTCGGATCTCATGACAACTTGCCATTTCTTGGAATCTGGGTCCATCATCACTTCTGCATATGTTGCAGGTTCGTCGTTGTCTAACAACAACACTTCCCCATTGCCTAACAATAGCACTTATATACATGCTTCGCAAAGCCTTGCTGACCTTCGTGGTTGTGGTGGTGTTTCTCTTGCCACAGACGTCTCAACTTGTTCTGCTACATTAGCATCACTTGTTGGATCATGTGACACTAGCTCATCCTGAACTTCGTCAAGATACACCTTTTGTTTACTTTTCTCTCTTTTGAGAAATTCTTTCTCTAAGAACTCACCATTCCGGGCAATAAACACTTTGCCCTCTGACCGGTGGTAAAAGTAATATCCCAAAGTTTCCTTTGGATATCCCACAAACATGCACTTGTCCGATTTTGGAGTGAGTTTATCTGACTGAAGTCGCTTGACGTAAACCTCACAACCCCAAATCTTCAGAAAAGACAAACTAGGAGTCTTCCTAGTCCACATCTCATATGGTGTCTTAACTACGGACTTAGACGGTACCCTATTTAGTGTGAAAGCTGTTGTTTCTAGAGTGTATCCCCAAAACAACAAAGGTAGGTCTGACTGGCTCATCATTGGTCAAACCATATCCAATGAGGTCCGATTACGTCGCTCAAACACGCCATTCCTCTAAGGCGTTCCAGGCGGCGTAAGCTGCGGAACAGTTCCACAACTCTTTAGATGATTACTAAATTCATGGCTCAAATATTCACCTCCACGATCAGATCACAATGCTTTAATTTTCTTGCCACGCTGATTGTCCACTTCATTCTGAAACTCTTTGAACTTTTCTAAAGATTCAGACTTGTGTTTCATTAAGTAGACATACCCATATCTACTAAAATCATTAGTGAAGGTTATGAAGTATTGGAATCCTCCCCTAGCTGTCGTACTCATTGGTCCGCACACATCAGTATGTATGGGTTCCAAAAAATCTAATGCCCTCCCAGGTAAACCCATGAAGGGTGCCTTGGTCATCTTGCCAAGTAAGCATGCTTCACATGTCTCGTATGATTTAAAATCAAACGAAGTTAAAAGCCCATCAGAATGAAGCTTCTTCATGCATTCTCACTTATATGACCCAAACGACAGTGCCACATGTAGGTAGGACTTAAATCATTCGGCCAAGGCCTTTTAGCACTAATATTATAGATAGGTGCATCATTAAGATTTAAAATGAACAACCCATTCATAATGGATGCAAAAGCCACAAACATGTCATTCTTAGAGATCATGCAACCATTGTTTTCACTCGCAAATGAATAACCATCCTTCATCAAACATGAAGGAGACATAATGTTTCAACTCATACTAGGAACTAGATAACAATTATTTAACTCCAAAATAAATCCTGATGGGAGGTGGAGTTGCATCGTCCCGATGGTCAACGCAGCAACTCTTGCATTATTGCCTACTCAGAAATCAACTTCTCCTCTTTTCACGCTTCTACTTCTTATCATTCCCTACATCGAATTGCAAATATGGGCAACCAATCCGGTATCAAATACCCAAGAATTAATATAAGAATCAGCAAGAAAAATTTCTGTAATGTGAATAGCATGTGTACCTGTTGCGGCTGTACCCTTACCACCGTGATCCTTAATAGAGGCCAAGTACTGCATGCAATTCCTCTTCCAGTGACCAAGTTCTTTGCAATAAAAGCACTCTGCATCAGCAGCTGGACCAGCCTTAGGCTTTTAGTTTGGCTTGGATACTGTATCCTTTGCCTTGCCCTTCTTCTTTTGAGATTTACCCTTCTTCTTAAAGTTGGGTTTGTTTTGGACTGCCATCACATGGCCGCTGCTGCCAGCACTTTTCTTTATGTCACCCTCTATTGTTTTCAGCATGCCACATAGTTCATTGAGGCCCTTCTCTGCCCCATGCATATGGTAGTTCGTAATGAATTTTCCAGAGCTGGGCGAAAGAGATGCCAAAATGAAGTCAGTGGCCAACTCTTGGCCTATTGGGAAGCCTAGCTTCTCCAACCTCTGACTGTAACCAACCATCTTGATTACATGTGGCCCAACTGCTGCGCCTTCTGCTAGCTTACATTCAAGAAAGGCTTTGGACACATTGAACCTTTCAGTCCTAGCCTGAGTCTGGAACATATCCTTGAGCGCCACGATCATATCGTGCGCCTCATGGTTTGTCTCAAACTGCACCTGCAGCTCAGGCTCCATGCTAGCAAGCATCAGGCAACTCACTTCAAGATTAGCATCCATTGCCTTCTTATAAGCGGTTTTAGCTGCAGCAGTTGCATCTTCACTAGGATCCTCTAGCATTAGGGTGTCTAGAACGTCTTCCTTTTTTCAGCCCTAAGAACAATTCTTAGGTTATGGATCCAATCTATATAGTTTGTTCCATTTAACTGATCCTTTTCAAGAATTGATCGCAAAGTAAATGTTGGTGTGCTAGGTGCCGTTTACCGACAACAAAATAATGCAAAATACTAAGACAAAAATATCCATGACAGAGTAAATCATATTAAACATTTAATAGAGTCTACTCCCACTAAAATCAATATCCCTCGATTGATACTTAGTGATTCAGAACCCGCAACTAACAAGTCTACTAGTGAGCTTTAGCATCACCGCTAGAAGACAAGGTAGATCGGTAAGCAACTCCTTGCTAATCATATATATATATGACTTCTGTTGTTGGGTGACATCTCTATGTCTCGGCTCCCAACCTTATGCCCCAATGTCCTTAACCATTAAGCTGATTTTGTTTAAGTTAACCAACCCTTTCTGCAGTTCGTATCTGATACAAACCTATCTAGTCAAGGAAAACTGGTGGCACCCTAATTTCATACACCCACCACCAATTGTACAAGACTTATGATAGTGCAAGGTTTGGAGAGGCATTTAAGCTTAAACATTTATGAGGGATCGTCCTACTTATTTCATCGCACGCAAGGTATATATGTAACATGAACAAGTAGAACATTAAGAATGGTATTCACACAACAGTCGTGATTCGGTATGGCTTGCTGTCACATGGTGATCCCCATCTCCAATAATCTATCCATCAGGATGATCTCCATCTCCATGATATAGGTATGCCATCCTTCAGGTGATGAGTCCTTCAAGACCTATCTAACGTATGCTGGTAAACAAATTACATATACGCTTTGGATCATCACATGTTGACGCGCAGGTCATTACATTAAATTTGGACAATACATATGGCTCCAGCTTTATTGCCTGGTCATGACATGCAAGTCATGAATAATTCATTAATATGCATCATATACATACAATAGCCATACCGATCACAAGATGTCCTGCAAAAACAGGTTAGACAAACATGTTTCTATATGTTCGCCACTATAGTAGATAGCCATGGCGGTCCCATGCATCATATATATGGAAATTCCACTGAAAATCTCATGCGATTGATCAAATCAACCCAAATCCGAGACTTTCGACCCGAAGGAGATTACACTCATGAAGTCGATTTGTTACGTCAATCTGCTAGTTGTGTATGCAGTTAGCCCCGATGGTGATTCCAGCCGATAGGGGCAAGTCGCACACATAACAAAGAAGGACAAACTAATCTCTTTAGTCATATAAGATGTAATCTACTCCAACCCCTTAGAACCAAATGATCTAATCACACCGTGCATCAAGTAGATCCATCTCATCAACCTAGATCCAGACCTAAAACTACGCAGAACCTGGCTCTGATACCACTGTAGGATTATGGGGAGGCTACGCTAGCGAAAAAAAATTTGACCCCATAAAACCAAGAACTACTATGGTTATAGGTCATGGAATTACCACTAGACGCGTAGGGTAGCGGAAGACGTCTCGATGTAGACGAACACGTCGAGCAGTGTCGTGCAGTTGCCGGCGTCCTTCACATCCTTGCGTGGTTCATCCAAGTGCTCCAGATGCAGCACTCCGAGGTATCCACACGTATAGGGAGGAAACACCGCGTACCGAACTGCTAGGTTCGCGACGGTGGCTACGCAAGGGCGAGAGGCGAGCGGCTGCTCGTTTGCTGGTGGCGAATTAGGGTTAGCCTAACCGCGCCCCAGCCCTCATTATACAGGTGTTATGGTGGGCTTTTGACTCCGAGGCCATAACCCTAAAGCCCAGTCTAATTTCGGATCTAATCCGAGTTAGGCTTCCTTCCCCTTAAGTGTGTGACCCTATAGGTTCACGTACAAATAGACATGTGTCACACCCGGATTTAAGGGACAATCCAAGTGCATCTCATATGTGCGCCAAGGAAGAACAACACACATAATAATAGAGTGCATAGAGATAAATGTCATAAATATCATAAATGTACTTATTACATAGCGGAAGACTTACAAAAATAAATGATAAAGTAAAACAAACTAAATAATAATCCCTGGCGCCACAAAGCTGACTGGGAGACACCACCTAGATCAAGTCGAATGCCTCAGTGTTAGGCGGCTCCTCTTCGACCACCTGTTCTTCTCCTATGGGGGGGTGTGAGACAGCAAGAGTGAGCTCATATACGTTCATAGCTCAACTAGTCGTGGGGAATAATGTGGCATGAACTCACCAAAGGTGGGAGTTCATGAAGTGTAAGGCTAATCAATGAAATAAAGGCTGAAACTAAGCATTGCTTTTATAAGTTGGTCAAACTTTTATTAGCAATTACTAAGTGTAAGTAAATACCAAACCTTAATAATAATCAAGAAAAGTAATAGTAAAATAATCCCAAATGCGATGCAAATGTCAAATTAAATTTAAGTTCCATAAATTAATCATGTGAGGGTCCGAGCCGCTCATGACTGTGAGCACGACTAGTATACCAGTTTTACACTCTGCAGAGGTTGCACATCTTTACCCACAAGTCATGTTACCCATCTGCCAAGAGACGACCAATCTCATACACCTCTACCGAGGAGGCGAGGTAGGGTAATACTACGAGGCCTTTACAAAGTTCCACTAGCTTCAGAAATCCCGCTACAGTTTATAGGAAGCTCCAGTGCAGGAATCCCTTGCCTGACCGCCATCGCAGCAAAATCAACCCAAGGACCTCCCTACACTTACCACTCCCCTACTGCCCTTGCCCCTTTCGGGTAAGGAAGACCTCCACTAGCTTTCCTAGTTAATCAGCCAAGGGCGTCCCATTAAACCCTTGTGGTAGCACTGTTTTCCCGGGTGGTCGCTCCATGTTCCCATTAACTTAATGATCTTAACGTGAACAGTAATAATAAAAAGATAATAAAAGAGTAATCATGAATATTGTATCTCCATACCCAATCCACATAAAGCAATAGCAGGTACTACCCAAAAATATTTCAGTGGTGAACAAGGTATAAAGATAACCAAAACTAGGGTAACCTAAAGGATCCCATCAAAATTAACCTATACAGATCATTATAATTAATAAGAACATGGCTGGGAAAAAGTAAGTGATCAAGGGCACAACTTGCCTTCAATGAGCTCCTGCTCAGCTACTTCTACTTGCTGAACTTCAGAATCCACAGTGGCTTGCTCGTCTACTCGCATCAACACAATACATACATAGTATAGCATAAATTAACATTACACCAAACAGATAAATAGAATATACAATAAAAATCTATACATTAAAATGAGATCATAGGAACTGGAATCATTAACTTTGGAGTTATAGATTTCAAGTCATGAATTTCCTAAGGGTTAATGTGCTTGAAATGGGATTAAATAAGAAATTAATTTTTCTTACTGTTTTCATGTCAAAACAGAGTCACTAAATGATAGACATTAATATTACAAAATTATAGGAATTGGAATGGTTAAATTTGGAGCTAAAATGAATTTTCTATGCATTTTACAAGTTTCTAGATTTGTTTTTTATTAAAAACGAATTTCTAATATCATTTCTCTATTTTTAATCTACTCTGGACTGGGCCTCAATTTTCAGAGAGTGCAGAGGCCTAAACCGAAGTTTTCTACGACTCAGTGAATAATTAGAATGGACTGCGGGTTCTAATCTGCAATTCCAGAGGGCCTCTTTATGCAAAAGTGCACCGCGAAGGGGTACGGTTAGATCTCGGCCGCTAGATCTGATCTGAGTGGCCCAGATTAGATCGAGATTTTAAGTGAACCAGTACGCATAATGGACTGTCAGATTGAAGATCAATGGCCTAGGTTTTAAATACTGAGATCGTTCCGCATTCATCGGATCAAGATCGGACGCACCACAACGATTCGGCTGAAGCGATACGGGGAATTCTAATCCTAGCCGCTCATCTCGAATCAACGGCCCAGGCACGACGGCGCCCACCCGACTCAAGGCAGCGGCGGCGTGCCAGCCTCCGCGGTAGCGCCATAGGTGGAGCAGAGCTCGATCCAACAGTCTAACCCTAACACCGCGATGTGACAGACGATGCAGAGGTAAAGGCGAGTTCGATGGAAGGATGCTCACCGAGATTGCACCCGCAGAGACCCTCCGCCCACGGCGCAGCGGCGAAGAAGAACTCCAGCGAGGAATTCCCGAGCTTCCTGAGGTCTTCAGCCCAAATTGAGGGGCCCCGCAGCTTCACGGGATCCTGGCGAATACCCCCGCCCACACAAGCAGACCCGAGCGCCAGCACAGAGGGGAATTCTAGGCGGCGGCTACCGGTGAGGAGTTCTGGCGCGGTGTGAGCTGTCGAAGCGGCGAGGGTGGTCAGCAGGGACACAGTCGTGCTATTTGTAGAGCGGCGAATACGGCGTCCATGATTGGGTCGTGCACAACGATCCACCGAGATCACCGCGCGCCACCGACGATTTCGCGAAGTGGGTGGCATGAAGAAGACAGAGGAGAGTAGGTCTTTCGGCTGGCGTGCGGGACCCACATCGCTGTGACACACAGCGAGCACGGCTAGAACTGTAGGCTGAGAAGCGGGCCCGCGAAGTCAGCCGGTCGAGCGCGCTCGCAGTGCGTGGAAATGGGCCGTGCATAAGGAATTCAGAGGTGGGCCGAAAGCACGCCGTGAGCCCGGTTGGGTTAGTTTTGTTTTATTCATTTCTTTTCTATTCATTTTCCTTTTTATTTTCAAACCTAGAGTTTAAATTCAAATCTCATGTCCAGTTTTTCCTCAACTTATATAGTGAAATCATAAATACCAATTTTGGGGTATTTTTAGGTATATCTATTATTTATATATATTTCTATTTCATTTTCTCTTTTTCTTTCTCTTCTCTCCCTTTTTCTTATTTTCAAACCCTAATTTTCATTTAGGGTTTAATCCAACTTCTAAAATTATTATCTTATTATTATTATTCTTATTATTTTTATTTAATGCACAAACACATAAACTCCACATGATGCATTTTCTTTTATTTTGGTATCATTGGTTTTTTTTTACTTAATCACTCTCAATTAGATGTGTGCTCTTATTATGATGCAAAATTAGCACATAAAATAAGGATAACTCATTATATTCTTGGTATACATATTTGAGTATTACAACATGGCCTGAGTACTCTTACTTGGCCCAATAATTGACAGCGGCCTCTAGCAAAACATGTCAACTCCTATGCACACGTAAAGATCATATCAGATGAACCATTGCAACATTACGTATATGTTGTTCCCTTTGTCTCACGATATTTGGTCTGGCTCTAGCTGACCTCTCTTTCTTGATATTGTGAATTGGAATCCTTTCAATGGTTAACTCTTAACCCTAGCACGTCCATGCATTTCTTGATCCAATCACTCGAGGGGCCTAGAGAAATCTCTTTCAAGAAGAGAGGGACAAATTCCATCTTGACTGACCATGCCTCACCGCATGCTTCCTGACAAACCCAAAACTACCTTTATAACTACCCAGATATGGAGTAGCGTTTGATAGTCCCTAAGTAGATCAATCCACATCTTGAGAACATGCGAGAATCTCAGGTCTAAGGACATAGTATACATGTTGCAAAAAGAGAACTATATTACAATATCTCACATTGGATCAGTCCAGCCTTATGTCATACATGCGCCCACATTATTAGTTCGACATCTCCATGTCCATGACTTGTGAAATGTAGTCATCAACTAATATATGTGCTAGTCATCGACTCTGACCAGGGACATCATTTAGAATAACCATACAAGTAAAGAATCTCATAAACAATTCACATAATTGCTATTCAATACAAGGTGCCTTTCATGGATATTCAATTAAGCAATATATATATCATGGATACAAAGAAATATCCTCATCTCTATGATTATCTCTAGGGCATATTTCTAACATGAAGTGACCGAAACGGCTCCAATATCAGAAGTGATGAGGCAATCAGGTCTTGTCGTGCTAGAGGAGGCTGTTGTCGAAGCTCGATTGCTGAAGCTGAATAGATCGTAGCTGAAGGAGGAAGTGAGAATGAAGATGAAGAGGACTACACTATTCTGAGCCCAATGAAACCCAGCCACATTGAATTTGGTAAATCTACTGTGACAGCAGATGACATGGTTATGATGATGAAATTGGGCTACTTTGGGGAGGCCGAGAGCAAGCTTGTCCGGTTTACTGGGGAAGAGGTGATTCTAGAACCAAAAGATGATGAAATTGTAGTCTTTAAAAGCTTCTTCAGGGCAGGACTTCGTTTCCCCCTACATGAGATGATTGGAGAAGTTTTGAAAAATTTTGAGATATACTTTCATCAGTTGACACCCAATGCAATCATTAGACTTAGTGTCTACATATGGGCCCTCCAAAGTCAGGAAGCATTCTGCTGGGTGCACGAGCTGCACTATCAAACAAAGGCCAGAGCAGATGGTCTTCATGAGAACTTTGGCTACTGCAACTTTGTGTATCGGAAGGATACAAAGGCCTCGGTTCTCGGCTATCGTACCAAGTGGCCGACCGGTTGGAAAAGCGAATGGTTTTACATAAAGGCAGATGAGAAGAGAAGGGAGAAGCTAATGACTATGGTTATGAGTCCATTGAAATTGAGCTTCAGGATGACAAGGCCCTTGTGCCACATGCAGCTTGGCTCCCCATGCCAGGTAGCCGAAGTAGAGTTCAGAGTGGTAGCAGTCGAAATTAGCACTAGAGATCTTGTGCAAGAGTACTTGACAAATAGAATATTTTCGACCTCTAGTGGCTGGGGAATGCCTAAGTAGAAGGAGGGGGGCAAAAAGTACGAACTTGTTCGGCTCCCTTACTGATTTAAATTTGAGAAACAATTCAAGAAGCCATGCAAAGAGTGGCTAGAAATGATCGAAACAATGTGCAATGAAATTCTTGGCAACAACACCAAGAAAGAGGACCAATTAATGACTGCTGCCTTCGGCACCCGGCCAAAACGAAGGCTGAATCGGGTGATGGACGCGTTAAACTTCGAATACCCAGACTATGAAAGGCTTGACAAAGGGGCCAAAGGGGTGAAAAAGAAAAGGATTGTCAGCATCCTGAGTAGGCAAGCTTCTCGGCTAGTAAAGGAAGATGAGAAAATTTTGAAGAAAGCAAAATCAGCTTTTGAGCCAAAAGCGGCAATTTCTAAAAAGCGAAAGCTTGACATAACGCCCTCTGCTGAGCCGAAGGTGGATGAGACAAGAGAAGAAGCTCCTTCAATGGCCTCTGCTGCTGAAGTAGTAGAGATTTTAAAGGTAATGACTGATTCCCCGCATTTCAAGCTGTTAAGTCCTCTGGGATCAGAACTGACACAATTTTTACAGAAGAGAGAACAACCTTCGGCTGCAAAGGAGAAGGTTGAAGGGCAAAAGAAACGACAAATAGTTAACATGATGCAAGCCATCGAGGGAACACAGCCTTCAGCCTCAGCGGCTAAAATAGTGACCGTTGCGGGTGCCAAATCTGATGCTGCTGCCGAAGTCAAAAACACTAATGAAGCCAAAACAACAATGTCAGATATTGATAGGCTCATATCGGATGTGGTTAAAGATGTGGCTATAGAGGAAGAAATGGCCGCAGCACTAAGCAAAGAAAGGGAAATTGATGCTAGCCCTTCGGGCGAAAAATATTTCGATCTTTGGCACCTAGGCAGCCATGAATTGTCTGAAGAGGACAAGTCAGAGTTGCAGGAATTTGTTGTATCCTGCGGATATCAACCTGGGGCTTAGCTCTTGGGGGGGTTGATGAGGAGATCCTAGGATGTATCCGCGACCGCGTCGGGCCGAAGATAGTCGGCACTCTATCCAAGAGTGTTGGCTTTCCGAAGCTAGAGGATGATATCGGTTGCTACCGACGGCAACATATTGTTGGTAGCTTATTCTATTCTAGCTTCAAGGTGAGGCCGTTGACTAGGTTGTTATTATTATTATCTTCACGGTGAATTAAATGCTCTGACCATGACTTGTTGTTGCAGAGCATGCTGCTGAGCAAAGCTTTGAAAATGCAGCAGGATAACTGTTGGTGACTTGTTCTCAAGTGCTATGAGTTAAGAACAAGGCAACACAGAAAAACGTTAAACATTAAAGCCCTTCGTCCTTCGAAGCATTATTTCCCTTAGGATATAATGATTTTCGGAGGACGAAAGTAATGAAGGATATACCTTCGTCTACATAACATATAAAGATGAAAAAAGAATCGTATAAAGCATAAAAAATAATACAAGCAGTCATATATTGTCGTTATTTCATTTTTATTTTATTACTATGGAAAAATAGAAACAATATTAAATTACAAGTATACCTTTGACTTGAAAGAAGGTGAAAGTAACAGCATGACACAAGGATCAATACCAAGTCAACATGAACAGTACAGAGTTACTGTTCATCTATTTATAGGCACGGGACGCAGCCCATGTAAAATTACACTCATGCCCTTTATATTTGCTAACAACTCTATAGTAGTCTGTTGGGGGTATGCTTCGTAGCCGAAGATCCTAAAAGAGGAAAACACCTTCGGCAAGATCCTTTCAAGAACAGCGACGAAGTTATCACCGATAGAGCTTCGGCACAGTGACAAGTCTCAAGACGAAGGGGGCGAACCGACTTAAAGATCAAATGACTCAAAGACCCATGATGTTTTGTGTCAGTATTGTAATTGATTATAAAGGGGATAAATGTAATTTCACATAGGCTGTGTCCTGTGCCTATAAATAGATGAACAGTGCCCCTGTACTGTTCACGCAATCTTGTAATTGTTGACGCATCACACTGGAATTATTTTTTTCCGTCAAGGAGAAGGTATAAATGTATTCAAATGTCATGTTTTAATATTCAGATCGATATAATGAAATATAAGAATAATGTTATATGCTCCTAACATATGTTTTATATGTTATGCTTCATTTTACATTGTTCTATAAACCTGATCATGAAGGTATGACCTTCGTGGTATTTAACCTGCGACCTTCATCCGAAGTTCATTAAATCCTTGGGGAGATAATGCTTCAGTGGACGAAGGGCGATGACATTTAACATTTTTATGTTGCCTTGTTCTTAATTCATAGCATTTGAGAACAAGTCCCCAACATAGTCCATCGAGGTGTAAATAGCCTTTTCATCTTTAAGTCGGTTTCCTTTTTCTGCTATCATGCCGAAGCTCTCCTGCGCATAGCTTCGGCTTTGCGCTATCCTTCGTACTCCTTCTCGTGCTTCTTCACACTGTGGTTTCAACTTAAGTCCGATGGTACCTATTCATGCATTGTACTTCCAGAAACATTGTTAAATCATATTTTTGAGGACCTTCGGAAGCCGAAGGCCCCCAACAGTAGCCCCTCGCAATATAAATTTGTTAGAATGATAAATTCAGATTGCGACAAGGACAAAGGCCCTGAGCCAATGGTCCAAAAAAACACCTTCCCTTTGCTAGAATAGCAACAGCCACTGACAAGCGGGCCCTCCAACACGCAACGCACCAGGCGTATAAATAAGAGCACACCACGAGCTTATTTGACACGCTCTCTTGCCATCCGCTCTTACTTACTCAATTTTTAGCTCTTGCGCATCAACACTTGCTTAGATTTTTTAAATTTTTAAGCTTCGGCTTTGAGAGCACTTTTCTCAGCACTTTCGAAGATGTCTGAGGATAAGAAAGCTATCGATGAACCAAAGCTGAGCCTTTCTGAGGAGATGAATCTTAGCTTTATTGAATTGATAGCAAGGACAAATGCAGAGAAGATTGCTAGGGAAACTTTGGAGGGTTTGTTTGAAGACACCAGTGATAGTGACAGCTATGATGTGGAGAGCGGCGGGGAAGACTCCGAATATCGACCCTGGCGACCGAGCCATGCAGTTTTTGGAAAATCAACTATCAAACAAAGCCATCTTGATAACATGAGGGGGAGATACTTTTGGGATATGTCTGTTGTGAGAACTGACGATGGAGAGAATACTTGTCCTACTCTAGAGGAGAATGAAGTCGTGATCTTCCGAAGCTTTTTGAAGGCTAGGCTTCGGCTTCCTCTGAGCAGCTTCGTAGTTGAGGTTTTGAAGATATTTCAGATTTACGTTCACCAGATTACCCCCGAAGCTATTATAAGAATGGGAATCTTCGTGTGGGCTTTAAGGAGTCAAGGCTTGGAACCAAATGCAAAAAGTTTCTGCAGTATGCACGAACTGTTATATGAGACAAAGCCCTGGGGTAAAGAATAGTATCATAATAATTTCGGCTGCTATAGCTTCATTGCTCGTTCTGGCTCAAGCTCCCCAGTACCAACTTTTCAGAAGAGATGGCCCGGAGACTGGACGAAAGAATGGTTTTATGTATAACATGATTTAAAGACACGAGAAGACATTAAAGATATAATCATGCACCCTATCTGGCAATGCTTCGGGCTCCGGAAACCGAAGGTAGAAATTGACGAAGTGGCCGAAGAATGTCACAAGGCCTTCGGCTTAGTCTACTCTTTCATCGGGTCAAGGGACTTGGTTCAAGAGCACGTGGCTTACAGTATATGGCCATTGTTATCCGACTGGGAGATGCCAAAAGAATCCATGAGCAACCCCCACGAAGGTGGTTTGGTTCGA
Source organism: Zea luxurians (assembly GCA_029449295.1). Lineage (NCBI taxonomy): Eukaryota > Viridiplantae > Streptophyta > Magnoliopsida > Poales > Poaceae > Zea > Zea luxurians. Next base: position 38,868,833 of record JAOPSE010000022.1, on the reverse strand, counting down.
CTAAAATATACCTTCAGATTTATAGACCAGTTTATCGAGCCAGACGACGACTGGCTGAAAAGCGTCGAAGCTACAAGCGATGATCTACTTGGGCTGTACTCCAGAGCAGAAGATAAGGCATTATCTGTGGCCTTCGGGAACCGGAAAAAGAAGAGACTAAACAGAGTTTTTGATGCCATTGGGTTCATGTATCCTGACTACCGTTACCCGCCCTGGGGGCAAAAAAGAAAAAGTGGAGGTTCCAGGAGAGATGATGCTTCAGCTGCTCCGAGCGAGCCCGCGCCGAAGAGGAAAAGGGTGAAGGTCTTTACTCATCGACCACGCTATATTGAACCGGCCGTGGTGCCTGAATTTGGCGGTGGGACCTCTTCGGTGTCCAAAGGCAAGAAACCTGTGATTACACAGAAAATTGAACCGTCTATGTCACCAAAGGCATCATCAGCCAAATCAGATGAGCCAAAGGCCATTAACATTGAAGAGGTGACAATGCCGAAGGTTGAGAAAATGAGATTATTGGAAGTAATGAGTCCTTCGGCAGAGGTGACAATGCCGAAGGCACAAAAGGATCTCTCGACGACCCCAAGAGGAGGAGAATGGTCAACGTATTAGATGTGCTAGAAACGATGAAAACTTCAAGCTCTACTCCAAAGAAAGCTGCCAAAGCTCCAGAAACACACTTTGAGGCCGAAGCCACCAAGGTCCAAGTCGAGACTGAAGCTGGGCCTTTAGAGCCCACCAAGGAGAAATCCTTGGAAATCGGAGAAAAGATAGAGAAGGAAGCTGCAGAAGCAATTCTGACTGGAAAAGCCGCCATTCCTATTCCTGAAGCATCATCTGAAGCTACTGATTATATTATATGACATGCTTTGGGGAAAAGATTATCTAAAAAAGAAAAGCAAGAGACTCAATTCTATGCTCAAAGATTGAAATATCCAAAAGGGGCCCTGGTATTCAACGGCAACGGGGAAGAAGACTTCTTGTATTGTCTCCCAGACAGTAAAGAGATTTCTGTCTGCCGAGAGATGGGCAGGAGCTTCGGTTTCCCTACACTAGAAGATGGGCTCTCAGTGTTATCAAAAGATGAGTTGGCCGACAGCTTAGCATACAATAGCTTAAAAGTGAGAAAGTTAAATTTTTGTATTTAAAGATAGAATCTTCCATTTACTTACATTTAATACCGCATTTTTTGCAGGGCCTTATTCTCAGCAACGCCCTCAGGGCACAAAAAAGTGCCAAAGATGAAGGGTATACCATAGCCTTGAACAACCTTCGTTCCGAAGTGATTAAACTAAGGAACGAAGGTCTTGAAAAAGACAAAATATTACACTCATTGTTGAACAAAATAAGGGAAGACGAAGCTGTTTCCAAAGCCTAAGATGAAGCTCAAAAATACGAAATCGAAGATCTTCGGAAACAGTTATTCGAAGCTAAAGAAAAATGCGGTGTTGCAGAGGCTGAACGAGATATTAGTATATATTGGAGGAACCACTTACAAAAAACAGTTGATGAACTCTGTGCATCCAAGGAGAGGTGCTATGAAAAATCTATAGAGTGTGTTAAGAAAATAAAAACTAGTTTCACCAATGTCGGCGCATTTTCTAACGAAAACAACTTCGTAAGGGGTGATCCTGAAGGACCAATTGATTGGATCAATAACGAAGCTGAAGCTTTTGAAGAAGTTTGGAGTGGTCGCGGGGATATTTGCACTTTCTCGGGTGCCAGAGGAATCGTAGCTATTTTAGAGAAATCGGGCTGCGACCATGTGAAAGCTTTGGCTCAAGCCGAAGCCACTTTATCTATTGAAGATACAAAAGATCGCTCGGCCGAAGCAAGCTTAATTGGCGGAAAATTCTTTACTGACATCTGGGAGAATGGCGGCCGAGGGATGGCGCATGAAATGATAAAAAAGAGTGAAAAAGATTCCCATGATTCAAAAGAAGCGACGAAGGCAGCTGAAAGAGCAGCGGAACTTGAGAGGCGTATAGGTATTACTTAATAACTTTTTAACTTTATTTACTAATTTTGCAACTTCGAACTTATTTACGTTTTATATCGCAGCTGAACTATCTCCTCCTCTAGAGCCCCTCGGGTTGAGGGCCAACCCCGAAGCAGAAGATGAAGTCACTAAAGTGGCTGAAGCTATTCTGGACGAAGCTGTTAATCGACTGCTGAACGAAGCTGCAGAAGCAGTTTTAAAAGAAGAATAGCTTCTATTATAAAAACATTTGTAATATAATATTTGCTAAACAAAGTGCGTAGTATTTTTATAATTTTGAATGCAATATTTGAGCTGCTTGTAACTGAATTCTTTACAACGCATGAAACCTTACATACATACCGTTTTTGAGCCTTTGGCGAAAAAACACCTTCCCTTCTTTTCATGCGTTGTGAAGAACATCCGTATTTCGTAAAAACATCTGATCTTCGTGAAATCATTATGCTTCATAAGCAATAGATCACCTTTTCATTTTAGTGTTTGACGAAGCTATACTTCTTCAATACTTATGCTGTGCCTTGGCACTGCTTTTTCGAATCAATCCCCGAAGATCAACATTGAATCCCCTTCTCGCGCCATTGATGCAAGATGATGTATGATGTTATGCTATGCAAAATGATGTAATGATGTTATGCTATGCAAAAAATATTATTTGTGCCGAATCAGCGTTTATTTTTCGCTGTAAGCCTCCCTTAGGAGCTTCTTCGCCTTTTACTTCAGCGGAATCAGCATTTATTTTTCGCTGTAAGCCTCCCTTAGGAGCTTCTTCGCCTTTTACTTCAGCGGAATCAGCGTTTATTTTTCGTTGTAAGCCTCCCTTAGGAGCTTCTTCGCCTTTTACTTCAGCGAAATCAGCGTTTATTTTTCGCTGTAAGCTCTGTATTCCCTTTGCAACGACTTTCGAGCAGAAAACTTACACTGCGCTCCCTTAGGAACTACTTTTTGTTGCTTCAGGAGGCTTACACTGCGTTCCTTAGAACGACTTTCTATTGCTTCAGCAAAAACTTGTAATGTGATTATGAACCCCGCTCCCTCTTGAGAGCAACTCTCGTGCTTCGCCAATTTTTTGGATTTCGTGAGTCTGTAAAAGAGATATATTTCCACTATGACCAAAACGAAGCTATTACAAGGAATTGAAAACGACAGGAAAAAATTAAGCCTTTAACGATTGTTCTCTATTAAAAAAGAAAAATGATAACGAATGCCAGAACTATTTCAGAAGTAGGATATCTTCTAGTAGATGTGCTTCGATTCTAGCACAGTACTGTTGACTGTGCGAGCTTCGGACTCCTCTCTGAAGTCTCGTTGCTGATGGATGTGCTGGCTCCCTTCTGGCTGCTGGCCTCGTTGCAATGGTGGTGGGGGTGGAGGCTGTTGCCAAGATGCCTGAGGTTGGCTTGCCGAAGCAACAGAGGCTACAGGATGGTTACCCACGTACTCTGGAATGTACGGCGAGTGGTACGAAGCAGTATGCATGACTTGCTTCGGCTGACTCTGTTGGGCTACAGCTTCTGCTATCTCTTTCTGTTTCTGGATGGTGACATGGCACATCCTGGTAGTGTGGCCCTTGTCCTCACCGCAGAATAGACAATAAATTTTCCTGGGCTGATCCCTAAACCTTCCTCCGAAGCCCCTAGCGCCTCTGCCCCTTGGAGCTGGGGGCCGAGGATAGCTCTGTTGCTGCCCCGAAGCCTGGGAAGAATATTGCGGCCTCTTTTGTTGACTTCCCCTGTCGTCATTCTGAGTTGAATGAATTGATCTGACGTGCCTAGGGTGGATCCTCCCTCCGAAGCCCCTGGTCATTTCGGAGAACCTGTAAGCTTCCTCCCTTCTCTATCGAAAATCATTGTCAGCACGGATGTATTCATCCATTTTCTGAAGTAGTTTCTCCAGGGTTTGAGGGGGTTTCCTGGCGAAGTACTGGGCTGAAGGTCCTGGCCGAAGCCCCTTAATCATGGCCTCAATGACAATTTCATTAGGCACTGTTGGCGCTTGTGCCCTCAGGCGCAAGAACCTTCGGACATACGCCTGGAGGTATTCCTCTTGATCTTGCGTGCACTGGAACAAGGCTTGAGCGGTAACCGGCTTTGTCTAAAACCCTTGAAAACTGGTGATCAGCATGTCCTTCAGCTTCTGCCATGATGTGATTGTTCCTGGCCGAAGAGAGGAGTACCAAGTTTGTGCAACATTTTTGACTGCCATGACGAAGGATTTTGCCATGACAGCAGTGTTGCCACCATACGAAGATATAGTTGCTTCATAGCTCATCAGAAACTGCTTCGGATCTAAGTGTCCATCATACATGGGGAGCTAGGGTGGCTTGTAGGACAGGGGCCAGGGCATAGCTTGTAGTTCTGCTGACAGAGGAGAAGCATCATCAAAAGCAAAATTTCCATGATGGAAATCCTCATACCAGTCATCCTCGTTGAAGAAGCCCTCTTGGTGCAACTCTCTGTGGTATGGCCTTCGATTCTACTCATCTTGAGCAAGATGACGCACTTCTTCGGTAGCTTCGTCAATCTGCCTTTGCAAGTCAGCTAACCGAGCCATCTTCTCCTTCTTCCTTTGGACCTGCTGATGGAGCATCTCCATATTCCTGATTTCCTAGTCCAACTCATCCTCTTGTGGTGTTGGACTAGTGGCCTTCCTCTTCTGGTTTCAGGCTTCCCGAAGGGAAAGGGTCTCCTGGTTTGGGTCCAGCGGCTACAGAACGGCAGCCCTGTTGCCGAAGCTTTCTTTGGTGGCATGACAAAGGTCGATGCTTGCTGATGGTGGTCGAAAAAAGGGTTCACCGGAGGTGGGCGCCAATGTTGGGGACTTGTTCTCAAGTCCTATGAGTTAAGAACAAGGCAACACAGAAAAACATTAAACATTAAAGCCCTTCGTCCTTCGAAGCATTATTTCCCTTAGGATATAATGATTTTCGGAGGACAAAAGTAATGAAGGATATACCTTCGTCTACATAACATATAAAGATGAAAAAAGAATCATATAAAGCATAAAAAATAATACAAGCAGTCATATATTGTCGTTATTTCATTTTTATTTTATTACTATGGAAAAATAGAAACAATATTAAATTACAAGTATACCTTTGACTTGAAAGAAGGTGAAAGTAACAGCGTGACGCAAGGATCAATACCAAGTCAACATGAACAGTATGGAGTTACTGTTCATCTATTTATAGGCACGGGACGCAGCCCATGTAAAATTACACTCATGCCCTTTACATTTGCTAACAACTCTATAGTAGTCCATCGAGGTGTAAATAGCCTTTTCATCTTTAAGTCGGTTTCCTTTTTCTGCTATCATGCCGAAGCTCTCCTGCGCACAGCTTTGGCTTTGCGCTATCCTTCGTACTCCTTCTCGTGCTTCTTCACACTGTGGTTTAAACTTAAGTCCGAAGGTACCTGTTCATGCATCGTACTTCCAGAAACATTGTTAAATCATGTTTTTGAGGACCTTCGGAAGCCGAAGGCCCCCAACAATAACGAAGATAAGAAAAACGAGATTATAATTGAAGGCTTAGAGAACAAGATAAAGGATCTTGAAGCTTCTGTAGAGGAGAAAGATTTTCTGCTGCGAGCAGCCGAAGGCTCCCTCACGGAAGTACAGTCTCAAAATACTAAATTAAACGAGGAACTTGATAATGCTCAAATAATTTTAAAGAAAGAATCAGAGCACTTCAAGCAGGAAACAAAAGAACTACAAGCATAAGCTGAAGCCGAAGCTGAGAAAATACGAAGCTACATGAGTCATTGAAAGACCTTCGGAATAAGTGCACAGATTTCGCCACCCGCTGTGTGAACTGACTAAAAGGAATATTCAACTCAGTTGGGGCTAGTTCTGAAGAAATTGCTCCTTCGGCTAAAGATATCCCCAAAGCCTTCGAGCACATTGAAAACGAAGTCGAAGCACTCGATGAAGTTATAATTGGGCATGGGGATTTTTATGATCTGTTAGCTTCTCGTGGCACAGCTGCTGCATTTTTGAAGGCCGGGTGTACTCATGCTAAAACAGTTAACAAACCGACCTTCAGCCTCTCATCATCAGACTTAGTTGATATTCCCGGTGAAGCCCGTAGCATTGGAAACAGATTTATCACTCAAATTTGGGCTGAGGGCGGGCGCGAGCTAGCTGGAGACAAAACTCGGAAACTACTCAATTCAGTATGAAACTCTTACCTATCTTTTACCTTGGTTTTTCTTTATTACATTTGCAATTACCTTATACCATCATCTGTCTGCTTGATGGTGGCACCGAAGGATGCTAAGCCAAAGCTTGTTCCGAAGGGCTGAAGGCTCTTAGAGCTTCTTTTTGTAATTACCTGTAGAAAACTTGGGATCTCTTTGCATTATTTGGCGAAAGATTGTAATTGCGAGTTGAACACAACATTGTACATATTTGTCCATACATTGTAATATAATTTTACCTCTTCATCCATGTGTGAATTGCTTTGCTGTGGACGAAACCCACACTTACAATTTTTGAGCCGAAGGCGAAAAACACCTTCCCTTCTTTTCATTCACATCGAAGCATCTTCGTATTCAACGAAGCATTTTGTCACCAAAGACAGGCATCTTTTTTCTTTCCTGTTAACGCCTATGCTTCATGTCATGATAATGATGATCCTACGAATGTCTAATGAATGTTTGTATGAATGCAAAGAATGATGTGATGGAACATGCAAATGTATGACCCGAACACACACGAAACCACACCCAAACTCTGCATCCCCTTAGAAATGACTTTTGAGTCTCTTCACCTTCTATTTCGGTGGCATTTAAGCTCTGCATCCCCTTAGGAATGACTTTTGAGCTTCTTCACCTTCTATTTTGGTGGCATTTTGGCTCTGCATTCCCTTAGGAATGACTTTTGAGCTTCGGAACTTACTCTGCGCTCCCTTAGGAATGACTTTTGTAGCTTTGTCACCCTCCAGGTGACACTTTAGCTCTGCATCCCCTTAGGGACGACTTTTGAGCTTCGGAACTTACTCTGCGCTCCCTTATAAACAACTTTTGTAGCTTCATCACCCTCCAGGTGACACTTTAGCTCTGCAAACCCTTAGGGACGACTTTTGAGCTTCTCCCTGTTCTTTTTGCAATCGATGGTGCAGATTCTGATGTTACATGTTACATTCTTGGGGGAATTCGGCCCTTGTATTGCATAGGGCTAAACAAAAAAAATGAAAATTACAACCTATGTCCCCATTAAAAACCTTTCCCCCTCCTAAAAGGAAAAGGGTGCCATACGAGAAAAAATAATAAAATTACATCAATTACACATAATATCACCGAAGCTCATCGGCATTCCAAGACCTGGGTATGTCGTTGCCGTCCATGTCCTTCAATCTGTAAGAACCGGGTCTTGACGAAGATACCACCAAAAAAGGGCTTTCCCATTTTAGCTGAAGCTTCCCCACTGTATCAGGGTTAGCTATCCTTCGAAGCACCAAATGACCTAGCTTGATATTTTTCAATCGAACTTTTCTGTCATGCGATTTTATTGTTTTGGCCTGGTATTTATTGATGTGCTCTATGGTCTGAAGTCTGGTCCCTTCTATGGTGTCTTTTGTTAATTGTCAATCAGCTTCATCCTCCGTCGAAGCTAAGGTTCTTATTGAACCCATTCTTGCTTCTTCTGGTGTTATTGCTTTGTCACCGAACAGAAGCTTGAATGGATAAACTCAGTTGACCTTGATACAGTGGTGTTGTGGCTCCAAACCACTTTTATTAATTCATCTGGCCACTTCCCTTTCGGCTGATTGAAGATTGACTTCATTATTCATGTTATTATGATTCCATTTGCCCTTTCTACCAACCCATTTGACTCTAGGTGCCTCACTGATGCAAAGTGTATTTTTGTGCCAATTTGGCTACAAAAAGTTTTGAAAGTTCAGCATTGAATTGAGTTCCGTTATCAACGGTGATAGCCTTCGGTACGCTGAAGCGACAAACTATGTTCTGCAAGAAGAATTTTTGCACTGTGGCCGAAGTTAATGTAGCCAAAGGCTTTGCTTCAATTCACTTAGAAAAGTATTCCACTGCCACCACAACGTATTTCAGGTTGCCTTGCGCTGGTGGTGGTGGCCCTAACAAATCCAACCCCCATCTTTGCAATGGCCATGTTGGTTGTATTAGCTTAGTTAAAGACGAAGGTTGTTTCTGGTCTCTGGCACATCTTTGGCAATTTTCACATTTCTGAACAAAATCTGCCGCATCCGAAGCTACCTTCGGCTAGTAAAAACCTTGTCTGAAAACTTTCCTAGTTGAGGTCCGGACCTAATGTGGGCTCCACATAAGCCTGCATGTATCTCCTTCATTAATTCTTGTCCTTCAGTTCTGGACAAGCATTTGAGCAACGGGGAGCAAACTCCATGCTTGTATAACTCCCCTTATATTATTTCATAGGGTCTTGTCCTTGCTTCCATTCTCTTGTTATAAGCTTTGTCATCTGACAAAAAGTTGCCTTGGAGAAAGGATACTATTTTGGTCCTCCAGTCTTCACTATGTATAAGTGAGATTGTGAGCACTGCTCTTTCCATGAGCTTGACTGAAGGTGCTTTTATTGTTTCAAAAAATACTTCCAAAGGCAAAGGGAGCGCCTATACCGCTAATTTAGCTAATAAATCTGCATGCTCATTCTCTCCCCTTGGGATATTTTTTATAGAAAAACCTTCGAAAGAAGCTTCCAACCTTCGGACTACATCCAAAAAATTTTCAAGCTTCGGGTCTCTTGCCTTACTACTTTTATCCACATGGCCCGAGATAACTTGCGAATAAGTTTTGAGGATTGCCGTTCTTATTCCCATTGCCCTTAGCTTCTGAAGCCCCAAAAGAAGAGCTTCGTACTCGGCAATGTTATTTGAATAGATGAAGTCCAACTTTATTGCATAACATGTTCTAACTTTAGAAGGTGCAACTAGAACAATAGCTGCCCCTGCACCGAAGGTCCCCCAAGATCCATCGCAAAATATCGTCTAAGCTTCGACATCTTTTGTTGCTTCTTCATTCTGAGCCCCTGGCATCCAATCAGCAATGAAGTCTGCTAATGCCTGAGATTGTATTGAGGATCTGTGCACGTAATCAATGGTGAATTCGTTAAGTTCCGCGGCCCATTTCCCGATCCTTCCTGTAGCTTCTCTGTTCCTCATTATGTCCTTCAGGGGTTGCGATGAAGGCACTATTATGTGATATGCTTGAAAGTAATGCCGAAGCTTTCTGGACGCCATTAATACAACATATAGTACCTTCTCCAACTCTGTGTAATTTTTCTTTGAAGGGCTGAGTACTTTGGAAACAAAGTATAACGGTGCTTGCTTTTTTACCTAGCCCTCTTGTTTCTCTTGTACAAGTGCTGCAGTAACCACAGCATGGGAAGCAACCACATATAGAAGTAAAGGAGCTCCAGATGAAGGTGTGGTTAGAGTTGTTAGATCTATCAGATACTGCTTTAGCTCTTCAAAGGCTCTCTGCTGAGCTAGACCCCATTAGAAGACTTTGGCTGATTTCAGTATTTCAAAGAAAGGTAAATTCCTCTCTGTTGATCTTGAAATGAATCTGTTTAACGATGCCATCCTTCCTGCTAACCGTTGAGCCCCCTTTTTTGAATTTGGTGGCTGCATCTAAAGGATAGCTTTGATCTTGCTTGGGTTAGCTTCGATGCCTTTTATTGATACTAGGCAACCAAGAAACTTGCCCTTCTTCACTTCGAAGACACATTTTTCTGGATTTAGCTTGAGACCATCTTGTCTAAAATTGGCAAATGTTTCTTGCAAATCAGCAACATGGTTTTCTTGCTTTGTGCTTTTTACTATGATATCATCGACATATGTCAGCACATTCCTGCCAATTTGGGAGTGAAGAACCTTGGCGGTCATTCTGCTGAAGCTTCCTCCAGCATTCTTGAGCCCCTCAGGCATCCGAAGGTAACAATAGGTACCACTCAGAGTTATGAAGCTTGTCTTTGGCTTATCCTCCTCCATCCAAATTTGATGATAACCTCAGTAGCAGTCTAGTAAACTCATGAGTTCTGAAGAAGCTGCTGCATCCACAAGGGAATCTATTCTTGGTAGTGGGAATTCATCCTTCGAACATGCCTTGTTGAGATCTGTGAAGTCGATACACATTCTCCATTTTCCATTAGTTTTCTTTACCATGACAATGTTGGCCAGCCACTCTGGGTATGTTACTTCTCTGATGACACAGGCACTTAGAAGTCTCTTCACTTCATTTCATGCACCTTTGGCTTTATCATCAGATATTTTCCGAAGCCTCTGCTTTCTTGGTCTGAAGGACGGGTCCACATTGAGTGAGTGCTCAATAACATCTCTATTGACACCATAGAGATCATTGGCTATCCAAGCAAAAAACATCTTTGTTGTTAAACAAGAATCTTAACAAAGTTTTTTCCTGTTCATCAGACAGCCGGGATCCCAGCAATACTTTTTGCTCTGTTATGTCTTCACACAAAAGCATAGGCTTTGGTTGATCTGCTGAAACACCCTTCTCTCTTTTATGCTTATACTGCTGATAAGCTTCGGCTTCATCTATATTATGAATAGCCTTTGAATCTGTCCAACTCCCTTCAGCTCTCTTGGCAGCTTCTTGACTCCCGTATACAGCAATGGGCCCTAGCGTCTCTCGACCAATGATTGCATTGTATGGATACTCCATATCAACAATGTCAAAGACAACCTGTTCTGTTCTTGTGTTATGAACATAGCCAAAGGTAACTGGCATTATTATCTTGCCAAGTGCCATAATCTGTCTTCCTCCGAAGTCACAAAGAGGGTGTGTTGCATCATGTATCTTATCCTCTGGCTCTTGCATTTGCCTGAAAGCCTTTGCAAAGATGATATCCGCTGCACTGCCTGTGTCCACTAAGACATTGTGGACTAGAAATCCCTTGATAACACAAGATATTACCATTGCATCGTTGTGAGGATAATCCTTAAGCTGAAGGTCTTCCTGAGAGAAGGTAATTGGAATATGAGACCACTTGGACTTGATGAAGGGTCCTTGCACCCTGACATGATGTACCCTTCTCTGTGCTTCTTTATTCTACTTCTTGTTGGCTGGTTCAGAGCTTGAGCCGGCTATGATTGGGAGCACCAGCTTCGTGGCCGAAGGTGCTACAACTTGGTTGTTTTCGAAGCCATCGTCGCAACTGTGGAAGTGAGTTCACCAGAGGTGGGTGCTAATATTGGTCCTTGTTCTCAAATGCTACACATTAAGAACAAGACAACACGATTGTCAATAATTAAAGACCTTCATCCTTCGAAGCATTATCTCCTTTAGGATATAATGGTCTCCAGACGAAGGTCATGAAGGGCATACCTTCATCTCAGTGAACAAATATAAATAAGAGTACATGAGATACAAAAGAATATAAATAACAATTATGAATCAATAAGTTATTTATATTCTCATTTTATAAACATGAATAAACATCAACAATATTTATATTACATTGATACCTTCGGCTTGCGAGAAGGTGAAGATGCAAGAGTGACACAAGAGTGATTACAATCCAGCGTGTACAGTACAGGGGTACTATTCATCTATTTATAGGCACGAGACACAACCCAGACAAAATTACATTCATGTCCCTGATAACTAATTGTAATCATAATGTGAACTATTAAGGACTAGATAGTCTTTTCCTCCTTAAGTCGGTATCGTCCTTCACCTTCATCATAATGCTAAGCCAAAGCTCCTTCAGTCATAGCTTCAGCTTCTGTCCGCATCATCTTCAAGTTGTATCTTCATGTCGCGTATACCTTTGTAGTATTTTGCTGAAGGTGTTTTCGCCTTGAGGACCTTTGGTGGGAAAGAAGACCCCCAACACTTTCCTATGCTACTTACCATGGCTTTAAGTTGTATAAAATGGACGTGAAGAGTGCCTTCCTAAATGGCCCTATCAAGGAAGAGGTATATGTTGAGCAACCTCCCAGCTTTGAAGATAGTGAGTATCCTAACCATGTTTATAAGCTCTCAAAGGCACTTAGGGATGGTAGTGGGTACGGTTATGGGTAAATAACCGCGATTATTTACCCGTCGGGTACGGATATGGTGGGTTTTCGTATCCGCGGGTACGGGTATGGATACTATATAGTATCCGCGGGTAATTATTTCGCGGGTATGGATATAGGCTATCCATATCCGTCACCCGTTGGGTATATGACATGTGGACCCAGATCCTATTCTCCAATCCCATGCGCCAGCCACCAGCCCCGTGGGCCGTGGGCCGTGAGCGGTGAAACCTTGAGTCCTTGAGCGGTGAAGAGGCTAGGAGGCCGGAGGCATCCAGCCACCGACAGGCCACTGCTAGACCCGAACTCAACAAATCCTAACTCCTAACCCTAGCCGGTAGCCACCACCGCCAGGCCCTAGGCTCCACCGCTCGGCCGTCCACCGCTAGGCGCCCAGGCTCGCAGCTCGCTCCACCGCTCGGCCGTCCTCTGGTCCACCACTCTATGGCTCTACGCAACTACGCGACCACCGGTCCACCGCTCGGCCTCCAGCAGATCTCGGAAGCACCGACCAGGGTCCACGCTCCATGGCGAGCAGACAGCACAGGCGCGCGCACAACAGTGACGGCGAGTAGTGACGGCGCGCATAGCACAGGCGCACAGCATAGCCGCCGCGCAGGTTAGTGCTTTTGCACTTGCATCATTTGTTTGCCCTTGCCTTGCACACAGTGACACAGTCACACAGCACATCGATTATACAGATTGTGAGGCATTGCTTTTTTGTTTGCTGCCCACACTAGGCCTTCTCTGATTATACAGATTGTGATGTCAACTCCCAACGAAAATAGCAACACTCAATTTCAACCTCCCTCATCTCAAGCATCTGTTGAGGGCGGAAGTGCGCTTCCAGAGAATGTGATAAATGTTGAACAAGATGGTGATGAGGATGATGATGAAGTAGAAGTAGAAGAAAATGGGAGAAAAATAAAATTGAAATCTACAGTGTGGAGTGAATTCAAGAGGGTAAAGGTTGGAGATGTTTGGAAGGCAAAGTGTAATTATTGTTCAAAGAAGCTTTCGGGTGTAACAAAGAATGGTACATCTCATTTGAAAGCCCATCTAGAGACATGCATCTATCGAAAGAGGAATCCTACAGATAAGGTACAAAGCTCTTTGAGGTTCACATCTAGTAGCGAACAAGGACAAGTGTCGGTGGAGAAGTATGTTTTCGACCAAGATGTGGCGAGAAAGGCCCTTGCTGAAATGGTTGTTTTGCATGAATATCCATTGTCCATTGTGGATCATGTTGGTTTTAGAAGGTACTCAAGTGCTCTTCAACCGATGTTTAAGATGATCACTAGAAACACTTTTAAGAATGACATCATTGGGATTTATGAGATTGAGAAGAAGAAGGCCTTGAGCTTTATGCAGAAGAATAATGCAAGAATTGCAATAACGACTGATATGTGGACAGCTGAGAATCAAAAGAAAGGCTATATGACTGTTACCGGACATTTTATTGACCAAGGATGGCAGCTTCGAAGTTGTATTTTGAGGTACCTTGCTGTCCTTTAGCTATTAATTGACATATCTTGTTGTCCTTTAGCTATTAATTGATATACCATGTTGTATGCATGTATTTTTATATGTAGGTTCATTTATGTTCCATCTCCACATACTGCTGAAGCACTTAGTGATGTTCTTATGAAATGTTTAATGTATTGGCACATTGATAAGAACATATCTACCTTAACCCTTGATAATTGTTCCACTAATGATGCACTCATCACATTGATGAATCGAAAGTTGAGAGGAAAGAAACCTTTGTTGGGTGGCAAGCTGTTGCATATGCGTTGCTCCGCGCACATATTAAATTTAATTGTCAAAGATGGTTTGGAAGTAATGGGTAGTGGGATTGAAAAGATTAGAAATAGTGTTGCATTTTGGTATGCTACTTCTAAAAGACATGAGAGATTCCAAGAAATAGCTGCACAAGTTAATGTTGAATGCAACAAGAAATTGTCACTTGGTTGAAAATGTGAGGAAATTATTTGATGAACTGATTAAAGAGTACAACAACAAATGCATTAAACCTGTTACTAGTGGTGGACAAAATGCATCATCATCTTGTGTTTCTAATGCTTCCACATATACGGATGAGTTGTTCTCTGCCATGGAAGAAGAGCTAGATGAAATGTGCAGTGATGAAGAAAAGGCTAAGTCTGAGCTTGATCATTATGTGGATGAAGGTCGTATTCCCAAGACAAAGGAATTTGATATATTAGGCTATTGGAAAATTTCTGGGATACGGTACCCTACTCTAAGGATGATAGCCCGTGACATATTTGCTATTCCTGTTACAACTGTCGCTTCAGAGTCTGCTTTTAGTACTAGTGGTAGAGTGCTAAGTGATCATCGAAGTCGACTTACTCCCAAAACTTTAGAGGTTTTGATGTGTGCACAAAATTGGCTTCGTGTTGGTCAAGCAAAAGGTACAAACAATACATCTTTAAAATTATTGTATGTCGTTGTAACTTGTATGTTTTGATTTCAGTTTACTCTCATTTATTATACTCTCGCTTATTGTAGGAAAAGAAGATTATATGGGTTTGTGGACTTGTCTTGAAGATATATAAGAAGAACTTGTGGTATGTTGTAAGAACTAGCATATTATTTTCTGATAATTACCATGACTTCATGATATATCTATAACTAATTATATATCATTGTAGGAACTCTCCTTTGGATTCTCCACGATGCCAAATGAAGATATTTGAAGGAAAATTCACAAGATGTCAAATGAAGTTGAATGCCATTTAGCCATACTCATTACAATAATTTGTTGTTGCATTTGGAAACTTTGTATGACTGTAATTTCATTCCAAGAACATGTTTTATGATGTATTGTAGTGTATTTGCTACTTCTACTACTTGCTATGGACTATGTCACTATGGTGAAATGTTGTTGTAAGCCTGGAATGTTATCTATTTATGTTGTTGGAATGTTGAAATTATTGTTTGAATGTTGAAATTATTTCTGGTACAATGGTATTAGAATGTTGCTGAAATTTTAGTGGGCGGGCGGGCCGGTAACGGATATCCGTTGGATAACGGATACCCGGCGGGTACGGGTACGGATACAGATCCGTACCCACGAGCGTAAATGGGTATGGGTATGGGTTTGGTTTTATCTCGTGGGTATGGATACGCGAACCATATATCCGCGTTCTACCCACCCGATTGCCATCCCTAAAGGCGCTTTATGGGCTCAAGCAAGCCCCAAGAGCATGGTTGAATGCCTACGAGACTTCCTTATCACTAATGGCTTCAAAGTTGGTAAAACTGACCCTACTCTCTTCACTAAAACAATCGCTAAAGACTTGTTTATATGCCAAATTTATGTTCATGATAATATATTTGGGTCTACTAACAAGTCAACTTGTGAAGAATTTAGTAGGATAATGATACAAAAATTCAAGATGTCTATGATGGGGGATTTGAAGTATTTCCTTGGATTTCAAATCAAACAACTCCAAGAGGGCACCTTCATCAGCCAAACAAAGTACATTCAAGACATACTTAAGAAGTTTGGAATGAAGAATGCAAAATCCATCAAGACACCCATGGGAACTAATGGGCATCTCGACCTCGACACGTGTCACACCCGGTTTTAGAAGGCAAACCGAATGCGAACCATGTACGTGCCAGGATCAGCTATTCACGTACACAGCAGTTACATAACATGGACATCATCACACAGTGCTCAAAATAGTATTAAAAGGGGAAATAATAGTCGATTACATCATACGTCTGAGACGTCCATATAGTTCTTACAATAAATCAAAGTGCGGAAAAGAAACGTAGATAACACGGCCTTCACAGGCAGCCGACTGGGGGTTGCCGCTAACCCACACCTAGAACTCGTCGTAGTCTTGGAACTCCTGGAAGTCTCCTTCCACAGCTTCATCTTCTCCTGAGCAGTGGTTGCAATGCTGACAACCTGGGGGGGGGGGGTTGGTGTGTAGAGCAAGGGTGAGTACACATCAACATACTCAGCAAGCATCCCGTTTGGCTGTAGTGGACTAGCTTTATGTGGGGATAAGTCAAGCAGTTGCTTTTAGTTGGTCAGGTTATTACTTACTAGTAGAAAGCCAGGTTTTAACATTAACCCAAGTTATTAGCCCAATGTATCCTTTCCAAACGGAAAGAATACCACTTACCAGCACCATAATCATAATCAGAATCATCAATCTCATTGCCACCTGTACCAAAATATCTCTGATCAAGTATCACTAATCTCTGGAGCTCCCTTGGCCGCTCATAACCGCGAGCACGGCTGATATATCAGTTTCATAACACTCTGCAGAGGTTGTGCACTTTACCCACAAGCCGTGATTCCCTTTCTGCCCGGAGAGAGCGACTCCCCATTGACCACTACCTAGGTGGTCCAGCAGGGCATCACTACGTAGCCTTTACAAAGATTCCCCGGGGCTGTAGCCACCCGTTAGGTTTCATAAATGTACCGCACTCCTCCCCAAGGGACAAATCAACCTTGGCAGAGCGAGCCGCATACACCGAGCCCCATTGACGGCACGACGGCGAAGCGAACTACACCCCGGTTCCTCTAATTATTCAGCTAAGGGCGTCCCATTCCACCCTCATGGTTGCACTGTTTTCCCGGGCGGTCATCCATTGAACAGGTCCTTACGGAGAGGCACTCGAGAAACCGCTCGAGTCCCCTTAAATGCCACAAGTATGATCATAAATAAGAAGGGGAAAACAGCGTATCATAGATAATCACATCATGTTCATTGATTAGAGTTGAGCAATAGCATCAGACTAAGCAGTAATAATCCGACCCAAATAGGTAAACAAGGACATGGATAACAAAAGCTAGTCAATCCTTAGGTATAAATGTGTAATGCGGGAGGTGAATTAAAGAATGAATAGGACAGAGATAGGTCAAAGGACACTTGCCTCCACCAACCGACTACTGCTCAGGGGCTTCTCCTGCGAATTCCTCGGGCTCTTCGACCGGATCGTTCTCTATGCGAGCGCAAACATACATACATCCATCCACATATTTAATACAAAAGAACAGTACACCATACAAGGGAACAAATAAAGTGAATATGCCTCAAGTATGGCATTCGATATCGCATTGGTTATGATTAGAAAGAAACAGGAAAGGGTCTCGCAGGGGGTTAAAGCTTATGCACTAATAATCAATTACAATTGGTTCTTAACAAAAGAATTCTGTTATATGCACTAATGGAAACCCAATCATTTTAAGTTGATCAACATTGCACGGGATAAACAATTAACTAAATGAATCAACTAGCGCAACGAAATTTTAAATTAAACTTCCTATGTCAATAGCATAAACAATGATTAGCCTACCTAAAATAAAGTAATTATGATCACAGAAAGTAAACTAAAATAAAATAAAAAAAATAAAAAAAACAGAGGGGGGGGGCGGTTGAACCGGCCCTAGGGCGGTTGAACCGGCCCTAGGCGGGGCGGCCGAACGCGGGGGAGGGCGGCTGAGCCGGCCGGTTGAACCGGCGGCCAGGGCGGCTGAACCGGCCCTGCGCAGGGGGCGCGGCCAGGGGCCAGGCGGGCGGGCCAGGCGCGGCCAGCGGCCGGCTGGGGCTGGCCGGGGCGCGGCTGGGCGCGGCTGGGGCCGGCCAGGGCGCGGCCAGGCGGCCGGAGGCGGGGCTGGGGGGCGGCCGGCGCGGCCAGGGGCGGCCGGGCCTTGGCCGGGCAGGGAGGGGGAGAGGAGGGGAGAGGGGAGGGAGGAGAGGGAGGAGAGAGGGGGGGCGGCTCACCGGCGTCGGGGAGCGACGGCGAGGGGCGGCCGGCGGCAGGGGGCGGCAGCGGCTTAGGGCAGGGGTAGGGGATGGCGGCTAGGGAGAGAGAGGGAAAATGAGAGGGAGAGGGAGAGGGTTTGGGGAAAAAAAGGAGGGATGGGGGGGCGGCTGGGCCTCTTTGGGCCCAAGAGGGGGCGCCAGGGGCGGCTGGGCCGGCCGGGGTCGGCCCACGGCGCAGGAGAGAGAGAAAAAAAGGAGAGAGAAAGAGGGAGAAAAAGAAAGAAAAGATTTTCTCCTCATTTTTCGAAATCCGATCTTTCTACATGAATGCATTTGCACTTTCAAAGCAATCAAAAGAAATGCAAGGTTCGGCATGGTGCATCAAACAACATAAAGTATTTTTAGAGTTTTTCTACACGGAGATTCCAAACCGAATCTGTGACACCCCAGTGTCACTCAGGGTTTTTCTTTCAAAAGCCAAACCTAGAACCATTATTTTATGTGAACCAAAGTGAGCATGAGCATCAAAATAACTTAAGTAATGATGAAATCACCAAGTACATACTTAAAAGTGTCATGATCAAAGCAATTAAGTCCCTTAAAAGATCAGATTATACAACCCTAGTTTAAAAATCCCAAAATGAGCCCCATGGGCAAAATTCAAAAAATAAGAAAAAGGGAGTGAAAAGTTTAAAATTTTGAGTTGAGCCAATTATAAAAATTGAAGTATATTTAATGGGCAACAAGAAAGGTTGAGAAAGCTTAGCCAAAATAGCTCAAATAAAACCCCAAATCAAGCTTTCCATGTGTGGGCTTATTAAGAATTCTGAATTTCAGATTTCTGAAAATCAGACCTTGATCCAAAGATCAGAGATGTTCACCTTGATCCTTAACTCGAATCCTAATGGTCCCATTGACAAAAATGTGCCTAACTAACCCCTCTGTCGTGTGCCAGAAGATGGCATTGGGACGCGAGCCCTAGACATGACTAAACCTTAGATTTGCCTCGGATTTGCGCAGGGAGACAGACCAGATTTCCTGGCTCCATATCTCTGCAACCAGTAGGCAAAATCCTATGACCTCCACACAAGAATGGTAGCTTGTAGGGAGGGGAAGAGGTTTTGTGCATTGACCAAGGCGAGAGCAGGCTCGGATGAGCGACTACACGCGCCAGAACTTGGGCAGAACGCGTGCTCCCACGTGTTCGACCCTGGCCGGCGTGCCAGAGCTCGCCCAACCCGCGCGCGCGCGCTCCCCGGCGTTCGGTCAAGTCCGCCGCGCGCCCTCGCCCTCGGCCGTGCCCGCCCGCGCCTATAAAGCCTCCCCAGGCGCGCCTCACTTCACCCCGCACTCACCCTCTTCGGCCAGCCGCTTTCCTTAGCTCCGGCGAGCTTGATTTCCGCCCGCCATTGCCGCCCGAGCTTCGGCCACCGTGGCCAGCTCCCTCCAGCCATCCTCAAGCCAAGCCAGTGCTTCGGCCAGCTCCACCAGTAGCTCGTGAAGCTCGCCAAGCCCTCGGACCCAGCCGGACTTCACCGGAGGCCCGAGATCGACTTCGCCGGACTTCGGTCTCCCGCCGTCGCGCGTGGACCGAGCTATCCGGTGAGTCTCCGCCCAATTCCTTTCGCTCATGTCTTCTCTGGCATCCCGTGAACCTCTCTGACCCATTCAATTGACCTATCTCGCCGTGGCCAGGCCGGTCTCCTCGCCGCCGACGAGCATCCCCGCCTGCGCGCGTGGACCGACCGACTCCGGCCATCTCCGACGACGTTTCGCCCACCGTTGTGATCCCCAGGACCTCCCCGTCGTCCTCGACCACTTCACCGGAGCAGTCTCGCCGCCGGTAAGCCCCTCCGCCCTTTTCCCCTCCGCGGCTACTGTTTAAGTTTAACTAAGGACCTCGGGTTAGGAGGTGAAGAACCCGAGGGGTTTTCTGCAATGTCAGAGACCCTGGTGAATAGTAGCCTGAGGACCGATTCGCGAGGAAAAACTTAGAAAAACGTCCAGGGACCCCAGTGTAAAGTAGGTTTCATTTAAATCGATTCTGAAATTCTTTTAAATAACCAGAGAACTTGTAAAATTCATAACTTGATAAATTCTTACTCAAAAAGTGTCAAACCAATTTTGCTAGCCTCTGTGTATTATAATCTATCTTTTAAAAATAGTAGACCATATGCTTTCTGTTCAAAATTTTGGAGTTTAAAATTAAAAACAGAAATCCACTAAACCTTATTTAATCAAGGAAAATTAGTTTTTCTTCTGTGCTAGACTTAAGAAAATTTGTAGATGTTTATACCTTAGTTAGACACTGTTTAAAAATAATAAGAACCCCAGCATTAGAAATTATAATATAGTTTCTCATTTAAAGATGTTTTGACCAAAACTTAGAGAAAATCATAAGGGTATTAGAAACTAGTGAACAGTGACTAATATTATTTTTCCTAGTTTACTTGTGTAACAGAGAACTTTGGAAAAATACAGAGACCATTAATTTGGACCAGTTTTAAATTAAAATGATTTGTTTAGCCTAAATAAGGCTGAAAATCAATTATTAAAGAGGCAAAACTATAACCAAAATGCTTAACAAAAATCCAGTGAACTTGTAACCACCAGAGCCCCACTACAAAAATATGGAGCACCTCAGTCCAACTTTTTAAGTAAGGGAAATAAATACAAGGTGATAATAAGGCATTTTCCAATTAAAATCATGAACACCCTCAAATATTGTGATAATGAGCAACCAAAAATTAGCTAAGTCCTTAATAATGTAAACTACCAGAGAAAAATGCAAGTCCATGAAAAAGAAGCAAACTCATACTATTTGCTAATAATTTAAGGGAAAGGCCATTTAATTCAAATAATGCACCCCACCCCCTTCCCTTAAGCAAAAAGATGCCAAACTTCAGAATGATTGCTCTTGCACAAAACAATGACTAAGAAAAATAAGAATTCTGTTGTTTGATATTTTTCAAATATAGTGGTAGTAGAAAGCACCTATTTGGCTAGAAACTTGAGAAAACCATAAGAAAAATAATTAAAAGGTATTAATGGCTAGAAGTTTGTATCAAGTCCTATCATGACACCTAAAAGCCAGCAAAAATAAGTTCTGAAGAATTACCCACTGTTAAATATTAGTTGTAGTTCAAAGCACCTCTTCTACCCTAGAACTTAATACTTTTGTGCAGAGAAAACTATTCACCCTCTGATCCCCAAATTTTAAGAAGGAGAAACATACACCAGTAGCAAGCCACTGTAATTTTTACAGAATTTTTAGAATTTTATAAAAGCAACTTGTAGTTCAAACCTACTCCAAAACATTAAAGAGAATAAAGAAAGAGGATAAAAAAAAGGAAATAAACCCCACCTCAATAAGTCTAACTTGAGTACTTGTCATTATCCCTAAGACTTAAAAGAATTCAGTGGAACCCCTAAAAGTAAAACCTACCACTTGCCTTAGCTAAAAGTTTAACTTAATTTACCAAGTATACCACCCAAGGGTCTTGCATAAGTAAGGTTAACTTTGTTTAACTCAAGAAAGAGTATACACCTTTTAAGTTATGATTTCTAAAAGCACATGTCATATCACGCATATATCTTACGCATTGCATTCATTAGATTGTAATCTAGCCGACGGAGAGTACGTGCTCATCCCCGAGCAAGGACCTGTCCAAGAGGAAGGCCAGGAGCAGGCTTCAGAGGCTGCCATTGAGGATCTCCCCGCAGCCCCAGCAATTGAAGGCAAGCCCTGGTTTTATGCATAACCATGTTATTATATGCTACTTTACTACACTTAATGCTTGTAGGTTTGTAATGTGCACTTAAGTGTAGGAGTTGCTTGAAACCTCTAGATGCATGAACTTAGGACTCCTTTTTGAGATGAATACTAGTATGCTAGGTCGAGTAGCTGCTTGCTAATCAGGATCTCGGTAGAAGTCGAGTGATTTTTCTAGCACTCGCGCGAGGTCAGGAATTGATTGTATTCATCTTGATAATGGGATATCTGTTGGTCCATGGGCTTGGATCCAGGGAGGATGCCTTGTCCATGAGACGGGAAAATGAATTAAGGATTAATGTGTGGATACCTGAGTCAAGCTTTTGAACGTACTAAACACATGCCAGGAAAAATGGTAACCGGTAAACCTAGTACCTGAGTGAAGCCGGGCGCGGACTTTATCCCTCATGCGGCCTGAGACTGGGTCTCCCATGCTAGCTATGGTGGGTACAAGTGCGGTCACTGCACGGCGGCAGCCGGGGTCAGTGGAGCCTTGTATGCCAAGGCGGTGAGGCCTGGACGCGAACGGGGAATCGATGGGGACGGTTGTCATGTGTGGGGTCGGAGTACCCTGACATGCCGTGTGTTTAGGTTTACCTTGCAAGGTTTAAAACTCGATTCGAATCGTCTGCTTCTCGCAGCTAATGAGACTGCTTGATTCCTTGTACTGCATCGAGTAAGAAGTGAAATGTGGTTACATGAGATAACTTGTTGATTGAACTAATTGATTGTTACCATGTATGCTTAGAAGGAGCAAATCTAGTTAAGTTAATGATGGTAGAAATTGAAAAGCTGAAAGATGATTTTAGAAACAGCTAGTGCTTTTGGCAAACCAAACCCCTCAGCCAAACAGCTGCATAGTCTAGAGGTAGAGGAGTAGACTCCTCACACCGGGTAAGTCTAGCTGAGTATTAGTATACTCAGCCTTGCTTGTGGCACCATTTTTGCAGGTACCATGCAGGATCTGGTTGATGGTGTGACTTGGCCTACCACCCTGCCACCGGGTTGGACGGTCGAGTGGGACGATGCTCCGGCAGGAGAGGAGCATGAGGAGTAGTGGGCTAGGCCTTGCCCATTTCCTCATTACCGACGACATCGATTATCCGCTGCACCTTACTTAATGAACTTTATTTGCTACTCCAGAACTCCGATTTATGTAATAATTCAGTACTTAATTTGAGGTTTCCTGTTTTATTGTATTTCTTCTGTGACTCACCTTCGAGTGAGATTGTGGAATTTGATCCTGGTTAAGTGGCTCTATCAGACTAGATCTGAAGGACTGACGGGTTATTCTGATTTAAGTGTGTCACGGCCCTTAAGGCATGACTTAGGCACTTAAGCTGGAATAATTCGGGTGGTTCTGCCACAGCTGGTATCGGAGCAAATTCCACCACAGAGAAGAACAATAAACCATGAATACCAATTTTCAAAATCTAAAACTTGCCTAGAAACTGCTAATAGATCGTCAGGACTAGACCGCTAGACCTAGGACGAAAGGCCTTAGGCATAGAGGGAATAGGTGGCAAATTAATTAGGCCCCGTGGGCCAATACCTATATTTTTGGATGCCCTAAAAAGGCACCCTATTTTTTTTTCTTTTTGAGAGGCAACGTTTCTTCCAGCATGCATGCATTATAAAAACAAAGAGGAATTAAAATTAAGCTAACCCCTTCTTCTTTAAAACCATTCGGGCTCTCTTTTTCTTTTTCCTTCCACCATAATCTTTATCTTTGATTCCCTTCCGCAGATGAATTCACCCACCCCCGCTAGTGGAGGAGACTCTCGTTTCAGTTCTGACTTCCTTTCTCGTGATGGCTTTCCCTCCATCTTGTGGGAAGTGCTTAACTCCGCCGGTTACCCTACGCCCCCTTTGTACACGGTGCAGTTGTATGAGGAGCATCGGGTACCTCGTTGTCGGGTCTGGCTGACCTTGGAGGCTCATCCCCTTCAGCCGGGTTGGCGTTCTCTTGACTCTGAGACGATCGGACTCAGGACGGACGACACCGTTGAGGCAGCAGCCATGAAGGCTCTGACGACTTTCTGTGGCTACCATCCCCTGGAGATGGTGATGCACCCCTTGGGACTCTTCCCTGCTGAGAGGAAGGATGATCCCATGTGGTGTAACCGCGTGAGCCATGTGAAGGATGTGTGGGCCATGTATCCTGATTTGGTTGGGAGGGTCACCGTTCAGTGCATGAGTGCGCTGTACCGCCTTCAGGCCCTTCAGAGCGATGCTATGACACTTCTTGCTAACACCGCTCGGACTGCCAAGCTCACTCTCGACAGTCGGGAAGATTTTGTGGTCGACCTATCCACAGAGTTGGTGGAAAAGGATCTGCAGGTAGAGAGGCTGAACCAGCGTATCGCTACCCTGGAGCAGCAAGTGGAGATCCGAGACAACACTATTAATGTCTTGGAGAACCAGCTTCACGATGTGCAGAGGGAACTCGAGGAAGCAAACGACCACTTGGACATGCACCACCTGGAGATGGAGGCCAATGAAGCAGGAAGCGAGGGAGAAGAGGCTCCCGAGGAGCTAGGACCAGCCCCTCGTGCCAATGGGACTACCTCCGCGATGCCCCCTTCGCCCGCATCCAGTGTCGCTTCCACCGCTCAGGGTTAAGCCGTCGCTTTGACATTTTTAGGTGGATAGAAACCTATGCGAGCTTAGTAGTATCACATTTTGGACTAGGCTTGTGGGTACTTTCCCCTGATTAATGTAACCCTGTGAACTTTTGGAATCTGTGGGATCCTTGTCACCATGTTATCTTCATTCGAACCTGATATTATGATTATGGCATTCTTTTTCTTCTATATGAGATGATATCTTGCCATTCGAAATTGTGAGTTGGGATAACAATGGCGACAATCTCTGTTTTCAGATGGCAGCTAGGCAGCGTCGCGGGCAGAACGAGCAGGTTCCCCCGCCACCTCCTCCAGCTCCCACAGTGCAGGAGCTGATGGCTCAGCAGAATGAGATTCTGCGACAGCTCTTGCAGCGGCAGCCCCACCCCCAGCAGCATGGTGGAGGCCAGCCTCAGCGACCTCCGGCTATGGCAACATACCAGGAGTTTCTGAGCACGCAGCCGCCCTTGTTCACCAAGGCAGAGGATCCGTTGGACGCCGACGTATGGCTTCGCGTCGTCGAGTCCAAGTTTCCCCTCCTCACGGGAGACTGCCCTGATGCTACCAAGACCCGCTTCGCCGCGCAGCAGCTTCGCGGATCTGCTCGGACTTGGTGGGATCACTTCCGTGCTATGCTCCCTGATGATCGTGAGGTATCTTGGGAGGAATTCAAGACTGCCTTCAGAGGACACCACATTCCAGCTGGCATTCTTGATCGGAAGTTGAATGAATTTCTGGCCCTCAATCAAGGAACCCGCACGGTACTGCAGTATGCGCAAGCCTTCAATGACTTATGCCAGTATGCCGGGTATCATGCTGATTCTGATGAGAAAAAGAGGGATCGCTTCCGCAGGGGTCTCAATACCAAGCTGCGGGAAAGACTCAACACTGTCCGGGCTGATAGCTTCAATGAGTTGGTCAATATGGCCATCTCCTAGGAGGATTGCATTGTTGC
Organism: Zea luxurians; assembly: GCA_029449295.1. Classification (NCBI taxonomy): domain Eukaryota; kingdom Viridiplantae; phylum Streptophyta; class Magnoliopsida; order Poales; family Poaceae; genus Zea; species Zea luxurians. The sequence goes on along the minus strand of JAOPSE010000022.1, from coordinate 38,843,703 downwards.
TCACCGGGCAGAGAAGAAGAGAAAGGCACCAATGGCAGCACCATCCGCTCAAGCTCAGAGGTTCCGGATTGTTTCTCACAATCAGAGCAGGGGTTTTCAGCAGCAGGCAGGCAGATGGGTGATCAGGCCACCTCAGCAGCAGCAGCAGCAGCCGACACCCAACCGCTACCCAGCTCCCGCCCCAAGGAACAATCAGCCTCCGCAGCAGCAGTTCCGCCAGGGCAATGGGAACAAGTGTTTCACTTGTGGCAATGTGGGCCACTATGCCAAGAATTGTCCCAGGAACCAGCAGAGGCAGATGCCCGCACCAAATCAAGACAAGGGAAGAAAGCAGAAGGTGCAAGTCAGGCAAGGGAAGCTCAACTTCACCGCTCTTGAGGAAGTGCCAGAAGGAGCTCCTATCATGACTGGTATCTTTTCAGTTTATAATCAACCTGCTTTAATTCTGTTTGATTCTGGTGCATCTCATAGTTTCATTAGCCAAAAGTTCAGTGCTAAATGCAAACTGCCATTCTCTCATTCAAAAGGGTCATTCATGATAGTCACACCTGGGGGTAAAATTGCAACTAATCAATTAAACCAAAGTGTGCCTATTCAACTGGGAAGCCACATTATCAAAACCACTCTTCTTGTGTTGGGATTGGAGAATGTGGATATTATTCTAGGGGCAAATTGGATGACCTTGCACCAAGTTGTGCTTGATGTAGCCAGTCGTGCCGTGGAAGTTAATTCCCCTTTCTGCGGGAATTTCACTTTGATTTTGCCTAGTCAGGGTTCTTCTTAGTCATGTGCCTTCTCTATGACGGAGCTACCTCTGAAGAAGATCCCAGTGGTCTGTGAGTATGCAGATGTCTTTCCTGATGAATTGCCAGGAATGCCACCGGACCGGGATATTGAATTCGCCATCGAGTTGCAACCGGGAACGGCCCCAATTTCCAAGAGGCCCTACCGAATGCCACCCGCTGAGTTGGCAGAATTGAAGAAGCAATTGCAAGAGTTGCTGGATAAGGGTTTCATTCGCCCAAGCACTTCGCCTTGGGGATGTCCAGCACTGTTTGTGAAGAAGAAGGATGAAAGCTTGAGACTGTGTATAGATTACCGCCCTCTTAATGCGGTAACTATCAAGAACAAGTATCCTTTGCCTCGTATTGATGTTCTCTTTGACCAGTTGGTCGGAGCCAAGGTGTTTTCCAAAATAGACCTTCGCTCTGGCTACCATCAGATCAAAATACGAGCAAGTGATATTCCGAAGACGGCATTCTCAACCAGATATGGGCTATATGAATTCTTGGTGATGTCATTCGGGCTGACAAATGCACCAGCATATTTCATGTATCTGATGAATTCTGTTTTTATGCCAGAATTGGACAAGTTCGTGGTGGTTTTCATCGATGATATTCTGGTGTACTCAAAGAACGAGGAAGAACATGCCGGGCATTTGCATGTAGTGCTTCAACGTCTGCGAGAGCACCACCTTTACGCCAAGTTATCCAAGTGTGATTTTTGGCTAAAGGAAATCAAATTCTTGGGTCACACTATCTCGCAGGCTGGAATAGCTGTTGATCCTGATAAAGTGCAAGAGGTGATGAACTGGAAGCCACCAACAACTGTTCGTCAGATTCGGAGTTTTCTGGGATTAGCTGGTTATTACCGAAGATTTATTCCGGACTTCTCTCGAATTGCGAAGCCTATTACTGAGTTGCTGAAGAAAGAAGTCAAATTTGTGTGGAGTCAGAAGTGCGAAGATGCCTTCCATGCATTAAGGCAGCATCTGACCATAGCACCAGTATTGGCGCAACCCGACAGCAGCAAGCCTTTTGATGTATATTGTGATGCCTCGGGCACTGGGCTAGGTTGTGTCTTGATGCAAGACAACCGAGTCATTGCTTATGCTTCGAGAGCACTCAGGCCTCATGAGCAAAATTATCCCACTCATGACCTTGAGTTAGCAGCAGTGGTTCATGCATTGAAGATGTGGAGGCACTATCTAATGGGAACCCACTGCAACATCTTCACTGATCATAAGAGCCTTAAGTACATTTTTACTCAGGCTGATCTTAACATGAGGCAGAGAAGATGGCTAGAGCTGATCAAGGATTATGACCTGGAGGTACATTATCACCCAGGAAAGGCTAATGTGGTAGCTGACGCTTTGAGTCGGAAGTTGCAATGCAACTGTGTTCTGATGGATTCTCGCATTAACACCTTGTGTGATGAGTTGAGCAAGATGCAAATTGAAGTGATTTCCTCTGGTTCTTTGTCTCACATTTCCGTTGAGCCAGCTTTGCAAGACCAGATTATCGTGGCCCAGCTCAGTGACAAGGGAGTGCAGATTATCAAGAAGAATCTCCATCAGAAGATTGAGAAGTATAATTGTTTCCGCCAGGATGAGAAGGGTGTGTTATGGTTCAAAAACAGATTGGTAATTCCTAAAGACCAGGATCTCAAGAGGAGAATTTTGGATGAAGCTCATCTCTCCAAATTCTCTATGCATCCAGGAAGCACCAAGATGTACCATGATTTGAAGCCTTTGTACTGGTGGACCAGAATGAAGAGGGAAATAGCCCAGTATGTATCAGAATGTGACACCTGTCAGAGGGTAAAGGCAAGCCACTTGAAGTCCGCTGGCGCCTTGCATCCACTACCCGTACCTTCGTGGAAGTGGGACGACATCAGCATGGATTTCATTGTGGGTCTGCCCAACACCTCTCGTCATCATGATTCAATTTGGGTTATTGTGGACCGATTGACGAAAGTGGCACATTTTCTTCCTGTGCACACCACTGATAAGGCTCAAAAATATGCAGAATTGTATATTGACCGGATCGTGTGTTTGCACGGATTACCTCGGACCATTGTTTCTGACCGAGGAGCCCAATTTGTTGCCAGATTTTGGGAACAATTGCAAAAGTCTTTGGGGACCAAGCTGATCAGGAGTTCAGCTTACCACCCACAGACTGATGGTCAGACGGAAAGGGTAAACCAAATCCTGGAAGATATGCTGAGAGCTTGTGCAATCGATTGTGGCAAGAACTGGGATAAGCACCTCTCCTTGGCAGAGTTCGCTTATAACAATAGTTATCAATCCAGCCTAAAGATGGCACCTTTTGAAGCTCTCTATGGAAGAAGGTGCAGGACACCACTCAATTGGTCTCAGTCTGGTGAAAGAGAAGTTTTTGGACCTGATTTAGTGACTGAAGCCGAAAGGAAGGTCAAGCTAGTCAGGAAGAATCTAGAAGCTGCTCAGGCCAGGCAGAAGAGTTATCATGATAAAAGAAGGAAACCTCTCCAGTTCGAGGTGGGAAGTTTTGTATACCTCAAGGTATCACCCACCAAGGGAATGCAGAGGTTTGGGATCAAAGGCAAGCTAGCCCCTCGTTACATTGGACCTTATGAGATCATAGAAGCATGTGGACCCGTGGCATACAAGCTGAAGTTACCTTCAAAGATGTCTGCCATTCACAATGTTTTCCATGTATCTCAGCTGAAGAAGTGTGTTCGATTACCGACTGAAATCTTAGCAGAGCCAGAATTGGAGATAGAGCCAGATCTCTCGTACCAAGAGTACCCCTCCAAGATTCTGGATTGCAAGGAAAGATCAACTCGGGCTAAATCGATCAAGATGTTCAAGGTCCAGTGGAGTAATCACTCAGAGGAGGAAGCTACTTGGGAAACCGAGGAATTCCTGAGATCCAACTTTCCCGATTGCCTACCTAAGGAAGCTGGTACGTAATCACCCCCAACCCCTCCTCCTGCCTTTCGAATCTAATTTCCAAAAATATGATCTTAATTCAGAATGAAGTAACTATAAAGTAAAACTTAAAAGGACTTCCTTCTGAAGTTGCAAAGAGAATGACATTCGAAGAGCAGTTTACCCTAATAATGGCAATCATCACCCTTTTCCTATTAGTCTCACCCTTCGCTTTACCCCGGGAGGACTCTGGCCCGAATCTCGGGACGAGATTCCTTTAAGGGGGGAAGGCTGTGACACCCCAGTGTCACTCAGGGTTTTTCTTTCAAAAGCCAAACCTAGAACCATTATTTTATGTGAACCAAAGTGAGCATGAGCATCAAAATAACTTAAGTAATGATGAAATCACCAAGTACATACTTAAAAGTGTCATGATCAAAGCAATTAAGTCCCTTAAAAGATCAGATTATACAACCCTAGTTTAAAAATCCCAAAATGAGCCCCATGGGCAAAATTCAAAAAATAAGAAAAAGGGAGTGAAAAGTTTAAAATTTTGAGTTGAGCCAATTATAAAAATTGAAGTATATTTAATGGGCAACAAGAAAGGTTGAGAAAGCTTAGCCAAAATAGCTCAAATAAAACCCCAAATCAAGCTTTCCATGTGTGGGCTTATTAAGAATTCTGAATTTCAGATTTCTGAAAATCAGACCTTGATCCAAAGATCAGAGATGTTCACCTTGATCCTTAACTCGAATCCTAATGGTCCCATTGACAAAAATGTGCCTAACTAACCCCTCTGTCGTGTGCCAGAAGATGGCATTGGGACGCGAGCCCTAGACATGACTAAACCTTGGATTTGCCTCGGATTTGCGCAGGGAGACAGACCAGATTTCCTGGCTCCATATCTCTGCAACCAGTAGGCAAAATCCTATGACCTCCACACAAGAATGGTAGCTTGTAGGGAGGGGAAGAGGTTTTGTGCATTGACCAAGGCGAGAGCAGGCTCGGATGAGCGACTACACGCGCCAGAACTTGGGCAGAACGCGTGCTCCCACGTGTTCGACCCTGGCCGGCGTGCCAGAGCTCGCCCAACCCGCGCGCGCGCGCTCCCCGGCGTTCGGTCAAGTCCGCCGCGCGCCCTCGCCCTCGGCCGTGCCCGCCCGCGCCTATAAAGCCTCCCCAGGCGCGCCTCACTTCACCCCGCACTCACCCTCTTCGGCCAGCCGCTTTCCTTAGCTCCGGCGAGCTTGATTTCCGCCCGCCATTGCCGCCCGAGCTTCGGCCACCGTGGCCAGCTCCCTCCAGCCATCCTCAAGCCAAGCCAGTGCTTCGGCCAGCTCCACCAGTAGCTCGTGAAGCTCGCCAAGCCCTCGGACCCAGCCGGACTTCACCGGAGGCCCGAGATCGACTTCGCCGGACTTCGGTCTCCCGCCGTCGCGCGTGGACCGAGCTATCCGGTGAGTCTCCGCCTAATTCCTTTCGCTCATGTCTTCTCTGGCATCCCGTGAACCTCTCTGACCCATTCAATTGACCTATCTCGCCGTGGCCAGGCCGGTCTCCTCGCCGCCGACGAGCATCCCCGCCTGCGCGCGTGGACCGACCGACTCCGGCCATCTCCGACGACGTTTCGCCCACCGTTGTGATCCCCAGGACCTCCCCGTCGTCCTCGACCACTTCACCGGAGCAGTCTCGCCGCCGGTAAGCCCCTCCGCCCTTTTCCCCGCCGCGGCTACTGTTTAAGTTTAACTAAGGACCTCGGGTTAGGAGGTGAAGAACCCGAGGGGTTTTCTGCAATGTCAGAGACCCTGGTGAATAGTAGCCTGAGGACCGATTCGCGAGGAAAAACTTAGAAAAACGTCCAGGGACCCCAGTGTAAAGTAGGTTTCATTTAAATCGATTCTGAAATTCTTTTAAATAACTAGAGAACTTGTAAAATTCATAACTTGATAAATTCTTACTCAAAAAGTGTCAAACCAATTTTGCTAGCCTCTGTGTATTATAATCTATCTTTTAAAAATAGTAGACCATATGCTTTCTATTCAAAATTTTGGAGTTTAAAATTAAAAACAGAAATCCACTAAACCTTATTTAATCAAGGAAAATTAGTTTTTCTTCTGTGCTAGACTTAAGAAAATTTGTAGATGTTTATACCTTAGTTAGACACTGTTTAAAAATAATAAGAACCCCAGCATTAGAAATTATAATATAGTTTCTCATTTAAAGATGTTTTGACCAAAACTTAGAGAAAATCATAAGGGTATTAGAAACTAGTGAACAGTGACTAATATTATTTTTCCTAGTTTACTTGTGTAACAGAGAACTTTGGAAAAATACAGAGACCATTAATTTGGACCAGTTTTAAATTAAAATGATTTGTTTAGCCTAAATAAGGCTGAAAATCAATTATTAAAGAGGCAAAACTATAACCAAAATGCTTAACAAAAATCCAGTGAACTTGTAACCACCAGAGCCCCACTACAAAAATATGGAGCACCTCAGTCCAACTTTTTAAGTAAGGGAAATAAATACAAGGTGATAATAAGGCATTTTCCAATTAAAATCATGAACACCCTCAAATATTGTGATAATGAGCAACCAAAAATTAGCTAAGTCCTTAATAATGTAAACTACCAGAGAAAAATGCAAGTCCATGAAAAAGAAGCAAACTCATACCATTTGCTAATAATTTAAGGGAAAGGCCATTTAATTCAAATAATGCACCCCACCCCCTTCCCTTAAGCAAAAAGATGCCAAACTTCAGAATGATTGCTCTTGCACAAAACAATGACTAAGAAAAATAAGAATTCTGTTGTTTGATATTTTTCAAATATAGTGGTAGTAGAAAGCACCTATTTGGCTAGAAACTTGAGAAAACCATAAGAAAAATAATTAAAAGGTATTAATGGCTAGAAGTTTGTATCAAGTCCTATCATGACACCTAAAAGCCAGCAAAAATAAGTTCTGAAGAATTACCCACTGTTAAATATTAGTTGTAGTTCAAAGCACCTCTTCTACCCTAGAACTTAATACTTTTGTGCAGAGAAAACTATTCACCCTCTGATCCCCAAATTTTAAGAAGGAGAAACATACACCAGTAGCAAGCCACTGTAATTTTTACAGAATTTTTAGAATTTTATAAAAGCAACTTGTAGTTCAAACCTACTCCAAAACATTAAAGAGAATAAAGAAAGAGGATAAAAAAAAGGAAATAAACCCCACCTCAATAAGTCTAACTTGAGTACTTGTCATTATCCCTAAGACTTAAAAGAATTCAGTGGAACCCCTAAAAGTAAAACCTACCACTTGCCTTAGCTAAAAGTTTAACTTAATTTACCAAGTATACCACCCAAGGGTCTTGCATAAGTAAGGTTAACTTTGTTTAACTCAAGAAAGAGTATACACCTTTTAAGTTATGATTTCTAAAAGCACATGTCATATCACGCATATATCTTACGCATTGCATTCATTAGATTGTAATCTAGCCGACGGAGAGTACGTGCTCATCCCCGAGCAAGGACCTGTCCAAGAGGAAGGCCAGGAGCAGGCTTCAGAGGCTGCCATTGAGGATCTCCCCGCAGCCCCAGCAATTGAAGGCAAGCCCCGGTTTTATGCATAACCATGTTATTATATGCTACTTTACTACACTTAATGCTTGTAGGTTTGTAATGTGCACTTAAGTGTAGGAGTTGCTTGAAACCTCTAGATGCATGAACTTAGGACTCCTTTTTGAGATGAATACTAGTATGCTAGGTCGAGTAGCTGCTTGCTAATCAGGATCTCGGTAGAAGTCGAGTGATTTTTCTAGCACTCGCGCAAGGTCAGGAATTGATTGTATTCATCTTGATAATGGGATATCTGTTGGTCCATGGGCTTGGATCCAGGGAGGATGCCTTGTCCATGAGACGGGAAAATGAATTAAGGATTAATGTGTGGATACCTGAGTCAAGCTTTTGAACGTACTAAACACATGCCGGGAAAAATGGTAACCGGTAAACCTAGTACCTGAGTGAAGCCGGGCGCGGACTTTATCCCTCATGCGGCCTGAGACTGGGTCTCCCATGCTAGCTATGGTGGGTACAAGTGCGGTCACTGCACGGCGGCAGCCGGGGTCAGTGGAGCCTTGTATGCCAAGGCGGTGAGGCCTGGACGCGAACGGGGAATCGATGGGGACGGTTGTCATGTGTGGGGTCGGAGTACCCTGACATGCCGTGTGTTTAGGTTTACCTTGCAAGGTTTAAAACTCGATTCGAATCGTCTGCTTCTCGCAGCTAATGAGACTGCTTGATTCCTTGTACTGCATCGAGTAAGAAGTGAAATGTGGTTACATGAGATAACTTGTTGATTGAACTAATTGATTGTTACCATGTATGCTTAGAAGGAGCAAATCTAGTTAAGTTAATGATGGTAGAAATTGAAAAGCTGAAAGATGATTTTAGAAACAGCTAGTGCTTTTGGCAAACCAAACCCCTCAGCCAAACAGCTGCATAGTCTAGAGGTAGAGGAGTAGACTCCTCACACCGGGTAAGTCTAGCTGAGTATTAGTATACTCAGCCTTGCTTGTGGCACCATTTTTGCAGGTACCATGCAGGATCTGGTTGATGGTGTGACTTGGCCTACCACCCTGCCACCGGGTTGGACGGTCGAGTGGGACGATGCTCCGGCAGGAGAGGAGCATGAGGAGTAGTGGGCTAGGCCTTGCCCATTTCCTCATTACCGACGACATCGATTATCCGCTGCACCTTACTTAATGAACTTTATTTGCTACTCCAGAACTCCGATTTATGTAATAATTCAGTACTTAATTTGAGGTTTCCTGTTTTATTATATTTCTTCTGTGACTCACCTTCGAGTGAGATTGTGGAATTTGATCCTGGTTAAGTGGCTCTATCAGACTAGATCTGAAGGACTGACGGGTTATTCCGATTTAAGTGTGTCACGGCCCTTGAGGCATGACTTAGGCACTTAAGCTGGAATAATTCGGGTGGTTCTGCCACAGAATCCCGCTAAACTTTTGGAAAAGGTCAAGGTTTAGCGAGGGGAAAAAGAAAAGGAAAAGGTAACGCCCGAATTTTGGCGAGTAAAGAAAAGAAAAAAATTCAACTGCAAAATTCGGGGCGTTACAAACCTATCCCCCTTAAAAGAATCTCGCCCTCGAGATTCAGGGCTGGCTAGCAAAGAGCTCTGGGTACTTGGCCATCAAATCATCTTCACGCTCCCAGGTTGCTTCTTCCTCAGAGTGATGACTCCATCTGACTTTGCACATTCTGATGGTCTTCCTTCGGGTGACTCTATCTGCAATCTCAAGAATCTGAGCTGGCTTCTCAACATAGGTCAAGTCCTCCTGGACTTCAAGACCTTCCACTGGCAACTGCTCTTCTGGCACACGCAAACACTTCTTCAACTGAGACACATGAAAGACATCATGCACGGCAGACAAATTCTCTGGCAGGCTGAGCTGATAGGCCACTTCTCCACGCTTTGAGAGAATTTGGTACGGACCAATGTAGCGGGGTGCTAGCTTACCTTTCACTCCGAATCTTCTGACTCCTCTGATCGGTGACACTTTCAGATAGACAAAGTCTCCGACTTCAAAACTCAGCTCTCTTCTTCTTGTGTCTGCATAGCTTCGCTGCCTCGATTGCGCTATCTTCAGATTCTCTCGGACCATCTTGATGTTCTCTTCGGCTTCAAGCAAAATGTCTGGCCCAAACACTTGCTTCTCTCCAGGCTGATCCCATTGCAACGGAGTTCTGCAACTCCTTCCATAGAGCACTTGAAACGGTGACATCTTCAAACTGGCCTGGTAACTGTTGTTATAGGAAAACTCTGCATAAGGCAATCGCTTGTCCCATCCGGACTGATCTTGCAACGCACAGGCTCTCAACATATCTTCAAGAATTTGATTGGTCCTTTCAGTCTGACCATCTGTCTGCGGGTGATAAGCTGAACTGAAATTCAGATGTGTGCCCAAGGCTTCATGCAACTGCTGCCAGAAATGAGAGGTGAACTGCGTTCCTCTGTCTGACACTATCTTCTTTGGCACACCATGAAGACAAACGATCCGAGACATATACAACTCTGCCAGAACTGCACTGTTGTAGGTGGTTTTGACAGGTATGAAGTGGGCTGACTTGGTCAAACGGTCCACTACTACCCAAATAGAATCGTAGCCGGCTCGAGTGCGAGGCAATCCGACTATGAAATCCATACCGATTTCATCCCATTTCCACTGAGGAATTTGCAAAGGTTGCAACAATCCAGCTGGTCTCTAATGCTCTGCCTTAATTCTTCGGCAACTATCGCACTTAGCCACATGCTCTGCGATTTCCCTCGGTCGGCCCAGCCGCCCCCCCATCCCTCCTTTTTTTTCCCCAAACCCTCTCCCTCTCCCTCTCATTTTCCCTCTCTCTCCCTAGCCGCCATCCCCTACCCCTGCCCTAAGCCGCCGCCGCCCCCTGCCGCCGGCCGCCCCTCGCCGTCGCTCCCCGACGCCGGTGAGCCGGCCCCCCCCCCTCTCTCCTCCCTCTCCTCCCTCCCCTCTCCCCTCCTCTCCCCCTCCCTGCCCGGCCAAGGCCCGGCCGCCCCTGGCCGGCCCCAGCCGCGCCCCGGCCAGCCCCAGCCGGCCGCTGGCCGCGCCTGGCCCGCCCGCCTGGCCCCTGGCCGCGCCCCCTGCGCAGGGCCGGTTCAGCCGCCCTGGCCGCCGGTCCAACCGGCCGGCTCAGCCGCCCTCCCCCGCGTTCGGCCGCCCCGGCCGCCCAGCTCGGCCGCCCCGCCTAGGGCCGGTTCAACCGCCCTAGGGCCGGTTCAACCGCCCCCCCCCCCCCTCTGTTTTTTTTTATTTTTTTTATTTTATTTTAGTTTACTTTCTGTGATCATAATTACTTTATTTTAGGTAGGCTAATCATTGTTTATGCTATTGACATAGGAAGTTTAATTTAAAATTTCGTTGCGCTAGTTGATTCATTTAGTTAATTGTTTATCCCGTGCAATGTTGATCAACTTAAAATGATTAGGTTTCCATTAGTGTATATAGCAGAATTCTTTTGTTGAGAACCAATTGTAATTGATCATTAGTGCATAAGATTTAACCCCTGCGAGACCCTTTCCCCGTTTCTTTCTAACCATAACAAATGCGATATCGAATGTCATACTTGATGCATATTCGCTTTATTTGTTCCCTTGTATGGTGTACTGTTCTTTTGTATTAAATATGTGGATGGATGTATGTATGTTTGCAATCGCATAGAGAACGATCCGGTCGAAGAGCCCGAGGAATTCGCAGGAGAAGCCCCTGAGCAGCAGTCGGTTGGTGGAGGCAAGTGTCCTTTGACCTATCTCTGTCCTATTCATTCTTTAATTCACCTCCCGCATTACACATTTATACCTAAGGATTGACTAGCTTTTGTTATCCATGTCCTTGTTTACCTATTTGGGTCGGATTATTACTGCTTAGTCTGATGCTATTGCTCAACTCTAATCAATGAACATGATGTGATTATCTATGATACGCTGTTTTCCCCTTCTTATTTATGATCATACTTGTGGCATTTAAGGGGACTCGAGCGGTTTCTCGAGTGCCTCTCCGTAAGGACCTGTTCAATGGATGACCGCCCGGGAAAACAGTGCAACCATGAGGGTGGAATGGGACGCCCTTAGCTGAATAATTAGAGGAACCGGGGTGTAGTTCGCTTCGCCGTCGTGCCGTCAATGGGGCTCGGTGTATGCGGCTCGCTCTGCCAAGGTTGATTTGTCCCTTGGGGAGGAGTGCGGTACATTTAGGAAACCTAACGGGTGGCTACAGCCCCGGGGAATCTTTGTAAAGGCTACGTAGTGATGCCCTGCTGGACCACCTAGGTAGTGGTCAATGGGGAGTCGCTCTCTCCGGGCAGAAAGGGAATCACGGCTTGTGGGTAAAGTGCACAACCTCTGCAGAGTGTTATGAAACTGATATATCAGCCGTGCTCGCGGTTATGAGCGGCCAAGGGAGCTCCAGAGATTAGTGATACTTGATCAGAGATATTTTGGTACAGGTGGCAATGAGATTGATGATTCTGATTATGATTATGGTGCTGGTAAGTGGTATTCTTTCCGTTTGGAAAGGATACATTGGGCTAATAACTTGGGTTAATGTTAAAACCTGGCTTTCTACTAGTAAGTAATAACCTGACCAACTAAAAGCAACTGCTTGACTTATCCCCACATAAAGCTAGTCCACTACAGCCAAACGGGATGCTTGCTGAGTATGTTGATGTGTACTCACCCTTGCTCTACACACCAAACCCCCCCAGGTTGTCAGCATTGCAACCACTGCTCAGGAGAAGATGAAGCTGTGGAAGGAGACTTCCAGGAGTTCCAAGACTACGACGAGTTCTAGGTGTGGGTTAGCGGCAACCCCCAGTCGGCTGCCTGTGAAGGCCATGTTATCTACGTTTCTTTTCCGCACTTTGATTTATTGTAAGAACTATATGGACATCTCAGACGTATGATGTAATCGACTATTATTTCCCCTTTTAATACTATTTTGAGCACTGTGTGATGATGTCCATGTTATGTAACTGCTGTGTACGTGAATAACTGATCCTGGCACGTACATGGTTCGCATTCGGTTTGCCTTCTAAAACCGGGTGTGACAACACGGGAGGTAAATCCGTAGATCAAAAGGTATCCGGTCGATGATAGGTTCTTTACTCTATTTATGTGCTTCATGACCGGATATAATGCTTTCTGTATGCATGTGTGCAAGGTTCCAGGCAAATCCTAAGGAAGTTCACTTTAGGGCCGTGAAAAGAATCATGAGATATTTAGTTTACACTCCTAAGTTTGGGCTTTAGTACCCCAAGGGATCTACCTTTGATTTAGTTGGGTATTCCGGTGCCAATTATGCCGGATGTAAAATTGATAGGAAGGGCACATCAGGAACTTGTCAGTTTCTAGGGAGATCCCTGGTGTCTTGGGCTTCAAAGAAATAAAACTCAGTAGCTCTATCCACCGCCGAAGCCGAGTATATTACTGTAGGACACTGTTGTGCACAATTACTTTGGATGAGGCAAACCCTTAGGGACTATGGCTACAAGTTGAGCAAGTCCCTCTCCTATGTGATAATGAGAGTGCAATCCGCATGACGGATAATCCTGTTGAACACAGCCGCACTAAGCACATAGACATCCGGTATCACTTTTTGAGAAATCACCAACAAAAGGGGGATATCAAAATTTCTTATGTTAGCACCCACAACCAACTAGCCGATATCTTTACCAAGCCACTAGATGAAAAGACTATTAGCAAACTTAGGAGTGAGCTAAATATACTTGATTATTGGAACTTTGATTGAATCATTGCACACATAGCTCATTAATATATCTTTGATCATGTCTCTTTCATTTGGTACAAATGCATATTTCTTATTCTTCTTGTGCCAAGGCTAAGATTAATGTGCTCTCAAGTGTATCTCTATGATTAGTCTTAAATTGAAAGGGAAATGGAGTATTTGGCAAAGGCAAGGCTTCCACTCCAACTCTGATGGTATCATTTATCCTTTGACTTTACTCAGGAAAACTTCAATTGGTATGACCTTTCACTCATACACTTTAATTACCAAAAGGGAAGATTTTTAAGGCCTCTCAAGTTCTTCGTTTTTGGCGATTCATGCCAAAGGGGGAGAAAGTATTAGGCCCAAAGCTAAAGGACCACATTACCACATTTTCAAATTTCAAAACTTCAATTGGTATTTCATTTGGTTTCAAAATTTCAATTGGTATATCTTCATCTGTTATCTGCTTAAAAACCCTCTTGACAACTAAGGGGAGAATTTCTTTTGGGGGAGCTTTTATTTAGTCAAAGGAAAATCATTTGAAACAGGGGGAGAATTTAAAATCTTGAAAATGCTTCTTGAAATCATATCCTTATACCTTTGGCTATTTGCAAAAGAATTTGAAAAGATTTTTCTAAAAGATTTGCAAAAACAAGCAAGTGGTGTAAATGTGGTCCAAGATGCTATGATGAAATAAAGCAATCACATTTACATATATAGAAATTCTTTTAATTGATTTAAATCTAAGTAACCTATGCACATCTATCATAATTCCAAACTAGTTACATTTTTACACTTCATATTTGCTTTGGTTTGTGTTGGCATCAATCACCAAAAAGGGGGAGATTGAAAGGGAAATGAGCTTAAAACATTTCCTATAATCGATATTGGTGTTTGACGTCCATCACAAACCACATGCACTAACTAGTTTGCTTAGATGTCATTTATCTCAGGTGCATAAGGTTCAACATAAACCAAGAAAGAAATTAAGTTGGGGACTCAACAAAGTTTGGAGCAAAGACTTGGAATGGTGCTGCTAGTGGCACACCAGACAGTGTCCGGTGTGCACAGGACACTGTTCGGTGCCTACGCCGAGCACTATCCAAACTGGCCACTATCGGGTTTTCCATGGACACACTCCGCTATAATTCACCGGACTGTTCGGTGTGCATCGGACATGTCCGGTGAGCCAATGGAGCAACGGTAACCTGCCCTCAACGGTCGACTGCGGTGAACAGTAAAAGTAAACAGTGCGCAGCCAGAAGTTAGAGCAGCAAAGTCAGAATGCACTGGGCATGTCCGGTGCAGCAGCAGAACAAAGGACTACAATAGTCAACCGCTCCAAACCCCAACGGGCCGCTGACATGGCACGCACTAGACACTGAACAGTGTCCTGTCCGGTGCACCACCGGACTGTCCGATGCGCCATCGACAGCAACGACTAGAATAGTGGTTGGGGCTATAAATACCCCTAACCACCTCCATTCAAGTCATCCAAGTTTTCTGAACTTAACATTCATTGCAAGAGCAAAAGACTACACTCCAAGACACAATCAATATATCAAATCCTCTCTAAGCCTCCAAATCAACTCAATTCCTTAGTGACTTGAGAGAGGGTGTTTTGTGTTCTTTTATTGCTCTTGTTGCTTGGATTGCTTTCTCCTTCCTATTCTTATTTCTCTAAGTACTTTGTAAAGCTAGCAACAGACACCTAAGTGTATGGTGATCCTCGCGGGGTCTTAGTGACCCAAGTAATTAAGGAGAAGCCTCGACCGGTCTGTGTGACCGATTGAGAGAGGGAGAGGGTTGGAATAGACCCGGCCTTTGTGGCCTCCTCAATGGGGACTAAGTTCTTTGGAACCGAACCTCGGTAAACAAATCACCATGTTCACTTGTTGATCTTCAATTGATTTGTTCCCCTCATTCCTCTCTCTAAAAGTTCCCTTGCTCATATTGATTTGAGTTTACTCCCTAACATTATCCTCATTAATTGAGCAACTCTAAGCAAGGAGAACTATCTTTCGAACTCCGATTTAATTCTAACACTAACCCTGGCCTTAGCGCGTGTTTCAAGTTTGTAAATTTCACGTTTCGCCTATTCACCCCCCCCCTCTAGGCGACTTTCAAAAACCACGTAGCCAGATGTTTTTTTAAGACTAGCTTAACTAATCCCCTTGATTTATTAAGTAGCAATAAACTTTCATATTCCTACTTTTACTTTTAGAATTAACCCTATTCCAATTTCTTATTAAAAAGGGTTATTTCTTTAGGTCATATTAAGTTATGTGGTTAAACAATGTTCAAATAGGTTCAAACTTCATCCAAAGGCTAGCATAAACATATTAAGTTTATCCATAAGTTTTCATGATTTTTGGAATTTCCAATATATCTCTAAAATTCTTATAGTCATTTCATAAGCACCTTTAAATGCTAGATAATTTATTGTTTTTAGATAAAATCCCAAAAACTATTTTTATTAAATACAATCTAATTTTTTAAGTCTAGTAAAAATGGTTGTACTGTTTTACCATTTTTATATAATTTGTGCTGGATTTTGCAAGTTATCAGCAAAAAGAAAAGGAAAACTCATAAACAGAACTAGGCCAAAACCGACCCGAGTCGGCCCAAACCCACATAGATCATGCCCGCGCCCTCGTACCAATTTGAATTGAGCCCCATGGGTATTTGAATAACTAGAAACTATCCCTATGCATTATTCTCTTAGTCACCGACACTTACGAATAAGCTCGTCCCTTTCTTTCTTCTTTACACAATCAGGTCTCCGACCACGGACGGCGACGGAAATGCCTCGACGAACTCGTTTAGGCCACCACACACCATAACCCGAGCTACAAATTGTTCTTACACCTAATTCAACCCTCGACGCTAATCTATGGATCAAGGATCAGGCATGGTTTCTAACCTAGGACTCGATCCACGGGCACCAGTGGATCCGAAGTTTCAGTGAGCTTGTTCCCGTGAGCACACTGCAGTAGCATTCAAATTGAAGGCGTAGCGAGCTTTAGCAACTCACCAAGACTCAAGAATGGCGGTCAGGAAGACGGGCAAAGGGACGGAGCAGTAGGTCGAGGTGGAGGCAGTCTGCGGCGGCGTCGAGTGGCAGCGAGACAATGTTCACCGGGATCTACTGCGGTAGAGTTCAAATGGGGAGTTTGGTAAGCTTCAGTGGCACCAAGGGATACTAAAACACGAGACAGCGATGGTGAAGCTCACCTGAGGAACTCGGACCACGACGATGCTTGACACGACGACATTGGGGACCGGTTTCATGAAAATCCGATGAACCCGAGCTATAGTGGAAGTGAGGGGCCAGCTAAGGGTGGATTAGACGCGTAACAAAGGGCAGAGCTGGGGAAAGATCAAATTTAAAGGATCTGAGCACACGTACCATGGATTTGGATGGGATTAAGTTCACTAGAGCGGCAAAATATCCCACTAGAACTTGTTCACCGTGGCGCGCATCAGTGCAACAACTCAGAGGCAGTAACTTACTGCTTGCCATGACCACTGCAATGTGGTGAAATGGTCCATAGCGTAGCGCAATGGAGGATGACGGCAACCACTATGGCGACGGCCGCTCGTCCACGTCGCAAAGCAAATTGATCCCACAGATGAGCCTGCCCAATGCGCAAATCCCTCCGCCTGCTGATCTTTTACACTCCTCGAGTTATCCACTTCACCTAGCGCATGAATCTTACCAGGGCTCGGATCATAGCATGGAACATCGCCAGTGGCAAGGTGTAGGGTCGAGATGGCGGACTAGAGGGGGGTGAATAGTCCTTTCTAAAACTAATTGCTTTGGCTAACAAAAATAAATACGGAATTAATACTATTTTGGTTCAGCCAAGACTACACTCTTCTAACTATAACAAACACCTGACAAAAGATTCTAATTGAAGCAACCAAGGTGCCAAGTTAGTGAAAGAGCTCTCCCACACAAATCTAGGTAGCATGGTCATACAAACTTATGAAACTATATTTCTAAGCACACCAAGAGCTCCTAAACATTTTAGTAAGCAAAGCGCACAAAGCTTTAAGCACTACTAGCAAAACTAACTAGTTGCACTACACAAGCACAACGAGAGAGAAACAACTACTTAGCCACACAAGCTAAGCAAAATGGATTAGCTACACAAGCTAACAAATGAGTAACTATTTTACTACAAGTATGACCAGATATACAAGAGAATACAAGAGAATCAAATACTCACTAGCATAAGTATATGAACAAGTAAATACAAGCTAGCGAGGAAAGTTGCAAACCAACGTGGAGATGACGACACTTGACACAATGATTTTTCCCTTGGTGTCGATGACTTGCCGGTCACCCTAGTCCATGTTGAGGTAGATTCAAAGCACCCAACCCCTCCTCTATCAAGTCTCCACTTGATCTCTTGAGCCGGATTGGTCAATGAATCCTCAAATCTCGATTCCACTAGAGTTGGTTTTCACCACTCCAGTGAGGCAAGCACAACACCTCTCACAATCACCACCGCAGCCTCTTCACAATCTCCTTTGAAGAGCTCACGGGGAACCTGTAATACCCAAAATGTAAATAATATCAAGAGAGTTGATCTCCTTAAATGTTTTGCCATCTACTCATTACAACATGGGGACATCCTATTTGAGTGAACAAATAACTAATAAAATACAATATGCATCATGTTGGAGTTTTGCTTGTTTGTGCATTTAATAAAAATAATAGTAATATTAATAAAAATATAATAATAATTGGAAGTTTGGATTAATCCCTAAATTAAAATTAGGATTTGAAAATGGAAAAAAAGGAGAAAGGGAAAAGTCCTACACAATACCAAAATAAATATATAACCAAATAAGTTCATCCCATAGTGGTATGTTCAAATTATACAACCAACCTGAGTATAATATTTCCCACCACAATTTGAATTCAAATTTGAAATTTAAAAATAAAAATAAAATAAATCAGGAAAGGAAAAGAGAAAAGAAAAGGAAATAAGAAATCCACACTTGGGCTGATTTCGGCCTGCCCGGCCCATTTAGCACGCGCGTGGCACTGATCTAGCCTTCGTGCGGTAGCGCCGACAACCGGGGTCCACCGACAGCCGCTCCGCGCCCTCACTCGACATCGCAACGCTGACAGTTAGGCCCCCCGCATCACTTCTTTTTACCTAGCCATGTTCTTTTTAATCATAATGATTTGCATAGGTTAATTTTGATGGGACCCTTTAGGTTACCCTAGTTTGACTATCTTTATACCTTGATTCACTAAACTTTTTGGGCAGTACTTGCTATTGCTTTATGTGGTTTTGGGTATCGAGATACACATTATTCATGATCACATTTTTATTATCAGTTTGTTATTTACTGTTCATGATAAGATCATTATGTTTATTGGAACATGGCGCGACCACCCTGGAAAACAGTGCTACCACAAGGGTGGTATGGGATGCCCTTGGCTGACTAACTAGGAAAGCTAGCGGAGGACTACCTTACCCGATAGGGGCAAGGGTAGTACGGGAGTGGTCAGTGTGGGAGGCCCATGGGTTGATTTTGCTGCGATGGCGGTCAGGCGTGGGGTCTCTGCATTGGAACTTCCTAGAAACTGTAGCGGGTTTTTTGAAGTTAGTGGAACTTTGTAAAGGCCTCATAGTGTTACCCTGCCTCGCTTCCTTGGTAGACGTGTATGCGATTCATGACCCCTTGGCAGATGGGTAACGTGACTTGTGTGTAAAGATGCGCAACCTATGTAGAGTGTAAAACTGGTATATCAGCCGCGCTCACGGTTATGAGCAGCTCAGACCCTCACATGATTAATTTATGGAACTAAATTCAATTTGTCATTTGCATCGTATTGCGATTATTTATTATTACTTTTATTTACTATTACTATGGTTTGGTACTTACTTATACTTAGTAACTGCTAATAAAATTTTGACCAACTTATAAAAGCAATGCTCAGCTTCAACCTTTATTTTGTTGATCAGCCTTACACTTCACATGAACTCCCACCTTTGGTGAGTTCATGCACATTATTCCCCACAAATTGTTGAGCTATGATTTTTGTGAGCTCATTCTTACGATATATAAATCCCCCATAGGTGAAGAGCAGGTGGTGAAAGAGGAGCCGCACAATCAGGAGTTCGACTTGATCTAGGTGGTGTCTCCCAGTCAGCTCTGTGGCACCAGGGAAATAATATTTAGTTCCATTTATATTTATCATTTATTTTGTAAGACTTGCGCTATGTAATAAGTATATTTATGATATTTATGACATTTATCTCTATGCACTCTGTTATTATATGTGATGTTCTTCCTTGGCACACATATGAGACGCATCTGGCTTTATCCTTTAAATTCGGGTATGACAGAAGTGGTATCAGAACAAATGTTGACTATAGGATGAAACCTAGATAGATCTGGACAAAGCCATTACCTACTTACCTTACTCTGATTCTTTTTATACCTATCTTGATCATGGCTCACCTTCTACTGTTCTACTTTGATCATTCTTACCTTTTCTATTCTAAGACAAGGAGGATTTCACACTTTAAAATCTTACACCCATGACTCTCTAAAGAGATAGGAGACTAAAGCGTCCCGATCCTTTGGGACTCAAATGTGATACAATTACTAGTCCCTAGAGGCTAGTAAACACATTCATTTATTCAAATAGTATAGAGTCTCGAATAAAGGTTATTACAATAATAAAATACAAGCTCTAGCGAGCCTGGAAACATAGCACAGTGGAAGATCATTTAGCCTAAGCCACAGGTAGACTAGGTGTAGACACAACCCCCTTTTAGTCGAACATAGCAGAAAAGAAGTCTTCAGCTGAAAAACATAAATAAATCTAGGTGAATACACTAGGTATTCCGCAAGCCCATCCTGCCCGTAAAAGAGAGAGACCTACATGGTACATGCTTGGTATGGTGGAGTTAAAGTCACTCATTTCTTTTTTCAGAGAAGGGCGATACTTGTTGTTTTACCCAAAAGAGAGGAGTAGCACATTTTCACACTCAACCACCACTGAGCTTCCCGCTCCCGTGGCATTGCTTTTATTTCCAAAAACACCCACACATTTTCCTTTTTCCAAGATCAAGAAACAATAATCGTCATACCACACCAGACTCATCCATACCAGTGGAAACAGACTATTCGAATAGGTTTCAAACTCTGCATAGAGGTGTACACTTTACCCACTAGCCCGGCTCTATAGTCCCATGGCCAATGAGACCCGAATATGATGCTCTATCCTTCCTTGCATGTCCTTACCTTAACGATTATACCGGAAGGAACAAGGCCACCACCCATGCCCAAACCGGACAAAACATTCCGCTTCCTTATCATCCGGGTGCTCCCCAGCCGTCATAACCCTGGAGTTCAGACCATGCAAGTTCAGATTGAGTGACTGTCCATACAGTCTTGAGTGGTTGTACTTGTCATGAGTACAGGTAGTGAAGGATGACAAACCGGTTCTTATATGAGGGGACGATCCTTCATGCTCACACCTATCCCGGCTGAGCCAACACCTGAGGCCCTCCCCTAAACAAGGGAATCCCTGACCATCCCACTCAATTGGTGATAAGGGTATATACCCTTCATCATACATTCTTTGAAAACATTTCTCTTTTTAGAAAAACCACCATTGCCTCGACCCACATTTTCGTACCCAAAAGATATTCTTTAATGCAGGCTATCACTTGACTCACAATGCATCAAACCCAACCCATATCCTGGCTTAGGCAGTGGTAGAAAGAGTAGGTATTTTATGGATCAAGGGAAGAATGGACTTGCCTTCATCGAAGCTCTCTTGGCACGAAAGCTCTAATTCCGGGAGGTCGGGCTCCTACCTTTTTTGCGGAGCTACGATTTCCAGAGGGTCGAACCCCTCTTCGCCTTGCAAAAACATGCAATAATAATACATCAAACATTTTTGGCTAATATAGTGTGTCAAGTTCTAAGTATTATTATTTTGTGACTTAAAGAATTTTGGACTATTTTTGGTGCATAAAATATCAACATAAATACATATATAGGAAAAGGAAAAAGAGAAATGGAAAAAGAGAAGGGATTCTCGGTTAGTCGGGCCGGGGGAATTTTGGCCCAACGCGGGCGCGCGAGCAAATCGGCGGCCCATGAGCGAGGAAACGGCGCAAGCGATCGTGGGGATGACACCATGAGTGCGGGCCACGCACTAGAGAAAAGGGGGAGGGTCGACGGCGTCAGACAGCTGACGAGGGAGGGGCGGACCGGTCGGGTTCGAGGAAAACCGACCACCGACGTGGTTCTGCGGCGGTTCTCCATCGTGGTTCTGGTTCTCAGGGGTCAGGGAGGTGCGCTGGCGTGGCTTGACCCAGGCGAACATGGTGGCAGGACCAATTTGGCTGGTGCGCTCTGGGAGGGACTGACCACAAGGAGGTGGCGGGCTTTGCGGCGGCGTGATCGTTGGTGAGGCCACTAGGCGTGATGGGGGAGGCGAAAGTGGTGCCTCGTGTTCGTGGAGACATGGTGAAGTTCGTGAGCTAACTCAAATGGACCTTAGGCTACTAGAGAGGGGAGGGGGAACTCACCGGAGCGGAGGGAGAGAGCGGCGGCGCTGGCTCGATTGAGCTTGAGGGAGGGTGAGGGATGGTCGAGGCTGATGTGAGGAGATGAGGGGCTTGGGGCAGCCCTTTTATAGGCGTCCGGTGGAGGGGAGTGTTGGAGACTGGCTGACACCAGCAAGGCGCACTACAGTGGCGGTAATGGCGGCACAGTGGTGGCGATGGGATGGCTCAGTGCAGACGATGGTGAGCGGTCACCCGATCACAGTGTACAGGGACGAATCGGTGCCAAACTTCACTGGTGAGCGAGTAAAGGCGAAGAGATGGGGCAGACGGTGGCCGACAACGATTGTGTCGATGCCAATCACAGGTGAGGGAGAAGGAACTGATGGCTGGGGCCCACACGCTAGAGAGGGAGCGAGCGTGAGAGAGTGAGAGAGGGTACGGCTGACGGGTGGGGCCAGGCGGCAGCGAGATTAAGGAGGGCATGGCGAGGGAGCGCGCGCGGTTGGGCCAAGCTAGGCCGTGAGCGGAGGGGGGACGCGGGCGCGAGAGGGAGGGGGAGGAAGTGGGCCAGAATCGGCCCAGCCGAGGAGGGGGAGAGGGTTTCCTTTTTATTTTTATTTTCTCTTTTCCTTTTCTCCTTAATTCCTTTTCTCTTCTATACAAATATTCATTTATGCATTCTAGGTGCCAAAATGAAATATTAAATGTGAAGTGCTACTAGAAGTCATGGTGTATGCATATGATGAATGAAATGCTCATGATATTAGGTCTTAAGAGAGTTAAAAAGGGGGTTTAGGAGTTTAGGGTTTCTAACCTTGGGGTCAAAAATTGGGATGTTACAGACCTACCCCACTTAAAAGAATCTCGCCCTCGAGATTCAGGCTGGGTTTGGGAAAAGGTAAGGGTACTCCTTCCTCAATGAGTCCTCACTCTCCTAGGTAGCCTCCTCTTCTTCTCTGCTCCACTGGACTTTACAGAGCCTCAATTCTGAGTTTCGGGTCTTTCGAATGGCTGAATTGAGAATCTTCACTGGCTTTTCTTAGTACTGCAAATCTTTCTGAATCTGGACTGACTCCTCTACGATGTGACTCTATGGTATTTTTAAGCATTTTCGGAGCTAGGATACATGAAAAACATTGTGGATATCTGAGATGGATTCTAGCAACTGAAGATGGTAGGCTGTTGGCCCTATTCTGTCGATGATAGGGTAGGGGCCAACGAATCGCGGAGCTAGCTTCCCTTTTGCTTCAAATCTTTTGACTCCACGCATTGGGGAGACTTTGAGGTAGACAAAATCACCTTCCTCGAAGCTGAGTTCACTTCTCTTGTTGTCTGCATAACTCTTTTGCCAACTCTGGGATTCGAGTAGCCTCTTGCAGATCAGGGCAACTTTCTCTTATGCCTCTTTGATGAAGGCAGGTCCTTCTAGGGTCTTTTCCCCTATGTTTGACCACATTAGAGGGGTTTGGCATCACCTTCCATACAAGGCTTCAAAAGGTGACATCTGGATGTTGGCCTGGTAACTGTTGTTATACGAATATTTTGCATACGGCAAACTGGACTCCCAATCTCTGTCGAAGGTTAACACACATGCTCTTAACAAATCTTCGAGGACTTTATTGACTCTTTCTGTCTATCCATCTGACTGGGGGTGGTAGGCGGTGTTAAAATCTAGCTTGGTGCCCATAGCTTGCTAAAGACTCAACCAAAACTTTGAGGTGAATTGTGTTCCCCTGTCTGACACTATTCTTCGCGGAATGCCATGAAGTCTAACTATTTCCTTGAGGTATATCCGAGCGAGGGTGGCTCCTCCAAAGGTAGTCTTTACTGGAATGAAATGAGCTACCTTGGTAAGATGGTCAATTATAACCCAGATAGAATCGTTCCCTTTTTGGATCTGGGGTAGTCCAATTACGAAGTCCATGCCTATTTCTAACCACTTCCATTTGGGCACTGGGAGGGGTTGCAGTATGCCTGTGGGCCTCTGATGTTCTGCCTTAGTTCGTTGACAAGTATCACACTGGGCCACATACTGAGCTATCTCCTTTTTTCATTCCTCTCCACCAATATCTGGTCTTGAGGTCTAGGTACATATTGGTAGACCTTAGGTTGATAGAATAGGCTGAGTTGTGGGCTTCATCTAGCAGGATTTCTCGTGCCTCTCCCTTCGGTACACACAGACGGTTTCTGAACCAAAGGGTCCCCTTTTCATCTATCCTAAGATCCAGAAGTTGTTCCTTGCTAGCGTTTTCTGCAAGTCCTACCATCTCGGCGTCCAAACGCCGAGCTTTGCGAATGATATCTTCCAACATCGGTTTAACTTCTATACTGCCATTTTCTCCCAAACAAGCACTCAGTTGAGCCGATTCTCTCTTCTAGTCTTCCAAGAAGTTTGTTGCTTTCCTCCCGTAAGGTTTCCGGCTGAGGGCATCCACCACTACGTTTGCCTTTCCTGGGTGGTAGTGGATCTCGATGTCATAATCCTTAATTACCTCTAGCCATCTTCGCTGACAAAGGTTGAGATCTGGTTGGGTAAAGATGTACTTCAGACTCTTGTGATCTGTGAATATGTGACATTTGTTCCCAATTAAGTAGTGTCTCCATATCTTGAGAGCATGCACTATGGCTGCTAATTCCAAATCATGGGTTGGACAATTCTGTTCATGAGGCTTGAGTAGGCAAGATGCATAGGCAATGACCTTCTCATTCTGCATTAGCACGCATCCCAAACCTTGTCTTGAAGCATCACAGAAGATGATAAAGCTTTGGTGGATATCCGGCAATGTCAGCACTAGTGCGGTTGTTAGTTTCTTCTTTATGACTTGGAAACTTTCTTCACACTTTGGGGTCCACACAAATTTGTTGTCTTTCTTGAGGAGTTTGGTCAATGGTTTTGTAATGCTGGAAAATCCTTTGATGAAACGACGGTAATATCCCGCCATTCCCAAAAAGCTTCAAACTTCACTAACGTTGGATGACTGCTTCCATTTGGATACTGCTTCTACCTTGGATGGATCCACTTCTATCACTTCTGCAGTCAGGATATGCCCGAGGAAGGCTATCTTTTCCAACCAAAATTCACATTTGCTAAGCTTGGCATAGAGCTAATGCGCTCTAAGTCTCCCGAGGACAATTCGGAGATGATTTTCATGATCCTGACAATTCTTGGAGTAGATGAGGATGTCATCAATAAAGACTACGACAAACTTATCCAACTCTTCCATAAACACCTTGTTCATAAGATTCATGAAGAAGGCAGGTGCATTGGTTAGTCCAAAGGGCATCACTGTAAACTCGTACTAACCATACCGGGTAACAAGTGCTGTCTTCTGAATGTCTACTTCCTTGATTCTCAACTGATGGTATCCTGATCTTAGATCAATCTTGGAGAAATACTTGGCCCCTTGAAGTTGGTCAAAAAGGTCATCAATCCGAGGTACTGGATACTTGTTCTTGATTGTAACTTCATTTAAGGATCTGTAATCAATGCACATTCTCATGCTCCCATCCTTCTTGGTGACAAACAATATTGGTGCTCCCCAAGGGGATGAGCTAGTACAAATATACACTTTCTGTTGAAGTTCTGCGATCTGAAGCTTTAGTTCTGCCAATTCTGTGGGGGCCATGCGGCATGGTCTCTTTGCGATTGGTGTGGTGCCTGGGAGGATATCAATGTAGAATTCTACTACTCTTTCTAGAGGCATTCCTAGCAACTCTTCCAGAAACACATCCATGAATTCTTCTACCACAGATATACTTTCTACTGCTAGGTTGAACACCATTGGATCTTGGGTCGGTGGCCAAGCTTTACACGAAACTGATTTTCCTTGGTGGTTAGTGAGAAGAATAGCCTTATCTGCGTAGCTTATGATGCCATTGTGTTGGGTCAACTAATTAATTCCTAGGATCACATCAATTCCGTGGGATGGTAGTACGGCTAAGTCCGCCAAGAATACTACCACACTTAAACGAATTCTGACTTGGGAGCATTTGAGGTGGCATAGAAGGTCTGACCCTGGGGTTCGGGTCACCAATGGGATTTCTAATGATGCAGTGAGGATGCCATGCTTTTCCACAAAACTAGTAGCGATGAAAGAATGAGATGCTCCAGAATCAAAAAGCATAGTAGCGGGGGTAAATTCGACTAGGAACTCACCGAGCACTACTCCAGGGCTTGCTGGGCTTCTTGGTCGTCGACGTGGTTCACTCGAGCCCTGTCGTGGAACTGAGTCTTGCTTAACTGGCTGTTGGTGGAGGGTGCCTTGGAGGCAGGTGCCGAAACATTCTTAGGGCCATTCACCGAGTTGGATGTCACACCCGGGTTTTGGGGCACCAAGACCTAGGCACGAACGTAATCACTAGGTGTGCTAGGACCAAGTCTCACACATATGATGAATCATGGCACAGGATCGAATGTCACATCTTTACTACATAACAGGAGTTCTGCACAAAATAAATAAATAATTACATTATAAGGAGACAACGGTCTAGCAACCCAAAGTTGACTGGGAGACGACGGCCTAGACCTCTCACGAACACATCACAACATCCTCCATGCGCCTCATCCAGTGGTACCTGTTCTTGACCTGTGGGGGTGTGAGACAGCAAGAGTGAGCTCACATACGTTCATAGTTCAACATGTTGTGGGGAATAATGTGCATGAACTCGCCAAAGGTGGGAGCTCACATGAAGTGTAAGGCTTACCAAAGAGGATGGTTGAAGCTGAGCATTGCTTTTAAAGTTGGTCAAAATTTTATTAGCAATTACTAAGTATAAGTAAATACCAACCCAATTAAGTAGTAGAACAAAAGTAACAACATCACCTGCGATGTAATGCATATGACAAATTGAATTTAGTTCCATAATTTAATCATGTGTGTCCGAGCTGCTCATGACCGTGAGCACGGCTTGTATACTAGTTTTACACTCTGCAGAGGTTGCGCATCTTTACCCACAAGTCATGTTACCCATCTGCCAAGAGACGGCCAATCCCATACACCTCTACCAAGGAGGCGAGGCAGGGTAACACTACGAGGCCTTTACAAAGTACCACTAGCTTCAGAAAACCCGCTACAGTTTATAGGAAGCTCCAGTGCATGAATCCCTCGCCTAACCGCCATCGCAGCAAAATCAACACAAGGACCTCCCTAAACTGACCACTCCCCTACTACCCTTGCCCCTTTCGGGTAAGGTAGTCTTCCACTAGCTTCCATTAAACCCTTGTTGTAGCACTGTTTTCCCGAGTGGTTCTCCATGTTCCAATTAACATAATGATCTTATCAAAAACAGTAAATAATAACTGATAATAAAAGATAATCATGAATAAAATGTATATCTATACCCAAAACCACATAAAGCAATAGCAGGTACTACCCAAAAATTCAGTGGTGAAACAGGTATAAAGATAGTCAAACTAGGGTAACCTATTGGGTCCCTTCAAAATTAACCTATGCAGATCATTATGATTAATTAGAACTTGACTAGGTAAAAAGAAGTGATCAAGGGCATAACTTGCCTGGGACTTGAGATTCCAGGTACCAACTTGCTCTTTAGATGACACGTGGCCTCACCGCTAAACGTAGCAATACAGACATACATGGTATAGGCAAAATTAACATCACACCAAACATGTAAACAAAATACATAATAATAATCTACACATTAAAATAAGATTCTAGGAACAGGAATCATTAATTTTGGAGTTATAGGTTTTAAGTTATGAATCTCTGAAGGTTTTATATGTTTTGTACAAAATTAAATAGGATATAAATTGTATTGTGATATTCATGTCAAAACAGTGGTACTAAATGATAAACAATAATATTACAAAATTATAGGAATTGGAATGGATTAATTTGGGCTTCATATGAATTTTCTATGAATTAAACCAATTCTAGCATTTATTTTTACATTTAAAACCCATTTCTATATTCATTTTCTGATTTTTTTCCAACTATCTGGACTGGGCGCCAATAACCAGAAAGTGCAGGGGCTAACTCGCGAAAGTACCAAAGACATAGAATTCCCCCAGACAGGACTGCGGGTTGATATATTAAAAGATCGGGGTTTCATGTGTAAAATTTCCAAGCCGAAGGGGTACCCCTCGACTAGGACCGTTCGATCAAGATCTAACCTCCTAGATTAGATACCAAGCCTCGCGAACCGGTATGAGCCCAAAGCCGTTAGATCTAAGATCCACGATCTCGATTTAAAATAGCATGCCCCGCTCTCGGCCGTAGATCAATAGACCAACGCCCGGATTTCAATCATCGAAAAGCCCACACCACCGATTCAATCCCATCCGCTGATCACAAAACGGACGGCAAGTGCACCCTCCTCCCTTCCCTCACTGGCCCGAGGCAGCGCCAGGACGTGGAAGAACTTCATCCGTCCGATTCCATCAACACACCAGATCAAGCAAATGGGTGTCCACCGATTCCATCAAATCTGGAGCATTACAGATCGATCCAACGGTTATGACACCATCCCCCACCTCAGACCCCAACCTCACAGCGGCGCGCAACATCACAGGGTGGTTCATCACTGGCAAACACACTGCCCCACGCCCTAGTGCACTAATCGGACCCCAGAGAGGTGCTACACGATGTAGAGGAAAGGGCGAGTGGCACAAAGGTGTCGTTACCTACGATTGTGCCGCGGTGATCCCTGTTCACGGAGACGCACGACCCGCGGCGGCCATGGAGCTGCGGCGAGCGATTCTGGTGAACCCAGCCATCGTTCTTGCACGAGATGTCGACGAGGATCATCGATGTGAACTCGCGAAGACCACAGGCTATCGTATGTCCTCACAATGGCGCAGCAAACGCCGGACAATGGTGACCCGCATCTGCCCTCGATCTCTGTTTGATGTCCACCGCCGAGGGTGGTGTGCTCGGTGACGAATGTGGCACGAGAGGTGGCGGGGTTGCGAGCACAGAGAGCGACGCGGAGGAGGGCACCACTGGAGATGCGCTTGAGAGGATCGAGCCGGATCTAGAGGCTCTAGGTCGAGGGAAGGTCGCGGCAAGCAGTATTTATGGTCGGGGCAGAGGGGCAACAGGAGAATCGGAGGATCCCAACAACCCAACAAAGTCGCGGTCTCTGTTAGCTTCGGTCTTCGTTCCGACGAGGAAGAAGACTAGACCGACAGAAGGGGCCCACATGTAGCTGACCGAAGGCAGAAGCAGCATTACCTATGATGCTGACCAGTGGGACCCAGTCGACAGTGACGCATGCAGCTGGGCTGAGCGGCGCTGGGGAATTCATTCATGGGCCGAATGGAGGGAAGCCGGCCCAGCCGAGGCTTCTGTCCTTTTTCTTTTTTTATTTTCTTTCCTAATTTCTCATTAAATTCAAATTCAAATTTCGAATTAAGTTAACATAGAGTTTAAATTTAAAGTATATTTAAGTGTCCAAACAAAACTCCAACATGTTATACGTGGTTTATTTTATTTTATATTTCAAATATTTAGTTGGTCAAATGAAATGATCCCATATTATCCCCTTATGATCAGTAGTACTTTGAATGTGTGCCAAGATCAAAGGTTAATAAATATTCATTGCTTATTTTAGAATGAACAAATGTTTAATCTTTACTTTTGGAGATGTGTTAATTTAATTATACAATTCAACCAATAGAAAATTAAATAGAATCCTTTTATTTAATGACTATTAGAAAACATGTTTATTTTAGGGATTGTAGCTTCCTCACAATGAACCTCTTACTATAAGGTATTCCAATTCCAAATCGTTGGAAAATTTTAATACATTCCTACTAACATAATTATATTTATTTATTTCATTCTTTTCTCTGATACAAATTTTGGGCTTTACATATCCTACCCCCTTAACAAAAATCTCGTCCTCGAGATTTGTAAGAAAACGGATATAAAAGGATTGGTTTGTAGGTCGGTGCATAGTTCTTATTATTTGGTCTAAATATGCAAAGTTCTTTTTTTGAAGTTTTAACATCTGTAGAGGTGATTAACAAGGCATGGGCACACGTATATGTATAACCACCTAATGTGTAGAATAAAAGATGTCTTTAAAGCATGGATAGGCTTGGGTAGGAAAGAGTAGGGTAATGTGGATCTTGATCCCTTTGGAGGTATGGCTTGACTCTTAGTATTCTTCAACAAGTTTGATCTCCTTCTCAAGTCTTGGTGTCTTCATCCAGGTTAGGGACAAGAGGTTAAGATAGATTTGTAGGCAACGGCTTAGAAGGTAGAGTAGCTGGTTTAGTAGGTAGCTATGAGTTGATTGAGATTAGTCAGAATCTGGTTTGGTTGTTTGCTTCTAGATTGGTTGGATATGTTATGTAACCTATTATATAGGTCAAATTGTTGTGTATGGCCGAGTTGATCTAAGCCACTAATTTAGGCTTAAGTGAATTAGGAGTATGGCCATATCCTTTGTACCACTGTTAAGTAATTCACTCTAGATGAGATCATATTAGATTAGATAGGATCTAGATTAGATTGATATGACTAGTTTAGATGGTTAAGATCTAATTAATTTATTTTGGATTAAGTCATGGTTGTTACACTAGAGTGAGATAAGCAAGGTAGTTAGGATAAGATAAGATAAGTTAGAATCTTTTAAGATAAGAATGAATGGATCTATGATGCTAGATATATTTTAATGGGGGATGATCTAGGTTGTCTAGTTATTTTGATGAGCATTTTTTCCTATATGTATATGTAGATGTAATTGCGGATATTACTCCATAAATCATCACACTCAATCAAAGATCCAAATCAGACAAGTATCATAAGAACAAGCATTCAAGTGTATAGATACCTACAGAAAATAGTTTTTTTGTTCCTAGGATTAGGTCTCCTATTCCTAAAAGTCACTTTAAGCACTGGATTTCAAAGTGTAAAATCCACATTTGTCTTTAGAAAGAAAAGGTAAGAATAATCAGAGTAAAGCGGAAATAGATGAGAAAAGATTAAGAAAAGTTTAGAAAGAATCAGGGTAGCAAAGGTAAGTAGGTAAGGGTTATCCAGTTCTATCTAGGTTTCGTCCTACATTCAACATTCCTCTGATACTACTTCTCTCACACCCGGGTTTCGGGGCACCAAGACCCGGGCACGAACATAATCACCAGGTGTGCTGGGACCAAGTCTCACACATATGATGAATCATGGCACAGGATCGAATGTCACATCTTTACTACATAACAGGAGTTCTGCACAAAATAAATAAATAATTACATTATAAGGAGACAACGGTCCAGCAACCCAAAGTTGACTGGGAGACGACGGCCTAGACCTCTCACGAACACATCACAACATCCTCCATGTGCCTCATCCTGTGGTACCTGTTCTTGACCTGTGGGGGTTGTGAGACAGCAAGAGTGAGCTCACATATGTTCATAGCTCAACAAGTTGTGGGGAATAATGTGCATGAACTCGCCAAAGGTGGGAGCTCACGTGAAGTGTAAGGCTTACCAAAGAGGATGGTTGAAGCTGAGCATTGCTTTTAAAGTTTGTCAAAATTTTATTAGCAATTACTAAGTATAAGTAAATACCAACCCAATTAAGTAGTAGAACAAAAGTAACAACATCACCTGCGATGCAATGCATATGACAAATTGAATTTAGTTCCATAATTTAATCATGTGAGTGTCCGAGCTGCTCATGACCGTGAGCACGGCTAGTATACCAGTTTTACACTCTGCAGAGGTTGCGCATCTTTACCCACAAGTCATGTTACCCATCTACCAAGAGACGGCCAATCCCATACACCTCTACCGAGGAGGCGAGGCAGGGTAACACTACGAGGCCTTTACAAAGTTCCACTAGCTTCAGAAAACCCGCTACAGTTTATAGGAAGCTCCAGTGCAGGAATCCCTCGCCTGACCGCCGTCGCAGCAAAATCAACCCGAGGACCTCCCTACACTGACCGCTCCCCTACTGCCCTTGCCCCTTTCGGGTAAGGTAGTCTTCCACTAACCTTCCTAGTTAGTCAGCTAAGGGCATCCCATTAAACCCTTGAGGTAGCACTGTTTTCCCGGGGGTTCTCCATGTTCCAACTAACATAATGATCTTATCATGAACAGTAAATAATAACTGATAATAAAAGATAATCATGAATAAAATGTATCTCTATACCCAAAACCACATAAAGCAATAGCAGGTACTACCCAAAAATTCAGTGGTGAACAAGGTATAAAGATAGTCAAACTAGGGTAACCTATTGGGTCCCATCAAAATTAACCTATGCAGATCATTATGATTAATTAGAATATGATTAATTAGAACATGACTGGGTAAAAAGAAGTGATCAAGGGCACAACTTGCCTGGGACTTGAGATTACAGGTACCAACTTGCTCTTTAGATGACACGTGTCCTCACCGCTAAACGTAGCAATATAGACATACATGGTATAGGCAAAATTAACATCACACCAAACATGTAAACAAAATACATAATAATAATCTACACATTAAAATAAGATTCTAGGAACAGGAATCACTAATTTCGGAGTTATAGATTTTATGTTATGAATCTCTGAAGGTTTTATATGTTTTGTACAAAATTAAATAGGATCTAAATTTTATTGTGATATTCATGTCAAAACAGTGGTACTAAATGATAAACAATAATATTACAAAATTATAGGAATTGGAATGGATTAATTTGGGCTTCATATGAATTTTCTATGAATTAAACCAATTCTAGCATTTATTTTTACATTTAAAACCCATTTCTATATTCATTTTCTGATTTTTTCCAACTATCTGGACTGGGCGCCAATAACCAGAAAGTGCAGTGGCTAACTCGCAAAAGTACCAAAGACACAGAATTCCCCCAGACAGGACTGCGGGTTGATGTATTAAAAGATCGGGGTTTCATGTGTAAAATTTCCAAGCCGAAGGGGTACCCCTCGACCAGGACCGCTCGATCAAGATCTCCTCGTGAACCGGTATGAGCCCAAAGCCGTTAGATCTAAGATCCACGATCTCGATTTAAATTAGCATGCCCCACTCTCGGTCGTAGATCAACAGACCAACGCCTGGATTTCAATCGTCGAAACGCCCACCCCGCCTATTCAATCCCATCTGCTTATCACAAAACGGACGGCAAGTGCACCCTCCTCCCTTCCCTCGCTGGCCTGAGGCAGCACCAGGACATGGAAGAACATTCATCCGATTCCATCAACAGACCAGATCAAGCAAATGGGTGTCCACCGATCCCATCAAATCTGGAGCATCAGAGATCGATCCAACGGTTATGACACCATCCCCCACCTCAGACACCATCCTCACTGCGGCGCGCAACATCACAGGGTGGTTCATCACCGACGAACACACTGCCCAACGCCCCAGTGCACTAATCGGACCCTAGAGAGGTGCTACACGATGCAGAGGAAAGGGCGAGTGGCACAAAGGTGTCATTACCTACGATTGTGCCACAGTGATCCCTGCCCACGGAGATGCGCGACCTGCGGTGGCCAGGGAGCTGCGGCGAGCAATTCCGGTGAACCCAGCCATCGTTCTTGCATAAGATGTCGACGAGGATCATCGATGTGAACTCACGAAGACCACAGGCTATCGTATGTCCTCACAACGGCGCAGCAGATGCCGGACAATGGTGATCCACGTCCGCCCTCGATCTCTGTCCGACGTCCACCGCCGAGGGTGGTGTGCTCGGTGATGAATGCGGCACAAGAGGCGGCGGGGTTGCGAGCACAGAGAGCGACGTGGAGGAGGGCACCACTGGAGATGCGCTCGGGAGGATCAAGCCCGATCTGGAGGCTCTAGGTCAAGGGAAGGTCGCGGCAAGAAGTATTTATGGTCGGGGCGGAGGGGCAACTGGAGAATCGGAGGATCCCAACAACCCATCGAAGTCGCAGTCTCCGTTAGCTTCGGTCTTAGTTTCGACGAGGAAGAAGACTAGACCGACAGATGGGGCCCACATGTAGGTGACTGAAGGCAGAAGCAGCATTACCTGTGAAGCTGACCAGCGGGACCCGGTCGACAGCGACGCATGGAGCTGGGCTGAGCGGCGCTGGGGAAATTCATTCATGGGCCGAATGGAGGGAAGTCGGCCCAGCCGAGGCTTCTGTCCTTTTTCTTTTTTTTATTTTCTTTCCTAGATTCTCATTAAATTCAAATTCAAATTTCGAATTAAGTTAACATAGAGTTTAAACTTAAAGTATATTTAAGTGTCTAAACAAAACTCCAACATGTTATACGTGGTTTATTTTATTTTATATATCAAATATTTATTTGGTCAAATGAAATGATCCCATATTATCCCCTTTTGATCAGTAGTACTTTGAATGTGTGCCAAGATCAAAGGTTAATAAATATTCGTTGCTTATTTTAGAATGAACAAATGTTTAATCTTTACTTTTGGAGATGTGTTAATTTAATTATACAATTCAACCAATAGAAAATTAAATATAATCCTTTTATTTAACGACTATTAGAAAACATGTTTATTTTAGGGATTGTAGCTTCCTCACAATGAACCTCTTACTATAAGGTATTCCAATTCCAAATCGTTGGAAAATTTTAATACATTCCTACTAACATAATTATATTTATTTATTTATTTCATTCTTTTCTCTGATACAAATTTTGAGCTTTACATTGGAGTAGGCAGGTATGGATGTCTTTAACTGCGGACAATTATTTTTGGAGTGACTGGGGTCTCCATAGTGCCAACAAGCATTGGTTGGAGGTTGGCTGCTTGCAACAGACTGGGTGTGGAAGGAACTTTGACCAGGCTGGTTGAGACATGACAGAGCGGATCCTGCAGGTTTGCTGAAGTTTGACCCTTTGGACGGGAACCCAAAAGATCGAACTCTCTGGTGCATGTCCTATTGTTGAGCTTGGAGAACTTGAAATTTCCTCTTGAGGTGACCTTTTTCTTCTTCTCGTGCACTTTCCACCTGGATGGCCTTGTTCGAGAGGTGCGAGAAACTGAGGAAGTCTTGGCTGTCAAGGATGGTCTTGAGTTCTGGTCTTAATCCCTTCAAGAAATGGGCCATCATCTTGGCTTCTATGCTGACATCATCAGGTGCATAGTGAGCAAGTTCTATGAATTCGTGGATGTATACACTGACAGATCGCCATCCTTGAGTTAATTCCCGAAATTCCTATTCCTTGAGCTGGACGATTCCCAAGGGCACATGATGCTCTCGGTAAGCAGCTTCAAATTCTGCCTAGGTAGCATCTCTTACAACAGCGCTGAAAGTATCCCACAAGGATAGGGCCATCCCAGAGAGCTGATGAGCAGCTAGGTGAACACGCTGGTTTTCAGGGCATCCGATGGCCTCTAACTTCCTCTTTACTATGCGCAGCCAGTCATAAGCATCGAGCAGGTTGCTAGATCCAGCGAACGTGGGAGGCTTGAGCCTTTGGAACTCTCCCATTCTGTCCTGAGGTCTTCCTCCAATCGGGCGCTGGTTCTCAAGGCTTCGAGTGAGGACCTCAATGAGTCGGGTTTGGTTGGCCAGAACTTGGGCTAGGTCTAGTGGCAGCTCCGGAGGCATGGGGAGGTGGGTCTCACTCCCTTCTCCACCGGCTTCTCCTTCGATACCTAGGGGAGTCCTTGCTCCAATTCTTGAGATGGTAGGCGTGGTTTTATCCGAGGCCATCTGCCAGAGGGGAGAGAGGATTACTACTATGCATATGCCATCATTTTTTCTCAAACATGTTCTTTTATTCAACACTCTAGTTCATTACAAGCATAACAACCACCACAAATTACACTACGCATGAGCGTTATCCACTAAAGTGTCCCCAAACTCCCTGAGGAGATCATCAAGGCTAGCTAGGGACACTTCCTCGATGTTGGAAAAGTTCTCTATCCCGAGGGAAGGTAGTGTTGGCGGGGCTTCTTCCTTCAGGTCAGTCTGGCATCCTTGGCTCTTGAAACTCTTTCGGATCTTCTTAACGGGGGCAAGCTTCTTTAGCCTCCTAGCATAGTCCATCTTTAGGGTCTAGTATGCCTCACGAGTGTTGGCTTCCTCGCCTTCTGCCATCTTGAGACTGTCTTGAAGAGCCGCCTTTTCCTCCTTCAATTTCATGATTTGCTGCTCTAAGCCTTCCACCCGGGAGTTTAAGTGGGTGTAGTGGGAGAAAAGGTCGTAAAAGTGGTTATCAATGGTGTGGAGATATCCGGCCATGTAGATTATGGTAGGGTCATCTTCATTATGATATCTTCCTTACAAAGCCTGGAGTCTTTTCCTCCAAGTAGGGGTATTTTTGTTGCTGGGTGGAAAATAGTGGAGGGGTGTCTCAGAGACTTCCTTGCTGTAGTTTTGGCATAGCTGGCGGAGAGCTTTTTGGGTAGCATTCTGGCAAGTATCTGGGAAGCGGTGGCCAATGGCGGTGATTTGAAAGGGAGGGTGATTGGGGTATTCCTTCACCCCGGTAGACCGCCATAAAGAATTTCTCAATCCCATTCTTGCAGTATTCCTTCCAGACATACTTCGGCTTCTTGCGGATCCCCATGTGAAGCGCACAACTCCGAAGAAGGTGTGGGAATCCTTCCACCTCCGAGCAATAGGATGTCTTGAAGACAAAACTGCCTTCCATCTGGTAGCAAGAGAAGAAGGGTTGTTAATACCGGGGAAAGGAAAGAAAGTTCTTTAAGAGGTTAAGAGGTCTTTCTTTTTTAGGAAAGCTTTTTAGGTCAGGGCTGCGGTCTATGGCCAGTCCTATGGCTCTGATACCACCTGAAGTGTCTCAATCCTTTGGGACTCAAATGTGATACAATTACTAGTCCTAGGAGGCTAGTAAACACATTCATTTCTTCAAATAGTACATAGTCTCAAATAATAGTTATTACAATACCAAAATACAAGCTCTAGCGAGCCTGGAAACATAGCACAATGGAAGATCATTTAGCCCAAGCCACAGGCAGACTAGGTGTAGACACAACCCCCTTTTAGTCGAACATAGCAAAAAAGAAGTCTTCAGCTGAAAAACATAAATAAATCTGGGTGAATACACTAGGTATTCCGCAAGCCCATCCCGCTTGTAAAAGAGAGAGACCTACATGGTACATGCTTGGTATGGTGGAGTTAAAGTCACTCATTTCTTTTTTCAGAGAAGGGCGATACTTGATGTTTTACCCAAAAGAGAGGAGTAGCACATTTTCACACTCAACCACCACTGAGCTTCCCGCTCCCGTGGCATTGCTTTTATTTCCAAAAACACCCACACATTTTCCTTTTTCCAAGATCAAGAAACACTAATCGTCATACCACACCAGACTCGTCCATACCAATGGACACGGACTATTCGAATAGGTTTCAAACTCTACGCAGAGGTGTACACTTTACCCACTAGTCTGGCTCTGCGGTCCCATGGCCAATGAGACCCGAATCCGAAGCTCTATCCTTCCTTGCACGTCCTTACCTTAACGATTATACCGGAAGGAACAAGGCCACCACCATGCCCGAACCGGACAAAACATTCCCCTTCCTTTTCCTCCCGGTGCTCCAGCCGTGATAACCCTAGGGTTCGGGCCGTGTAAGTTCAGATTGAGTGACTGCCCATACAGTCTCGAGTGGTTGTACTTGTCATGAGTATAGGTAGTGAAGGATGACAAACCGGTCCTTATATGAGGGGACGATCCTTCATGCTCACACCTAACCCGACTGAGCCAATACCTGAGGCCCTCCCCTAAACTAGGGAGTCCCTGACCATCCCACTCAATTGGTGATAAGGGTGAATACCCTTCATCATACATTCTTTGAAAACATCTCTTTTTAGAAAAACCACCATTGCCTCGACCCACATTTTTGTACCCAAAAGATATTCTTTAATGCATGCTATCACTCGACTCATAATGCATAGAACCCAACCCATATTCTGGCTTAGGCAGTGGTAGAAAGAGTAGGTATTTTATGCATCAAGGGAAGAATGGACTTTCCCTCGTCGAAGCTCCCTTGGCACGAAAGCTCTATTTCCGAGAGGTCAGGCTCCTACCCTTCTTCCGGAGCAACGATTTCCAGAGGGTTGGACCCCTCTTCGCCTTGCAAAAACAAGCAATAACAATACATCAAACATTTTTGGCTAATATAGTGTGTCAAGTTCTAAGTATTATTATTTTGTGACTTAAAAAAATTTGGACTATTTTTGGTGCATAAAATATCAACATAAATACATATATATGAAAATAGGAAAAGGAAAAAAGAGAAATGGAAAAAGAGAGGGGATTCTTGGTTAGTCGGGCCAGGGGGAATTTTGGCCCAGCGTGGGCGCACGGGCGAGCAGGCGAGTCGGCCCAGGCAACCCACAAGCGAGGAAATGGCGCGGGCGGTCGTAGGGACAGCACCGTGAGTGTGGGCCCACGTGCCAGAGAAAGGGTGAGGGTCGACGGCGTCGGGCGGCTGATGGGGGAGGGGCGGACCGGCCAGGGTCGGGGAAAACCGACTGCCAACATGGTTCTGTGGCTGTTCTCTGTCGTGGTTCCAATTCTTAGGGGTTGGGGAGGTGGGCTAGCGTGGCCAGGCCCAGGCGAACACGGCGGCAGGACCAATTTGGCTGGTGGCGCTCTAGGAGGGACTGACCACAAGGAGGTGGCTGGCTCCGCGGTAGCATGATCACCGGTGAGGCCACTGGGCGTGACGGGGCAGGCAAAAGTGGTGCCTCGTATTCATGGACAGGTGGTGAAGTTCGTGAGCTAACTCAATTGGACCTTAGGCTACTAGAGAGGGGAGGGGGAACTCACCGGAGTGGAGGGAGAGAGCGGCGGCGCTGGCTCGATTGAGCTCGAGGGAGGGGTGAGGGATGGCCTAGGTTGGTGTGAGGAGATGAGGGGCTCGGGGCAGCCCTTTTATAGGCATCTGGAGGAAGGAAGGGGTGGAGGCTGGCGGGCACCAGTGAGGCACACTATGGCGGCGATAATGGCGGCACAGTGGTGGCGATGGGATGGCTCGGTGCAGATGGTGGCAAGCGGTCACCCGGTTACAATGTATAGGGACGAATCGGTGCCAAACTTCACTAGTGAGCGAGTAATGGTGATGAGACGGGGCAGACGGTGGCCGGCGACGATTGCGTCGATGTCGATCACGGGTGAGGGAGAAGGGACTGACAGCTGGGGCCCATGCGCCAAAGAGGGAGCGGGCGTGAGAGAGTGAGAGCGGGTGCGGCTGATGGGTGGGGCCAGGCGACAGCGAGAGAGAGGAGGGCGTGGCAAGGGAGCGTGCGTGGTTGGGCCGAGTTGGACCGTGAGCGGAGGGGGGACGCGGGCGCGAGAGGGAGGGGGAGGAAGTGGGCCGGAATCGGCCTAGCCGAGGAGAGGGAGAGGGTTTTCCATTTTCTTTTTATTTTCTCTTTTCCTTTTCTCCTAAATTCCTTTTCTCTTCTATACAAATATTCATTTATGCTTTCTAGGTGCCAAAATGAAATATTAAATGTGAAGTGCTACTAGAAGTCATGGTGTATGCATATGGTGAATGAAATGCTCATGATATGAGGTCTTAAGAGAGTTAAAAAAGGGGGTTTAGGAGTTTAGGGTTTCTAACCTTGGGGTCAAAATTGGGATGTTACAGAGACCCAAGACAAAATTAAAATTATTTTCTCTACTTAAAATAATTGGATGTTTGTTCTTATGGTAAATGCTTGATTTGCTTCTTTGATTGATTGAATCAGTATAGCAGGGCATTCTAGCATGTACCACCATAAGGTAATTAGTATGAGTAGGTGTCACACTAATCAACTTAGTTAATAAAACCCCCAAAGATTCTACCTCATGACTACTCGTCTATTCTACAATTCTATCTTACCATGTATTTCTAACCCAGAAGGTCAATACCAGGAAGGGAGGAATTGATCTACTCCCCAATCCACACAACCAGAGGGTACTTAGACAACAACAAGAACAAGAGATGAATCCTCCAAATCCTCCACCAACCAGAACTGATCCAGTAGTGGCAACCCAGACGCACATGATGCAACAGATGACTGATACTATGGTAGATATGCATGCACAGATGCGACAAGAGCATCAGGAGATGCGCCAAGAGAGAGAGAGAGAGGAGATGCGCCAAGAGCGAAGGGTGAAACAGCAACAAGTCCCATTGCCACCACCTCCACTACCACTTCCACCTCGAGACAAGCACTTGGAATTTATGAGCTACAAGCCGCCTACCTTCGCTAGCTCACTAGATCCACTACATGTTGATGATTGGTTGAAGTTAGTTGAGAAGATGCTAAACATTGCCCAAAGCTCTGACCGGGAGAAGGTTCTCTATGCTTCTGGTCATCTGACTGGTCCGGCTGCTGATTGGTGGGATTCCTATGTTGCTGCCCATGATGGTGCTGACACTATTACTTAGGCAGAATTCACCACACAGTTCAGAAACTACCACATTCCTGCTGGACTGATGAAGATTAAAAAAGAAGGAATTCCTGTCATTGAAGCAAGGCAACATGTCTGTCAGCGAGTACCGTGACAGATTCATTCAGCTATCAAGATATGCTCCTGATGAGGTGGCTCATGATGAAAGAAAGCAAGAGCACTTCATAGAAGGACTCAATGGGCCACTATTGTGTGCACTGGTTGCTCATA
Source organism: Zea luxurians (assembly GCA_029449295.1). NCBI lineage: Eukaryota > Viridiplantae > Streptophyta > Magnoliopsida > Poales > Poaceae > Zea > Zea luxurians. Next base: position 38,803,610 of record JAOPSE010000022.1, on the reverse strand, counting down.
CCTTCCCATCATTTCAGAGGCTCCTTGATAAAGCTCTAGCTATTGAACACAAGCATGTTCAACTAGGTGACATGAAGCAAAAGGCCATTACCTAGGGGCAGGGTAGCAATAGTATTCGCCCTCGCTATGTGCTGCCCCAGGGTACACCAGCTTGTCCAGGAGGAGGACCACATCTAGCTCAATACGCTCCACAGGGGACTCCACAGACGCCCCACACTCGTCACGCTACCCCCACTGGCACCCTGGCGAGGCCTACAGGACAGAAGACAGGCCCTACATGCTTCAAGTGCAGTCAGATTGAGCACTATACTAATTCTTGTCCGGTGGGGAATCCCAGTGCACCATGAAAGAATCTAGGCCCCTGGTTGGTTTTAGTGATTAATGAAAACGTAATGTTATATGTGACTAACATGTGTTTTGCAGAGACAAATGGTAAGTTAGGTCGCATTACAGGTAGAAGTACTACAACGGTGAAAACAATCCTAGAGATAAGAACTCGAAGCGACGGCTAAAACGACGAAACAAAAAGTGAAGGACTACGTAGTCCGAGTGTCAAGGAGTTGTGGACACTCATGATTTAGTTAGGTCTTTTATTCTGTTTTAGCCGTACTATAAAGAGGGGTTGTTGATGAGTAGTTTGACCAAGAGAGTTCTAGTGTAGTGTTGGTGCATATTCACACTCACATATAGTGCTAGGTGACACTCTAGAACATACTCACAAGTTAGAACAAAAACCGATTTGGAAAACAGCAGAAAATAGAAAATAGGGTTTCTGACTTTGGGGCACCGGACTGTCCGGTGCGCCCTCTGCCAGGTGGGGCCATGTTGGTCTATGGGAAGGGTTTCCCCACGCAGAAAACCGAGAGGGCAAAGTTCCCGAGTGGAATTTTAGTGGCGCACCGGACAGTGCACCGGACTGTCCTGTGTGCATTAGACAGTGACTGTTCACTGTCTGGTGTGCCATCTGCCCAACGGCTAGCTGTCAGAACTAGCCGTTGGAGTCGACCGTTGGCGCACCGGTGGTGCACCAGACTGTCTGGTGTGCCCATGCGCAAAACACTGCTTACAACGGCTAGTTGGTGGGTGAGGGCTATTTATACCCCCTCCACCCACCATATTCAATGTCTTGCTGTCCACATTAATTCCTGCATATTGGTAGAGCATTGCAAGCACCAAAAGCCTAGTGAGATGATTAGAGAATCTCAATCCCGCATTTGGACCTCATTAGCGCTAGCGAGAGCCACATAGAGCACACACCACTTGCATTAGGCTTCTCTTGGTCAAGCGAAAGTCTACGGCTTGTTACTCTTGGTGATCGGCATCACCTAGACGGCTTGGTGGCGTTGGGCTCGGTGATCACTGTGGAGATCTTGTTGGTGACCCGACACAAGTTTGTAAGTGGTCGTGAGGGATTCATCACGCCGGAGTGGCAAAGGATCATCTCATAGTGAGCACTTGGTTCTTGCGAGGACCAAGGGGGAGCGATACCCTTGCGCGGGTGCTCCAACGAGGACTAGTGGAGAGTGCCGACTCTTCGATACCTCGGGAAAAATTGGAGGAGTCTTCTAAACCTTGCTTTACATTCCGCACTTAATTCAAGCATTATACATTGTGTATTTGTTTAGCAAGTACTTGAAGTATTGTCTTAGCATTGTTGTATTTCTAGTATTATTCTCTTAGTGCTAATTGTTGGGGTGAAGTTGGGCTCTTGCTTAGGTTCTAATTAGTGTTGTTTTTTTAGAAAAGCCCAATTCACCCCCCCCTCTTGGGCATCGTGATCCTTTCAATTGGTATCAGAGCCTTGTTGCTCTTAGATTAGCTTAACCGCTAGAGTAAAGATGTCCGGTGGGGATGGACCACCTCTCGTTTTTATGGTGACGATTTTCCATATTGGAAAATACGTATGGAAGCATATTTAGAGGCTATAGATGTTGGTGTTTACAAAGCCGCCACTCAAGGATTCCCCCAACCTAGAGATCTCACAAATCATGTAGGTGAAGAATTTAGTTATGAGAAATGGAATGCTAAGGCCAAAAACACCTTTTTTAGAGGCCTTTGCAAGGATGTGTTTAATAGAGTTAGAAATCATAAAAATGCTCATGATTTGTGGATGGACATATGTGCTCCACATGAAGGAACTAGGAGTGAGCGTGAGGAGAGATATCACATTGCTATGAGAAAGTTAAATTCTTTTGAAATGCTTGCTAATGAAAATGCCAATGCTATGTACTCACGTCTCAATATTCTTGTAGAGGAAGTAAATGGCTTGGGGCTTACATAAATTTCACAACTGGATGTTGTGAGGAAGATTCTTAGTGTCCTCCCAATTGACAAATATGGACACATTATCACTGTGTTGCATCAGATGAATCTTTCAGTTACCACACCTACATAGATATTGGGAAAGATCAATGCTCATGAGATGTACATGCACATCAATAACAAGGATGAGTCATCTTCCAAGAGAAAGGATTTGGCTCTCAAAGCAAATCAAGAAAGAAAAGGAAAAACTAAAGTACAAATTGAGGAAGAATCCTCAAGTGATGATGACCTTGATGGTAACATTGCCTTGATGGTGAGGAAGACCACCAAGATGTTAAAGAAGCTCAACAGAGAAGGCATCAAATTTGATTCAAGAAAGAAGAAATTCTTTTCAAGCAAAAGAAAGCCCATTTCTGAAATGGATTGCTTCAACTGTGGAGAGCTTGGTCATCTTGCTCATCAATGTAACAAGCCCAAGAAGAACAAGTTCAAGGGCAAGAAAGAACATGACAGCGATGATGAGAAAAAGGAAAAGAAATTCTTCAAGAGGAAGGATGGGAAGCACAAAAGGTTCCACAAAAATAAAAATGGAAAGGCATATATTGTTGGTGACTGGCTCACTGACATTGAGTCATCAAGTGGATCTTCTTCAAGTGAAGAAGAAAATGATGAAAAAGTTGTCGCCATCGCTTGGGACTTCTCTTCACCACCACCATCGCCATCATCAACTTCTCACCTATGCCTCATGGCTAGAGGTGAACGAAAGGTACAAAATGATAATGATATTACTGATGATAGTGATAGTGATGATGAATTTGCTTCACCTTCCTATGATGAACTAGCTAACTTGCTAAAAGAATACACTCAAATCATTAGGAAGTCAAAAGCTAAATGTGATAAGTTGAAAAATGAAAATGAATCTTTGAATGCCAAATATGACATAGTTATGAAAGCTAGTGATGAAATGAAAGAAGAAAACAAAACTATGGCATCCACTGTAAATGAGCTCACATCCTCGCTAAAAGATGCTAAGGATAAATGTGACAAGTTAAATGAAGCTAATAGTGAGTTGAAAGATAGACTAGCGAAAATCAAGGAAGACTATACTAAGATTAAATTTGATCATGATAATCTTCTTGTTGAGAATGAACTTTTATCTTGCAATACACATGAGGCTATTAACCCTGTTGTTAAGATTGATGTAGCAACCTCATGTGATGACCTGGGTCAAGGTGATCAAAGTAACCTACATGATGAATTGACCAAAAAAGTTGAAGTCTTGACTTTAGACAATCAAAAATTGAAGAGATACTTGACTGATGCAACCACTAGAGGAAAGGTTGCCATTGAGAACAATGATTTCAACAATGAGTTGGCAGTGGATAATGAAAGGCTTAAAAATGAGGTCAAGAAACTTAAGAGTGAAAATGAACATCTTGCAACAAGTGTGCAAAAGTTCAACAAGGGCCAATACCTCCAAAATGAATTGCTCATGAACATTGTCATGAAAAACAACAAGAGTGGTATTGGATACAATTCTTTTGTGCAAAAGAAAGCTACTACTCAATACAAGCCAAAGCAGACTCATAAGCCTATCAAATGCTTTGAGTGTGGAAAAGAAGGTCACTTTGCCCACAACTGCAAAGCTAAACCACCAACTCCCTTGCCAAAGCACTCAAGACCATTTGCCTTCAATGCTCATTATGTTCTAAGGAAAGTAGCAAATGGAAAGGTCAAAGTTACATTCCAAGGTCCACCAAGCAAGAGTAGACCTAGACAAATTTGGGTTGCAAAGTCCTTGATTGAGAAAGTTACTGGTCCTATGCAATATAGGGTCCTCAAAACTCAAGCTTGATTTGTTTGTGGATGTAGGTGAACTACAAGACCGATAGGTGCCATTGGGTTATTGACAGTGGATGCACACAACATATGACAGGCAACCCACGGATGTTCACCTCACTTGATGAGAATGTTGATGGACAGGACAAAATCACATTTGGGGACATTAGCGCTAGCGAGAGCCACCTAGAGCACACACCACTTGCATTAGGCTTCTCTTGTCAAGCGAAAGTCTACGGCTCGTTACTCTTGGTGATCGGCATCACCTAGACGGCTTGGTGGCGTTGGGAGCTCGGTAATCACTGTGAAGATCTTGTTGGTGACCCGACTCAAGTTTGTAAGCAGTCGTGAGGGATTCACCGTACCGGAGTGGCAAAGGATCATCTCGTAGTGAGCACTTGGTTCTTGCGAGGACCAAGGGGGAGCGATACCCTTGCGCGTGTGCTTCAACGAGGACTAGTGGAGAGTGCCGACTCTTCGATACCTTGGGAAAAATTAGAGGAGTCTTCTAAACCTTGCTTTACATTCTGCACTTAATTCAAGCATTTTACATTGTGTATTTGTTTAGCAAGTACTTGAAGTATTGTCTTAGCATTGTTGTATTTCTAGTATTATTCTCTTAGTGCTAATTGTTGGGGTGAAGTTGGGCTCTTGCTTAGGTTTTAATTAGTGTTGATTTTTTTAGAAAAGCCCAATTCACCCCCCTCTTGGGCATCGTGATCCTTTCACACCAGCTCATAACAAGCAACAAACTCCTGGCAAGGGATTCAACATTGCCAGGGTTAACCAAGTCAGTGCTGAGGCTACTGCAGACGGTGCGGACATCGCTATCGGTATGTTTTACATTAATGCAATTCCAACATCATTATTATTTGATTCTAGAGCTACGCATTCATTTTTGTCTACTCGATTTGCAACCACCAATGAATTACCACTTCAAAATAAGAAAACACCTATGGTAGTAATTACACCTAAATGGCCTGTTGAAGCAAACTATATGACACAAAGATTAACACTGACAATTATGGGAAGGGAATTCTGGTCTACACCCATAGTATTAGAAGAAAGCAGTATAGATCTTATTCTTGGGATGTCCTGGTTGAGGAAAGCAAAGGCAATTATACACTGTGAAAAGGGAACCGTAGAACTCACCAGTTCCAAGGGAGAAAGATTTGAAGTAGAGATTACCATAACCGCCTCTACCAGACCTGCCATATTTCTAGTAGATGGAAAATTCGTGGGTAGAAACATCCGAGTTGTTAGAGACTTTCTAGATGTCTTTCCTGAAGAGTTACCTGGAATGCCACCAGATAGGGAAGTCGAATTTGTCATTGATCTCTGACCTGGTACTGCTCCCATTTCAAGAAGGCCATATAGGATGTTAGTGGAAGAGTTAAAAGAACTTATGAAACAATTAACCGAGTTGCAAGAGGCAGGGTACATTCGTCCGAGTTCCTCACCTTGGGGAGCACCGGTACTATTTGTACAGAAGAAGGATGGTTCGCAACGGATGTGTGTGTAATATAGATCCCTTAATGATGTTACCATTAAGAACAAGTAACTGTTACCTTGTATTGATGACTTATTCGATCAGATGAGAGGTGCTAGGGTGTTCTCTAAGATTGACCTCAGGTTGGGCTACCATCAAATGAAGATTATGCCATCTGATATTCCAAAAATGGCTTTCTCTACCCGATATGGTCTATATGAATTCACAGTCATGTCGTTTGGCTTAACCAATGCACCATCCTACTTCATGAATTTGATGAACAAGGTGTTCATGGAGTATCTCGATAAATTCGTCGTGGTATTCATTGATGACATTCTTATTTATTCCAAGAATGATAGTGATCATGAGGAACATATGCGGATGGTGCTACAGAAGTTACGGGATAGTCAGCTTTACGCCAAATTTACCAAGTGTGAGTTCTGGCTTGATGAAGTACATTTCCTCAGGCATATCATCTCCAGAGGGGGAATTTCGGTGGATCTGGCTAAAGTAACAGCGATAGTTGGTTGGAAGATACCAAGTACAGTCTTGGAGGTCCGGAGTTTCCTGGGACTCATAGGCTATTACCGGTGATTCATTGAAGGATTTTCTAAGATAGCGAAGCCTATGACCTCATTGTTAGAGAAGGCAAAGGAGTTTAAGTGGACTTGGGAATGTCAAGAGAGTTTCAATCAATTAAGGTTTAAATTGATGGCAGTCCCAGTATTGATTCTGCCAGATCTACAGAAGAGTTTTGATATATATTGTGATGCAAGTTGCCAGGGCTTGGGATGTGTGCTTATGCAAGAAGGACACGTCATCGCCTACGCGTCTCGCCAGTTGCAGAAACATGAATTGAATTACCCCATTCATGACTTAGAACTGGCAGCCATAGTTCATGCACTCAAGATTTGGAGACACTATATTATGGGGACCAAGTGCCAAGTCTACACCGATCACAAGAGCTTAAAATACATCTTCACTCAGAAGGATCTCAACCTTAGGCAACATCGTTGGTTGGAGCTCATCAAGGACTATGACTTGGAAATTCACTATCATCCGAACAAGGCGAATCTGGTTACGGATGCCTTGAGTCGAAAGGAGCATGTCCATGCAGCTATTGTAATCCAGTTATCTGATGAGTTAGCAGAAGATTTTGAGAGGCTCAATCTAGGAATAGTTGCTCATACTGAAGGAATTACCATAGAAGTGGAACCTACATTGGAGCAAGAAATACGAAAGGGTCAGATCGGTGATGCCAAAATTCAAGAGATCAAAGATCTGATAATAGAAGGAAGAGGCCCAGATTTCATGGAGGATGAGCAGGGCACGATATGGTTCAAGAACCAGATTTGTGTTCCTGAGATCGACAGTCTTCGTGAAATCATATTGAAGGAAGCACATGACTCAGCTTACTCCATCTACCCTGGTAGCACCAAGATGTACTAGGACTTGAAGCAGAAGTATTAGTGGTATGGACTAAAGAAGGATGTTGCTTCACATGTAGCACTATGTGATGTTTGCTAGAGGGTGAAAGCGGAACATCAAAGACCTGCCAGTTTACTGCACCCGCTTAAGATACCTGAGTGGAAATGGGAAGAGATTGGCATGGATTTCATTGTGGGTCTACCCCGCACATCTACTGGGTATGACTCTATATGGGTGATTGTGGACAGGCTGACTAAAGTAGCCCACTTTATTCCAGTGAAGACCACATATTCAGGAGCTAGGCTAGCAGAGTTGTACATGGCATGGATTGTATCCTTACATGCTGTGCCTAAGAAGATTGTGTCAGACCAGGGATCACAATTTACTTCTCGGTTTTGGCAGAAATTGCACGAGTGCTTGGATACAAGATTGAAGTTTAGTTCGGCCTACCATCCTCAAACTGATGGGCAGACCGAGAGGACCAACCAATTACTAGAAGATATGTTAAGAGCTTGTGCTATTAAATATGGTGGTAGTTGGGATAAGAGTTTACTGTATGCGGAGTTCTCTTACAACAATAGCTACCAGGCTAGTTTAAAGATGTCCCCATTTGAGGCTTTGTATGGCAGAAAATGCAGGACTCCACTGTATTGGCATCAAACTGGTGAAAGACAGTTCTTTGGGCCGGAAATTATACGAGAGGCTGAGGAACAAGTCCGATAGATAAGGGAGAACTTGAGAACTGCACAGTCAAGGTAGAAATGCTATGCTGATACTCGGAGAAGATTATTAGAGTTTAAGGAGGGTGATCACGTATATTTGAAGATGTCACCGATCCAGGGCATGAGAAGATTTAAAGTCAAAGGGAAGTTGTCCCCTTTCTTTATTGGACCTGTTGGGGACTTGTTTCAGATGCTATGAATCAAGAACAAGGCAACATGAAGATGTTAAATATTAAATACCATTCGTCCGCTGAAGCATTATCTCCTCAGGGGTTTAATGGACTTCAGACGAAGGATATAAACATAATATTACAAAGGTAACGAAAATAACATAAAACAATGTAAAATATAAAACATTAAAGGTAGATATGTTGGAGATAAATAACATCATTCACCTATTTATTTTTTAATACAATGTTTAAGGTATGATTATACCTTCGCCTTGACAACCAACAATTCCCGAATGATGCTTTCGCAATTACCGGAATGCGTGAACAATAAAGGAATACTGTTCACTATTTATAGAAACAGGACACAGCCTATGAACAATTACAATCATACCCCTCATAAAAGTTTACAACATTGACTCAAACTCTTATGGACTAAAAGGTCATTCTATCTTTAAGTCGGTTTGTGACTCCGAAGCTTCATGAGCGACACCCTTCGGCATTACGTACAGACAGCTTCAACCGAAACTGTTTCTTCCTTCAGGACCTTCGGCGACGAAGCATGGTCCCAACAGTAGCCGCTTCGTGGTGCTAGATCGTTTTTCGTAACGAGCTTGATCCGTGAAAAAAGTCTCTCAGGCTTCAGGAAGCCAAAGGTCCAAAAAACACCTTCCCTGAGCTCGTTGTCGAGAAACGATATAGCTTTCGAGCGCGTAGCGATTCCACCATGCGAGTTCACTATACTGGCTTTTGCGGTCCACCGTTCAGCGGGTGCGAGCAACCGCTTGCCTGGTGTAAAAATTCCTGACGATTCACCTTCCTTCCTGCAAGACTATATAAACAGACTGGTAGGTGTAAAGTTACCACAGCATTCATTGCTATTACACTGTTTTGCTGCCAAAATTTTTAACCATAGCCGAAGCTCGACTCTCGGATTCAGACGAAGCTCCGATTTGGTGTCTGCTTCGTCAGAAGAGAAGCTTCGTCAGAAGAAGAGGATATTTAGTTCCCGAGAAATCTTTCAAGAAATTTTAAATTGAATGGCCAGGTTGCGCTCTACTGCTAGAGTTGAGCGTGAGGGAGGCGAAGTTGAAGGTGCAGAGACTGTCCCTATCTCCGAAGCAATGCAACGATCCGGATTGGTGACTTCGGAAAGAATTCCTACTGCCGAAACAGAACAGGCTGGTGCCGAAACAGAACAAGCTGCTGCCGAAGCAGAACGAGGAGATATTGAGGAAGCTGGTTCTGACGATGATTACCATATTGCAGTACCGAGCAAGCCTAGTCATTTGGACTTCGGGAAATCGACTATTTCCAAGGCGGATTTCTCCAAGATGGTGAAAGCGGGCTATTTCAGAGAAGATGAGAAGAAGCTACTTCGATTCGGGGGAGAGGAAACTACCCCGAAGCCAGAAAAGGATGAAATAGTTATTTTCAAGAGTTTTTTAAAGGCTGGATTGAGATTTCCTTTGAATAGGATGATTTCTGATGTGCTGCAAAGGTTTGGGATTTATTTTCACCAGTTGACCCCCAACGCCATCGTCAGGCTTAGCGTTTATATCTGGGCTCTCCGAAGCCAGGCGGTGGAGCCGTTTGCCGACAGCTTCTGTCGAGTACATGAGCTGCATTACCAGACAAAGGCCAGGAAAGATGGATTGCACGAAAATTTTTGTTGTTACAATTTTTCCTATCGGAAGACCACAAAATTTCCTGTGATTAGCTACCGAAGCAAATGGCCGGCAGGCTGGAAGTCAGAATGGTTTTATGTTAAAGTTGACGAAGATAAGGAGAAGCTAGTACAGAGCCCTCTTGAAATGATCTTCGGAGAAACAAGACCTCGTTGTAGAATGGCAACTGAAGGTCCAACTTGGGCCGCGCTAGCTGAATTCAAAATTATTGCAGAACATATTGGCACTAGAGATCTAGTGCAGGAATTTCTGGCCTTCAGAGTATTTCCGACCATGAAGGAGTGGACTATGCCGAAGCTTAAAGGAGAAAAGAAAGAAGGGGAGCTTGTCCGACTACCCTATCATTATAAGTTTAAGAAATACTTTAAAACGCCCTGTCAAGAATGGCTTGATACAATTGAAGTAATGAGTAACGAAATCCTTGGAAATTACTCCAAAAAAGAGGACCAGTTAATGACAGCAGCCTTCGGCACTCGGCTAAAGCAAAGGCTGAACAGGGTGCTCGATGCCATAGGCTTTGAATATGCTGATTATGATCGCCTGGGCGGAGATACTGGAGGCCCAAAGCGAAAAAGAATTTCTCGCACTGCAGACGAAGAGGTCGCCAAGGTAACTAAAAAGAAAAGGGAAGATTCTGAAAAACTTAGCCCTGAAGAATTGAATCCTGAGCCGAAGGTGGCCACTGGAGGAAAGAGGAAAACTGCATCTCCAGAACCAAGATCGTTGGTTCGAGAAGAAGATACTCCTGCAACGCCTTCTGCTGTTGAAGTAGAAGAGATTATGAAGGTAATGACTGAACCCTTGCCTGTGAAGCTAAGTCCACTGTCGTTGGAACTGACGAAGTTTTTTCAGAAGGACAAGGCAGCTTCGGCAGAAGAAGGTCCTGCACTGCCGAAAAAACGAAGGATTATTCAAATAGCAGATGTAATTCATGGGACACCATTGCCGACACCGGCATCAAGAATTGCTATTGACCAGACTGCCGAAACTGCCGAAGCTAAGGGCGCCACAGCCGAAACCACCACCAGAGCAGAAAACTCCGAAGCTAAAACTGGCGCAGCCGAAGCTGCCGGAGTTGAAACTGAAGCCGCAGAAGATCTGAATCTGGACGAGACACTTAAAGTTATTGATAACATACTCTTAAAAATGACTGAGGAAGAATCTGCTGTGGCCGCGGCGAGCACAGGCACTGAAAAGGGGAAGAAACAAGCTGAAGACATTTTGGAGGGTGAAGATTTTGAGTTTCAAGATCTACTTGGGCAAGAGCTGACAGATGCTGAAAAGGCAGAACTTAAAAGATGTGCCATAGCCTGCGGATATAAGCCAGGGGCTACACTATTTGGTGGGGTTAACGAAGGAAAGCTGAGGTGCCTTCGAAACCGCAGCGAAGCTAAAATTGTTAGAACTCTCTGCAAAAACATAGGCTTGCCGAAGCTGGAAGTAGACCTCTGCCGTTACCAACGGCACCATATCGCCGGAAGTTTGCTTTATGCTAACTTCAAGGTAACAAATATTTTTGCTATTTTATTATTATCTTTTAGGTCGTTTTCTAACGAAGATCTTTTCGACAGAGCATACTATTAAGTAAAGTTCTAAAAATGCAACAAGATCTCGAAGAAGAGAAGAACAAAGCCGTCATCCAAAATTTGGCTGAAAAGGTTGAAAACTACGAAGCTGATTTGAAAAAGAAGGATTTCACCATCCAAGATCTTGAAATGATGGTCAAAGAGCACGAAGGTGCATTAGAAAAGAAAGATTTTGTTATTCATTCTATGGAGGGTTCTTTGGCTGAAATCCAAACTGAGAATAACAGCTTGAAGAATGAATTGCTCCAACAGTCAGAAAAATTTGAGCAAAAAAAGAAATATCTCGAAGCAAGGCTAAAAACTGAGATGGATAAAAATTCAATTTTGCAGAAATCCTTTAAAGAACTTCAAGAGAAATGCCTTAGCTTCGGCAGCCGATGCGTGCAACGGCTGAAGGATGTGTTTCATTCTGTCGGAGCTAGCTCTGCAAAATTTACACCTTCAGCTGATAATCTGCCCAGCACGTTAGAATATATTGAAGGCGAGGTTGATGCCCTTGACGAAGTTATTCGTGGGCACGCCGACTTCTGCGCCCTGGTAGCTTCTCGGGGCACAGCCACCGCTTTTCTGAAGGCTGGCTGCACGCATGGAAATATTGTGAACAGACCAAACTTCAGCTTGTCAGCATCAGATCTGATAAATATCCCAAGCCTAGCCCGAAGCATTGGAAATAGATTCATGACCCAGATCTGGGTAGGCGGCGGGCGAAAGATGGTGGGTGACGAAGCTCGAAGTCACCTTAAGCCTGTAAGAAACCTACTTTTGTTACTTTTACCTTCTCCTTGAAATTTGCACCCTTCTTATTTTGCTGTTTGATGTACGCAGGATGACGAAGCTGAAGTTTGACAAAGTTGAAGTTTGACGAAGCCTAGCCTGAAGCTTGATAATTGTTTACAATGTACTGTCCTGCAAAAATTCCGGAGAAACTTTTGTAATATAGTTATGGAACAACTTATGTAAATTTGTACTTACCTTATAATATATTTTGTTTCTGCTGTCCGTGTATAATCTGCTTTGCTGTGGACGAAACTTCTCTTTTGAGCCGAAGGCGAAAAACACCTTCCCTTCTTTTCGTACACAACGAAGCATAAAAATTTTCCTTCGAGTTTTCCCTCATCGCCGAAGCATCTATGTTTTTATGCGGTACAATGATGATTCTATATATGTCTAAATGCATGTTTATGAATGCAAATGACATGATGAGATGCATTGTGCAAATGAATATCAAAATACATAATCATAGTCCTTCAGCGTTGACTTTTCGCTGTAAGCCTCCCTTAGGAGCTTCTTCGCCTTTTACTTTCAGCGGAATCAGCGCTTATTTTTCGCTGTTAGCCTCCCTTAGGAGCTTCTTCGCCTTTTACTTTCAGCGGAATCAGTGCTTATTTTTCGTTGTAAGCTCTGCATTCCCTTAGGAACGACTTTTGAGCTTCTCCCTGTTTCCTTTTCTTTTTCCTTTTGCATTTACATTTACATTTTTTGGGGGATATCACTCTCATAAAATTGAAATAAGGAAAATTACATGTTGTGGCCCCATTAAAAACCTTTCTCCCCCTTTCGAAAGGAAAAGGGTGCCACGAAAAAGAATATAAAAAATTACATCAAGCTAAACATAATATCGTCGAAGCTCATCCGCATTCCATGATCTAGGAATGTCGTTGCCGTCCATGTCCTTCAATCTGTAGGAACCGGGTCTTGACGAAGATACTACGAAAAAGGGGCCTTCCCACTTCAGCTGTAATTTGCCTGCTGTCTCAGGGTTGGCTACTCTTCGAAGTACCAAGTGTCCTGGTTCAATGTTCTTCAGCTTGACTTTTCTATCACGCCATTTTATTGTTTCAGCTTGATATTTATTGATGTTTTCCACAGCTTGAAGTCTGATCCCTTCGATAGCATCTTTTTCTATAGAGCAATCAGCTTCGTCTTTGCCTTCTGCCGAAGCTACTACCCTTATTGATCCTGCTTTGGCCTCTTCTGGGGTTATTGCTTCGTCACCGAACAATAGTTTAAAGGGCGTAAAACCTGTTGACCTTGACATGGTTGTATTATGGCTCCATACCACTTTGATTAACTCGTCAGGCCATTTTCCCCTGGGCTGATTGAAGATTGACTTCATTATTCCTGTCATTATGATCCCATTAGCTCTTTCGACAAGTCCATTTGACTCTGGGTGTCGAACTGATGCAAAATGGATCTTCGTGCCAATTTGATCACAAAATTCTCTGAAAGCTTCAGAATCAAACTGTGTCCCATTGTCCACAGTAATGACCTTCGGTACTCTGAAGCGACAAACAATGTTCTGCCAGAAAAACTTTTGAATAGTAAATGAAGTTATTGTGGCTAAGGGCTTTGCCTCAATCCATTTGGAAAAATACTCCACTGCCACTACCACATATCTTAAGTTCTCCTATGCTGGTGGTAATGGGCCTAGCAAATCAAGTCCCCACCTCTGCAACGGCCAAGTGGGTTGTATTAATTGAGTTATAGATGAAGGTTGTTTTTGATCTCTTGCACATTTCTGACAACCTTCGCACTTTTGGACTATATCCGCTCCATCCGAAGCTGCCTTTGGCCAATAAAATCCTTGGCGAAAAACTTTCCCAAGCAAGGGCCTAGATCCAATGTGATATCCACACAAGCCTGCATGTATTTCCTTCATTAATTCTATACCTTCGGATCTGGATAAACACTTGAGCAATGAGGAACAGACCCCACGCTTGTATAACTCCCCTTCTATTATGACATATGGTCGAGCTCTTGCTTCTATTCTCCTATTATAAGCTTCGTCGTCTGAAAGAAAATTACCCTGAAGGAAAGAAACGATCTCAGATCTCCAATCCTCGCTATAAACAGGGGATATATTAAGGATTGCTCTTTCAAGAAGCTCGACCGAAGGTGCTTCTATTGTTTCGAAAAATACTTCCGAAAGTATAGGCAGCCCCTGTGCTGCTGACTTGGCCAATAGATCAGCGTATTCATTTTCTCCACGAGGAATATTTTTGACAGAGAAACCTTCGAAGGAAGCCTCAATCCTTCGGACTGTATCTAGATACTTTTCAAGCTTTGGGTCCCTTGCTTTATAGCTCTTGTCAACATGACCAGAAATAACTTGAGGATCAGTTTTAAGAATGGCCCTTCTGATTCCCATTGCCTTTAACTTCCAAATACCCAAGAGCAGAGCTTCATATTCAGCGATATTATTTGTGCAACTAAAATCAAGTCTTGCCGCATAACAAGTTTTAACTTTTTGAAGGTGAAACCAACACAGCAGCCGCTCCTGCTCCGAAGGTTCCCCAAGACCCATCGCAAAACACTGTCCATGCTTCGGCATCTTTATTTGTTTCTTCCTCCTGAGCCCCTGGCGTCCAGTCAGCAATGAAGTCTGCTAACGCCTAGGACTGAATCGAGGATCTATGAACATAATCAATACAAAATTCATTGAGCTCTGCAGCCCATTTTCCAATCCTTCCAGTAGCTTCTCGGTTTCTCATAATATCCTTCAGAGGTTGTGAAGAAGGAACAATTATGTTGTAAGCTTGAAAGTAATGCCGAAGCTTCCTGGAGGCCATCAAAACAGCATACAGTACCTTCTCCAATTCTGTATAATTTTTCTTCGACAAACTAAGAACCTCGGATACGAAATATATTGGGGCCTGCCTCTTAACTTGGCCTTCAAGCTTCTCCTGGACAAGTGCTGCACTTACCGCTGAGTGCGAAGCTGCCACATATAATAACAAAGGAGCCCCTGGAGTTGGTGGAGTTAATGTTGTTAGATCTATCAAATATTGCTTCAACTCATCGAAGGCTTTCTGCTGGATTGGTCCCCATTGAAAGACTTCGGCTGACTTCAGCACTTCAAAGAATGGTAAGTTTCTCTCTGCCGATCTGGATATGAATCTATTGAGAGATGTCAGCCTTCCCGTCAATCTTTGAGCCCCCTTTTTTGTGCTTGGTGGTTCCATTCGAAGTATAGCTTCGATTTTACTTGGATTAGCCTCAACTCCCTTTGTTGAAACTAGGCAACCAAGAAATTTCCCCTTCTTTACTCCGAAGACACATTTTTCTAGATTCAGCTTTAAACCAGCCTGTCTAAAATTAGCGAAGGTCTCTTGCAAATCAGCAATGTGGTTATCTTGCTTCGTGCTTTTTACAATGATGTCATCAACATAAGTTAGTACATTCCTGCCTATCTGAGAATGGAGAACCTTCGCTGTCATTCTGCTGAAGCTTCCTCCAGCATTTTTAAGCCCCTCAGGCATCCAAAGGTAGCAATATGTCCCGCTAGGGGTTATGAAGCTGGTTTTCGGTTCATCCTCCTTCTTCGTCCAGATTTGATGATAGCATGAATAGCAATCCAGCAAACTCATAAGCTCTGATGAAGCTGCTGCATCGATTAAGGAATCTATCCTTGGCAATGGAAACTCGTCCTTCGGACAAGCCTTATTGAGGTTAGTAAAATCAATACACATTCTCCATTTACCATTGGCCTTCTTCACCATAACAGTGTTAGCCAACCATTCTGGGTATTTCACCTCTGTAATAACTCCAGCGCTGAGGAGTCTTTTCACTTCATTCCGAGCACCTTCGGCCTTGTCATCAGACATCTTCCGAAGTCTCTGCTTTCTGGGTCTGAAGGATAGGTCAACATTGAGCGAGTGCTCAATAACATCCCTGTTAACTCCGCAAAGATCATTAGCTGACCAAGCAAAAACATCTTTATTGTGGAACAAAAACCGTATCAAGGTTTTCTCCTGTTCCTCGGACAATTGAGATCCTAATAGCACCTTCTACTCTGCTATGTCCTCACATAAGAGCATGGGTTTCGGCTGATCAGCCGAAGCAGCTTTTTCCCTTCTGTACTTGTACTGCTCACAGGCTTCAGCTCCATCTATGTTATGAATCACTTTTGAATCTGTCCAATTTCCTTCGGCCCTTCTGGCAGCTTCCTGACTTCCATGAATAGCAATGGGCCCTTGGTCCGAAGGTATCTTCATGCAAAGGTAAGCTGGATGAAGAATTGTTTCGAAGGCATTGAGAGTACCGCGACCAATGATAGCATTGTAAGGATACTCCATGTCAACAATATCAAACACAATTTGCTCAGTCCTTGTGTTGTTAACAAATCCGAAGGTTACTGGCATGGTAATCTTCCCAAGTGCTACAATTTGCCGTCCTCCGAAGCCACAAAGAGGATGCGTAGAATCATGGATCTTGTCTTCGGGCTCTTGCATTTGTCTGAAGGCTTTAGCAAATATGATATCAGCTGCGCTGCCTGTGTCAACCAAAACATTATGGACCAGAAATCCTTTGATCACACAAGAGATAACCATAGCATCATTGTGTGGGTAATCCTTGAGTTATAGATCCTCTTGGGAGAAGGTAATTGGAATGTGAGACCATCTTGACTTGATGAAGGGTCCTTGCACCCCAACATGTTGTACCCTTCTCTGTGCTTCCTTCTTCTGCTTTTTGTTAGCTGGCTCTGAGCATGAACCACCTGTTATCGGGAGTAGCAGCTTCGGGGCCGAAGCAGCTCCAGCTTGATCGTTGAACGAAGCCATCAGCTCAAAAAAGTGGAAGTGTGTTGACCGGAGGTGGGCGCCAATGTTGGGGACTTGTTCTCAGATGCTATGAATCAAGAACAAGGCAACATGAAGATGTTAAATATTAAATACCCTTCGTCCGCTGAAGCATTATCTCCTCAGGGGTTTAATGGACTTCAGACGAAGGATATAAAGATAATATTACGAAGGTAACGAAAATAACATAAAACGATGTAAAATATAAAACATTAAAGGTAGATATGTTGGAGATAAATAACATCATTCACCGATTTATTTTTTAATACAATGTTTAAGGTATGATTATACCTTCGCCTTGACAACCAACAATTCCCGAATGATGCTTTCGCAATTACCGGAATGCGTGAACAGTAAAGGAATACTGTTCACTATTTATAGACACAGGACACAGCCTGTGAACAATTACAATCATACCCCTCATAAAAGTTTACAACATCGACTCAAACTCTTATGGACTAAAAGGTCATTCTATCTTTAAGTCGGTTTGTGACTCCGAAGCTTCATGAGCGACACCCTTCGGCATTACGTACAGACAGCTTCAACCGAAACTGTTTCTTCCTTCAGGACCTTCGGCGACGAAGCATGGTCCCAACAGGACCTTTCTTGATCCTGAAGCGAGTGGGAGAGGTTGCCTATCAACTAGAATTACCCGACCATCTTGCGGATGTACATGATGTCTTCCACGTATCTCAACTGAAGAAGTGTCTTAGGGTACCCGAGGAGCAGCTACCTATGGAGGATCTTAGTGTTCAAGACGATCTGACTTATACGAAATACCCTATCAAGATTCTTAATACTTTGAATTGTGTCAAAAGGAATAAAGTGATTAAAATGTGCAAAGTGTAATGGAATCACCATGGAGAAGATGAAGCTACTTGGGAAAGAGAAGAAGAGCTACACGTAGATTTTCCTCACCTCTTTCCTAGTCCATCCTAATCTCGAGGACAAGATTCTTTGTAAGGGCGTAGGATTTGTAATACCCAAAATGTAAATAATATCAAGAGAGTTTATATCCTTAAATGTTTTGCCATCTACTCATTAAAACGTGGGGACATCCTATTTGAGTGAATAACTAACTAATAAAAATACACTATGCATCATATTGGAGTTTTGCTTGTTTGTGCATTTAATAAAAATAATAGTAATTTTAATAAAATATAATAATAATTGGAAGTTTGGATTAATCCCTAAATTGAAATTAGGATTTGAAAATGGAAAAAAAGGAAAAGGGAAAAGTCCTACATAATACCAAAATAAATATAAAACCAAATAAGTTCATCCCATAGTGGTAAGTTCAAATTATACAACCAACCTGAGTATAATATTTCCCACCACAATTTGAATTCAAATTTGGAATTTAAAAATAAAAAGAAAAGAAATCAGGAAAGGAAAAGAGAAAAGAAAAGGAAATAAGAAATCCGCACTTGGGCTGATTTCGGCCTGCCCAGCCCACTTAGCATGCGCGCGGCACTGATCTAGCCTCCGCACGGTAGCGCCGACAACCGGGGTCCACCGACCAACTGCTCCGTGCCCTCACTCAACATCGCGACGCTGATAATTGGGGCCCCCGCATCAGGTTCTCTGGTCCACTGTAGATCTTCCTCGAGCTAGAATCTCGCAGCAACAACTGCCCTGCCGAGTTCCTCGCTGGGTTCGTGCTTCGCGTCGGCTATAAGATGCGGGATGTACCTGCCAAGTGTGTCTTCTACCCTTATGCACTGAAACCTCGCCACCAGTGTCGCCAAACCCAAGGGCTAAGATCCATCGTCTCCACATTTCACACCCTCGTCGATAAGGAGCCCTAGGGACGGCCGGAGCAATTCGCTTGGGTGCCAGTGTTGTGCGTATGGCTTCCACGCGCAAGGGCGCGACTTGAGGACCCACCAATTGCTTGTCGTCGACATTACACCGCCGCGGTTCCACCTAACACCGTGGCCAGTGTCACCCAAGTGACATTTCTTGGTATGGAGCGTTCAATTGAATTCACCTTCTTCCCCTCTTTCTTACGGTTTAGGGAACGCTCTGGTTGGAGCAGTAAAACACTAGGGGATTGTATTCCGGCGATGGCGCCACCACCCAGGCCGTCGGCGCTACTGCATTGGCGTATCGGTTGGGTTGAGGCGCCTGGGTCGTTGATCGCGGGGTGGATGGCTTAGATCTATCCTGGCACACTGATTCAGCGCGATCTAACGTGCACCGTCCGATCGGGATCGATGGATGAGAATCAACGTAGGGTATTCGGATCTGACACATTAATGGTTAATCCGACGGCTAACTTTACGTACCTATTCGCGGTGGCCATGATCTAACATGGGCCGTTGGATCCGATTGGATGGCGGTGTGCATCCCATACCGGTTCGGCCTGGAGAATTTGTTAAAGAGTCCCTGAATTTTCACCAAATCAACCCATGGACCATGGAAGTGTTAGAGTAATTATAGAATGGCCCTAAAATTTATAAGTTGAACCATACTTTCCTATAATCTGGTGCGCAGTCCAGAGCTAAGAGAAAATAGTAAAATAAATATAGAAAGTGAGTTTTTAGTGTAAAAACAATTCCAGAAACTTGTATAATTCATATTTAATTCATTTTAGCTCCAAATTGACCTATTCCAGTTGCAATAATTTTGTATTAATATTGTCTATCAACTAGTAACACTGTTTAGCCATGTAACTTGGAATAAAATTGTTCACTTGAATTAATCTATTCTAAGTGCTAAATAACTTTAGAAATTCATAACTAAATAACAGTAATTCCAAATTTAGTAATTCTTGTTCCTACGATCTCCTTACACAGCGTAGAATATTATCATGCATTCTATTCTACTGTTTGGTGTAATGTTAATTTATGCTATACCATGTTTGCTTGTATTGTTGCGAGTAGACGAGCCAGCCACCGAGGATCCATGGGTTCGGCAGGTGGAGACTGCTGAGCAAGAGCTTGTTGAAGGCAAGTTGTTCCCTTGATCACTTCTTTTTACCCAGTCATGTTCTTATTAATCATAATGATTTGCATAGGTTAATTTTGATGGGACCCTTTAGGTTACCCTAGTTTGACTATCTTTGTACCTTGATTCCACTGAACTTTTTGGGTAGTACTTGCTATTGCTTTATGTGATTTTGGGTATGGAGATACACATTATTCATGATCACATTTTTATTATTAGTTTGTTATTTACTATTCATGATAAGATCATTATGTTAATTGGAACATGGAGCGACCACTCGGGAAAACAGTGCTACAACAAGGGTGGTATGGGACGCCCTTGGCTGACTAACTAGGAAAGCTAGTGGAGGACTACCTTACCCGATAGGGGCAAGGGCAGTAGGGGACTAATCAGTGTGGGGAGGCCCTTGGTTTGATTTTGCTATGATGGCGGTCAGGTGAGGGGTCCCTGCATTGGAGCTTCCTAGAAATTGTAGCGGGTTTTCTGAAGCTAGTGGAACTTTGTAAAGGCCTTGTAGTGCTACCCTGCCTCCCTTCCTTGGTAGAGGTGTATGGGATTCATGATCCTTTGGCAGATGGGTAAAATGACTTGTGGGTAAAGATGTGCAACCTCTACAGAGTGTAAAACTGGTATATCAGCCGTGCTCATGGTCATGAGCAGCTCGAACCCTCACATGATTAATTTATGGAACTAAATTCAATTTGTCATTTGCATCACATTGGGATTATTTATTATTACTTTTATTTACTATTACTATGGTTTGGTACTTACTTACACTTAGTAACTGCTAATAAAATTTTGACCAACTTATAAAAGCAATGCTCTGCTTCAACCTTTATTTTGTTCATTAGCCTTACACTTCACATGAACTCCTACCTTTGGTGAGTTCATGCACATTATTCCCCACAACTTGTTGAGCAATGATCTTTTGTGAGCTCACTCTTGCGATATATAAACCCCCTGTTGGTACCCATTCAGGTGAACAAGTAGATCCAACGGGAAAGTGGAGTGAATGTTTGCAAAGTTCAACGAGGAACGACAATAGCTCTATTAATCTACCCCTCAAGGGTACTATACGGGGGTATTTATAGGTGCCCGAGTGCCTACCATCCCCAAACAAGGACGTTTATGCCCTCGGGAACCTAGAGTATCCTCAGAATATTCCCCCAAAGGGAGGTTACAGACCGTCATTACAGAAAAGGCTATTACAGATGAGGCCCATAACACGCTAATCCCTGCGGGGCCCGTTACAGTGGGTCGAATCCCACTTGGGCTTCCAGACCCGATGAGGATGTGCGGCTGGCAGACAAACGTCAGAGTCTTGCCTTCGTCTTGCGATGGAGAAGAGCAAAGGGCGCCCGCAAAGTCTAGTTGCGAAGTCCTCATTGGACTAGCGCCCTTGGCGTCGTTGGTGAATCGAGGCGACGAAGGCATCGAGCGAAGGGTAGTGTCTTCGCCTTCGCCCCAACATTTGCCCTCCGAGGGACCAGTTTGACTGAGTCATCTGGTGCCGAAGACGTCGCTAGATGGTGGAGACGCTGCCCTCGCTCGAAGTGGTCCCGCGGGGGTTTTAGAGGTGACCTTTGATGGGCGTGGCACTGTTGGACTACGAGTTTCCCGAAGCACCGCTCCCTGTGTATAAAAAGGGCAGCGTGGCTCGGGCTCTCTTACCTTTGCGTGCGCTGAAAAACCTTAAACTTTTGAAAACCGCTTGCCCGCTCGCCTGCCCTCCTTGTTCCTCTACATCGGAGATCTGGCCCGCGTCAAGCAAACCGCACGCCGCCGCCGACGGTACGTAGCAATGTTGTCTTCTTCCTCATCTGCTACGAATGCGTCGTCGGCCGATTCATCGTCCGAGGATACCTTGAGCAATTTGGCGGCGGTGGGATTGCAGCCGGGCCACACGGTGGAGTTCGGCGTTTCGAGGATTTCCTCGGTTCGCGTGCAGGATATGCAGCAGTTGGGGTACTTTACAAATAATGTTGGGCATGTTCCGGGGGCAGAAGAGATTCCTGAGCCTGAGGGCGAGTTAGTTGTGTTCGAGGCGTTCTTCGCCGCTGGCCTTCGCCTGCCTGCGCATCGTTTTGTGTCGGAGGTCTTGCAGAGGTTTGAAGTCCTGGTCCACCAATTGACACCTAATGTCGTGGTGGCCCTAGCGAAGTATGCCTGGGCGGTGACTTCGTATGGCAGCCAACCCTCTGTAGAGGTCTTCACCAATAATTATTGTCTGCACTGGCAAAAGAGAAGGATTGGAGATAAGATTGCACAGTTTGGATCGTGCACCTTTACACCGAGGACCGGAAAGACTTCGGCGGAAGTCGTGGAACTAGTTCCCTGCCCTCGCAACAAGTGGGGCAACTGGTGGGATTATTGGTTTTATGTTTCGGGAGGCAAAGTCGAAGACCTCCCAGGGCTCCCCGCGGTCGTAATGTGCTCCCACTGTTATGTGGTGTTCCCACCGTTTGAGGTGGTAGAGGATGATGAGTACGAAGGGCCCTCCGGTGTGCTGCCCGCATGAGTAGCGGGCACGATTTGGTTGAGAAATTTATCGGTTATGGAGTGTGGCCCTTGGCGCATGGCTCGGCACAGGGTGAAGTGTGCCCTCGCTAGATGCCTACCCTAGGCGAGCAACTGGTGCAAAGTACAGCCTTCGCTTTGGATCTGTGCGGCCGGGACCCTGCCACGTTCGTTCGTGAAGTGGAGGATGGGGCTGTGAGGATTGTGGGGTGGTATGCACCGAGGACGGAGGCTCTGTGGATTTGGGATATTTGTGGATCCAACGTTCGCTTGAATCGTGTCTTCAAGTTAAACTGTTTGCCATACGGCGGCTATCCTGGAGGCAATGTTGCTGCGGCTGTCGATCGCCATGGAAAAAAACTAGCGGCTGTGGCTGAGGAAGGCCCTTCATGGGAGGCTGTGTTGGCCATTAAGAAGAGAAAGCTAGGTACTACAGCTGAGGGGTTGGGGGTCTCCGATCGTTTTGCTGTGGAGTTAATGGGTACTTGTGCGGCCCTTGGGGGAAGGATGTCTTCACCCAAACTCCGGGAGTCTTCAGCGCGAATGCTGGAGGTTACCGGTGCTCGATGGCCAAGGAACGTTCCGATCCCTCGGGCAGCCGGCGAGGACATATTCACATCTCGTTTGGCCTGTGAGATGAAGATTTTTCCTTACAGGCAGAATATTGCTGTTGTTGTATCGGCAGTGATGGACAAGGATTGCCAAGACGCGACGCGGAAGCGTCGGGCGGTCATTAGGGTCAGGGACCCTAATCGCAAGGTCAAGAAGGAACGAGGAGGCATGAAGGCTGCCGCCCCCAGGAGCAGCAAGCCACCACCGGCTGCGAAGCCAGCCGTACCGGGGCCCAGCAAGTCTTCGTCGGGTGCGAGGGCTGTCGCTTCTGGTTCGGGCAAACCGCCCTCGGCTGAGCCCGCGAAGGAGCAAAGGCCATTGTCTCCGGTGCGCACCGACGAGGCGGCGGCAGGTGGTGCTGACCTTGACATGGACATCTGCGTGGATGATTACCACGTAGGTGGTGTCATGATGTTTGATGCGCACACCAGCCAAGGATTCGTTGGTGAGTTTTTTTAAGAGTGGGTCTTGAACGAGGTTGTGGTGCAGGGTCGGATGCTGGGCAACTGGCTGTTGTCCCGGCTCTGGTGGCAGCCACACCGGCCGAGGGGAAGGGTGCTTCACAGGACCCGTGGTCCATATTTTGCGCCAGCGGTGAGATTTCATCGGTGGCCGCCGCTAAAGACGTGGCGGGCTCTGTGTCCCAGCAGCTGAAGCATGTAAGTCGTCTTGGACTTCGTTAGTTTGTTGTCTTCATGTGGTTGCAAACCTGATGGATTTTTCGTGGCAGGCGGCCGCCTTCGCCGACTAAGTTGCGTCGGGCGCCCTGGCTTTGGAGTTTGCGGCCAAGAGGCTGCGACTTGAGGGCAGGATCGAGCGCCTCCGAGCGCAGCATACGATGCTGTTCGGGACAAGTCTACTGCGGAAAACAAAAGCCACAGGCTGACGGAGAGGTTGGCGGCTGCAGAGGCCGAGCAGGAGGATCTCAGTCGGCAATTGGCGGTGGAGAGGAAGGACACAAACAGAGCCTATGCCGAGGCGCAGGCTGCGCAAGCCGAGGCCAAGCATGCGCGGGCAGAGGCCAGTCTCGCCTGCCAATGCGCCGAGAAGATGGAAACAAGGCTCTGCGGCCTGCGCGACCGTCTGGACAAAATGGAGGCGTCTACTCGCGTGGAGGTCAACCAGACGCATGCGCGGCTCGTGGACGCATACCAGGAGCTTGGTGCGCAGACCTCTCCCTTCGATGCGTCCGGTAAGGAGGTGGGCCTCCGCTTCCTTGGATGGTTGCAGGAGGAGCTAGAGGTGCTCCTGACGACTGTGACGGGCCTCATGTCCTTCGTGTCACTCATCACCTGCGAAGGGGTCGTGAATGCCCTGTCCCGTGAGGGATGCGAGCATTTCGAAGTCTTCAACCGTTCGGACGAGGACTTCAAGTGCAGAATCTTCCAAGTTGAGGACTCGGTGCTGAAGCGATCGGCTGGGGCGCTGTACGATAGGATGTGGGGCCCCCGCGGTCGTGAGACTGTCCCGGAGAGGTCCGACCGGGCGATGGAGCAGGTATAGAGTGTATGTGTATATTTGTGATTGCGTATGGGTATATGTGTGTATTTGTGTGGTTTTTTGAATGGTTATTCTATTTTTGTATATGGCGCGTGATGAGGAGGTCGAAGAGCTCGGGGACTTGGATAGCACACTGCCTGAGACGTTGGGTTCGAAGGAGGAGAATGGGGGGAGCCGGCGCTGCCACCCGATGCCGGCGAGGGCCCTGTGGTGACCCTCGCGCCGACCTATGACGTTGAGGACCCCGTGCCGGCCGCTGCGCTGACTGGTGGGGACACTCCGACGGTGGTGGGCACCGAAGACCCAGCGGCGTCGGCCGGCCCTTCGCAGGTGGTGGAATAGGGACTAGGGCTTTCGGTGTGAGATTTTGTTTTTGTGATACTGAACCTCGATTGCTTTGCAGGTTCCGATGTTTGGGCCTGCGCAAGCAACCGCTACTAGCAATACTAATTTTATGGCGGCCAGACCCGTTGTGCCTGCCGATGATAATTTATCTAGCTCTGGATCTGAGTGTTTTGAGTCTGATGGTGAGTCTGGGAGTTCGTTTCCTTGGACTGAATAGTCCTCAGATGAAGGCTTGGATTATTTTGCCGCATTAGATGTGGCCGCGGTAGAGTCCTCGCCACGTGTGGAGGTTGGCGAGGCGGCTGATCTTCCTAGTGCGAGGACCGAGTACAGGCGGCGAAGGTTGGTGCCGAAGCGTAGCGTGGGTGAGGTTTCGCGAAGTGGTAGGCGCCGTCGTATGGGGATGGAGCGGGACCGTCTTCGAGTAGACCGGATTGGTAAACGAGAACTGTTGTCCTCGCCGATTTGGGACGAGCATAGGTGAGGGGGATCTGCAAAATCTTTTTGAGGGTGAGGAATTGAGAATAATGTTATTCAATTATAGGGAGTTGGGTATCATCCCGAAGGTTGAGCAGATGTAGTATATGGTGCCCTCACTATGTGTATGTAACTGTGACTTGTATTGTAATGTGGCTTGTTGGACATTATCGCACGCTTGTGCTGATCCGGCTGCACCCGTAGGCGACTTTTGCGCGGAGTGTCTTTCCAGAAAAAGACTTCGATGGCGCACTTAATGTGCTTGTTCGGCTGCACCCTTAGGCGTATTTTGCACGCAGTGTCTTTTTAACAAAAAACTTCGATCAATGCACTTGTTGTGCTATTTTGGCTGCACCCTTAGGCGTCTTTTGCACGGAGTGTCTTTTTAATAAAAGACTTCGATCAATGCACTTGTTGTGCTGTTCTGGCTGCACCCGTAGGCGTCTTTTGCACGGAGTGTCTTTTTAATAAAATACTTCGATCAATGCACTTGTTGTGCTGTTCCGGCTGCACCCGTAAGCGTCTTTTGCACAGAGTGTCTTTTCAATAAAAGACTTCGATCAATGCACTTGTTGTGCTGTTCCGGCTACACCCATAGGCGTCTTTTGCACGGAGTGTCTTTTTAATAAAAGACTTCAATCAATGCACTTGTTGTGTTGTTCCGGCTGCACCCGTAGGCGTCTTTTGCACGGAGTGCCTTTTTAATAAAAGGCTTCGATCAATGCACTTGTTGTGCTGTTCTGGCTGCACCTGTAGGCGTCTTTTGCACGGAGTGTCTTTTTAATAAAAGACTCTGATCAATAAACTTGTTGTGCTATTCTGGCTGCACCCTTAGGCGACTTTTGTGCGGAGTGTCGCACGTGAGGGTAGTCTATGCTACCTGTCGCGGTGACTTCGGAGTGGTCGAATGGCGAAGACCGTCGATGCGGTATTTTTCGACATGTTGTGTCTGAGTTTCTGTTTTTGCAGGGGCTTTTGCTAGTATATTACATCGCTCCACCTCGTTAAAAACCTCACCCTCTGGGAGGAAAAGAGTGCGGGCGAGAATAACATTGTTTGCTGGATTACAAGGGCGTGTGGGCCCTGATGGTTAGACAAAAAATTTGCGGAGATTGTCAATGTTCCAGGAGTGCTCTAAGTCTTCGTTGGACGGTGTTACTAGCCTGTACACGCTGGGGGATGCCTTCGACTTGACGATGAATGGACCCTCCCATTTTGGCTCCAGTTTGCCCCGTGATTCTGTCCGGGTGGTCCGGACGAGTACGAGATCTCCTTCGTTGAACTCTCTTGGGACGACCGTGTTGTCGCACCAGGCCTTGGTTTGAGCTTGATATTTGTTGAGGGCCTATAGGGCGAGGACGCGATCTCCATCGATGAGATCTTTAGATGTTGGTTCGTCGACATCGGGGACAGATGATGTGCTTGTTCAGGGTGACCCATGCTTTATCTCCTGCGACGTCATGGCCTTGGATCCATATAATAGACGAAAAGGTGTGAATCCGGTTGCCCGGCATTCTGTCATGTTTAGGGCCACACATCAGGTAGTTGGTCGGCCCATTTGCGCTTCTTGTCGTCGAGAAGTCTTTTTTTCATGGTAGTGAAAATCTTGCCGTTGGCACGCTCAACGACACCGTTGGATTGAGGGTGGTATACCAAGGCGAAGATAGGCTTGGTGCCGATGGAGAAACAGAAATCCCTGAAGTCCTGGCTGTCAAACTGTTTGCCCTTGTCGAATGTGAGCTCGGACGGGACTCCGAATCGGCAGACAATGTTTTGCCAAAAGAACTTTTGGGTAGTCTTCGACGTTATTGTGGATACTGCTCTAGCCTCGATCCACTTGGTGAAGTACTCAACGGCGACAAAGGTGAATTTGAGGTTCCCTTGAGCCGTGGGCAGTGGTCCGACAATATCCAGCCCCCAACGCTGAAGTGGCCATGTGTGGGCGATCAGCTTAGTGAACTGCGAAGGGTTGCTCGAGTGGGGAGAAAATTTATTGCATGCTTCGCAAGACCTCATGACTCGATTCGCGGTACAGATTATCGTAGGCCAATAAAATCCTTGACGGATCACCTTGGCGGCGAGGGCCCTAGGCCTTGAGTGGGACCTGCATGTTCCGCTGTGGACATCGCAAAGGATTTGTATGCCTTCGGTTTTGGTTACGCACTTCAGCATGGGCTGACTGATCCCCTTTTTGTATAGCTGGCCCCTGACTAGTGTGAAGTCATGGCTTCAGTGCTTGAGGCGCTTGGCCTCATTGACGTCGCTCAGGTGGTAATATCCTTGCAGATACAAAGTTATTGGGGCCTGCCAATCTTCAGTCATGATGAGGTTGACGATGTGATGGCCTTCGGCATCGTTAGTTACTTGTAAGCCCTCTAGATTGCGGACAGCTGGTGTGCCGATGACGTGGTAGAATACGTCGGAGGGCAAGGTCTCGCCTTTGGCCGCTGCCTTAGCCAACGCGTCGGCCTCTTCGTTGCTGGTGCGGTCCACATGCTGTAGGGTGAAGCCCTTGAACTGCTTCTCGAGCCTGCGAACGGCCGTGAGGTATTGCATGAGCACGGGGTCTTTTGCTGAATATTCTTTTTCGACCTGGCCGGTAACTACTTTGGAGTCTATCTTGACTATGCATGTGGTGACACCGAGTGCTCGCAATTTGCGAAGGCCCAGGATGACAGCTTCGTATTCTGCTATATTATTGGTGCATCGGTCAGACTCCAAGGCGAAGCTAAGGCGTGCTGCGTATCTGTACTTGACGCCCATGGGTGACGTGATAATTGCCGCTACTCCTGCCCCCGCATGGCACCATGCGCCATCGTAGTGGATGGTCCACACCTTTTCTGGAGACTCTTCTTGAGGCCATGCTGGCCCTGTCTAGTCAACGATGAAGTCTACCAGGACCTGCGACTTGATTGTTGTCCGGGGTTCGAAGGTGATGTGGTACCCGGAGAGTTCAGCTGCCCATTTGGTGATGTGGTACCCGGAGAGTTCAAAGTAGTGGCACAGCTTGTGCGATGCCATGACAACTGCGTATGAGATTTTTTTCTAGTTCGGTCATGTTGCACTTGGAGGTCATGAGGACCTCAGAGACATAGTAGACTGGGCACTGCCGAATCGTGCCCTCTCTGTCTTGCTCTTGGATTAGCGCTGCGCTGACTGCGCATGCGAGGCTGCAATGTAGAGCAGCAGAGGTAGCGAGGGGTCGGGACTGGTGAGAATTGCCAGGTCTGATAGGTGTTGCTTGAGTGACTCGAAGGTTGCCGCCTATTCGGGTCCCCACGTGAAGTCTTTTGTGCCACGCAGTGTCTTGAGAAAAGGTAGACTCTGCTCTGTGGACTTGGAAATGAATCTGTTCAAGGCGGCCAATCTGCCTATCAATCGCTGGACATCCCTGGTTGACTGCGGGGGTGTCATGTTAATGATTGCTTGAATCTTGGTTGGGTTGGCCTTGATCCCGCGGTGCGACACCAGGTAGCCAAGTATTTTCCCCTAGCGAACTCCGAAGACGCACTTCTCGAGGTTGAGGCAAAGTCGTGCGTCCCGCATGTTAGCGAACGTCTCCACGAGGTCAGCCAGGTGATCTTCTTTATTTTTGCTCGCGACAACAATGTCGTCCACGAACGTGAAAATGTTGCGGCCCACTTGGCTTTCTAGCACCGTCTTGGTGAGGCGAGAGAAGGTTGACCCGGCGTTCTTGAGTCGCTCTAGCATCCTGATGAAGTAGTATGTGCCGAAGGGTGTGATGAAGCTAGTGCTGGCTTTATCTTCCTCTTTCATGTATATCTGGTAGTAGCCGGAGAAACAGTCGAGAAGGGACATGACTTCGCAACCGGCTGCGCTATCGACTATTTTGTCGATCTGTGGAAGCGGGAAATTGTCCTCGGGGCAGGCCTTGTTGAGGCTGGTGAAGTCTATGCACAAGCGCCACTTGCCGCTTTTTTCTGTACCATGACTATGTTGGCGAGCCACATAGGGTAGGCGATTGGTTCGATGAAGTTGGCCTCCAGCAGGCAGTGCACTTCGGCTTTGGCAGCTTCTGTCTTCTCGTCGGACATTTTACGTAGTCGTTGCTTTTTGGGCGCACCGAAGGGTCGATGCCCAGACCATGCTCAATGATGGTGCGGCTGACTCCGATCAGGTTGAGGGCAGACCAGGCGAAGACATCCTTGTTTTGAGAGAGACAGGAGATGAGTTTCTCCTCGTATCGCGAGGTCAAGTCTTCGCTTATCACCACCGTTTGCTTGGGCGTCACCAGATCGAGGGGAATTGTCTTTGTTCTGTCGTTGCTCTGTAGCTGCGCCTTAACTTTCTCGGCGTGGTTGGGCGGGTCACTTCGGAGACTGCGTGTTGTGTTGTAAGGCAGTGTACATTCCATTGGCCTGGAATGAAGTCTCTCTCAATGTTGCGTGCAATCTGCTAGTTACCATAAAGTGTTATCACGCCTTGCGGACCCGGAATTTTCATGCATAGGTACAATCCGTGAATGGTCGCTTCAAATTTATAGATGGAGCCCTGGCCCATTATAGCATTGTAGGGATAAACCATGTCGACGATGTCGAAGGTGACCTGCTCACTCCGCGCATTGGGTGCTACGCCGAATTACAAGGGTAGTTCAATCTTGCCCACAGGGAAAGTGCCCTTGCCGTCGAAGCCATATAGGGGGTTGTCTGAAGGCTTGAGTAAGTTGTGGCTAATACCCATGCGGTCGAAGGCGTGCAGGAAGATGATGTCCGCCTAGCTTTTGTTGTCAACTAGGACTTTGTGCAGGTCCCAGCCTGCCACACTGTAGTTGATTACCATGGTGTCAACGTGCGGTGCGCTACGCAAATCAACATCTCTGTCATCGAAGGTTAGTGGCACATGTGACCACCTCGTTTGTACCACTAGGCTGGTGAGGGCGACATGGTTGACACTCCAGTAGTGATCCCCCTTTTTCCGCTTCTCTCGAAGTCAACGCTGGACCCTCCGGTGATCATGTGGATGACTCCGCAATACGGCTGATCAGTGAAGTCTTCCTGCTTTGGTGCTGGGGGTGATTTTGGTGGTGTGGGTTCGGGTGATGCGGAGGCGGAGGTGGGGGTGGAAGGACTTGTACTTCCTGATGGTGCTGATATGCATGGTTGGGTGGGTGCTGGATATGGCTGTTGTTGTATGGTTGTTGATGGTGGTGGTGATATGTGTGCGCGACAACTCTCTGGTTGTCGGCTGGTTGTGTCTGAGACATTCTATCCTTGGTGGCCTTTGTTTCCGGGAAATCCCTTGTTGGGTGTGCGCAGTCTTCGCCGTGAAACAAACAGTAAAATCTGCACGGTTGTTGCGCCCGTCCCCAGCCCCAGCCTCACGTGCCATTACCGTGGCCCTAGGGGATATTCCAGGCGGCAAACGGCTTCGCCGGCCGAATGCTGGTTGGCTATGTTGTGCACCTACTGCTGGTTGCGGTTGTCTCGTCCGGAGTCTGACTGTGAAGGCCTGGTCTAGGTTCGATTGGACTGCGGAGGGTCATTGGGCTTTCTCTGGGACTCAACCTTTCGCTGATGTAGCTCTTCGGATCTAGCGTACTTCTCAAATAGCTGATATAGCTCTTGGAGATTTTTGGGTGGGTCCCTGATGCAGTGACTGTATAGGACGCTAGCCCGGAGGCCGTTGATGGCATAATGTATCGCGACGTGGTCGTCGACCAAAGGCAGTTGTGACTTGAGAGTCAGGAACTTGCGGTAGTACTCCTGTAGGGTTTCCTTCTCCTGTTGCTTGCAGAGTGGTAGTTTGGCCAAGGCATCGGTATCAGGTCGGTACCCTTGGAAATTAAGCAGAAACTTGTCCTGGAGTCCTTTCTAGGAGTCGATGGACAATGGCGACAGCCTGGTGTACCAGGTCAGGGCCGGACCCTCGAGGGCGATGACAAAAGACTTGGCCATTGTGGCGTCATCCCCTCTGGCCGATGCAACGGCGACTTGGTAGCTCATAATGTATTGTGCTGGGTCGGTGCTGTCGTTGTACATTGGGTAGATCCCTACCCTGATGTTGGTGGGCCACGGTGATGCTTGGAGTTGTGGGGCCAGGGGGCTTTGCTCATCAAGGTAATTGATGCCTTGGAAAGCTATGGCATGCGGGACGAAGGGCCCACGCTGGGGTATGAATAAGTCTCCGGCTGGCGCGCGCTGTTAGAGGGGCAGGCCGTGCTGCAGATCATGCTGCCCTTCGCTCTGCATGAGCGTGATCTCTTGCTCGAGCTCCTGGGCCCTTTGCTCCTCGTCTCGTATCATCTGGCGCACTTTGGCTTGCGCGGTGACATGTTGGCGCTTGGCCTCGAGGATGTCTTTCTGTTTTTGGAGGTTGTGGTTCTTGATGCGCAGGGTCCGTAGCTGCAGCTGTTCTTCGGCTGAGATGCCAATGACTTCGCGTCCTCTGCTGCGTCTTTGCCCTCTAGTGGAGCGAAGCCTGGGGGTGGTGCTTGTGGTTGTCCTCTAGAGCTGCAGGTGCGTACGGTGCCTTCGGGAGTGGGGTGTTCTTGGCGCTGTCTCTTGCTGAGAGCTTTGTCTTTGGAGGCTTCTTGGGGGGTGTTGTCTGTGAGGGCCTTGCCTTTTTTCTCAGCCAGGAGTGCCGCCTTCGCCGCTTCATCGATGGATGGGCTGCCTTCGAACTAGCTCGCTTGGGTGCCATCGCGGGTGATTTGTTCGTAGCACGAACGGTGGGAGCAAAATGTTGGTACCAGTTCAGGTGAACAAGTAGATCCAACGGGAAAGTGGAGTGAATGTTTGCAATGTTCAACGAGGAACAGCAATAGCTCTGTTAATCTACCCCTCAAGGTTACTGTATGGGGGTATTTATAGGTGCCCGAAAGCCTACCGTCCCCAAACAAGGACGTTTATGCCCTCGGGAACCCAGAGTATCCTCAGAATATTCCCCCAAAGGGAGGTTACAGACCGTCATTATAGAAAAGGCTATTACAGATGAGGCCCGTAACACACTTATCCCTACGGGGCCCGTTACAGTGGGTCGAATCCCACTTGGGCTTCCAGACCCGATGAGGACATGCGGCTGGCAGACAAACGTTAGAGTCTTGCCTTCGTCTTGCGATGGAGAAGAGCGAAGGGCGCCTGCAAAGTCCAGTTGCGAAGTCCTCATTGGATCGGCGCCCTTGGCGTCATTGGTGAATCAAGGCAACGAAGGCAACGAAGGCATCGAGCAAAGGGTAGCGTATTCGCCTTCGCCCCAACACCCCCCACAGGTGAAGAGCAGGTGGTCGAAGAGGAGCCGCTCAATGAGGAGTTCGACTTGATCTAGGTGGCATCTCCAAGTCAGCTTTGTGGTGCCAGGGAAATAATATTTAGTTTGTTTTATATTTATCATTTATTTTGTAAGACTTCCGCTATGTAATAAGTACATTTATGATATTTATGACATTTATCTCTATGCACACTATTATTATATGTGATGTTCTTCCTTGGTGCACATATGAGATGCACCCGGCTTTATCCTTTAAATCCGGGTGTGACAGAACCACCACCAAGCTGTCTAGGAGGCAGAAACCTCCAAGAGTAACAAGCCAACGAACTCACTTGATGATCTCTCTAGTGCCTCAAAGATCAACAACTTGATGCAATGCACTAGATGGCTCTCAATCTCACTAGAATGCAATCCCAACCAATATGAGTGAGAGAGGAGAGGAAAGGCTCCAATATGCTCACAAGTGTTCCAAATGGCCTCTTTTTTTAACTCGGGCAACACAAGTATATACAGCCTCCCTCTCCAAAACTAGCCGTTATGGGCCAGTTGCTGCTTTTCTGCGCACATGCGGACGATCTGCAATACAAGCCCGGACCGTCCGCACAAGAATCCCAACGACTATAAACGGTTATAAAAATGTTAGAGC
This sequence comes from Zea luxurians, assembly GCA_029449295.1. NCBI lineage: Eukaryota > Viridiplantae > Streptophyta > Magnoliopsida > Poales > Poaceae > Zea > Zea luxurians. The sequence goes on along the minus strand of JAOPSE010000022.1, from coordinate 38,770,577 downwards.
ATTCAAAAATGACTTGTGGACGGTCTATCCTATTGGACGGTCCACGATACATAAAACTGAGCCAAAACGAAGTTTTGCTGACTCTGCACATTTGCTGTAATTTGTACTGCGGACGGTCCGCACCTGGACCCCAGACAGTCTGCAAACAAAATATTTGTATTGAGGACGGTCTACACTTTGGCCCCGGATGGTCCACATTTCAAAAAAGAAAACCAAAATAGAACTTCTCAAGTTCTGTCCAAACACCAGTCCTTCAACTAAGGATGGTCCGTCACTTGGGACTAGACGGTCCACAGTACAAAAACTTCGCAAAACACAGAAACTCTGTGTTTCTGCCCATCACCTCAAGTTAGACTTGGGGGTGGTCCACTATGCTGGCCCGGACGGTCCGCGGTACATCGATCCAGCCCACATTCAAGAAATCGCTTTTGAATAAGTTTTTCTTTCACAAACCAATGCATTGTCTGCCCTCATGCAAATGCACCAATTATATGAGCAATGAGGCACTAAAGACATGTCAAGTAAGATAATTGACCCCTATTGATAGTACGACTATGTAGCCTACTAACCCGATCAATTATCAACCTCTAAGCACCTTTTGATCGGTAAAACAAAAACCTAGTGTTATACCTCTGCCTTGAGCATTCAATTTCATCTCCTCAAATGATGAACAATGGGCATCCATAAGTGTAGCCAACAATGACACCTTTTACCATTTGTCCATAGCATGAAGTTCCTCCACCATCATCATCAAGCCACTTGATCAATAGCCCAGATCAACACATGGCTTGATAATTCTATAATGATATGATCCACTCCATGTTATCACATGGCCTTCTTGGTTCATCAATATCAACATGGCTTGCTCTTCACCGTTGCTTTATGTCCATCGGTGCTAAGTCCTTGTTCTTGCTTCACCGCCACGCGGTCCCTCACACATGACCCTTTGACTTGCCCTTCACACTAGCCACTAGTTCCATCAAAGCCAAGCCATATTTCTTGATCTTCTCCATATAGCCACATGACTCCATGTCATGTCTTCATATGTAATGAGCTCCTTTATCACACTAGTTGAGCATCTCAATATCACCAAGCCACATCACCACCATGGCTTAAATAACTCACACTAGTGTACCTGTGGACTAATCACCTATGTATCTCAACATAAACACTTATTAGTCCGTATAAGTTGTCAATCAATTACCAAAACCAAACGGGGTCTCACAATCTCCCCCTTTTGGTTAATTGATGACAACTCTACAAAGATTTGTCGTTTTTGTTCTTTTTCCAAGCTAGCTTTTCACACAAGTGTAAATTGCTAGTTTAGCAAAGTTTTTATGTTCCTTATCCAACTTTAACCTCATTTGTTAAGATTTGGATAGGCACCATAAATATGGTTTGGTAGTGTTATCCTCCCCTACATGTGTGCTTGGATGGTTTGGTCTCAAGCTTACACACATGCAAAGATATGAAGTTTGTGCGGACATTATCACTACTATATGATGCTAAAGTATACAAGATAGAAATGTACCTTTGTAGCGTGTTTACCACTTTTCCTCGCATTCTTAGCATCATCTTGCTAGAAACAGTTGAAACTAGATACCACATGAGATCAACATAATAAATAGGGTTCCAGTTACTCCTTTCACACTAAGACTAGGATTATAAATATCACTAAATCAATCATCATCCAAGTCTTAGTTCTAGCAAACACTTACACACAAGTATGTAGGAATATAAGACAAATATGATGCAAGCAAGCAATGTAGTGCACAAACAAATGCATCAAACATATATTCACGAGCTTGCTCCCCCTACTTGTGTGCATCTTTTGTTCAATAAAATCTAATACCATTATACTTTACTCTTGATCCATTTGTATTCATTCTAACTCAATTGATCAATAGCTCCCCCTAAGTTCATGTCCAATTTTCTATTGTGCATATTTCCATATCTTTGTTCCAACATGCACATTTGCATATCTTTGTTCCAACTTGAAGGTACTCAATGAATTTTTTTGGACACCATATGCATGATAAAATCCATGACACCACTTGCATGAACTTATTTTAGGAGAGAGTTGCTCTCTTGAGTTGAAGATCACTTGTAATACCCAATTTGTAAATGAAAATCAGAGAGTATATCTCATCCTATGTTTTGGCTCATACTCATTATCACCTGGTAATAACCACATATGGGAAAACAAATGATTAAGACAACTAAAATAAGCCATGCATCATATTGGAGTTTGGTTGTGCATTAAATAATAGTGAAAATAATACCAATAAAAATAAAATAATAAGTTGAAGATTTGAACTGAAACCTAAACTTGAAAATGGAAAATGAGAAAAAGGAGAGGAAAGAAAAGGAAAGGAGTATAAAATATGAATAAAAATATAAATATAAATATATCTCTAAACTGGTATTTTTATTTTATGCATATGACCTGTGAAATCTGCAAACCAAATTCGAATTCAAATAGCAGGTTTGAATTTAGTAAAGGGAATTCAAAATAAAACAAAATGGAAAATGGGTCCGAATCTAAATGGGCCGCGGCGACCAATTCGGCCCAGCTAGACTTCTCACCCCGCGCACCAGCCCAGCTACCAACTAGCACCGACATACCGGGCCCACGCGCCATCCTCACAATCGTGTCGCGTGTGGAAGCTCTCTGGGTCATGGTCGCGTGGGTCCGCTGTTTCAGTCTCAGGCTGACCACGGACTTGGAGGAATAAATCACTGACAACAGGGGCCTAGCTGTCATCGGCTCTGGGGCACTGTTGGTTGTCCTTCCCTGCCGCAACCACCCAGCCGCTGCAGACGCCGCCATTTCCGCGCATAATCCGCCAGCTCGGCGTGACCATCCCTGTGGGCTATAAAACTGTAGTGCCCATGGACTCATTCGCTCCATATCCCTTGCTTACTCCCCGCTCACCGCGCCATCATCGGAGAAAGAGAGAACCAGCTCCGCCGTGTGGGGGATTGCCGCTGCGTCGGGGAGTTATCCTTACCATCCCCGACTCTAGCAAGTTGCTGGCGAGGGGGTCGAATTGGTTCAAGGAATACTACCGCAACCCTCACCCGCCGGGGGAATCCTCGGAGTCACCTCAATTCATCACCAAAGTTGAGCCCCGCCATTGATCCGTCTTTCCCCGTCATCATGCGCGCTAGAGCTTGGATTCCGGTATGTAAGTCCCCCTAGGTATTCGCCCAACCTTTTCCTTCAAGTTCTGCAGGTCGGTCGTGAGTTGGGAGCGGAATTTGGCCCTATACTGGGCAGTCGGCCATGGCACCGCCACGGCTGCCGCTGCCAACCGCCGGATTTAAGGGAGATCGGGGGAATTGATCATTGATCTCGTGATCACCAGCCCTGAATGAATGGTGCGTGGTGGGTTTCGGACCGACGAATTCGGATCGAGCGGTCACCATCTTGTACCGTTTCAACGAGTGGGAGATTTAATACGAACCGTAGGATAGGAATTGACGACTTGGATCTGTCCGTGGCGCTCAGCTGGAGCGCAGTGTAATCTGGGCCCTAGGTTTCTAATCAAACGGCTCCAATCACCAGATACCCCTTCCGATAGCGCAATTGTAAAAGAGACCCTCAATAATATCCGAATCAACCCGCGGTCCACTCAGGGTGTTCACTGAGTCTAGTGAAAACCTGCATGCCAGCCTCTAGACTATTAAGTATTATTGCGCGCAACCAGGGAATAGAGAAATCTGATATTTAAATATAGAAATTAATTTTTAGTACACAAATAATTTTAGAAACTTGTGAAATTCATATTTAATTCATTCTAGCTCCAAATTGAATCATTCCAGTGGTATTAATTTTGTTTTAATATTATATATCACCTAGTAACTCTGTTTAGCCATGAAACTTAAATTAAAAATTGTCACCTGAGTTATTGCACACCAAGCACTAAATAACTTTAGAAATTCATAACTAAATAATTGTAACTCTGAATTTAGTGATTCTTGTTTCTATGATCTCGTTACGACACATAGAATATTATCATGCATTACGTTCTGTTGTTTAATATGATGTTAATTTCTGCCATACCATGTCTATTTGTATTGTTGCGAGTGGACGAGCCCGCCACAGATGATCCATGGGTTCAGCAGGTGGAGACTGCTGAGCAGGAGCTCATTGAAGGCAAGTTGTGCCCTTGATCACTTCTTTTTACCAAATCATGTTCTTATTAATTATAATGATCTGTATAGGTTAATTTTGATGGGATCCAATAGGTTACCCTAGTTTGGCTATCTTTATACCTTGTTTTACCACTGAATTTTTGGGTAGTACCTGCTATTGCTTTATGTGATTTTGGGTATGGAGATACACATTATTCATGATCATACTTTTATTATCATTTTGTTATTTATTGTTCATGATAATATCATTATGTTAATTGGAACATGGAGAACCACCCAGGAAAACAGTGCTACCACAAGGGTGGCATGGGACGCCCTTGGCTGACTAACTACAAAAGCTAGTGGAGGACTACCTTACCCGATAGGGGCAAGGGCAGTAGGGGAGTGGTCAGTGTAGGGAGGTCCTTGGGTCGATTTTGCTGCGATAGCGGTCAGGCGAGGGATCCCTGCATTGGAGCTTCCTAGAAACTGTAGCGGGTTTTCTAAAACTAGTGGAACTTTGTAATGGCCTCGTAGTGTTCCCCTGCCTCGCTTCCTTGGTAGAGGTGTATGGGAAGTCACGATCCCTTAGTAGATGGGTAACATGACTTGTGGGTAAAGATGTGCAACCTCTGTAGAGTGTAAAATTGGTATATCAGTCGTGCTCACGTCATGAACGGCTCGGACACTCACATGATTAATTTATGGAATTAAATTTAATTTGTCATTTGCATCGCATTGGGATTTATTATTATTTTGATTTACTATTGCTATGGTTTGGTATTTACTTACATTAAGTAACTGCTAATAAAATTTCGACCAACTTATAAAAGCAATGCTCAGCTTTAACCCTTATTTGTTGATCATCCTTACACTTCACATGAACTCCCACCTTTTGTGAGTTCATGCACATTATTCCCCACAACTTGTTGAGCTATGATCTTTTGTAAGCTCACTCTTGCGATATATAAACCCCCCACAGGTGAAGAGCAGGTGGTCCAAGAGGAGTCGCCCTACAATGAAGCATACGAGTTGATCTTGATGGTGTCTCTTGGTCAGCTTTGTGGCGCCAGGGAAATAATATTTAGTTTGCTTTATTATTATCATTTATTTTTGTAAGACTTCCGCTATGTAATAATGACATCTATGATATTTATGACATTTATCTCTATACACTTTGTCATTATATGTGATGTTCTTCCTTGGCGCACATATGAGACGCACCCGGCTTTATCCTTTAGATCCGGGTGTGACATCACTTAAAGTTGTGGATCACTTGAAGTCTTGTACCACTCCCAGGATATCAATTATATGATTGATATAAACACCACTTAGTGAATACCATTTGAAGGACTAATATTGGCCTAGACATTTCTTTGTAGATATTGATGTCATTTGTAGGTTTTTATATTCATTTGCATTGGTATCTTCTTCATAAGTCATCCTCATGAGCAGCTCAATATGTGACTTAACCAAATAGATTTGCTTAAGCTTCCAAGTTCGGGTTGAACCTTCTTTAAGCTTCTCACACGCACCAAGCGGTTATCTTATCAAGGTTGTTCTTGTAGCTTGTTGCAATCCAAAATAGATTAAGTACATGGGTTCACTTTGCTCATGAACAAACTCATATGCTACCACTAGTTTCAATCAACAAAAATAACCAATAGTGGTAGAACATGAATTTAAATCTTTCATTTAATATGCATGATACTATTGTGTATGTACTACATGCACTAACCACATACTAATAGGGGATGATATGACCATGCATATCACAATGATACCTTTGCTACGCTGGAGTACAGGATAATCAAGAATCTTTCGATTTAGCTCTCCAATACCAATGTGAAGTCCAATTGAATAGCTTGGTGAAGATCAATTATCAATAAGAGATCCATTCTTCACCAGTATGAAGTTGAGAACCCATTTAAGCTCAAGTGCACAGTTTGAATGTTGTAGTTCGCATGCATTTGTTCTTTCAATACCACTTGTATGTGAGAGAATTATGAATTTCATGAAATATAGGAATATCACTTGTAAGGATGATACCACTTGCTGCGATATTGGTCTAGAAAATTCCTTTGTTCATGCAAGACCGGACGGTCTGTAGTGGGAGCTCAGACGGTCCATGACCTGATCTCTCGGATTGTCCGTGGCCTAAGACTGGACGGTCCGAGACGTGAAACTTGCACTCCATTGAGTTGATTGTTAATTTCTCAATAGTTGAATTTCAAAATAGGATCATTTCTCATTAATGAAGTTTATGACTGCACCAAGCATTAGTATGCAACCATAGATAAATAATTTGCATGAATGTACATGATTTGAGTATAAGTGATCATGAATTGATGTCAAACCAGAAATACTTGGAAAATACTCAAAATCAATCCATGTTTGAAACATCGATCGTATTTGCTTGATTTGCCTTTGAATGTGTTGCTTGCTCTCTTTCTCGATCAATCTTTTGATTGCTCCAATTAAGTACCACTTTGCATCTAGCAATTCTTTTCTTACTTTTTGGTGAGAAGTAACCAATTTGAACATGTGGAATCTCTTTTCACTGAATTTCATGAAAAAGCTCAAAAGAGATGTCGTTAGTAAAACAAGCACCCATTTCCCTTTTATAACCCTTTGAATATATAAAGTAGCCAGTTACTAAAACAAGGAAACCTTGTGATATGAACTAAATTTCTCTTAATCTTCAATGCTTAATTTTAACAAATTAAACATGCATGATAAATTTATTAAGTTCAAAGGCTAATTTTAAATCATATCATGGTGAGTATTTAATGTAGAAGAAATAAATCCAAATGTACAAGAGAGAATACATCACATAGTTTTGGATTGTTCTTCTTTATACGTTTAATTGCATAGTCCATTTGAGAAACTCATTCTCATGATGTGAAACTAGATAAATCACTTTAGATAAAAAGCATTAGTTTCACAATTCTAGTCATATAGAGAATTCCTCTTTTGATAAGTGCTTTAAGAATTTGAATTTCTTACTTAGCACCTTATTCATTCAAGAACACGAGATTTTCTCTTTATGTCTAGATCATGGCAATAATAGAATAATCAAATTGAAATGCGCCAAGAAATACTTACAACCAATTTAAGCATGTGGATTGCCATATTGTAAGTAAAAATATTATGCAATCTGTTATATGAGTAACAACATTCCCATTTGCACATTAGAAAAATATATATCTATAATGCATCACTGCAATTACAGGTTAAGCAATAGGTTAATGCATCACTGCTATTACACATTAGAAAAATATATAATCAAGGATACGAGTAACAGCATTCCCATTAGAAAAATATACAGGACAATAATCAACAATCAGCAATAAAATATATATCTATATTGCAAATCAAGATTGACAGACTAAGAGCTAATTACCTGAGCGTGTGGTGCCTTGGTGTCGTCGCGGCTAGCTAGGCCACCGCTGGTGCTAGGGCGGCGCGATGAGGGCACAGGGTGGCACGGCACGGCAAGGCTGCAGGGCGGAGCGGCGAGGCGAGGCAGTGGTGCGGGGCGGCGCGGCGAGGCGAGGTGGTGCTGGTGCAGGGCGACGCGACACGGCGCGGCAAGGCTGCAGAGCAGCGCGGCACAGGGCGACGCAGCGACGTGGGAGGGCTGCGCGCGGCTATGCTTGTTTTGGTGAGGAACAGGAGGCTGGGCGACTATGTGTGGCTAGGGTAAAAATAAGAGTGTGCGGCTAGTGTGGCCAGCCGACACTCTTAAATTAATAGTGTGGGTTTTCGCGGCCGGTACAGTTAAAACCCACACTTTTACAGTATTAAGAGTGTCTGGGCCGACACTCTTAATTTTATCGACAATCCTTCATTGTTTTCTTGTAGTGTTTGGTTTTGATGTTCAACTTGGAGTACCAAGATAAGTGCCAAAATATTTCTCAACAAATATCCTTGTACCCCTTCACTTACCATAATTATAGATCAATTCAAAACCAAACTATGGTCTCTCAAACAACTTATGTGATTTATCCTATATGAGAGCCTTCCAATCAAAGTGACTTTCAATATTTCAAATACTTGTCACTTATGACAGATCCTATGACCACAAAAATTGGTGGAGATGTGCTTTATTAAGTCTGCTAACAGCTGTAAAAAGTTGAGACTCATTTGACTTCATATGTGCTGCCAGCCACAACATCTCCCACAGTAGGTACATGCTGAAAATTGTTGTGTTTGTGCTGACAAGATTTACTTCAACAAGAAGTTTCACTTATCCAATGATTATGAAATTTGCACAGACTTAGCTATCATATGCCTAGAGCAAGTAAACTGAATTTCAAGCCAATCCAAATAGATTTGATCACTCAAACATGGCTATGAGCACAGCCTTGTCAGATTTTCAATATTGGCCAGATTTCAGTATATTGAGTTATTCTTCTTCAAGTTGAATCAAATTTGAAATGAACTGCTTTCAAAAGACAAATATCCATTCAAACCACTTACTAAATGAAGTCTCTTGAATTTATTCAAATATAAATCAATCCAAACATGATTATTTAGCAATTTGTCCATTCAATCATCTTATAGGAAGCAACATAGGCATATATATCCTATTCAATCAACTCATATGCATTCAAATGAATTTGATCAACAAAAATTATACTTTATATACCTCATGATCATCCAATAGCAAGTTTCAACTTAACTTATTTGCAATCCATTCATAATTTAACCAACTTGAATAAAGCACTTGTATTTGGTAGAATTTGGACTTCACTTATTATTGACTTGGCATTGGGATAGAATTTTATTAATCTTCAACACTTAATTCAACACATGTGATGAAATGAATATTATTGAATCAAGCCTCCAATGCCCAAGGTACCTATACATTATCATCCATGTTTTGGTGGTACCCAAACTAAGTTGTGTCCACTCAAGTTAGGAGCAACATCCTTAGGCATTGCCTTAGTATGAACAGCGGGATGTTTTGCAATTGCAACAAATGAGGTACCATTGCCATCCTTTCTAAGCATAATATTATTGTGAATTAAAATAGGCTTAGAATTGTTACCTAAGGGACATGAATTTGCCATGTGTCCCCTTTCCCGACATGTGTAGCAAGTTCTCTTTGTTTGAGCCTTCTCTTTCTTTCTCAAATTTTGCTTCACATTGTCTTGCCTCTTCTCATTTGCTTGAGCCTTCTTCTCAAGATTGTTGGGATACCTCGAGGCAAAGTGACCCATAGCATCACACATGTAGCACTTGATTTGAGCCAAATCATCCTTCTTCTTTTGATTTGTGCTCATCATGGCATCTTGATTATATATTGAATGCCTTCTTCTTTCTCTTCTTGTTTTCTCTTTCTTCCCCACATCACCATTATATTCATGGTTAATCTTGATTTTATTTTGGGGATTCTTCTTTTGCTCAACTTGTGGCTTTGGTTGAGGCTTCACTTGTGGCTTCACTAATTTCTTGGTTGGGCACATTGAGGTGAGGTGACCCCAAGTGTGGCAATTGAAGCACTTGTTATGCTTTAGCCTCCTTTCTTCCTTCTTCAACTTGAGCTTACTTTTATTGGGGCATGCCTTTGCAAGATGACCCATCTCATCGCATTTATAGCACATGAAGTGAGATATCTTATTTCCTTTTAATTTCAATTGCCTGCCTTTGATATTGCTCTTGTTGAAACCAAGGCCACTCTTGTCATCATATCTTCTTTGATTTTTAATTATAAGATCATGAGTGACTTTTGATTTATGCCACCTCTCAAACATGTTGCTTAAATTCTTCACTTTGTTTTTGACCTTATATTTCCCTTCAAAAGGTTAGTCCCACAAGACAAGGAAGAATAATAATAATCTATAGTTGAAGAACATGGCATAGCTAATAAATCATCACAAGAGGTGGATACATTCTTATCTTCATCACATGGATTAGCAACATTTTGCAATTGATCATATAAATCATGTGATGAGTTCTCATTAGTTTTAATTTCTTCACTATAAATCTTGTTAGTGAGAAAAACATGATCTTGTACCAAATTTTCATGAGCAACACTAAGTTCCTCATGACTCAATTTTAGCTCCTCATGTGAACAAGTAATAACATAAAATAGATGCTTTTGTTGTTCACATGAATACTTTAGAAATGAGTTTTCACTTTCCAAATTTCTTGTTTTATCTTTCTCATTTTCTAAATCAATGTTCATGCTAGCAAGTATATCAACAAGCCCATCATATGAATATGAATGATTAGTCACATTAGCATTATATACCTTCGTATTACCTTATGACATGAAGCAATGTGGTGTAATGGATGGGCTTGTAGTAGCGATATCATCGTCCGAGCATGAACAATCACCATAATCATCAAGTATGCTTGAGATAGAACAATCATTTGCATTACTTGAGTTTGAGCCAACACAATCATGATTATCAAGTGAACTTATGGTATGTCTTTCATCATTATCACTTGACCAAGAGGTGGAGCAATCTTCCACAACCATCGTGTTAAGGATGTGCTCCACATCCTCGCTAGAGATCCTCCCATATACGCCATCGAGATATGTCCAAATATCATAGGCGGTCTCCATATACATAATTTCCTTCAACACCTTATCACTTATCCATTGATATAAAATGTTAGTAGCTTGGTGTTCAAGATGTAAGCATTTCTCTTTAGCTTGGGTGATGTTGGTCACTTGTTCTCAAATGTTGTGAATCAAGAACAAGGCAACACAATTGTTAAGGACTAAGGACCTTCGTCCTCTGAAGCATTATCTCCTCTTCGATATAATGATCTTCAGATGAAGGTCATGAATGACACGCCTTCATCATTCATGAATGAACAAGAATACGTAGAGATAATGAATGTAATCCATTGGCTCATTCACATATGTATTTCATAATGTACACATGAACATTAACATAATTTACATTACATTGATATCTTCGGCTTGTTCGAAGGTGCTGACGCGAGAACGATTAGAATCCAGCGTGAACAGTACGGTGCTACTGTTCATCTATTTATAGGCACGGGACGCAGCCTGAGTAAAAGTACATTTGTGTCCTCAACATTTATTCACAACTATAACATAAATCATTAGGGACTGGCTAGTCTTTTTCTCCTCAGGCCAGCATCATGTTTGGTCTTCATCATCGTCTTAAGTCAAAGTTGTTACTCCTCGGCTATAGCTTCAGCGTTCATTCTTATCACCTTTGGAATATATCTTTGTCTTGTACACCTTTGCCATGGGAGAAAACTCCCATCCTGAAGACAAAGCTCCCTGTAGTAATCTATGCTATCCTAAAAGCATATGGATAGTCATGTTTTTGAGGACCTTCGGAATAGTAATGCCCCCAACAGTAGCCCCTCATAGTATTAATTTGTTTCTTCATAACAAATTTAGACTGTGACGTGAACAAAGGCCTTTAGCCGAAGGTCCGAAAAAACATCTTCCCTTCGCTAGAATAATGAATCATTCTGAACTGTGGGACCCACCGAGCGGTGGAACTCTGAGTATATATATAAGCATGTGTCGTGAAAATTTTTAGTGCCATTTAGTTGTTTGCGTTGTGATTGCTATTTTAGACTTCTTCTATTTGCGAGCTCGATTGACTTTTGAGCTTTGGCATTTGCCATAACCATTATCCAAATGGTTGAGGACAAGAAGATTACAGACCCCACAATTGCTGGGTTTTACGAAGCTATGGAAAAGACCAACACAGAAAAGATCACCAATGAGATGCTAGCTGGGTTGTCTAAATATTCCAGCGATAGTGATAGTTTTGATGTGGAGAGTGGAAATGAAAATGCCGAAGATCGGCCGTGGAGGCCGAGCCATGTTGTTTTTGGGAAGTCAAGTGTTAAGCAAGGGTAAATCGAAGCGATGAAGGGCAAATATTTTCATGATATTTCTATAGTGAGGGCCGGGGGAGAAAGCATTGTTCCTCTCCCCGAAGCTGATGAGGTGGTAGTCTTTAAAAGCTTCATGAAAGCTGGGCTTTGCTTCCCACTGCACAAGATGTTTGTTGAAGTTCTAAAGACGTTCGAAATATACCTTCATCAACTTACCCCCAGATGCTAGGTGTTTCTGCAAAATTCATGAGTTATCTTACCAGACAAAGGCAACCGAAAAGGAACAATACCATAACAACTTCAGATGTTACATCTTCGTGCCCCGCTCTGAGGCAAATTATCTCATGTAAACATTTCAGAAGAAGTGGTCGGGCTCTTGGATGAAGCAATGGTTCTACATAAAGAATGATCTGAATCAGAGGGAGGATGTGAGGGGCATCATTCAACGTCCCATATGGTCATGCTTTGGCATTAGAAGACCATCAATTGCTATTGGGAATGAAGTGCAAGTGTGCCTAATGGCTTTCAACATCATTTGTACCTACATCGGTACCAGGATTTGATACAAGAACACATTGCTTTCAAAGTATGGCCTCTTGTGAATGAATGGGAAATGCCGAAGGAGACTGCTGCTGGCTCCAGCCAAGGTGGCTTGGTTTATCTTAAGTATACCTTTCGATATAGAAGCCAATTTGATGAGCCAAATGATGATTGGCTAGATGCTATAGAGGCGACCGGTGATGAGCTGCTGGGAGCCTACTCGAAGGCAGAGGACGAGGCCATGACTATTGCCTTCGGCGTTCGAGGGAAAAGAAGATTGAAGAGAGTTTTTGATGTAATTGGGTTTGTTTATCATGATTACTGTTTTCATTCTCAAAGGCAAGGAGGAAAAAGGAAAATTGCAACTTCGACCTCTTCTGGTGCGTCGAAGCCGAAGAGAGCCAAGGTTCTGACCCGCAGGCCGAAACCTATTGGGACTGCTGAAATGCCAAAGCTTATTGAAAGTGCCGAGGCTGCCCCCTCAGCCACGGAATCAGCTCCTGCCATGTCAATCGAAGCTAGTGTAGATCCGGTAAAAGAGCTGGAATCAATGAAAACAGCGGAATAGCCAAAGGTGCTGAGCCCTCCAGCTGCAATAGGGCTACCGAAGCTATCGACTACTACAACAACGACTCCGAGGAAAAGAAGGATGGCTAGCATTTTAGATGCTGTTTTAGAATCTATGAAAGCGCCAACTCCTGCTTCTGCTGAAGCATTTGGCAAAAAATCTGAAGATGCAAGAGAAGCGATTACTGCAAGCATGGCTCCTGCTCTCGCTCGAAAGTTGTGCCAATAAGGCTGGTGGAAGAGAGTCTTCTAGAAAAGTCTACATCACCTGCTCCTGAAGCACTTCCCCATGGCGATTTGGAATACATTGTTCGACACGCTTCGGGAAAGCAGTTATCATTAGAACAAATTACCGAAGTGCAACTCTATGCTAAGGACTTGAAATACCCCAAGGGTCCTTGGTATACGAAGGAAATGGTGAAGACGACTTCCTCTATTGTCTGCCAGACAATAAGGAGGTTAATGTTTATCATGAGATGATGAACAACATGGGGTTTCTGAAGCTTGAGCTTGGTTTGTTCGCTATGACGAAGGATCAGCTTGCAGATAGCCTCGCTTATAATAGCTTGAATGTTTGTATATTTTGGCTTCATATTTGGTACTTTTCATTATAGTGAATTATTTTTTGGTAATTCTTATTGTTATTGTTTGTTCATTCTTCTGTTTGGCAGGGTCTAATCCTTAGTAAGGCTTTGAAGGCTCGAAAAGATGCAGAGGACGAAAGCTGCCAGATAGCACTTGGAAACCTCTGATCGGAGGTTATTACTTTGAGGAACGAAGCCTTTGAAAAAGATAAGATCTTGCTTTCTTTGGTTGAGAGGCTAAAATCTAGCGAAGCTAAGTTATCCACTCAAGAAGAGCTACATAGATCTGAGATTCAAGAATTAGAGAAGAAACTAAACGAAGCAACTGAAAATTTTAATGTGAAGCTGACAAAACGTGAAATATCTGACATTGAACGATCAAGGGTTTAGAAAAATGTTGAAGAGCTTCATGAGGCTAAAGAAAAATGCTACAATGTAGCTATAGAATGTGCCAAGAATTTGAAGAATAGCTTTTCTAAAGTTGGTGCATTTTCCTCATAGCAGAATTTCGACTGTGGTGACCCCGATGGAGTTATCTAGTGGATTAATGGTGAAGTTGAAGCCTTTGAGGAGATCCTTTGTAACAGAGGGGATTTTTGTGCCTTCGCTGGTGCCCTGTGGGGCCGTATCAGTCCTGGAAAAGGTTGATTGTGAACATGCCAAGGCTATAATTCAACCAGGATTTCCACTCTTTATGGCAGAACCACCCGAATTATTCCAGCTTAAGTGCCTAAGTCACGCCTTAGGGGCCGTAACACACTTAAATCGGAATAACCCGTCAGTCCTTCAGATCTAGTCTGATAGAGCCACTTAACCAGGATCAAATTCCACAATCTCACTCGAAGGTGAGTCACAGAAGAAATACAATAAAACAGAAAACCTCAAATTAAGTACTGCGTTATTACATAAATCGGAGTTCTGGAGTAGCAAAAAAAGTTCATAAAGTAAAGTGCAGCGGATAATCGATGTCGTCGGTAATGAGGAAATGGGCAAGGCCTAGCCCACTACTCCTCAGGCTCCTCTCCTGCCGGAGCAACATCCCACTCGACCGTCCAACCCGGTGGCAGGGTGGTAGGCCAAGTCACACCATCAACCAACTCCTGCATGGTACCTGCAAAAATGGTGCCACAAGCAAGGCTGAGTATACTAATACTCAGCTAGACTTACCCGGTGTGAGGAGTCTACTCCTCTACCTCTAGACTATGCAGCTGTTTGGCTGAGGGGTTTGGTTTGCCAAAGGCACTAGCTGTTTCTAAAATCAATTTTTAGCTTTTCCAATTCTATCATCATTAACTTAGCTAGGTTTGCTCCTTCTAAGCATACATGGTAACAATCATTTAATTCAATCAACAAGTTATCTCATGTAACCACATTTCACTTCTTACTCGATGCAGTACAAGGAATCAAGCAGTCTCATTGGCTGCGAGAAGCAGATGATTCGAATCGAGTTTTAACCTTGCAAGGTAAACCTAAACACACGGCATGTCAGGGCACTCCGACCCTACACATGACAACCGTCCCCATCGATTCCCCGTTCGCGTCCAGGCCTCACCGCCTTGGCATACAATGCTCCACTGACCCCGGCTGCCGCCGTGCAGTGACCGCACTTGTACCCACCATAGCTAGCATGGGAGACCCAGTCTCAGGTCGCATGAGGGATAAAGTCTGCGCCCGGCTTCACTCAGGTACTAGGTTTACCGGTTACCATTTTCCCGGCATGTGCTTAGTACGTTCAAAAGCTTGACTCAAGTATCCACACATTAATCCTTAATTCATTTTCCCGTCTCATGGACAAGTCATCCTCCCTGGATCCAAGTCCATAGACCAACATCTATCCCTTTATCAAGATGAATACAATCAATTCCTGACCTCGCGCGAGTGCTAGAAAAATCACTCGACTTCTACCGAGATCCTGATTAGCAAGCAGCTACTCGACCTAGCATACTAGTATTCATCTCAAAAAGGAGTCCTAAGTTCATGCATCTAGAGGTTTCAAGCAACTCCTACACTTAAGTGCACATTGCAATCCTACAAGCATTAAGTGTAGTAAAATAGCATAAATAATAGGTTATGCATAAAACCGGGGCTTGCCTTCAATTGCTGGGGCTGCGGGGAGATCCTCGATAGCAGCCTCTAAAGCCTGCTCCTGGTCCTCCTCTTGGACAGGTCCTTGCTCGGGGATGAGCACGTACTCTCCGTTGGCAAGATTACAATCTAATGAATGCAATGCGTAAGATATATGCATGATAGGATACGTGCTTTTAGAAATCACAACTTAAAAGGTGTATGATCTTTCTTGAGTTAAACAAGGTTAACTTTACTTATGCGAGACCCTTGGGTGGTATACTTGGTAACTGGTTCAAATTTAGCTAAGGAAAAAGGTAGGTTTAATTTTGGGGTTCCTCTGAATTCTTTTTAAGTCTTAGGAAGAATTGATAAGTACTCAAGTTAGACTTATTGAGGTGGGGTTTATTTCTTCTTTCCTTTTCCTTTATTCTCTTTAATGTTTTGGAGTAGGTTTGAACTACAAGTTGCTTTTATAAATTTCTAAAAATTCTGTAAAAATTACAGTGGCTTGCTACTGGTGTGTGTTTCTCTGCCTTAAAATTTGGGGATCAGAAAGTGAATAGTTTTCTCTGCTCAAAATTACTAAACTCTAAGGTAGAAGGGGTGCTTTGAACTACAACTACTATTTAACAGTGGGTAATTCTTCAGAACTTATTTTTGCTGGCTTTTAGGTGTTATAACATGACTTGATACAAATTTCTAGTCATTAATACCTTTTAATTATTTTTCTATGGTTTTCTCAAGCTTCTAGCCAAATGGGTGCTTTCTACTACCATTATATTTGAAAAATATCAAACAACAGAGTTCTTATTTTTCTTGGTTATTACTTTGTGCAAGAGCAATCATTCTGAAGTTTGGCATCTTTTTGCTTAAGGGAAGGGGTGGTATGCATTATTTGAATTAAATGGCTTTTCTCTTAAATCATTAGCAATTGGTGAGAGTTTGCCTCCTTTTCATGGGTTTGCATTTTTCTCTGGTAGTTTACCTCATCATAGACTTAGCTAATTTTTGGTTGCCCATTATCACATTATTTGAGGTTGTTCATGATTTAGTTGGAAAATGCCTTATTATCACCTTGTATTTATTTCCCTTACTTAAAAAGTTGGACTGAGGTGCTCTGTATTTTTGTAGTGGGGCTCTGGTGGTTATAAGTTCACTGGATTTTTGTTAAGTATTTTGGTTATAGTTTTTGTTGGGGGCCTTCGTCCTCCGAAGGTCCTCAAAAACATGATTTGACAATGTTTTCCAAGTGGATTATATGAACAGGTATCTTCGGACTCAGAATTATGAACATGGAGTACGGTCAGGACGAAGCTTAAGCCAGACGAAGGGGGGTTGAGATGGAGGACGGGCTGATTACCAAGATGTACGAAGGACGGTGCACAGCCGAAGCTGTTCGCAGGAAAGCTTCGTCGCGATAGCAGAAAGGGGAACCGACTTAAAGATGAAAAGACTACTTAGGTCTTGACAGATTCCCATAAGTCATTAGCAAATGTAATGGACATGAATGTAATTTTACATGGGCTGCGTCCCACGTCTATAAATAGATGAACAGTACTCCCGTACTGTTCACGCTGACTTGGCATTTTGCTTTTGCGTCATCCTTGTACTTTTGTCTTCCTGCAATCCGAAGGTACACTTGTAATTTGAAGTCATTTCTATTGTTATATGATAATAAAATAGAAATGACATTGTGATAAAACTTAAATACTTATATTACTTTTTATGTTGCGTGTATGCCCTTCGTCATAGCTTATTGCGTTTACGAAGATATATTGTTTGTGACCTTCGTCCGGAACACATTATATCCCGAAGGGAAATAAAGTTTCAAAGGACGAAGGACCTTATCATTTAACACTTTCTATGTTGCCTTGTTCTTAATCCGAAGCATTTGAGAACAAGTCACCAACATTGGCGCCCACCTCCGGTGAACTCACTTCCACTTTGAGTTTTTTGAACACCTTCGGAAGCCATAGACCCTCGTTATGGCGCCGAAGAAAGCTTCAGCGACTGGGGCTGCAGCTCTGCAACCACTGGACCCCAACCAGGAGACTGTCTCTCTTCGGGAGGCCCGAAGCCAGAAGAGGAAGGCCGTCAGCCCGACGCTTCAGGAGGATGAGCTAGACCAAGAGATCCGGGATATGGAGATGCTTCATCAACAGGTACAAAGGAAGAAGGAAAAGATGGCCAGGCTAGCTGAGCTGCAAAGACAGATAGACGAAGCTTCCGAAGAAGTTCGCCATCTTACTCACGATGAGCAGAACAGAAGGCCTCAACAAAAAGACCTTCATCAGGAGGGCTTCTTCAACGAAGATGACTGGTATGACAATTTCCATCATGGAAATTTTGTTTTCGATGATGCTTCTCCCCTGTCCGCTGAGCTGCAGGCTACACCTTGGCCTCCAACCTACAAGCCACCCCAGCTTCCCATGTTCGATGGTCATTCAGACCCGAAGCAGTTTTTGATGAGCTACGAAGCAACAGTGTCTTCGTATGGTGGCAATGCGGCAGTCATGGCAAAGTCTTTTGTTATGGCTGTCAGGAATGTTGCTCAGACCTGGTATTCCTCCCTTCGACCAGGAACGATCACTTCATGGCAAAAGCTGAAGGACATGTTGTTAACCAGCTTTCAAGGCTTTCAGACGAAGCCGGTCACTGCTCAAGCCTTGTTCCAGTGCACTCAGGATCATGAAGAGTACCTTCAGGCGTATGTCAAAAGGTTCTTGCGTTTGAGGGCGCAGGCACCGACGGTGCCCAATGAAATTGTTATTGAAGCCATGATCAAGGGGCTTCGTCCTGGACCTTCAGCTCAATACTTTGCTAGGAAGCCTCCTCAGACTTTGGAGAAGCTGCTCCAGAAGATGGACGAATACATTCGTGCCGACAATGATTTTCGCCAAAGAAGGGAGGAGGCTTTCAGATTCTCTGAAATGACCAGGGGCTTCGGAGGAAGATTCTATCCGAGGCATGTCCGGTCCATCCACAACTCTATTCAAAATGATGATAAGGGGAGTCAGCAGAACAGGCCGCAGTGCTCCTCACAGGCTTCGGGGCAACAGCAAAATTTTTTCCGGCCACCAGCTCCAAGAGGCAGAGGCGCCAGGGGCTTCGGCGGAAGATTTGGAGATCAACCAAGGAGAGTATTTTGCTTATTCTGTGGTGAAAACAAGGGCCATACCACCAGGATGTGCCATGTTACCATCCAGAAGCAAAAGGAGCTAGCAGAAGCTGCAGCGCAGCAGGGCCAGCCGAAGCAGGTCATGCATACTGCTTCGTACCATCAGCCTTACGTCCCAGAATACGTGGGCAACCACCCTGCAGTTTCTGTAGCTTCGGCGAGTCAACCTCAGGCTTCATGGCAACAGCCCCTGCCTCCACCACCGCTGCAACAAGGCCAACAGCCGGAAGGAAGCCAATATGTTCCACACCAAAGGGACCTCAGAGAACAATCCGAAGCTCGCACAGTCAATAGCACTGTGCCAGAGTCGAAGCACATTTATTGACAAATATCCTACCTTGATAGCAGTCTTTTCCATTTAGTTCTATTTTCTAAAGAACAATTCAGTTTTCATGTAATAGTTTCGTTGTTGGTCACGAAGAAAACCTATTTTCCTCACAGGCTTAAGTTGCTGAAGCTTAAAAATTTACGATAACAAGGAGAACCTTCGAGTTATTAAAAATCTTTCGAAGCAACAAAAAGTCGCTCTAAGGAACGCAGAGTAAGTTGCCGAAGTCATAAAAAGCCGTTCCAAAGGGAGCGCAGTGTAAGTTTTCTGCTCCAAAGTCGTTCCTAAGGGAATGCAGAGCATACAGCGAAAAGTCAACGCTGATACCGCCTAAGTAAAAGGCGAAGAAGCTCCAAAGACGTTCCTAAGGGAATACAGAGCTTACAGCGAAAAGTCAACGCTGATACCGCCTAAGTAAAAGGCAAAGAAGCTCCAAAGACGTTCCTAAGGGAATGCAGAGCTTACAGCGAAAAGTCAGCGCTGATATAAAGATATTTTATGTTTTACGGGGATATGTGTGTATCTTCGGAACAAATGTCATCTACATAACATAGCATCATCGCATCATTTTGCATAGCATAAGCATCATACATCATGTTGCATATGGCAAAAGAAGGGGACACAGTATCAACCTTCGAAAGAACGCTTTGAGATGGTGAAAATCGTGCGAAATCACGAGGGAATACAATGTTGATCTTCGGAATACAGCTTCGGAGAATATTTTCACGAAGCGTGGACGTGCTTCATCAGAATAGTACTAAAGGAGAGTGTTTTCTTCACGAAGCATGAAAAGAAGGGAAGGTGTTTTTTCGCCGAAGGCTCAAAAATGGTACGTATGTAAAGTTTCATGCATCGTAAAGAATTGAATAATGAAAAGAAACTTGTATATTACATTCAAATGTACAAAATATTACATGGATCGCATTTCAAATGTTTTTTCTAATAACATCTAGTCTTCTCTTAGTACTACTTCGGCAGCCTCATTTAAAAGTTGTTCAACAACTTTATCCATGATAGCTTCGGCCATTTGTTTAATTTCGTCATCCCCTTTCGTGTGAGGGTCAGCAGACGATCCAGCAGGTTCTGAGGGAAGAGAATATGTCTACATTACTATCACTGTGGCGGAACTGCCCGAATTATTCCAACTTAAGTGTCTAAGTCCTGCCTTAGAGGCTAGACCACACTTAAATGGGAATAACCCGTCAATCCCTCGGATCTAGTCCGACACGGCCACTGACAGGATCAAGTACCACAGTCTCACTCGATGGTGAGTCACAGAGCAAATACAATAAAGCATAAAACCATGCATGGAAGAGTATTAAATTATTACATCACCATTGTCACCATCGGAGTTTTTGCAAAAGTAACCATTCATTGTTTTGAAGTGCAGCGGAAATAAACTAACGATAAATAAATGGAGAGATGGGGAAGCCTGTCCCATCACTCCTCATGCTCCTCCTCAGCCGAGGCAGGGTCCCACTCGACGGTCCAACCCGGTGGTAAGGTGGACGGCCAAGTCACTCCAGCAACCATGTCCTCCAGAGAACCTGTAAAAATTATGCCACAAGCAAGGCTGAGTATACTAATACTCAGCTAGACTTACCCGGTGTGAGGAGTCTACTCCTCTACCTCTAGACATGCAGCTGTTTGGCTGTGGGGTTTGGTTGCCAAAAGCACTAGCTGAGTTTCTAAATCAAGATTTTAACTTAATCAAAATTAAGTGTGACTCTCTTAAGGCTAAAAGTGTACTATCTATTCATACATAGTAGCAAGCATTTTTAGCAATCAACAGCTTGTATCATCCCAACACAGTTCTACTTATTACTCAATGCAGCAGCATGGATCAAGCAGTCTCATTAGCTGCGAGAAGCAGACGATTCGAATCGAGTTTTTATCCTTGCAAGGTAAACCTAAACACACGACATGTAGGGGCACTCCGTCCCCACACACATCAACCGTCCCTATCGATTCCCCGTCAGCAGATCAGGTCTCACCGCCTTGGCGTACAATGCCTCACTGACCCCGACTGGCCGTCGTGCAGTGACCGCACTTGTACCCACCATAACCGGAATGGGAGACTACGTCTCAGGTCGCGTGAGGGGGTATGTCCACTGCCAGGTTCACTCAGGTACTAGGCTTACCGATTTACCATATTTCTCGGTATGTGTTTAGTACGTTCAAACGCTTGACACACGGTACCACACCTTAATCCTTAATCAACTTTTTATCCCGTGAACAACCAATCCCCATGGATTGTTGCCCACAATCAACCTCAATATGATAGGAAAGAGGATACAACCAATTCCTGACCTCGCGCGAGTGCTAGAAAAATCACTCGACTTCTACCGAGATCCTAATTAATAAAGCAGCTACTCGACTTAGCATACTAGTATTCATCTCAATAGGATTCCTGAGATCATGCAACTAGGGTTTCAAACAATTCCTACACCTAAGTGCACAATCAATCCTACAATCATTAAGTGAAGTAAAATAGCATAAGTAATAGGTTATGCATAAAACCGGGGCTTGCCTTCCAAAGCAGTGGCAGGCAGGTCCTCTGGTGCAGGCTCTGGTGCTGGGTCTGGGGCAACCTCCTGGGCAGCTCCTTGCTCCGGCACGAGGATGTACTCTCCGTCGGCAAGATTACAGTCTATCGAAATGCAATGAACATGTATGTCATGATTATGCAGGATTTAAGAACATTAAGCTACAGAAATTAAGTCAAGAATTAACTTAGGGTTCCTTGGCTACGTGGGTCTTCTAGTGGTATATATAGACTTATTACCTTTTAGGTTTAGGTTTTTTTTCTTTTTAGGATAACATAGTGGATTTGTATTGCCTTTATGGATTTCAGTGGACAATTTATAAAGGTCTTAGGAGGACATCAATTTCCATCACCCATTTTCCTTTCTTTAATTTCCATCCAGGGTTTCTAGGACAGGTTTGAACTATGACAGTATTTTTAAAAATTTCCAAAAATTCTGTAAAAATTACAGTGGGTTGTCACTGGCTATTCTAGCTTGTTTTAAGAATTTGAGGCTTAAAGTACAAAAGCTAGCCCTTAAACAAAAATAACAATAGTTAGGCATAATGGGCCACTTTACACTACAAGTCTTTTATTAAAGTGGGTTCTGACCTAAGGGTTATTTTTGTTGGCCTCTAATAGTGATAGTAAGCTCTTGTACCAAAAATGACAGAGAGCCACATGATGGTTAATTAATGGTGGATTTCTAAACTTTGGTGCAAAAAGGGTGATTAGAACTAACTTGTTGTTTGAAAAATATCAAACAACAGATTTCAGATTTTTCTTAAGTTCTTACTATCAACACATTAGTTATCCTAGGGTTTGGGGAGGTTTCTCCTTATGGTTATTTTTGTGGGGTTTTTCTAAGTTATCCTTATTTTCTTCATTTAAAAGGTATCTTTCTTATCTTACACTACAACAGGGTATGATATATTTTTCCCAGTGAGCTACATTGACTAAGTATCTCAACAAAAATAGGGGTGCCCTCTGGTTCATTATTTATGTCACTTTTTCTATTTTTCTTAACTTTAAGCATATTATGGAATAAGGGGTTAAAACTGACTTAATGTAGTGAACAGAGGGGTTTAACATTTTTAACTAGGTCAGTAGATAGATATAGATTTCTCCAAATTTTTCTAGCTCTAGTTAAATAGTACAACCATTTTTCTTACTATTATTGAGTTTTTGGCCAAAACTGAAATTAAATCATAATCTTATATTTTTCTCTAGTACTCATGGGATTTTATATTTTTCTTAGACAGGTTACATTATTTAGAGTCTGGCAAAATTAGTTTGACCAAATTTGGATAAACCAAACAGAAGTTATGGGTTTTTAAAGTTTCTGTTTGAATTTAAATCAGGTTTTATTTAAGTTTTTTTGGAAAAGCAGTTTGCGCCAAGGTCCCTGGGGTTAAACTGATTCAAACCTCGCAGATCTACCCTCGGGCCACTATTCATTTGAGTCTCTGACTTTTCACTTAACCCCCTGGGTTTCTCTCCCTCTCACCCGCAGTCCCTCCCCCAATCAAAACAGTAGCCGTAGGAAGGAAAGGACGGCGCGGCTTACCGGCGGCGAGGGAGGCCCGGCGAGGTGGTCAGTGACGTTCGGGAGGTCGCGACGGTCACGCCGAGGTGCGGGTCGTCGTCGGAGGTGGTCGGAGCTCCCCTGGCCACGAGCACAGGCGACGGGGATCGTCGGCGACGCCTGCTCCGGCCAAACCACGGCGGTAGAGTTCAATTAATGGGCACGAGGAGCTTCACGGGATGACACAGAGGCCGTGCGTGCATCGAATCGGAAAATGGTGAAGGGGTTTACCCGGTCCACGTGCGCCGGCGAGTTCTCGAACTCCGGTGAGCGCGATTCGGCTACTCCGGTGACGCGGGCCCTCGGGTTAAGCTTGAGCAAGGCTCACGGCTTCACCAGGAAGCTATCTGGGGGCTTGGATCGAACGGAGGAGGACGGGAGAGGGGTCGGCCACGGCGGTGGCTTTCGGTCGGCACTGGCGGGCTGCGGCGAGGTCGCCGGAGGCAACGGCTGGCTCGGGCGAGTCCGGCGAGGTACGGAGGAGGCAATGGGGAAAACAACCGAGCGCTGGGGCGGGTTTTATAGGCGCGGACGCGGCCGGGGCGCCGGCTTGGCTCGGGCGCGGCGCGGGGCGCGCGCGGGCGTGCTCTGGCGCGGCAGAACGCGTCGAACACGTGGCGGTTGGTTTCTTCCAGTGTTCAAACGTCGACAGAGGTCGCAAACGTGCGAATCTTTGCAAAGGTTTGGCGCAGACCTCTTCCTGGCACCTAGGGCTGTCACTCAACTGTGAGAAGTCGGGGCAGATACGGCCTAGGGAGGGAGATCTTTGGATGCCAAAACAGGTGTGTCACACTGGGCACTTCGCGACAAACGCCATGCCATGGCATGTCAAACGTCCGAGTCTGAGGCTCAACTGTTTCCAGTGGGTGCCCTAGGTAGTATGCCACATTTTTGGTATAGATCACAAGTGGATTTGATGCCATCTTCAAGGTGAACACGGCTGATCCTTAAACTAGGGTTAAATATGGACTTAGAGAGGAATAGAGAGCTCTAGCTCTCTCTCTCCACTTAGTGATGTGATTTGGGGTTTCACCAGGGGCCTTTTTGCAATATTTCCCTCCCCTAATTGCTGGTTACAAGGTTACTTAAGGTTTGGGTAAATGTTACTCATGTTTTGCACACTTGCTCACTCTCTTTTCCCTCTTATCTAGGGTTTTGGGAGATAGGGTCTAAGAGAGGTCTAGGGTTCTTCTCCCCTCTCATCCAAGAGAATAAGTGTGCAAAGATTGGAGTAATGCTTTTGGTTACTCACCATCCTTGGTTAACCTCTAGCTTTCCAAGGCCCTTATGCTTTTATTCATTAAGTTCTTCCACAGGTGCTCATACCCTTTAATAGCAAGGTGGGCTCTAGCCATGGTAACACCTGGGGTGTTACAATCACAAACCGCGAACAAAGTTTGAAATAAAAAATTACAACACAATGAGAACGACTAATTAATACCTATTTGCCCTTCGGGCTCTGTACTTTTTTCGGCAACTTCTGTCACTTTCCTAGCATCATGGATGCCTTTTTTGCTCCTTTGAATAATTTCTTGCGCCATTTCTCGGCCGCCGTTGTCCCAGATATCAGTAAAGAATTTACCGCCAACCATACTTGCTTCGGCCGAGGGGTCTTTGATGTCTTCGGAGGACAAGGCAGCTTAGGACTGAGCTAAGGATTTTACATGCTCGCAACCTTTCCTCTCCAAAACAGTAGCAACTCCTCGGGCGCCGGAAAAAGCGCAGATGTCACCGCGGCTACTCAGGATTTCCTCGAAGGCCTCTGCTTCATGACTGATCCATTCCAGTGGACCTTCGGGATTGCCTCTTGAGAAATTCTCTTCACTAGAGAATGCGCCAACACCGGCGAAGCTGGATTTTATCTTTTTGACGCATTCTATAGATTTAACGTAGCATTTTCTCTGGGATGCGCGAAGCTCCTTAACACTTATCTCTAAATGATTGGCCAGTTGATCGCTAAGCTCTCGTTTTGTTTCTTCGAGCCTACGTTCCTCTTTAGCTCTAGCTAGTTGTTTTTGAAGATCTTTAATCTCACGTTTTTGGGCTTCGGCCTGGACCTTTGAGGCAGCTTCGTCCTTTTTTACCTTGTCTACCAATGTAAGCAGAATCTTATCCTTTTCCAGAGCTTCGTTTCTCAGTTTAATAACTTCTGACCGAAGGTTGTTGAACGCAATTTCATAGCTCTCATCTTCGGCACTCTTTTGTGCTCTCAATGCGTTGCTTAGGATTAAACCCTGCATGTAAAAAAAGTTGGTATAAGAATAAAAGAATGAGTTACGAATTAAAAAATTCCCAAGCGCAAAATTCCCATACCTTTAGGCTATTATACGCAAGACTGTCCGCGAGATCCTCCTTCGTCATAGCACTTAATCCAGCTTCGAGCTTTGGAAACCCCATACTTCTAGCCATCTCCCGGCAGACAGATAATTCTTTGTTATCAGGGAGGCAGTATAGGAAGTCATCTTCATTTGTCCCATTAAACACTACTGCCCCCTTCGGATATTTTAACTCTCTGGCATAGTGATTGGCTTCATAGATCTCTTCTTCAGATAATTTCTTCCCCGAAGCATGTCGCACGTTATAATCGTATATGTTGGAAGAAGCATCGGGGGCGGCAGCCTCAATTTCTTCAACCGAAATTGGTTCTGACATTTTTATTTTTTCTTCGGTTTCCAAATATTGTTCCTTGGTGGGCTCTGAAGGCCCAGTTTCAGCTTCAGGTTGTTGCTTCGAAGCTTCAGCAACTAAAGCTTCGGTAGACACTTCGGCAAGTCCAACAGTCTTCTTTGGGGTTATGCTTGAAGACTTAATTGTCTCCAAAACATCTAGCACGTTCACCATTCTTTTTCTTTTTGGAGTCACCGATGGCCCCTTTTGATTTTTTGTTGTTGTCTCAACACTTGCTGAAGGACTTAAGATTTCCAATATTTTTGGTTCTTCAGTTCTCGGTTTCTCTGCCTTCTCTGCTGAAGGCGCTTCAGTTTTTTCTTCGATTTCCGGCCCTGGAGCTGGCTCTGTAGTGTCAGTGGCCAAAGAAATTTCACCGATAAATTCAGGCACTATTGCCGGCTCAATAAAACGTGCCCGGTGGGTGAGCACCTTCATCTTTTTTCTTTGTGGCGCTGGCTCACTAGAAGCACTTGTGGCAACTTCTGTTGCAGGGGAGATATTTTTTCTTTTGCGGCCCGGCACCGGATAATGGTAGTCAGGGTAGACAAACCCGATTGCATCAAATACTCGGTTGAGCCTTTTCTTCTTTCGGCCTCCGAAGGCTGCCGATAATGCAGTGTTCTCGGCCTTCGAATACACCCCAAGCAGGTTGTCACTTAATGTTTCAATGCTTTTTAACCAGTCATCATCAGGCTCAACAAACTTATCCCCGTATCTGAATGTATATTTTAGTCTGACCAGTCCACCTTCGTCAGACTCTTTGATGGTTTCCTTCGGCATTTCCCACTTTCCTGCAAGGGGCCACACCCTGAAGGCAATATGCTCTTGGACCAAGTCCCTTGTCCCAACAAAAGAGCAGACTACTCCGAAGGCTCTCTGGCATTCTTCGGCTGCCTCATCCATCTCAACCTTCGGCTTTCGGAGTCCGAAGCGTTGCCAGATGGGGCGCATAATGATATTCTTAACATCTTCTTGTGCTGTTAAGTCATTCTTTACGTAAAACCATTCTGTCATCCAGGCTCCGGGCCACCTTTTCCGAAAAGTTGGCACAGGGCAGCTTGACCCGGAGCGAGCACCGAAGTTGTAACAACCAAAGTTGTTGTGATATTGTTCTTTCCCCCAGGGCTTCGTCTCATATAACAACTCATGAATGTTGCAAAAGCTTTTAGCATTTGGTTCTAAACCTTGGCTTCTCACAGCCCAGACAAAGATCCCCATTCTAATAATAGCTTCGGGAGTAATTTGATGAAGGTAGATTTGAAATGTATTCAGGACTTCGACAACAAAGCTGCTTAGGGGGAATCGAAGCCCAGCCTTGAGAAAGCTTCGAAAGATTACGACTTCATCTTCTTCGGGAGTGGGAGAAGTTTTTTCTCCAGCATCAGCCCTCACAATAGATATATCTCGAAAATATCTCCCCCTCATATTGTCAATATGACTCTGCTTAACAGTGGTTTTCCCGAAAACCGTGTGACTTGGCTGCCATGGTCGATCTTCGGACTCTCCCCCACAGCTTTCTGCATCATAACTATCGATGTCACCAGTATCTTCGGACAGACCTTCCAGAATCTCCTTGGTGATTTTTTCCGTATTGGTCTCCGCCATCGCTATAAGGAACCCCAAGTTCTTCTCTTCGTCGAGACTCAGCTTCATCTCAGCAGTGACCTTCTTATCTTCAGACATCTTCGGAAACACTAAAAAACTGTTTTCAAGGCCGAAGCTTAAAAACCAAAAGATCAGCAAATTCTGGTGCGCAAGAGCTAAAAATTTAGTGAGCGGAAGCAGATGGCAAGAGAGCGTATCGAACAAATTGTCCGGGCTCCTATTTATACACTCGATATGGTGGAAACTGTGTGGTCCCGCCTGTCGGTGACTTTTGCTATTCTAGCAAAGGGAAGGTGTTTTTTCGGACCTTCGGCTTAAGGCCTTCGTCCATATCGCAATCTGAATTTATCATTAACAAATTAACATTGCGAGGGGCTACTGTTGGGGGCCTTCATCCTCCGAAGGTCCTCAAAAACATGATTTGACAATGTTTTCCAAGTGGATTATATGAACAGGTATCTTCGGACTCAGAATTATGAACATGGAGTACGGTCAGGACGAAGCTTAAGCCAGACGAAGGGGGATTGAGATGGAGGACGGGCTGATTACCAAGATGTACGAAGGACGGTGCACAGCCGAAGCTGTTCGCAGGAAAGCTTCGTCGCGATAGCAGAAAGGGGAACCGACTTAAAGATGAAAAGACTACTTAGGTCTTGACAGATTCCCATAAGTCATTAGCAAATGTAATGGACATGAATGTAATTTTACATGGGCTGCGTCCCACGTCTATAAATAGATGAACAGTACTCCCGTACTGTTCACGCTGACTTGGCATTTTGCTTTTGCGTCATCCTTGTACTTTTGTCTTCCTGCAATCCGAAGGTACACTTGTAATTTGAAGTCATTTCTATTGTTATATGATAATAAAATAGAAATGACATTGTGATAAAACTTAAATACTTATATTACTTTTTATGTTGCGTGTATGCCCTTCGTCATAGCTTATTGCGTTTACGAAGATATATTGTTTGTGACCTTCGTCCGGAACACATTATATCCCGAAGGGAAATAAAGTTTCAAAGGACGAAGGACCTTATCATTTAACACTTTCTATGTTGCCTTGTTCTTAATCCGAAGCATTTGAGAACAAGTCACCAACAGTTTTGCCTCTTTAATAATTGATTTTCAGTCTTATTTAGGCTAAACAAATCATCTTTATTTAAAATTGATCCAAATTAATGGTCTTTGTATTTTTCCTAAGTTCTCTGTTACATAAGTAAACTAGGAAAAATAATATTAATCACTGTTCATTAATTTCTAATACCTTTCTGATTTCCTCTAAGTTTTGGACAAAACATCTTAAAATGAGAAACTACATCATAATTTCTAATGCTGGGGTTCCTACTATTTTTAAACAGTGTCTAAAAGAGGTTTGAATACCCACAAATTTTCTTAAGTCTAGCACAGAAGAAAAACTAATTTTCCTTGATTAAATAAGGTTTAGTGGGTTTCTGTTTTTAATTTTAAACTCTAAAATTTTGAACAGAAAGCATAGGGTCTACTATTTTTAAATGATAGATTATAATATACAGAGGCTAGCAAAATTGGTTTGACATTTTTTTGATTAAGAATTCATCAAGTTATGAATTTTACAAGTTCTCTGGTTATTTAAAAAGAATAACAGAATCGATTTAAATGAAAATCTACTTTGCACTGGGGTCCCTGGTGGTTTTCTAAGTTTTTCCTCGCGAATCAGTCCTCAGGCTACTATTCACCAGAGTCTCTGACATTACAGAAAACCCCTCGGGTTCTACAAAAACCTAACCCGAGGTCCTTCTTCTACCTTAAACAGTAGCCGCGGCGGGGAAAAGGGCGGAGGGGCTTACCGGCGGCGAGACTGTTCCGGTGAAGAGGTCGAGGATGAAGGGGAGGTCTCGGGGATCACAACGGTGTGCGGAACGCCGTCGGAGATGGCCGGAGTCGGTCGGTCCACGCGCGCAGGCGGGGATGCTCGTCGGCGGCGAGGAGACCGGCCTGGTCACGGCGAGATAGTTCAATCAAATGGGTCAGGGAGGTCCACGGGATGCCAGAGAAGACTTGAGCGAGAGGAATTGGGCGGAGACTCACTGGATAACTCGGTCCACGCGCGGCGGAGGAAGACCGAAGTCTGGTGAAGTCGATCTCGGGCCTCCGGTGAAGTCCAGCTGGGTCCGAGGGCTTGGCAAGCTTCACGGGCTGCTGGTGGAGCTGGCCGAAGCACTGGCTTGACTTGAGGGTGGCTGGGGGGAGCTGGCTACGGTGGCCGAAGCTCGGGCGGCAATGGCGGGCGGAAATTAAGCTCGCCGGAGCTAAGGAAAAGTGGCTGGCCGAAGAGGGTGAGTGCGGGGCAAAGTGAGGCGCGCCTGGGGAGGCTTTATAGGCGCGGGCGGGCACGGCCGAGGGCGTGAGCGCGCGGCGGACTTGACTGGACGCCGGGGAGCGCGCGCGCGCGGGTTGGGCGAGCTCTGGCGTGCCGACCAGGGTCGAACACGTGTGCCCGTGCGTTCTGCCCAAGTTCTGGCGCGTGTAGTCGCTCATCCGAGCCTGCTCTCGCCCTGGTAAATGCACAAAGCCTCTTCCCCTCCCTACAAGCTACCATTCTTGTGTGGGGGTCATAGGATTTTGCCTACTGGTTGCAGAGATATGGAGCCAGGAAATCTGGTCTGTCTCCCTGCGCAAATCCGAGGCAAATCCAAGGTTTAGTCGTGTCTAGGGCTCGCGTCCCAATGCCATCTTCTGGCACACGACAGAGGGGTTAGTTAGACACATTTTTGTCAATGGGGCCATTAGGATTCGAGTTAGGGATCAAGGTGAACATCCCTGATCTTTGGCTCAAGGTCTGAATTTCAGAAATCTAAAATTCAGAATTCTCAATAAGTCCACACATGGAAAGCTTGATTTGGGGTTTTATTTGAGCTATTTTCGCTAAGCTTTCTCAACCTTTCTTGTTGCCCATTAAATATACTTCAATTTTTATAATTGGCTCAACTCAAAATTTTAAACTTTTCACTCCCTTTTTCTTACTTTTTGAATTTTACTCATGGGGCTCATTTAGGATTTTTAAACTAGGGTTGCATAATCTTTTCTTTTAAAGGACTCAATTGCTTTGATCATGACACTTTTAAGTATATACTTGGTGACTTCATTATTACTTAAGTTATTTTGATGCTCATGCTTACTTTGGTTCACATAAAATAATGGTTCTAGGTTTGGCTTTTTGAGAAAAACCCTGAGTGACACTGGGGTGTCACAGCCTTCCCCCCTTAAAGGAATCTCGTCCCGAGATTCGGGCCAGAGTCCTCCCGGGGTAAAGCGAAGGGTGAGACTGATAGGAAAAGGGGTGATGATTGCCATTATTAGGATAAACTGCTCTTCGAATGTCATTCTCTTTGCAACTTCAGAAGGAAGTCCTTTTTAGTTTTACTTTATAGTTACTTTATTCTGAATTAAGATCATATTTTTGGAAATTAGATTCGAAAGGCAGGAGGAGGGGTTGGGGGTGATTACGTACCAGCTTCCTTAGGTAGGCAATCGGGAAAGTTGGATCTCAGGAATTCCTCGGTTTCCCAAGTAGCTTCCTCCTCTGAGTGATTACTCCACTGGACCTTGAACATCTTGATCGATTTAGCCCGAGTTGATCTTTCCTTGCAATCCAGAATCTTGGAGGGGTACTCTTGGTACGATAGATCTGGCTCTATCTCCAATTCTGGCTCTGCTATGATCTCAGTCGGCAATCGAACACACTTCTTCAGTTGAGATACATGAAAAACATTGTGAATGGCAGACATCTTTGAAGGTAACTTCAGCTTGTATGCCACGGGTCCACATGCTTCTATGATCTCATAAGGTCCAATGTAACGAGGGGCTAGCTTGCCTTTGATCCCAAACCTCTGCATTCCCTTGGTGGGTGATACCTTGAGGTATACAAAACTTCCCACCTCGAACTGGAGAGGTTTCCTTCTTCTATCATGATAACTCTTCTGCCTGGCCTGAGCAGCTTCTAGATTCTTCCTGATTAGCTTAACCTTCCTTTCGGCTTCAGTCACTAAGTCAGGTCCAAAAACTTCTCTTTCACCAGACTGAGACCAATTGAGTGGTGTCCTGCACCTTCTTCCATAGAGAGCTTCAAAAGGTGCCATCTTTAGGCTGGATTGATAACTATTGTTATAAGCAAACTCTGCCAAGGAGAGGTGCTTATCCCAGTTCTTGCCGCAATCGATCGCACAAGCTCTCAGCATATCTTCCAGGATTTGGTTTACCCTTTCCGTCTGACCATCAGTCTGTGGGTGGTAAGCTGAACTCCTAATTAGCTTGGTTCCCAAAGACTCTTGCAATTGTTCCCAAAATCTGGCAACAAATTGGGCTCCTCGGTCAGAAACAATGGTCCGAGGCAATCCGTGCAAACACACGATCCGGTCGATATACAATTCTGCATATCTCTGAGCCTTATCAGTGGTGTGCACAGGAAGAAAATGTGCCACTTTCGTCAATCGGTCCACAATAACCCAAATTGAATCATGATGACGAGAGGTGTTGGGCAGACCCACAATGAAATCCATGCTGATGTCGTCCCACTTCCACAAAGGTACGGGCAGTGGTTGCAAAGCTCCAGCTGACTTCAAGTGGCTTGCCTTTACCCTCTGACAGGTGTCACATTCTGATACATACTGGGCTATCTCCCTCTTCATTCTGGTCCACCAGTACAAAGGCTTCAAATCATGGTACATCTTGGTGCTTCCCGGATGCATGGAGAATTTGGAGAGATGAGCTTCATCCAAAATTTTCCTCTTGAGATCCTGGTCCTTAGGAATTACCAATCTGCTTTTGAACCATAACACACCCTTCTCATCCTGGCGGAAACAATTATACTTCTCAACTTTCTGATGGAGATTCTTCTTGATAATCTGCACTCCCTTGTCACTGAGCTGGGCCATGATAATCTGGTCTTGCAAAGCTGGCTCAACAGAAATGTGAGACAAAGAACCAGAAGGAATCACTTCAATTTGCATCTTACTCAACTCATCACACAAGGTGTTAATGCGAGAATCCATCAGAACACAGTTGCACTGCAACTTCCGACTCAAGGCATCAGCTACCACATTAGCCTTCCCTGGGTGATAATGTACCTCCAGGTCATAATCCTTGATCAGCTCTAGCCATCTTCTCTGCCTCATGTTAAGATCAGCCTGAGTAAAAATGTACTTAAGGCTCTTATGATCAGTGAAGATGTTGCAGTGGGTTCCCATTAGATAGTGCCTCCACATCTTCAATGCATGAACCACTGCTGCTAATTCAAGGTCATGAGTGGGATAATTTTGCTCATGAGGCCTGAGTGCTCTTGAAGCATAAGCAATGACTCGGTTGTCTTGCATCAAGACACAACCTAGCCCGGTGCCCGAGGCATCACAATATACATCAAAAGGTTTGCTGCTGTCGGGTTGCGCCAATACTGGTGCTGTGGTCAGATGCTGCCTTAATGCATGGAAGGCATCTTCGCACTTCTGACTCCACACAAATTTGACTTCTTTCTTCAGCAACTCAGTAATAGGCTTCACAATTTGAGAGAAGTCCGGAATAAATCTTCGGTAATAACCGGCTAATCCCAGAAAACTCCGAATCTGGCGAACAGTCGTTGGTGGCTTCCAGTTCATCACCTCTTGCACTTTATCAGGATCAACAGCTATTCCAGCCTGAGAGATAGTGTGACCCAAGAATTTGATTTCCTTTAGCCAAAAATCACACTTGGATAACTTGGCATAAAGGTGGTGCTCTCGCAGACGTTGAAGTACTACATGCAAATGCCCGGCATGTTCTTCTTCGTTCTTTGAGTACACCAGAATATCATCGATGAAAACCACCACGAACTTATCCAATTCCGGCATAAAAACAGAATTCATCAGATACATGAAATATGCTGGTGCATTTGTCAGCCCGAATGACATCACCAAGAATTCATATAGCCCATATCTGGTTGAGAATGCCGTCTTCGGAATATCACTTGCTCGTATTTTGATCTGATGGTAGCCAGAGCGAAGGTCTATTTTGGAAAACACCTTGGCTCCGACCAACTGGTCAAAGAGAACATCAATACGAGGCAAAGGATACTTGTTCTTGATAGTTACCGCATTAAGAGGGCGGTAATCTATACAC
This sequence comes from Zea luxurians, assembly GCA_029449295.1. NCBI lineage: Eukaryota > Viridiplantae > Streptophyta > Magnoliopsida > Poales > Poaceae > Zea > Zea luxurians. Next base: position 38,736,821 of record JAOPSE010000022.1, on the reverse strand, counting down.
AGCCTCAAGCTTTCATCCTTCTTCTTCACAAACAGTGCTGGACATCCCCAAGGCGAAGTGCTCGGGCGAATGAAACCCTTATCCAGCAATTCTTGCAATTGCTTCTTCAACTCTGCCAACTCAGCGGGTGGCATTCGGTAGGGCCTCTTGGAAATTGGGGTCGTTCCCGGTTGCAACTCGATGGCGAATTCAATATCCCGGTCCGGTGGCATTCCTGGCAATTCATCAGGGAAGACATCTGCATACTCACAGACCACTGGGATCTTCTTCAGGGGTAACTCCGTCATAGGGAAAGCACATGACTGAGAAGAACCCTTACTAGGCAAAATCAAAGTGAAATTCCCGCAGAAAGGAGAATTAACTTCCACGGTACGGTTGGCTACATCAAGCACAACTTGGTGCAAGGTCATCCAATTTGCCCCTAGAATAATATCCACATTCTCCAATCCCAACACAAGAAGAGTGGTTTTGATAATGTGGCTTCCCAGTTGAATAGGCACACTTTGGTTTAATTGATTAGTTGCAATTTTACCCCCAGGTGTGACTATCATGAATGACCCTTTTGAGTGAGAGAATGACAGTTTACAATTAGCACTGAACTTTTGGCTAATGAAACTATGAGATGCACCAGAATCAAACAGAATTAAAACAGGTTGATTATAAACTGAAAAGGTACCGGTCATGATAGGAGCTCCTTTTGGCACTTCCTCAAGAGCAGTGAAGTTGAGCTTCCCTTGCCTGACTTGCACCTTCTGCTTTCTTCCCTTGTCTTGATTCGGTGCTGGCATCTGCCTCTGCTGGTTCCTGGGACAATTCTTGGCATAGTGGCCCACATTGCCACAAGTGAAACACTTGTTCCCATTGCCCTGGCGGAACTGCTGCTGCTGTGGAGGCTGATTGTTCCTTGGGGCGGGAGCTGGGTAGCGGTTGGGTGCCGGCTGCTGCTGCTGCTGCTGAGGTGGCCTGATCACCCATCTGCCTGCCTGCTGCTGAAAACCCCTGCTCTGATTGTGGGAAACAATCCGGAACCTCTGAGCCTGAGCGGATGGTGCTACCATCGGTGCCTTTCTCTTCTTCTCTGCCCGGTGAGCAACAATGCAATCCTCCTGGGAGATGGCCATGTTGACCAACTCATTGAAACTATCAGCCCGGACAGTGTTGAGGCGTTCCCGCAGTTTGGTATTGAGACCCCTGCGGAAGCGATCCCTCTTCTTCTCATCAGAATCAGCATGATACCCTGCATACTGGCATAAGTCGTTGAAGGCTTGCGCATACTGCAGTACCGTGCGGGTTCCTTGATTGAGAGCCAAAAATTCATTCAACTTCCGATCGAGAATGCCAGCTGGAATGTGGTGTCCTCTGAAGGCAGTCTTGAATTCCTCCCAAGATACCTCACGATCAGCGGGGAGCATTGCACGGAAGTGATCCCACCAAGTCCGAGCAAATCCGCGAAGCTGCTGCGCGGCGAAGTGGGTCTTGGTAGCATCAGGGCAGTCTCCCGTGAGGAGGGGAAACTTGGACTCGACGACGCGAAGCCATACGTCGGCGTCCAACGGATCCTCTGCCTTGGCGAACAAGGGCGGCTGCGTGCTCAGAAACTCCTGGTATGTTGCCATAGTCGGAGGTCGCTGAGGCTGGCCTCCACCATGCTGCTGGGGGTGGGGCTGACGCTGCAAGAGCTGTCGCAGAATTTCATTCTGCTGGGCCATCAGCTCCTGCACTGTGGGAGCTGGAGGAGGTGGCGGGGGAACTTGCTCGTTCTGCCCGCGACGCTGCCTAGCTGCCATCTGAAAACAGAGGTTGTCGCCATTGTTATTCCAACTCACAGTTTCGAACAGCAAGATATCATTTCATATGAGAAAAAAGAAAAAAAATGCCATAGTCATAATATTAGGTTCGAAATGAAGATAACATGGTGACAAGATCCCACAGATTCCAAAAGTTCGCAGGGTTACATTAATCAGGGGAAAGTACCCACAAGCCTAGTCCAAAATGTGATACTACTAAGCTCGCATAGGTTTCTATCCACCTAAAAATGTCAAAGCGACTGCTTAACCCTGAGCGGTGGAAGCGACACTGGATACGGGTGAAGGGGGCATCACGGAGATAGTCCCATTGGCACCAGGGGCTGGTCCTAGCTCCTCGGGAGCCTCTTCTCCCTCGCTTCCTGCTTCATTGGCCTCCATCTCCAGGTGGTGCATGTCCAAGTGGTCGTTTGCTTCCTCGAGTTCCCTCTGCACATCGTGAAGCTGGTTCTCCAAGACATCAATAGTGTTGTCTCGGATTTCCACTTGCTGCTCCAGGGTAGCGATACGCTGGCTCAGCCTCTCCACCTGCAGATCCTTCTCCACCAACTCTGTGGATAGGTCGACCACAAAATCTTCCCGACTGTCGAGAGTGAGCTTGGCAGTCCGAGCGGTGTTAGCAAGAAGTGTCATAGCATCGCTCTGAAGGGCCTGAAGGCGGTACAGCGCACTCATGCACTGAACGGTGACCCTCCCAACCAAGTCAGGATACATGGCCCACACATCCTTCACATGGCTCACGCGGTTACACCACATGGGATCATCCTTCCTCTCAACAGGGAAGAGTCCCAAAGGGTGCATCACCATCTCCAGGGGATGGTAGCCACAGAAAGTCATCAGAGCCTTCATGGCTGCTGCCTCAACGGTGTCGTCCGTCCTGAGTCCAATCGTCTCAGAGTCAAGAGAACGCCAACCCGGCTGAAGGGGATGAGCCTCCAAAGTCAGCCAGACCCGACAACGAGGTACCCGATGCTCCTCATACAACTGCACCGTGTACAAAGGGGGCGTAGGGTAACCGGCGGAGTTAAGCACTTCCCACAAGATGGAAGGGAAGCCATCACGAGAAAGGAAGTCAGAACTGAAACAAGAGTCTCCTCCACTGGCGGGGGTGGGTGAATTAATCTGCGGAAGGGAATCAAAGATAAAGATTATGGTGGAAGGAAAAAGAAAAAGAGAGCCCGGATGGTTTTAAAGAAAAAGGGGTTAGCTCAAATTTTAATTCCTCTTTATGTTTTTATAATGCATGCATGCTGGAAGAAACGTTGCCTCTCAAAAAGAAAATAGGGTGCCTTTTTAGGGCATCCTTAAATATAAGTATTGGCCCATGGGGCCTAATTAATTAGCCACCTATTTCTCCCTCCCTCTATGCCTAAGGCCTTTCGTCCTAGGTCTAGCTGTCTAGTCCTGACGATCTATAGCAGTTTCTAGGTAAGTTTTAGATTTTGAAAATTGGTATTCATGGTTTATTGTCCTTCTCTGTGGTGGAATTTGCTCCGATACCAGCTGTGGCAGAACCACCCGAATTATTCCAGCTTAAGTGCCTAAGTCACGCCTTAGGGGCCGTAACACACTTAAATCGGAATAACCCGTCAGTCCTTCAGATCTAGTCTGATAGAGCCACTTAACCAGGATCAAATTCCACAATCTCACTCGAAGGTGAGTCACAGAAGAAATACAATAAAACAGAAAACCTCAAATTAAGTACTGCGTTATTACATAAATCGGAGTTCTGGAGTAGCAAATAAAGTTCATAAAGTAAAGTGCAGCGGATAATCGATGTCGTCGGTAATGAGGAAATGGGCAAGGCCTAGCCCACTACTCCTCAGGCTCCTCTCCTGCCGGAGCAACATCCCACTCGACCGTCCAACCCGGTGGCAGGGTGGTAGGCCAAGTCACACCATCAACCAACTCCTGCATGGTACCTGCAAAAATGGTGCCACAAGCAAGGCTGAGTATACTAATACTCAGCTAGACTTACCCGGTGTGAGGAGTCTACTCCTCTACCTCTAGACTATGCAGCTGTTTGGCTGAGGGGTTTGGTTTGCCAAAGGCACTAGCTGTTTCTAAAATCAATTTTTAGCTTTTCCAATTCTATCATCATTAACTTAGCTAGGTTTGCTCCTTCTAAGCATACATGGTAACAATCATTTAATTCAATCAACAAGTTATCTCATGTAACCACATTTCACTTCTTACTCGATGCAGTACAAGGAATCAAGCAGTCTCATTGGCTGCGAGAAGCAGACGATTCGAATCGAGTTTTAACCTTGCAAGGAAAACCTAAACACACGGCATGTCAGGGCACTCCGACCCTACACATGACAACCGTCCCCATCGATTCCCCGTTCGCGTCCAGGCCTCACCGCCTTGGCATACAATGCTCCACTGACCCCGGCTACCGCCGTGCAGTGACCGCACTTGTACCCACCATAGCTAGCATGGGAGACCCAGTCTCAAGTCGCATGAGGGATAAAGTCTGCGCCCGGCTTCACTCAGGTACTAGGTTTACCGGTTACCATTTTTCCCGGCATGTGCTTAGTACGTTCAAAAGCTTGACTCAGGTATCCACACATTAATCCTTAATTCATTTTCCCGTCTCATGGACAAGTCATCCTCCCTGGATCCAAGTCCATAGACCAACATCTATCCCGTTATCAAGATGAATACAATCAATTCCTGACCTCGCGCGAGTGCTAGAAAAATCACTCGACTTCTACCGAGATCCTAATTAGCAAGCAGCTACTCGACCTAGCATACTAGTATTCATCTCAAAAAGGAGTCCTAAGTTCATGCATCTAGAGGTTTCAAGCAACTCCTACACTTAAGTGCACATTGCAATCCTACAAGCATTAAGTGTAGTAAAATAGCATAAATAATAGGTTATGCATAAAACCGGGGCTTGCCTTCAATTGCTGGGGCTGCGGGGAGATCCTCGATAGCAGCCTCTGAAGCCTGCTCCTGGTCCTCCTCTTGGACAGGTCCTTGCTCGGGGATGAGCACGTACTCTCCGTCGGCAAGATTACAATCTAATGAATGCAATGCGTAAGATATATGCATGATAGGATACGTGCTTTTAGAAATCACAACTTAAAAGGTGTATGATCTTTCTTGAGTTAAACAATGTTAACTTTACTTATGCGAGACCCTTGGGTGGTATACTTGGTAACTGGTTCAAATTTAGCTAAGGAAAAAGGTAGGTTTAATTTTGGGGTTCCTCTGAATTCTTTTTAAGTCTTAGGAAGAATTGATAAGTACTCAAGTTAGACTTATTGAGGTGGGGTTTATTTCTTCTTTCCTTTTCCTTTATTCTCTTTAATGTTTTGGAGTAGGTTTGAACTACAAGTTGCTTTTATAAATTTCTAAAAATTCTGTAAAAATTACAGTGGCTTGCTACTGGTGTGTGTTTCTCTGCCTTAAAATTTGGGGATCAGAAAGTGAATAGTTTTCTCTGCTCAAAATTACTAAACTCTAAGGTAGAAGGGGTGCTTTGAACTACAACTACTATTTAACAGTGGGTAATTCTTCAGAACTTATTTTTGCTGGCTTTTAGGTGTTATAACATGACTTGATACAAATTTCTAGTCATTAATACCTTTTAATTATTTTTCTATGGTTTTCTCAAGCTTCTAGCCAAATGGGTGCTTTCTACTACCATTATATTTGAAAAATATCAAACAACAGAGTTCTTATTTTTCTTGGTTATTACTTTGTGCAAGAGCAATCATTCTGAAGTTTGGCATCTTTTTGCTTAAGGGAAGGGGTGGTATGCATTATTTGAATTAAATGGCTTTTCTCTTAAATCATTAGCAATTGGTGAGAGTTTGCCTCCTTTTCATGGGTTTGCATTTTTCTCTGGTAGTTTACCTCATCATAGACTTAGCTAATTTTTAGTTGCCCATTATCGCATTATTTGAGGTTGTTCATGATTTAGTTGGAAAATGCCTTATTATCACCTTGTATTTATTTCCCTTACTTAAAAAGTTGGACTGAGGTGCTCTGTATTTTTGTAGTGGGGCTCTGGTGGTTATAAGTTCACTGGATTTTTGTTAAGTATTTTGGTTATAGTTTTGCCTCTTTAATAATTGATTTTCAGTCTTATTTAGGCTAAACAAATCATCTTTATTTAAAATTGATCCAAATTAATGGTCTTTGTATTTTTCCTAAGTTCTCTGTTACATAAGTAAACTAGGAAAAATAATATTAATCACTGTTCATTAATTTCTAATACCTTTCTGATTTCCTCTAAGTTTTGGACAAAACATCTTAAAATGAGAAACTACATCATAATTTCTAATGCTGAGGTTCCTACTATTTTTAAACAGTGTCTAAAAGAGGTTTGAATACCCACAAATTTTCTTAAGTCTAGCACAGAAGAAAAACTAATTTTCCTTGATTAAATAAGGTTTAGTGGGTTTCTGTTTTTAATTTTAAACTCTAAAATTTTGAACAAAAGCATAGGGTCTACTATTTTTAAATGATAGATTATAATATACAGAGGCTAGCAAAATTGGTTTGACATTTTTTGATTAAGAATTCATCAAGTTATGAATTTTACAAGTTCTCTGGTTATTTAAAAAGAATAACAGAATCGATTTAAATGAAAATCTACTTTGCACTGGGGTCCCTGGCGGTTTTCTAAGTTTTTCCTCGCGAATCAGTCCTCAGGCTACTATTCACCAGAGTCTCTGACATTACAGAAAACCCCTCGGGTTCTACAAAAACCTAACCCGAGGTCCTTCTTCTACCTTAAACAGTAGTCGCGGCGGGGAAAAGGGCGGAGGGGCTTACCGGCGGCGAGACTGTTCCGGTGAAGAGGTCGAGGATGAAGGGGAGGTCTCGGGGATCACAACGGTGTGCGGAACGCCGTCGGAGATGGCCGGAGTCGGTCGGTCCACGCGTGCAGGCGGGGATGCTCGTCGGCGGCGAGGAGACCGGCCTGGTCACGGCGAGATAGTTCAATCAAATGGGTCAGGGAGGTCCACGGGATGCCAGAGAAGACTTGAGCGAGAGGAATTGGGCGGAGACTCACTGGATAACTCGGTCCACGCGCGGCGGCGGAAGACCGAAGTCCGGTGAAGTCGATCTCGGGCCTCCGGTGAAGTCCGGCTGGGTCCGAGGGCTTGGCAAGCTTCACGGGCTGCTGGTGGAGCTGGCCGAAGAGGGTGAGTGCGGGGCGAAGTGAGGCGCGCCTGGGGAGGCTTTATAGGCGCGGGCGGGCACGGCCGAGGGCGTGAGCGCGCGGCGGACTTGACTGGACGCCGGGGAGCGCGCGCGCGCGGGTTGGGCGAGCTCTGGCGTGCCGACCAGGGTCGAACACGTGTGCCCGTGCGTTCTGCCCAAGTTCTGGCGCGTGTAGTCGCTCATCCGAGCCTGCTCTCGCCCTGGTCAATGCACAAAGCCTCTTCCCCTCCCTACAAGCTACCATTCTTGTGTGGGGGTCATAGGATTTTGCCTACTGGTTGCAGAGATATGGAGCCAGGAAATCTGGTCTGTCTCCCTGCGCAAATCCGAGGCAAATCCAAGGTTTAGTCGTGTCTAGGGCTCGCGTCCCAATGCCATCTTCTGGCACACGACAGAGGGGTTAGTTAGACACATTTTTGTCAATGGGGCCATTAGGATTCGAGTTAGGGATCAAGGTGAACATCCCTAATCTTTGGCTCAAGGTCTGAATTTCAGAAATCTGAAATTCATAATTCTCAATAAGTCCACACATGGAAAGCTTGATTTGGGGTTTTATTTGAGCTATTTTGGCTAAGCTTTCTCAACCTTTCTTGTTGCCCATTAAATATACTTCAATTTTTATAATTGGCTCAACTCAAAATTTTAAACTTTTCACTCCCTTTTTCTTACTTTTTGAATTTTACTCATGGGGCTCATTTAGGATTTTTAAACTCGGGTTGCATAATCTTTTCTTTTAAAGGACTCAATTGCTTTGATCATGACACTTTTAAGTATATACTTGGTGACTTCATTATTACTTAAGTTATTTTGATGCTCATGCTTACTTTGGTTCACATAAAATAATGGTTCTAGGTTTGGCTTTTTGAGAAAAACCCTGAGTGACACTGGGGTGTCACACTCTTAGCCAATGATATCAAGAATCCTTTGGCTGAAGCCATTGCGCTAGGTGGAAAATTTTATTCCAAAGTATGGCTGAAGGGTGGTCGAGATATAGTGACGAAGCTATTAGAAAAAAGGACAAAGAAACCCATGATGCCTTGGAAGAGGCTAGAAGAACTGAAGAAGCTGTTGAACGTGCTAGACTTATAGGTACATTTTTCATGACCTAGCTTCGTAAATTATTTTAGCTTCAAACTAATCAAATACTTGTATTTTGGTGCAGCTGAGCTCTCTCCCCCTCTAGAGCCATACAATCCTGAAGTTGATCCTTCTCTGAAGGGGGCACTAGACATTAATAGGATAGCAAACGAAGATGTTGATGAAGCTATCCAAAGGCTTTTAGACAAAGCTGCCGAGAAAGTGTTGAAAGATGAATAGACCTTGTCCCTTTGGGAGCTTAAAAATCTTTGTATATGGTTTCACTTTTTGTAAGAAACTATTATTGACTATTTGCATAGTTTTTAATGTAATATATTTCTTTGTGATGCGTGAAATTTTCATACATACCTTTTGAGCCGTGGGCGAAAAAACACCTTCCCTTCTTTTCACGCTTCATAAAGAAAGAAATCCTCCTTTGTCGAGACAATACTGAATATCTTGACATGGCTATTGTATAGTAATGTTGTTGATGAAGGTACCATCCCTATATAAAAACATCTCTTCTAAAGGCATGTCTTATGTTATTGGTACATTCTTTCGTGATTCCTTGTCGAAGGTATACTTGACCTCAAGGGTTGGTCGGTATACTTGAAGGAGCAATTTTCCTTCTTTTCCATTGCTTCTGTTGATGCAAAATGATGTATGATGTGATGTTATGCAATATTATATGATGGCATGATGCAGATGATGTTTATGCACGAATCATCAAAGAAAAACCAAGACTCGGCATCCCCTTAGGAACGACTTTGGAGTCTCTTCACCTTTTACTTAGGTGCTATTTCAGCTCTGCATTCCCTTAGGAACGACTTTGGAGCTAAGCTCTGCATTCCCTTAGGAACGACTTTGGAGTTTCTTGACCTTTTACATAGGTGGTATTTTAGATCTGCATCCCCTTAGGAACGACTTTGGAGCTAAGCTCTGCATCCCCTTAGGAATGACTTTGGAGCTTCTTCACCTTTTACTTAGGTGGTATTTTAGCTCTGCATCCCCTTAGGAACGACTTTGGAGCTAAGCTCTGCATCCCCTTAGGAACGACTTTGGAGCTTCGTCACCTTTCTTGTTACACTCGATGGTGCAACCACAAATTTATTACAACAGGTCGAAGGTTGAACCTTCTTATATTGTCTTCGGAGGGGAAATATAAAGACGGAAAAGTAAAAAATACATTGAACTTGGAAACTTTCTGGTCGAGCCCTTGTATTGTTTTAGTAAATATGTCTCAATTCATGCACAATGATGTTGATTGTGCGAGCTTCAGACTCCTCTCGTGTGTCACGCTGCTGCTGCGCCTGACAATTCCCTTCTGGCTACTAATTGTGAATCAAGGTTGGTGCCATAGGTGGTGGTGGTGGTGGTAACTAAGCCCATGCAGCTTGAGAATGACTTGCCAAAGCAACCGATGATGTGGGTTGCTGGTTGCGCACATACCCAGGGATATATGGTGAATAGCATGAAGTAGTGTGCAGGACCTGCTTCGGCTGATTCTATCGTGCTTCGACTTTAGCTATCTCTTTTTGCTTTTGGATCGTGACTTGGCACATCCTTGTTGTATGTCTCTTATCCTCCCCCATAGAATAAATAGAACAACCTCCTGGGTTGGGAGCTGAACCTTCCTCTAAAGCTTCTTCCTCCTCTGCCCCTTGGAGCTGGTGGCCTGTAAGAGCTTTCTTGCATTCTTGAAGATTGGGAGCTTTGTTGGTTGCCTTGGGTGTGGTTTGCCTTGTCATCATTTGAGCTGGGGCTGTGGATTGTTCTGACATGTCTAGGGTGGAGCCTTCCTCTGAAGCCTCTAGTCATCTCAGAATACCTGTAGGCCTCCTCCCTTCTCTGCCGAAAGTCATTATCAGCCCTGATGTACTCATCCATCTTTTGGAGGAGCTTTTCTAGAGTTTGTGGTGGCTTTCTAGCAAAATACTGTGTTGTCAGTCCTGGTCGGAGCCCCTAGATCATAGCTTCGATGACAATCTCAATTGGCATCGTTGGCGCCTAGGCTCTAAGTCGCAGAAATCTTTGGACATATGCCTGCAAGTACTCTTCATGGTCTTGCGTACACTGGAACAAGGCTTGGGCAGTTACTAGCTTCGTCTGCAAACCCTGAAAGCTAGTTACCAACATGTCCTTTAGCTTTTGCCATGACGTGATCATTCCAGGGCCAAGGAAAGAATACTACGTTTGAGCTACACTCCTGATTGTCGTGACGAAGGATTTCGCCATGATAGCTATGTTGCCACCATATGAGTTTATGGTTGCTTCGTAACTCATGAGAAACTGCTTCGAATCTGAATGCCCATCATACATGGGAAGCTGCGGTGGCTTGTAAGATGGTGGCCATGGGATAGCCTGCAATTCTGCAGCTAGAAGAGGAGCATCATCAAAAGCAAAGTTACCATGATGAAAGTCATCATACCATTCATCATCATTGATTGGACTTCATTGACGAAGCTCTCTCTGTTGAGGCCTTCATCCATGGTCATCTTGGGTGATGTGACGCATTTCTTCAGTAGCTTCGTCGATCTTCCTCTAAAGGTCAGCTAGCCGAAGCATCTTCTCTCTCTTCCTCTGCACTTGTTGGTGTATAGCTTCTAGGTCTCTGATTTCTTGGTCTAACTCCTCATGCGGTGTTGGGCTGGTAGCCTTCCTTTTCTAGCTCCGGGCTTCTCTCAGCAAGAGGGTCTCTTGGTTGGTGTCCAGTGGCTGCAGGACAGCCCCTAGCGCTATTGCCTTCTTTGGTGGCATAACGAAGGTTAATGCTTGTCGAAGGTGGTCGTTTGAGATCACCGGAGGTGGGCACCAATGTTTGTCACTTGTTCTCAAATGTTGTGAATCAAGAACAAGGCAACACAATAGTTAAGGATTAAGGATCTTCGTCCTCCGAAGCATTATCTCCTCTTTGATATAATGATCTTCAGACGAAGGTCATGAAGGACAAGCCTTCATCATTCATGAATGAACAAGAATACATAGAGATAATGAATGTAATCCATTGGCTCATTCACATATGTATTTCATAATGTACACGTGAACATTAACAGAATTTACATTACATTGATACCTTTGGCTTGTTCGAAGGTGCTGACGCGAGAGCGATTACAATCCAGCATGAACAGTATGGTGCTACTGTTCATCTATTTATAGGCACGGGACGTAGCCTGAGTAAAAGTACATTTGTGTCCTCAACATTTATTCACAACTATAACATAAATCATTAGGGACTAGCTAGTCTTTTTCTCCTCAGGCCAAATGTTGGCGGCTTGTTCTTAAATGCTAAGAGTTAAGAACAAGGCAACACAGAAAATGTTAAATATTAAGGTCCTTCGTCCTCCACTACATTATATCCCTTCGGGATATAAGGAATTTCGGATGAAGGTTACGAAGGACATACCTTCGTAAACATAATAGCGAGGGACGAAGCATTCATATAAATCATGAGGTATAAAATAGACATTCAAATGTTAACATAGAATCATTTCCATTTCTACTGATATGAATGAATACAAATGACTTCAAATTACAAATGTACCTTCGGTCCTGAGGAAGGCAGGAGAGCAAGTGTGATGCAAAGGCAAATGATAGGTTCGCGTGAACAGTACAGAGGTACTGTTCATCTATTTATAGGCACAGGTCGCAGCCTGTGACAAATTACAATTATGCCCCTTACAAATGTTTACAACATTGACTCAGACGTATATGTATAAAAAGGTCATTCTATCTCTATGTCGGTTTGAAACGCCGAAGCTCCATGAAAAGGGACCTTCGGCCATCTCTTGGAGACGACTTCAGCCGAAGCTGCTTCTTCGTGTGAGACCTTCGGCGCACCGAAGCACGACCCCAACAGTAGCCCCTTTCGCGGTGCTAGATCGTTTTTCGTAACGAGCTTGACCCGTGAAAAAAGCCTCTTCAGCTTCGGGAAGCCGAAGGTCCAAAAAACACCTTCCCTGAGCTCGTTGCGGAGAAACGATCCGGCTTCCGAGCGCGTGCCAGGCCCACCTTGCTGAGTTACTGTTTGATCTTTGCGGTCCACTGCACAGCGAGTACAAGTGACCGCCCGTCTGGTGTAAAAATCCTGCCGCTTCGCCTTCTTACCTGCAGCACTATATAAACAAACGGGTAGGTGTGAAATTACCACAGCATTCATTGCTATTTGCACTGTTTTGCTGCCAAAATTTTCCACCATAGCCGAAGCTTGACTCTCAGAATCGAACGAAGGTCCGTCTCGACGTCTGCTTCGTCAGAAAGGAGAGCTTCGGAGAAAAGAAAAAAGAAAAAAGTTTCTGACTTCCCCAAACTCAGAATCAAATGGCGAGAGTGCGATCTACTGCCAAAGTTGTACGTGAGGGAGACGAAGCCGAAGGTTCGGACACTGTGCCCATCTCCGAAGCGATGCAGCGCTCTGGTCTAGTGACTGCGGAAAAAATGCCTGCTGCTGAAGCAAACCCGACAACTGCCGAAGGAGAAGAAGAAAACATTGAAGGGACTGACCCCAAAGATGACTATCACATTGCTATGCCCAGCAAGCCCAGTCACCTGGATTTTGGGAAATCAACTATTTCAAAAGCTGATCTTTCGAAGATGGTGAAAGCAGGTTATTTCAATGAAGATCAGAAGAAGCTACTCCGCTTCGGGGGAGAAGAAACCACCCCGAAGCCAGGGAAGGATGAGATTGTTATCTTCAAGAGCTTTTTAAAGGCTGGGCTTAGATTCCCTCTTCACAATATCATTGCGGAGATACTGAAGAGGTTTGGTATCTACTTTCATCAATTGACTCCTAACGCCATCGTTAGGCTCAATGTTTATATCTGGGCCCTCCGAAGCCAAGCTGTGGAACCGTTTGCCGACAGCTTCTGCCGAGTTCACGAACTACATTACCAAACAAAGGCCAGAAAAGATGGACTACATGATAATTTCGGTTGCTATAATTTTGCCTACCGGAAGACAACAAAGTGCCCTGTCATCAGCTACCGAAGCAAATGGCCAGCAGGCTGGAAATCTGAGTGGTTCTATGTAAAAGTTGATGAAGACGAAGAAAAATTGGTACAGAGCCCTCTGGATTTAATCTTCGGAGAGACGAGGCCACGGTGCCGCATCGGCGATCTAGAAGGTCCCACCTGGGCTGCTCTGGGTGAATTTGAAATTATTTCAGAACATATTGGCACCAGGGATCTAGTTCAGGAATTTTTGGCATTCAGAGTTTTCCCTACTCTAAAAGAGTGGGAAATGCCGAAGCTGGAGGGAGAGAAGAAGAAGGGGGAGCTTGTCCGGCTGCCCTACCACTTCAAGTTTAAGAAGTACTTTAAAAAACCCTGCAAAGAATGGTTAGACACAGTTGAGGTGATGTGCAACGAAATTCTGGGGAATTACTCCAAAAAAGAGGATCAACTAATGACAGCGGCCTTCGGCGCCCGACCGAAACGAAGGCTGAACCGAGTGCTTGATGCCCTGGGCTTCGAGTACCCAGACTATGAGCAGTTGAACAAGGGTGCCGAGGGCCACAAAAGAAAAAGAGTGGCCAAAACTCTGATCAAAGATGAAGAAAGACCAGCAAAGGAAAAGAAAATTCCCAAGAAAAGAAAAATATCTACTCCGAAGCGCAAATCACCCGAAGAAGAAGGGACCCCCACACCGCCTTCTGCCAGCGACGTGGAGGAAATTTTAAAGGTAATGACTGAACCCATGCCCACGAAGCTAAGTCCATTAGGGCTCCAACTGACGAAGCTTTTTCAAAAGGTGGACGTGCCGGATCAGACGAAGATAAGCAAACCCAAGCGGCAAAGAATTATTGCGGTAACTGAAATCATCGACAAGACGCCGCCTAGAGCGTCAATTCAGAAAACACCAGCTGTCGAAGACACCACAAACGTCGAAGTCGCACCTTCGGAGGTCGCGGCTACCGAAGCCGCTACAGCCGAAGATGTGAATTTAGAAACAACCATTGAGGACATTGACAAAATTTTGGAAGACATGGCAGCAGAAGAAGCTGGTGCTACTACTGAAAAAACCATGGCCACAGTGCCTGAAAAAGGAAAAGAAATAGCCGAAGACACTTCGGACGACGAAGCCTACTCTTTTCAGAATTTAGTTGGGCAAAAACTGACGAAGGACGAAATAGAAGAACTCAAGGACTATGCCAAATCTTGCGGCTACAAGCCAGGAGCCCTTCTATTTGGAGGCATTGATGACGAAAGATTGGGCTGCATTCGAGACCAGACTGGAGCTAAGGTAATCGGTACTCTATCAAAGAGTATCGGTTTTCCGAAGCTAGAGACAGACATCAGCCGCTACCGACGACAACATATCGTCGGCAGCTTATTTTACTCCAACTTCAAGGTAAACAACCTTTTCTCTGGTTTTTATTGCTGTTAATAATGAAAATGTTACCAACGTAAATTTTTCTGTGCAGAGCATGCTACTGAGCAAAGCTCTGAAGATGCAGCAAGATCTGGAGGACAGAAAACACGAAGCTATAATTGAAAACTTAGAAAACAAGATAAAAGAACAATCTGCCATCATTGAAAAGAAAGACTTCGAGCTCCAATCGACCGAAGGCTTGCTGGCTGAGACTGAGGCTAAAGTATCAGAGTTGAATTCGAAGCTTATCAGTCAATCAAAACAATTCGATCAGGAGAAGCTAGAGCTTAATTCGAAGCTTGAAGCCAAAGTCCAGAACAGCTCAGAGTTGAAGAAATCGTTAGCAAGCCTTCAAGACAAATGCTTAAAATTTAGCAACAATTGTATTGGACGATTAAAAAAGATATTTTACTCTGTTGGAGCCAGCAGCGGGAAATTTAACCCTTCGGCGGAAAATTTACCACAGGCCTTCGATCATATTGAAGCCGAAATTGAAGAACTTGACGAAGTTATAGCCGGGCACGGCGACTTCTGTGCCTGGGTAGCTTCTCGGGGTACCGCTGCTGCATTCCTGAAGGCCGGCTGCGAACATGGAAAAATAGTCAACAGGCCCAACTTCACCCTATCTCCATCAATCCTGGATGATATACCTGACCTCGCCCGAAGCATTTCAAATAGGTTTATAAAAATGATATGGACAAAAGGCGGGCGGGAGAAGGCTGGAGACGAAGCCCGAAGTCATCTTGAACCAGTAAGAAATGATACTTCGTACTTACCTTTTCCTTTGCACTTGATTTTTACTCACGATTCCTTGATTTATGTAGGATGACGAAGGTGAAGATGATGCCTAAGATATGTCGCCAAAGCTGTCGCCGAAGCTGAAGCTTAATGAAGATCAGTAGAAGTATACTACAGAAAAACTCAGGATAGTTTTGTAACGACTCTTGTAAATACAATTAGACTGTTCTCAAGAAACTTTGTACATACCTTGTAATATATTCTTACCCTTCGATTGAGGCGCTTTGATGTGGACGAAATCAGTATTTTGAGTCGAAGGCGAAAAAACACCTTCCCTTCTTTTCGTACACAACGAAGCATAAAAGCAATTCTTCTTTTTGCCGAGCAACAAAGCTTTTCTCTTTTATATACAACAAAGCATAAGAGACCAATTCTTCTTTTTACCGAAGCTTCTCTTTTTTTTTTGTACAACATAGCATAACGAATCATAAAAAACCACTTCTCCGAAACTTTTCCTTTACACAATGATTCATAAAAAGCCAATTCTCCCTTCTGCCGAAGCAACCACTTTGGTTCACAAATGCTATGAATGAATGCTTATGCATGCAAATGTTATGATGTAATGTAATGCGCGAATGAATGTCCGAAGCATATGTCCGAAGCCACATTCTCAGCCATTACTTCCTTAGAAACCACACATTAGCTCTGCATTCCCTTAGGAACGACTTTGGAGTCTCTTCGCCTTTTACTTAGGCAGTTTCAGCGTTGACTTTTCGCTGTAAGCTCTGCATCCCCTTAGGGACGTCTTTGGAGCTTCTTCGCCTTTTACTTAGGCGGTATAAGCTCTGCATTCCCTTAGGAACGTCTTTTGAGCTTCTTCGCCTTTTACTTTCGGCGGAATCAGCGTTGACTTTTCGCTGTGAGCTCTGCATCCCCTTAGGGACGTCTTCGGAGCTTTTTCTCTTTTTCAGTTTCGGCACTCGATGGTGCGCTCTCAGCTTTTACATTTACATTCTTTGGGGGATTTTGCTCTTATAAAACTAAAAAGGAAGATTACATATGATGGCCCCATTAAAAACCTTTCTCCCCCTTTAGAAAGGAAAAGGGTGCCATGAAAAAACATAAAAAAACATAAAAAATTACATCGAGTTATACATAAAATTGCCGAAGCTCATCCGCATTCCAAGATCTTGGAATTTCATTGCCATCCATGTCCTTCAGTCTGTAGGAACCAGGTCTTGACGAAGATGCTACTAAGAAAGGCCCTTCCCATTTCAATTGTAGCTTGCCCACTGTATCTGGGTTGGCCACTCTCCGAAGCACCAAGTGTCCCGGCTCAATATTTTTTAGCCGGACCTTTCTATCTCGCCATTTAACTGTTTCAGCCTGGTATTTATTGATATTTTCCACGGCTTGAAGCCTGATCCCTTCTAAGGCATCTTTTTCCACGAGACAAGTATCTTCGGGGCCTGATTCTGCCGAAGCTACCACTCTTATTGATCCAGCTTTGGCTTCTTCCGGGGTTATTGCTTCGTCACCAAATAACAACTTAAATGGGGTAAAGCCTGTAGACCTTGATGTTGTTGTATTGTGGCTCCACACCACTTTGGTCAACTGATCTGGCCACTTTCCCCTGGGTTGATTAAAGATTAGCTTCATTATTCCTGTCATTATGATGCCGTTGGCCCTTTCAACAAGCCCATTCGACTCCGGATGCCTGACTGATGCAAAATGGATCTTCGTTCCAATTTGATCACAGAAATTTCTGAAATCTTCGGAGTCGAACTGCGTTCCATTATCCACAGTGATGGCCTTCGGTACTCCGAAGCGACAGACGATGTTCTGCCAGAAAAACTTTTGGACAGTGGCCGAAGTTATTGTTGCTAATGGCTTCGCCTCAATCCACTTAGAAAAATACTCCACAGCTACTATAACATATTTTAGATTTCCTTGGGCCGGTGGTAATGGACCCAACAAGTCAAGGCCCCACCTTTGCAATGGCCAGATGGGTTGTATCAGCTGTGTTAAAGACGAAGGTTGCTTTTGATCTCTTGCACATTTTTGACAACCTTCGCACTTTTGAACTAACTCCGCTGCATCCGAAGCTGCCTTCGGCCAGTAAAATCCTTGGCGGAACACTTTTCCAAGTAACGGCCTGGATCCGATGTGGGATCCGCACAGTCCTGCATGTATCTCCTTCATCAACTCTATACCTTCGGCCCTGGACAAGCACTTGAGCAGCGGGGCACAAACTCCATGCTTGTATAACTCTCCTTCTATCATGACATAGGGACGAGCTCTTGCCTCTATCCTTTTATTATAAGCTTCGTCATCTGATAGGAAGTTTCCCTGAAGGTAAGAGATTATTTCAGTTCTCCAATCTTCACTGTAAACAGGAGAAATGTTAAGGACTGCTCTTTCAAGTAGCTCCACTGAAGGTGCCTTTATTGTTTCGAAGAACACATCCGAAGGTAGCGGCAGCCCCTGCGCTGCAGACTTGGCTAACAAATCAGCATGCTCATTTTGTCCTCGAGGGATATTCTTAACAGAAAATCCTTCGAAGGAAGCTTCAATCCTTCGGACCGTGTCTAGGTATTTTTCAAGCTTCGGGTCTTTAGCCTTGCAACTTTTGTCAATATGACCCGAAACAACCTGGGAATCAGTTTTAAGAATCGCCCTTCTGATCCCCATTGCCTTTAGTTTCCGAAGACCCAGGAGCAAAGCTTCGTACTCAGCGATATTATTTGTGCAGCTGAAGTCAAGTCTTGCTGCATAGCAAGTTTTAACCTTGGACGGTGAAACCAAAACAGCAGCTGCACCTGCTCCGAAGGTTCCCCAAGAGCCATCACAAAACACTGTCCATGCTTCGGCATCTTTATTCGCTTCTTCGTCCTGAGCCCCTGGCGTCCAGTCGGCAATGAAATCTGCCAATGCTTGAGACTGGATTGAGGATCTATGCACATAATCAATGTAAAATTCATTGAGCTCCGCAGCCCACTTTCCAATCCGGCCAGTAGCTTCTCTATTTCTCATGATATCCTTCAACGGCTGCGAAGAAGGAACAATGATATTGTATGCCTGAAAATAATGCCGAAGCTTCCTAGATGCCATTAAAACAGCATACAACACCTTCTCCAGCTCTGTATAATTTTTCTTTGAGACACTAAGGACCTCAGATACAAAATATACTGGGACCTGCTTCTTGACTTGTCCATCAAACTTCTCCTGAACAAGTGCCGCACTTACTGCTGAGTGCGAAGCTGCCACATACAACAACAGAGGAGCCCCTGGCGTTGGTGGAGTTAATGTTGTGAGATCTATTAAGTATTGCTTGAGCTCTTCGAAGGCTTTTTGTTGACTCGGGCCCCATTGAAAGACTTCAGCTGACTTCAGCACCTCGAAGAATGGTAAGTTTCTTTCTGCTGATCTGGATATAAATCTGTTGAGAGATGCCAGCCTTCCTGTCAATCTTTGGGCCCCTTTTCTTGTGGTTGGTGGCTCCATTCGAAGTATAGCTTCGATTTTATTTGGATTAGCTTCGATTCCTTTTGTCGAAACCAAGCATCCAAGAAATTTGCCCTTCTTCACTCCGAAGACACATTTTTCTGGATTCAGCTTCAGACCAGCTTGTCTGAAGCTGGCGAAGGTCTCCTGCAGATCAGCAATATGATTTTCTTGCTTCGTGCTTTTTACAATGATGTCATCGACATAAGTCAACACATTTCTGCCTATCTGAGATTGGAGAACCTTCGCAGTCATTCTGCTAAAACTCCCTCCAGCATTCTTGAGCCCCTCGGGCATCCGAAGATAGCAATATGTACCACTTGGGGTGATGAAACTAGTCTTCGGCTCATCTTCCTTCTTCATCCAGATTTGATGATAGCCTGAGTAGCAGTCCAGGAGACTCATGAGCTCTGAAGAAGCTGCTGCATCAACTAAAGAGTCTATCCTTGGCAGCGGGAATTCATCCTTCGGACAAGCCTTGTTGAGATCTGTGAAATCAATACACATTCTCCACTTGCCATTGGCCTTCTTCACCATAACAGTGTTAGCTAGCCACTCTGGATACTTCACTTCTCTGATAACTCCTGCACTGAGGAGTCTTTTTACTTCATTGCGAGCCCCTTCGGCCTTGTCATCAGACATTTTCCGAAGCCTCTGCTTTCGGGGTCTGAAGGATGGGTCAACATTGAGCGAATGTTCAATAACATCCCGATTTACTCCACAGAGATCATTAGCTGACCATGCAAAGACATCTTTGTTGTTGAATAAAAACCTTATCAAGGTTTTCTCCTGGTCTTCAGATAATTGCGAGCCCAACAACACCTTCTGCTCTGCTACATCTTCACACAATAACATAGGCTTCGGCTGATCCGCTGAAGCTGCCTTCTCCCTCCTGAATTTGTACTGTTCACAAGCTTCAGCTCCATCTATATTATGGATTGCCTTGGAGTCAGTCCAGCTTCCTTCGGCCCTTCTAGCAGCTTCCTGGCTTCCATGAATAGCAATAGGTCCTTGGTCCGAAGGTATCTTCATGCAGAGATAAGCTGGGTGAAGAATTGCTTCAAAGGCATTAAGAGTGCCACGGCCGATGATAGCATTGTAAGGATACTCCATGTCAACAATATCAAACACAATTTGCTCAGTCCTTGTGTTGTTAACAAACCCGAAGGTTACCGGCATGGTAATCTTCCCAAGTGCTACAATCTGCCGCCCTCCGAAGCCACAAAGAGGGTGCGTAGCATCATGAATCTTGTCTTCGGGCTCTTGCATTTGTCTGAAGGCTTTAGCAAATATAATGTCAGCTGCACTGCCTGTATCAACTAGGACATTGTGGACCAGAAATCCTTTGATCACGCAAGAGATAACCATGGCATCATTGTGGGGATAATCCTTAAGCTGAAGGTCTTCCTGAGAGAAGGTAATTGGAATATGGGACCATTTTGACTTGATGAAGGGTCCCTGCACTCCAACATGCTGCACCCTTCTCTGAGCCTCCTTCTTCTGCTTCTTGTTAGCCGGCTCTGAGCAAGAACCGCCTGTTATCGGGAGCACCAGCTTCGAAGCCGAAGCAGCTCCAGCTTGGTTGTTGAACGAAGCCATCAGCTCAGAAAAGTGGAAGTGAGTTCACCGGAGGTGGGCGCCAATGTTGGCGGCTTGTTCTCAAATGCTAAGAGTTAAGAACAAGGCAACACAGAAAATGTTAAATATTAAGGTCCTTCGTCCTCCACTACATTATATCCCTTCGGGATATAAGGAATTTCGGACGAAGGTTACGAAGGACATACCTTCGTAAACATAATAGCGAGGGACGAAGCATTCATATAAATCATGAGGTATAAAATAGACATTCAAATGTTAACATAGAATCATTTCCATTTCTACTGATATGAATGAATACAAATGACTTCAAATTACAAATGTACCTTCGGTCCTGAGGAAGGCAGGAGAGCAAGTGTGATGCAAAGGCAAATGACAGGTTCGCGTGAACAGTACAGAGGTACTGTTCATCTATTTATAGGCACAGGTCGCAGCCTGTGACAAATTACAATTATGCCCCTTACAAATGTTTACAACATTGACTCAGACGTATATGTATAAAAAGGTCATTCTATCTCTATGTCGGTTTGAAACGCCGAAGCTCCATGAAAAGGGACCTTCGGCCATCTCTTGGAGACGACTTCAGCCGAAGCTGCTTCTTCGTGTGAGACCTTCGGCGCACCGAAGCACGACCCCAACACCAGCATCATGTTTGGTCTTCATCATCGTCTTAAGCCGAAGCTGTTACTCCTCGACTGTAGCTTCAGCGTTCATTCTTATCACCTTCGAGCTATATCGTCATCTTATACACCTTTGCCATGGGAGAAAACGCCCATCCTAAAGCCGAAGCTCCCTGTAGTAATCCATGCTATGCTAAAAGCAGATGGTTAGTCATGTTTTTTAGGACCTTCGGAAGAGGAAGTCCCCCAACAAGTGAGATCTTTTGTGGTCTCATCAAAGGGTTTATAAAAGCCTACACTTATGATCCACCACAATTTTGCATCAATTGTATGAAAATAATGACTCATGCAAGTTTTCCACAATGCAAAATGTGTGCTATCAAAAATGTGTGGTTCACAAGTAACCTCTAGCCCTTTAGTCACCATCCAGCTTACTCTCGGGTCGGTTAAGACCACCAAATGAGAGAACCAGGCTTTTATACCACTTGTAGGGTCGAGATGGCGAACTAGAGGGGGGTGAATAGTCTTTTCTAAAACTAATTACATTGGCTAACACAAATAAATAAGGAATTAATACTATTTTAGTTTATTCAAGACTACACTCCTCTAACTATAACAAACACCTAACAAAAGATTCTAATTGAAGCAACTAAGGTGCCAAATTAGTGAAAGAGCTCTCCCACACAAATCTAGTTAGCAAGGTCATACAAACTTATGCAACTATATTTCTAAGCACACCAAGAGCTCCTAAACATTTTAGTAAGCAAAGCGCAGAAAGCTTTAGGTAGTGTTTGGTTGAAGAGCTAAGTAGAACGGAGCTGTTCTGTTCCAATTTTGTTGCTGTTTGGTTACAAAGTAAGTAGAACGGAATGACTCCAATTAGGGAATATTCTCCTCAGATCCAGAACCATTCTGCTCCAAAAAAATCAACCGAACGGAGCTGCTATGTTCCCATCCCGCTCTCACTGTCACGCTTCATTCTGTTCACTCTGCAACCAAACAAAAAATAGAGTCGCTCCGTTCCAGATTACCAAACACAGAACAGAGCGGCTCCGTTCCTAGAATCAGGGATGGAACGGCTCCGTTCTACTTGGCTCCTCAACCAAACACTACCTTAAGCACTACTAACAAAAATCACTAGTTGCACTACACAAGCACAATGAGATAGAAACAACTACTTAGCCACACAAGCTAAGCAAAACGGATTAGCTACACAAGCTAACAAATGAGTAACTATTTTACTACAAGTATGACTAGATATACAAGAGAATCAAATAGTCGCTAGCATAAGTATATGAACAACTAAATATAAGCTAGCGAGGAAAGTTGCAAACCAACGGGGAGATGATGACACTTGACAATGATTTTTTCCCGTGGTGTCGATGACTTGCCGGTCACGCCTAGTCCATGTTGAGGTAGATTCTAAACATCCAACTGCTCCTCTATCAAGTCTCCACTTGGTCTCTTGAGCCAGATTGGTCAATGAATCCTCATACCTCGATTCCACTAGAGTTGCTTTTCATCGCTCCGGTGAGGCAAGCACAACACCTCTCACAATCACCACCACAGCCTCTTCACAATCTCCTTTGAAGAGCTCACGGGGAACCACCACCAAGCTGTCTAGGAGGCGGAAACCTCCAAGAGTAACAAGCCAACGACCTCACTTGATGATCTCCCTAGTCCCTCGAAGATCAAAAACTTGATGCAATGCACTAGATGGCTCTCAATCTCACTAGAATGCAATCCCAACCAATATGAGTGAGAGAGAGGGAGAGGAAAGGCTCCAATATGCTCACATGTGTTCCAAGTGGCCTCTTTTTTAACTTGGTCAACACAAGTATACATAGCCCCCCTCTCCAAAACTAATCGTTATGGGCCAATTGCCCCTTTTCTGTGTACACACGGACGGTCTGCAATACAAGCCCGGACCGTCCGCACAAGAATACCAACGACTATAAACGGTTATAAAAATGTCAGAGCATTCAAAAATGACTTGCGGATGATCTGCCCCTCAAGGTCGGACGGTCCGCGATACATAAAACTGAGCCAAAACGAAGTTTTGCTGACTCTGCACATTTGCTGTAATTTGTACTGCGGACAGTCCTCAATAAAAAAATATTTGTACTGAGGACGGTCCGCACTCAAGCCCCGAACGGTCCGTAGTTCAAAAAAGAAAACCAAAATAGAACTTCTCGAGTTCCGCCCAAACACTAGTCCTTCAACTACGAACGGTCCGCCACCTGGGACAAGACGATCTGTAGTACAAAAACTTCGTGAAACACCGAAACTCCACGTTTCTGCCCATCACCTCAAGTTAGACCTGCGGACGGTCTGCCATGCTGGCTCGGACGGTCCGCGATACATCAATTCAGCCCATATTCAAGAAATCGCTTTTGAATAAGTTTTTCACCAACTATATGAGCAATGAGGCACTAAAGACATGTCAAGTAAGATAATTGACCCCTCTTGATAGTACGACTATCTAGCCTACTAACTCGGTCAATTATCAACCTCTAAGCACCTTTTGACCGGTAAAACAAAAACCTATTGTTATACCTCTACCTTGAGCATTCTATTTCATCTCCTCAAATAATGAACAATGGGCATCCATAAGTGTAGCCAACCATGAAACCTTTTACCATTTGTCCATAGCATGAAGTTCCACCACCATCATCATCAAGCCACTTGATCAATAGCCCAGATCAACACATGGCTTGATAATTCTATAATGATATGATACACTCCATGTTATCACATGGCCTTCTTGGTTCATCAATCTCAAATAGCTTGCTCTTCACCGTTGCTTTATGTCCATCGGTGCTAAGTCCTTGCTCTTGCTTCACCGCCACGTGGTCCCTCACACATGAGCCTTTGACTTGCCCTTCACACTAGACACTCATTCCATCGAAGCCAAGCCATATTTATTGATCTTCTCCATATAGCCACATGACACCATGTCATGTCTTCATATGCAATGAGCTCCTTTATCACACTAGTTGAGCATCTCAATATAACTCACACTAGTGTACTAGTGGACTAATCACCTGTGTATCTCAACATAAACACTTATTAGTCCATATAGTTGTCAATCAATTACCAAAACCAAACAGGGTCTCACACAAGGTTCACCGAACCTGATCTGGTTCAGTTACTGTTCACACTGAATACATATTTGAAACTGCTTGACATACCAAGTTTGGGAGCAATTTACTCCAAGATTCAAATAGCATCAAGCCAAACTCTATATAAGATATTTGTTCACTAATATAAGGGCTAGAACTTTGTTATAAGGATCATGGTCCTTGGCTCCATGGATCAATCAAAAAATAGCTCCCAAATTGGAGGAATGTCACTAAACTTTCAATTTCAGAATACCCCATGTCTGACAACCCTAGTTTGGGGAGGTTTTACACTAGGTTCCATATAGTTTTAGGGCTAGGTCACTTAATCAAATTGATACTACTATATTAGCCCTACAACTTTGTAATTGTGACTTCTTGCAAAACCCTTATAGATTAAAAACTACAGGAGCCCAAACTTTGGTCAATTTCACTGTTTTTACAGAATTCCAATTCTTGAGCACTTGTGAACTTTTGCACTTTACTCTAATTTGCCTCACCACACATGGAAATTTCCAAATACGAAAAATGTTAAGCTCTTAAAACTCTACCACTTTGGTATATACACTTTTTGCAAAAAGTGGCTAGAATTTGAAAACCTCTGCAAGGCACTATTTAGAGTTTTGGACTCCAAACTAGGATTTTGAGTGCATCAAAGTACTTTAAGTGCTTAACCTCTCCTATTCCTCACCCCTTAAGGCATAATATCCACTTAGAAAACTACCCTCTCACACCTAAGCCATATGGTCAATAGATTACTAACTCATGCAGTGACTCACTCCCCGCTTGGTTGAAGCAACCCCACTAAATATAGCATATATTCAAGTAAACATCACATCACACGTTCTTTGAAATTTTAGCCTAATAGATGCATTCTAAGTGTATCACAAACAATGTAATACAAGTCCATATGACGCCATGTCAGTGTTTTAGTTCTTGTAGCACTAGGGGTGTTATAGGGCCAAAGTGGAGGGAGGAGAGGATGGTGGGCGTTTGGCGTGGACGCGGAGGAGTCGAGGAGAGCAGGATGTGTGGGGGTTCTTGGAGCACGATATGTGCGAGGCTTAGCCGATGATGACGTGGAGGGGGCGTCGGTATAGATGGCCAAATGGGTTGTGCCTAGCGGACCGGCCCGAGGCACGACCCATTTAATAGTGTTGTGGCTCGACTCAACACTATTAAAATGGCTGTTGGGGGCCTTCGTCCTCTGAAGGTCCTAAAAAACGAGATCTAACAAAATCTTCCAAGTGTAGCGTATGAACAGGTACCTTCGAACTCAAGCTAAAAGCATGATCGCGACAAAGGTTGGAGTTGCCCCAAAGCTACGCACGAGGGAGCTTCGGCTAAATGGCGAAGAAAGGAACCGACTTAAAGGGGAAAAGGCTATCTAGTCCTCATAGAGTTGACTATTAGTTAACAATGAATGTAAAGGGCATAAATGTAATTTCTCACAGGCTGCGTCCTGTGCCTATAAATAGATGAACAGTTCCCCCATACTGTTCACGCTGACTTGTATTCACTCGTGCGTCACACTTGGACTTTTACCTTCTGTCAAGCCGAAGGTACAAATGTAATTCAATATTGTTTCTGTTTATCTATGTTAATAAAAAGAAGATATATGGATGATGTCATATTATTATTCATGTTGTCTTACATATTTCATATGCTTCTCCTTTCATTAATATACACTACGATGATGAAGGTATGTCCTTCATGACCTTCGTTTGAAGATCATTATATCCTAAGGGAAATAATGCTTCGAAGGACGAAGGACATTAACATTTAACATTTTGTGTTGCCTTGTTCTTAATTTATAGCCGTTGAGAACAAGTCCCCAACATTGGCGCCCACCTCCGTTGAACTTTTTCGACCACCTTCGGCAAGTACTGACCTGCGTCATGCCACCGAAGAAAGCTTCAGTGCTAGGGGCTGCTGCATTGCAGCCGCTGGATCCAAACCAGGAGACTCTCTCTCTTCGAGAGACCCAAAGCCAGAAAAGGAAAGCCACCAGTCCAACACTCCAGGAGGAGTTGGACCAAGAGATCAGGGATATGGAGATCATTCATCAGTAAGTACAAAGAAAGAAGGAGAAGATGGCGCGACTGGCTGACCTTCAAAGGCAGATCGACAAAGCTACTGAAGAAGTGCGCCATCTCACTCAAGACGAACAAAACCAAAGGCCCCAGCACAGGGAGCTTCATCAGGAAGGCTTATTCAATGAATATGGATGGTATGATGATTTTAACCATGCTACCTTTACTTTTGATGATGCTTCTCCCTTAGCAGCAGAACTGCAGGCTACTCCATGGCCCCCATCATACAAGCCACCTCAGCTTCCCATGTATGATGGGCATTCAGATCCAAAGCAGTTTCTCATGAGCTACGAAGCAACTATATCTTTGTATGGAGGCAATACCGCAGTTATGGCCAAGTCCTTCGTCATGGTAGTCCGGAATGTGGCTCAAACATGGTATTCTTCTCTTCGGCCAGGGACAATCACATCGTAGCAGAAGCTTAAGGACATGTTGGTCACCAGTTTCCAAGGCTTCAAACAAAGCCGGTCACAGCTCAGGCTCTATTCCAATGCACACAAGACCACGAAGTGTACCTTCAGGCATATGTACGAAGGTTCTTGCGATTGAGGGCACAAGCACCTACAGTGCCCAATGAGATTGTCATTGAGGCCATGATCAAAGGTCTTCGCCCAGGACCTACTGCCCAATATTTCGCCAGGAAGCCCCCACAAACTCTAGAAAAGCTGCTTCAAAAGATGGACGAATACATTCGGGCTGACAATGACTTCTGCCAAAGAAGGGAGGAAGCTTACAGATTCTCTGAAATGACTAGGGGCTTCGGAGGAAGAATCCACCCGAGGCATGTCAGGTCAATTCATAACTCCACTCAGAATGATGACAAAGGAAGTCAGCTGCAGAGGCCATAGTATACCTCACAATCTTCGGGGCAGCAACAAAGCTCTTTCCGGCCGCTAGCTCCAAGAGGCAGATGCGCCAGGGGCTTCGGAGGAAGATATGAGGATCAGCCCAGGAAGATCTACTGCTTATTTTGTGGTGAAGACAAGGGCCATACTACAAGAATATGTCAAATCACTATCCAAAAGCAGAGGGAGATTGCAGAAGCCGAAGCTCGAAAGAATCAACCGAAGCAGGTCTTGCACACTACTTCGTGTCATTCACCCTACATACCAGAATATGTAGGTAATCACTCTGCAGCTTCTGTTGCTTCGGCTAGCCAGCCACAGGCTTCTTGGCCACATCTTCCACCTCCGCCACCACTACAACCTACCTATTCACGGGGTCAGCAGCCAGAAGGGAGCCAGCACACCCAGCAGCAGAGGGATTTCAGGGAGGAATCTGAAGCTCGCACAGTCAATAGTACTATGCCGGAGTCAAAGCACATCTATTGAGAGATATCCTACTTTATGAAGCACTTTTTTATCCTATGCCACTTTGTTTTTTAATAAAGGACAAGTAATGCAAATATAGTTTTAATTCTTTGTAATAGTTTCGCTTCTATTAAAATGAAATATAACTTCTTCACAGATTTACGAAGCTCGAAAATTGCCGAAGCTTAAAAAGTCGTTCCTAAAGGGAGCGCAGCATAAGTCTTGTCGAAGCCACAAAAAGTCGTTCCCAAAGGAGCACAGTGTAAGTTTTTTGCTCAAAAGTCGTTCCTAAGGGAATGCAGAGCCAAATACCGCCGAAATACAAGGCGAAGCGCGAAAAGTCAACGCGAAAAATACCGCCGAAATATAACGCGAAGCGCGAAAAGTCAACACGAAAAATACCACCGAAATAGAAGGCGAAGAAGTTCAAAAGTCGTTCCTAAGGGGATGCAGAACTTACACCGAAAAATAAACGGTGAAGCCGAAAAGTAAACGACAAAGAGATTTCGATCGTTCCTAAGGGGACGCAGAGATGGTGTGTTCCAGTGTGAGTGTGTGGGTGCGTATCTTCGGCATTTAGCATCATCCTTTGCATCATATCATCATATCATCCCGCATAACATCACATCATACATCATATTGCACCAATGACACGAATTGAATATGAAGCCAATCTTCGGAGACTGCTTTATAAAAAATGAAAGCGTGCTAAGGCACAAAGCTAAAAAATACAGCTTCGTCAGTTCTAATGCCAAAGAAGGGATCCTCTGCTTACAAAGCAAGGATATTCTTTACCGAAGCACGAATTTTCTTCTTTGTGATGCATGAAAAGAAGGGAAGATGTTTTTTTGCCGAAGGCTCAAAAAGCGGTATGTATATAAAGTTTCATGCCTCACAAAGAACTGAATTACAAAAAATTACATATTAGGTTCAAGAACATACATATCGAGTATCGCAGTCTTGATACAGCAAAGTTACATTGATCATCTAAAAATGTTTTTACAAACAAGTACTAGTCCTCTTTCAAGACCTTCTCCGCAACTTCATTTAGCAACTTGTTAACAACTTCGTCAACAATAGATTCGGCTACATTGATGATATCTATTGCTTCTTTCGTTTCCGGGTCAGCCAGGGGGTCGAACGGTTTTGGTGGGGGAGATAGTTCAGCTACAATAAAAAAAATTGTAAGTTCGAAGTCACGAAAACAAATGACGAAGTTAGGTGCCGCGAAATAATACTTATGCGCCTCTCGTGCTCTGCAGCTTCTTCAGCTTGCTTAGCTTGAATTCGGGCCTCATGCATGTCTTTCTCGCTTTTCTTCATTATTTCGTGAGCCATTTCGCATCCGCCATTGGCCCAGATGTCAGTATAGAATTTTCCGCCCATTAAGCTTGCTTCGGCTGAGGGATCCTTCGTAACATCCACGGAGAAGGCAGCTTTGGCCTGAGCCAGGGTTTTGACATGTTCGCAACTAGCCTTCTCCAAGATAGTTGAAATTCCCCTCGCACCAGAAAATGTGCAGACATCCCCGCGATCACTCAAAATTTCTTCAAAAGCTTCGGCCTCTCTGCTTATCCATTCTATAACACCTTCGGGGTCGCCTCGAATAAAGTTATCTTCATTTCAATAAGCGCCCACGTTAGCGAAGCTAGCCTTTATTTTCTCCACGCAGCCTAGAGATTTTTTGAAGCATCTTTCTTTGGACGCGCGGAGTTCTTTGACTATTTTTTCTAGATAATTTCTCCAATATTCACTAATATCTCGGTCGGCCTCTGCGAGACCACACTTCTCTTTGCTTTCGGCCAGTTGTTTTCGAAGGTCTTCAATCTCATTCTTTTGAATTTCAGCTTGAGCCCTGAAACTAGCTTCGTCTTCTTTTACTTTGTCCACCAATGAAAGTAGAATCTTGTCTTTTTCCGCGGCTTCGTTCCTAAGTCTGATAACCTTCGTTCGAAGGTTGTTCAGAGCTATAGTGCAGCTCTCGTCTTTAGCATTCTTCTGCGCCCTTAGGGCATTGCTAAGTATCAATCCCTGCAAGAAAAGTTAAAAGGATTAACATAAGGAAAAAGATTCCATTCCAGAATCTATAAGTTTCAAAATTCACAACTTTGGTACCTTCAGGCTGTTGTACGCAAGACTGTCTGCCAGATCGTCCTTTGTCATGGCACAGAGGCCAGCTTCAAGCTTCGAAAAACCCATACTTCTGGTCATCTCCCGGTAGACAGATAATTCTTTATTGTCTAGGAGGCAGTACAAGAAATCATTTTCGTCCGTACCATTAAACACTAAGGCCCCCTTCAGATACTTCAGTTCTCGGGCATAGTGTTTAGCTTCAAAAACTTCTTCAGATAATCTCTTTCCTGAAGCATGTCGAATAATATAATCAAGATCTTTGGAGAGTGCTTCGGGGATGAAGGATTCGGCCTCTTTGGCCGCACTCGTCTCAAAAGATATATTAATATCTGGAGTTATTTCTTTGGCTTTCTGCTCGGTGGCAGCCAGCTTCGTCTCAGCAAGCACCATGGGCTCTACCCCAGCTTCAGCCTGGGTTAATGTAGTCTCGACTTCTATTTTCTCAGTATCAAACTTGGAATGTGTTGCGATAGTTTCAGCAACCTTCTCTGCGGGAGCAGGGCCTATACAATCGATCGTTTCCAACACATTTAATATGTTTACCATCCTCCTCCTCTTAGGAGTCACGACAGAACTCTTTTGTGCCTTCAGCGCTGTGGCTTCTGTTGAAGGACTTAAAATCCCTGGCATCTTTTTCACCTCTTCAGTTGACCCGTCAACCTTTTCTTTGTCAACCTTCGTTTCAACTGGTTTAACTGAGGGTGCCTTCGACATTGTAGCCGGTTCTTCAGCCTTTTGTGCTGTAGCAGATCCTCTTGATTCAGTAGCCGAAGAGACCTCCACCCCAAACTCAGGCACCACGGTCGGTTCAATGTAACATGGCCGGTGGGTAAGTACTTTCATCTTTTTGCCCGCAGCCTTCGTCGTAGGATCAACCGGGGCGGCCTGAGCAGCAGCTTTCCTCTTCTTTCCTTGACCCCGCACCGGGTAGTGGTAGTCGGGGTAGACGAAGCCAATGGTGTCAAAAACTCTGTTTATTCTCTTTTTCCCCCGACCTCCAAAGGCTGTAGACAGTGCATTATCTTCTGACTTGGAGTATGACCCAAGTAGTTCATCACTTGTAACTTCGATACATTTCAACCAATCATTGTTTGGTTCATCGAATTTATCCCCATATCTGAATGTATATTTCAGCCGGACCAGTTTACCTTCGCTAGATTTGGAAATAGTTTCTTTCGGCATTTCCCAGCTCTCTGCAAGCGGCCATACTCTGTATGCTATATGTTCTTGAATTAAATCTCTGGTACCAATGAAGAAGCAAACAGTACCAAATGCCTTTTGACACGCTTCAGCGGCTTCATCAATTTCAACCTTCGGAGGCCGAAGAGGGACCATATGGGGCGCATGATAACACCTTTAATGTCCTCCCTCGCTGACAAGTCGTTCTTCACATAAAACCATTCTTCCATCCAAATTCCAGGTCATCTCTTCCGAAATGTCGGCACAGGGTGACTGGCATTGGGACGGGCAATAAACCCATAACAACCGAAGTTGTTATGATACTCTTCTTTCCCCATGGCCTTTGTTTCATACAAAAGTTCGTGCATGCTACAGAAGCACTTCGCACTTGGTTCTATCCCTTGGCTTCTTGCTGCCCAGACGAAGATTCCCATCCTCAATATAGCTTCGGTGGTCAGCTGGTGAAGAAAAACTTGGTAGGTCTTCAATACTTCAACTACAAACTTACTCAGCGGAAACCGAAGCCCAGCTTCAAAGAAGCTTCGGAAAATCACAACTTTGTTTTCCTTAGGGGTCGGGACGTTGTTGTCTCTGCCAGCCCTCACAATAGACATATCTCGAAAGTATCTTCCCCTCTTGTTTTCAAGGTGACTTTGCTTAATGAAAGATTTTCCGAAAATTGTATGGCTTGGTCTCCAGGCTCGATCCTCAGAATCTTCGCCACCACTTTCTGCATCATAACTGCCACTGTCACCAGTATCCTCAGACAGGCCCTCCATATCTTCTTAGTAATCTTTTCTGTATTTGTTTTGCCATTGACTCGATAAATCCAGCAATTTATGGATTCACTGCCTTCTTTTCCTCAAAAAGATTCTCCTCTTCAGCAAGCTTCGTCTCAGCGGGAACCTTCTTGTCCTGAGACATTTTTTCCTTCAGAGATGACGAAAACATGTCTTTCAAGCCGAAGCTTAAAAAAGCTTTGAAAAACTAGCAAGTGTTAGTGAGCAACAGCTATGAAATTGAGAAAATAAAGCAAATGGCACAGGCAGTGTACCAAATGAGGTTGGTGCGAGCCCTTATTTATACGCTTGGCGCACTCTAAACTAAGGGGCCCCGCCTGCCATTGACTGTTGCTATTCTAGCAAAGGGAAGGTGTTTTTCGGACCTTCGGCTTAAGGCCTTCGTCCATATCGCAGTCTGAATTTGTTATCTTAAACAAATTAATACTGCGAGGGGCTACTGTTGGGGGCCTTCGTCCTCCGAAGGTCCTCAAAAACGAGATCTAACAAAATCTTCCAAGTGTAGCATATGAACAGGTACCTTCGAACTCGGGCTAAAAGCATGATCGCGACGAAGGTTGGAGTTGCCCCGAAGCTACGCACGAGGGAGCTTCGGCTAAATGGCGGAGAAAGGAACCGACTTAAAGGGGAAAAGGCTATCTAGTCCTCATAGAGTTGACTATTAGTTAACAATGAATGTAAAGGGCATAAATGTAATTTCTCATAGGCTGCGTCCTGTGCCTATAAATAGATGAACAGTTCCTCGTACTGTTCACGCTGACTTGTATTCACTCGTGCGTCACACTTGGACTTTTACCTTCTGTCAAGCCAAAGGTACAAATGTAATTCAATATTGTTTTCGTTTATCTATGTTAATAAAAAGAAGATATATGGATGATGTCATATTATTATTCATGTTGTCTTACATATTTCATATGCTTCTCCTTTCATTAGTATACACTACGATGATGAAGGTATGTCCTTCATGACCTTCGTCTGAAGATCATTATATCCTAAGGGAAATAATGCTTCGAAGGATGAAGGACATTAATATTTAACATTTTGTGTTGTCTTATTCTTAATTCATAGCCCTTGAGAACAAGTCCCCAACAATGGGGTTGTGCCATACTTAGGCTATTGTCTCGACCCGTAGTGTCGGCCTGGCCTAACATAATTATTTTTTGTTCTTTTGAAACCACACTCTACACATTGGCTAGCAGAGCATAGCCAATGTTGTCTGTTACCTCTACCAGGACGCACGGTTTCGATAATCTCCCCGGCGCAATAATTTTGGACGATTTTCCTATAGATATCAATGGTGGAGGCATGGTTCTATCTGTGTCTACACTGTCGTTTTAATAAGTAGCAGCTGTCTTGAGTATGCAGCACCTTGTAATAGGTAGTAGAGATTACAGCTATCTCGAATATGCAGCACCTAGTACTGCGTATACTATATAGGTAACGCTATTCGACTTTGTAGATGTCTATTAGATACGTGTGCTCGAGTGAGTATGCAGCACCTTCCACTCTACAGGCACCGTTTATTCTACTTTGTAGATGACTGGTAGAACCGGGACATCTTTATCATTTGAAAAGTAAATTTGGATCTAGAATTTATTATGGAGCAATTGTATTATAGCTTGGTTTGAGGTAGTCATCATCTTGACAATCCTTACTTTTTTTATTTGGTTTGTGGAATGAAATAAGTTAATTATCACCATTTCATTTCTCATAAGCCAATAATTAATAATAATATGAGAAATAAATGTATTCCACCATATTTTTAGAATTGACTCATAATGCACCACCTCATCTAGAATAGATTGATTTTTCAAACTAAGCCCCCACTAACCCTAATCTACAATGAGAACGTTTGGTTGTCTTCCCTGTGGGTGCAATTGCATCTGCACATACAAAAGGCAGTGTTTGTTTGGTTCATTGTATTCTAAGAGGCAGGCCAACACGAACCTCAAAGCGCCACGAGCTAGGTCCGGCAGGAACGCTCGGCGCGGTCGGACGCGCGCGGCCAGGCTTGGCTGAGCCGGCTATTTACTAAAGCACACAAATCGAGATGTTGGTTTTTTTGTTATATCTTATAATTAAAAGATTTAATTACCAAACCGATTTTATATCTGTGTTTCTGATATTTGTACGAACGAAACTAGACCACACATGCTATGTATATTTTAAATAAAAAATTTTACGTGAATAAGATTAGTATATAACTAGGTGAGTGTCCATGCGTTGCAACGGGAACATATAATACCATGATAACTTATATACAAAATGTGTCTTACATTGTTATAAAAAATGTTTCATAATCCATTTTGTGATCCTGTCTATACATAAATTTTGTTATTTTAATTTAGCTGCTTCACTACTGTTGGGGTCATGCTTCGTCGCCGAAGGTCCTGCAGGAAGAAACAGCTTCGGCTAAAGTTGCTTATACATGATGACTGAACCTACCACTCATAAAGCTTCGGTGTTGCAGCATGCCCGAAGACGAAGGATCGAACCGACTTAAAGATAGAATGACATTTTAGCCCATAAGGGTCTGAGTCAATGTTGTAAACTTTTACGAGGGACATGATTGTAATTCCTCACAGGCTGTGTCATGTGCCTATAAATAGAGAACAGTATTCCTTTACTGTTCACGGATTCCTGGAATCTCTAACGCATCGTTCGGGAATCATTGTTTGTCAAGGCAAAGGTATAAATGTGCCTAAACATTGTATTCAAATATCTTAAGTTTGTATAATAAGATATGTGAATGATGTCACCTATTTTTAATGTACTTATCTTTAATATTTGACTTTGTATTATCTTTGCAAATTTAATTACGAAGGTGAAACTTTCGTAACATTACGCTCGTAACCTTCGTTCGAAGTTCATCATATCCTAAGGGAAATAATGCTTCAAAGGACGAAGGGCTTTAACATTTAACGTTTTTCTGTGTTGCCTTGTTCTTAACTCATAGCATTTGAGAACAAGTCCCCAATAACTACTATATTGCAACCATCAGTATCATGCAGACTTCAATATATGCCACGATTTGCATGGTCTCATCATTGGAGAGCACGTGCCACACTTGCCAGTAGAAGTTTCCTTGTACATCGTCAGTCATCAGGCACGCACCACCATACACGCTTGCTTAAACAAAAAGGCAAGTTTGTGTGTTTGCGAAGAGAATTAAAGACAAGCCGGCACAAAAGCTACCCTGACCATGGTGAGTGGTCATTGCTGTCGGTCCTCCTCTGTGTCACCTCCGGCGCCGAGATGACGCCACACTCCTTGATATAGTAGTCATCGAACGCGCGCGACATGGAGAGTACCGATGACTCTTGGCTGGGCTGCCAAACGAAGTGCACCCCGGGCTCATTAGCAAGGTAGTACACTTGGTCGTTGCACCACCGGATGTGTTACTCCTCTACATACATCTTGTTCAAGGACACTCACACAACGTCAGCAACGACCGTCGTCCCAGCGCACAAGAATTTGGCCGGTCAGTAGCGACTTACGTGGCAGTTTGGGCTTCAGGTGGATGATGAGCTGGACGGCGTGATGGCGCCGTCGTCGAATGCAGTGCCCAGAACAACCCGAGAGTCATCGGCGTTGGCGACGACCATGAGGTCCTGCTGTTTGATGATGGACAGCTGTGAGACCCTGTTTGGTTTTGGTAATTGATTAACAACTTATATGGACTAATAAGTGTTTATGTTGAGATACACAGGTGATTATTCCATAGGTACACTAGTGTGAGTTATTTAAGCCATGGTGGTGTTGTGGCTTAGTGATATTGAGATGCTCAACTAGTGTGATAAAGGAGCTCATTGCATATGAAGACATGACATGGTGTCATGTGGCTATTTGGAGAAGATCAAGAGATATGGCTTGGCTTCGATGGACCGAGTGGCTAGTGTGAAGGGCAAGTCAAAGGCTCATGTGTGAGGGACCGCGTGGCGGTGAAGCATGAGCAAGGACTTAGCACCGATGGACATAAAGCAACGGTGAAGAGCAAGCTATGTTGAGATTGATGAACCAAGAAGGCCATGTGATAACATGGAGTGGATCATATCATTATAGAATTATCAAGCCATGTGTTGATCTGGTTATTGATCAAGTGGCTTGATGATGATGGTGGAGGAACTTCATGCTATGGACAAATGCTAAAAGGTATCATGGTTGGCTACACTTATGGATGCCCATTGTTCATCATTTAAGGAGATGGAATTGAATGCTCAAGGCAAAGGTATAGCAATAGGTTTTTGTTTTACCGGTCAAAAGGTGCTTAGAGGTTGATAATTGACCAGGTTAGTAGGCTAGATAGCCGTACTATCAAGAGGGGTCAATTATCCTACTTGACATGTCTTTAGTGCCTCATTGCTCATATAGTTGGTGCATTTGCATGAGGGCTAACAACGCTTTGGTTTGTGAAAGAAAAACTTATTCAAAAGCGATTTCTTGAATGTGGGCTGAATTGAGGTATCGCGGACCGTCTAGGCTAGCATGGCGGACCGTCCGCAGGTATAACTTGAGATGATGGGCAGAAACGTAGAGTTTCTGTGTTTCGCAAAGTTTTTGTACTGCAGACCGTCTGGTCCCAGGTGGCGGACCGTCCGTAGTTGAAGGACTGGTGTTTGGACAGAACTCGAGAAGTTCTGTTTTGTTTTCCTTTTTGAACTGTGGACCGTTCGAGGCCTGAATGCGGACCGTCCAGAGTACAAATATTTTGTATTGCGGACCGTCCAGGGTCCAGGTGCGGACCTTCTGCAGTACAAATTTCAGCAAATGTGCGAGTCAGCAAAACTTCGTTTTTTCTCAGTTTTATATATCGCGGACCGTCTGGCCTTGAGGGGCAGACCGTCTGCAAGTCATTTTTGAATGCTCTAACATTTTTATAACCGTTTATAGTTGTTGGGATTCTTGTGCGGACGGTCCGGGCTTGTATTGCAGACCGTACGCATGTGCGCAGAAAAGGGCAATTGGCCCATAACGGCTAGTTTTGGAGAGGGGTCTATATATACTTGTGTTACCCGGGTTGAAAGCAAGTAGGAGGCCATTTGGAACACTTGTGAGCATATTGGAGCCTTTCCTCTCCCTCTCTCTCACTCATATTGGTTGGGATTGCATTCTAGTGAAATTGAGAGCCATCTAGTGCATTGCATCAAGTTGTTGATCTTTGAGGCACTAGGTTGTTCCCCATGAGCTCTTCAATGGAGATTGTGAAGAGGCCGCGGTGGTGATTGTGAGAGGCGTTGTGCTTGCCTCGCCGGAGCGGTGAAAAGCAACTCTAGTGGAATCGAGGTTTGAGGGTTCATTGACCAATCCAGCTCAAGAGATCAAGTGGAGACTTGATAGAGGAGCGGTTGGGTTCTTTGAATCTACCTCAACGTGGACTAGGGGTGATCGGCAAGTCATCAACACCACGGGAAAAAATCATTGTGCCAAGTGTCATCATCTTCCCGTTGGTTTGCAACTTTTCTCACTAGCTTGTATTTACTTGTTCATATACTTATGCTAGTGAGTATTTGTTGCTCGTGTATGCTCTTGTATATCTAGTCATACCTATCATAAAATAGTTGCTCACTTGTTGTTAGCTTGTGTAGCTAATCTGTTTTAGTTAGCTTAGGTAGCTAAGTAGTTGTTTATCTCTAATAGTGCTTGTGCTTTGTGCTCTTTGCTTACTAGTATGTTTAGGAGCTATCGGTGTGCTTAGAATTACATTTGCATAATTTGTATGTCGTTGCTAACTAGATTTGTATGGGAGATCTCTTTCACTATCTTGGTACCTTAGTTGCTTCAATTAGAATCTTTTGTCTGGTGTTTGTTATAGTTAGAGGAGTGTAGTCTTGGCTAAACCAAAATAGTTTTAATTTCTTATTTATTTGTGTTAGCCATTGTAATTAGTTTTAGAAAGGACTATTCACCCCCCCCTCTAGTCTGCCATCTCGTCCCTACAAGTGGTATCGGAGCCTGGTTCTCTCATTTGGTGGTCTTAACCGACCCGAGAGTAAGCTGGATGGCGACTAAAGGGCTAGAGGTTACTTGTGAACCACATATTTTTGATGGCACACATTTTGCACAGTGGAAAACTTGCATGAGCCATTATTTTCATACAATTGTTGCAAAATTGTGGTGGATAATAAATGTAGGCTTTTATAAACCCTTTGATGAGACACAAAAGATCTCACCCAAGCAAAAGAGAAATGGTTACATCTTGAACACCAAGCTACTAACATTTTATATCAATGGATAAGTGATAAGGTGTTTAAGGAAATTATGTATATGGAGACCGCTCATGATATTTGGACATATCTTGATGGCATATATGGGAGGATGTCTAGCAAGGATGCAGAGCACATCCTCAACACGGTGGTTGTGGAAGATTGCTCCACCTCATGGTCAAGTGATAATGATGAAAGACATACCACAAGTTCACTTGATAGTCATGATTGTGTTGGCTCAAACACAAGTGATGCAAATGATTGTTCTATCTCAAGCATACTTGATGATTATGGTGATTGTTTATGCTCGGACGATGATATCGCTACTACAAGCCCATCTATTACACCACATTGCTTGATGTCACAAGGTAATACGAAGGTATATAATGCTAATGTGACTAATCATTCATATTCATATGATGAGCTTGTTGATAGACTTGCTAGCATGAACATTGATTTAGAAAATGAGAAAGATAAAACAAGAAATTTGGAAAGTGAAAACTTATTTCTAAAGAATTCATGTGAACAACAAAAGCATCTAATTTATGTTGTCACTTGTTCACATGAGGAGCTAAAATTGAGTCATGAGGAACTTAGTGTTGCTCATGAAAATTTGATACAAGAGCATGCTTTTCTCACTAACGAATTTTCTAGTAAAGAAAATAAAACTAGTGAGAATTCATCCCATGAATTATATGATCAATTGAAAAATGTTGCTAATCCATGTGATGAAGACACGAAGCATGTATCCTTCTCTTGTGATGATTTATTAGTTATGCCATGTTCTTCAACTATAGATTATTATTCTTCCTTGTCTTGTGAGACTAACCTTTTGAAGGAAAATAATAAGCTCAAAAACAAAGTGAAGAATTTAAGCAACATGTTTGAGAGGTGGCATAAATCAAAAGTTGATCTTATATTGAAAAATCAAAGAAGATTTGATGACAAGAGTGGCCTTGGTTTAAACAAGACCAATATCAAAGGCAGGCCATTGAAAGTAAAAGGAAATAAGATATATCACTTCATGTGCTATAAATGCCATGAGATGGGTCATCTTGCAAAGGCATGCCTCAATAAAAGGAAGCCCAAGTTGAAGAAGGAAGAAACGAGGCTAAAGCATGACAAGTGCTTCAAGTGCCACACTTGGGGTCACCTCACCTCAATGTGCCCAACCAAAAAATTAGTGAAGCCACAAGTGAAACCTCAACCAAAGCCACGAGTTGAGCAAAAGAAGAATCCCCAAAATCAAATCAAGATTAACCATGAATATAATGGTGATGTGGGGAAGAAAAATAAAACAAGAAGAGAAAGAAGAAGGCATTCAATATATAATCAAGATGACATGATGAGCATAAATCAAAAGAAGAAGGATGATTTGGCTCAAATCAAGTGCTACATGTGTGATGATATGGGTCACTTTGCCTCTAGGTGTCCCAACAATCTTGAGAAGAAGGCTCAAGCAAATGAGAAGAGGCAAGACAATGTGAAGCAAAATTTGAGAAAGAAAGAGAAGGCTCAAACAAAGAGAACTTGCTACACATGTCGGGAAAGGGGACATATAGCAAATTCATGTCCCTTAGGTAACAATTCTAAGCCTATTTTAATTCATAAGAATATTATGCTCAGAAAGGATGGCAATGGCACCTCATTTGTTGCAATTGCAAAACATCCCGCTATTCATACTAAGGCAATGCCTAAGTATGTTGCTCCTAACTTAAGAGGACCCAACTTAGTTTGGGTACCATCAAAACGTGGATGATCATGAACAGGTACCTTGGGCATTGGAGGATTGATTCAATAATATTCATTTAATCATCATATGTTGAATTAAGTGTTGAAGACTAAATAAATTCTATCCCAATGCCAAGTCAATAATAAGTGAAGTCCAAATTCTACCAAATACAAGTGCTTTATTCAAGTTGGTTAAATTATGAATGGACTGCAAATAAGTTAAGTTCAAACTTGCTATTGGATGATCATGTGGTATATAAAGTATAATATTTGTTGATCAAATTCATTTGAATGCATATGAGTTGATTGAATTGGATATATATGCATATGTTGCTTGCTATAAGATGATTGAATGGACAATTTGCTAAATAATCAAGTTTGGATTGATTTATGTTGAATAAATTCAAGAGACTTCATTTAGTAAGTGGTTTGAATGGATATTTGTCTTTTGAAAGTAGTTCATTTCAGATTTGATTCAACTTGAAGAAGAGTAACTCAATTTACTGAAATCTGGCCAATATTGAAAATCTAACAAGGTTGTGCTCATAACCATGTTTGAGTGATCAAATCTATTTGGATTGGCTTGAAATTCAGTTTACTTGCTCTATGCATATGATAGCAATATCTGTGCAAATTTCATAATCATTGGATAAGTGAAACTTCTTGATTAAGTCAATCTTGTCAGCACAAACACAGCAGTTTTCAGCATGTACCTAATGTGGGAGATGTTATGGCTGGCAGCACATATGAAGTCAAATGAGTCTCAACTTTTTACAGCTGTTAGCAGACTTATTAAAGCATATCTCCACCAATTTTCGTGGTCATAGGATCTGTACATCAAAATTTATGAATGTTTCTTTGGAGTATACAGAATCTGTTATAAGTGATAAGTATTTAAAATATTGAAAGTCACTTTGATTGGAAGGCTCTCATATAAGATAAATCACATAAGTTGTTTGAGAGACCATAGTTTGGTTTTTAATTGATCTATACTCATGAAAAGTGAAGGGGTACAAGGATATTTGTTGAGAAATATTTTGGCACTTATATTGGTACTCCAAGTTGAAGATCAAGACCAAAGATGATCAAAATTGAGGTTATCATATAACAGATTGCATAATCTTCTTTCTTACATACGGCAATCCAAATGCTTAAATTGGTTGTAAATATTTCTTGGCACATTTCAATTTTATTACTCTATTATTGCCATGATCTAGACATAAAAGAGAAAAACCCCATGTTCGTGAATGAATAAGGTGCTAAGTAAGAAATTCAAATTCTTAAAGCACTTATCAAAAGGGGAATTCTCTATATGACTAGAGTTGTAAAACTAATGTTTTTACCTAAGTGATCTATGTAGTTTCACAGCATGAGAATGAGTTTCTCAAATGAACTATGCAATTAAACTTATAAAGAAGAACAATCCAAAACTATGTGATGTATTTTCTCTTGTACATTTGGATTTATTTCTTCTACATTAAATACTCACCATGATATGATTTAAAATTAGCCTTTAAACTTAATCAATCTATCATGCATGTTTAATTTGTTGAAGATTAAGAGAAATTTAGTTCATATAATAAGGTTTCCTTCTTTTAGTAATTGCCTACTTTATATATTCAAAGTGTTATTAAAGGGGAATTGGTGCTTGTATTACTAACGACATCTCTTTTGAGACTGTTCATGAAATTCAGTGAAAAGAGATTCCATATGTTCAAATTGGTTACTCCTCACCAAAAAGTAAGAAAAGAATTGCTAGAGGTAAAGTGGTACTTAATTGGAGCAATCAAAAGATTGATCGAGAAAGAGAGCAAGCAACACATTCAAAGGCAAATCAAGCAAATATGATTGATGTTTCAAACATGGATTGATTTTGAGTATTTTCCAAGTATTTTTGGTTTGACATCAATTCATGATCACTTATACTCAAATCATGTATCATGCAAATTAATTATATATGGTTGAATACTAATGCTTGGTGTAGTCATAAAATTCATAAATGAGCAATGATCCTATTTTAAAATTCATCTATTGAGAAATTAACAGTCAGCTCAATGGAGTGCAAGTTCCAGGTCTCGGACCGTCCGGTCCTAGGCCACGGACAGTCCGAGAGATCAGGCCACGGACTGTCTGAGCTCCCGCTGCGAACCGTCCTTGAGTAGGAGTCCTGCATAAACAAAGGAATTTTCTGGACCAATATCTCAACAAGTGGTATCATCCTTACAAGTGATATTCCTATATTTCGTGCAAATTCATAATTCTTGTAAGGAAAATGGACCCCGGCCATTTGGCTAATTGAGTTTTGGTGTTTGATGATTAACACAACCTGTGGATTAACGCATTTGCTAGTGTTTATGATTGTAGTTCACAGGATGCAAGAATTACTTGGACTAAGGAATTGAGGAAAGCAACACCTCAAAAGAAGACATTAAGAAGATCCAAGAAAAGTCCAAGTATGCTGCTGCGGACTGTCTGTGCGAGGGCGCACCGGACTGTCCGGTGGCACACCGGACTGTCCGGTGCCCACACGCCGGACTGTCCGGTGCACTAGGGAACTCCAGCTCCAACGGCTAGTTCCAGGTGGCACTCGGAGAAAAGACCACCGGACTGTCCGGTGGCGCACCGGACTGTCCGGTGTGAAAAGCCTGTGCACGCCAACGGTCGACTGCTCTATCAGAGCAACGGATAGGCGCACCGGACATGCTACAGTGCAGTGTCCGATGGTGCACCGGACTGTCTGGTGCACCCGACGACAGAAAGTTGCTGCTTTCTGTCCAATGGCTAGTTTGGGGTGTGGGGGCTATAAATACCACCCCAACCGGCCATTCTCAAGTGTGAGAGCCCAAGCAACATACCAAGGCACATAGTGCACATTTCCAAGAGCTCAAACACCCAAGTTCTTAATAGAATCACTCGGTGATTAGCGTAGATGCTTTGCGAAGTGCTTATGTTAGTTAGACCGCTTTAGCGCTTGCTCTAGGTGAACCCTAGATTGTTGAGTGAGTTTAGATAAACCTCACAACCCCTCGGCTCTTGCGTGAGCCGTTGTAATTATACCGAGTGGGGCGAGAGTCTTGCGAGACCGTGACAACCGCGTTTGTGTCACGGCCGCCACCGTGTACGGAGGGAACGAGGCCCGCGGCGTTTCGGCCGGAAGCTCGATAGTGGAGACGGCGGGGAGCGTCCGAGAGGAGCCGGAAGCGGAGCACCACTTGCGTGTGGGGAAGGCCCGCGGCTCTCTACGGAGTTACTCGATCGTGGTGCTTGGCCCTCGCGTGGGCTTCCCTTTGCGTAGGGGCACCAACGAGGATTAGTCGGGACCTTGCGTGGTTCCGGATACCTCGGTAAAAATATCGGCGTCATCCACGAGAGTTTGCTTCTCTACTTAGCTCTTTACATTCTGCATTTATATTAAGCATTTAAGTTTCAATCTTGTAGTCATACTTATTTAGTGTAGATTGAAACTTAGCCTTTTGCGATAGAGATAGCAACACTTAGACAAAACCTAGATTGCACTCTCTAGTTTGATTATTTGCATAGGTTTTGCTCTAAGGTTTGTATTG
The DNA here is from genome assembly GCA_029449295.1 of Zea luxurians. Classification (NCBI taxonomy): domain Eukaryota; kingdom Viridiplantae; phylum Streptophyta; class Magnoliopsida; order Poales; family Poaceae; genus Zea; species Zea luxurians. The sequence goes on along the minus strand of JAOPSE010000022.1, from coordinate 38,693,803 downwards.
TGGCCTAGTTTAGAAATAGTTTTTAGAAGTCCTAATTCACCCCCCCCCCCTCTTAGGCGTCACCCGTTTCCTACAATTGGTATCAAAGCCTGGTTTGGCTCATTTGAAACGTTTTTAGCTTCACCGCTAAAAGAGCCGACACTTTTTAGAGGAAAGGATGGATACCCATAGGCCACCACATTTCGACGGCACTAACTTCCCATATTATAGTGCTAGAATGGCTTGTTACCTAGAGGTCGTTGATCTAGGTGTTTGGAGAGTCACTCGTGACGGGATGAAACCCCTCAAGAATCCCGAGAAACCCACCACGAGTGAGGAAAAAGAAATTCATTTAAATGCTAGAGCCAAAAATTGCTTGTATGAATCTCTTAGCATAGATATTTTTAATCAAGTATTTACCTTGAAAACTGCAAATGAGATTTGGCTAAAATTGCATGAGCTCCATGACGGCACATCCAATGTCCGTGAGCAAAAACATTGCCTAGTCTTAAATGAGTATAATTCTTTTGCTATGAAAGATGATGAGCTTGTCAGAGACATGTATTCTCGTTTGAATCTAATTATCAATGAGCTCAATTCTATCGGCATTAATAAGCTAGGTGATGCGGACATTGTGAGGAAGATTATCTCCCTGTTACCTCAACAAAGATATGGGAGCATCATCACCATCCTTCACAATATGGAAGACTTGAGCAACATGACCCCGAACCATTGTGATTGGGAAAATCGCGGCCTTTGAGATGTCGTGAAAAATGAGTCAGGGAGAGGAGCCAACTTCCTCAAGACCATATGCTTTTGCATGTGATGAAAGGAAGGGCAAAAAGAAGGCTCCCACTCCAAGTTCCTCAAGTGAAGAAGAGGAAGAAGAAGAAAGTGATGATGATGAAGATAATCAACCATGCACATCATCCTCCGAGGACGAAGAAACAATCTGACGTGTCGGAAAGGTAATGAGGATGATCCGCAAGATTAATCTAATGGGTGTGCCCCTGCAGGTCGAGGATCTTCTCTTTAACATTGACAGGAAAAAGCAAAGGAAGAGAGGATGCTTCGCATGTGGGGAGAAGGGCCACTTCAGAGACAGCTGTCCAAATATGGCCAAACCCAAAAAGGAGAGGAGCAAAGGCAAGGCGCTAACAAGTGTTGGAACTTGGGATGATTCTTCAAGTGAAGATGAACCTCCAAGGACGCGCAGCCACCGGTCCTCGTCACGCTCATCACAGTCATCACACAAATGCCTTATGGCAAGAGGTAACAAAAGCATTCCATCCTCTAGTGATGAAAGTAGTAGTGATGATGAAGGTGAGGGAAAACCCTCTCTAGATGAGCTTGCGGAAGCCGTAGAATTTTTCCAGGATGTTTGCACTAAGCAAAAAGCTCAACTTAAAACTTTGAAAAATAAGTTGGTTAGCTCTCAAAATGATTACAAAGGTTTGCTAGAAAAATTTGAAACTTTTGCAAACCTAAATAGTGAGCTATCAACTAAAATTGAGCTATTAGAATCTAGTGCTCCATCCACTGCTACCGATGATAGCCTTATTAAAAAGAATGAAAAACTTATGGCTAAGTTAGCTAGCTCCCAAGAAGCTATTGAAAATTTGCTAGAGAAAATGGAAATTCTTAGCATACATAATAATGAGCTAACTACTAAGCTAGAAAACATTGGTAGCACCCCAGCAGCATCTTTAGTTGAAATACCTAAAATAATTAAGAAAGATGCTTCTACTTCCTGCTTTTATTTAATTGATGATTCTAACCCCTGCAACCAAGTCGTTGTTGAGAATATTGTTGTAGAGACATGTTCGGATGAGGTTGCAAAGGAAAATGAACAATTAAAGCAAGAAGTGGCTCACCTTGGAAAGGCTTTGTATGACAAGAAAGGCAAAGCCAAACAAATCCAACCTCCATAGGATAACACCACTGCGGGAGTGAACAAGCCTATGGAGGGAGAAACTGTGATTTGTAGGCTATGCCACAAGGAAGGCCACAAGTCTTTCCAATGCAAGGCGATGACCGGGGATAAACAAAGGCAAAAGCTCAAGCAAAAGCCAACAAGCAAAATCTCCAACACCTACATCAAAAAGGTAAACAAAAAGGATGCTACACCATATTTGATCAAGAAGAAAAAGAACGGAAAGGTGATAGCAATCAAGGCCAACAAGCAAGCCAACAAAGGAAAAGGGGCCAAACACATCTGGGTGCCAAAGGAGATAATTTCAACCATGAAAAGCACCAAGAAGGTTTGGATCCCGAAAGGGAAATGAGTGGACCAAAGGTCTCCGGGAAATTTGGAGACTTCGCAAAATTGAGATGTATATCATGGGATACATCATATTGGATCAAGTTTATTGCCAAGTGGGTTAGTGAATATCTTGGACCCAAATTTCCCACCCATGACTAAGGTAACTAGATTTATTGTATTTCTTGTTTTTAGATATGCGTATCTACTTACCTTGTATCTAGTTTACCTTTCTTGCCTAGTATTACATTTGTTATATACTTTTGTTGAGAATCATGCATACTAGGTAAATCATATGGTAGGATTGCGTGTTTTCAATTCATATACTTAAGCAAACCTACATGGCTTAAAATGTTTATTTAAGCACGGCACATAGCTTTTATATCACTCCATAGTAAATGATGCATCAATTGAAGATTTTTATTTCTACAAGTTGTATCATTTAACTTATATGTGCCAAAGTTTGGATTATGGATAATTTGCCCCTCTTGATATCAAATCAAAGTGCATGTCTCCTACAAGTATTCAAAACTTGTATGCACACCTTTAGGGGGAAGTTACTCTATAATCTAACACTTTGAGACTAACACCTTTTCAAGTCTATTTCATGTGATAATCTCATTGTAAGGAAAATAAGGTCCCCAGAGAAAGACAACAATCTTCCACTGCAAAATCTCCAAGAACTCTCATGTCTCTCAAGCTCGCCATTGAATTTCAATCGGTATCTTTTGAGACTACTTTGTATATCATTTACATGTCTTCTCCAACATTTGATTAGACTATATTTCATATCATATGCTTCCATGTTGCTAAAAATGCATAAGTACTTAACTCATATTCTGTTACCTATGCATAAGGGAAGTTAGTCTTTTCAAATCATGTCTTGCACCTCTAATTTTCACATGCTTTTTCCTAAGTAGAGAATCTCTGTCGGGGGGAGTATTTCTTCATCTCTATAAAGGGGGAGAAATTTCTTTCTAAAGAGAACACTCATTTAGGGGGAGTAATCTTTTCAACTGGTATCATTCATGTGGTTCAATTTAAAATCCTACAAGTGGTTTTATTCTAATATCCTTCTAGTGGTATCATTTGATAGAATTCTTGTCGAGGGCAAGTGTTTATTTACTTCCTACATGTTTTTAATGTCTTCCTTTTCGGTGGTTGATGCCAAAGGGGGAGAAGTTTAGGGACCAAATCAATGAAAACTATATCAAACACCAAACACCACCATTTTAAAATTTTATATCTACAAATGGTTTTTCAAGTGGTTTTGGTTATTTGGTCCATAAATAGGAAGTAAGTGAATTATGGAGTTAGGGGGAGGCTTAGGTCCATAATATCACATTGTGGGGACAATCATGCATCCTAGCAAGTAGATTGCATATTTTAATTCAAATACTTGTATTATTTGCTTGCTTTGGTTATGTTGTCATCAATCACCAAAAAGGGGGAGAGTGTAAGGAAAATGGACCCTGGCCATTTGGCTAATTGAGTTTTGGTGTTTGATGATTAACACAACCTGTGGACTAACGCATTTGCTAGTGTTTATGATTGTAGTTCACAGGATGCAAGAATTACTTGGACTAAGGAATTGAGGAAAGCAACACCTCAAAAGAAGACATTAAGAAGATCCAAGAAAAGTCCAAGTGTGCTGCTGCGGACTGTCTGTGCGAGGGCGCACCGGACTGTCCGGTGGCACACCGGACTGTCCGGTGCCCACACGCCGGACTGTCCGGTGCACCAGGGAACTCCAGCTCCAATGGCTAGTTCCAGGTGGCACTCGAAGAAAAGACCACCGGACTGTCCGGTGGCGCACCGGACTGTTCGGTGTGAAAAGCCTGTGCGCGCCAACGGTCGACTGCTCTGTCAGAGCAACGGATAGGCGCACCGGACATGCTACAGTGCAGTGTCCGGTGGTGCACCGGACTGTCCGGTGCACCCGACGACAGAAAGTTGCTGCTTTCTGTCCAAAGGCTAGTTTGGGGTGTGGGGGCTATAAATACCACCCCAACCGGCCATTCTCAAGTGTGAGAGCCCAAGCAACATACCAAGGCACATAGTGCACATTTTCAAGAGCTCAAACACCCAAGTGCTTAATAGAATCACTCGGTGATTAGCGTAGGTGCTTTGCGAAGTGCTTAGGTTAGTTAGACCGCTTTAGCGCTTGCTCTAGGTGAACCCTAGATTGTTGAGTGAGTTTAGATAAACCTCACAACCCCTCGGCTCTTGTGTGAGCCGTTGTAATTGTACCGAGTGGGGCGAGAGTGTTGCGAGACCGTGACAACCGCGTTTGTGTCACGGCCGCCACCGTGTACCGGAGGGAACGAGGCCCGCGGCGTTTCGGCCGGAAGCTCGATAGTGGAGATGGCGGGGAGCGTCCGAGAGGAGCCGGAAGCGGAGCACCACTTGCGTGTGGAGAAGGCCCGCGGACTCTCTACGGAGTTACTCGACCGTGGTGCTTGGCCCTCGCGTGGGCTTCCCTTTGCGTAGGGGCACCAACGAGGATTAGTCGGGACCTTACGTGGTTCCGGATACCTCGGTAAAAATACCGGCGTCATCCACGAGAGTTTGCTTCTCTACTTAGCTCTTTACATTCCGCATTTATATTAAGCATTTAAGTTTCAATCTTGTAGTCATTACTTATTTAGTAGTAGATTGAAACTTAGCCTTTTGCGGTAGAGATAGCAACACTTAGACAAAACCTAGATTGCACTCTCTAGTTTGATTATTTGCATAGGTTTTGCTCTAAGGTTTGTATTGTGGCCTAGTTTAGAAATAGTTTTTAGAAGTCCTAATTCACCCCCCCCCCTCTTAGGCGTCACCCGTTTCCTACAATTCTCTCACATACAAGTGGTATTGAAGGAACAAATGCATGTGAACTACAACGTTCAATTGTGCACTTGATCTTAAATGGGTTCTCAACTTCATACTGGTGAAGAATGGATTTCTTATTGATAATTGGTCTTCACCAAGCTATTCAATTGGACCTCACATTGCTATTGGAGAGCTAAATCGAAAGAATCTTGACTATCCTCTACTCCAACATAGTAAAGGTATCATTGTGATGTGCATGATCATAACATCCCCTACTAGTATGTGGTTAGTGCATATAGTACATACTAGTATCATGCATATTAAATGAAAGATTTAAATTCATGTTCTACCACTATTGGTTACTTTTGTTGATTGAAACTAGTGGTAGCCTATGAGTTTGTTCATGAGCAAAGTGAACCCATGTACTTAATCTATTTTGGATTGCAACAAGCTACAAGAACAACCTCGATAAGATAACCACTTAATGTGTGTGAAGAAGCTTAAAGAGGGTTCAACCTGAACTTGGAAGCTTAAGCAAATCTATTTGGTTAAGTCACATATTGAGCTACTCATGAGGATGACTTATGAAGAAGATACAAATGCAAATGAATATCAAAACCTACAAGTGGCATCAATATCTACAGAGAAATGTCTAGGCCAATATTATTCCTCAAAATGGTATTCACTAAGTGGTGTCTAGATCAATCATACAATTGATATCCTTTGAGTGGTACAAGACTTCAAGTGATCCACAGCCTTAAGTGATCATCAACTCAAGAGAGCAACATCTCTCCTAAAATAAGTTCATGCAAGTGATGTCAAGGATTTTTATCATGCATATGGTGTCCATCAAAAACTTATTGAGTACTTTCAAATTGGTATAATATTCACAAGTACATTTTCCCAGAGCCTTAGAACAACCCTTTTATGGTAATTAATGACAAAGGGGGAGAAGTTGGAACAAAGATATGTAAATGTACAACTTGGAACAAAGATATGGAAATATGCACAAGATAAAATTGGACATGAACTCACGAGGAGCTACTGATCAATTGAGTTAGAATGAATACGAATGGATCAAGAGCAAAGTATAATGGTATGAGATTTTATTGAACATGAGATGCACACAAGTAGGGGGAGCAAGCTCGTGAATATATGTTTGATGCATTTGTTTGTGCACTACATTTCTTGCTTGCATCACATTTGTCTTATATTCCTACATACTTGTGTGTAAGTGTTTGCTAGAACTAAGACTTGGATGATGATTGATTTAGTGATATTTATAAGCCTAGTCTTAGTATGAAAGGGGTAACTAGAATCCTATTTATTATGATCTCATGTGGTATCTAGTTTCACTTGTTTCTAGCAAGATGATGCTAAGGATGAAATGAAAAGTAGTAAACACGCTACAAAGGTACATTTCTATTTTTATACTTTAGCATCATATGGTAGTGATAATGTCCCCTCAATTTTCATATCTTTGCATGTGTGTAAGCTTGAAACCAAACCATCTAAGCACACATGTAGGCGAGGATATTGAAAGTCGCCTAGAGGGGGGTGAATAGGGCGAAACTAAAATTTACAAAATTAATCACAACTACAAGTCAGGGTTAGTGTTAGAAATAAGAGTCCGAGAGAGAGGGCGCAAAACAAATCGCAAGCGAATGAAAAGTGTGACACGCGGATTTGTTTTACCGAGGTTCAGTTCTCACAAACCTACTCCCCGTTGAGGTGGTCACAAAGACCGGGTCTCTTTCAACCTTTTCCCTCTCTCAAACGGTCCCTCGGACCGAGTGAGCTTCTCTTCTCAAATCAAACCGGGAACAAAACTTCCCTCGCAAGGACCACCACACAATTGGTGTCTCTTGCCTTGATTACAATTGAGATTTGATCACAAAATCAAGTGAGAAAGAAAAGAAGCAATCCAAGCGCAAGAGCTCAAAAGAACACGACAAATCTCTCTCGCTAGTCACTAAAGCTTTGTGTAGAATTGGAGAGGATTTGATCACTTGAGTGTGTCTAGAATTGAATGCCTAGCTCTTGTAAGTGGTTGAGAGGTGGAAAACTTGGATGACTTGAATGTGGGGTGGTTGGGGGTATTTATAGCCCCAACCACCAAACTAGCCGTTTGGTGGAGGTTGTCTGTCGTATGGTGCACCGGACAGTCCGGTGCACACCGGACATGTCCGGTGCGACAGCCACGTCACCTGGCCGTTATGGTTCCGACCGTTGGAGCTCTGACTTCTGGGCCCGCCTTGATGTCCGGTGGCGCACCAGACATGAACTGTCGAGTGTCCGGTGCGCCAGCATGGGCGTGCCTGACTTCTGCGCACGCTGGCGCGCATTTAATGCGCTGCAGGTAGCCGTTGGCGCTGAAGTAGTCGTTGCTCCGCAGTTACACCGGACAGTCCGGTGTACACCAGACATGTCCGGTGAATTATAGCGGAGTAGCCGTTGCGAATTCCCGAGGCTGGCGAATTCATCCCTGGAGCACCGGACACTGTCCGATGTACACCGGACAGTCCGGTGATTTATAGCGGAGCGACTCTGCGTTTTCCCGAAGGTGAGGAGTTCAGCGTGTGGAGTTCCCTGGTGCACCGGACAGTCCGGTGCGCCAGACCAGGGTGCCTTCGGTTGTCCCTTTGCTCTTTTTGTTGAACCCTTTTCTTGGTCTTTTTATTGGCCTTTTGTGAACCTTTGGCACCTGTATAACTTAGAGACTAGAGCAAACTAGTTAGTCCAATTATTTGTGTTGGTCAATTCAACCACCAAAATTAGTTTAGGAAATAGGTGTAAGCCTAATTCCCTTTCAATCTCCCCCTTTTTGGTGATTGATGCCAACACAAACCAAAGCAAATATAGGAGTGCAGAATTTGACCTAGTTTGCATATGCAAGTGCAAAGGTTACTTGGAATTGAGCCAATAAATATTACTTACTAGATATGCATGGATTGTTTCTTTATTTTTAACATTTTGGACCACGCTTGCACCACATGTTTTGTTTTTGCAAATTCTTTTGTAAATCCTTTTCAAAATCCTTTTGCAAATAGTCAAAGGTAAATGAATAAGACTTTGCGAAGCATTTTCAGGATTTGAAATTTTCTCCCCCTGTTTCAAATGCTTTTCCTTTGACTAAACAAAACTCCCCTTCAAATAAATTCTCCTCTTAGTGTTCAAGAGGGTTTTAAGATTTCAATTTTGAAAATACTACTTTCTCCTCCTTTAGAACACAAAGAGATACCAATTTGAAATTTACCAATTGAAAATCATTTTTAAAATTAGGGTGGTGGTGCGGTCCTTTTGCTTTGGGCTCATACTTTTCTCCCCCTTTGGCATGAATCGCCAAAAACGGATACTTTGAGTGAGATATAAGCCCTTCTTAACTACTTTCTTCCCTTTGGCAAATAAAACATAAGAGTGAAGATTATACCAAAGACGGAGAGTGATGAGGAGCGACGGCGAAGGATGAGTAGTAGAGTGGAGTGGAAGTCTTTGTCTTCGCCGAAGACTCCAATTCCCTTTCAATACACCTATGACTTGGTTTGAAATACACTTGAAAACACATTAGTCATAGCATATATAAAAGAGACATGATCAAAGGTATACTTATGAGCTATGTGTGCAAATTAGCAGAAGAAATTCCTGGAATCAAGAATATTGAGCTCATACCTAAGTTTGGTAAAAGTTCGTTCATCTAGTGGCTTGCTAAAGATATCAGCTAATTGATCTTTAGTATTGATATATGCAATCTCGATATCCCCCTTTTGTTGGTGATCCCTAAGAAAATGATACCGAATGGCTATGTGTTTAGTGCGGCTATGCTCAACGGGATTATCCGCCATGCGGATTGCACTCTCATTATCACATAGAAGAGGAACTTTGGTTAATTTGTAACCATAGTCCCGCAGGGTTTGCCTCATCCAAAGTAATTGCGCGCAACAATGGCCTGCGGCAATGTACTCGGCTTCGGCGGTAGAGAGAGCCACAGAATTTTGCTTCTTTGAAGCCCAAGACACCAAGGATCTTCCCAAGAACTGGCAAGTCCCTGATGTGCTCTTTCTATTGATCTTACACCCTGCCCAATCGGCATCCGAATAACCAATCAAATCAAAAGTGGATCCCCGAGGGTACCAAAGCCCAAACTTAGGAGTATAAGCCAAATATCTCAAGATTCGTTTTATGCCCGTAAGGTGAGATTCCTTAGGGTCGGATTGGAATCTTGCACACATGCATACGGAAAGCATAATATCCGGACGAGATGCACATAAATAGAGTAATGAACCTATCATCGACCGGTATACCTTTTGATCCACGGACTTACCTCCCGTGTCGAGGTCGAGATGCCCATTGGTTCCCATGGGTGTCTTCATGGGCTTGGCATCCTTCATCTCAAACTTGTTTAGAATGTCTTGTGTATACTTTGTTTGGCTGATGAAGGTACCCTCTTGGAGTTGCTTGACTTGAAATCCTAAGAAATACTTCAACTCCCCCATCATCGACATCTCGAATTTCTGTGTCATGATCCAACTAAATTCCTCACATGTAGATTCGTTAGTAGACCCAAATATAATGTCATCAACATAAATTTGGCGTACAAACAAATCATTTGCAAGAGTCTTAGTAAATAAAGTAGGATCGGCCTTGCCGACTTTGAAGCCATTAGCTATAAGGAAATCTCTTAGGCATTCATACCATGCTCTTGGGGCTTGCTTGAGCCCATAAAGCGCCTTAGAGAGCCTATAGACATGGTTAGGATACTCACTGTCTTCAAAGCCGGGAGGTTGCTCAACGTAGACCTCTTCCTTGATTGGTCCATTGAGGAAGGCACTCTTCACGTCCATTTGGTAAAGCTTGAAGCCATGGTAAGTAGCATAGGCCAATAATATACGAATTGACTCAAGCCTAGCTATGGGTGCATAGGTTTCACCGAAATCCAAACCTTCGACTTGGGAGTATCCCTTGGCCACAAGTCGAGCTTTGTTCCTTGTCACCACACCATGCTCGTCTTGCTTGTTGCGGAAGACCCATTTGGTTCCTACAACATTTTGATTAGGACGTGGAACCAAATGCCATACCTCATTTCTAGTGAAGTTGTTGAGCTCCTCTTGCATCGCCACCACCCAATCCGAATCTTGTAGTGCTTCCTCTACCCTGTGTGGCTCAATAGAGGAAACAAACGAGTAATGCTCACAAAAATGTGCAACACGAGATCTAGTGGTTACCCCCTTATGAATGTCACCGAGGATGGTGTCGACGGGGTGATCTCGTTGGATTGCTTGGTGGACTCTTGGGTGTGGCGGCCTTGGTTCTTCATCCTCCTTGTCTTGAACATTTGTATCTCCCCCTTGATCATTGCCGTCATCTTGAGGTGGCTCATCATTTTGTTCTTCTTCTTTATCAACTTGAGCCTCGTCCTCATTTTGGGTTGGCGGAGATGCTTGCGTGGAGGAGGATGGTTGATCTTGTGCATTTGGAGACTCTTCGAATTCCTTAGGACACACATCCCTAATGGACATGTTCCTTAGCGCGATGCATGGAGCCTCTTCTTCACCTATCTCATCAAGATCAACTTGCTCTACTTGAGAGCCGTTAGTCTCATCAAACACAACGTCACAAGAAACTTCAACAAGTCCTGAGGACTTGTTAAAGATTCTATATGCCCTTGTGTTTGAGTCATATCCTAGTAAAAAGCCTTCTACAGTCTTAGGAGCAAATTTAGATTTTCTACCTATTTTAATAAGAATAAAGCATTTGCTACCAAAGACTCTAAAATATGAAATGTTAGGCTTTTTACCGGTTAGGAGTTCATAGGATGTCTTCTTGAGGATTCAGTGTAGATATAACCGGTTGATGGAGTAGCAGGCGGTGTTGACCGCCTCGGCCCAAAACCGATCCGGTGTCTTGTATTCATCAAGCATGGTTCTTGCCATGTCCAATAGAGTTCGATTCTTCCTCTCTACTACACCATTTTGTTGTGGCGTGTAGGGAGAGGAGAACTCATGCTTGATGCCCTCCTCCTCAAGGAAGCCTTCAATTTGAGAGTTCTTGAACTCCGTTCCGTTGTTGCTTCTAATTTTCTTGATCCTCAAGCCGAACTCATTTTGAGCCCGTCTCAAGAATCCCTTTAAAGTCTCTTGGGTTTGTGATTTTTCCTGCAAAAAGAACACCCAAGTGAAGCGAGAATAATCATCCACAATAACCAGACAGTACTTACTCCCGCCGATGCTTATGTAAGCGATCGGGCCAAATAGATCCATGTATAGGAGCTCCAGTGGCCTGTCAGTCGTCATGATGTTCTTGTGTGGATGATGAACACCAACTTGCTTCCCGGCTTGGCATGCGCTACAAATCCTGTCTTTCTCAAAATAAACATTTGTTAATCCTAAAATGTGCTCTCCCTTTAGAAGCTTATGAAGATTCTTCATCCCGACATGGGCTAGTCGGCGGTGGCAGAGCCAACCCATGTTAGTCTTAGCAATTAAGCAAGTGTCGAGTTCAGCTTTATCAAAATCTACCAAGTATAGCTGACCCTCTAACACTCCCTTAAATGCTATTGAATCATCACTTCTTCTAAAGACAGTGACACCTACATCAGTAAAGAGATAGTTGTAGCCCATTTGACATAATTACGAAACAGAAACAAATTGTAATCTAGAGAGTCTACAAGAAAAATATTGGAAATTGAGTGGTCAGGTGATATAGCAATTTTACCCAAACCTTTGACCAAACCTTGATTTCCATCCCCGAATGTGATTGCTCTTTGGGGATCTTGGTTTTTTCGTAGGAGGAGAACATCTTCTTCTCCCCTGTCATGTGGTTTGTGCACCCGCTATCAATGATCCAACTTGAGCCCCCGGATGCATAAACCTACAAAACAAGTTTAGTTCTTGACTTTAGGTACCCAAACGGTTTTGGGTCCTTTGGCATTAGAAACAAGAACTTTGGGTACCCAAACACAAGTCTTGGAGCCCTTGTGTTTGCCCCCAACAAACTTGGCAACTGTCTTGCCGGATTTGTTAGTTAAAACATATGATGCATCAAAAGTTTTAAAAGAAATGTTATGACCGTTTGATGCATTTGGAGTTTTCTTCTTAGGAAACTTGGCATGGGTTGGTTGCCTAGAGCTAGATGTCTCACCCTTATACATAAAAGCATGATTAGGGCCAGAGTGAGACTTCCTAGAGTGAATTCTCCTAATCTTGCTCTCGGGATAACCGGCAGGGTATAAAATGTAACCCTCGTTATCCTGAGGCATGGGAGCCTTGCCCTTAACAAAATTAGACAATCTTTTAGGAGGGGCACTAAGTTTGACATTGTCTCCCCTTTGAAAGCCAATGCCATCCTTGATACCAGGGCGTCTCCCATTATAGAGCATACTTCTAGCAAATTTAAACTTTTCATTTTCTAAGTTATGCTCGGCAATTTTAGCATCTAATGTTGATATATGATCATTTTGTTGTTTAATTAAAGCCATGTGATCATGAATAGCATCAACATCAATATCTCTACATCTAGTGCAAATGGAAACATGCTCAACGGTAGATGTAGAGAGTTTGCAAGATTTTAATTCTACAACCTTAGCATGTAATATATCATTTTCACTTCTAAGGTTGGAAATAGTGATATTGCAAACATCAAAATCTTTAGCATTTCTAAGGCTAGCAAGAGAAACATTGAACTCATCAATCCTAGCAAATAAATCAACATTATCATCTCTAGGATTGGAAGTTGAAACATTACAAACATGTGAATCAACCTTAGCTAACAATTTAGCATTCTCACTTCTAAGGTTGTCAATGGTCTCATGGCAAGTGCTTAGCTCACTAGACAATTTTTCACATTTTTCAACTTCTAGAGTGTAAGCATTTTTAACCCTAACATGCTTTTTGTTCTCCTTGATTAGAAAGTCCTCTTGGGAGTCCAAGAGATCATCCTTCTTATGGATGGCACTAATTAGCTCATTTAGTTTTTCCTTTTGTTGCATGTTGAGGTCGGCAAAAAGAGTACGCAAATTATCCTCCTCATCACTAGCATTACCATCACTAGAGGATTCATATTTAGTGGAGGATTTGGATTTAACCTTCTTCCTTTTGCCGTCCTTGGCCATGAGGCACTTGTGGCTGACGTTGGGAAAGAGAAGTCCCTTGGTGACGGCGATGTTGGCGGCGTCCTCGTCGAAGGAGGAGTCGGTGGAGCTCTCGTTGGAGTCCCACTCGCGGCACACGTGGGCATTGCCGCCCTTCTTGTAGTGTCTCTTCTTCTCCTTTCTTCTCCCATTCTTGTCGTCGCCCCTATCACTATCACTAGATAATGGACATTTAGCAATGAAATGACCGGGCTTACCACATTTGTAGCACACTTTCTTGGAGTGGGGCTTGTAGTCTTTCCCCCTCCTTTGCTTGAGGATTTGACGGAAGCTCTTGATGATGAGCGCCATCTCCTCGTTGTCGAGCTTGGAGGCGTCGATGGGTGTTCGACTTGGAGTAGCTTCCTCCTTCTTTTCTTCCGTCGCCTTGAATGCGACCGGTTGTGCCTCGGGTGTGGAGGATGTGCCTTGCTCGATGATTTTCTTTGAGCCTTTAATCATTAGCTCAAAGCTCACAAATTTTCCTATAACTTCCTCGGGAGACATTAGCTTATATCTAGGATCACCTCGAATTAATTGAACTTGTGTAGGGTTAAGAAATACGAGGGATCTAAGAATAACCTTGACCATCTCATGGTCATCCCATTTTTCGCTCCCGAGGTTGCGCACTTGGTTCACCAAGGTCTTCAAGCGGTTGTACATAGCTTGTGGATCCTCCCCTTGGTGAAGCATGAAGCGACCGAGCTCCCCCTCGATCGTCTCCCGCTTGGTGATTTTTGTCACCTCGTCTCCTTCGTGCGCGGTCTTGAGTACGTCTCAAATTTCCTTCGCACTTTTTAACCCTTGCACCTTATTATACTCCTCTCGACTTAGAGAGGCGAGGAGTATAGTGGTGGCTTGGGAGTTAAAGTGGTGAATTTGGGCTACCTCATCCGAGTCGTAGTCTTCATCCCCTACGGATGGTACCTGTACACCAAACTCAACAACATTCCATATGCTTGTGTGGAGTGAGGTTAGGTGATGCCTCATTTTGTCACTCCACATATTATAATCTTCACCGTCAAAAACCGGTGGTTTGCCTAATGGAACGGAGAGTAAAGGAGTACGCTTTGAAATGTGGGGGTAGCGTAAGGGGATCTTACTATACTTCTTGCGCTCTTGGCGCTTAGAAGTTACGGACGGCGCATCGGAGTCGGAGGTCGATGGTGATGAAGAGTCGGTCTCGTAGTAGACCACTTTCCTCATCCTCTTGTGTTTGTCGCCTCTCCAATGTGACTTGTGAGAAGAGGATTTCTTCTCCTTCCCCTTCCCTTTGTTGGAGGAGTTTTTGTTCTCCTTCCTCTTGTTGCGGGACTCTTCCGATGAAGTCGACCCGTAGCTTGTAGTGGGCTTGTCGCCGGTCTCCATCTCCCTCTTGGCGTGATCTCCCGACATCACTTCGAGCGGTTAGGCTCTAATGAAGCACCGGGCTCTGATACCAATTGAAAGTCGCCTAGAGGGGGGGTGAATAGGGCGAAACTGAAATTTACAAAATTAATCACAACTACAAGTCGGGTTAGCGTTAGAAATAATAATGAGTCCGAGAGAGAGGGCGCAAAACAAATCGCAAGCGAATGAAAAGTGTGACACGCGGATTTGTTTTACCGAGGTTCGATTCTCACAAACCTACTCCCCGTTGAGGTGGTCACAAAGACCGGGTCTCTTTCAACCCTTTCCCTCTCTCAAACGGTCCCTCGGATCGAGTGAGCTTCTCTTCTCAAATCAAACCGGGAACAAAACTTCCCCCCGCAAGGACCACCACACAATTGGTGTCTCTTGCCTTGATTACAATTGAGATTTGATCACAAAATCAAGTGAGAAAGAAAAGAAGCAATCCAAGCGCAAGAGCTCAAAAGAACATGGCAAATCTCTCTCGCTAGTCACTAAAGCTTTGTGTGGAATTGGAGAGGATTTGATCACTTGAGTGTGTCTAGAATTGAATGCCTAGCTCTTGTAAGTGGTTGAGAGGTGGAAAACTTGGATGACTTGAATGTGGGGTGGTTGGGGGTATTTATAGCCCCAACCACCAAACTAGCCGTTTGGTGGAGGCTGTCTGTCGTATGGTGCACCGGACAGTCCGGTGCGACAGCCACGTCACTCGGCCGTTATGGTTCAGACCGTTGGAGCTCTGACTTCTGGGCCCGCCTTGATGTCCGGTGGCACACCGGACATGAACTGTAGAGTGTCCGGTGCGCCAGCATGGGCGTGCCTGACGCGCTGGCGCGCATTTAATGCGCTGCAGGTAGCCGTTGGCGCCGAAGTAGCCGTTGCTCCGCAGTTACACCGGACAGTCTGGTGTACACCGGACATGTCTGGTGAATTATAGCGGAGTAGCTGTTGCGAATTCCCGAGGCTGGCGAGTTCGGATTCGCTTCATCCCTGGAGCACCGGACATTCTGGTGATTTATAGCGGAGCGACTCTACGTTTTCCCGAAGGTGAGGAGTTCAGCGTGTGGAGTTCTTTGGTGCACCGAACATGTCCGGTGCGCCAGACCAGGGTGCCTTCGGTTGTCCCTTTGCTCTTTTTGTTAAACCCTTTTCTTGGTCTTTTTATTGGCCTTTTGTGAACCTTTGCACCTGTATAACTTAGAGACTAGAGCAAACTAGTTAGTCCAATTATTTGTGTTGGGCAATTCAACCACCAAAATTAGTTTAGGAAATAGGTGTAAGCCTAATTCCCTTTCAGATATCACTACCAAACCATTTTTATGGTGCTTATCCAAATCTTAACAAATGAGCTAAAAGTTGGATAAGGAACATAAGAACTTTGCCAAACTAGCAATTTACACTTGTGTGAAAAGCTAGCTTGGAAAAAGAACAAAAACGACAAATCTTTGTAGAGTTGTCATCAATTACCAAAAAGGGGGAGATTGTGAGACCCTGTTTGGTTTTGGTAATTGATTGACAACTTATATGGACTAATAAGTGTTTATGTTGAGATACACAGGTGATTAGTCCACAGGTAAACTAGTGTGAGTTATTTAAGCCATGGTGGTGTTGTGGCTTGGTGATATTGAGATGCTCAACTAGTGTGATAAAGGAGCTCATTACATATGAAGACATGACATGGTGTCATGTGGCTATTTGGAGAAGATCAAGAGATATGGCTTGGCTTCGAAGGACTGAGTGGCTAGTGTGAAGGGCAAGTCAAAGGCTCATGTGTGAGGGACCGCGTGGCGGTGAAGCAAGAGCAAGGACTTAGCACCGATGGACATAAAGCAACGGTGAAGAGCAAGCTATGTTGAGATTGATGAACCAAGAAGGCCATGTGATAACATGGAGTGGATCATATCATTATAGAATTATCAAGCCATGTGTTGATCTGGGCTATTGATCAAGTGGCTTGATGATGATGGTGTAGGAACTTCATGCTATGGACAAATGGTAAAAGGTATCATGGTTGGCTACACTTATGGATGCCCATTGTTCATCATTTAAGGAGATGGAATTGAATGCTCAAGGCAAAGGTATAACAATAGGTTTTTGTTTTAACGGTCAAAAGGTGCTTAGAGGTTGATAATTGACCGGGTTAGTAGGCTAGATAGCCATACTATCAAGGGGGGTCAATTATCTTACTTGACATGTCTTTAGTGCCTCATTGCTCATATAGTTGGTGCATTTGCATGAGGGCTAACAACGCTTTGGTTCGTGAAAGAAAAACTTATTCAAAAGCGATTTCTTGAATGTGGGCTGAATTGAGGTACCACGGACCGTCCGGGCCAGCATGGCGAATCGTCCGTAGGTCTAACTTGAGATGATGGGCAGAAATGCGGAGTTTCTGTGTTTCGCGAAGTTTTTGTAATGCGGACCATCTGGTCCCAGGTGGCGGACCGTCCGTAGTTGAAGGACTGATGTTTGGACAGAACTCGAGAAGTTTTGTTTTAGTTTTCCTTTTTGAACTGCGGACCGTCCGGGACCTGAGTGCGGACCGTCCACAGTACAAATATTTTGTATTGCGGACCGTCTGCAGTACAAATTTCAGCAAATGTGCAGAGTCAGTAAAACTTCGTTTTGGCTCAGTTTTATGTATCGCGGACCGTCCGGCCTTGAGGGGAAGAACGTTCGCAAGTCATTTTTTAATGCTATGACATTTTTATAACCGTTTATAGCCGTTGGGATTCTTGTGCGGACGGTCCGGGCTTGTATTACAGACCGTCCGAATGTGCACAGAAAAGGGGCAATTGGCCCATAACGGCTAGTTTTGGAGAGGGGGCTATATATACTTGTGTTGCACGGGTTGAAAGCATGTAGGAGGCCATTTGGAACACTTGTGAGCATATTGGAGCCTTTCCTCTCCTCTCTCACTCATATTGGTTGGGATTGCATTCTAGTGAGATTGAGAGCCATCTAGTGCATTGCATCAAGTTGTTGATCTTTGAGGCACTAGGGAGATCATCAAGTGAGGTCGTTGGCTTGTTACTCTTGGAGGTTGCCGCCTCCTAGATGGCTTGGTGGTTGTTCCCCGTGAGGTCTTCAACGGAGATTGTGAAGAGGCCGCGGTGGTGACTGTGAGAGGCGTTGTGCTTGCCTCGCCGGAGCGGTGAAAAGCAACTCTAGTGGAATCGAGGTTTGAGAGTTCATTGACCAATCCGGCTCAAGAGATCAAGTGGAGACTTGATAGAGGAGCGGTTGGGTGCTTTGAATCTACCTCAACGTGGACTAGGGGTGACCGGCAAGTCATCGACACCACGAGAAAAAATCATTGTGCCAAGTGTCATCATCTTCCCGTTGGTTTGCAACTTTCCTCACTAGCTTGTATTTACTTGTTCATATACTTATGCTAGTGAGTATTTGTTGCTCGTGTATGCTCTTGTATATCTAGTCATACCTATCATAAAATAGTTGCTCACTTGTTGTTAGCTTGTGTAGCTAATCTGTTTTACTTAGCTTAGGTAGCTAAGTAGTTGTTTCTCTCTAGTAGTGCTTGTGCTTTGTGCTCTTTGCTTACTAGTATGTTTAGGAGCTATCGGTGTGCTTAGAATTACATTTGCATAATTTGTATGTCGTTGCTAACTAGATTTGTATGGGAGAGCTCTTTAACTATCTTGGCACCTTAGATGCTTCAATTAGAATCTTTTGTCTGGTGTTTGTTATAGTTAGAGGAGTGTAGTCTTGGTTAAACCAAAATAGTTTTAATTCCATATTTATTTGTGTTAGCCATTGTAATTAGTTTTAGAAAGGACTATTCACCCCCATCTAGTCTGCCATCTCGTCCCTACAACAGCGCGGTGCAGCGGCTCTAGACCACGTCCAAGCGGCGGCTACGTCGGAGCTTGACAAACACAGTGGCGCATGCGGCCACGTAGGACTACTTCTAGAGGTCGAATTGGCAGTCGCCAAACTTCTTCTCGTCGTCGATGAGCGATGCCAATGCGAGCGCCTCCTGCTAGTGGTGTTTGTTCGGGGTTTCCAAGTAAGAAACATGGATTCATCTTTGGCGTTGGTTTATGAAAATGACTCAAGTCAGATCCATAGAAAAAATATTACGGAGAATAAATGTCACACATGCAAAAAAGGAATTTAAATTGAAAATATTATCCAAACAAAAGAAATTGTGTGCAAGGCTCTTCTTTAAATACTACTCCTTCCATCCAAAAATATAACTCAAGAATCTCGATGATAATTATCTACTATTACACATTGTGCAATGGTAGCAGGTGGGCTTCGGGAGAGATGTAGTAGATGTTTTTACTGTAATAGATGTAGACATAAACACACATATGGTGTAGTGGTAGCTACAAGCACATTTGCTTGAGGGGTCGCGGGTTTGAATCCCCTTGGGACCATTTGTGTTTTTTAATTTAATTTTAGCTAGATGTGGGATGTACGTGGGAATTGGAATAGGCTTTGTGGGGGGAATGAGAAAGGTAGAACAAGGAATGAGAATGACAGAACAGGGAATGGTGGCAGAACATGAGAATGGACTATGCGGGGAGGAAGAATGGGAAAGGCAGAACAGGGAGGCACTGTTTTAACTTTAGTAACACTACATATTACCCTGCTAACGCCTGTTGGTTATAGCAACTTTACTGAAATCAAATGCCTATTTGATTCTAGCAGGCTTCAAGTGGTAGAGAAATCTACAAAATGCAATTCCAGTAGCAAGTTTCTGCTAGGTCATAAGAGCTAGTTTCTGCATTAAACTAAGTTAGGCACTATAGTGAGGTCATAAGAGCAAGTTTCTGCATTAAACTCAGTTAGGCTGACACAAAAAGCAATAAGGTGTGGTGTGCTCTTGATCTAGTTCTTTTCTAGCCAAAAGAGACAATCATAATAGGTATGTGGTTCTAGGTGCAATGTATCAAATATTATCCGAGCTATGAGGGCCAGGGAGTGGGTCTGTTGCACTATTTTTATGATGAAGACAGTGAACATCTTGATGAGGCTAGAGAGTGAGTATTGCACTTTTGCTTCATTGATACTTGAATGCTCCTATCCACATTCTAATTTTGTATGTCTTACAATATCTAGTAGGCTATTGTTATTCAGTACACATGAGCAAAACAAATAGTGATTTTTCAGTTCATGCAAAATGAGCAGCCTGAATAGGATAACTATGCATCAGTGCCAATGTTGAAATAGTCCAAACCTTAGATCGATGAATTGGTAAGAAGCAACGGTCACAAGAAGAATTGTTGACAGCAGCAGCTTCAGTTCACCTACAACTGAATGATTTCAATAAGTAATCAACCAACTGAAAGAGAACAAAAGTATGCAAGTATACTTTTTCTTACTTTGTACTGCACAACCGAACAGCAACTCTAGCACAAAATTTTTCCTTGCTTGCAGACTAATATTAGGGATTAGGGGGAGCAGAGGGTCTTAGACTGTAGTTATATGAAAGTTGTAAGGCAAGTGATTACAGCCAAGTGAGCTTAGCATATAACACGATAGGAAACAGGTACGACTCGTACGAAGATAAAAAATGACAAAAAATTGTTCACTCCAACAATCATAGCATTTAACTGAAGATAATGTCAAACAAGGCAGTCAATTTGAATCACGAACACACAGTGGAATAGATGAACACAAATATGCATGTTACCTTTCAGGGCGGTGCAGGAGCCGAGTTATGCGAAGATAGTTCAGATCTGCTTGTAATAGCCTGCATCAGATGAAAGAGATTTGGTATTTA
This sequence comes from Zea luxurians, assembly GCA_029449295.1. Lineage (NCBI taxonomy): Eukaryota > Viridiplantae > Streptophyta > Magnoliopsida > Poales > Poaceae > Zea > Zea luxurians. The sequence goes on along the minus strand of JAOPSE010000022.1, from coordinate 38,673,490 downwards.
AGTGTTCTATCCCTAGGAAAGTGAGCTTAGCATTTACAACCCAGTAGATTCACGGACCTCTCGTTTGCTGTTATGATATATATTGCTAGATGAGAATTTAAATCCTAAGAAATAAGCTTGAGTTTTAGAAATTTACATAGTTTTTATTTTTGCATGTTGGTTTCTATTGTCATGCAACCATAGTTATTATTTGATGTTTTAACTTTAGTAGAACTACATTGCTTTGATCCTATTCTAGAATGTGCCATGACTATTTTAGATTCTCATATTGCTGTTGTAGGTCATGGAAACTGTTTTTGAATTTTTGGACATTTTTAGGGAGATGTGCATACGACTGGGGACATAATGCTAAAATCCAAGTTTATAGGTGTCATAGAGTTATAATTAAAATTCAGAGTACAATAGTATGATAGGAGAGCAGTACAGCTTACCTTCGAGATGTACCATATCCATCAAGGTAGAGGATGAGGGGAGATGAGAGGAGCAGGATATGAGAGGTGGTCGGCGTTCCGAAGCAATCCCACCCTTGTTATCGTCGATGTCGACGTTCTCATCGGTGTAGGTGCCGCGGCGCAGCTCCACCTCGACGGCGTGGTCGTCGACAATCTCCACCTCGTCGGAGTGGGCGTCGGTAATCTACACCTTGTCAGATCTCCACCTCGTTATTATTCCTCCTCTTCACAGACTGAATCACGCCGATGTCATCTCCCTCATCTGCGCGTGCTCGGACCTCCGCATTTATCTCCACCCATGACACATGGAGCTGGTTCGGGCGGTTTCTTTGGCCTCCCGCATCGCATGAGAGCCTGAGAGGAGACCGTCGAGGTAAGGTATGCGGCGTGAGGAGAGGAGCAATGGAGGCTGGACGCGAGAGCGGAAGAAAGTGAAGAAAAAACTTTGATATAAGTCAATGGTGTGTGTAGCGTATTGGTTTGAGGCTGCACACGATAGGCGGCGTGGCTAGGGTTCGAGTCCTTGTGGCTACAATTTTTTTGTTGCCAAAGGGAGGAAGCGTGTGCGTGTGGTGGGAATGGATTGTGCGAGAGAGACTGAGCTACTGGGAATAGGCTGTGTGCTTGCTAGACAAGTGGGAATCGAAAAATCAGAATAGAGAACGATAGTATATCCCTTACTATCTTAATAAGTAGTATAAATTAGTGTTTATTAACATGTAGTTAGTGTCTATTAAATAATTTTAACATATAATTACTGTCTATTAATACAATTTTCATTTATTTAATAACATTTTTAAGTCATACAACAAATATTCATACCAGCAACCAAACAACATCTCTCATAAACTAGACTGGTCGCATACAAACAACCAAACACAAGAAGTTGCATGTGTCCAGTCAGACCACTCAGAGCCAAGCTCACTATATACGAGCCAGGCTCAGCCATGCAGGCAACCAAACAGACCCAATAGAATCATTCGGCTTACGCAATAGCTTCAGATCTACGCAAATAATTTAGTTAAAATTAACTTTTTTGTCCCTGGGATACTCCATCAGTATCTTTAATCCTTTCTCACTTCGTTGACAAAAAATGCCACACCGGCACACCCCTGCCCCCTCGCCATGGGTGCTCGTTGAATACCAAACCATACACTAAATTCCCAAATCATAACCACAGCAAAGAATTGTAGCCATTGGATGTTGCAGAGCTTTTTTATTTGCTGGAAGCTATTTCCAAACTACTCTCACGATGAATCTCTCCGATTGTGTGCATAACAGAATGCAGCGAAAATTATACCAGCTACATTTGCAGAAAACAAAAGGCTTCTCACCAGTGTCTGAACAGACGAGATAATGCATCATGTGACAAAAGCAAGTATTTGGTCCAAGGAGAGGCTCCAGCGTTTACAACTAAGATGTAGCGGTTGGCGGTCAGTATCAGTTAACTAGTTTCCCATGCCAAACTCCGCTGTCTTTATTGATTTCCTACCCGCAGAAGTTGAGCTTCTTTATAACCTTTGCGTAGGCCAAATGCACCAAAGCGGGCTTCCGAAGTCTCCGTTTGGCCTCCTTAGACTGTAAGACCACAATTTTACAAATTGGATACGATCAACCAATTTCATGGTGTATAAATGCATTAGAGATGAATGCAATTGCGAGCAATGCCAACTATTAGTATAAGATAAGATGAGAGTGTATCCTACATGGATGCATTGAGGCATCATTAATGTGTTCATACGGTTTCCACAATTACAAAGAAGAATCAAAATAGACTGGAAATAAGTATGCTTCTACTTTACAGGTCTACAACAGAAAGTGCGGCCTAAGTTCATTTAGTGTACTTTGTTAACAATTTGGAAAGTTACTGCTTCAAGTTGCAGGGCAAGGAAAAGATATTTTATAAGTGTTCAACTTGATTTGTGCTGGAAATCAATTACACTATATAACATAATAGGATAAACTAGTAGATATATATTCCATGATTCCATCATATATAGGTATTTTCCAATTATGCTATACTGATTACTGAATACCTATTCGAAAGCATTTTTTGTTTAACTGCATGCTCCCTTCATTCCAAATTATACGGCATTCCAACTTTCGTAGAGAGGCAAGGCTTCTCAAGTTTGACAAAAAATACAGACAGTTACAATGGTTTATGACATCAAATAGGTATACTATGAAAATATGATTAATGAAGAATTTAATGATAGTTATTAGGCATCATAACTGTTATTATTTTATTATATAAATTTGGTTAAACTTGAGATGCTTTGACTCTCCAAGAGAGTTGGAAAGACATAATTTGGGAAGGATGGAGTAGTATAGTATAGTGAATGAAAAGCATTCCTGCCAATACAATTATGAAGGCACTCAATATGCTAGATTTAAAAATATGTGCCCCTCACTCCAATGTTCTACTTTATTGAACTGTGCAGACAAGTCAAATAGTCAATTTAGGCTATTCCCAGTGCATGGTATCATACTCATTTAATACATGTCAAGTAGGATAGAAAGATGATGCGGCATTTGAGTAAAGAGAAAAAAGAATAAAGTAGTATCTTGAGGGAGATAGCACTCTAGCACCAGATCATAACCATTGAAACCTGATACATGAACCATGTAAGTGACCCACAATTCATACTCTCATATACATCTAGCATTTAATTGTCTTGTGGGGACTATGAAACAAGACATGATACTATGCATTGGGATAACTATGTCTTCTATAGTAAGACATGACATAACAAATTTGGATATTGTGACAAGAAACAATGGGATGGAAATAGCCTTAGTTTCATGGTGCAAATTATAAGGAATGTTGAACGCAGTGTTCAGTTCAGTGCGATTCACAATGCATGACAATCCATACCAGTCACTTCTTCAAGCTAGTAGCATTACTGTGGTTGGTAGAAAAGCATGCTCACTAAGTTAGCCTGGAAATTTACCTTGAGGTGTGCATTGTGGCGCTTGCCGGCCCTCCACCTGCGGACCTGTCCGTCTTTCATGGTTCTGAATCTGAACTTCATGGACCTAGCAATAAAAGCATAAAATCAGCTGCCTGAGGTGCCCGCCGAGAAGGTAAGAAGGCAAAGGAAAAGAATGGGGGCGATTACGAGGGGGCCTTCATCTTGTATTTCTTGACTTTGGATTTAGTGGGCGTGAGCGGAGCGCGCGATCTCTCCTTCTTGGCGTAGTGCCGCACTTGCTGATGATGCGCCGACTGCGCGACACGGCCCACGCAGGCAATCATCATTAAGGCGGTAGAAATACAATGAGGCGAGACTATACGGAAACTCACCGGAGGGCGGAAGGAAGAAGCGATGATCAGGTGGAAGAATCCCTGGAGAGAGTGGTGCCTGCGACAGGACAAGGAGAAAGGGACGGCAAAGGAGGGAGATTTGGGTATCAGGGGTGCCGGCAGCGGGCGGGCATGGGAGGCTATGGCGGAGGTGGAGGACGAGAGGACGCAGCGGGCGAGGCCGCCGGCGGCGCACCACCACCGCCGCATCGATCTGCACCTCTCTGACTCAGTTTTCTGTTTGTGTGTGTGTGTTTGGCGGGCCTAGGGTTCCTCCATTTCGTAATGCGGTTCATCCATTCTTTCCGATGGAGCCCACCAAACTTTGAGCTCAAGGGCCTGTTTCATTTGGTTCGGCCCGATTGTCTCACCCCAGCCTAGACCCGCCACCGGAAAGGATATTTAGGACCCGTTTGGTACAGCTCCAGCTCCTGATTCTAAGCGAAGATCTGGAGGAGCCGTGCCAAACGGATATTTTTTAAACTGATTCTTGTATGGAGCCGAAAGATTGGGAGTCGTTTTTGTGAAGAAAGGTGGGATCTAAAAAAACCTGCTCCACCCTCCCTTAAAACAGCTCCTCAACCAACCAAATATGGACCTCCCCTTAAAGTTTGATCGAAATTACCCGCAATTGCCATTGGACAAAAACATAACGAGCCCCTCCTGCAACCCTCCACGGCACGCGTCCTCTGTCTCGTGATCCCTTCCTGTCGCTGAAGGGAGCGGCGGCTAGGGTTTCGACCATCTCTAGCAGTTTCGCCGTCCTCCAGCGAGAGCTCTTCTGCTATCCTGCGGTTCCTAGGTACGTGCTTCTTCTTACCGTGTGCTTGTGTGTTCGTTTGGTTGGCTTCCTGCTCCTCTGCAGATCACGGCCGTGTGCTTATGCTTGGCGGGCGCGGCCGGGCGCGATTCCTACTCGTCTGCAGATCACTGGTGGCTTGCCGGGCGCGGATCACGGCCGCGGGGGCGGCGCGATTCCTACTCGTCTGCTCTGCTCTGCGGATCCCGGCGTTCTGCTCTGCTCTGCTCATCCCAGCCGCTCGCTAGCCGCTCTGCTCGCTAGCCGCGCAACCGCTCTGCTCGCTAGCGATACGAGACCCCATCGGACGCTGGCAGAGGCTCTCAGAATCCGATCCGTCGGACGGGCTTTCAAGCATTCGCGCTCGCGGCGGTGAGCACGGAGGGGTCCAGCGGCTGCGTGTGGTTGTGGTCGTTCTCGTAGGTGACGATCAGCATGGCGGCGTCGCTGCGGCACCGCTCCATGGCTTCCTCGCCGGGCAGTCCTTCTTGCTGCTGCACCTGTAATATCCCCTACACCAACAATTCAGACCTCTCGATCAGAATTTGGAGGATCAAAAATGCAATTTATCTAAATAACAATGGTCAAAAGAATAGCGGTGTGGCCGCACAAGACAAACAAGATGGTGTGGCAGCTTAATGGGCACACAACCAGAACCTTGAGTACTAATATTTATATATTTTGGTGTCAACAAATAGTTGCTTATTTTGCTTGAGAGGAAACATAAGCCCCAGCCGCTCTGCTATCTGTATTCCTTTTTGGTAGCTGCATATATTTGTTTTAGGTTTTAATTTTTTACAGCAATATGGGTGATAGTGCCGATTGGAATGAAGATAACACTGCTCTAGTGTGTGAATTGTTTGCCGAACAAGTGAAGGCGCACAACCGTTCTGGTACCCACTTGAATAAAACAAGGTACAAAAATGTGATGGACAAATTCAAAGAAAAGACTGGGTTGTCCTACACCAAAATGCAGTTCAAGAACAAATGGGACAAGATGAGGATTGAATACACAAATTGGAAAAGACTATCGAAGGAAACTGGTTTGGGATGGGACACCGCGAAAAAAACCTGGAGTGCGACAAATGAAAGGTGGAAGAACTTGAATAAGGTAATAGAACTTTAGATAATTGTCTTTATTGCATCTTGTGTTACATGTTATATGTCTAACATCTTCTTTCTCCTAATGTGTACAAAGGAATTGCCAAGTTTAAAGATGGGCCTCTGTTGCATGAGGAAGAAAAAGCCATCATGTATGAAGATATTAGGAACACAGGAGATGATCATTGGGCTCCGTCAAGTGGTACTACACCACAAATTTTGGAGGGTGAAACCACTGAGAACACTGATGACAAGGATGGAGACTATGAGGCCAATGATGAAAAGGATGAAGACTATGAAGAATGTGAAGAGGTTTCCCCTACAACTACTAAAGGAAAGCGTCATGTTTCTGTTGGTCGAAAGGACAAGGGTAAAAAGCCCAAGTCATTGGGAGGACATTGGGTGCAAGATCAATTGAGCAAACTTGTGACAGCAAGTGAGAAGAGCACAACATCCGTTGAGTCTTTGGCAAGAAAGGAGGACACTGGGTGCTCCATTAGAGATGTCATGGCATTGGTGAAGGAGTGTGGTGCAGTTCCAAGAACAAAAGAACACTTCATAACATCTCAAGTTTTTGTCAAGAGGGCAGAGAGGGAGATGTTTATGACTTTGGACACACCGGAAGAACGCTTCAACTGGCTTACAATGAAACATGATTGGGTCACTAGGATGAGTCACTAGGATCTGTAATTTTTTGTAGCACTATGTCCCATTTTCAGTGCTACTATGTATCTGTTTAATCCTTTTTACTCCGGTTTGAACATGTTGTGACATTATTGTGGATGGATTGCATCACTTTTGTTGCTGCCCTATTTTTTGTTATCTATTTTGTTGCTGGCCTTTTCACTGGTTTTTGTTTTTAAGATATTTTGTTGTTGTCTCATTCCTTTGATGTATACAGATGTCTTCTTCTTCTGATAGTGAAAGGGACTCAAGTGATTCAGAAGATGACTTGAGAGTTCTTCAAGTTATTATTGGGAACCAAAAAAATATTGTGGCTGCTGCATCTCTTTTATCATGGTACTATGCATCATATGTTGATAAGAATGAGCCAAGGGCAACAACATTTTCTGGTATTGCTTGGGTCATGGAAGCATTGAACAATCCAAAAGAATGCTACAACATGTTTAGGATGGAACCAGCTCTATTTTACAATTTGCATGATGAGTTGGTAAGAGACTTTGGTCTATCCTCTTCCATCCATATGAGCTCTATGGAATCTTTAGGATTGTTTCTTGTTATTTGTGGTACTGCTTGGTCATTCACTGTCGTCCAAAAGGATTTCAAGCACTCTAATGAAACAATTAGCAGAAAATTCAGTGATGTCCTGAATTGCATGGTAGCAATGTCAAAAAGGTACATACAACCTGAAAGTAGCCTAGAGGGGGGGTGAATAGGCTAATCTGAAAATTTTCACAACAAACTTCGAAAGATTGTTAGATACACAGTTCGACTGGTGCAAGCCGGTTCAACAGCTACGTGCGCAAGTTGAACCACTCTGAACCAATCCAACTGTTTTATAAACTTTAGACTAAAATCTACTCGAAAAAGTATTTCGCAAGTTCTTGAGAGAAGTAAGATATAGCTAAGTGAGGATGAAAAGATGAATATGTAAAGGCTATTTTACTTCTAGATAAACTCTACGGAGAAATCTTTATGTCAATCTTGCAAGTAAAAATATCTCAAGTTAAAACAAGCAAGAACACAAGACACAAGATTTAATCCGAGGTTCGGCCACACCACAAAGGTGTCCTACTCCCCGTTGAGGAGCCCACAAAGGGCCGGGTCTTTTTCAACCCTAATCCTCCAAAAGCCGACCACAAAGGTCAAGGCAATCTTTTCTTATCTTAGCTCAAAGAGCGGGTGATACAAACTTCTTAGGGTCGTCCACAAATATGGAGACTCCCAAGCAACCTCAAAAGATCTTGAAACCTAGGGTTTCAAGAACACCAAGAACGCACAAGAGGGGTTTGCACAAGCTCAAGTCTTTGAAAAAGAGATGGGAGAGGAAAACCAAATCGTGAGCACAAGCACAAACCTCACACCCAAGAGCTCCTCCAACAAGGTTGAATCTTGAGGAAGATTTAAGTGTGAGAGAGATGGAGAGATGAGTGCTTTGTCTCAAGTTAGGTGAGCAATAAATGAGTGAGTGTTCAGCCGTATTCAAGAAGAGAGAGAGAGAGAGAGGGTCTATTTATAGTCACGGCTCAAAAACTAGCCGTTTGACCAAAATCCCCATTGAAAACCGGTTGAACCGCCCCCTAGGGCGGTTGAACCGCCCCCTGACAGGTCAGCAGTCTGTCTGCCAGTCTGACTGCCAGACTGACTGGCAGACTGACCTGTAGGCGGGTCAGACAGGCCAGGACCGGTTGAACCGCCCCCCCCAGGGCGGTTGAACCGCCCCCTGACACCCCTGGCGACCTGACTGCTAGTCTGACTGGCAGACTTCAGATCAGAAGTCAGAGGGTCAGAGACCAGTTGAGCTGCCCCCCCAGGACCAGTTCAGCTGGTCTAGACCAGAGAGTTTTGGAGAGAAAACCCCAGCTCAGCTGCCCTAGGGGCAAGTTCAGCTGGGTATGGTCAAAGAGGTCCACAGCTGAAGTTGAAGTTCAGCTGGAGTTGAAAAAGTTCAACTCAGCTGAAGTCCAGCTCAGCTGAAAAGCTCAGCTGCAGCTGAAGAAGCTCATCATAGCTGAAGTTAAGTTCAGCTGGAAAGCTCAGCTGTAGTTGAAGAAGTTCAGCTGCTTTTCAGCAAGAACACTCTAGGTTTCTCAACCCTAACCATGGTCAACCAAATAATGTTAAAGTGATTTTTGGTTTTCAAAAATAGCTTTTGAATTTGGGGACTTGAGCTATAGCAAACACCTATACCTGTGCGGAAAAGAACAAGGAAAAATTACATCATGCAACACAAGATTTTACATAAATTTTTATACGTCCGTTGCATGAAGTCCTTGGTGCTTCCTTAAGTTCCTGTTTCCTTCTAATCATACACTGAGAACAAAAACTGTTAGTACCCTTATTTGTTTTGTCATTAAATCACCAAAACCCTCACTTGGGGTTGATTGCACTTACAATCTCCCCCTTTTTGGTGATTGATGCCAAAACAATTAAGGTCAAAAAGATATACATTTGCAATAGAAAATTTCTTTTGAATGATTGTATGTAGATGGCTCCCCCTAAATGTGTGCACAATTGTGAATCCAACGTCTTGACATAATATGTCATGTGAGCAACACATTTAGAGATAGTGACAAAAACCATACTAAATACAATCATCCGAGGGGTGCAAGAGTGTCATAACAGGAGTTGTGATGCACATGACTATCTCTAAAAACACATCATTTTTACTTCATAGCAGAGTAGTCATTACAAACTGATAGGACAAAAGATGATGGCTAGAAGACCATCATATTACTTTGAATAACAATCCAACAGTTTTATTTCATACAATGGTAAAAGGATACAAGCCACAACAGTGCCAAAAACAAAAAATAATCCAAAAGAGAAAAAAATGAAAGAACCACAAACTAGAGGATGGATTTTCTCCCCCTTTTTGGCAACAAGTACCAAAAACGGAGAGAGGGACAAGGATACATGAATCAATATCCTCCAGGAGGAGGATATGATGGAGGATAAGATGGAGGGTATGAAGTGTAATCAGGGAAGAAGGTCCTCATCGCGTCCTCCTTAAAGGTGGAGTCCCGAGGTGGCTCATCAGCCGCAGAAAAAACAGATGCCGAAGATGTACGATGATCAGGAGGAGGTGGTGGGTGGTGGTGGTAACCAGAGCCGGATGGCCTAGGGTCACCAGGAATGGGTCCCGGACTCAGGTAGGGAGGCGGAGGATGGGAGGATGATTGACCCGAATCCCCATGGTAGGGAGGCGGGGCAAACTCCTCACGATCATCAACATAGGCTTCTTCATCTTCATCGTCTACAGACATAAAAGGCACCCCGAAGGCCTGCTGGTGCCACTCATTGATCTCCGGGGGAGGAGGATGGAGAGGCACATCAGGCGAACGAGGGACAAAAGGCATGCCCATGGAGGAAGCTTGACGACGAAGATTGTCGTCAGTCTCCCGCTGACGCTGTGCCACCTCATGGACATCAGCAGAAATGTTGCGGCACATGGAGAAAAATGCCGCAAACCCATGGACCAAGCGAGCACCCATCCCTCGGCCACAACCTCGACCACGACCACGAGCACGTGGCATGGGAGATCCGCGGCCAGGAGAGGGACGCGAGGCAGCAGCGGGGGGAGAGGAAGATGGATGATGGGGAGGCTGGGGAGGTGGCTCAGTGGAGGAGGCAGGGCCTCCAGACCGTGAGGGAGCCCGCTTCGTACGAGCAGCTGGGTTGGTGGAATCAACCCAGTAGGGTACGTAGCGGGAGTGTTTGACGGGTTTTTCGAAGTGGGTCTGGGTGACCACTTCGATCATCTTCATGATAAAGGGTGCATGAACACACCCTTTGAGAGGAGACCAGGAAGCACGGACGATCTCTTCCCAGATCATGTCAAACACATTGATGCGGGCGAGACTGTTTGGAGCAAGGAGGAGCAGGAAGACTCGACTCTCCCCAAGGACGTTCATTTGATTTCCGCCCTTCGGGAGGACGGTCATCCGGGACAAGGAATTAAGGTACCTGTAGTACCTATGCATGTTAGCGGTCGTCCAGAACTCCCGCACATTAGAGACATGAATAAATTTCGTCTCTTCCCGCATGGGCAGTCGAATGTTATGCACTCGCATGTTGCTGCCCTGAATATCTGTATCAGAGAAGCCCAAAATATGGGCAAAACGGCGATAACTGACTTTGTGCCAGTTACCCTGGATGAAGAAATACATGACTAGGTAATCATACCCATCGGCTTCCTCATCTACTTTCTTTATCCAGAGGGTGGCATAGAACTGAGCTACCACCTCGTCGTTCCAGGGGTATTCCAGGGTCATAATGTTTCGTAACCCCTTTCTCTCTAAGTTTTCGAGAGCTGACGTCGTGTCAGCATCTCCCATATTCTCACAACCCTCCCAGTCTATAAACCTATGTCGGACGACTGGGTGTTTCTTGGAAAGAATGACAGAATTGTAGAAGTCAGCCTGGAAAAGATTCCAGAACCGAGGGTCCTGGAATCCAGGATGATGAGGAGTGAGAGTAGGGTTGGTGAACCTCAGGCGCTGAAGGGTGTCTATTCCCTTCAGAGTGAAGTCGACGGGAGGTTCTTGCGGACCGCGGCTGACGTTCGCCGGATGCATGTGCAGTCCGGTGACGTAGAGAGCATCAGGCGCCGGAAGGTCGACGAAGTCGTCGAAAGCCCCATCCTCCTCCTGGCAGGGAGCATACCCAGAGGAAGACGTGCTACAATGAGGACGAGAGGCGCCAACCTTTTGGTGTCTCCCGCGAGTCGGCTGCGAGGGCATGGAAGAGCCCTCACCACCCATCCGACCAGAGCCACGTCCTCTCTTAGAGAGGGAGCGACGAGGCGGAGGAGAGGGGACGGGAGATTCCTCCTGAATCTCGTCCGAGTCGTTGCTAAACTCAATCACTGAAGGGTTGCGACGACGCACCATGATTGAAAAGGTGGTGAAAGTGTGAACCGGTTGAGGTGTGTGAAAGAGAGGCTCTAAAGGTTGTGAAGCGACTAAGGCGAGAGTGAATGAAGTGGGAGAAGAGAAGGGGAGTGTCAAATATATATAGGCAGTTGAGCTGGTCCTCAGGACCGGTTCAACCACCCCCATGGGCCAGTTCAACTGGTTCTGACCAGTGTGGTCAGAGAGCCAGAAACAGCAGAGGGAAGACGCCAAAAAATTCAAATTTCTGACGCAGGATTCTGAAAAAGTGGACTGCAGAGATTCCATGCGCCAAAAAAAAATCAAAACCAAGTGTCTGCGCAGATGAGACCAGACGGCAAAAGAAAAAGAACTACGCAAAAGAAAAGTTCTGCGCGCCCTGCATCCCTCACACTTCTGCACGGAAGAGACAAAAAAAATAGTTTCCTTGCTGCGTGGGTGACACAGCGACCGGTCACAAGAACAAAAGGCTGCACACACGGCAGTAGAGTGTGGCTGTGACCAAAAAAAAATCTATGCGCGCAGCTGCTGTTGACCGGAAGCGACTGGACAGAGAAAAAATCGCTGGCGCCCCTGACACGCTTGCATGGCTGTGAGGAGAAGTGAAAAAATCTGCAGCATGGCGCGCGGGCTGAGCAGAAGCGTCCAAAAAAAAATCCTGCGCGCGCCCAGCAGAGGAGAAGTGACCGGACAGAAAAAAGATTCTGCATGCACACCAGCTGCTGACCGGACTCCACAAAAAAATCTGTGCGCGCATTGACGCTAGAGCACAGCGGATACTACATGGCGCCCTGACATTTGCATGCATTGCTGAGACCAGACAGCCCCAAAAAAAAGTTACTGGCGCGCGGGCTGACAAAGCTGAGGAGAAGCGACCGGACGGAACACCAAAAAAATGGCGCACACTGACGCTGCTGAGCGGCAGCAAGCAGACAAAAAAAAATAATCTGCGCGCCCAGCAGAGGAAGTGACCGGTCAATAAGAAGAAAAAAAATGTTGTGCGCCCTGCAGAGTGGATTGGACTGGACAAAAGAAAAAAGGTGTTGCGCGCCCTGCAGGATGCGACCGGAAAAAAAAATTTGAGCGTCTGGCTACCAGCAGAAGTGGAAGCGACCGGTAAAAAAAAAGGTGCAGCTGACAGACCTGCGCGGACAGGCCTGCGCGGACAGACCTGCGCGGACAGACCAGTCAGAGACCGGTTCAACCGGTCCACTATGCCGATTCAACCGGTTTTAACCAGGATGATCCTGGTAAAAACTGGTTAAAAACAGCTGAGCTGAAGTTCAGCTCCGAAGTTCAGCTGGCCTCCTCCAGCTGAACTAGAAAGTTCAGCTGGTCAAGCCAGTTGAGCCCCAAAAGAAAATCTTAGCACTAAAATGCATTCGAATTTTAACATTTTCACCAAGTTTTTGAAAGATCAACACAAAGTTTTAAAACTATCAATCAAAAATAGTGAATCAAACAATTTTTGTGACCGTTTTCAAGATAAGTTACGAGAATCCAAGATATTTAATTCACTTCTAAGAAAGCAAAACCTAGTCTCATCGAGGGGTTTTGTGAAGATATCGGCTAGTTGATTTTCGGTGCTCACATGAAACAATTCGATATCTCCTTTGGCTTCATGGTCTCTCAAAAAATGGTGTCTGATGTCAATATGTTTAGTTCTAGAGTGTTGCACAGGGTTGTTTGCAAGTTTTATGGCACTCTCATTGTCACACAAAAGTGGAATTTTGTTAAACTCACAACCAAAATCTCTAAGGGTTTGCTTCATCCATAACAACTGTGCACAACATGCCACAGCTGCTATGTACTCAGCTTCTGCAGTGGAAACTGCAACACAATTTTGTTTCTTGGAACTCCATGATACTAAGGACCGCCCAAGGAATTGGCAAGTCCCAGTAGTGCTTTTTCGATCTACTTTGCAACCGGCATAATCTGAGTCAGAATAGCCAAGTAAATCGAAAAGGGAGCCTTTGGGATACCATAATCCTATGTTTTGGGTGTGAACTAAGTATCTTAGAATTCTCTTAACTGCTACAAGATGGCAATATTTAGGGTTTGCTTGAAAACGTGCACACATGCAAACACTCAACATTATATCAGGTCTAGATGCACATAAGTAAAGCAGTGATCCTATCATTGATCTATATAATTTTTGATCTACAGGTTTACCTTCCTCATTTAGGTCGAGATGTCCATTTGATGACATTGGAGTCTTGGCGTGTTTTGCTTTTTCCATGCCAAACTTCTTGAGCATATCTTGTGTATATTTGGTTTGACATAGAAAAGTACCTTCCTTGAGTTGTTTGACTTGAAATCCCAGGAAGTATTTAAGCTCGCCCATCATAGACATCTCAAACCTGTTCGTCATTACTTTGCTAAACTCTTCACAAAATTTTTCATTAGTACTACCAAATATAATGTCATCAACATATACTTGGCACACAAATAATTCATTGTCAACTTTTCTAGTAAATAAGGTAGAGTCAGCTTTTCCTATTGTAAACCCATTCTTAATTAAAAAATCTTTAAGACAGTCATACCAAGCTCTAGGGGCTTGTTTAAGCCCGTAGAGTGCCTTGTGAAGTAGATAGACATGATTTGGCTTCTTTGGATCTTCAAAACCCGGTGGTTGCTCCACATATACTCTCTCTTGTAGTGGTCCATTTAGAAATGCGCTCTTGACATCCATTTGATATAGCTTGAAATCATGGTTAGTAGCATATGCAATTAATATTCTAATTGATTCTAACCTTGCTACCAGCGCATATGTTTCGCCAAAATCAAGTCCTTCCACTTGAGTGTAGCCTTGGGCAACCAACTGTGCTTTGTTTCTTGTAACCACGCCATGTTCATCTTGTTTGTTCCTAAAGACCCATTTAGTCCCAATCACATTTTGTTTGGGTCTTTGGACTAAGGACCAGACTTCATTCCGGGTGAAGTTGTTCAACTCCTCTTGCATGGCAATTATCCAATCCGGATCACCCAATGCTTCTTCAACCTTAAGTGGCTCAAGAGAGTAAACAAACGAGTAAAATTCACAAAAATTAGCTAAACGAGATTGAGTCGTTACCCCTCTCCTGATGCTACCCAGGATGTTGTCCACCGGATGATCCCTTTGAATTGTATGATGGACTCTTGGATGAGGCACTGATGGTTGTCTTTGTATTTGCTCCTCCTCATCATTCACTTGATCAAGAGGCACTTCACCATCAATGCTTTCGTGTTCATCTTCTACCACTGTTGGCATCCTTTGATGATTTTCTTCATGGCTTGGATGACTTGAGGTTGATGGGTTTGCTTGGGTGGAGACTTTGTCACTCACCACCTTTGCACCCACATCAACAACCTCATTGGTCATCCAGAAAGTTCCTTCCTCATCATCCTTTTCTTGAGGTCTCACTTCACCTATTGCAAGTTTCTTTATGGCTTCATAAGGTAGTTCTTCATTTCCTGCAGTGACATTAGAAACATGCCCTTGCGAGCCATTAGACTCATCAAATGTCACGTCTATCGCTATTTCAACAAGACCGGTGGTATTGTTGAAAACACGATATCCATGCGCATTTGATGCATAACCAAGCAAGAAGCCCTCGTCCACTCTAGGAGCAAACTTTGAGCTCTTGACTTTCTTGTTAAGAATAAAACACTTACAACCAAATACTCTAAAATAATCAACTTTAGGTTTGTTACCGGTGAGAAGCTCATAAGCAGTCTTTTTGTAGATCTTATGAAGATAGAGACGGTTGATTGCATGACAGGTGGTGTTGACCGCCTCTGCCCAAAAGTTGTCAGGTGTCTTGTACTCATCCAACATGATTCTTGCAGCTTCAATTAGAGTTCGGTTCTTTCTTTCCACAACACCATTTTGTTGTGGAGTGTAAGGAACCGAGAACTCATGTTTGATTCCTTCTTCGCCTAAGAATTCTTCGACACCTGTATTTTTGAATTCCGTCCCATTATCACTTCTCACTTTCTTGATTTTGAGCTCAAATTCATTTTGAGCTCTCCTCATGAATTTCTTCAATATTTCTTGAGTTTCACCTTTATCACTCAAAAAGAAAACCCAGGTGAATCGAGAAAAATCATCAACAATGACTAAACCATACTTACTACCACCAATGCTAATGTAGGCCACAGGTCCGAAGAGGTCCATGTGAAGAAGCTCCAACGGCCTCTTTGTTGTGACCACATTCTTTGATTGATGTGGGACTCCATGTTGCTTTCCTGCTTGGCATGCGCCACAAACCCTATCTTTCTCAAATACAACATTTGTTAGTCCAATGATGTGATTATCCTTTTGAAGTTTGGCCAAATTTCTCATACCGACATGGGCTAGCCGGCGATGCCATAGCCAACCCTTGTCGGACTTTGCCACTAAACAAGTCTTAGGCGTCACTTTACTTGTTGTGAAATCAACAAGATAAAGCTTGCCCTTCAAGCGACCAGTAAAGGCAACTGAGGAGTCCTCCCTTCTAAGGATCTTCACATCCACATCAGAAAATAAACAATTATAACCCATTCCACAAAGTTGTGAAACGGACAACAAATTATAGCTTAAAGAATCTACCAATAAAACATTTGAAAGTGATTGTTGGTCAGAGATAGGAATTTTACCAATACCAATCACCTTACTCTTGCCACTATCTCCAAACACAATTTCTTGTGCTTCTTGAGTTAGTTGCAATGAATGAAACATGTCTTTCTCCCCGGTCATGTGATTTGTACATCCACTATCAAGCACCCAACTTGACCCACCAGAGGAGTAGACCTGCAAAACAAGTTTAGGCTATGCTTTTAGGTACCCAAATTGAATTGGGTCCTACAGTGTTAGTTATAGCCTTGGGTACCCACACACTCCTTTTCATGACTTTTCGTTTAGTGTAGGCACCCACATATTTCACAACCAATTTCCCTAAATCCCAAGTCAACATATAATCACAAAGATATGAGTGGGAAATGGGAGCATTAGATTTTTGTCCACTTGAGGATCCCACTTCCTTCATCTTACTCTTTGTGGAACTCAAGTTAACCTTTACCTGAGGTGACTTGTCATTTGAGGAGTGAATCCTCCCCAAGGCATCATATAGGGTGGTTCCCTCTATGAACTTGGGGGATCTCCACCCCTTATGCACTGTGCTAGGGTTTTCCTTGGATGAGTTGAACCCAAGCCCCCTTCTTCCATTGTTGGGCTTTAGGGACTTGAACTTGGGTTCAACTTTCTTTAACCCATCATTGCTAGAGCATCTTTTCAAAATTCCTTTGACCTTCACCTGTGGGCTATTCTTCCTTGCATGGTTAGTTAGACAACAAGAAGCATGATATTTGGCACAATGTTTGCAAAAATTATCATTTAAGGAGCTAGACTTAGATTCAATCACTAAAGATGAGGCATTGATGTTCTTGCAATTTTCAAGTTGCACTTGAAGTTCTTGATTTTGAACTTTCAAGCTTAACATGCTTGCTTCAAGTGCATTCTTTTCATTTGCAAGATTAGCTAAAGAGGTTTTCATACTAATTACTTCTTTATCTTTATTCTCTATAGTTATCTTAACTAAAGATACTTCCTTAGTCAAGAGATCTAGCATTTCATCTTTATTGTGAAGCAATTCTTGAAGCTCTAGGTTTCTTTCCTTTTCAAGGATAAGCAAGTCTTCTTGAGCATCAAGAGTTGCTTTTCTTTTATCTAGCTTCTCCATTAATTTGGTGATAACATTGTACCCATTCAAGCCAAATTCTTTAATCATTTTATTTTTCATGGCAATTTGTTCATCATCATCATCATCATCATCATTTGGAAAATCATTACTAAATAAGGTTACCTTATCTCCTTTTGCCATGAGGCAAGTTGGAGTGTAGGAGTCGTCTTGTAGGTTGGTGAAGAGTTGCGAGCTTGATGTAGATTGGATGGCCACGTTTGCCACCACTTCCTCTTCCTCGGAGCTAGAACTCTCTTCATCGGAGTTCCATTCTTCACCAATATGGGCTTGACCATATTTCTTCTTCTTGAAGTATCCCTTGGTCTTGCCTCCCTTTTTGAACTTGTCCTTCTTGTATTCCTTCTTAGCTTCTTGTTCCTTCTTGTTAGGACAATCCGCTATGAAATGACCGGTTTGGCCACATTCATAGCATGCCCTCTTCTTTCCTTTCCTTTGGAACTTGTCATTTTTCCTTACAAATTTCTTGAATGTTTTGATGAACATAGCTGTGTCTTCATCACTTGAGCTATCTTCATCACTTGAGGTCTCGACCACTTTCTTTGCTTTGTGGTCTTTGTTCTTCTTGGGGTTGTCTTGCTCATTAGTGATCAAGGCATGAGAGTCCCTTGACTTGATAGGGGCTTCTTCGGACTCGTGTTGTTGAATCTTTGCAAATAATTGATGAGGCGTCATATCCTCATAGTCATCACGATCCCTAATCATCCTTGCAAGACTCTTATCCTTTTCTTTATATGCTCTCATGAATAATCTTGTGACCTTGGAGTCACTCCAATCTTCACTCCCAAGTACTCTTATTTTGTTGACCAACACCATCAACCGATCAAAGAGTGATTGAAGCGACTCACCCTTTGTCCAATCATATCTTGCAAGCTCACATTCCAAAGCTTCAACTCTATGTCTCTTAGCTTTGGGATCTCCTTCATGTGACATTTTAAGAATATTCCAAATGTCATGGGCATCTTCTCTTCCTTGAACTTTCCGGTATTCTTCCGGACAAAGACTTCCTTTAATTATGCTCACTGCTTGAGCATTGCGATGAACCTCTTGCATCATTTCCGGAGTCATCTCTTCTCCTTGGGCGGGCTTATACATACCTACATTAACAATCTCCCAAAGACTAGGATGCACACCGATTAAATGCGACTTCATCTTGTCGGCCCACTCGTCATAGTTCAACTCACTAAGAGTTGGTAACTTTCCAAGTGGGGCGGAAGAGAAGTTGGGAATATAATTTCTAGAGTAATCGAATTGAACTTTGCTAAATTCGTTACCTTTGCTTTTGGTAGATGATCCTTCGGTGTTGAGACTTATCTTGCTCAATACCTTAGACACCAAAAGATCCACTAGGTCGTCATTGTAATCAAATGTTCCCTTACCTTTATCTTCTTCGGCCTTTCTTCTTGACTCTTCTTCTTCGGCCTTTTTCTTAGCATCTTCTTCTTTCATTTTGAGGAACATTCTCTCGGCAATCTTCATGGCGAGGTCGAGGACCTTGGGGTCCACTTCCTCACCGGAAGATGTGATGGGGATTTCCTCGAGGAGAGGATCCACATGGTCCCTTTGAGTAGACATGATCGTTTCCTCACGCGGTTAAGCGTAAAACGAGGTACGAGGCTCTGATACTGTTGGGGGCCTTCGGCTTCCGAAGGTCCTCAAAAACATGATTTAACAATGTTTCTGGAGTATAATGTGTGAACAGGTATCTTCGGACTCGAATCGGTACCACAGTGGGAGAAGCCCAAAGAATACGAAGGTTGATACAGCGCCGAAGCTGTGAGCAGGAAAGCTTCGGCAGAAAATGAAACCGACTTGAAGATGAAAAGGCTATTCAGACCTCGGTGGATTACTATATAATTATTACCAAATGTAAAGGGCATGGGTGTAATTTTACATGGGCTGTGTCCCGTGCCTATAAATAGGTGAACAGTGCCCCCGTACTGTTCACGCGGACTGGGCATTTACTTTTGCGTCACGCTTGTACTTTTACCTTCTTTCAAGCCGAAGGTACATTTGCAATTTAAACTCATTTCTATTTCTCTATAATAATAATATAGAAATGAGTTGATAATCATACATAATTGCTCACGTTATCCCTTATATTACATATGGTTCCTTCTTCATTATGGTATGTTGTGTTGATGAAGGTTTATCCTTCATAACCTTCGTCCGAAAATCATTATGTCCCGAGGGAAATAATGTTTCGTAGGACGAAGGACTTTAACGTTTAACATTTTTTGTGTTGCCTTGTTCTTAACTCATAGCATTTGAGAACAAGTCACCAACAGATACCAATTGAAAGTAGCCTAGAGGGGGGGTGAATAGGCTAATCTGAAAATTTTCACAACAAACTTCGAAAGATTGTTAGATACACAGTTCGACTGGTGCAGGCCGGTTCAACAACTACGTGCGCAAGTTGAACCACTCTGAACCAATCCAACTGTTTTATAAACTTTAGACTAAAATCTACTCGAAAAAGTATTTCGCAAGTTCTTGAGAGAAGTAAGATATAGCTAAGTGAGGATGAAAAGATGAATATGTAAAGGCTATTTTACTTCTAGATAAACTCTACGGAGAAATCTTTATGTCAATCTTGCAAGTAAAAATATCTCAAGTTAAAACAAGCAAGAACACAAGACACAAGATTTAATCCGAGGTTCGGCCACACCACAAAGGTGTCCTACTCCCCGTTGAGGAGCCCACAAAGGGTCGGGTCTTTTTCAACCCTAATCCTCCAAAAGCCGACCACAAAGGTCAAGGCAATCTTTTCTTATCTTAGCTCAAAGAGCGGGTGATACAAACTTCTTAGGGTCGTCCACAAATTTGGAGACTCCCAAGCAACCTCAAAAGATCTTGAAACCTAGGGTTTCAAGAACACCAAGAACGCACAAGAGGGGTTTGCACAAGCTCAAGTCTTTGAAAAAGAGATGGGAGAGGAAAACCAAATCGTGAGCACAAGCACAAACCTCACACCCAAGAGCTCCTCCAACAAGGTTGAATCTTGAGGAAGATTTAAGTGTGAGAGAGATGGAGAGATGAGTGCTTTGTCTCAAGTTAGGTGAGCAATAAATGAGTGAGTGTTCAGCCGTATTCAAGAAGAGAGAGAGAGGGTCTATTTATAGTCACGGCTCAAAAACTAGCCGTTTGACCAAAATCCCCGCTGAAAACCGGTTGAACCGCCCCCTGACAGGTCAGCAGTCTGTCTGCCAGTCTGACTGCCAGACTGACTGGCAGACTGACCTGCAGGCGGGTCAGACAGGCCAGGACCGGTTGAACCGCCCCCCCAGGGCGGTTGAACCGCCCCCCTGACACCCCTGGCGACCTGACTGCCAGTCTGACTGGCAGACTGCAGATCAGAAGTCAGAGGGTCAGAGACCAGTTGAGCTGCCCCCCAAGACCAGTTCAGCTGGTCTAGACTAGAGAGTTTTGGAGAGAAAACCCCAGCTCAGCTGCCCGGGGGCAAGTTCAGCTGGGTATGGTCAAAGAGGTCCACAGCTGAAGTTGAAGTTCAGCTGGAGTTGAAAAAGTTCAACTCAGCTGAAGTCCAGCTCAGCTGAAAAGCTCAGCTGCAGCTGAAGAAGCTCATCACAGCTGAAGTTAAGTTCAGCTGGAAAGCTCAGCTGTAGTTGAAGAAGTTCAGCTGCTTTTCAGCAAGAACACTCTAGGTTTCTCAACCCTAACCATGGTCAACCAAATAATGTTAAAGTGATTTTTGGTTTTCAAAAATAGCTTTTGAATTTGGGGACTTGAGCTATAGCAAACACCTATACCTGTGCGGAAAAGAACAAGGAAAAATTACATCATGCAACACAAGATTTTACATAAATTTTTATACGTCCATTGCATGAAGTCCTTGGTGCTTCCTTAAGTTCCCGTTTCCTTCTAATCATACACTGAGAACAAAAACTGTTAGTACCCTTATTTGTTTTGTCATTAAATCACCAAAACCCTCACTTGGGGTTGATTGCACTTACACAACCAAAGGACCCTAATTTCCATACAGTGCATAGAAGAATTACCAATGGTCAAAGAATGTGGCCTCACTTTAAGGGTTGTATTGGAGCAATTGACGACACTCATATAAATGCAACACCTCCAAAGAAAGACTTGATCAGGTTCATGGGAAGGTCTGGTAAACCTACTCAAAATGTGATGGGAGTTGTTGATTTTGATATGCGCTTTATATATGCATCTATTGGACAACCTGGCTCCATGCATGATACTACTATGTTGTACCATGCGCTTGAAGCTGATGAAGATTTATTTCCACACCCCCCTCTAGGTAAACAAATGTCAAAAAATTGGTCTACTTTTTGTCCACATATTTTTCAAGGTTCTAACTCAAGTATAATTCTATGTTACAGGAAAGTACTATGTTGTTGATGCTGGATATCCAAATAGGGATGGGTACTTGGCCCCATACAAAGGACAACGGTATCATGTTCCAGAATGGAGAAATGGTCCTCCACCTAATGGTGAGCAAGAGCTCTTCAATCATTTACACTCAAGTCTATGAAATGTTGTTGAACACACATTTGGTGTATGGAAGATGAAATGGAGAATTCTTCTAAAGATGCCAACTTATCCTATGGACAAACAAAAATGATTGTTGCTGCTACAATGTGTCTTCACAATTTCATCCGTGAGAATAGTGCATTGAATGAGGATTTTCAGAGATGTGATCGAGACCCAGATTATATCCCTACTATTCCATCCCATTATAGGCGACATGTCCCTCATAATGCATCAGATACATCCACCACAGGGTCGAGTAGTAGGAACATGAATAGGTTTCGTGATAATGTATCGAAGGTACTTTGGGAGTCGAGGTGATTAGAAAAGGTGGTTCATGTCATATTTTGGATATTGTGTCATGCTAGTTTTATGCAATTTATGGATTAAACATTTGAGACCATTTTATGCACTACTATGATGGGAATATTTTATATGTTATTGTTTTATAATTTTTTCCGTATATGCATCCTACTTATTGGTTTGTAACAAAGTTGAACTGTGCCACAGACCACCAACTCTCAGCAGACAAGAATCAGTTTACTTGCCAAACAGTTTGAAAAATGATTCTGATTCTCTAGGAGAATCAGGAGGATCAGGATCTGGAGCTAAAGAAGCAGGAGCTGGAGCTTTGCCAAATGGACCCTTACTGTGTTTGTTTCAACTTATTTTCAGCTTCTATCTGTCAGAAACTGATGTGATTGCTAACTATCTAACTTTTTAGTTTGTTTTTGTGAGAATCATTTTCGTAAAAGTTGATTCCAAATCAACGTGAACACAGAATCCTGTGTTTTTATTTTGGTTTTCTTTTGCAAAAAATTTTCAACATCTTTTTCGGTTTCTAAGTCTAATTCATATCTTGATAGAGCAATCAAGTGAAGGGAACCTCTCTTACTTTCTCTCCTCTCAAACTTGGTTTAATTTTCACTAACTTTAACTTTTAGACCAAGTTTGTGTGTTTTAAGTCATATTTTGTAGGATCACCTATTCATCTCCCTGTAGGTGCTCTCAAGTGTCTCAAAGGATTATGTCTCTTTCAACCTTCTCAAGGGATTCCACAAATCGAGCTTGAACCCTCTCTTTACTCAGATAAGAGGCCAGAGTCTCCGCGAGGATCTCCACACAAATCAGAGTCTCTCGCTAGCTTCACAATTGAATGGACATTAAAACTCCAAGCTTAAGATCACAATAATGCAACACACACTTCTTCTCTAACTCACAAAGGCACTATCACTATCTTGGAGCTCAACTCACTTGAATGTAGCACTTGGGAGGCTTTGTACAATTGGAAGTGTTGCTCTACTGTAAAGACTTGAATGATCAGCTCTTGTGTATTGAATGGACTTGTTGGGGGTGTTTATAGCCCCCAACAACCAAAATATTTGTTGGTACTGAATGCCAAAATCTGCATTTTCTGTGTGTGCACTAGACCTTGAACAATGGTGGTTAGGTGTGCCATCGGACCTTTGTCAGACTGTCGTTGTAGATAACCATTCTGACAGGGAGCAGTCTTGTCAGAGTCACAGGATCAGTCCGATGCTCCACCGGACCTTGTCACATCAGTCGCCACGTCGGTTAGCCATTGGATCTAGAACTTCAACTGTTCAACTCTGACAGCTCTGGTGTGTCAGCTCCTTCAAACTTCTAAAACAACTTCTTTGGAAAAGTGATTCGAAGTGCCACTGGACTGGTCTAGAGTGCCACTCTCTATGCACTCGGTCTGGTGCACCACCAGACCGATCTAGTGTGTCATAGACAAGCAGACTTAACTCCATTTTAGGCAAATCTTCTTCAATTTGACTTGGCTATGTTTGAGGGTATTCCTATGAC
The DNA here is from genome assembly GCA_029449295.1 of Zea luxurians. Lineage (NCBI taxonomy): Eukaryota > Viridiplantae > Streptophyta > Magnoliopsida > Poales > Poaceae > Zea > Zea luxurians. Next base: position 38,650,202 of record JAOPSE010000022.1, on the reverse strand, counting down.
TTAGACCAACATATCTAGAGACTAGCCAACTAGTCTAAGTCATGGAACTTGATCATTTTGATTTCTCTAAATCATATTCCAATTTTGGCTCAAAGTTAGCTCCAAAAGTACTTGAGCTTTCCAACTTCTCTAGTTAGCTCAAATATGTTCCTAGGGGTATTTAGAACTTATCCAATATATACAACTATCAATAGTTCATCTTGTCCAAAATATACCCTTTCTAGCTAGGTTTGAGCTATTTATGACTTAGAATCCCAATTATTGATCTTATGAACATGTGATCATATACTTGACAAACTAGTTACTCCATATGGTTGTGATGGTCATCAAGCACCAATATAAATCTAGAAAATGGATTAAATTCCATTTCCTTTTCACCCCTAATCAGTCAGTCTAGACCTAGTTGCGCTAGGATAGTCTGAACTATGTGCCCTAAAAGGATGTCACAGTTTAGGAGTGTTGTAAGACTCTAGAAAGGGATAGAACATTTATGATCCTTCTTATAATATTCAACGCATGTTTATAGCAATATGAATGGGAAGGGCCCCAAAGTCTCTTCTATGTCACTATCTCCCCTCCAACAAAGGTCCTACAAGTCAGCCTTCAGGAAAAAAGAAAGTCAATAGGGACATACATGATGAAGACAAGTTCGCGCCCTACGGCCAGATGGTCCATCGTACAAGTAACAACTATAATTCCCGTTTGAAACCTGTCAGTGCTATCAGAAAAAGTCAAGCCCAAACGGTCCACCAGCCTAGGCCGAACGGTCCAGGACCTGTCAACTTGAAACACCAGAGCACTAACCATATTGAACATCATGGGCAGACTGTCCGCCAACCATGGCCAGACGCTCTACCCCTAGGAGCAGGTATCGTTTGGGCTAAATCCACGGACGGTCCGTAGTACAAGAGCCCAAAAACACACAGTCCCTGCCTAAATCCATTTTGGCACATGTGGACGGTTCACCAACCCTGGCCGGACGGTCCGCACAAGAACACATAAACATGTGTGCCAGCAGACCCCTTTGGCAAGGTCGTGGACGGTCTGGCCTCCTGGCCCGGACGGTCCGCCAACTCTAGAACTTAGTTATTTTTAAATTGCGCTTTACAAAAGACTTTAACTCTCAAAAATGAAGCGATGTTAGTCCTCATGCAAATGCAACACTATATGCTCTATGAGGCACTAACGACACGTTTGGATTGACGAATGGACTCATCTGGAATGATCTGAACTTAAGTCCAAACTTGGATGTTCTGTTTGGTTTGTGTGACGAGGTGAATCGACCCATCGTCAAGCTATCCTTCGTAGTCTTCCCTGCAAGCATAAGTTGACGGACGAGCTGGTTCCTCGAAAAAATATCGAATGACCTCATCCTTCTCGTCTCCAACCCATGACGGATGATTCAACTCTAGGCTGGATGATGCTGCAATCCAAACACGTCATAAGTTTTACACTGATCAAATTCATTGGCCCCTCTTAATAGTACGACTATCTACCCTACTAATCCGGTTAATTTCTTCTCTAAACTCCTGATGACTAGCAAAAACAAAACCTATGTTATACTGTTGGTGACTTGTTCTCAAATGCTTCGGATTAAGAACAAGGCAACATAAAAAGTGTTAAATGATAAGTTCCTTCGTCCTTTGAAACATCATTTCCCTTCGGGATATAATGCGCTCGGGACGAAGGTCACAAATAATATATCTTCGTAAGCTATGACAAAGGATTTACACGCAACATAAAAAGTAGTATAAACATTTAAATTTTATCACAATGTCATTTCTATTTTATTATCGTATAACAATAGAAATGACTTCAAATTACAAGTGTACCTTCGGATTGCAGGAAGACAAAAGTACAAGGATGACGCAAAAGCGAATGCCAAGTCAGCGTGAACAGTACGGGAGCACTGTTCATCTATTTATAGTCGTGGGACGCAGCCCACGTAAAATTACATTCATGCCCATTACATTTGCTAATGACTTATGGGAATCTGTCAAGGCCTAAGTAGTCTTTTCATCTTTAAGTCGGTTCCCCTTTCTGCTATCGCGACGAAGCTTTCCTGCGCACAGCTTCGGCTGTGCACCATCCTTCGTACAGTTTGGTAATCAGCCCGTCCTCCATCTCAATCCTCCTTCGTCTGGTTTAGGCTTCGTCCTGACCGTACTCCATGTTCGTAATTCTGAGTCCGAAGATACCTGTTGATATAATCCACTTGGAAAACATTGTCAAATCATGTTTTTGAGGACCTTCGGAGGACGAAGGCCCCCAATAGTAGCCCCTCGCAATATTAATTTGTTAATGATAAATTCAGATTGCGATATGGACGAAGGCCTTGAGCCGAAGGTCCGAAAAAACACCTTCCCTTTGCTAGAATAGCAACATTCACTGACAAGCGGGGTCTTTCAATTTTCAACGCCCTGGGCGTATAAATAAGATCATACCGCAAACTCATTTGGTACGCTCACTTGCCATCTGCTTCCGCTCACTAAATTTTTAGCTCTTGCGCACTAAGATTTGCTGATCTTTTGGTTTTGAAGCTTCAGCTTTGAAAACAGTTTTTTAGTGTTTCCGAAGATGTCTGAAGATAAGAAGGCCGCTGCTGAGATGAAGCTGAGCCTCGACGAAGAGAAGAACTTGGGGTTCCTTATAGCGATGGAGGAGACCAATACGGAAAAAATCACCAAGGAGATTCTGGAAGGTTTGTCTGAAGATACTGGTGACAGCGACAGTTATGATGCAGAAAGCTGTGGGGGAGAGTCCGAAGACCGACCATGGCGGCCAAGTCACACGGTTTTCGGGAAAACCACAATTAAGCAGAGTCATATTGACAATATGAGAGGGAGATATTTTCGAGATATATCTATTGTGAGGGCTGATGCTGGAGAAAAAACTTCTCCCACTCCCGAAGAAGATGAAGTCGTAATCTTCCGAAGCTTTCTCAAGGCTGGGCTTCGATTTCCCCTAAGCAGCTTTGTTGTCGAAGTCCTGAATACATTTCAAATCTACCTTCATCAAATTACTCCCGAAGCTATCATTAGAATGGGGATCTTTATCTGGGCTGTGAGAAGCCAAGGTTTAGAACCAAATGCTAAAAGCTTTTGCAACATTCATGAGTTGTTATATGAGACGAAGCCCTGGGGGAAAGAGCAATATCACAACAACTTTGGTTGTTACAGCTTCGGTGCCCGCTCCGGGTCAAGCCGCCCTGTGCCAACCTTTCGGAAGAGGTGGCCCGGTACCTGGATGACAGAATGGTTCTATGTAAAGAATGACTTGACAGCGCAGGAAGACGTTAAGAGTATCATTATGCGCCCCATCTGGCAACGCTTCGGACTCCGAAGGCCGAAGGTTGAAATGGATGAAGCGGCCGAAGGATGCCAAAGAGCCTTCGGCGTAGTCTGCTCTTTTATCGGGACAAGGGACTTGGTCCAAGAGCATATTGCCTTCAGGGTGTGGCCACTTGCAGGAAAGTGGGAAATGCCGAAGGAGACCATCAAAGAATCTGACGAAGGCGGACTGGTCAGACTGAAATACACATTCAAATACGGGGATAAGTTTGTTGAACCTGATGACGACTGGTTAAAAAACATTGAAACATTAAGTGACGAACTGCTTGGGATATATTCGAAGGCCGAGAATACTGCATTATCGGCAGCCTTCGGAGGCCGAAAGAAGAAGAGGCTCAACCGGGTATTTGATGCAATCGGGTTTGTCTACCCTGACTATCATTATCCGGTGCTGGGCCGTAAAAGAAAAAATACTTCTCCTGCAACAGAAGTTGCCACAAGTGCCTCTAGCGAGCCAGCGCCGCAAAGAAAAAAGATGAAGGTGCTCACCCACCGGGCGCGTTTTATTGAGCCGGCCACAGTGCCTGAATTTATTGGTGAAGTCTCTTTGGCCTCTGAAGCTACAGAACCAGCTCCAGTGCCGAAGATAGAAGAAAAAACTGAAGCGCCTTCAGCGGAGAAGGCAGAAAAACCGAGAATTGAAGGACCAAAAATATCGGAAATCTTAAGTCCTTCAGCAAATGTTGAAACAATAAAAAATCAAAAGGGCCCATCGGTGACCCCGAAAAGAAAAAGAATGGTGAACGTGTTAGATGTTTTGGAAACAATTAAGTCTTCAAGCATAACTCCAAAGAAGATTGTTGAACCTTCTGAAGCGTCTACTGAAGCTTTAGCTGCTGAAACTTCAAAGCGACAACTTGAAGCTGAAGCTGGGCCTTCAGAACCTACCAAGGAACAACCTTTGGAGGCCGAAGAAAAATTAAAAATGCCAGAGCCAATTTTGGTTGAAGAAATTGACACCGCTGCCCCCGAAGCACCTTCCACCGTGCGTGATTACATTGTGCGACATGCTTCGGGTAAAAAATTATCTGAAGAAGAGATTTATGAAGCCAATCACTATGCCAGAGAGTTAAAATATCCGAAGGGGGCACTAGTGTTTAATGGGACAAACGAAGATGACTTCCTATACTGCCTCCCTGACAACAAAGAATTATCTGTCTGCCGGGAGATGGCTAGGAGTATGGGGTTTCCGAAGCTTGAAGCTGGACTATGCGCTATGACGAAGGAGGATCTCGCGGATAGTCTTGCGTATAATAGGCTGAAGGTATGGGAATTAGACGTTTGAAAAATTTTATAATTCGTAATTCATTCTTTTATTCTTATATGGATTCTTTTTCGTATAGGGTTTAATTCTAAGCAACGCATTAAGAGCACAAAAGAGTGCCGAAGACGAGAGCTATGAAATTGCGTTCAACAATTTACGATCAGAAGTTATTAAACTGAGAAACGAAGCTCTAGAAAAAGATAAAATTCTGCTTACATTAGTAGACAAGATAAAAAAGGACAAAGCTGCTGCAAAGGTTCAGGCCGAAGCTCACAGACGCGAAATTAAAGATCTTCAGAAGCAATTGGCCCGGGCGAAAGAAGAACGCATACTTGAAGAAACAAGACGGGAATGTAGCGACCAATGGGCTGATCATTTGGAAGGAACCGTTGAAGAGCTTCGGTCTTCTAAGAAAAGATGCTACGAAAAATCCATGGAATGTGTAAAGAAAATAAAAACCAGCTTCGCCAGCGTTGGCGCATTCTCTAGTGAAGAGAATTTCTCAAGAGGCAATCCCGAAGGTCCACTAGAATGGATCAGTCACGAAGCAGAGGCCTTCGAGGAAATCCTGAATAGCCGCGGTGACATCTGCGCTTTTTCGGGCGCTAGAGGAGTTGCTACTGTTTTGGAGAGGAAAGGTTGTGAGCATGTAAAATCCTTAGCTCAGTCCGAAGCTGCCTTGTCCTCCGAAAACATCAAAGACCCCTCGGCCGAAGCAAGCATGGTTGGCGGAAAATTCTTTACTGATATCTGGGACAACGGCGGCCGAGAAATGGCACAAGAAATTATTCAAAAAAGTGAAAAAGGCATCCATGATGCTAGGAAAGTGACAGAAGTTGCCGAAAAAAGTACAAAGCCCGAAGGGCAAATAGGTATTAATTAGTCGTCCTTATTGTGTTGTAATTTTTAATTTCAAACTGTGTTCGTGGTCTGTGATAGTAATGTAGACATATTCTCTTCCCTCAGATCCTGCTGGATCGTCTGCTGACCCTCACACGAAAGGGGATGACGAAATTAAACAAATGGCCGAAGCTATCATGGATAAAGTTGTTGAACAACTTCTAAATGAGGCTGCCGAAGTAGTACTAAGAGAAGACTAGATGTAATTAGAAAAAACATTTGAAATGTGGTCTATGTAATATTTTGTACACTTGAATGTAATAAACAAGTTTCAATTCTTTACGATGCATGAAATTCTACACACATACCATTTTTGAGCCTTCGGCGAAAAAACACCTTCCCTTCTTTTCATGCTTCGTGAAGAAGACATTCTCCTTTAATATTATTCTGATGAAGCACATCCACGCTTCGTGAAAATATTCTCCGAAGCTATATTCCGAAGATCAACATTGTATTCCCTCGTGACTTTGCACGATTTTCATTTTCTCAAAGCGTCCTTTCGAAGGTTGATACTGTGTCCCCTTCTTTTGCCATATGCAACATGATGTATGATGCTTATGCTATGCAAAATGATGTGATGATGCTATGTTATGTAGATGACATTTGTTCCGAAGATACACACATATCCCCGTAAAACACAAAATATCTTTGTATCAGCGCTGACTTTTCGCTGTAAGCTCTGCATTCCCTTAGGAACGTCTTTGGAGCTTCTTCGCCTTTTACTTAGACGGTATCAGCGTTGACTTTTCGCTGTAAGCTCTGCATTCCCTTAGGAACGTCTTTGGAGCTTCTTCGCCTTTTACTTAGGCGGTATCAGCGTTGACTTTTCGCTGTATGCTCTGCATTCCCTTAGGAACGACTTTGGAGCAGAAAACTTACACTGCGCTCCCTTTGGAACGGCTTTTTGTGACTTCAGCAACTTACTCTGCGTTCCTCAGAACGACTTCGAAGGATTTTTTATAATTCGAAGGTCCTCCTTATTATCGCAAATTTTTAAGCTTCAGCAACTTAAGCCTGTGGAGAGAATAGGTTTTCCTCATGACCAACCACGAAGCTATTACATGAAAACTGAAATGTTATTTATTACACAGAAAATAGAACTAAATGGAAAAGACTGCTATGAAGGTAGGATATTTGTCAATAAATGTGCTTCGACTCTGGCACAGTGCTATTGACTGTGCGAGCTTCAGATTATTCTCTGAGATCCCTTTGGTGTGGAACATATTGACTCCCTTCCGGCTGTTGGCCTTGTTGCAGTGGTGGTGGAGGCGGGGGCTGTTGCCATGAAGCTTGAGGTTGACTCGCCGAAGCTACAGAAACTGCAGGGTGGTTGCCCACGTATTCTGGGATGTAAGGCTGATGGTACGAAGCAGTATGCATGACCTGCTTCGGCTGGCCCTGTTGCGCTGCAGCTTCTGCTAGCTTCTTTTGCTTCTGGATGGTAACATGGCACATCCTGGTGGTATGGCCCTTGTTTTCACCACAGAATAAGCAAAATGCTCTCCTTGGTTGATCTCCAAATCTTCCGCCGAAGCCCCTGGCGCCTCTGCCTCTTGGAGCTGGTGGCCGGAAGAAACTTTGCTGTTGCCCCGAAGCTTGTGAGGAGCACTGCGGCCTGTTCTGCTGACTCCCCTTATCATCATTTTGAGTAGAGTTGTGGATGGACCTGACATGCCTCGGATAGAATCTTCCTCCGAAGCCCCTGGTCATTTCAGAAAATCTGAAAGCCTCCTCCCTTCTTTGGCGAAAATCATTGTCGGCACGAATGTACTCGTCCATCTTCTGGAGCAGCTTCTCCAAAGTCTGAGGAGGCTTCCTAGCAAAGTATTGAGCTGAAGGTCCAGGACGAAGCCCCTTGATCATGGCTTCGATGACAATTTCATTGGGCACCGTTGGTGCCTGCGCCCTCAAACGCAAGAACCTTCTGACATACGCCTGAAGGTATTCTTCATGATCCTGAGTGCACTGGAACAAGGCTTGAGCAGTGACCGGCTTCGTCTGAAACCCTTGAAAGCTGGTTAACAACATGTCCTTCAGCTTTTGCCATGAAGTGATCGTTCCTGGTCGAAGGGAGGAATACCAGGTCTGAGCAACATTCCTGACGGCCATAACAAAAGACTTTGCCATGACTGCAGCATTGCCACCATACGAAGACACTGTTGCTTCGCAGCTCATCAAAAACTGCTTCGGATCTGAATGGCCATCGAACATGGGAAGCTGGGGTGGCTTGTAGGACGGAGGCCAAGGTGTAGCCTGCAGCTCAGCGGACAGGGGAGAAGCATCATCGAAAACAAAATTTCCATGATGGAAATTGTCATACCAGTCATCTTCGTTGAAGAAGCCCTCCTGATGAAGGTCTTTTTGTTGAGGCCTTCGGTTCTGCTCATCGTGAGTAAGATGGCGGACCTCTTCAGAAGCTTCGTCTATCTGCCTTTGCAGCTCAGCTAACCTGGCCATCTTTTCCTTCTTCCTCTGCACCTGTTGATGAAGCATCTCCATATCCCTGATCTCTTGGTCTAGCTCATCCTCCTGAAGCGTCGGGCTGACGGCCTTCCTCTTCTGGCTTCGGGCCTCCCGAAGAGAGACAGTCTCCTGGTTGGGGTCCAGCGGTTGCAGAGCTGCAGCCCCAGTCGCTGAAGCTTTCTTCGGCGCCATAGCGAGGGTCTATGGCTTCCGAAGGTGTTCAAAAAACTCAAAGTGGAAGTGAGTTCACCGGAGGTGGGCGCCAATGTTGGTGACTTGTTCTCAAATGCTTCGGATTAAGAACAAGGCAACATAAAAAGTGTTAAATGATAAGTTCCTTCGTCCTTTGAAACATCATTTCCCTTCGGGATATAATGCGCTCGGGACGAAGGTCACAAATAATATATCTTCGTAAGCTATGACAAAGGATTTACACGCAACATAAAAAGTAGTATAAACATTTAAATTTTATCACAATGTCATTTCTATTTTATTATCGTATAACAATAGAAATGACTTCAAATTACAAGTGTACCTTCGGATTGCAGGAAGACAAAAGTACAAGGATGACACAAAAGCGAATGCCAAGTCAGCGTGAACAGTACGGGAGCACTGTTCATCTATTTATAGTCGTGGGACGCAGCCCACGTAAAATTACATTCATGCCCATTACATTTGCTAATGACTTATGGGAATCTGTCAAGGCCTAAGTAGTCTTTTCATCTTTAAGTCGGTTCCCCTTTCTGCTATCGCGACGAAGCTTTCCTGCGCACAGCTTCGGCTGTGCACCATCCTTCGTACAGTTTGGTAATCAGCCCGTCCTCCATCTCAATCCTCCTTCGTCTGGTTTAGGCTTCGTCCTAACCGTACTCCATGTTCGTAATTCTGAGTCCGAAGATACCTGTTGATATAATCCACTTGGAAAACATTGTCAAATCATGTTTTTGAGGACCTTCGGAGGACGAAGGCCCCCAACATATACCTTTGCCTTCACTTGATCCATAACCAATGGTTATAAGTCTCCAAAACTTTCTTGTTCCCTGTGGTCCAATCCTGCATTCTTATTTCTCCAAGAATTGTTAGTCCACAAGTAGTTGTCATTAATTACCAAAACACCACTAAGGGGCCTAGATGATTCACAATGTTTCTATATATTTGGTTTCATGTTTCTATATATATTGTATGACTTTGTTGTCCCCTCACGCGCCCCACGCCTAGCGAAAGTCTTTACTCCATTAAAGCACAAGTTTCATGTGTCATAGCTCTACTTCTTGTCTCGCTTCTCGTCTACCAATGAGCTGTTACATCACAGATGGACCGTGAGAAACCACCCAAGCCCAGCATGAAAGGAAGTCATTTATAACGCAACTCTCCCACATAGTACCACCTCGCTAACTAAATGAGGACGAGCGGCCGAGCGAGCTATGAAAATAGGATCAGACTCCTTTTAAACTTGTACATTTCTCAGTTTTTGGCTAAGATAAGATGTAATATTTGTTCTGATTAGTTTAATATATGATATGCATATCGTATATTAACTTTGATATTAAATTTATTTTTATGTGTATCAAATATGACTGTGTATTGTCGCAATGTACATGTATTTGTTGGGCACCAAATTGGGTGAGCGGACGGTCCGCGCGCGCAGAATCAGTTAGGGTTCCGAGTTTCTTGCGGGATTTGTTAGCTAGATCCGTGGAATTAGCTCGGGAGATCGCTTGTAATGGGTCTAGACCTCCCGCTCTATATATATGGAGGCTACGACCGATTGGACATCAACAATCGAATCAATAATCAATATATCTCTCGTTTTACCTTGTACATTAGGAGTAGTTCTAGTTTAGCCCTAGATTAGCCTTTCTCTATCCCAACTTCTCCACCTCTCTTCGGTTCTATGTCGATTAGAGTGTCTAGGGTGGCCTGCCGACCCTAGAAGGCCTAGGATATCTCCTCCCCGACGGGGTCCCTCCTAGGAGTGAGATACAAGCATTACCGGTGAACTATGCCGCCCCTATGCACGCGCGGATCGTCCGGCCTACATGCGCGGATCGTCGGGCTCATCAGGCAGGGAATCAGCCCCTGTGCTAGGTCGCGGACCATCTGGCCCCTGGTCGCGGACCATCCGCGCCTCCGTAGAGAGCACCGCCGCCGATTCTCACCGCAGTGATTGGCGCCCGGATCGGCACCAACACACTTTTTAGCGACTCCGCTGAGGACATCACATATAGACCTATCAGATCGGTCCTCAATGACTGGTTCAAGGGATAACTCTGATGTCTCCCCCATCAATATCATCGAGCTAACTTGGGAAACCTTGCCAGGTGAAGAAAAGCTCTAGTTCGAGGAGCACAAGGAGCAGCTGATCTAGGAAGCAAGGGGAAAATTCCTGACCAACTTCAAGGTGGACAGGAACAACAAGGTCGTTCGGCAACGGGTCACTGATCTGGCTTTGCTCCAACCCACTGTAGCTACCCCAAGGTAAGCAACACAAACGAACTCCAATCTCTTAAAAATTATATAGATAAGCAGCGAGACCAAATGCAAAATATCATAGGGGTATGCAAAATGACTATAGAAGGCTAGTACGTGCTTTTGATAAGTCCACCATCACAAAATTTCCTTCGCACGAGGTTGAACTGGGGGAAAACACACATGATCCATCGGCTACAGGTTGTCACGACCAGTCACAACCCCTTTATGGGATGTCAATAGACACACACCCTGGGTAACCACAGCCTCCTACGCAATCGACGATAAATTTGCCAATCTGCGCATGTCCGGACCATCCGCACGTGAGCGCGGACCATCTGGGCCAGCAGCGACCGGTCCCATTTTTAGAAATGCACCCGAGCCACTACGTACTACGCAAACCCTAAACTACCTAGTCAGATCGTTCGCTTACAGCGATAGACAGTCCGCATACAATAACGGACGGTCCGTCGTAGAGTTTTTTGAGGAAGATTGTTACCCAAATCCTCATCCATCCCAGCTAAACTTCCTATCATATCCTACAACACCCAGCACCATAATATATCACTCCAAACACATGGGAGTCAGTACTTTTCGGCCCATAGAAGGCCGAAAAGAGATGGCTGTTCCTATGAGCCGCATAGAGCAAATATTAATACACCACAAAACCCAAACCAACGGGGACAAGACAACATGCCAATATCCAAACAACCTCACCCATATCGAACCAAAGAGCCAGCGGTCTCCCACCGGCTGTTATTGATATAATAAGGGAAGAAATAGTCGGGGCATTCTGAGATAAGCTCGGAGTTAGCATGGCCCCTAGGGGGCAGTCATATCGGAGACCTTATGACAACCGATTGGACCACCACCCATACCCACAGGGAACCAGGATACCAGAATTCGCAAAGTTTTCGGGTGACCAACGAAAGAGCACGCGTGAACACATAGCCACATAGGCCAGTTCTTAGTGCAATTAGGAGAATTGGCCGACATAGAGGCGTTCCATGTGTGTTTATTTTCATTATCTTTAACAAGGAGTACGTTCGCATGGTATGCCACACTCCCTCCTAATTCTATTTTGTTGTGAGAAGATTTAGAGCAAAAATTTCATGATCATTTCTTCTCCGGTGATTATGAGCTAGATTTAGTAGACCTAGTGGCCCTGCGACAAGGGAAAGATGAATCAGTTAATGATTACATCCAGAGATTCTTGGATACAAGACACCGATATTTCCAAATTTAGTTGCCAGAAAAATAGCTAGCGGGGTTAGCCTTTAATGAATTGCACTATTATTTAAAAGAAAGATTGGAAGGAATCCAGTTTTTCACGCTAGCGCAGTTACATCATAGAGCTTTGGCTTGTGAAAGCCAAAGCAAAGAAACTGCTAAAACGATTTGTCACAACGTCCATATAGTAGAATGCGACTAGAGTAGCTCGGACGACGAATCAAAAGAGGTTTACGCTATCGAAATGGTTTGGCCCAAGCAAGACAAATCTTCGGCTTGTTCCTCCTTACAGCCGGTTCAAAAGAAACGGCAAGAGAAGGTTAAATTTACATTTAATGTTGGCAAGTGTGGCAAAATATTTGATGAATTACTCAAAATAGCAACATTAAAATAAACCATACTGTTCCACCTGCCGATGAACTAAAACGTCGCGCATACTGCAAGTGGCACAACTCATTTTCTCATGCCACGAATGATTCTAATGTATTTCGACGACAAATCCAATCAGCCATTAATGAGGGACGATTGAAATTTCAGAAAATGTAGGTGGACACGGAGCCCTTCCCAATAAACATGATCAACTTCAATGGCAAAAAGGTCATGGTTCGGCCAAACACAACCGATAAGGGTAAAGGCAAGGAGGTCATCATCGACAATGTGCGAGAGACCAATGAAATTACTAAAAACTCTTGCAGGAAAGTGGTAACAGAAAGGACTCCAGATGGTGAGGAGACTTTGAAAGTTACCATCACTACCTCCAACGCTGGGGGGCAAGCGTAGGTAGGTAACTAGGTGCGGGCACCTATTCTCCGCATCGCGGATGGTCCGACGTATAGACGCAAACAGTCCGGGACACTGCCGGGCAGTCCAGATCATTCCACCGGACGGTCTGGCAATGCCCAGGAACCACGACGACCATGTACCTTCAAACCACGACGACCAGAAATAGGTACTTGGAAAACTAACACGTTCAAGGCAGTTGGTCGATTGGTGAAATCCGGCCCAACCTTCGATCAATTATTGTCTAAATATGTAAAAAAAGAAGGCCGGCCCAAGTGACCGGCTGCCAAAGAGCCCTCACTCACCCACTCAGGAGCGACAGCAGGTAATACTGATTGGACCACCTCACCAATCAAAAAGAACGACAGGTCATAATATCCAATGATGACCTAACGTACCTGCATGGACACCTCTACCTCCATACGCGCCCGTGCCATATCATTATGCATACATACCCCCACAGCCATATATCTCGAATCAGAAGTGGGGTAGGCCACCATATCCATTTGGGATACCACAATACCCCCTTGGGGGGCACCCCAATCATCCGTTTTTGACAGGTTGGCACCTCCTGTACAAAACCGATTGAGTGTCCCTCAATTCGGTCACCAGGCACAAGCCCAGCAAGATTGCCGGACCACTCGGCCGCAAAGACCGACCCATCCGACAGGGGGGCATATATCTACAGCCTCCAAGAGGACGACAAAAGATGACATCTGTAACACCCCAGGTGTTACTGTAAGTTAACTGCGAATATGGACTTAAGCACGGGATGTCGATGAGAATGGTAATCTCGATATCCTGATCATTTTCGTCTATCACAATTTTGATATCGTCCTCATCGCTGTCCATTTGGGTTAATATAAACGGTTTGCAAAATTCGGAACGTAGTTATTATATGAGCTATCGAGTCTTGCTCCTATTTAAAATCAATCTGTTAAACGAATGGAAAATTGGAAGCTCGATCCACAGTTGTAATTTTGTCCGAAATAAATTTATTAGAAGTCGACGACTAAAGTTTTTGTGTTTAAAATTAATCGATTAAGGCGAATTAGAAATGTCACCTAATTATTTCGCTCTTGTTCAAGCGATCTTTACAAACTCTGTAGCGATAATATTAAAGGTGGACTGTTTAGAATAAACTGAACCCAAACTAACCGAAACCAGAACAATTGTTAGCCAATTCGGTGTCCTATTTCAAAGTCCAAGGAAATAATATTTGTAACCTAAGTGTTGTTTTAATCCGATTTATTTACATCTTGTCCAGACCCAAATTCTAATATTCTGAAATTCCTTTTGCTAAATGAAATATCTTCTTCTGATATTTGTTTTTCCTACCGCCTATGCGTTTCATCCTACGTGCATTTGGAAATACCTCGCCTCTTCCTCCCTTTGTTTAATTCTAAGCCACCATTTGAATGGATATTTGTCCTGACCGCTTAGTAGGACTCCATTCCTATCTCATGCTCAGCCTTATCTTCTCCGTGGCGCTCATCACCCTGATATTTTCACTGCGCCGCGGCTTCCAGCGCTTAGCCTCCAGCTCCCACGCGTGCTCCACCTCATCCATGGCCGCCGGTCAAGTCCCTCCCCATCTCCTACAACCGGTCGCCCTGCTCGTTCTCCCTAGCTGTGATGTGGAGCTCGCCCTGGACGATCGTCCCTGCCCCTCCTCTTTGATCTGCATGCAGGGGTTTCCCTCCCATGGTGCCTAGTCTTCTTCCCTTGACTCCATGCCGAGCGCCCTAGCCGAGCTCGCCCTTGCTCTAGCTTCTTCCATGGACGGTGGAGCCCTCCCATTCATGGCAGAACCTCCCAAGTTATTGGGCCACATGCACTTGCCCTTGTCTCAAAGACCTCAGATGGCTATGTATGTGCACCAAATAACTTAACAGTATCCGTCCGAGTGCCCAAGAACCCCGGATAAACCACTAACAACCAGGACTGCAGGATTAAGTAAACACAAATCACACACCAACAGTTTGCAGCGGAAATCTTATTAACAAATTTTACAGGTTACATCAAGTTTACATTGTGCATGATCGGAGTGATTACAAAGGTGACTCAAAGAAAGAACTTTGAACTGTTATAAATTATTTATAATTTTGAAATATATGCTAGCTCAAGTGAGCATCCTCAATAAGAAGTATAGAAGAGTTACTTAGACCAATAAGAAGGCTGAGCCCACCGGCACTTAACACCATCAACAGCAACACAAAACTATAACCTGAAAAACAACAGGGAAAAAAAAACCCTGAGTACGGAATTACTCAGCAAGACTTACCCGACTAAAAAAAAGACTCTCAAGGATAGGCTGGCTGATTAGGAATCGAGGTAAGGCTTACCAAATTTCAAAGACTCATTTTGCAGAAGAGCTCACTAGTAGTGAATCCTTATGCCAAAATTTTACTTCACAAGTTAAGTACTTTTCCTGAATCTAGATTTGCCTAATCTAGAGCATTCACTTGTCTTAGTCTAGCTTTCTTTTAGCCAATTCATATTTCACTTGTCAACTACGATGAGTGGTCGGAGGGTAGAGTCTCCATGACCGAAGAGCAACGACAATTCGAACCGATTATACCCAGCTAGGGATCCCTAACCACACGACATATGTAGCACTTAACCCTTGCATATGTCAACTGTTCCCACAGATCCTCCACAACGTGAACTGGTCCGCGCTACCCAGGAGCACAGTACTCCTCCATCTAGCCTCTAGACAAGAGGGTACACGCTACTCCCACCATCTCTCACGCCCAGTGCGCGGTTGTCTTTTCACGTATGGAATAGCCGGGTTCAGGTTTACCGGAGCATGTGGCTAGTTGCAAGGTCTCCACCATAACAGGCCTACATCAAACGGTCCCTAATCGACACAGACGGGCGACCTTGTCCGCTCAGCGTCTGGTCTAGATGTATTCAAACCATTTTCCCGTTTTTGGTACCCAATAGGGGTACTCTTTTCCGAATGATGAACCCACTCCAGCCGAAGTGGAATCATCACCATAAGTTTGCTTTGATTTTTGAAGCGAAAGGTCCATAACCAATGTTCCACAATCATTCTTTTTGAAAAGAAATGATTTTTCAGTTTCTAAGTAGGGCTAAGCATTATCAGTTCTTTTTATAAAAGATATGCACAGGGACTGAGCTAGGGGCTGAGCTAGGGACACAGTGCGTACAGGGACTGAGCTTGGGGTTGGGCGACCTTGCGCCAGGACACCACGGCGGGAACTGCGACCACGGCGCAGGGCACGACGAAGGGAGCAGAGGAGTGATAGGCGAGCACTGGCGAGGAGGCTGGCACCCTGGCCGAGCAGCACGCACACCAGGAGGTCGAGCACCATCCACCAGAGAGAAGCGAGGAGAAACAAGGACAGTCTGCCAAGGTGTCGATGTCGAGCTGCAGGAACCGAGCAGGGTATGTCGAGTAGGGAGGTCGACGCGGCTGGCGAGGGAGCTAGGCCGAGCAGAGGATGAAGAGATGGGCGAGCTCAGCATCCCAAGAGGAAGCCGACGCTCGACGGCGATGACCGGACCTTCACCAGCGTTGAGGACAGTGGGATGGCGGAGCACGCATACGAGAAACCATGAGCTGGGACTTCGTCGATCGAAGGTGAGCTTGAGCTGGGAGCTGCAGGAGCGAGTGATGCTGGGGAGATAGGAAAAAAGGTTGAGCGTGGCCTGGTGTCCATGTACGGTGCAGAAAAATATCAACCTTCAACGGTGGCTGAGTACGGGAGGAGCTTCTAGGCAAGCAATGGATAAGGCTGGGACATGCGGCAAGGAATTATCTGGAGAAATAAACGTGCGGGGAGTTCTTTGGAGAAATGACCGTGGAGGGAAAAGGAAAAGAGATTTTTCTTTCCTTTCTTAAAGAAATCAAAACACACCTTTATACCTATTCTGTTTTTTTACTAAAATTTGAGAGGTCTAAATGGACTGAGCTAGAGTACTCATAAATTATGATTTGGGGTGAATGTAAATAGATCGAATTAAAACGACATTTAGGTTACACCTATTATTTTCTTGACTTTGAAATTGGAAACAGAATCAGCTAAGAATTGTTACGGTTTCGGTTAGTTCGGGTTTAGTTTATTTAAACAGACTGCCCCTAGTAGTGTCTCTACCGAATTCGAAGAGATAGCTCGAACACGAGAGAAATAATTAGGTGACCTTTCCAATTAGTCTTAATTGATTAATTTTTTTAGCATCCGTTTTATCCACTGATATTACGTGCTTAAATCCATACTCGTTGTCGAGTGGAATATAAACAATAGGGGTGTTACAAGCAGGCCGGCGTCCCTCTCTCCATCGTCTTCCCTGCTTGGCTCCTGGCGAGCTCCCCCTGCTCTTCTCCTCGAGCCATTTTCCATTCCTGCGGCAAGCACCAGCCCCTCCCCACACCAACCTCCCTTTTCTACGGACGCTGCCCCTCTCTAGTTTCTGGTGGCTAGCCACCTCTGCTACTCCCATGGTGATCTCTAAATCCCTCTGTTGTTTTACTAGTCTTGTTAATATCCTGCTGATATGATGTTTTATATGTGTTGATATGTGCGATATGGAGTAAAGTCCCTGGAGAATTAGGTGGAGGAGAAGGTTAAGTTCAACGCTCCTTAGGTGTTCTATGAAGTGCTTGAACTGAAGTTCGTTGTCGTTCTGTTCACCGCGGTGAGACATGTTAATTATGCGCTATTCATCTCTGTTGATGTGTATGCCTGGATGTTTAATTAAGTGTATTTGTATGATTGGAGGGGAAGTCTCTAGATATGAGTAGGGGAGCAAGTCTTAGTGTGGCATCCGTCAAATGTTTGATGAAGTGCTCGGACTAGAACTCATTATCGGTGTATGAAATATGATTGTGAACATGCTTGTAAAGTAATTGTGTCATGTGTTGAAGTTCAGATTTTAGATACAAATTGTGTGAATAATGTTGGATGGATGTATAGGCGTAGTGTCAATTTAGTGGTTCTTCATTGCGATATAAACTTTAGGTTTGAAATACAAGTTCATACGATGTGATTGTGTGCATGGTTATGAAGTAGACCAATCTATCTAGGTGATTAAGTAGGTGGTTTTAGTTTTACTTTAAGATAAAACGTCACAATAGTCAAAGTACCAAGCACATGGTGATTGTAGAAGTTAACTAGGAGCTAAATTGAATTCTTATTGTTTAGGGCTGCAAGTACAGTTTTAATTGTGCAGCTAGTTTAGTGAAGTAAATCATGTTTTCAGTGAATGTGTGGTATATGAAAGTTGTAGATAACTTCTTTATCTTACTTGTGTAAAAATTTCATGACCAAAGGTCTAGTAGTTTAGGAGTTATGATTTTTCCAAGTCCAGTTTCTGAATCTGTCCAAATTCTGTATAGATTTCGAAAACTGCCTTGTTTGGTTAAGTTAAATTAAGAATCAGTTCTTAGTAATTATAAAGAAGTTGTAGTACTTTTCTTAGGATTTCCAAAAAGTCTTGGATCACCCCTTTTGGTGGTCTATAAGTCAAGTTATGGCTGTTCGAAATGTGATGTTTGAATCTGTCAAAAGACTGGACAACAATATTTGTTTGTATTAACTGACTTCGATACACAGTGAATCACCTTGAGATGATTATAAATGAATTATGAACAATTCTATTAGCTTTCTAAAAAGTCTAGGATCACTTGAATCGGATGCCTGAAACTCCAGTTATGGATTTTTGAAGTAAGTAGTCGAATTCTGTCGAAATCTGGACAACATCATCGTTTAATACTGATTGACCTTTCTAAGTGTATAATCTCATGGTGATGATAATACAAAAGTTATAGAGGACTTCATAGGCTTTCCAGAAAGTCCTAGTTTACTATTTTTGGATGGATATTTTGTGAATTATGAGCAAAACAATTGAGTACTGTGCTGCTGTCCAGAAATTCTGCAGGTGTTAAATTGTTGATTTTTGAAATTACTTTTGTTTGGTTAATTTCAGATCTGCACCTGCCATGGCTGTAGTGGGTTGAGCTAATTGTATTGGCTAATATAGTGCTAATAATAGTGTTAGTCTGTTGGCCGTGTGCTCTAGTCCATGAGCTTAAGACTTGTGTGTAATCTTATGATTGTTCGATGCTTGAGTTAGATCTATTTAAGTATAAAAGATGCGCTTGTAGTACTTAGTAACATCTTCACATCTAGTGCGCTCATAGGAGTTGTGATGACTTGTTTTGAGTATTTATCCTCTTTAGTATAGATTATCTATTTTGTGTTCTCTTGCTCATGCTCATAAGCACTATGCATCTCTAATAGGTACGCTAGATGATTATGCGAATTGGAGGGCATGGATCAGGATGGATTACAAGGTGGCTTTGATGGACCCATCCCGATATGGACGACTTGATCAAGTGTCAGGATTTTTGAGGCTCACCAAGCAGACATCATCTAACCACACTAACCTAGTGTTATTCCAGGCAAGACCCGGTGCATTTGCCATCTCCTTCTGTTTTTAAAAGTTTTATCACCTTGAATGATGCATTAGGTGATAGGAGTTGTGTGATCAAACATTTGATGCATTTCCTTCCTTGATTAAACAACCCTAATACCCGTTTTTTGAAAATTTAGTGATTCTTAGCCCTGCTTATTAAATTAGGATTGTTTTTAAAAGATTATGTGTAACACGGGATATGGGAGTTTATGAAATAAAATGACTTGTGATGATGAAGCCATTGTGGCCGCGATGATTTCATCATTCAAATAGGGTACCTCTCTTAGGTATCAAGTTTTGGGAAATAATATTGTTGGCGTTTCGACCCTGGGGGGGTCCCTGGACCGACGAGTAAATTGTCGCTGCGTGTCCCTGCCGATATGGGTTGGCGCGGGATGGAACACAAGATGTGGGACAAGCCTTGTATTATCCTGCACCAGGGGTGCCGCTTGCAGTAGGGGTTACAAGCGCGTCGCATGAGGGAGAGAGAGAGGGGGGGTCACAGAGCTCGTCCGCCGCTTCCCTCGCGCGAACCCCCCTCAGGGTGGCCCTGGACTTCCCTTTTATAGAGGCAAGGAGAGAGTCCAGGTGTACAACAGGGGGCGTAGCTATGTGCTAACGTGTCCAGCAGTGGAGTGCCTAAGCCCTGTGTACATGCCAACGTGGCCGTTGGGGGAGAGCTTGGGCGCTGTACATGTGATGGCGTGGCCGCCGGAGGAGCGCCTGAGTCCTGTAGGAACACAGCTGGCAGCGCGGAGAGGACCCTGCTGACATCTCCTTGCTGTCGTAAGGGGCTGAGAGCCACCGGCGTCATGGCGCATGCAGGGCACCATCATTACCCGTCGCCGGGGTAAGCCAGATGGGACGCCGGTCTTGTTCCTTGTAGCCTGAGCAGGCTAGGAATAGGGAAATGATGCATCCCCTATTAGTGCGGTCAGTCCGAGCCCAGGGTCGGTCGAGGCGAAGACTTCTCTTGAGGCCGAGGCCGGGGTCGGGCGAGGACGCGATTCCCCCCGAGACCGGGGTCAAGGCCAAGTCCGGGGGTCGGGCGAGGCGGAGACTTCCTCCCGAGGCTGGAGCCTGAGGTCGAGCGAGGCGGAGCTTCCTGTTGCAACCGAGGCTTGAACTCGGTGGTTGATCGTGACTTGTTGTCAGTCATTGTCGGGGTGGCTGACACGGCAGTCAGAGCAGAGCTAGCGGTGCTGTTTTCCTGTCATATCGGACAGTAAAGGAGGAGGGGCAAAGTGACTGTGGTCACTTCGGCCTAGCCGACTGAGGCGCGTGTGTCAGGATACGGCGTCAGGCATCCCCTGCATTTAATGCGCCTGCGAAGCGGTCGGTTGGTGAGATGGTATGGCCAAGGTTGCTTTACAACGAAGCCTGCCCGAGCCAGGCCTCGGGAGAGCCGAGGGGGCGCCTGCCGTCTGAGGAGGCCCTCGGGCGAGGCGTGAATTCGTCTGGGACCACTGTTCCAACCCAAGGCTGGGCTCGGGTGAGATCGCGTCCTTCGGGTAGACGAAGTCTTGGCTTGAACCGCACCCGTCAGTCGGTCTGAGGGTGTTTACCAGCCATGATTAGGAGCGTTGGGGGTACCCCTAATTATGGTACCCGACAGTAGCCCCAGAGCCTCGAAGGGAGTGATGGTACTCGCTTGGAGGCTTTTGTCGCGTTTCGGTGAGGGGACCGGCCTTTCTCGGTTTTTGCCTTGTTCTGGTGGGTGCGCGCGAGCACACCCGCCGGGTGTAGCCCCCGAGGCCTCGGAGGAGTGGTTTGACTCCTCTGAGGTCTGAATGCTTTTCGTGGTGCTTCGGCCGGTCTGATCATTCCCTCATGTGGCCCGGCAGTAGCTCGGGTGCGTGGTCGGGTTCCAAGTTATCAGGTTGGTTTGTTGACGCTGTCAACAGTTTTGGCTGTAGCCGAGTGCGAGAGCAGCCCCCGAGCCTCTGCACGGAGCAAGAGGACGATCAAGGACCTTCCCGACTTTTATTATATGCCCCTGCGTCGCCTTTCCGCAAGGAGGAGGGGGGGGGGGGAAAGTGCCATGTTGGCCTTGGAGGGCGCCGAACATGGTGTTTCCAGTGCGCTGCTAATGGGTGATCCGAGTGGACGCCCGTGCCCCGTTCGTTAGGGGTCGGCTGTGGCCCAGAGGCACACTCCAAAAGTACCTGCGGGTGATTCGCTGGACCCAGACCCCTTCTCCAGGGTCCGAGGGCTCGATGCCTCCCTCTGGTGGGATTTCGTTACAAATCGTTCCCACAGGTCTCGAAAATGTCCTAGGGTACCTCGGGAGCGTAGCCCGAGCCTTGGTTATGTATCGAACGTACCCAGAGTCATCCCTCACTCTGCATGCTCTGGGGCGACTATCGAACCCTTCCGAGGGGCTAGCCTACAAACCCCTGATCAGTAGTGGGCACGGAGCCCGGGCGCTTTGGGGCGGCTGTCGAACCCTTCCGAGGGGCTAGCCTTCGAACCCCTGATCAGTAATGGGCTTGAAGTCCGAGTGCTCTGCGGCGGCTGCCGAAACCCTTCTGAGGGGCCAGCCTTCGAACCCCTGATCAGTAGGAGGGCTTGGGGGCCCGCTTCCTTCGCCGGGAAGGATCCTTTCCATAACGTCCCCTTTCCCGGTCCCTGTGGCAAGAGAGAGAGAGATAAGAGGAGGGGAAGGATATGAATTTAAATAAGGTGGCACACCTTTTTTGACGCGGTCATTATGGCGAAGGCGAAGCGACGCCTGCCTCGCCTGCCAGAGGTGTTGCCTGCTCCGTCTAGGAGTTAATGCGACGGGACGGGCGATTCGCGTGGCGCCCGTTGCGCGTGCGAGCCATTCGAGGAACGAGGCACGGGCGTGTCATCTTCACGCCGTGGGAGAGGGCTCTCCTGTCGCTTCAGGAGGGGACGCGAGCCTACAAGCGACTTGACTGCTACCTCCGCTCGTCTGCCGCTGCAGTTACTGCCGGTCCACTTTTGACCATGCGAACCGTCGTGCCTACCCTGCGGCTGACTGACCCATGGCTGTCGCCTTTAATTGGTGTTGTTGGGTCATGCGCGGGGCTACCTCGAATCGCGGTACTGGTTCCGTAGTCGAGAAGGCGCAACATTGGCGCAAGTGGCGGTGTAGCTTATCGCACGTCGTAACCGACGCGACGGTTACATGACATGCAGGCCCGCTTCCTTTGCGCTGGTCCATCGGATGTGGATGGAGCCGAAGGGACGCACAGTTGCGGTGCAGTTGGATGCCCGTCGTGTGGCAGTCCACCCTTTTGACCACCGGCTTCTGCGAAGATGGGAGAGCGCTCGTAACCGCGGGACGGTTACATGCCTCGCGTGCGGCGGTTCGCCTTCTTTGTGCTTCGGATCAGCTCGTATGACGTGTGGGTCCCAACCCCCATGTCGTGGGGGGAGAACCCTGGAGGATGTCAGTGGGGACTTCACCCATGATGCTAAGGGGTGCAAGCGAGGAGGTCTGCCTACAAAAGGGGGATCGATCCCCTGGGCAGTGGCCATGCCTTCGTCCTCCCCTCATGCCTTGCGCCCTTCCGCCTTTTGAGCCCCCGGATGGGGTGCCCCAGCGTCGCCATGCTCTTGCTGTCGTTGGAGGAGCGCGGCCTCGTGGAGGTCGGTACCTTTCAGCCATCGCTCAGCTTCAAGGATTTTCGTCGTGCAGCCCGGCTGCATTCCCTCACCAATGGGCAGTTTGCTGGGGAGAAGCAAGTCGGGCTGCGGCCTCCGCCCCGCCCTCAGCTTCAAGGATTTTCGTCGTCCGGGCTAAGGCGGAGGGGCGCACCGAGTGGGGGGTTGCCTCCGCATGGGCCGGTAACCCTTTTCTTCCCCCAGCGTTTGGGGGAGAAAGGCATCCTCTAGCCCTGTGGAGGCTTCCTCCCGCCATGTGGGGGAAGGCGAACTGCTGCTTCCTGGACAGGGTGCAGCTTTCCGTCCTTCGTCCGGGCGGCAGTCATGCCGCGCACGGGCCAGCCACGTCCAGGTCTTCCTCGTGCCATCAGCCACGCTAGAGGGTTGCCCAGCACACCGTACGCCGCAAGGGCGGTGCTCGTGTTCTGGCACGGCCTCGGCGAGGACGGGAGCGAGGACCTGCTGGTGCGCTTTGGAGCGGCCGCTGTTCACCGGCGCGGTGTCGGTGGGTTCGAACCCATGGTCGGTGCCCTTCGACTCTTCGGCCTTAGCGGCTTGTCCTTGCCCCTTGAGCAGACACGCGGGCGAGGGCCTCGTCACAGTAGCGTCGGCCCTGAGGTCATCGCTGCTGCTGTAAAGGTCGTCGGCGAGCCACCCGGAGTTTGTCATCCCGTAGGCCCTCTGATGTGGGGGGTTGTTCGCACCCGCGGGAGCAGAACCGGAGTCCCGTTTGGAATGGCACCTTGAGTGCCAGTGTATGTTCATTGTGGCTGTCGAGGCCTGAACATTCGGGTATTCGAGAACGAAGCTGTGTGTCTTCCTCATTCCGAGCGCTGGGACTTGTCTGTTGGCTGGCCGAACCACTATACCGAGCGTCGGTCACCTTTCGTGGAAGGTGACGAGTGAGGTGTTTGTATCCCGGAGGTGTAGGAGTCCCTCGGCTCTGTCGGCCTTGCCGCTCTAGGCTTCCCTTGCTCAGTTTTCGGAACCCTTGGCTGCTCTGCGATGAGCCGGAGCCGGAGGTAGTGGTGTTAGCGCGGACAGACGCGGAGTCAGCTCGGAAGGAGAATTCATCGGCCCAGGAGATGGCAGCCTCCCAGGCCAAGGAAGATGTGGCAGCAGCCGCCGGAGCTTGGCTAAGACATCTGCTGGCGCGGTGCTGGCGTCCTCCCTTAGGTGGAGGTCCTTTTGCCCGCGTCGCCATCCGAGGCTGGGCCTGGTTCCGCCGAGGGTGGAATCAACGTCGAGGGTGCTGCTGCTCCCCCTGCCGATGCCCGAACCTGCAGAAACAGTTTGTCTGTAGCATGCGCATGCTTTTTCGTGGCAGCCGAGGCCTAAACACTTTATTGTCGTGTTTAAAAAGCTGCGTCTTCTCTCCTCTTGTTTCGAGCATCACGACTTGTCTGTCAATAGCAGAATCGTTTATCCGAACGAGAGTTACTTTTCGTGGAAGGTGATGAGTGAGGTATCCATATCCCGGAGGCGTAGGAGTCCCTCGGCTCGGTCGGCCTTGCCGCTTACGTGCGCTCTCATTTGGTCGAAGGATTCCATTATTGGGACAGTCAAGAAGGCGTGAAAGTCGTTTTCTACCTGAGTGTTATGACTTGTTCGGTAGCAGGATCGCTTATCCGAGCGTGAGTTACTTCTCGCGGAAGGTGATGAGTGAGGTATCCGTATCCCGGAGGCATAGGAGTTCCTCGGCTCGGTCGGCCTTGCCGCTTACGTGTACTCTCGTCGTTCTCAGGATCCCGCTATCGATACGGAAGTCGAAAGCACAAAAGGTTGTTTTGGCAGAAAATTTTTCCGAGGAAAATTTTGACGCAGAGGGGGTTCCCCCTTCTAGCCCCCTAGGGAGGGTCGGGCTTTGCCGAGGCAAGGCTGACCCTTCCTTGACAGTTAGACTTTGTGTATGTAAACGAGGTACATGAACAACTTAAAACATCTTAAGGGTAGAAGCGACGTAGCTGATGGATGTTCCAAGCGTTGCTGTAGACCTCTCCTTGGTCGTCGACCAGCTTGTATGTTCCGGGCTTCAAGATCTTGGCGATGATGAAGGGCCCTTCCCAGGGAGGAGTGAGCTTGTGGCGCCCTCGGGCGTCCTGTCATAGGCGAAGCACCAAGTCTCCCACTTGGAAGCCTCGGGACCGAACACTTCGGGCGTGGTAGCGCCGCAACGACTGCTGGTACCGTGCCGAATGTAGTAGGGCAACGTCCCGAGCCTCCTCGAGTTGGACCAGCGAGTCTTCTCGGCTGGTCTGGTTGCTTTGGTCGTCGTACGCCTTGGTCCTCAGGGACCCGTATTCTAAGTCCGTGGGGAGGACGGCCTCGGCCCCATAGACTAGAAAGAACGGCGTAAAACCTGTGGCGCGGCTCGGCGTTGTCCTCAGACTCCAGACTACCGAGGGTAGCTCTTTCATCCACCGCTTGCCAAACTTGTTGAGGTCGTTGTAGATCCGTGGTTTGAGCCCCTGCAGAATCATACCGTTGGCACGCTCTACCTGTCCATTCGTCATGGGATGAGCTACGGCGGCCTAGTCCACACGGATGTGGTGGTCATCACAGAAGTCTAGGAACTTTTTTCGGTGAACTGCGTGCCATTGTTGATGATGATTGAGTTTGGGACCCCGAACCGATGAATAATGTTGATGAAGAATGCCACCGTATGATCGGACCTGATGCTGTTTAGGGGTCGAACCTCGATCCACTTGGAGAATTTGTCGATAGAGACCAGCAGGTGCGTGAAGCCCCCGGGTGCCTTCTGCAAGGGACCGACGAGGTCTAGACCCCACACAGCAAATGGCCAGGTGATGGGTATTGTCTACAAGGCCTGAGCGGGCAGATGCATCTGCTTTGCGTAGAATTGACACCACCGGTAGGAGCGCACAATCCTAGTGGCGCCGGCCACCGTGGTTGGCCAGTAGAAACCTTGTCGAAAGGCATTCCCCACGAGGGCTCGAGGCGCTGCATGGTGGCCGCAAGCCCCCGAGTGTATTTATTGCAACAGCTCTTGTCCTTGGGAGATAGATATGCATCGTTGGAGGATGCCCGAGGGGCTACGGTGATAGAGCTCTTTTTTATCACCCAGCAAGACGAATGACTTGGCGCGCCGAGCCAACCGCCGAGCTTTGGTCTTGTCGATTGGAAGCTCTCCTCGGAGGAGATATTCTAGGTACGGGGTCTGCCAGTTCGGATCTGGCGTGACCCCATTCTGTTCCTCTTCGTCGGGCAAGGCCTCTTCCTCAATAGCCGAGGGTACCTCGGGCTGGGCGAGGGTACCTCGGGCTGGGCCGAGGCTTCCTCAGGCTCGGGCGCGTCGTCGATCTTGACGGATGGTTGATGTAGGTCTCTAGAGAAGACGTTCGGGGGAACCGTCGTTTGCCCCGAGGCTATTTTCGCTAGCTCGTCTGCAGTCTCGTTGTACCGTCGGGCGATGTGGTTGAGCTCCAGCCCGTGGAACTTGTTCTCCAGGCACCGGACTTCATCGCAGTAGGCTTCCATCCTCCGGTCACGGTAGTGGGAGTTCTTCATGACTTGGTCAATGACAAGCTGTGAGTCGCCTCGAGCGTCGAGGCATCGGACCCCTAGCTCGACGGTGATGCGTAGCCCATTAACCATCGCTTCGTACTCGGCCACATTGTTTGATGCCGGAAAATGGAGGTGAATGACGTAGCGGAGATGCTTTCCGAGGGGTGAAACGAAGAGCAGGCCAGCGCCCGCTCCTGTTTTCATGAGTGACCCATCGAAGTACATGGTCCAGAGCTCGGGCTAGATTGGAGTTGTCGTTAACTGGGTGTCAGTCCACTCAGCCAGGAAGTCTGCCAAGACCTAGGATTTTATGGCCTGCCGAGGAGTGAATGATAGCGTTTCGCCCATAAGCTCCACCACCCACTTTGCTATCCTACCCGAGGCCTCGCGGCACTAGATGATCTCCCCCAGGGGGAAGGATGACACCACAGTTACTGGATGAGACTCGAAGTAGTGTCACAACTTTCGCCGTGTCAGGATCACTGCGTAGAGCAGCTTCGGGATCTGTGGGTAGCGAGCTTTGGTCTCGGAAAGCACTTCGCTGATGAAGTAGACTGGCCTCTGGACGGGCAGTGCATGCCCTTCTTCTCGTCTCTCGACTATGATCGTGGCGCTGACCACCTGAATAGTCGCGACTACGTAGAGCAAGAGGGCTTCTCCTGCAGCGGGGGGCACCAGGATGGGTGTGTTGGTAAGGAGCGCCTTAAGGTTTTCAAGGGCTTCCTTGGCCTCGGGGGTCCAAGTGAAGCACTCGGCCTTCCTCAAGAGGCGGTACAGAGGCAAGCCTTTCTCGCCAAGGCGTGAGATGAAGCGGCTCAGGGCCGCAAGGCATCCCATGACCCTCTGTACTCCCTTCAAATCTTTGATCGGTCCCATGTTGGTGATGGCTGCGATCTTCTCCGGGTTGGCCTCGATGCCCCGCTCAGAGACGATGAATCCAAGGAGCTTGCCTCGGGGGACTCCAAAGACACACTTCTCAGGATTGAGTTTCACGCCTTTCGCTCTGAGACACTTGAATGTCGTTTCAAGGTCAGAGAGGAGGTCGGAGGCTCTCTTCGTCTTGACAACGATGTCGTCGATGTAAGCCTCGACCGTTCTGCCGAAGTGTTGACCGAACACGTGGTTCATGCACCTCTGGTAAGTGGCGCCTACATTCCTCAACCCAAATGGCATTATGGTGTAACAGTACATGCCAAAAGGTGTGATGAAAGAAGTCGTGAGCTGGTCGGACTCTTTCATCTTGATTTGGTGATAGCCTAAGTAGGCATCGAGGAATGACAGGGTTTCGCACCCAGCAGTGGAGTCCACGATTTGATCGATGCGAGGTAGAGGGTAGGGAACTTTCGGACATGCTTTGTTTAGACCAGTGTAGTCTACACACATCCTCCATTTCCCATCCTTCTTCCTTACAAGAACAGGGTTAGCTAACCATTCGGGATGGAATACCTCTTTGATGAACCCTGCCGCGAGTAGCTTGTGGATCTCCTTGCCTATGGCCCTACGCTTTTCCTCGTCGAAACGGCGTAGGGTTTGCTTCACGGGTTGGGCTCCAGCTCTGATGTCTAGTGAGTGCTCGGCGACATCCCTCGGTATGCCGGGCATGTCCGAGGGACTCCACACAAAGACTTTGGCGTTTGCATGGAGAAAGTCGACGAGCACTGCTTCCTATTTGGGGTCGAGCTTGGAGCCGATCCGAACTTGCTTGCTGGCGTCGTTGCTGGGGTCGAGGGAGACGGACTTGACCGCCTCAACTGCTTAGAAGTTGCCGGCGTGCCGCTTCGCGTCGGGCGCCTCCTTGGAGAGCGTTCCAGGTCGGCGATGAGGGCCTCGGACTCGGCGAGAGCCTCGGCGTACTCCACGCACTCCACGTCGCATCCGTACGTGTTGCGGTACGTGGATCCAACGGTGATGATCCCATTCGGGCCCGGCATCTTGAGCTTGAGGTAGGTGTAGTTGGGGACGACCATGAACTTGGCGTAGCATGGTCTTCCCAACACCGCATGGTAGGTTCCTTGGAACCAGACAACCTCAAAGGTGAGAGCTTCCTTTCGGAAGTTTGAGGGAGTTCCGAAGCAGACGGGTAAGTCGATCCATCCGAGGGGTAGGATTCGCTTCCCGGGCGCGATCCCATGGAAGGGTGCCGCACCGGCCCGGACTTCGGACCGATCAACCCCTAAGAGTTCTAGGGTCTCAGTGTAGATGATGTTAAGGTTGTTGCCTCCGTCCGTGAGGACCTTAGAGAGCCTAACATTGCCGATGATCGGATCGACGACGAGCGGGTACCTTCCCGGGCTTGGCACGAAGTCGGGGTGGTCGCCTTGGTCGAAGGTGATAGGCTTGTCGGACCAGTCTAGGTAGACTGGCGCTGCCACCTTCACCAAGCAGACTTCCCGGTGCTCCTACTTGCGGTGCTGAGCCGAGGCGATCGCCGCCTGCCCGCCGTAGATCATGAAGCAGTTATGGACCTCCGGGAATCCCTCTTCCTTGCCGCCCTCCTTCTTGTCGTTGTCATGGCCCTTGCCATCCTCCGCCGGAGGCCCGGTCTTATGGAAGTGGCGTCGGAGCATGACACATTCTTCGAGGGTGTGCTTGACGGGCCCCTGGTGATAGGGGCATGGCTCTTTGAGCATCTTGTCGAACGCACCGGCCCCTCTAGGAGGTTTCCGAGGGTTCCTGTGCTCGGCCGCAATGACGAGATTCACATCTGCGGCGTCGCGCTTCGCTCACGACTTGTTTTTAGCCTTCTTCTTCGTGCCCCACTGGGCGGACGCCTCAGGGGCGTCTGTCTTTGGCTCCCCCTGAAGTTGCTTGTCCTTTCGGAAGATGGCTTTGACCGCCTCTTGACCCGAGGTGAACTTCGTGGCGACGTCCATTAGTTCGCTCGCGCGGGTGGGAGTCTTGCGCCCCAGTTTGCTCACCAGGTCTCAGCAAGTGGTGCCGGCAAGGAAAGCCCCAATGACATCCGAGTCGGTAACGTTGGGCAGCTCGGTGCACTGCTTCGAAAACAGCCAAATGTACTCTTGGAGGGACTCCTCTGGCTGCTGGCAGCAGCTTTGGAGGTCCCACGAGTTCCCAGGGCGCACGTACGTGCCATGGAAGTTTCCCACGAAAGCTTTGACCAAATCGTCCCAGTCGGAGATCTGCGCAGGGGGCAGATGCTCCAGCCAGGCTCGGGCGGCGTCGGAGAGGAAAAGGGGTAGATTACGGATGATGAGGTTGTCATCATCCGCCCCTCCCAACTGGCATGCCAGTTGGTAGTCCGCGAGCCACAACCCGCCGCCTCGTCTCCCCCGAGTACTTGGTGATAGTAGTCGGGGCTCGGAAACGGGCAGGGAACGGTGCTCGTCGTATGGCCCGGCTGATGACTCGCGGACCGAGCGGTTCGGGCGAAGGACTGCGATCCTCCTCGCTGTTGCAGCGTCCCCCACGCCTGGGATGGTAGCCTCGGCGCATCTTCTCGTCGAGGCGGGGTCGATGGTCGAGATGGTGGTGCTCATTGTCGAGGCGTTCCCGGGCGGCGGGCGCCTCATCCCGTGTACGCTCGGGATGGACCGAGGCTTCCCGAATGTGCCGGGAGGACACCGCGTGATGCTCCGAGGGGTCAGCTCGCCTGCAGGAGGCGGAGCTCTCGGCTCGTCGAACCGGGGCGCCTTCTAGGAGATTCTTGAGTTCGCCCTGGATGAGCCATCCCTCGGTGGTGGATAGCTCCGGTATGGCCCGAAGCAGCATCGCCGCTGCAGCTAGGTCCTGGCCGGACCCGCTGACGGCCGGAGGCAGCGCCTCCCTGGCATTGTCGACGATGCGACACCGAATGTCTTGGGCCTGATGACAGGCTTCTCCAGCAAGTGATCGGCCTGCCCACTCCTGTTTGATGTTCTGTCGGAGCTGTACAAGCCAGCCTGCTTCCCCGTTGACCCGGGCCTGCATCTCACGGATTTGCTCGAGCTGTATGTCCTGACCCCCCGTAGGGACTGGGACGACAGCTAGCTCCCGCGGGATGTCAACGCGAGACGAGGGCCCAGGGGGATCGTCATCCTCTGGCATACCGAGGTGGTTGCCTTTGTTGTGATCTCCCAGATCGACGTGGAAACATTCGCGACTTGGGCCGTAACCCTCGTTGTCAAGGTCATGGCCATCGTTAGAACAACCGGAGAGGCAGTGGTCACATGAGGACATAAAGCCCCACATGGCACCGGGGTCATTGAGGGCAGAGAAATCCCAACCGGAGTCGGGGTCGTCCTCTTCCTCATAGCCCACCGGTCCGAAGGTTGAGACGGCTGTCAGTCGGTCCCAGGTCAACCACATGTGGTACCTCGGAAGGTTTGGATACGCCTTTACGAAGGCGCTCACCACAGTGGGGTCACTAGGTGGATGGACGGTGGTGAAGTCGCGTCGGGGGCGGAGCACACCGTCATCTCAGGTACGAGGGTAACACCCAGCAGGTCCTTTGCGAGGGTGCTGGTGTCATCAGTCCGCTTGGGCCTAACACGTCGCGGGGAAGTGACACCCGCCTTCGCCTCAGGTGCAAGGGCAATGTCCGACATGTCCCGCAGGGGAGTGCCGGCGTCGTCGACTCGCTCTGGTGTGACAACCGACAAGGTGCCGCCTCCTGCGTGGCCATGGTTGCCCCGTCTCCGCCTCCTCCGACGAGGAGGGTGGCGGGGATGACCGGAGCGCTCCTCTTCTGCCGCGGGGAGATGCTGTCGTAGAACTCACCGCCGCCGGGCGAGTCGGAGACCATCGTTGTCGTCACGCCGCAGGGGGATGAGTACCAAGTCGTAGCTGCCGTCGAGGGACATGAACTCGAGACTCTCGAAGCGGAGCACCGTCCCGGGCTGGAGAGGTTGCTGAAGACTCCCCATCTGGATCTCAACGGGAAGGTGTTCGTTAACACGCAGCAGGCCCCTACCTGGCGCGTCAACTGTCGGCGTTTCGACCTGGGGGGTCCCTGGGCCAACGAGTAAATTGTCGCTGTGTGTCCCTGCCCAGATGGGTTGGCGTGGGATGGAACACAAGATGTGAGACAAGCCTTGTATTATCCTGCACCAGGGGTGTCGCTCG
Organism: Zea luxurians; assembly: GCA_029449295.1. Lineage (NCBI taxonomy): Eukaryota > Viridiplantae > Streptophyta > Magnoliopsida > Poales > Poaceae > Zea > Zea luxurians. Next base: position 38,619,089 of record JAOPSE010000022.1, on the reverse strand, counting down.
CAGTAGGGGTTACAAGCGTGCCACGTGAGGGAGAGAGAGAGAGGGGGGACAAGAGCTCGTCCGCCGCTTCCCTCGCGCGAACCCCCCTCAGGGTGGCCCTGGACTTCCCTTTTATAGAGGCAAGGAGAGAGTCCAGGTGTACAACAGGGGGCATAGCTATGCGCTAACGTGTCTGGCAGTGGAGTGCCTAAGCCCTGTGTACATGCCAACATGGCCGTTGGGGGAGAGCTTGGGCGCTGTACATGTGATGGTGTGGCCGCCGGAGGAGCGCCTGAGTCCTGTAGGAGCACAGCTAGCAGCGCGGCGAGGACCCTGCTGACGTCTCCTTGCTATCGTAAGGGGCTGAGAGCCACCGGCGTCATGGCGCACGCGGAGCACCATCATTACTCGTCGCCGGGGTAAGCTAGATGGGACGCCGGTCTTGTTCCTTGTAGCCTGAGCAGGCTAGGAATAGGGAAATGATGCATCCCCTATTAACGCGGTCAGTCCGAGCCCAGGGTCGGTCGAGGCGGAGACTTCTCTTGAGGCCGAGGCTGGGGTCGGGCGAGGACGTGATTCCTCCCGAGACCGGGTGTCGGGCGAGGCGGAGACTTCCTCCCGAGGCCGAAGCCTGAGGTCGGGCGAGGCGGAGACCTCCTCCTGAGGCCGGAGCGTGAGGTCGGGCGAGGCGGAGCTTCCTGTTGCGCTCGAGGCTTGAACTCGGTGGTTGATCGTGACTTGTTGTTAGTCGTTGCCGAGGTGGCTAACACGGCAGTCGGAGCGGAGCGAGCGGCGCTGTTTTCCTGTCATATCAGACAGTAAAGGAGGAGGGGCAAAGTGACTGTGGTCACTTCGGCCTGGCCGACTGAGGCATGTGTGTCAGGATACGGCATTAGGAATCCCCTGCATTTAATGCGCCTATGAAGCGGTCGGTTGGTGAGGCGGTATGGCCATGGTTGCTTCACAATGAAGCCTGCCCGAGCCGGGCCTCGGGAGAGCCGAGGGGGCGCCGTCTGAGGAGGCCCTCGGGCGAGGCGTGAATTTGTCTGGGACCACTGTTCCAACCGGAGGCTGGGCTCGGGTGAGATCGCGTCCTTCGGGTAGACGAAGTCTTGGCTTGAACCGCACCCGTTAGTCAGTCTAAGGGTGTTTACCAGCCATGATTAGGAGCGTTCGGGGTACCCCTAATTATGGTACCCAACAAATATGTAATGTAGACTAGACGTTGAGCAGGAAAGTTCGCCCGTCTGTGTCGATTAAGGACCGTTCGATGTAGGCCTGTTGTGGTGGATACTTTGCAACTAGCCACATGCTCTGGTAAGCCTGAACCTGGCTATTCCACGCGTGAAAAGACAATCGCGCACTGGGTGTGGGAGATGGTGGGAGTAGCGTGTACCCTCCTGGCTAGAGGCTGGACGAAGGAGTACTATGCTCCCGGGTAGCACGGACCGGTTCACGTTGTGGAGGATTTGTGGGAACGATTGACATATGCAAGGGTTAAGTGCTACATATGTCGTGTGGTTAGGGATCCCCAGCTGGGTATAATTGGTTCGAATCGTCGTTGCTCCTCGGTCATGGAGACTCTACCCTCCGACCACTCATCGTAGTTTATAAGTAAAATAAGAATTTGGGTAAAAGAAAGCTAGACCAGGACAAGTGAATGCTCTAGAATAGGCAAATCTAGATTCAGGAAAAGTACTTAACTTGTGAAGTAAAATTTTGGCATAAGGATTCACTACTAGTAAGCTCTTCTGCAAAATGAGTCTCTGAAATTTGATAAGCCTTACCTTGATTCCCAATAAGCCAGCATATCCTTGAGAGTCTTTTCTTTAGTCGGGTAAGTCTTGCTGAGTAATTGCGCACTCAGGGTTTTATTCCCTGTTGTTTTTCAGGTTATAATTTTGTGCTGCTGTTGATGGTATTAAGTGCCGGTGGGCTCGGCCTTCTTATAAGTCTAAGTAACTCTTCTATACTTCTTATTGAGGATGGTCACTTGAGCTAGCATATATTTCCAACTTATAAATAATTTATAACATTTCAAGGTTTAATTCTTTGAATCACTTTTGTAACCACTCCGATAATTATAATGGAAAATTGTTGTAACTTGTAGAATTTGATAATAAGATTTCCGCTGCAAAAATGTTGGTGTGTGATTTGTGTTTACTTAATCTTGCGATCCTGGTTGTAAGTGGTTTATCTGGGGTCCTTGGGGACACTCGGACGGATCCTGTTAACTTATCCGGTGCACATGCATGGCCATCGGAGGTCTTTGAGACAAGGGCAGGTGCATGTGGGCCCTATAACTTTGGAGGTTCTGCCACGATATCATTAAAATGGGTATAGCAGATGTCGTCATAAGAAGAAATAATGAAGGGCGATGATTTTTGGGGAATCGGCCAATACAAGGAAAAAAGAAGATACGGCTGCCAGCAAAACACCCGACCCAAAATACTCCATGCCCCGATGGTGCCCATCAGGATTGACATGATCACAAAGCGAAAATTGCAATGCCTAAGAGCAAAGGAGAACCAGGAAAAAGAAGTAGAAAGAATATTTAATGATACACATCCGCAGTACCTGAAAGGGAAATGTGCCCTTGGGCCATTTCTAAGTATTTTGGTGATTGAGTGCCAACACATGTGCTTAATTGTGAATTTATGTCCATGGATGAACAAGGTGCAAATCATAAAGTAAAGGTATGTTTCTAAGCCTTAGTACATTGGTTTTGTGTACTAATATATTTGTCTAAGTGTTAGAAACAGAAAGAAGAAGAAGAGAGAAGAGGAGAAAAGACTTGGCTGTGTGCTGCCAAGACCCAGCTCGGTCTGGAGCACCGGACTGTCCGGTGTGCACCGGACAGTGTCCGGTGCGCCAGGCTGACTCGGCTCGAACTGGCCGCTCTCGGGAATTCGCCGACGGCGTACGGCTAAATTTCACCGGACTGTCCGGTGTGCACCGGACTGTCCGGTGAGCCAACGGTCGGCCGGGGCCAACGGTCGGCCGCGCAATCCGCGCGGGACACGTGGCCGAGCCAACGGTCGGAAGACGGCACTGGACTGTCCGGTGTGCACCGGACATGTCCGGTGCGCCAACGGCTCCCAGATCTACAACGGTCGGCAACGGTCGGAAGCGCCAGTTATGGAAACAAATCGGGCACCGGACAGTGTCCGGTGTGCACCGGACTGTCCGGTGCCCCCGACGACAGAAGGCAAGGATGGCCTTCCGGATTTGCTCTCAACGGCTCCTAGCTGCCTTGGGGCTATAAAAGGAGCCCCTAGGCGCATGGAGGAGACATACAAGCAACCTTTGAGCATTCTTGATCATCCACACTCAGTCTCTGCACATTTGTTTGTCATTCTAAGTGTTTCGAGCTCCGTTCTAGTGAGAACTTTGTGATACTCTTGTGAGCTCGATTCTTGGCCGTGTGTGTGCGCGTTTCGCTGTGGATTTGTGTGTGTTGCTTCCCTCCCTTACTCTGTGCTTCTTTGTGATCATATACTTGTAAGGGCAAGAGACTCCAATTTGTGGAGATTCCTTGCAAACGGGATAGTGAAAGGAAAAACAAAACACCGTGGTATTCAAGTGGGTCTTTGGACCGCTTGAGAGGGGTTGATTGCAACCCTCGTCCGTTGGGACGCCACAACGTGGAGTAGGCAAGCGTTGGTCTTGGCCGAACCACGGGATAAACCACTGTGTCACCTCTGTGCTTGATCTCGTGTGGTATTGTGTTTTGTTGAGACTTGTCTTTAGCCACTTGGCAACTATTGTGCTAACACTTAACAACTTTTTGTGGCTTAAGTTTTAAGTTTTCACAGGATCACCTATTCACCCCCCCCTCTAGGTGCTCTCAATTGGTATCGGAGCCGTTCTCTTCACAAAGGGACTAACCGCCCGAAGAGATGGATCCTAAGGGGAAGGGTATCGTGATCAACGACAAAGAGAAGGAATCCTTCGTCAACGAGCCGAAGGACGACAAGCCTACCGACTCCGGCTCGGGTCATAGACGGAAGGAAGGGAAGAAGAAGAAGACAAGGCGCATCAAGGAGATCGTCTACTACGACAGCGATGAGTCTACTTCTTCCCAAAAGGACGAAGATCACAACGACTACGAGAGAAGGAAACCGGTTAATTCGAATTTTTCTTTTGATTACTCTCGTATTCCGCAAAGTTCAGATTCACATTTGCTCTCCATTCCACTCGGCAAGCCCCCACACTTTGATGGAGAGGACTACGGATTTTGGAGCCACAAAATGCGTAGTCATCTATTCTCTCTCCATCCTAGTATATGGGAGATTGTAGAGAGTGGAATGCACTTTGATAGTTCGGATAGTCCCATGTTCATTAATGAACAAATTCATAAGAATGCACAAGCTACTACTGTTCTTCTAGCTTCCTTGTGCAGGGATGAATACCATAAAGTGAGCGGCTTGGATAACGCCAAGCAAATCTGGGACACCCTCAAGATTTCTCATGAGGGGAACGACGTCACCTTGCTCACCAAGATGGAGTTGGTGGAGGGTGAGCTTGGACGGTTCGCAATGATAAGGGGCGAGGAGCCGACGCAAACATACAACCGGCTCAAGACCCTTATCAACAAGATAAGGAGCTACGGAAGCACACGATGGACGGACCACGACGTCGTCCGCCTAATGCTCAGGTCATTTACCGTTCTTGATCCTCATTTGGTGAACAATATACGTGAAAATCCCAGGTACACCAAGATGTCGCCCGAAGAAGTTCTTGGGAAATTTGTTAGCGGGCGAATGATGATCAAGGAGGCGAGGTATGTGGACGACGCCTTGAATGGTCCGATCAACGAGCCGCAACCCCTTGCTCTCAAGGCAACACGAAGCAAGGAGGCGCTACCTAGCAAGGTGGCACAGATTGAGGCGGCCGGACTCAATAATGAAGAGATGGCTCTCATCATCAAGAGATTCAAGACGGCGCTAAATGGTCGCAAGGGGCAGCCAAGCAAGACCAAGACAAAGGGGAAGCGCTCATGCTTCAAATGCGGTAAGCTTGGTCATTTTATCGCTAACTGTCCCGATAATGAAAGTGACCAGGAAAAGGGGAACAAAAGAGAGAAGAAGAAGCAATACAAGAAGGCAAAGGGCGAGGCACATCTAGGAAAGGAGTGGGACTCGGATTGCTCCTCCTCCGACTCCAACAATGAAGGACTCGCTGCCACTGCCTTCAACAAGTCTTCCCTCTTCCCCAACGAGCGTCTCACATGCCTTATGGCAAGGGAGAAGAAGGTGAGTACTCAAGACTCCACTTATGCTTCTTCTAGTGATAATGAGTCTAGTGATGATGATGACATAGATTATTCATGCTTGTTCAAGGGCTTAGATAGATCTAAGATAGATAAAATCAATGAATTGATTGATGCATTGAATGAAAAGGGTAGGCTTTTAGAAAAGCAGGAGGATTTATTGTATGATGAACATGATAAATTTGTAGAGGCACAAAAATCATATGCTTTAGAAGTGAAAAGAAATGAAATGCTTTCTTATGAACTATCTACTTGTCATGAAACCATTTCTACTTTACAAGGTGTTAACAATGATTTAAATGCTAAGTTAGAAGTAGCAAATAAATCTAATTCTTGTGTAGAACGTGTTATGATTTGCACTAGGTGTAAGGATTTTGATGTTGATGCCTGTAGTAAACATCTAGTTTTAATTTCCAAATTAAATGAGGAATTGGCTAGTCTTAATGCCCAACTTAAGACTAGCAAGAGTGAAGTTGATAAAATAAAATTTGCAAGGGATGCCTACACGGTTGGTAGACACCCCTCAATTAAGGATGGTCTTGGCTTCAAGAGAGAGGCCAAGAACTTAACAAGCCATAAGACTCCCATCTTCGTCAAGGAGAAAGGGAAGGCCCCTATGGCTAGTGGTGCTAAAAAGAACCATGCTTTCTTATACCATGATAGGAGACATGCTAGAAATGCTTATAATGATTTTGATTTACATGTTTATGATTCTCATGCCATGTTTGCTTCTAGTTCTTCCTATAAGCACGATAGAGATATGTGTAGGAGAAATGTTGTACATATGCCTAGAAGAAATATTGCTCATGTGCCTAAAAAGAATGTTATTCATGCTCCTAGGAAAGTAGTGAATGAACCTTCTGTAATTTATTGTGCTTTAAACACTTCCTTTGCTATTTGTAGAAAGGATAGGAAAATAGTTGCTAGGAAGTTAGGGGCAAAATGCAAGGGAGACAGGACTTGCATTTGGGTCCCTAAGGACATTTGTGCTAACCTTGCAGGACCCAACATGAGTTGGGTACCTAAGACCCAAGCCTAAATTTGCCTTGCAGGTTTATGCATCCGGGGGTTCAAGCTGGATTATCGACAGCGGATGCACAAACCATATGACGGGGGAGAAGAAGATGTTCACCTCCTACGTCAAAAATAAGGATTCCCAAGATTCAATTATATTCGGTGATGGGAATCAAGGCAAGGTAAAAGGGGTAGGTAAAATTGCAATTTCTAATGAGCACTCAATTTCAAATGTGTTTTTAGTTGAGTCTCTTGGTTACAATTTGCTATCTGTTAGTCAACTATGCAACATGGGATATAATTGCCTTTTTACTAATGTAGATGTGTCTGTCTTTAGAAGATGTGATGGTTCACTAGCTTTTAAGGGTGTACTAGACGGCAAGCTTTACTTAGTTGATTTTGCAAAAGAAGAGGCCGGTCTAGATGCATGCTTAATGGCTAAGACTTGCATGGGCTGGCTGTGGCATCGCCGCTTAGCACATGTGGGGATGAAGAACCTCCACAAGCTTCTAAAGGGAGAACACGTGATAGGTCTAACAAATGTTTATTTCGAAAAAGATAGACCTTGTGCAGCTTGTCAAGCAGGTAAACAGGTGGGAGGAGCACATCACAGCAAGAATGTGATGACCACATCAAGACCTCTGGAGCTGCTGCATATGGACCTCTTCGGACCCGTCGCCTATCTAAGCATAGGAGGAAGTAAGTATGGTTTAGTTATTGTTGATGACTTTTCCCGCTTCACTTGGGTATTCTTTTTGCAGGATAAGTCTGAAACCCAAGGGACCCTCAAGCGCTTCCTCAGGAGAGCTCAAAATGAGTTTGAGCTCAAGGTGAAGAAGATTAGGAGCGACAACGGGTCCGAGTTCAAGAACCTTCAAGTGGAGGAGTTTCTTGAGGAGGAAGGGATCAAGCACGAGTTCTCCGCTCCCTACACACCACAGCAAAATGGTGTGGTAGAGAGGAAGAACAGGACGCTAATCGATATGGCGAGGACGATGCTTGGAGAGTTCAAGACCCCCGAGTGCTTTTGGTCGGAAGCTGTGAACACGGCTTGCCACGCCATCAACAGGGTCTATCTTCATCGACTCCTCAAGAAGACTTCGTATGAGCTACTAACCGGTAACAAACCCAATTTATCTTACTTTCGTGTATTTGGGAGCAAGTGCTACATTCTAGTGAAGAAGGGTAGAAATTCTAAGTTTGCTCCCAAAGCTGTAGAAGGGTTTTTATTAGGTTATGATTCAAATACAAAGGCGTATAGGGTCTTCAACAAATCATCGGGTTTGGTTGAAGTCTCTAGCGACGTTGTATTTGATGAGACTAATGGCTCTCCAAGAGAGCAAGTTGTTGATTGTGATGATGTAGATGAAGAAGATGTTCCGACGGCCGCTATACGAACCATGGCGATTGGAGAAGTACGGCCACAGGAAAAAGATGAACGAGATCAACCTTCTTCCTCAACAACGGTGCATCCCCCAACTCAAGACGATGAACAGATTCATCAACAGGAGGCGTGTGATCAAGGGGGAGCACAAGATGATCATGTGATGGAGGAAGAAGCGCAACCGGCACCTCCAACCCAAGTTCGAGCGATGATTCAAAGGGATCATCCCGTCGACCAAATTCTGGGTGACATTAGCAAGGGAGTAACTACTCGGTCTCGATTAGTTAATTTTTGTGAACATTACTCTTTTGTCTCCTCTATTGAGCCTTTCAGGGTAGAGGAGGCCTTGCTAGATCCGGATTGGGTGTTGGCCATGCAGGAGGAACTTAACAACTTCAAGCGCAATGAAGTTTGGACGCTGGTGCCTCGTCCTAAGCAAAATGTTGTGGGAACCAAGTGGGTTTTCCTCAACAAACAGGACGAGCACGGGGTGGTGACAAGGAACAAGGCTCGACTTGTGGCAAAAGGTTATGCCCAAGTCGCAGGTTTGGACTTTGAGGAGACTTTTGCTCCTGTGGCTAGGCTAGAATCAATTCGTATCTTGCTAGCATATGCCGCTCACCATTCTTTCAGGTTGTACCAAATGGATGTGAAGAGCGCTTTCCTCAACGGGCCAATAAAGGAGGAGGTGTACGTGGAGCAACCCCCTGGCTTCGAGGATGAGCGGTACCCCGACCACGTGTGTAAGCTCTCTAAGGCGCTCTATGGACTTAAACAAGCCCCAAGAGCATGGTATGAATGCCTTAGAGATTTCTTAATTGCTAATGCTTTCAAGGTTGGGAAAGCCGATCCAACTCTTTTCACTAAGACTTGTAATGGTGATTTGTTTGTGTGCCAAATTTATGTCGATGACATAATATTTGGTTCTACTAACCAAAAGTCTTGTGAAGAGTTTAGCAGGGTGATGACGCAGAAATTCGAGATGTCGATGATGGGCGAGTTGAACTACTTCCTTGGGTTCCAAGTGAAGCAACTCAAGGACGGTACCTTCATCTCCCAAACGAAGTACACGCAAGATCTGCTAAAGAGGTTTGGGATGAAGGACGCCAAGCCCGCAAAGACGCCGATGGGAACCGACGGACACACCGACCTCAACAAAGGAGGTAAGTCCGTTGATCAAAAAGCATACCGGTCCATGATAGGTTCTTTGCTTTACTTATGTGCTAGTAGACCGGATATTATGCTTAGCGTATGCATGTGTGCTAGATTTCAATCCGATCCTAAGGAGTGTCACTTGGTGGCGGTGAAGCGAATTCTTAGATATTTAGTCGCTACGCCCTGCTTCGGGATCTGGTATCCAAAGGGGTCTAACTTTGACTTGATTGGGTACTCAGATTCCGACTATGCTGGATGTAAGGTCGATAGGAAGAGTACATCGGGGACGTGCCAATTCTTAGGAAGGTCCCTGGTGTCATGGAACTCTAAGAAACAAACCTCCGTTGCCCTATCCACCGCTGAGGCCGAGTATGTTGCCGCAGGACAGTGTTGCGCGCAACTACTTTGGATGAGGCAAACCCTCCGGGACTTTGGCTACAATCTGAGCAAAGTCCCACTCCTATGTGACAATGAGAGTGCTATCCGAATAGCGGAAAATCCTGTTGAGCACAGCCGCACAAAGCACATAGACATCCGGCATCACTTTTTGAGAGACCACCAGCAAAAGGGAGATATCGAAGTGTTTTATGTTAGCACCGAGAACCAGCTAGCCGATATCTTTACTAAGCCTTTAGATGAGAAGACCTTTTGCAGGTTGCGCAGTGAGCTCAATATCTTAGATTCGCGGAACTTGGATTGAAATGAAGCATACATGTATTTATGCCTTTGATCATGTTCATTCTGCATTTTGTTGCTTATTATGGTGCTCAAGTTGTACAAACACTCCCTGGACCTCACAAGTCCGTTGCAAAGTGATGCACATGTTTAGGGGGAGATGTGTTACAACTTGACCCTTTGAGACTAACCATATGCTTGAGTCTGCTTGTTTTAGTCTCAAAGGAGAATTGAAAGGGAAAGGTGGACTTGGACCATGAAAGACTTCCACTGCACTCCGATGAGAGGGTAACTTATTCCAAGTTCATCTCATGAACTCTTATTGCCATTTGCTCTAAATTGAAGATTTTGGTGAGGCAATGGGGTTAAAGGGCCAAGATTGATCCCGTTTTGGTGCTTGATGCCAAAGGGGGAGAAAATAAAGGCCAAAGCAATAATGGATCAGCTACCACTTGAGAGATTTTGAAAATAGTAGAGTAGAGTTTTTGGTTTATCAAAACTCTTTTTGGTTTATCAAAACTCTTTTATTGTCTCTTTTGGCTTCCTGTGGGGAGAAGTAGTAATTATGGGAAAAAGAGGGAGTTTTTGAAATCTTTGATCAATCTCTTTTGGAATAACTCTCTTTACGCTTTAACATGTGTGTTTGACTTAGAGATAGAGATTTGAGTTTGATTTGCAAAAACAAACCAAGTGGTGGCAAAAGATGATCCATATATGCCAAAATTGAATCAAAATAAATTTGAGTTTTATTTGAAGTGAGTTTGCACTTGTTCTAGTTGCTTTATGTTGTGTTGGCATAAATCACCAAAAAGGGGGAGATTGAAAGGGAAATGTGCCCTTGGGCCATTTCTAAGTATTTTGGTGATTGAGTGCCAACACATGTGCTTAATTGTGAATTTATGTCCATGGATGAACAAGGTGCAAATCATAAAGTAAAGGTATGTTTCTAAGCCTTAGTACATTGGTTTTGTGTACTAATATATTTGTCTAAGTGTTAGAAACAGAAAGAAGAAGAAGAGAGAAGAGGAGAAAAGACTTGGCTGTGTGCTGCCAAGACCCAGCTCGGTCTGGAGCACCGGACTGTCCGGTGTGCACCGGACAGTGTCCGGTGCGCCAGGCTGACTCGGCTCGAACTGGCCGCTCTCGGGAATTCGCCGACGGCGTACGGCTAAATTTCACCGGACTGTCCGGTGTGCACCGGACTGTCCGGTGAGCCAACGGTCGGCCGGGGCCAACGGTCGGCCGCGCAATCCGCGCGGGACACGTGGCCGAGCCAACGGTCGGAAGACGGCACCGGACTGTCCGGTGTGCACCGGACATGTCCGGTGCGCCAACGGCTCCTAGATCTACAACGGTCGGCAACGGTCGGAAGCGCCAGTTATGGAAACAAATCGGGCACCGGACAGTGTCCGGTGTGCACCGGACTGTCCGGTGCCCCCGACGACAGAAGGCAAGGATGGCCTTCCGGATTTGCTCTCAACGGCTCCTAGCTGCCTTGGGGCTATAAAAGGAGCCCCTAGGCGCATGGAGGAGACATACAAGCAACCTTTGAGCATTCTTGATCATCCACACTCAGTCTCTGCGCATTTGTTTGTCATTCTAAGTGTTTCGAGCTCTGTTCTAGTGAGAACTTTGTGATACTCTTGTGAGCTCGATTCTTGGCCGTGTGTGTGCGCGTTTCGCTGTGGATTTGTGTGTGTTGCTTCCCTCCCTTACTCTGTGCTTCTTTGTGATCATATACTTGTAAGGGCAAGAGACTCCAATTTGTGGAGATTCCTTGCAAACGGGATAGTGAAAGGAAAAACAAAACACCGTGGTATTCAAGTGGGTCTTTGGACCGCTTGAGAGGGGTTGATTGCAACCCTCGTCCGTTGGGACGCCACAACGTGGAGTAGGCAAGCGTTGGTCTTGGCCGAACCACGGGATAAACCACTGTGTCACCTCTGTGCTTGATCTCGTGTGGTATTGTGTTTTGTTGAGACTTGTCTTTAGCCACTTGGCAACTATTGTGCTAACACTTAACAACTTTTTGTGGCTTAAGTTTTAAGTTTTCACAGGATCACCTATTCACCCCCCCTCTAGGTGCTCTCAGTACCCACCACCGCAAAAGAGGTGGAGGCCAAAGGCTGTTGAAGTAAATCAAATGGCCATGAAGATAGGAAACAAGACAACAACATTACAACTCTCTGCAGGTACATCAGACAGTCCGACCATTAAGGTCGGACCATCCATGGAGGACACGATGTAACATCCCAAGGTCCACAAACACCCCGAGGTGTCACTAAAGTTACACTTCCAACAAACTGGTATAAAATTTCGGCAGCATCTCCTTTGAAAAGATGAATAAACGAGGAAATAATAGTGTATAAACATATTTCATGATAAGAAAAACATACTAAACATTATTAATATGCTAGCAAAGGGAAGACGACCAAAACAACAAGAACATATTTAACCAATTGCACACACTTGTTAAAAGAAACCAACATCCTTTGACATGGAGTTTCTATTTAAGTCATTACTAAGAATGGGCAGAGTTATTTAGGAGTGTGGGTGGACGTGCTGCTACTTCCCTCTTTCCCAACATGATTCAAGTACCTGCATCGAGCATTGCAAGAGTGAGATGACACATCTCAGCAAGTAAAATAACTATCCAACTGTTTAACAACATAAATACAGTGTTTTACCACCAACTGATTTCACAACTCTCTTCTTAACATCAGAGTGCAGCAAGAATACAATGTACATTACACCTAGTTACCACACCTCAAAGGTAGAAACCTCAATAGTAACATAGCAATGTCACACTTCACAAATACCTCATGAGTGTATATGACTGCAAATGCAAATATGACTTCTGCCTTCGTACCTCTAGGGACATGAAGCTGCATCATACCCCTCCTCGGGCAACATACGATGCTAAATGTACCGGTACAGTCGGACCACAAGATCACAACATAACTTCAAATACAAGATGAATGATGCAATATGCATGACATGCCAACATAATTTCACTTCATATAACATGCTTCAAATAGATACTTCAACTTCATCAAAGTTATGACTCAACCACCTATATCATTCTCGACTCATGATCCTCAACATTATTAAATAGTGGAGCATTAATATTTTCAAACAAATAAAACCTCATCATAGGACTCAATGATTAACACATTAAATATTTATGAATATTCAGTTACAGGGCATAAGATACAATCAAACAGTAGAAAACCACCACTGCATTTACTTGCCTTTGAGGGGAATTTGAGATGGTATTAGGTACAACCCGAAGCCCACCACCTGTTGTGGGCATAAAACTTAGTACAAACATTCAAATAGCATTCACTAATAACCAACACCGCTCCTACGCACAAACCCCAACACTGACGTGAACAACCACCTCTCCCTACCACCCGCCAAACAGCAGCAACACAACTTGTTAATTTTATATCTTTAAAATTATAACAACAGTGATATCAAACAAAAACTTTAGAAGCATCTACACAAAATACTCTACAAGTTTTGTATTCAAAAGATAATTAAATTTCGACGTCTCGATAGCCTCAGATAGTCGACAATGTACACACTGTGTTCTGTTTTTCGGGACAGCAACCTAGCTGACTTCAAAATGTGATATCTCCTAGAATATTTCACTAAATTGGACGCATAAGCATTCTATGGAAATATATGATAATGCTCTACATGAATTTTACAGAGATTACAGCTAATTGAACCCGCAAAAATTCCAGAAATAGTCAACACTACTGCTGCCTGCCTGCCACCAAATCAGGATAGCACCCCCCTAATTCGCCTAGGAGAATGGATAATCCAATGAAATTGCAGCACAATTACAAAATAGAAAACAAGATCACCTTGAACTCCTTATTCTCCCTTCCTTCTTTCTCCCACCAATCCACCAATGGAGATTTGCACAACCCAAAGGAAAAACCAAGGGGAAAAGCAGCTGCACGTTGGAGGAGAGGGAGGGGAGGGCGGCTAGGGTTTGGAGGGAAGGGGGGACGGCTACTTGAGAGAATGGGGAGGTGAAAGTTCCTTTTGACCCGGGAACAGGATCTAGATGTCGCCTAGAGGGGGGGTGAATAGGCGAATAAAACTTATCAATTTAAAACTTAAATTCTTACTCTACTCGAAGACTTAGTACGCAGTGGAATGAGAAGATCCTTCGAGTAGGTTGCAGCGGAATAGAAGATCCTGTCTCAAAATGTCCTGCACTTCAAATAAAGCTTATACCACAGATAAGTGTTGAAGTGCAGATATAAAGGCGAGTAAGACAGAGAGTCAGAATACAATACTGAACAGAGCACACAGACGCAAGAATTTATCCCGAGGTTCGGCCAAGCCTGAAATGCTTGCCTAGTCCTCGTTGGAGTTAGCCACACCTGGGCTTGGAGTCTATTTCAACTCCTTCCTCCGTTTGCTCAGATCTGTCAGTATGACAGATAGAGCCTTTCACTATGTTGAGTTGTGTTACAACAAGAACCGCGGCTGCTTACACTTCTTGGCAGCACCCCGGCAGAGTAACGATACGCTCAAGACCTTGCTCTTGCTCTTCGCAGCACTTCTCCACTCTCTAAAGGCTTATAGCTTTGCCTTCTACACAAACTAGAGAGATACACACAAGAGGGAGAGTGAGAATTGATCCGAGTGATGTCTACACTTGTTAGCTGCACTTGTACTTCTGTTGGAGGCGCCTAGGAGTCCCTTTTATAGACCAAAGGGGCCTAGGAGCCGTTGGACTTCATTTGGAAGGCAATATCAGCTTTCTGTCGGGTGGTGCACCGGACAGTCCGTTGCACCACCGGACACTGTCCGGTGCCCGATTTCCTTCCCAAATTGGCGCAGTCGACCGTTGCTGTCTTGGAGCCGTTGGCGCACCGGATACTGTCCGGTGCACACCGGACAGTCCGGTGCCCCCATATGATCGTTGGCTCTGCCACGCGTCACGCGCGGATTGCGCGGCCGACCGTTGGCCCCGCCGACCATTGGCTCACCGGACAGTCCGGTGCGCACCAGACAGTCCGGTGAATTATAGCCGATCGTCGCCAGACTTCTCCGAGAGCGGGCAGTTCACCGGAGTTCAGCCTGGCGCACCGGACACTGTCCGTGCACCACAGGTCACTGTCCGGTGCACCACCGGACAGTCCGGTGTGCCAGACTGAGCTGAGCTTTGGCTGTACACATCCAAGCCTTTTGTATTCCTTTTCTTTTCTTCTTTTCTCTGTTTCTAACACTTAGACAGATACATTAGTACACAAAAGCCAATGTACTAAGTCTAGAAACATACCTTCTCTTGACTTTCACTTCTTTAGCATTTGACATGCTTTGAGCTTTGATGTTGGACTCATAAATCATCAAGTCAGCTTGCCTTGATCTATATTAACGTTTCTGAGCTCCAACATCCTGCGAAGGTCACATAGAACATCTCCAAACATGGGAACAGCCCAAACTAAAGGTCAAGGTGCACTTAGCTCTTTTGGGCTGCTTCCAGTCCTGGCTTTGACATTTGTTCTCCTTCTAGTGACCTTGTTCACTTCTTAGAGCTTGATCTTGAGCCTTATGACTTACACCACATAACTATAGCTGTTACCTCATTGGTTGTAAGTCATGTCCTTATGTAGTGATCCTTGATGTGCCATAGCTCTTCTCAACTCGATCACCCTTGACTTTGCAAGTCTTCTTCTTCACCCTTGGCTTTGGGTTCCTCAGCCTCTTTGACCTTCTCCCGTGCACTTGGTACCTCGAAGCTCTTCTTGCCTCCATCCTTGGCTTGATCAGTTGTTTCCGAGCTACGCACCTGAGTCTCACTTTATGCAATGTCCATCTTACTTGTGATGCCCGTTATCTATCCATCATCTAGTCCTTGGACCATCACACTTGTTCACTTGTGTTGAACCCTGTTAGCTTTACATTAAGCACCTGTTCAACACTTAGCATACTTGTTAGTCCTTTAATTGAGTTGTCATCCAAACACCAAAACTCACAAGAGAGCTTTCAATCTCCCCCTTTTTGGTGATTGATGGCAACACAATTAAAGCTTACATAAGAATAAGATTTAAAGCACAAACTTTGACTTCTAAGTTTATAGAATGCTCCCCCTAAATATGTGCTTACTTCAAAATCATAATTTTGGCCTTACATGCCAATATGCACATACTTAGGCAATACGAAGCATTTCTACACCTTAGCACCTTTTGGAATGCATTGTGTCAAAGATCAAACCATGATGCTATAACACACAAATGCACAGAATCAGAGTTAAACACCAATCAAATGAGAGGATATATCACAAGAATATCAACCTACCACTATTCACCATTAAGATACCAAAATAAACTAAGATACCAATTTAAAGCAATACCTACTGTAAAGCACCATTAATCCATTAACCACATGCACCATTATACACATGAATATCTATTACAGAATAAACACTATAGATGCCAATTAATTCATAGCAGTGGAAGCACTAGTCCATATGATGCAACATATATAATACTGCAAGAAGCATATGATAAGAATTGTCAATAACACAATAACACACACAATAACACACTAACAATGCTCAAACTAACACATCACCCCTTAGGATAAGCCTTCCTCTCAGGTTGAGATAAGCTTTAATGCACAAATTCTCCCCCTTTGACATCAAACACCAAAACCATATTTCAAGCAAGAACATAGGATGATGTCAAGGGACAGCAGGGTGTTAAGGAGGAGAGACACAGTATCAAAACTCCCCCTTACTTATTGAGCATATGCACTACCAACATTTAAGTAAGATACAAATACGCAAAAAGATTAATACTTCCTTTTGTACCTTTACCATGTTGTAGTGTACTTCCCATCTTGAAAGTATTTAATCTCTCGAGAGCTTCTCCACACTTGTGCCTGATTCTTTATCCTAACCTTTTCTTGTTGCTAAGACACCAAACTTAGAACAAGTTATAGTATTGGGCACAAGAAGAAACTTCTATTCTAATGATTATCAAGAGATGTCAATTAAAGCAAACTACCATGGCTACCAATTGAAAGATACCAATTTCAAGATCATTTATTATCATAGCCTCATTATATTTAAGGATGTAGTATCACCAAATTTTATAGAGCATGAGCAATCTAACAATATGCAATTTCTTGACTTACAGAGGTACCCAGGTCCTGATTGCTCCATTTCTTGCTCATCTTCTCTTATCCACCTAGAGACTATACAAGATCACTCAAGAAACAATTAGTCTCAAAAGACACAAGTTATGTGTGCTCCCCCTAAACTTGTGCATCAAGTATTTGAATAACTTGTACTTTGCACATTCTAGCTTTTCAGAACTAGAGGGGATCACAACATACCTTGGTCAAGGCATACTCTATCACTTTCATCACACAAAGATACCAATTTGAATATCAAGTGAAAGATTGACTTAATCCAACAATGCATGCCTTAAGTAGTATTACATTTTTACAAGCAATCTAGACATGCTTCATACATGACAATCATTGTACCACATGTACCAATTGAAGAACAACACAATCATGCATATAAAGCGTAATGTCTAAGCATGCCATAATTAAGAAGGTTTCTTAGGTGCACCAAAAGAAACCACATTTTAAAGGCATAAATCACCTAAGCCAAGATACTACCAATTGAAATGCAAGAACACAGCTATGATCACAATCAATGGAACTTCAAGATATTCAATAAAATTGCACAGTTCCATTGTCCATACCTTTGCCTTTTACCAGTATGGCCATGAGAGCACCAGTTTACCAATTGAAAGTTCCCTATTATTTATGCACTTCATAGTTCGAGAGAATACATTAGAGGCATAACACATAGTGCCAGGATAGGGTCATCATATAAACTAAGCAATATGTCATATTTGCACACAGGCTAATCATTAAAACCATATAGCATAACTCACAACAGGATGCAGGTTTATTCATGAACACAAAAAGAGTTAATTGTGGTGAATATATCTAATGAAAAGCTACCTATTAAATGATTCAAAAGACATAACCTCTAAAGCACACAATCATGATTAAGCAAGCATGATTATGATCTTGGAAATTATTAATCAATTATTAACAAGAATCCAACACAAGCAATCTTCAAAGCATAACTACTCCAAGGACAGATAGCACGACATTTAGCTTTAAGAGCAATATTGATAATGCACTTAAGAAACACAGGTACCGTCCTTTGAAGAGACAGATGCACAATCGAGGTCCTTTGCTTGATTCACCAATAATGATTAAGGACCTATTCCACTTTTTACTTGAGATGAACATGGGATTAGTGTCTCACAATAATTCATCCTTGGGTCAATGAATAAACACCAAAACAATTAAAAGCTTAAGCATAGAGTTTGAGATAACAGTCTTAAGCTCTCCCATGGTCTCCAGTTCATCTCAAGGTACCTGCATGGTCTAGTTAGCATAGTTTGGTACCCACCTCGGGATGGGTCCATAATGATCATCTAAATGTGCATTTGGTACCCAAATAGCCTTTATGCTAGTTCTAGGTGATCTCGTTATAGATCTAGCACAGGTGTATGATTTGGGTCTCCTAAGCGAATGAGATTGAGACAAATTTACTTGCTTAGAGACCTCACCTTTATTACATACCTTCGATAGATGACCCTGCTCACCACACAGTAGAGGACAAGAAGTGATCGTGTGGTTCTTGTCATTGCATTCGAAGCATCTCCTTATCCATTCACCCTTGTTGGTGTATGGACACGATGCGATGAGGTGTCCTGACTTGTTGCACTTAAAACACCTCCTTTTCCCTTTTCTCTTTTTGTTCTTAGATGACATAGAGAAAATGTCAGTGCAAACAACATGATTAATTGAATCTTTACCTTTTTCCAAGCTCATGTTGATTTCTTCATTTTTAGGAACATTCTTCTTATTGAGCTTGACACTTGCTGCAGTTTTTCCTTTCTCAAGCTTCTTCACCACGCGCCCGTGGATATCTTGAGAGAGTTGAGCAATGTGTCTTCTCCTTAGTTGTCTTTGCTTCTTGTTCCCACACAATTTCTTTTGTGACCCTGCAGCTTGATGCTTATTCAAACATTGGCTTTCTTTTGACCAGCAGGGGTTAGCACATGGTGTTGAAATATCTGAATGTGTACTTGTGCAAGAATGAAGTTCACATGAATTTAAGTTCGTAATTACGACCTCATGAGCAACTTCAAGCATGATATGCCTATCCAAGAGATTATCATGATAACAAGACAATAAGTCATATTTTTGAGTCAGAGCAAGGTTATCATGACTCAACAATTCTACTTTATTCCTAAGCATAGAATTTTCAATTTTAAGTTGAGCAGCATTAGATAATACATCATGATCATTTCTTTGCTCAATTAAAATCGATTCATATCGTTGGACCAAATTCCCATGAGAGTATTTTAGCTCCTCATGTTCTTAGGTCATCTTCTCCAGGCTATCATTGGTTTTGATGAGAGTCTCCTCTAGCCTGAGAAGCGTCTCGCCTTGTTCCTTGTTCCTTCTCAACAACTTAACCAGGAGAGCTTTGTCTGCTTTGTTGAGATGGTTGTAGAAACGGCGAATCTCCTCTTCTTCCATATCATCGGTCTCATTTTCCCTGTCATTAATGTCAGTGGAAGCAATATAGGAAAATGTACCTTGTGATGATGAAGATGCATCCTCGCTATCATCCTCATATTCCTCCTCATCATGGCTTTCGTCTCTACCGTCATTGTTAGCAATAAAACATTTATCACTAGTGGAGAACAACCCTGTCGACGAGGTGGATTCATCATTTGGGTGCCATCGTTCTTGTTCTTCTCCCTTTGAATGGTTAGTATCACAAGTAATGTAGGGAGTAGGAGCATCACAGTTTGCCACAGAATATTTTTCTTTAATTCTATTCCATAAATCATGAGCATCAACAAATAGATCACTATCACTGCTCATGATGGCAAAATAAGCGCCTCTAGAAAGAGAATCAACTAAGATGTTACAAGCATGGTGATTTAGAGATAGACATCTTAGTTCATCATTTGAAGGATTTTTACTAACATTAGAGGGAAAAATACTTCTACTAAAGACCTGTCTCAAATCAGGATCAACACTCATGAAAGCATTATAAATAGAGACAGACCAAGACTTGTAATTAGAACCATCGCCTAAAAGAAGTTCTACAGTTACCTCTTGTGACGACATTGTCATCTCCGGACGGCTAAGCCCACACTGGAGAGGCCTAGCTCCGATACCAATTGAAAGTTCCCTTTGACCCGGGAACAGGATCTGGATGTCGCCTAGAGGGGGGGTGAATAGGCGAATAAAACTTATCAATTTAAAACTTAAATTCTTACTCTACTCGAAGACTTAGTACGCAGTGGAATGAGAAGATCCTTCGAGTAGGTTGCAGCGGAATAGAAGATCCTCTCTCAAAATGTCCTGCACTTCAAATAAAGCTTATACCACAGATAAGTGTTGAAGTGCAGATATAAAGGCGAGTAAGACAGAGAGTCAGAATACAATACTGAACAGAGCACACAGACGCAAGGATTTATCCCGAGGTTCGGCCAAGCCTGAAATGCTTGCCTAGTCCTCGTTGGAGTTAGCCACACCTGGGCTTGGAGTCTATTTCAACTCCTTCCTCCGTTTGCTCAGATCTGTCAGTATGACAGATAGAGCCTTTCACTATGTTGAGTTGTGTTACAACAAGAACCGCGGCTGCTTACACTTCTTGGCAGCACCCCGGCAGAGTAACAATACGCTCAAGACCTTGCTCTTGCTCTTCGCAGCACTTCTCCACTCTCTAAAGGCTTATAGCTTTGCCTTCTACACAAACTAGAGAGATACACACAAGAGGGAGAGTGAGAATTGATCCGAGTGATGTCTACACTTGTTATCTGCACTTGTACTTCTGTTGGAGGCGCCTAGGAGTCCCTTTTATAGACCAAAGGGGCCTAGGAGCCGTTGGACTTCATTTGGAAGGCAATATCAGCTTTCTGTCGGGTGGTGCACCGGACAGTCCATTGCACCACCGGACACTGTCCGGTGCCCGATTTCCTTCCCAAATTGGCGCAGTCGACCGTTGCTGTCTTGGAGCCGTTGGCGCACCGGATACTGTCTGGTGCACACCGGACAGTCCGGTGCCCCCATATGATCGTTGGCTCTGCCACGCGTCACGCGCGGATTGCGTGGCCGACCGTTGGCCCCGCTGACCGTTGGCTCACCGGACAGTCCGGTGCGCACCGGATAGTCCGGTGAATTATAGCCGATCGTCGCCAGACTTCTCCGTGAGTGGGAAGTTCACCGGAGTTCAGCCTGGCGCACTGGACACTGTCCGGTGCACCACCGGTCACTGTCCGGTGCACCACCGGACAGTCCGGTGTGCCAGACTGAGCTGAGCTTTGGCTGTACACATCCAAGCCTTTTGTATTCCTTTTCTTTTCTTCTTTTCTCTGTTTCTAACACTTAGACAGATACATTAGTACACAAAAGCCAATGTACTAAGTCTAGAAACATACCTTCTCTTGACTTTCACTTCTTTAGCATTTGACATGCTTTGAGCTTTGATGTTGGACTCATAAATCATCAAGTCAGCTTTCCTTGATCTATATTAACGTTTCTGAGCTCCAACATCCTGCGAAGGTCACATAGAACATCTCCAAACATGGGAACAGCCCAAACTAAAGGTCAAGGTGCACTTAGCTCTTTTGGGCTGCTTCCAGTCTTGGCTTTGACATTTGTTCTCCTTCTAGTGACCTTGTTCACTTCTTAGAGCTTGATCTTGAGCCTTATGACTTACACCACATAACTATAGCTGTTACCTCATTGGTTGTAAGTCATGTCCTTATGTAGTGATCCTTGATGTGCCATAGCTCTTCTCAACTCGATCACCCTTGACTTTGCAAGTCTTCTTCTTCACCCTTGGCTTTGGGTTCCTCAGCCTCTTTGACCTTCTCTCGTGCACTTGGTACCTCGAAGCTCTTCTTGCCTCCATCCTTGGCTTGATCAGTTGTTTCCGAGCTACGCACCCGAGTCTCACTTTATGCAATGTCCATCTTACTTGTGATGCCCGTTATCTATCCATCATCTAGTCCTTGGACCATCACACTTGTTCACTTGTGTTGAACCCTGTTAGCTTTACATTAAGCACCTGTTCAACACTTAGCATACTTGTTAGTCCTTTAATTGAGTTGTCATCCAAACACCAAAACTCACAAGAGAGCTTTCAGGAGGGGGCGACTGCTAGAGGGGAGGGAGGGGGTGGCTAGGGTACGGAGGGGATGAGGTGCCTCCAATGCTCTTGATGTGAAACCGACGGCTCACAAACAGTTCTCCCATCCGTGCCCCAGTTCAAGCAAATGAGTACTAAAATGCTATCGTTTAACTGATATATTCACATCCATGGACTCTGAACCTCCAATGGCACAGAGCAAGAAAGAAAAAAAGATTTAACTTCTTTTCATAATCTTTGGTATCACACTCTACCCCCTTAAAAGAATTTAACCTCGAACTCCACCGCTTCTATCGAAATGACACATGAAAGATCAGCCAAGACAAAAACTCACCAATAACGAAAAGTTCGGGGTACTTCTGTCGCATCTGCTCCTCAAGCTCCTAGGTAGCCTCGCGCTTGGACTGATTAGTCAACAGGACCTTAACATACTTAATTGTTCTTCTTCTCATGACACGCTCTGAGGACTCCAAGATACGCATCGGGCGACACTCTAGAGTCAGATCTTGTTGCACGGCGATTGTCTCTAACTCGATTTGATGGTCCAGATCTCACAGATACTTCCTTAACATAGAGACATGAAATACCGGGTGTACCCCTGCCATGGATTCCGGTAATTGCAAGCGATAAGCCATGCTGCCAACCCGGGCCAAGATAGTAAACGGTCCAATGTACCTCGGACTAAGTTTTCCAGAGACACCAAACCAAACAACTCCTTTAGTAGGTGATACCCTGAGAAGAACTTGATGACCCACTGCAAATTCAAAGTCCTGCCTCCTCACATCAGCATAACTTTTTTGACAGCTCTGAGCAACTATAATATTCTGACGAATCTCCTGAACCTTCTCAAATGTCTACTGAACCCAATCAAGACCAACCAAGGATCTCTCTCCTAGAGTCTCCCAACACAAAGGAGAAATACACCGCCTGCCATATAAGGCCTCATATGGTGCCATCTTGATGCTAGCCTGATAGCTGTTATTATAAGCGAACTCAGCCAAGGTGAGATGATCCTTCTAGCTACCTCTCCAAGAAAGGACACAAGCACGCAGCATGTCCTCCAAAGTCTGAATAGTCCACTCTGACTGACCATTGGTCTGAGGGTGAAAAGCAACACTAAGAGAAAGCTTGGTACCCAAAGCACTGTAAAGACTCTCCCAAAATTTGGATACAAATTTGGAGTCCCAGTCTGAAACAATAGACTTAGGCACACTGTGAAGCCTTATTACTTCTTTCATATACAAGGGAACAAATTCTGAAGCTGAATTTGTGGTCTTCATGGGAATAAAGTGCGCTGACTTAGTTAGGCGATACACTACAACCCATATAGCATCCTTACCTCGAGGGGAACGGGGTAAGCCAACCACAAAATCCATGGTGATAAGCTCCCACTTCCATTCTGGAATTTCCAAAGGCTTCAATAAACCTGTAGGCCTCTTGTGCTCAGCCTTCACACGCTGGCACACCCCACAGGATACCACATACTTAGAAACATCAACCTTCATCCTCTTGCACCAAAAGTTTTGCTTCAAATCTCTATACATCTTGGTTTCACCAGGGTGAACGGTGTAAGGAGTTTTATGAGCTTCTCTCAATATATCCATCTTCACATCTGATTTCTGTGGCACACAAAGACGTCCTCTGAAACAAACCAAATCATTCTCATCAATAGTGAACTCTCAAGGTTTACCATCGCCGACCCTCTTATGAGCCTACTACAACAAACAATCCTGCTGTTGTGCCACACGCACTCTATCAAAAAGAGAGGACTGAATGAGCATCTGAGTCTCCTCTTTGGCAGTGCCAACATAGCACAAAGAAACACCCGTACGATCCAGATCTACAATCAAAGGCATGGCCACTTTTGGGACACCAGTCCTGCTAAGTGCATCAGCTACCACATTTGTCATTCCTGGATGATATTGAATTGACAGATCATAATCCTTTATCAACTCAAGTCACCGACGCTGCCTCAAATTCAGCTCTTTCTAAGTGAAAATGTCACAAGACTCACCATAAAGATAATACCTCCATGATTTCAAGTCAAACACAACAACGACCAACTCGAGGTCATGGGTAGGATAACTCATGTTTCTTCAACTACCTAGAGCCATAAGCAATCACCCTGCCTTCCTGCAACAACAAACAACCAAGGCCAATACGAGAAGCATCTATATAAACTGTGAAATGCTTACCACTCTCAAGCAAGGCTAAAATAGGAGCATTCACCAATTCATCCTTCAATGCCTGATAATTGACCTCGCAATCATTGGTCTAGACAAAAGGAACATCTTTCTCCAAAAGTTTAGTCAATGGCTTTGTAATGCTGGAAAAGTTTGGCACAAAACATTGATAATAACTAGCAAGCCCTAAGAAACTTCGAATTTCTAAGACGCTAGAAGGTCTCTTCCACTCCACCACAACAGCGACATTCTTGGGATCAACTACAATGCCATGCTGATTAATCACATGACCTAGAAAAACAACTTTAGAAAGCCAAAAAGCACTCTTCTTCAACTTGCCATAGAATTGATTCTTCCTAAGAGCATCCAGAATGAGACGAAGATGTCGCTCATGCTCTTCCTCCGTCTTTGAGTAAATCAGAATATCATCAAGAAATACAACCACAAAGCCATACAAGAACTCATGCAACATCTTATTCATTGCTTCCATAAAAGCAGCAGGGGCATTAGTTAAGCCAAAGGACATGACGATATACTCGAAGTGCTCATACCTGGTGCTAAAAGTTGTCTTCCCAATATCCTCCTCACGAATCCTCAATTGATGATAACCAGAGTTCAAATCAATCTTAGAGAATACCTGGGCACCTCTCAGCTGTTCAAAGAGAACATCAATACGAGGTAGCGGATATTTATTCTTGATCGTCACTTGATTTAAAGCACGATAATCCACACATAATCTCTTGCTTTTATCCTTCTTCTCAACAAATAACACAGGAAAAGCCCATGGTGACCTGATAGGCCTAATGAAACCCTTAGCAAGTAGATCATCCAATTGCCACTTCAACTCAACCTGCTCTTTTGGAGCCATCCGATACGGGGCCTTATGAATAGGTTGTGTACTCGGAATGCCTGGTAGCTCCGCTTGGAACATGTCGGCATAATCACACACCACACAAATGTCCTTCACTCGCAAGGCAACCTCACTCTCCACCATCATAGAAAAAAGAATTCCTGACTTCCTTGTCCAACGATCTGGAAGTAGTTGGGACAACAAGGAAAGAGTGTACTTCAGAGTGCTCCCCAAAAATATCCCCTCCCTACCCGACGGCGCCTTCAAAGACACTGTCTTCCAGAAACAGGATATGACTACGTGATATTGGGTTAACCAATCCATACCTAAAATAACATCAAATGGATCAAGGGAAATCACCACGAGATTAGCCGTGAAGATCTCATCTGCAAGAACGATGGAGCAACCTAGATAGACTGAACAACTACTTATGGAGCCCTTAGCAGAACTAACCACAATTGGGTGACCCATCCTTTGCACCAAAAGACCGGCACAGGACACAAATTTCTTCAAAACAAACAAAAAACTAGCGCTAGAGTCAAAAAGAGCATGTGCATCAAATGAATCAACTGAGACAGTACCCATCACCACATCTCCATGGTCTCTACCATCCGCAGAGGGTAGCACATATGCTCCTGAAACACCCGGAGTGAAATTAATAGAAGAAGAACCCCAAGGAGTCGCAGACTGAGGTAGACGAGGAGCTCCAAACTGAGGTGGTAAGGGAGCGATCAATGCAGGAGTAGGCACTACCAAGCACTATGGAAAACATGGCACAGGCAAGTACTGAGGAGTCCCTGGCATATAAGACTACTGCTGAGGGGGCGGTACATAAAAGTGTTGCTCAGTGGTTGCCATCATGTTGACAGTGCCCTGCGAAGAGGAAGAAGTTACTGGCTCCCATTTAAGTTTCCCATTTGGATTCCTCCTACACACCACATCCTTGTGATCCTGGTTGCAAATAGAGCACCTGCCACTCCACTGATACTCAGCACGACGTTGCGCTTCACCACAATAGAAACACACCTACCCCCAACCTAGGCTTAGGAACAGTCTGATACCTCTGAGTACTCCCTCCTGAAGTACCTGATTCAGAGGACTTGCCACGATAAGGGTGGTGGCGCTGGTGTTGAAACTTTCCCTTCTTGTGGGCTGGACCCCTAGCGTAGCCCCTCCTCGCATCCTGGCCACAAGGCTGGTCAACACCTGATGACTTCTAGGACTCATTTGTATGCTGATCTGCATCTCCATGCCCAAAACCTACTCCACAGTAGTTCGAAAATCCACCAGTGGAAAGGCGCCCAGAGCATGCCTGATAGAAGGTCTCAGGCCCTGACGAAACTGGTTCGCCTTTTCTATTTCATTGTAGGCCACATGTGGAACAAAGTGGGCCATCTTGTTAAAGCCCACTTCATACTATGTAATCATCTTTTTCTCCTGCTTGAATGATTGCAACTCTATCTTCATCTTCTCTAGGAAAGTGACTGGGTAAAATCTCCTTTCAAATTGCCTGACAAAAATATCCCAGGTCAGGTAACCCGGTGAAGACGAATGAGCTGCATGCATGCCTCTCCACCAAATCTGAGCCTCTCCCTTCAACATTTGTGTGCCAAAGCGAACACGATCCCCAAACACTATCTCAAAGACATCCATCTTATCCTCCACATAAGTCAGCCAATCTGCCACCTCAACCGAAGTACCACTGCCATCAAAAGTATCCAACTTCATGCCCATCCACTGCATCAGAGAAAGACCACTAACTGGAAGAGGAACCTCAGCCACACCACCTAGAGTAGCACCCGTAGGGACAACACCCCCGGTAACACCTCCAATACCAGCACCATGAGCACCAGCGGCCGGAGTATGGCCAGCAGGAGCAATTGGAATGGCTTGCATCAGAATTGCCAACTCCTGCTGCATGGCCTGCATCATGGCTAACATTGCCGTCGAACTCATAAAATCCCCATTATGATCTTGCGGGCTGCCATGAGCCCTTCTAGGCGGCATAGCTACAGCCACAGGAGAAGATAAAATAGCTAGCACAACATCAACTTCAAGTAAAAACAAATGAGCACTGACAATTCATGTTATAGCAATATGAAGGCAAGCAACCCATCCTATATGTGCAGTGTGTCAATTTATCACCATTTTCTTGCTAGAATCTACAGCCTATGCTTTGATACCAATTGTAACACCCCAAGGTCCAGAAACACCCCGAGGTGTCACTAAAGTTACACTTCCAACAAACTGGTATAAAATTTAGGCAGCATCTCCTTTGAAAAGTTGCTTAAACAAGGAAACAATAGTGTATAAACATATTTCATGATAAGAAAAACATACTAAACATTATTAATCTGCTAGCAAAGGGAAGACAACCATAACGACAAGAACAAATTTAACCAATTGCACACACTTATTAAAAGAAACCAACATCCTTTGACATAGAGTTTCTAATTAAGTCATTACTAAGAATGGGCAGAGATATTTAGGAGTGTGGGTGTCACATCCAGGTTTTAGGGACCCGGGCACGAGATAATCACCAAGTGTGCTAGGACCAAGTCTCACACATATGATGGCACATGGTATAGAAATGAATGTCACATCATTTATATATAATGGAGTTCTATACAAAATAGTTAAATAAATACATCATGCGAAGACAATGATCCAGCAACACAAAGTTGACTGGGAGACGACGGCCTAGACCACTCATGAACTCATCACGACATCCTTCACGTGCCTCATCTAGTGGTACCTGTCCTTGACCTGGGAGGATGTGAGTACAACAAGAGTGAGCTCACATATGTTCATTGCTCAACAAGTTGTGGGGAATAAGGTGCATGAACTCACCAAATGTGGAGCTCATGTGAAGTGTAAGGCTTACCAAAGGAGATGGTTAAAGTGAGCATTGCTTTTAAAGTTGGTCAAAATTTTATTAGGAGTTACTAGGTACAAGTAGATACCAACCCAATTAAGTAAGATATCAAAATTGATAATAACACATACGATGCAATACATATGACATATTAAGTTTAGTTCCATAAATTAATCATGCGACAGTCCTAAGCTGCTCATGACCGCGAGCACGACTGATATACCAGTTTTACACTCTGTAGAGGTTGTGCCCTTTACCCACAAGTCGTGTATCCCGTCTAGCCAGGGTTAGCTAGACCCTTAGACACTTTCGAGGTGAATGGCTAGGGATCCACTGCGAGGCCTTTACAAAGTTCCACTAGTTTCAGAAAACCTGCTACCGTTTCTAGGAAGGGCAATTTAGGAATCCCTTATCCGAAAAGCCATTGCAGCATGATCGACCTGAGAACCTCCCTATACGCAACTCCCCTACTGCTCTTGCCCCTTTCAGGTAAGGTAGTCCTCCACTAGCTTTCCTAGTTAGTCAGCCAAGGGCGTCCCATTCCACCCTTGTGGTAGCACGGATATCTCAAGTTAAGCTCCATGTTCCAATTAACACAATGATCTTGTCATGAACAATAATTAAAACAACAGTATAATTGGAACATGATCATAATGTAATATTAATCCCAAAACTAGATAGAGCAATAACAAAACTACCCAAAAGTTCAGTGGTAAACAAGGTGTAGGATAAACAAGTCTAGGGAAACCTATTAGGTCCCATCAGATTAACCTGAGCATGTCATAGTGATTAACAGGAACATTATTGGGTAAAGGAAGGTGATAAAAAGGCACAACTTGCCTTAGACTCCAGCTTCCCAGGTACCAAGTTGGTCTTCAAATTCTTGTAACCTCACTGCTAATCGTAGCGATACAAACAAACATGGTATAGGCAAAATTAACATCACACCAAACATAAGCACAAACTACATAATAATATTCTACGTGCTTCTACGAAACCATAGGTTCGAGAACCATTAAATTCGGAGTTAAAATGAAGAAGATATGAATTTCCAAAGTTTTAGGTGATTAATAATAAAAATATATTCTCTATGGGTTAATATAATTCTTGTGAGAGAAATATTACAAAGGAATAACTAATTCAATCTTTAATCAACACTATAATTTGTTTCAGAGGTACTATTTCCATAGAGTTATGGATGAAAACATTGATTTTTTATTAGAAAAGTAAATCTAATGAGCACAAGTTAAACCATTATTTAATTAATTCTAACGACATGATAGAATAATATTGTTTAATTGTGTAGACAATCTTAATACAAAGCTAACGCAATTGGAATGGATTAAATTGAAGTTAAGGTGTAAAAGTTATGATTTTCTGAATAATTTAGGTGTTAAACATAAAACAAAATTTGTGTTATTTTTATAACTAAGTTACATAGTAAATTAAGGTTACTAAAGATAGACAATATTATCATGAGTCTAATGCAATTAGAATGGATCAATTCGAAGCTAGAATGAGGTAAATATGAATTTTACAAGTTCTTGGATTTATTTTCATATACATTAACCTATTTTCGGATTTAATTCATAATTATATCAGATTGCTGGACTGCAGGTGCTAATATTCTAAAGCTTAGGGGCCTAACAGCAAGAAAAAGGACCAATCCGCAACATTAACTGAATTAGGATGGACGGCAGGTTTATTTTATAAAAACTCAGGGTCTTTTATAATTTTGACTAGCCGAAGGGGTACCTAGCATCCTGAACCACCCGATCTTCAATCAGCGGCTATGATTAGATCTTCATCTCATCGAATCGATAAGCGAGGTAGACCGCACGATCTAAGATGTATGGTTAGGATTTAAATAACTGAAGGGGTATTCTGATTCTAATCTAGACCGTTCACATGAGATCAACGGCCAAGATACTAGGTCGCAAGGGGTACGCTTAAAGATCTAACCTCATCCACTAATGCGCAATCCAACGGCCCCCCACGCGTCATCCCAAACACGCACGGCCGAGGGCGGCGCCATCGAGTCCACACGGCGGCGGGGTACGCCGGCGAGCACACATCCCCGCCACGGTGCATCGATTCACACCTAGGACTATCGTACATGTAGAGAGCAGTGCAGCGAATAGGGTGAGCGACACCTTACCGACAAACGTGTAGAGAGGATCCCCACCCACGGTGAGCGGCGTCATGACCGTGATGCATGAACGACGACGTTGAGCCCATTTGCGCTAGCCCGCAACCCTGGACATGGTCACCGTCATGGGGTGATCACCTAGGGTCACCAAGCGTGATCCCATCAACCATGTGGTCGAGGACCAGAGGTGGCGGCCTACAGCTCCTTCTCTGTTCTCCTCTGGTGCTCGATGGTCATCAAGGAGGTCAGGCTCGGTTTATATGGCTGTGAGGAGAGTAGCTTAGGGCGTATTTGGTGAGGCAAAACCCAGGAGATCTTCGGCCGAGTTGTTACGGTGAGCGTGAAGGAGTCTGCCATCCGTTACCGCACGAAGCGGAAAAGAGATAGGGAGGGGAGAAGATAAATTTGATTGGTGGGGCCCAGACATCGGTCACCACACTAGGTTCTCGCGTGCAAGGACCCAGACTATGGTAAATGGGGCCCACCTGGCAGCGAGTGACCGTGACGCGCCGTGAGCGTGAGGCTAGTGCGTGAATGCAGGAGACTGGGCCAGCTAGTGAAGATGGGCCAGAAGCGCGGCAAGGAAATTCGGCCCATGTTGGGGGCCTTCCTCTTCCGAAGGTCCTCAAAAACATAATTAACCATTTGCTTTCAGAGTGATATAGGCTATTACAGGGAGCTTCATCTTCAGGATGGAAGTCCTTCCCCTACTATAAAGGCATACGAGATGAAGATATGATCTAAAGATGATAAGAATAAACGCTGAAGCTATTGCCAGAGTAACGACTTTGGCTTATAATGGTGATGAAGACTGATGATGATGCTGGTCAAAAGGGAAAAGACTACTTAGTCCTTATTGATTTATGTTACAGTCATAAGTAAATGTTAGGGACATAAATGTACTTTAAACCGGGCTACGTCCTCTGCCTATAAATAGATGAACAGTAGTACCGTACTATTCATGCTGGATTGTAATCACTCTCACATCAGCACCTTCGAGAAGCCAAAGGTACCTATTTAATGTAAACTTTGTTGATGTTCATGTGTATATTATGAAATATAAATGTGAGTGTGAATAAACCAATGAATTACATTTTTATTCTCATATATTCTCATTTATCCATGAAATAAGGAAGGTGTTGGGGGCCTTCGTCTTTCAAAGGTCCTCAAAAACATGATTAACAATGTTTCCTAAGTGTAATATATGTACAGGAACCTTCGGACTCGGAATGAAGCTGTACACAATATGAAAAGCATGATCGGGATGAAGGTTGAACCAGCTCCGAAGCTACACACAAGGAAGCTTCGGCTCAGTAGCAGAAAAAGGAACCGACTTAAAGAGGAAAAGACTATCTAGTCCTCGATAGATTGTCCTTAAGTCAATAGTAAACATGAAGGGCATGAATGTAATTTTACACAGGTTGCGCCCTGTGCCTATAAATAGATGAACAGTACCCTCGTACTATTCACGCTGACTTGTACTCGCCCGTGCATCACGCTTGGACTTTTGCCTTCAGTTAAGCCAAAGGTACAAATGTAATTCAGTATTGTTCATATTCATTCATGATGATATTAAAAAGATATATTTATGATGTTACAATATTGTTCATGTCATTTCTCATGTTTCATACGCTTCTTCTTTCATTAATATATACTGCGATGATGAAGGTACATCCTTCATAACCTTTGTCTGAAAATCATTATATCCTAAGGGAGATAATGCTTCGAAGGATGAAGGACTTTAACCATTAACATTCTGTGTTGCCTTGTTCTTAACTCATAGCATTTGAGAACAAGTCCCCAACAGAAGGTATGCCCTTCGTAACCTTCGTTTGATGATCATTACATCCTAAAGGAGGTAATGCTTCAAAGGACAAAGATCCTTCATACTTAACTATTGTGTTGCCTTGTTCTTGATTCACAGCATTTGAGAACAAGTGACCAACAACCTAGGTTGGTTTCTCCTTTTCTTTTCTTATCCCATTTTCTTTTCTCTATTTCATTTTTCCATATTCCTATTTTGAATACAAATTCAAATATGAATTCCAGTTTCAAGTTCATATGCAAAAGTACGATAAAACTCCAACATGCAAATGCAAGTTTTATTTTTGTTGGGGACTTGTTCTCAAGTGCTATGAATTAAGAACAAGGCAACACAAAATGTTAAATGTTAATGTCCTTCGTCCTTCGAAGCATTATTTCCCTTAGGATATAATGATCTTCAGACGAAGGTCATGAAGGACATACCTTCATCATCGTAGTGTATATTAATGAAAGAAGAAGCATATGAAATATGTAAGACAACATGAATAATCATATGACATCATTAATATATCTTCTTTTTATTAACATAGATAAACAGAAACAATATTGAATTACATTTGTACCTTCGGCTTGACAGAAGGTAAAAGTCCAAGCGTGACGCACGAGCGAATACAAGTTAGCGTAAATAGTACGGGGGAACTGTTCATCTATTTATAGGCACAGGACGCAGCCTGTGAGAAATTGCATCCATGCCCTTTACATTCATTGCTAACTAATAGTCAACTCTATGAGGACTAGATAGCCTTTTCCCCTTTAAGTCGGTTCCTTTCTTTGCCATTGAGCCGAAGCTCCCTCGTGCATAGCTTCGGAGCAACTCCAACCTTCGTCGCGATCATGCTTTTAGCTCGAGTTCGAAGGTACCTGTTCATATGCTACACTTGGAAGATTTTGTTAGATCTCGTTTTTGAGGACTTTCGAAGGACGAAGGCCCCCAACAGTAGCCCCTCGCAGTATTAATTTGTTTAAGATAATGAATTCAGACTGCGATATGGACGAAGGCCTTAAGCCGAAGGTCCGAAAAAACACCTTCCCTTTGCTTGAATAGCAACAGTCAATGACAGGCGAGGCCCCCTGGTTTAGAGCGCGCCAAGCGTATAAATAAGAGCTCGCACCAACCTCATTTGGTACACTGCCTGTGCCATTTGCTTTGTTTTCTCAATTTCATAGCTGTTGCTCACTAACACTTGCTAGTTTTTCAAAGCTTTTCAAGCTTCGGTTTGAAAGACACATTTTCGTCATCTTTGAAGGAAAGAATGTCTCAGTACAAGAAGGTTGCCGCTGAGACGAAGCTTGCTGAAGAGGAGAAGCTTTTTGAGGAGAAGAAGGCTGTGAATCCATACATTGCTGGATTTATCGAGTCAATGGCAAAAACAAATACAGAAAAGATTACTAAGGAAATATTGGAGGGCCTGTATGAGGATACTGGTGACAGTGACAGTTATGATGCAGAAAGTGGTGGCGAAGATTCTGAGGATCGACCCTGGAGACCAAGCCATACAATTTTTGGAAAATCTTCCATTAAGCAAAGTCACCTCGAAAACATGAGGGGAAGATACTTTCGAGATATGTCTATTGTGAGGGCTGGCGGAGACAACAATGTCCCGGCCCCTGAGGAAAACGAAGTTGTGATTTTCCGAAGCTTCTTCAAAGCTGGGCTTCGGTTTCCGCTGAGTAAGTTTGTAGTTGAAGTATTGAAGACTTTCCAAGTTTTCCTTCACCAGCTGACCCCCGAAGCTATATTGAGGATGGGAATCTTCGTCAGGGCAGCAAGAAGCCAAGGGATAGAACCAAGTGCGAAGTGCTTCTGTAGCATGCACGAACTTTTGTACGAGACAAATGCCATGGGGAAAGAATAGTATCATAACAACTTCGGTTGTTATGGGTTTATCGCCCGTCCAAATGCTAGTCACCCTGTGCCGACATTTCGGAAGAGATGGCCCAGAAATTGGATGGAAGAATGGTTTTATGTAAAGAACGACTTGTCAGCGAGGGAGGACATTAAAGGTGTTATCATGCGCCCCATATGGTCCCGCTTCGGTCTCCGAAGGTCGAAGGTTGAAATTGATGAAGCCGCCGAAGCGTGTTAAAAGGCGTTTGGTACTGTCTGCTTCTTCATTGGTACTAGAGATTTAATTCAAGAACATATAGCATTCAGAGTATGGCCGCTTGTAGAGAGCTAGGAAATGCCGAAAGAAACTATTTCCAAATCTAGCGAAGGTGAACTGGTCCGCTGAAATATACATTCAGATATGGGGATAAATTCGATGAACCAAACAATGATTGGTTGAAATGTATCAAAGTTACAAGTGATGAACTACTTGGATCATACTCCAACGCAGAAGATAATGTGTTGTCTACAGCCTTCGGAAGTAGGGGAAGAAAGAGAATAAATAGAGTTTTTGACGCCATTGGCTTCGTCTACCCCGACTACCACTACCCAGTGCGGGGTCAAGGAAAGAAGAGGAAAGCTGCTGCTCAGGCCGCCCTGGCTGATCCTGCGCCGAAGGCTGCGGGCAAAAAGATGAAGGTACTTACCCACCAGCCATGTTACATTGAACCGGCCGTGGTGCTTGAGTTTGGGGTGGAGGCCTCTTCGGCTGCTGAATCAAGAGGATCTGCAGCAGCATAAAAGGCTGAAGAACCGGCTATAATGTTGAAGGCACCCTCAGTTAAACTAGTTGAAACGAAGGTTGACAAAGAAAAGGCTGACAGGTCAACAACTGAAGAGGTGAAAAAGATGCCAGGGATTTTAAGTCCTTCGACAGAAGACACAACGCTGAAGGCACAAAAGAGTTCTGTCATGACTCCTAAGAGTAGGAGGATGGTAAATGTATTAGATGTTTTAGAAACGATCGATTGTATAGGCCCTCCTCCCACAGAGAAGGTTGCTGAAACTATCGCAACGCATTCCTAGTCTGATACTGAGCAAATAGAAGTCGAGACTACATTAACCCAGGCTGAAGCTGGGGTAGAGCCCACGGTGCTTGCTGAGACAAAGCTGACCGCCACCGAGCAGAAAGCCGAAGAAATAACTCCAGATATTGATATAGCTTTTGAGAAGAGTGCGGCCAAAGAGGCTGAATCCTTTATCCCTGAAGCACTCTCCGAAGATCTTGATTATATTATTCGACATGCTTCGGGAAAGAGATTATCTGAAGAAGAAGTTTTTGAGGCTAAACACTATGCCCGAGAACTGAAGTATCCGAAGGTGGCCTTAGTGTTTAATGGTACGGACAAAAATGATTTCCTGTACTGCCTCCCAGACAACAAAGAATTATCTGTTTGCCGGGAGATGGCTAGAAGTATGGGTTTTCCGAAGCTTGAAGCTGGCCTCTGTGCCATGTCAAAGGACGATCTAGCAGTCAATCTTGCGTACAACAGTCTGAAGGTACCGAAGTTGCGAATTTTGAAACTTATAGATTCTGGAATGGAATATTTTTTCTTATGTTAATCCTTTTAACCTTTCTTACAGGGATTGATACTTAGCAACACCCTAAGGGCGCAGAAGAATGCTGAAGACTTGAGCTGCACTATAGCTCTCAACAACCTTCGAACGGAGGTTATCAGACTTAGGAACGAAGCCACAGAAAAAGACAAGATTCTACTTTCATTGGTTTACAAAGTAAAAGAAGACGAGGCTAGTTTCAGGGCTCAAGCTGAAATTCAAAAGAATGAGATTGAAGACCTTCAAAAACAGCTGGCCGAAAGCAAAGAGAAGTGTGGTCTCGCAGAGGCCAACCGAGATATTAGTGAATATTGGAGAAATTATCTAGAAAAAACAGTCGAAGAACTCCGCGCGTCCAAAGAAAGATGCTTCAAAAAATCCCTGGGCTGCATGGAGAAAATAAAGGCTAGCTTTGCCAACATGGGCGCCTATTCAAATGAAGATAACTTTATTCGAGGCGATCCCGAAGGTGTTATAGAATGGATAAGCGGAGAGGCCGAAGCTTTTGAAGAAATTTTGAGTGATCGCAGGGATGTCTGCGCATTTTCTGGTGCGAGGGGAATTTCAACTATCTTGGAGAAGGCTGGTTGCGAACATATCAAAACCCTAGCTCAGGCCGAAGCTGCCTTCTTCGTGGATGTTACGAAGGATCCCTCAGTCGA
The DNA here is from genome assembly GCA_029449295.1 of Zea luxurians. Lineage (NCBI taxonomy): Eukaryota > Viridiplantae > Streptophyta > Magnoliopsida > Poales > Poaceae > Zea > Zea luxurians. The sequence continues at coordinate 38,583,387 of JAOPSE010000022.1, read as the reverse complement.
AGCAAGCTTAATGGGTGGAAAATTCTATACTGACATCTGGGCCAATGGCGGACGCGAAATGGCTCACGAAATAATGAAGAAAAGCGAGAAAGACATGCATGAGGCCCGAATTCAAGCTAAGCAAGCTGAAGAAGCTGTAGAGCGCGAGAGGCGCATAGGTATTATTTCGCGACATCTAGCTTCGTCATTTGTTTTCGTGACTTCGAACTGATTATTTTTTTATTGTAGCTGAACTATCTCCTCCACCAAAACCGTTCGACCCCCTGGCTGACCCAGAAACGAAAGAAGCAATAGATATCATCAATGTAGCCGAATCTATTGTTGACGAAGTTGTTAACAAGTTGTTAAATGAAGTTGTGGAGAAGGTCCTGAAAGAGGACTAGTACTTGTTTGTAAAAACATTTTTAGATGATCAATGTAACTTTGTTGTATCAAGACTGCGATACTCGATGTGTAAGTTTTTGAATCTAATATGTAATTTTTTTGTAATTCAGTTCTTTGCGAGGCATGAAACTTTATATACATACCGCTTTTTGAGCCTTCGGCGAAAAAACACCTTCCCTTCTTTTCATGCTTCGTAAAGAAGAAAATTCATTCTTCCGGAAAAAATATCCTTGCTTCGTAAAGAAGAAAATTCGTGCTTCGGGAAAAAATATCCTTGCTTCGTAAGCAAAGGATCCCTTCTTTCGCATTAGAACTGACGAAGCTGTATTTCTCAGCCTTTGTGCCTTAGCACGCTTTCATTTTTTATAAAGCAGTCTCCGAAGATTGACTTTGTATTCAATTCGTGTCATTGGTACAATATGATGTATGATGTGATGTTATGCGGGATGATATAATGATATGATGCAAAGGATGATGCTAATGCCGAAGATACGCACCCACACACCCACACTGGAACACACCATCTCTGTGTCCCCTTAGGAATGATCGGAATCTCTTTGCCATTTATTTTTCGGCTTCACCGTTTATTTTTCGGTGTAAGTTCTGCATCCCCTTAGGAACGACTTTTGAACTTCTTCGCCTTCTATTTCGGCGGTATTTTTCGCGTTGACTTTTCGCGCTTCGCCTTATATTTCGGCGGTATTTTTCGCGTTGACTTTTCGCGCTTCGCCTTGTATTTTGGCGGTATTTGGCTCTGCATTCCCTTAGGAACGACTTTTGGGCAAAAAACTTACACTGCGCTCCTTTGGGAATGACTTTTTGTGGCTTCGGCAAGACTTATGCTGCGCTCCCTTAGGAACGACTTTTTAAGCTTCGACAATTTTCGAGCTTCGTCAATCTGTGAAGAAGATATATTTCATTTTAATAGAAGTGAAACTATTACAGAGAATTAAAACTAGATTTGCATTACTTGTCCTTTATTAAAAAACAAAGTGACATAGAATAAAAAAGTGCTTTAGAAAATAGGGTATCTCTCAATAGATGTGCTTTGACTCTGGCACAGTACTGTTGACTGTGCGAGCTTCGGATTCCTCCCTAAAATCCCTCTACTGCTGGGTGTGCTGGCTCCCTTCTGGCTGCTGACCTCATGAATAGGTAGGTTGTAGTGGTGGCGGAGGTGGAAGCTGTGGCCAAGAAGCCTGTGGCTAACTAGCCGAAGCAACAGAAGCTGCAGAGTGATTACCCACATATTCTGGTATGTAGGGTGAATGGCACGAAGCAGTGTGCAAGACCTGCTTCGGTTGATTCTACCGAGCTTCGGCTTCTGCAATCTCCCTCTACTTTTGGATAGTGATTTGGCACATTCTTGTAGTATGGCCCCTGTCTTCACCACAAAATAAGCAGTAGATCTTCCTAGGCTGATCCCCATATCTTCCTCTGAAGCCCCTGGCGTCTCTGCCTCTTGGAGCTGGCGGCCTGAAAGAGCTTTGTTGCTGCCTCGAAGATTGTGAGGTATACTGTGATCTCTGCAGCTGACTTCCTTTGTCATCATTCTGAGTGGAGTTATGAATTGACATGACATGCCTCGGGTGGATTCTTCCTCCGAAGCCCCTGGTCATTTCAGAGAATCTGTAAGCTTGCTCCCTTCTTTGGCGGAAGTCATTGTCAGCCCGAATGTATTCGTCCATCTTTTGAAGCAGCTTTTCTAGAGTTTGTGGGGGCTTCCTTGCGAAATATTAGGTGGTAGGTCCTGGGCGAAGACCTTTGATCATGGCCTCAATGATAATCTCATTGGGCACTGTAGGCGCTTGTGCCCTCAATCGCAAGAACCTTCGTACATATGCCTGAAGTACTCTTCGTGGTCTTGTGTGCATTGGAATAGAGCCCGAGCTGTGACCGGCTTCGTTTGAAAGCCTTGGAAACTGGTGACCAGCATGTCCTTAAGCTTCTGCCACGATGTGATTGTCCCTGGCCGAAGAGAAGAATACCATGTTTGAGCTACATTTCGGACTGCCATGACGAAGGACTTCACCATAACTGCGGTATTGCCTCCATACGAAGATATAGTTGCTTTGTAGCTCATGAGAAACTGCTTTGGATCTGAATGCCCATCATACATGGGAAGCTAAGGTGGCTTGTATGATGGGGGCCATGGAGTAGCCTGTAGTTCTGCTACCAAAGGAGAAGCATCATCAAAAGTAAAGGTATCATGGTTAAAATCATCATACCATCCATCTTCATTGAATAAGCCTTCCTGATGAAGCTCCCTATGTTGGGGCCTTCGGTTTTGTTCGTCTTGAGCGAGATGGCGCACTTCTTCAGTAGCTTCGTCGATCTGCCTTTGAAGGTCAGCCAGTCGCACCATCTTCTCCTTCTTTCTTTGTACTTGCTGATGAATGATCTCCATATCCCTGATCTCTTGGTCCAACTCCTCCTCCTGGAGTGTTGGACTAGTGGCTTTCCTTTTCTGGCTTCGGGCCTCTCGAAGAGAGAGAGTCTCCTGGTTTGGATCCAGCGGCTGCAATGCAGCAGCCCCTAGCGCTGAAGCTTTCTTCGGCGGCATGACGCAGGTCAGTACTTGCCGAAGGTGGTCGAAAAAGTTCACCGGAGGTGGGCACCAATGTTGGGGACTTGTTCTCAAGTGCTATGAATTAAGAACAAGGCAACACAAAATATTAAATGTTAATGTCCTTCATCCTTCGAAGCATTATTTCCCTTAGGATATAATGATCTTCAGACGAAGGCCATGAAGGACATACCTTCATCATCGTAGTGTATATTAATGAAAGAAGAAGCATATGAAATATGTAAGACAACATGAATAATCATATGACATCATTAATATATCTTCTTTTTATTAACATAGATAAACAAAAACAATATTGAATTACATTTGTACCTTCGGCTTGACAGAAGGTAAAAGTCCAAGCGTGACGCACGAGCGAATACAAGTCAGCGTGAACAGTACGGGGGAACTGTTCATCTATTTATAGGCATAGGACACAGCCTGTGAGAAACTACATTCATGCCCTTTACATTCATTGCTAACTAATAGTCAACTCTATGAGGACTAGATAGCCTTTTCCCCTTTAAGTCGGTTCCTTTCTCCGCCATTTAGCCGAAGCTCCCTCGTGCGTAGCTTCGGAGCAACTCCAACCTTCGTCGCGATCATGCTTTTAGCCCAAGTTTGAAGGTACCTGTTCATATGCTACACTTGGAAGGTTTTGTTAGATCTCATTTTTGAGGACCTTCGGAGGACGAAGGCCCCCAACAATTATATATATATTAATTATCCATTTAAGTGAACTCTCAACATACACAACATATACGTTAATAGTTCATTCAAACTTTATTATTCATTTATGTAAACAGCCACATAACTATATAACCTTTTGTTTAGTTTACATCTTTAATGCATATTTCTGTATTTATTCATTTGTTATTTCATTACTTTAATTCCCTTAATTGAGTATGCACAAGGAAAAAGGAAATCAAATAATTTCCAAAGGTTCCATAATCCCAAGACACTACATAATTATATTTATTTATTATTATTTTTTCTCTGATACAAATTTTGGGCTTTACAGTGGGTGGATGTGCTGCTACTTCCCTCTTTTCCAACATGATTCAAGTACCTGCATCGATCAATGCAAGAGTGAGATGACACATCTCAGCAAGTAAAATAACTATCCAACTGTTTAACAACATAAATACAGTGTTTTACCACCAACTAATTTCACAACTCTCTTCTTAACATCAGGGTGCAGCAAGAATACAATGTACATTACACCTAGTTACCACACCTCAAAGGTAGAAACCTCAATAGTAACATAGCAATGTCACACTTCACAAATACCTCATTTGTGCATATGTCTGCAAATGCAAATATGACTTCTGTCTTCGTACCTCTAGGGATATGAAGCTGCATCGTACCCCTCCTTGGGCAACATACGATGCTAAATGTACTGGTATGGTCGGACCATAAGATCACGACATAACTTCAAATGCAAGATGAATGATGCAATATGCATGACATGCCAACATAATTTCACTTCATATAACATGCTTCAAATAGATACTTCAACTTCATCAAAGTTATGACTCAACCACCTATATCATTCTCGACTCATGATCCTCAACATTATTAAACAGTGGAGCATTAATATTTTCAAACAAATAAAACCTCATCATAGAACACAATGATTAACACATTCAATACTTATGAATATTCAGTGACAGGGCATAAGATACAATCAAATGGTTGAAATCCACCACTGCATTTACTTGCCTTCGTTGGGAATTTGAGATGGTACTAGGTACAATCCGGAGCCCACCACCTATTGTGGGCACAAAACTAGTAGAAACATTCAAATAGTATTTGCTAAGAACCAACACCGCTCCTATGCACAAACCCCAACACTTATGTGAACAACCACCTCTCCCAACCACCCACCAAACAGCAGCAGCGCTGCTTGTTAATTTTGTATCTTTAAAGTTATAACAGCAGTGCTATCAAACAAAAAACTCCAGAAGCATTTACACAAAATGCTCTACAAGTTTTGTATTCAAAAGATAATTAAATTTCGATGTCTTGATAGCCTCAAATAGTCGACAAGGTACACACTGTGTTCTGTTTTTTGGGACAGCAACCTAGCTGACTTCAAAATGTGATATCTCCTAGAATATTTCACTAAATTGGACGCATAAGTACTCTATGAATAAGATCACCTTAAACTCGTTCTTCTCCCTTCCTTCTTCCTCCCACCAATCCACCAATGGAGATTTGCACAACCCAAAGGAGAAACCATGGGGGAAGCGGCTGCACCTTGGAGGAGAGGAAGGGGAGGGCGGCTAGGGTTTGGAAGGAAGGGCGGCGGCTGCTTGAGAGAATGGGGAGGGGGCGGCTACTAGAGGGGAGGGAGGGGGTAGCTAGAGTATGGAGGGGGTGAGGTGCCTCCAATGCCCTTGATGCAAAACCGACGGCTCACAAACAGTTCTCTCATCCATGCCCCGGTTCAAGCGAATGAGTACTAAAATGTTATCGTTGAGATATTCACATCCATGGACTCTGAACCTCCAATGGCAAGAGCAAGAAAGAAAAAAGATTTAACTTCTTTTCATAATATTGGGTATCACACACGGACCGTCCAACCCCCAAGTCTGGACCGTCTGCTCTGCACCATCCGATGATGCGCCAACACCTATGGAAGAGGACGACTTGCTGAGAGAGGACTTGGTCGACTACAGAGCTACGCCAGAACACTCAGGTATGGATGTAAATGTTATTATGTTCTCCGCCTGTTGGGGGCTTGTTCTCAAGTGCTAAGAGTTAAGAACAAGGCAACACAGAAAATGTTAAATATTAAGGTCCTTCGTCCTCCACCACATTATATCCTTTCGGGATATAAGGAACTTCGGACGAAGGTTACGAAGGACGTACCTTCGTAAACATAATAGCGAAGGATGAAGTATTCATATAAATCATGATGTACAAAATAGACATTTAAATGCTATCATAGAATCATTTCCATTTTCACTAACATGAACGGGTATAAATGATTTCGAACTACAAATGTACCTTCGGTCCTGAGGAAGGCAAGAGTACAAGTGTGATGCGAAGGCAAATGACAGGTTCGCGTGAACAGTACAGAGGTACTGTTCATCTATTTATAGGCACAGGTCGCAGCCTGTGACAAATTACAATTATGTCCCTTACAAAAGTTTACAACATTGACTCAGACCTCTATGGATAAAAAGGTCATTCTATCTCTATGTCGGTTTGAAACGCCGAAGCTCCATGAAAAGGAACCTTCGGCCATCTCTTGGAGACGACTTCAGCCGAAGCTGCTTCTTCGTGTGAGACCTTCGGCGCACCGAAGCACGACCCCAACAGTAGCCCCTTTCGCGGTGCTAGATCGTTTTTCGTAACGAGCTTGACCCGTGAAAAAAAACCTCTTCTGCTTCGGGAAGCCGAAGGTCCAAAAAACACCTTCCCTGAGCTCGTTGCGGAGAAACGATCCGACTTCCGAGCACGCGCCAGGCCCACTTTGCAGAGTTACTGTTTGATCTTTGCGGTCCACTGCACAGCGAGTACAAGTGACTGCCCGCGTGGTGTAAAAATCCTGTCGCTTCGCCTTCTTACCTGCAGCACTATATAAACAAACGGGTAGGTGTGAAGTTACCACAGCATTCATTGCTATTTGCACTGTTTTGCTGCCAAAATTTTCCACCATAGCCGAAGCTTGAGTCTCAGAATCGAACGAAGGTCCATCTCGACGTCTGCTTCGTCAGAAAGAAGAGCTTCGGGAGAAAAGAAAAAAGAAAAAAGTTTTTGACTTCCCCAAACTCAGAATCAAATGGCGAGAGTGCGATCTACTGCCAAAGTTGTACGTGAGGGAGACGAAGCCGAAGGTTCGGACACTGTGCCCATCTCCGAAGCGATGCAGCGTTCCGGTCTAGTGACTGCGGAAGAAATGCCTGCTGCTGAAGCAAACCCGACAACTGCCGAAGGAGAAGAAGAAAACATTGAAGGGACTGACCCCGAAGATGACTACCACATTGCCATGCCCAGCAAGCCCAGTCACCTGGATTTTGGGAAATCAACTGTTTCAAAAGCTGATCTTTCGAAGATGGTGAAAGCAGGTTATTTCAATGAAGATCAGAAGAAGCTACTCCGCTTCGGGGGAGAAGAAACCACCCCGAAGCCAGGGAAGGATGAGATTGTTATCTTCAAGAGCTTTTTAAAGGCTGGGCTTAGATTCCCTCTTCACAAGATTATTGCGGAGATACTGAAGAGGTTTGGTATCTACTTTCATCAATTGACTCCTAATGCCATCGTTAGGCTCAATGTTTATATCTGGGCCCTCCGAAGCCAAGCTGTGGAACCGTTTGCCGATAGCTTCTGCCGAGTTCACGAATTACATTACCAAACAAAGGCCAGAAAAGATGGGCTACATGATAATTTCGGTTGCTATAATTTTGCCTACCGGAAGACAACAAAGTGTCCTGTCATCAGCTACCGAAGCCAATGGCCAGCAGGCTGGAAATCTGAGTGGTTTTATGTAAAAGTTGACGAAGACAAAGAAAAATTGGTACAAAGCCCTCTGGATTTAATCTTCGGAGAGACGAGGCCACGATGCCACATCGGCAATCTAGAAGGTCCCACCTGGGCTGCTCTGGGTGAATTTGAAATTATTTCAGAACATATTGGCACCAGGGATCTAGTTCAGGAATTTTTGGCATTCAGAGTTTTCCCTACTCTAAAAGAGTGGGAAATGCCGAAGCTGAAGGGAGAGAAGAAGAAGGGGGAGCTTGTCCGGCTTCCTTATCACTTCAAGTTTAAGAAGTACTTTAAAAAACCCTGCAAAGAGTGGTTAGACACAGTTGAGGTGATGTGCAATGAAATCCTGGGGAATTACTCCAAAAAAGAGGATCAACTAATGACAGCGGCCTTCGGTGCCCGACCGAAGCGAAGGCTGAACCGAGTGCTTGATGCCCTGGGATTCGAGTACCCAGACTATGAGCAGTTGAACAAGGGTGCCGAGGGCCACAAAAGAAAAAGAGTGGCCGAAACTCTGGCCAAGGATGAAGAACGACCAGCAACAGAGAAGAAAATTCTCAAGAAAAGAAAAATATCAACTCCGAAGCGAAAAATATCCGAAGAAAAGGGGACCCCCACACCACCTTCTACCAGCGACGTGGAGGAAATTTTAAAGGTAATGACTGAACCCATGCCCACGAAGCTAAGTCCATTAGGGCTCCAACTGACGAAGCTTTTTCAAAAGGTGGACGAGCCGGATCAAACGAAGATAAGGAAACCCAAGCGGCAAAGAATTATTGCGGTAACTGAAGTGATCGACAAGACGCCGCCTAGAGCGTCAATTCAGAAAACACCAGCTGTCGAAGGCACCACAAACGTCGAAGTCGCACCTTCGGAGGTCGCGGCTACCGAAGCCGCTACAGCCGAAGATGTGAATTTAGAAACAACCATTGAGGATATTAACAAAATTTTGGAAGACATGGCTGCAGAAGAAGCTGGTGCTACTACTGAAAAAACCATGGCCACAGTGCCTGAAAAAGGAAAAGGAATAGCCGAAGACACTTCGGACGACGAAGCCTACTCTTTTCAAAATTTAGTTGAGCAAAAACTGACGAAGGATGAAATAGAAGAGCTCAAAGACTATGCCAAATCTTGCGGCTACAAACCCGGAGCTCTTCTATTTGGAGGCATTGATGACGAAAAATTAGGCTGCATTCGAGACCAAACTGGAGCTAAGGTAATCGGTACTCTATCAAAGAGTATCGGTTTTCCGAAGCTAGAGACAGACATCAGCCGCTACCGACGACAACATATCGTCGGCAGCTTATTTTACTCCAACTTCAGGGTAAACAACCTTTTCTCTGGTTTTTATTGCTGTTAATAATGAAAATATTACTAACGTAAGTTGTTTCTTTACAGAGCATGCTACTGAGCAAAGCTCTGAAGATGCAACAAGACTTGGAGGACAAAAAACACGAAGCTATAATCGAAAATTTAGAGAGTAAGATAAAAGAACAATCAGCTATCATTGAAAAGAAAGACTTTGAGCTCCAATCCGCCGGAGGCTTGCTGGCAGAGACTGAGGCTAAGGTATCAGATTTGAATTCGAAGCTTATCAGTCAATCAAAACAATTCGATCAGGAGAAGCTGGAGCTTAATTCGAAACTTGAAGCCGAAGTCCAGACCAGCTCAGAGTTGAAGAAATCGCTAGCAAGCCTTCAAGACAAATGCTTAAAATTTAGCAACAATTGTATTGGACGATTAAAAAAGATATTTTACTCTGTTGGAGCCAGCAGCGGGAAATTCAACCCTTCAGCGGAAAATTTGCCACAGGCCTTCGATCATATTGAAGCTGAAATCGAAGAACTTGACGAAGTTATAGCCGGGCACGGCGACTTCTGTGCCTGGGTAGCTTCCCGAGGTACCGCTGCCGCATTCCTGAAGGCCGGCTGCGAGCATGGAAAAATTGTCAACAGGCCCAACTTCACCCTATCTCCATCAATCCTGGATGATATTCCTGACCTCGCCCGAAGCATCTCAAATAGATTTATAAAAATGATATGGACAAAAGGTGGGCGGGAGAAGGCTGGAGACGAAGCCCGAAGTCATCTTGAACCAGTAAGAAATGATACTTCGTACTTGCCTTTTCATTTGCACTTGATTTTTACTCACGATTCCTTGATTTATGTAGGATGACGAAGGTGAAGATGATGCCTAAGATATGTCGCCGAAGCTGTTGCCGAAGCTGAAGCTTAATGAAGATCAGTAGAAGTATGCTATAGAAAAACTCAGGATAGTTTTGTAACAACTCTTGTAAATATAATTAGACTGTTCTCAAAAAACTTTGTACATACCTTGTAATATATTCTTACCCTTCTACTGAAGTGCTTTGATGTGGACGAAATCAGTATTTTGAGCCGAAAGCGAAAAAAACACCTTCCCTTCTTTTCGTACACAACAAAGTATAAAATACCACTTCTCCCTTCTGCCGAAGCTTTTCTTTTATACAACGATTCATAAAAAAGCTAATTCTCCCTTCTGCCGAAGCTTTTCTTTTATACAACGATTCATAAAAAAGCTAATTCTCTTTGCCGATCAACGAAGCATAAAAGACCAATTATTCTTTTTGCCGAAGCAACCACTTTTGAACACAAATGCTATGAATGAATGCTTATGCATGCAAATGTTATGATGTAATGTAATGCGCGAATGAATGTCCGAAGCATATGTCCGAAGCCACATTCTCAGCCATTACTTCCTTAGAAACAACCACACATTAACTCTGCATTCCCTTAGGAACGACTTTGGAGCCTCTTCGCCTTTTACTTAGGCAGTATCAGCGTTGACTTTTCGCTGTAAGCTCTGCATCCCCTTAGGGACGTCTTTGGAGCTTCTTCGCCTTTTACTTAGGCGGTATAAGCTCTGCATTCCCTTAGGAACGTCTTCGGAGCTTTTTCTCTTTTTCAGTTTCGGCACTCGATGGTGCGCTCTCAGCTTTTATATTTACATTCTTTGGGGGATTTTGCTCTTATAAAACTAAAAAGGAAAATTACATATGATGGCCCCATTAAAAACCTTTCTCCCCCTTTAGAAAGGAAAAGGGTGCCATGAAAAAGAAAAGAAAAAACATAAAAAATTACATCGAGTTATACATAAAATCGCCGAAGCTCATCCGCATTCCAAGATCTTGGAATTTCATTGCCATCCATGTCCTTCAGTCTGTATGACCCAGGCCTTGACGAGGATGCTACTAAGAAAGGCCCTTCCCATTTCAATTGTAGCTTGCCCACTGTATCTGGGTTGGCCACTCTCCGAAGCACCAAGTGTCCCGGCTCAATATTTTTTAGCCGGACCTTTCTATCTCGCCATTTTACTGTTTCAGCCTGGTATTTATTGATATTCTCCACGGCTTGAAGCCTGATCCCTTCTAAGGCATCTTTTTCCACGAGACAAGTATCTTCGGAACCTGATTCTGCCGAAGCTACCACTCTTATTGATCCAGCTTTGGCTTCTTCCGGGGTTATTGCTTCGTCACCAAATAGCAACTTAAATGGGGTAAAGCCTGTAGACCTTGACGTTGTTGTATTGTGGCTCCACACCACTTTGGTCAACTGATCTGGCCACTTTCCCCTTGGTTGGTTAAAGATTAGCTTCATTATTCCTGTCATTATGATGCCGTTGGCCCTTTCAACAAGCCCATTCGACTCCGGATGCCTGACTGATGCAAAATGGATCTTCGTTCCAATTTGATCACAGAAATTTCTGAAAACTTCGGAGTCGAACTGCGTTCCATTATCTACAGTGATGGCCTTCGGTACTCCGAAGCGACAGACAATGTTCTGCCAGAAAAACTTTTGGACAGTGGCCGAAGTTATTGTGGCTAATGGCTTCGCCTCAATCCACTTAGAAAAATACTCCACAGCTACTATAACATATTTTAGATTCCCTTGGGCCGGTGGTAATGGACCCAACAAGTCAAGGCCCCACCTTTGCAATGGCCAGATGGGTTGTATCAGCTGTGTCAAAGACGAAGGTTGCTTCTGATCTCTCGCACATTTCTGACAACCTTCGCACTTTTGAACCAACTCCGCTGCATCTGAAGCTGCCTTCGGCCAATAAAACCCTTGGCGGAAAACTTTTCCAAGTAATGGCCTGGATCCGATGTGGGATCCACACAGGCCTGCATGTATCTCTTTCATTAACTCTATACCTTCGGGTCTAGACAAGCACTTGAGCAACGGGGCACAAACTCCATGCTTGTATAACTCCCCTTCTATCATGACATACGGACGAGCTCTCGCCTCTATCCTTTTATTATAAGCTTCGTCATCTGATAGGAAGTTACTCTGAAGGTAAGAGATTATTTCAGTTCTCCAATCTTCACTGTAAACAGGAGAAATGTTAAGGACTGCTCTTTCAAGTAGCTCCACTGAAGGTGCCCTTATTGTTTCGAAGAACACATCCGAAGGTAACGGCAGCCCCTGTGCTGCAGACTTGGCCAACAAATCAGCATGCTCATTTTGTCCTCGAGGGATATTCTTAACAGAAAATCCTTCGAAGGAAGCTTCGATCCTTCGTACCGTGTCTAGGTATTTTTCAAGCTTCGGGTCTTTAGCCTTGCAACTTTTGTCAATATGACCCGAAACAACCTGGGAATCAGTTTTAAGAATCGCCCTTCTGATCCCCATTGCCTTTAGTTTCCGAAGACCCAGGAGCAGGGCTTCGTACTCAGTTATATTATTTGTGCAGCCAAAGTCAAGTCTTGCTGCGTAGCAAGTTTTAACCTTGGACGGTGAAACCAACACAGCAGCTGCACCTGCTCCGAAGGTTCCCCAAGAGCCATCACAAAACACCGTCCATACTTCGGCATCTTTATTCACTTCTTCGTCCTGAGCCCCTGGCGTCCAGTCGGCAATGAAATCTGCCAATGCTTGAGACTGAATTGAGGATCTGTGCACATAATCAATGTAAAATTCATTGAGCTCTGCAGCCCATTTCCCAATCCGGCCAGTAGCTTCTCTATTTCTCATGATATCCTTCAACGGCTGCGAAGAAGGAACAATAATATTGTATGCCTGAAAATAATGCCGAAGCTTCCTGGATGCCATTAAAACGGCATACAACACCTTCTCCAGCTCTGTATAATTTTTCTTTGAGACACTGAGGACCTCAGATACAAAATATACTGGGACCTGCTTCTTGACCTGTCCATCAAACTTCTCCTGGACAAGTGCCGCACTTACTGCTGAGTGCGAAGCTGCCACATACAACAACAAAGGAGCCCCTGACGTTGGTGGAGTTAATGTTGTAAGATCTATTAAGTATTGCTTCAGCTCTTCGAAGGCTTTTTGTTGACTTGGGCCCCATTGGAAGACTTCAGCTGACTTCAGCACCTCGAAGAATGGTAAGTTTCTTTCTGCTGATCTGGATATAAATCTGTTGAGAGATGCCAGCCTTCCTGTCAATCTTTGGGCCCCCTTTCTTGTGGTTGGTGGCTCCATTCGAAGTATAGCTTCGATTTTATTTGGATTAGCTTCGATTCCCTTTGTTGAAACCAAGCATCCAAGAAATTTACCCTTCTTCACCCCGAAGACACATTTTTCTGGATTCAGCTTCAGACCAGCTTGTCTGAAGCTGGCGAAGGTCTCCTGCAGATCAGCAATATGATTTTCTTGCTTCGTGCTCTTTACGATGATGTCATCGACATAAGTCAACACATTTCTGCCTATCTGAGATTGGAGAACCTTCGCAGTCATTCTGCTGAAACTCCCTCCAGCATTCTTGAGCCCCTCAGGCATCCGAAGATAGCAATATGTACCACTTGGGGTTATGAAGCTAGTCTTCGGCTCATCTTCCTTCTTCATCCAGATTTGATGATAGCCTGAGTAGCAGTCCAGGAGACTCATGAGCTCTGAAGAAGCTGCTGCATCAACTAAAGAGTCTATCCTTGGCAGCGGGAATTCATCCTTCGGACAAGCCTTGTTGAGATCTGTGAAATCAATACACATTCTCCACTTGCCATTGGCCTTCTTTACCATAACAGTGTTAGCTAGCCACTCTGGATACTTCACTTCTCTGATAACTCCTGCACTGAGGAGTCTTTTCACTTCATTGCGAGCCCCTTCGGCCTTGTCATCAGACATTTTCCGAAGCCTCTGCTTTCGGGGTCTGAAGGATGGGTCAACATTGAGCGAATGTTCAATAACATCCCGATTTACTCCACAGAGATCATTAGCTGACCATGCAAAGACATCTTTGTTGTTGAATAAAAACCTTATCAAGGTTTTCTCCTGGTCTTCAGATAATTGCGAGCCCAACAACACCTTCTGCTCTGCTACATCTTCACACAATAACATAGGCTTCGGCTGATCCGCTGAAGCTGCCTTCTCCCTCCTGAATTTGTACTGTTCACAAGCTTCAGCTCCATCTATATTATGGATTGCCTTGGAGTCAGTCCAGCTTCCTTCGGCCCTTCTAGCAGCTTCCTGGCTTCCATGAATAGCAATAGGTCCTTGGTCCGAAGGTATCTTCATGCAGAGATAAGCTGGGTGAAGAATTGCTTCGAAGGCATTAAGAGTACCACGGCCGATGATAGCATTGTAAGGATACTCCATATCAACAATGTCAACCACAATTTGCTCAGTCCTTGTGTTGTTAACAAATCCGAAGGTTACCGGCATGGTAATCTTCCCAAGTGCTACAATCTGCCGCCCTCCGAAGCCACAAAGAGGGTGCGTAGCATCATGAATCTTGTCTTCAGGCTCTTGCATTTGTCTGAAGGCTTTAGCAAATATAATGTCAGCTGCACTGCCTGTATCAACTAGGACATTGTGGACCAGAAATCCTTTGATCACGCAAGAGATAACCATGGCATCATTGTGGGGATAATCCTTAAGCTGAAGGTCATCCTGAGAGAAGGTAATTGGAATATGAGACCATTTTGACTTGATGAAGGGTCCCTGCACTCCAACATGCTGCACCCTTCTCTGAGCCTCCTTCTTCTGCTTCTTGTTAGCCGGCTCTGAGCAAGAACCGCCCGTTATCGGGAGCACCAGCTTCGAAGCCGAAGCAGCTCCAGCTTGATTGTTGAACGAAGCCATCAGCTCAGAAAAGTGGAAGTGAGTTCACCGGAGGTGGGCGCCAATGTTGGGGGCTTGTTTTCAAGTGCTAAGAGTTAAGAACAAGGCAACACAGAAAATGTTAAATATTAAGGTCCTTCGTCCTCCACCACATTATATCCTTTCGGGATATAAGGAACTTCGGACGAAGGTTACGAAGGACGTACCTTCGTAAACATAATAGCGAAGGATGAAGTATTCATATAAATCATGATGTACAAAATAGACATTTAAATGCTATCATAGAATCATTTCCATTTTCACTAACATGAACGGATATAAATGATTTCGAACTACAAATGTACCTTCGGTCCTGAGGAAGGCAAGAGTACAAGTGTGATGCGAAGGCAAATGACAGGTTCGCGTGAACAGTACAGAGGTACTGTTCATCTATTTATAGGCACAGGTCGCAGCCTGTGACAAATTACAATTATGTCCCTTACAAAAGTTTACAACATTGACTCAGACCTCTATGGATAAAAAGGTCATTCTATCTCTATGTCGGTTTGAAACGCCGAAGCTCCATGAAAAGGAACCTTCGGCCATCTCTTGGAGACGACTTCAGCCGAAGCTGCTTCTTCGTGTGAGACCTTCGGCGCACCGAAGCACGACCCCAACACCGCCGATTGTACTATTATCGGTGACGATGAACCTATCATTTCTCAATTTTATTTTGGTTCTAAAGAGGCCACCTTCACTAAACCAAAAGAATCGGTGAACCATTTAAAGCCGCTCTTTGTACGCGGTCCTATCGATGGGATACCGATCGCTAAGATATTGGTAGACGGAGGGGCGACTATAAATTTAATGCCTTACTCATTGTACAGAAAATTAGGAAAGCAAGACTACGAACTTGTCAAGACCAATATGACGCTCAGTGGTGTTGGGAGTGATAGTTCGATCAAAGCTAAGGGAGTCACGTCTGTTGAGTTAACCATCGGGATCAAGACCCTTGCTGCTGCATTCTTCATTGCTGATGAACAAGGAAATTATAGTCTAATCTTAGGCAGAGATTGTATTCATGCTAATCAATGTGTACCTTCTACTTTACATCAAATGTTACTACAATGGGTAGGTGATGATGTAGAACAAGTGCATGCTGATGCATCGTCCTGCATCGCTGTGGACGATGGCTTATACTTTGGACCTATGAGACCGCTACATGTCTCATAGGAGTTGACTTTTCTGATTATCAATTCATAAGTATAGATAGGAAAGGCTTCACCTCTGTAATGCTAGAGCCGATGGAAAATCGGCTGAATCCCAAGTAAAGTTTAAATGATGAGTACACCCAGAAGGAACATATCATAGGTCACGGACAGTCTAGCCCCTGAGGCTGGACGGTCCGACCTTTCATAGGATAGTTTGGCCCTTAAGGCCGAGCAGTCGCCGCAGCACGGATCCGGTGTCACGGACGGTCCGGCCTTTGAAACCGAATGGTCTGCATCTACGTTGAGACCGCCTAATTCCTCTGAGGTAGGAATAATAGAGGAATTCAGGGATCTCGACAAGTTAGGACAGGGGTTTACATCGGTCGATCCTTTGGAGGGTTCGACATAGGAGATGGTAAAACTTTTAGGCCAATTTTTGTATACAAGACCCTGGCGACCAATCCTAGAGATGAAATGACCGGTCTATTAAAAGAATATTCTGATTGCTTTGCTTGGAATTACACTGAGATACCAGGATTAAGCTGAGAGATAGTAGAACATCGTCTACCTATTAAGTATGGTTTCAGACCTTTCAAGCAGAAAGCTAGAACATTTCATCCAGACTTACTCCCACGAATAAAGGATGAGATTCACCAGCAGCTAGAAGCTAATTTTATTAGACCTTACAGACACGCAGAGTGGGTCTCCAATATTGTGCCGGTGGAAAAGAAAGAATCAGGTAAGCTCAAAGTATGCATTGATTTTCGCAATTTAAATAGAGCAACTCCTAAAGATGAATATACTATGCCTATAGCCGACATGTTGATTAATAATGCATCGGAAAATAGAATTATTAGCTTTCTTGATGGTAATGCCGGACATAATCAGATTTTTATGGCCGAAGAAGATGCGTCTAAACCGGTCTTTATATGTCCAGGCTTCATTGGTTTATTTGAGTGGGTTGTCATGACATTTGGTCTAAAAAATGCTGGTGTTACTTATCAGAGGGCTATGAATTTGATCTTTCACGAGCTATTGGGAAACACCATGGAAGTCTACGTTGATGATATTGTAGTCAAATCGGCTAAGTTTAGTCCTCATATAACTTATTTGCACAAAGGCTTTGATAAAATGTGTCGGTACGGTCTAAAAATAAGCCACGTAAATATGCTTTTGTAGTTTCGGCTTATAAGTTCTTAGGATTTATCATTCATGAACATGGTATAGAGATAGACCCTGACCAAATTAAATCCATTTGGAATGTGGGACCTCCAACCTGTAAGCTTGAAATGCAGAAGTTTCTCGGCAAGATAAATTATTTATGAAGGTTTATCTCTAATCTAGCTAGGAAGATTGATGGCTTCACTCTATTTGTGTTCGGCTCCCGTACTAAAAGCACCACAGCCGGGAGTGCCGTTCAGATTATACATTGTAGCCGAAGATAAAGTTATTGGAGCTGTTCTGACACAAGAGACCAAAGGGAAGGAGAATGTGGTAACCTACCTAAGTCGGAGTCTGGTTGACGCTGAAACATGGTACACTTTCATTGAGAAGTTATGTCTATGCCTGTTTATGCATGCACCAAATTTATGTGTTATTTATTATCTAGTCATTGCATTGTTTCTAGCCAAACCAATGTCATCAAATACATGTTGCAAAACCCGATCATGAGTGGTAGGATTGGCAAATGGGCTTATGCACTTATAGAATATGACTTGGCCTACGAACCATTAAAAGCTATGAAAGGCCAGGTCGTAGCTGATTTTATTGTAGAACATTGGATTGATGATACTTATAAACTAGATATATCGTACCACACTGTTACTCCCTGGACTCTATACTTTGATGGATCGGTTTGCAATAAAGGGCAAGGGATTGGCATCGTGCTTGTTTCACCAAGTAACACCAACTTTGGCTTCGCTAGCCGATTAAAAACTTATTGCACTAACAATCAAGCCAAATATGAGGCCCTCTTATTCGGCTTGGAGCTTTTAAATTGTTTGGGAGTAAAACATGTGAAGGCATTTGATGATTCTTAGCTAGTTGTCCAACAGGTATTGGAAGAGTATCAATGTTTATATGGTACTCTAAATAGTTACCTCAAAAAGTGTTGGGGCATAATTCATTCTTTTGACAAATTCAGTATTCGGCACATATCCAGCGTTGAGAATTGCAGAGCTAACAATTTAGCACAGGATGCATCATGTTATCGGATAAAGTGAGAGAGATTTCACAACACCAAAAATCTGATAACCGGCGTCGTGCCAGATTCCCATGTCTCGGACTGTCCGATGTTGCCAGGAAAGTTCTTCTGATTGATTCAGCATAGTAACGAAGCCGATGTAAGCGATTGGAGTACACCCATAATTAATTACCTACAAAATCCCAGTGTTATGACGGATAGGAACATTCGACGTACAACTTTCAAGTATATTTTAATGAGTGATGAACTATACCGTCGAACGGTCAACGATGTCCTGCTTAAATGCTTGGGCCCAGGTGATGCTATATTAGCCATGATTGAAGTACATGAGGGGATTTGTGGTACCCATCAATTGGCTCCAAAGATGAAGTGGTTATTACGAAGATCTGGCTTCTACTGGCATAACATGATAGCTGATTATTTCAAGTACTACAAATGATGCCAAGTATGTCAAAAATTCGGTGACTTACAGTTGGTCTCTGCAGCCAAATTACATCCTATCACTAAACTTTGCCCTTTCAGAGGATGGGAATTGGCCTTTATAGGAGAGATCCATCCTTCATCATCAAAAGGGCATCAGTTCGTGTTAGTTGCCACTGACTACTTTACTAAATGGATTGAAGTCATTGCTCTGAAGAACATGACACACAGAGAGGTAATTAAGTTCATAACCAAGCATATTATTTATAGATTCAGCATTCCCCAGACTTTGACTACAGACTAGGGGGGCTTCTTTTATGTCAAAGGAGGTACGTGAGTTTGCTGAATTATATAGAATTAAATTGTTCAATTCTTCTCCATATTATGCTCAGGCCAATGGACAGGCCGAGCCTAGTAATAGAACATTGATTAGCCTGATAAAGAAGAAGATATCTGATCATCCTAAGCATTGGTATAAGATTTTGTCCGAAGCTTTATGGGCTCATAGAATATCTAAACACCGTGCTACTAAAGTATCTCCATTTAAGCTTGTCTATAGGTAGGAAGAAATGTTGCTTGTAGAGATAAGTTTAAATGTTGTCAGGTTCGCCAAGCAAAATGATCTAACTGTCGGTGATTATTTTAATTCAATGATGGATAATATTGATGAAGTGACCGACAAGAGAGTGACAACCTTAGGAGAAATAGAAAAGAACAAGATCATGGTCGCCAAAGCTTACAATAAGAAGGTTAAGGCTAAATCATTCCAGGTATGAGACCTGATATGGAAGACCGTCTTGCCTCTAAGGAGCAAAGATTGGAAGTTTGGGAAGTGGTCGCTAAGCTAGGAAGGCCCTTACAAGGTATCGCAGGTGATGTCCGATATTGCCTACTTGTTGCAAACATTACAAGGCCTTGCCCAAGGCGTTAAACAGGCGTTTCCTCAAGCAGTATCATCCTAGTATGTGGCAAGATGCCTGAGAAAACCGATGTGATCACACCGAGTTAGTTGCTTTTGGTTCGCTCAGCTTCGCCAAAAGGCAGGGGGCATATGTTGGGCACCGAATTGGTTGAGTGGACGGTGTGGCCCCGAGACCGGACGGTCCGCGTATGCGCAGAATCAGTTAGGGTTCTGAGTTTCTTGCGGGATTTGTTAGCTAGATCCACGAAATTAGCTCGGGAGATCGCTTGTAATGGGTCCAGACCTCCCCCACTATATATATGGAGGGCTATGACCGATTGGGACATCAACAATCGAATCAATAATCAATATATCTCTCGTTTTACTATGTACATTAGGAGTAGTTCTAGTTTAGCCCTAGATTAGACTTTCTCTATCCTAAAATCTCCACCTCTTTTCGGCTCTACGTCGATTAGATTTGTCTAGGGTGGCCTGCCGACTCTAGACAAGGCCTAGGATATCTCCCACTATAGGAATTCTACTGATTCCCGTCGGCCAGGGTAATTTCTGTCGGCCAGAGCGAAAGCCGACGGGAATAGACAAATTACCGTCGGCCACCAAATAGCCGACGAGCATTATATTTATTCCCGTCGGCCACGTCCCAAGCCCATGGGGATTAACTAATCCCCGTCGGCCCTGTGTTCTGGCCGACGGGAATTAGTTAATTCCCGTCGGCCCCGTATTCTAGCCGATGGGGATTAATCTTTTTAGAGCCAGGCCGCGGACGCGCGAGCTCATTCTTCTCCGTTCACTCAAACGGTCAAAGCTCCGCCCCGAGCGCCGCCGCCCCTGCCCAATCGCCGCCCTGCCCGACCGCCGCCCTGCCCGAGGCCGCCATCGAGGCTGCCCCCGCTCGAGCCGCCCCGCCTGAGCCGCCTCCTTGCCCGAGCGGCGCCCAGGCCGAGCGCCGCTACAGCCGCCACCGTTGGAGTGCTGTCCTGCCCCTGCCCTCGAGCATCGCCCTGCCCCCGAGGCCGCCCTGCCCGAGGCCGCCCCGCCCGAGCGCCGAGGCCTCCCTCGGCCCGCCCCAAAGCGCCGCCGCCCCCGCCCGAGTGCCACCCCAAGCTCCCGAGCTCCTCGTACCCCGAGCGTCGCCGTCCCCAGCCCACCGTCGTCCACCGTCCGCTCGTGCCCCGACGCGCCGGTCAGCCACTGAGGTATAATCCTATCTATATGTAAATAAATATGTGATTATTTTCGTCGGTTTTTTATATTCGACGGGAGTTAACTTTCATATGATTAGAGTTAGTTTAAAATTGTTAATTTATAGTGTTCTTAGTTTTCATATGACTTTATGCATTATTGAATGTAAATGCGAGTGCGATTGTTGAATGTAAATGCGAGTGCGATTGTTAAATTTGTGTATACATGCTTATTTTCGTCGGTTTTTTATGGCCGACGGGAGTTAACTTTCATGTGATTAGAGTTAGTTTAATATCACATGTGATTAGAGTGTGATTAGAGTTAGTTTAATATCACATATGTGGCTTGATGTTAGGTAAGTATTAATTCTATTATTATAATAGATTTAACTTATGCTATTGAATTGTTGAATTTGATGTTATTTAATAATTAGATTTAACTTATAATATTAGGTTGTATGAAGGTTTCGATATTGATAAATTTAATGTTATTTATGTATATATATAGTTATTTATTTATATATATAGTTTTACTACTTACCTATAGATGTATGTGTGACGTATAGAAACGTGATTGTCTCACACGCACACTTTACTCTACACACAGCCGCAATAATGGGTGATAGACGTGATTGGATGTATGAAGGTTTCAAGAAGGGTGGGTGTCACACATGTGAATGGTTTGCCAAGACGCAGATATTTCTGGACCATGCAACTGCTTTGTCACAAATAGATAATATTAGGTGTCCATGCAATAAATATAGAAATATAACGAGCCACACCAAGAGGCAGGTCACACTACACCTGTGCTCACATGGTTTCGTGCCAGGCTATAAGGTCTGGTATCTCCACGGTGAAGATGTTGAACGAGCAACATAATTAGAAGTTGATGATGGTGAAGATGATGTTGATAGGATGGACCAAATGCTTGAGGATCGGCAGCCTGAACTGGCACCAGATCATCATGATTCACCTACACCGGAGGTTCAGAAGTTCTTCGACCTACTCAAAGCGTCAGAAGAGCCTCTTCACGGGCACACTGACGTGACAATACTCGAATTCGTGACCTGGCTGATGTCAATCAAGTCCAAGTTTGCATTCTCAATTACTTGTTACAAGGAGCTTGTGGATTTGATTAGCGAGGTTCTTCCTACGGGTCACAAGATGCCCAAAGACATGTACCAGTCCAAGAAATTGCTTGAAGGTCTTCGTATGGAGTATGAGAAGATTGATGTTTGCCAAGACAATTGTATGCTTTTTTGGAAGGAACATGGCAGAGAACAGAAATGCTTAAAATGTGGGAAGTCGAGGTACGTGGAGCTTGTAAATGAAGATGGGGAGAAGGTGGTGGCAAAGGTTGCACATAAACAGCTTTGGTACATGCCTCTCACTCCTAGAGTGAAACATTTGTTTCTCTCGAGGAAGTCCGCTATGCACATGAGGTGGCATAAAGATTGTACAGACAGACAAGATGGGTTAATGGTGCACCCGTCAGATGGAGATGCATGGAAGGCTCTTGACAAATTTGATCCAGATTTTGCCAGCGATGCAAGAAACGTTCGTATCGGCTTGGCAACTGATGGTTTCACGCTGTTCAATATGACCGCTGCATCGTACTCATGTTGGCCTGTCATTGCCATACCGTACAACCTTCCACCTGCTCTTTGCATGAAATATGAGTTTATGTTCCTATGTCTTGTTATACCTGGGCCTGAGCATCCTGGCGTACGCCTCAATGTGATGCTTCAACCACTGATTGAAGAGTTAAAGAAGCTATGGCAAGGTGTGGAAGCCTATGACTGCTTCAAGAAGCAGAAATTCAATCTTCGTGTTGCATATCTGTTCTTGGTTCATGATTTTATGGCGTATGGTATTTTCTCTGGATGGAGCGTGCATGGTAGATTGACGTGTCCTTATTGTGCTAAAGATACAGATTGTTTTCGTCTTAGTGCTAGTGGCAAGATATGTTACTTTGATTACCATAGATGTTTTCTACCCTTCAATCACCCCTTCAGAAGGCAGAGAAAGGAATTTAGGAAGGGCACCATTGTCACGAAGGGACCGCCCAAGCGACGTAGTGGGATTTAGGAAGGGCACCATTGTCACGAAGGGCAAGATATGTTACTTTGATTACCAAAAGCTGACTATTGTCTGAAATCTAAGCAACGGAAAGAAGTGATGAAGTGGATGAAGGATATTAAATTCCCCGATGGTTATGCCGCTGGTTTTAGAAGATCTGTGAAATTGAAGACAATGAAGATGAATGGACTGAAGAGCCATGACTTCCACATAATTATGGAGAGGCTCATGGCTATAATGTTTCGTGGGTACATTTCCGAAGCTGTGTGGAAAACGTTAGCTGAAGTTAGCTATTTCTACAGACAGTTGTGTGCTAAAGAAATCAGAAGAGATGTGATGGAACAGCTGGAGAAAGAGGCACCGGTGCTTTTGTGCAAATTGGAAAAAATATTTCCACCGGGTTTCTTCAATCCTATGCAGCATCTCTTTATACATCTTCCATATGAGGCTAAGGTCAGTGGTCCTGTTCAGTATAGGTGGATGTTTCATATAGAAAGAGCATTAAAGAAGCTTAGAGCAATGGTGGGCAATAAGGCAAGAGTTGAAGGATGTATTGCGGAACAATTTAAACTAAAGGAGGTAGCACACTTCACAAGTTGTTACTTTGCAGAAGAACATAATGTATTTGCTTGAAAGAAAAGGTACCATGATGATGAATGAGAGATGCCTCCGTGTAGTGATCTTTCGATTTTTCAGACAAACGGCAAAGTCGTTGGTCCACCCAAGGCATATCACCTCAGTATGGAAGAACGGAAGTCTGCTTTACTGTACATGTTCACGAATATGCCTGAGGTGGAGAAATACTTTGTGTAAGACTTATTTTCTTAAACTGTTCATATGTGAATTAGTTTATGTTATCAAATATCTCATGTCATACAATAATATTTTACAGTGAGTTTGATGAACAAAACATGAGGTGTCTCGGTAGGCCAACAGCGAGAGACATAGACAAATTGCAACGCGATGGTATGCATGGGCGACCTAATTTCATTATGTGGCTTCGGGACCGTGTAAGTCTTAATTATGTGGCTCCGAGAGCTAATTTCAGTTAACTAATATTACAGAATTTGCTAATGCTTTGTGGCATAATTGACAGTTTGGGGAGGAAATGAATTTGAATGATGACTTACGTCAGTTATCTATTGGAAGCGTAACTGCCAAAAGCTATGGACGTTACGACGTCAATGGATATCGCTTTCGTTCAAGCATTTTCGAATCAAGTCATCCTATGGCCGCCACTCAAAATAGTGGAGTCATTACTAGGGCAACCGACATGGAAGGACACGAAGCCTGCTATTACGGGAAAATCAAAAATATAATCGAGATTACATTTGCTGGAATAAGCCTTTAGCGCTAGTTTTCTTTGAGTGTAAATGGTATGACCCAAAGTATTATAGGACCGAATTTGGGATGACACAGATCCAACCTGAAAAATTTCTTCAAGGACACGACACGTATATCCTTGCCCATCAAGCAAACCAAGTTTATTTCTCGACATATCCATGCAAAAAGTTGTCTAAATGGAGGGTTGTGTACAATGTAAATCCCCGCGAACGCCTATACACTCCTGGTGAGGATGAATATCAAATTGGTCACCTTGAGCAGGTTGATGAGGTGTTTCAAGAAGAAGAGTTGCCAACTAGTTTTCATATTGATCCTGCACCGGCATTAGATTCACTAGTTGCAAACGTTAACGACTTAACTTTTCCCGAGAGACGAAGAAGACAACCTGTTAGGAGAAAAGTTACATGGCGACCTCTGCATAGAAGAGAACAAATAGATCCTGATTTTGATGATATTTAACAAGTAAAGTTGTTTTGTTATTTCATTTGTTTATATTTTTAAGTATTATGTCATTTTTGATGCACTAATGAATAATTTCTTATTTTTTATGCAGGATGCCGCCAAAATCAAAGAAGTCAGTGAAGGGGTTGTTCAAGGGCCTGGGCCTTTTTCAGGGCAGTTCTTCGAGCAGCAGCAGACGTCGAGAGCTGTTGAGCGTGGTACATGGAGATGAGGTAACATATCTTGTACAAATAAATTTGTTTACATATTTACAAATAAATCTTGAGTTGTATGTACCAGGATGAGCAGCACACTGAGGAGCAGCACATTGAGGAGGAGCAGCACACAATGAGGAGGTGGAGCACGTGACATGGGACCAGGCCGCACAGCATCACCAGCCATGGGACCAGTGGGACCACCAGAGAGAGCAGCAACAGGTGTGGGACCAGTGGGGCTAACAGGGCAAACCAGCTGACAACCCGATGGATGATGGCTCGGGAGGCTCTTCAGCGACACGCACACGTCGCTCAAGAAAAAGCCACTCAGTAAAGCCTCGTCACGCGATAGAGCGAGAGGCTGATCGAACTTTAATCATGCCACATGGAGATCGGTGAGTGTAATATATTAACTTATCTCATATAACTATTATGTGTATTGTTAATGTTTTTGTGTAATGCAGGAATTGGGAGGACCTGTCCTTTGACGGCAAGGGACACCACACTCAGGTTAACCTTACGTTGGGTTCTCTTTGCCGCCTTCACTACCCTGGTATAGTGAAGGTGTCAAACGGTGATACCGAGGATGAGGTGCTCGTCAGTACCTGGGATGAGTACAAGTTTAAAAAGGAACGAAACCACACCGACAGACAGGGACTTGTGCGTAATGACTTTTGGGTATGAATTCTTTATTATTTTTGTTATGTTTCTTAATATTGTAAATCTATGACTTATACCATTGTATTTGTATTCTTTATGTTGTAGCTTCGATATCGGTTGCCTGACGGAGAGGATTACATGGGGCACGCTGAACGTGTCTTCCAAAATAATGCAAAGAAGCTGATGAAGGATGCCATATACTATGCGAGAATTCAGGCTACAAACCTATATTTTCAAAAGCATCCGGAAGAAGCAGGCCCCTTGAATAAAAAGGAAGGGTCCTCAAAGATATATTTGACTGAGGATCAATATCGTGAGGTTAGTATTCAATTTGTTTTACCCTTTATATTGATTGTTGTGATTGATATAATATGTAACATTGTGTGTGCAGGTGATGGTTCCATGGATGGCGCCCGTGCCTGATGCGTACTATGCTTGGTGTCGATATTGGGCTTTCGAAGGCTTCCAGAAAGCGTCAGCGCATCACAGACAATGTCGAGGAACCAATCCTAACCACAAGTTTGGCGGTGACGACATGATACGAAAAGCTAAAAGAATGGTAAGTTTGATCTATCTATGTCGATCAGCAAATAATATGATTGCTTATGAATGTTTTTTGTTTATACAGGAAGCTACGAGTGGCCAAAAGCCTAGTGACATTGAGGTCTACCAGGAGGGCCACAAAGGACCAGACCCGAACAACCCTGACCAGCTCTGTAGCCAGACAGCCACAGATCGGCTGGTGAGTTTTGGCCAAAAAGTACAAACGTTCAAAGTATAGAAATTCTTGCATTTGTAAGGTTGTGAATGATGTATAGGCGGCATATGGGGAGGAGATGGTTCGTCGCCATGGCCCTGACTTCGACTGGCGCCATGAACCGGTGGATCCCTCGGTGGTGTACGCAAGTGGTGGTGGCAAAGCGCATGGGCGGTAAGCTCTAACTTATGAAATTATATGGTTGACACTAAATTGATTATGCAGTAATCACATTTTTTGAATCACTTATAGATACGCACTCTTCGACGGATTCATTGACTCGTCGTCGGTGAGATCTCAGAGGACGGGTTCGTCTTCCCGTAGCTCATGCTCTCGTCGACCGAACGAGCAGGAGTTGGAGATTATGAGGATGCGTGAGGAGATGAGACAACAACGAGAATTTATGGAGGCATGCAATGCACATAACCAAACGATGTATCAAGTGAGTATACATAATCCGAACTCTAAATTATTATATTTCAATACAACATCTTCAATATTAACACATATGTTTAACAGTTAATGCAGCAACAGGGCATGACAACAAATTTTCCACCGCCACCACAATGGAGCCAGTTTGCAAACACACCAGCTCTGCCACCACAGTTCAACACCCCTCCGACACATATACCTGCACCTGGAGATAGGGTACGTTTGATAACTGTCGATTAATTTATACACTTGTATACTTTTTGATATTTGCATTTAACGTGTTGATATTTGCTAACTTGCATAGGTTACGCCCGAAGCGGGTGGTAGTGGTTCTGATCCCGTAGCAGAGACTGGATTTGTTGACTCGCTCTTCGCGTTCCCTCCTCCTGGTGGTGGTGGCGGCAGCGGTCAAAGCTCTAACCACCCAAGTGGTGGTTATCTCTAAACACTTGAACTCGTGCTCGTTATGTATTTTAACTCGTGGACGTTATGTTTGTGTAAACACTCTCATATCTGAAATGTTTGTGATGTGTGAATTATATCAATGCGTTTGTGATGTGTGATGTCAATGTGTTTGTGATTTATATGTTCATGTGATATGTTTTGTCATATGTTTGTGATATATATGTTTTGTGTATAATATGTGTACAATTGTGGAAAAATATCTAATTTGGTGTTGCTGTTGCAGAATTATAGGTTAACTCCCGTCGGCTAAGTTAATTCCCGTCGGTTTGACCATAGCCGACGGGAATTAACTATTAACTCCTGTCGGCCCAGTTAACTCCCGTCGGCTGACCTGGCCGACGGGAGTTAATAGTTAGTTCCCGTCGGCTGACCTGGCCGACAGGGATTAATTAATAACTCCCGTCGGTTGTGGTGGCTGACGGGAATTAGCCGTAATTCCCGTCGGCTCGTTATTGGCCGACGGGGATTAATTATTCTCGTCGGCGGCCGACGGGGATAACCTTATCCCCGACAAGGGACGCCTGGCGGCTGACAACCGACGAGAATAAGCCCTAAACCGACGAGAATTACTTATTTCCGTCGGTTTAATGCTTATTCCCGTCGGTTCCTGGCCGACGGGAATTAACTGTTTTCCTGTAGTGTCCTTCCCGATGAGGTCTCTCCCGGGAGTGAGATCTAGGCGTTGCCGGCGAACTCCGCCATTCCCATTCCTATGCACGCGTGTAACGTACGGCCTCTAGGCGTGGATCGTCTGGCTCGTCAGGCAGGGAATCAGCCCCTGCGCCAGGTCGTGGACCGTTCGGTCTCAGGCCGTGGACCGTTCACGCTACCACAGAGAGCACCACCGCCGGTTCTTACTGTAGTGATTAACGCCCGGATCCACGCTAACAGTATTGAACTAGTATCTCATCTGTTGCGGACTTGATCCTGTCAACGCACGGAACGACGAATTGACGAGAGTGATGCTTCTAGAAGCCTGTTCCAGTGCGTGGCGGGGCGCGTGGAAAGCGTGCGGCCATGCGCGTTGGTGCTGCATAAACCAAACGGAGGTGCACGCCGGGTCAGAGTCAAACCCTGCTACGGCAAGGCGCAAGGCAACGAAACACCCACCCACCCACCAAGTCACCAACTGCTCTCGGCCTCGGCCTCGGCCTTTTCTTTTCCTCATTACGGCCTCGGTCCACCACCTCCTCTTCTCGCCTCTTCTTTGTCCCTGTGCTCGCCACACGCGGCGCAACCGCCCACCCACCAAGCCAGGAGAAGAAGATCTCCGTCGCCTACGCTTCGCTTCGCTTCGAATCGGAGGTGAGACTTCTCTTCCCCTCATGGATTTTCCGTCTGCCAGGATTACTAGATTAGGAATTAGGATGTACGTGTGGACGGATCGTTCCTCTCTCGGGGCAGGATTCGATTCAAGTCGGATGCTTCCGACTTATGCAGGGTTAAGGAATTCGCTAGGTTAAGGAAAGATTCGGTTCATGCCTCAGAGTATGCATTCTAATTGCAACTGGAGGGTCGATTTCCTTTCTAATTGACACATGAGTAGTATCTCCTCCTGATTTTGCAGTCGTTTTTGTCTTTTCGTCATCTGTGGCTGTGCAGCGATCCCAACCTTCTTTCAAATACTCGATAATAACATAAACAATCGGCCTGGCAGGCAAATTCGGGTGTTTTTTTTGCGCAATTGCACGGCAGGCAGGTCAGATCGGCCTGCGCTCATGTGCTAACGAACTGCTGTAGTGCTGTTAGGTAGGCGGACAGGTCAACAATGGACATGGGCTACCAAGTTGTTTGCTGGAATACAACTAATACTCAACTGGTTCACACTTGAAACACAGCCACAAAACAAAAGACTCACGCTGCCCTGTTTGGTTGGGCTTCTGTGGCTGCTTATGCTTCCTAAAAGCCAAAAGCACAACAAGGAACTGTTTTTTTCAAAGCAGCTGTTTTTTCTAATACATTTTTAAAGCATCTTAGACCTCGTTTTTGGCTTTTGGATTTCAGCTTTTCGAAATCAATGGAATAAAAAAAGTATTTCATAGTTGTTTTAAGATTGATAAAGATAAGAGGTATATTTTACACTTGTTTCAATCAAACCGTTTTCAATTTTCTTATAGCTGATATTTCATAACAGTTTTTTCACAGCTCAGAGTAGCTTTAGCTTTTCCCACCGCCACAGCTCAACCAAATAGGCTTGCCAGCTAGCTTTGCCTGTCAACATTCAGCTTCGGAGTTCAAACCATCTTCGCTGTTTGAGCATACCATTATTCCAGTTTAGGTTGACTTTACACATGATGATAGGAGACAGCTGGTGTTATGATTTGTTATGACACATGATGATAGGAGACAGCTGGTGTTCTGATTTGTTATGACGCATTGCATATAATTTCTTTGCTCAAATTGATCTCTCAACATTTCCACACTTGCAGGTGTCGAATAGCCAGTGGTGTCCCTATGGATTCAGCTTTTAGAAGAGCTCTCAATGAGCCTATGTGCTTGGAAGAAACCGTCGTCCAACAAGGAATTGAAAGGTGCCCATTCCTGAGGAACATCAATGAGCCTACAAGTTTTTCCTTCTCGTCCGTCAACTTCCCTATTCCAGTATGCCCTTTACTTCCTGTTCCTATTTACATTATCACACCATCCATTTCTTAAGATCACTGGTGTTCTGGAACGATCGCTGAATTCTATTGTTTGCTGCTTGTGAAGGCAAGAGGAGCCAAGGGACCGATTTTCGAAGATGGGCCTAATTTTGACATGGCATTTCGAGTTTTCCATGGTAGAGATGGGGTTGTTCCACTTTCAGAAGGGTCATTGGCCCAGATTGAGAAGCCACTGCCAAAGCCCAATCCTGAGTTCAACCCATTGGCAGCCAAAGCAGCAACCATCAGTCTATCTGCATTTGGAGGGTTTTTCAGCTTTGGTGACTTCTCAAATAAGCGCAATAAGAAAAACTCCAACAAGAAGAACCCCAACAACCTCCCCCAGGTAAATTGAGCTAATTATACTTTCTCAATATTTCTTGTCTCCAGTGTCACAATGTTCCAGTACTGTCTAGTAAAGTCGATCTTTTTCATCACCAAAGAATGTAATTTATTGGTAGAAGTAGACATAACTCATACAATGTATCTGAACCATCCTTCTCAGTGGTAACACTAAATGGGTGGTACATGATGAAAACCTTATTATGTTTTTTCTCCAAAGGAGCGTGCCATTCAGTTGTCTGATTTTGCTTTCCCTGAAATTTCAGAATAAAGGCCAGCCTAACAATAACAACCATGAAGCACTGAGCAACGAGTGGCTGGAGATGGGCCAATGTCCACTTGCGAAATCTTATAGGGCATTAAGCGGAATTGTGCCACTTGTCGCAAAGATGATGACACCCCCAGCTGGTATGAAACTTAAGTGCCCACCTGCCGTGGTTGCTGCCCGCGCAGCACTATCCCGCACAGCCTTTGCAAAGGGGCTTCGCCCTCAGCCCCTGCCAACAAAAATACTGGTGATTGCATTGCTTGGTATGGCAGCAAATGTTCCTCTGGGCATCTGGAGGGAGCACACACAGAAGTTTTCATTGCAGTGGTTTGCCGCAGTACATGCTGCAGTGCCGTTCATAGGGATGCTCAGGAAATCTGTGCTGATGCCTAAGACAGCCATGGCCCTTACTATAGCCGCCTCGATATTGGGTCAGACAATCGGGTCAAGAGCTGAACGTATCAGACTGAAGAGGGCCGCGGCAGCAAAATTAGCAAGAGAGAGCCATGGTGACGCTGCTGACTACATCAAAGCACCAATGAGTCTGAAAACAGGGAACCACACTGTTCAGTTTTGGGATCCGCTTTCCCTCAGAGCTGAAAGCACAGTGGCTGCAGGTACCACGGCAGTTCTTGTCCCTGCCATTTCTGCTTTCAACTGATGACAGGAATGGATTCATTACGATTGTACCAGCATCGCTGGTTGGTGTATTCTTTTTTTTTCTCCTATTCTAAACAATCTGATTGTTGTATCCATTACTGTACCTTTGAGCTTAAGAAAGAAATACTTCATGGCAAACTCTTCATCCTGTTTTGGTGGCCACATGACAGCGAATAAATTAGAGAACACATTGAGCTGAGAACTTTTTACTCTCCTTTGAAATCTGTCTCTGGAAACACGGATTTGCAGCCAATCGTCAATGGAGCAGTCATCATTGCATGCCATACTGACTTTACAGTTATGTATTCTTTGTATTTTATAAGACTTATCATGATAAAGAAAATATTATGAAATGGAATGCAGAAGCTTTTGCTGGTGGTCAAAAATAAAAAATCAAACAGTTAATGGCTTGTTCGTTTTAATGCGGATCCATGTGGATTGAATGGTATTAAGTTAGTTTAAATCTATAATAAGTCAAAATTGAGATAATGCGGATCCATGTGGATTGAATGGTATTAAGTTAGTTTAAATCTATAATAAGTCAAAATCTATCTCAATCTCATCCAATACCCTCCAATCAACGTGGAACGAAAATAACCAAACAAGCCCTAACTGATCTCAACGTGCCACACCTGAAATGGTCAGGACTCAAAACGAAACAGCCGGACCATTCTACCCCACAATGTAACACCAGAAACACAACCAACAGGTTCTAGTTGCCTGCTCGAATCACCATCCAGTCAGTAAACAAGATCAATAAGCTACTAGTGCTATGGTTTGTTTGACAGCTACAAGCGGTGAAAAACATCGGCTTGCTGAAGAACAGACTTAACATTCGCACAAAATACAACTTTTCCGACTAGTATATCTCATCATCTGGGACATCTGGTGTAAGAAACTTCTGTGGATCCTTGTACAGCTCTTCGTAGTTGTACTTAGGTTTCACCCTCTCCGGGACAGGCACAAGTGGGATAATACTGTCTCCATCGATCACGCCATCAATGAGTCCATAATCGACAGCCTCGAGAGGGCCCATGTAACGATCTCTGTCGATGTCTTTCTCTACCTGCTCAGGAGTGCGGCCTGTGAAGCCTGATACGATCCGAATGACATTCCTCTTGTTGGTCAATATCTCCTTCGCTTGGACCTCTACATCTAGGGCCTGACCGCTTGCACCTCCGACAGGCTGATGGATCATGATCCTTGTGTTGGGCATGGCAAATCGCTTGCCCTTCGTGCCACCACCAAGGATTATAGAAGCTGTTGATCCAGCTATGCCCATTCCAATAGTGGACACGTCTGCCCTCACAAGCTGCATTACATCATAGATGGCCATTGTTGCGCTGAAAGAGTAACAAAACAGTCAGTCAGCAAATGACAGGATTTGGTATTAGATAACTCTATGATCAGACCAATCAGCGCAGAGAACACATGTGTTGCAACCTAAGATTGTGTCCAACAGTTCACTCATATGGTCACCCAAAATACTATTTTACATTGTAGACTGTACTGTTTGCAGAGTGAAATTTGAATATGGGGATGTGATGGGTAAACTGCTGGAGAAGTCAAAATTTACTTGTTCCTTAAAAGTTCTGCATCGATTTTGGTAGTACATGTAAGGTCTAGAGTACTAGGTTTGGAATTTGGGAGAAGTCCATTTTTTTACCATAGAACTATCGCCGGAGTTCCAGTATGACCATGAAACTCCAAAACCAGAAATATTTAATCATCCAACTATCAAAACCGTTCAGGTCTAGCCATCCAGTGCTTTTGAAGGTGGTTTTCGCTTAAATGGACAACACGCCAAAGCAGAGCCCACATGTTAGACCCTCTCCTGCCTCTCTCCCTCCTGTACATGTTTCTCTCTCCTCCCTCTCTTCACATCACAGTTCTCTCCTCTCTCCACTACAGTCTCGGGTGCTCTTCTTCCCCATACTGGCCCACGACGAGCTCCGGTGCAAGGCCATGGTTCTGCCCAACCGCTTTTTTAAGCATACTCATGGCTACCCTCGCCATTCCTATCCTCAGTTGTGTACCGCCACTAAGCATCACCACGTCCAACCTCCTCCACTGCTTCTTCGTCGAATCCGAACTTAGGATGAGCTTACTCATGTCGCATTGGACCTGCCCCCGATCACGGTTCAGGGTAGCCCTGGTCTGATGCGTGGCAAAGGGTGGTGCAGGGAGCCAGAGAATGCCCTGGCGGACATGGGGTGGCTATACAATGTCGAGGGCAGCCATGATGGCATGGTCGTTGGCATTAGAGGCACTACTGTGCACCATGTTTGAACACATGGACGAGCACACAGGCAAGTGGCTGTGATGGATGGGTCAACCCAGCACAATGCGTTGAGAGAGGGCCATAGTGGAGAGTGTCATCGGTACGAAGGTATCAAGGATAGCAGAGAAATTCATTGAGTTCGAGAGAGGGGCGTAGACTAGCAGCCACAGGATCAGGGCGCTGACATGGCACCAAGAATACAGCGATTTATAAAGGTTCGAGCTGCGCAAGCGTAATGCCCTACGTCATCTTTGTAGTGGACAAATTGATGGAAGCGAAGGCAAAAATTACATTATATGTTGTCTAAGCTAGAGAACCGTCTAACTCCCCCCTTTACTTTGGTTCTGGTGAGAGTTCTCATCTAAGTCACAAAAGTGCAAAGCTCTAAGAAAGTCTGGACTAAGAGCCAGATCATTAAAACCCTTGCACTAAGAGCCCACTCATTCTGAGCCTTTTTGAACCCTCACCTATATTGCTCTACTCCCTTTTATAGCATAAGGGAAGAGATAGTTGCATCTCTGCGTGGACGGTGGGCTCTGACCAACAGAGGCCTAACTACTCCTATTGTTGCCATAGTTGCAGAGTCGTATGTGGAGCACACCTTGGTCGTGCCAGTGTCGAGGATTTCGCGCTGTAGTTCTCAGTATGTATGCCCATGCCGTTGAGTGCAACGTAGTTGGTAGATGGTGGTCTGAGGGTTGTTGGATAGGGGTCCACTTGACCATGAAGTCTATAAGTGCCTAACTCTTAACTGTGTAACGCGGGACAAAGTTGAGGTCAAACTCTGCTAGCTCTACCACCCACATTGTGATGCGCTCGGTTGCATGTTGGTTGCAGAATCACTTCCAATAGAAAGGATGTAAGCACTAAGATCAAATGCGGTTGAAAATAACGACGAAACTTCTAAAACACGACAAGGATCACGTGGTCCCGACGAGCAGCATGGCGAGAGGAGGCCAGCAAGGGGGTCGAGACCTAGAGGGATAACAATCTCAGCAGGAACACCTGCAGACTCTGTCTCAACCTCTACCGGCTCACTCAACTTGCACATAGGAGCAACAACTTCTAATGCTTTTAGTTTAGAGACTCGAGTCATTGTGGGCCCTGGTAAGAGCAGGAGGCTCCCGGTATTCATTGAGGGCATCAGGCGATTTCTAGGGCCCCGAGTCTTCACGGTACACACTAGGGGTGGATCCAGACATTTAAAGCAGCGAGTATTCACAAGAGGCCCTAGCGGCGACCAGGGCTCTCAGCATTCACTGGGATCTGAGAATTTCCTAGGACCCCAAGTCTTCAAGGGAGGACCTGACGGTGGCCAGAGGCTCCTGGGATTGACCAAGGACTACATGGGTTGTCAGGGACCCCGAGTGTTCAAAGGACCTGACAACAGCCAGAGGCTCCCAGCGCTCCATGACAAGAATCATGCTGACGACATCGGGAGTCGCAACAATGTACATGAGAAGGGGGCTCACCTAGCCCGGGGCAACCATGACTGGTGGGGAGCTGAGATACTCCTTGACGCATTGCAAAGCCTACTCAGCTTCATCGGTCCATTTGAAGAATCTGCTACCGTGGAGGAGCTTGAAGAAGGGGAGACCCCGCTCTCCTAGTTTGGAGATGAAGCGGCTTGTCGTCGCCATGCATCCGGTGAGACATTGGAGATGTTGAATGCGTGTTAAGGGCTACATGAGCTCAATGGCTTAGACTTTCTCCGAGTTGACCTCGATTCCCTGATAGGACACTAGGAAATCGAGGAGCTTGCCTGAGGATACCCCAAGACACACTTCTCCGTGTTGAGCATCATGTGGGTTCGACGGAGGCTATCAAAACGCTAGTCGGATCACGAAGGACGATGCCATCTACATAGACCTCAACAATTTTGTTTATATGATCACCTAAAGTAATGTGTATTGCACACACAAAGGTGGATAAAACAACCTATAGGGTTTATTCACATAGCAGTAGATGCCCTGAGTAGTTACAAGGGGATTTTTTTCTCATCTTCCCTAGTCATGCTAATTTTGTGAAAAGCAGAATATGCATCTAGGAAAAACAAAAGCTCACACACAGAAGTAGATTCTACTGGCCTATCTATGTGATGAAGAGGGTATGGGTTTGGGGGCATGCCTTGTTCAGGTTGATGTAGTCGATGCACATCTAAAGTTTCCCCTGTCTTATAAACAACAATGGGATTAGCCAGCCACTCAAGATGTTGGACCTCACGAATAAGCCGACATGGAGGAGCTTGTTGATCTCAGTGTATGTTGGGGCGAAGGCGAAGACACTACCCTTCGCGCGAAGCCTTCGTCGCCTCGCTACACCAACGAAGGCGAGATGATCGGTGTGGTTGCCCTTCGTCCTCTCCATTGCAAGACGAAGGCCAGACTCCGACGAAGTCTAGCAGTCCTGTGTCCTCATCTCGCCCGGAGGCCCACGTGGAATTCGGCCCACTGTAACGGGCCCCTCGTGGGCAAGCGTGTTACGGGCCTAATCTGTAATAGCTTCTCTGTAATGACGGTCTGTAACCTCCCTTTATGAGAATATTCTGGGGATAGTCCGGGTACCTGAGGGCATAAACGTCCTTGCCTTGGGACGTTGGACACTCGGGTGCCTATAAATACCCCCGTACAGTGCCCTCGAGAGGCCAGATTAACGGAGCAATTGTCATCCCACGATAAACTTTGCTTGCACTCTTTCCACTTCCCCGTTGGATCCACTTGCCCAGGAGAGCAAGTTCCAACATTTGGCGCCCACCGTTCGTGCCACGAACCAACCACCCGTGATGGCACCCAAGAGAGCTAGTTCGAAGGTAGCCCCATCCGTCGACGAAGCGGCGAAGGCGGCGCTCCTGGCTAAGAAAAAAGGCAAGGCCCTCGCAGACAACACCCACCAAGAAGCCTCCGAAGACGAAGCTCTCAGCAAGAGACAGCGCCAAGAACACCCCACTCCCGAAGGCACCGTACGCACCTGCAGCTCCGGAGGGCAACCACAAGCACCACCCCCAGGCTTCGCTCCACCAGAGGGCGAAGACGCAGCAGAGGACGGCGAAGACATCGGCATCTCAGCCGAAGAACAGCTACAGCTACGGGCCCTGCGCATCAAGAACCGCAACCTCCAAAAACAGAGAGACATCCTCGAGGCCAAGCGCCAACGTGTCACCGCGCAAGCCAAGGTGCGCCAGATGGTACGAGACGAGGAGCAGAGAGCCCGAGAACTCGAGCAAGAGATTGCACTCATGAAGAGCGAAGGCCACCATGATCTGCAACACGGCCCACCCCTCCAACAGCGCGCGCCAGTCGAAGACTTATTCATATCCCAGCGCGGGCCCTTCATCCCGCACGCCGCAACTTTCCAAGGCATCAGTTACCTTGATGAGCGGAGCCAGGGCGCAACTCCAACTGTCACCGTGGCCCGCCAACTTCAGGGCAGGGACCTACCCCAAGTACAACGGCAGCACAGACCCAGCACAATACATCATGAGCTACCAAGCCATTGGGATGGAAATAGTGCTCGATCACCTCCTTAGTTGCAGGCACGTCGGAAGGTTCACATGCGAATACATCGACATTAACCCGGAGAAAGGTGACAAACATGAGTTTCTATTATGCCCTTAGGTTCCCATCAATATGGGTCGTCTAGGAGGATTTCCGACCAATTTGTATGATCTTCGTGGAGAACAGATTAGTGTTTGATGGGCACGCCCCGCATCCACGCTTACCAGAGTAGGCCTAGGATGAATCAGGGATCATCAAGCCTCTAGGAGGAGAAACGAGCACCATAGAGGCAACCTTGGGACCCTCATAAGTGGGCCCCCCATTTGAGGCTCAGCTCTAGAACCGTACGCCATAAAGTCGTGTAACTTCTTGACTGTGGGTTGTGGCCATCGCTTTGGTGCACTC
Organism: Zea luxurians; assembly: GCA_029449295.1. Classification (NCBI taxonomy): domain Eukaryota; kingdom Viridiplantae; phylum Streptophyta; class Magnoliopsida; order Poales; family Poaceae; genus Zea; species Zea luxurians. The sequence continues at coordinate 38,546,484 of JAOPSE010000022.1, read as the reverse complement.
ATAGGGGATGGTGATGGCGGCTTTGGGGCTAGCATCTTGACAACCAAGTACCCATAGTGGGCAGCCACCATGAACTTAAAAGAGCATGGGGCACCCAAGAATGGCGTTATAAGGAAGATGGAGCTCGCTGCGACAAAATCTACATACTCTGCAACGATCAAATTGAAATACTGCTAGCTTGACGGAGCTGACAGAAAGGACCATTGCCAAGGAAACTCCCGTGAATGGGCACATGGCCCTATGGTTGGCGTGTGGAATTTGCATCTCGTCAAAAGTGTATACATCGATAAGAAGCCAATTCCACCATCAATTGGTATGTGTTTGAGCCTGGCGTGGGGGAGACCAAGAGAGGTAGGACCCCTACGTCTGCCATGTTGTGTGGGCAGCCGAAGGAATCGAAGGAAATAGGTGTCTCGGACCATCTGAGGGGTTCAATAAGAGTTGGGCCACAGGATCGCATTGCGCACCTCGTAGTGGAGAAGCTTGATGGTAGGGCAGGAGCTTAGCTCGTCGGAGGCACCGTAGATGATAGTGATGGTGCGCTCTGACTCCTGGAGGTCAAGGTCGTCCCCACTATCTCCAGGAGATGGGACCTTGTTGGCGTCTTCCTTCTTTTGCGGTTGTCGATCTTGTTGGCGTTGTTGACAAAGCGTTGCTCAACGCTCTCGGGCAGGTTTGACTATCCAACACTTAGTCAAGTCATGCTGCCAGTCTTATGCATGGAGCAATATTTCTTCTGCTCACTGCGCTAGGGCCCTGAGCAATGTCGCATATCTCCACAGGGGGCGTCATTACTGCTACCGCCCATGGTGGCATAGACCTAGAAGGCGCCTAGGCCCTTGCCCTTCTGATTGGTGATCGTTTGGAAGGGTGTGGCATCTGTCAGGCCCAGCTAAATAGCGAGGGGAGCATGCCACACATGGCCCTCGATGGCCCAGTCGCACTTGTCCATCATAAAGGAGGTCACCAACGTCCTGAATGTTGCAGGTGACCAACTTCTCTAGTATCTTCTCAGTTCTCGTCCCATACACCTTGGCAGAAGGTGACTACAATGGAAGTCGCGGTGATGCGTGGGATGGTGTTACTAACTCGGCAGAAGCACTGCACTGCACAAATGTGCCCTCAAAGATGGACATGAAATGTCAACAGAGCTCACCCCAAGACCAGATGGAGGCCTCGAGGAGATTCATGAGCTAAGACCAAGCACTACGGGTCAAGGCCACATGAAAGTAGTTTGGCACCACCTCTTCATCTCCCACGGTAGCGAGGATGGTGGTGGTGAGATTTGGAGGAACTCGGTGGGCTTGATGGTCCCATTGTACTTCTCAAGGAGGTGAGGGCAAAACTTCTGCGGACACATTATATAGAGCTGACATGAGTGCCAAGCACCCGGCCCCGACGGGATGAATCGGTTGAGCAGCCTATCTAGCAGGTGGAGGCTGCTCTTGAGGACGTGGCATGAACCCAACCCTCTTGTTAGGACGGTGTTCGCACGAGCGCTGGTCGGCGACCCGCATTCCGCATGCCATGTTGTAGTTGTGGAATTTGCACAAGAGGTGGAGCCATGAATCGCAGCTCTGGAGCCTTAGGCACAACCCTCAGAACTGGGTCCTATGGAGCCGCAAATGGTGCACGAGAGCGTGGATTGCGCGTTGTGCCCGGGCACAGACCTCTTAGAATGAGGTTGCATGATGAGATGACATGTGGTGGGCCTGGGCCACAACTACGAACCTTGCTACGTCTTGTCATCATTGTTATGTAGCCGCTTCCCCGACGTCAAACACCGGCAGGTTGAATAGGCCTTAAGAGATAGATGGAAAAATGATATGGATGATGAGTATAATGGTCTAATGAGGAATAAAATGTGGCATCTAGTACCTGCAACGAGAAATAAATATATTGTTGATTGTAAGTGGGTATATAAAATTAAGAAAAAGTTTGATGGAACTATAGACAGGTATAAAGCCCGTCTCGTTGCAAAAGGGGTTAAACATATATATGGTATTGACTATGAAGACACTTTTAGCCTAGTGGTAAAACTAGCTACTATTAGAATTGTTTTGTTTGTTGCTATCTCTAGGGGATGGTGTCTTCGGCAATTGGATGTGCAGAATGTGTTTCTTCATGGCGTTCTGGAGGAAGAAGTATACATGAGGCAACCTCCTGGGCATGAAAAACAATCTTCTCAATATGTATGCAAGCTTGATAAGGCCTTGTATTGTCTAAAACAGGCTCCCAAGGCCTGGTATTCTAGATTGAGCACAAAATTAAAAGAACTAGGTTTCAGTCCTTCAAAGGCTGATACATTTATTTTCTTCTACAATAAGAATGTAACCATGATTTTTTTATTAGTATATGTTGATGACATCATAGTAGCAAGCTCCTCATTAGAAGCTACACAAGTTCTACTCAGTCTCAGATCAGATTTTGCGTTAAAGGACTTAGGAGAGTTAACTATGTCCTTGGGATAGAAGTAAAGAAAAGTGAGGCTGATATATTTATGTCACAAGAAAAGTATGCTCAAGATATCATAAAATGGGATGGTATGATGCAGTGCAAGGGACATAATACTCCTTTAGCGGTTTCTGAAGAAATGTCTATTGAATCTGGTATACCATTAGGTACAGAAGATGCTACTCATTTTAGAAGTAATGTGAGGGCGCTACAATATTTAAGTTTGACACTGTCAGACCTGTCTTTTCCAGTAAACAAAGTTTGTCAATTTCTTCATGCCCCTAGTACTGAACATTGGACAGCAGTAAAAAGGATACTCAGGTATGTCAGAGGTACTGCGGGTTATGGATTAAAATTACACAAGTCGCAGCCTATGCTCGTTAGTGTTTTCTCTGATGCGGACTGGGCAGGATCGGTTGATGATCGCTGGTCTACTAGTGGTTTCTGTATATTTTTGGGTGCTAACTTAGTTTCCTGGAGTGCCAGAAAACAGGATACAGTATCAAGGTCAAGCATCGAGACAGAATATAAGGCTATGGCAAATGCTAGTGCAGAGATTATTCGGATACGAACTCTACTCAAAGAGTTGCAGTTAAGCGCTCCAAAGACAGCAAGGTTGTTGACAATCTTGGTGCTACTTATTTGTCTGCAAATCCAGTGTTCCATGCTAGAACAAAACATATAGAAGTTAATTGTCACTTTGTGCGAGAAAGAGTTGCACATAAGTTGCTTGATATTCAAATAGTATCGACCCATGATCAACTAGCACATGGTTTCACCAAAGCACTGTCGTCCACCTAGGGTTGACAATAGGCTCTAAATTTTACACTATAAAATGTAAGGATCAGATCGAATTAGGATCAGGCTCTATTTCTATTCATTTTTGAACTAAAAATAATTTAGGGCCCTAACAAATTGTGAAGAAACATTTGGATCACAGCCCATTACCATCCCTATGTCCACCATGCTTCAGGAATTTTGTCGCAATCTTAACTTGGGAAGTTATGATTGAGAGGGAGTGTTAAATGTAATCTCTTCGGTGTACTTATCCATGGTTGGTTCGGTTGAGATTACATTTAACAATTTAGTGCTGCAAACTTGGGAAGTTATGATTGAGGGGGAGTGTTAAATGTAATCTCTTCGGTGTACTTATCCATGGTTGGTTCGGTTGAGATTACATTTAACAATTTAGTGCTGCAAATTGCAATGCTGCACCAAAAACAGTGATGGCTGCAGACATCGTAAGAATATGTCGATCTTGACAGGGATATGGGTTTGTAATCAGTCCCCAACATACTAACAGAAGATGTCAATCTATTGGGCCTCTATATACATGAAGCAGGCACACAAATTAAGAGTAGTCCATGGTGATGAATGAATGGATTAGACATAATGAGGATTGAAACGGAAGTCTGTAATTAGGGAAAGAATACAAGACCCTTTACCTAAGGGATCCCCCTGGTGAGTTGACGAAGAGGCGGATGTCAGAGTCCGGGTCGATGGCGTCAAGGAGGAGGAGCTGGCTGACGACGGCGTCCGCGAGGAAGTCCTCGATCTCGTTGCCGAGGAAGACTATGCGCTCCCGGAGGAGGAGGCCCATGACATCGCCGGCGCCGGCACCACTTCCCGCAGCATCCGACTCCGCCCGCCACAGAGGAGCGTGTGGTGCCAGTGAGGCGCAAGGCTTGAGGCTGACGAGTGCCCCTTGCTGCGGTCGCTGCGAGGGGGCCCAAGCGCAAGCGCGAGCGCATGGCCGCCTGACGCGCAGAGCAGCAGCCGCTGCCGCCGCCACGGAGAAGGACGCGATGGCACTTGCACTCCCGGTCGCCATATCTACCGAATGGGACCGAGGTGGACTGCTCTGGTGGCGGCGTCAACTGCAGCGGCGGCGCTCCCCACTAGAACAAAGTGAACAGAGCAGAGAGGAGAAGAAATGGATAACACACAGCACACTCTTTGTTTTCCCTTGGCAGTTGGCACCTGGACTGAGACTTTGCCCTGTTTTAATCCTACTAGATAAACTTTAGCAGTTTTTTAGTTACTTTTAGCCATTTTATCGGCGTTTCGACCCCGGGGGGTCTCTGGACCGACGAGTAAATTGTCGCTGCGTGTCCCAGCTCAGATGGGTCGGCGCGAGACGGAACACAAGGGGGGAAAACAGTAAGTTGGAACCGTGGCCTCGTGTTGTCCTGCGTCAAGGGCGGATGCGCTTGCAGTAGGGAGTTACAAGCGTTCGCGAGGGAGAGAGAGACGGAGGGCCTGTGTGTCAGCCCGTTCTCCCGCGCGGTCACCTCCTTTTTTTCGTATGAGAGCCCTGGACCTTCCTTTTATATACGTAAGGAGAGGATCCAGGTGTACAACGGGGGGTGTAGCAGTGTGCTAACGTGTCTAGCAAAGAGGAGCCAGAGCCCTATGTACATGCCGACGTGGCTGTCGGAGAGGTGTTGGAGCCCTGTTCATGTGGCGTCGTGGCCGTCGGAGGAGCGCTTGAGCCCTGTAGAAGTACAGGTGTTGGGCCCGTCGGATCTTTGCTGACGTCTCCTTGCTTCCGTAGGGGGCTGAGTACCGCCGTCGTCATGGAGCACGCGGGGTGCCATCATTACTTGTTTTACCGGGGCGAGCCAGATGGGACGCCGGTCTTGTTCCCCGTAGCCTGAGCTAGCTAGAGGTAGGGTAATAATATACCCCCCTGCGACGTGGTTGGTCCGAGCCCAAGGTCGGGCGAGGCGGTGGCTCCTCCGAGGTCGAGGCTGAGTCCGAGCCCGGGGGTCGGGCGAGGCGGAGACCGTCGTCCGAGGTCGAGGTTGAGTCCAAGCCCTGGGGTCGGGTGAGCCGGAGTCCGTCGTCCAGAGTTGAGGTTGAGTCCGAGCCCTGGGGTCGGGCGAGGCGGAGACTGTCTTCCGAGTCGAGGTCGAGTCCGAGCCCTAGGGTAGGGCGAGGCGGAGACTGTCTTCCGGAGGCGAGGTCGAGTCCGAGCCCTGGGGTCGGGCGAGGCGGAGATTCCTATGGCGCCCGAGGCTGGACTTGGCTGCTGTCAGCCTCACCCTGGCAGGTGGCACAACAGTCGGAGCAGCGCAGACGGCGCTGTTTTCCTGTCAGGTCAGTCAGTGGAGGGTCGAAGTGACTGCGATCACTTCGGCCTTGTCGACTGGAGAGCGCGCGTCAGGATAAGGTGTCAGGCGATCCTTGCATTGAATGCTCCTGCGATCCGGTCGGCTGGCGAGGCGATCTGGCCAAGGTTGCTTTTCTGTGCCCGAACTGGGCCTCAGGCGAGTCGAAGGTGCGCTAGTTGCTTGAGGAGACCCCCGAGCGAGGCGTGAATCTGCCTTGGTCTACTGTTCCTTCTCGAGGCTAGGCTCGGGCGAGGCGAGATCGTGTCCCTTGAGTGGACAGAGCCTTTACCGGAATTGCGCCCATCAGGCCTTTGCAGCGTTGTGTTGATGGGGTTACCAGCTGAGATTAGGAGTCTTGGGGGTACCCCTAATTACGGTCCCCGACAGTAGCCCCCGAGCCTCAAAGGGAGTGTGGGTACTTGCTTGGAGGCTTTGTCGCACTTTTTTGCAAGGGGACCGGCCGTTCTCGGTTGCATTTTGTTCCGGTGGGTGCGCGCGAGCGCACCCGCCAGGTGTAGCCCCTGAGGCCTCGGAGGAGTGGTTTGACTCCTTCGAGGTCTTAATGCCTTTCGTGATGCCTCGGCCGGTCTAGTTGTTCCCTCATGCGAACTGGTCATTGTCCGGGTGCATAGTCAGGTTCCGAGTTCTTGGGCTGGTATGTTAACGCTGTCAACGGGTTGGCCGGAGCCGGGTTTGCGAGAGTAGCCCCCGAGCCTCTACACAGGGCGAGAGGACGGTCAAGGACTGACTCGACTTTTTTCATACGCCCCTTCGTCGCCTTTCCGCAAGGAGGAGGGGGGAAAGCACCATGTTGCCCTCGGAGGGCGCCGAACATGGTGTCTCCAGTAAGTTGCTAACGGGTGATCCGTGTGGACGCCCGTGCCCCGTTCGATAAGGGTCGGCTAGTGGCCCAGAGGCGCGCTCCAAAAGTACCTACAGGTGATTTGCCGGACCCGGTCCCGTTCGATAGGGTCCGATGGCTCGATGCCTCCCTCTGATAGGATTTCGTTATAGAATCGCTCCTGCTGGTCTCGGAAATGTCCTAGGGTACCTCGGGAGCGTAGCCCGAGCCTTGTTATGTATCGAACGTACCCAGAGTCATCCCTCACTCTGCGTGCTCTGGGCGACTGTCGAACCCGTCGGGGGGCCAGCCTACGAACCCCTGATCAGTAGTGGGCGCGGAGCCCGAGTGGCCTGAGGCGGCTATCGAACCCTTCCGAGGGGCCAGCCTTCGAACCTCTGACCAGTAGTGGGCGCGGAGCCCGAGTGCTCTGAGGCGGCTGTCGAACCCTTCCGGGGGGCCAGCCTTCGAACCTCTGATCAGTAGGAGGGCTTGGGGCCCGCTTCCTTCGCGGAGAAGGATCCCTTTCGGAGCATCCCCTTTCCCGATCGCTGTTAGCAAGAGAGAGAAAGGGGAAGCAAAAAAGGATACAAAATTGAACGTCGTGGCGTACCTTTTTTGACGTGGTCATTATGGCGGAGGTGAAGCGTCGCCCGCTTCGCCTACCAAAGGTGTCGCCTGCCCTGCCGCAGAGTTAATGCGACGGGACGAGTGGTTCGCGGGGCAGCCGTTGTGCATGCGCGAGCCGTTTGAGGAACGGGACACGGGCGTGTCGTCTTCACGCCGTGGGAGAGGGCTCTCTCGTTGTTCCAGAAGGGGACGTGAGCCTGCAGATGATTTGACTGCTGCTTCCGCCCGCCTGCCGCCGCCATTACTGTCGGCCCACTTCTGGCCATATCGACCATCGCGCCTTCTCCCGTGGCTGACTGACCCATGACCGGCGTGCCTGGTTGGCACTGCTGGGCCATGCGCAGGGTTGCCTCGAGTCATGGCACCGGTTCCGTAGTCGAGATGGCGCGGCGCTGGCGCAAGTGGCGCTGCAGTTTTTTGCACATAGTAACCGGCGCGCCGGTAACATGACGTGTGGGCCTGGGCCTCCATGCTGGATGCGTCGAAGTCGAAAGGGTGCGCCCCCTTGGTGCAGTTGTATGCCGCCTGCATGGCGGTCCGCCTTTCACCCGCTGGTTTAGGCGAAGACGGAGGAATGCGTGTAACCGCTGGGCGGTTACACGCTCCGCGCGCGGCGGTTTGGCTTCTTGTGTCCTGGGTCAGCTTGCATGTCGTGCGGGACCCAGCCCCCGCGTCGTAGGGGGAAGACCTTGGAGCGTGTTGGTGAAGACTCAGTCCACGACGGCTGAGGACACAAGTGGGGAGAGTCGCCTTTAAAAAGGGATCGACCTCCTAGGTGGTAGCCATGCCTTCGCACTTTCCTCATGCGTCGCGTCCTTCCGCCTTCCGAGCCCCCGGATGGGGAGCGCCCGTGCCGCCTTGCTCTTGCTGTCGTTGGATGTAACACCCGGATTTTAGGGATCCAAAACCCGGGGTTAACATAAACACCAGGTATGCTGGGACCAAGTCTCATACATATGATGTATAGTGGCACAGGATCGAATGTCACAACTTTATATATAACAGGAGTTCTATACAAAATAAATAATTACATTATAAGGAGACAACGGTCCAGCAACCCAAAGTTGACTGGGAGACGACGGCCTAGATCTCTCACGAACACCTCGCAGCATCCTCCATGAGCATCATCCTGCAGTACCTGGTCTTGACCTGTGGTGTATGTGAGACCGCAAGAGTGAGCTCACATACGTTCATCGCTCAACAAGTTGTGGGGAAATAATGTGTATGAACTTGCCAAAGATGGAAGCTCATATGAAGTGTAAGGCTTACCAAAGAGAATGGTTGAAGCTGAGCATTGCTTTTAAAGTTGGTCAAAATTTTATTAGCAGTTACTAAGTATAAGTAAATACCAAACCCAATTAAGTAATAGAACAAAAGTATCAACATCACCCGCAATGCAATGCATATGATAAATTGAATTTAAGTTCCATAATTTAATCATGTGAGGGTCCGAGCTGCTCATGACCGTGAGCACGGCTAGTATACCAGTTTTACACTCTGCAGAGGTTGCGCATCTTTACCCACAAGTCATGTTACCCATCTGCCAAGGGATCGCGACTTCCCATACACCTCTACCGAGGAGGCGAGGCAGGGTAACACTACGAGGCCTTTACAAAGTTCCACTAGCTTCAGAAAACCCGCTACAGTTTATAGGAAGATCCAGTGCAGGAATCCCTTGCAGGACCGCCATCGCAGCAAAATCCTCCCGAGGGCCTCCCTACACTGACCTCTCCCCTACTGCCCTTGCCCCTTTCGGGTAAGGTAGTCTTCCACTAGCTTTCCTAATTAATCAGCCAAGGGCGTCCCATACCACCCTTGTGGTAGCACTGTTTTCCCGGGTGGTCGCTCCATGTTCCAATTAACATAATGATCTTAACATGAACCATAAATAACAACTGATAACAAAAGTGTAATCATGAATAGTGTGATCTTCATACCCAAAACCACATATAGCACTAGCAAGTACTACCCAGAAAGCTCAGTGGTAAACAAGGTATAAAGATAGACAAACTAGGGTAACCTATTGGGTCCCATCAAAATTAACCTATGCAGATCATTATGATTAATTAGAACATGGCTGGGTAAAAAGAAGTGATCAAGGGCACAACTTGCCTGGGCCTTGAGATTCCAGGTACCAGGATGATCCTCAGATCCTCGTGACCTCACTGCTAGTCGTAGCAATACAAACATACATGGTATAGGCAAAATTAACATTACACCAAACATATATGCAAAATACATATTAATAATCTACATATTAAAATAAAACCACAGGAAAAAGAATTATTAATTTTGGAGTTGTAGAATTCAAGTTATGAATTTCCTAAGATTTAAGGTGATTATAATATGATTAAATGATAAATAAATTTTCTGACAGAGTTCATGTCAAAACAGTGATTCTAAATGGTAGAGAATATTATTACAAAATTTTAGGAATTGGAATGACTCAATTTGGAGCTAAAATGAATTAGTTATGAATTAATTAAGTTTCTGGATTTATTTTAACACTAAAAATCATTTTCTAAATCATTTTCTATGATTTTCCTATTCACTGGACTGGGCCTCAATTATAAGAAAGGTCAGGGGCTAATCCGCAAAAGTTCCTAAGACTCAGGCGAATCCCATTGTGGACGGCGGGTTGGTTTCCTAAAAACCGAAGGGCTTTTATGCAAAACAACCCGGCCGAAGGGGTATCCAACGACCCTGGCCGTCCGATTCAAAACGGACGCACCAGATTAGATTTTCCCCCGACCGAACCGGTACGAGCCGTGAGTCGCACGATTAAAGATCAACGGCCCACGAATGCCCACGATCCAAACTACCCCGAACCACACGATTGAAGACCGACGGCTCGGATTTAAACTGACGAAGGGGTACGCCCCGATCTAATCGGGACCGCCCACGCGCCATCCGACGGTCCGAGGATCGCCCCCAACCTCCCGACGGCAGCCGAGCAGAGGTGCCCCGGCCACGGCGGAGCCCTCGCCGGCGCCATCAAATTCCACCGCCCCGGCCACCCATTGTGGCTAATATCGCGAGAAAATGAAATTAAGGGCTATGTGATCACATAGGGGGCGTCTCACCGAGGATGATCAAGCCGAGGAGGCTGACCACGGCGCGCGGCGGGTCCGAAGCGGTGGTGCAGCGACGGCGAGAAATTCTGGTGCCGCCGGTGGCTTATCTTCTGAAGTTCTGTTGCGGCCACCTTCAACACATCCGAAAGGAGCCCCTGGGTTCCTTAATCCGAGCACGGTCGTCGGTACGCTCGGATTCGCCCGCGGCGGATCGCTCTCACAAATGGCGGCGTCGGCCTTCTTCTGCATGAGCTCACGGGTGGATGAGGGAAGGGGTCGCGGAGCTTCGGCTTTATACCCAAGGAGCGACCCGCGGCCGTTGCACGGACGCCGAGATTACCGGCGAGCTTCGGAGTCCGCGCGCGTTCGTTGCGGCGAGCTGTTGAGGGCGAGCCCGACATGTGGACCCCGCGGACCAGAGAGAGGGAGGGAGGAGCGAGCGCGGGTGAGAGCGACTGGGCAGGGGGCCCCGCGCGTCAGTGAGAGGCGAGAGCGCGCGTGAGGGGGAGTGGCTGGCTCGTGGACCCGGGTTGTCGGCGCCAGGGAAGAGCAGGCACGCGCGCGTGAGACTGACTGGTGGGACCCGCGTGTCGGCGCCAATTCCAGGTTGGGCTGCGCGGGCCAAAACAGTTGCGGGCCGAAAAACGGGATCCGAGGCCCAGGTAAGTTTTTCTTCTTTTCCTTTTTATTTTCTATTTTCTTTTCTCCATTTTCAAATCCAATTTGAGTTCAAATTTCAAAATCAAATTCTTGGGTAAATTCTCCTCAGATTAAAAGTATACCTTGTAAACTCTAGTCTTACTTTTATTTATACTTTTTATTTTGTATATACCTTCCTTTTCTTCTTACTTTCAAAACCCAAATTCCAATTCAAATCAAACCAGGTTTTAAATTCTAGATTTCAAATTTATGCACAAGTTAAACTTTCACATGATGCACAATTTACTACATAGTGTTTCTTTATTTATTTTATTATGATTATTTACCTTTAAAAAAAAGTGAATTATAAAGTTTAATTATTTATCAATGGTATTTGCTCAGATTTCTTCTATCAATCCCAAATTCAGAATTTGGGTATTACAAATCCTACCCCCCTTAAAAATAATCTCGTCCTCGAGATTTGTAAGAAAAGGGATGTATGCTCATATTGTTCTCGGAACATATGCACAAACAAAGAAATCTCAGCATGAGGTATAATTCTTTAACAAAACATAGGGTCAATAGACCTTATTATTTCTTCTAAAATATTATCATATCATCTACTAACTAAAGTAACACCTAGATCTTACAAATCATCATAATTTATATCTATGTAGCTTGGTGAAGCTGGTGGTGGTGGTGGAGGTTGTTGTTGTTGTCTCTCCAATCGTGCTTGTCTTATTTCTTGGCGGGCCTGACGTATTTCCTCGCGTTGTTGTCTTATCTGATTCTGCATCTCGGTCACCAGGTCTGTTAACTGTTGTATTACCAGTCTTTGGGTAGCAACCACTTGATTGATTTCAACAAGTGGAGGATTTGGAGGATTCATTTTCGGTTTGTTGTTACGTGATAATCTTCCCTTTCCTGGTATTGACCATGAAAGTTAGAAGGTAATAGTTTTGCAAAGGAAATTATTCAGTAAGCGGAAGGAATAAGCTAGTAGCTGGTTATACTCTAAAGATTCTTTGGTAGGGCTTAATCTTTGTTTTATGTCCAGATTGGGGTGACCAATCATATAAGGTGAATATCCAAGGGTAAGATAGAATCAGTCAAGATGAGAGATATATATGGGTGAGATAGACTACAAGATGTAGGTTAAAAGTTTGTTTGTTGTTAGGTGGGAATAGAAAGGTTATACCATTCATCATGATTCTATGGGTTGGGTTAACTCATGGTTGAATTGATCCAATGTGCTAGGATAAGTTAATACATGGCTAGTAGGGTTAAATCTCTTCTACCATTATCACTAATGTGTTTAAGTAGACCACATTAGATTAGATCATATTAGATTAGATGGGATCTAAATTAGATTGATATAACTAGTTTGACTAGATGAGACTAGTTAAAGTTAGATAGATCTTCCTGGGTAGGATATATTTTATCAGGATATGTTATAAATCTCTGTTAGGTTAAAACAGAGGGGTTATGCAACTATCTGATGGGTAAGGTAGTTGCATATGGTTAGGTGGTTGTATATGGTAAGGTTGGTTTAGGGCACCAATTTTAGGTTAGATTGGTATAACTAGTTTGACTAGATAAGATCTAATTAATTTGCATTAGATCATGGTTGTTAAACTAGGGTGGATAAGTATGCTTATTAGGACAAGATGGATCCATAAAGATAAGATAGAATCTTTTGAGACCAGTTAGATCTATTAAGATAGGATAAGTAAAGTGGTTAGGATAAGATGAATCCTTCAAGATAAGATGAATCTATTTAGATAAGAGTATATTTTTAAGATAAGATGGATCTATGAGTGTAGGATAGAATCTCTTAAGATGAGATGGATATTGTTAGGTTGGATACTTTAATGAGGGATAATCTAGTTTGTCTCGTTAGTTTTATAAGCATTATGTAGATGTAATCGTGGACATTACTCCACAACTCATCACACTCAACCAAAGATCCAAATCAGGCAAGTATCATAAGAACAAACATTCAAGTTCATAGATATCTATAAAAATAGTTTTGTTTTTTTTTTGTTCCTTAAGAGTAGGTCTCCTATTCCTAAAGTCACTTTAGGTACATGATTTCAAAGTGTGAAATCCACATTTGTCTTTAGATTGAAAGAGGTAAGAATAATCAGAGTGAAGCGGAAATAGATGAGAAAAGATTAAGGAAAGTTTTAGAGAAGAATCAGAGTAAGGTAAGTAGGTAATGGTTGTGTCCATTTCTATCTAGGTTTCGCCCTACAGTCAACATTCCTCTGATACCACTTCTGTAACACCCGGATTTTAGGGATCCAAAACCCGGGGTTAACATAAACACCAGGTATGCTGGGACCAAGTCTCATACATATGATGTATAGTGGCACAGGATCGAATGTCACAACTTTATATATAACAGGAGTTCTATACAAAATAAATAATTACATTATAAGGAGACAACGGTCCAGCAACCCAAAGTTGACTGGGAGACGACGGCCTAGATCTCTCACGAACACCTCGCAGCATCCTCCATGAGCATCATCCTGCAGTACCTGGTCTTGACCTGTGGTGTATGTGAGACCGCAAGAGTGAGCTCACATACGTTCATCGCTCAACAAGTTGTGGGGAAATAATGTGTATGAACTTGCCAAAGATGGAAGCTCATATGAAGTGTAAGGCTTACCAAAGAGAATGGTTGAAGCTGAGCATTGCTTTTAAAGTTGGTCAAAATTTTATTAGCAGTTACTAAGTATAAGTAAATACCAAACCCAATTAAGTAATAGAACAAAAGTATCAACATCACCCGCAATGCAATGCATATGACAAATTGAATTTAAGTTCCATAATTTAATCATGTGAGGGTCCGAGCTGCTCATGACCGTGAGCACGGCTAGTATACCAGTTTTACACTCTGCAGAGGTTGCGCATCTTTACCCACAAGTCATGTTACCCATCTGCCAAGGGATCGCGACTTCCCATACACCTCTACCGAGGAGGCGAGGCAGGGTAACACTACGAGGCCTTTACAAAGTTCCACTAGCTTCAGAAAACCCGCTACAGTTTATAGGAAGATCCAGTGCAGGAATCCCTTGCAGGACCGCCATCGCAGCAAAATCCTCCCGAGGGCCTCCCTACACTGACCTCTCCCCTACTGCCCTTGCCCCTTTCGGGTAAGGTAGTCTTCCACTAGCTTTCCTAATTAATCAGCCAAGGGCGTCCCATACCACCCTTGTGGTAGCACTGTTTTCCCGGGTGGTCGCTCCATGTTCCAATTAACATAATGATCTTAACATGAACCATAAATAACAACTGATAACAAAAGTGTAATCATGAATAGTGTGATCTTCATACCCAAAACCACATATAGCACTAGCAAGTACTACCCAGAAAGCTCAGTGGTAAACAAGGTATAAAGATAGACAAACTAGGGTAACCTATTGGGTCCCATCAAAATTAACCTATGCAGATCATTATGATTAATTAGAACATGGCTGGGTAAAAAGAAGTGATCAAGGGCACAACTTGCCTGGGCCTTGAGATTCCAGGTACCAGGATGATCCTCAGATCCTCGTGACCTCACTGCTAGTCGTAGCAATACAAACATACATGGTATAGGCAAAATTAACATTACACCAAACATATATGCAAAATACATATTAATAATCTACATATTAAAATAAAACCACAGGAAAAAGAATTATTAATTTTGGAGTTGTAGAATTCAAGTTATGAATTTCCTAAGATTTAAGGTGATTATAATATGATTAAATGATAAATAAATTTTCTGACAGAGTTCATGTCAAAACAGTGATTCTAAATGGTAGAGAATATTATTACAAAATTTTAGGAATTGGAATGACTCAATTTGGAGCTAAAATGAATTAGTTATGAATTAATTAAGTTTCTGGATTTATTTTAACACTAAAAATCATTTTCTAAATCATTTTCTATGATTTTCCTATTCACTGGACTGGGCCTCAATTATAAGAAAGGTCAGGGGCTAATCCGCAAAAGTTCCTAAGACTCAGGCGAATCCCATTGTGGACGGCGGGTTGGTTTCCTAAAAACCGAAGGGCTTTTATGCAAAACAACCCGGCCGAAGGGGTATCCAACGACCCTGGCCGTCCGATTCAAAACGGACGCACCAGATTAGATTTTCCCCCGACCGAACCGGTACGAGCCGTGAGTCGCACGATTAAAGATCAACGGCCCACGAATGCCCACGATCCAAACTACCCCGAACCACACGATTGAAGACCGACGGCTCGGATTTAAACTGACGAAGGGGTACGCCCCGATCTAATCGGGACCGCCCACGCGCCATCCGACGGTCCGAGGATCGCCCCCAACCTCCCGACGGCAGCCGAGCAGAGGTGCCCCGGCCACGGCGGAGCCCTCGCCGGCGCCATCAAATTCCACCGCCCCGGCCACCCATTGTGGCTAATATCGCGAGAAAATGAAATTAAGGGCTATGTGATCACATAGGGGGCGTCTCACCGAGGATGATCAAGCCGAGGAGGCCGACCACGGCGCGCGGCGGGTCCGAAGCGGTGGTGCAGCGACGGCGAGAAATTCTGGTGCCGCCGGTGGCTTATCTTCTGAAGTTCTGTTGCGGCCACCTTCAACACATCCGAAAGGAGCCCCTGGGTTCCTTAATCCGAGCACGGTCGTCGGTACGCTCGGATTCGCCCGCGGCGGATCGCTCTCACAAATGGCGGCGTCGGCCTTCTTCTGCATGAGCTCACGGGTGGATGAGGGAAGGGGTCGCGGAGCTTCGGCTTTATACCCAAGGAGCGACCCGCGGCCGTTGCACGGACGCCGAGATTACCGGCGAGCTTCGGAGTCCGCGCGCGTTCGTTGCGGCGAGCTGTTGAGGGCGAGCCCGACATGTGGACCCCGCGGACCAGAGAGAGGGAGGGAGGAGCGAGCGCGGGTGAGAGCGACTGGGCAGGGGGCCCCGCGCGTCAGTGAGAGGCGAGAGCGCGCGTGAGGGGGAGTGGCTGGCTCGTGGACCCGGGTTGTCGGCGCCAGGGAAGAGCAGGCACGCGCGCGTGAGACTGACTGGTGGGACCCGCGTGTCGGCGCCAATTCCAGGTTGGGCTGCGCGGGCCAAAACAGTTGCGGGCCGAAAAACGGGATCCGAGGCCCAGGTAAGTTTTTCTTCTTTTCCTTTTTATTTTCTATTTTCTTTTCTCCATTTTCAAATCCAATTTGAGTTCAAATTTCAAAATCAAATTCTTGGGTAAATTCTCCTCAGATTAAAAGTATACCTTGTAAACTCTAGTCTTACTTTTATTTATACTTTTTATTTTGTATATACCTTCCTTTTCTTCTTACTTTCAAAACCCAAATTCCAATTCAAATCAAACCAGGTTTTAAATTCTAGATTTCAAATTTATGCACAAGTTAAACTTTCACATGATGCACAATTTACTACATAGTGTTTCTTTATTTATTTTATTATGATTATTTACCTTAAAAAAAAGTGAATTATAAAGTTTAATTATTTATCAATGGTATTTGCTCAGATTTCTTCTATCAATCCCAAATTCAGAATTTGGGTATTACAAATCCTACCCCCCTTAAAAATAATCTCGTCCTCGAGATTTGTAAGAAAAGGGATGTATGCTCATATTGTTCTCGGAACATATGCACAAACAAAGAAATCTCAGCATGAGGTATAATTCTTTAACAAAACATAGGGTCAATAGACCTTATTATTTCTTCTAAAATATTATCATATCATCTACTAACTAAAGTAACACCTAGATCTTACAAATCATCATAATTTATATCTATGTAGCTTGGTGAAGCTGGTGGTGGTGGTGGAGGTTGTTGTTGTTGTCTCTCCAATCGTGCTTGTCTTATTTCTTGGCGGGCCTGACGTATTTCCTCGCGTTGTTGTCTTATCTGATTCTGCATCTCGGTCACCAGGTCTGTTAACTGTTGTATTACCAGTCTTTGGGTAGCAACCACTTGATTGATTTCAACAAGTGGAGGATTTGGAGGATTCATTTTCGGTTTGTTGTTACGTGATAATCTTCCCTTTCCTGGTATTGACCATGAAAGTTAGAAGGTAATAGTTTTGCAAAGGAAATTATTCAGTAAGCGGAAGGAATAAGCTAGTAGCTGGTTATACTCTAAAGATTCTTTGGTAGGGCTTAATCTTTGTTTTATGTCCAGATTGGGGTGACCAATCATATAAGGTGAATATCCAAGGGTAAGATAGAATCAGTCAAGATGAGAGATATATATGGGTGAGATAGACTACAAGATGTAGGTTAAAAGTTTGTTTGTTGTTAGGTGGGAATAGAAAGGTTATACCATTCATCATGATTCTATGGGTTGGGTTAACTCATGGTTGAATTGATCCAATGTGCTAGGATAAGTTAATACATGGCTAGTAGGGTTAAATCTCTTCTACCATTATCACTAATGTGTTTAAGTAGACCACATTAGATTAGATCATATTAGATTAGATGGGATCTAAATTAGATTGATATAACTAGTTTGACTAGATGAGACTAGTTAAAGTTAGATAGATCTTCCTGGGTAGGATATATTTTATCAGGATATGTTATAAATCTCTGTTAGGTTAAAACAGAGGGGTTATGCAACTATCTGATGGGTAAGGTAGTTGCATATGGTTAGGTGGTTGTATATGGTAAGGTTGGTTTAGGGCACCAATTTTAGGTTAGATTGGTATAACTAGTTTGACTAGATAAGATCTAATTAATTTGCATTAGATCATGGTTGTTAAACTAGGGTGGATAAGTATGCTTATTAGGACAAGATGGATCCATAAAGATAAGATAGAATCTTTTGAGACCAGTTAGATCTATTAAGATAGGATAAGTAAAGTGGTTAGGATAAGATGAATCCTTCAAGATAAGATGAATCTATTAAGATAAGAGTATATTTTAAGATAAGATGGATCTATGAGTGTAGGATAGAATCTCTTAAGATGAGATGGATATTGTTAGGTTGGATACTTTAATGAGGGATAATCTAGTTTGTCTCGTTAGTTTTATAAGCATTATGTAGATGTAATCGTGGACATTACTCCACAACTCATCACACTCAACCAAAGATCCAAATCAGGCAAGTATCATAAGAACAAACATTCAAGTTCATAGATATCTATAAAAATAGTTTTGTTTTTTTTTTGTTCCTTAAGAGTAGGTCTCCTATTCCTAAAGTCACTTTAGGTACAGGATTTCAAAGTGTGAAATCCACATTTGTCTTTAGATTGAAAGAGGTAAGAATAATCAGAGTGAAGCGGAAATAGATGAGAAAAGATTAAGGAAAGTTTTAGAGAAGAATCAGAGTAAGGTAAGTAGGTAATGGTTGTGTCCATTTCTATCTAGGTTTCGCCCTACAGTCAACATTCCTCTGATACCACTTCTGTAACACCCGGATTTTAGGGATCCAAAACCCGGGGTTAACATAAACACCAGGTATGCTGGGACCAAGTCTCATACATATGATGTATAGTGGCACAGGATCGAATGTCACAACTTTATATATAACAGGAGTTCTATACAAAATAAATAATTACATTATAAGGAGACAACGGTCCAGCAACCCAAAGTTGACTGGGAGACGACGGCCTAGATCTCTCACGAACACCTCGCAGCATCCTCCATGAGCATCATCCTGCAGTACCTGGTCTTGACCTGTGGTGTATGTGAGACCGCAAGAGTGAGCTCACATACGTTCATCGCTCAACAAGTTGTGGGGAAATAATGTGTATGAACTTGCCAAAGATGGAAGCTCATATGAAGTGTAAGGCTTACCAAAGAGAATGGTTGAAGCTGAGCATTGCTTTTAAAGTTGGTCAAAATTTTATTAGCAGTTACTAAGTATAAGTAAATACCAAACCCAATTAAGTAATAGAACAAAAGTATCAACATCACCCGCAATGCAATGCATATGACAAATTGAATTTAAGTTCCATAATTTAATCATGTGAGGGTCCGAGCTGCTCATGACCGTGAGCACGGCTAGTATACCAGTTTTACACTCTGCAGAGGTTGCACATCTTTACCCACAAGTCATGTTACCCATCTGCCAAGGGATCGCGACTTCCCATACACCTCTACCGAGGAGGCGAGGCAGGGTAACACTACGAGGCCTTTACAAAGTTCCACTAGCTTCAGAAAACCCGCTACAGTTTATAGGAAGATCCAGTGCAGGAATCCCTTGCAGGACCGCCATCGCAGCAAAATCCTCCCGAGGGCCTCCCTACACTGACCTCTCCCCTACTGCCCTTGCCCCTTTCGGGTAAGGTAGTCTTCCACTAGCTTTCCTAATTAATCAGCCAAGGGCGTCCCATACCACCCTTGTGGTAGCACTGTTTTCCCGGGTGGTCGCTCCATGTTCCAATTAACATAATGATCTTAACATGAACCATAAATAACAACTGATAACAAAAGTGTAATCATGAATAGTGTGATCTTCATACCCAAAACCACATATAGCACTAGCAAGTACTACCCAGAAAGCTCAGTGGTAAACAAGGTATAAAGATAGACAAACTAGGGTAACCTATTGGGTCCCATCAAAATTAACCTATGCAGATCATTATGATTAATTAGAACATGGCTGGGTAAAAAGAAGTGATCAAGGGCACAACTTGCCTGGGCCTTGAGATTCCAGGTACCAGGATGATCCTCAGATCCTCGTGACCTCACTGCTAGTCGTAGCAATACAAACATACATGGTATAGGCAAAATTAACATTACACCAAACATATATGCAAAATACATATTAATAATCTACATATTAAAATAAAACCACAGGAAAAAGAATTATTAATTTTGGAGTTGTAGAATTCAAGTTATGAATTTCCTAAGATTTAAGGTGATTATAATATGATTAAATGATAAATAAATTTTCTGACAGAGTTCATGTCAAAACAGTGATTCTAAATGGTAGAGAATATTATTACAAAATTTTAGGAATTGGAATGACTCAATTTGGAGCTAAAATGAATTAGTTATGAATTAATTAAGTTTCTGGATTTATTTTAACACTAAAAATCATTTTCTAAATCATTTTCTATGATTTTCCTATTCACTGGACTGGGCCTCAATTATAAGAAAGGTCAGGGGCTAATCCGCAAAAGTTCCTAAGACTCAGGCGAATCCCATTGTGGACGGCGAGTTGGTTTCCTAAAAACCGAAGGGCTTTTATGCAAAACAACCCGGCCGAAGGGGTATCCAACGACCCTGGCCGTCCGATTCAAAACGGACGCACCAGATTAGATTTTCCCCCGACCGAACCGGTACGAGCCGTGAGTCGCACGATTAAAGATCAACGGCCCACGAATGCCCACGATCCAAACTACCCCGAACCACACGATTGAAGACCGACGGCTCGGATTTAAACTGACGAAGGGGTACGCCCCGATCTAATCGGGACCGCCCACGCGCCATCCGACGGTCCGAGGATCGCCCCCAACCTCCCGACGGCAGCCGAGCAGAGGTGCCCCGGCCACGGCGGAGCCCTCGCCGGCGCCATCAAATTCCACCGCCCCGGCCACCCATTGTGGCTAATATCGCGAGAAAATGAAATTAAGGGCTATGTGATCACATAGGGGGCGTCTCACCGAGGATGATCAAGCCGAGGAGGCCGACCACGGCGCGCGGCGGGTCCGAAGCGGTGGTGCAGCGACGGCGAGAAATTCTGGTGCCGCCGGTGGCTTATCTTCTGAAGTTCTGTTGCGGCCACCTTCAACACATCCGAAAGGAGCCCCTGGGTTCCTTAATCCGAGCACGGTCGTCGGTACGCTCGGATTCGCCCGCGGCGGATCGCTCTCACAAATGGCGGCGTCGGCCTTCTTCTGCATGAGCTCACGGGTGGATGAGGGAAGGGGTCGCGGAGCTTCGGCTTTATACCCAAGGAGCGACCCGCGGCCGTTGCACGGACGCCGAGATTACCGGCGAGCTTCGGAGTCCGCGCGCGTTCGTTGCGGCGAGCTGTTGAGGGCGAGCCCGACATGTGGACCCCGTGGACCAGAGAGAGGGAGGGAGGAGCGAGCGCGGGTGAGAGCGACTGGGCAGGGGGCCCCGCGCGTCAGTGAGAGGCGAGAGCGCGCGTGAGGGGGAGTGGCTGGCTCGTGGACCCGGGTTGTCGGCGCCAGGGAAGAGCAGGCACGCGCGCGTGAGACTGACTGGTGGGACCCGCGTGTCGGCGCCAATTCCAGGTTGGGCTGCGCGGGCCAAAACAGTTGCGGGCCGAAAAACGGGATCCGAGGCCCAGGTAAGTTTTTCTTCTTTTCCTTTTTATTTTCTATTTTCTTTTCTCCATTTTCAAATCCAATTTGAGTTCAAATTTCAAAATCAAATTCTTGGGTAAATTCTCCTCAGATTAAAAGTATACCTTGTAAACTCTAGTCTTACTTTTATTTATACTTTTTATTTTGTATATACCTTCCTTTTCTTCTTACTTTCAAAACCCAAATTCCAATTCAAATCAAACCAGGTTTTAAATTCTAGATTTCAAATTTATGCACAAGTTAAACTTTCACATGATGCACAATTTACTACATAGTGTTTCTTTATTTATTTTATTATGATTATTTACCTTTAAAAAAAAGTGAATTATAAAGTTTAATTATTCACGGGTATTACATTGGAGGAGCGCGGCCTTGTGGAGATCGGCACCTTTCAGCCATCGCTCGGCTTCAAGGATTTTCGTCGTGCAGCCCGGTTGCGTCCCCTCGCCGATGGCCACCCAAGACGGTGACCACCAGTTCGATGGTGGGGAGAAGCAAGCCGGGCTGCGGCCTCTGCCTCGCCCTCAGCTGGGGAGGAGGGCAAGCTGAGCTAGAGCTTGCCTTCGCGTGGGCTAGCGTCCCGCTCCCTCCTCCAGCTTCTGGGGTGGAAACCCTCCTCCAGCTCTGCGGAGTAGGCGTCCTCCAGCCATGCCGAGGAAGGCGGAATGCTGCTGCCCAGCCAGGGTGCAGCATTCCGTCCTCTGTCCGGGCGACAGTGGCCAGCCGCACCGGGGGGTCTCACAACACGCCGTACACCGCGAGCGCGGTACTTGTGTTCTGGGATGGTCCCATTCTCGTTCTTGTGACGAGGACGGGAGTGAGGACCTGCCGGTGCGCTTCGGGGTGGCCGGCGCCCGTTGGTGCGGTGTTGGCGGACAGGTGGACGCCGCCATCGGTGCTGAGGTGGTAGCAGCCGGAGAAGGTTTCTCTGCCGACGAGATCGCCAACTCCGCCTGCACCCCTGGACCTCTGTCCCCCTGGCTTGAATGGCTGGTTCTCGTCCTTTGTGGGCGAGAGCCTTTCCGCCGCAGCGTTTGCCCTGAAGCCATTGCTGCAGCTGTCTTGCCGCCCGGGACGGAGGTCGTTGCCGCTGCTGTCGGAGCGGGCGACGGTGAGCCGCTTGGAGTTCGTCGTCCCGTGGGCCTCTTGGTATGGAGGTTGTTCATACCCGCGGGAACGGAACCGGAGTCCCGTTTGTAATGGCATCTCGAGTGTCGGCATATGTTCATTGCGGCTGTCGGGGCCTGAACATCTGTGTATTTGGGCGTAAAGCTGTGTTTCTTCCCCATTTCGAGCACCAGGACTCGCCTGTCGGCTAGCTAGACCGCTTAACCAAGTGCGAGTTGCCCTGTGCGGAAGGTGACGAGTGAGGTATCCATATCTCGGAGGCGTAGGAGTCCCTCGGCTCGGTCGGCCTTGCCGCTCAAGGTTTCTCTTGCTTAGTGAAGGAACCCTCGGCTGCTCTGTGATGAGCCGTAGCCGGAGGCAGCGGTGTCAGCATGGACAGAGGCGGAGTTGGCTGGAGAAGAAACTTCATCGGCCCAGGAGTAGGGGACTTCCCAGGCCGAGGAGGCGTTGCAGTGGCGGTTGGGACCTGACCAGGTCATCCACTGGCGGGACCAACCCTGGAGTCGGGCTGTCGAGGCCATGAGCCGGGCTGGTGTCCTCGGGGGACAGCTGGCTGAGGCTACGGAGCGGCCGGTCCGGCTGTCTGCTTGGGCCGGGTTCCTGGAGGAGGCCCTGGCGGCGATGGCCCAGGTGTGGTGCTGACATCTTCCTTCGAGGTGGAGATCCTTCGACCGTGTTGCCGTCCGAGGCCGGGTCGGATTCCACCGAAGGTGGAGTCGATGCCGAGGGTGCTGCTGCTCCCCCTACTGACGTCTGAACCTGCAGGAACAGTTTGTCTGTAGTATGTGTATGTTTTTTGCGGTTGCCGAGGCCCAAACATACCGTCGTTGTGTTGTAAAGCTGCGTTTCTTTTCCCCTTGTTTCGAGTATCAGGACTTGTTCATCGGTAACAGAATCATTTATCCGAGCGTGAGTTACATATTGCAGAAGGTGATGAGTGAGGTATCTGTATCCCGAAGGCGTAGGAGTCCCTCGGCTCGGTCGGCCTTACCGCTTACGTGTACTCTTACTCGTCTGTAGGATTATGTTATCGATATAGTCGAGATGGCACGAAAAATCGTTTCGGCCAAAAAATTTTCGAGCGCTAAGACTTGTTCGGACAGTGGAATCGCTTATCCGAGCGTGAGTTACTTATCGCAGAAGGTGATGAGTGAGGTATCCGTATCCCGGAGGCGTAGGAGTCCCTCGGCTCGGTCGGCCTTGCTTGCTTACGTGTACTCCATCGTTTTCAGGATTCCACTATCGAAGTAGTCGAAAAGCACGAAAGATGTTTTGGCGGGAAGCCTTTTTCCGAGGAAAATTTTGACGCAGAGGGGGTTCCCCCCTTCTAGCCCCCGAGGGAGGGTCGGGCCTTGCCGAAGCAAGGTTGACCCTTCCTTGATGGTTAGACTTTATTTGTGTAAGTGAATGAGGTATATGAGCGACTTGAAAACATCTTAAGGGTAGAAGCGACGTAGCTGTCGGATGTTCCAAGCGTTGCTGTAGACCTCGCCTTGACTGTTGGCCAGCTTGTATGTTCCGGGCTTCAGAATCTTGGCGATGATGAACGGCCCTTCCCAGGGAGGCGTGAGCTTATGGCGCCCTCGGGCGTCTTGTCGTAGCCGAAGCACCAAGTCGCCCACCTGGAGGTCTCGGGACCGAACCCCTCGGGTGTGGTAGCGTCGCAGGGACTGCTGATACCGCGCTGAGTGTAGCAAGGTCATGTCCCAAGCCTCTTCCAGCTGGTCCAGTGAGTCTTCTCGGTTTGTCTTGTTGCTTTGGGCGTCGTATGCCCTCGTCCTCGGGGAGCCGTATTCTAAGTCTGTTGGCAAGATAGCCTCGGCCCCATAGACTAGAAAAAATGGCGTGAAGCCTGTGGCTCGGCTTGGCATCGTCCTCAGACTCCAGACCACCGAGGGGAGTTCCTTCATCCACCGCCTGTCGAACTTGTTGAGGTCGTTGTAGATCCTCGGCTTGAGTCCCTGTAGAATCATGTCGTTGGCACGCTCTACCTGCCCATTCGTCATGGGGTGAGCCATGGCGGCCCAGTCCACCCGGATGTGGTGGTCCTCGCAGAAGTCTAGGAACTTCCTGCCGGTGAACTGGGTGCCGTTGTCGGTGATGATGGAATTTGGGACCCCGAACGATGGATGATGTTGGTGAAGAATGCCACCGCCTATTCGGACCTAATGTTGTTTAGGGGTCGGACCTCGATCCACTTGGAGAATTTGTCGATGGCGACCAGCAGGTGCGTGAAGCCCCCGGGTGCCTTCTGTAAGGGACCGACGAGGTCCAGACCCCACACAGCAAATGGCCAGGTGATGGGTATCGTTTGCAAAGCCTGAGCGGGCAGGTGGGTCTGCCTTGCGTAGAATTGACACCCTTGGCAGGTGCGGACAATCCTAGTGGCGTCGGCCACCGCGGTTGGCCAGTAGAAACCCTATCGGAAGGCGTTTCCAACGAGGGCCCGAGGTGCTGCGTGGTGACCGCAAGCCCTTGAGTGTATTTCTTGCAATAGTTCCTGACCTTCGGCGATGGATATGCATCGCTGGAGGATGACTGAGGGGCTGCGGTGGTAGAGCTCCTTTCCGTCACCCAGCAAGACGAACGACTTGGCGCGCCGCGCCAGTCGCCGAGCTTCGGCTCTGTCGAGGGGTAGCTCTCCTTGGTGGAGATATTGCAGGTATGGGGTCTACCAGTTTCGGTTAGGCGTGACCCCATTCCGCTCTTCCTCGACGCGCAGTGCCTCACCCTCGGGGGCCGAGGGTGCCTCGGGCGGGGCCGAGGCTGCCTCGGGCTGAGCCGAGGGCGTCTCGGGCAGAGCCGAGGCCTTCTCGGGCTCGGGCGTGTCGTCGGTCTTGACGGAGGGTTGATGTAGGTCTCGGGAGAAGACGTCCGGAGAAACCGTTGTCCGCCCCGAGGCTATCTTAGCCAGCTCGTCTGCAGTCTCGTTGTATCGTCGGGTGATGTGGTTGAGCTCGAGCCCGTAGAACTTGTCCTCCAGGCGCCGAACCTCGTTGCAGTAGGCTTCCATCTTCGGGTCACGACAGTGGGAGTTCTTCATGACTTGGTCGATGACAAGCTGCGAGTCGCCACGAGCGTCGAGGTGCCGAACCCCTAGCTCGATGGCGATGCGCAACCCATTAACCAGAGCCTCATACTCGGCCACGTTGTTGGACGCCGGGAAATGGAGGCACAGCACGTAGCGGAGGTGCTTCCCAAGGGGTGAGATGAAGAGCAGGCCCGCGCCCACTCCTGTTTTCATCAGCGACCCGTCGAAAAACATGGTCCAGAGTTCCGATTGGATCGGAGCTGTTGGAAGCTGAGTGTCAACCCATTCAACCACAAAGTCCGCCAAGACTTGGGACTTGATGGCCTTCCGAGGGGCGAACGAGATTGTCTCGCCCATGATCTCCACCGCCCACTTTGCAATCCTACCCGAGGCCTCTCGGCACTGGATGATCTCCCACAGGGGGAAGGATGACACCACAGTCACCGGATGAGACTCGAAGTAGTGTCGCAACTTTCGCCGTGTCAGAATTACCGCGTACAGTAGCTTCTGAATTTGCGGGTAGCGGATTTTGGTCTCGGACAGTACCTCACTGATGAAGTAGACTGGCCTCTGGACGGGCAATGCGTGCCCTTCTTCTCGTCTCTCGACCACGATCGCGGCGCTGACCACCTGAGTGGTAGCGGCGACGTAGATCAAGAGGGCTTCTCCGGCAACGGGGGGCACCAGGATGGGCGCGCTTGTAAGGAGCGCCTTCAAGTTCCCGAGGGCTTCCTCGGCCTCGGGGGTCCAAGTGAAGCGCTCGGTCTTCCGCAAGAGGCGGTACAGGGGTAGGCCTCTTTCGCCGAGGCGCGAGATGAAGCGGCTCAGAGCCGCAAGGCATCCCATGACCCTTTGTACTCCTTTCAAGTCCTTGATAGGCCCCATGTTGGTGATGGCCGCGATTTTCTCTGGGTTGGCCTCGATGCCCCGCTCGGAGACGATGAACCCCAGGAGCATGCCTCGGGGGACTCCGAAAACACACTTCTCGGGATTGAGTTTTACGCCTTTCGCCTTGAGACACTTGAATGTCGTTTCAAGGTTAGAGAGGAGGTCGGAGGCTTTCCTCGTCTTGACTATGATGTCATCGACGTAGGCCTCGACCGTTCGGCCAATGTGCTGTCCGAACACGTGGTTCATGCACCTTTGGTATGTCGCGCCCGCATTCCTCAAACCAAATGGCATAGTAATGTAGCAGTACATGCCAAAGGGTGTGATGAAAGAAGTCGCGAGCTGGTCAGACTCTTTCATCCTGATTTGGTGATACCCTGAGTAGGCATCAAGGAACGATTGGGTTTCGCACCCAGCAGTGGAATCCATGATTTGATCGATGCGAGGCAGGGGGTAGGGAACTTTCGGACATGCTTTGTTTAGACCAGTGTAGTCTACACACATCCGCCATTTCCCACCTTTCTTTTTCACAAGCACAGGGTTGGCAAGCCATTTGGGATGGAATACCTCTTTGATGAACCCGGCAGCCATCAGCTTGTGGATCTCCTCGCCTATGGCTCTGCGCTTTTCTTTGTCGAATCGGCGCAGAGGCTGCTTCACGGGTCGGGCTCCAGCTCGGATATCCAGTGAGTGCTCGGCGACATCCCTCGGTATGCCTGGCATGTCCGAGGGACTCCACGCAAAAACCTCGGCGTTTGCACGGAGAAAGTCGACGAGCACTGCTTCCTATTTGGGGTCGAGCTCGGAGCCGATCCGGATCTTCTTGGAGGTGTCGTTGCTGGGGTCGAGAGGGACGGACTTAACCGCCTCTGCTGGTTCGAAGTTGCCGGCGTGGCGCTTCGCATCTGGCACCTCCTTGGGGAGGTTCTCCAGGTCGGCGATGAGGGCCTCGGATTCGGCGAGGGCCTCGGCGTACTCCACGCACTCCACGTCGCATTCGTACGCGTGTCGGTACGTGGGGCCGATGGTGATGACCCTGTTGGGGCCCGACATCTTGAGCTTGAGGTAGGTGTAGTTGGGGACGGCCATGAACTTGGCGTAGCATGGTCTCCCTAGTACTGCGTGGTAGGTTCCTCGGAACCCGGCCACCTCGAACGTGAGGGTTTCCTTTCGGAAGTTGGAGGGAGTCCCGAAGCAGACGGGCAGATCGAGTTGTCCAAGGGGCTGGACACGCTTCCCGGGAATGATCCCGTGAAAGGGCGTCGCACCGGCCCGGATCGAGGATAGATCGATCTGCAGGAGCCCGAGGGTGTCGGCGTAGATGATGTTGAGGCTGCTGCCTCCGTCCATGAGGACCTTGGTAAGCCTGACGTTGCCGATGACAGGATCAACAACGAGCGGGTACTTCCCCGGGCTCAGCACGCAGTCGGGGTGGTCACCTTGGTCGAAGGTGATGGGCTTGTCGGACCAGTCTAGGTAGACTGGCGCCGCCACCTTTACCGAGCAGACCTCCCGGCGCTCTTGCTTGCGGTGCCGAGCCGAGGCGTTCGACACTTGCCCACCGTAGATCATGAAGCAGTCGTGGACCTCGAGGAACTCCTCTGCCTTATGACCCTCCTTCTTGTCGTTGTCGGGGGCTCTGCCACCTTCCGCCGGTGGCTCGGCCTTGTGGAAGTAGCGCCGAAGCATGATGCACTCCTCAAGGGTGTGCTTGACGGGACCCTGATGATAGGGGCACGACTCCTTGAGCATCTTGTCGAACAAGTTGGCGCCTCCGGGAGGTTTCCGAGGGTTCTTGTGCTCGGTGGCGGCGACTAGGTCCGCGTCGGCGGCGTCGTGTTTCGCTTGCGACTTCTTCTTGCCCTTCTTCTTCGCGCCGCGCTGAGCGGACGCCTCGGGGACGTCATCCGGCTGGCGCCCCTGAGGCTGCTTGTCCTTCCGGAAGATGGCCTCGACCGCCTCCTGGCCAGAGGCGAACTTGGTGGCGATGTCCATCAGCTCGCTCACCCTGGTGGGAGTCTTGCGACCTAGCTTGCTCACCAGGTCGCGGCAAGTGGTGCCGGCGAGGAACGCGCCAATGACATCTGAGTCGGTGATGTTGGGCAGCTCGGTGTGTTGCTTCGAGAATCGCCAGATGTAGTCTCGCAGAGACTCTCCCGGCTACTGGCGGCAGCTTCGGAGATCCCAGGAGTTCCCAGGGCGCACGTATGTGCCCTGGAAGTTGCCGGCGAAGGCTTTGACCAGGTCGTCCCAGTTGGAGATTCTGCGTAGGAGGCAGATGCTCCAGCCAGGCTCGGGCGGCGTTGGAGAGGAACAGGGGAAGGTTGCGGATGATGAGGTTGTCATTGTCCGTTCCACCCAGCTGGCAGGCCAGCCGGTAGTCCGCGAGCCACAGTTCTGGCCTTGTCTCCCCCGAGTACTTGGTGATGGTAGTCGGGATTCAGAACCAGGTCGGGAACGGCGCCCGTTGTATGGCCCGGCTGAAAGCTTACGAACCGGGTGGTTCAGGCGAGGGACTCCGATCCTCCCCGCTGTCGTAGCGTCCCCACGCCTGGGGTGGTAGCCTCGGTGCACCTTCTCGTCGAGGTGGGCTCGATGGTCGCGGTGGTGGTGCTCGTTGCCGAGGTGGCCCGGGGCCGCAGGCGCTGTGTCCCGCGTGCGCCCGGTGTGGACCGAGGCTTCCCACATGAATCGGGAAGTCGCGGCGCGATGCTCTGGGGGGTATCCCTGCCTTCGGGAGGCAGAGCTTTCGGCCCGTCGGACCGCGGCATCCTCCAAGAGATTCTTGAGCTCTCCCTGGATACGCCGCCCCTCGGTGGTGGATGGTTCCGGCATCGCTCGGAGTAGTATTGCTGCTACAGCCAGGTTCTGGCCGACCCCAATGGAAGCCGGGAGCAGCCTTGCCCTGGCATCTCGGTGATGCGGTGCTGGACGTCCTGGGGCAGATGACGCGCTCTCCGGCTGGCGCTCGGCCTGCCCACTCCTGCCCGATGTTCTGCCGGAGCTGCACAAGTTGTCCTGCTTCCTCGTCGAGCCTGGCCTGCATCTCGCGGATTTGCTCGAGCTGTGTGTCCTGACCCCCCGCAGCGACTGGGACCACAGCTAGCTCCCGAAGGATGTCAACGCGAGGCGCAGGCCTAGGGGGATCGCCGTCCTCTGGCATACCAAGATGGTTGCCTTTGTTGGGACCCCCTAGATCGACGTGGAAACATTCGTGACTTGGGCCACAGTCCTCGTCGCCAAGGCTGTGGCTACCATCGGAGCAATCGGAGAGGCAGTAGTCACATGCGGTCATGAAGTCCCGCATGGCACTGGGGTTATCGAGCCCGGAGAAATCCCAACCATAGTCGGGCTCGTCATCTTCCTCAGAACCCGGGGGCCCGTAGGTCGAGACGGCCGTCAATTGGTCCCAGGTTGACCATATATGATACCTCGGAAGGTTCGGATATGCCTTTATGAAAGCGTCCACCGAAGCGGGATCGCTTGGTGGGTCGAAGCTGAATCTAAAAGGCACAGGATGGGAAACAGACGATACCTCTTGATTGACGGAGGGTGACGAAGTCGCGTCGGGGACGGACTGCACCGTTATCTCAGGTACGAGGCTAACGCCCAGCAAGTCCTTCGCGAGCGTGCTGGCGTCGTCCATCTGCTTGGGGTTGGCGTGTTGTGGGGGAAACGACGCCCATCTTCGTCTCAGACGCGAGGTCAACGCCCGACGTGTCCCCCGCTGGGGCACCGGCGTCGTCGACTCGCTCGACAGCCGACGAGGTGCCGCCTCCTGCTTGGCCATAATTGCCCCGCCTTCGCCTCCGTCGACGGGGAAGGTGGCGAGACAGACCCGGATGCTGTTCTTCCGCCACGCGGGGAAGACGTCGTCGATTCCGCCGTCGGCGGTCGGGTTGACGGCTGCCATTGTCGTTGTCGCACGGCGGAGGAAGGAGTACCATGTCGTAGCTGCCGTCGAGGGACATGAACTCGAGACTCCCAAAACGGAGAATCGTCCCGAGTTGGAGAGGTTGCTGGAGACTCCCCATCTGGAGCTTGATGGGAAGCTGTTCGTCAACACGCAGCAGGCCCCTACCTGGCACGCCAACTGTCGGCGTTTCGACCCCGGGGGGTCCCCTGGACCGACGAGTAAATTGTCGCTGCGTGTTCCAGCCTAGATGGGTCGGCGCGAGACGGAACACAAGGGGGGGGGGGAAACAGTAAGGGGAACCGTGGCCTCGTGTTGTCCTGCGCCCAGAGCGGATGCGCTTGTAGTAGGGGGTTACAAGCGTTCGCGAGGGAGAGAGAGACGGAGGGCCTGTGTGTCAGCCCGTTCTCCCGCGCGGCCACCTCCTTTTTTTCGTATGAGAGCCCTGGACCTTCCTTTTATAGACGTAAGGAGAGGGTCCAGGTGTACAATGGGGGTGTAGCAGTGTGCTAACGTGTCTAGCAGAGAGGAGCCAGAACCCTATGTACATGCCGACGTGGCTGTCGGAGAGGTGTTGGAGCCCTGTTCATGTGGCATCGTGGCCATCGGAGGAGCGCTTGAGCCCTGTAGAAGTACAGCTGTCGGGGCCGTCGGATCTTTGCTGACGTCTCCTTGCTTCCGTAGGGGGCTGAGAACCACCGTCGTCATGGAGCACGCGGTGTGCCATCATTACTTGTTTTACCGGGGCAAGCCAGATGGGACGCCGATCTTGTTCCCCGTAGCCTGAGCTAGCTAGGGGTAGGGTAATGATGTACCCCCCTGCGACGTGGTTGGTCCGAGCCCAAGGTCGGGCGAGACGGTGGCTCCGCCGAGGTCGAGGCTGAGTCCGAGCCCGGGGGTCGGGCGAGGCGGAGACCGTCGTCCGAGGTCGAGGTTGAGTCCGAGCCCTGGGGTCGGGTGAGGCGGAGTCTGTCGTCCAGAGTCGAGGTTGAGTCCGAGCCCTGGGGTCGGGCAAGGCGGAGACTGTCTTCTTAGTCGAGGTCGAGTCCGAGCCCTAGGGTCGGGCGAGGCGGAGATTCCTATGGCGCCCGAGGCTGGACTTGGCTGCTGTTAGCCTCACCCTGGTAGGTGGCACAACAGTCGGAGCAGCGTAGGCGGCACTGTTTTCCTGTCAGGTCAGTCTGTGGAGGGTCGAAGTGACTGCGGTCACTTCGGCCTTGTCGACTGGAGAGCGCGCGTTAGGATAAGGTGTCAGGCGATCCTTGCATTGTATGCTCCTGCGATCCAGTCGGCTGGCGAGGCGATCTGACAAGGTTGCTTTTCCGTGAAGCCTGCCTGAACTGGGCCTCGGGCGAGTCGAAGGTGCGCCCGTTGCTTGAGGAGACCTTCGGGCGAGGCGTGAATCTGCCTTGGTCTACTATTCCTTCCCGAGGCTAGGCTCGGGCGAGGCGAGATCGTGTCCCTTGAGTGGACAGAGCCTTTACCAGAATTGCGCCCATCAGGCCTTTGCAGCTTTGTGCTGATGGGGGTTGCCAGCTGAGATTAGGAGTCTTGGGGGTACCCCTAATTACGGTCCCCGACACATTTAGTGATCTAAACATGAGAGCTAATAGTGGTATGATAAAATTTAGCATCTATTATCTTATAAGCTGCTCAAGGGGTGTTAAAAGGAGCTAAATGTGGGCCAGAGAACCCCATTTTTCACCCATACCCTCCAACCTCATTCCCTCTCTCTCCGCATTAGGGGCATAGGTGTCTTTTTATTCAAATGTGCTAAACTTTATTAGAGTAGTCCAAACACTCTAAGGAACTAAACTTTAGCACTTCAATTTATATGGCTAAAGTTTAGCAGGAAGCTAAATTTTATCCTATGAGATTGAAACAGGGCCTTAGTGCAAACGCTCACTTAGTGAATACCTACAATCGAACCATCCAAAACATCTAATCTAGTCCATCGGTTTTATATAAAAAGGATTAAGGCCCATTTGGTTTGAGGACTAAAGATTAGTCCATCTATTTTAGTCTCATTTAGTCCCTAAATTGCTGAATTGTGGGACTAAAATAGAGACTAAATTGTTTTAGTCTCTAGTCCCTTAGGGTGATTAAAAGGGACTAAACCATATAAATTTCACTTTTTGTCCGCTTTTATTTCAGTTGCACCAATGGTGGAAGAATGTTAAGAGGTATTTGAGTCCTCCAATGATTTATTTAATGTGTTTTTAATAGTTTTAGTCCCTAGAACCAAACAGGGTAGGAACTAAGACCTCGTTTGGTTTGAGGGACTAACTCCATTTTAGTCTCATTTAGTCTCTAAATTGCTAAACGGTGTGACTAAAATAGGGAGTAAACTGTTTTAGTCTCTAGTCCCTCAAGTGGTGACTAAAAGGGACTAAATTATATAAATTCCACCTTTTGCCCTCTTTTATTTCAGTTGCAGTAATGGCGGAAGAATTGAATGTTAAGGGGTATTTTATTCCTCTTATGATTCACTTAATGTGTTTTGAATAGTTTTAGTCCCTAGAACCAAACAATGTAGGGAGTAAAGAAACCAAACGGGGCCTAAACTTTAGTCAACTAACTAAACTTTAGTCCATGGACTAAAGGAACCAAACGGGACCTAAAAGTAAAAAAGTATTAGTCCAATGGTTTTATATAAAATAACAGTATTCATTGTTTTTAAATTGGATGCACCAAATCGTTTGATTACATGCTTGCACCAATATAAACGCACAAGATATTTTCTCCTAGGACTACAGGAAGGGAAGAAGACCTTGAGTTTCGTGGTCGTAGTCCTATGCGCACTGGGTTGTTATTCTTTTTGGGCCTACTTGTAGTCTTGGTTCACATAACCGCGAGCAGACATGTTGATAGCAAACGAGTCGCACACACTACACTATAAGGCACGATACTATTAGGAACAATCAGTAATCGTGGCATGTTGTGTCAACACTAATGTCTAGCCATCAGCTCAAGCATGACACCCATAAATGTCTAATCGTGTCGTGCTGGCACTATATGACACTAACAACTAATAATGCTCGTGCTAGCTTAGGCACTATTTCACTTTAAGAGCTCGAAAGTTATAGAACATCTTTAATATTACATATATAATTTTAAAATATGAACATTCATAACAGGATAGAGTGGATTTATTATATTTAAACCATAACAAATCACAATCACGAACCACCAGTTAGTCTAATGAGTCAAGCCTGATCGTGTCGTGCCCGTGCCGGGTGGCGGCCTATGTATGACACTGTTGGAGTGAAGGACAAACTCGACCTCAATCAAGTTCTACCCAACTAGAATTAACCATGTTTGGACGTAGGGCCCGCAACGCCCGAAGACTTCATTTGAAATCGACAATGAAGCCTCCGGCCCCACCGCTGTTGGGGGTCTTCTTCTCCACCGAAGGTCCTCAAGATGAAGATATTGTTTGTAAGCAATGTTGGGAGTCTTCTTCTCCACCGAAGGTCCTCAAGACAAAGACATTGTCTGTAAGCGACAACGTCGAATGCCAAAGCTACAGCCGAAGGACGACAATTTCGGCTTAAGGTGGTGACGAAGGTCAAATATGATGCCGAGTCGAAGAGGAAAAGACTAGTTAATCCCTGATGTTTTGTATTAGGATTATAAGTATAGGCTGAGGTCATAAATGTATTTTTACTCGGGCTAGGTCTCATGCCTATAAATAGGTGAACAGTGCCCCCGTACTGTTCACACTGGATTGTAATTGCTCTCGCGTCATCACCTTCGAGCAAGCCGAAGGTATCATTGTAATATGAATTTTGATTTTTGATAAAGTTTATACATTTATCATGGAATAAATATGTGACTGAATATCACATCTCATGTATTTAAATCCCTAGTGGTATGAATGATGAAGATGTGTTCTTCATGACCTTCATTTGAAGACCATTATATCAAAAAGGAGATAATGCTCCAAAGGACGAAGGTCCTTAGCATTTAACAATGTGTTGCCTTGTTCTTAATTCACAATAGTTGAGAACAAGTGAACAACATTGACGCCCACCTCCGGTGAACTCACTTCCATGACCACGATAATGGCTTCACGAGGTGATCAAGCTGCGTCACCTTCGGCTACAAAGATGGTGCTCTCAATCACAGGCAGTTCAAGTTCTGAACCAGCCAATAAGAAGCAGAAGAAGGAAGCACAGAGAAGTGTCCAACACGTCGGAGTGCAAGGACCCTTCATCAAGTCCAAATGGTCTCATGTACCAATCACATTTTCTCAAGAAGACCTTCAGCTCAAGGATTACCCTCACAATGATACCATGGTCATATCATGTGTTATCAAAGGGTTCCTGGTTCACAATGTCCTTGTAGACACGGGTAGTGCAACAGATATTATCTTCGCAAAAGCTTTCAGACAAATGCAAGAGTAGAATGACAAAATACATGATGCAACGCACCCCTGTATGGCTTCAGAGGAAAGCAGATAGCAGCACTTGGAAAAATAACAATGCCAATCACCTTCGGTTATGTCCATAACACTAGAACAAAGCAAGTAGTATTTGACATTGTAGACATGGATTATCCTTATAATGCAATCATTGGACGAGGGATATTGAATGGTTTCGATGCAATACTTCATCTAGCATATTTGTGTATGAAGATACCATCTAACCAGGGTCCTATTGCTATGCATGGAAGCCAAGAGGCTGCTAGAAGGGCCGAAGGGATTTGGACAGATTACAGGGCCATTCACAACATAGATGAAGCCGAAGCTCACCAGTAGCAAAGACATAGCTGAGCAAAAGGTGTTGTTTGGGTCCCAACTGTCTGATGAACAAGAAAAGGCTTTATTAAAATTCTTGTTCAATAACAAGGATGTTTTTGCTTGGTCAGCCAATGACCTTTGTGGTGTCAACAGAGACGTTATCGAACACTCTCTCAATATAGACCTAGCTGTCAGATCGAGGAAACAGAAGCTTCAAAAGATGTCAGGTGATACCGAAGGGGCAAGAAATGAAGTTAAAAGGCTTCTCAGTGCCGGAGTGATCAGAGAAGTAACATACCTAGAATGTCTAGCCAACACTGTTATGGTAAAGAAGGCCAATGGAAAGTGGAGAATGTCTATTGATTTCACAGATCTCAACAAGGCGTGCCTGAAGGATGAATTCCCTTTGCCAAGAATAGACTCCCTCGTAGATGCGGCAGCCACTTTGGAGCTTATGAGTCTACTGGACTACTACCCAGGCTATCATCAGATCTGGATGAAGAAGGAAAATGAGCCCAAAACAAGCTTCATAACTCCTAGTGGAACTTATTGCTATCTTCGGATGCCTAAGGGGCTCAAGAATGCAGGAGGAAGCTTTAGCATGATGACTCTCAAAGTTCTCAACACTCAGATCGGCAAGAATGTTTTGACATATGTTGATGATATTATAGTCAAGAGCACTAAGCAATAAAACCACATTACTTATTTGCAAGAAACATTGGCCAACTTTAGGAAAGTTGGCCTCAAGCTAAATCCAGAAAAATGTGTTTCCAGAGTGAAGAAGGGAAAATTTCTTGGGTGTCTAGTATCAACAAAAGGGATTGAAGCTAACCCAAGTAAAATAGAAGCTATACTTCAGATGGAGCCACTAAAGTCAAGAAAAGGTGCTCAGAGATTAATAGGAAGGTTGGCATCATTGAATAGATTCATCTCAAGATTAGCAGGAAGGAATTTACCATTCTTCGAAGTACTAAAGTCAGCCGAAGTCTTCCAATGGGGACCAGATCAACAAAAGGCTTTTGAAGATCTGAAAGAATATCTTATACAACTAACGACCTTGACCCCACCTTCATCAGGAGCTTTGTTGCTACTATATGTAGCTGCTTCCCACACTGCAATTAGTGCAACACTTGTGCAAGAGAAACAAGACGAACAAGCAAAGAAGCAAATCCCAATATACTTCGTCTCCGAAGTACTAAGTCCATCGAAAAGAAACTACACAGAGTTGGAGAAGGTACTGTATGCTGTACTGATGGCCTCTAGAAAGCTTCGGTACTATTTCCAGTCATACCATATCATAGTACCTTTGTGTCAACCTCTAAAGGACATCATAAGAAACAGAGAAGCTACAGGAAGAGTTAGCAAATGGGCTGTAGAGCTGAACGAATTCGCCATTGATTTTGTTCATAGATCCTCGATCTAATCCCAAGCACTAGCAGACTTCATTGTTGATTGGACGCTAGCAGCTCATGAAGAAGGACACCTAATAGATACCGAAGCTTGGACATTATTCTGTGATGGATCATTGGGAACTTTTGGCGCAGGCGCAACTGCTATTCTAATCTCACCATCCAAAATCAAAACCTGCTATGCAACTAGATTGGAGTTCAACTGCACAAACAACATTGCACAATACAAAGCTATTCTTTTGGGGCTTCGAAAGCTTAGGACAATGGGGATAAGAAGGGCAGTTCTTAAATTTGATTCACAAGTCATCACATGGCAAGTTGATAAAAGCAGCAAAGGAATAGACATGAAGCTCGGAAAGTATCTTGACACAGTCTGAAGGATGGAGGCCTCCTTCGAAGGTTTTTCAGTGAAAAACATCCCAAGAGGAGAAAACAAGCAAGCAGATTTACTAGCTAAATCAGCGGCACAGGGGCTCCCACTCCCCTCAGAAGTGTTCTTTGAAACTCTTAAAGCACCTTCGGTCGAGCTCATGGAGCGAGCAGTACTTACAATTTCACATGTGCACAACGAGGATTGGAGAACATAAATTGTATCTTTCCTCCAAGGCAATTATCCTTCGGATGACGAAGTTTACATAAAAAGGATGCATGCCAGGACAAGGCCATATGTGATCATAGAAGGGGAATTATTCAAACAAGGAGTTTGTTCTCCACTATTGAAATGCCTGTCTAGAGCCGAAGGTCAAGAGCTGATGAAAGAAA
This sequence comes from Zea luxurians, assembly GCA_029449295.1. Classification (NCBI taxonomy): domain Eukaryota; kingdom Viridiplantae; phylum Streptophyta; class Magnoliopsida; order Poales; family Poaceae; genus Zea; species Zea luxurians. The sequence goes on along the minus strand of JAOPSE010000022.1, from coordinate 38,509,594 downwards.
TACATTCAGGAATATGCGGAGCCCACATCGGATCTAGGCCACTCCTCGAAAAAGTTTTCAGACAAGGGTTCTATTGGCCGGAGGCAGCTTCAGACGCAGCGGATCTAGTTCAAAAATGTGAAAACTGTCATAAGTACACTAGAGATCAGAAGCAACCTTCATCTATAACACAGCTGATTCAGCCCACTTGGCCACTGCAATGGTGGGGCTTAGACTTACTAGGCCCACTCCCACCAGCACAAGGAAATCTGAGATATGTCATGGTAGCAGTGGAGTATTTTTCAAAATGGATTGAAGCTAAACCTCTAGCTATGATCACTTCGGCCACAGTTCAAAAGTTCTTCTAGCAGAACATCATTTGTTGTTTTGGTGTGCCAAAGGCTATCACAGTTGATAATGGAACACAATTTGATGCTGAAACATTTAAAACTTTTTGTGATCAAATTGGCATGAAGATACACTTGCATCTGTGAGACATCCAGAATCCAATGGTTTGGTAGAGCGAGCCAACAAAATTGTTAGGGGTCTTCTTCTCAGTCGAAGGTCCTCAAGACAAAAACACCTTCAGCAAAGTAATACTAAAGTCTTCCCTCCTTCTGCCGAAGGTTCTCAAGACAAAGACCTCGCTTAGAAGCAACGACGCGAAGTGTCGAAGCTACCATCAGCTTTGGTTTATATCGAGCAGAGGATGAAAAGACTAGATAGACCCTAGTAATTTAAGTTATGCCTATAAACAGATGTTGAGGGTCATGAATGTAATTTTACCCAGGCTGTGTCCCATGCCTATAAATAGATGAACAGTAGCATCGTACTGTTCATGCTGGATTGTAATCGCTCTCTCGCGTCTTCACCTTCAAGCAAGCCGAAAATATCAATGTAATATGAGTTCTATTGATATTCATATAAACTTTATGGAATGCAAATATCAATAAATCAATGACTTACCTTTTATATTGATATTTGTGTATTTCAATCTATTGATAACATGATGAAGGCATGTCCTTCATGACCTTCGTCCAATGGTCATTGAATCCAAAAGGAAACAATGCCTCGGAGGACGAAGGTCCTTAATTCTTAACAATTGTATTACCTTGTTCTTGATTCACATCATTTGAGAACAAGTGACCAACATTGGCGCCCACCTCCGTTGAACTCACTTCCACGACAGTGACAATGGCTTCGCAAGGAACTCAAGCCATGGCACCTTCGGCTATGAAGCTGGTGCTCCCAATCATAGTCGGTTCAAGTTCTAAGCCAGCTAACAAGAAGCAGAAGAAAGAGGCACAAAGAAGGGTGCAACATGTCGGAGTACAAGGACCCTAGCTTCATCAAGTCCAAGTGGTCACACATACCAATCACCTTCTCCCAGGAGGACCTTCAGCTCAAGGATTATCCTCATAATGATGCAATGGTTATATGTTGTGTCATCAAGAGGTTTCTGGTACACAACGTCCTTGTAGACACAGGTAGTGCGACAAATATTATCTTTGCAAAAGCTTTCAGGCAGATGCAAGAGTAGGATGATAAGATACATGATGCAACACATCCCCTCTGTGGCTTTGGAGGAAGCCAGATAGTGGCACTTGGAAAGATAACAATGTCGATTACCTTCAGCTATGTTCACAATACAAGGACAGAGCAAGTTGTCTTCGACATTGTTGATATGGAATATCCTTACAATGCAATCATTGGTCGAGGAACATTAAACACCTTCCAAGCAATACTTCATCTAGCATATCTATGCATGAAAATACCATCGGACCAAGGTCCCATAGATGTTCATGGAAGTCAGGAGGCTGCTAGAAGGGTCGAAGGAAACTGGACAGATTCAAAGGCTATCCATAACATAGATGAAGCCAAAGCTCATCAAGAGTATAAGCACAAAAGAGATAAGGCTGCCTCAGCAGATCAACTGAAGCCCATGCTTCTATGCGAAGACATAGCTGAGTAGAAGGTGTTGCTGGGATCTCAATTGTCTGATGAACAAGAAAAAACTCTATTGAGATTTCTATTCAACAACAAGGATGTCTTTGCTTGGTCAGCCAATGATCTTTGTGGTGTTAACAGAGATATTATCGAGCATTCGCTTAATGTAGATCCGGCTATCAGGCCAAGAAAGCAGAAGCTTCAAAAGATGTCCGATGACAAAGCCGAAGGTGCACGAAACAAAGTCAAAAGGCTTCTGAGTGCCAGAGTAATTAGAGAGGTAACATATCCAGAGTGGCTGGCCAATACTGTGATGGTGAAGAAGGCTAATGGAAAGTGGAGGATGTGCATTGATTTTACAGATCTCAATAAGGCATGTCCGAAGGATGAGTTCCCTTTACCAAGAATAGACTCCCTTGTGGATGTAGCAGCTACCTCAGAGCTCATGAGTCTATTGGACTGCTATTCAGGCTACCATCAAATTTGGATGAAGAAATAAGACGAGAGCAAAACAAGCTTCATAACCCCTAGTGGGACCTACTGCTACCGTCGAATGCCTGAGGGGCTCAAGAATGCTGGAGGAAGCTTCAGCAGAATGACTGCTAAAGTTCTTTGCTCGCAGATTGGTAGTGATGTTCTAACATATGTTGATGATATCATATTCAAAAGTACTAAGCAAGAAAATCACATCGCTGACCTATAAGAAACATTTGCCAATTTTAGAAAGGCAGGTCTCAAGCTCAACCCATAAAAATGTGTTTTCGGGGTGAAGAAGGGGAAATTTCTTGGGTGTCTCGTGTCAACAAAGGGAATTGAGGCAAACCCAAACAAGATAGAAGCAATACTTTGGATGGAGCCACCGAAGTCAAGAAAAGGCACCCAAAGGCTGACAGGAAGATTGGCCTCATTTAACAGTTTTATTTCAAGATCAGTAGAAAGGAACTTGCCATTTTTTGAAGTATTGAAGTCGGTCGAAGTCTTCCAGTGGGGACCAACTCAGCAAAAGGCTTTCGAAGAGCTGAAGCAATACTTAATAGAGCTGACAACTTTAACCCCACCTTCGCCCCATTGCTACTGTATGTAGCTGCTTCTAACGCTGCAGTTAGTGCAGCGTTGGTGCAAGAAAAGCAAGATGGCCAAGCAAAGAAGCAAGGGCCAATATACTTCACCTCCGAAGTACTTAGTCCATCAAAGAAAAATTACACAGAGTTGGAGAAGGTATTATATGCTGTATTGATGGCCTCCAGGAAGCTTCGGCACTATTTTCAGTCATACCATATCATAGTACCTTCTTCTTAGCCTCTCAAGGATATAATAAGGAACAGAAAAGCCACAGGATGAGTTGGGAAATGGGCTGTAGAGCTAAACAAATTCACCATAGATTATGTTCATAGGTCTTCAATTTAATCTCAGGCATTAGCAGACTTCATTGCTGATTGGATGCCAGAGGCTCAGGACAAAGAAAGAATAAAAGATGATGAAGCTTGGACAATGTTTTGTGATGGGTCATGGGGATCCTTCGGTGCAGGAACAGCTGCCATTCTAATTTCACCATCTAAGATCAGAACCTGCTACGCAGCAAGGCTAGAGTTCAACTGCACAAATAACATTACAGAGTACGAAGCCCTTCTTTTGGGGCTTCGAAAGCTTATGGCAATGGGAATAAGAAGGGCAATCCTCAAATCTGACTCACAAATTATTACAGGCCACATTGACAAAAGTAGCAAAGCAAGAGATCCGAAGCTTGAGAAATATCTCGATACAGTCCAAAGAATGGAAGCCTCTTTCGAAGGCTTTTCTGTAAAGAATATCCCAAGAGGAGAAAATGAACCTGCAGACCTATTAGCCAAGTCAGCGGCACAGGGGCTCCCATTACCTTCGGAAGTATTTTTTGAAACAATAAAAGCGCCTTTGGTCGAGCTCATGGAGCGAGCATTGCTTACAATCTCACCAGTGCACAGTGAAGATTGGAGGACTGAGATTGTATCTTTCTTGCAAGGCAATTGTCTTTCGGATGATGAAGCTTGTATCAAAAGAATGGAAGCTAGGACAAGGCCCTACGTAATCATAGAAGGAGAATTGTATAAACAAGGAGTTTGCTCTCCATTACTGAAATGTTTGTCTAGAACCGAAGGTCAGGAGCTAATGAAGGAGATACATACAGGACTGTGCGGAGCTCATAATGGGTCCAGGCCTTTACTTGGAAAGGTTTTCAGACAAGGATTTTATTGGCCGAAGGCAGCTTCGGATGCAGCGGATTTAGTTCAAAATGTGAAAACTGCAAGAAGTGTGCCAGAGACCAAAAACAACCTTCGTCCCTAAATCAGCTAATCCAGCCCACCTGGCCATTGCAAAGGTGGGGCATAGATTTATTAGGCCCACTCCACCAGCGCAAGGAAATTTAAAATACGTTATAGTAGCGGTGGAATACTTTTCAAAGTGGATTGAAGCTAAACATTTAGCTACAATCACTTCGGCCACAGTTCAAAAGTTTTTTTAGAAGAATATTGTTTGTCGCTTCGGTGTGCCGAAGGCCATTACAGTTGATAACGAAACTCAATTTGATGCCAAAACATTCAAAGCTTTTAGTAACCAAATCGATACAAAAATACATTTCACATCAGTGAGACATCCATAATCAAATGGACTGGTAGAATGAGCTAATGGAATCATAATAATAGGGATAATGAAGTCAATCTTCAATCAGCCAAAAGGAAAGTGGCCAGACAAGTTAATAAAAGTGGTATGGAATCACAACACTGTTGTCTCAAGGTCAACAGGATTTACCCCATTCAAGCTTTTGTTCGGTGATGAAGCAATAACACCGAAAGAAGCAAGAACGGGTTCAATAAGGACCCTAGCCTCGACGGAAAACGAGGAGCATTGTAAAATAATAAAAGACACCATAGAAGGGACCAGACTTCAGGCAATAGATCACATCAGCAAATATCAAGCCTAAATAGTCAAATGGTGTGATCGGAAGGTAAGACTAAAAACATCAAGCCATGACACTTGGTACTTCGGAGAGTGGCCAACCCGAATACAATGGGAAAACTTTGGCTCAAATGGGAAGGTCCCTTCTTGGTGGTATCTTCATCAAGACCTGGATCATACAGGTTGAAAGACATGGATGGAAACGACATTCCAAGATCGTGGAATGCAGATGAGCTCTGAAGATATTATGTGTTTATGGGGCCATAGGTTTTTAATGGGGCCATAGGTTGTAATTTTTATTTTTTTTTGCAACCCTGTGCAATACAAGGGCCAAATTCCCCCACATGTAAAATGTAAGGATCTGGGATTACACCATCGAGTGTAAAAAAGAATGAAGCTCCAAAGTTGTCCCTAAGGGGATGCAGAGCTAGAATGACACCTAAGTAAAAGGTCAAGAAGCTCCAAAGTCGTCCCTAAGGGGATGCAGAGCTAGAATGTGTCGGCGTTCCGAGACCGGGGGGTCCCCGAGCCGACGAGTGAGTGTGCCGCGTGCCCCAGCCCAGATGGGTCGAGCGCGTGGGCGAGCGCGAAGGGGGGAGAGAGAGAGCGAGAGCGAGGTGGCTGGAGCCGGGTCGTGAGGGAGTCGGAGGTTCCCGCGGCCTTCGTGTTCGTCCCGCGCCCAGGTCGGGTGCGCTTGCAGTAGGGGGTTACAAGCGTCCGCGCGGGTGAGGGGAGCGAGCGGCCCCGAGAGAGCGCCTGCCCCTGCCCTTCATCCCCGCGAGGCCAACCTTCTCTAAGAAGGCCCTGGTCCTTCCTTTTATAGGCGTAAGGAGAGGATCTAGGTGTACAAATGGGGGTGTAGCAAGGTGCTACGTGTCTAGCGAGGGAGAGCTAGTACCCTAAGTACATGCCAAGGTGGCAGCCGAAGAGATCTTGGCACCCGGCTAGTGTGGCGTCGTGGCTGTCAGAGAAGCAATGGAGCTTGGTGGAGGGACAGCTGTCGGAGTGGTTGGGCCCTTGCTGACGTCCCCCTGCTTTCGTAAGAGAGCTGAGAGCCGCCGTCGTCATGGGTCCAGCGGGGTGCCATCATTGCCTATCTGGTGGGGCTAGCCAGATGGGACGTCGGTCCTGTTCCCTGCGGCCCGAGTCGGCTCGGGGTAGGGTGATGATGGCGCTTCCTGTCGACGTGGCGGACTTGTGCCCCAGGTCGGGCGACGTGGAGGCTCCTCCGAGCCCGAGGTCGAGTCTGTCCTGCATGGACGAGGCCGAACCTGAGCACCCGGGTCGGGCGAGGCGGAGGTCGGGGTGGAGTCCGAGCCCTGGGTCGGGCGAAGCGGAGTTCATCGTCTTCCGGGGCCTTAGCCCGAGTCCGAGCCCTGGGTCGGGCGGAGCAGAGTTCGCCGTCTTCCGGGGCCTTAGCCCGAGTCCGAGCCCTGGGTCGGGCGAAGCGGAGTTCGCCGTCTTCCGGGGCCTTAGCCCGAGTCCGAGCCCTGGGTCGGGCGGAGCGGAGTTCGCCGTCTTCCGGGGCCTTAGCCCGAGTCCGAGCCCTGGGTCGGGCGGAGCGGAGTTCGCCGTCTTCCGGGGCCTTAGCCCGAGTCCGAGCCCTGGGTCGGGCGGTGCTTCCTCTGGCGCTTTTGGCCAAGCCTGGCTGCCCATCAGTCTTACCTTTTGCGTTAAAGACCCCAGTGACTTGGTCGGTCGGCGTGGTGATTTAGTCAGGGTTACTTCTTATCGAAGGCAAGGCCTCGGGCGAGCCGGAGATGCGTCTGCCGTGAAAGAGGAGGCCTCAGGCGAGACGGAAACATCTTAGGGTCGGCTGCCCTTGCCCGAGGCTAGGCTCGGGCGTGGCGTGATCGAGTCGCTCGTATGGACTGATCCCTGACTTAATCAAACCCATCAGGCCTCTGCAGCTTTATGCTGATGGGGGTTACCAGCTGAGAATTAGGCGTCTTGAGGGTACCCCTAATTATGGTCCCCGACAGTAGCCCCCGAGCCTCGAAGAGAGTGTTAACACTCGCTTCGAGGCTTTTGTCGCACTTTTTTGCAAGGGGACCAGCCTTTCTCGGTTGTACTTTGTTCCGGTGGGTGCGCGCGAGCGCACCCGCCGGGTGTAGCCCCCGAGGCCTCGGAGGAGTGGTTTCACTCCTTCGAGGTCTTAATGCCTTGCGTAATGCTTCGGCTGGTCTGGCGGTTCCCTCATGCGAACAGGCCGTAGCCCAGGTGCACTATCGGGGCCCAAGTTCTCGGGCTGGTATGTTGACGCTGTCAACGGTTCGGCCGGAGCCGGGTTTGCGAGAGCAGCCCCCGAGCCTCCGCACGGAGCGAGAGGACGATCAGGGACAGACTCGGCTTTTTTACATACGCCCCTACGTCGCCTTTCCGCAAGGAGGAGGGGGGGAGAGCGCCATGTTACCCTCGATGGGCACCGAACATGGTGTCTCCGGTGAGCTGCGATCGGGTAATCCGAGTGGACGTCCGTGCCCCGTTCGTTGGGGGTCGGCTAGGGGCCCGGAGGCACGCCCAAAAGTACCTGCGGGTGATCTGCCGGACCCGGTCCCCTGGCGACGGGGTCCGAGGGCTCGTTGCCTCCCTCCGATGGGATTCCGTTACAGAGTCGTTCCCGCTGGTCTCGGAAATGTCCTAGGGTACCTCGGGAGCGCAGCCCGAGCCTTGGTTATGTATCGAACGTACCCCTGGTCATCCCTCGCTCGGTGTCTGAGGCGACTGTGAACCCTTCGGGGGGCCAGCCTTCGAACCCCTGATCAGTAATGGGCACGGAGCCCGAGTAGCCTGAGGCGGTCGTGGAACCTTTCGGGGGGCCGACCTTCGAACCCCTGACCAGTAGTGGGTGTCGGGCCCACGCGATCTGAGGCGGCTGTTGAACCCTTCGGGGGGCCAGCCTTCGAACCCCTGATCAGTAAGGAGGCTCGGAGCCTGGTTCCTTCACGGGGAAGGATCCCTTTGGGGGTATCCCCTTTCCCGGTCCCTGTTGCAAGAGGTAGAGAAAGAAGGAAAAGGGAAAAAAGGATACGAAATTGAACGACGTGGCGTACCTTTTTTGGTGTGGCCGTTTTGGCGAAGGCGAAACGTCGCCAGCTGCTCCCGCCCGTAGCGCTGCCCGTCGAGTCGCGGAGTTAATGCGCCGGGGCGAGCGGTCGGCGAGGCTGCCGTTGCGTGCGCGAGCCGTTCGAGGAACGGGTCACGGGCGCGTCGTCTTCACACCGTGAGAGAGGGGGTTCTCTTGCTGCCTCCGGATGGGACGTGAGCCTGGCTGATGGCGTGATCGCTGCTCTTGCGCGCCTGCCACTGTCATTACTGCCGGCCCACTTTTGACCGTGTTTGACCGCTGCGTCAGGCTGGCGCAGTTGGGCCGCGCGCTGGGCCGCCTCGGGTCGTGGTATTGGTTCCGCAACCGAGGAGGTGCGGTGGTGGCGCAAGTGGCATAGTGGCTTACATGCAGCATCCGGCGCGCCGGTTGCGCGACGCGTGGGCTTGAGCCTCCGCGCTGGCCTGTCAGGAGTCGGAGAGGCGCGTCCACTTGGCGCGGCTGCATGCCGCCCGCATGGCTGCCCACCCCCTTCGCCCGTTGGTCTGGGCAAAAGTGGAGGGCCGCTTGTAACTGCTGGGTGGTTGCGCGCGCGCCGCGCGCGGCGGTTCGGCTTCTTCTGCTCGGAGCCGGTCTGCATGACAGGTGGGTCCCAGCCCCCGCGCCGCAGGGGAGGGCTTTGGAGGCGTGTTGGAGAAGACTCAGCCCGTGACGGTTGGGGGCGCAAGCACGGAGAGTTGCCTTTAAAAGGAGGGCGACCCCTTTCGTAAGGCGACCATGTCTTCCTCCTCCCTTATGCATCGTGTCTTTCCGCCTTTCAAGCCCCCGGATGGGGGGAAACCGCCGTCTCCGTGCCTCATCGTCGGGGGACACCACTCCGTGGGAGCGGGTACCTTTCGGCCGTCGTTCGGCTTCAAGGATTTTCATCATGCAACCCGGCTGCACCCCTCCACCGGCGGTCACCCAAGATGGTGACCTCCGGCTTGATGGTGGGGGAAAGCAAGCCGGGCTGCGGCCTCTGCCCCTCCCTCAGCCTCAAGGATTTTCATCACCAGGGCTGAGGAGGGGAGTGTGCCGAGTTGGGGTCGGCTCCTGCGCGGGTGGTGGCCCGCTCCTTCCCTCAGTGATCGGGGGGAAGGGCGGGAGTCGTCCGTGGCGCCAACAGCTGCAGCGTGCCTGGCCTTCGGACGCGAGTGGCTTCGGAGTCGCTCGCGGCGCCGGCGTTTGCCACGGCAACTGGAAGAGGTTCTTCCGCCGGCGCAACAGCCAAGGTTGGCCATGGACCGACCTCCAACTCTACGGCCTTCTGCCCGTCCTTGCCTCTCGAGTTTGGGCAAGGGCGGGGGCCTCCTAGCAGCAGCATCCGCCCTGAGGCCATCATTGCTGCTGTTCGGCCCCCCGGGGCAGAAGTCTTCATCGTCGCCGCTGTCGGGGCGGTCGGCGACATGCCGTTCGTCGGTCTTCTGTTGCCCCGCAGGCCCACCCCCATCGAGTGGGGTTGTTCGTACCTGCGGAGGGGGAACCAGAGTTCCGTTTGTAATGGCACTTCGAGTGCCGGGTTTTCTGTTCATTTTCGGCTTTCGGGGCCTGAACATGTATGTAACTACGGCACGGAGCCATGTTTTTTCCTCATTTCCGAGCACTAAGACTCGTCTGCTGATTGTCTGAACCGCTTTGCTAAGCGTGAGTCGCCTCGTGTCAAGGTGACGAGTGAGGTATCCGTATCCCGGAGGCGTAGGAGTCCCTCGGCTCGGTCGGCCCTGTTGTCCGAGGCTCCTCTAGCTTGGTTAAAGAGACCCCTCGGCCGCTCTTCGACGAGCCGAGGCCGGGGGTAGCGATACCAGCACGAGCAGACGCGGAGTTGGCTCGGAAACGAAACCTGGTTGGCCGGAGCCTAGCCGAGTTGTCCGTTGGCAGGATCGACGCCGGAGTTGGTCAGTCGAGGCTTCGGCCCGGGCCCGTGCCCTCGGAAGGTGGTTGGCCGAGGCCCCGGAGAAGTCCTTGACAACGATCGCCCGGGCGTGGTGATGACGCCGTCCTTTGGAGCGGAGGCCCTCGGACCGCGTCGCCGTCCGAGGCTAGTTCGGGCCTTGCCGAAGGTGCTGTCGATGCCGAGGGTGTCGCTGCCCCCTTCCAGCGCCAAGACCTGAGCCTGCAGGATCAGCTTGTCTTGTAGCGTGCGCTTTGTGCGGCTGTCGAGGCCAGAACACACACCCTTGCTGTGTTGTAAAGCTGCGTCCCTTTTCCTCTTGTTTCAAGCATCTGGACTTTTTGTCGGTAACAGGGATGTTTGTGCGAGCGAAAGTTGCTTCTCGCGGAAGGTGAGGAGTGAGGTATCCGTATCCCGGAGGCGTGGGAATCCCTCGGCTCGGTCGGCCTTGCCGCTTACGCGCACTTTTACTCGTCCATGGGGCCCTATCACCGACTTAGTCGAGAAAACTCGAAGAATCGCTTCGACAGAAGAGCTTCCGAATGTAGAGACTTGTTCGATCCGCGGAGTCACCTTATCCGAACACGAGTTACTTATCGCAGAAGGTGATGAGTGAGGTATCCGTATCCCGGAGGCGTAGGAGTCCCTCGGCTCGGTCAGCCTTGACTGCTTACGTGTACCCTGTCGTTTCCATGACCCACTTTTCGAAGTAGTCAAAAAGCACGAAAGATATTCTGGTAAAAGAGATTTTCTGTTCGAGGAAAAATTTGACGCAGAGGGGGGTTTCCCCCCTTTTAGCCCCCGAGGGAGGGTCGGGCTTTGCCGAGGCGAGGCCGACCCTTCCTTGTTGACTAAACTTTGCGTGGGTGCGAGGTATATGAACAATTTGGAAACATCTCAAGGGTAGAAGCGACGTAGCTGTTGGATGTTCCAAGCGTTGCCGTAGACCTCGCCTTGACTGTTGGCTAGCTTGTACGTTCCGGGCTTCAGAACTTTGGCGATGACGAACGGCCCCTCCCAGGGGGGCGTGAGCTTGTGCCTCCTTCGGGTGTCTTGCCGCAGCCGAAGCACCAGATTGCCCACCTGGAGGTCTCGGGGTCGGACCCCTCGGGCGTGGTAGCGTCGCAGGGACTGCTGATACCGCGCCGAGTGTAGTAAGGCCCTGTCCCGAGCCTCATCCAGCTGGTCCAGCGAGTCTTCTCGGCTAGCTTGGTTGCTTTCTTCGTTGTAGGCCCTCGTCCTTGGGGAGCCGTATTCCAGGTCAGTGGGCAGGACGGCCTCGGCCCCGTAGACCAGGAAGAACGGCGTGAAACCTGTGGCTCGGCTTGGCGTCGTCCTCAGGCTCCAAACCACCGAGGGGAGTTTCTTCATCCATCGCTTGCCGAACTTGTTGAGATCATTGTAAATTCGGGGCTTGAGCCCTTGTAGAATCATGCCGTTGGCACGTTCCACTTGCCCATTCGACATGGGATGAGCTACGGCGGCCCAGTCTACCCGGATATTGTGATCCTCGCAAAAATCCAAGAATTTTTTGCCGGTGAACTGGGTGCCGTTGTCGGTGATGATGGAGTTCGGGACTCCAAAGCGATGGATGATGTTGGTGAAGAACGCCACCGCCTGCTCGGATCTGATGCTGTTTAGGGGTCGGACCTCGATCCACTTGGAGAATTTGTCGACGGCGACCAGCAGGTGCGTGTAGCCCCCGGGCGCCTTCTGCAGAGGGCCGACGAGGTCCAGACCCCACACAGCGAAGGGCCAGGTGATGGGTATCGTCTGCAGAGCCTGAGCGGGCAGGTGGGTCTGCTTCGCATAGAATTGGCACCCTTCGCAGGCGCGGACAATTCTAGTGGCGTCAGCCACCGCCGTCGGCCAGTAGAAACCTTGGCGGAAAGCGTTCCCGACGAGGGTTCGAGGTGCTGCATGATGGCCGCAAGCCCCCGAGTGTATTTCCTGCAGGAGTTCCTGACCCTCGGCGATGGAGATGCATCGCTGGAGGATGCCCGAGGGGCTACGGTGGTAGAGCTCCTTCTCATCGCCCAGCAAGACGAACGACTTGGCGCGTCGCGCTACCCGCCGAGCCTCGGCTCGGTCGAGGGGCAGCTCTCCTTGGCGGAGATATTGCAGGTACGGGGTCTGCCAATCATGATCTGGCATGACCCCGCTCTGCTCCTCCTCGATGTGCAGTGCTTCGCCCTCGGGGGCCGAGGATTCCTCGGGTTGAGCCGAGGATGGCTCGGGCTGGGCCGAGGCTGCCTCGGACAGGGCCGAGGGCACCTCGGGCTCGGGCGTGCCGCCTATCTTGACGGAGGGTTGGTGCAGGTCCCGGGAGAAGACGTCCGGGGGAACCGTCGTTCGCCCCGAAGCTATCTTCGCCAGCTCGTCCGCAGTCTCGTTGTAGCGCCGGGCGATGTGGTTAAGCTCGAGCCCGTAGAACTTGTCTTCCAGGCGTCGAACCTCATCACAGTAGGCCTCCATCTTCGGGTCGCGGCAGTGGGAGTTCTTCATGACTTGGTCGATGACGAGCTGCGAGTCGCCGCGTGCATCGAGGCGTCGGACCCCTAGCTCGATGGCGATTCGCAATCCGTTGATCAGAGCCTCGTACTCAGCCACATTGTTGGACGCCGGGAAATGGAGGCGGAGCACGTAGCGCAGGTGTTTCCCGAGGGGCGAGACGAAGAGCAGGCCCGCGCCGGCTCCCGTCTTCATCAGCGACCCGTCGAAAAACATGGTCCAGAGCTCCGGTTGGATCGGAGCCGTCGGCAACTGGGTGTCGACCCATTCGGCTACGAAGTCCGCCAGTACCTGGGACTTGATGGCCTTCCGAGGGGCGAACGAGATTGCCTCGCCCATGATTTCCACCGCCCACTTCGCGATCCGTCCCGAGGCTTCCCGGCACTGGATGATCTCCCCCAGGGGGAAGGATGACACCACAGTCACTGGATGGGACTCGAAGTAATGTCGCAGCTTTCGCCTCGTCAGGATCACTGCATACAGCAGCTTCTGGACTTGTGGGTAGCGGATCTTGGTCTCGGACAGCACTTCGCTGACGAAGTAAACTGGCCTCTGAATGGGCAAAGCATGCCCCTCTTCCTGCCTTTCGACCACGATCGCGGCGCTGACCACCTGAGTGGTTGCGGCGACGTAGACCAAGAGGGTTTCTCCATCAGCTGGGGGTACCAAGACGGGCGCCTGGGTGAGGAGCGCCTTCAGGTTCTCGAGGGCTTCCTCGGCCTCGGGAGTCCAAGTGAAGCACTCGGCCTTCCTTAAGAGACGGTACAGGGGCAGGCCTCTTTCGCCGAGGCGCGAGATGAAACGGCTCAAGGCCGCGAGGCATCCCATGACCCTCTGTACGCCTTTTAAGTCCTTGATGGGCCCCATGTTTGTGATGGCTGCGATCTTCTCCGGGTTGGCTTCGATGCCTCGCTCGGAGACGATGAATCCCAAAAGCATGCCTCGGGGCACTCCGAAGACGCACTTCTCGGGATTGAGCTTGACGCCCTTCGCCTTGAGACACCGGAATGTCAGTTCGAGGTCGGAGAGAAGGTCGGAGGCTTTCCTCGTCTTGACTACGATGTCATCGACGTAGGCCTCGACCGTGCGACCGATGTGTTCGCCGAACACATGGTTCATGCACCGCTGGTACGTTGCACCTGCGTTCCTCAAACCAAACGGCATGGTGACATAACAGTACATGCCGAAGGGCGTGATGAAAGAAGTCGCGAGCTGGTCGGACTCTTTCATCTTGATTTGATGATACCCTGAGTAGGCATCGAGGAAAGACAGGGTTTCGCACCCTGCAGTGGAGTCCACGATTTGATCGATGCGAGGCAGAGGGTAGGGGACTTTCGGACATGCTTTGTTGAGACCAGTGTAGTCTACACACATCCGCCATTTCCCCCCTTTCTTCCTCACAAGTACAGGGTTGGCAAGCCATTCAGGGTGGAATACCTCTTTGATGAACCCTACTGCCATCAGCTTGTGGATCTCCTCGCCTATCACCCTGCGCCTTTCCTCGTCGAATCGGCGTAGAGGCTGTCTGACCGGTCGGGCTCCGGCCCGAATATCCAGCGAGTGCTCGGCGACATCCCTCGGTATGCCGGGCATGTCCGAGGGACTCCACGCAAAGACGTCGGCGTTTGCGCGGAGAAAGTCGACGAGCACTGCTTCCTATTTGGGGTCGATCCCGGATCCGATCCGAATCTGCTTGGAGGTGTCGCCACTGGGGTCGAGAGGGACGACCTTAACCGTCTCCGCTGGCTCGAAGTTGCCGGCATGTCGCTTCACGTCCGGCACCTCTCGGGAGAGGCTTTCCAGGTCGGCAATTAGGGCCTCGGACTCGGCGAGGGCCTCGGCGTACTCCACGCACTCCACATCGCATTCGAATGCGTGTTTGTACGTGGGACCGATGGTGATGACCCCGTTGGGGCCCGGCATCTTGAGCTTCAGGTAGGTGTAGTTGGGGATGGCCATGAACTTCGCGTAGCATGACCTTCCCAACACTGCGTGGTAGGTCCCTCGGAACCCGACCACCTCGAACGTCAAAGTCTCCCTTCGGAAGTTGGAGGGTGTTCCGAAGCAGACAGAAAGGTCGAGCTATCCGAGGGGCTGGACGCGCTTCCCGGGAATGATCCCGTGGAAGGGCGCAGCACCTGCTTGGACAGATGACAGATCGACGCGCAGGAGCCTGAGGGTCTCAGCGTAGATGATGTTGAGGCAGCTGCCCCCATCCATCAGGACCTTGGTGAGCCTGACGTCGCCGATGACGGGATCAACGACGAGCGGGTACTTCCCTGGGCTCGGCACGTGGTCGGGGTGGTCATCCTGGTCGAAGGTGATGGGCTTGTCGGACCAGTCTAGGTAGACTGGCGCCGCCACCTTCACCGAGCAGACCTCCCGATGCTCCTGGTTACGATGCCGAGCCGAGGCATTCGCCGCATGCCCTCCGTAGATCATGAAGCAGTCGCGGACCTCGGGGAACTCTCCTGCTTGGTGATCTTCCTTTTTGCCGTCGTCGCGGGCCCTGTCACCCTCTGCGGGTGGCCCGGCCCGGTGGAAGTGGCGCCGAAGCATGACGCACTCCTCGAGGGTGTGCTTGACGGGCCCCTGATGGTAGGGGCACGTCTCCTTGAGTGCCTTGTCGAAGAGGTTGGCGCCTCCGGGGGGCCTCCGAGGGTTCTTGTACTCGGCGGCGGCGACAAGGTCTGTGCTGGCGGCGTCGCGTTTCGCTTGCGACTTCCTCCTGCCTTTCTTCTTGGCGCCGAGTGGAGTAGACGCCTCGGGGGCACCTTCCGACGGGCGGCCCTGGGGCTGCTTGTCATTTCGGAAGATGGCCTCGACCGCCTCCTGACCAGAGGCGAACTTGGTGGCGATGTCCATCAGCTCGCTCGCCCTGGTGGGGGTCTTGCGACCCAACTTGCTCACCAGGTCACGGCAGGTGGTGCCGGCAAGGAACGCGCCGATGACATCGGAGTCGGTGATGTTGGGCAGCTCGGTGCGCTGCTTCGAGAATCGCCGGATGTAGTCCCGAAGGGACTCTCCCGGCTGTTGCCGACAGCTTCGGAGGTCCCAGGAATTCCCGGGGCGCACGTACGTGCCTTGGAAGTTGCCGGCGAAAGCCTGGACCAGATCCTCCCAGTTGGAAATCTGCCCCGGAGGCAGGTGTTCCAACCAAGCGCGAGCGGTGTCGGAGAGGAAAAGGGGGAGATTGCGGATGATGAGGTTGTCATCGTCCGTCCCACCCAGTTGACAGGCCAGGCGGTAATCCGCAAGCCACAATTCCGGTCTCGTTTCCCCCGAGTACTTTGTGATAGTAGTCGGGGGTCGGAATCGGGGCGGAAACGGCGCCCGCCGAATGGCCCGGCTGAAGACCTGCGGACCGGGTGGTTCGGGCGAGGGACTCCGATCCTCCCCGCTGTCGTAGCGTCCCCCACGCCTGGGGTGATAACCTCGGCGCACCCTTTCGTCGAGGCGGGCCCGACGGTCGCGATGAGGGTGCTCGTCGCCGAGGTGGCCCGGGGCCGCAGGCGCGGTGTTGCGCGTGCGCCCGGTGTAGACCGAGGCTTCCCGCATGAGTCGGGAAGTCGCGGCACGAGGTTCCGAGGGGTACCCCTGCCTTCGGGAGGCAGATCTCTCGGCCCGCCGGGTCGCAGCGCCTTCCAGGAGATGCTTGAGCTCTCCCTGGATTCGCCGACCCTCGGTGGTTGATGACTCCGGCATCGCGCGGAGGAGCATTGCTGCGGTGGCCAGGTCCTGACCGGTTCCGCCGGATGCGGGTGGCGGTCTGTCCCTGGCATCGTTGGCGATGCGGTGCTGGAGACCTTGGGGCAGGTGACGTATTTCTCCGGCCGGGGGCTGGCTCGCCCATACCTGCCCGACGTTCCGGGGGATTGCCTCGAGCGCTCCTGCTCCCTCATCGAGCCCGGCCTGCGCCCCGCGGACTTGCTCGAGCTGTGGGTCGTGACCCCCCGCCGGAACGGGGACCACAGCTAGCTCCCGCGGGATGTCGGCGCGAGGCGCTGGCCTAGGGGGATCACCATCCTCCGGCATGCCGAGACAGCCGCCTCCGGAGGGATCCCCTAGCTCGACGTGGAAACATTCGCGGCTCGGGCCGCAGTCCTTGTCGTCAAGGCTGCGGCTGCCGTCGGAACAGTCGGAGAGGCAGTAGTCGCATGCGGTCATGAAGTCCCGCATGGCACTGGGGTTGCCAGATCCAGAGAAATCCCAGCAGATGCTGGGGTCGTCATCTTCCTCGGACCCAGAGGGTCCGTAGGTCGAGACACCCGTCAATCGGTCCCAAGGCGACCGCACACGAAACCCCAGAGAGGTTGCACTCGCCTCAACGTGAGCGCCCGCCAAAGCGAGGTTGCTAGGCGGGTTGAGGCCGAGTCGAAATGACAAAGAATGGGAATCAGCCCGTACCTTTTGGTCGACGAGGAGCGACGAAGTCGCATCGGGGGCTGACCGTGCTGTCGTCCTGGGTGCGAGGGCGACGTCCTGCAGGCCCTCCGTGAGCGTGCTGGCGTCGTCCACTTGCTCGGGATCGGCGTGACGCGGGGGGACGGCGCTCGCCTTCGCCTCAAACGCGTGGGTGATGCCCGACGCGTCCTCCGTTGGGGCGCTGGGGATGTCGATTTGCTCGACAGTCGACGGAGCGCAGCCTCCCGCTCGGCCCTGGTTGCCCCGCCTCCTCCTCCGATGGCGAGGGAGAGGATGGGGCGAGCTCGAAAGTTGTCCTTCCCCCACGCGGGAAAGACGTCGTCGATTCCGCCGCCGGCGAGCGGGCTGTCCGCCGCCATTGTCGCTGTCGCGCGGCGGTGGAAGGAGTATCATGTCATAGCTGCCGCCGAAAGACATGAACTCGAGACTCCCGAAACGGAGCACCGTCCCGGGCTGAAGAGGTCGTTGGAGACTGCCCATCTGGAGCTTGACGGGAAACTACTCGTCAACACGCAGCAGTCCCCTACCTGGCGCGCCAACTGTCGGCGTTCCGAGACCGGGGGGTCCCCGAGCCGACGAGTGAGTGTGCCGCGTGCCCCAGCCCAGATGGGTCGAGCGCGTGGGCGAGCGCGAAGGGGGGAGAGAGAGAGCGAGAGCGAGGTGGCTGGAGCCGGGTCGTGAGGGAGTCGGAGGTTCCCGCGGCCTTCGTGTTCGTCCCGCGCCCAGGTCGGGTGCGCTTGCAGTAGGGGGTTACAAGCGTCCGCGCGGGTGAGGGGAGCGAGCGGCCCCGAGAGAGCGCCTGCCCCTGCCCTTCGTCCCCGCGAGGCCAACCTTCTCTAAGAAGGCCCTGGTCCTTCCTTTTATAGGCGTAAGGAGAGGATCCAGGTGTACAAATGGGGGTGTAGCAAGGTGCTACGTGTCTAGCGAGGGAGAGCTAGTACCCTAAGTACATGCCAAGGTGGCAGCCGGAGAGATCTTGGCACCCGGCTAGTGTGGCGTCGTGGCTGTCGGAGAAGCAATGGAGCTTGGCGGAGGGACAGCTGTCGGAGTGGTTGGGCCCTTGCTGACGTCCCCCTGCTTTCGTAAGAGAGCTGAGAGCCGCCGTCGTCATGGGTCCAGCGGGGTGCCATCATTGCCTATCTGGCGGGGCTAGCCAGATGGGACGTCGGTCCTGTTCCCTGCGGCCCGAGTCGGCTCGGGGTAGGGTGATGATGGCGCTTCCTGTCGACGTGGCGGACTTGTGCCCCAGGTCGGGCGACGTGGAGGCTCCTCCGAGGCCGAGGTCGAGTCTGTCCTGCATGGCCGAGGCCGAACCTGAGCACCCGGGTCGGGCGAGGCGGAGGTCGGGGTGGAGTCCGAGCCCTGGGTCGGGCGAAGCGGAGTTCATCGTCTTCTGGGGCCTTAGCCCGAGTCCGAGCCCTGGGTCGGGCGGAGCAGAGTTCGCCGTCTTCCGGGGCCTTAGCCCGAGTCCGAGCCCTGGGTCGGGCGGAGCGGAGTTCACCGTCTTCCGGGGCCTTAGCCCGAGTCCGAGCCCTGGGTCGGGCGGAGCGGAGTTCGCCGTCTTCCGGGGCCTTAGCCCGAGTCCGAGCCCTGGGTCGGGCGGAGCGGAGTTCGCCGTCTTCCGGGGCCTTAGCCCGAGTCCGAGCCCTGGGTCGGGCGGTGCTTCCTCTGGCGCTTTTGGCCAAGCCTGGCTGCCCGTCAGTCTTACCTTTTGCGTTAAAGACCCCAGTGACTTGGTCGGTCGGCGTGGTGATTTAGTCAGGGTTACTTCTTATCGAAGGCAAGGCCTCGGGCGAGCCGGAGATGCGTCTGCCGTGAAAGAGGAGGCCTCGGGCGAGACGGAAACATCTTAGGGTCGGCTGCCCTTGCCCGAGGCTAGGCTCGGGCGTGGCGTGATCGAGTCGCTCGTATGGACTGATCCCTGACTTAATCAAACCCATCAGGCCTCTGCAGCTTTATGCTGATGGGGGTTACCAGCTGAGAATTAGGCGTCTTGAGGGTACCCCTAATTATGGTCCCCGACAGAATGCGACCTAAGTAAAAGGTGAAGAAGCTCCAAAGTCGTTCCTAAGGGGATGCAGAGCTTAGCTCCAAAGTCGTTCCCTAGGGAATGCAGAGCTAAATAACCACCTAAGTAAAAGGTGAAAAGACTCCAAAGTCATTCCTAAGGGGATGCAGAGTCTAGGTACGTATTTGCATGAGTTTTTTTACCGTCGGCATACATGTGCATACTTCATCACATCATCTTTTGCATTCATACAAACATACATTAGGCATATGTAGATCCATCATCATGACAAAAAGCATAAAGCATTAACAGGAAAAGCGAGGATTTTTGCTTTCAATGAGAAAATGCTTCGTATATACGAAGATGCTTCGACTTAAATGAAATTTTGTTGGTTATGAGAGCCGATCTTTAATTTTACTCAAGAGGTGCTTCGATGTGAACGAAAAGAAGGGAAGGTGTTTTCCTCCTTTGGCTCAAAAAGCTACAAGCATAGGTTTCGTCCACAGCAAAGCAGACGGGACACGAATGAAAGGTAAAATAGCATTACAAAGCATTTACAAACATTTACAATTGCTCGTTCATATTCAATTACAATCCTTTGCCAAATAAAACATTTCTCTTGCACAAAGAGTTTCCAAAAAGTGTTTCTACAGATATCAACAAGGGGGGTCCTCTAAAGCCTTCTTCAAAGGTTCAGACTTAGGTTCGGTTCACTAACTTTCGCCACCATGTCACACCTGGTTCTGGGGGCAAAACCGAATGCATAGCATATGTGGGCCAGGATCCATTTCCCACACATATGTTGACATCACAAGTGTAATATATCAAAAGACAATGCAATTAAGGCGTAAAGAGAGTAGAGTACTTTATTACATCATCTGAATCATTGTATCTTTAACAAGTATCAACATCAAAGTAGGGCGGAATTAAATATGGGCACTCTTCCACAGGAAGGTGTCTAGCGCATCGTCAGACTTAAAACTCATCATCATCATCGGTGAAGTCTCTAGCATCACCCTCTGATCAAAATATTAGCAAGGGTGAGCTCACTTGTGGTTAGGGCTCAGCAAGTGGGGGAAAATTAATGCAAGTTAACAAGGTAGGCTATGGATAAGCGGTAAGCATTTTAGTTAGTCCGTATTTTATTAGCAACACCTGTCTTACTAATAAGTGTGTATCCCGAGTATCACAATTAATCAAAGGTATAAGAGTATATCCAAAGCACTTAAGTGAAACCACTTAAGCAAACCATTGGTAGATCATCATATCTCAATTTATTGTCCATCTTTAAGTTCAATTATCATGTGAGGGTCTAGGTTGCTCTTAACCGTGAGCACGGCTGACATATCAGTTTTACACTCTGCAAAGGTGGTACAACTTTACCCATAAGCCATGTATCCCATCTAGCCTGGGTTGATTGAACCCGTAAACACTGCCGAGGTGAATGGCTAGGGATCCATTATGAGGCTTTCGTAAAATATCCTTAGTACAAAGCCACCCGCTAAGGTTTCCACGTCAGTATTGATGGCCCTCTTTGTGAGGTAACATAGCCAAGACTACCACCCCATGTTAACATGAGCTGCCACCAAACCACTGCTACCCTCTCTTGCCCATCTTTCAGGTAGGGTTGCTAAGCACTAAGTCTATAGAGCTAATTACCAAAGCTAGAGCCTTGATAGCACTCGTGGTTTCACTGTTATCCTAGGTGGTCACTCCATGTTCCATTTAACACAAAATGTTTGTCGGCGTTCCGAGACCGGGGGGTCCCCGAGCCGACGAGTGAGTGTGCCGCGTGCCCCAGCCCAGATGGGTCGAGCGCGTGGGCGAGCGCGAAGGGGAGAGAGAGAGAGCGAGAGCGAGGTGGCCGGAGCCGGGTCGTGAGGGAGTCGGAGGTTCCCGCGGCCTTCGTGTTCGTCCCGCGCCCAGGTCGGGTGCGCTTGCAGTAGGGGGTTACAAGCGTCCGCGCGGGTGAGGGGAGCGAGCGGCCCCGAGAGAGCGCCTGCCCCTGCCCTTCGTCCCCGCGAGGCCAACCTTCTCTAAGAAGGCCCTGGTCCTTCCTTTTATAGGCGTAAGGAGAGGATCCAGGTGTACAAATGGGGGTGTAGCAAGGTGCTACGTGTCTAGCGGGGGAGAACTAGTACCCTAAGTACATGCCAAGGTGGCAGCCGGAGAGATCTTGGCACCCAGCTAGTGTGGCGTCGTGGCTGTTGGAGAAGCGATGGAGCCGGACGGAGGGACAGCTGTCGGAGTGGTTGGGCCCTTGCTGACGTCCCCCTGCTTTCGTAAGGGAGCTGGGAGCCGCCGTCGTCATGGGTCCAGCGGGGCGCCATCATTGCCTATCTGGCGGAGCTAGCCAGATGGGACGTCGGTCCTGTTCTCTGCGGCTCGAGTCGTCTCGGGGTAGGGTGATGATGGCGCTTCCTGTCGACGTGGCGGACTTGTGCCCTAGGTCGGGCGACGTGGAGTCTCTTCCGAGGCCGAGGTCGAGTCTGTCCTGCATGGCCGAGGCCGAACCTGAGCACCCCGGTCGGGCGAGGCGGAGGTCGGGGTGGAGTCCGAGCCCTGGGTCGGGCGAAGCGGAGTTCATCGTCTTCCGAGGCCTTAGCCCGAGTCCGAGCCCTGGGTCGGGCGGAGCGGAGTCCGCCGTCTTCCGGGGCCTTAGCCCGAGTCCGAGCCCTGGGTCGGGCGGAGCGGAGTTCGCCGTCTTCCGGGGCCTTAGCCCGAGTCCGAGCCCTGGGTCGGGCGGAGCGGAGTTCGCCGTCTTCCGGGGCCTTAGCCCGAGTCCGAGCCCTGGGTCGGGCGGAGCGGAGTTCGCCGTCTTCCGGGGCCTCAGCCCGAGTCCGAGCCCTGGGTCGGGCGGTGCTTCCTCTGGCGCTTTTGGCCAAGCCTGGCTGCCCGTCAGTCTTACCTTTTGCGTTAAAGACCCCAGTGACTTGGTCAGTCGGCGTGGTGATTTAGTCAGGGTTACTTCTTATCGAAGGCAAGGCCTCGGGCGAGCCGGAGATGCGTCTGCCGTGAAAGAGGAGGCCTCGGGCGAGACGGAAACATCTTAGGGTCGGCTGCCCTCGCCCGAGGCTAGGCTCGGGCGTGGCGTGATCGAGTCGCTCGTATGGACTGATCCCTGACTTAATCAAACCCATCAGGCCTCTGCAGCTTTATGCTGATGGGGGTTACCAGCTGAGAATTAGGCGTCTTGAGGGTACCCCTAATTATGGTCCCCGACAATGTTCTTGTTTAACCATCGAGTTAAAAACATAAATAAACTTCATTTCTAGAACATAGTATCATTAAATGAGTGACATCATATTCATCAAGTTGAGCAATAGAAAAATTGCTAAGCAAAGCATTTATCCCAGGGAAATTCAAGGAATAGGGTTGGTAATTCTAGGAGATCCTTAATTAGGCAAATCCCATCAAATTATGCAACATATCCAAAAAGTAAACATTATTATATGCATTACTTGGGTACAAATAGAATATGCAGAAGGAGAATCCACTTGCCTTGCTCGAAAGTGTCCTGTGGGTCGTGTTCGAACGAGTTTGGTTCGTCCACCTCACAGTCAACTTCTAGCATCGATTTGCGTATCATACATACAAAAAGAATACGTACACCAAATAAATAAACATACACCATTACAGGAATAATCGTTCACCATTACACACACATTCATACATCACACATTTATACTCATAAATACGTCTTAAAGCGTAAATACTTATTAATCATTATGACAATTACCGTGAGTCACTATTGGTGAAAATATGTGTCACTGATTATGGCACTAGTTTTATCTAGTAAAATATAGATAAACATATATTAACAATTTTTGTGAAAAATAATTGCTAATTATTTTCTTTATTACTAATAATAGACTTTTGAGTTTTATCACTGTTATTTCTACATAGGAATTATACGTATAGCTAAAAATTGTTTATTTATAATTCTTCTATCATTAATATTCTAAGAATTAATTTAAGTCACTAATTAGACTTTTAATAACATAATCATGATTATTATGACATAAATAAGTATTTTACTAATTCTAAGTAATTAAGTGCTATACTTATGAACACATTTATCATGACTAATAAAGATCTGTTTTCATTTTGACCGAAAATACGTGGTCTAGTATTTTCTTCTACTTCCTTATATCAATAAAATTACACTTAAAATACTACTAACAATTATCATTTGCGTGCTAAAGCAAGATCAATCGTAATCGTTTCTAGTATAAAAATCACCAAGTTAGTGATTAGTGACATAATTTATTTTTTTTTGAAATATAAATTCCTACACCTGTCAAAATGTTGTTGCGAGGCTTGTTTACGATTACATGTATACACCAGAGTCTCTTTTTGGTAATTTCTATATTGAAAATCTCGGAATTAATTAAATTTACAAAACCAGGGACTAAAATGTAAAATGTGCTTCTTCTACCTTGAGCTAGAGCTCATGGGCGAGAATGGGGATCGATGAGGAAGGGAGTTCGACCGGGTAGGGGAGCAGGGGCTCGACCGAGTGGCTGGGAACGGTGACGTTGGGCGCGGACGGTTCGGCCGGGGTGCGGATGACGAGCCCGGACGACGGAGCTCCGGTGACGACGAACGGCGCGGGCGCGTCCACGGCGAGCTCGGGCAGAGAGAGCGCGCGCGAGAGAGAGAGAGCTTGGGGAGGGAGAGAGAAGCTCGGGCCGGTCCTATTTATAGAGAGAGGAGGAGAGGGAGAGGGAGAGGGAGGGAGTAACGGTGTCGGCGGCTTCAAACTCTATTAATGGCGGCTTCAATGGGGAGCGGACGTGGGGGAGTGGGGGAGGGGAACGGGTGTTTGTTTTCGGTGCTGGGAGGTAGACGGGCGCGGACCATGGTGCGGCGCGGCCAGGCACCGGTGGCGCGGCCAGAGGGAGGAAGGAGATGGACCGCGGGGCCCTGACGGGTGGGTGCCGCCGGTCAGTGGGAGAGAGGGAGGAGGGGAATGGGGGCGCGGCCGGTTGGGCCCTGGTGGGTCGGATCGGCTAGGGTTTGGCTAGGGTTTCGTTTTCTTTTTTTCTCTTTATTCGTTTTCTTTTATATTTTAATAATATAAATAAATATATTTTAAATAATTCAAAAATAATAATAATTATACCAAAATTATTTATAACCAAAATATTTATTTTTGGACCAATATTTCTATATTATTTAATTGGATTTTTATTAAGAAAGAAATTCTACTAAACATCCAAAATCAAATATGAGCGAACAAAAATTATTCTAGATGCAAATAAAAAATCAAACATTAGAAAGAAAATTTATTACCATAATTATCATTAATAAACTAAATGCATTATTTTGGTTGATGGTTTTTATAGTGTTACAAACCTACCCCCTTAAAAGAATCTCGTCCTCGAGATTAAGGAACGTCTGAGAATAACTGGGGGAATTCTGCTCTGAGTTAATCTTCTCTTTCCCAAGTGGCCTCATCTTCCGAATGATGACTCCACTGAACTTTGCACATGTTGATACTTTACTCCATGTAATTCTGCGAGATGTTTCCAAAATTTTGATAGGGTACTCTGAATAAGTCAAATCTTCCTTAACATTAAGTTCTTCCATAAGCGTGTTGTGACACATGAAATACGTCATGCACATCTCACAAACTATCGGGTAGCTCTAACTGGTACGCTACTTCACTTTTTCTTTCCAAAACCTTGAACGGGCCAATGTAGCGAGGAGATAGTTTACCCTTGACCTTAAATCTTTTCATGCCTCTCATCGGTGAAACTTTAAGGTATACGAAGTCTCCTACTTTGAATATTAACTCTCTTCTTCTATTGTCAGCATAACTTTTCTGTCTTGACTGTGCTATCTTCAAATTCTCTTTGATAATCTATACTTGCTTTTCTGCTTCTTGGAGAATTTCTGGACCGAATACTTGACTTTCTCCGGTCTAATTCCAATAAAGTGGTGTTCTACACTTTCATCCATAAAGTGCTTCAAACGGTGCCATTTTTAGACTTTCCTGGTAACTATTGTTATACAAGAATTCTGCATAAGGCAAACTTTTATCCCATCTTATACCATGCTTTAGAGCGCAAGCTCTTAACATATCTTCCAACACTTGGTTTGTTCTTTCCGTTTGCCCATCTGTTTGCGGATGATAAGCTGAACTAAAGTTTAGCTTGGTATCCATGGATTCATGTAGTCTTTTCCAAAAGCGCAAGGTAAATTAGGTTCCTCGATCTGATACGATCTTCTTTGGTACTCCATGCAGACAAACAATTCTTGACATGTATAACTCTGCTAACTGGGCTCCTGAGTAAGTTGTCTTCACAGGTATAAAGTGTGCCACTTTAGTTAACCTGTCCACTATAACCCATATTGAATCATAGCCATCCCGCGTACGGGGTAGTCCAACTATGAAATCCATACTGATTTCTTCCCATTTCAATTCCGGTACTTTGAGAGGTTGTAGCAATCCTGCTGGTCTTTGATGTTTAGCTTTAACTCGTTGACACACGTCACATAGTGCAACATGAGTAGCCACATCTCTTTTCAAACCATACCACCAATACTTTTCCTTAAGATCCTGGTACATCTTAGTACTTCCAGGGTGAATAGAATAAGCTGAATCATGAGCTTCTCTTAAGATAAGTTGGCATATGTGTTCGATTTCTGGTACACAGATTCTCCTTTTAAACCATACTATGCCTTGACCATCTTTGGTGAAATCTAGGGCTTTACCCAAACTAATTTGTGTTTTAATTTCCTTGATTTTCTCATCAGTCTCCTGTCCTTTACGAATCTCTTCTTCTAAAGTAGATTCAACTTCCATAACTGTTGCTTCCATATTATTGTGCATTCCAAGATTGAGTTGTTCCATCTCCTAGCACAATTCCTGTGCCATCAAATGAGTAGTGATGCTGTTCACCTGACTTTTACGGCTCAAAGCATCTAACACTACATTTGCTTTTCATGGGTGATATTGTATTTCCAAATCATAGTCTTTGATTAACTCAAGCCATCTTCTCTGTCTTAGGTTGAGTTCTTTCTGCGTGAAAATGTATTTCAAGCTATTGTGATCTGTGAAGATTTTACACTTGTTCCCAATCATGTAGTGCCTCCAAATCTTCAAAGCATGTACTACGGCTGCTAATTCCAAGTCATGTGTAGGGTAATTCTTTTCATGTTTCCATAACTGCCTGGAAGCATTGTCAATCACTTTTCCTTCTTGCATTAACACACATCCAAGTCCTAGATGTGATGCATCGCAATACACATCAAATCCTTTATGAATATCAGACATAATTAGCACTGGTGCAGTCGTTAGCCTTTCCTTTAATTCCTCGAAACATTTCTGACATGCTTTATCCCACTTGAACTCTTTACCTTTCTCCAATAGTGAAGTAAGGGGTTTCACTATTTTGGAGAAGCCTTCGATAAAACTTCTGTAGTACCCTACTAATCCAAGAAAACTCCTAATCTTGGACACATCTGTGGGTTGTTTCCAATTTAGTATTTAACTTATTTTACTGGGGTCTACTTTGATTCCTCCATGATAATATGACCTAGGAAAGCAACTTCCTTTAGCCAAAAATCACACTTCGGAAATTTTGCATACAACTGATTGTCGCGAAGCTTCTGTAGAACTAATCTCAGATGATCTTCATGTGCCTTTTCATTCTAAGAGTATACCAGTATGTCGTTGATGAATACCACTACAAACTGGTCAAGGTATTCCATGAATACTTTATTCATTACGTTCATAAAGTAAGCTGGTGCATTAGTCAGTCCAAAAGACATGACCAAAAACTCATACAGTCCATATTTTGTGGTGAAAGCTGTTTTAGGTATATCTTCAGTCCGAATCTTCAACTGATGATAGCCTGATCTTAGATCTATCTTTGAGAATACTGTAGCTCCTCTCATCTGATCAAACAGATTTTCAATCCGAGGTAACGGGTACTTATTCTTGATTGTTACTTCGTTCAAACTTCTATAATCCACACACATTCTTCTTGAACCATCTTTCTTGTTCACGAATAGAACTGGGGCTCCCCATGGTGATGAACTGGGGCGAATAAAACCTTTTCTAGTAATTCTTCTTTTTGTTTCTTCAGTTCAATTAAATCTTTGACATCCATTCAATAAGCTCTTCTCGAAATTGGTGTGGTTCCGGGTAATAGTTCAATAGAAAACTCTATATCACGATCAGGTGGCATACCTGGTAATTCCTCCGGAAATACGTCTGGGTACTCACACACTATTATGATGTGCTCCAAAGATTTATCTTCCAACTGATTTACCATTGTCTCTACTGTTGCTGGCATACTGACATTGACTTCAATTCTTTCTCCTTGTGGACTGGTTAATGTAACCATCGTCTTAGCACAGGATATTACTCCATCATACTTGGTCAAGTAGTCTATTCTGAGTATCACATCGATTCCACTTGATTCCAAAATTATTAGCTCTACTAGAAAGCTTAGGCCTCTAATTTCAATCTTAGTCTGAGGGCATGAGTGAGTAGCTCTAAGTTCACCTCCTGGTGGTCGAATTAATAGTTTCTTCTTCAAGGGATAGTTTGGTATATTATGTTTTTCCACGAATGACTTTGTTACGAAGGAATGAGATGCTCCAGAATCAAATAAAACAGATGCAGGTATGAAGTTAATAAGAAACATACCATACACCACGTTGGCATCCTCAGGAACTGATTCTGCTGTCATATGGTTGACTCTTCCTCTACTCTAGTTCTGCGGAGTCTTGTTTTGTGCAGATCCATGAGCAGGGGTGTTTTGGTCATTCCTCTGGTTATTGTTCTTCTGGGGTGTCTGTGGGTTACGCCTGGGGCAGTTGTTGGCATAATGGCCAAGTTCGCCACACTTGAAACAACCATTGGGTTGAACTGGGGTAGTTGCGTTGTTGTTCTTGGCCAGTGTGTTCACTATGCTTCCCTGATGATTCTGCTGTTGACCACTAGACCTTTGACCGGTCTGAGTGCTACTTCTCTGCTGGTTCTGGTATTGGCTGCTCCTCTGACCTTGTTGTCCAGAGCGCTGTGCTTGATAGTTGTTGTTCCCACTCTGGTTTCCGGAGCGGAACTGAGAACCTTGGGAGTTGTTTTGCAGGGTGTTTATGCTGGTTTGCCCTTGGTACTTCCTTTTATGGTCGGACAGTTCTTTCCTTTTGTTTTCAAGGCCAATTGCCTTATTCAGTAAAGTCTGGAAATGGGGGAAACTGTGGCTCTGTAGCTGGTAGTTCAATGGTCCAATTAAGCCTTCCAAGAAACGTTCTTGGTGCTTCTCATCGGTGTCCACTTCCTCTAGGGCGTAACGTGAAAGCTGGGTGAAGCGATCACGATACTCACTGACGGACATGTTCCCTTGAGTGAGGGAAAGGAACTCCTTCTTCTTAAGCTTCATAATTCCCAAGGGAATATGATGAGCATGGAAGTTCACTTGGAACTCCTACCAAGTTATGGCATCAGCATTGGCGTGTGCCGCAGTGAAGGCTTCCCACCAATCGAACGCGACTCCTTCAAGTCTTCCTGAAGCGTACAAGACCTTTTCTCGGTCATTGCACTGAGTGATGTCTAACTTCTTCCCAATGACCTTAAGCCAGTCATCAGCATCCAAAGGGTCTACTGTGTGTGAGAAAGTAGGCGGGTGATGACTCATGAAATCTCGATGCTTGTCTCTAGCTTGGGGTGCGTGCTGCTGCTGTTGTTGGTACTGCTAGTTTGCTGATTCTGTTGAATCTGCTGCACTGACGCTGTAAGTCCTTGTAGAAGTTGCATCTGCACGGCGATGAACTGATCCATCGTGGGATTGGGTGGTGGTGGTGGTAACTGCTGACCACGCTGGTTCTGGTGATTATTGGGACCTGATCGAGTGTTCACCATCTGTTCGATTAGAAAGTGCACTCCCGAGGTAAGTGAGGAGTAGAGAAGATTCTAAGGGGAATAGCTTATTATTAATATTAAGTTTGTTGTTATTTTATATGCTCTTATTGTCATCATTCCATAAAACCATCACACTCAAGCAAAAATCCAAATCAAACATTTCAAACAACACCATCACATGGTTGTTATTATTAATATTATAACAATATAAAGGTGTTTTTTGTCTAACACGAACATTAACTTATTACAACATAAATGAAAAATCTAAAGCAGCCTGGTGATGGATCCTAGTTCTCCATAGCGGATCCTCTTGCGGGGAGGGGATAACGCAATAGCGGGGACTTGAACTTCAGAGGGATTCGTTCCATCAAGCTGAGCTTCCAAGGCTGCGATCCTTGCATGTGCATCCTCCAGCTCCAAGTGTACCCTAGAGAGGTCCAGGGTAGCACTATCCAGGTCGGTGTTAAGACCTCCCACCACACTAGCTAGGGTGTTGAGGCAATCTTCATTTGCTCCACCTAGAACAATGCTGGTCTGGTTCTCTCCATGAATACGTAGAGGAAGATGCCTGTACTTCGTGTTGTGCAGCTGCTGCTGGTAGGTGTGGCTGAGAGACCACAGAGTTCGCCTAGCAGCATCGCTAACCGAAGCAGCGTAGGTGGATAGCGGCGTCAGAGACTCATGTGCTGACAGAGTCCTGAACCCTCTATCACCTGCATCCATTACCCTGACATGAATGCGAGTGATGTAGTAGCAAGACGAGGAGGCTCGTACACTCGCCTTGTCTCGTATAGGGGTCGAACGTAGGTTCCCTACGCGTGCAGAACATCCTGGAGCAGGTTAGGGAAGTGCCCTGTCTCGAACATTGAGGTGTAATGTTTAATGATAGGCCATAACCCCACGTAGTGGTCCTGCTGTACTTCGTTGGCTTCATCGTTGAGGTTTTCCTCATCTTCTTCTTCCTCGTTGTCTTCATCATCGTCACCAGAGTCGTCTGGGTCATCGCCTCCGGGAGCAGGGGCTTGGACTGCTGGTGCTGGCAGTGCTGAAGCTGACGATCCAGCTGTGAAGGCTAGTGATTCTGCCAACAGGGTGGGTGTAGGAAGAAACTCCTCCGAGCTGTCCTCCAGAATGACTCCGTGCTCGACCCGAATGCGAGGGAGATCCACAGGAATTTCCTCGACTACAACTGGGTAGACAGGAACTTGTCGTGGCGGAGGGATGAAATTGGCGTTGATTCGAGTGGTTTGAATGGTACGAACCATCTATAAGAGAAAATGTCAATTTAGTTGATGTTTAAAGAGGTAAGGTTAATAAAATAATTTTGTAAGAACAAAATTAGCATGTTTGAACAGTCTAGGCTTTCCATTTCTAACTAATCTAATGACCTAGAGTCAACATTGCTTTGATACCACTTCTGTCATACCCGGTTCTGGGGGCAAAACTGAATGCATAGCATATGTGGGCCAGGATCCATTTCCCACACATATGTTGATGTCACAAGTGTAATATATCAAAAGGCAATGCAATAAAGGCGTAAAGATAGTAGAGTACTTTATTACATCATCTGAATCATTATATCTTTGACAAGTATCAACATCAAAGTTGGGCAGAATTAAATATGGGCACTCTTCCCAGGAAGGTG
Source organism: Zea luxurians (assembly GCA_029449295.1). NCBI lineage: Eukaryota > Viridiplantae > Streptophyta > Magnoliopsida > Poales > Poaceae > Zea > Zea luxurians. The sequence goes on along the minus strand of JAOPSE010000022.1, from coordinate 38,479,289 downwards.
ACTGGCGCATCGTTAGACTTAAAACTCATCATCGTCATTAGCGAAATCTCTAGCATCACCCTTTGATCAAAATATTAGCAAGGGTGAACTCACTTATGGTCGGGGCTCAGCAAGTGGGGGAAAAGTAATGCAAGTTAACAAGGTAGGCTATGGATAAGCGGTAAGCATTTTAGTTGGTCAGTATTTTATTAGCAACACATGTCTTACTAATAAGTGTATATCCCAAGTATCCCAATTGATCAAAGGTATAAGAGTATATCAAAAGCACTTAAGTGAAACCACTTAAGCAAACCATTGATAGATCATGTGAGGGTCTAGGTTGCTCTTAACCGTGAGCACGACTAACATATCAGTTTTACACTCTGCAGAGGTGGTACAACTTCACCCACAAGCCATGTATCCCATCTAGCCTAGGTTGATTGGACCCGTAAACACTGCTGAGGTGAATGGCTAGGGATCCATTATGAGGCTTTCACAAAATATCCTTAGTACAAAGCCACCCGCTAAGGTTTCCACGTTAGTGTTGATGGCCCTCTAGGTGAGGTAACTTAGCCAAGACTACCATCCCATGTTAACATGAGCTGCCACCAAACCACTGCCGCCCCCTCTTGCCCATCTTTCAGGTAGGGTTGCTAAGCACTAAGTCTATAGAGCTAATTACCAAAGCCAAAGCCATGATAACACTCCTGGTTGCACTGTTATCCTAGGTGGTCACTCCATGTTCCATTTAACACAAAATATTCTTGTTTAACCATTGGGTTATAAATAAACTTCATTTCTGGAACATAATATCATTAAAATATTGACATCGTATTCATCAAGTTGAGCAATAGAAAAATTGCTAAGCAAAGCATTTATCCCAAGGTAATTCAAGGAATAGGGTTAGTAATTCTAAGAGATCCTTAATTAGGCAAATCCCATCAAATTATGCAATATATTCAAAAGTAAACATTATTATATGCATTAGTTGGGTACAAATAGAATATGCAGAGGGAGAATCCACTTGCCTTGCTCGAAAGTGTCCCATGGGTCATCTTCAAACGAGTTTGGTTCGTCTACCTCATAGTCAACTTCTAGCATCGATTTGCATATCGTACATACAAAAAGAATACATACTTCAAATAAATAAACATATACCATTACAGGAGTAATCATTCACCATTATATACACATTCATACATCACACATTTATACTCATAAATACGTCTTAAAGCGTAAATACTTATTAATCATTATGAGTATTGTTGGGGACTTGTTCTCAAATGCTATGAATTAAGAACAAGGCAACACAAAGGATATGTTAACAGTTAATGCCCTTCGTCCTTCGAAGCATTATTTCCCTAAGGATATAACGATCTTTGGACGAAGGTCTCGAAGGAAATACCTTCATCATCACAGCATATATTAATGAAAGATGAAGCATATGAAAATATGAGAAAATAACATGAATAATCATATGATATCATTTATATATATTTTTTATATAATCATGAGTGAATAAGAACAATATTGAATTACATTTATACCTTCGACTTGACAGCAAACGTGAGGCACAAGCAAGTACCAGACAACGTGAACAGTACGGGGGCACTGTTCATCTATTTATAGGCACAGGACGCAGCCTGTGTAAAATTACACTCATGCCCTTTACATTTACTATTGACTTTAGGATAATCCATTGAGGTCCATATAGCCTTTTCCCCTTTAAGTCGGTTCCTCTTTCTGCAGCTATGCCGAAGCTTCCCTGCGCATGGCTTCGGAGCTTCATCATCCTTCGTATTGTTCGTGCTTCTCATATTGTATATGGTTTTGATCCAAGTCCGAAGGTACCTGTTCATATATTATGCTTGGAAAATATTGTCAAATCATGTTTTTGAGGACCTTCGGAAGACGAAGGCCCCCAACAACTATTACCACGAGTCACTATTGGTGAAAATATGTGTCAGTGATTATGACACTAGTTTTATCTAGTAAAATATAGATAAACATATATTAACAATTTTTATGGAAAATAATTGCTAATTATTTTCTTTATTACTAATAATAGACTTTTGAGTTTTATCCTTTTTATTTCTACATAGGAATTATATGAATAGCTAAAAATTGTTTATTTATAATTCTTCTATCATTAATATTCAAATTAATGTAAGTCACTAATTGGACTTTAATAACATAATCATGATTATTATGACATAAATAAGTATTTTACTAATTCTAAGTAATTAAGTGCTATACTTATGAACACATTTATCATGACTAATAAAGATCTGTTTTCATTTTGACCAAAAATATGTGGTCTAGTATTTTCTTCTACTTCCTTATATCAATAAAATTACACTTAAAATACTACTAACAATTATCTTTCACATGCTAAAGCGAGATCAATCGTAATCGTTTCTAGTTTAAAAATCACTAAGTTAGTGATTAGTGACATAATTTATTTTTTTTTGAAATATAAATTCCTACACCTGTCAAAATGCTGTTGCGAGGCTTGTTTACGATTACACATATACATCGGAGTCTCTTATCGGTAATTTCTAAACTGAAAATCTCGAGATTAATTAAATTTACAAAACTAGGGACTAAAATGTAAAATGTGCTTCTTCTACCTTGAACTAGAGCTCACGAGCGGGAATGGGGATCGACGGGGAAGGGAGTTCGTGTCACACCTAGTTTTAAGGGACAAAGCCGGGTGCATCTCATACATGCGCCAAAGAAGACAACATATATAATAACAGAGTGTATAGAGATAAATGTCACAATATAATCATAGTACTTATTACATAGCGGAAGTCTTACAAAAAAAGATAAATATAACAGGATCTAAAATCCATCCTTGGCGCTAGAAAGTCAACTGGGAGACGCCACCTAGATCGAATCGAACTCCTCGTTGCATGGCTCCTCTTGAACCACCTGTTCTTCTCCTGTGGGGGGTGTGAGACAGCAAGGGTGAGCTCACACATGTTCATCGCTCAATAAGTTGTGGGGAATAATGTGGCATGAACTCACCAAAGGTGGGAGTTCATGTGATGTGTAAAGCTGATCATGAACAATAGGGGTTAAAGTTGAGCATTGCTTTTATAAGTTGGTCAAAATTTTATTAGCAGTTACTAAGTGTAAGTAAATACCAAACCATAATAAATAATAATAGAACAAAATTAGTAATAAACCCATGCAAATGCAAATGACAAATTGACTTTAGGTTCCATAATTTAATCATGCGAGAGTCCTGAGCTGCTCATGACCTTGAGCTTGGTTAGTATACCAGTTTTACAATCTGCAGAGGTTGTACCCTTTACCCACAAGTCGTGTTTCCCATGTCACCAGGGTTAGCTAGACCCGTAGACACTACCAAGGTGAATGGCTAGGGATCCACTACGAGGCCTTTACAAAGTTCCGCTAGCTTCCGAAAACCCGCTATAGTTTATGGGAAGAGCACTTGCAAGAATCCCTCGTCTGACTGCCATCGCAGCAAAATCAACCCGAAAACCTCCTTGCATGCAACTCCCCTATTGCCCTTACCCCTTTCGGGTAAGGTAGTCTTCCACTAGCTTTCCTAATTAGTTAGCCAAGGGGTCCCATTCCTCCCTTGTGGTGGCACATGTTTCTAAAGTTAAGCTCCATGTTCCCATTAACAATAATATAATGATCTTGACATGAACATAAATAGAATAACAAAATAACTGGAACATGGATATAATGAAATATTAACCCAAAACCATGTAAAGCAATAGCATAACTACCCATATGATTCAGGGATATACAAGGTAAATAGGATAAACATACTAGAGTGACCTATTGGGTTCCATCAAAATTAAACCTATGCATTAATAAATGATTATAAAGAACATTATTGGGTAACAAAAGCGAATCAAGGGCACAACTTGCCTCGCACTTCAGATTCCAATTACCAGGGTGAACTTCAGGTGACATGAACCTCGCGCTAGTCGTAGAAATACAAACAAACATGGTATAGACAAAATTAACATCACACCAAACATAAGAACAAACTACATAATAATAGTCTACGCGTTGCTACGAGATCGCGGGATCGAGAACTACTAAGATTGGAGTCATGGTTAAGGAGTTATGATTTTATAGAGGATCTATGTGATTAAATTATTAAACTATATTATAAATTGGTTAATATAAATCATATGAGAGGTTATTCTATAAATAATTATCTCAACTTTAATCTAAGTTATGGATTTACCATAGATCATATTTTAGTAAATTATAATGATAAGCAAATTAACATGACTAAACAACATAAGTTAATTAAAGATCTAATTATCAAAGAATGAAACATGGTATAATCAATATTGTTACTGTGTAGTAAATATTTATACGAGGCTAACGCAACTTGAACGGATCAAATCGGAGTTAAAATGAAGAAATTATGAATTTATAAAGTTTTAAGTGTTGGATAAAAGGTTAATTAGGATATTAATTTTAATGCGATATTCATGTCAAAACAAAGGTACTATGTGATAAACAATAATATTATAGAATTATATAAATTGGAATGAATAAATTTGGACTCCATACGTATTTTCTATTAATTATACAAGTTCTAGGGATTGTTTTTATATTAAAAATTCATTTTCTAAATGATTTTATAGGTTTTATTCACTGCCAGGACTGCGCATCAATTACTGGAGAGTACAGGGTCTAAAGCACAAAAGGTCTAAGACACAGGGCATGACTTTGATGTACCGCGAGTTGATTTCCATATACCAGGGGGTCTATTTTGCAAAGTAGTCACAGCAAAAGGGTATCATTCATTCCTGGCCGCCCGATCCGGAATGGTCGGCACAGATTAAATGTGCGCGCATCACTAACCCCCCATTCTCTCCGATCGTCCGATCATGATCGGACGCCCACGATTTAACACATGTATGATCTAGTCCTGTTCCTTTGATTCACATCCAACGGTCTAGATCTGGCGCCCCAAAGGTTTTGCCAGGATCTAATCATGGCCACCCAATACTAGATCGACGGACGGATGCCGCGCTGCCTAGGCCCAACCTTGAGCACGGCCGCACCGCCGTGTCTATGGCGAAGAACCCGTCGGCGCAAATCGATCCGGTACCCACCGACACCTGCGCCCGCGACCAGTGGTTGAAAACACAACCCGACGCGAGGTGAAACAGACCCGACCCCCGATTTACGGATTAAGCAATGGCACTACCCTACCCACGGCGCGGTGCGACGCCACGGAGTCAATAGCCTCCGGCGAGCAATTAAAACCCCCCAATGCATAATTTCTTCTCCTGCGCCCCTTCATGCGTCAAGGAATGATCAAAGAGGGCAATGGACATAGTTATACCTGCGGTGGTGCGGTACTGGAGCCAATTTCCTTTCGCGCGGGACGGAGCTGAGGTGCCGCCGAGCAATTGACCCGCGTCGAAGCTCCAATGGTGCAATTAACGTTTGCTGAAGTTCCTAGGCACCACAGCGCTCCCCTAGAATGCCACACCAACGGCCCAGAGTCCACAATTTTACGTGCCCACGACGGTGGATCTTACCCCCATCTAACTCTATCCTACCCTCGCGGCGGCGGCCGGTTTAGCGGTGCTGGGGGCCTTCGGCTCCCGAAGGTCCTCAAAAACATAGTTTGACAATATTTTCCAAGTGTAATATGTGAACAGGCACCTTCGGAGTCAGGTCGCGAATACACAAGAGCATGGTTAAGACGAAGCTTGACTGGAATGAAAAACGATCATGACGAAGGAGAAGACGATCACGAAGCTATGTGCAGAAAGGCTTCGGCACAGTAACAGAAAAGAGGAACCGACTTAAAGAGGAAAAGCCAAATTGGACCTCGAAGAATTACTATAGTTATTGATAAATGTAAAGGGCATCAATGTAATTTTACACGGGCTGCGTCCCGTGCCTATAAATAGGTCCCGTACTGTTCACGCTGACTTGGCATACGCTTTTTCGCATCACGTTTGTACCTTTACTTTACATCAATCTGAAGGTACATTTGTAATTCGTTTTTATGAATTTAGTAATGGAAATATATCGATGATAATGCTGGTATTATTACTCGCACATTATATATAGTTGCTCTGTTTAACCATTTATCAACCTAACGAAGGTCTTTTCTTTCGTAACCTTCGTCCGAGATTCATTATACCCGAAGGGATATACTGTTTCTAAGGACGAAGAAGTTCGACATTTAACACTTTTATGTTGTCTTGTTCTTAATTCATAGCATTTGAGAACAAGCCCCCAACATTGGCGCCCACCTCCGGTGAACTCACTTCCACTTTTTGGGTTTTGAAAACCTTCGGCAAGCGTCACCTTCGTCATGCCGCCGAAAAAAGCTTCAACGACAGGGGCTGCCACTCTGCAGCCGCTGGACCCCAATCAGGATGTCGTCTCTCTTAGGGAGGCCCGAAGCCAGAAGAGGAAGGCCATCAGTCCAACGCCTCCGGAAGACGACTTGGACCAAGAAATACAAAAAATGGAGATGCTCCATCAACAGGTTCAACGGAAGAAGGAGAAGATGGCTCGTCTAGCTGATCTTCAAAAGCAGATAGATGAAGCCTCTGAAGAGCTTCGACACCTCGCTCAAGATGACCAGAATCAAAGGCCCCCGCGCAGAGAGCTTCATCAAGAGGGTTTCTACAACGAGGATGACTGGTATGAAGATTTCCATCATGGAAATTTTGTTTTTGATGACACTTCTCCCCTGTCAACAGAACTGCAGGCTACACTTTGGCCACAGTCTTATAAGCCACCTCAGCTCCCTATGTATGACGGTCATTCAGACCCGAAGCAATTCTTGATGAGCTATGAGGCAACTATATCTTCGTATTGTGGCAACACAGCGGTCATGGCAAAGTCCTTCGTCATGGCTGTCAGGAGCGTTGCACAAACCTGGTACTCTTCCCTTAGGCCAGGAACAATCACCTCATGGCAAAAGCTGAAGGATATGTTGATAACCAGCTTCCAAGGTTTTCAGATGAAGCCAGTCACTGCTCAAGCTTTATTCCAGTGCACCCAGGATCACGAAGAGTACCTTCAGGCATATGTCCGAAGGTTTCTACGTCTGAGGGCACAGGCACCAACAGTGCCCAATGAAATTGTCATTGAGGCCATGATTAAGGGGCTTCGGCCAGGACCTTCAGCTCAGTACTTTGCCAGGAAACCTCCTCAAACTTTGGAGAAGCTGCTCCAGAAGATGGACGAGTATATTCGAGCTGACAATGATTTTCGCCAAAGAAGGGAGGAAGCTCTCAGGTTTTCTGAAATGACCAGGGGCTTCAGAGGAAGGTTTTATCCGAGGCATGTCAGGTCAATTCACAATTCTACTCAAAATGATGACAAAGGGAGTCAGCAGCAAAGGTCACAGTATTCCTCACAAGCTTCGGGGCAACAGCAAGCTTCAGGGCAACAACAAAGCTCTTTTCGGCCGCCAGCGCCAAGAGGCAGAGGCGCCAGGGGCTTCGGGGGAAGATTTGGAGATCAACCAAGAAAAATTTACTGCAAGCCCCCAACAAGCGGTGGACGCACGAGTAGAAATCGAGCGATGACTCGAAGGGAGGCGATCACGGTTATAAGCCCCAAAGTCTACCGGAGTTTCCGGGTAGGTTGTTGCGTCACGCGGCGGTGCGAGGAAAACGTGGTGGCAAGCTCGGTCGGGTTGTTGCGGTGACTGTGCATTGAGCCCCACCCACTAGTGGCTAGTCAGAGGGGCGCACACCCAACGGAACCGATAGGTAGTCCCCACATGCTCAAGACGGTGTTCACGCGTGGGAACCTTGGTGTCACACCCGAGTTTCGAGGCACCAAGACCCGAGCGCGAACATAATCACCAGGTGTGCTGGAACCAAGTCTCACACATATGATGAATTATGGCATAGGATCGAATGTCACATCTTTAATATATAACAGGAGTTCTATACAAAATAAATAAATAATTATATTATAAGGAGACAACGGTCCAGCAACCCAAAGTTGACTGGGAGACGACGGCCTAGACCTCTCACGAACTCATCACAGCATCCTCCATGCGCCTCATCTTGCGGTACCTGTTCTTGACCTGTGGGGGGGGTGTGAGACAGCAAGAGTAAGCTCACATACGTTCATAGCTCAATAAGTTGTGGGGAATAATGTGCATGAACTCGCCAAAGGCGGGAGCTCACGTGAAGTGCAAGGCTTACCAAAGAGGATGGTTAGAGCTGAGCATTGCTTTTAAAGTTGGTCAAAATTTTATTAGCAGTTACTAAGTATAAGTAAATACCAACCTAATTAAATAGTAGAACAAAAGTAATAACATCACCTGCGATGCAATGCATATGACAAATTGAATTTAGTTCCATAAATTAATCATGTGAGGGTCCGAGCTGCTCATGACCATGAGCACGGCTGATATACCAGTTTTACACTATGCAGAGGTTGCGCATCTTTACCCACAAGTCATGTTACCCGTTTGCCAAGGGATCGCGACTTCCCATACACCTCTACCGAGGAGGCGAGGCAGGGTAACACTACGAGGCCTTTACAAAGTTCCACTAGCTTCAGAAAACCCGCTACAGTTTATAGGAAGCTCCAATGCAGGGACCCCTCGCATGACCGCCATCGCAGCAAAATCATCCCAAGGACCTCCCTACACTGACCACTCCCCTACTACCCTTGCCCCTTTCGGGTAAGGTAGTCTTCCACTAGCTTTCCTAAATAATCAGCCAAGGGCGTCCCATTAAACCCTTGTGGTAGCACTATTTTCCCGGGTGGTCGCTCCATGTTTCAATTAACATAATGATCTTATCATGAACATTAATAATAAACAGATAATAAAAGTGTGATCATGAATAATGTATCTTCATACCCACATCCACATAAAGCACTAGCAAGTACTACCCAAAAAGTTCCGTGGTAAACAAGGTATAAAGATAGACAAACTAGGGTAACCTATTAGGTCCCATCAAAATTAACCTATGCAGATCATTATGATTAATAAGAGCATGGCTGGGTAAAAAGAAGTGATCAAGGGCACAACTTGCCTGGGACTTGAGATTCTAGGTACCAGGTTGATCTTCAGATGACACATGTCCTCACTGCTAAACGTAGCAATACAACCAAACACGGTATAGGCAAAATTAACATTACACCAAACATAAGAACATACTGCGTAAAAATATTTTACGCGTTGTTACGAGATCGTGGATTTAAGAATCGCTAAATTTGGAGCTACGATTAAGAAGTTATGGTTTTTCGAATGTGGTTAAATATAGCATAGACTAAGTGCAACATTTTAACCTATATTTCATGACAAAACAAAGTTACCAGATAATAATAAATATTATTGTGAGACTAATGTAACTAGAATGGATCAAAACGAAGTTACAGTTATTGAGTTATGGATTTCTGAAATTATTTAGCACCTAGAATAGATTAATTCAAATGAACAATTTTAATCCAAGTTTTATGGTTGAACAAAGGTATTAGGTGGTAAACAATATTAATACAAAATTAATGCCACTGAAATGGATCAATTTGGACTTGAGATGGATTTTCTAGGGATTAAACAAATTCAAATGATTATTTTTACATTAAAAGTCCATTTCCATAATTATTTATCTAATTTATGTGTTCTCTGGACTGGGCGCATTATTATTAGAAAGTCCCGGGGTATCGGTGTAAATTGTTCCAAGACACAGTTTACCCACGCCGTGGGCCGCGGGTTTATTTCAAATAATCTGAGGGGTTCTTTAGAAAGAGTAGCGGCCGAAGAGGTATCCATGGCTTTCGACCGCAGGATCACCATCTGAAGGTCACCAGATGATCAATTCACTTAATGAACCAGTACCTACCTGTCACACCCGGTTTTAGAAGGCAAACCGAATGCGAACCATGTACGTGCCAGGATCAGCAATTCACGTACACAGCAGTTACATAACATGGACATTATCACACAGTGCTCAAATAGTAATATAAAAGGGGAATAATAGTCAATTACATCATATGTCTGAGACGTCCACATAGTCTTTACAATAAATCAAAGTGCGAAAACGAAACGTAGATAAACGCGGCCTTCACAGGCAGTCGACTGGGGGTTGCCGCTAACCCACACCTAGAACTCGTCGTAATCTTGGAACTCCTGGAAGTCTCCTTCCATGACTTCATCTTCTCCTGAGCAGTGGTTGCAATGCGGACAACCTGGGGGGGGGGGGGTTTGGTGTGTAGAGCAAGGGTGAGTACACATCAACATACTCAGCAAGTATCCTGTTTGGCTGTAGTGGACTAGCTTTATGTGGGGGTAAGTCAAGCAGTTGCTTTTAGTTGGTCAGATTATTATTACTAGTAGATAAAGCCAAGCTTTAGGATTAACCCACGTTATTAACCCAAACGTACTCTTTCCAAACGGAAAGAATACAACTTACCATTACCAGAGTCAAAACCAAGAACCATCAATCTCATTGCCACCTGCAAATCCGAACATCTCTGATCAAGTACCACTAATCACTGGAGCTCCCTTGGCCGCTCATAACCGCGAGCACGGCTGATATATCAGTTTTCAAACACTCTGCAGAGGTTGTGCACTTTACCCACAAGCCGTGATTTCCCTTTCTGCCCGGAGATCATGACTCTCTATTGATCACTACCAAGGTGACCCAGCAGGATATCACTATGTAGCCTTTACAAAGATTCCCCGGGGTTGTAGCCGCCCGTTAGGTTTCCTAAATGTACCGCACTCCTCCCCAAGGGACAAATCAACCTTGGCAGAGCGAGCCGCATACACCGAGCCCCATTGATGGCACGACGGCTAAGCGGACTACACCCCGGTTCCTCTAATTATTCAGCTAAGGGCGTCCCACTCCACCCTCATGGTTGCACTGTTTTCCCGGGCGGTCATCCAACGAACAGGTCCTTATGGAGAGACACTCGAGAAACCGCTCGAGCCCCCTTGAAGACCACAAGTATAACATCATAATAAAAGAAGGGAAAACAACGTATCATAGATAATTCTCATCATGTTCATTGATTAGAGTTGAGCAATAGCATAAGACTAAGCAATAATAATCCGACCCAAATAGGTAAACATGGACAGGGATAACAAAAGCAAGTCAATCCTTAGGTATAAATATGTAATGCGGGAGGTGAATTAAAGTATGTATAGGACAGAGATAGGTCAAGGGACACTTGCCTCCACCAACCGACTGCTGCTCAGGGGCTTCTCCTGCGAGTTCTTCGGGCTCTTCAACCGGATCGTTCTCTATGCGAGCACAAACATACATACATCCACACATTTAATACAAACGAACAGTACACCATACAATAGAATGCAGTAAATAAACAGACGTTCCACGCGGGCTCGCAATTAAGGCTAAGAGAGAAAGAGAAAAAAGACAGTCGAGAAACGATCACATTACATGATTATAAATTAAACTACTCGCTTAATGGAAGGGAATTAATTTGGATACTACGTTTTAGCATAAAGTAAAATCAAGTTCCACATTTAATCATTATAAACAATTGAAGATGAATGAAAGGGAGTGGTCGCACTCAAGACGTTCGACACGACATTTAGATTGAATTAAGAAGTAAACGACTCGCCGCGCGACAGAGCGCACAACGAGACACTTGCACTAATTTTAAAGAGACGTTAAGGATCGCTCGACGAAGAGCACGACGACATACGCCAACAGGGCTGAGTTTAAAGTGGAACGTTGCGCGTCTGGACGCGCGACATCGCACCTTAAACAACCTGAAATTAAAATAGATCGTCGCGCGACGAAGCGCGCGACACAACACTTTAATGAATATAAACTAAAAGAATCGTCGCGCGACGATGCACGCGATGTAGCACATTAATAAACACAAATTTTAAATTGAATCGTCGCGCGACGAAGCGCGCGACGCAACACATTGATAAATATGAACTTGAATTGAAGCGTCGAGCGACGAAGCACGCGACGCAGCACACTAACTAACGGCGTTTGAAATTAACTACAACAAAAAATAATCACCGTGCGCGTGCGTTTGCGCACGCGGGAACGCGTTAGGGGGTAAACGGGGCTACGCGAGTCGCGCCGGGGCCGGGACGCCGCGCGCAGGGGCCGAGGACCACGCGCAGGGGCTGAGGACCACGCCGAGGGCCACGCCGCGCCGGAGGGGCCGAGCCGGGGCCGCGCCGCCGCGCGAGCAGGGGAGGGCGCGGGGCCGCGCCGCGCTGGGGCCAGGGGAGGGGGCAGGGGCCGCGTCGGGGCCGGGGGCAGGGGCCACACGGGTAGGGGAGGGAGCAGGGGTGCGCGTGCAGGGGAGGAAGAGAGGGCGCGCGCAGGGGGAGAGAAGAGGAGGGAGAGGGAGAGAGAGAGAGGAGAAGGGAGGGGAGGGGAGCTCACCTCGGGATCCAACTCCGGCGATCACCGTCTCCAAAACCTAGGGCACCACGGGGAGTGAGAGATGGGAGAGGGAGAGAGAGAGGTTGCTGCGCGGGAATTCCAAATGAGAGAGGGAGAGAAGGAGAGGGCGCATGGGGGGGGGGGGTGTGGGGCGCCGGGGGCGCGCAGGCCGGGCTGGGCCAGGCTGGGCTGGGCTAGGTTGGGCTGGGCCACTTCGCGGATCGAAACCCACGACACGCACGACCATCAAACAGACTCCAATCGCAAACCGAAAACCGAGACGGAACGAGATGAACACGCAACATCAGGCAAATAAATGTGCTTCGGCATGATGCAACACCCATGACACTTAGGTTTTGTTCATACACGACACAGACACCTGTCACTATACTGGTTTGAAATTGGGAAGAGGGAGCGGAACGTGAAGAGAAAAGAGAGTAACGCCCGAATTTGGTGAGAGAAAAGAAGAAAAAATTCTACCCTCAAATTCCGGGCGTTACAAACCTATCCCCCTTAAAAGAATCTCGCCCTCGAGATTCAGGGTTGGCTAGCAAAGAGCTCAGGGTATTTAGCCATCAGATCATCTTCGCGCTCCCAGGTTTCTTCTTCCTCAGAGTGATGATTCCATCTAACTTTGCACATTCTGATGGTCTTCCTTCGGGTGACTCTGTCTGCCGTCTCAAGGATTTGCGCTGGTTTCTCTATGTAGGTCAAGTCCTCCTAGACCTCCAGACCTTCAACTGGCAACTGCTCTTCTGGCACACGCAAACACTTCTTCAACTGAGACACATGAAAGACATCATGCACTGCGGACAAACCTTCTAGCAAACTGAGCTGATAGGCCACTTCTCCACGCTTTGCGAGAATTTGATACGGACCGATGTAACGGGGTGCTAGCTTGCCTTTGACTCCAAATCTTCTGACTCCTCTGATCGGTGACACTTTCAGATAGACAAAATCTCCAACCTCGAAACTCAGCTCTCTTCTTCTTGTGTCTGCATAGCTTCGCTGCCTTGATTGCGCTATCTTCAGGTTCTCTCGAACCATCTTGATGTTCTCTTCAGCTTCAAGCAAAATGTCTGGCCCGAACACTTGCTTTTCTCCAGGCTGATCCCATTGCAACGGAGTTCTACAACTCCTTCCATAGAGCGCCTGAAACGGTGACATCTTCAAGCTGGCCTGATAACTATTATTATAGAAGAACTCTGCATAAGGCAACTTCTTGTCCCATCTGGACTGATCTTGCAACGCACAGGCTCTCAACATGTCTTCGAGGATTTGATTGGTTCTTTCAGTCTGACCATCTATCTGCGGATGATAGGCTTAACTGAAATTTAGATGTGTGCCCAAAGCTTCATGCAACTGCTGCCAGAAATGAGAGGTGAACTGCGTTCCTCTGTCTAACACTATCTTCTTTGGCACACCATGAAGACAAACGATCCGGGACATGTACAATTCTGCCAATACTGCACTGCTATAGTTGGTCTTGACAGGTATGAAGTGGGCTGATTTGGTTAAGCGGTCCACCACTACCCAAATGGAATCGTAGCCGGCTCGAGTGCAAGGCAACCCGACTATGAAGTCCATACTGATTTTGTCCCATTTCCACTGAGGAATTTGCAACGGTTGCAACAATCCAGCTGGTCTCTGGTGCTCTGCCTTGATCCACCGACAACTATCGCACATAGCCACATGCTCCGCGATTTCCCTCTTCATTCCATACCACCAGAATTTCTTCTTTAGATCCTGATACATCTTCTCACTTCTAGGGTGTATCGAATAAGCTGTCTCATGAGCTTCCTTGAGGATCAATTCCCGAATAGACTGGACATTGGGAACACACAAACGGTCCTTGAACCATATCACACCTTCTGCATCTTCCCAAAAATCTTTGCCTTTGCCTTCCAGAATCAGTCGCCGGATCTCACTGATCTTCTCATCATTCTTCTACGCTTCTTTGATTTCCTGCTCCAGGGTGGGTTCCAACTCGATTGTGACTCCCCGCGAATTATTCAGAAATCCGAGACTCAACCTGTCAAACTCTTTGGCCAACTCATAAGGCATCAGACGAGCGACCATCAGATTGACTTGACTCTTCCTGCTCAAAGCATCTGCCACTATGTTCGCTTTGCCTGGATGGTAGTGAATCTCCAACTCATAGTCCTTGATCAACTCTAACCATCTTCTTTGCCTCATATTCAGCTCTGACTGAGTGAATATGTTTTTCAGACACTTGTGGTCTGTGTAAACATCACATTTCTGTCCATACAGATAGTGCCTCCATGTCTTCAGTGCGTGAACCACTGCTGCCAACTCTAGGTCATGGATTGGATAATTCTGCTCATGAACCTTCAGCTGTCGGGACGAGTAAGCCACAACTCTTCCCTCTTGCATCAACACGCATCCCAAACCGGTGTAACAGGCATCGCAATACACCGAGAAGGGCTTGTGCACATTAGGCAAGACTAAGACAGGCGCTGTAGTCAACTTCTCTTTCAGCGCTTCAAAGGCCTCTTGACATTTTTGGGTACACTTGAACTCAACCTTGTTGCCTAGCAAAGCTGTCATTGGTTTCGCAATCTTTGAAACCCTTCAATGAATCACCGATAATATCCGGCCATTCTAATGAAGCTCTTGATTCCTCGAGCATCTGTTGGCGCTTTCCAGTCCAGAATGTCTGCCACTTTCTTCGGATCCACAACCAATCCTTCTTTGTTGATTATGTGACCCAAGAACAGAACTTCACTGATCTAGAACTCACACTTGCTCAACTTTGCATACAGCTGGTGCTCTCGCAATCTCTGCAATACCATCCTCAAATGATTTGCATGCTCTTCTTCGCTTTGAGAATATATCAGAATGTAATCAATAAATACCACCACAAACTTATCAAGATAATCCATGAATACACTGTTCATCAAGTTAATGAAGAAGGCCGGTGCATTGGTTAGACCGAAAGACATCACAGTGAACTCATACAACCCATACTTGGTAATGAATGCCGTCTTCGGAATGTCTAAAGGTCGAATCCTGAGCTGATGATAACCTGACCTCAGATCTATCTTGGAGAACACGCTGGCTCCTCTCAACTGGTCGAACAGATCTTCTATTCTAGGCAAAGGGTACTTGTTCTTGATTGTGACCTCATTCAGAGCTCGATAATCGATACACATCCTTTTTGTGCCATCTTTCTTCTCCACAAATAGGACAGGGGCGGCCCAAGGCGAGGTGCTTGGCCGGATGTAACCTTTATCTGACAGCTCATCAATCTGCTTCTTAAGTTCAACCAACTCTGGTCCGGATATTCTGTAAGCTCTCTTAAAGATAGGGGCGGTTCCAGGAAGAAGCTCTATAGCAAACTCAACTTTCCGCTCTGGTGGCATACCTGGTAAGTCCTTTGGAAACACATCTGGGAACTCAGACACAACCTTGATAATCTCAATTGGGTCTACTTCACTGCTATCAATAGCCATCTAATAACAACTTCCTTTCTTTGGCTTAGGCGAGACTAACTCGGTCACCACTTCCTCTCCTAGTGGGGACACCAACTTGATTGTCCTCTTATCACAACTGATAATTGCCTGATATTTATCTAGCCAATTCATCCCTAGGATGACATCTATTCCCTGAGTACCCATTACTATGAGATTAGCGGGAAACGCTATCCCCCTTATTTCCACACTTACATTCAAACAAATGCTATCGGCTCGAATTCTACCACCGGCTGAGTCAATTTGAATGGGGGTTGACATGGTAGTTATTGGAAGACTATGTGCTTTTACCCATGATGCAGTAATGAATGAATGCATTGCTCCAGTATCAAATAACACTTCTGCAATATGGGAGTTGACTGGAAACATACCTACTATCATGCCGGGGGTCTCCTGAACTGCTTCTGCCACCAAGTGGTTCAGTCTCCCATGATTATAGCGCGGCTGAGAGCGGTTGCCTGCTCCTGGCTGAGGAACATTCTGCTTTGCAGGGGCATTGGGGCCTGACTGCTGCTGGGCTACCTTCTTCGGACATTGCATCACCCAATGGCCTTGCTCTCCACAGTGGAAACATGCTCTATTTCCAACCTGAGCTGGTGCTGCTTGATTATTCGGTTGGTTTGCTGGGGCAGGAAGACGAGGTGCCTGCTGATTTTGCCTCTAGAACTGACCTCCTCCTGACTGATTGTTCTGGCGATTCTGATACTGGTGCTGAGGATACTGCCTTTGGAACTGCTGCTGCTGAGGTGGACGCTGGTTCTGCCTGAACTGCTGAGGTTGATTGCCTGAGAAACGAGGACGATTGAAGCTTCCAGGCTGGGGTCCACTAATCTTGCGCTTACGATCCTCCATCTCCTTACGCTTCCTATCTGTCATGATTGCTCTATCAATCAGGTGCTGGAATGTCGGGAAGGTATGATTCATCAGCTGATACTGCAGAGGGTCAACCAAGCCTCTCAGGAAACGATACTGTCGCTTGGCGTCGGTGTTGACATCTTTAGGAGCATAGCGAGACAACCGTAGAAACCTATCACGGTACTCACTGACAGACGATTAACCTTACTTGAGGGCCAGGAACTCCTCATTCTTCACTGTCATCAGACCTGCAGGAACATGGTACTGACGAAAGCTTCCTCGGAACTCTTCCCAGGTGATGGTGTCGGGGTTGGCATGGGTGGTGAGATAAGACTCCCACCAGGACTGAGCTGCTCCTCTCAACAGACGAGGACCATACAGGACTTTCTCCCTGTCATCGCACTGAGCGGTATGCAACTCCCGCTCCACGGTGCACAACCAGTCTTCAGCATCCATGGGGTCAGAAGAGTGAGCAAACGTTGGGGATGACCTCTCATGAATTCAGCATGCTTGTCTCTGGGCATCTAAGGCATCTGAGGCTGAGGTGGTGGCTGTTGCTGCTGCTGCTGAATGGCAGCCAGAGTCTGACCAATGGCTTGAACTGCCTGAGTCTGCATCAGAAACATCTGCTCGATGGACATCGGGGGCGGGGGCGGCAGTTGCTGTTGCTGGGGTACCTCATCCTGCTGAGCTGCCTGCTCCTGCTGAGCACGCCTTCCTCCTCTGCGCCTGTTCTCTGACATCTGTAGAATGCAACCACACATCAGAACTGATCTTGCAAATCTTGCAGCATAAGAGAAGAGTATAGAATTCTTCAACAACACTAAACAGGTGAACATCTTCACTGATCTCCAACACAGACCAACACAACTACTCAGATAAAGAGGAAAGTGGAATAAAAGGTTCCCCAACTAAATAGCTAACTCTATTAACATATAACAGGTAAACCAAAATGCAGGGGATACCCACATCCTGGTGACAGTCATTACAAAGATCCAAATTAAACATAGTTCATCATGACAAACATAAATGCACAGAATATAGCAAACTACCCTGTCTAACTAAGACTAACTAAGAGGGAGACTAACGCTAGGACTATAGCTTCTATGTATATATATTCGTATTAATTACAAGATCCGACTCTGACGATCTATGGTTCTAAATCTATCTTGGTCTTGCAGTCGGGGTTGCCATAAGACTGGTGTCCACGCCGAGGTGAGCGGTACGGGTGCTGAGTCCCGACGAGAGCGGGGGAACCATCATCCAGGTGACGACGTTCCGCGCACTCAGCCCGTAGCTGGGCGATCTCAGCACGAGCCCTACTCAGCTCATCTAATGCATGGTCCAGCTCCGTGTTTAGCACGGCGGCTAGGTTGACTGTGCTGCTCAACCTAGGATTGTCCTCACCAACAGGTGAAACAATCACGCCTCCTGTGCTGCCAGATGGACGGCGGGGGTAGTACTTCAGGTTGAGACCATCAGCTACCCCACCGAGCACTGAACAGTAGTGCGAAAGCGCACGACGTGCGGCATCTTGCATGGCCGCCTCAGCTGAGTCCCGCTCAGAGATGGAATAGTGCTCTGAGCAGACCTCAGCACCCCAGAGACTGTTCTCCGGACGGCGCACCAGGCAGGTCACCTCCCAGCGGTCCGGGTAGACCCCGCGACTGTGCTGGAAGACCACACATCGATACTCGATAGACCAAGTACGCCGGTCAAGTGCCCGATGTAACAGGGTGTCGAGCGCATCGTGGAAGTGACACCCACGAGCAGCGTCGCAAGTGACGGGTCGAGCAACCCATCCTTCCGGCTCCTGGTCGGCAGAAAAGTCGGTGTTGTGGCTCGAGCTGCTGTCACCACCTCCGTCGTCTGGGTCTTCTCCAGCAGCTACTCCAGGGGCTGGGGCGCTCAGTGGTGGTGCAGGGGGCGCCTCCAGGGGGAGCATAGGGGAGCAGCTCCTCACAGACTCTATCTCCTGCTGGAGCGAGAAAGAAGAGCCCTGCTGCTCCTGCTCCTGTCGTCGACGCTCCTGCTCCTCATGCAGGCGGTGGTGCAGCCTCTCCAAGTGACTGGACTGACCGGCCACGGGACGGCGAAGCGGGCGCTCCGCGAGACGAGAGGGTAAGAAGGGGATGACAGACTTCCGTGTGGTGTGTCTAAGACGAGCCATCTACAAAAGACACCGCAAGCATAAGAGTGAGAACAAAACTAGTATGACCAGCAAGTAATGAACCATAATAAATGAAGGATCAGAATAAAACACAATTTTCAGCAAGGTATACTATATAGTAGAACATAGTTTTGGTCGATACGACCAACTTTTGAAGGGATGCCAAAGTCAAGGCAGGGACAGAGGTCTATAATCCTTAGAACGACCATTCTACTCTAGGTTAGCGGTCCTACAGTTAGCACGACTTTGATACCACCTATGTCACACCCGGTTTTAGAAGGCAAACCGAATGCGAACCATGTACGTGCCAGGATCAGCAATTCACGTACACAACAGTTACATAACATGGACATCATCACACAGTGCTCAAATAGTAATATAAAAGGGGAATAATAGTCGATTACATCATATGTCTGAGACGTCCACATAGTCTTTACAATAAATCAAAGTGCGAAAACGAAACATAGATAAACGCGGCCTTCACAGGCAGCCGACTGGGGGTTGCCGCTAACCCACACCTAGAACTCGTCGTAATCTTGGAACTCCTGGAAGTCTCCTTCCACGGCTTCATCTTCTCCCGAGCAGTGGTTGCAATGCGGACAACCTGGGGGGGGGGGGGTTTGGTGTGTAGAGCAAGGGTGAGTACACATCAACATACTCAGCAAGTATCCTGTTTGGCTGTAGTGGACTAGCTTTATGTGGGGGTAAGTCAAGCAGTTGCTTTTAGTTGGTCAGATTATTATTACTAGTAGATAAAGCCAAGCTTTAGGATTAACCCACATTATTAACCCAAACGTACTCTTTCCAAACGGAAAGAATACAACTTACCATTACCAGAGTCAAATCCAAGAACCATCAATCTCATTGCCACCTGCAAATCCGAACATCTCTGGTCAAGTACCACTAATCACTGGAGCTCCCTTGGCTGCTCATAACCGCGAGCACGACTGATATATCAGTTTTCAAACACTCTGCAGAGGTTGTGCACTTTACCCACAAGCCGTGATTTCCCTTTCTGCCCGGAGATCATGACTCTCCATTGATCACTACCAACGTGACCCAGCAGGATATCACTACGTAGCCTTTACAAAGATTCCCCGGGGCTGTAGCCGCCCGTTAGGTTTCCTAAATGTACCGCACTCCTCCCCAAGGGACAAATCAACCTTGGTAGAGCGAGCCGCATACACCGAGCCCCATTGACGGCACGACGGCTAAGCGGACTGCACCCCGGTTCCTCTAATTATTCAGCTAAGGGCGTCCCACTCCACCCTCATGGTTGCACTGTTTTCCCGGGCGGTCATCTAACGAACAGGTCCTTATGGAGAGGCACTCGAGAAACCGCTCGAGCCCCTTGAAGACCACAAGTATAACATCATAATAAAAGAAGGGAAAACAGCGTATCATAGATAACTCTCATCATGTTCATTGATTAGAGTTGAGCAATAGCATAAGACTAAGCAATAATAATCCGACCCAAATAGGTAAACAAGGACATGGATAACAAAAGCTAGTCAATCCTTAGGTATAAATATGTAATGCAGGAGGTGAATTAAAGTATGTATAGGACAGAGATAGGTCAAGGGACACTTGCCTCCACCAACCGACTGTTGCTCAGGGGCTTCTCCTGCGAGTTCTTCGGGCTCTTCAACCGGATCGTTCTCTATGCGAGCGCAAACATACATGCATCCACACATTTAATACAAACGAACAGTACACCATACAATAGAATGCAGTAAATAAATAGACGTTCCACGCGGGCTCGCAATTAAGGCTAAGAGAGAAAGAGAAAAAAGACAGTCGAGAAACGATCACGTTACATGATTATAAATTAAACTACTCGCTCAATGGAAGGGAATTAATTTAGATACTACATTTTAGCATAAAGTAAAATCAAGTTCCACATTTAATCATTATAAACAATTGAAGATGAATGAAAGGGAGTGGTCGCACGTCGAGACGTTCGACACGACATTTAGATTGAATTAAGAAGTAAATGACTCGCCGCGCGACAGAGTGCACAACGAGACACTTGCACTAATTTTAAAGAGATGTTAAGCATCGCGCGACGAAGCGCACGACGACATACGCCGACAGGGCTGAGTTTAAAGTGGAACATCGCGTGTCTGGACGCGCGACATCGCACCTTAAACAACCTGAAATTAAAATAGATCATCGCGCGACGAAGTGCGTGACACAACACTTTAATGAATATAAACTAAAAGAATCGTCGCGCGACGATGCGCTCGTCGCAGCACATTAATAAACACAAATTTTAAATTGAATCGTCGCGCGACGAAGCGCGCGACGCAACACATTAATAAATACGAACTTGAATTGAATCGTCGTGCGACGAAGCACGCGACGCAGCACACTAACTAACGAAGTTTGAAATTAACTACAACAAAAAATAATCACCGCGCGCGTGGGTTTGCGCACGCGGGAACGCGTTAGGGGGTAAACGGGGCTACGCGAGTCGCGCCGGGGCCGGGACGCTGCGCGCAGGGGCCGAGGACCGCGCGCAGGGGCCGAGGACCACGCCGGGGGCCACGCCACGCCATGGGGGCTGAGCCGGGGCCGCGCCGCCGCGCGAGCAGGGGACGGCGCGGGGCCGCGCCAGGCCGGGGCCGGGGGAGGGGGCAGGGGCCGCGCCGCGCCGCGCGGGCAGGGGAGGAAGAGAGGGCGTGCACAGGGGGAGAGAAGAGGAGGGAGAGGGAGAGAGAGAGAGAGGAGAAGGGAGGGGAGGGGAGCTCACCTCGGGATCCAACTCCGGCGATCACCGTCTCCAAAACCTAGGGCACCACGGGGAGAGAGAGATGGGAGAGGGAGAGAGAGGTTGCTGTGCGGGAATTCCAAATGAGAGAGGGAGAGGAGGAGGGGGCGCATGGGGGGGTGTGGGGCGCCGGGGGCGCGCGGGCCGGGCTGGGCTGGGCTGGGTTGGGCCGGGCCACTTCGCGGATCGAAACCCACGACACGCACTACCATCAAACAGACTCCAATTGCGAACCGAAAACCGAGACGGAACGAGATGAACGCGCAACATCAGACAAAGAAATGTGCTTCGGCATGATGCAACACCCATGACACTTAGGTTTTGTTCATACACGACACAGACACCTGTCACTATACTGGTTTGAAATTGGGAAGAGGGAGCGGAACAGGAAGAGAAAAGAGAGTAACGCCCGAATTTGGTGAGAGAAAAGAAGAAAAAATTCTACCCTCAAATTCCGGGCATTACACTACCTTGGCCATCCGATCTCTTGATCAACGCTTCAGATTCTAAGTGCTGAAAGGGTATCCTCACGTTCTAATCTGAGCCGTTCCTTTAGCGGCCATGACCCCATCTTCTACAACCCGCCATGAACCACAACAGCATCCCGGGCTATAAGCTGAGGCCGCGACGGCGCCAGTAACCAGGGCGACGGCGCCATTGCCGGCAAGCCACCACCCCACCCCAAATCGGCTCATGAGAACCACTATACGAGAACACAACACAGCGCACGCGTGGGAGCCAATATTACTTGAAGTTCGCGAAGCAGGCACAGTTGTTCACGGTGGTGCACGGTCCCGCGGCGGAGGATGGGATTTCGCCTGCCAGGCACGCGTTCTGTTGGGGACAACGACCTGGCAGAGGGGGGCCACCGGTAGGACACCACGCCCAATGGACTCGCCCGCAGTGGCACATGTTCTACCTCCCATGGCGACGGATGGCGGACCGGAGTTCACACGCCACCGCGCGATTCTCACTCTCTCTCGATTGGTGAATATGAGGCGGCCAGATCTCGATAGGATGGCCAAGAGGGGGGGGGCGAGCTTGGTACTTATATCCGCAGCATGGTGGAGCCGCATCCGCATGGTGGTTTACCAGAATTCTGACACCGGCGCGCAGCTATGGTTTGTTACGGAGCAGAGCGGTGGAGATGTCGTGGGTCTGTTAGGATGGAGAGGAATGAGCTGACAAGGTGGGACCCACATGCCATCCGCAGGAACGCGACGGTGGGCTAGGGCTGGCACAACAAAATGAATTGGAGCTGGGCCGTGAGGGTAAATACGGCCCATGGCGCAGGTGATTCTTTCCCCCTTTCATTTTATTTTCTGCTCCATATTTCCTTTCTAATCTCTACTTTTAGTTTCCTTGATCTAAATTAAATTTAAACTTTCAGTTTTGAATAAATTTCAACCTCAAACATACTGCACCATCAAATAAAGCTCAACATGTAATGAAAAGTGATTTATATATATGTTAGTTATTTTATTCGTTTGGGCATAACTTCGCAATGTATAATCCATGAAAGAATAGTCTTACTCAAATTAATAAAATAAATCTTTCTATCACATTCTGAGTTTGAAATATTAAACTTAAAAGGTCAATGCTATATTTGAGATATCAAAATTTAATGCTACTTTTATTTATTATTATGTACCTCATAATTGAAATTCTGGTTTCAAGATCTATTCTTAACTTTGAATTACCATATTAAAATTTAATATTATCATTTATTTATTTATTTTAAGAAAATGATCCCAAACCATTAAAATCCTTGTTAAAAGACATTTTATCTAAATACTTTGAAGAACTATTCCTAAAAATCAAGGCATGATTTTTTTGGGTGTTACAAATCCTACCCCCCTTAACAATAATCTCGTCCTCGAGATTTGTAAGGAAAAGGATGCAACAAGTTTGGTTTAGTTTCCCATATGGTTTAGGGACCAAAAGTTTTGTTCCAAATTCTTAAATACTAGTTAGTAGATGATTAGGAAAATATGGACATAGTATGCCTAGTCATCTTATTAGGTTAGATGAGGTATTGTTATAGTAAGTATAGGTCATGGCAAGGAAGAGTTTAATAAGAAAAGACTTCATCCTGAACTGTGGATCTTGATTCCTCTTGAAGTTGGTTTTGACTCAACTCCTCCCTTGTCGAGGTTGAGCTATCTCTTCTTGGGTCTTGGTGTTTCCATCCGAGTTAGGGACTTGTAGTTAAGATAATTGTGGGGAGGATATATTTCATGAGGTGAGTTGGCCATAATCTCTGTTTTGTTGTGAGGCTGAAATAGAGTGGTTATGCAACCATCGAATGGTCAAGGTAGTTGCATATGGTCAGGTAGATGTATATGGTCAAGTTAGTCTAGGGCACCAATTTAGGTTAAAACATATTTATAGAAGTAAGGTCTAATCTATTTCACCAGTATTAACTAACATGTTTACGTAACTAACTTTAGATTAAATAAGATCAGATTAGATTGGATCAAGATCAAATTGGTACAACTAGATTAGACTAGATAAGATCTAATTAATTTTGGACTAGATCATGGTGGTTACTTCATGATGAGATAAGCGAAGTGGTTGGCTTGAGATGTGCAGATAAGATAGAATCTATCAAGATGAGATAGATATGTGGTACTAGCTGTATTCTAATGAGAGATAATATAGGTTGTCTAACTATTTTATAAATATTTTTTTATGCCTATGTGTATATGCAGATGCAATTGTGGACAATACTCCACAACTCATCACACTCAATCAAAGACCCAAATCAGACAAATATCATAAGAACAAGCATTCAAGCATATAGATAAAAAATAGTTTTGTTTTTGTTCCTAAGAGTAGGTCTCCTAGTCTTAAAGGTCACTGTAGGTACAGGATTTCAAAGTGTGAAATCCACATTTGTCTTTAGAAGTGAAAAGGTGAGAATAATTAGAGTAAAGTGGAAACAGATGAGAAAAGATTAAGAAAAGTTTAGAAAGGATCAGAGTAGCAAAGGTAAGCAAGTATTGGTTGTCCAGTTCTATCTAGGTTTCGTCCTGCAGTCAACATTCCTCTGATACCACTTCTGTCACACCAGGGTTTCGAGGCACCAAGACCCAGGCGCGAACATAATCACCAGGTGTGCTGGGACCAAGTCTCACACATATGATGAATTATGGCACATGATCGAATGTCACATCTTTACTATATAACAGGAGTTCTATACAAAATAAATAAATAATTATATTATAAGGAGACAACGGTCCAGCAACCCAAAGTTGACTGGGAGACGACGACCTAGACCTCTCACGAACTCATCACAGCATCCTCCATGCGCCTCATCTTGCGGTACCTATTCTTGACCTATGGGGGGTGTGAGACAGCAAGAGTGAGCTCACATACGTTCATAGCTCAACAAGTTGTGGGGAATAATGTGCATGAACTCGCCAAAGGCGGGAGCTCACGTGAAGTGTAAGGCTTACCAAAGAGGATGGTTAGAGCTAAGCATTGCTTCTAAAGTTGGTCAAAATTTTATTAGCAGTTACTAAGTATAAGTAAATACCAACCTAATTAAATAGTAGAACAAAAGTAATAACATCACCTGCGATGCAATGCATATGGCAAATTGAATTTAGTTCCATAAATTAATCATGTGAGGGTCCGAGCTGCTCATGACCGTGAGCACGGCTGATATACCAGTTTTACACTCTGCAGAGGTTGCACATCTTTACCCACAAGTCATGTTACCCATCTGCCAAGGGATCGTGACTTCCCATACACCTCTACCGAGGAGGCGAGGCAGGGTAACACTACGAGGCCTTTACAAAGTTCCACTAGCTTTAGAAAACCCGCTACAATTTATAGGAAGCTCCAATGCAGGGACCCCTCGCATGACCGCCATCACAGCAAAATCATCCCATGGACCTCCCTACACTGACCACTCCCCTACTGCCCTTGCCCCTTTCGGGTAAGGTAGTCTTCCACTAGCTTTCCTAATTAATCAGCCAAGGGCATCCCATTAAACCCTTGTGGTAGCACTATTTTCCCGGGTGATCGCTCCATGTTTCAATTAACATAATGATCTTATCTTGAACATTAATAATAAACAGATAATAAAAGTGTGATCATGAATAATGTATCTTCATACCCACATCCACATAAAGCACTAGCAAGTACTACCCAAAAAGTTCCATGGTAAACAAGGTATAAAGATAGACAAACTAGGGTAACCTATTAGGTCCCATCAAAATTAACCTATGCAGATCGTTATGATTAATCAGAGCATGGCTGGGTAAAAAGAAGTGATCAAGGGCACAAATTGCCTGGGACTTGAGATTCCAGGTACCAGGATGATCTTCAGATGACACGTGTCCTCACTGCTAAACGTAGCAATACAACGAAACACGGTATAGGCAAAATTAACATCACACCAAACATAAGAACATACTACGTAAAAATATTTTACGCGTTGTTACGAGATCGTGGATTTAAGAATCGCTAAATTCGGAGCTATGGTTAAGAAGTTATGGTTTTCCGAACGTGGTTAAATATAGCATAGACTAAGTGCAACATTTTAACCTATATTTCATGACAAAACAAATTTACCAGATCATAATAAATATTATTGTGAGACTAATGTAACTAGAATGGATCAAAACGAAGTTACGGTTATTGAGTTATGAATTTCTGAAATTATTTAGCACCTAGAATAGATTAATTCAAATGAACAATTTTAATCTAAGTTTTATGGTTAAACAAAGGTATTAGGTGGTAAACAATATTAATACAAAAATAATGCCACTGGAATGGATCAATTTGGACTTGAGATGGATTTTCTAGGGATTAAACAAATTCAAATGATTATTTTTACATTAAAAGTCCATTTCCATAATTATTTATCTAATTTATGTGTTCTCTGGACTAGGCGCATTATTATTAGAAAGTCCAGGGGTATCGGTGTAAATTGTTCCAAGACACAGTTTACCCACGCCGTGGACCGCGGGTTTATTTCAAATAATCTGAGGGGTTCTTTAGAAAGAGTAGCGGCCGAAGAGGTATCCATGGCTTTCGACCGCAGGATCACCATCCGACGGTTACCAGATGATCAATTCACTTAATGAACCAGTACCTACCCTAGCCATCCGATCTCTTGATCAACGCTTCAGATTCTAAATGCTGAAAGGGTATCCTCACGTTCTAATCTGAGTCGTTCCTTTAGCGGCCACGACCCCATCTTCTACAACCCGCCATGAACCACAACAGCATCCCGGGCTGTAAGCTAAGGCCGCGACGGCGCCAGTAACCAGGGCGACGGCGCCATTGCCGGCAAGCCACCACCCCACCCCAAATCGGCTCATGAGAACCCCTATACGAGAACACAACACAGCGCACGCGTGGGAGCCAATATTACTTGAAGTTCGCGAAGCAGGCACAGTTGTTCATGGCGGTGCACGGTCCCGCGGCGGAGGATGGGATTTCACCCGCCCGGCGCGCGTTCTGTTGGGGACGACGACCTGGCAGAGGGGGGGCCACCCGTAGGACACCACGCCCAATGGACTCGCCCGCAGCGGCACATGTTCTACCTCCCATCGCGACGGACAGCGGACCGAAGTTCACACGCCACCGCGCGATTCTCACTCTATTCCGATTGGTGAATATGAGGCGGCCAGATCTCGATAGGATGGCCAAGAGGGGGGGGGCGAGCTCGGTACTTATATCCGCAGCAAGGTGGAGCCGCATCCGCATGGTGGTTTACCAGAATT
Organism: Zea luxurians; assembly: GCA_029449295.1. Classification (NCBI taxonomy): domain Eukaryota; kingdom Viridiplantae; phylum Streptophyta; class Magnoliopsida; order Poales; family Poaceae; genus Zea; species Zea luxurians. The sequence goes on along the minus strand of JAOPSE010000022.1, from coordinate 38,451,909 downwards.
CCGACCCCGGCGCGCAGCTATGGTTTGTTACGGAGCAGAGCGGTGGAGATGTCGCGGGTCTGTTAGGATGGAGAGGAATGAGCTGACAAGGTGGGACCCACATGCCATCCGCAGGAACGCGACAGTGGGCTAGGGCTGGCGCAACAAAATGAAATGGAGCTGGGCCGTGAGGGTAAATATGGCCATTGGCGCAGGTGAGTCTTTCCCCCTTTCATTTTATTTTCTGCTCCATATTTCCTTTCTAATCTCTACTTTTAGTTTCCTTGATCTAAATTAAATTTAAACTTTCAGTTTTGAATAAATTTCAACCTCAAACATACTACACCATCAAATAAAGCTCAGCATGTAGTGCAAAGTGATTTATATATATGTTAGTTATTTTATTGGTTTGGGCATAACTTCGCAATGTATAATCCATGAAAGAATAGTCTTACTCAAATTAATAAAATAAATCTTTCTATCACATTCTGAGTTTGAAATATTAAACTTAAAAGGTCAATGCTATATTTGAGATATCAAAATTTAATGCTACTTTTATTTATTATTATGTACCTCATATTTCAAATTCTGGTTTCAAGATCTATTCTTAACTTTGAATTACCATATTAAAATTTAATATTATCATTTATTTATTTTAAGAAAATGATCCCAAACCATTAAAATCCTTGTTAAAAGATATTTTATCTAAATACTTTGAAGAACTATTCCTAATAATCAAGGCATGATTTTTTTTGGGTGTTACACTTGGTCCACCACGAAAGGCCCACATGGCAGTGACCACGAAGACATTCGCGTGCGCACGAGTGAGAGCCAGGGGCTATCCAGTGGGACCCGGCCGTCAGCGTGCGGCAGAAGGTGGATGTTTGGGCCACGCGGGGTTAAGGGCTAATCGGCCAACAGTGAGGAAAACGACCCAAGCGCAGGTATATTCCCTTGCCTTTGTTTTTCTTTTATACTTTCTTATTTCCCCTTTCCTTCTCTAATTTCCTTTATCTTCCGTTTTGGATCCTAAATTTTAAATCCAAATTTTGATTTAACTTTTGAATTTAAATTTTGAATTTCATTGTGAGTTTCATACTTAGATTAACTGTGCAAATAAATAAAATTCCAATATGAAAGGATAAATTGATTTATATACATATTTTCTTTATCTTGCATAGGGTTTCCAGTTTTCCAATTCCAAATAAATGCACAATCAAAACTTCATATTTATTATTATTATTATTATTTTATTTTTCTTCCTCTCACCATTTAATTTGAAAAGCATGAAATGATTATCATAGTTATCCTTCTCAACTCTTTTCAAATCCATGTTTGATCTTCAAATCTCCAAGAGTCCAAATTCATATTAATGTGAATATAACTTCTATTGTTTACAATGTTTTTTTTATTCTTCTCCTTGTTAGTTATTCATGGGAGGAATAAATGGTTTCCTTTTTTTTAAAAAAAATCCTGAATTCCCAAAGCATTATAATACCATATTTGTTGATTTATTATATATTTTTTCTTAAACAAATTTTGGGCCTTACAAATACTACTCCCCTTAAAAAAATCTCGTCCTCGAGATTAGGAAGGACTATGGAAAAGATGGGAAAATCTATGCAAAGCTCTTTTTCCTCTCCCAGTAGCTTCATCTTCTCCATGATGGTTCCATTGCACTTTGCCCATCTTAATAACTTTATTTCTTGTAACTCGAGTCAAAGTGTCAAGAATCTTGACATGATACTCTGTGTAAGTCAAAGCACCCTGAACACTGAGCTCTTCCATTGACAACTGTTCTTTAGGGACACAGAGACACTTCTTAAGTTGAGACACCTGAAATACATTATGCACATCAGATAGATTATCAGGTAGCTCGAGTTGATAGGCCATCTCTCCAACTTGCCTAAAAAAACTCTAAAGGGTCCAATAGAGCGAGGGGATAATTTGCCCTTAACTTTGAATCTCCTCATTCCATGAAGTGGTGACACCTTGAGGTACACATGATCACCTTCCTCAAACTCAAGTGGTCTTCTTCTATTATCTGCGTAGCTCTTTTGCCTGGTTTGAGCTACCCTCAAATCCTCTCGAATTATACGAACTTGTTCTTCTGCCTCTTGAATAAGTTCAGGTCCAAAGAACTATCTTCCTCTAGTCTGGTCCAAAAATAGAGGAGTCCTGCATTTCCTATCATACAGAGTCTCGAACGGTGACATCTTCAGACTGGCCTAGTAACTATTATTATATGAGAACTCAGCATAAGGTAGACTCTTGTCCCAACTACTACAATGCTGAAGGGCATAAGCTCTCAACATGTCCTCCTATACTTGATTAGTCCTTTTAGTCTGTCCATCAGTCTGAGGGTGATAGGTTGTACTAAAATTCAACTTCGTATCCATATTCTCATGAAAACTTTTCCAAAATCTAGAGGTAAATTGTGATCCTCTATCCGAAACGATCTTCTTAGGCACCCCATGTAAAGACACAATTCGAGCAACAGAATAAGTAGTCTTGACTGGAATGAAGTGAACTTTAGTCAATCTCTCTACAATCACCCATATAGACTCATATCCTTTCGGGGTGCGAGGCAATCCAGTAAATAAATCCATATCAATCTCTTCCCACTCCCACTTGGGTATCTTTAGTGGGTGTAATAGTCTAGCTAGTCTTTGGTGTTCGGCCTTCACTCTTTGACACACAACGCACATAACCACATGTGCAGCCACATCTCTCTTCAATCCATACCACCAATACTTCTGCTTCAAATCCTGATACATCTTGGTACTACCAGGATGAATAGAATAATCCAAGTCATGGGCCTCCTTTAAAATAGTCTCTCAAAGGCTTTCAATATCAGGAACACATATCCTGTCCTTGAACCACATAGTGCCTTGCTCATCTTCCGTGAATTCCAAACCTCGACCTTCAGTAATCAGATCCCTAATCTCTTGTATCTTAGCATCACCAATCTGTCCTTCTGCGGATTTCTTGCTCTAGGGTAGGTTCCACATCAATAATAACTCCTTCAGTGTGAGCAACTATCCCCAGGTTAAATCTCCTAAAATCCTCAACAATCTCATCGGGTAGCTGGGCAACATCAGCTGAATGAACATGCTCCTTTCGACTCAAGGCATCTGTAACCAAATTTGCCTTGCCCGGGTGATAGTGAATCTCCAAATCATAATCCTTAATAAGCTCCAACCAACGGTGTTGCCTAAGGTTGAGATCCTTCTGAGTGAATATATACTTCAAACTCTTATGATCCGTGTACACTTGGCACTTAGTTCCCATAATATAATGTCTCCAAATCTTAAGCGCATGCACAACGGCTGCCAGTTCTAAGTCATGAGTGGGGTAGTTCAACTCGTGTTTCCACAACTGACGAGACGCGTAGGCGATCTCATGTCCTTCTTGCATGAGCACACATCCTAAGCCTTGGCCGCAGGCATCACAATAAATGTCAAATCCTTTCTGTAGATCTGGCATAACCAACACTGGTGGTGACATCTGTGGCAGAACCACCCGAATTATTCCAGCTTAAGTGCCCAAGTCGCACCCTTAAAGGCAGCAACACACTTAAATCGGAATAACCCGTCAGTCCCTCGGATCTAGTCCGATAAAGCCACTTATCCAGGATCGAATACCACTAGCTCACTCGAAGGTGAGGCACAGAGAAATACAATAAAGTATAATACCATAAATTAAGAAAGTATCAATAGTGATTACATGATCGGAGTTTCAGAAATAATAACCATAAATTTTTAATGCAGCGGAAATAACTAACGGAGAAAACCGAGTAACATGGCGAAGCCTAGCCACGCTACTCCTCCTGGTCCTCTCCTGCGGAAGCAGTAACCCACTCGACCGTCTATCCTGGTGACAGGGATGAAGGCCAAGTCACACCATCAACCAAATCAAGGAGGTACCTGCAAAAATTATGCCACAAGCAAGCTTGAGTATACTAATACTCAGCTAGACTTACCCGGTGTGAGGAGTCTACTCCTCTACCTCTAGACCATGCAGCTGTTTGGCTGAGGGGTTTGGTTTGCCAAAAGCACTAGCTGAGTCTAAAAACAAGTTTTAGCTTTTCAAGTTCTAGAATAATAATTTAGACTAGATGAGTACCTAGCTATTCATACATGGTATCAAACATTATATCAATCAACACCTTTTGCCAGTATCTCATTTCCACTTATTACTCAATGCAGTACAATGGATCAAGCAGTCTCATTAGCTGCGAGAAGCAGACGATTCGAATCGAGTTTTAACCTTGCAAGGTAAACCTAAACACACGGCATGTCAGGGTACTCCGACCCAACACATGACAACTGTCCCCATCGATTCCCCGTTCGCGTCCAGGCCTCACCGCCTTGGCATACAATGCTCCACTGACCCCGGCTGCCGTCGTGCAGTGGCCGCACTTGTACCCACCATATCTAGAATGGGAGACCCAGTCTCAGGTCACATGAGGGATAAAGTCCGCGCCCGGCTTCACTCAGGTACTAGGTTTACCGGTTACCATTTTTCCCGACATGTGTTTAGTACATTTAAACGCTTGACACAGGTATCCCCATGTTAATCCTTATTCCAATTTTGTCTCATAGACAACACATCCCCATGGATCCGTGTCCACAAACCATCATCATTCTGTTATAAAAAATGGATACAACCAATTCCTGACCTCGCGCGAGTGCTAGAAAAATCACTCGACTTCTACCGAGATCCTGATTTAGCATAGCAGCTACTCGACCTAGCATACTAGTATCCATCTCAAAAGGAATCCTGAGTTCATGCAACTAGGGTTTCAGGCAACTCCTACACTTAAGTGCACGGTACAAGCCTACAAACATTAAGTGTAGTAAAATAGCATATATAAACGGTTATGCATAAAACCGGGGCTTGCCTTTAATTTAACACTTAGATAGTGTTTGTTGGGTGAGGTGTTCGCTTGGCGAGCATCCACTGGTTAAGTCCATCCTTCCTTGGGTCGTCCACCGACTACACCTTGTGGTTGGCACCACATCACTTGCACGATCGTCATCTCTCGGTCCTAAATGAGATGCATGATGCATATGTATGAATATGATGAAATAGCACAAGATACTCCAAGTACATGATAGCGAACGAACATTAATTAGTAAGACACATAAACATCCATACGTTAACGCTAGCTATCTATATGTCATTGGGCACATCAAGTCAACATTACTGGAAAGACGATGATTATTTCCTATATTTAGCCAACACAAACATGACATCACGAGTACAAGAATTTACCATATTCACTTTAATCATTCATTGGCAACTTATTATTAAACTAGTTAAGTACACATAAGTTTTCTATGACTTATATATTTAGATAGACTTAGATAGAAAGGGATATTCATTTAATCGGGGTTTTACAATCATTCACAATATTCTCATACAAGCACACACCAAAGAGAACACACATGAGGAGATAGTTTAATCGTCATTACATGTTATACTACTTTAATGACGTTGGTTACTTAGTAGTATTAGCAGAAAGCCAAGGACAAGACATTATTCATTTTGTTTCCCTAATATATCATTGCACTTGCTAAATGTTGATTAAGCTAAGCTACTTATTAGACCTTAATTAATTTAGTTCACTAACTTAGTGAGATGTGTACTATTTACTTATATATAACCCCAATTATACTAGTCACTATTATTATTACTCATGTTCAGTCAAATCCCAAAACAAACAAGCAGTCGACTCAATACAGCTACAACAAGGTAGGGCAATCAATCACATTCAACATGTTTGGGCAGCAGCATAGCAGTTGCTTGTTTTAGTTATAATTCACACGTTATTTATCTAAACATGGCGAACAAATACTCTTTAGAAATCTTATTAAACACTCTATAACTTTGGTATTTTCATCTCAAGGTAATTAAACACTTAATAAGGTTAAATAGTGATACATGATAGTTTTATTTAGATTTGGATAGATTCAGACTTGCGACTTCAAAAATTCATAACTAGAGACTCAGGAATTCAAATCAATTGATCCTAGACTTTCTGGAAAGCTAATTAAACGTTCTACAAATTATTTATAAACATCTCAGGTTGATTTAAAGTGTATCAAGAGTAAAAAACACTAGAAGGCTTTGCTGTCTAGATTTGGACAGATTCAGACTTCACACTTCAAACATCCCTAACTAAATCTTAAGATCACCAAAAAGAGTGATCCCAGACTTTTTGGAAAGGTTAGAAAAAGTACTATATAATTTTTATAATCACCAAGAATTGATTCTATGCTGAACTGAATCAAACAATCCAGTTTTTGAAATCTATTCTGACAGTGGACAGAACACAGCAACCATTTTATAAAATTCATAACTCTTAATATATCAGGCCTATGGTTATGAAATTTTAACAAACGCAAGATAAGAAAAGCATCTACAACTTTCTTATAATGACCATGAACAGATTGTAACATTAAATTAGGCAAACAATGCAGTTTCTGAAATCTGTACAGAATTTGGGCAGATTCAGTTACTGAATTTGTGAAAAGCACAACTTCTAAATGATCAGACGTATGACTGTCAAATTTTAACACAAGTAAGATAATAATGTTATCTACAACTTTTTTGTGACCACCAATAACTGATTTCAACATTAACTTAAGCAACTATTGCAATCTCTGAAATCTGTTCAAAAATTGGACAGATTCAGTTACTGAACTTGTGAAAACTATAGCTTCTAAACAATCAATTCTTAGCTGATGCATTTTTAGGACAAGCTACATACACAAGTAAACTACAACTTTTATATAGCATATGTATACAGAAACACACTTTACTTTATTAGATTACTCACACAACCAAAACTGTACACCCATAAATTTCAGTTTGCTAGCACAAGAGCACTTAACTAAATCACCAAGCAAACTCATAGAGAGATACTATCACCAATTTCTTAAATTCAAATCATTATGACCTAGTTGTAAAGTTTCAATTTATATCAAGGCACTTAAGTATTTCAAGAAACATGCATGCCCTTGTTTACTTCTAATTTTTCACTAATTGTTCTTATAATTAAAAATGGGTGTTATTTTAGCACCATATGAAACTACCTAATTTGGGGCTGGCATTTTTATGAAGCATAGGTAATGATAAATCATGAATAATGTATAAATTTCACATGCTCAGGTTTTATATTTTATTTACTACAAAAATAACAATTTGTTAATGCAATAAAGCATGTGAGAGCAAGTTAAATCTAAAACTAATTATTTTCTGTGGATTCATGACCATATTAAGTTTTATTAGGCTACTATAATATCATGCAAGGACAGTGGAACACCATTTTACATTTTTGCATCCATACATTATTTTTAAATCATTTAAAACTACTTAAGGTGCATTAAACATGTTAAATCACTAACTTAATCATACATGCACAACAACTCATGAAATTTTTACCAGTCACCAAACATCACACCAAGAGTCTACTGTAAAATTTGAATCCATTTGGAGCACTAGAGCTACAGATCCAAAAATAACGAGCAAATAAACCTTCTTTTCTCTATTTAACTTGTTTTAATTAACACACCAAGAAAACAGTGAACAACATATAAGTTTTATATTTTTCTTTGATGTAGTATGACAACATCTAACTAACAAAACAGGTTTCATCATTTTTGGATTTTTATAAATAAAATTATGGAGAGAAGCAAGTTCGTTTATTCTCTAAACCAGTTTTTAAATATGACTTTCTACATAAAAACAATTCTACTAAAACATACCAACATATAGATCCAATAGTTAGAGCATTTCATAAGTAAGCCAACAAAACAAATTTCACGATTTTAGGGGTTACCAAACTCAAGATATGAATTTTTGAAGGAAGAGCAAAAATCTGTAACATTGTGCACTCACAACTCGCCTTGGGCCCACTTGTCATTGGCACCAGGGGTCTTCTTCTTCCTTGACGTGAACAACAGGGAGGCTGCTATGGCTGGAATGGAGGTGGGCGCCATGGACAGAGAGAGCTCGGCCTGAAGGGAAGGAACCGAGGGGGAGAAGGGAAGCGCTAGGGAGTTAGAGAGGGAATCAACATTTAGGAGTAGGGGTGCAGTGGAGGAGCCATGGCCAGTTGAACGCCATGGGCAAGCTGGAGAGGCCGCTGGCCATCCATGGGAGCAGTGAGCCGAGCTGGGAAATGACGGCCATGGGAGGAGCTTGCTGCTGTCGTGAGGGAGAGGGAGGACGACGTGGGGAGGAAGGGAGCAGGACAGGTGGGCTGCCATTTAAAGAGGCGCTCGCTGCAGGCATTGGTGGACATGGGTGGCATGCTGCACAGCTCTGCACATGACAGTCTGCTGGCAGGTGATGGCAGGACGACTTTGGACGCCCAGTTTTGGCATTTTCTGTTTGGATTCGGACCCGGATCACTGCAGAAGATTTGTTCCTTGATGTATACTCTACAAATCGTGTATAGAGATTGATTTGATTCGGGCACTGGTTAGAAAGTTATAGACCCACGAAAACCGGTTTGTCAGTGGGTTAGAAATCAGTGGAAACTCGTGAAAACTGAATGTCAAAGCATGTCAAACGGAATCGGATGAATGCCACCTTTTAATATGTTGTGCCCCTATTAGTCATTAACAATTTTTATATTTGGGAAAACTTGAGTTGTTCAACAAAAATTTGGGAACGCGAGACGTCGACCCAAACGATGCTGATTTCAGACTTAGAAGAATTCGAATTCAGAAATCAGATTTTTATTCTGTCTTGATGGCACTGTTTGAGATACTTAGAGATTGAATCAAGGCTTGGTTTAAATATAAAATTTGTTTTATAACACAGGTTCTACAATGTTTATTAAAGGTCAAACCTCATATCTTAAATATAAATTAAAGTTTCACTTTGATCAACGTAGCATCATTATAAGGCTTCAAATTATATTTTTAATGCAATCGGGGTATGTTCTCGACATTTCCTTGGCATTTTCTCTACGTGAACCCTCAATAACTTTTGTTATAGAGTTGATATAGAGTTGTTTGAGCAAGATTACAAGGCTTGGTTGAATTTCAAAATTTGCACATGTTCAAACGAGAAGTTTCAAGCAAGTATATGATTTATCTTTTCATGTGAGTATTTGGTTCAACCTTCTAGAAATCTTTAGAGACACTTGATAGATAGAGATGAATGATGATATAGATATAACAAGTCAATTTGCATAAGAATTAATTAGAGGTTCGCATAACAGAGATTCCACTGGAGAATGCGGATTCAGATTATGTATTTGGACATATATCGACTATCGAGAAAGCGGATTCGGACATAGATCGGATAACATCACAACTATCGAGAGTCCGAATAAATGAGTCTGGACAGGAGTCGTGAGATGAGATTGACTTTCGAATTTGCATTCGCTTCGGGAATAAAAGTTTTAACAGGCTCCAAATTTAGCCTTCTTTGAGACTGAATAACTCTGAATTCAGTGAAATGAGAATGAATAGTCTGGATAATCAGAGACACAAGCGAGCGAGAAATAGAAATTTTCACTGAGCATCCGAGATTAGGATAAATCTCCCGACATAACACGAAACTGACACCTGGGGTGTCACAGCCTTCCCCCCTTAAAAGAATCTCGTCCCGAGATTCGAATGAGGATCTTTAAGGGTGGAGAAGCATGTAACTCCCAAGCTGATAGTTGATGCCAATCCATAAGATGCAATCGGACATGATACTGAAGATAGATTTGGATAGAAAATCGCGACATCTTGAGACAAAATGCCACGATCACTCTGAGAGAATGTCCACAAAAGATATCACATCAGTATAGTCTCATAATGGACCACGACCATTAACCGCGATACCAGCGCGTGCCGAGCAGCTCAACCATGTGTGCACCATAGTAGGCTCTTGGTTTCATCACGACATCATCGGTCGTTAGTCATAATACCATTACCAAATGCAACAAATGAGAAATTCACATAGCACAGATAGATGGAGCCCGTGAGAGTATGGCTCAGAAAATAAGAATGTGACCGGAGTTGAAGCAGAGATTGTTGGCAAAAGAGCATCACATGAGAATTTTCCTCAACTCAGAGAACTATTTTTTGATCATCACGGGGATTATCAGCCAAAGATTGATACGATATTCGATAGGAGGAGGAACCAACCATGAGATCGAGATTGATAAGCTTTTAGAGACATGAGAGATCCAAAGATAATAGCAACATCCATCAATCCACATGGATATGTCGTTTAGAGATAAGTTGATAACACAAGCGTCATGATCCTCGGAGAAGGGGGTATGAGAATGACCAGAAATGAGAGATTTAGGCAACATCAAAATTCGATACTTGAGAACGGGTTATAGCAGATAACCAGATAATGGGCAGAATCAGTGAAGGATCCGGAGATTCGGATGATAAAGCCACAACATAATTCACAATGAAAATGATTACCAGATTCGGTTGAAGGAGAGGTAGGAAAATAAGATCTACTGGGATGAGCAGCAGAAATGCTATGAAGTTTCGGGATAGGATCTATGGAAAGAAACAGGGCCTTGATAGGGTTTGGGCAACTAGACACCAAACAACAATTTTTTTGACACAACAAGTGCACAAGGAGACTTGGGTTGGTCTATCGGTCAAGCTATGGGGGTCTATAAGTTGTGTAGGTGTAAATTCAAGGGTAAACGCATGAGGGCTAGAAAACACCAACACCATCATGATTTTTTAAGAGGTTTCACTTGCTAAACTCAAGGTTGTTTGGATTGGGGTCTTTTTATGAATAGAACAGACAACATTTTTTTGTAAAAAGGGTTGAACAATTACAATACCACCTAGATAGCAAGACAAGATAAACACATAGCACGACCTAACAAGACTTACCAATCTGACACGAGGTAAGGCATTTCTAACATAGCAGTACATCACATTATTCACAAGTTCTTATTATTGGAATAAGGGTGAGGGAAGCATGTTGGTGCACAAGAGACAATGAAAATGCGACAATCATGATGCATGCTCATTCTAGTCGTCTTCTCAGACCTAACTAATTTTTCGGATGCTTCTACAGCATCCCTATTAATAGTATTAGTAGCCTTTATGGCCTATATAAATAGCCACCTAGCTACCCATCTATTTCCTAAGGCTTCACGTCCTAGGTCTATCCTTATCATCCTGATATCTATCCAACTTTGGTTTCTAAGCAAGTTTTACTTTAGAAAAGGTTGGTAATCATGACTTGTTGACTTCTCTGTACTGGTATTCGCTCCGATACCAGCTGTGGCAGAACCACCCGAATTATTCCACCTTAAGTGCCCAAGTCGCACCCTTAAAGGCAGCAACACACTTAAATCGGAATAACCCGTCAGTCCCTCGGATCTAGTCCGATAAAGCCACTTATCCAGGATCGAATACCACTAGCTCACTCGAAGGTGAGGCACAGAGAAATACAATAAAGCATAATACCATAAATTAATAAAGTATCAATAGTGATTACATGATCGGAGTTTCAGAAATAATAACCATAAATTTTTAATGCAGCGGAAATAACTAACGGAGAAAACCGAGTAACATGGCGAAGCCTAGCCACGCTACTCCTCCTGGTCCTCTTTTGCGGAAGCAGTACCCCACTCGACCGTCTATCCCGGTGACAGGGATGAAGGCCAAGTCACACCATCAACCAAATCAAGGAGGTACCTGCAAAAATTATGCCACAAGCAAGGCTGAGTATACTAATACTCAGCTAGACTTACCCGGTGTGAGGAGTCTACTCCTCTACCTCTAGACCATGCAGCTGTTTGGCTGAGGGGTTTGGTTTGCCAAAAGCACTAGCTGAGTCTAAAAACAAGTTTTAGCTTTTCAAGTTCTAGAATAATAATTTAGACTAGATGAGTACCTAGCTATTCATACATGGTATCAAACATTATATCAATCAACACCTTTTGCCAGTATCTCATTTCCACTTATTACTCAATGCAGTACAATGGATCAAGCAGTCTCATTAGCTGCGAGAAGCAGACGATTCGAATCGAGTTTTAACCTTGCAAGGTAAACCTAAACACACGACATGTCAGGGTACTCCGACCCCACACATGACAACCGTCCCCATCGATTCCCCGTTCGCGTCCAGGCCTCACCGCCTTGGCATACAATGCTCCACTGACCCCGGCTACCGCCGTGCAGTGGCCGCACTTGTACCCACCATATCTAGAATGGGAGACCCAGTCACAGGTCACATGAGGGATAAAGTCCGCGCCCGGCTTCACTCAGGTACTAGATTTACCGGTTACCATTTTTCCCGACATGTGTTTAGTACATTTAAACGCTTGACACAGATATCCGCACGTTAATCCTTATTCCAATTTTGTCTCATAGACAACGCATCCGCATGGATCCGTGTCCACAGACCATCATCATTCTGTTATAAAAAATGGATACAACCAATTCCTGACCTCGCGAGTGCTAGAAAAATCACTCGACTTCTACCGAGATCCTGTTTTAGCATAGCAGCTACTCGACCTAGCATACTAGTATCCATCTCAAAAGGAATCCTGAGTTCATGCAACTAGGGTTTCAGGCAACTCCTACACTTAAGTGCACGGTACAAGCCTACAAACATTAAGTGTAGTAAAATAGCATATATATAAACGGTTATGCATAAAACCGGGGGTTGCCTTTAATTTAACACTTAGATAGTGTTTGTTGGGTGAGGTGTTCGCTTGGCGAGCATCCACTGGTTAAGTCCATCCTTCCTTGGGTCGTCCACCGACTACACCTTGTGGTTGGCACCACATCACTTGCACGATCGTCATCTCTCGGTCCTAAATGAGACGCAAGATGCATATGTATGAATATGATGAAATAGCACAAGATACTCCAAGTACATGATAGCGAATGAACATTAATTAGTAAGACACATAAACATCCATACGTTAATGCTAGCTATCTATATGTCATTGGTCACATCAAGTCAACATTACTGGAAAGACGATGAATATTTCCTATATTTAGCCAACACAAACATGACATCATGAGTACAAGAATTTACCATGTTCACTTTAATCATTCATTGGCAACTTATTATTAAACTAGTTAAGTACACATAAGTTTTCTATGACTTATATATTTAGATAGACTTAGATAGAAAAGGATATTCATTTAATCGGAGTTTTACAATCATTCACAATATTCTCATACAAGCACACACCAAAGAGAACACACATGAGGAGATAGTTTAATCGTCATTACATGTTATACTACTTTAATGACGTTGGTTACTTAGTAGTATTAGGAGAAAGCCAAGGACAGGACATTATTCATTTTGTTTCCCTAATATATCACTGCACTTGCTAACTGTTGATTAAGCTAAGCTACTTATTAGACCTTAATTAATTTAGTTCACTAACTTAGTGAGATGTGTACTATTTACTTATATATAACCCCAATTATACTAGTCACTATTATTATTATTCATGTTCAGTCAAATTCCAAAACAAACAAGCAGTCGACTCAATACAGCTACAACAAGGTAGGGCAATCAATCACATTCAACATGTTTGGGCAGCAGCATAACAGTTGCTTGTTTTAGTTATAATTCACACGTTATTTATCTAAACATGGCGAACAAATACTCTTTAGAAATCTTATTAAACACTCTATAACTTTGGTATTTTCATCTCAAGGTAATTAAACACTTAATAAGGTTAAATAGTGATACATGATAGTTTTATTTAGATTTGGATAGATTCAGACTTGCAACTTCAAAAATTCATAACTAGAGACTCAGGAATTCAAATCAATTGATCCTAGACTTTCTGGAAAGCTAATTAAACGTTCTACAAATTATTTATCAACATCTTAGGTTGATTTAAAGTGTATCAAGAGTAAAAGACACTAGAAGGCTTTGCTGTCCAGATTTGGACAGATTCAGACTTCACACTTCAAACATCCCTAACTAAATCTTCAGATCACCAAAAAGAGTGATCCCAGACTTTTTGGAAAGCTTAGAAAAAGTACTATATAACTTTTATAATAACCAAGAATTGATTCTATGCTGAACTGAATCAAACAATCCAGTTTTTGAAATCTATTCTGACAGTGGACAGAACACAGCAACCATTTTATAAAATTCATAACTCTTAATCTATCAGGCATATGGTTATGAAATTTTAACAAACGCAAGATAAAAAAATCATCTACAACTTTCTTATAATGACCATGAACAGATTGTAAAATTAAATTAGGCAAATAATGCAGTTTCTGAAATCTGTACGGAATTTGGGCAGATTCAGTTACTGAATTTGTGAAAAGCACAACTTCTAAACTATCAGACGTATGACTGTCAAATTTTAACACAAGTAAGATAATAGTGTTATCTACAACTTTCTTGTGACCACCAATAACTGATTTCAACATTAACTTAAGCAACTATTGCAATCTCTGAAATCTGTTCAAAAATTGGACAGATTCAGTTACTGAACTTGTGAAAACTATAGCTTCTAAACAATCAATTCTTAGCTGATGCATTTTTAGGACAAGCTACATACACAAGTAAACTACAACTTTTATATAGCACATGTATATAGAAACACACTTTACTTTACTAGATTACTCACACAACCAAAACTGTACACCCATAAATTTCAGTTTGCTAGCACAAGAGCACTTAACTAAATCACCAAGCAAACTCATAGAGAGATACTATCACCAATTTCTTAAATTCAAATCATTATGACCTAGTTGTAAAGTTTCAATTTATATCAAGGCACTTAAGTATTTCAAGAAACATGCATGCCCTTGTTTACTTCTAATTTTTCACTAATTGTTCTTATAATTAAAAATGGGTGTTATTTTAGCACCATATGAAACTACCTAATTTGGGGCTGGCATTTTTATGAAGCATATGTAATGACAAATCATGACTAATGTATAAATTTCACATGCTCAGGTTTTATATTTTATTTACTACAAAAATAACAATTTGTTAATGCAATAAAGCATGTGAGAGCAAGTTAAATCTAAAACTAATTATTTTCTGTGGATTCATGACCATATTAAGTTTTATTAGGCTACTATAGTATCATGCAAGGACAGTGGAACACCATTTTACATTTTTGCATCTATACATTATTTTTAAATCATTTAAAACTACTTAAGGTGCATTAAACATGTTAAATCACTAACTTAATCATACATGCACAACAATTCATGAAATGTTTACCAGTTACCAAACATCACACCAAGAGTCTACTGTAAAAATTTGAATCCATTTGGAGCAGTAGAGCTACAGATCCAAAAATAACGAGCAAATAAACCTTCTTTTCTCTATTTAACTTGTTTTAATTAACACACCAAGAAAACAGTGAACAACATATAAGTTTTATATTTTTCTTTGATGTAGTATGACAACATCTAACTAACAAAACAGGTTTCATCATTTTTGGATTTTTATAAATAAAATTATGGAGAGAAGCAAGTTCGTTTATTCTCTAAACCAATTTTTAAATACGACTTTCTACAGAAAAACAATTCTACTAAAACATACCAACATATAGATCCAATAGTTAGAGCATTTCATAAGGAAGCCAACAAAACAAATTTCACGATTTTAGGGGTTACCAAACTCAAGATATGAATTTTTGAAGGAAGAGCAAAAATCTGTAACATTGTGCACTCACAAATCGCCTTGGGCCCACTTGTCATTGGCACCACGGGTCTTCTTCTTCCTTGACGTGAACAACAGGGAGGCTGCTATGGCTGGAATGGAGGTGGGCGCCATGGACAGAGAGAGCTCGGCCTGAAGGGAAGGAACCGAGGGGGAGAAGGGAAGCGCTAGGGAGTTAGAGACGGAATCAACATTTGGGAGTAGGGGTGCAGTGGAGGAGCCATGGCCAGCTGAACGCCATGGGCAAGCTGGAGAGGCCGCTGGCCATCCATGGGAGCAGTGAGCCGAGCTGGAAAATGACGGCCATGGGAGGAGCTTGCTGCTGTCGTGAGGGAGAGGGAGGACGGCGTGGGGAGGAAGGGAGCAGGGCAGGTGGGCTGCCATTTAAGAGGCGCTCGCTGCAGCCATTGGTGGACATGGGTGGCATGCTGCAGAGCTCTGCACATGACAGTCTGCTGGCAGGTGATGGCAGGACGACTTTGGACGCCCAGTTTTGGCATTTTCTGTTTGGATTCGGACCCGGATCACTGCAGAAGATTTGTTCCTTGATGTATACTCTACAAATCGTGTATAGAGATTGTGTTGATTTGGGCACTGGTTAGAAAGTTATAGACTCACGAAAACCGGTTTGTCAGTGGGTTAGAAATCAGTGGAAACTCGTGAAAACTGAATGTCAAAGCATGTCAAACGGAATCGGATGAATGCCACCTTTTAATATGTTGTGCCCCTATTAGTTATTAACAATTTTTATATTTGGGAAAACTTGAGTTGTTCAACAAAAATTTGGGAACGCGAGACGTCGACCCGAACGATGCTGATTTCAGACTTAGAAGAATTCGAATTCAGAAATCAGATTTTTATTCTGTCTTGATGGCACTGTTTGAGATACTTAGAGATTGAATCAAGGCTTGGTTTAAATATAAAATTTATTGTATAACACAGGTTCTACAATGTTTATTAAAGGTCAAACCTCATATCTTAAATATAAATTAAAGTTTCACTTTGATCAACGTAGCATCATTATAAGGCTTCAAATTATATTTTTAATGCAATCGGGGTATGTTCTCGACATTTCCTTGTCATTTTCTCTACGTGAACCCTCAATAACTTTTGTTATAGAGTTGATATAGAGTTGTTTGAGCAAGATTACAAGGCTTGGTTGAATTTCAAAATTTGCACATGTTCAAACGAGAAGTTTCAAGCAAGTATAGGATTTATCTTTTCATGTGAGTATTTGGTTCAACCTTTTAGAAATCTTTAGAGACACTTGATAGATAGAGATGAATGATGATATAGATATAAGAAGTCAATTTGCATAAGAATTAATTAGAGGTTCGCATAACAGAGATTCCGCTGGAGAATGCGGATTCAGATTATGTATTTGGACATAGATCGACTATCGAGAAAGCGGATTCGGACATAGATCGGATAACATCACAACTATCGAGAGTCCGAATAAATGAGTCTGGACGGGAGTCGTGAGATGAGATTGACTTTCGAATTTGCATTCGCTTCGGGAATAAAAGTTTTAACATGCTCCAAATTTAGCCTTCTTTGAGACTGAATAACTTTGAATTCAGTGAAATGAGAATGAATAGTCTGGATAATCAGAGACACAAGCGAGCGAGAAATAGAAATTTTCACTAAGCATCCGAGATTAGGATAAATCTCCCGACATAACGCGAAACTGACACCTGGGGTGTCACAACATCAATCTCTTCTTTAATTGATCAAAGCTATCTTAGCATTTATCGTCCCACTTAAATTCTCTTCCCTTCTCCAGAAGCGATGTCATAGGCTTAGCAATCTTAGAGAATCCTTCAATAAATCTCTAATTATATCCTGCAAGTCCCAAGAAACTCTGAATCTCCGTAACTGTAGTGGGTATGCTCCACGCCACTATCTCCTTGACTTTAGCAGGATCCACTGATATCCCTCCATTAGAAATGATATGTCCAAGGAATGGCACCTCGTCAATCTAAAACTCGCATTTATTGTACTTGGCATAGGTTGATTATCTCGTAGCTTCTATAGCACCAATCTCAGATGTTCCTCATGATCACTATCACTCTTGGAATAAATAAAAATATCGTCGATGAAAACCACGATGAATCTGTCCAGATCATGAACACCTTATTCTTCAGATCCATAAAATAGGCTGGTGCATTAGTTAGTCCAAATGACATAATGGTGAAATCATATAAACCATATCGGGTCGATAAAATCGTCTTGGGAATATCCGATGGCCTAATCTTCATTTGGTGATAACCCGGTCGGAGTTCAATCTTCGAGAATACCCTTGCACCTCTCATCCAATTAAATAAATCCTCAATGCGGGTAATGGACACTTGTTCTTCACAGTGACCTTGTTAAGGGACCTATAATCCACGCACATCCCTTGTGATCCTTCTTTCTTCTGTACAAATAGAACTGGCGCTCCCCAAGGTGAAGAATTCAGACAAATGTACCCAGCCTCTTGTAATTCCATTAATTGCTTCTTAAGTTCCTTTAGTTCTTCTACGGACATCCTATATGACCGTTTAGAAATAGGAGCAGTCTCAGGTAAGAGATCAATGACAAACTCAACTTCCTTATCTGGTGGCATCCCTGGTAACTCTTCTGGAAAGACATCCGGAAAAATCTCTAACCACACGGATGCTGTCACCAACAAACTTCCCATCTACTAAGAATGCCGCTAGTGTGGTGGTGGTAGTTACTGCAATTTCAACTTCAAATCTTTCTCCTTTGGAACTAGTGAGTTCTATGGTTCCCCTAGCATAGTGTATATACTGCCTTTGCCTTTCTTAACCATGACACACCAAGGATCACATCTATAGTGCTCTCTTCTAACACTATAGGGGTAGCCCATCTGGGTTAGAAATACAAGGTAAGAAAGAAAGGATTGTAGACAAGGCATATAATTATGAGGCATGTTACTTTGGGGGATTTATTAGCTGAGTGTGTCGCCTACTAAAGCTAATTCATTACCTTATGGTGGTACATGCTAAGATGCCCGTCTATACTATTTCAATCAATCAAAGAAGCAAATCATGCATTGATCAATAAAACAATCAACCAACATTTTTAATAGAGAAAATAGTTTTAATTTTGTCTTGGGTTTCCGTTCTCTAAAAGAAAAAGTTCATAAATGTAGGATTCCAAGGTGTGAAATCCATCTTGTCTTAGAGCAGAAAAGATAAGAGTAATCAGAGTATGACAGCAAAAGGTGAGACAAGATCAAGATAAGATAAGTATAGAAAGAATCAGAGTATGGTAAGTAGATAAGGGTTTTGTCTATTTCTATCTAGGTTTCATCCTACAGTCAACATTTCCTCTGATACCACTTCTGTCACACCTGGTTGTAAGGGACAAATCTGGGTGCATCTCATACATGCGCCAAAGAAGACAACATATATAATAACAGAGTGTATAGAGATAAATGTCACAATATAATCAGAGTACTTATTACATAGTGGAAGTCTAACAAAATAAAAGATAAATATAACAGGATCTAAAATCCATCCTTGGCGCTAGAAAGTCAACTAGGAGACGCCACCTAGATCGAATCGAACTCCTCGTTGCATGGCTCCTCTTGAACCACCTGTTCTTCTCCTATGGGGGGTGTGAGACAGCAAGGGTGAGCTCACACATGTTCATCGCTCAACAAGATGTGGGGAATAATGTGGCATGAACTCACCAAAGGTGGAAGTTCATGTGATGTGTAAAGCTGATCAACAATATGGGTCAAAGCTGAGCATTGCTTTTATAAGTTAGTCAAAATTTTATTAGCAGTTACTAAGTGTAAGTAAATACCAAACCATAATAAATAATAATAGAACAAAATTAGTAATAAACCTAGCAAATGCAAATGACAAATTGAGTTTAGGTTCCATAATTTAATCATACGAGAGTCCTAAGCTGCTCATGATCGTGAGCTCAGTTAGTATACTAGTTTTACACTCTGCAGAGGTTGTACCCTTTACCCACAAGTCGTGTTTCCCATGTCACTAGGGTTAGCTAGACCCTTAGACACTACCAAGGTGAATGGCTAGGGATCCACTATGAGGCCTTTACAAAGTTCCGCTAGCTTCCGAAAACCCGCTACAGTTTGTGGGAAGAGCTCTTGCAAGAATCCCTCGTCTGACCGCCATCACAGCAAAATCAACCCGAGAACCTCCTTGCATGCAACTCCCCTACTGCCCTTGCCCCTTTCGGGTAAGGTAGTCTTCCACTAGCTTTCCTAATTAGTTAGCCAAGGGGTCCCATTCCTCCCTTGTGGTGGCATGTGTTTCTCAAGTTAAGCTCTATGTTCCCATTAACAATAATATAATGATCTTGACATGAACATAAATAGAATAACAAAATAACTAGAACATGGATATAATGAAATATTAACCCAAAACTATGTAAAGCAATAGCATAACTACCCATATGGTTCAGGGGTAAACAAGGTAAACAGGATAAACAGACTAGGGTGACCTATTGGGTCCCATCAAAATTAAACCTATGCATTAATAAATGATTATAAAGAACATTATTGGGTAACAAAAGTGAATCAAGGGCACAACTTGCCTGGCACTTGAGATTCTAGTTACCAGGGTGAACTTCAGGTGACTTGAACCTCGCGCTAGTCGTAGCAATACAAACAAACATGGTATAGACAAAATTAACATCACACCAAACATAAGAACAAACTGCATAATAATAGTCTACACGTTGCTACGAGATCGCGGGATCGAGAACTACTAAGATCGGAGTCATGGTTAAGGAATTATGATTTTCTAGAGGATCTATGTGATTAAAATATTAAACTGTATTATAAATTGGTTAATATAAATCATATGAGAGGTTATTCTATAAATAATTATCTCAACTTTAATCTATGTTATGGATTTACCATAGATCATATTTTAGTAAATTATAATGATAAGCAAATTAACATGACTAAACAATATAAGTTAAATAAAGATCTAATTATCAAAGAATGAAACATGGTATAATCAATGTTGTTACTGCGTAGTAAATATTTATACGAGGCTAAAACAACTTGAACGGATCAAATCAGAGTTAAAATGAAGAGGTTATGAATTTATAAAGTTTTAAGTGTTGGAAAAAAGATTAATTAGGATATTAATTTTAATGCGATATTCATGTCAAAATAGAGGTACTATGTGATAAACAATAATATTATAGAATTATAGAAATTGGAATGAATAAATTTGGACTCCATACGAATTTTCTATGAATTATACAAGTTCTAGGGATTGTTTTTATATTAAAAATTCATTTTCTAAATGATTTTATAGGTTTTATTCACTGCCAGGACTGCGCATCAATTACTAGAGAGTACAGGGTCTAAAGCACAAAAAGGTCTAAGACACAGGGCACGACTTTAATGTACCGCGAGTTGATTTCCATATACCAGGGGGTCTATTTTGCAAAGTAGTCACAGCGAAAGGGTATCATTCATTCCTGGCCGCCCGATCCAGAATGGTCGGCACAAATTAAATGTGCGCGCATCACTAACCCCCATTCTCTCTGATCGTCCGATCATGATCGGATGCCCACGATTTAACACATGTATGATCTAATCCTGTTCCTTTGATTCACATCCAACGGTCTAGATCTGGCGCCCCAAAGGTTTTGCCAGGATCTAATCATGGCCACCCAATACTAGATCGACGGACGGATGCCACGCCGCCTAGGCCCAACCTTGAGCACGGCCGCGCCGCCGTGTCTATGGCGAAGAACCCGCTGGCGCACATCGATCCGTTACCCACCGACACCTGTGCCCGCGACCAGTGGTTGAAAACACAGCCCGGCGCGAGGTGAAACAGACCCGACCCCCGATTTACGGATTTAGCAATGGCACTACCCTGCCCACGGTGTGGTGCGGCGCCACGGAGTCAATAGCCTCCGGTGAGCAATTAAACCCCCCCAATGCATAATTCCTTCTCCCGCGACCCTTCATGCGTCAAGGAGTGATCAAAGAGGGCAATGGACATAGTTATACCTGCGGTGGTGCGGTACTGGAGCCAATTTCCTTTCACGCGGGACGGAGCTGAGGTGCCGCCGAGCAATTGACCCGCGTCGAAGCTCCAATGGTGCAATTGACGTTTGCTGAAGTTCCCAGGCACCACAGCGCTCCCCTAGAACGCCACACCAATGTCCCGGAGTCCACAATTTTACGTGCCCACGACGGCGGATCTTACCCCCATCTAACTCTGTCTTACCCTCGCGGCGGCGGCCGGTTTAGCGGTGGACGCACGAGTAGAAATGGAGCGATGACTCAAAGGGAGGCGATCATGGTTATAAGCCCCGGAGTCTACCGGAGTTTCTGGGCAGGTTGTTGCGTCGCGCGACGGTGCGAGGAAAACGCGGTGGCAAGCTCGGTCGGGTCGTTGCGGCGACTGTGCATTGAGCCCCACACACCAGTGGCTAGTTAGAGGGGCGCACACCCAACGGAACCGACAGGTAGTCCCCACATGCTCGAGACGGTGTCCACGCGTGGGAACCTTGGTCCACCACGGAAAGGCCCACATGGCAGCGACCACGAAGACGTTCGCGTGCGCACGAGTGGGAGCCAGGGGCTGTCCAGTGGGACCCGGCCGTCAGCGTGCGGCAGAAGGAGGATGTTTGGGCCGCGCGGGGTTAAGGGTTAATCGGCCAATAGTGAGGAAAACGACCCAAGCGCTGGTATATTCCCTTCCCTTTGTTTTTCTTTTATACTTTCTTATTTCCCCTTTCCTTCTCTAATTTCCTTTATCTTCATTTTTGGATCCAAATTTTTAAATCCAAATTTTGATTTAACTTTTGAATTTAAATTTTGAATTTCATTGTGAGTTTTATACTTAGATTAACTGTGCAAATAAATAAAATTCCAATATGAAAGGATAAATTTATTTATATACATAATTTCTTTATCTTGCATAGGGTTTCCAGTTTTCTAATTCCAAATAAATGCACAATCAAAACTTCATATTTATTATTATTATTTATTTATCTTCCTCTCACCATTTAATTTGAAAAGCATTAAATGATTATCATAGTTATCCTTCTCAACTCTTTTCAAATCCATGTTTGATCTTCAAATCTCCAAGAGTCCAAATTCATACTAATGTGAATATAACTTCTATTGTTTACAATGTTTTTTTATTCTTCTCCTTGTTAGTTATTCATGGGAGGAATAAATGGTTTCCTTTTTTAAAAAAAAATTCCCAAATTCCCAAAGCATTATAATACCATAGTTGTTGATTTATTATATTTTTTTCTTAAACAAATTTTGTGCCTTACAGTTTGGCCGGGTAGGGGAGCAGGTGTCAGCGTTTGGGACCCGACCGCGCACCCGGGGTTACCCCTTGGGGTGCTTTTGGGTAGGACGGTGTTACCGACTATAGCTCGATGGTTCGTGCCAGGCGCACGAGGGACGATAGACAATTTTTATATAGGTTCGGGTTGCTTAGAGAGGTGTAACACCCTACTTCCTGGTGTGGATCTTTATGTGGTGGGTTACAGGGAGATTCTCTAGTATGAGGGATGCTAGAGAACGGAATAGATGGCTAATCAGTGATTTGTCTTTCGATGGGGTGTCCCCTAGGCCTTATATACTCGACTGTGGGGCATTACATGCGGGCATGATAACATCGTGCACCTATGTAATAGTGAACCGACTGAGCTTATCTTCCTATAATCCTGCTGACTTATCCTCATTTAGTTCCGACGCCTGAGGGTGTCGCACCGGAGAATTGGATCAACGTTGCAGATAGTGTTTAAATCCAACGAGCCGACTGGGCCCGAGTCTATCCATTCTTGTGTCAATCCATTCTGCTAGCAGTTCCTCTCCTAGCCCATGAAGGGATGGCCTTGCGAAATAATGAGCCTAGAGCCTTTCACGAGGCCTTCTTGCCTTCTAGTGGACCCAGGGGATATCTGTCCCCCACAAGCCCCAAATCTTTGAGTTGATTCTGAAATAATCGGCCCAAAGATTCTAGGTCCAGCTTGCAGTTTTGATTTTTGGTAATGAATGCTTTGAAAATACACCTGTTGAGAAGAAAAAGAAGAAGAGACGGCCCCTCTGCTCTGGTTTGTGATGAAGTACCAGCGAAAATCCTTCCTGAGGTTAGTCCCAATGGTGGCATCCATGCTGAAACTGATCCCAAGGGGTGTGACCGTGTTGAAGCTGGTCCCAAGGGGTGTGACCATGTTGAAGCTGATCCCAATGGGTGTAACCCTACTGAAGCTGATCCCAAGGGGTGTGACCGTGTTGAAGCTAATCCCAATGGGTGTGATCGTGCACCAGCTGTTGATCATATAGTTGATGAGGATGAAGAAGAGGAAGAAGAAGTCCCACTGATTCTTAAGAACAACTGTGGCGGAACCACCCGAATTATTCCAGCTTAAGTGCCTAAGTCACGCCTTAGGGGCCGTAACACACTTAAATCGGAATAACCCGTCAGTCCCTCAGATCTAGTCTGATGGAGCCACTTAACCAGGATCAAATTCCACAATCTCACTCGAAGGTGAGTCACAGAAGAAATACAATAAAACAGGGATCCTCAAATTAAGTACTGAGTTATTACATAAATCAGAGTTTTTGAGTAGCAAATAAGAGTTCACAAAATAAAGTGCAGCGGATAATCGATGTCGTCGGTATCGAGGAAATGGGCAAAGCCTAGCCCACTACTCCTCGTGCTCCTCTCCTGTCGAAGCAACATCCCACTCGACCGTCCAACCCGGTGGCAGGGTGGTAGGCCAAGTCACACCATCAACCATTTCCTGAATGGTACCTGCAAAAATTATGCCACAAGCAAGGCTGAGTATACTAATACTCAGCTAGACTTACCCGGTGTGAGGAATCTACTCCTCTACCTCTAGACTATGCAGCTGTTTGGCTGAGGGGTTTGGTTTGCCAAAAGCACTAGCTGTTTCTAAAATCAAATTTTAGCTTTTCAAATTCTATCATCATTAACTTAGCTAGATTTACTTCTTCTAAGCATACATGGTAACAAGCATTTAGTTCAATCAACAAGTTATCTCATGTAACCTCATTTCACTTCTTACTCGATGCAGTACAAGGAATCAAGCAGTCTCATTAGCTGCGAGAAGCAGACGATTCGAATCGAGTTTTAACCTTGCAAGGGAAACCTAAACACACGACATGTCAGGGTACTCCGACCCCACACATGACAACCGTCCCCATCGATTCCCCGTTCGCGTCCAGGCCTCAGCGCCTTGGCATACAATGCTCCACTGGCCCCGGCTGCCGCCGTGCAGTGACCGCACTTGTACCCACCATAGCTAGCATGGGAGACCCAGTCTCAGGTCGCATGAGGCATAAAGTCCGCGCCCGACTTCACTCAGGTACTAGGTTTACCGGTTACCATATTTCCCGGCATGTGCTTAGTACGTTCAAAAGCTTGACTCAGGTATCCACACATTAATCCTTAATTCTTTTTCCCGTCTCATGGACAAGACATCCTCCCTGGATCCAAGTCCATAGACCAACATATACCCCGTTATCAAGATGAATACAATCAATTCCTGACCTCGCGCGAGTGCTAGAAAAATCACTCGACTTCTACCGAGATCCTGATTAGCAAAGCAGCTACTTGACCTAACATACTAGTATTCATCTCAAAAAGGAATCCTAAGTTCATGCAACTAGAGGTTTCAAGCAACTCCTACACTTAAGTGCACATTACAAACCTACAAACATTAAGTGTAGTAAAATAGCATATATAAACGGTTATGCATAAAACTGGGGCTTGCCTTCAATTGCTGGGGCTGCGGGGAGATCCTCAATAGCAGCCTCTGAAGCCTGCTCCTGGTCCTCCTCTTGGACAGGTCCTTGCTCGGGGATGAGCACGTACTCTCCGTCGGCAAGATTACAATCTAATGAATGCAATGCGTAAGATACATGCATGATATGATATGTACTTTTAGAAATTACAACTTCTGACGATGTATGATCTACTTGAGTTAGATAAGGTTAAACCTTACTTATGTAATACCCTTGGGTGGTATACTTGGTAAATTATGGGTTCCACTGAATTCTTTTTAAGTCTTAGTGAGAGTTAATAAGTATTCAAGATAGGCTTATTAGAGTGAGATTTATGTTTTCTTTCCTTTTCTTTTATTCTCTTAAATGTTTTGGGAGTAGGTTTGAACTACAAGTTGCTTTAATAAAATTCCAAAAATTCTGCAAAAATTACAGTGGCTTGGCACTGGGGTATGTTTCTTTGTTTCAAAATGTGGGGATCAGAAAGTGAATAGTTTTCTCTGGACAAAATTATTAAATTCTAGGGCTGAAGGGGTGCTTTGAACTACAACTATTATTTAACAGTGGGTAATTCTCTCAAACTTATTTTTTCTGGCTTTTAGGTGTTATAACATGACTTGATACAAATTTCTAGCCATTAATACCTTTTAGTTATTTTACTGTGGTTTTCTCAAGTTTCTAGCCAAATAGGTGCTTTCTACTACCACTATATTTGAAAAATATCAAACAACAGAGTTGTTATTTTTCTTGGTTATTATTTTGTGCAAGAGCAATCATTCTGAAGTTTGGCATCTTTTTGCTTAAGGGAAGGGGTGGTATGCATTATTTGAATTTAGTGGCCTTTCTCATAAAACAGTAGCAATAGGTAAGAATTTGCTTCCTTTTCATGGGTTTGCATTTTTCTCTGGTGGGTTATCTCATCATAGCCTTAGCAAAATTTTGGTTGCCCATTTTTGCATCATTAGGGGTTGTTCATGATTTATTTGGAAATTACCTCCTTATCATTCTATATTTATTTTCCTTACTTAATATGTTGGGCTGAGGTGTTCATCATTTTTGTAGTGGGGCTCTGGTGGTTATAAGTTCACTGGATTTTTATTATCCGTTTTGGGTATAGTTTAGTAATTCTAATAACTGATTTTCAGTTCAAATAAAGCTAAATAAAACATTTTAATTTAAAACTGATCTGGACTAATGGTCTCTTCATTTTTCCTAGGTTCCTTGCTACTTAAGCAAACTAGGAAAAATAATTTCCCTCACTGTTCATTAGTTTCTAATGTCTTTCTGATTTTTCCTCAGTTTTGGGCAAAATAGCTTTAAATGAATATCTACATCACATTTTTCAATACTGGGGTTCCTGCTATTTTTAAACAGTGTCTAAATGAGGTTTGAACATCTACAAATTTTCTCAAGTTCAGCACAGAAGAAAAACTAATTTTCCTTAATTAAACTAGGTTTGGTAGGTTTCTGTTTTTAATTTTAAACTCTAAAATTTAGAACAAAAAGTATAGGGTTTATCATTTTTAAATGATAGTTCATAATATTCAAGAGCTAACAAAATTAGTTTGATAACTTTTTATGAAGGATTCATCAAGTTATGGATTTTACAAGTTCTCTGGTTACTTAAAAAGGTTAATCAGAATTAATTAAATGGAAATCCACCAAGAATGACATCACCAAGAATTCATATAGCCCATATCTGGTTGAGAATGCCGTCTTCGGAATATCACTTGCCCGTATCTTGATCTGATGGTAGCCAGAGCGAAGGTCTATCTTGGAGAATACCTTGGCCCCGACCAACTGGTCAAAAAGAACATCAATACGAGGCAAAGGATACTTGTTCTTGATAGTTACCGCATTAAGAGGGCGGTAATCTATACACAGCCTCAAGCTTTCATCCTTCTTCTTCACAAATAGTGCTGGACATCCCCAAGGCGAAGTGCTTGGGCGAATAAATCCTTTATCCAGCAACTCTTGCAATTGCTTCTTCAACTCTGCCAACTCAGCGGGTGGCATTCGGTAGGGCCTATTGGAAATTGGGGCCGTTCCCGGTTGCAACTCGATGGCGAATTCAATATCGCGGTCCGGTGGCATTCCTGGCAGTTCATCAAGGAAGACATCTGCATATTCACAGACCACTGGGATCTTCTTCAAAGGTAACTCCGTCATAGAGAAAGCACATGACTGAGTAGAACCTTGACTGTGTAGAATTAAAGTGAAGTTCCCACAGATCGGAGAATTAACTTCCATGGTACGACTGGCTATATCAAGCACAACTTGGTGTAAGGTCATCCAATTAGCTCCTAGAATGATGTCCACATTTTCCAATCCCAACACAAGAAGAGTGGTTTTGACAATGTGGCTTCCCAGTTGAATAGGCACACTTTGGTTTAATTGATTAGTTGCAAGTTTACCCCCAGGTGTGACTATCATGAATGACCCTTTAGAGTGAGAGAATGGCAGTTTGCATTTAGCACTGAACTTTTGGCTAATGAAACTATGAGATGCACCAGAATCAAACAGAATTAAAGCAGGATGATTATAAACTGAAAAGATACCGGTCATGATAGGAGCTCCTTCAGGTATTTCCTCCAGAGTGGTGAAGTTGAGCTTCCCTTGCCTGACTTGCACCTTCTGCTTTCTTCCCTTGTCTTGATTTGGTGCTGGCAACTGCCTCTGCTGGTTCCTGGGACAATTCTTGGCATAGTGGCCCACATTGCCACAAGTGAAACACTTGTTCCCATTGCCCTGGCGGAACTGCTGCTGCTGCGGAGGCTGATTGTTTCTTGGAGCGGGAGCTAGAAAGCGGTTGGGTGCCGGCTGCTGCTGCTGAGGTGGCCTGATCACCCATCTGCCTGCCTGCTGCTGAAAACCCCTGCTCTGGTTGTGAGAAACAATCCGGAACCTCTGAGCCTGAGCGGATGGTGCTGCCATTGGTGCCTTTCTCTTCTTCTCTGCCCGGTGAGCAACAATGCAATCCTCCTGGGAGATGGCCATGTTGACCAACTCATTGAAGCTATGAGCTCGGACAGTGTTGAGTCGTTCCCGCAGCTTGGTATTGAGACTCCTGTGGAAGCGATCCCTCTTCTTTTCATTAGAATCAGCATGGTACCCTGCATACTGGCATAAGTCGTTGAAAGCTTGCGCATACTGCAGTACCGTGCGGGTTCCTTGATTAAGGGCCAGAAATTCATTCAACTTCCGATCAAGAATGCCAACTGGGATGTGGTGTCCTCTGAAGGCAGTCTTGAATTCCTCCCAAGACACTTCACGATCCGCGGGGAGCATAGCACGGAAGTGGTCCCACCAAGTCCGAGCAGATCCGCGAAGCTGCTGCGCGGCGAAGCGGGTCTTGGTAGCATCAGGGCAGTCTCCCGTGAGGAGGGGAAACTTGGACTCAACGACGTGAAGCCATACGTCGGCGTCCAACGGATCCTCTGCCTTGGTGAACAAGGGCGGCTGCATGCTCAGAAACTCCTGGTAAGTTGCCATAGCCGGAGGTCGCTGATGCTGGCCTCCACCATGTTGCTGAGGGTGGGGCTGGCGCTGCAAGAGCTATCGTAGAATCTCATTCTGCTGAGCCATCAGCTCCTGCACTGTGGGAGCTGGAGGAGGTGGCGGGGGAACCTGCTCGTTATGCCCGCGACGCTGCCTAGCTGCCATCTGGAAACAAAGATTGCCGCCATTGTTATCCCAACTCACAGTTTCGAACGACAAGATATTATCCCATATGGAAGGAAAAATGCCATAATCATAATATTAGGTTCGAATTTAAGATAACATGGTGACAAATATCCCACAGAATTCAAAAGTTCACAGGGTTACATCAACTAGGGGAAAGTACCCATAAGCCTAGTCCCAAAATCTGATATTAACTAATCTCGCATGGGTTTCTATTCGCCTAAGAGTGTCGAAGTGACTGCTTAACCCTGAGCGGTGGAAGCGACACTGGATACGGGTGAAGGAGGCATCGCGGAGGTAGTCCCATTGGCACCAGGGGCTGGTCCTAGCTCCTAGGGATCCTCTTCTCCCTCGCTTCCGGCTTCATTGGCCTCCATCTCCAGGTGGTGCATGTCCAAGTGGTCATTCACCTCTTCGAGTTCCCTCTGCACATCGTGAAGCTGGTTCTCCAAGACATCAATAGTGTTGTCTCGGATCTCCACCTGCTGCTCCAAGGTGGTGATGTGCTGGCTCAGCCTCTCCACCTGCAGATCCTTCTCTACCAACTCGGTGGATAGATCGACCACAAAACCTTCTCGACTGTCGAGAGTGAGCTTGGCAGTCTAAGCGGTGTTAGCAAGGAGTGCCATAGCATCGCTTTGAAGGGCCTAAAGGCGGTACAGCGCACTCATGCACTGAATAGTGACCCTCCCAACCAAGTCAGGATACATTGCCCACACATCCTTTACATGGCTCACGCGGTTATACCACATGGGATCATCCTTCTTCTCAGCAGGGAAGAGTCCCAAGGGGTGCATCACCATCTCCAGGGGATGGTAGCCACAGAAAGTCGTCAGAGCCTTCATGGCTGCTGCTTCAACAGTGTCGTCCGTCCCGAGTCCAATTGTCTCAGAATCAAGAGAACGCCAACCCGGCTGAAGGGGATGAGCCTCCAAAGTCAGCCAGACCCGACAACGAGGTACCCGATGCTCCTCATATAACTGCACCGTGTACAAAGGGGGCGTAGGGTAACCGGCGGAGTTAAGCACTTCCCACAAGATGGAAGGAAAACCATTGCGAGAAAGGAAGTCAGAACTGAAACTAGAGTCTCCTCCACTGGCGGGGGTGGGTGAATTCATCTGCGGAAGGGAATCAAAGGTAAAGATTATGGTGGAAGGAAAAAGAAAAAGAGAGCCCGGATGGTTTTTAAAAAAAAGTGGGTTAGCTCAAATTTTAATTCCTCTTTGTGTTTTATGATGCATGCATGCTGGGAGAAACGTTGCTTCTCGAAAGAAAATAGGGTGCCTTTTAGGGCATCCCTGGAAATATAAGTACTGGCCCATGGGGCCTAAGTAATTAGCCACCCATTTTCCCTCTATGCCTAAGGCCTTTCGTCCTAGGTCTAACAGTCTAGTCCTGACGATCCTTAGCAGTTTCTAGGCAAGTTTTAGATTTTGAAAATTGGTATTCATGGTTTATTGTCCTTCTCTATGGTGGAATTTGCTCCAATACCAGCTGTGGTGGAACCACCCGAATTATTCCAGCTTAAGTGCCTAAGTCACGCCTTAGGGGCCGTAACACACTTAAATCGGAATAACCCATCAGTCCCTCAGATCTAGTCTGATGGAGCCACTTAACCAAGATCAAATTCCACAATCTCACTCGAAGGTGAGTCACAGAAGAAATACAATAAAACAGGGATCCTCAAATTAAGTACTGAGTTATTACATAAATCGGAGTTTTTGAGTAGCAAATAAGAGTTCACAAAATAAAGTGCAGCGGATAATCGATGTCGTCGGTATCGAGGAAATGGGCAAGGCCTAGCCCACTACTCCTCGTGCTCCTCTCCTGCCGGAGCAACATCCCACTCGACCGTCCAACCCGGTGGCAGGGTGGTAGGCCAAGTCACACCATCAACCATTTCCTGAATGGTACCTGCAAAAATTATGCCACAAGCAAGGCTGAGTATACTAATACTCAGCTAGACTTACCCGGTGTGAGGAATCTACTCCTCTACCTCTAGACTATGCAGCTGTTTGGCTGAGGGGTTTGGTTTGCCAAAAGCACTAGCTGTTTCTAAAATCAACTTTTAGCTTTTCAAATTCTATCATCATTAACTTAGCTAGATTTACTTCTTCTAAGCATACATGGTAACAAGCATTTAGTTCAATCAACAAGTTATCTCATGTAACCTCATTTCACTTCTTACTCGATGCAGTACAAGGAATCAAGCAGTCTCATTAGCTGTGAGAAGCAGACGATTCGAATCGAGTTTTAACCTTGCAAGGGAAACCTAAACACACGGCATGTCAGGGTACTCCGACCCCACACATGACAACCGTCCCCATCGATTCCCCGTTCGCGTCCAGGCCTCACCGCCTTGGCATACAATGCTCCACTGACCCCGGCTGCCGCCGTGCAGTGACCGCACTTGTACCCACCATAGCTAGCATGGGAGACCCAGTCTCAGGTCGCATGAGGGATAAAGTCCACGCCCGGCTTCACTCAGGTACTAGGTTTACCGGTTACCATATTTCTCGGCATGTGCTTAGTACGTTCAAAAGCTTGACTCAGGTATCCACACATTAATCCTTAATTCTTTTTCCCGTCTCATGGACAAGACATCCTCCCTGGATCCAAGTCCATAGACCAACATATACCCCGTTATCAAGATGAATACAATCAATTCCTGACCTCGCGCGAGTGCTAGAAAAATCACTCGACTTCTACCGAGATCCTGATTAGCAAAGCAGCTACTCGACCTAGCATACTAGTATTCATCTCAAAAGGAATCCTAAGTTCATGCAACTAGAGGTTTCAAGCAACTCCTACACTTAAGTGCACATTACAAACCTACAAACATTAAGTGTAGTAAAATAGCATATATAAACGGTTATGCATAAAACCGGGGCTTGCCTTCAATTGCTGGGGTTGCGGGGAGATCCTCAATAGCAGCCTCTGAAGCCTGCTCCTGGTCCTCCTCTTGGATAGGTCCTTGCTCGGGGATGAGCACGTACTCTCCGTTGGCAAGATTACAATCTAATGAATGCAATGCGTAAGATACATGCATGATATGATATGTACTTTTAGAAATTACAACTTCTGACGATGTATGATCTACTTGAGTTAGATAAGGTTAAACCTTACTTATGTAATACCCTTGGGTTGTATACTTGGTAAATTATGGGTTCCACTGAATTCTTTTTAAGTCCTAGTGAGAGTTAATAAGTATTCAAGATAGGCTTATTAGAGTGAGGTTTACGTTTTATTTCCTTTTCTTTTATTCTCTTAAATGTTTTGGGAGTAGGTTTGAACTACAAGTTGCTTTAATAAAATTCCAAAAATTCTGCAAAAATTACAGTGGCTTGGCACTGGGGTATGTTTCTTTGTTTCAAAATTTGGGATCAGAAAGTGAATATTTTTCTCTGGACAAAATTATTAAATTCTAGGGCAGAAGGGGTGCTTTGAACTACAACTATTATTTAACAGTGGGTAATTCTCTAAAACTTATTTTTGCTGGCTTTTAGGTGTTATAACATGACTTGATACAAATTTCTAGCCATTAATACCTTTTAGTTATTTTACTGTGGTTTTCTCAAGTTTCTAGCTAAATAGGTGCTTTCTACTACCACTATATTTGAAAAATATCAAACAACAGAGTTCTTATTTTTCTTGGTTATTATTTTGTGCAAGAGCAATCATTCTGAAGTTTGGCATCTTTTTGCTTAAGGGAAGGGGTGGTATGCATTATTTGAATTTAGTGGCCTTTCTCATAAAATAGTAGCAATAAGTAAGAATTTGCCCCTTTTCATGGGTTTGCATTTTTCTCTGGTGGGTTATCTCATCATAGCCTTAGCAAAATTTTGGTTGCCCATTTTTGCATCATTAGGGGTTGTTCATGATTTATTTGGAAATTACCTCCTTATCATTCTATATTTAATTTCCTTACTTAATATGTTGGGCTGAGGTGTTCATCATTTTTGTAGTGGGGCTATGGTGGTTATAAGTCCACTGGATTTTTATTATCCGTTTTGGGTATAGTTTAGTAATTCTAATAACTGATTTTCAGTTCAAATAAGGCTAAATAAAACATTTTAATTTAAAACTGATCTGGACTAATGGTCTCTTCATTTTTCCTAGGTTCCTTGCTACTTAAGCAAACTCGGAAAAATAATTTCCCTCACTGTTCATTAGTTTCTAATGCCTTTCTGATTTTTCCTCAGTTTTGGGCAAAATTGCTTTAAATGAATATCTACATCACATTTTTCAGTACTGGGGTTCCTGCTATTTTTAAACAGTATCTAAATGAGGTTTGAACATCTACAAATTTTCTCAAGTTCAGCACAGAAGAAAAACTAATTTTCCTTAATTAAACTAGGTTTGGTAGGTTTCTGTTTTTAATTTTAGACTCTAAACTTTAGAACAAAAAGTATAGGGTTTATCATTTTTAAATGATAGTTCATAATATTCAGGAGCTAACAAAATTAGTTTGATAACTTTTTATGAAGGATTATCAAGTTATGGATTTTACAAGTTCTCTGGTTACTTAAAAAGGTTAATCAGAATTAATTAAATGGAAATCCACTTTGCACTGGGTCCCTGGGGGATATTCTAAGTTTTCTTCGCGGATTAGTCCTTAGGCTACTATTCACATGAGTCACTGACATTACAGAAAACCCCTCGGGTTCTTCACCTCCTAACCCGAGGTCCTTCTTCTAAGTTAACAGTAACCGCGGCGGAAGAAAGGGCGGAGGGGCTTACCGGCGGCGAGATGGCTCCGGTGAAGTGGTCGAGGACGTAGGGGAGGTCTCGGGGATCACAACAAGGTGCAGGTCACCGTCGGGGATGGCCGGAGTCGGTCGGTCCACGCGCGCAGGCGGGGATGCTCGTCGGCGGCGGGGAGTCCGGCCTGGTCACGGCGGAATAGATCAATTGGATGGGTCAGAAGGGTTCACGGGATGCCAGAGAAGATATGGGTGCAAGGAATTGGATGGAGACTCACTGGTTAGCTCGGTCCACGCGCGGCGGCGGAAGACCGAAGTCCGGTGAGGTCGATCTCGGGCCTCTGGTGATGTCCGGCCTGGTCCGAGGGCTTGGCGAGCTTCACGGGCTACTGGCGGAGCTAGCCGAAGCACTGGCTCGTCTCGGGGGTGGCTGGAGTGGGCTGGCCACGGTGGCCGAAGCTCTGGCGGCAATGGCGGGTGGAATTGAGCTCGCCAGAGCTAAGGGAAGGTGGCCGGATGGCGCTGGTGAGTACGGGGTGAAGTGAGGCGCGCCTGGGGAGGCATTATAGGCACGGCGCGGTGCACGGGCGGTCGTGGACCGGCGAGCGCGCATGGGTGTGCACTGGAAGGCGCGGGTGCGGGAACGGGCGTGAACCGGAGGTGTCAGCCACAGTCGAACACGTGTGCCCGATGCTTCTGCCCGAGTTCAAGCGCTTATTGGGAGCAAATTTTCGCAAATTTGGGCAAGATTGCTGTGAAGGGTTTGTTCACCTGACCAAGCTTTGTCTTTGTGTATGGACGTCGCGCGGTTTTAGGCTAGGGACAGGGAGTTGTAGCGTCACCAAGGTGCCAGTGTCAGAATGTCTGGTCCTGAGGTCAAACCGTGCCAAAACCGTGTCAAATGAATTTGGTTTGAGTTCAAACTTTTCCAGGGCATGTTCAAGGGAATTTGGGACAACTTTGATATTTGAATTTCCTGGTTTTGAGTTTCGAAAAACAGAGAACGCAGTTGATCTTTGGAAAGAGGTCTGAATTTCAGAAATTCAGAAATCTGAATTTCTCCAAGAGTTTATAGTCCAAGGGCTTAATTGGGGATTTATTTGAGTTATTTTGGCTAAGCTTTCTGAACCTTTCTTGTTGCTTATTAAATATACTTTAATTTTCATAATTGGCTCAAGTCATAATTTTATATTTTTCATGCCCTTTTCCTTATTTTCTTGAATTTTGCTCATGGGCTTACTTAGGGTTTTCATTAGGGTTACACATTCTTGCCTTCTTAAAGGTCTCAATTGTTTGATCATGATACTTTTAAGCATATGCTTGGTGAATTCCTTCTTACTTAAGTTAATTTGATGCTCATGCTTTCTTTGGTTCACATAAAATGATGGTTCTTGGTTTGACACTTTAAGAGAAGCCCTAGGTGATACTGGGGTGTCACAACAACTAGCGTTACAGGGGTAGTAGAGGGGATAGTGATATTCCTTCTCCGGCTCTGTCCGCTCTTGTTGACCTTCAAGAACTATTAATATCGGACTTTGACCAAGCTCTTCAAGAGGTCGTCCCTGAAGATTTGCTATCGGAGCCAACTGCTAATGACATGATGACTGTCTGTTCGGAAATTCCCGATGTGGGATTAGAGGTATCTCGAGCAGTGTCTCGTGCATCTTCGACTTTAGAAGGCAGTCTTCGATGTCAGGACGTTGGTCAGGATTGTCTGACTCACATGGAGGTGACAGAAGATCCGTCAGCCTTAGAGGTGGCTGCTGCCGAGAACCCAGCCCTGAGGGCATTGCCGGTAGTGACCCGGCTCAGGTGGGTAACGCGAGCTGCAACCCAGCCCCAGAGGGTGTTGCCGGTAATGATCTGGCTTAGGTGGGTGACGCAAGCTGCAACCCAGCCCCCGAGGGTGTTCGAGTGAATTCTTCTTCCCACACCTCCATGGACGTCCATGTTGGGTTGTCTCCACCACGATTCGATGGGGAGACGGTGATGCATGATTTTGTGGCTTCGAATCAACCAATCGCCTTGGAGGCCAGCGAACTGGATGTAAGGGGTTTAGTATCTGCTGGTGGGGCTGAGCTCACCCCTAACAACGTTCTTCAGATTGTTCCTGTTAATATTCCTTCGCTGGGCCATGATACTGCTCCGTTTGACTTGGGTTTGCCATTGTTCTTCTCTAACCTTTAGGTGAGTCAATTGTCTGCCCTTTATTGTTCTTCTTTGTTGGCTATATCTCTCATATTTATCTGTCTTCAATCACAGGCTCTGGTGGATGGAATGTCTGCCCAGCTGAGATCATATGGTGCTTCTATCCCAGAAGGAGCTCTGTGTTTGGTGCAGTGGAACCCATTGCTGCTTCAGAGATAGATAGCTGACTTGAAGGCATCAAACGCTAGTTAGTAACTTCGTTTCCTCTTTTGCTGATTGATTCACTTGTTTTTAACCATGTATCCTTCTTCGACTACCTTGTCAGATATGGCTCGGCGGTGTTCTGAGCTTGAGGGAAAACATCTTCAATATCAAACCGACTCGATCTGACGATACTCTAATCTTGAGGAGAAGTATTCTCAAGGTCAGACCAACCTGGCTCGGGTTTCTGCTTCTTTGGATGATGCACATTCTTTGAATTTTTCTCTCAAGGCTCAACTTAACTCCGAGAGGGTGGCACACAAGGTAAACTTCCTTAATTGGCTCTGCTGTGCTTACTGTTCACTGGATGCTGAAAGTTGGTCTTTGTCTATAGGAAGAGAAACAAATGATTGCAGCTTCTTGTGATAATCTGGATAGGTTGTATTGTGATGCCCGCAATTATTTTACCATCTTGGAGAGGAGCCATTGCTTTACTTTGTCGGATCTGGATCATCATCGTCATGAGCTGCAAGTGTCCCAGGATGAGGTCCTGCGGCTTAGACAATTGGTGTCAAGTAAGGATTCCATAGTCAAAGATCTGCATGCCTCCAAGAAGTTAGTCACCCAGGAGCTAGAGGCCGCTCGACTGGCTACCAAAGTCTCAGAGGATAACTGTGCCATTCTGAAGGCTCAGCGCGACAAGGCTATGGACAAAGCCATTCGCGCGGGGCGGATCTTGATGAGAAGGCCTGGTGTAGCTGTTCCTGATGACATAGTTGCCGACGTCAAGGCTGCGCCTGATGCCTCGAGTCGCCCTTCTTCTTCAATTGCCCCTACGAAAGACATTGCCAAATAGAGTCGTTTCGCCGTAGTGATGTTTTTAGAAAATACTGAATGTTTTTGCGAATTCTATGTGTGTGTGATCATTGTGTTCGGATACTCGGTGGATAGGGCACTAGAATGTGTCCTTGGTGCTGATGATTACAACATTTTGTTTTTGTTGTCAGGACGTAACAGTCGTCCTGCATGATTGTTGAAGTAAATGCAGCGTGCTAGTTTTGAAGTTTTTTCCTGACTTATGCCAATCACTTGGCTGGTAAGGCATAGTGGTCGCCCTAGGATGAGTAGATGTGAGCATGTCGCATCATCTTAGGTCGTTGCCGACTTAAGTCGATTTGCTTCGTTCGTAGGGTATAGTGGTCACCCTAAGTCGAGTAAGCGCAGGCATGTTGCACCGTCTTAAGTTATCGCCGACTAAAGCCAATTGCTCCGTTAGTAGGGTATAGTGGTCACCCTAAGTCGAGTAAGCGTGAGCATGTTGCACTGTCTTAAGTCATTGCTGACTTAAGCCGATTACTCTGTTAGTAGGGTATAGTGGTCACCCTAAGTCGAGTAAGCGTGAGCATGTTGCACCGTCTTAAGTTATCACCGACTTAAGCCTATTGCTCCATTAGTAGGGTATAGTGGTCAACCTAAGTCGAGTAAGCATGAGCATGTTGCACCGTCTTAAGTTATCGCCGACTTAAGCCGATTGCTCCGTTAGTAGGGTATAGTGGTCACCCTAAGTCAAGTAGGCGTGAGCATGTTGCACCGTCTTAAGTCATCGCCAACTTTCGCCGATTGCTCCGTTAGTAGGGTATAGTGGTCACCCTAAGTCGAGTAAGCGTGAGCATGTTGCACCGTCTTAAGTCATCGCCGACTTAAGCCGATTGCTCCATTAGTAGGGTATAGTGGTCACCCTAAGTTGAGTAAGCGTGAGCATGTTGCACCGTCTTAAGTCATCGCCGACTTAAGCCGATTGCTCCGTTAATAGGGTATAGTGGTCACCCTTAGTCAAGTGAGCGCGTTGATTCCCAGTCTAATTAAATTGAAGTCAAATGATAACCGACAGTTTGAATGCCTTTGAGAATGAAATATTTTATTGATGATGTATTCTCCAGTTACAGAGTACAAGAGTACAACGTTGATCCGATAGCTTTTGAGGTCTAGCTAAGAGTAAAATTTTCTAAGATGCTCTATGTTCCATGTTGGTGACTTGTTCTCAAATGCTTCGGATTAAGAACAAGGCAACATAAAAAGTGTTAAATGATAAGGTCCTTCGTCCTTTGAAACATTATTTCCCTTCGGGATATAATGTGTTCCGGACGAAGGTTACAAATAATATATCTTCGTAAGCACAATAAGCTATGACGAAGGACTTACACGCGACATAAAAAATAATATAAACATTTAAATCTCATAATATCATTTCTATTTTATTATCGCATAACAATAGAAATGACTTTAGATTACAAGTGTACCTTCGGATTGCAGGAAGACAAAAGTACAAGGATGACGCAAAAGCAAATGCCAAGTCAGCGTGAACAGTACGGGAGTACTGTTCATCTATTTATAGGCGTGAGACGCAGCCCATGTAAAATTACATTCATGTCCAATACATTTGCTAATGACCTATGGGAGTCTGTCAAGGCCTAAGTAGTCTTTTCATCTTTAGGTCGGTTCCCCGTTCTGCTATCGCGACGAAGCTTTCCTGCGCATAGCTTCGGCTGCGCACCATCCTTCGTACAGCATGGTAACCAGCCCGTCCTTCATCTCAACCTCCTTTCGTCTGGCTTAAGCTTCGTCCTGTCCGTACTCCATGTTCATAATCTGAGTCCGAAAATACCTGTTCATATAATTCACTTGGAAAATATTGTCAAATCTTGTTTTTGAGGACCTTCGGAGGACGAAGGCCCCCAACAGTAGCCCCTCGCAATATTAATTTGTTAGTGATAAATTCAGATTGCGATATGGACGAAGGCCTTAAGCCGAAGGTCCGAAAAAACACCTTCCCTTTGCTAGAATAGCAACATTCACTGACAAGCGGGGTCTTTCAATTTTCAACGCACTGGGCGTATAAATAAGATCATACCGCAAACTCATTTGGTACGCTCACTTGCCATCTGCTTCCGCTCACTAAATTTTTAGCTCTTGCGCACTAAGATTTGCTGATCTTTTGGATTTGAAGCTTCGGCCTTGAAAACAGTTTTTTAGTGTTTCCGAAGATGTCTGAAGATAAGAAGGTCCCTGCTGAGATGAAGCTGAGTCTCGACGAAGAGAAGAACTTGGGGTTCCTTATAGCGATGGCGGAGACCAATACGGAAAAAATCACCAAGGAGATTCTGGAAGGTTTGTCTGAAGATACTGGTGACAGCGACAGTTATGATGTAGAAAGCGGTGGGGGAGAGTCTGAAGATCGACCATGGCGGCCAAGTCACTCAGTTTTCGGGAAAAGCACTATTAAGCAGAGTCATATTGACAATATGAGAGGGAGATATTTTTGAGATATATCTATTGTGAGGGCTGATGCTGGAGAAAAAACTTCTCCCACCCCCGAAGAAGATGAAGTCGTAATCTTCCGAAGCTTTCTCAAGGCTGGGCTTCGATTCCCCCTAAGCAGCTTTGTTGTCGAAGTCCTGAAGACATTTCAAGTCTACCTTCATCAAATTACTCCCGAAGCTATCATAAGAATGGGGATGTTTGTCTGGGCTGTGAAAAGCCAAGGTTTAGAACCAAATGCTAAAAGCTTTTGCAACATTCATGAGTTGTTATATGAGATGAAGCCCTGGGGGAAAGAACAATATCACAACAACTTTGGGTGTTACAGCTTCGGTGCCCGCTCCGGGTCAAGCCGCCCTGTGCCAACCTTTCGGAAGAGGTGGCCCGGAGCCTGGATGACAGAGTGGTTCTATGTAAAGAATGACTTGACAGCGCAGGAAGATGTTAAGAGTATCATTATGCGCCCCATCTGGCAACGCTTCGGACTCCGAAAGCCGAAGGTTGAAATGGATGAAGCAGCCGAAGAATGCCAAAGAGCCTTCGGCGTAATATGCTCTTTTATTGGGACAAGGGACTTGGTCCAAGAGCATATTGCCTTCAGGGTGTGGCCACTTGCAGGAAAGTGGGAAATGCCGAAGGAGACCATCAAAGAGTCCGACGAAGGTGGACTGGTCAGACTGAAATACACATTCAAATACGGGGATAAGTTTGTTGAACCTGATGACGACTGGTTAAAAAGCATTGAAACATTAAGTGACGAACTGCTTGGGGTGTATTCGAAGGCCGAGAACACTGCATTATCGGCAGCCTTCGGAGGCCGAAAGAAGAAAAGGCTCAACCGGGTATTTGATGCAATCGGGTTTGTCTACCCTGACTACCATTATCCGGTGTCAGGTCGCAAAAGAAAAAATACTTCTCCTGCAACAGAAGTTGCCACAAGTGCTTCTAGTGAGCCAGCGCCGCAAAGAAAAAAGATGAAGGTGCTCACCCACCGGGCACGTTTTATTGAGCCAGCCACAGTGCCTGAATTTTTCGGTGAAGTCTCTTTGGCCACTGAAACTACAGAACCAGCTCTAGTGCCGAAGATAGAAGAAAAAACTGAAGCGCCTTCAGCAGAGAAGGCAGAAAACCCGAGGATTGAAGAACAAAAAATATTGGAAATCTTAAGTCCTTCAGCAAATGTTGAAACAATAAAAAATCAAAAGGGCCCATCGGTGACCCCAAAAAGAAAAAGAATGGTGAACGTGCTAGATGTCTTGGAGACAATTAAGTCTTCAAGCACAACTCCAAAGAAGACTGTTGAACTTGCTGAAGCGTCTACTGAAGCTTCGAAGCAACAACTTGAAGCTGAAGCTGGGCCTTCAAAGCCTACCAAGGAACAATCTTTGGAAACCGAAAAAATAAAAATATCAGAACCAGTTTTGGTTGAAGAAATTGACACTGCCGCCCCCGAAGCTCCTTCCAACATATGCGATTACATCGTGCGACATGCTTCGGGGAAGAAATTATTTGAAGAAGAGACTTATGAAGCCAATCACTATGCCAGAGAGTTAAAATATCCGAAGGGGGCAGTAGTGTTCAATGGGACAAATGAAGATGACTTCCTATACTGCCTCCCTGATAACAAAGAATTAACTGTCTGCCGGGAGATGGCTAGAAGTATGGGGTTCCCGAAGCTCGAAGCTGGATTATGTGCTATGACGAAGGAGGATCTCGCGGACAGTCTTGCGTACAATAGCCTAAAGGTATGGGAATTGGGCGCTTGAAAATTTTTTAATTCGTAACTCATTCTTTTATTCTTATAGCAACTTTTTTACGTATAGGGTTTAATCCTAAGCAACGCATTAAGAGCACAAAAGAGTGCCGAAGATGAGAGCTATGAAATTGCGTTCAACAACCTACGGTCAGAAGTTATTAAACTGAGAAACGAAGCTTTGGAAAAGGATAAAATTCTGCTTACATTGGTAGACAAGGTAAAAAAGGACGAAGCTGCCTCAAAGGTCCAGGCCGAAGCCCAAAAACGTGAGATTAAAGATCTTCAGAAACAGCTAGCTAGAGCTAAAGAGGAACGTGTGCTTGAAGAAACAAAACGAGAGCTTAGTGATCAGTTGGTCAATCATTTAGAGTTAAGTGTTAAGGAGCTTCGTGCATCCCAGAGGAAATGCTATGTTAAATCTATAGAATGCGTCAAAAAGATAAAATCCAGCTTCGCCAGCGTTGGCGCATTTTCTAGTGAAGAGAATTTCTCAAGAGGCAATCCCGAAGGTCCAATGGAATGGATCAGCCACGAAGCAGAGGCCTTCGAGGAAATCCTGAGTAGCCGCGGTGACATCTGCGCTTTTTCGGGCGCTAGAGGAGTTGCTACAGTTTTGGAGAAGAAAGGTTGCGAGCATGTAAAATCCTTAGCTCAGTCCGAAGCTGCCTTGTCTTCTGAAGACATCAAAGACCCCTCGGCCGAAGCAAGCATGGTTGGCGGAAAATTCTTTACTGATATCTGGGACAACGGCGGCCGAGAAATGGCGCAAGAAATTATTCAAAAGAGTGAAAAAGGCATCCATGATGCTAGGAAAGTGACAGAAGTTGCCGAAAAAAGTATAGAGCCCGAAGGGCAAATAGGTATTAATTAGTCGTTCTTATTATGTTGTAATTTTTAATTTCAAACTTTGTTCGCGGTCTGTGATAGTAATGTAGACATATTCTCTTCCCTCAGAACCTGCTGGATCGTCTGCAGACCCTCACACGAAAGGGGATGACGAAATTAAACAAATGGCCGAAGCTATCATGGATAAAGTTGTTGAACAACTTCTAAATGAGGCTGCCGAAGTAGTACTAAGAGAAGACTAGATGTTATTAGAAAAAACATTTGAAATGTGATCTATGTAATATTTTGTACATTTGAATGTAATATACAAGTTTCTTTTCATTATTCAACTCTTTACAATGCATGAAACTTTACATACATACCGTTTTTGAGCCTTCGGCGAAAAAACACCTTCCCTTCTTTTCATGCTTCGTGAAGAAAACATTCTCCTTTAATTCTATTCTGATGAAGCAGTCTACGCTTCGTGAAAATATTCTCCGAAGCTGTACAATTTCAATATTACTCTGATGAAGCACGTCCATGCTTCGTGAAGACATCCTCCGAAGCTGTATTCCGAAGATCAGCATTGTATTCCCTCGTGACTTTGCACGATTTTCACTTTCTCAAAGCGTCCTTTCGAAGGTTGATACTGTGTCCCCTTCTTTTGCTATATGCAACATGATGTATGATTCTTATGCTATGCAAAATGATGTGATGATGCTATGTTATGTAGATGACATTTGTTCCGAAGATATACACATATCCCCGTAAAACACAAAATATCTCTGTATCAGCGCTGACTTTTCGCTGTAAGCTCTGCATTCCCTTAGGAACGTCTTTGGAGCTTCTTCGCCTTTTACTTAGGCGGTATCAGCGTTGACTTTTCGCTGTAAGCTCTGCATTCCCTTAGGAACGTCTTTGGAGCTTCTTCGCCTTTTACTTAGGCGGTATCAGCGTTGACTTTTCGCTGTATGCTCTGCATTCCCTTAGGAACGACTTTGGAGCAGAAAACTTACACTGCGCTCCCTTTGGAACGGCTTTTTGTGACTTCAGCAACTTACTCTGCGTTCCTTAGAACGACTTTTTGTTGCTTCGAAGGATTTTTAATAATTCGAAGGTCCTCCTTGTTATCGCAAATTTTTAAACTTCAGCAACTTAAGCCTGTGGAGAAAATAAGTTTTCCTTGTGACCAGCAATGAAACTATTACATGAAAACTGAAATGTTCTTTATTACACAGAAAATAGAACTAAATGGAAAAGACTGCTATCAAGGTAGGATATTTGTCAATAAATGTGCTTCGACTCTGGCACAGTGCTATTG
The DNA here is from genome assembly GCA_029449295.1 of Zea luxurians. NCBI lineage: Eukaryota > Viridiplantae > Streptophyta > Magnoliopsida > Poales > Poaceae > Zea > Zea luxurians. Next base: position 38,408,545 of record JAOPSE010000022.1, on the reverse strand, counting down.
ACTGTGCGAGCTTCAGATTGTTCTCTGAGATCCCTTTGGTGTGGAACATATTGGCTCCCTTCCGGCTGTTGGCCTTATTGCAGCGGTGGTGGAGGCGGGGGCTGCTGCCATGAAGCTTGAGGTTGACTCGCCAAAGCTACAGAAACTGCAGGGTGGTTGCCCACGTATTCTGGGATGTAAAGCTGATGGTACGAAGCAGTATGCATGACCTGCTTCGGCTGAACTTGTTGCGCTGCAGCTTCGGCTATCTCCTTTTGCTTCTGGATGGTAACATGACACATCCTGGTGGTATGGCCCTTGTTTTCACCACAGAATAAGCAAAATACTCTCCTTGGTTGATCTCCAAATCTTCCGCCGAAGCCCCTGGCGCCTCTGCCTCTTGGAGCTAGTGGCCGGAAGAAATTTTGCTGTTGCCCCGAAGCCTGTGAGGAGCACTGCGGCCTGTTCTGCTGACTCCCCTTATCATCATTTTGAGTAGAGTTGTGGATGGACCTGACATGCCTCGGATAGAATCTTCCTCCGAAGCCCCTGGTCATTTCAGAAAATCTGAAAGCCTCCTCCCTTCTTTGGCGAAAATCATTGTCGGCACGAATGTACTCGTCCATCTTCTGGAGCAGTTTCTCCAAAGTCTGAGGAGGCTTCCTAGCAAAGTATTGAGCTGAAGGTCCAGGACGAAGCCCCTTGATCATGGCTTCGATGACAATTTCATTGGGCACCGTTGGTGCCTGCGCCCTCAAACGCAAGAACCTTCTGACATACGCCTGAAGGTATTCTTCATGATCCTGAGTGCACTGGAACAAGGCTTGTGTTGGGGGCCTTCGTCCTCCGAAGGTCCTCAAAAACATGATTTGACAATGTTTTCCAAGTGGATTATGTGAACAGGTATCTTCGGACTCAGAATTATGAACATAAAGCACGGTCAGGACGAAGCCTGAACCAGACGAAGGACGAGCTGATTACCAAGCTCTACGAAGGTGCACAGCCGAAGCTATGTGCAAGGAAGCTTCATCGCGATAGCGGAAAGGGGAACCGACTTAAAGATGAAAAGACTACGTGGGCCTTGACAGATTTCCATAAGTCATTAACAAATGTAATGGACATGGATGTAATTTTACGTGGGCTGCGTCCCGCGTCTATAAATAGATGAACAGTACTCCCGTACTGTTCACGCTGACTTGGCATTGGCATTTGCGTCACGCTTGTACTTTTCACCTTCTTTCAAGACCGAAGGTACATTTGTAATTTGTAATCATTTCTATTTCTCTGTGTTAATAAAATAGAAATGATTCTATGATTTACATTTCATGTTTTGTATGAATCCTTCGTTATTACTTGTTATATTTACGAAGATATGTCTCTTGTGACCTTCGTCCGGAATTCATTATTCCCGAAGGGGAATAATGTTTGGTAGGACGAAGGGCCTTAACATTTGACACTTTTTATGTTGCCTTGTTCTTAATACGAAGCATTTGAGAACAAGTCCCCAACATTGGCGCCCACCTCCGGTGAACTCACTTCCACTTCGAGTTTTTTGAACACCTTCGGAAGCTGTAGACCTTCGCTATGGCACCGAAGAAAGCTTCAGCGGCTGGGGCTGCAGCACTACAACCGCTGGACCACAACCAGGAGACCGTCTCTCTTCGGGAGGCCCGAAGCCAGAAGAGAAAGGCCGTCAGCCCAACGCTTCAGGAGGAAGAGCTAGACCAAGAAATCAGGGATATGGAGATGCTACATCAACAGGTGCAGAGAAAGAAGGAGAAGATGGCCCGGCTAGCTGAGTTGCAACGGCAGATAGACGAAGCCTCTGAGGAAGTTCGCCATCTTACTCATGATGAGCAAAACAGAAGGCCTCAGCAGAAAGACCTTCATCAGGAGGGCTTCGTCAACGAAGATGACTGGTATGACAATTTCCATCAGGGAAATTTTGTTTTCGATGATGCTTCTCCTTTGTCCGCTGAGCTGCAGGCTACACCTTGGCCTCCATCCTATAAGCCACCCCAGCTTCCCATGTTCGACGGCCACTCAGACCCGAAGCAGTTCTTGATGAGCTACGAAGCAACAGTGTCTTCGTATGGGGGCAATGCTGCAGTCATGGCGAAGTCTTTCGTCATGGCCGTCAGGAATGTTGCTCAAACCTGGTACTCCTCCCTTCGACCAGGAACGATCACCTCATGGCAGAAGCTGAAGGATATGTTGTTAACCAGCTTTCAAGGATTTCAGACGAAGCCGGTCACTGCTCAAGCTTTGTTCCAGTGCACTCAGGACCATGAAGAATACCTTCAGGCGTATGTCAGAAGGTTCTTGCGTTTGAGGGCGCAGGCTCCAACGGTGCCCAATGAAATTGTCATCGAAGCCATGATCAAGGGGCTTCGTCCTGGACCCGCAGCCCAATACTTTGCTAGGAAGCCTCCTCAGACTTTGGAGAAGTTGCTCCAAAAGATGGATGAGTACATTCGTGCTGATAATGACTTTCGCCAAAGAAGGGAGGAGGCCTTCAGATTTTCTGAGATGACCAGGGGCTTCGGGGGAAGATTCTATCCGAGGCATGTCAGGTCCATTCACAACTCCACTCAAAATGATGACAAGGGGAGTCAGCAGAACAGGCCGCAGTGCTCCTCACAGGCTTCGGGGTAGCAGCAAACTTTCTTTCGGCCACCAGCTCCAAGAGGCAGAGGCGCCAGGGGCTTCGGCGGGAGATTTGGAGATCAACCAAGGAGGACATTTTGCTTATTCTGCGGTGAGAACAAGGGCCATACCACCAGGATGTGCCATGTTACCATCCAGAAACAAAAGGAGCTAGCAGAAGCTGCAGCGCAACAGGGACAGCCGAAGCAGGTCATGCATACTGCTTCGTACCATCAGCCTTACATCCCGGAGTACGTGGGCAACCACCCTGCAGTTTCTGTAGCTTCGGCAAGTCAACCTCAAGCTTCATGGCAACAGCCCCCGCCTCCACCTCCGCTGCAACAAGGCCAGCAGCCAGAAGGGAGCCAATATGTTCCGCACCAAAGGGACCTCAGAGAGCAATCTGAAGCCCGTACAGTCAACAGTACTGTGCCGGAGTCGAAACACATTTATTGACAAATATCCTACTTTGATAGCAGTCTTTTCCGTTTAAGTTCTGTTTTCGGTGTAATAAAGCATACTTCAGTTTTCATATAATAGTTTCGTGGTTGGTTATCAGAAAAACCTATCTTCTCTACAGGCTTAAGTTGCCGAAGCTTAAAAATTTGCGGTAACAAGGAGGGTCTTCGGATTATTAAAGATCCTTCAACGCAACCAAAAGTCGTTCTAAGGAACGCAGAGTAAGTTGCCGAAGTTACAAAAAGCCGTTCCAAAGGGAGCGCAGTGTAAGTTTTTTGCTCCAAAGACGTTCCTAAGGGAATGCAGAGCATACAACGAAAAGTCAACGCTGATACCGCCTAAGTAAAAGGCGAAGAAGCGCCAAAGACGTTCCTAAGGGAATGCAGAGCTTATACCGTCTAAGTAAAAGACGAAGAAGCTCCAAAGACGTTCCTAAGGGAATGCAGAGCTTACGAATATATTTTGTGTGTATCTTCGGAACAAATGTCATTTGCATAACATAACATCATCACATCATTTTGCATAACATAAGCATCATACATCATGTTGCATCTGGCAAAAGAAGGGGACACAGTATCAACCTTCGAAAGGACGCTTTGAGAAAGTGAAAATTGTGTAAAGTCACGAGGGAATACAATGATAATCTTCGGAATACAGCTTCGGAGAATATTTTTACGAAGCATGGACGAGCTTCATCAGAGCAATATCGAAGTTGTATAGCTTCGGAGAATGTTTTCATGAAGCATGAACGTGCTTCATCAGAATAATTTTAACAGAGAATGTCTTCTTCACGAAGCATGAAAAGAAGGGAAGGTGTTTTTTCGCCGAAGGCTCAAAAATGGTATGTATGTAGAGTTTCATGCATCGTAAAGAATTGAATAATGAAAAGAAACTTGTATATTACATTCAAATGTACAAAATGTTACATAGATCACACTTTAAATGTTTTTTCTAAATAGCATCTAGTCTTCTCTTAATACTGCTTCGGCGGCTTCATTTAGAAGTTGATCAACAACTTTGTCCATGATAGCTTCGGCCATTTGTTTAATTTCATCATCCCCTTTTGTGTGGGGGTCGGCAGTCGATCCAGCAGCTTCTGAGGGAAGAGAACATTTCTTCATTACTATTACAAACCGTGAGCAAAGTTTGAAATAAAAATTACAGCACAATAAGAGCGACTAATTGGTACCTAATTGCCTTTCGGGCTCTGTACTTTTTTCGGCAGCTTCTGCCACTTTCCTAGCATCATGGATGCCTTTTTCGCTTCTTTGAATTATTTCTTGCGCCATTTCTCGGCCGCCATTGTCCCAGATATCAGTGAAGAATTTACCGCCAACCATGCTTGCTTCGGTTGAGGGATCTTTGATGTCTTCAGGGGACAGGGCAGCTTCGGACTGAGCTAAGGATTTTATATGTTCACAACCTTTCTTCTCCAAAACAGCAGCAACTCCCCTGGCGCCTGAAAAAGCGCAGATATCACCGCGGCTGCTCAGGATTTCTTCGAAGGCTTCTGCTTTGTGACTAATCCAGTCCAGTGGACCTTCGGGATTGCCTCTTGAAAAGTCCTCTTCACTAGAAAAGGCGCCAACGCTGGCGAAGCTGGATTTTATCTTTTTCACGCATTCTACAGATTTAACATAACATTTCCTCTGAGATGCACGAAGCTCTTTAACACTTAACTCCAATTTATTGACCATATAATCACTAAGTTCTCGTTTCGTTTCCTCAAGCACACGTTCCTCTTTGGCTCTAGTTAGCTGTTTCTGAAGATCTTTAATTTCACGTTTTTGAGCTTCGGCCTGAGCTTTTGAAGCAGCTTCGTCCTTCTTCACTTTATCTACCAGTGTAAGCAGAATTTTATCCTTTTCCAGAGCTTCGTTTCTCAGTTTGATAACTTCGGAGCGTAAATTGTTAAACGCAATATCATAGCTTTCATCTTCGGCGCTTTTTTGGGCTCTTAATGCGTTGCTCAGAATCAGGCCCTGTATGAAAAAGAATCCATATAAGAATAAAGGAATGAATTACGCATTAAAAAGTTTTTTCAAACTCTTAATTTCCATACCTTTAGGCTATTATATGCAAGACTGTCTGCAAGATCCTCTTTCGTCATGGCGCATAATCCAGCTTCGAGTTTCGGGAACCCCATGCTTCTAGCCATTTCCCGGCACACGGATAATTCTTTATTGTCTGGGAGACAGTACAGGAAATCATCTTCGTTTGTCCCATTGAATACTACTGCCCCCTTCGGATACTTCAACTCTCTAGCATAGTGATTCGCTTCATAGATTTCTTCTTCAGACAGTTTCTTCCCCGAAGCATGCCGCACGATGTAATCGCGTATGCTGGAGGGAGCTTCGGGGGCGGCAGTGTCAATTTCTTCAACTAAAGCTGGTTCTGATATTTTCTCGGATTGTTCCTTGGCGGGCTCTGAAGGCCCAGCTTCAGCTTCAGCTTCAGCTTCAGCTTGTTGTTTCGAAGCTTCCGTAGATGCTTCAGCGAGTTCAACAGACTCCTTTGCGGTTGTGCTTGAAGACTTAATTGTCTCCAAGACATCCAGTACGTTCACCATTCTTTTTCTTCTTGGGGTCACCAATGGGCCCTTTTGATTTTTTGTTGTGTCGACATTTGTTGGACTTAAAATTTCTGATGTTTTTGGCCCTTCAATCTTCGGTTTTTCTACTGCTGAAGGCGCTTCAGTCTTCTCTTCCATCTTCGGCACTGGAGCTGGTTCTGTAGCTTCAGAGGCCAAAGAAACTTCACCAATGAATTCTGGCACTGTGGCCGGCTCAATAAAGCGTGTCCGATGGGTGAGCACCTTCATCTTTTTTCTTTGAGGCGCTGGCTCACTAGGGGCACTCGTGGTAGCTTCTGTCGCAGGAGAAGTATTTTTCCTTTTGCGACCCAATACCGGATAGTGATAGTCAGGGTACATAAACCCGACTGCGTCAAACACACGGTTGAGCCTTTTCTTCTTTCGGCCTCCGAAGGCTGCTGATAGCGCAGTATTTTCGGCCTTCGAATATGCCCCAAGTAGTTCATCACTTAATGTTTCAATGCTTTTCAGCCAGTCATCATCAGGTTCAACAAATTTATCTGCATATTTGAATGTGTATTTCAGTCTGACCAGTCCGCCTTCGTCGGACTCTTTAATGGTCTCCTTCGGCATTTCCCACTTTTCTGCAAGTGGCCATACCCTGAAGGCAATGTGCTCTTGGACCAAGTCCCTTGTCCCAATGAAAGAGCAGACTATGCCGAAGGCTCTTTGGCATTCCTCGGCTGCTTCGTCCATTTCAACCTTCGGCCTTCGAAGTCCGAAGCGTTGCCAGATGGGGCGCATAATGATACTCTTGACATTTTCTTGCGCTGTTAAGTCATTTTTTACATAGAACCATTCAGTCATCCAGGCTCCAGGCCATCTCTTCCGAAAGGTTGGCACAGGGCGGCTTGACCCGGAGCGGGCACCGAAGCTGTAGCACCCAAAATTATTGTGATATTGTTCTTTTCCCCACGGCTTCGTCTCATATAACAGTTCATGAATGTTGCAAAAACTTTTAGCATTTGGTTCTAAACCTTGGCTTCTTGCAGCCCAGACAAACATCCCCATTCTTATGATAGCTTCAGGAGTAAGTTGATGAAGGTAGACTTGAAATGTTTTCAGTACCTCAATAACAAAGTTGCTCAGGGGGAATCGAAGCCCAGCTTTGAGAAAGCTTCGGAAGATTACAACTTCATCTTCTTCGGGGGTGGGAGAAGTCTTTTCTCCAGCGTCAGCTCTCACAATAGATATATCTCGAAAATACCGCCCCCTCATATTATCAATATGACTCTGCTTGATAGTGGTCTTCCCGAAAACCGTGTGACTTGGCCGCCATGGTCGATCTTCGGCCTCTTCTCCACCACTTTCTACATCATAGCTGTCGCTGTCATCAGTATCTTCGGACAAACCTTCGAGAATCTCTTTGGTGATTTTCTCTGTATTGGTCTCCGCCATCGCAATCAGGAACCCCAGATTCTTCTCTTCCTCGAGACTCAGCTTCGTATCAGCAGGCATCTTCTTACCTTCAGACATCTTCGGAAACACTAAAAAACTGCTCTCGAGGCCGAAGCTTCAAAATCAAAAAGACCAGCAAATCCTAAAGCACAAGAGCTAAAAATTTAGTGGACCGAAGCAGATGGCAAGTATGCGTACCAAATGAGTTCGCGATGTGATCTTATTTATACGCCCAGGGCATTGAAAATTGAAAGACCCCGCTTGTCAGTGAATGTTGCTATTCTAGCAAAGGGAAGGTGTTTTTTCGGACCTTCGGCTCAAGGCCTTCGTCCAAATCGCAATCTGAATTTAATATTAACAAATTAATATTGCGAGGGGCTACTGTTGGGGGCCTTCGTCCTCCGAAGGTCCTCAAAAACATGATTTGACAATGTTTTCCAAGTGGATTATGTGAACAGGTATCTTCGGACTCAGAATTATGAACATAAAGCACGGTCAGGACGAAGCCTGAACCAGACGAAGGACGAGCTGATTACCAAGCTCTACGAAGGTGCACAGCCGAAGCTGTGTGCAAGGAAGCTTCGTCGCGATAGCGAAAAGGGGAACCGACTTAAAGATGAAAAGACTACGTGGGCCTTGACAGATTTCCATAAGTCATTAACAAATGTAATGGACATGGATGTAATTTTACGTGGGCTGCGTCCCGCGTCTATAAATAGATGAACAGTACTCCCGTACTGTTCACGCTGACTTGGCATTGGCATTTGCGTCACGCTTGTACTTTTCACCTTCTTTCAAGACCGAAGGTACATTTGTAATTTGTAATCATTTCTATTTCTCTGTGTTAATAAAATAGAAATGATTCTATGATTTACATTTCATGTTTTGTATGAATCCTTCGTTATTACTTGTTATATTTACGAAGATATGTCTCTTGTGACCTTCGTCCGGAATTCATTATTCCTGAAGGGGAATAATGTTTGGTAGGACGAAGGGCCTTAACATTTGACACTTTTTATGTTGCCTTGTTCTTAATACGAAGCATTTGAGAACAAGTCCCCAATAGCTTGAGCAGTGACCGGCTTCGTCTGAAACCCTTGAAAGCTGGTTAACAACATGTCCTTCAGCTTCTGCCATGAAGTGATCGTTCCTGGTCAAAGGGAGGAATACCAGGTCTGAGCAACACTCCTGACAGCCATAACAAAAGACTTTACCATGACTGCAGCATTGCCACCATACGAAGATACTGTTGCTTCGTAGCTCATCAAAAACTGCTTCGGGTCTGAATGGCCATCGAACATGGGAAGCTGGGGCGGCTTGTAGGACGGAGGCCAAGGTGTAGCCTGCAGCTCAGCGGACAGGGGAGAAGCATCATCGAAAACAAAATTTCCATGATGGAAATTGTCATACCAGTCATCTTCGTTGAAGAAGCCCTCCTGATGAAGGTCTTTTTGTTGAGGCCTTCTGTTCTGCTCATCGTGAGTAAGATGGCGAACTTCTTCAGAAGCTTCGTCTATCTGCCTTTGCAGCTCAGCTAGCCTGGCCATCTTTTCCTTCTTCCTCTGCACCTGTTGATGAAGCATCTCCATATCCCTGATCTCTTGGTCTAGCTCATCCTCCTGAAGCGTCGGGCTGACGGCCTTCCTCTTCTGGCTTCGGGCCTCCCGAAGAGAGACAGTCTCCTGGTTGGGGTCCAGCGGTTGCAGGGCTGCAGCCCCAGTCGCTGAAGCTTTCTTCGGCGCCATAGCGAGGGTCTTTGACTTCCGAAGGTGTTCAAAAAAAATCTCAAAGTGGAAGTGAGTTCACCGGAGGTGGGCGCCAATGTTGGTGACTTGTTCTCAAATGCTTCGGATTAAGAACAAGGCAACATAAAAAGTGTTAAATGATAAGGTCCTTCGTCCTTTGAAACATTATTTCCCTTCGGGATATAATGTGTTCCGGACGAAGGTTACAAATAATATATCTTCGTAAGCACAATAAGCTATGACGAAGGACTTACACGCGACATAAAAAATAATATAAACATTTAAATCTCATAATATCATTTCTATTTTATTATCGCATAACAATAGAAATGACTTTAGATTACAAGTGTACCTTCGGATTGCAGGAAGACAAAAGTACAAGGATGACGCAAAAGCAAATGCCAAGTCAGCGTGAACAGTACGGGAGTACTGTTCATCTATTTATAGGCGTGAGACGCAGCCCATGTAAAATTACATTCATGTCCAATACATTTGCTAATGACCTATGGGAGTCTGTCAAGGCCTAAGTAGTCTTTTCATCTTTAGGTCGGTTCCCCGTTCTGCTATCGCGACGAAGCTTTCCTGCGCATAGCTTCGGCTGCGCACCATCCTTCGTACAGCATGGTAACCAGCCCGTCCTTCATCTCAACCTCCTTTCGTCTGGCTTAAGCTTCGTCCTGTCCGTACTCCATGTTCATAATCTGAGTCCGAAAATACCTGTTCATATAATTCACTTGGAAAATATTGTCAAATCTTGTTTTTGAGGACCTTCGGAGGACGAAGGCCCCCAACATTCCATGAATTCCCCACTTCCGTACCATCCATTTGAGTAAGTCGATATGATCCTGGCTGAGTGACTTCTGACACAATGAATGGTCCTTCCCATAGTGGTGACAACTTGTGCCATCCCTCCCCCGTTAGAATTCGGCGAAGGACCAAGTCTCCTACTTCCAAGGAGCGATGTTGTATAGTCTTATCATGATAGCGCCTCAAGGTCTGCTAGTATCTGGCTGACTAAATTACCGTGTTCAATCGCTCTTCCTCCAGCACATCAATATCTTCTAGCTGGTGGCTTCTGCTTCAGCTATGCTTTTGAAGACCAGCCTTGGTGCTCTAAACCTGAGGTCGGCAGGTAGCACTGCCTCCGAACCATATACCATGAAGAAGGGGGTGTTTCCATGCAAAGCTTGACTGGGTTGAGTTCTTAGGCTCCAAACCACAGAAGGCAACTCTCTGATCCACTTTCCTGCGAACTTTTCATTCTTGTTGAAGACTTTCTTCCTGAGTGCTTCCAGTATCATTCCATTAGCCCTTTCCACCTAACCATTAGCTCTTGGGTGAGCTACTGATGCATATTTGATCTGGATGCTCCGTTGCTCGCAGAAATCAAAGAATTCAGAACTAGTGAAGTTGGATCCCAGGTCGGTTATGATGCTATTCGGTATCCCAAACCTGAATATTATATCTTGTATGAATTCCACTGCCTTGGCTGAAGTTAGAGAAGCAATGGGTTTGTACTCTATCCATTTAGTGAATTTATCGATGGCGACCAGCGCGTGAGTATAACCTCCCTGAGCTTTGTTGAAGGGTCCAATCATGTCTAATCCCTAGGACGTGAATGGCCATGTTATAGGTATGGTCTGCAGCTGCTGTGCTGGTAAATGCTGTTGCTTCGACAAGAATTGGCAAGCTTCACATCTCTGGACTAACTCGGCTGCATCACTCTTTGCTGTTAGCCAATAGAAACCAGACCTGAAGACTTTCCCAACCAGAGTTCTAGATGCTGCATGTATTCCACATTGTCCGGCGTGAATCTCATCTAGTAGTTGTCTCCCAGTAACCGAGGAAATGCACTTCATGAGGACTCCTTTTGCACCCCTTCTGTACAGTGCGTCCCCTATGAGGGTGTAGTGGGCCGACTGTCTAGCGATGCGTTCTGCTACTGCCTTATCATCCGGTTCTTCTTCATTCTTTATACACCTAATGATAGGCTCTCTCCAGTCATTAGAGTCTGACTCTGGCTGGCTCAAAGCATTGCACTCTTCCGCCTGATCTGAGGGAATGCTTGTGCGTGACACTTCCTGGACGAAAACTCCGGGTGGGACCTGAGCTCGACTGGATCCTAGTTTCGACAACGCGTCTGCTGCTGTGTTGCGATCTCTTTCCACGTGATGAAATTCTAGCCCTTCAAATTTGTCTTCTAATTTTCGGACGGCTGTACAGTACTTGCCCATAGAATCAGTCGAGCAATCCCAGTCTTTATTTATCTGACTTATGACCACCAGTGAATCTCCGTATACCATCAACCTCTTAATGCCTAGTGATACGACAATGTTCAATCCATGGATTAGAGCCTCATATTCTGCTGCATTATTTGATGCTGGGAATGATAACTGAAGAGCATATTTGAGTTGTTCACCACCAGGGGCAATGAAGAGGATTCCTGCGCCTGCTCCCTGCAGCTTCAGTGAGCCATCAAAATACATTTGCCATATTTCTGTAGCCTCCGGGTTGTCTGGTACTTGTTGCTTGGTCCACTCTGATACGAAATCAACTAGTGCTTGAGTCTTTATTGCTGTGCGCGGCCGAAACTCAATGTCGTGAGCTCCCATCTCGCAGGCCCACTTGGCTATTCTTCCAATGGCTTCTTTGTTGTGAAGAATATCCCCTATTGGAAACCCGGTGACTACTATGACTTTGTGGTCATCAAAGTAGTGACGAAGCTTACGAGCAATTAGAAGTACCGCATATAGGAGCTTTTGAACTTGAGGATATTTCTTTTTAGAGGGTCCTAGAACTTCACTGATGAAATAGACCGGATGCTGTACTGGATACGTGTGCCCTTCCTCTACCCGCTCGACTACTAACGCGGTGCTTACCACGTGAGTCGTAAAGGAGATGTATAATAGCAGATCTTCTACCGGCTGATCTAGCATGGCTCGGCATGGTGGCTTTAGTACTGGTGACGTGGTCAAGAACTTCTTTAGTGCGTCGAGAGCTTCCTGTGCTTCTATGGTCCACTAGAACTTGTCTACCTTCTTGAGCAATTTGTAGAATGGCAGGCCTTTTTCTCCTAGCCTTGATATGAACCTGCTCAAGGCTGCCATGCATCCAGTAAGCCTTTGCACTTTCTTCTGTGATCGTGGTGCTTCCATTCTCATGATAGCCTTGATTTTTTCTGGGTTAGCTTCAATTCCTCGGTGACTGACAATGAATCCAAGCAACTTCCCTGCTGGTACTCCAAAGACACATTTTTTTGGGTTGAGTTTCCACCGGTATCGTCTCAGGCTGTTGAAGACCAGCTACAAATCTTCAATGAAGTTTTCTGAATTTTCTGTTTTGATCAACACGACATAAGCTTCTACCCACTTGCCCCAGTGATCAGCTAAGCATGTTTGAATAGCTCTCTGGTAAGTTGCTCCAGCGTTCTTGAGGCCAAACGACATGGAGGTATAGTAGAAAGCTCCAAATGGGGTAATGAATGTTGTCTTTTCTTCATCCTCTTTTGCCAGGCTGATCTGATGGTATCCAGAGTAGCAGTCCAGGAAGGACAACATAGAACATCCGATAGTCGAATCTACCACCTGATCTATTCTGAGATGTCTGAAGGGATCCTTCAGACAATGTTTGTTGAGATCTGTATAGTCGACGCACATGCGCCAATCCACTTTATTCTTTTTGAGTACAAGAACAGGATTTGCTAGCCACTCAGGATGCAGTACTTCTCTAATGAATCTTGCTGCGACTAAGCGAGCTAGCTCGACGTGAATAGCCTCGCTCTTGTCAGGCGTGAAACGACACAATTTTTGTCGGATCGGCCTTGCCTGGGGATAGACTTTTAGTTTGTGCTCGGCCAGCTCTCTCGGGACTCCCAGCATATCCGTAGGCTGCCATGCGAATACGTCTTGGTTATCTTGCAGAAACTGGACGAGCGCGCCTTCCTATTTGTCGTCCAGGTTGGAGCTGATGACGGTAGTATTGCGTTCATCAGCGAACCCGAGGTTGATTCTCTTCGTCTCCTCAGTCGGCCGCATAGAGGTCACGGCTTGAGCTTCATTCGCAGGTATCACGACGTCTTCCTCAGGCTTTGAGTTCGCCTGCGCGGAGGAAGTCGTTGGTGTTTTGGTGGTGAGGGACACCTGAATGGCCACTCGGAAACATTCCGCGGTGCCTTGGAAGTCAGCACGCACGGTGATGATTCCTTGTGGTCCCAGCATCTTCAATATCATGTACAAATAGTGTGGAACGACCATGAATTTTGCCAACCCTAGCCTGCCGATGATGGTGTTGTATCCGCAGTCAAAACTTGCCACCTCAAACCTCAGGAACTCGGTTCTGTAATTTTCCAGAGTTCTAAAGGTGATAGACATGTAGATGTGCCCAAGTGGGTATTCTCCTTCGGTCGGCACAATGACAAAAAAGGAGTGTCTGACTAGTGGAGCTCTTTGAGTGCGATGCCTAAGCCTAGGAGTGTCCAAGGGAAGGTGACGTTGATGCTGCTTCCCCATCCACCAACACCTTCTTTACCCTGCTCTCTCAGATCACTAGATCGACGAGGAGCGGGTACTTGCCTGGATGATCGAAGTTGAGCCATTGATCCGCTCGAGTAAAGGTGATCAGGTGTTCTGACCACCGATAGGGGGCGGGAGTACTGGTGGTCGCCACCAGTATATGTCGATCGTTGAGCTTCTGTTGTCTTTTGTTCTCTTGTGACCCGTGTCCGCCGAAGATGACATTGACTTCTCCATCGACGCGCAGGAACGCTCTGCCTCCTCCCCCTTCCTACTGCTGAGGTTGTCGAGGTTCTCCGGGTCCTCCTCGCGGTGGGGGAGGTGGTAGAGGTTGGAAGGGTCAGCCATTCCCGACGGAGTGCTTGAAGTCTCTGTAGTTCCGAAGGGTGTGGCGCATATCTTTGTGGTATGGGCACTGTGCGTCGAGGATGTCGTCCAATGTTCATTCGCCTCCGTGGGGTGCCCCTCAGGCACAAGAGACGGGTGGTCCAGCGGCATGGACTTCTTCACGAGGCCTCTTCTCCCAGCGTTTGTCGGTCTGCTGGTTTGCGTCATGCCGTGGTGCAGATGGAGCAGGCTTCATTCCCCTGATGAGGTTCGAGGCACGCTCATCAGCGGTGATGTAGAGGTCTGCCTCCCTAAACAGCTGCTCGGAAGTGGTCAGTGCCTTTTGTAGTATGGCTCGGACAAAGACCGAGTCATTAGATCCCCGGTAGAAGTCCTCGATCACTGCTGCTTCAGCAACCTTAGGAATACAATTTATCATGGTTTGAAACCTTTTGAGGTACGACCAAAGATTCTCATCCCCGTGGCGCCTAATGGATTTGAGGTCCCATGGCTACGCCAGCTTGTCGGAGAGGGATTGGAAGTTGGCGATAAAACACCGACTGAAGTCGCTCCAATCGTCGATGCAGTGTCGGGGTAGGTGTCGTAGCCATTGTAGTGCATCTTGCCCAAGGACGATAGGTAAGTACGCAGTCATCACATCTTCAGTTGCCCCAGCGGCCTGGGCAACAGTGGTATAGACGGCCAACCAGCCTCCCGGGTCCTGCTTGGGCACGCATTTGTCAACGTTGGAGGCCTTGAAGTTTGGGGGCCATTGAATGGGCCTAAGACGTGGAGTGAGCGCACATACTCCACACGTGTCCTCCTGTCGATGATTGTGGTGTCAATCCAGGGGAGGGGAGTTACTGATGTTCTACCTCGACCATCCCCGGGTTGTGCCGCCAGTTGAAGCCGTTGCCGACTCAACTCTAGTGGCCTGACTTCGTGCAGGGATGCCATGATCCCGGTCATACTCTTCTCGGCGCCGGATCTCATTCTCATGTCGTCGTTCGCGCGAAGCATTGATGGAGCTCCGCGCGTCTCGCGACTATTGATGGTGTGTCGTAGATCGCTCGGAGGATGAGCGAGAGGCAGAAGATGATTAGCTGCCCGAGTGAGCAGCCGCCGATAGCCCTCAGCGTCTGGAGACCGGGGGAGGTCATCGGCTATCTAGGCCAACACTCCAACGACCTTGCTTGGTGTGTTCATGGCTCGGGCGAAGTCGGGGTTCAGGTTTCACGCGAAGAGGGGGTTCTCTTGGATTAGCCTCACATCCTGTTCAGCTTGCTCTTGAGCTTGCCGACGATCACGTCGGTGGGAATTCCTCCTTTCCCTGAAGACTCATTCATCAGGGGTTTCTCCCACCTTCGAGATCTCATCTTGCGATATAGGCTGCGCCGGGTCTCGTACTCCGGCTTCATGATGTCGCTGAGCATTACGGCGTCGGTTCCTCTGTCGGTGAGCTTCTCGCTGAGGAGATTCTTCCCCAGGCACGGTTGGCTCATCGTCGGAGATGGGGGACGATTCCACTCTTCCCCCAATGAAGAGGACGTTGGGGTAGAATGGAGTTGCCGTGATGACAAACCTCTCTCTGTTCTCCTTTGAGGGCGGAGGTGCCAGAAGAGCAGCTTGACAGGCCTTTATCTCGTCTGCTTCTTTTTTTCCTTGTAATCTGTGTCCATCTTTCCGTGGATGAGGTGGACAACGGGGTTCTCCGGGTAAACGAATTCTCTGCTCCTCGCTCGCAGGAGGTAGTCTTCGCCCGGGGCGCTGGAGGTTGCGCTTTTTCCTGCTCCGTTCTAGCTTTTTCGAAGATTTTTGAGGAAGGCTTCTTCTCCAGTGGATTCGCTATGCGATGCAGAATTCCTTCTTCGTCTGCTATGGATGAGATGGTTCCGAAGAAGAACACTGATCCAGGTCGGAGGGCAATCTTGTGTTGGAAGACGATGGCCATTGAGCTAGCTTGAATCAGCGACACACCCCCTACCTGGCGCGCCAGCTGTCGGCGTTTGGGACCTGACCGCGCACCCAGGGTTACCCCTCGGGGTGCTTTTGGGTAGGACGATGTTACCGACTGTAGCTCGATGGTTCGTGCTAGGCGCACAAGGGACGATAGACAATTTTTATACAGGTTCGAGCCACTTAGAGATGCGTAATACCCTACTTCCTGGTGTGGATCTTTATGTGGTGGGTTACAGGGAGATTATCTAGTATGAGAGATGCTAGAGAACGGAATAGATGACTGATCAATGACTTGTCTTTCGATGGGGTACCCCCTAGGCCTTATATACTCAACCGTGGGGCATTACATGCGGGCATGATAACATCGTGCACCTAAGTAATAGTGAATCGACTAAGCTTATCTTCCTATAATCCTGCCGACTTATCCTCATTTAGTTTCGACGCCTGAGGGTGTCGCGCGGGAGAATCAGATCAACGTTGCAGATAGTGTTTAAATCCAACGAGCCGACTAGGCCCGAGTCTATCCATCCTTGTGTCAATCCATTCTGCTAGCGGTTCCTCCCCTGGCCCACGAAGGGATCACCTTGCAAAATAATGAGCCTAGAGCCTTTCGCAAGGCCTTCTTGCCTTCTAGTGGACCCGGGAGATATCTGTCCCCCATAGCAGGGGCTTGGCCGAGTGGCCGGGAACGACGGCTTTGGGCACGGACGTTGGAGCTCCGGCGACAATGAATGGCGGCGCGGGAGCGTCCACGACGAGCTCGGGCAGAGAGAGAGCGCGCGCGAGAGAGAGAAAGCTTGGGGAGGGAGAGAGAAGCTCAGGCCGATCCTATTTATAGAGAGAGGAGGAGAGGGAGAGAGGGAGGGAGTAATGGTGCCGACGACTTCAAACTCCATTAATGGCGGCTTCAATGGGGAGTGGACGTGGGGGAGTGGGGGAGGGGAACGGGCGTCCGTTTTCGGCGTAGGGAGGCAGACAGGTGCGAACCACGGCACGGCGCGGGCGCGACGCGGCCAGGCAGCGGCGGCACAGCCAGAGGGAGGAAGGACATGGACCGCGAGGCCCTAACGCGTGGGTCCCACCGATTAGTGGGAGAGAGGGAGGAGGGGGATGGGGGCGCGACCGGTTGGGCCCTGGTGGGCTAGATCGGCTAGGGTTTGGCTAGGGTTTTGTTTTTCTTTTTTTCTTTTCTTTTCTATTTTAAAAATATAAATAAATATATTTTTAAATAATTCAAAAATCATAATAATTATACCAAAATTATTTATAACCAAAATATTTATTTTTGGACCAATATTTCTATATTATTTAATTGGATTTTCATTAAGAAAGAAATTCTACTAAACATCCAAAATCAAATATGAGCGAATAAAAATTATTCTAGATGCAAATAAAAAATCAAACTTTAGAAAGAAAATTTATTACCATAATTATCATTAATAAACTAAATGCATTATTTTAGTTGACAGTTTTTATAGTGTTACACACCATCACCCTGAAGAATGACGAAGGTAAGGCTAGTGAGAAATGTGCTAAGAAAGAATATAAAACAAAAGAATAGAGGTAAAGAGCTGTACTTTGTTGAGCAGCTTTCGAGCTTCGTTTCCAGCCAATTCTTGGCCGCCTTTTGCCCAGATTTGGGTGATAAACCTGTTGCCTATGCTTCGAGTTTTGGCAGGAATATCAACTACGTCTGATGGCGAAAGGTTGAAATTTGGTCTATTAACAGCCCTTGCGTGGTTGCATCCGGCTTTTATGAAAGCGGCGGCCATACCATGAGAAGCCACTAGCGCACAGAAGTCACTGTGGCGAGTTATGACTTCGTCGAGGACGTCAACCTCTTTCTCGATGCATTCATGTGCTCTTGGGACATTTTCGGTAGAGAGGCTAGCTTCCTCGGATGCAGCTCCAACTAAATTGAATATACTCTTTAATCGAGCGGTGCATTGGCTTGCAAAGTTAAAACATTTATCCTTAAGAGTTCTGAGTGCTTCACTGAGCTTTAGGTTTTTCTGAGCCTCAACCTTGAGTGTCATGTTCAAAGCTTCGGTTTCACGGTTGAATCGGCTGGAGTTCTCTTCCAAAAGCGTCCGGGCCTCTTTCAGCTCCTTGCTCAATTTCTTATTTTGAGCCTGCACTTCGGCAAGCGATCCTTCGGCTTAATGCAGCAAATCATCTTTTTCTTTTAGAGAATCTTCAAGTTTCTTGATTTTAACTTCGAAACCCTTGACAACAATTTTGTTCTTTCTGTCTTCATTATCTTGTTGCATTTTCAAAGCTTTGCTTAATAACAAACTCTATAAAAATGAATTAAAGTAAGAATACCTAGGTCAACACGAAGATATCAATGGTAACTCGCAAGGGGACCTTACTTTGAAGTTCAACTAAAATAAGTTGCCTATGATGTGCTGGCGTTTGTAGTAGCTGATGCCTTTTTCAAGCTTCAGGAAACCAATACTCTTCGATAGGGTGCTTATAATTTTAGCACCGATGCTGCCGCGGATGCATCCCATAATTTCTTCATCGACCCCGCCGAAGAGCATTGACCCCGGCTGGTAGCCGCAGGAGATATCAAATTCTTTCAGCTCTGATATGTCCTCTTCGGAGAGCTGTTGGCCGACCAAGTGCCGTAGGTCGAAATTCACACCTTCCGAAGAGGTTCCTTCAATTTTCTTCCGCTTGTCAGAAACTACTGCGGCTACCTGTTTCTCCACAACCACGTCTGATATAAGTCTGTCAATTTCGAACAGAGTGGTTGTGAGATTTTCGTCTTTGGCTGCAACGGTAGCTTCGGCTGCAATGGTAGCTTCGACATCAGTTGATTTAGCAGCCTTGTCTACCGAAGCTGAGGGCGGGGTGTGTTCAATGGCTTCTAGTTATATTCATCATACGTCATTTCTTCTGGCCCCCATCTCTCCCCTCGACAGCCGAAGAGATTTTCCTTGTCTATAAGGGGCTAGTCAGTTCCAACCTCAGAGGACTTAGCAGTGCAAATGGGAAAGACTCAATCATTACCTTCAAAATCTCCGAGACCTTAGCAGCAGAAGACGAAGAAGGGCTTGCAGTCTGCTTCGGCACATCTTCCAACTTCGTCTTCTTAGAGGACATTTCGACAAGCTTCCATTTTTTGGGAGCCAATACTTTTGGCTCCGATAGAGTTTTTCGCTTCTTCAAAGCCTCTTGGTCTTCTTTAACTGACCGGACAGCCTACCTACTTAGGATACTGACAATTTTCTTCCTCTTGACTCCTCCAGCCCCTTCATCAAGCCTCTCGTAGTCAGGATACTCAAAGTTAAGAGCATCCATTACACGGTTCAGCCTTTATTTCGGCCGGGTGCCAAAGGCATCAGTCATTAGCTGATCTTCTTTCTTCGATAGTTTCCAAGAATTTCATTGCACATGGTTTCTATCAATTGTAGCCATTCAGTGCATGGTTCTTTAAATCTTTTCTGAAATTTGAAGCGGTACGGCAGACGAACAAGCTCGTATTTCTTCCCCTCCTCTTTCTTCTTCCGCATTCCCCAGCCGCCAGAAGTTGGGAATGTCTGGATTGCCAGATATTCTTGTACCAAATCTATCATGTTGATAAGTTCAACCACGATCCTAAATTCCACTTCAGCTAGCTGGCAAGGAGACCCCAGCTGCATGTTGCACAGGGGTGAGTCATGCCGAAGTTTAGTCGCAGTGGATTCATCACCATGCTCATAAGCTTTTCCCTTTTCTTCTCGTCTACCTTAACGTAGAACCATTCACTCATCCAACTAGTGGGCCACTTGGTCTGGTAACCTATCATGGGAGCCATCGTATCCTTTCGGTATGCAAAGTTGTAGCATCCGAAATTTTTGTGTAGATCGTTAGCCCTTGCCTTTGTCTGATAATGAAGTTCATGAACCCGGCAGAACCCTTCGGCGTTAGCACTCTTTCCTTGGCTTCGAAGAGCCCAGATGTAAATGCTAAGCCTAACGATAGCGTTCAGGGTCAGCTGATGGAGATATTCTCAAATTTCTTTAAAACTTCCCCTACCATCTCGTAAAGGGGGAACCGAAGCCCCACCCTGAAGAAGCTCTTGAACACCACAACTTCATCTTCCTTCAACTCTAGAATTATTTCTTCTCCAGCAAAGCGAATCAATTCTTTATCATTCTCTCCAAAATAACATAGTTTCTTCACAACCAGATCATCTACTTTTACTATGGATTTTCCAAATTCAACATGACTAGGCTTAGTTGGGCATAGAATACTATCGTCTTCTTCACTTTGGTTATCACTCTCAACTTCAGCCATAGCTTGTTCAACTTTGGTGTTAGAGGTACCTTCGACAATAGCTCCCTCTTGCACAACCAGCCCCGACCGCCTCATCATTTCTGATATGGGTGCTGTCTCAGTTACTTCAGTTTCATCTCCCTCACGGGACACCCTTGCAGTGGATCTTACTCTGGCCATTTCAATGTTCAGCTTCTTTTAGACGGAGTTGATCTTAAGTGACGAAGTGCTTGTTTGAAAGAACAATGCTGAGAGCTTAGGCTTCGGTTAAATTTTCAACATCACATTGGTGCAATAGCAATGAATGCTGTAGTAACTTCTCACCAACCTGTCTGTTTATATAACCCTTTAGGAGAAGAAGGTGAACCGCCAAAGTGTGTATACTGGCTGAATGGTGGACCGACCAGCGCTTAGAATATTCTAATCATTTTATGATAACAAGCTCAGGGAAGGTGTTTTCGGACCTTCTGCATTCCAAAGCCTTTGTGTTTTTCATGGATCGAGCTCGTTATGAAAAAAATGATCTAGCACCGCGAAGGGGCTACTGTTGGGGGTCTTCTTCTCCACCGAAGGTCCTCAAGAGAAAAACACCTTCGGTAAAGTAATACTGAAGTCTTCCCTCCTTCTGCCGAAGGTTCTCAAGACGAAGACCCTGCTTAGAAGCAACGACGCCAAGTGCCGAAGCTACCATCAGCTTTGGTTTAGATCGAGCAGAGGATGAAAAGACTAGATAGACCCTAGTAATTTAAGTTATGCCTATAAACAGATGTTGAGGGTCTTGAATGTAATTTACCCGGGCTACGTCCCGTGCCTATAAATAGATGAACAGTAGCACCGTATTGTTCAAGATGGTTTCTAATCGCTCTCTCGCGTCTTCACCTTCGAGCAAGCCAAAGGCATTAATGTAATATGAATTCTATTGATATTCATATAAACTTTATGGAATGCGAATATCAATAAATCAATGACTTGTACCTTTTATATTGATATTTGTGTATTTCAATCTATTGATAACATGATGAAGGCATGTCCTTCATGACCTTCGTCCAATGGTCATTGAATCCAAAAGGAAACAATGTCTCGGAGGACGAAGGTCCTTAATTCTTAACAATTGTTGCCTTGTTCTTGATTCACATCATTTGAGAACAAGTGACTAATGGAAATCATTATCACAGGAATAATGAAATCAATCTTTAATCTGCCAAAAGGAAAGTGGCCAGACGAATTGGTGAAAGTAGTGTGGAATCATAATACTGTTGTCTCAAGGTCAATAGGAATCACCATGTTTAAGCTTTTGTTCGGAGATGAAGCAATAACACCGGAAGAAGCAAGGACATGATCTATAAGGACTCTAGCTTTGGCAGAGGATGAAGACAATTGCAAAATAATAAAAGACACTATAGAAGGGGTCAGACTTTAGGCAATAGATCACATCAATAAATATCTAGTTGAAACAGTCAAGTGGCGAGACAGAAAAGTAAGACTAAAGAATGTTAAGCCAGGACATTTGGTACTTCGAAGAATAGCCAACCTAGACATAGTGGGGAAACTACAACTCAAGTGGGAAGGCCCCTTCTTGGTAGTATCTTCATCAAGACTCGGATCATACAAGTTAAAAGATATGAACGGGAATGACATTCCAAGATCCTTGAACACAGACTAGCTTCAGAGATACTATGTGTAAACCATGTAATTTTCCCCTATGGCACCCTTTTCTTTTCAAGAGGGGAGAAAGGTTTTTAATGGGGCCAAAGGTTGTAATTTTCATTTTTCCTTACGCAGCCCTATACAATACACCGGCCAGTTTCCCCCACATGTAAAATGTAAAGATCTGAGATTACACCATCAAGTGTAAAAAATATGAAAAAGCTCCAAAGTCGTCCGTAAGGGGATGTAGAGCTAAAATGCCACCTAAGTTGTAACACCCGGATTTTAGGGGTCCAAAACCCGGGCGCTAACATAAACACCAGGTATGCTGGGACCAAGTCTCATACATATGATGTATAGTGGCACAGGATCGAATGTCACATCTTTATATATAACAGGAGTTCTATACAAAATAAATAATTACATTACAAGGAGACAACGGTCCAGCAACCCAAAGTTGACTGGGAGACGACGACCTAGACCACTCACGAACTCATCACAGCATCCTCCATGAGCATCATCCTGCAGTACCTGGTCTTGACCTGTGGTGTGTGTGAGACAGCAAGAGTGAGCTCACATACGTTCATCGCTCAACAAGTTGTGGGGAATAATGTGCATGAACTCGCCAAAGGTGGGAGCTCACGTGAAGTGTAAGGCTTACCAAAGAAGATGGTTAGAGCTGAGCATTGCTTTTAAAGTTGGTCAAAATTTTATTAGCAGTTACTAAGTATAAGTAAATACCAACCCAGTTAAATAGTAGAACAAAAGTAATAACTTCACCTGCGATGCAATGCATATGACAAATTGAGTTTAAGTTCCATAATTTAATCATGTGAGGGTCCGAGCTGCTCATGACCGTGAGCACGGCTAGTATACCAGTTTTACACTCTGCAGAGGTTGTACCCTTTACCCACAAGCCGTGTTACCCATCTGCCAAGGGGTCATGAATCCCATACACCTCTACCAAGGAAGTGAGGCAGGGTAACACTACGAGGCCTTTACAAAGTTCCACTAGCTTCCGAAAACCCGCTACAGTTTATAGGAAGATCCAGTGCAGGAATCCCTTGCAGGACCGCCATCGCAGCAAAATCCTCCCGAGGGCCTCCCTACACTGACCTCTCCCCTACTGCCCTTGCCCCTTTCGGGTAAGGTAGTCTTCCACTAGCTTTCCTAATTAATCAGCCAAGGGCGTCCCATACCACCCTTGTGGTAGCACTGTTTTCCCGGGTGGTCGCTCCATGTTCCAATTAACATAATGATCTTAACATGAACATTAAATAACAACTGATAACAAAAAGTGTAATCATGAATAGTGTATCTCCATATCCAAAACCACATATAGCACTAGCAAGTACTACCCAGAAAGATCAGTGGTAAACAAGGTATAAAGATAATCAAACTAGGTAACCTATTGGGTCCCATCAAAATTAACCTATGCAGATCATTATGATTAATCAGAACATGGCTGGGTAAAAAGAAGTGATCAAGGGCACAACTTGCCTGGGCCTTGAGAATCCAGGTACCAGGATGATCTTCAGGTGACTCGTGACCTCACTGCTAGCCGTAGCAATTCGAACAAACATGGTGTAGGCAAAATTAACATTACACCAAACATATATGCAAAATACATATTAATAATCTACATATTAAAATAAGATCACAGGAAAAAGAATTATTAATTTTGGAGTTGTAGAATTCAAGTTATGATTTTCCTAAGGTTTAATGTGATTAAAATATGATTAAATGATAAATAAATTTCCTGACAGAGTTCATGTCAAAACAGAGACACTAAATGATGAAGAATATTATTACAAAATTTTAGAAACTGGAATGGTTCAATTTGGAGCTAAAATAAATTTTCTATGAATTATCTAAGTTCTAGCAATTATTTTTGTATTAAAAATCTAATTTCTAATTCATTTAATCATTTTATTACTGCACTGGACTGGGCCTCAATTATAAGAAAGGTCAGGGGGCTCGGCGCAAGAATTCCCAGACTCAGTCAACAGTGCCCGAGGGACGGCGGGTTGATTCGCTGGAACCCGAGGGGCTCTTTAATAAAAATGCGCTGCGAAGGGGTACGGGCCGATCTCGGCCGTCCGATCTAGAATCCGTGGATCAGATTAGATCCAACACCTAACCGAACCGGTACGCCATGATATCCGTTAGATCAAAGATCCACAGTGTTGGTTTAAAACGTTCGAGATCGAATCTGTGTCATGAGATCTCGATCGGACGGCCCGAGATGATCCCACCGAAGGGGTATCATGGTGTTTTAATCTCAGCCGCCCAGGCCAGATCAACGGTTGTCCATCGTCTTCCCCCACCAACCCAGCAGGGCCACCGTCGCCATGACCGCGCGGTGGAGAAGAACAACCCGCGGCACCAATCGGCCACCCCCGGACACCATTGTCAAATTAAACGGAGCTACATGACGTGCATGACATGGCGATCACAATGGATCAATTCTTACCCGAAAAGGTGACGGTAATCAAGACAATCACGGCGCAGGGCGGAATCACGGCATGCATGAAGCTCCCGTGACGAATTCCGCGAGCACCAGTCAGTATCCACCCGTGAAGACGCCCTGAGGAGATCCCGCGCACTCCGACGATACCTCCCCATGTTTTCGGGGGCGAATCCATGGCGGTCGCGCGATTGTCTCGGCTCACGGCGGCAAAGCGGCATATGGCACGACGATCCGAGAGGATGAGGAAGGGGGGGGGTCGCGGCTTCCATTTATAGCCGGAGAGGGAGCCTCGGCCAGGCCGCAACCAGCTGAAACACGATGTCCGCGGGGAATCGAGAAGATCGCGCGAAGCACACGGCGTCTGTTGCGGTGGATCCGGTGGTGTCGGTCGCCATATGTAGGAGATGACGCTGATCACGCGGGGCCCACCCGCCATACACACCGAAGAAAAAGAAAAGGCCACGGGATTGATGGGCCGGCTGGGCTAGAAAGCAGAGATGGGTCGGCGCGGCACTATGGTGATCTAGGCCGAGATGTGGAGCAGCAGCCCAATTAGCTTCTTCATCTTTTCTTTTCTTATTTCTATTCCATTTTCAAATCAAATTTTGATTCAAGACTTAAATTTCGAATATACCTCAAGCTAGGGTTTCAACATGTTTATGGCACTAGTTTATATTTTTATTTATTTGTATGGTTTTAATATTATTTACTTTCCCTTGACATATATTTATGGGTGGGGAATAAATGGGTCCATAAACATTTTCCTTTCCTCTCTATTTTACATTTTCATTTATACTTTGAGGTCAAGTTTAAACTATGATTATTTATTCCAATAAAATGTATCACAACAATTTCTTCAGTGTGATATGTATTTTCTTTATTTATTTATTGGTTATTTAACTATTTTTATCTGATTCATGAAAAGAAAAGGAAACTAATAAATCTTCAAAGGTTTCAAAAGAAAAAAAAAATTCCCAACTCACTAATCTAAATGGATTTATTTATTTATATATATTTTTTTTTCTCATGTAAAATTTTGGGCATTACAAATCCTACCCCCCTTAAAAATAATCTCGTCCTCGAGATTTGTAAGGAACATGATACAACAAATTTAGCTTGTAGTCTAGATTTCAGTTTCTAGTTAGTTCAAAAATCAAGAGTCTCTCTTTTTATTATTAGTAAGTGATAGGAGAGCATGGGTAATATAGGTATGTCCACTTTATTATGTAAAATAGAAGATGTCTTGAGGGCATATATAGGTTTGGTTAAGAAAGTGCAAGGTAAGAAAAGATTCCATCCTAGATTGTGGCTTTTGACTCATCTGGTGATCTCACTTGATCCTTGAAGACTTGAGTTGGTGCTCATCCTTACTTGATGAAGTTGATCATATTCTTCGGTCTTGTCTCTTTGATTAGGAGTTAGTGTATATTATTGACTGGGGAATATGGTTAATATAGGTATGGATGAGATAGACTACATGATGTAGGTTACAAGTTTGTTTTAGGTAGGGGTTGATAGACTATGCAATTCATCATTACTCTATTGGTTGGGTTGTTATGTAACTTGTTATATAGGTCAAGTTGTTGGGTATGGCCAAGTTGATATAAGTCTCCAAATTAGGCTTAAGTGATTTTAGGAGTATGGACATATCTTGTGTACCAGCATTAAGTAACTCACACTAGATTAGACCATATTAAATTAGCTATGATCTAGATTAGACTAGTTTAAGTTAGATAGGTTTATCAGGGTAAGATATATCTTGTTAGGATATGGTAGAATCTTTTGAGATAGGATGGGGTATACAGTGTAGGTAGGTCAGAGGCTCTATTAGGTTAACACAGAGGGATTATGCAACTATCAGATGGGTAAGGTAGTTGCATATGGTTAGGTGGTTGTATATGGTAAAGTTGGTCTAGGGCACCAAATTTTAGGTTAGATTGGTATAACTAGATTAGACTAGATAGAATCTCATTAATTTTAATTAGGTCATGGTTGTTATTCTAGAGTGGGATCAATATGCCAATTAGGGCAAGATGAATCCATAAGGATGAGGTAGGGTCTTTTAAGGTCAGTTAGTTCTACCAAGATGGGATAAGTAAAGGGGTTAGGGTAAGATGAATTCCTCAAGATAAGACAAATCTATTAAGATAAGAGAAAACCCCTTAAGATAAGATGGATCTATATACATTAGGATAAGTTAAGACCTTTTGAGATAAGATAGATCTGTGAGTGTAGGATAGAGTCTCATGAGATGAGGTGAATCTATTAAGATAAGGGAGAATCTTTTAAGATAAGATAAATTGGTTAGAATGAGAGCCTTTAGGATAAGATAAATCTCTTAACTAGATATATTCCAATGGGGACAATCTAGGTTATCTAGTTATTTTATAAATATATTTTTATACCTATGTGTATATGCAGATGCAATTGTGGACATTACTCCACAACTCATCACACTCAATCAAAGATCCAAATCAGGCATGTGTCATAAGAACAAACATTCAAATACATAGATACTTATAAAAATAGTTTTGTTTTTGTTCCTAGGATTAGGTCTCCTATTCTTAAAAGTCACTTTTAGGCACCAGATTTCAATGTGTGAAATCCATATTTGTCTTTTAGAAGGAAAAGGTAAGAATAATCAGAGTAAGCGGAATTAGATGAGAAAAGATTAAGAAAACTTTAGAAAGAATCAGAGTAGCAAAGGTAAGTATTGGTTGTCCAGTTCTATCTAGGTTTCGTCCTACAGTCAACATTCCTCTGATACCACTTCTGTAACACCCGGATTTTAGGGGTCCAAAACCCGGGCGCTAACATAAACACCAGGTATGCTGGGACCAAGTCTCATACATATGATGTATAGTGGCACAGGATCGAATGTCACATCTTTATATATAACAGGAGTTCTATACAAAATAAATAATTACATTACAAGGAGACAACGGTCCAGCAACCCAAAGTTGACTGGGAGACGACGACCTAGACCACTCACGAACTCATCACAGCATCCTCCATGAGCATCATCCTGCAGTACCTGGTCTTGACCTGTGGTGTGTGTGAGACAGCAAGAGTGAGCTCACATACGTTCATCGCTCAACAAGTTGTGGGGAATAATGTGCATGAACTCGCCAAAGGTGGGAGCTCACGTGAAGTGTAAGGCTTACCAAAGAAGATGGTTAGAGCTGAGCATTGCTTTTAAAGTTGGTCAAAATTTTATTAGCAGTTACTAAGTATAAGTAAATACCAACCCAGTTAAATAGTAGAACAAAAGTAATAACTTCACCTGCGATGCAATGCATATGACAAATTGAGTTTAAGTTCCATAATTTAATCATGTGAGGGTCCGAGCTGCTCATGACCGTGAGCACGGCTAGTATACCAGTTTTACACTCTGCAGAGGTTGTACCCTTTACCCACAAGCCGTGTTACCCATCTGCCAAGGGGTCATGAATCCCATACACCTCTACCAAGGAAGCGAGGCAGGGTAACACTACGAGGCCTTTACAAAGTTCCACTAGCTTCCGAAAACCCGCTACAGTTTATAGGAAGATCCAGTGCAGGAATCCCTTGCAGGACCGCCATCGCAGCAAAATCCTCCCGAGGGCCTCCCTACACTGACCTCTCCCCTACTGCCCTTGCCCCTTTCGGGTAAGGTAGTCTTCCACTAGCTTTCCTAATTAATCAGCCAAGGGCGTCCCATACCACCCTTGTGGTAGCACTGTTTTCCCGGGTGGTCGCTCCATGTTCCAATTAACATAATGATCTTAACATGAACATTAAATAACAACTGATAACAAAAAGTGTAATCATGAATAGTGTATCTCCATATCCAAAACCACATATAGCACTAGCAAGTACTACCCAGAAAGATCAGTGGTAAACAAGGTATAAAGATAATCAAACTAGGTAACCTATTGGGTCCCATCAAAATTAACCTACGCAGATCATTATGATTAATCAGAACATGGCTGGGTAAAAAGAAGTGATCAAGGGCACAACTTGCCTGGGCCTTGAGAATCCAGGTACCAGGATGATCTTCAGGTGACTCGTGACCTCACTGCTAGCCGTAGCAATTCGAACAAACATGGTGTAGGCAAAATTAACATTACACCAAACATATATGCAAAATACATATTAATAATCTACATATTAAAATAAGATCACAGGAAAAAGAATTATTAATTTTGGAGTTGTAGAATTCAAGTTATGATTTTCCTAAGGTTTAATGTGATTAAAATATGATTAAATGATAAATAAATTTCCTGACAGAGTTCATGTCAAAACAGAGACACTAAATGATGAAGAATATTATTACAAAATTTTAGAAACTGGAATGGTTCAATTTGGAGCTAAAATAAATTTTCTACGAATTATCTAAGTTCTAGCAATTATTTTTGTATTAAAAATCTAATTTCTAATTCATTTAATCATTTTATTACTGCACTGGACTGGGCCTCAATTATAAGAAAGGTCAGGGGGCTCGGCGCAAGAATTCCCAGACTCAGTCAACAGTGCCCGAGGGACGGCGGGTTGATTCGCTGGAACCCGAGGGGCTCTTTAATAAAAATGCGCTGCGAAGGGGTACGGGCCGATCTCGGCCGTCCGATCTAGAATCCGTGGATCAGATTAGATCCAACACCTAACCGAACCGGTACGCCATGATATCCGTTAGATCAAAGATCCACGGTGTTGGTTTAAAACGTTCGAGATCGAATCTGTGTCATGAGATCTCGATCGGACGGCCCGAGATGATCCCACCGAAGGGGTATCACGGTGTTTTAATCTCAGCCGCCCAGGCCAGATCAACGGTTGTCCATCGTCTTCCCCCACCAACCCAGCAGGGCCACCGTCGCCATGACCGCGCGGTGGAGAAGAACAACCCGCGGCACCAATCGGCCACCCCCGGACACCATTGTCAAATTAAACGGAGCTACATGACGTGCATGACATGGCGATCACAATGGATCAATTCTTACCCGAAAAGGTGACGGTAATCAAGACAATCACGGCGCAGGGCGGAATCACGGCATGCATGAAGCTCCCGTGACGAATTCCGCGAGCACCAGTCAGTATCCACCCGTGAAGACGCCCTGAGGAGATCCCGCGCACTCCGACGATACCTCCCCATGTTTTCGGGGGCGAATCCATGGCGGTCGCGCGATTGTCTCGGCTCACGGCGGCAAAGCGGCATATGGCACGACGATCCGAGAGGATGAGGAAGGGGGGGTCGCGGCTTCCATTTATAGCCGGAGAGGGAGCCTCGGCCAGGCCGCAACCAGCTGAAACACGATGTCCGCGGGGAATCGAGAAGATCGCGCGAAGCACACGGCGTCTGTTGCGGTGGATCCGGTGGTGTCGGTCGCCATAGGTAGGAGATGACGCTGATCACGCGGGGCCCACCCGCCATACACACCGAAGAAAAAGAAAAGGCCACGGGATTGATGGGCCGGCTGGGCTAGAAAGCAGAGATGGGTCGGCGCGGCACTATGGTGATCTGGGCCGAGATGTGGAGCAGCAGCCCAATTAGCTTCTTCATCTTTTCTTTTCTTATTTCTATTCCATTTTCAAATCAAATTTTGATTCAAGACTTAAATTTCGAATATACCTCAAGCTAGGGTTTCAACATGTTTATGGCACTAGTTTATATTTTTATTTATTTGTATGGTTTTAATATTATTTACTTTCCCTTGACATATATTTATGGGTGGGGAATAAATGGGTCCATAAACATTTTCCTTTCCTCTCTATTTTACATTTTCATTTATACTTTGAGGTCAAGTTTAAACTATGATTATTTATTCCAATAAAATGTATCACAACAATTTCTTCAGTGTGATATGTATTTTCTTTATTTATTTATTGGTTATTTAACTATTTTTATCTGATTCATGAAAAGAAAAGGAAACTAATAAATCTTCAAAGGTTTCAAAAGAAAAAAAAAATTCCCAACTCACTAATCTAAATGGATTTATTTATTTATATATATTTTTTTTTCTCATGTAAAATTTTGGGCATTACATAAGTCAAAGGTGAAGAAGCTCCAAAGTCATTCCTAAGGGGATGCAGAGCTTAGCTCCAAAGTCGTTCCTAAGGGGATGCAGAGCTGAAATACCACCTCAGTAAGAGGTGAAGAAGCTCCAAAGTCATTCCTAAGGCAATGCAGAGCTGAAATACCACTTAAGTAAGAGGCGAAGAGACTCCAAAGTCGTCCCTAAGGGGATGCAGAGTCTGAGTGTGTATTTGCGTGAGTTTTTTTACCTTCGGCATACATTTGCATACTTCATCACATCATCTTTGCATTCATACGAACATACATTAGACATCTGTAGCTTCATTGCATCATGGCATATCGCACAAGACACTAATGAAAAAAGAAAGGAAGGTTTTTGCCTTCAGTGCAAAAACGCTTCGTTATGAATGAAAGGGCCATTCTTTGATTTTGGTCCAAAGATGCTTCGATGTGAGCGAAAATAAGGGAAGGTGTTTTTCGCCTTCGGCTCAAAAAGCTAGGAGCATTGGTTTCGTCCACGGCAAAGCAAGCAACAGTGGAAGAAAGGTAAAGCAACATTGCAAGGTATCCATGGATATTTACAAAAAAAATTTACATTCAATGACATGTTTTTGCTAAATAATATGTTTTTTACAAAGAGGCTTGAAGAGCGTCTTTTAGTCATCAACGGAAGGAAAAGCTATCGAAGCTTTCTTTAGAGCTTTAGAGCAAGCTTTGGCTCATCAGTCTTCATCAACATCACCCTAAAAACCAAAAAGTATTGAGAAACATAATAAGAGAAAATCTGAAATAAAAACATGAAAGTAAAGGAAATTGTCACACTTTGCCAATCAAAGCTCGAGCTTCGTCTCCAGCAATCTCTCGGCCGCCCTTAGTCCAGATCTGGGTAATAAATCTATTACCCACACTTCTGGCTTTGGCTAGGATATTAACTAAGTCTGACGGCGATGTTCGGGGTCTTCTCCGCCGATGGTCCTCAAGGCAAAAACACCTTCGGCAAGACAGTACAAAGGCAAGTGTGACATGAAGATATAAGCCGAAGATGATGCGAACAAGAGCCGAAGCTACGACTGAAAGAGCTTCGGCTTGGTATTGTGATAAAGGTGAAGGACGATACCGACTTAAAGAGGAAAAGACTATATAGTCCTTAATAGTTTGCATTATGATTAGTTAACAGGGACATGGATGTAATTTTGTCCGGGCTGCGTCCCATGCCTATATATAGATGAACTGTACCCATATATTGTTCATGTTGATTTGTAATCACTCTCGCATCGCTTTTGCATTTTCACCTTCTGGCAAGCCGAAGGTATTAATGTAATATTAATACCACTGATGTTTATTCATGTTTATAAAATGAGAATATAAATAGTCTAATGATTCATAATGATTATCCATATTCTTTTGTATCTAATATACACTTATTTACATTTATTCACTGAAATGATGAAGGTATTCCCTTCATGACCTTCGTCTGAAGATCATTATATCCCAAAGGAGATAATGCTTCGAAGGACGAAGGTCTTTAATCGTTAACGATTGTGTTACTTTGTTCTTGATGTATAGCATTCGAGAACAAGGACCAACATTGGCGCCCACCTCTAGTGAACTCACTTCCACAGTTGCGACGATGGCTTCGCAAAACAACCAAGCTGTAGCACCTTCAGCCACGAAGCTGGTGCTCCCAATCACAGGCGGCTCAAGTTCTGAACCAGCCAACAAGAAACAGAAGAAAGAAGCGCAAAGAAGGGTACAACATGTTGGGGTACAGGGACCCTTCATCAAATCCAAGTGGTCTCATATTCTAATTACCTTCTCTTAGGAAGACCTTTAGCTCAAGGATTATCCTCACAACGATGCAATGGTCATATCTTGTGTCATCAAGAGATTTTTGGTCCACAATGTCCTGGTGGACACAGGCAGTGCAGCGGATATCATCTTTGCAAAGGCTTTCAGGCAAATGCAAGAGCTAGTGGACAAGATACATGATGCAACCCACCCTCTTTGTGGCTTTAGAGGAAAACAGATTGTGGCACTTGGCAAGATAACAATGCCAGTTACTTTCGGCTATGTTCAAAACACAAGAACAGAACAGGTTGTCTTTGACATTGTTGATATGGAGTATCCATATAATGCAATCATTGGTCGAGGGATGCTTAACGCCTTCGAAGCAATACTTCATCTAGCATACCTTTGCATGAAAATACCTTCAGAACATGGGCCCATTGCTATACATGGGAGTCAAGAAGCTGCCGGGAGAGCTAAAGGGAGTTGGACAGATTCGAAGGCTGTTCATAGTATAGATGAAGCCGAAGCTTATCAACAGTATAAGCATAAAAGAGAAAAAGCTGCTTCAGCAGATCAGCCGAAGCCTATGCTTTTGTGTGAAGACATAGCAAAGCAAAAAGTATTGCTAGGATCTCAGTTATCTGATGAACAGGAAAAGACTTTGCTAAGATTCTTGTTCAACAATAAAGATGTCTTTGCTTGGACATCTAATGATCTTTGTGGTGTCAACAGAGACGTTATTGAGCATTCACTCAATGTCGACCCATCCTTCAGACCAAGAAAGCAGAGGCTTCGGAAAATGACCAATGATAAAGCCAAAGGTGCATGAAATGAAGTGAAGAGACTTCTAAGTGCTGGTGTCATTAGAGAAGTAACATACCCAGAGGGGCTGGCCAACACTGTCATGGTGAAGAAAGCTAATGGAAAATGGAGAATGTGTATTGATTTCACAGATCTCAACAAGGCGTGTCCGAAGGATGAATTCCCACTACTAAGAATAGATTCCCTTGTGGATGTAGTAGCTTCTTCAGAACTCATGAGTTTACTGGACTGCTACTCGAGTTATCATCAAATCTGGATGAAAAAGGAGGATGAGCCAAAGACAAGCTTCATAACTCCTAGTGGTGCCTATTGTTACCTTCGGATGCCTGAGGGGCTCAAGAATGCTGGAGGAAGCTTCAACAGAATGACTGCCAAAGTTCTTCACTCACAAATTGGCAGGAATGTGCTGACATATGTCTATGATATCATAGTGAAAAGCACAAAACAAGAAAATCATGTTGCTGATTTGAAAGAGACATTTGCTAATTTCAAGCAAGCTGGTCTTGAAGTTAAATTTAGAAAATATGTCTTTGGAGTGAAGAAGGGCAAGTTTCTTGGTTGCCTAGTATCAACAAAAGGCATCGAAGCTAATCTAAGCAAGATAGAAGCTATCATTCGGATGGCGCCACCAAATTCAAAGAAGGGGGCTCAACGGTTGGCAGGAAGGCTGGCATCGTTAAACAGATTCATTTCAAGATCAGCAGAGAGGAATTTACCTTTCTTTGAAATACTGAGATCGGCCGAAGTCTTCCAATGGGGTCTAGCTCAGCAGAAAGCCTTCAAAGAGCTAAAGGAGTATTTGATAGATCTGACAACTCTAATCCCACCTTCATCAGTTGCTCCGTTACTTCTATATGTGGCTGCTTCCCATGCTGCGGTTAGTGCAGCACTTGTACAAGGGAAACAAGAGGGCCAAGCAAAAAAGCAAGCACCAGTATACTTTGTTTCTAAAGTACTCAGCCCTACAAAGAAAAATTACATAGAGTTGGACAAGGTACTGTATGCTGTATTGATGGCTTCTAGAAAGCTTCGGCATTACTTTCAAGCATATCACATAATAGTGCCTTCATCGCAACCCCTAAAGGACATAATGAGGAACAAAGAAGCTACATGAAGGATCAGAAAATGGGCCGCGGAACTTAACAAATTCACTATTGATTACGTGCACAGATCCTCAATTCAATCTTAGGCGTTAGCAGACTTCATTGATGATTGGACGCCAGGGGCTCAGGATGAAGAAGCAACAAAAGATGCCGAAGCTTGGACGGTATTTTGCGATGGACCTTGGGGGACCTTCGGTGTAGGAGCAGCTGCTATCCTAGTCGCACCTTCTAAAGTTAGAACATGCTATGCAATAAAGTTAGACTTCAGCTGTACAAATAACATTGCTGAGTATGAAGCTCTTCTTTTGGGGCTTCGGAAGCTAAAGGCAATGTGAATAAGAAGGGCAATCCTTAAAACTGATTCACAAGTTTTAGGCCATGTGGATAAAAGCAGCAAGGCAAGAGACCTGAAGCTTGAAAAGTATTTGGATGCGGTCCAAAGGTTGGAAGCCTCTTTTGAAGGTTTTTCTATAAAAAATATCCCAAGGGGAGAGAATGAGTATGCAGATTTATTAGCTAAATCAGGGGCACAGGGGCTCCCTTTGCCTTCGGAAGTATTTTGTGAAACAATAAAAGCACCCTCAATCGAGCTCATGGAAAGAGTAATGCTCACAATCTCACATGTACATAGTGAAGACTGGAGGACCGAAATAATATCCTTTCTCTAGGGTAATTGTCTCTTAGATGATGAAGCTTATAACAAGAGAATGGAAGCAAGGACAAGACCTTATGTAATAATTGAAGGAGAGTTATACAAGCATGGAGTTTGCTCCCCATTGCTCAAATTCTTGTCCAAAACTGAGGGATAGGAATTAATGGAGATACATGCAGGACTGTGTGGAGCTCACATTGGGTCCAGACCTTTATTGGGAAAGGTTTTTAGACAAGGTTTTTATTGGCCGAAGGCAGCTTCGGATGCAGCGGACTTGGTCCAGAAATGTGAAAACTGTCAGAAGTGCACTAGAGACTAGAAACAACCTTCGTCTTTGACACAACTGATTCAACCTGCTTGGCCACTACAGAGATGGGGCCAAGATTTGTTAGGCCCACTTCCACCAGCACAAGGAAACTTGAAATATGTTGTGGTAGCAGTAGAATATTTCTCAAAGTGGATCGAAGCTAAACCCCTAGCCACAATAACTTTGGCCACAGTCCAGAAGTTCTTCTGGTAGAATATTGTTTGCCGCTTTGGTGTGCCGAAGGCTATTACAGTCGATAACGGAACTCAATTTGATGTTGAAACATTCAAAGCTTTTTGAGACCAGATTGGTACAAAAATACACTTTGCGTCAGTAAGACATCTGGAATCAAATGGGTTAGTAGAAAGAGCAAATGGAATTATAATAACAGGGATAATGAAGTCAATATTCAATCAGCCCAGAGGAAAGTGGCTAGATGAATTAATAAAGGCGGTGTGAAACCACAACACTGCCGTCTCAAGGTCAACAGGTTTTATTCCATTCAAGCTTTTGTTTGGTGACGAAGCAATAACACCGGAAGAAGCAAGAACATGATCAATAAGAACCATAGCTTCGATGAGGATGAAGCTGATTGCCAAATAACAAAAGACACCATAGAAGGGACCAGACTTCAGGCCATAGAGCACATCAATAAGTACCAGGCCGAAACAATAAAATGGCACGATAGAAAAGTTCGATTGAAAAATATCAAACCAGGCCACTTGGTGCTTCGAAGGATAGCTAACCCAGATACAGTGGGGAAGCTTCAGCTAAAGTAGGAAGGCCCTTTTCTGGTAGTATCTTCGTCAAGACCCGGTTCTTACAGACTGAAGGATATGGACGACAACAACATACCTAGGTCTTGGAATGCAGATTAGCTTCAGCGATATTATGTGTAATTGATGTAATCTTTTTATTTTTTCCTATGGCACCCTTTTCCTTTTAGGAGGGGAGAAAGGTTTTTAATGGGGCCATAGTTTGTAATTTTCATTTTTTTGTTTAGCCCTATGCAATACAAGGGCCATATTCCCCCAAAAATGTAACATGTAATATCAGAATCCGCACCATCAAGTGCAAAAAGAATAGTGAAAAGCTCAAAAGTCGTCCCTAAGGGGATGTAGAGCTATAATGTCACTCCAAAGGTGACGAAGTTACAAAAGTCGTTCCTAAGGGAGCGCAAAGTAAGTTCCGTAGCTACAAAACTCGTTCTTAAGGGAGCACAGAGTAAGTTCCAAAGACCAAAAGTCGTTCATAAGGGAATGCAGAGACAAAATACCACTGAAATAGAAGGTGAAGAAGCTCAAAAGACGTTCCTAAGGTGATGCAGAGCTTAAATACCACCGAAATAGAAGGTGAAGAAGCTCAAAAGTCATTCCTAAGGGGATGCAGAGCTTAAATGCCACCGAAATAGAAGGTGAAGAGACTCAAAAGTTGTTCCTAAGGGGATGGAGAGTCTGGGTGTGGTTTCGTGTGTGTTCGGGTCATACATTTGCATATTCCATCACATCATTTTTTGCATTCATACAAACATTTATTAGACATTCGTAGGATCATCATTATCATGACATGAAGCACAAGCGTTAACATGAAAGAAAAAAGTTGCCTGTCTGTGGTGACAAAATGCTTCATTGAATACGAAGAAGCTTCATCTTAGATAAGACGAATACAGAGACTTTGTATACAATGAAAAATGCTTCGATGTGAACGAAAAGAAGGGAAGGTGTTTTTCGCCTTTGGCTCAAAAATTGTAACTGTGGGTTTTGTCCACAACAAAGCAACCCATACATGGACAGAGAGGTAAAATTATATTACAAGGTATGGACAAATGTATACAATGTTGTGTTCAGCTCTCAATTACAATCTTTTGCAAACTAATGCAGAGACCCTAAGTTTTCTACAGGTAGTTACAAAAAGAAGCTTCAGCCCAGCAACCTTCGAAACAAACTTCGGCTTAGCGATCTTCGGTGCCACCATCCTGTAGACAGATGATGGTATAAGGTAAATGCAAATGTAATAAAGAAAAACCAAGGTAAAAGACAGGTAAAAGTTTCATACCGAGTTGAGCAGTTTTGGAGCTTCGTCTCCAGCTAACTCACGCCCGCCTTTAGCTCAAATTTGAGTGATAAATCTACTTCCAATGCTTCAGGCCTCACCAGGAATATTGACTAAGTCTGATGGTGAGAGGCTGAAGGTTGGCTTGTTCACTGTTTTGGCATGAGTGCACCCGTCCATAAAAAATGTAGCAGTCGTGCCGCGAGAAGCTAAAAGAGCACAAAAATCCCCATGCCCAGTTATAACTTCATCGAGCACATCAACTTCATTTTCAATATGCTCGAAGGCTTTGGGGATATCTTCATCTGAAGGGGCAATCTCTTCAGAACTAGCCCCAACCGAGTTGAATATTCCTTTTAATCGATGCACACAACGGGTGGTGAAATTCGAGCACTTATTCCGAAGGTCTTTTAGCGATTCCTGTAGCTTCGTATTATTCTTAGCTTCGACTTCAGTTTTTGCTTGCAGTTCTTTTCTTTCCTGCTGGAAGCACTCTGATTCTTTCTTAAAAGTTGTTTGAGTATTGTCAAGTTTCTCGCTTAATTTAGTATTTTCAGCTTGTGCTTCCGCGAGGGAACCTTCAACTGCTTGTAGCAGGAAATCTTTCTTCTCTAGAGAAGCTCCAAGATCTTTAATCTTATTCTCCAAGCCTTCAATTATTATTTCATTTTTCTTATCTTCGAAATTCTGCTGCATTCTTAGCGCTTTTACTTAGTAGCATGCTCTACGAAAACAAAAGTTAGAACATTTTAATCCATCACAAAGGTAACAAGAATCCAGACAAAAATTTCACCTTAAAATTGGAATAGAATAGGCTACCGATAATGTGTTGCCGTCGGTAACCGCTAATGTCAGACTCCAGCTTCAGGAAATCAACACTCTTAGAGAGAGTGCCGATTATTTTCGCCCCGGCGCGGTCGCGAATACATCCCAAAAATTTCTTCATCAACCCCACCAAAGAGCAGAGATCCCGGCTGATAGCCGTAAGATATTCCATATTCTTTCAGCTCCTCCATGTCTACCTTGGATATTTTTTGGCCACCCAGGTGCCGAAGGTCAAAATCTTTCTCTCCCGAAGAAGTATCAACAACTTTCTTCCCTTTATCAGGCACTACGACCATGCTTTCCTCCACAGCCACAACTATCTCTTCCGCAACCATATTTGATATAAGCTTGTTAATTCCTGACATTGTGGTTGCGAGTTTTGCAGCTTCGGCAGCAGCTTCGGCTTCGGCACTCGTAGCAGTCACTATTTTGGCCGCTGAGGCTGAAGGCGGTGTTCGCTCGATGGCTTGCATCACATTGACTATTCTTCGTTTCTTTTGCCCTTTAGCCTTCTCCTTTGCAGCCGAAGGTTGTTCTTTCTTCTGTAAAAATTTCGTCAGTCCTGGTCCAAGAGGACTTAGCAGCTTGATGGGCAGGGAGTCAGTCATTACCTTTAAAATTTCTGCTACTTCGGCAGCAGAGGGTGTTGAAGGAGCTTCGTCTGTCTCATCCACCTTCGGCTCAGCAGAAGAGGCTATATCAAGCCTTCGTTTTTTAGAAGGTGTCGCCTTCGGCTCAGGTGCTGTTTTCGCTTTCTTCAAAAAATTTCATCTTCTTTTATCAGCTAGGTAGCTTGCCTATTCAGGATGCTGACAACCCATTTCCTTTTCACCCCTTCGCCCCCTTAGTCAAGCTTTCCATAGTCATGGTATTCGAAATTCAAGGCGTCCATTACTCGGTTTAATCTTCGTTTCAGTCGGGTACTGAAGGCTGCAGTCATCAACTGATCTTCTTTCTTGGTATAATTCCCAAGTATTTCATTGCACATGGTCTCAATCATGTCTAGCCATTCTTTGCAAGGCTTTTTGAATTGTTTCTCAAACTTAAAGCGATAAGGGAGTCGTGCAAGCTCGTGCTTCTTTCCCACTTCTTTTCTCTTCGGCATTCCCCAACCACTAGAAGTCAGATATGTTCTGTTTGATAAATACTCTTGCACTAAGTCTCTAGTACTGATGTGTTCGACTACCACTCTAAATTCTACTTCAGCCAGCTGGCAGGGTAACCGCAATTGCATATTGCATAAGGGTTGGGTCAGGCCGAAGTTCAACTTTAATGGACTCATAACCATGCTCATTAGCTTCTCCCTCTTTTTCTCATCCGCTTTCATGTAAAACCATTCATTAGTCTATCCAGTCATCCACTTGTTATGATAGCCAATAACCGGGGTCTTCATATCCTTTCGATACACAAAATTGTAGCAGCCAAAGTTTCTGTGAAGGCCATCTGCTCTAGCCTTTGTCTGGTAGTGAAGTTCGTGCACCCGGCAGAAAGCTTTGGTATTTGCATCCATTCCCTGGCTTCGGAGAGCCCATATGTAGACACTAAGTCTAACAATAGCATTGGGGGTCTGTTGATGAAGGTATATTTCAAAGCTCTTTAGAACCTCCCCTATCATGTCATTTAACGAGAACCGAAGCCCTGCTCTGAAGAAGCTCTTAAAGACGATAACTTCATTATCCCTCGGCTCCAGAAGTATCTCTTCCCCAACAAATCGAACAAGTTTGCTCTCAGAATCCCTGAAATAGCCTAGTTTTTTCATCATAGTCATGTCATCTTCTGTTATAGTAGATTTTTCAAATTCAAGGTGACTATGCTTTGTTGGGTTTAGAATGTTGTAGTCCTCTTCGCTCTCATTATCACTCTCACCCTCAACCACAGTTTGTCCAGCTTCGGCATTGGAAGCACCTTCATCAGTAACTTCCCCTGGCACAACTAGACCTGATCGCTTCATTACTTCTGATATGGGCACTGTTTCGGCAGCTTCGACTTCGTCCCCCTCACGAGACACCCTAGCAGTGGATCAAACTCTGGCCATTTGTGTTTATGCTTTTTCTAAGACGAAGCCAATCACCAGTGATGAAGCATTTGCTCGAAAATGCAATACAGAGAGCTTTAGCTATGGTTAAAAATTTTAACAGCACAATAGTGCAATGGCAATGAATACTATGGTAACTCCTTAGCAACCAGTCTATTTATATAGTGCTGCAGGGGGAGAAGGCAAACCGCCACACTACTCGCACTGGCTGAGCGGTGGACCGTCTGGCGTCCGGAATATTATAATCGTTTCTCGGCAACGAGCTCAGAGAAGGTGTTTTCGGACCTTCGGCATTCCGAAGCCTTTGTGTTTTTTGCGGATCGCGCTCGTTATGAAAAATGATCTAGCACCGCGAAGGGGCTACTGTTGGGGGTCTTCTCCTCCACCGAAGGTCCTAAAGGCAAAAACACCTTCGACAAGACAGTACAAAGGCATGTGTGTCATGAAGATATAAGCCAAAGATGATGCGAACATGAGCCGAAGCTACGACTAAAAGAGCTTTGGCTTGGTATTGTGATAAAGGCGAAGGACGATACCGACTTAAAGAGGAAAAGACTATATAGTCCTTAATAGTTTGCATTATGATTAGTTAACAGGGACATGGATGTAATTTTGTCCGGACTACGTCTCATGCCTATATATAGATGAACAGTACCCCTATACTGTTCACGTTGATTTGTAATCACTCTCGCATCGCTTTCGCATTTGCACCTTCCGGCAAGCCGAAGGTATTAATGTAATATTAATATCACTGATGTTTATTCATGTTTATAAAATGAGAATATAAATATTCTAATGATTCATAATGATTATCTAAATTATTTTGTATCTCATATACGCTTATTTACATTTATTCACTGAAAATATGAAGGTATTCCCTTCATGACCTTCATCTGAAGATCATTATATACCAAAGGAGATAATGCTTTGAAGTACGAAGGTCTTTAATCATTAACGATTGTGTTTCTTTGTTCTTGATATATAGCATTGGAGAACAAGGACCAACAAGCAAAAGCAGCAGCTATCCCATGAGAAGCCACTAGCGCGGAAAAGTCACAATGACCAATTATAACTTTGTCAAGGACATCAATTTCCTTCTCAATACATCCAAGTGCTTCTGGGATATCTTCAGCAGAAAGGTTGGCTTCTTCAGACATAGCTCCAACAGAGTTGAAGATATTTTTTAACTGAGTAGTACATTGGGTTGCAAAGCCAAAGCATTTATCCCGAAGAGCTTTAAGTGTTCCGCTCAGCTTAAGATTCTTTTTAGCCTTAGCCTTGATTGTCATGTTCAAAGCTTCAGACTCACGGCTGAATTGACTTGAGTTTTCTTTCAAAAGTGTTTGTGCTCCCTTCAGCTCTTTACTCAATTTCTCATTCTGAGCCCGAGCTTCGGTAAGAGAGCCCTCGATTGAGCTGAGCAAGATGTCATTTTCCTTCAATGAATTTTCAAGTTCTTTAATCCTTTTCTCCAAGCCGCTGATAACAAACTCATTTTTCCTGTCTTCGTCATCTTGCTGCATCTTTAGAGCTTTGCTCAGCAATAAGCTTTGAGTTAAAGGATGAAGTTGAGTTAGATCTTCATTAATGAAATGCTAAAACCAGCCCGATGAAGGAGTACTAGTAGAGGAATCATACCTTAAAATTTGAGTAGAATAAGCTGCCTATAACATGTTGTCTTCTGTAACAGCTAATATCTTTTTCTAGCTTCGGAAATCTGATACTCTTTGACAGAGTGCTCATAATTTTTGCTCCAGCATGATCACGGATACATTCTAAAATCTCTTCATCCATGCCGCCAAAGAGAACGGAACTAGGCTGGTAGCCACCAAATATAGCAAATTCCTTCAATTCTGATATATCCTCTTCGGAAAGTTGTTGGCTGCCCAGGTGCCGAAGATCGAAGCTTTTGTCTTCCGAAGAGGCTTCTTCAGTTCTTTTTTCCTTCGATGTTGAAGTCTCCGCAGCAATTGCCCCCTCAGTATTTTTCCTATGAGCAACATTAGCAATAGTCTATCGATTTCTGATAAGGTTGTACCGAGGGGACCACCACTGTTTTCTGCTTGTTGAGGACCTTCGTCAGCCATAGCGGGAGTAATCTCCTTTCAAATAACTGGAGGAGGAGGAGGGGTGTCAAGAATAGCCCTCATCACATTCATTATTCGATGCTTCTTCTGAGTATTCCCTCCGCCGGTGCCGAAGGATCCTTGTTTACCTCTACTTTGGCAGTTCTCTCAACATTTTTCTTCTGTGGCTGTAATAAGCTTGTTAGATCTAATCCTAGAGGACTTAGCATTGGGAAAGGTAAGGGTGCAATCATTACCTCTAGAATTTCGGTCACACTAATGGAAGCTGTGAAGGGTGCACATTGTCTTTATTAATTCCAACCATTCGGCATAGGGCTTGTCAAAGCTTTTCTGAAATTTGAAGCGGTAGGGAAGTCGTACAAGTTCATATTTATCCACTTCTTCTTTTTTTCTTTGGCATCCCCCACCCACCAGCGCCGGAAAAGTTTTGTTGGCCAGGTATTCTTGCACCAAATCCCGAGTACTAATATGCTCCGCCACAACCCTAAATTCCACTTTGGCTAACTCGTAGGGGGAGCCGAGTTGCATATTGCACAGTGGCCATGTCATGCCGAAGCTCAGTCTTAGGGGACTCATCACCATAGTCATAAGCTTCTCCCTCTTCTTCTCGTCAGCTTTCACATAAAACCACTCACTTATCTATCCAGTCGGCCACATGGTGCGGTATTCGATCATAGGAGCTTTGGTATCTTTCCGGTATGCAAAATTGTAACATCCGATGTTCTTATCTAGTCCATCAGCTCTAGCCTTAGTTTGGTAGTGGAGTTCATGCACCCGGCAAAATCCTTCAGCGTTGGCACTCTTCCCTTAGCTTCGGAGAGCCCATACATAGACACTAAGTCTAACTATGGCATTTGGGGTGAGTTGATGAAGGTAGATTTCAAACTTCTTTAAAACTTCACCAATCATCTCGTATAGAGGGAATCAAATGTAACACCCCAGGTGTTACCATGGCTAGAGCCCACCTTGCTATTAAAGGGTATGAGCACCTGTGGAATAACTTAATGAATAAAAGCATAAGGGCCTTGGAAAGCTAGAGGTTAACCAAGGATGGTGAGTAACCAAAAGCATTACTCCAATCTTTGCACACTTATTCTCTTGGATGAGAGGGGAGAAGAACCCTAGACCTCTCTTAGACCCTATCTCCCAAAACCCTAGAAAAGAGGGAAAAGAGAGTGGGCAAGTGTGCAAAACATGAGTAACATTTACCCAAACCTTAAGTAACCTTGTAACCAGCAATTAGGAGAGGGAATTATTGCAAAAAGGCCCCTGGTGAAACCCCAAATCAAATCATTAAGTGGAGAGAGAGCTAGAGCTCTCTATTCCTCTCTAAGTCCATATTTGACCCTAGTTAAAGGATCAGCCGTGTTCACCTTGAAGATGGCATCAAATCCACTTGTGATCTATACCAAAAACGTGGCATACTACCTGGGGCACCCACTGGAAAAACTTGAGCCCGAGACTCGGACGTTTGACATGCCATGGCATGGCTTTTGTCGCGAAGTGCCCAGTGAGACACACCTGTTTTGGCATCCAAAGATCTCCCTCCCTAGGCCATATCTGCCCCGACGTCTCACAGTTGAGTGACAGCCCTAGGTGCCAGGAAGAGGTCTGCGTCGAACCTTTGCAAAGATTCGCACGTTTGCGACCTCTGCCGATGTTTGAACAACGGAAGAAACAAACCGCCACGTGTTCGACGCGTTCTGCCGCGCCAGAGCACGCCCGCGCGCGCCCCGCGCCGCGCCCGAGCCAAGCCGGCGCCCCGGCCGCGTCCGCGCCTATAAAACCCGCCCCAGCGCTCGGTTGCTTTCTCCATTGCCTCCTCCGTACCTCGCCGGACTCGCCCGAGCCAGCCTTTGCCTCCGGCGACCTCCCCGCGACCCGCCAGTGCCGCCCGAAAGCCACCACCGTGGCCAACCCCTCTCCCGTCCTCCTCCGTTCGATCCAAGCCCCCAGTTAGCTTCCTGGTGAAGCCGTGAGCCTTGCTCAAGCTTGAACCGAGGGCCTGCGTCACCGGAGTAGCCGAATCGCGCTCACCGGAGTTCAAGAACTCGCCGGCGCTCGTGGACCGGGTAAACCCCTTCACCATTTTCCGATTCGATGCACGTATGGCCTCTGTGTCATCCCGTGAAGCTCCTCGTGCCCATTGATTGAACTCTACCGCCGTGGTTTGGCCGGAGCAGGCGTCGCCGACGATCCCCGCCGCCTGTGTCCGTGGCCAGGGGAGCTCCGACCACCTCTGACGCCGACCCGCACATCGACGTGACCGTCGCGACCTCCTGAACATCGCTGACCACCTCGCCGGACCTCCCTCGCCGCCGGTAAGCCGCGCCACCCTTTTCCTTCCCGCGGCTACTATTTCAGTGAGGGAAGGACTGCGGGTGAGAGGGAGAGAAAGTCAGGGGGTTAAGTGAAAAGTCAGAGACTCAAGTGAATAGTGGCCCAAGGGTAGATCTGCGAGGTTTGATTCGGTTTAAACTCAGGGGCCTCGGCGCAAACTGCTTTTCCAGAAAAACTTAAATAAAACCTGATTTAAATTCAAATAGAAACTTTAAAAACCCATAACTTCTGTTTGGTTTATCCAAATTTGGTCAAACTAATTTTGCCAGACTCTAAATAATGTAACCTGTCTAAGAAAAATATAAAACCCCATAAGTACTAGAGAAAAATATAAGGTTCTGATTTAATTTTAGTTTTGGCCAAAAGCTCAATTATAGCAAGAAAAATGGTTGTACTATTTAACTAAGGTTGGAAAAATTTGGAGAAGTTATTGTCTACCTACTGACCTAGTTAAAAATGTTAAACCTCTCTGTCCACTACATTAAGTTAGTTTTA
Source organism: Zea luxurians (assembly GCA_029449295.1). NCBI lineage: Eukaryota > Viridiplantae > Streptophyta > Magnoliopsida > Poales > Poaceae > Zea > Zea luxurians. The sequence continues at coordinate 38,364,032 of JAOPSE010000022.1, read as the reverse complement.
ACCCCTTATTCCATAATATGCTTGAGTTTAAGAAAAATAGAAAAAGTGACATAAATAATGCACCAGAGGGCACTCCTATTTTTGTTGAGATACTTAGTCAATGTAGTTCACTGGAAAAATATATCATACCCTGTTGTAGTAGAAGATAAGAAAGATACCTTTTAAATGAAGAGAATAAGGATAACTTAGAAAAACCCTACAAAAATAACCCTAAGGTGAAACCTCCCCAAACCTTAGGATAACTAATGTTTTGATAATAAGAACTTAGGAAAAATCTGAAATCTGTTGTTTGATATTTTTCAAAGGACAAGTTACTTCTAAGCACCCTTTTTGCACCCAACTTTAGAAATCCATCATTAATTAACCATCATGTTGCTCTCTGCCATTTTTGGTACAAGAGCTTTTTATCACTACTAGAGGCCAACAAAAATAACCCTTATGTCAGAACCCACTTTAATAAAAGACTTGTAGTGTAAAGTGGCCCATTTTGCCTAACTATTGTTATTTTTGTTTAAGGGCTAGCTTTTGTACTTTAAGCCTCAAATTCTTAAAACAAGCTAGAATAGCCAGTGGCAAACCACTGTAATTTTTACAAAATTTTTGGAAATTTTTAAACTACTGTCATAGTTCAAACCCCTACTAGAAACCCTAGATGGAAATTAAAGAAAGGAAAATGGATGATGGAATTTAATATCCTCCTAAGACCTTTATAAATTGTCCACTGAAATCCATAAAGGCAATACAAATCCAATATGTTATCCTAAAAGAAAACCTAAACCTAAAAGGTAATAAGTCTATGTATACCACTAGAAGACCCACATAGCCAAGGAACCCTAAGTTAATTCTTGACTTAATTTCTGTGGCTTAATGTTTTTAAATCTTGCAAATCATGACATACATGTTCATTGCATTTCGATAGACTGTAATCTTGCTGACGGAGAGTACGTCCTCGTGCCGGAGCAAGGAGCTGCCCAGGAGGTTGCCCCAGACCCAGCACCAGAGCCTGCACCAGAGGACCTGCCTGCCACTGCTTTGGAAGGCAAGCCCCGGTTTTATGCATAACCTATTACTTATGCTATTTTACTTCACTTAATGATTGTAGGATTGATTGTGCACTTAGGTGTAGGAATTGTTTGAAACCCTAGTTGCATGATCTCAGGAATCCTATTGAGATGGATACTAGTATGCTAAGTCGAGTAGCTGCTTTATTAATTAGGATCTCGGTAGAAGTCGAGTGATTTTTCTAGCACTCGCGCGAGGTCAGGAATTGGTTGTATCCACTTTCTTATCATATTGAGGTTGATTGTGGGCAACAATCCATGGGGATTGGTTGTTCACGGGATAAAAAGTTGATTAAGGATTAAGGTGTGGTACCGTGTGTCAAGCGTTTGAACGTACTAAACATATGCCGAGAAATATGGTAAATCGGTAAGCCTAGTACCTGAGTGAACCTGCCCGCAGACATACCCCCTCACGCGACCTGAGACGTAGTCTCCCATTCCGGTTATGGTGGGTACAAGTGCGGCCACTGCACGACGGCCAGTCGGGGTCAGTGGGGCATTGTACGCCAAGGCGGTGAGACCTGATCTGTTGCCAGGGAATCGATGGGGACGGTTGATATGTGTGGGGACGGAGTGCCCCTGCATGTCGTGTGTTTAGGTTTACCTTGCAAGGATAAAAACTCGATTCGAATCGTCTGCTTCTCGCAGCTAATGAGACTGCTTGATCCATGCTGCTACATTGAGTAACAAGTAGAACTGTGTTGGGATGATACAAGCTGTTGATTGCTAAAAATGCTTGCTACTATGTATGAATAGATAGTACACTTTTAGCCTTAAGAGAGTCACACTTAATTTTGATTAAGTTAAAATCTTGATTTAGAAACTCAGCTAGTGCTTTTGGCAACCGAACCCCACAGCCAAACAGCTGCATGTCTAGAGGTAGAGGAGTATAGACTCCTCACACCGGGTAAGTCTAGCTGAGTATTAGTATACTCAGCCTTGCTTGTGGCATAATTTTACAGGTTCTCTGGAGGACATGGTTGCTGGAGTGACTTGGCCATCCACCCTGCCACCGGGTTGGACTGTCGAGTGGGACCCTGCCTCGGCTGAGGAGGAGCATGAGGAGTGATGGGACAGGCTTTCCCCATCTCTCCATTTATTTATCGTTAGTTTATTTCCGCTGCACTTCAAAACAATGATGGTTACTTTTGCGAAAACTCCGATGGTGACAATGGTGATGTAATAATTTAATACTCTTCCATGCATGGTTTTATGCTTTATTGTATTTGCTCTGTGACTCACCATCGAGTGAGACTGTGGTACTTGATCCTGTCAGTGGCCGTGTCGGACTAGATCCGAGGGATTGACGGATTATTCCCATTTAAGTGTGGTCTAGCCTCTAAGGCCGGTCTTAGGCACTTAAGTTGGAATAATTCGGGCAGTTCCGCCACAGCTGGTATCGGAGCTTGTACCACCACAGAGGAATCAATAAAACATAAATGCTATCCCTTTTCTAAAGTAAAATTTGATAGAAACACTGTTGGATAGATTATAGGACGAGCCGGATAGACCTAGGACGTGAAGCCTTAGGATAATAGAAGGGTAGCTAGGTGGCTAAGTGACTAGGCCCTATAGGCCACTTTTTAAAAGGATGGGAGTCCTTCCCTATTCCTTTTTATCTTTTGGAGAGGTCGTTCAGGGCGAGCATGCATGCATTCATAATTAAGTAAATGGATAACTGAGTAAAAGAAACATAAAAACAAGGTAACAATCAACTAGGTTCCCAGTGCCTTTTTCCTTATAGTTAGAGACAGGTTGAGTTTTATTTTTTTCTCGTTCTTTTTGTAATTCTTTTTCTTTTACTTACGCTTAACCGTGCACAGATGACTTCCCACGGATCCTCCGATGACGGAAATGCACTGACCCACACTGACGGACTTGCACGAGAGGGTTTTCCCCGCATCTTGTGGGAGGTACTTCAGGGGGCGGGATACTTGACACCCCCTCAGTACGTGGTGCAGCAGTTCGAGAAGCACCGAGTGCCTCGCTGTAGGGTGAGGATGACTTTAGAGCCTCATCCCCTGCAGCCAGGCTGGCGTTCGCTGGACTCTGAGTCCTATGGATACCGGGCTGAGGACACCATTGAGGCTATCGCTCTGCATGGACTGACTACCTTCTGTGGATTCCATCCCCTGGAGCTGGCTACCCACCCCATGGGGTTGTTCCCCGCGGAAAAGGAGGATGACCCGATGTGGAGGGATCGGGTGGAGCATGCCAAGGACATCTGGGCTCTCTACCCAGGCCACACCGCTCACTTGTCAGTACGATGCATGAACGCTCTGTATCGTCTGCAAGTAATGCGTGGGGAGGCAATGTCCCACCTGATGGCATTACTGGAGGCCACCAAGATCACCCTGGACAACAGGGAGGAGCTCGTGGTGGATTTATCCTAGGAGCTGGTGGAGAAAGATTTACAAGTGGAGCAGCTGACTGACGAGATTCATGAGTTGGAGGAGCTAGTGGGCACCAGGGAGAATACCATCGAGGTCCTCGAGGATCAGCTCCTCAACACCCAGCAGCAGCTAGCCGAGGCTAATGCGCACCTGGACATGCATCACCAACAGATCCATGATGAGGAGGCTGACGAGGACGTTGACATTGAGGGAGGAGATGAGCCTGCCTCCAGTGTAGACACCGCTGGCTCAGGGAGACCACCTTCCCCCGAGTCCAGCGTTGCCTCGTTCGCTCACTAGATGCCAGGCTAATGCTAGAAGTTGATGATAGTTGGACTCCTCACCGCTAGCTTAGCTTTTGCACCCTTAGGGTACTAGGCTGGGTAGAGTTGAGTCTTTTGATCTTTGATGTAACCAGTGTTAAAACTCTTTTGGAGGTTCAGGGATGATTAATGGTAGTTTAAATTTGGACGGAAGGATTATGTTTTTGTTTTGTTTTATTTGGAATCTATCAAATTACTTTAACTCCCCTACCATGTTCGAACCTTAAGCTTGGAGATGTGTTATTGAGCAACCATGTGATTTTTCAGATGGCTGGGAGAGCGCGCCGTGGTCAGAATGAGCACGTTCCCCCACCGCCGCCGCCTCCCACTCTGCAGGAGCTCATGGCCCAGCAGAATGAGATCCTGAGACAGTTAGCTCAGCGTCAGCCACCACCTCAGCATTATGGTGGAGACCATCAGCGTCACCCCGTCGCTGCTACCTACCAGGAGTTCCTTAGTACTCAGCCACCATTGTTTACCAGGACGGAGGACCCACTTGATGCAGATGTGTGGTTGAGGGTGGTAGAATCCAAATTCCCACTGCTCCATGGAATTTGCTCAGAGGTCACCAAGGTCAGGTTCGCCACCCAGCAGCTTCGCGGACCTGCAAGGACTTGGTGGGACCATTTTCTTGCGATGCAGCCAGAAGGCAGAGAAGTGGAATGGAGGGAGTTCAAGGCCGCTTTCAGAGGGCATCATATTCCAGCTGGCATCATGGACCAGAAGCTCAATGAGTTTCTGGCACTCACTCAGGGCAGCCGGACAGTGTTGCAATATGCCCAGGCCTTCAATGATTTGTGTCAGTATGCTGGATATCATGCTGATACGGATGAGAAGAAGCGAGACAGGTTCAGAAGAGGGCTCAGCACCAAGCTCCGTGATCGACTCAACACCGTCAGGGCCAACAGTTACAATGAGTTGGTCAACATGGCTATCTCCCAGGAAGACTGCATCTTGGCTCGACAGGCGGAGAAGAAGAGGAAGATCCCTGTGGCAGGACCCTCATCTCAGCCACAGCGCTTCAGGATTGTGTCTGACACGCAGAACAAGGGACCTCAGCAGCAGCAAGGGAGATGGGTGATCAGGCCACCGCAGCAGCAGCAGCAGCAGGCACCCAACCGCGCCCAGTTTCCAGCTCAGAGGAACAATCAGCAGCAGCAGTACCGCCAGGCCAATGATAACATGTGTTTCACTTGTGGCAGCACTGGACACTATGCCAAGAATTGCCCCAAGAATCAGCAGAGGCAGGGGCAGAATGTTAATCAGAACCAAGGGAAGAGGCAGAAAGTGCAAGTGAGGCAGGGCAAGCTGAACTTCACTACAATGGCTGACATTCCAGAGGGAGCACCCGTCATGACTGGTATCTTTACAGTTTTAAATTTTCCTGCTATTGTTCTTTTTGATTCTGGTGCTTCGCATAGTTTTGTCAGTGCCAAATTTAGTGTCAAGTGCCAGTTGCCTTTTCACCACACCAACGGGGCTATTACCATTTCAACCCCGGGAGGCAGGATTGCCACTAATCAAATCAGCATGAAGGTGCCCCTAAAGTTTGGTAGTTTGATAATTAAAACTGACCTTCTTATCTTGGGGCTGGATAGTGTGGATATCATCTTGGGAACTGATTGGTTGACCAAACATCAGGCAATATTGGATATCGCAGCCAGAGCCATCGAAATTCATTCCCCTGCGTTTGGCGAGACTGTTTTGTATTTACCCAACCAGGGTGGTACCCGGTCTTGTGCCTTTGTTATGGCAGAATCCCCAGTAAGGCAGATCCCAGTCGTCTGCGACTACCCCGATGTTTTTCCGGATGAATTGCCAGGAATGCCACCTGACAGAGATATTGAGTTTGCCATTGAATTGCAACCCGGGACTGCTCCTATCTCTAAGAGACCTTATAGGATGCCTCCCGCAGAATTGGCAGAAATGAAGAAACAATTGCAAGAATTGTTGGACAAGGGATTTATTCGTCCAAGCACTTCACCATGGGGATGTCCCGCCTTGTTCGTGAAGAAGAAGGATGAGAGTTTGAGGATGTGTGTTGACTACCGCCCTCTCAATGCGGTGACTATCAAGAACAAGTACCCGTTACCCCGCATTGATGTTCTGTTTGATCAATTGGTAGGAGCCAAGGTATTCTCCAAGATAGACCTTCGCTCGGGCTACCATCAGATCAAGATCCGAACCAGTGACATTCCCAAGACGGCTTTCTCTACCAGATATGGGCTCTATGAGTTTCTGGTAATGTCTTTTGGGCTAACCAATGCCCCGGCTTATTTTATGTACTTGATGAACTCAGTATTCATGCCAGAATTGGATAAGTTCGTGGTTGTTTTCATTGATGACATTCTGGTTTATTCCAAGAATGAGGCTGAGCACACTAAACATCTACATATCGTGCTTCAGAGACTTCGCGACCATCAGTTGTATGCTAAGTTGTCCAAGTGTGAGTTCTGGCTGAAAGAAATAAAATTCTTGGGTCACACAATCTCTCAGGATGGGATATCAGTTGACCCTGAGAAAGTGCAAGAAGTGATGGACTGGAAACCTCCGACTACAGTGAGACAGATTCGGAGTTTTCTGGGATTGGCAGGGTATTACCGACGATTTATTCCGGATTTCTCCAGGATTGCCAAGCCAATGACTGAACTGTTGAAGAAGGGAGCCAAGTTCACGTGGAGCCAAAAGTGTGAAGATGCTTTTCATACCTTGAGGCAACATTTGACAACAGCCCCAGTGCTAGCCCAACCCGACAATACCAAGCCATTTGAAGTTTATTGTGATGCTTCTGGTACAGGATTGGGATGTGTTTTGATGCAAGAGAACAGAGTAATTGCTTATGCTTCTCGGGCACTCAGGCCCCATGAGCAGAACTACCCGACACATGATTTGGAGTTGGCAGCAGTAGTGCATGCCCTCAAGATATGGAGACACTACTTGATGGGAGCTCACAGTAACATTTACACTGATCACAAGAGCCTCAAGTACATTTTCACTCAGGCAGATCTGAACATGAGGCAGAGAAGATGGTTGGAATTAATCAAGGACTATGATTTGGAGGTGCATTACCATCCTGGCAAAGCCAATGTTGTGGCAGATGCCTTGAGCCGAAAGGCCCAATGTAATTGCATGAACATGGATGCAAGAATCACCACCTTGTGTGATGAGTTGTGCAAGCTGAATCTGGAAGTTGTTCCTTCCGGTGAATTGAGATATATCGCAGTGGAGCCCACATTGCAAGAGCAAATAGCTCAGGCACAGTTTGGGGATAAGGGAGTTCAGGTTATCAAAGAAATGATCAAGCTGAAGGCCGAGAAATACAAGTGTTTCCGTCAGGACAGCAAGGGAATTTTATGGTTTGAAGATCGGTTGGTGGTTCCCAAAGACCCTGAGCTCAGAAAGAAGATATTGGATGAAGCTCACCTTTCCAAGTTCTCCATGCACCCTGGTAGCAACAAGATGTACCATGATCTCAGACCTCTTTATTGGTGGACCAGAATGAAGAGGGAAATTGCCAAGTACATCTCAGAATGTGACACTTGTCAGAGGGTAAAAGCTAGTCATTTGAAAGCAGCAGGCCCTTTGCAACCCCTCCCCATCCCATCTTGGAAATGGGAGGACGTTTGCATGGACTTCATAGTAGGATTACCCAATACCTCCAGGCACCATGATTCCATATGGGTTATTGTGGACAGATTGACCAAAACTGCTCATTTCTTGCCAGTGCACACCACCCACCGGGCGGAGAAGTATGCGGAGATCTACATTGACCAGATAGTTCGTCTGCATGGGATACCAAGGACTATAGTCTCTGACCGAGGAGCACCTTTTGTGGCACGATTTTGGGAGCAATTACAGGAATCACTTGGAACCCACGTAATCCGAAGCTCAGCTTATCACCCTCAAACAGATGGTCAAACAGAAAGGGTGAACCAGATTTTAGAAGATATGTTAAGGGCATGTGCACTGCATTATGGGAAGGATTGGGACAAATGTCTTTCCTTGGCAGAGTTTTCTTACAATAACAGCTATCAGTCTAGTCTGAAGATGGCACCTTTTGAAGCTTTGTATGGGAGAAGATGCAGAACCCCGCTAAATTGGTCTCAAGCAGGAGAAAGGGAAATATTTGGGCCAGATTTGGTGCTTGAAGCAAAGGCAAAGGTTAGAATTATCAAGAAGAACCTAGAAGCTGCTCAGGCCAGACAAAAGAGTTATCATGACAAGAGGCGGAAACCTCTACAGTTTGAGGTGGGAGATCATGTCTATCTTAAGATATCACCAACCAAGGGTGTCCAGAGATTCGGGATTAAGGGCAAGTTAGCCCCTCGCTACATTGGACCATATAAGATCAAAGCAAGTTGTGGACCTATAGCTTATCAGTTGGAATTGCCACCCTGCATGGCAGCAGTTCACAATGTGTTCCATGTATCTCAGCTGCGGAAATGTGTTCGTCTACCCACTGAAGTGCTACCAGAACCAGACATTGAGATAGAACCAGACTTGTCCTACCAAGAGTACCCCGTCAAGGTATTGGATCAGAAGGAAAGATCAACTCGGGCAAGGTCAATCAAAATGTATAAGGTTCAGTGGAGTCATCATTCAGCAGAAGAAGCTACATGGGAGACGGAGGAGTTTCTACGTTCTCGCTTCCCCGACTTTCTGCCCAATGAAATCGGTATGTAACCCCAAAACCCCACCCCCGCCTGCCTTTTGAAGTCAATTATAAGAAAAACTTAGATAACAAGGATAGTCTAAGTTGTGGATTTAACTTAAGAAGGGCTTCCTTCTGAAGTTGCAAAGAGGATGACATTCGAAGAGCAGTTAATAAGTGAAACTTGAGCATAAGGAAGAATAGCACTAGCCCACCTTCAAGCATCCCTCCAAGGGACTCTACCTAAAAATCTCGGGACGAGATTCCTTTAAGGGGGGAGGGCTGTAACACCCCAGGTGTTACCATGGCTAGAGCCCACCTTGCTATTAAAGGGTATGAGCACCTGTGGAATAACTTAATGAATAAAAGCATAAGGGCCTTGGAAAGCTAGAGGTTAACCAAGGATGGTGAGTAACCAAAAGCATTACTCCAATCTTTGCACACTTATTCTCTTGGATGAGAGGGGAGAAGAACCCTAGACCTCTCTTAGACCCTATCTCCCAAAACCCTAGAAAAGAGGGAAAAGAGAGTGGGCAAGTGTGCAAAACATGAGTAACATTTACCCAAACCTTAAGTAACCTTGTAACCAGCAATTAGGGGAGGGAATTATTGCAAAAAGGCCCCTGGTGAAACCCCAAATCAAATCATTAAGTGGAGAGAGAGCTAGAGCTCTCTATTCCTCTCTAAGTCCATATTTGACCCTAGTTAAAGGATCAGCCGTGTTCACCTTGAAGATGGCATCAAATCCACTTGTGATCTATACCAAAAACGTGGCATACTACCTGGGGCACCCACTGGAAAAAGTTGAGCCCGAGACTCGGATGTTTGACATGCCATGGCATGGCTTTTGTAGCGAAGTGCCCAGTGAGACACACCTGTTTTGGCATCCAAAGATCTCCCTCCCTAGGCCATATCTGCCCCGACGTCTCACAGTTGAGTGACAGCCCTAGGTGCCAGGAAGAGGTCTGCGCCGAACCTTTGCAAAGATTCGCACGTTTGCGACCTCTGCCGACGTTTGAACAACGGAAGAAACAAACCGCCACGTGTTCGACGCGTTCTGCCGCGCCAGAGCACGCCCGCGCGCGCCCCGCGCCGCGCCCGAGCCAAGCCGGCGCCCCGGCCGCGTCCGCGCCTATAAAACCCGCCCCAGCGCTCGGTTGCTTTCTCCATTGCCTCCTCCGTACCTCGCCGGACTCGCCCGAGCCAGCCTTTGCCTCCGACGACCTCCCCGCGACCCGCCAGTGCCGCCCGAAAGCCACCACCATGGCCAACCCCTCTCCCGTCCTCCTCCGTTCGATCCAAGCCCCCAGTTAGCTTCCTGGTGAAGCCGTGAGCCTTGCTCAAGCTTGAACCGAGGGCCTGCGTCACCGGAGTAGCCGAATCGCGCTCACCGGAGTTCAAGAACTCGCCGACGCTCGTGGACCGGGTAAACCCCTTCACCATTTTCCGATTCGATGCACGTATGGCCTCTGTGTCATCCCGTGAAGCTCCTCGTGCCCATTGATTGAACTCTACCGCCGTGGTTTGGCCGGAGCAGGCGTCGCCGACGATCCCCGCCGCCTGTGTCCGTGGCCAGGGGAGCTCCGACCACCTCTGACGCCGACCCGCACATCGACGTGACCGTCGCGACCTCCTGAACATCGCTGACCACCTCGCCGGACCTCCCTCGCCGCCGGTAAGCCGCGCCACCCTTTCCCTTCCCGCGGCTACTATTTCAGTGAGGGAAGGACTGCGGGTGAGAGGGAGAGAAAGTCAGGGGGTTAAGTGAAAAGTCAGAGACTCAAGTGAACAGTGGCCCAAGGGTAGATCTGCGAGGTTTGATTCGGTTTAAACTCAGGGGCCTCGGCGCAAACTGCTTTTCCAGAAAAACTTAAATAAAACCTGATTTAAATTCAAACAGAAACTTTAAAAACCCATAACTTCTGTTTGGTTTATCCAAATTTGGTCAAACTAATTTTGCCAGACTCTAAATAATGTAACCTGTCTAAGAAAAATATAAAACCCCATAAGTACTAGAGAAAAATATAAGGTTCTGATTTAATTTTAGTTTTGGCCAAAAGCTCAATTATAGCAAGAAAAATGGTTGTACTATTTAACTAAGGTTGGAAAAATTTGGAGAAGTTATTGTCTACCTACTGACCTAGTTAAAAATGTTAAACCTCTCTGTCCACTACATTAAGTTAGTTTTAACCCCTTATTCCATAATATGCTTGAGTTTAAGAAAAATAGAAAAAGTGACATAAATAATGCACCAGAGGGCACTCCTATTTTTGTTGAGATACTTAGTCAATGTAGTTCACTGGAAAAATATATCATACCCTGTTGTAGTAGAAGATAAGAAAGATACCTTTTAAATGAAGAGAATAAGGATAACTTAGAAAAACCCTACAAAAATAACCCTAAGGTGAAACCTCCCCAAACCTTAGGATAACTAATGTTTTGATAATAAGAACTTAGGAAAAATCTGAAATCTGTTGTTTGATATTTTTCAAAGGACAAGTTACTTCTAAGCACCCTTTTTGCACCCAACTTTAGAAATCCATCATTAATTAACCATCATGTTGCTCTCTGCCATTTTTGGTACAAGAGCTTTTTATCACTACTAGAGGCCAACAAAAATAACCCTTAGGTCAGAACCCACTTTAATAAAAGACTTGTAGTGTAAAGTGGCCCATTTTGCCTAACTATTGTTATTTTTGTTTAAGGGCTAGCTTTTGTACTTTAAGCCTCAAATTCTTAAAACAAGCTAGAATAGCCAGTGGCAAACCACTGTAATTTTTACAAAATTTTTGGAAATTTTTAAACTGCTGTCATAGTTCAAACCCCTACTAGAAACCCTAGATGGAAATTAAAGAAAGGAAAATGGATGATGGAATTTAATATCCTCCTAAGACCTTTATAAATTGTCCACTGAAATCCATAAAGGCAATACAAATCCAATATGTTATCCTAAAAGAAAACCTAAACCTAAAAGGTAATAAGTCTATGTATACCACTAGAAGACCCACATAGCCAAGGAACCCTAAGTTAATTCTTGACTTAATTTCTGTGGCTTAATGTTTTTAAATCTTGCAAATCATGACATACATGTTCATTGCATTTCGATAGACTGTAATCTTGCTGACGGAGAGTACGTCCTCATGCCGGAGCAAGGAGCTGCCCAGGAGGTTGCCCCAGACCCAGGACCAGAGCCTGCACCAGAGGACCTGCCTGCCACTGCTTTGGAAGGCAAGCCCCGGTTTTATGCATAACCTATTACTTATGCTATTTTACTTCACTTAATGATTGTAGGATTGATTGTGCACTTAGGTGTAGGAATTGTTTGAAACCCTAGTTGCATGATCTCAGGAATCCTATTGAGATGGATACTAGTATGCTAAGTCGAGTAGCTGCTTTATTAATTAGGATCTCGGTAGAAGTCGAGTGATTTTTCTAGCACTCGCGCGAGGTCAGGAATTGGTTGTATCCACTTTCTTATCATATTGAGGTTGATTGTGGGCAACAATCCATGGGGATTGGTTGTTCACGGGATAAAAAGTTGATTAAGGATTAAGGTGTGGTACCGTGTGTCAAGCGTTTGAACGTACTAAACATATGCCGAGAAATATGGTAAATCGGTAAGCCTAGTACCTGAGTGAACCTGCCCGCAGACATACCCCCTCACGCGACCTGAGACGTAGTCTCCCATTCCGGTTATGGTGGGTACAAGTGCGGCCACTGCACGACGGCCACTCGGGGTCAGTGGGGCATTGTACGCCAAGGCGGTGAGACCTGATCTGTTGCCAGGGAATCGATGGGGACGGTTGATATGTGTGGGGACGGAGTGCCCCTGCATGTCGTGTGTTTAGGTTTACCTTGCAAGGATAAAAACTCGATTCGAATCGTCTGCTTCTCGCAGCTAATGAGACTGCTTGATCCATGCTGCTACATTGAGTAACAAGTAGAACTGTGTTGGGATGATACAAGCTGTTGATTGCTAAAAATGCTTGCTACTATGTATGAATAGATAGTACACTTTTAGCCTTAAGAGAGTCACACTTAATTTTGATTAAGTTAAAACCTTGATTTAGAAACTCAGCTAGTGCTTTTGGCAACCGAACCCCACAGCCAAACAGCTGCATGTCTAGAGGTAGAGGAGTATAGACTCCTCACACCGGGTAAGTCTAGCTGAGTATTAGTATACTCAGCCTTGCTTGTGGCATAATTTTACAGGTTCTCTGGAGGACATGGTTGCTGGAGTGACTTGGCCATCCACCCTGCCACCGGGTTGGACTGTCGAGTGGGACCCTGCCTCGGCTGAGGAGGAGCATGAGGAGTGATGGGACAGGCTTTCCCCATCTCTCCATTTATTTATCGTTAGTTTATTTCCGCTGCACTTCAAAACAATGATGGTTACTTTTGCGAAAACTCCGATGGTGACAATGGTGATGTAATAATTTAATACTCTTCCATGCATGGTTTTATGCTTTATTGTATTTGCTCTGTGACTCACCATCGAGTGAGACTGTGGTACTTGATCCTGTCAGTGGCCGTGTCGGACTAGATCCGAGGGATTGACGGATTATTCCCATTTAAGTGTGGTCTAGCCTCTAAGGCCGGTCTTTTGCACTTAAGTTGGAATAATTCGGGCAGTTCCGCCACATCAAAGACCTACTCTAAAGAAACATTTAAAACTACGACTTCGTCATTCCTTGGTTCTAGAATCATTTCTTCCCAAACCGAACTAGTTCGTCATCATACTCTCCAAACTATCCTAATTTCTTCATCAAAACCAAATATTCTACTTTAACCGTGGATTTTCCAAACTTAATATGGCTTGGTTTGCTCGGACTTAAAATGCCATCATCATCTTCGTTATCACTGTCAGCTTCGGTAGTTGTTGGTTCAGCTTCGGCGACAACAACATCTTCTATTGGACCAGACTCTCCTTCCTCTCATACAACTAATCTAGAACGATTCATCATTTATAAGATAGGGGCTGTCTCAGTAGCTCCAGCTTCTTCCCCTTCGTGTGCTACTCTAGCAATAGACCTCACTCTAGCCATTTCAGTTTTTATGAGACGAAGCTACACTCAACTAATTGAACATGTGCCCGAAGCTTACACAACAAGCGCACATAAAGCAGAAAGCTCTAGCTTTCGTAAAAATTTTCAACAGCACAACTGCGCAATAGCAATGAATGTTGTGGTAACTTCTCACCAACTCGTCTGTTTATATAGCCCCGTAGGTGAAGAAGGTGAATCGCCGAGACGCGCGTACTGGCTGATCAGTGGACCGACAAGCTCCATAAATTTTATATACATTTTTTAATAACAAGCTCAGGTAAGGTGTTTTTTGGACCTTCGGCATCTAGAAGCATTCATCTTTTTCGCAGATTGAGCTCGTTATGAAAAAACGACCTAGCACCGCCGAAGGGGCTACTATTGGGGGTCTTCTTCTCTGCCGAAGGTCCTCAAGACAAATATATTATCTGTAAGCGATGTTGGGAGTCTTCTTCTCCGCTGAAGGTCCTCAAGACGAAGACATTGTCTATAAGCGACAACGTCGAATGCCAAAGCTGCAACCGAAGGACGACAACTTCGGCTTAAGATGGCGACGAAGGTCAAATATGATGTCATGCCAAAGAGGAAAAGACTAGTTAATCCCTGATGTTTTGTATTAGGATTATAAGTATAGGCTGAGGTCATAAATGTATTTTTACTCGGGTTGCGTCCTATAACACCCCTGGTGTTACTATCACTAAAATTTGAGCATAACATCATCAGCATTAGCATTTCATATGTTTGATACACCTAGAATGCATTCACTAGGCAAAAATTTCAAACAAGTTGTATTGATATGGTGTTTTGCAAATAAAACCCTAGAGTAGGGTACTTAACCTTAAATGAGGATTAGAAGGGTAAAACAAAACCCAAATAGAGAAAACCCTAAAGCTTAAGTGAAATAGTTAGAAAATGTTACTAAGAAGGGATGTAAATTACATTCACACCCCTGAACTACCAAAAAAACCTAAAAAGGACCCTGGAAGACCCTAAACCTAAACCCTAGGGGGTTAAGTGCAAAATTAGCCCACTTTTGGACTAAAGTGCAAAAACTAGTAAAGTAAGGTGTTTTAAGTCATATGGTTCACAATCATGAATATTTGCAAGCTAAACCCTGAATTTTGGACCTATTTGCAAAAAGACCCTATTTGAGTTCTAACCCTAAGTCTGAAATTCAGTGATATTGGCTCAACTTTGGAGCTCTATATCTTCCAAACTATTGAGAATTTACCCTAGGTCACCACATCAATATTATAGACCTATCAACTTTGCTTAAGGGGTTCAACATTGTTGTCATGAAAAATATGAAGAAAAATGCACCCAAAGTCGAGTTATGCCGCCGTGGATAAGTTCTGTGGCGAAACTGCCCGAATTATTCCAACTTAAGTGCCTATGTCCCGCCTTAGAGGCTAGACACACTTAAATGGGAATAACCCGTCAATCCCTTGGATCTAGTCCGACGAGGCCACTGACAGGATCAAGTACCACAGTCTCACTCGATGGTGAGTCATAGAGCAAATACAATAAAGCATAAAACCATACATTAACGAGTATTAAACTTATTACATCATCATCGGAGTTTTAACAAAAGTAGTCATCATTGTTCGAAGTGCAGCGGAATAAAACTAACGATAAATAAATAGAGAGATGGGGAAGCCTATCCCATCACTCCTCATGCTCCTCCTCAGCCGAGGCAGGGTCCCACTCGACGGTCCAACCCGGTGGCAAGATGGACGACCAAGCCACTCCAGCAACCATGTCCTCCAGAGAACCTATAAAATTATGCCACAAGCAAGGCTGAGATACTAATACTCAGCTAGACTTACCCGGTGTGAGGAGTCTACTCCTCTACCTCTAGACATGCAGCTGTTTGGCTGTGGGTTTGGTTGCCAAAAGCACTAGCTGAGTTTATAAATCAAGTTTTATCTTTTGTCAAGTTTTAGTGTGACTCTCTTAAGACTAGATGTGTACTATCTACTCATTCATGGTAGCAAGCAAATTTAGCAATCAACATCTTTTGTCACATCATCACATTTCCACTGGTTACTCAATGTAGCAGCATGGATCAAGCAGTCTCATTAGCTGCGAGAAACAGACGATTTGAATCGAGTTTTTAAACCTTGCAAGGTAAACGTAAACACACGACATGGCGAGGCACTCCGTCCCCACACACATCAACCGTCCCCATCGATTCCCCATCAGCAGATCAGGGCTCACCGCCTTGGCGTACAATGCCTCACTGACCCCGACTGCCGTCGTGCAGTGACCGCACTTGTACCCACCATAACCGGAATGGGAGACCACGTCTCAGGTCGCGTGAGGGGTAAAGTCCACTGCCAGGTTCAGTTAGGTACTAGGCTTACCGATTTACCATATTTCTCGGCATGTGCTTAGTACGTTCAAACGCTAGACTCACGGTACCACACCTTAATCCTTATTCCAATTTTTATCCCATAGACAACCAATCCCCATGGATTGTTGTCCACAATCAATCATCATTATGATAAGAAAGTGGATACAACCAATTCCTGACCTCGTGCGAGTGCTAGAAAAATCACTCGACTTCTACCGAGATCCCTAATTAGTAAAGCAGCTACTCGACCTAGCATACTAGTATCCATCATAAAAGGATTCCTGAGATCATGCAACTAGGGTTTCAAACAACTCCTACACTTAAGTGCACATTCAATCCTACAATCATTAAGTGTAGTAAAATAGCATAATAAATAGGTTATGCATAAAACCGGGGCTTGCCTTCCACGGCTGGGGTAGGTAGATCCTCTGGGGCAGGCTCTGGTGCTGGATCCGGGGCTACCTCCTGAGCAGCTCCTTGCTCCGGCACGAGGACGTACTCTCCGTCGGCGAGGTTGCAATCTATCGAATGCAATGAATAATAATATGTATGCCATGATTATGCAGGATTTAATAATCATTATGCTAAGTGAAGAAAAACTAAGTTAGTTAGTAATTTAGGGTTTCCCGATTATACGTGGCTCTTAGTGGTGTATGCTTATCCACTTAGGTTTTGGGTTTTGTTAGGGATAAGCATAGTGGATGGTATTTCCCTTAGATATTTTAGTGGGCAATTAAGGGGTTTTGCTGGTTGGGTTAGGGTGACATTAATCTCCATTATTAATTTCCCTTTTTCATTTTCTATTTATGAATTCTAGTGTGGGTTTGAACTACAACAGTGGTTTAACTTTTTCCAAAAATTCTATAAAAATTATAGTGGGTCACTATTTGTAACTGTAGGTTGTCCCATAAATTTGAGGTGGTTACTGATTTAGATACTACTTGTGCAAAATTAACAAGGATAAGTTTTAAAAGGGCACTTTACACTATAGCTATGATTTAATTGAGGTTTCTGTACCAAATTTTATTTTTGTCTAGACACATATGTGATATGAGGCCATTGTGTTAAAAATCACAGAAAAAGGCATATTGGATATTTAGTTGTGAATTTCTAAAGTTTTATGCCAAAAAGGTGCTTATAACTAACTTGTTATTTGAAAAATATCAAACAACAGATTTCATATTTTTCCTATGTTCATAATAACAAGTTATCCCAAGGTTTGGGGTGATTTCTCCTTGGGGTTATTTTTCTAGGGTTTTTCTAAGTTTTCCTTGTTTATTCTGTACTAAACAAGGGTATAATACCTAAAATAAAAGGTATCTCATTTATTCTGTACTAAACAAGGGTATAATAAATTTTTCTAGTGAACTATACTGAATAAGTGAACTAACAAAAATGTGGGTGTTCCCTGGTTCTTTATTTAAACCACCTTTAATATTTTCTCTAACCTTAGGCTACAAATGATTTAAATGGTAAACTCTACCTTAACTTGGTGTACAGACGGGTTTATTATTTTTGTACATGTTAGGAAGTGATCAAGTACTTCTCTAAATTTTCTTAACCCCAGTCAAATAGTGCAACTATTTTTCCTTATTTCTTTTAGCTTTTGACCAGATAACCATTTAAATCAAAACCTTAAAGTTTTCTGTAACACTTAGGGGTTTTATATTTTTCCTAAGTAGATTACATTATTTAGGATCTGGCAAAATTGGTTTGACTCGATTCGGGTAAACCAAACTGAAGTTATGGATTTTTCAAGTTCTGTTTGGATTTAAATCAGAATTTTTAAAAGGTTTCCTGGAAAACTACTTTGCACCGAAGACCCTGGGTTCCTCCTAAATCAATCCATTCATTTCTACCCCTGTGCTACTATTCCCCTGAGTCACTGACAGCGCACAAAACCCCTGGCCTTTCTTTCTTCTTCCCCGAGGTCCCTCCCCTTATGCAAACAGTACCCGCGGGAAAGAAAAGGGCGACGCGGCTTACCAACGGTGAGAGAGGTCCGGCGAGGGGTGGGGTTGGCTTCGGGAGGTTCTGACGGTCACAGCGAGGTACAGCTCGACGGCGGTGGTGGCCGGAATCGGCCGGACCACGTGCGCAGGCGGGTGATCTCGTCAGCGGCGAGTACTCCGGCTTAACCACGGCGATCTTGTTCAATCAAACGGCACGATGAGCTCCACCGGGTGACATACAGTCTATGTGCGCAAGGAATCGAAGAATGGGGCAGAGATTTACCCGGTCTACGATCACCGGCGGTCGGGTGAAGTCCGGCGACCGTGGACTGGCTTCTCCAGCGAAGCAAAGTCCGATTCCTTGCTCGGGGAGCTTCACCGAGGCATGCACGGTCTCTTCCGAGGGTCTGGTGTGGCTGGGAAGGGCTCTGCTGGCCAGTCTACGGTGGCGGGGGATCGGGTGGCCGCGGGCACACCGTTTGCAGGGCAACGCCGGTGGTTTCTGGCTCCGGTGAGGTCGAGCGTGCGCAGAGGAGTACGGTCGACGCCTAAGGGGGCTTTATAGGAACGGGCGCGAGCAGGGGACATGAGCACGGCTCAGCGTGGCGCGGGGCTCGCGGGGTCGGGCGCGAGCGTGCTCTGGCGCGCTCAGAGCGTGTCGAACACGTGGAAGTGTTCTTTTGCCCGTGTTCAACAGCTCGCTGAGATCGCAAGCGTGCGAATCTTGGCAAAAATCCGGCGCAGGCCTCCTCCTGGCACCTAGGGCTGTCTCTTGTATGTGAGTCCCCATGGCAGATATGCCCTAGGTAGGGAGATATGTGGACGCCAAATCTGGCTTGTCCCTCTGCCCACCTCGCGACAAAAGCCATGCCAAATCATGTCAAACGTCTTAGGCTCGGTTTCAACTTTTTCCAGTGGGTGCCTTAGGTGGTATGACACATTTTTGGTATACAACTCAAACGGTTTTGGTGCCATTTACTAAGTGAACACGGTGGATCTTTAGATTAGGTTCAAAATTTGACTCAGAAAGAATTAGAGAGCTCTAGCTCTCTCTCCACTTAAGGAATGGATTTGGGGTTCTTTAAGGGGTCTTTTTGCAATGTTTCCTCTTTGTATTTTGTAGATTGTAATGTTACTTAATCTTTGGCTAAAGGTTAACCCATGATTTGCACATTTTCTTAACCTCCCCCCCTTTACCAGGGTTTTGGGAGTTAAGAGCTTAAGAAGGGTCTAGGGTTTATTCTTCTCTTGCCCAAGGTGATACTTGCATAAATGCTTGGGTAGTGCTGTTGGACATTAACATTCTTGGTTAATACATGGTTCTTAAGGTTTTATGCTCTTCTTCTCAAGTCTCTCCCACATGTGATCACAGTCATTAGTGCATAGATGTGCCATGGCCATGGTAACACCTGGGGTGTTACAGCCCTCCCCCCTTAAAGGAATCTCATCCTGAGATTTTAGGTAGAGTCCTCTGGAGGGGTGCCATGAAGGCATGTTGGTGCGTTGTTCCTTCTTTTATCCAAGTTTCTCTAGTTAACTGCTCTTCAAATGTCATTCTCTTTGCGACTTCAGAAGGAAGTCCTTTTTGAGTCATTTCCAAAACTTATACTACCCTTAACATCTAAGTTTTTCTTATATTTGAATTCAAAGGGCAGGTGGGGTGGGGTTTTGGGTTACGTACCAACTCCTTTGGGCAGAAAGTCGGGGAAGCGAGAACGTAGGAAATCCTCAGTCTCCCATGTAGCCTCTTCTACTGAATGGTGACTCCACTGAACCTTATACATTCTGATCGATCTTGCCCTCGTTGATCTCTCCTTTTGGTCCATTACCTTTACGTGGTGCTCTTGATAAGATAAATCTGGTTCTATCTCAATTTCTGGTTCAGGTAGCACTTCAGTGGGTAAGCGGACACATTTCCATAGCTGGGATACATGGAACACATCATGAACAGCTGACATGTGGGGTGGCAACTTCAATTGATATGCTACGGGTCCACAAGATTCATTGATCTCGTAGGGTCCAATGTAGCGAGGAGCTAACTTGCCCTTGATTCCAAATCTCTGGACACCTTTGGTGGGTGACACCTTAAGATAGACATGATCTCCCATTTCAAATTGTAGAGGCTTCCTTCTCTTGTCATGATAGCTCTTTTGCCTGGCCTGGGCAGCTTCTAGGTTGTTTTTAATAACTCTGACCTTTTTCTCTGCTTCAAGTACCAAGTCTGGCCCAAATATTTCTCTCTCTCTAGCTTGAGACCAATTTAGCGGGGTCCTACACCTTCTCCCATATAAGGCTTCAAAAGGTGCCATCTTCAAACTGGACTGTTAGCTGTTATTATAGGAGAATTCTGCCAATGAAAGACACTTGTCCCAATCCTTTCCATAGTGTAGCACACATGCCCTCAACATGTCTTCCAAAATCTGATTTACCCTTTCTGTCTGGCCATCTGTTTGAGGATGGTATGCTGAGCTTCTTATTACCAGGGCCCCATGTGATTCCTGTAATTGCTCCCAAAATCGTGCCATGAACGGTGCTCCTCTGTCCGATACTATAGTCCGTGGTATTCCATGCAAACGAACTATCTGGTCAATGTAGATTTCTGCATACTTCTCCGTCCTGTGGGTGGTGTGTACCGGCAAGAAATGAGTTGTCTTGGTCAATCTGTCCACAATGACCCAAATAGAGTCATGGTGCTGGGAGGTATTGGGCAATCCCACGATAAAATCCATGCAAATGTCCTCCCATTTCCAAGATGGTATGGGAAGGGGTTGCAAAGGGCCTGCTACCTTCAAATGACTAGCCTTGATTCTCTGGCAGGTGTCACATTCGGATATGTACTTGGCAATTTCCCTCTTCATTCTGGTCCACCAGTATAAGGATCTGAGGTCATGATACATCTTATTACTGCCAGGATGCATGGAGAATTTTGAAAGGTGAGCTTCATCCAATATCTTCTTTCTGAGCTCAGGGTCCTTGGGAACAACCAATCGATCTCCAAACCATAGGATTCCTTTGCTGTCCTGCCGGAAGCATTTGTATTTTTCTGCTTTCTGCTTGATCATTTCCTTAATGACCTGAACACCCTTGTCTTCAATCTGTGCCCTGACTATTTGCTCTTGTAATGTGGGCTCCACCGAGATATAATTTAAAGCACCTGAAGAAACAACTTCTAGGTTCAGCTTGCACAACTCATCACACAGGGTGGTGACTCTTGCATCCATGCTCATACAATTACACTGGGCCTTTCTACTCAAAGCATCTGCCACAACATTGGCTTTGCCAGGATGGTAATGCACCTCCAAATCATAGTCCTTGATTAGCTCTAACCATCTCCTCTGCCTCATATTAAGATCTGCTTGAGTGAAAATGTATTTGAGGCTCTTATGGTCCGTGTAAATGTTACAATGGGCTCCCATCAAGTAATGTCTCCATATCTTAAGAGCATGAACCACAGCTGCTAACTCCAGATCATGCGTGGGGTAGTTTTGCTCATGGGGTCTGAGTGCTCGGGAGGCATAAGCAATTACTCTGTTGTCTTGCATTAAGACACATCCCAATCCAGTACCGGAAGCATCGCAATACACTTCAAAGGGCTTGGTGTTGTCAGGTTGAGCTAGCACTGGGGCTGTTGTTGTAACACCCGGTTTTAAAGGACGAAGCCGGGTGCATCTCATACATGCGCCAAAGAAGACAACATATATAATAACAGAGTGTATAGAGATAAATGTCACAAAACATCAGAGCATTTATTACATAGCGGAAGACTTATTACAAAGTAATAGAATAAATGTAAAACGAACTAAGGATCGTCGGCGCCAATGTCAACTGAGAAACGCCACCTAGATCAAGTCGAATGCCTCAGTGTTAGGTGGCTCCTCTTCGACCACCTGTTCTTCTCCTGTGGGGGGTGTGAGACAGCAAGAGTGAGCTCACATACGTTCATAGCTCAACAAGTCGTGGGGAATAATGTGGCATGAACTCACCAAAGGTGGGAGTTCATGTAGTGTAAGGCTGATCAATGAAATAGAGGCTGAAGCTGAGCATTGCTTTTATAAGTTGGTCAAAATTTTATAAGCAATTACTAGGTGTAAGTAAATACCAAACCTTAATAATAATAAAGAAAAGTAATAGTAAAATAATCCCAAATGTGATGCAAATGTCAAATTAAATTTAAGTTCCATAAATTAATCATGTGAGGGTCCGAGCCGCTCATGACCGTGAGCACGGCTAGTAAACTAGTTTTACACTCTGCAGAGGTTGCGCATCTTTACCCACAAGTCATGTTACCCATCTGCCAAGAGACGACCAATCCCATACACCTCTACCGAGGAGGCAAGGTATGGTAACACTACGAGGCCTTTACAAAGTTCCACTAGCTTCAGAAATCCCGCTACAGTTTATAGGAAGCTCCAGTGCAGGAATCCCTCGCCTGACCGCCATCGCAGCAAAATCAACCCAAGGACCTCCCTACACTGACCACTCCCCTACTGCCCTTGCCCCTTTCGGGTAAGGAAGACCTCCACTAGCTTTCCTAGTTAATCAGCCAAGGGCGTCCCATTAAGCCCTTGTGGTAGCACTGTTTTCCCGGGTGATCGCTCCATGTTTCCATTAATTTAATGATCTTAACATGAACAGTAATAATAACAAGATAATAATAGAGTAATCATGAATGTTGTATCTCCATACCCAATCCACATAAAGTAATAGCAGGTACTACCCAAAAATATTTCAGGGGTGAACAAGGTATAAAGATAACCAAAACTGGGGTAACTTAAAGGATCCCATCAAAATTAACCTATGCAGATCATTAAAATTAATAAGAACATGGTTGGGAAAAGTAAGTGATCAAGGGCACAACTTGCCTTCAATGAGCTCCTGCTCAGCTACTTCTACTTGTTGAACCTCAGAATCCATAGTGGCTTGCTCGTCTACTCGCATCAACACAATACATACATAGTATAGCATAAATTAACATCACATCAAACATATAAATAAAATATACAGTAAAAATCTACACATTAGAATGAGATCATAGGAACTGGAATCATTAAATTTGGAGTTATAAATTTCAAGTTATGAATTTCCTAAGATTTAATGTGCTTGAAATAGGATTAAATAATAAATTAATTTTCTTACTGCTTTCATGACCAAACAGAGACACTAAATGATAGAGAACAATATTACAAAATTTTAGAAACTGGAATGGAGTGGTTTGGACTAAAAATGGATTTTCTATGGATTAAATAAGTTCTAGGAATTGTTTTTATATTAAAAATCCATTTCTGAATTTATTTATTTGATTTTCATGAGCTCTGGACTGGGCGTCAATATCGGGAAAGTCCAGGGGCCCCGGTGTAATAAATCTCTAGACTCAGAATCTCCTATATGTGGACCGCGGGTTGTTTTGACATAAACCGAGGGGCTCAAGTGAAAATAAACCCACGAAGGGGTATAGATCTATCCAGGCCGTTGGATTAGGATTATGCGCCCCAGATTACACCACCCATTTAAGTGAAGCGGTACGAAATCTTCACCGTCAGGTCAACGATCAAGCGTCTAGATTTAAAATCCTAAGATTGCTTCTCACGCGCCCGATCCACATAGGACGACCGGGATGAATTTAGGCCGAACCGGTATCAGGATCTAATCAGGGCCGTTCCCTGGGAGATCGATGGTCCCCAACCAATCATCCCCAATCCACATCCAGACGGTGGCGCTGGCAAACCGCGCGGCGGCGCGGACAGCACCCACGGCGGCGCCATCACTGCCGATCCCGATTACTGCACTTTGTGCCCTAAACTCCATCCCGACAAGTGCTACGTGCGATAGGAACGTATTCGAATACATGGGAGGAGTTCATACCGTGAATGACGCGGTGTAGCGCCCTGCCCACGGTGATGCGCGGATTTGCGGCTGCGCGACTACGTCGGTGAGCAATTGATGGGCGTTCGGTTGATGACCCCCCTGCCAGCACCACAGACAGCTTCCCCAAGGGTTCGCACAAGACCCCAGGTCAACCTAGAGTCCCGGTGACGGCGAGGTGATGGGTTTCGCGACGGCGCGAGCTCCTGCCCGACGAGTATGGCGATAGGCGCGAGCGAGGACGAGGAGAGAGGAGAGAGGATGCGGCCGACACTTATACGCAGAGGAGAGGGTCAAAAACGGGTGTACGACCCGAGCTTACTGCCGCGATTCGCGTTTCCCCCAGCGGCGGCGCCCACGATTTCATCGCCGCGATGACCGAGTCCGTGGAGAAGGCGGGTCTGCCAAGTGGGCCCCGCAGGTCGGCGACACGGGGAGGGCAGGCAAGCGCGCACGGGAGGCTGCCCGGTGGGGCCCCTTTGTCGGCGCGCTGCGCCCGGTCGGGGTTGGGCCGTGCAGAAGAAAACGGGAGTGGGCCGAATTCAGGTTCCGAAGCCCATTTAGGCTAGGTTGATTTTATTCTTTTCTTTTCTATTCTTTATTCTCTTTTCTATACTTCCAAGTTCAATTTAAATTCCAATTTGAATTCAAACATAAATTCAAGCTTGTGCTACATTAATTCCCTTTACATTTGTGAAGTTAAAAAAATACCAGTTTTAAAAATATAGTTATATTATTTATATTTTTATATCCTTTCTCTTCTTCTCATTTTCAGAACCCTATTTTCAAATTTAGGGTTTAATCAAGCTTCAAATAATTATTACCTTATTATTTTTATCCTCATTGTTTTATTTAATGCACAAACATATAAAACTCCAACAAAATGCACTTTCTTTTATTTTAGCATTATTGGTTTAATTTAATCATCCTTGATTTTATGTATGCTCTTTTCATGATGCAATTAAGGCACACAAAATGAGGAAATCCACTATATCCTTTGTATACAAATTTGAGTATTACAGTTGTCAAGTGCTGCCTGAGTGTATGAAAGGCATCCTCACACTTCTGGCTCCAATCATACTTGAGTCCCTTCTTCAACAGTTCAGTCATTGGCTTGGCAATTCTGGAGAATCCAGAATGAATCGTCGATAATACCCTGCCAATCCCAGAAAACTCCGAATCTGTCTCACTGTGGTAGGAGGTTTCCAATCCATTACTTCTTCTACCTTCTCAGGATCAACTGATATCCCAATCTGAGAAATTATGTGACCCAAGAATTTAATTTCCCTTAGCCAGAATTCACATTTAGACAACTTAGCATACAAACGATGATCACGCAGTCGCTGAAGCACGATGTGCAGATGCTCAGTATGCTCGTCTTCATTCTTGGAATAGACCAGGATATCACCAATGAAAACCACTACCAATTTGTCTAGCTCTGGCATGAATACTGAGTTCATCAGATACATGAAATAAGCCGGGGCATTGGTCAGCCCAAAAGACATCACCAAAAACTCATAAAGCCCATATCTGGTCGAGAAAGCCGTCTTCGGAATATCACTGGCACGGATCTTGATCTGATGGTAGCCCGAGCGAAGGTCTATCTTGGAGAATACCTTGGCTCCCACCAACTGATCAAACAAAACATCAATGCGGGGCAGCGGGTATTTGTTCTTGATGGTCACCGCATTAAGAGGGCGGTAATCAACACACATTCTCAAACTCTCATCCTTTTTCTTCACAAATAAGGTCGGACATCCACACGGTGAAGTACTTGGCCGAATGAACCCTTTGTCCAACAACTCTTTCAGTTGCTTCTTCAATTCTGCCAATTCTGCGGGAGGCATCCTATAAGGCCTCTTGGATATAGGAGCAGTCCCAGGCTGCAATTCAATCGCAAACTGTATATCTCTATCAGGTGGCATCCCTGGCAATTCATCCGGAAAAACATCTGGGTAGTCACAGACCATTGGGATTCTCTCAACCAGGGACTCTATCATAACGAAGGCACAAGAACGGGTACAACCCTGGTCGGGCAAATATAATGTGGTTTCACCACAAGTCGGTGAGTGCACCTCAATGGCCCTAGCTGCAATATCAATAACTGCCTGATGTCTTGTTAACCAGTCAGTTCCCAATATGATATCCACGCTATCCAAAGTACCCAACTTTATAGGCACATGTCTGTTGATTTGATAGGTGGCAACCCTGCCTCCTAGTGTTGAAATTGTAACACCCCCATTTGTGTGGTGAAAAGATAATTGGCACTTGGCACTAAATTTGGCACTGATAAAATTATGTGATGCACCCGAATAAAAAAGAATAATAGCAGGATAATTCAAAACTGAAAAGATACCAGTCATGACGGGTGCTCCCTCGGGAATGTCAGCCATGGTGGTGAAGTTCAATCTGCCTTGCCTCACTTGCACCTTCTGTCTCTTGCCTTGATTCTGGTTGGCATTCTGTCCCTGCCTCTGGTGGTTTCTGGGGCAATTCTTGGCATAATGTCCGGTGTTACCACAAGTGAAACACCTGTTGTCATTGGCCTGGCGGTATTGCTGCTACTGTTGATTGTTCCTCTGAGCTGGAAACTGGGTGCGGTTGGGTGCCTGCTGCTGCTGCTGCTGTGGTCGGATCACCCAACGTCCTTGCTGCTGCTGAGGTCCTCTGTTCTGAGTGTCAGACACGATCCTGAAGCGCTGTGGCTGAGCTGAGGGTCCTGCCACAGGGGTCTTCCTCTTCTTTTCTGCCTAACGAGTTGTGATACAGTCCTCCTGAGAAATGGCCATGTTGACTAACTCATTATAGTTGTTGGCCCTGACTGTGTTGAGACGGTCACGGAGCTTAGTGCTGAGCCCCCTCCTGAACCTATCCCTCTTCTTCTCGTCGGTGTCTGCATGATATCCCGCATACTGGCACAAGTCATTGAAGGCCTGAGCATACTGTAACACTATCTGGTTCCCTTGAGTGAGTGCCAAAAACTCATTGAGGTTGCGGTCCATAATGCCCGCTGGTATATGGTAGGTGGTGGCGGTGGTGGAGGAATGCGCTCATACTGACCACGACGCGCTCTCCCTGCCATCTAGAAAATCATATATATATATATATATTTTTTCAATATCACAATTCTGAGGTTCAAGGTTCAATCGTGGTGAAAGAGTCAAAAGAGCAAAACCAATATTTTTGCATAATTATAAAAGATTCCACATCGTCCAAACTTTTCCCCTTAAATTAAGACTGACAGCATTCACCAACCATGCTTCCAAAAGAGTTTATCACGATTGCATCAATAGCCCAAAAGACTCAACTCTATCTAGCCTAGTACCCCAAGGGTGCAAAAGCTAAGCTAGCTTCGAGGAGTCCTACCATCACAGACTTCTAACTCTATCCTTGCGATCTAGTGAGCAAACGAGGCAACACTCGATTCGGGGGAAGGTGGTCTCCCTGAGCCAGCAGTGTCCAAACTGGAGGCAGGCTCCTCTCCTCCCTCGATGTCGACATTCTCGCTGGCCTCCATGTCTTGGATCTCCTAGGTGGTGCATATCCAGGTGCTGGTTAGCCTCTGCAAGCTGCTGCTGGGTGTTGATCAACTAATCCTCGAGAACCTCGATGGTGTTCTCCCTCGTTCCCACTAGTTCCTCAAGCTCTTGGATCTCGTTTGACAGTTGCTCCACTTGTAAGTCCTTTTCCACCATCTCAGTGGACAAGTCAACCACAAGTTCCTCTCTGTTATCCAAAGTGATCTTGGTCGCCTCTAACAATGCCATCAGATGGGACATTGCCTCACCACGCGTCACTTGCAGATGCACCGCACCGTTAAGTGAGCAGTCTGACCTAGGTAGATAGCCCAGATATCCTTGGCATGCTCCACTCGGTCCTTCCACATTGGGTCAGTCCGTGAAGAGCAATCAGCCTCAATAGTATCCTCAGCCCTGGTATCCAAAAGACTCAAAGTCCAGCGAACGCCAGCCTGGCTGCAGGGGATGAGGCTCTAGGGTCATCCTCACCCTACAGCGCGGCACTCAGTGCTTCTCGAACAATTGCACCGCGTACTGAGGAGGCGTCGTGTAACCAGCTCCTTGAAGTACCTCCAACGAAATACGGGGGAAACCCTCTCGTGCAAGTCCGTCAGTGTGGGACTGTGCATTCCCTTCGTCCGAGGATCCGTGAGAAGTCATCTGTGTACGGTTAAGCGTAAGTAAAAGAAAAAGAATTATAAAAAGAAAAAGGGATCACAACTCAGCCTCTCTATAACTACAACAATGGTATTGGGGTTCTTAGTTGGTCATCATTTTGTATTAAAGTTCTTACCCAATTATCCATTAGTTTAATTAAGGATGCATGCATGCTCGTCCTGAACGACTCCACATTAACGTAAAGGGAATAGGGAAGAACTCCCATCCCTGAAAGTAGCCGATAAGGCTTACTCATATAGCCACCTAGCTACCCCTCTATTATTCTAAGGCTTCACGTCCTAGGTCTATCCTTATCAGTCCTGACGATCTATCCAACGCTTGTTTCTAACCAGTTTTACTTTGAAAAAGGATGGTATTTATAGTTTATTGATTCCTCTGTGGTGGTACAAGCTCCGATACCAGCTGTGGCGGAACTGCCCGAATTATTCCAACTTAAGTGCCTAAGTCCCGCCTTAGAGGCTAGACCACACTTAAATGGGAATAACCCGTCAATCGCTCGGATCTAGTCCGACGAGGCCACTGACAGGATCAAGTACCACAGTCTCACTCGATGGTGAGTCACAGAGCAAATACAATAAAGCATAAAACCATACATTAAAGAGTATTAAACTTATTACATCATCATCGGAGTTTTAACAAAAGTAGTCATCATTGTTTGAAGTGCAGCGGAATAAAACTAACGATAAATAAACAGAGAGATGGGGAAGCCTATCCCATCACTCCTCATGCTCCTCCTCAGCCGAAGGCAGGGTCCCACTCGACGGTCCAACCCGGTGTCAAGATGGACGGCCAAGCCACTCCAGCAATTCCATGTCCTCCAGAGAACCTGTAAAATTATGCCACAAGCAAGGCTGAGTATACTAATACTCAGCTAGACTTACCCGGTGTGAGGAGTCTACTCCTCTACCTCTAGACATGCAGCTGTTTAGCTGTGGGTTTGGTTGCCAAAAGCACTAGCTGAGTTTATAAATCAAGTTTTAGCTTTGTCAAGTTTTAGTGTGACTCTCTTAAGACTGATGTGTACTATCTACTCATTCATGGTAGCAAGCAAATTTAGCAATCAACATCTTTTGTCACATCATCACATTTCCACTTGTTACTCAATGTAGCAGCATGGATCAAGCAGTCTCATTAGCTACGAGAAACAGATGATTCGAATCGAGTTTTTAAACCTTGCAAGGTAAACATAAACACACGACGTGGCGAGGCACTCCGTCCCCACACACATCAACCGTCCCCATCGATTCCCCGTTCAGCAAATTAGGGCTCACCGCCTTGGCGTACAATGCCTCACTGACCCCGACTGCCGTCGTGCAGTGACCGCACTTGTACCCACCATAACCGGAATGGGAGACCACGTCTCAGGTCACGTGAGGGGTAAAGTCCACTGCCAGGTTCAATCAGGTACTAGGCTTACCGATTTACCATATTTCTCGACATGTGCTTAGTACGTTCAAATGCTTGACTCACGGTACCACACCTTAATCCTTATTCCAATTTTTATCCGGTAGACAACCAATCCCCATGGATTGTTGTCCACAATCAATCATCATTATGATAAGAACGTGGATACAACCAATTCCTGACCTCGCGCGAGTGCTAGAAAAATCACTCGACTTCTACCGAGATCCCTAATTAGTAAAGCAGCTACTCGACCTAGCATACTAGTATCCATGCATAAAAGGATTCCTGAGATCATGCAACTAGGGTTTCAAACAACTCCTACACTTAAGTTCACATTCAATCCTACAATCATTAAGTGTAGTAAAATAGCATAATAAACAGGTTATGCATAAAACCGGGGCTTGCCTTCCAAGGCTGGGGCAGGCAGATCCTCTGGGCAGGCTCTGGTGCTGGATCTGGGCTACCTCCTGAGTAGCTCCTTGCTCCGGCACTAGGACGTACTCTCCATCGGCGAGGTTGCAATCTATCGAATGCAATGAATAAGAATATGTATGCCATGATTATGCAGGATTTAATAATAATTATGCTAAGTGAAGAAAAACTAAGTTAGTTAGTAATTTAGGGTTTCCCGGTTATACGTGGCTCTTAGTGGTGTATGCTTATCCACTTAGGTTTTGGGTTTTGTTAGGGATAAGCATAGTGGATGGTATTTCCCTTAGATATTTTAGTGGGCAATTAAGGGGTTTTGCTGGTTGGGTTAGGGTGACATTAATCTCCATTATTAATTTCCCTTTTTCATTTTCTATTTATGAATTCTAGTGTGGGTTTGAACTACAACAGTGGTTTAACTTTTTCCAAAAATTCTATAAAAATTATAGTGGGTCACTATTTGTCACTGCAGGTTGTCCCAAAAATTTGAGGTGGTTACTGATTCAGATACTACATGTGCAAAATTAACAAGGATAAGTTTTAAAAGGGAACTTTACACTATAGCTATGATTTAATTGAGGTTTCTGTACCAAATTTTATTTTTGTCTAGACACATAGGTGATATTAGGCCTTTGTGTTAAAAATCACAGAAAAAGGCATATTGGATATTTAGTTGTGCATTTCTAAAGTTTTATGCCAAAAAGGTGCTTATAACTAACTTGTTATTTGAAAAATATCAAACAACAGATTTCATATTTTTCCTATGTTCATAATAACAAAACATTAGTTATCCCAAGGTTTGGGGTGTTTTCTCCTTGGGGTTATTTTTCTAGGGTTTTTCTAAGTTTTCCTTGTTTATTCTGTACTAAACAAGGGTATAATACCTAAAATAAAAGGTATCTCATTTATTCTGTACTAAACAAGGGTATAATAAATTTTTCTAGTGAGCTATACTGAATAAGTGAACTAACAAAAATCGTGGGTGTTCCCTGGTTCTTTATTTAAACCACCTTTAATATTTTCTCTAACCTTAGGCTAAAAATGATTTAAATGGTAAACTCTACCTTAACTTGGTGTATAGAGGGGTTTATTATTTTTATACATGTTAGGAAGTGATCAAGTACTTCTCTAAATTTTCTTAACCCCAGTCAAATAGTGCAACTATTTTTCCTTATTTCTTTTAGCTTTTGACCAGATAACCATTTAAATCAAAACCTTAAAGTTTTCTGTAATACTTAGGGGTTTTATATTTTTCCTAACTAGTTTACATTATTTAGGATCTAGCAAAATTGGTTTGACTTGATTTGGGTAAACCAAACTAAAGTTATGGATTTTTCAAGTTCTGTTTGGATTTAAATCAGAATTTTTAAAAGGTTTCCTGGAAAACTACTTTGCACCGAAGACCCTGGGTTCCTCCTAAATCAATCCATTCATTTCTACCCCTGTGCTACTATTCCCCTGAGTCACTGACAGCGCCCAAAACCCCCTGGCATTTCTTTCTTCTTCCCCGAGGTCCCTCCCCTTATGCAAACAGTACCCGCGGGAAAGAAAAGGGCGGCGCGACTTACCGGTGGTGAGAGAGGTCCGGCGAGGGGTGGGGTTGGCCTCGGGAGGTTCTGGCGGTTATAGTGAGGTATGGCTCGACGGTGGTGGTGGCCGGAATCAGCCAAACCACGTGCGCAGGTGGGTGATCTCGTCGGCGGCGAGTACTCCGGCTTAACCACGACGATCTAGTTCAATCAAACGGCACGATGAGCTCCACGAGGTGACGTATAGGCTATGTGCGCAAGGAATCGTAGAATGGGGCAGAGATTTACCCGGTCTACGATCACCTGCGGTCGGGTGAAGTCCGGCGACCGTGGACTAGGCTTCTCCGACTGAAGCAAAGTCCGATTCCTTGCTCGGGGAGCTTCACCGAGGCATGCACTGGTCTCTTCCGAGGGTCGGGCGTGGCTGGGAAGGGCTCTGCTGGCCGGTCTACGGATGGCGGGGGATCGAGTGGTCGCGGGCACGCCATTTACAGGGCAACGCCGGTGGTTTCTGGCTCCGGTGAGGTCGAGCGTGCGCGAAGGAGTACGGTCGACGCCTGAGGGGGCTTTATAGGCGCGGGCACGAGCAGGGGACACGGGCACGGCTCAGCGTGGTGCAGGGCGCACGGGGTTAGGGCGCGGGCGTGCTCTGGCGCGCTCAGAGCGCGTCGAAACACGTGGAAGTGTTCTTCTGCCCGTGTTCAACAGCTCGCCGAGATCGCAAGCGTGCGAATCTTGGCAAAAATCCGGCGCAGGCCTCCTTCTGGCACCTAGGGCTGTCTCTTGTATGTGAGTCCCCATGGCAGATATGCCCTACGTAGGGAGATATGCGGACGCCAAATCTGGCTTGTCCCTCTGCCCACTTCGCGATAAAAGCCATGCCAAATCATGTCAAACGTCTTAGGCTCGGTTTCAACTTTTTCTAGTGGGTGACTTAGGTGGTATGACACATTTTTGGTATACAACTCAAACGGTTTTGGTGCCATTTACTAAGTGAACACGATGGATCTTTAGATTAGGTTCAAAATTTGACTTAGAAAGAATTAGAGAGCTCTAGCTCTCTCCCCACTTAAGGAATGGATTTGGGGTTCTTTAAGGGGTCTTTTTGCAATGTTTCCTCTCTGTATTTTGTAGATTGTAATGTTACTTAAACTTTGGCTAAAGGTTAACTCATGATTTGCACATTTTCTTAACCTCCCCCCTTTACCAGGGTTTTGGGAGTTAAGAGCTTAAGAAGGGTCTAGGGTTTATTCTTCTCTTGCCCAAGGTGGTACTTGCATAAATGCTTGGGTAGTGCTGTTGGACATTAACATTCTTGGTTAATACATGGTTCTTAAGGTTTTATGCTCTTCTTCTCAAGTCTCTCCCACATGTGATCACAGTCATTAGTGCATAGATGTGCCATGGCCATGGTAACACCTGGGGTGTTACAAGTTCCGGCCAGTAAAGTATTCCGGCCACCGTACAAAGCTCGCCGCGGTGGAACCTGATAAGCACGCCAGTGACCGCCGCCTTCCGGCCTTGTGCCGCGTGTCTAGGCATTTCTACCGCAACACCGTGTCCTGCTTTAGCTCTCCGTTGATCACCTTAGTAGATGCCATGAGGTTTGCCACCAATCACGCGTGCCAGTGAACTCCCCCTTCTCCGACCGCCGCGCGTCATCTCTGCAATTCCCGGCCACCGCTCTCGCTCAGTATAAATTGAAGCCACCGTGAGCTCCATAAGGTAGTCAAGCATCCAGCCACCAAGAATCAGCCTCAATTGTTTACTAGGGAGCATGAATTTTGAACTTCCCCCAAATCTGCTCAAGAACACCGTAGGAGAGACCTCACCGCAGCCAGCCTATTCTAGGTCAGTCCCAGCGCCTTGATCATTTGTTCTAGCGTTCTAAGGTCCCCCTCAAGCTCCTCGACTCCTCTGATTGAATTAGACCGCCACGGATCGTCAGGAACACGCTGTTCCTTTGATCATCCGCGCTATCACCGTGGCCAGAGCAAATTAGGTCGCCATTCTTGAAATTAAGTTGGGGGAAATGCTCAGGAGGTGTTCAATTCGGTGTCAGTCACTCGGGAGCATCGGTCTTTACTCCCTCCGGCCAGTGTAGCTCGCCGGAGCTCGGCTCCCTGTGCGGTTCACCGTCGAGGACCTCAACGTGTAAAGGAATAGAACGTGGAGGTTCTTTTTGCAAACTGGCAGTGACTCAAAGTAACAGTGAAAGCACCCACTTTGTGTTATCCAGAACGCCGAGGGCTTTTTCGCAAAGCTGCCAGCGCGAGCGCGGGCGCGCTTGCTTTCCGCCTGGGCTTGGGCCGCTGCGGCCGAATTGGGCCCAACACTGTTCACACTTTTCTCTTTTCTTTTTCTATAAAACTTCGGAAATCTGTAGAAAATTGTAGAAAAATGGTAAAAATATCAAACCAATTTTCCTAGGTTCCTTATTTTCCATAGTATTTAATAAAAATAGTTTTATGATTTTTAGGTCAAATAGGGAATTTTGGAGCATTTAAAATAGCCTAAACCTTGTTCCTAGAATTTTAGAAAATAAATAATAATCCCAAAAATCCCCAAACTTTTTAGATGACCCTTATACATTATTTAGAAGCCTTGGGTAGAATTTGGTATGATTTGGACCTTGTTTGATACTTATAACCCAAAACCCTACCCCCTGCCCTTTGAATTCCTATATTGACTCTAGAAACCCTAATTCTCTAGAGTACCGTGAAGGGAAATTGTATTCAAGATATTAGATAATAAACTCTTATTATCTTTGCACTCTCATAAGCATCACATGGGCATTCATTATTATGTATGGTTATATTTAGAAAACGAAGAAGTTGAAGTAGAAGAAGAGAAGACATCACCACCACCACCTACGGAACATTAGGCAGGCAGTTGTTTCTATTTTGACATCTACGGATCCGAGCCTGATTCACCTGTAAACCAAGGCAAGCCCTGGTGCATTTGCCACCTCCTTGACTCTTTTAAAATCTTTCTCACTTGCTTGATGCATTAGGTAATAGGAGTTGATTGTTAAAACAAATCCTGCATTACCTTCCTTGAATTTGATTACCTTCCTTTGAATCCCTATTTTATAAAAGGTTTTTACTATGCTTAGTCTTGCTCTAGCAAAGAAAAAGGTTTTGTTTTTACAAAAGATGATGTGGCAAAGTGGGAGGGATGTTTTTGAAAATAAAACTTGATGGTGGATCCATCATGGCCATGATGGGTTCAACATCGGAAAAGATGTACCTCTGCCTGGTACCAAACTTTGGGTTGAAATGATTAAGCTGAGACCGGGCAGGTGACTTGCACGAGAAGAGAGTCTCGGTGTAGTGTCTCCGTCTGAGTCGATTAAGGACCGTGTCAATGTAGGCCTGCTGACCGAGGACCCTTTAACTGGTCACATGCCTCGTCATGGGTAAGCTTTGCCTCGGGCAGACTAAGGCCAGAATAAGATACCACGCAATGGGAGTGGAGAGATGGTAAGAGTAGCGTGTACCCTCCGTGGCAAGAGACTGGACGGTGGTGTATCTGTGCTCTCGGTTGGCGTGAACCTGATCTGGTCTTAAGAACCCCAGTGGCGGGTTGACATATGCAAGGGTTAAGTGCTACATATGTCATGTGATCGGAGATCCTCAACTGAGTATAATTGATTCGGATCGCCGTACCTTCGCGGTTATGAAGACTTGGTCACTGACTTATAAGTAGAACTCCAGTAAAGATGAAGGGTTGTTAAGAAATTGGCTAGTGCAGGTCAAGTGAATGAACTAGGGTAGAAAGAACTCTAGTTACAGGTAATTTCACTTAACTTGCCAAATAAAACTCGATTTTAAAGATCCACTTTTAGTAAGCATTTATGCAAACAGAGTCTTTGCTTATTGAGAAACCTTACCCTGACTCCCTTATAACCAGCATACCCTTGAGACTCTTTTCTTTAGTCGGGTAAGTCTTGCTGAGTAATTCCATACTCAGGGTTTTATTCCCTATTGTTTTTAGGTGAAGAAGCGACAAACTTTTGTTGTTTCTGTTCCAAGGTGGTCTCAAAAGAAGAAAACCAAGAGTAAAACTGCGGGAGGAAGGGTTCCTCCATAAAAACTTTTTGTTTGATACTTATCCGGAGGGGTTTTTGGGTCCCTTGGCTTGTAATAATATTACTCTGCACTCGTATGTTATATCCTGGTCTGTAATAATATAACTCTGTCCTACTTTTAAATAAAGGTAAGTTTATGTAACCGCTTCCGCATTTTCTTATCTTCGATGATTTATAATGTCTACGTGACGGGTAAAATGCTCCTGGGAAAGGTAAAGCAGATACCGAACTTGTCAAGTGATTCAGAAACACCTGCAGGGTTGTCAGAGGTCCGTTAGACAATGACAACTGTAGGTGGGCCTAATGACTTGGGAGGTTCTATCACAGCTGGTATCGGAGCGAAGCCCATCTCTGCAGATATTATGAGGCATCTTCAAAAAGAATTTTCTAAGACTCATCTAGAAAATTTCTTCCCTTCTTACCTAAGTATCTCTGAAGAGTTTATTTTAAAGGCCAGATAGGAAGAGTGCAATGTATAGAAGGTTGAATCAACTAAGGCTGATTCTGTAATTACACATGCATCATGCTAAAAACTATGCTAATAAGAATTCCCCCTTAGAAAAATGCCGCCGTGCACGAGAAAAACTGCACACAAGTCAACTGGGCCAATCGGTGTACCTCGTCACCAACTTGCCCTGAGACATGACGACAGCAGTAGCGGTAGTAACGATCCAATAAGGGACTTAGAAGCTCAAGTTAATCAGCTTCGAACAGAACTCCAACGCAGGAACGAAATATGGGTCGCGGATGGCGAAAGAATCAATGAATTAAGAAGAGACATCCGCCAACTGCAAGACCAGCTAGCAGATTAGGATCCAGCGCTCGACTGGGCGGTGAACTCTCGTTCACTAGCTTGGGCAAAGGAAGCTAGATCTTGAGCCCGAGTGGAAGAGCTTAGCTCAACTGTGGATAGCTTGCAGGTTTATTGCAACACACTACATGAAGAGGTTCATGTACTGTACTCGCAACTGCACCCAAACGTCCCTGCGGATCCTGTCAGGATGGAAGCCGGACCTTCTAGAATAGCGGGAGAAGCACTTGGCGGTGAGCTAGACCTTTTTAGGCCCCCTCCCTCTATGAAGCTGGTCGACGAATGGTCTCCGACGCCTGACAGTGAGGCTACCCAGAATGACAAAAAGCAGGAATAGTATAGTATAGAAGTAGTACTATTGTGTAATAGGTGGTGTAATCCTATTGGAAAGTATGAGTCTGTAACATTACTTTTTTTAAGTAATGTGAAATGGATGGTTTGTATGGCATATCATATTGCTCAAAATGTTCTTTGCCTTAGACGCCTTCTAGGACTCGCGCTCAGGATAGGGCTGGTACCTCCCATGGGAGGGAAGCGACCCCGAATTCACCTCCAGTACCCCCAACACTTGCCAAGGCCATCGCTGCCTTGATAAACACTACATCAGACAATACCCGCTTCCTGCGGGAGATGGCAGGTCAACAACTCCAACAACAAGGCGGGCGGGCATATCCACAAGGCCCCCGTGAGACATCTTATCTGGACTTCTCCGAGACGCGCCCTCCATTGTTCGTCAAAGCAGAAGATCCTTTAGAGGCAGATGAATAGATCTGCGTCATTGAACAAAAATTCGGGCTTCTTCGGTGTTCAGAAACTCAAAAGCCCCTCTTTGCAGCCCAACAACTGCGAGGCCCTGCCAGTACGTGGTGGGGAAACTTTGTGGCCATTCAGCCGGCCGGTCATCAGATCACATGGGATGAATTCAAGCTGGCCTTCAGAGAGCATTATATACCTGAGGGAGTTCTTCACATGAAGCAAGAGGAGTTCATGAAATTGAAGCAAGGCAGAGATACTGTCACCCAGTATCTCAATAAATTCAATCACTTATCCCAATACGCAATCGATCAAGTCAACACAGACATAAAGAAAAAGAATTGTTTCATGAGAGGCTTGAATGATCGGATGCAAAGAAAGATGGCCACCTGCATCGACCTTACTTATGGAAGGGCTGTCAGCACCGCACTGGCAGTCGAGGCTAGATATGCAAGTTCCGAAAAATCCAAGGCGAATGGAGGCAACAGGCCCAATCAGGGCCCCGATAAAAGGCAAAGGTTGGTTATCCGACCTTTCAACCAGAATCGTTCTTCATCACGCCCACCCTCCTTCCCGTTCAAGCAACCAGTGTTTATCCGTCCAAACACTGCCCCCACTACTACAAATCAGCCGGGTGCCTCTAGCACTCGTTTCCCTGCTCTTCCAAGCTCATCAACTGGCTGCTTCAACTGTGAAAAGTCCAGGCATTTCATTAAGGACTGTCCATATCCGAGGCAGAATCAATCAAATAATCAGCAAAGCTCCGGAGGTTCTAAGGGAAATGCGGCAACCAATACCGCGGGCAAGAATACAAGGAAAACTAGATGGGTTTATTACACTCAAGTGGCTACAACACCGGAAGGTGAACCGGTGATGATGGGCACGTTCCTCGTAGCCAATCACCCTGCACTTATTCTCTTTGATTCTGGTGCTTCACATACTTTCATAAGCAAAAAGTTTGTGGAGAAACACTGTATTCCATATACTGAATCAAGGGAAGGGTTTAAAATACATTCGCCTGGGGGACAAATATTTACCAAAGAAGTGGCTTACCAAGTGCCCGTAACATTGGCTGGACAGGACTTTCCTACTAAGATGATTGTTCTGAAAGGCCAAGACATAGATGTAATCTTGGGCATGAGTTGGTTGGCCCAGCATAAGGCAGTCCTCAACACTGATCTGAGAACAATCAGGTTGAGTTATGGCCCAGAAGAAATTCTTTTGTCTATCCCCATAGCTATTCCAGCTAAACCAATTGGCAGAATCTATGAAGCCATTATACCAGAGATCAAAGATATTCTGGTAGTATGTGAGTCCCCAGATGTCTTTCCAGAAAATTTGCCTGGATTGCCACCTGAAAGAAATGTAGAGTTTGTAATTGAGTTGAAGCCCGGTACGGCTCCCATTTCTAGAAGATCGTACCAAATGCCTCCAAATGAACTCGCAGAACTCAAGATTCAATTACAAGACTTACTTGAGAAGGGATTCATCTGGCCAAGCTCGTCACCATGGGGCTGTCCAGCCATATTCGTCAAGAAGAAGGATCAAACATTGCGGATGTGCGTGGATTATCGACCCCTTAATGAGGTCACTATCAAGAATAAGTATCCTCTTCCTCGGATTGATATTTTGTTTGATCAACTGACTGGAGCGAGGGTATTCTCCAAGATTGACCTCAGATCGGGCTACCATCAGATCCGTATTTGGCCCGAGGATATACCAAAGACCACATTCACTACGCGGTATGGTTTATTTGAATACTTGGTAATGTCTTTCAGACTGACAAATGCTCCTGCCCACTTCACTTATCTAATGAACTTGGTATTTATGCCCGAGTTGGACAAATTTATGGTGGTCTTCATAGATGATATCTTGATATATTCCAAGAATGAAGAGGACCATGCTCAACATTTACGGATCGTATTAACGCGCTTAAGGGAACATCAATTATATGCCATGTTTAGTAAATGCGCGTTCTGGCTGGAAGAAATCCAATTTCTGGGACATGTGTTATCTGCCAAGGGGATTGCGGTGGATCCCAGCAAGGTCAAGGATATTTTGGAGTGGAAACCCCCAACCACTGTTCATCAAGTCCGAAGTTTCCTTGGACTAGCTAGCTATTACCGCCGATTTATACCAGATTTTTCCAAACTTGTGAAACCAATCACGAGTTTATTGAAAAATGATACTAAATTTAATTGGTCTTCAAAGTGTAATGAAGCCTTTGAAAAATTGAAGGTATTATTAACCACTGCTACGGTATTGGCTCAACCGGATATTAATAAGCCCTTTGATGTGTATTGTGACGCATCCGGCAGTGCTCTCGGCTGTGTATTAATGCAAGAAGGCCGAGTAATAGCTTATGCTTCAAGGCAGTTGCGCCGACATGAGGAGCATTATCCAACTCATGATCTGGAGCTAGCTGCAGTGGTTCATGCCCTGAAGATATGGTGTCATTATCTATTGGGGAATGTCTGTCACATTTATACAGACCACAAAAATTTGAAGTATATCTTTACCCAGTCCGAGCTCAATATGAGACAAAGGAGATGACTCGAGCTTATTAAGGATTATGAACTGGAAATCCATTATCACCCAGGCAAAGCTAATGTAGTGGCAGATGCACTTAGTCGCAAGGCCTCCTGCCATTGTTTAACAATGAGGACTTCTGACATTACATTATGCCAGGAGATGGAGAATCTAAACCTGGGAATGATTTAGCATGGAACTTCAAATCACTTGAAGCTTGAGTCAGTCATCTTACAAAGGATAATTGACGCACAAAAGAATGATGAAGGTATGAAACATATCCATGAGAAACTAAAGGCTGGAAAAGCCAACTGCTTCAAAGAAGACGATCAAGGTGTTGTATGGTTCAACAACCGCATAGTTGTGCCGAAGAATGAAGGGGTCCGCCAACAAATTTTAGATGAAGCACATCTTAGTCGCTATTCTATTCATCCCAGAAGCACTAAGATGTATCAAGATCTGAAACAACATTATTGGTGGACGAAGATGAAGATTGAAATTGCACGCTATGTGGCTAGATGTGACACTTGCAAACGTGTTAAGGCCATACACATGAAAGCTAATGGTCCATTACAATCTTTACCAATACCAACATGGAAATGGGAAGATATTAGTATGGACTTTATTATGGGATTGCCCAGAACCGCGAAGGGGTATGATTCTATCTGGGTTATTGTTGATCGGCTTACGAAAGTTGCTCATTTTCTGCCAGTCAAGACAGTTCACCCAGTTGCTGTTTATGCCCAATTGTACATTGCTCGTATTCTCAGTTTGCACGGTATTCCAAAGACTATAGTGTCGGATCGTGGACCTCAATTTGTACCCAAGTTTTGGGAAGCACTTCACAAATCCTTGGGTACTAAATTGCTCCATAGTTCGGCCTATCATCCTCAGACCAGTGGGTAGACTAAGAGAGTCAATCAGATACTTGAAGATATGTTACAAGCATGTGTTCTGGAGTTCCCACAGAAATGGGATGATTGTTTGCCGTTAGCGGAGTTCTCATACAATAATAGCTATCAAGAAAGCATTAAGATGACACCCTTCGAAGCTTTGTATGGACGACGATGTCGTACTCCGTTAAACTAGTCTGAACCAGGTGAAAGGAGTTTCTTCAGGCCAGATATGGTAAAAGAAACCAAAGAAAAAGTTCAACGAATAATTGATCATTTGAAGAAAGCTCAAGCTCATCAAAAGAGTTACGCAGACAAGCGACGCCAGCCGTTGTACTTTCTTGTGGGAGATTATGTCTACCTGAAAGTTTCACCAATGAAGGGCGTATCATGTTTCGGGGTTAAAGGAAAGCTTGCACCTCAGTACATTGGTCCTTTCCCTATACTTGAACAATGTGGACCAGTGGCATACCGACTTCAACTACCCGAAACCTTGTCTGTTGTACATAATGTGTTCCACGTGTCTCAGTTGAAGAAGTGTCTTCAGGTTCTAGATCGAACCATTGAAGTAACAGATGTTGTCCTAGAGCCAGACTTGACATATTCAGAACACCCTATTCGAGTCTTGGATCAAAAGGGTAGGGTTACCTGGAGAAAGACTCTCAAGTTCTACAAGATACAGTGGAACCAACAGACTGAAGATGAGGCTACATGGGAGACTCAAGACTTTTTAGAGAAGAATTTCCGAGGCTTTCTAGCCTCATGTAAATTGTAATATGTATATAAATGTTGTAATAAAGGAGTGAACCCCAAACCACCCCTGCCTTGTACCAAAAATCAGGAAATAAAAATGTGAAGCATTTCCTTTTCCACTACTTACTCTAGGACTTTTAATCTCGTGACGAGATTCTTTTATGGGGGGAAGGATGTAACACCCCTGGTGTTACTATCACTAAAATTTGAGCATAACATCATCAGCATTAGCATTTCATATGTTTGATACACCTAGAATGCATTCACTAGGCAAAAATTTCAAACAAGTTGTATTGATATGGTGTTTTGCAAATAAAACCCTAGAGAAGGGTACTTAACCCTAAATGAGGATTAGAAGGGTAAAACAAAACCCAAATAGAGAAAACCCTAAAGCTTAAGTGAAATAATTAGAAAATGTTACTAAGAAGGGATCTAAATTACATTCACACCCCTGAACTACCAAAAAAACCTAAAAAGGTCCCTGGAAGACCCTAAACCTAAACCCTAGGGGGTTAAGTGCAAAATTAGCCCACTTTTGGACTAAAGTGCAAAAACTAGTAAAGTAAGGTGTTTTAAGTCATATGGTTCACAATCATGAAGATTTGCAGGCTAAACCCTGAATTTTGGACCTATTTGCAAAAAGACCCTATTTGAGTTCTAACCCTAAGTCTGAAATTCAGTGATATTGGCTCAACTTTGGAGCTCTATATCTTCCAAACTATTGAGAATTTACCCTAGGTCCCCACATCAATATTATAGACCTATCAAAGGTGAACAACTTTGCTTAAGGGGTTCAACATTGTTGTCATGAAAAATATGAAGAAAAATGCACCCAAAGTCGAGCTGTCAGGCTGCCTTCAGTCTGAAACAAGTCTGACAGTGTAACCGAGCCATCTTTGGACTAAGATTCAACTTTGATCTAATGGAAATTTGGCTATAGCTGCTATGGCAAAATTGTAGCTAAATCCTTGGTCTACAACTTTGCTGCAGAACCTTAAGTGAGTTGCTATGGAAAATTTGGAGAAATCTGGACCTGAAAATGGACTGTTAGGCACTCTGATGATGGCTCCCATGGTACACTATCTGAATAAGATCAGATCAAACGCTCAGCTCACCACCGACGATCTCCACCGCGATTCGTGCCGCCACCGTCTCGATTCGTGCTCGGGATGATCAGATAACGCTCGGAGTTACGCTGCCGTGGATATGTTCCGGCCAGTAAAGTATTCCGGCCACCGTACAAAGCTCGCCGCAGTGGAACCTGAAAAGCACGCCGGTGACCGCCGCCTTCCGACCTTGTGCCGCATGTCTAGGCATTTCCACCGCATCACCATGTCCTGCTTTAGCTCTCCGTTGATCACCGGAGTAGATGCCACGAGGTTTGCCACCAATCACACGCGCCAGTGAACTCCCCCTTCTCCGACCGCCGCGTGTCATCTCTACAATTCCCGGCCACCGCTCTCGCTCAGTATAAATTGAAGCCACCATGAGCTCCGTAAGGTAGTCAAGCATCTAGCCACCAAGAATCAGCCTCAATTGTTCACCAAGGAGCATGAATTTTGAACTTCCCCCAAATCTGCTCAAGAACACCGTAGGAGAGACCTCACCGTGGCCAGCCTATTCTAGGTCAGTCCCAGTGCCTTGATCGTTTGTTCTAGCATTCTAAGGTCCCCCTCAAGCTCCTCGACTCCTCTAATTGAATTAGACCGCCATGGATCGTCGGGAACACGCTATTCCTTTGATCATCCGCGCTGTCACCGTGGCCAGAGCAAATTAGGCCGCCATTCTTGAAATTAAGTTGGGGGAAATGCTCAGGAGGGGTTCAATTCGGTGTCAGTCACTCGGGAGCACCAGTCTTTACTTCCTTTGGCCAGTCTAGCTCGTCGGAGCTCGGCTCCCTGTGCGGTTCACCATCGAGGACCTCTACATGTAAAGGAATAGAACGTGGAGGTTCTTTTTGCAAACTGGCAGTGACTCAAAGTAACAGTGAAAGCACCCACTTCGGGTTATCCAGAACACGAGGGCTTTTTCGCAAAGCTGCCAGCGCGGGCGCTTTCCGCCTGGGCTTGGGACGCTGCGGCCGAATTGAGCCCAGCACTGTTCACGCTTTTCTCTTTTCTTTTTCTATAAAACTTTGGAAATCTGTAGAAAATTGTAGAAAAATGGTAAAAATGTCAAACCAATTTTCCTAGGTTCCTTATTTTCCATAGTATTTAGTAAAAATAGTTTTATGATTTTAGGTCAAATAGGGAATTTTGGAGCATTTAAAATAGCCTAAAACCTTGTTCTTAGAATTTTAGAAAATAAATAATAATCCCAAAAATCCCCAAACTTTTTAGATGACCCTTATACATTATTTAGAAGCCTTGGGTAGAATTTCGTATGATTTGGACCTTGTTTGATACTTATAACCCAAAACCCTACCCACTGCCCTTTGAATTCCTATAGACTCTAGAAACCCTAATTCTCTAGAGTACCGTGAAGGGAAATTGTATTCAAGATATTAGATAATAAACTCTTATTATATTTGCACTCTCATAAGCATCACATGGGCATTCATTATTATGTATGGTTATATTTAGA
This sequence comes from Zea luxurians, assembly GCA_029449295.1. Taxonomy (NCBI): domain Eukaryota; kingdom Viridiplantae; phylum Streptophyta; class Magnoliopsida; order Poales; family Poaceae; genus Zea; species Zea luxurians. Next base: position 38,320,425 of record JAOPSE010000022.1, on the reverse strand, counting down.
AAACGAAGAAGAAGTTGAAGTAGAAGAAGAGAAGACTTCGCCACTACCACGTGCGGAACATCAGGCAGGCAGTTGTTTCTATTTTGACATCTGCGGATCCGAGCCTGATTCATCTGTAAACCAAGGCAAGCCCTAGTGCATTTGCCACCTCCTTGACTCGTTTAAAATCTTTCTCACTTGCTTGATGCATTAGGTGATAGGAGTTGATTGCTAAACTGTGCTCTCGGTTGGCGTGAACCTGATCTGGTCTTAAGAACTCTGGTGGTGGGTTGACATATGCAAGGGTTAAGTGCTACATATGTCGTGTGATCGGAGATCCTCAGCTGAGTATAATCGATTCGGATCGCCGTACCTTCGTGGTTATGAAGACTTGGTCACTGACTTATACGTAGAACTCCAGTAAAGGCGAAGGGTTGTTAAGAAATTGGCTAGTGCAGGTCAAGTGAATGAACTAGGGTAGAAAGAACTCTAGTTACAGGTAATTTCACTTAACTTGCCAAATAAAACTGAATTTTTAAGGATCCACTTTTAGTAAGCATTTATGCAAACAGAGTCTTTCCTTATTGAGAAACCTTACCCTGACTCCCTTATAACCAGCATACCCTTGAGAGTCTTTTCTTTAGTCGCGTAAGTCTTGCTGAGTAATTCCATACTCAGGGTTTTATTCCCTATTGTTTTTAGGTGAAGAAGCGACAAACTTTTGTTGTTTCTGTTCCAAGGTGGTCTCAAAAGAAGAAAACCAAGAGTAATGCTACGGGAGGAAGGGTTCCTCCATAAAAACTTTTTGTTTGATACTTATCGGGAGGGGTTTTTGCCTCTCTTGGCTTGTAATAATATTACTCTACACTTGTATGTTATATCCTAGTCTGTAATAATATAACTCTGTCCTACTTTTAAATAAAGGTAAGTTTATGTAATCGCTTCCGCATTTTCGTATCTCTGATGATTTGTAATGTCTGTGTGGTGGGTAAAACGCTCTTGGGAAAGGTAAAGCAGATACCGAACTTGTCAAGTGATTCAGGAACACCTGCAGGGTTGTCTGAGGTCCGTTGGACAATGACAACTGTAGGTGGGCCTAATGACTTGGGAGGTTCTGTCACACGTCCCGTGCTTATAAATAGTTGAACAGTGCCTCCGTACTGTTCACGTTCGATTGTAATTGCTCTATCGTCATCACCTTCGAGCAAGCTGAAGGTATCATTGTAATATGAATTTTGATTTTTGATAAAGTTTATACATTTATCATGGAATAAATATGTGACTGATTATCACATCTCATGTATTTAAATCCCTAGTTGAATGATGAAGACGTATTCTTCATGACCTTCGTCTGAAGATCATTATATCCAAAAGGAGATAATGCTTCGAAGGACGAAGGTCCTTAACATTTAACAATTGTGTTGCCTTGTTCTTGATTCACAACAATTGAGAACAAGTGAACAACAACCGCCCTACGAGAAAACGGGGGCTCGTCGGTTGCTGAGTCGAAGTCAACAGCAAGTGATGACTTGGGACCCCCACATCATATGGAGTTGAGGTCCTAGCGAAGGCACCCCCGCGACCGCCAAGGAGCGAGGGGTCCGGTACATGAGCGAAGGCTTCGAACATCCTCTGTAGGACCCAATTCTGCTCAGCTAGGGCCTGGCCCCAGTTGTAAGCCCCTTGGAGGGTTAGACTTTTAGGCGTGTTTGGGTCGGTGTATTTTACTATGCTGTAAGAGCATCTTGAACAATGTGTCCTATAAAAATGCCCTATAATTTGAAAATGAGTATATTTTATAAGATTTAGGGCACCAATAAAATATTCTACTCCAACAGTAAAGCCCCAAATCTAGATTATAGGGCAGCCCACTACGGTGTAGTATATTTGAGGCACATGAGAGAATGCCCTATTGAAAGGGAAATGTGCCCTTGGGCCATTTCTATAATGTTTTGGTGATTAGATGACAAACACAAATTACTTTGGTTCATAAGTGCTAAGTGGTTGAAAGATGCAAATCAAAGAATCAAGGTATGTCTCCGGACTTAATAAATTGTTTTGGATACTAACATATTTCTCTAAGTGCTAGGAATCTTGCCCAATCAAAAGAAATTGAATTGGAGAAGTTTGGCATGAGTTTAGCCAAACATGCACCAGCCTAGGGTGCATCGGACAGTGTCCGGTGCCTAGGCTGGCCTTGGTGCCAAACTCTTCGCTCTCGAGAATTCGCCGAGGTGCCGCGGCTAAAATTCACTGGACTGTCTGGTGTGCACCGGACTATCCGGTGAGCCAACGGCGCCCACGGCCAACGGTCGGTAGCGAGATCCAAGGGCGACACGTGGCCGAGCCAATGGTCACTTGGTCGCACCAGACTGTCCGGTGTGCACCGGACAGTGTCCAGTGCGCTAAGGGGACCGAAGGTCCAACGGTCAGCTTCACCAGAAAAGGAAGGAGATCGGGCACCAGACAAGTACTGTTCATGTTCGGTGGTGCACCGGACTGTCCGGTGCGCCACTCGACATAAGGCAATAATTGCCTTCCAAATGGATCTCCAACGGCTCCTAGCTGCCTTGGGGCTATAAAAGGGACCCCTAGGTGCATGGAGCAAAACACCAAGCATTCACTAAACATTCTAAGACGCCTAGACTTTGCCACCACACACTTGGATCATGGTATTAGAGATTTGAGCACCGTTTGAGTTGTAAACTCCATGTGCCATGTTTTGTGCTCACGTCTTGGCTTGTGTGCATGTGTTTGCTGCGTTTCTAGTCTTGTGTGTGTTGCTTTCCCTCCCTTATTCTTGTGCTTTTCATGTGATCAACATTGTAAGGGCGAGAGGCTCCAACTTGTGGAGATTCCTCGCAAACGGGAAAGACTGCTATGGAAGAAAACCGTAGTACTCAAAGTTGATCAATGGATCACTTGAGAGGGATTGAGTGCAATCCTTGACCGAGGAGGTCACCACAACGTGGAGTAGGCATTGGCCGAACCACGGGATAAAAATCACTGTGCCACGTGTCCCTCGTCATTGTGATTTATTTTCCTCTAGAGTTCTCACTTTAGCAACTTGGTTTTAATTGCACTAACATCTCATAACCAAGTTTTGGTTATTTAGTATTTGATTTTACAGGATCACCTATTTACCCCCCCTCTAGGTGCTCTCAATTGGTATCAGAGGCGTTCTCTTCATTAAAGGGACTAACCGCTCGAAGAGATGGATCCTAAGGGAAAGGGGATGGTGATCAATGACAAGGAGAAGGAGTCCCTCTTCAACGAGCCGAGAGACAACAAGCCCACTGACTCAGGCTCAAGTCACAAGAAGAGAGATGGGAAGAAGAAGAGGCGTATTAAGAATATCATCTACTACGACAGCGACGCCTCCTCTTCTTCACCAAGGGATGATGACGACGACTCCTCGTCCAAAAAGAAAAGGGTTAATCAAAACTACTCCTTTGATTATTCCTGCATTCCTTACAATTCAAATGCTCATTTACTCTCTATTCCACTTGGAAAACTCACACACTTCGATGGAGAGGACTACTCATTTTGGAGTCACAAAATACGTAGTCACTTATTTTCTCTCCATCCTAGCATTTGGGAAATTGTAGAAAATGGAATGCATTTTGATAGTACTGATAACCCTGTATTTATTAATGAACAAATACATAAAAATGCCCAAGCTACTACTGTTTTGCTAGCATCTCTTTGCAGGGATGAATATAACAAAGTAAGTGGCTTGGACAATGCCAAGCAAATCTGGGATACCCTCAAGATCTCTCACGAGGGGAATGACGCCACCATGATCACCAAAATGGAACTGGTGGAAGGCGAGTTGGGGAGATTCGCGATGATAAGGAGAGAAGAGCCAACACAAACATACAATAGGCTAAAGACCCTTGTCAACAAAATCCGAAGCTACGGGAGTACAAGATGGATGGATCATGACGTCGTCCGACTCATGCTCAGGTCATTTACGGTTAGTTCAGCTGCGGTAGAAAACACCAATTAGCTCAAAGTCACGAAAATAAACGACAAAGCTAAAAACCATTAAGAAATACCTATCCGTCTTTCGAGTTCCGCAGCCTTCTCAGCTTTTTTCGTTGCTTCCCGAGCGTCATGAATATCTTTTTCGCTCTTCTTCATTATTTCATGAGCCATCTTTCGGCCGCCATTTTCCCAGATATCAGTAAAATTTTTTCCGCCTATTAAACTTGCTTCGGCTAACGGGTCCTTCGTATCATCAACAGAGAAGGCACTTTCGGTCTGGGCCAAGGTTTTAACATGTTCGCAACCCGCCTTCTCCAGGACAGCGGCAACTCCTCTCGCGCTAGAAAAGGCGCAGACGTCCCCACGATCACTTAGGATTTCCTCAAAAGCTTCGGCTTCACAACTGATCCACTCAATAACGCCCTCAGGGTCGCCTCGTATGAAATTGTCTTCGTTAGAGTAGGCGCCCACGTTGGCGAAGCTAGTCTTCATCTTTTTCACGCACTCCACAGATTTTTCAAAACACCTTTCCTTTGATGCGTGAAGCTCTGCAACTGTCTTTTCAAAATAATTTTTCCAGTACTCACTGGCATCTCGATCAGCTTCAGCGACAGCGCATTTTAATTTGGCCTCAGCCAATTGTCTCCGAAGATCTTCAATTTCACTCTTCTGGGCCTCAGCTTGAACTTTGGAATTAGCTTCGTCTTCTTTTTATTTTGTTTATCAATGAAATTAATATTTTATCTTTTTCAAGGCCTTCGTTCCTTAGCTCAATCACCTCTGAGCGAAGGTTGTCCAGAGCCATTCTATACCCTTCATCTTTGATATTTTTCTGTGCCCTAAGGCATTGCTAAGGATCAAGCCCTGCAAGAGGAGTACAAAATTAAGTATAAATAAATAAAATAATTCGTTTTCAAATACAATAATTGATTTTCATACCTTTATACTATTATATGCTAAACTGTCAGCTAATTCATCCTTTGACAATACGGAGAGGCCGTCTTCTAGCTTCGAAAATCCGAAGCTTCTTCCTATCTCCCAGCTGACGGATATCTCTTTGTTATCCGGGAGACAGTATAAAAAATCTTCTCAGCTGCCATTAAACACCAGTGCCCCTTTCGGGTATTTCAGTCTTTGGGCATAGTGCTGGGCTTCTCATTTTTCTTCCGAAGTAAGCGTCTTTCCCGAAGCATGGCGGATGATGTAATCAATGCTCTCTTCTAAAGCTTCGGGAGCAGGAGTAGCAACCTTTTCAGGCAAAGTTTGCTCTGAGGTTTTTTTCTTCTGTTGCCTTTTCTTCAGTTTCCAAAGGTTTTTTCTCGGCAAGCTCTAAAGGCCCAGCTTCGGCACTAGCTTGGCCTACTGCAGCTTCGATTTCAGCCGGTTTTGTTTCAGATTTGGTTTGCAGTTTCGAAACTTCGGCGATTTTCCCTGAAGGAGTAGATCTTAAAGCCTTTACTAATTCTAACACATCTAGTACATTTGCCATCCTTCTTCTTTTGGGAGTTGCCACAAAACTTTTTCCAACCTTCGGCATTGTTACTTCTGCCGAAGGGCTTAAAATCCCCAACACTTTTGCTCCTTCAATTTTTTGTTCTTCCACCTTATTTTCATCGGCCTTTGACTCAGTTAGCTCGGATGAAGGTACCTTCGACATCGTAGCCGGATCTTCAGCCTTCTGTGTAGAAGGAATAGGCTCCTTTGGTTTAGTTGCTGAAGAAGTTTCCCCGCCAAGCTCGGGTACCACGGCCGGCTCGATATAGCATGGCTGGTGGGTAAGGACTTTCAACTTTTTGCTCTTCGGCGCGGGCTCATCTGGAGTGGCCGAAGCAGTAGTCTTGGCCGAAGCAGCAGTTTTCCTCTTTCTTCCCCGTCCCCGCAGCGGGTAGCAGTAGTCGGGGTAAACAAAACCAATGGCATCAAAAACTCTATTCAATCTCTTTTTTCCTCGGCCCCCGAAGGATGTGGATAATGCATCATCTTCTGCTTTGGAATATGACCCAAGCAATTCATCACTTATAGATTCGATACATTTCAGCCAGTCATCATTTGGTTCATCAAATTTATCTCCATATCTGAAGGTGTATTTCAGTCGAACCAGATCACCTTCGCTAGACTCGGTGACAGTTTCCTTCGGTATCTCCCAATTCTCTGCAAGAGGCCATACTCTGAATGCTATATGTTCTTGAATTAGGTCCCTTGTACCAATAAAGAAGCATACAATACCAAAGGCCTTCTGGCATGCTTCGGCGGCTTCATCGATTTCAACCTTTGGCCTTCGAAGGCCCAAGTAGGACCATATGGGACGCATAATAACCTCTTTAACATCCTCTCTCTCTACCAAATCGTTCTTCACATAGAACCATTCCTCCATCCAATTTCCCGACCATCTTTTCCTAAATGTTGGTACTGGGTAGCTTGAGTTGGGACAGACGATAAATCCGTAACAACCGAAGTTGTTGTGATACTGTTCCTTCCCCGTAGCCTTCATCTCATACATAAGTTCATGCATGTTGCAGAAGCGTTTTGCGCTTGGTTCTATCCCTTGGCTCCTTACTGCCCAGACGAAGGCTCCCATCCTCAATATGGCTTCGGGGGTCAGTTGATGAAGGAAAATTTGGAAGGTTTTCAACACTTCCACTACGAACCTGCTCAGTGGGAACCGAAGCCCAGCTTTAAAAAAGCTTCGAAAGATCACAACTTCATTCTTCTCAGGTGCAGGAGTGGTATTGTTTTCGCCAGCCTTCACAATAGATATATCCCAAAAGTACCTACCCCTCATGCTCTCAAGGTGACTTTGCTTGATGGTCGACTTTCCAAAAATTGTATGGCTTGGCCTCCACGGCCGATCTTCGGAATCTTCACCCCCACTCTCTGCATCATAACTGTCACTGTCATCGGTATCCTTAGACAGGCCCTCCAATATTTCTTTTGTAATCTTCTCTGTATTTGATTTTGCCATTGATTCTAGAAACCCAGCTATATAAGGATTCATAGCCTTCTTCTGTTCAAAGAGCTTCTCCTCCTCAGTTAGCTTCGTCTCAGCAACAACTTTCTTGTCTTGAGACATTTCCTCTTCGGAAATAACGAAAATGTGCTCTTCAAGACGAAGCTTAGAGAACTCGAAAAACTAAGCAAGTGTTGGTGAGCAAGAGCTATAAAATTGGGCAAACAAAACAAGCGGCACAAATAGTGTACCAAATTTGGTCAGGGAGAGTTCTTATTTATACGCTCGACGCGCCTCGAGTTGGAGGGTCCCGTCTGTCATTGACTGTTGCTATTCTAGCAAAGGGAAGGTGTTTTTTTGGACCTTCGGCTTAAGGCCTTCATCCAGGTCACAGTCTGAATTCGTTATCTTAAACAAATTAATATCGCGAGGGGCTACTATTGGGGGCCTTCGTCCTCCGAAGGTCCTCAAAAACATGGTTTAACAATGTTTTCCAAGTGTAACATGTGAACAGGTACCTTCGGATATAGATCAAGGTTGTACAGGATGTAAGGAGCATGGTCAATACGAAGGATGATGCTGCTCCGAAGCTACGGGCGAAGTAGCTTCGGCTCAACAGCGGGAAAAGGAACCGACTTAAAGGGGAAAAGGCCATCCAGTCCTCGTTGAGTTGTCCATAATTCAGTAGTAAATATGAAGGACATAAATGTAATTTTACACAGGCTACACCTTGTGCCTATAAATAGATGAACAGTACTCCCGTACTGTTCACGCTGACTTGTATTCGCTCGTGCGTCATGCTTGGACTTTAGCCTTCTGTCAAGCCGAAGGTATAAATGTAATTCAATATTGTTCACGTTCATTCATGATGATATAATTAAGAGATATTAATAATGTCATATGATTATTTATATTATCTTTCACGTTTCATATGCTTCTTCTTTCATTAATATATACTGTGATGATGAAGGTACGTCCTTCATGACCTTCGTCTGAAGATCATTATATCCTGAGGGAGATAATGCTTCGAAGGACGAAGGGCATTAACCATTAACCTTTTTTGTGTTGCCTTGTTTTTAATCCATAGCGTTTGAGAACAAGTCCCCAATAGGAGATCATGTGTTAGGACTAACCGATGTCTATTTTGAGAAAGACAGACCTTGTGCAATGTGCCAAGCAAGGAAACAGGTGGTAAGCACTCATCAAAGCAAGAACGTGATGACAACAACAAGACCACTAGAACTCCTCCACATGGATCTCTTCGGCCTCGTTGCCTATCTCAGCGTCGGGGAAAGTAAGTATGGTCTTGTAATAGTTGATGATTTGTCCCGCTTCACTTGGGTATTCTTTTTGTAGGACAAATCCAAAACCCAAGGAACCCTAAAGCACTTCTTAAGGAGAGCTCAAAATGAGTTTGAGCTAAAGGTGAAGAAGATAAGAAGCGATAATGGGTCAGAGTTCAAGAATCTACAAGTTGAAGAATATCTTGAGGAGGAAGGCATCAAGCACGAGTTCTACGCTCCCTACACACTACAACAAAATGGTGTGGTAGAGAGGAAGAACAGGACGCTAATCGACATGGCGAGAACGATGCTTGGAGAGTACAAGATGCCTGAGCAGTTTTGGTCGGAAGCTGTGAATACAGCCTGCCATGCCATAAACTGGCTCTATCTACACCGCCTCCTCAAGAAGACATCCTATGAACTCTTAACTGGTAACAAACCTAATGTTTCTTATTTTCGTGTATTTGGGAGCAAATGCTACATTTTGGTAAACAAAGTGAAGCAACTCAAGGAAGGCACCTTCATCTCCCAAACGAAGTACACTCAACATCTTCTCAAAAGATTTGGGATGAAGGATGCAAAGCCCGCGATGACACCGATGGGAACTGACGGACATCTGGACCTCAACAAAGGAGGTATGTCCATTGATCAAAAGGCATACCGGTCAATGATAGGATCATTACTTTATCTTTGTGCTAGTAGACCGGACATAATGCTTAGTGTATGCATGTGTGCTAGATTTCAATCCAACCCCAAGGAGTGTCACCTTGTGGCCGTTAAGCGAATTCTTAGATATTTAGTTTCTACGCCTTGCTTCGTGATCTGGTATCCAAAGGGGTATACCTTTGACTTAATCAGATATTCAGACTCCGACTATGCCAGGTGCAAGGTTGATAGGAAGAGCACATTAGGGATGTGCCAGTTTCTAGGAAGGTCCCTGGTATCTTGGAGCTCTAAGAAACAAACATCTGTTGCCCTATCTACCGCTGAGACCGAGTATGTTGCCGCAGGACAGTGTTGCGCGCAACTACTTTAGATGAGGCAAACCCTCCTGAACTTTGGCTACAATCTGAGCAAAGTCCCACTCCTATGTGATAATGAGAGTGCAATCCGCTTGGCGGATAATCCTGTTGAACACAGTCGCACTAAGCACATAGACATCCGGCATCACTTCCTAAGAGACCACCAGCAAAGGGGAGATATCGATATTTACCACATTAGCACCGAGAACCAGCTAGCCGATATCTTCACCAAGCCTTTAGATGAGAAAAAGTTTTGCAGGTTGTGTAGTGAGCTAAATGTCTTAGACTCGTGTAACATGGATTGATCTACAACATACATATGTTCTATGCCTTTGATCATGTTACTTTAAGCTTTATTGTCTTTAATTACTTATTTCTGGTGCTCAAGTTGTACAAGTCATCCCCAGACCTCACAAGTCCTTATGCAAATGATACACATGTTTAGGGGGAGATATGCTACAACTTGACTCCCTTGAGACCAACATGTTTGTTGAGTACTCTTGTAATAGTCTCAAAGGGATATTGAAAGAAAAATGTGAACTTGGACAATGGAAGAGCTTCCACTGCATTCTGGTAAATGTATCTTGTCCTAAGTTCTTTTGTTATACTCTCATTGCCCTTTTTGCTCTTATTTGACATTTTGGTGAGGCAATGGGGTTACAGGGCCAAAAGTTATCCAGTTTTGGTGCTTAATGCCAAAGGGGGAGAAATTAAGGCCAAAGCAAATGGATCAGCCAACCACTTGTGAATTTAAAAAAATTATAGAGTTAGAATTTGTATGTATTTCGTCCAAAATCCTCTCATTGCAAAATTTGGTCTCTTATGGGGGAGAATTTTGATTATGGGAAAAAGGGGGGTTTTGGCACTTGATCAAATTTACTCTTGGAATATCTCTCTACTTGCCCAAACAAGTGTATTTGACTTAGAGATAGGAAAAAGAATTTGTTTTGCAAAAATAAACCAAGTGGTGGCAAAAATGATCCAAATATGCCAAATCCCAAGTAAGAAAATTTGGTCTTCAATTTGCACTTTTGAGAATGTTGTTGCACTTTTAGCTACTTTTTAATGTGTTGGCATAAATCACCAAAAAGGGGAGATTGAAAGGGAAATGTGCTCTTGGGCCATTTCTATAAATGTTTTGGTGATTAGATGACCAACACAAATTACTTTGGTTCATAAGTGCTAAGTGGTTGAAAGATGCAAATCAAAGAATGAATTAGTAAATTGTTTTTGGATACTAACATATTTCTCTAAGTGCTAGGAATCTTGCCCAATCAAAAGAAATTGAATTGGAGAAGTATGGCATGAGTTTAGCCAAACATGCACCTGCCTGGGGTGCACCGGACAGTGTCTGGTGCCCAGGCTGGCCTCGGCGCCAAACTCTTCGCTCTCGGGAATTCATCGAGGCGCTGTTGCTAAAATTCACCGGACTATCCGGTGTGCACGGGACTGTCCGGTGAGCCAACAACGCTCGCAGCCAACGGTCGGCAGTGCGATCAACGGGCGACACGTGGCCGAGCCAACGGTCACTTGGTCGCACTGGACTGTCCGGTGCGCCAAGGGGACCGAAGGTCCAACGGTCGACTTCGCCAGAAAAGGAAAGAGATCAGGCACTGGACAGGTACTGTTCATGTCTGGTGGTGCACCGGACTTTCCGGTGCGCCACTCGACAGAAGGCAAGAATTGCCTTCCAAATGGATCTCCAACGGCTCCTAGCCGCCTTGGGGCTATAAAAGGGACCCCTAGGCGCATGGAGCAAAACACCAAGCATTCACTAAACATTGTAAGATGCCTAGACTTCACCACCACACACTCGGATCATTGTATTAGAGATTTGAGCACCGTTTGAGTTGTAAACTCCCTGCGTCATGTTTTGTGCTCACGTCTTGGCTTGTGTGCGTGTGTTTGCTGCGTTTCTAGTCTTGTGTGTGTTGCTTTCCCTCCCTTATTCTTGTGCTTTTTGTGTGAACAACATTGTAAGGGTGAGAGGCTCCAACTTGTGGAGATTTCTCGCAAATAGGAAAAGACTGCTAAGGAAGAAAACCGTGGTACTCAAAGTTGATCATTGGATCACTTGAGAGGGATTAAGTGCAATCCTTGACCGAAGGAGGTCACCACAACGTGGAGTAGGCATTGGCCGAATCACGGGATAAAAATCAATGTGCCTCGTGTCCCTCATCATTGTGATTGATTTTCCTCTAGAGTTCTCACTTTAGCAACTTGGTTTTAATTGCACTAACATTTCATAACCAAGTTTTGGCTATTTAGTATTTGATTTTACAGGATCACCTATTCACCCCCTCTAGGTGCTCTCACCTATACTTTTTTGACCAAATTTTATAAAATGAGGCACTATCGGAGTAGTTTTTTCTTGTGTATAGCCCTATATTTCAATTTGAGGCACCAATTTGAAACATTGTTGGAGATTTTCTAATGACACCGTTGTGGGGAATATTCTAGGAATGTAGCAGGTAACCAGGGGCATAATGGTACTTAGGACCACTTACCTGCCTAGTTTCCTATTAATACCCCTGTTCTATGCACTGATGGAACACACATAACAAGACGCTACAGTTCCCTACCTATCGTTTTGTTGTGCACTTGAGCCCTATCAGTTATCGAGTGTTTGGGCCCACTTGTCCATGTTTCAGCAGGTCCAACATCTGGTACCCAACGTTCGTGCTCCGAAAATCTACACCCATAATGGCACCTAAGAAAGTGACCACTAGGGCTAGCTCCTCCATGGACGAGACCACAAAGGTGACACTCATCGACAAGAAAGGCAAAGCAGCCCTTGCAGAAGACACCCTACCCGCCACAACTAAAAATAATGAGGCAGGGGTAGTCAACAACAAGCACCCTCATACTGAAGACGTGCCTACCCTAAAAGGTAGTGTCCATACATGCAGCTCTAAAGGCCTCCCGCATGACGACACACTACCGAGATTTGTTCCCGTGGCACACCTCCCAACCTAGGGGGTCGAAGATATCCTGCAAGATGTGAAGACCTAGGAATCTCAGCAGATGACCAACTCAAACTGCGAGCCCTATGCATAAAAACAACCACCTTCAGAAGCAAAGGGAGATCCTCGCAGTCAAGAGGCAACAAACCAACATGCAGGCCAGAGTGAGACAACTGATCATGGATGAAGAGGAGGAAGAAAGAGCATTTGAGCAAGAAATCGCAGACATGCACCATGAAGACCCCTCACCAATAGCCAACTAGAGCGGTTAACAACCAAAATTTTTATCATTTCCATAGGCCAGCCCACATGCAAGCCGCTTTCCAAGTACTAAACTACCTTGACAAGGGAAGCCCCCTATCAGCACAGCTCCAAGCCTCCCCATGGCCACACAACTACAAAGAAGGCACCTATCCTAAGTACAACGACAAATATAGACCTAACCCAATACATAATGAGTTATCAGGTCATCGTCGCATCCTCGGGAGGAGATGACTCCACCATGGTTAAGTCATTCATCATCACACTCGAAGGCCCCACCCTCACAATGTACTCAAGGCTGTTGCCCCTATCAATTGACTCGTGGAAGACCCTTCGTGATAAACTCCTATTCAACTTCCAAGGTTATAGGCCTGAGACAGACACATTGGCATAATTGTCCCTCTGCATGCAGCAGGAAAAAAGAGCCTTCGTGACTACTACAAGAAATTCCTCCTACTAAAATCGCAGCTACCCTCGGTAGATGACAAGATTACCATCCATTATGCAATCAGTGGCCTTCGAGTGGGCTAGCTTTATAGTCACTACACCAGAGACCCCCATCCAACCTCTAAGAGATATATCAGCTCTTTGAGAAATACGCTCGATCTGAGGAGCACCACCACAGAAAAGTGGAGTCACAGCAAAAATCAAAAGAAACTATATGGTCCAGTAGGACGTGGATCAGTGGTCCACAACAAGACCACACTCACCAAGAACGTGGCTAGCAGCTCTAGGTCCATAATATCGTCAACCAATAGCAACAAGGCAAAGCCCCCCAGTGCTAGGACTACTCTCCGCAACAAGGCTGCACTAGCGACATAACAAGAGGCTGAGGTAGAGGCCCCAACAACAAAGGAAGTTTTATTGCGTGTTCCACGGTGAAGACATAGAGCATCTAACTAGAGATTGCCCAGAAACTAAGGAATCCAAAGACCGCATGGCTAGAGTAATCCTATCAAACAACCAGAGAGCCATCACTCACACCTACCACCTTCATCAATACCCCCACCCCACCCACACCACCCCTAAGATCAGCAAAACTACAACCATGCCTTTTCCCAGCAATCGCTCCTACAACACCCAGAAAGATTAGCATTACCACCACCACCACAAGCAAACCAGCAGCCCAACCCCACCAGCAACCCTCTCTGCCACCAAAACAGGAAGAAGAATTTGCTAACCCACCATTTAGAGGGTCATCCACATGATCACCAGAGGATCCAATCTAGAATTGGAGAACAAATTACAAAAGAAAGATCACTACCGAAGTGTCAATCATGTCACTCTCACTGGCCCAATGGTCTAAACAAAGTGGTCCCATGTCTCGCTTACCTTCGATGCAAGGGACGTTGATCATCACAGCGCGCCCCACATAGATGCGCTAGTGAAAAACTACAATATCGCTGGATGGGACCTGCATAAGGTCCTCATCAATAATTGTAGTCAAGCCGACATCATATTCTTAGACGCCTTCGACCACATGGGCAAAAATCACAGCCTGCTCTAGCCAACCGACAACCCCTTGTACTACTTCGGAGGAAAAGGAACATTCACACTAGGCAAAATAGAATTACCATTGTCGCTTCGCATAGCCCCCAATGCAAGGAGTGAGTAGGTGACCTTCGACATAGTCGACATGGTCTATCGATACAACGCCATCGTGGGAAGAGGGTCCATATATAAATTTGAGACAGTCATCCATGACTGTATCTATGCATGAAGATTCCAAGCCCCTAGGGTGTGATAACCATATACGGGGACCAGCAAACTGCTCACAATATTGAGAGAGACTTCATCCCCGGAAAATGCAATGTACATTGCCTCACCACCAAAGGCGAAGACCCCATAAGCCTTCACCCAAAAAAAGCAGAGCCAGTCAAGGCCTAGATACAGAGTATCGAGGAGGCTAAGAAAGTTCGTTTGGCACATAGGTACCCAACCAAACTCATACACCCAACCAGGTGGGATTGGTCGAGGCCCAACAAATTAGGTTTTCCTGGAGCCCAACAGTTCATTAAGCACACCAACTTAGGGAAAGGCTCAATCACCCTAAAAGACTAGTCTAATTGGGCAAGGGTGGCTCTCCCTTTTAAGGTGGCTTCCTCCTCCAATGTTAAACGTGGTGGGATAATTCTGAGGCTCACACGGTCATCATTCGACACAATTGGGCCAATTGCGTCTTTGCTAACGGGTAATAGTGGGGGATATCCTCATCACAAATAGTCTTAATCAATGAAGACCTCAACAAAGCAGAAGAAGACAATTTGCTATCATGTCTGAATCATAAAAAGGATGCCTTTGCATGGTTAGCCTTAGATCTTGTCGGCATCATCCGCACAATCATCGAGCATAGTCTGAACACCGACACTTCGATACACCCCAAAAAGTAGAGACTACGCAAAATGTCAAATGAGAAGACCAAAACAACAAAAGCTAAAGTCCACCGACTATTTTGGTGCCAAGTTCATTGAGCCAATTAACTATCCAATCTGGCTCACCAACATAATCATGGTTAAGATGAAAAAACTGCAAGTGGAGAATGCAACAAGGCCTATCCAAAGGATGACTTTCCCTCGCCAAGAATAGGCAAGATCATCGACTCAATGACAGGATGCAAAGTCATGTCTCTGCTAGACTGCTTCTTGGAATACAATCAGATCCACATGAAATAGGAAGATAAGGCAAAGACAAGTTTCATTACCCCCTTTGGAACATACTGCTTCATACACATGCCCGAAGGCCTAAAAATCGGTGACTCCACCTTCTGAGGCTAATAGAAACCATCCTAGAAAAAAAATGGGGCACAACATGTTTACCTATGTCAACAACATAGTCATCGCAAGAAAAAACAAATAGGACCACCTCGCCGACCTTGCAAAGACTTTTGCAAACATGCGCAAAGCTAGACTTCGCCTCAGCTTGGTGAAACACATATTTAGCGTCTGTCAACGCAAGATCCTAGGCTACCTTGTGTCACATAGGGGAATAGAAGAGAACCCAAAGAAAATAAAAGAAATACTAGACATGAAGCCTCCATAGTCAGCCACAGATGTGCAAAAGCTGACAGGAAGCCTAGCGACGCTGAACAGATTCATCTCACAGTCCATAGAGTGAAGCCTACTTTTCCCCAGAACACTGCAAGGTGCAAAAGACTGTACCTAGGGCCTAGAGTAGGTAGTATCCTTCGAGTCATTGAAGGAATATCTATCAGATTCACAACTCTAATCAGTCCAGATCCCGCTTCGCCACTATTGCTATATGTCGCAACTTAGCACAGCGCGGTTAGTGCGGCGCTAGTCCAAGAAAAATCCAAGGATGGAAGAATCTACTTTTTCTTTAAGGTCCTCACCAATTCAAAATGCAACATGACCGAGATGTAAAAAATAGCCTACACAGTCCTCATGGCATCGCGCAAATTGCGTCACTATTTCAAGGCACACAAGATAAGAGTGCCCACAAATTGAAGCCTGGGTGACATATTCAACAATCCTGAGGCCTCCACCAGAATAGGCAAATGGGCAGCAGAACTCTACGTCTACAACATTGTCTTTGAGTCTAGAACCACCATAAAATCCCAAGTCCTCGTCGATTTCATAGTTGACTAGATATGGCCTCTACCCTCGAACCATCTAAATGCAGAAACGATCTGGACCATTCACTGTGACGGCTTCTAGTGCCACATGGGGATAGGTGCCGTAGCAATAATCATAGCTCCAGCTGAAGCCAAGTACAGATATGCCGCTCGCCTTAGCTTTGCCCTCAAAACAGACAAGTGCACCAATAACGTAGCAGAATATAAAGCTATCGTCTTAGGACTCCGCAAGCTAAGAGCCCTCGGTGTCAGAACATGCATAGTGAAAATTGACTCCAAAATTATTGTTTGACAAATCGAAAAAGACTGCACAGCTCGAGAACTAGTCCTCTTGCAGTACCTGTCAGCAGTGCGCAGTCTAGATAAGTAGTTCAAATGTTTCACACTTTAGCACATAGACAAAAGCAAAAATGAGGAAGATGACACACTAGCGAAGGCAGCCACTAGAGGACATTCCATGCCCTTAGATGTATTCTTCCAAGCGGTCTGAGCCCCTATGGTAAGGGACCTCAATGCCCAAAGAATCATAAGCGTCATCATGACCAAAGACTAGAGGGCCCCATAACCCTATACCTGCAAGGACGCTACCACCCCACAGATCATGCCGAAGACAAAAAGATTGAAATATTGAAGTAGGAGATTCACAATAATTGATGTCCAACTTTATAAAAAAGGGATCAGTCAACCCCTACTCAAGTGCATCACATATATTGAAGGCAGAGAACTCCTCCTTCGGGTCCAAAGAGGAGTCTACAGCGTCACTCAGGCCCCGGGGCCCTCACCGCCAAGGTCATACACCAAGAGTTCTATTGGTCAGAAGTTTTCTACGTAGCTAATTATGTGGTACACTCATTCAAAGCCTGTCAGAAGTTTTCACCACAAAGCAGGACCCCCTCGCAGCCGACAAAGCTAATTGCCCACACCTAGCCATTGCAGCATTGGGGCATGGACATAGTCAGCCCACTCCCCACAACCCAGGGAAACCTCAAGTATGCCTTCATAGCCATGGAATACTTCACTAAATGGATAGAGGCAAGGGCAGTGTAACACCCGGATTTTAGGGATCCAAAATCCGGGGTTAACATAAACACCAGGTATGCTGGGACCAAGTCTCAAACATATGATGTATAGTGGCACAGGATCGAATGTCACATCTTTACATATAACAGGAGTTCTATACAAAATAAATAATTACATTATAAGGAGACAACGGTCCAGCAACCCAAAGTTGACTGGGAGACGACGACCTAGACCTCTCACGAACTCATCGCAGCATCCTCCATGAGCATCATCCTGCAGTACCTGGTCTTGACCTGTGGTGTATGTGAGACAGCAAGAGTGAGCTCACATACGTTCATCGCTCAACAAGTTGTGGGGAATAATGTGCATGAACTCGCCAAAGGTGGGAGCTCACATAAAGTGTAAGGCTTACCAAAGAAGATGGTTAGAGCTGAGCATTGCTTTTAAAGTTGGTCAAAATTTTATTAGCAATTACTAAGTATAAGTAAATACCAGCCCAATTAAATAGTAGAACAAAAGTAATAGCCACATCACCTGCAATGCAATGCATATGACAAATTGAATTTAGTTCCATAAATTAATCATGTGAGTGTCCGAGCTGCTCATGACCGTGAGCACGGCTAGTATACCAGTTTTACACTCTGCAGAGGTTGCGCATCTTTACCCACAAGCCGTGTTACCCATCTGCCAAGGGGTCATGAATCCCATACACCTCTACCAAGGAAGTGAGGCAGGGTAGCACTACGAGGCCTTTACAAAGTTCCACTAGCTTCCGAAAACCCGCTACAGTTTATAGGAAGATCCAGTACAGGAATCCCTTGCAGGACCGCCATCGCAGCAAAATCCTCCCGAGGGCACTTCCCGCACTGACCTCTCCCCTACTGCCCTTGCCCCTTTCGGGTAAGGTAGTCTTCCACTAGCTTTCCTAATTAATCAGCCAAGGGCATCCCATACTACCCTTGTGGTAGCACTGTTTTCCCGGGTGGTTCTCCATGTTCCAATTAACATAATGATCTCAACATGAACAGTAAATAACAACTGATAACAAATGTATAATCATGAATAGTAATGTGTATCTCTATACCCAAAGCCACATATAGCACTAGCAAGTACTACCCAAAGATTCAGTGGTGAACAAGGTATAAAGATAGTCAAACTAGGGTAACCTATTGGGTCCCATCAAATTTAACCTATGCAGATCATTATGATTAATTAGAACATGAGTAGGTGAAAAGAAGTGATCAAGGGCACAACTTGCCTGGGCCTTGAGAATCCAGGTACCAGGATGATCTTCAGATGACTCGTGACCTCACTGCTAGTCGTAGCAATTCAAACAAACATGGTATAGGCAAAATTAACATTACACCAAACATAAGAACAAAATATACATTATTAATATACATATTAAAATAAGATCATAGGAACAGGAATTATTAATTTTGGAGTTGTAGATTTTAAGTTATGAATTTTCAAAGGTTTTATGTGTTTAAAATGGATTAAGTGAGAGATTAAATTTTTAATTGTTTTCATGACAAAACAGAGACTCTAGGTGGTAGATAATAAAATTACAAAATTTTAGAAAGTGGAATGGATTAATTTGGACTAAAAATGGATTTTCTATGATTTAAACAAGTTCTGGGAATTATTTTTGTGTTAAAAATCAATTTTAGATATTATTTATATGGTTTTCCTTATTCTCTGGACTGAGCGCTAAAAACAGATAAGTCCAGGGTCTAACGCGAAAGAAACCCAAGACACAGACTTACCCCGCGGTGGATGGCGGGTTGATTTCACAAAACCCCGAGGGCTCTTTTATAAAACATCCACGGCGAAGGGGTACGGGGCACCGTGATCCGTCCGATCAGAAATGGAGGGCTCAGATTAGGTCTGAGTCCCGCGTGAACCGGTACGCAATAACGGACGTCCGATTCGCGATCAACGGCACGGATCAAGCTACCGAATCGTTACGTGTCTTTGAATCGTAGCCGTTAAACTCGGGATCAACGGCAGGATCCGAAAGATTGAACCGGTATGCAGACTTCTAATCCTGCCCGCCCACTTAGATCCAACGGCCAGGACACCGTCCCCCAACCCCGCCCGGGAGGCCGGCGGCGCCGCCGCGCCCGCGGCGCGCCCTCACCGGCGAGCATGCAATTGGCCGCTCCCGAGCGTCATATACGAATTGGACCGAGCTATACGATGCCCTAAGTACACTGAAAGCGATGGTCATGGACTTACCCCGCAATATGGTGCAGAAGGTCTTAGCCACGGCGAGCGGCGGAGATATTGCTCCGGTGAGCAATTGCCGGTACCCCCCCCCCGTGATTTTGGCCGACGCTTCCCTAGAAACGACCCATGCGATCCCACGAAGCTCTGTTGCCATTATCCAGTGCCCAAAAAGTCGCTGCCGATGATGTGGTGGTGCGGCGGCACTTTTCCCCGCATACGGTCATGGTGGCGCTCGGCGACGGTGCTTCCGTTACGGTTGGGGTGAGGAGGAGGGGTCGCGGTTCGTGCATATATAGGCCCGGCCAAAATCGGAGTCCTTACCCAAGGCGCGAATCACGGGATTCGGTGGAGCTCGCGTTCTGTTGGTCGGAGTCGGCTGCTTGAGTCCGTTCGGTGAAGAAGGTCCTGACGTCCGGGCCCCACGCGGCAGGGAGTTGAGAGGAGGCGTGTGAGAGTGACGAGCGGGGTCCACCAGTCGCATAGAAGGGAGATGGCGCTGGCTGACGAGGCGGGCCCACACGGCGGTGAAAGGAGAGAGCGCGGCATGTGAGTGGGGAGGCTGACGGGATGGCCCCACCTGTCGGCGCCGTGGGGAAAGCTGGGCCGCGCGAGGAGGGTGAGATGGGCCGAGGAGGTGAGAAACGGCCCAAGTACAGTTTTCTCTTTTATTTCTCTTTTTCTTTTTCTGTTTTGTTTTACTCTTTTTACTTTTCAAATTCAAATTTGAATATGGATCTTGTTATGAATTTCACTTTTGAGTCAAATGTACCAACTCAAATCTGTACAAGAATAATATATATATTATAATATTTTTTTTATTCACATAATAATTTCTTCCTTTCCTTTTCTCTTTTACATATTATTTCTAAAACCCCAAATTGAAATTTTGGGTCAAATTCAAATTTTCAATTCCATTATTATATTTTATTATTATTTTAAAGGCACATACAATTAAACCTCCATCATGAGTGCCAAATTCACTTAAGCAAATGCTTTTAAAGAGGGAGATGAGTCTTCAAATGTTATGAGAGTCTTAAAGAGAGGAAAGAAAAATTCTAATGCAAGATCTTTGAAAAGTTTTTTTTTACTATATTCTCAAAAATGAGATTTAGGGTGTTACAAATCCTACCCCCCTTAAAAATAATCTCGTCCTCGAGATTAGTAAGAAAGAGGATATAGGAAGAGTGGTTTGCAATTTAGCTTTTAGTTTCTAATTAGTTCAAAATCAAGAGTCTCTCTTTCTTTTCATTAGTAAGTGATTAGGAGAGCAGGGGTATATATATGTATGTCCACATAATTATGTAGGATAGAAGATGTCTTTAAAGCATATATAGGTTTGGGGTAAGAAAGAGTAGGATAAGAAAAGACTCCATCCAAGATTTGTGTATCTTGATTCATCTTGGTGACCTCACTTGATCCTTGAAGACTTGGGTTGGTGTTCATCCTTCCTTGATGAAGGTGATCATCTTCTTTGGTCTTATCTCATTGATTAGGAGTTAGTGTATATTATTGGCTGGGGAATATGGTTAATATAGGTATGGATGAGATAGACTACATGATGTAGGTTACGAATTTGTTTTAGGTAGGGGTTGATAGACTATGCAATCCATCATCACTCTATTGGTTGGGTTGTTATGTAACTTGTTATATAGGTCAAGTTGTTGGGTATGGCCAAGTTGATATAAGTCTCCAAATTAGGTTTAAGTAATTTAGGAGTATGGCCTTATCCTTGTACTAGCATTAAGTAACTCACACTAGGTCGGATCATAATAGATTAGATAAAATCTAGATTAGGTTGTATATAACTAGGTCAGACTAGTTTAATTTAGATAAATCCACTAGGGTAGGATATGTCTTATTAGAATCTGTTAGAATCTGTTGGGATAGTTTGGATCATACGGTGTAGGTAAGTTAGAAGCTCTATTAGGTTAACACAGAGGGATTATGCATCCATCGGATGGTTAGGATAGTTGCATGAGGCCAAGTTGGTCTTGTCGTTCTTAATCTAGTGCAGGGTGAACTAAGTTAAGACATGTTCTATAGGAGTAGAGTCTAATCTATTTCATCAGTATTATCTAGCATGTTTGATAAGTCACTTTAGATTTGATCAGATCTAGGTTAGATTGGTGTGACTAGTTTGACTAGATAAGATCTAATTAAGTTGCATTAGATCATGGTTGTTACTTTAGGATGAGATAAGCAAAGTTGTTAGGATAAGATGAATATGTCAAGGTGAGACGAATTTATTAAGATAAGAGATAATCTTTTAAGCCAAAATGGATCTATTAAGTTAAATATATTTTAATTAGGATAAGTTAGGATCTTTTGGGATGAGATGGATCTATGAGTGTAGGATAGAATCTTTTTAGATGAGATGGATATTTTTGGCTAGATACTTTAATGAGGAATGATCTAGTTTGTCCAGTTATTTTACAAATGCTATCCTTTATGCCTAGTTGTATATGCAGATGTAGTTGTGAACATTGATCCACAACCCATCACACTCAATCAAGGATCCAAATCAAACATATATCATAAGAACAAACATTCAAGTGCATAGATAACCATAAAAATAGTTTTGTTTTTTTTTTTATTCCTAAGAGTAGGTCTCCTATTCCTAAAGGTCACTTTAGGCACAGGATTTCAAAGTTTGAAATCCACATTTGTCTTTAGAAAGAAAAGATAAGAATAATCAGAGTAAAGCGGAATTAGATGAGAAAAGATTAAGAAAAGTTTAGAAAAAGAATCAGAGTAGCAAAGGTAAGTAAGTATTGGTTGTCCAGTTCTATCTAGGTTTCGTCCTACAGTCAACATTCCTCTGATACCACTTCTGTAACACCCGGATTTTAGGGATCCAAAATCCGGGGTTAACATAAACACCAGGTATGCTGGGACCAAGTCTCAAACATATGATGTATAGTGGCACAGGATCGAATGTCACATCTTTACATATAACAGGAGTTCTATACAAAATAAATAATTACATTATAAGGAGACAACGGTCCAGCAACCCAAAGTTGACTGGGAGACGACGACCTAGACCTCTCACGAACTCATCGCAGCATCCTCCATGAGCATCATCCTGCAGTACCTGGTCTTGACCTGTGGTGTATGTGAGACAGCAAGAGTGAGCTCACATACGTTCATCGCTCAACAAGTTGTGGGGAATAATGTGCATGAACTCGCCAAAGGTGGGAGCTCACATAAAGTGTAAGGCTTACCAAAGAAGATGGTTAGAGCTGAGCATTGCTTTTAAAGTTGGTCAAAATTTTATTAGCAATTACTAAGTATAAGTAAATACCAGCCCAATTAAATAGTAGAACAAAAGTAATAGCCACATCACCTGCAATGCAATGCATATGACAAATTGAATTTAGTTCCATAAATTAATCATGTGAGTGTCCGAGCTGCTCATGACCGTGAGCACGGCTAGTATACCAGTTTTACACTCTGCAGAGGTTGCGCATCTTTACCCACAAGCCGTGTTACCCATCTGCCAAGGGGTCATGAATCCCATACACCTCTACCAAGGAAGTGAGGCAGGGTAGCACTACGAGGCCTTTACAAAGTTCCACTAGCTTCCGAAAACCCGCTACAGTTTATAGGAAGATCCAGTACAGGAATCCCTTGCAGGACCGCCATCGCAGCAAAATCCTCCCGAGGGCACTTCCCGCACTGACCTCTCCCCTACTGCCCTTGCCCCTTTCGGGTAAGGTAGTCTTCCACTAGCTTTCCTAATTAATCAGCCAAGGGCATCCCATACTACCCTTGTGGTAGCACTGTTTTCCCGGGTGGTTCTCCATGTTCCAATTAACATAATGATCTCAACATGAACAGTAAATAACAACTGATAACAAATGTATAATCATGAATAGTAATGTGTATCTCTATACCCAAAGCCACATATAGCACTAGCAAGTACTACCCAAAGATTCAGTGGTGAACAAGGTATAAAGATAGTCAAACTAGGGTAACCTATTGGGTCCCATCAAATTTAACCTATGCAGATCATTATGATTAATTAGAACATGAGTAGGTGAAAAGAAGTGATCAAGGGCACAACTTGCCTGGGCCTTGAGAATCCAGGTACCAGGATGATCTTCAGATGACTCGTGACCTCACTGCTAGTCGTAGCAATTCAAACAAACATGGTATAGGCAAAATTAACATTACACCAAACATAAGAACAAAATATACATTATTAATATACATATTAAAATAAGATCATAGGAACAGGAATTATTAATTTTGGAGTTGTAGATTTTAAGTTATGAATTTTCAAAGGTTTTATGTGTTTAAAATGGATTAAGTGAGAGATTAAATTTTTAATTGTTTTCATGACAAAACAGAGACTCTAGGTGGTAGATAATAAAATTACAAAATTTTAGAAAGTGGAATGGATTAATTTGGACTAAAAATGGATTTTCTATGATTTAAACAAGTTCTGGGAATTATTTTTGTGTTAAAAATCAATTTTAGATATTATTTATATGGTTTTCCTTATTCTCTGGACTGAGCGCTAAAAACAGATAAGTCCAGGGTCTAACGCGAAAGAAACCCAAGACACAGACTTACCCCGCGGTGGATGGCGGGTTGATTTCACAAAACCCCGAGGGCTCTTTTATAAAACATCCACGGCGAAGGGGTACGGGGCACCGTGATCCGTCCGATCAGAAATGGAGGGCTCAGATTAGGTCTGAGTCCCGCGTGAACCGGTACGCAATAACGGACGTCCGATTCGCGATCAACGGCACGGATCAAGCTACCGAATCGTTACGTGTCTTTGAATCGTAGCCGTTAAACTCGGGATCAACGGCAGGATCCGAAAGATTGAACCGGTATGCAGACTTCTAATCCTGCCCGCCCACTTAGATCCAACGGCCAGGACACCGTCCCCCAACCCCGCCCGGGAGGCCGGCGGCGCCGCCGCGCCCGCGGCGCGCCCTCACCGGCGAGCATGCAATTGGCCGCTCCCGAGCGTCATATACGAATTGGACCGAGCTATACGATGCCCTAAGTACACTGAAAGCGATGGTCATGGACTTACCCCGCAATATGGTGCAGAAGGTCTTAGCCACGGCGAGCGGCGGAGATATTGCTCCGGTGAGCAATTGCCGGTACCCCCCCCCGTGATTTTGGCCGACGCTTCCCTAGAAACGACCCATGCGATCCCACGAAGCTCTGTTGCCATTATCCAGTGCCCAAAAAGTCGCTGCCGATGATGTGGTGGTGCGGCGGCACTTTTCCCCGCATACGGTCATGGTGGCGCTCGGCGACGGTGCTTCCGTTACGGTTGGGGTGAGGAGGAGGGGTCGCGGTTCGTGCATATATAGGCCCGGCCAAAATCGGAGTCCTTACCCAAGGCGCGAATCACGGGATTCGGTGGAGCTCGCGTTCTGTTGGTCGGAGTCGGCTGCTTGAGTCCGTTCGGTGAAGAAGGTCCTGACGTCCGGGCCCCACGCGGCAGGGAGTTGAGAGGAGGCGTGTGAGAGTGACGAGCGGGGTCCACCAGTCGCATAGAAGGGAGATGGCGCTGGCTGACGAGGCGGGCCCACACGGCGGTGAAAGGAGAGAGCGCGGCATGTGAGTGGGGAGGCTGACGGGATGGCCCCACCTGTCGGCGCCGTGGGGAAAGCTGGGCCGCGCGAGGAGGGTGAGATGGGCCGAGGAGGTGAGAAACGGCCCAAGTACAGTTTTCTCTTTTATTTCTCTTTTTCTTTTTCTGTTTTGTTTTACTCTTTTTACTTTTCAAATTCAAATTTGAATATGGATCTTGTTATGAATTTCACTTTTGAGTCAAATGTACCAACTCAAATCTGTACAAGAATAATATATATATTATAATATTTTTTTTATTCACATAATAATTTCTTCCTTTCCTTTTCTCTTTTACATATTATTTCTAAAACCCCAAATTGAAATTTTGGGTCAAATTCAAATTTTCAATTCCATTATTATATTTTATTATTATTTTAAAGGCACATACAATTAAACCTCCATCATGAGTGCCAAATTCACTTAAGCAAATGCTTTTAAAGAGGGAGATGAGTCTTCAAATGTTATGAGAGTCTTAAAGAGAGGAAAGAAAAATTCTAATGCAAGATCTTTGAAAAGTTTTTTTTTACTATATTCTCAAAAATGAGATTTAGGGTGTTACAGGCAGTCTCCACAATAATGACGAAGACAACATAAACGCTCTTCTGACAGAACATAATCTATCGCTTTGGGGTCCCCTCAGATTTAACATTAGACAACAGAAAGCAATTTGACAACCAAGACTTTTGCAACTTCTATGCCTCAATAGGAACATGAACAGTCATCGCCTTCGTCTACCACCAACAATCCAATGAGGTTGTCGAGCGTACAAACGAAAAAATTTCACAACCATCTAGAAAAGGTTGCTCAAAGACAAAAAGGGAAATGGGCTAATAAATTGTCCGAGGTCCTTTGGGTCTCAACACAACAGAGTCCTGTGCAATAGGTTTTCACCATTCAGACTCATGTACAGGGCCAAATCCATGACTCCGTAGGAACTCATACACAAGTCATCGCGAATAGCCCCTAACTTTATGCTAGACATAGGCAAGGAAATGACGAAAGATCTCTTGGACAGCGACCACGAGCAAGCCCAAGTCATTAAACAAGTATCAAGCAGAGACAAAGGTGGGGAGGGACAAAGCAGTACACCCTAAAGAGTTCAAAAGAAGGAGACCCCATCCTCATATGGACGACAAGAATAGAGAACAAAGGGAAACTAGAACCAAAATCGGAAGGGCCCTTCATAATAAGAAAGAAGATCTCGCCAAGCTCTTACAGACTATCAAGCCAGACGGGGGTCGAACTTGAACAATCCTAGAATGTAGACAATCTGAGAAAATTCTACCACTAAACCGACTTCGTTTGGTGGTGCCACGTCGAGCCCTTATAACGTGTTCATTACATTCTCAAACATTTAGGCACATACTCTTTTCCTCCCGAAGGGGTGCGGTTTTTTTAATGAGGTGACACCTTGTAACAATAGCAAAAAATCAACTAGTCGAAATGGCCCCCCACATGCGGCCTTAATATTCGACATTTGCAAAAAAATCACCACGCCCGATGACACACAAAGTCCCATCGCCACGTGTGACAAGAATCCGAGCAAAAGCTGTCTAAGGGTGCAACCGGATCAGCATGAAAAAGTGCGCAGAGACACCTAAGGGTGCAAAGTCATCAAAGAGACACAAGAAACCGAGCAAAAGTCGCCTAAGGATGCAGCTGGGTTGGCACGAAAAAGTGCACGAGGACACCTAAGGGTGCGAAGTCATCCAAGAGATGCAAGAATCCAAGCAAAATCCGCCTTAGGGTACAGCCAGATCAGCACAAAAAGTGTGCGAAGACACCCAAGGGTGCAAAGTCGTCCAAGAGACGCAAAAATCCAAGCAAAAGTCACCTAAGGGTGCATCCGGATCAGCACAACAAGGGTGCATCCGGACACCTAAATTGTTGACTGCCTTAAAAAACAACCCAATGCACACTTGGATACAAAAAGGCTTCAACAAAAACACGTGCCAACCAATTATGTGCAAAGTCGCAGCAACTCTCAAGATAATATGTGCAAGGGCAACACCCCCACACAATAAAATTACAAAATGAGTACTTCATCAAGGGCTAGGGGGCTCCTACTTTAGAATGAGGCCATGCTCTCTATAAATATACTGTAGCAGTTCAAATTCCTTGCCTTCGAAGAGCAACCTAAGATCTGACTCTTCACCACGGCAAAGGTCACAGACCCTGCTTAACTTGTAGCACCCAAAATTTTATTTTGGGATTTATAAAGGTTTCTCCAAATGATTCGAGTTAAAAGAGAAAACATAATATAAAATAGAAAGTTCCTCGAGTGTTTAATTGATAAAACCATACTTTAAGGATCATGTGTTCAAACTTTCTCTAAAAATGTAACACCCAGATTTTGGGGGTATAAAATTTCTTTCTAATTATCACCCAAAATTATGGGTTACTCTTCTTTTTCTCACTCTAGATTTTCTCTATCTCTAGATTCGTTCTCCCTTTTTCCTTTTTGATTAGAGATAGCCTAAACTAGTGGAGGTTAATTATCTATTTTTGCCAAAACCTTATGAGTCATGACATGTTGCATCATGCTGAGTTTAAAATATTCTTTGAAGTGTTGCACAAGTTTGAATTTATTTAAATTTGAAACCTAGTTTGAATTTGAATTTGAAAACCCTATAGAAATGAAAAAGAAAAGGAATTAGAAAAATTCAGAGAAAAAGGAAAAAGGAAAGCAGCCCAGCAACCTAGCCGACCCAGCCCCGCGCCCGCGCCCGTGCGACTGCCGCCCCTGACAGGCGGACTTCGCCTGTCGGCACCAGTCTGCTTGCATGCTCTCTCTCTCTCTCTCTCGCTGCCCAGTGGGTCGATCTGTCGGCGTCAGTTTCCTTCGCCCACGCGCCCCCTCCTCTCTCTCTCTGTCTCGTGGGCCCGGATTGCCAGTCGCCGAGCCATTGCCCCGCGTGCCCCTTTCGTCTCTCTCTGCGCCGTGGACCCTCCCTGTCAGTTCCGCCCCCTCCGCGCTCGTCGTGGATCGGCGCGTGCGCACTCACGCACGTCGCCGGATTTCTCGGCCACGACACCCGCCCACGCGCCCAGCTCCCTTCAGAGAGCCCTGACAGTGCCCCGCGCACACCCCTCACCTCATTTCACGTAGCTTCGCCCTATCTCGCGCTCTACCCTCGCTGCCAGTCGTCACCGGAGACCCGCGCCCATGTTCCCGGCCATCCAGCTCATCGGAGACCGCTTCAAGACTCCTTGAGCTCCGCCCCGAGGTGAGATACCCGTCCCCGTGCCCAATTTCCCTTATTGTGCCCTGTGCTCGGCCAATTTCGCCTTCGCCGGTGCTCGGCCGTGGCAGTCCGCCGTGCTCGCGTGGTGGCTGGCCGATTTAGCCCGGTCTAGTTCCCCGGAGTAGGTCCCTATGTCACCTCTGCCTCTGCTGAAGCTAGCCCAGGCCTTAGCGCGCCTTAAGTCCCCTCCCCGTGGCCGGAATGGCTCACTGGAGTTACTCCAGCCTGCCCGAGACCTTCTCACCACTGTTCTCCCCTCTCTGCCCGTGGATTCATGGCCTCTTCCCTGCCATTGAGTTCGCCGTGGCGCCCTCTTCCCCTCTGCCCAACTCCGGCGACCCTGGAGCCACCCTAGCTTGCGCTAGCCTCAACTCTGGGGATCTCACCGCCGCGGAGAGGAGCGGCACCGCCTGCAGCCGTATGTTTCCCCCTGGTTTGATCCCCTCCATCCGATTCAGATCGAACGGCTTGTACCCCTGCAGTCGTCTATTTCCCCCTGGTCCGATCCCCTCCGTCCGATTCAGATCAAACGGCTGGGACCCCTGCAGCCGTCTGTTTCCCCCTGGTCCGATCCCCTTTGTCTGATTCAGATCGAACGGCTCGGACCCCTGCAGCCGTCTGTTTCCCTCTGGTCTAGTCCCCTCCGTCCGATTCAGATCGAACGGCTCGGACCACGGATAATGCTTCGCGCACGCGTGCCTTGACGCCCTGGCCTGCCTGTCAGCGCCCAAGTCCTCTAGCGCTGGGCCCGCTCAGTCAGTGCGCCCTCTCCCTCTGCCGCTGACGCCCTTGGCCCGCTTGTCAGTGCTCGCCCGCCCACGCGCGCCCTCGGCCGCAGATCTAATCTCAGCCGTCGGTTTCTGATCCAACGGTTGAGGGAGCCCGATACCCCTTTGCGTGGCTGTTTTGCTTAAGAAACCCCCTGGTTTTAGGAAATCAACCTGCCGTCCCTGGTTTTCACATGCAGGCCCCTGTAATCTTACAGACTTAGCCCTAGACTTTTAAATATTCACAGAATTAGCCCTAATTTCATATTTTGAATTCCCAAACTTGTTTATTTCATAACTTTTGCATATGAACTCCAAATTTAGTGATTCAAATTGCAAAATTTTCATAGAATTATCTCTGTCTGAAAAAAATGGTTTCATTTACTGTCTGCACAGTCTAATTTTTAGGATTGAATATGAACTAAGGTAGATGTATTTTTATTTACTTAATAAAATAAACAAAAGGAGAACCTAGAGATTTAAACCTGTTTAATCTTGTGAGACTAATAATGTGTATTACATGAAATCATATCTGGTCTAAATTTAGGTCACAATAAAATAAATTGAACTATGTTATGTACATGTAAGTAACACTTAGGGAAAATAATAACCTATTTTCAAATAAGGTTAATGTATGTTATAGTTTATGTTATACTTTGAATTCAGTACCCCATATGTAGTATTGTGTCCTTTTAAGATGTGATCCCATGTTTGTACATGTGGGGTGTGTTGTTCATTTGTACTTTCCAAATGTATTGAATGCATGCTCAGTTTATTTTGACAACGAGCAGTCCGAGGTTCTTGAGTGTGTTGTTGGAGACCTCCCTGAGTAACAACCTGCTGAAGGCAAGTGTCCTCAGACCTACTATGTCCTACTATACTTTATAATTCATTGTCCCGCATTACATTACTGAAACATAAGGATTGTGATGCGTCATGATGCCCGATCTTCACGACGTAGTATCAATCTTCAGATAACTAGCTTCGAAGAAGCCAAGATAACTTGCTGTAAGCAGCGATAACTAGTGCAACCTAACAAATAAAACTCGAAGCCAACCATCGTCTTTAACCGGCAGCCTAAATCGAGGATTCGCCCAACCACACTCTCAAAGGACCAACCAACATAGCCTACAATCAATCAAGGAGACCTCGAAGGGAGTAGGAGCACCACATGGGAGCGGATGAAGCCGCCGCTTCTGCAATCCTGTGAAGGAATTCACAAGAGCAAAGGGGTAGAGATCACTCTCAATATTTGTTAGCACACAGCTGAACAAAAGGGTTCTGTTTTAGATTATCAAAAGCTGCCTTACATCATTGACATAGGGGGGTATTTATACTAGTAACAACCAGCCTTAGAGAGGTATAAACACAAAACAAAAGTATTTTCACGTGCTAATGTGAAGGAGCCTCTTCGGGAGATCTATAGAGCTGAATTCCATGTGGCTGTTTGACTTCTGCGCAGCCTTTAGTATTTTGATAATAACGTTTCCTAGGAATCTCCAAATGACGTGGGACTGGTTGTGTTGGAAAGCTAACTTGATAAGCTTTCTCACCATATATAGCATGCTTAATCAAACTTTGTAGAATGATGCAGTTTAATACAAAAACTTGGTCATCAAGCTGACTGTTGACCTTCTGACCAGTCAGCACTAAAGTAGGTCGGCTGCCTTTCTGATATATTTGATTAAGTCGGCTTTAGAAGCATTGGGAACTCGACTTCAAGAGCTTTCCAAAAAGTACTTATGGGCCTTCATAGCTTTTGGGAATCAAAAGATATGACTGTTTCTTCTGGACGGTTCTGTTACGCTGGACTGACTCGGACATAGCTCTTCTTGCTGATTCACCCTTGATATGTTTTGTCCTTCCTCTTTGGTGAACCTAAGTAATATCAACATACACGACTTAGGTACCATAAAGTTCTCATTAGTGTTTAATTGAAATTCATAAAGTAGCGCGTGCACCTCTTGCTGTAGCTTCTTAGCTCGGCTACGTGTAATTGGTCCATCAAAGGCTTGGGTTGGTGATGATGTTGGTTGTACTTGAATTGATGTAGTATGACTTAGGGGTTGTAATGTGTTGCTTAATGGCGTGGTCGTATCATCCTCCCCCCTTGAAAAGGAGTCGTCCTCGACTCTGAAGTGTCTTCGCTTGTATATGGTAAGAGGTCAGCAACATTGAACGTGTTGCTCACACCATAGCTTGGTGGAAGATCTATCTTGTATGCATTATCATTGATCTTGGCAAGAACACGAAATGGACCATCCCCTCGGGGCATCAATTTGGATTTGCGCTGATCAAGAAAATGCTCCTTGCGCAAGTGAATCCAAACCAAGTCCCCTGGTTCAAATAACACTTTCTTCCTATGCTTATTCATGCTTGCAGCCTTGCACACTGCTTTGAGCTCAATTGCTTCCTTGGTCTTCTCATATATCTTTTTTATGTATGCAGCACGCTTGGAAGCTTCCATATTAGTTCTTTCCTGCAATGGAAGGGGCAACAAATCTATCGGAGCAATAGGTTTGAACCCATATGCAATTTCGAAGGGCATAAATTAGTTGTAGAATGTACTGCCCAGTTATAAGCAAACTCCACGTGTGGCAAACATTCCTCCCAATCCTTTAAGTTCTTCTTTACCATTATTCACAGCAGCATTGACAATGTACGATTCACCACTTTAGTTTGTCCATCAGTTTGGGGGTGGCATGTGGTGGAGAACAAAAGTTTAGTCCCAAGCTTTGCCCAGAATGTTTTCCAAAAATAGCTCATGAACTTCACATCACAATCAGATATGATGGTCTTGGGCATTCTATGTAGTCTCAAGAATTCTCTGAAAAACAAATTGGCAACATGTGAAGCATCGTCGCTCTTGTTGCATGGAATAAAATGAGCCATTTTTGAAAATCTATCAACCACAACAAAAATAGAATCTCTCTTTTTTTGAGTCCTAGGCAACCCTAAAATAAAATCAATGCTTATGTCTTCCCAAGGAATTTTAGGAGCGGGTAAAGGAGTATATAAACCATGAGGGTTCAGTTTTGACTTAGCATTATGACAGGTGACACAACGCTCCACAAATCTGATGATGTCTCTCCTCATCTTGGGCCAATAGAAATGATCACTGAGCATTTCGTAAGTCTTCTTTTGTCTAAAATGACCTGTTAGACCTCCTCCATGTGACTCCTGCAATAAAAGCAATCTAACCGAAGAATTTGGTACACTAAGTTTGTTAGCTCTAAACAAAAATCTATCATGTATATGAAATTTTTCCCAACCTTTTCCATCTTTACAATGAATGTATGGTTCTGAAAATTCAGGATCATCATTATACATTTCTTTCAAATTTTCAAGATCCAAAACTTTTACCTCTAGTTGATTCAACAACACATTGCTTCGAGACAAGGCATCAGCGACCACATTGTCCTTACCTTTCTTATATTTCACAATGTATGGAAATGTTTCGATAAACTCAACCCATTTGGCATGGCGACAGTTTAGTTTGGCTTGCCCTTTGAAATACTTCAAAGCTTCATGATCGAAATGAATAACAAACTCTTTTGGCCATAAGTAGTGCTGCCATGTTTCAAGCGTTCCGACCAAAGCATACAATTCTTTGTCATACACAGAATAATTTAATTGAGCACCTCCCAATTTTTCACTAAAATATGCTATAGGTTTTCCTTGTTGCATTAAAACTCCTCCTATGCCAATCCCACTAGCATCACATTCTACTTCAAAAGTTTTAGTGAAATTAGGAAGAATAAGTACAGGTGCTTCAGTTAAACATTTCTTCAATTCTTGAAAAGCATCTTCTTGTGAGTTTCCCCATTTAAATTCAACACCTTTCTTTGTCAATTCATTTAAAGGGGAAGCGATAGTACTGAAATCTCGCACAAATATTCTATAAAAACTAGCAAGACCATGAAAACTTCTTACTTGACTTACATTCTTTGGAGCTAGTGTGGAGGACGGATATCCCCCGGGTCCACTAGAAGGCAAGAAGGCCTTGCGAAAGGCCCCAGGCCCATTATTTCGCAAGGCCATCTCTTCGTGGGCCAGGGGAGGAACTTTCAGCAGAACGGATCAACACGAGGACGGATCAACTCGAGCAAATGCGGTTCGCTAAACTCAAACGCTATACGCAACATTGATCTGACTTTCCCACGCAGCGCCCTTAGACGTCGGAGCCGAAGGCTTATAAGTCGGCAAGATTATAGGAAGATAAACTTATTCAGTTCACTATTACTTAGGAACACGTGGTTATCATATCCGCATGTAACGCCCCACGATCGAATATATAAGGCCTAGGGGGCACCCCTTCAAGATCATCTTACTCATTAGACATCGACCCAGTTCCCTAACATCTCCTGTACTAGAGAATTCTCTTGTAATCCACCACACATAAGATCCACTCTAGGCCATAGGGTATTACGCATCTCAAAGCGGCCCGAACCTGTACAAGATTGCCCACCGTCTCTCGTGCCTCTGGCACGAACCATCGAGCTACAGTCAGCTACACCGTCCTACTCCTAAAAACAACTCGAGGGGCAACCCCTGGGTGTGCAGTCAGACCCAAATCACCTACAGCTGGCACGCCAGGTAGGGGGCGTGTCACTGATCTGAGCTAGCTCAATGGCTATCACTTTCCAGCACAAGATCATCCTCCGCCCTCGATCCGTATTTTGCTTTGGAACCATTTCATCCATGGCCGACGAAGAAGGAACTCTACATAGCATCGCAGATGCACTGGAGAGGAAGCCTTCCCCAACACTCTCCAGGAAAGTTAGAGCAAAGCCAGAAATAGCGCAACCTCCATCGCTCTGAGTGAAGACTACCTCCCACCAGCCGGGAGCAGAAGATCCGACTACCCGGAGGACTCCGCTGATGTTGAGGGCTTGTTCTCAAATGCTATGAATTAAGAACAAGACAACATAAAAGTGTTAAATGTCGAACTCCTTCGTCCTTAGAAACAGTATATCCATTCGGGTATAATGAATCTCGGACGAAGGTTACGAAAGAAAAGACCTTCGTTAGGTTGATAAATGGTTAAACAGAGCAACTATATATAATGTGCGAGTAATAATACCAGCATTATCATCGATATATTTCCATTACTAAATTCATAAAAACGAATTACAAATGTACCTTCAGATTGATGTAAAGTAAAGGTACAAACGTGATGCGAAAAAGCATATGCCAAGTCTGCGTGAACAGTACGGGAGTACTGTTCACCTATTTATAGGCACGGGACGCAGCCCGTGTAAAATTACATTGATGCCCTTTACATTTATCAATAACTATAGTAATTCTTTGAGGTCCAATTTGGCTTTTCATCTTTAAGTCGGTTCCTCTTTTCTGTTACTGTGCCGAAGCCTTTCTGCACATAGCTTCGTGATCGTCTTCTCCTTCGTCATGATCGTTTTTCATTCCAGTCAAGCTTCGTCTTAACCATTCTCTTGTATATTCGCGACCTGACTCCGAAGGTGCCTATTCCGAAGGTGCCTGTTCACATATTACACTTGGAAAATATTGTCAAACTATGTTTTTGAGGACCTTCGGGAGCCGAAGGCCCCCAGTAGTAGCCCCTTGCAATATCAATTTATTGTAAAGATAAATTCATATTGCGACATGGACGAAGGCTTTAAGCCGAAGGTCCGAAAAAACACCTTCCTTTTGCTAGAATAGCAACAGTCATTGACAAGCGGGGCCCTCCAGTTTTCGACATACTGGGTGTATAAATACAAGCTCACCACGAGTTTATTTGGCACGCCCTTTTGCCACCAGCTTTTTACTCACCCAGCTTTTAGCCTGCGCGCGACAGCATTTGCTCGGTCTTAAATTTTTAAGCTTCGGTTTCAAGTCTGGTTTGCCAGCATTCGCGAAGATGTCTGAGGACAAGATAGTTGCTGGTGCTTCGAAGCTAAGCCTTTCTGAGGAAATCCACCTGGGTTTTCTTGAGTCAATGTCGAAGACCAATACGGAAAAGATTGTCAAGGAAACTTTGGAGGGTTTATCTGAAGATACTAGCGACAGTGATAGTTATGATGTGGATAGTGGTGGAGAGGACTCCGAAGATCGCCCGTGGCGGCCTAGTGACTCAAACTTCGGAAAATCAACTATAAAGCAGAGTCACCTTGAAAATATGAGGGGGAGATATTTCCGAGATATATCCATCGTGAGGGCAGATGACGGAGAAAAAACTACGCCGACCCCCGAAGATAATGAAGTCGTGATCTTCCGAAGCTTTTTAAAGGCTGGGCTACGATTCCCTCTAAGTAGGTTTGTGGTAGAAGTTCTAAAAATATATCAAATTTACCTTCATCAACTTACCACTGAGGCAGTGATAAGATTGGGAATCTTCGTCTGGGCCGTGAGGAGCCAGGGCCTAGAGCCAAGTGCAAAAAGCTTTTGCAATATACACGAGCTAGTATATGAGACAAAACCCTGGGGTAAGGAGCAATATCATAATAATTTTGGTTGCTATAGCTTCGGTGCCCGCTCTGGGTCAAGCTGTCCCGTGCCAACCTTTCGGAAGAGATGGCCCGGGGAATGGATGAAGAAATGGTTCTATGTGAAGAACGATTTGAAGGTTCGGGAAGATATCAAAGATATCATCATGCGCCCTATCTGGCAGCGCTTCGGACTGTGGAAACCAAAGGTAGAAATGGACGAAGCAGCTGAAGAATGTCAGAGGGCCTTCGGCGTAGTCTATTCTTTTATTGGGACCAGGGATTTAATGCAAGAGCACATTGCCTTCAGAGTGTGGCCACTTGCAGATAACTGGGAAATGCCGAAGGAGACCGTTAAAGAAACTGACGAGGGTGGACTAATCAGGCTGAAATATACATTCAAGTACGGAGATAAGTTTGTTGAACCGGATGATGATTGGCTGAAAAGCATTGAGAATGTAAGTGATGAATTGCTTGGGGCATACTCAAAGGCCAAAAACACTGCATTATCAGCGGCTTTTGGAGGCCGAAAGAAGAAGAGACTCAACCGAGTTTTTGATGCAATTGGGTTTATCTATCCCGACTACTATTATCCAATGCGAGGTCAAAAGAGAAAAAAATACTTCTCCTGCAAAGGACACTGCTTCGGCTGCTCCCGGGGAGCCAGCGCCGAAGAGGAAGAAGGTAAAAGTGTTCACACACCCTCCACGCTGTATTGAGCCGGCCACAGTGCCCGAGTTTATTGGCGAGGCCTCTTCGGCCACCGAAGCCAGATAACCAACTCCAGCGCCAAAATCCGAAGAAATGGCCAAAGAACCAGCAATAGAAAAAAACAGGAAAAGAGAGAGCTGAAGAAAGAAAAACACTAGATGTTTTAAGTCCTTCATCAAAAGTTGAGGCAGCTAAAAGCCAGAAGGGGCCAGCAGCGACCCCGAAAAGAAAAAGGATGGTTAATGTGCTGGATGTTTTGGAGACAATTAAATCTTCAAGCACAACTCCAAAGAAAACTGTTGAAGTGTCTACTGAAGCCTTTGTTGCTGAAACTTCAAAGCAGCAATTTGAAACTGAAGCTGGGCCTTCGGAATCCACCAAGATACAATCTTTGGAGGTCGAAAAAATGTCAAAGGCAAGTTTAGAAACTGAAAAAGCAAAAATAACAGAGCCGATTCTGACTGAGAAAATTGGCACTGCCACCCCCGAAGCATCTTCCAAAATACATGATTATATTGTGCGACATGCTTCGGGGAAGAAACTATCTGAAGAAGAGATTTTTGAAGCCAATCACTATGCCCGAGAACTGAAGTATCCGAGGGGGGCCGTAGTGTTCAATGGGACAAATGAAGATGATTTCCTGTACTATATCCCGGACAATAAAGAATTATCCGTGTGCCGGGAGATGGCTAGAAGCATGGGGTTCCCGAAACTCGAAGCTGGCCTTTGCGCCATGACGAAGGACGATCTTGCGGATAGCCTGGCATACAATAGTCTGAAGGTACAAAAATTGTGAATTTTGAAGTTTATGAATTTTGAATTAGTTTTTTGCTCTTATGTTAACTCATTCATTCTTTTGAATAGGGCTTAACACTCAGCAATGCCTTAAGGGCTCAGAAGAATGCCGAAGATGAGAGCTGCACCATTGCTCTTAACAACCTTCGAACAGAGGTTATGAGACTAAGAAACGAAGCCGTGGAGAAGGACAAAATTCTGCTTACATTGGTGGAAAAAATGAAGGAAGACGAAGCTGACTCTAAAACTCAAGCCGAAGCTCAGAAGCGTGAAATCGAAGATCTTCGTAAACAACTAGCCCGAGCCAAAGAAGAACACATTCTTGAAGAAACAAAACGAGAATTAAGCAATCAATGGGCAGATCATTTAGAAGTAAATGTTAAAGAGCTTCATGCTTCGAAGAAGAGGTGCTACGATAAATCCATAGAATGTGTTAAGAAAATAAAATCCAGCTTCGCCAGCGTTGGCGCGTTCTCTAGTGAAGAAAATTTCACAAGAGGAAATCCAGAAGGCCCGATTGAATGGATTAGTCGCGAAGCTGATGTCTTCGACGAAATCTTGAATAGTCACGGGGACATTTGTGCTTTTTCGGGCGCTAGGGGAATTTTTACCATTTTAGAGAAGAAAGGGTGCGAGCATGTGAAATCTTTGGCGCAGTCTGAAGCTACTTTATCCTCTGAAGATATCAAAGACCCTTCAGCCGAAGCAAGCCAGGTTGGTGGAAAATTTTTCACTGACATTTGGGACAATGGCGGCCGAAAAATGGCTCAAGAGATCATTCAGAGAAGTGAAAAAGGCATCCATGATGCTAGGGAGGTAGCGAGAGCTGCTGAAAAAAACATAGGGCCCGAAGGGCAAATAGGTATTAATTAGTGATTTTTATTTTGTTGTAATTTTTGATTTTGAACTTTATTCGTAGTTTGTAATAGTAATATAGCTGTGTCCTCTCCTCCCTCAGAACCTGCTGAGGCATCTGCGGACCCTCCCCCGAAGGGAGACGACGAAATTAGACAAATGGTCGAAGCCATCATGGACGAAGTTGTCAATCAGCTGCTAAACGAAGCTGCAGAAGTAGTTCTTAGGGAAGATTAAATGCTATTGTAAAAATACTTGGAACATGACAAGTGTAAAACTTTGTAACTTTGAATGTAATATATAATCTATTTACGGTTCAATTCTTTACGATGCATGAAATTTTTTCATACATACCGCTTTTTGAGCCTTCGGCGAAAAAAAACACCTTCCCTTCTTTTCATGCTTTGTAAAGAAAATCTTTTATGTGTCACAAGAATTGCCATATTTTTTTGATGAAGAATCTCCAAACTTCATGAAAACATTCTTTGAATCCATAAAAAAGTTATATGTCGCCTCTCAAATGAAGCTACACTTCTTCTCAATTTATCTTGTGCCTTGGCACGATTTTTTCTTTTTCAAAACATTCTTCGAAGATCAATGCTGTGTCCCCTTCCTGTTCTCCATGCGAAATGATGGATGATGCTTATGTTATGCAAAATGATGTAATGATGTTATGTTATGCAAAATGACATTTATGCTGAAAATACACATATCCCTGCCATAGAGCACACAATCTTTTTATCTCAGCGTTGACTTTTCGCTGTAAGCCTCCCTTAGGAGCTTCTTCGCTTTTTACTTTCAGTGGAATCAGCGTTTATTTTTCGCTGTAAGCCTCCCTTAGGAGCTTCTTCGCCTTTTACTTTCAGCGGAATCAGCGTTTATTTTTCGCTGTAAGCTCTGCATTCCCTTTGGAACGACTTTCGAGCAGAAAACTTACACTGCGCTCCCTTAGGAACGACTTTTTATTACTTCAAAAAAGTTACGGCTCATTCCTTAGAACAAGTTTTCGATAATCCGAAGGTTCTCCGTGCCTCCATAAATTCTTGTGCTTCGGTAACTCAAGCCTTTGGAGGAGATATATGTTCATACTAATAATACGGTAAACTGTTACAAGGATTTGAAAAACAATAAAAAACACTTAAACTCCCCATAATTGTTCTTTACTATGAAGAAAATAAAACTAAACGTGAAAGCATAAAAAACTGCTGCGGGAGTAGGATATTTTGTTAGTAAATGTGCTTCGACTCTGGCACAGTGCTATTGACTGTGCGAGCTTCGGATTCTTCTCTGAAGTCCCTCTGGGGGTGAGAGTGCTGGCTCCCTTCTGGCTGCGGAGCTCGTTGTATTGGTGGTGGCGGTGGAAGCTGTTGCCAGGAAGCTTGGGGTTGGCTTGCTGAAGCAACAGAGGCTGCAGGGTGATTGCCTACATATTCTGGAATGTAAGGCGAATGATACGAAGCAGTATGCATAACCTGCTTCGGCTGGCTCTGTTGTGCTGCAGCCTCTACTAGCTCCTTTTGCTTTTGAATGGTAACATGACACATTCTGGTGGTATGGCCCTTGCCTTCACCGCAGAATAAGCAGTAAATTTTTCTTAGTTGATCTCCAAATCTTCCCCCGAAGCCCCTGGCGCCTCTGCCTCTTGGCGCTGGCGGCCGAAAAGAGCTTTGCTGTTGCCCCGAAGCTTGCTGTTGCCCCGAAGCTTGCGAGGAATACTGTGACCTTTGTTGCTGACTCCCTTTGTCATCATTTTGAGTAGAATTGTGAATTGACCTGACATGCCTCGGATAAAACCTTCCTCCGAAGCCCCTGGTCATTTCAGAAAACCTGAGAGCTTCCTCCCTTCTTTGGCGAAAATCATTGTCAGCTCGAATATACTCGTCCATCTTCTGGAGCAGCTTCTCCAAAGTTTGAGGAGGTTTCCTGGCAAAGTACTGAGCTAAAGGTCCTGGCCGAAGCCCCTTAATCATGGCCTCAATGATAATTTCATTGGGCACTGTTGGTGCCTGTGCCCTCAGACGTAGAAACCTTCGGACATATGCCTGAAGGTACTCTTCGTGATCCTGGGTGCACTGGAATAAAGCTTGAGCAGTGACTGGCTTCGTTTGAAAACCTTGGAAGTTGGTTATCAACATATCCTTCAGCTTTTGCCATGACGTGATTGTTCCTGGCCTAAGGGAGGAGTACTAGGTTTGTGCAACGCTCCTGACAGCCATGACGAAGGACTTTGCCATGACCGCTGTGTTGCCACCATACGAAGATATAGTTGCCTCATAGCTCATCAAGAATTGCTTCGGGTCTGAATGACCGTCATACATAGGGAGCTGAGGTGGCTTATAAGACTATGGCCAAAGTGTAGCCTGCAGTTCTGTTGACAGGGGAGAAGTGTCATCAAAAACAAAATTTCCATGATGGAAATCTTCATACCAGTCATCCTCGTTGTAGAAACCCTCTTGATGAAGCTCTCTGCGCGGGGGCCTTTGATTCTGGTCATCTTGAGCGAGGTGTCAAAGCTCTTCAGAGGCATCATCTATCTGCTTTTGAAGATCAGCTAGACGAGCCATCTTCTCCTTCTTCCGTTGAACCTGTTGATGGAGCATCTCCATTTTTTGTATTTCTTGGTCCAAGTCGTCTTCCGGAGGCGTTGGACTGATGGCCTTCCTCTTTTGGCTTCGGGCCTCCCTAAGAGAGACGACATCCTGATTGGGGTCCAGCGGCTGCAGAGTGGCAGCCCCTGTCATTGAAGCTTTTTTCGGCGGCATGACGAAGGTGACGCTTGCCGAAGGTTT
Source organism: Zea luxurians (assembly GCA_029449295.1). Classification (NCBI taxonomy): domain Eukaryota; kingdom Viridiplantae; phylum Streptophyta; class Magnoliopsida; order Poales; family Poaceae; genus Zea; species Zea luxurians. The sequence continues at coordinate 38,279,936 of JAOPSE010000022.1, read as the reverse complement.
TCAAAACCCAAAAAGTGGAAGTGAGTTCACCGGAGGTGGGCGCCAATGTTGAGGGCTTGTTCTCAAATGCTATGAATTAAGAACAAGACAACATAAAAGTGTTAAATGTCGAACTCCTTCGTCCTTAGAAACAGTATATCCCTTCGGGTATAATGAATCTCGGACGAAGGTTACGAAAGAAAAGACCTCTGTTAGGTTGATAAATGGTTAAACAGAGCAACTATATATAATGTGCGAGTAATAATACCAGCATTATCATCGATATATTTCCATTACTAAATTCATAAAAACGAATTACAAATGTACCTTCAGATTGATGTAAAGTAAAGGTACAAACGTGATGCGAAAAAGCATATGCCAAGTCAGCGTGAACAATACGGGAGTACTGTTCACCTATTTATAGGCACGGGACGCAGCCCGTGTAAAATTACATTGATGCCCTTTACATTTATCAATAACTATAGTAATTCTTTGAGGTCCAATTTGGCTTTTCATCTTTAAGTCGGTTCCTCTTTTCTGTTACTATGCCGAAGCCTTTCTGCACATAGCTTCGTGATCGTCTTCTCCTTCGTCATGATCGTTTTTCATTCCAGTCAAGCTTCGTCTTAACCATGCTCTTGTATATTCGCGACCTTACTCCGAAGGTGCTTGTTCCGAAGGTGTCTGTTCACATATTACACTTGGAAAATATTGTCAAACTATGTTTTTGAGGGCCTTCGGCAGGGAGCCGAAGGCCCCCAACAGCTGACTACCTCTCCAACGAAAATATGGACATGGATCACAAGGAAAAAGGAACCAAATGAGGTAAAAGCTCGTCAAGCTGCTCTCCAGGTATCTCCACCCTCAAAGGAGAACAGGAAGAAGCTTGTCACTACAACGGTGCCATTCTACCCCGACATCCTCTTTATCGAGGGAAGAGTGGAATTTACTCCTGTCTCTGACGATGAACCAACCGCGCCGGGAGAAGAACCTCTTCAGCGAGAATCTCACCAACGAAGGAACCGACGCTAAAATATTCGGAGACATCATGAAGCTGGAGAACGCGATCTGGTGCAGCCCATGTCGCGAGATGAGGTCTCAGAGGTGGGAGAAACTCTGGATGAACAAGTCTTCAGGGAAAGAAGGAATTCCCGACGGCGCGATCATCGGCAAGGTCAAGAGCAGGCCGAACAGGAAGTGAAACAACGCCGAGAGAACCCTCTTCTCGGCCGAAACCTGAACCCTTACTTTGCCTGAGCCATGAACACACCAAGCGAGGTCGGTGGAGTGTTAGATCGGATAGCTGATGGCCTCCCCCGGACTCCAGACGCTGAGGGCTATCGACGGCTGCTCACTCGGGCAGCTAATCATCTTCTGCCTCTCGCTCATCCTCCGAGCGACCTACGACATGCCATCAACAGTCGGCGGGACGCACGGAGCTCCATCAATGCTTCGCACGAACGGTGGCGCAAGAACGGGATCCGGCGCCGAGAAGAGTATGACCGGGATCACGGCGTCCTCGCGCGAAGTCAGGCCACCAGAGTTGAGTCGGCAACGGCTTCAATTGGCGGCACAACCCGGGGACGGTCGAGGCACCACATCAGCGACTCCCCTCCCCGGGACCGACATCATCATCATCGGCAGGAGGACATGTGTGGGGTACCGGCGCTCACTCTACATCTTAGGGCCATTCAATGGCCCCCTAACTTCAAGGTCTCCAACGTCGACAAGTACGAACCTAAGCAGGACCCGGGAGGCTGGCTGGCCGTTTACACCACCGCTGCCCGGGCCACTGGGGCAACTGAAGACGTGATGATTGCGTACCTGCCCATCGTCCTCGGGCAAGATGCACTGCAATGGCTACGACACCTACCCCAACACTGCATCGACGACTGGAGCGACTTCAGTCGACGCTTCATTGCCAACTTCCAATCCCTCTCCGACAAGCCAGCGCAGCCATGGGACCTCAAGACCATCAAGCACCGAGGGGATGAGACTCTTCGATCGTACCTCAAAAGATTTCAGACCATGAGGAATCGAATCCCCGAGGTTGCGGAAGCAGCGGTGATGGAGGACTTCTACCGAGGATCTAATGACTCGGCCTTCATTTGAGCCATACTACAGAAGGCACCGAATACCTCCGAACAGCTGTTTAGGGAAGCGGACATCTACATCACCGCCGACGAATGAGCTCAGAACCTCATCGGAGGAGGCAAGCCTGCACCGCCGGCACCACGACACGATGCGAACCAGCAACCCGACAAACGTTGGGAAAAGAGGCCTCGCGATGAGGTTCACGCCGCTGGACCACCCGTCTCTCGTGCCCGAGGGGCACCCCAGGAGGAGAACGAACGTTGGACGACATCCTCGACGCCCAATGTCCATACCATAAAGACATGCACCACACCCTTCAGAACTGCAGAGACTTCAAGCACTCCGTCGGGAACAGCCGACCTTTCCAACCTCTACCACCTCCCTCGCCACGAGGAGGACCCGGAGAACCTCGACAACCTCAGCAGCAGGAAGGGGGAGGAGGCGGAGAATTTCCCCGCGTCGACGGAGAAGTCAACGTCATCTTTGGCGGACACGGGGCTCAAGAAAGCAAGAGGCAGCAGAAGCTCAACGACCGTCGGATACTGGTGGCGACCACCGGTCCTCCCGCCCCATACCGGTGGTCCGAACACCCGATCACCTTCACCCGGGCAGATCAATGGCTTAACTTCGACCATCCGGGCAAGTACCTGCTCCTCGTCGATCCGGTGATCCGAGAAAGTAGGGTGAAGAAGGTGCTAGTGGAAGGGGGAAGCAGCATCAACGTCACCTTTCCTCGGACACTCCTAGGCTTGGGGATCGCACTCAAAGAGCTCGAAGAGTCAGATACTCCTTTTTTCGGCATCGTGCCGACTGAAGGTGAGTACCCGCTAGGACACATCTACATGCCAGTCACCTTCGGGACTCCAGATAACTACAGAACTGAGTACCTTAGGTTCGAGGTGGCGAGCTTCGACTGCGGATACAACGCCATCATCGGCAGGCCCGGACTGGCGAAGTTCATGGCCATTCCGCATTATACGTACATGATATTGAAGATGCCTGGACCACAAGGAATCATCACTATGCGCGCTGACTTCCAAGGCGCCGCGGAGTGCTTCCGAGTGGCCATTTAGGTGGCTCTCACCACCAAACTGTCGATGACTTCTTCTGCATAGGCAAACTCAAAGCCTGAGGAGGATCTCATAGTACTTACAAATGAAGCTCAAGTCATGACCTCTATGCGGCCGACTGAAGAAACCAAGAGAATCAACGTCGGGTTCGCTGATGAACGCAAGACTGCCATCATCAGCTCCAGCCTGGATGACAAATAGGAAAGCACGCTCGTCCAGTTCCTGCAAGACAACCAAGACGTATTCGCATGGCAACCTGCGGATATGCCGGGAGTCCCGAGAGAGCTGGCCGAGCACAAGCTGAAAGTCTACCCTCAGGCGAGGCCGATTCGGCAAAAGTTGCATCGTTTCACGCCCGACAAGAGAGAAGTCATTCGTGCCGAGCTAGCTCGATTAGTCGCGGCAGGGTTCATTAGAGAAGTGCTGCATCCTGAATGGTTGGCAAGTCCTGTTCTTGTACTAAAAAAGAATAAAGTGGATTGGCGCATGTGCGTCGACTATACAGATCAGGTGGTAGATTCAACCGCTGGGTGCTCTATGTTGTCTTTCTTCGATTGCTACTCTGGGTATCATCAGATCAGTCTGGCAAAAGAAGACAAAGAAAAAAAATACATTCATCACCCTGTTTGGAGCTTTCTGCTATACCTCCATGTCGTTTGGCCTCAAAAACGCTGGAGCGACTTACCAGAAGGCCATTTAGACATGCTTAGCCAACCACTGGGGCAAGCGTGTAGAAGCTTATGTGGATGACGTGGTGATCAAGACAGAAAACTCAGAAAATTTCATTGAAGATTTGCAGCTGGTTTTCAATAGTCTACGGCGATATCGATGGAAGCTTAACCCAGAAAAGTGTGTCTTCGGAGTACCGGCAGGAAAATTACTCGGATTCATTGTCAGCCACCGAAGAATTGAAGCTAACCCAGAAAAGATTGAAGCTATCATGAGAATGGAAGCACCGCGATCACAGAAGAAAGTAGAAAGACTTACTGGATGCATGACAGCTTTGAGCAGGTTCATATCAAGGCTGGGAGAGAAAGGCTTACCGTTCTATAGATTGCTCAAGAAGGTAGACAAGTTCCAATGGACTTCAGAAGCCCAGGAAGCTCTTGATGCACTGAAGAAATTCCTGACAACACCACCAGTACTAAAACCACTGCGCCGAGCCACGTCGGGTCAGCCGGCCGAGGATCTACTGTTATATATCTCTTGCACAACTCACGTGGTGAGCACCGCATTGGTAGTTGAGCGAGCAGAAGAAGGACATGCATATCCAGTACAGCATCCCGTCTATTTCATCAGCGAAGTTCTAGGACCCTCAAAGAAGAAATATCCTTAATTTCAAAAGCTATTGTATGCAGTACTTCTAACTGCACGTAAGCTCCGTCACTACTTTGACGACCACAAAGTCATAGTAATCACTAGATTTCCAATAGGGGATATTCTCCACAACAAAGAAGCCATCGAGAGAATAGCCAAGTGGGCCTGCGAGCTAGGAGCTCACGACATCGAGTTTCGACCTTGCACTGCAATAAAGACTCAAGCATTAGTTGACTTCATGTCAGAGTGGACCGAGCAACAAGTGCTAGATAACCCAGAGACTGTGGAAGTATGGCAGATGTATTTCGATGGCTCGTTAAAGCTGTAAGGGGCAGGTGCAGGGATCCTCTTCAATGCACCCGGAGGTGAACAACTCAAATATGCTCTTCAGTTGTTATTCTCAGCATCCAACAATGCAGCAGAATACGAAGCTTTGATTCATGGACTGAATATTGTCGTATCACTGGGCATTAAGAGACTGATGGTATACGGAGATTCACTGGTGGTCATAAGTCAGATAAATAAGGAATGGGATTGCTCGAATGACTCTATGGGCAAGTATTGCGCAGCCGTCCGAAAGCTGGAGGACAAATTCGAAGGGCTGGAATTTCATCATGTAAAGAGAGATCGCAACGCGGCTGCAGATGCATTGTCAAAACTGGGATCCAGTCGAGCCCAAGTCCCACCTGGGATTTTCGTCCAAGAAGTGCCACGCCCGAGTATTTCCTTAGAACGGGCAGAAGAATGCAATGTTCTGAGCCAGCCAAAATCAGATGCTGATGACTGGAGGGAGCCTATCATCAGATATATAAAGAATGAAGAGGAGCTAGATGACAAAACTGCAGCAGAACGCATTACAAGGCAGTCAGCCCACTACACTCTCATTGGGGAAGCACTGTACAGGAGGGGCGTGACAGGAGTTCTCATGAAGTGCATTCTTTTGGCTACTGGGAAGCAACTATTAGATGAAATCCATGCCGGGCAGTGCGGGATACATGCAGCGTCCAGAACATTAGTTGGGAAGGTCTTCCGGTCTGGTTTCTACTAGCCAACAACCAAGAGCGATGCAGCCGAGTTAGTCTAGAGGTGCGAAGCTTACCAATACTTATCAAAGCAGCAGCATTTACCAGCATAGCAACTGCAGACCATACTCGTACATGGCCATTTGCGTGCTGGGTAGTCACTAAATGAATAGAGTACAAACCTATTGCTTCTCTGACTTCAGCCAAGGCAGTAGAATTCATACAAGATATAATATTCAGATTTGGAATACCAAATAGCATCATAATCGATCTAGGATCCAATTTCACTAGCTCTGAATTCTTTGATTTCTGCGAACAACAGTGCATTCATGTCAAGTACGCGTCAGTAGCACATCCAAGAGCTAACGGACAGGTAGAAAGGGCTAATGGAATGATATTGGAAGCACTCAGAAAGAAAGTCTTCGACAAGAATGAAAAGTTCGCAAGAAAGTGGATCAGAGAGTTGCCATATGTGATTTGGAGCCTAAGAACTCAACCTAGCTGAGCCTTTCATGGAAATACTCCTTTCTTCATGGTCTATGGTTCGAAGGCAGTGCTACCTGCCGATCTCAGGTTTGGGGCGCCAAGATTAGTCTTCGATAACATAGCTGAGGCAGAAGCTACCAGACTGGAGGATATTGATGTACTAGAAGAAGAGCGATTGAATACAGTAATTCAGTCGGCTAGGTACCAGCAAACTCTGAGGCACTATCATGATAAGGCCATACAACATCGATCCTTCACAGTGGGAGACTTGGTCCTTCACCGAATTCTAACAGGGGAAGGACGACATAAATTGTCGCCACTATGGCAAGGGCCATTCATGGTAGCAGAAGTCACTCGGCCAGGATCATATCGACTCACTCAAATGGATGGCACGGAAATAGGGAATTCATGGAATATAGAATATCTCAGGAAGTTTACCCCTAGCTAGATTTCAAAAGCTATCGAGGCAGCATTGTATTCTGTAATGGGAAAAGTACATCATCAATAAAAAGACTTCATTCTCGAAAGAACTCGACCTATTGCCAATCTGCACGCTTACTTAACTCAGGGTGATCACTATACCCTACTAACGGAGCAATCGACTTAAGTCGGCAATGACTTAAGGCGGTATGACGTGCTCACGCCTACATAACCCAGGGTGACCACTATACCCTACTAACGGAGCAATCGACTTAAGTCAGCAATGACTTAAGGCGGTGTAACATGCTCACGCTTACTTAACTCAAGGTGACCACTATACCCTATTAACGGAGCAATCGGCTTGTGTCGGCGATGACTTAAGGCGATGTGACATGCTCACGCTTACTTAATACAGGGTGACCACTATACCCTACTAACTGAGCAATCGGCTTAAGTCAGCGATGACTTAAGGCGATGCAACATGCTCACGCTTACTTAATCCAGGATGACCACTATACCCTACTAACGGAGCAATCAGCTTAAGTCGGTGATGACTTAAGGCGGTGTGACGTGCTCACGTCTACTTGATCTAGCATAAACATGCTTACGATTACTCATCTCAGGGCGATCTCTATGCCCCACGAAATAGGAAGAAGTTTCAAAACCATCACACTGCGCTTACTTCTGCAATCGTAACAACTGTTGAATTCAAACAACAGAGAAATAACAATAGCGTTCAGTACCAGGAACACTTTCTAATAGAACATTCGAACACATTGACCACATACACATACAATTCATAAATGCATTTAGTGTTTCTACTTGGCAATGTTCTTCTCAGGAGCAACTAACGAAGAAGGGCGACTCGAGGAGTCAGGAGCAGCGTTGACATCAGCAACTATGTCATCAGGAACGATCACGCCCGGCCTTTTCATCAAGATCCGCCCCGCGTGAATGGCTTTATCCATAGCCTTGTCGCGCTGAGCCTTCAAAGTAGTAGAAGTGTCTTCAGCAACCTTGGTAGCCAGACGAGCAGCTTCTAGCTCCTCGACGACTGATCTTTTGGAGGCGTGCAGATCCTTGATGACAGAATCTTTGCTCGACACCAACTGCCTAAGACAAAGTGAGAGCACCTAGAGGGAGAGGGTGAATAGGTGATCCTGTAAAAGCTTAAACTTAAGGCCACAAAAACTTGGTTAAGCGTTAGAACAACAATGCCAAGTGGCTAGAGAGGAGTCTAAGCAAGACACGATAACACCAAGAAGATCAACATAGATAGACACAGTGGTTTATCCCGTGGTTCGGCCAAGTCCAACGCTTGCCTACTCCATGTTGTGGCGTCCCAACGGACGAGGGTTGCTATCAACCCCTCTCAAGTGGCCCAAAGACCCACTTGAATACCACGGTGTTTTGCTTTGCTTTTCTATATCCCGTTCGCGAGGAATCTCCACAACTTGGAGCCTCTCGCCCTTACACTTTGATGTTCACAATGAAGCACAGAGTAAGGGAGGGATGAGCAACACACACAAGACACAAAATCAGAGTGACGACACGCACACAAGTCGCAACAAGAGCTCACAACACAACCCGACGAGTTCACAACTCAAATACAGCTCTAGATGCTATCACAAAGAATCAAATGCGCGAAATCGAAGTCTTGGTGCTTAGGAATGCTTTGAGAATGCTTGGTGTACTCCTCCATGCGCCTAGGGCCTCCTTTTATAGCCCCAAGGCAGCTAGGAGCCGTTGAGAGCATTCCAGGAAGGCAATTCTTGCCTTCAGTCGCCTGGCGCACCGGACAGTCTGGTGCACCACCGGACACTGTCCAGTGCGGATTTCCTTCCTTATTTGGCGAAGCCGACCGTTGCAGATTGAGAGTCGTTGGTGCACCGGACACTGTCCGGTGCACACCGGACAGTCTGGTGCTCCCTTCTAGCTGTTGGCTCGGCCACGTTCACGCACGGAATCCTCGGCCGGCCGTTGGCCCGGCTGACGTTTGGCTCACCGGACAGTCCGGTGCACCACCGGACAGTCCGGTGAATTATAGCCGTACGCCGTTAATCATCTCCCGAGAGCGACGAGTTCGCCTGTGAATGGCTCACCGGACTATCCGGTGGTGACACCGCCTTCGAAGTCCCGAGAACAGTAAGTTTTCGAGAGCCAGCCTGGCGCACCGGACAGTCCGGTGCACCCAGACTGAGCAGACTTTGGCTGAACAAAGCTAAGTCTTTTCCAATTCGATTTCTCCTGTTTCCAGCACTTAGACACAATACATTAGTTCTAAAAACAATGTACTAAGTCTAGAAACATACCTTTAGACTTGATTTGCACTTTGTCCATCAATTGGCATAGATTTACACTTAAGCACTTGTGTTGGCACTCAATCACCAAAATACTTAGAAATGGCCCAAGGGCACATTTCCCTTTCAATCTCCCCCTTTTTGGTGATTTATGCCAACACAACAAAAAGCAACTAAAAGAAGTGCAACATCAATACAAATGAGAACTCAAAATTGTTTTGATTCAATATTGGCATATATGGATCACTCTTTGCCACCACTTGGTTTGTTTTTGCAAATCAAACTCAATTTCCTATCTCTAAGTCAAATTCACTTGTAGAGACATGAAGAGAGGTATTCCAAGAGAAATTGATCAAAGATTTCAAAAACTCCCCCTTTTTCCCATAATCAACATTTCTCCCCACAAGAGGCCAACTTTTGACAAGAGAGACAATAAGAGAGTTTTGACAAACCAAAAGCTCTATTCTACTATTTTCAAAATTTCTCAAGTGATAGCTGATCCATTTATTGCTTTGGCCTTATTTTCTCCCCCTTTGGCATCAAGCACCAAAACGGGATCAATCTTGGCCCCTTAACCCCATTGCCTCACCAAAATCTTCAAATAAGAATACAAGGGCAATAGGAGTACATGAGGTGAACTTGGAATAAGTTACCCTCTCATTGGAGTGCAGTGGAAGTCTTTCATGGTCCAAGTCCACCTTTTCCCTTTCAAACCTCCTTTGAGACTAAATCAAGCAAACTCAAGCACACGGTTAGTCTCAAAGGGTCAAGTTGTAGCACAACTACCCCTAAATATGTGCATCACTTGCAAAAGGACTTGTGAGGTCCGGGGAGTGTTTGTACAACTTGAGCACCATGAATAAACAACAAAATGCATAGGGAACATGATCAAGGCATAAACACATGTATGCTATAAATCAATCCAAGTTCCGCGAATCTAGGACATTTAGCTCACTACGCAGCCTGCAAAAGGTCTTCTTATCTAAAGGCTTAGTGAAGATATCGGCTAGCTGGTTCTCGGTGCTAACATAAAACACTTTGATATCTCCCTTTTTCTGGTGGTCTCTCAAAAAGTGATGTCGGATGTCAATGTGATTTATGCGGCTGTGCTCAACAGGATTTCTCGCTATGCGGATGGCACTCTCATTGTCACATAGGAGTGGGACTTTGCTCAGATTGTAGCCAAAGTCCCAGAGGGTTTGCCTCATCCAAAGTAGTTGCGCGCAACACTGTCCTGCGGCAACATACTCGGCCTCAGCGGTGGATAGGGCAATGGAAGTTTGTTTCTTAGAATTCCATGACACTAGGGACCTTCCTAAGAATTGGCACGTCCTCGATGTACTCTTCCTATCGACCTTACATCCAGCATAGTCGGAGTCTGAATATCCAATCAAGTCAAAGTTAGACCCCTTTGGATACCAGATCCCGAAGCAAGGCGTAGCAGCCACTAAGTGACACTCCCTTGGATCGGATTGAAATCTAGCACACATGCATACACTTAGCATAATATCTGGTCTATTAGCACATAAATAAAGCAAAGAACCTATCATGGACCGTTATACTTTTTGATCAATGGACTTACCTCCTTTGTTGAGGTCGGTGTGTCCGTCAGTTCCCATCGGCGTCTTTGCGGGCTTGGCGTCCTTCATCCCAAACCGCTTTAGCAGGTCTTGCGTGTACTTCGTTTGGGAGATGAAGGTGCCGTCCTTGAGTTGCTTCACTTGGAACCCAAGGAAGTAGTTCAACTCGCCCATCATCGACATCTCGAATTTCTGCGTCATCACCCTGCTAAACTCTTCACAAGACTTTTGATTAGTAGAACCAAATATTATGTCATCGACATAAATTTGGCACACAAAAAGATCACCATCACAAGTCTTAGTGAATAAAGATGGATTGGCTATCCCAACCTTGAAAGCATTAGCAATTAAAAAGTCTCTAAGGCATTCATACCATGCTCTTGGGGCTTGCTTAAGTCCATAGAGCGCCTTAGAGAGCTTACATATGTGGTCGGGGTACCGTTCATCCTCGAAGCCAGGGGGTTGCTCCACGTACACCTCCTCCTTGATTGGCCCATTGAGGAAAGCGCTCTTCACATCCATTTGGAACAACCTGAAAGAATGGTGAGCGGCATATGCTAGCAAAATACGAATGGACTCTAGCCTAGCCACAGGAGCAAAAGTCTCCTCAAAGTCCAAACCTGCGACTTGGGCATAACCTTTTGCCACAAGTCAAGCCTTGTTCCTCGTCACCACCCCGTGCTCGTCCTGTTTGTTGCGGAACACCCACTTGGTTCCCACAGCATTTTGCTTGGGACGAGGCACCAGTGTTCAAACTTCATTCCTCTTGAAATTATTGAGCTCCTCCTGCATGGCCAACACCCAGTCTAGATCTAGCAAGGCCTCTTCTACCCTGAAAGGCTCAATAGAAGAGACAAAGGAGTAATGCTCACAAAAATTAACTAATCTAGAACGAGTGGTTACTCCTTTGCTAATGTCACCCAAAATTTGGTCGACGGGATGATTCCTTTGAATCATCGCTCGAACATGGGTTGGAGGTGCCGGTGAAAGTTCCCTTTGACCCGGGAACAGGATCTGGATGTCGCCTAGAGGGGGGTGAATAGGCGAATAAAACTTATCAATTTAAAACTTAAATTCTTACTCTACTCGAAGACTTAGTACGCAGTGGAATGAGAAGATCCTTCGAGTAGGTTGCAGCGGAATAGAAGATCCTGTCTCAAAATGTCCTGCACTTCAAATAAAGCTTATACCACAGATAAGTGTTGAAGTGCAGATATAAAGGCGAGTAAGACAGAGAGTCAGAATACAATACGGAACAGAGCACACAGACGCAAGGATTTATCCCGAGGTTCGGCCAAGCCTGAAATGCTTGCCTAGTCCTTGTTGGAGTTAGCCACACCTGGGCTTGGAGTCTATTTCAACTCCTTCCTCTGTTTGCTCAGATCTATCAGTATGACAGATAGAGCCTTTCACTATGTTGAGTTGTGTTACAACAAGAACCGCGGCTGCTTACAAACTTCTTGGCAGCACCCCGGCAGAGTAACGATACGCTCAAGACCTTGCTCTTGCTCTTCGCAGCACTTCTCCACTCTCTAAAGGCTTATAGCTTTGCCTTCTACACAAACTAGAGAGATACACACAAGAGGGAGAGTGAGAATTGATCCGAGTGATGTCTACACTTGTTAGCTGCACTTGTACTTCTGTTGGAGGCGCCTAGGAGTCCCTTTTATAGACCAAAGGGGCCTAGGAGCCGTTGGACTTCATTTGGAAGGCAATATCAGCTTTCTGTCGGGTGGTGCACCGGACAGTCCGGTGCCCGATTTCCTTCCCAAATTGGCGCAGTCGACCGTTGCTGTCTTGGAGCCGTTGGTGCACCGGATACTGTCCGGTGCACACCGGACAGTCTGGTGCCCCCATATGATCGTTGGCTCTGCCACGTGTCACGCGCGGATTGCGCGGCCGACCGTTGGCCCCGCCGACCGTTGGCGCACCGGACAGTCCGGTGAATTATAGCCGATCGTCGCCAGACTTCTCCGAGAGCGGGCAGTTCACCGGAGTTCAGCCTGGCGCACCGGACACTGTCCGGTGCACCACCGGACAGTCCGGTGTGCCAGACTGAGCTGAGCTTTGGCTGTACACATCCAAGCCTTTTGTATTCCTTTTCTTTTCTTCTTTTCTCTGTTTCTAACACTTAGACAGATACATTAGTACACAAAAGCCAATGTACTAAGTCTAGAAACATACCTTCTCTTGACTTTCACTTCTTTAGCATTTGACATGCTTTGAGCTTTGATGTTGGACTCATAAATCATCAAGTCAGCTTGCCTTGATCTATATTAACGTTTCTGAGCTCCAACATCCTGCGAAGGTCACATAGAACATCTCCAAACATGGGAACAGCCCAAACTAAAGGTCAAGGTGCACTTAGCTCTTTTGGGCTGCTTCCAGTCCTGGCTTTGACATTTGTTCTCCTTCTAGTGACCTTGTTCACTTCTTAGAGCTTGATCTTGAGCCTTATGACTTACACCACATAACTATAGTTGTTACCTCATTGGTTGTAAGTCATGTCCTTATGTAGTGATCCTTGATGTGCCATAGCTCTTCTCAACTCGATCACCCTTGACTTTGCAAGTCTTCTTCTTCACCCTTGGCTTTGGGTTCCTCAGCCTCTTTGACCTTCTCCCGTGCACTTGGTACCTCGAAGCTCTTCTTGCCTCCATCCTTGGCTTGATCAGTTGTTTCCGAGCTACGCACCCGAGTCTCACTTTATGCAATGTCCATCTTACTTGTGATGCCCGTTATCTATCCATCATCTAGTCCTTGGACCATCACACTTGTTCACTTGTGTTGAACCCTGTTAGCTTTACATTAAGCACCTGTTCAACACTTAGCATACTTGTTAGTCCTTTAATTGAGTTGTCATCCAAACACCAAAACTCACAAGGGAGCTTTCAATCTCCCCCCTTTTTGGTGATTGATGGCAACACAATTAAAGCTTACATAAGAATAAGATTTAAAGCACAAACTTTGACTTCTAAGTTTATAGAATGCTCCCCCTAAATATGTGCTTACTTCAAAATCATAATTTTGGCCTTACATGCCAATATGCACATACTTAGGCAATACGAAGCATTTCTACACCTTAGCACCTTTTGGAATGCATTGTGTCAAAGATCAAACCATGATGCTATAACACACAAATGCACAGAATCAGAGTTAAACACCAATCAAATGAGAGGATATATCACAGGAATATCAACCTACCACTATTCACCATTAAGATACCAAAATAAACTAAGATACCAATTTAAAGCAATACCTACTGTAAAGCACCATTAATCCATTAACCACATGCACCATTATACACATGAATATCTATTACAGAATAAACACTATAGATGCCAATTAATTCATTGCAGTGGAAGCACTAGTCCATATGATGCAACATATATAATACTGCAAGAAGCATATGATAAGAATTGTCAATAACACAATAACACACACAATAACACACTAACAATGCTCAAACTAACACATCACCCCTTAGGATAAGCCTTCCTCTCAGGTTGAGATAAGCTTTAATGCACAAATTCTCCCCCTTTGACATCAAACACCAAAACCATATTTCAAGCAAGAACATAGGATGATGTCAAGGGACAGCAGGGTGTTAAGGAGGAGAGACACAGTATCAAAACTCCCCCTTACTTATTGAGCATATGCACTACCAACATTTAAGTAAGATACAAATACGCAAAAAGATTAATACTTCCTTTTGTACCTTTACCATGTTGTAGTGTACTTCCCATCTTGAAAGTATTTAATCTCTCGAGAGCTTCTCCACACTTGTGCCTGATTCTTTATCCTAACCTTTTCTTGTTGCTAAGACACCAAACTTAGAACAAGTTATAGTATTGGGCACAAGAAGAAACTTCTATTCTAATGATTATCAAGAGATGTCAATTAAAGCAAACTACCATGGCTACCAATTGAAAGATACCAATTTCAAGATCATTTATTATCATAGCCTCATTATATTTAAGGATGTAGTATCACCAAATTTTATAGAGCATGAGCAATCTAACAATATGCAATTTCTTGACTTACAGAGGTACCCAGGTCCTGATTGCTCCATTTCTTGCTCATCTTCTCTTATCCACCTAGAGACTATACAAGATCACTCAAGAAACAATTAGTCTCAAAAGACACAAGTTATGTGTGCTCCCCCTAAACTTGTGCATCAAGTATTTGAATAACTTGTACTTTGCACATTCTAGCTTTTCAGAACTAGAGGGGATCACAACATACCTTGGTCAAGGCATACTCTATCACTTTCATCACACAAAGACACCAATTTGAATATCAAGTGAAAGATTGACTTAATCCAACAATGCATGCCTTAAGTAGTATTACATTTTACAAGCAATCTAGACATGCTTCATACATGACAATCATTGTACCACATGTACCAATTGAAGAACAACACAATCATGCATATAAAGCATAATGTCTAAGCATGCCATAATTAAGAAGGTTTCTTAGGTGCACCAAAAGAAACAACATTTTAAAGGCATAAATCACCTAAGCCAAGATACTACCAATTGAAATGCAAGAACACAGCTATGATCACAATCAATGGAACTTCAAGATATTCAATAAAATTGCACAGTTCCATTGTCCATACCTTTGCCTTTTACCAGTATGGCCATGAGAGCACCAGTTTACCAATTGAAAGTTCCCTATTATTTATGCACTTCATAGCTCGAGAGAATACATTAGAGGCATAACACATAGTGCCAGGATAGGGTCATCATATAAACTAAGCAATATGTCATATTTGCACACAGGCTAATCATTAAAACCATATAGCATAACTCACAACAAGATGCAGGTTTATTCACGAACACAAAAAGAGTTAATTGTGGTGAATATATCTAATGAAAAGCTACCTATTAAATGATTCAAAAGACATAACCTCTAAAGCACACAATCATGATTAAGCAAGCATGATTACGATCTTGGAAATTATTAATCAATTATTAACAAGAATCCAACACAAGCAATCTTCAAAGCATAACTACTCCAAGGACAGATAGCACGACATTTAGCTTTAAGAGCGATATTGATAATGCACTTAAGAAACACAGGTACCGCCCTTTGAAGAGACAGATGCACAATCGAGGTCCTTTGCTTGATTCACCAATAATGATTAAGGACCTATTCCACTTTTTACTTGAGATGAACATGGGATTAGTGTCTCACAATAATTCATCCTTGGGTCAATGAATAAACACCAAAACAATTAAAAGCTTAAGCATAGAGTTTGAGATAACAGTCTTAAGCTCTCCCATGGTCTCCAGTTCATCTCAAGGTACCTGCATGGTCTAGTTAGCATAGTTTGGTACCCACCTCGGGATGGGTCCATAATGATCATCTAAATGTGCCTTTGGTACCCAAATAGCCTTTATGCTAGTTCTAGGTGATCTCGTTATAGATCTAGCACAGGTGTATGATTTGGGTCTCCTAAGCGAATGAGATTGAGACAAATTTACTTGCTTAGAGACCTCACCTTTATTACATACCTTCGATAGATGACCCTGCTCACCACACAGTAGAGGACAAGAAGTGATCGTGTGGTTCTTGTCATTGCATCCGAAGCATCTCCTTTTCCCTTCACCCTTGTTGGTGTATGGACACGATGCGATGAGGTGTCCTGACTTGTTGCACTTAAAACACCTACTTTTCCCTTTTGTCTTTTTGTTCTTAGATGACATAGAGAAAAGGTCAGTGCAAACAACATGATTAATTGAATCTTTACCTTTTTCCAAGCTCATGTTGATTTCTTCATTTTTAGGAACATTCTTCTTATTGAGCTTGACACTTGCTGCAGTTTTTCCTTTCTCAAGCTTCTTCACCACGCGCCCGTGGATATCTTGAGAGAGTTGAGCAATGTGTCTTCTCCTTAGTTGTCTTTGCTTCTTGTTCCCACACAATTTCTTTTGTGACCCTGCAGCTTGATGCTTATTCAAACATTGGCTTTCTTTTGACCAGCAGGGGTTAGCACATGGTGATGAAATATCTGAATGTGTACTTGTGCAAGAATGAAGTTCACATGAATTTAAGTTCGTAATTACGACCTCATGAGCAACTTCAAGCATGATATGCCTATCCAAGAGATTATCATGATAACAAGACAATAAGTCATATTTTTGAGTCAGAGCAAGGTTATCATGACTCAACAATTCTACTTTATTCCTAAGCATAGAATTTTCAATTTTAAGTTGAGCAGCATTAGATAATACATCATGATCATTTCTTTGCTCAATTAAAATCGATTCATACCGTTGGACCAAATTCCCATGAGAGTATTTTAGCTCCTCATGTTCTTTGGTCATCTTCTCCAGGCTATCATTGGTTTTGATGAGAGTCTCCTCTAGCCTGAGAAACGTCTCGCCTTGTTCCTTCTCAACATCTTAACCAGGAGAGCTTTGTCTGCTTTGTTGAGATGGTTGTAGAAACGGCGAATCTCCTCTTCTTCCATATCATCGGTCTCATTTTCCCTGTCATTAATGTCAGTGGAAGCAATATAGGAAAATGTACCTTGTGATGATGAAGATTCATCCTCGCTATCATCCTCATATTCCTCCACATCATGGCTTTCGTCTCCACCATCATTGTTAGCAATAAAACATTTATCACTAGTGGAGAACAACCCTGTCGACGAGGTGGATTCATCGTTTGGGTGCCATCGTTCTTGTTCTTCTCCCTTTGAATGGTTAGTATCACAAGTAATGTAGGGAGTAGGAGCATCACAGTTTGCCACAGAATATTTTTCTTTAATTCTATTCCATAAATCATGAGCATCAACAAATAGATCACTATCACTGCTCATGATGGCAAAATAAGTGCCTCTAGAAAGAGAATCAACTAAGATGTTGCAAGCATGGTGATTTAGAGATAGACATCTTAGTTCATCATTTGAAGGATTTTTACTAACATTAGAGGGAAAAATACTTCTACTAAAGACCTGTCTCAAATCAGGATCAACACTCATGAAAGCATTATAAATAGAGACAGACCAAGACTTGTAATTAGAACCATCGCCTAAAAGAAGTTCTACAGTTACCTCTTGTGACGACATTGTCATCTCCGGACGGCTAAGCCCACACTGGAGAGGCCTAGCTCTGATACCAATTGAAAGTTCCCTTTGACCCGGGAACAGGATCTGGATGTCGCCTAGAGGGGGGGTGAATAGGCGAATAAAACTTATCAATTTAAAACTTAAATTCTTACTCTACTCGAAGACTTAGTACGCAGTGGAATGAGAAGATCCTTCGAGTAGGTTGCAGCGGAATAGAAGATCCTGTCTCAAAATGTCCTGCACTTCAAATAAAGCTTATACCACAGATAAGTGTTGAAGTGCAGATATAAAGGCGAGTAAGACAGAGAGTCAGAATACAATATGGAACAGAGCACACAGACGCAAGGATTTATCCTGAGGTTCGGCCAAGCCTGAAATGCTTGCCTAGTCCTCGTTGGAGTTAGCCACACCTGGGCTTGGAGTCTATTTCAACTCCTTCCTCCGTTTGCTCAGATCTGTCAGTATGACAGATAGAGCCTTTCACTATGTTGAGTTGTGTTACAACAAGAACCGTGGCTGCTTACAAACTTCTTGGCAGCACCCCGGCAGAGTAACGATACGCTCAAGACCTTGCTCTTGCTCTTCGCAGCACTTCTCCACTCTCTAAAGGCTTATAGCTTTGCCTTCTACACAAACTAGAGAGATACACACAAGAGGGAGAGTGAGAATTGATCCGAGTGATGTCTACACTTGTTAGCTGCACTTGTACTTCTGTTGGAGGCGCCTAGGAGTCCCTTTTATAGACCAAAGGGGCCTAGGAGCCGTTGGACTTCATTTGGAAGGCAATATCAGCTTTCTGTCGGGTGGTGCACCGGACAGTCCGTTGCACCACCGGACATTGTCCGGTGCCCGATTTCCTTCCCAAATTGGCGCAGTCGACCGTTGCTGTCTTGGAGCCGTTGGCGCACCGGATACTGTCCGGTGCACACCAGACAGTCTGGTGCCCCCATATGATCGTTGGCTCTGCCACGCGTCACGCGCGGATTGCGCGGCCGACCGTTGGCCCCGCCGACCGTTGGCTCACCGGACAGTCCGGTGCGCACCGGACAGTCCGGTGAATTATAGCCGATCGTCGCCAGACTTCTCCGAGAGCGGGCAGTTCACCGGAGTTCAGCCTGGCGCACCGGACACTATCCGGTGCACCACCGGTCACTGTCCGGTGCACCACCGGACAGTCCGGTGTGCCAGACTGAGCTGAGCTTTGGCTGTACACATCCAAGCCTTTTGTATTCCTTTTCTTTTCTTCTTTTCTCTGTTTCTAACACTTAGACAGATACATTAGTACACAAAAGCCAATGTACTAAGTCTAGAAACATACCTTCTCTTGACTTTCACTTCTTTAGCATTTGACATGCTTTGAGCTTTGATGTTGGACTCATAGATCATCAAGTCAGCTTGCCTTGATCTATATTAACGTTTCTGAGCTCCAACATCCTGCGAAGGTCACATAGAACATCTCCAAACATGGGAACAGCCCAAACTAAAGGTCAAGGTGCACTTAGCTCTTTTGGGCTCCTTCCAGTCCTGGCTTTGACATTTGTTCTCCTTCTAGTGACCTTGTTCACTTCTTAGAGCTTGATCTTGAGCCTTATGACTTACACCACATAACTATAGCTGTTACCTCATTGGTTGTAAGTCATGTCCTTATGTAGTGATCCTTGATGTGCCATAGCTCTTCTCAACTCGATCACCCTTGACTTTGCAAGTCTTCTTCTTCACCCTTGGCTTTGGGTTCCTCAGCCTCTTTGACCTTCTCCCGTGCACTTGGTACCTCGAAGCTCTTCTTGCCTCCATCCTTGGCTTGATCAGTTGTTTCCGAGCTACGCACCCGAGTCTCACTTTATGCAATGTCCATCTTACTTGTGATGCCCGTTATCTATCCATCATCTAGTCCTTGGACCATCACACTTGTTCACTTGTGTTGAACCCTGTTAGCTTTACATTAAGCACCTGTTCAACAGTTAGGATACTTGTTAGTCCTTTAATTGAGTTGTCATCCAAACACCAAAACTCATAAGACAGCTTTCAGCCGGTTGTGCTTCTTCCTCCATTACATGGTCATCTTGTGCTCCCCCTTGATCACACGCCTCTTCTTGATGAACCTGTTCATCGTCTTGAGTTGGGGGATGAACCATTGTTGAGGAAGAAGGTTGATCTTGCTCCTTTTGTTCCTGTGGCCGCACATCTCCAATCGCCATGGTGCGTATTGCGGCCGTTGGAACGTCTTCTTCATCTACATCATCAAGATCAAAAACTTCCTCTCTTGGAGAGCCATTAGTCTCATCAAATACAACGTCGCTAGAGACTACAACCAAACCCGATGATTTGTTGAAGACTCTATACGCCTTTGTATTTGAGTCATAACCTAACAAAAACCATTCTACAGCTTTGGGAGCAAACTTAGAATTTCTACCTTTCTTCACTAGAATGTAACATTTGCTCCCAAATACACGAAAGTAAGATACATTGTGTTTGTTACCGGTTAGAAGCTCATACGAAGTCTTCTTGAGGAGGCGGTGAAGGTAGACCCAGTTGATGGCGTGGCAAGCCGTGTTCACGGCTTCCGACCAAAACCGCTCGGGGGTCTTGAATTCTCCAAGCATCGTCCTCACCATGTCTATGAGCGTCCTGTTCTTCCTCTCTACCACACCATTTTGCTGTGGTGTGTAGGGAGCGGAGAACTCGTGCTTGATCCCCTCCTCCTCAAGGAACTCCTCCACTTGAAGGTTCTTGAACTCGGACCCGTTGTCGCTCCTTATCTTCTTCACCTTGAGCTCAAAATCATTTTGAGCTCTCCTGAGGAAGCGCTTGAGGGTCCCTTGGGTTTCAGATTTATCCTGCAAAAAGAATACCCAAGTGAAGCGGGAAAATCATCAACTATAACAAGACCATACTTACTTCCTCCTATGCTTAGATAGGTGACGGGTCCGAAGAGGTCCATATGAAGCATCTCCAAAGGTCTTGATGTGGTCATCACATTTTTGGGATGATGAGAGCTTCCCACCTGTTTACCTGCTTGACAAGCTGCACAGGGTCTATCTTTTTCGAAATGCACGTTAGTTAGACCTATCACGTGTTCTCCCTTTAGAAGCTTGTGAAGGTTCTTCATCCCCACATGTGCTAAACGGCGATGCCACAGCCAGCCCATGCAAGTCTTAGCAATTAAGCATGCATCTAGACCGGCCTCCTCTTTTGCAAAATCAACTAAATAAAGTTTGCCGTCTAGTACACCCTTAAAAGCTAGTGAACCATCACACCTTCTAAAGACAGACACGTCTAAATTTGTGAATAAACAATTATATCCCATATTGCATAATTGACTAACGGATAACAAATTATATCCAAGTGACTCAACTAAAAACACATTAGAAATAGAGTGCTCGGATGAAATAGCAATCTTCCCTAACCCTTTCACCTTGCCTTGGTTCCCATCACCGAATATGATTGAATCTTGGGAATCCTTGTTCTTGACGTAGGAGGTGAACATCTTCTTCTCCCCCGTCATGTGGTTTGTGCATCCGCTGTCGATAATCCAGCTTGAACCCTCGGATGCATAAACCTGCAAGGCAAATTTAGACTAGGGTTTTAGGTACCCAACTCTTGTTGGGTCCTACAAGGTTAGTCACAATGGTCTTAGGGACCCAAATGCAAGTTTTATCTCTCTTGCATCTTGCCCCTAATTTCCTAGCAATTACCTTCTTATCCTTTCTACAAATAGCAAAGGAAGCATTGCAAGTATGAAAAATTGTAGAAGATTCATTACTTACTTTCCTAGGAACATGAACAATATTCTTTCTAGGCACATGATGAATATTTTTCCTAGGCAAATCTCTATCATGCACAACATGGGAACTAGAAGCAGTCATAGCATATGAATCATAAGCATAGGTCCTATACGCATTTCTAGAAAATTTTCTATCACCATAAATGAAAGCATGGTTCTTTTGAACACTACTAGCCATAGGGGCCTTCCCTTTCTCCTTGGTGGAGATGGAAGCCTTATGGTTTGTTAAGTTCTTGACTTCCCTCTTGAAGCCAAGACCATCCTTAATTGAGGGGTGTCTACCAATCGTGTAGGCATCCCTTGCAAATTTTATTTTATCAATTTCACTCTTGCTAGTCTTAAGTTGGGCATTAAGACTAGCCAATTCATCATTCAATTTAGAAATTGAAACTAGGTGATCACTACAAGCATCAACATCAAAATCTTTACACCTATTACAAATTGTAACATGTTCTACACAAGATGTTGATTTATTTGCTATTTCTAACTTAGCATTCAAATCATCATTTATGCTCTTTAAGCTAGAAATAGAGTCATGGCATGTAGACAATTCACTAGAAAGCATTTCATTCCTTTTAATTTCTAAAGCAAGGGATTTTTGTGCCTCTACAAACTTATCATGTTCTTCATACAAAAGATCCTCTTGCTTTTCTAATAACCTATTCTTATCATTCAAGGCATCAATTAATTCATTAATTTTATCAGCCTTGGTTCTATCTAGGCCCTTGAATAAACATGAATAATCTATTTCATCATCATCACTAGACTCATCCTCACTTGAAGAAGCATAAGTGGTATTCCGAGTACATACCTTCTTCTCCTTCGCCATGAGGCATGTGTGACACTCGTTGGGGAAGAGGGCCAATTTGTTGAAGGCGGTGGCGGCGAGTCCTTCGTTGTCGGAGTCGAACGACGAACAATCCGAGTCCCACTCCTTGCCAAGGTGTGCCTCGCCCTTAGCCTTCTTGTAAGCTTTCTTCTTTTCCCTCTTGTTCCCTTGTTCCTGGTCACTATCATTATCGGGACAGTTAGCGATAAAATGACCAACCTTACCACATTTGAAGCATTAGCGCTTCCCCTTCATCTTGTTCTTGTTAGGCTGCCCCTTGCGTCCCTTTAGTGTCGTCTTGAAGCGCTTGATGATGAGGGCCATCTCTTCATCATTGAGCCCGGCCGCCTCAACTTGCGCCACCTTGCTAGGTAGTGCCTCCTTGCTCCTTGTTGCCTTGAGAGCAATGGGTTGAGTCTCATGGATTGGACCGTTCAACGCGTCATCCACGTATCTCGCCTCCTTGATCATCATTCTCCCGCTCACAAACTTCCCAAGTACTTCTTCGGGTGACATCTTGGTGTACCTAAAATTTTCACGAATATTGTTCACAAGATGTGGATCAAGGACAGTAAAAGACCTTAGCATTAGGCGAACGACGTCGTGGTCCGTCCA
This sequence comes from Zea luxurians, assembly GCA_029449295.1. NCBI lineage: Eukaryota > Viridiplantae > Streptophyta > Magnoliopsida > Poales > Poaceae > Zea > Zea luxurians. The sequence continues at coordinate 38,257,362 of JAOPSE010000022.1, read as the reverse complement.
TCGCGTGCTTCCGTAGCTCCTTATCTTGTTGATGGGGGTCTTGAGCCGATTGTATGTTTGGGTTGGCTCCTCTCCCCTTATCATTGCAAATCTCCCAAGCTCACCCTCCACCAACTCCATCTTTGTGAGCATGGTGACGTCGTTCCCCTCATGTGAGATCCTGAGGGTGTCCCAGATCTGCTTGGCATTGTCCAAGCCGCTCACCTTATTGTACTCTTCCCTGTACAAAGATGCTAAAAGGACAGTAGTAGCTTGTGCATTTTTATGGATTTGTTCATTTATAAACATGGGACTATCAGTACTATCAAATTTCATTCCACTCTCAACAATCTCCCATATGCTTGGATGGAGAGAGAACAAGTGACTATGCATTTTGTGACTCCAAAATCCGTAGTCCTCCCCATCAAAGTGTGGAGGTTTGCCAAGAGGAATGGAAAGCAAATGTGTATTTGAACTATGCGGAATACGAGAATAATTGAAAGAGAAGTTTGAATTGACCGTCTTCCTTTTCTCGTAGTCGTTGTCGTCGTCCTTTTGGGAAGAGGAAGATTCGTCGCTGTCGTCGTAGTAGACGATCTCCTTGATGCGCCTTGTCTTCTTCTTCTTCCCATCTTTTCGTTTGTGGCCCGAGCCCGAGTCGGTAGGCTTGTCATCCTTTGGCTCGTTGACGAAAGACTCCTTCTCCTTATCATTGATCACAATCCCCTTGCCCTTAGGGTCCATCTCTTCTGGCGGTTAGTCCCTTTCTTGAAGAGAACGGCTCCGATACCAATTGAGAGCACCTAGAGGGGGGGTGAATAGGTGATCCTGTAAAAGCTTAAACTTAAGGCCACAAAAACTTGATTAAGCGTTAGCACAATAATGCCAAGTGGCTAGAGAGGAGTTTAAGCAAGACATGATAACACCAAGAAGATCAACACAGATAGACACAGTGGTTTATCTCGTGGTTCGGCCAAGTCCAACGCTTGCCTACTCCATGTTGTGGCGTCCCAACGGACGAGGGTTGCAATCAACCCCTCTCAAGTGGTCCAAAGACCCACTTGAATACCACGATGTTTTGCTTTGCTTTTCTATATCCCGTTCGCGAGGAATCTCCACAACTTGGAGCCTCTCGCCCTTACACTTTGATGTTCACAAAGAAGCACGGAGTAAGGGAGGGATGAGCAACACACACAAGACACAAAATCAGAGTGACGACACACACACAAGTCGCAACAAGAGCTCACAACACAACCCGACGAGTTCACAACTCAAATAGAGCTCTAGATGCTATCACAAAGAATCAAATGCGCGAAATCGAAGTCTTGGTGCTTAGGAATGCTTTGAGAATGCTTGGTGTACTCCTCCATGCGCCTAGGGCCTCCTTTTATAGCCCCAAGGCAGCTAGGAGCCGTTGAGAGCATTCCAGGAAGGCAATTCTTGCCTTCAGTCGCCTGGCGCACCGGACAGTCCGGTGCACCACCGGACACTGTCCAGTGCGGATTTCCTTCCTTATTTAGTGAAGCCGACCATTGCAGATTGAGAGCCGTTGGCGCACCGGACAATGTCCGGTGCACACTGGACAGTCCGGTGCTCCCTTCTAGCCGTTGGCTCGGCCACGTGTCACGCGCGGAATCCTCGGCCGGCCATTGGCCCGGCTGACGTTTGGCTCACCGGACAGTCCGGTGCACCACCGGACAGTCCGGTGAATTATAGCCGTATGCCATTAATCATCTCCCGAGAGCGACGAGTTCGCCTGTGAATGGCTCACCGGACAGTCCGGTGCACCATCGGACAGTCCGGTGATTTATAGCCGTACACCGCCGTCGAAGTCCCGAGAACAGTAAGTTCGCCAGAGCCAGCCTGGCGCACCGGACACTGTCCAGTGCACCACCGGACAGTCCGGTGCACCCAAACTGAGCAGACTTTGGCTGAACAAAGCTAAGTCTTTTCCAATTCGATTTCTCCTGTTTCCAGCACTTAGACACAATACATTAGTTCTAAAAACAATGTACTAAGTCTAGAAACATACCTTTAGACTTGATTTGCACTTTGTCCATCAATTGGCATAGATTTACACTTAAGCACTTGTGTTGGCACTCAATCACCAAAATACTTAGAAATGGCCCAAGGGCACATTTCCCTTTCACAAAGGATCTCATCCTGGGATAATTGCAGCTCGTGACGATGATGATCCAAATCTGCCATGGTGAAGCGATGGCTCCTCTCTAAGATAGTCAAAGAATTGCTGGCGTCACGATACAACCTATCAAGGTTATCACGAGAAGCTACGAGTACGCATTTTTCTTCCTGCAGACAAGAATCATCTCTCAAGCACCCAGTAAGCAGCAAAACCACAAAAGAGAAAGTCAAGTAGGCTTACCTCATTAGCCACCCTTTCAGAGTCAAGCTGAGCATTGAGAGAGGAATTCAATGAGTTGACATCAGCTAAAGAAGCAGAAATCCAGGCCAGGTCGGCCTAACCTTGAGAATACTTTTCCTCAAGTTTAGAGTACCGATGGGTCATATCTAACAAAAAATAGTTGAAGAAAGGCACACCGTTAAAAATGGACTAATCAAAAGGTCAAAGAAGAAAACAAAGGCACTAACCAGCATTAGTCATTTTCAAATCAGATATCTGCCTCTAAAGCAGCATCGGATTCCAATGCATCAGAGACAGAGCTCTTTCTAGGACAGAGGCACCTTGTGATCTTAGCTGACCAGCCATCTCATCGACCAAAGCCTGATAATGAAAGCAAATGAGTACAAAGACAACATTTTGCCTGGAGTATAGCCAGATCGAGAAAAGCCAGATTACCTGAAGATTGGAGAAGAATGAAGGAAACCCCAAATCATAAGAAGCCAGGTGGTGGCTCGACGAGGAAACATCAACCGAGGCAATCTGGAGAGCATCATCAGGGATCAACTCAACATCACCAGTAGGCATCAGAACTCCAGCATCAGGTGCACCGGTCTCTAAGGCGACTTCCTCGTTTAAAGCGTGCACCGTTGCCATGCCATCAGAATGTGGAGGAGAAGACCCAACGTGGACATCCATGGAGGTATGAAATGGGGAGCCTGCCTGGACACCCTCGTGGGCTGGGTCGCAACTCGCGCTACCCACCCGAGCCGGATCATTACCGGCAACACCTCGGGGGCAGGGTAACCGGTTGCACCATCCTGAGGGACCGGGTTCTCTACAGCAGCCACCTCTAAGGCTGAAGGATTCTCAGTCACCTCCATGGGAATTGAACAACCTTGACTAGCCTCTTGGCCCTAAAGACTGCACTCCAAGGTCGACGAGGCACGAGACGCCACTCGAGATAACTCTAATCCGACATCTAGAATGTCAGAGCAAACGTCCATCATACCACCGTCCGTGGGTTCGAACAACAAATCTTCAGGAACGACATCTTCGAGAGCTTGATCAAAATTTGCTAGGGATAATTCTTGCAGACCGACGAGAGCAGACAAAGCTGGAGAAGGGATATCACTACTCTCCCCACTAACTATGTAACGCCGACTATTCTTCCAAATTAAGGGGATTTCCTCCTCTTCTTCTTCATCCTCATCAACAATACAAACAATACACCCATCGGGATCAGCTCTGGCAGGATCACCCCCATTGGGTCCAGCATCAGCAGGGTCACACCCATTGGGATCAGCTTTGGCAGGATCACACCCATTGGGATCAGCATCAGCAGGGTCACACCCATTGGGTTCAGCATCAATAGGGTCACACCCATTGGGATCAGCCCCAGTAAAGAGTTCCACTGGTACTTCTTCAGCAGCAGGAGCAGAAGGGCCAATGTCATGATCCAAGCACGACACTCGTTGTAGTCATCTCTTTTTCTTCCCCTCAGCAGGAGCAGTTGGACAACCAACTTGACAAAGACATTTCGGGCGAGCACCCTTAGGTCTTCGAGTATCCACGGCTTTCTTAGGCTCTGGAATAGTTGCAACAGCCACCGTTTTAGCAAGGGCAGAATCAGAGGAATCCCCCGCCAACATATCCAGCATAGCACCTATCTCTGCATCACTCGGATTAGTAGGTTTCTCAAAGTGAACTTGCTTCTCGTCATTGGGAAGGCCACCAAGTGAAGCAACCAGGACTTCAACTTCTTCGGGAGAGGGTCGCACTCTAAGACCCAAACCACTGTCACCAGCAGGAGGATTAGACACAAAACTGAAAAATGGCTTAGAAGATGGCAAATTCCAAGCAGAATATGCAACAGGAGCACCAATATTCGATACCTTGCCCCTCAATATCATCTCCAGTCGGCTCACCAAATCCACAGTAGGAATCCTCTTGTTAGTAACCCGAGTTGAGTCGGTGGCACCACTGTACAAGTAAGCCGGGTACGCCCTATCCTTCAGGGGCTGAATATTCTTAAAAACAAAGTCTACAACCATAGCTTCAGCGGTCTAACCTCTCTCCTTTAGCAAACGAATTTCATCAAGCAGAACTCTGGCGTCTATTATCTCCAAGGTGGTGGGGGACTCAATCCAACTAGGAGTGCGTACGTTAGGCTGTCTCCCTGATCGAGGGGGGAGGGACTTGCCATGATTTTCAACAATGAACCACTCTAAGCGCCATCCCTTAATGTTGTCTTTGAGTGGGATATCCAGGTACTCTGTCTTCCTCCCACGATGCATCTCCAGACTCGCACCGCCCATAAGCTGATGCTGCCCCCAGCCATACCAGGACGACAGTGATACAAATGTTTCCACAAACCGAAGTGAGGAAGAATTCTAAGGTAGGCTTCACACAGATGGACAAAGATAGAGATTTGCAGAATAGAGTTGGGATTCAGATGAGTCAGATTCAGATTGTAAAAGTCAAGGAGACCGCAAAAGAAGGGAGAAATTGGAAGAGCAAGGCCGCGGAGAAGAAAAGGAATGTAAACGACGGACTCGTGAGTATCCTCCGTCGGAACAGTAACCCCACGGCAAATCCGCCAGGAACAAAGCTCCTTCGGAGGAAGAACTCTGACATTGACCAGGTGGAGAAGATCTGACTCGGAAACAACAGACATGTGATTACCTGCAAAAGGCAATTGGCTGTTGGGATCAATGGGAGGAATAACCTCAGCGGCAGAATTCTGACTCTTCCGCTTGGGCGCCATCTCAATCTCGTCGGTGAACTGAGCGGAAGCGAGATCAAAGGGAAACAGAGGAGGTCTGGAGGCAGAAAGTAAAGCTAGGGCTCGGAATGCAGAGGCATGCGGCGACGTGGTACAAGTGGGGTTTTCTCGGGTCAGGCACCATTTCTAAAAAGTGCCCAGTCATCACTCGGTCGTTATTTCTAAAACGCCGACGTGGCTCGGCGTAACTCAGCGGTTATTTCTAAAAACGCTGACATCACCAATCCTCACTCAGTCGTTATTTCTAAAACACCGACGTGGCTTGATGTGACTCGGCTGTTGTTTCTAAAACACTGACGTCACCCCCTAATTACTTGGTCGTTACTTCTAAAGCGCTAATGTGGCTCGAAAGAACTCGGCTGTTACCTCTATAACGCCGGTGTCGCCAAAAACCGTTTGGCTGTTACCCCTGAAGACACCAGCAGTAAACCAGACCGTTCTCTCTCCACGTAAATGCGGACAGAATTAAAATGCGACACAACAATGGCAAGTCATTACTCAAGAATTACTTCTAAGAACAACAACCTCATTGGATACAAACACAAATTGTCGATAAATTATAAACAAGCAACGCAAAGGCAAAGGGTGTGCACAAGATCAAGCCCGAGTTCACTTCATTATATAAGGGGGGAATTTCTTACACAAAATTAAAGGCCGACTCATTATGAGCCGGGCTTCTTCCCACTTTTCGATACATTACATTACTACATTACACTACTACACTACTTACACTACACTATACTACTAACTATTACTACATTATTCTACTAATACTAACACTACTTATCTATACTAATATTTTAAGCCAGTGGCGCTTTGCCACTGGCCTTGCCGCTGCCGCCCTTGCCGTCGCCCTTGCTGTCGTTGCCCTTGCCGTCACCTCCGTCGTCACCATCGCCCTCGCCATCGCCATCATCGCCGCTCCCCTCCTCGGACGAGTCAGAGGAGTCCTCCTCGTCCAAGGATACCTCCGACTCATCCAAGCCCTCGAGCCCGGAGCGCTCGACGGCCCGGATATATGTCCACACCTCGGCGACGATCCCCTGGGAATCGTCCGAGTCTTCGGACGATGCCGGGGGTGAGGTGTAGACTGGCGATTCTTCAGACTCGGAGGAGAACTCCTCCTCCGAGTACTCAGAATCGCCGAAATCCTCTGAGGGAGGGGTCGGCTCGCGCTTCCGCTTATCACCAGAGCGGTGCGATGAACTCCCGCTCTTCTTGCCCTTGCCCATGGTGGAATAGAAAAGAGGATAATAAGCAAGCAACTGTACAGAGATGTGTGAAGATGCCAGTGAAGCAAGCGCTCTATTTATAGAGGAAGAAAGCAACCGCTCATCTCCTACCACGGTCACTGAACAGTCGCAAGTATTCAATAAGCAATTCAAATCGTCTGGAAACAAGTCAGGCGGCTGACGCCGTTTCACGTAACATAGCACCCATTGGGACTCAAGTCAACTGCATAGATGATATGATTACACCCGCGGTCACATTAAGTAACTACTCAGGGACAGTCCGCTAAACGCTCAGCGCACCAAGCCATCCCTTGCCTACACCCATTGGGGGGGACGTCCAGGAATTTTCAATAGATTTTCCCAATCAGTCACATCCATACAGTGTACGCAATGAATGTATCAAGACAAAAAGAAGATATCTATGGAGATCGGAAGAAAGCCAAAAAATAGCTGATGAAGTACAAGTCTAATCAACAAGAGCATTAAAGCACGAAGCGAAAGGAAGACTAGCGAAGGGCTATCTACCGGATGTCCAATCCGTCGCCGATCAAATAAATTTCAAGTTGGTGCACGGGCAGGCCGTAATGTTGATCTCAAAAAAGGCAAAAAACTATATGCTAATCTCTAAAGCATAAACTGATGATATAATGTTGAAATCCAAGGCATGAAATGAAGATGAGATAATGCTGATTTCAAAGGCATGAGTCTAAGTCAGAGACAATGGTTTCTAAAAAAAAGCATGGGATGAAGACCTTTGAGTGGATTATTTTCAGTAATCCACTCAAAGCTCGGAGGCTACACCCATTGGGTGCACCTCCGGTGCACCTAATGAATCCTAAGTCCCCAAGAACAAAATGCTGATCTCTAAAGCATAGGCTGATGGCAAAAGGCTGATTTCTAAAGCATAAGTCTAAGTCGGAGACTATGATTTCTAAAGAAGTATGGGATGAAGACCTTTGAGTGGATTATTTTCAGTAATCCACTCAAATCTCGGGGGCTACACCCATTGGGTGTACCTCCGGTGCACCCAATGAATCCTTAACCCCTAAGAACAAAATGTCGACCTCTAAAGCATAAACAGAGCACCGATTGCTGAAGGTTAAAAGCAAAAGACTGGAATGAAGCCAAAAGAAGATGACAAAAGATCGCTTTTACCAAGTTACTCAGAGTTGGAGGTAACGACTTAGCGGACAAGTTTCAAAATCGTAAGCTGGACCTAGAATATTTGGGTCGATTATTTCAAAATCAACACAAAGATTGGGGGCTTGTGGAGGACAGATATCCACGGGTCCACTAGAAGGCAACAAGGCCTTGCGAAAGGCCCCAGGCCCATTATTTCGCAAGGCCATCCCTTCATGGGCCAGGGGAGGAACTTTCAGCAGAACGGATCAACACGAGGACGGATCAACTCGAGCCCATGCGGTTCGCTGAACTCAAATGCTATCCACAGCATTGATCCGACTTTCCCGCGCAGCGCCCTCAGACGTCGGAGCCGAAGGATTATAAGTCAGCAACATTATAGGAAGATAAACTAAGTCGATTCACTATTACTTAGGAACACGTGGTTATCATATCCGCATGTAACACCCCACGGTCGAATATATAAGGCCTAGGGGCACCCCTTCAAGATCATCTTACTCATTATCCATCCACCCAGTTCTCTAACATCTCTTGTACTAAAGAATTCTCTTGTAATCCACCACACATAAGATCCACTCCAGTACGTAGGGTATTACGCATCTCAAAGCGGCCCAAACCTGTACAAGATTGTCCACCGTCTCTCGTGCCTCTGGCACGAACCATCAAGCTACAGTCAACTACACCGTCCTACTCCTAAAAACACCTCGAGGGGCAACCCCCGAGTGTGCGGTCGGACCCAAATCACCAACAGCTGGCCAATCCTTAATTGCTTTCACCTTGGATTCATCCACCTCTATTCCTTTTGCTGAAACAACAAAGCTAAGAAACACAACATGGTCTGTGCAAAAACTGCACTTCTCAAGATTAGCAAATAATTTCTCTTTTCTAAGCTCATCTAAAACTTGTCGAATGTGTTTCACATGTTCATCAAAAGATTTGCTGTAAATTACAATATCATCGAAGTAGACAACAACAAATTTTCCAATGAAAGTTCTTAAGACATGGTTCATTAATCTCATAAAAGTGCTAGGAGCATTTGTCAAACCAAATGGCATCACTAACCATTCATACAACCCAAATTTTGTTTTAAATGCAGTCTTCCATTCATCTCCAGTTTTCATTCTTATTTGATGGTATCCACTTCTCAAATCAATTTTAGTAAAAATTGTGGAACCACTTAATTCATCAAGCATGCCTTCTAGCCATGGAATAGGATGGCGATAGCGAACGGTAATATTATTTATAGCTCTACAATCAACACACATCCTCCAAGATCCATCTTTCTTAGGTACTAAAATCACAGGAACAGCACAAGGGCTTAAGCTTTCACGAACAAAACCTTTATCAAGAAGTTCTTGCACTTGCCTTTGTATTTCCTTACTTTCTTCAGGATTGGTTCGATATGGTGGATGGTTAGGAAGTGCAGCCCCTGAAATAAGATCGATTTGATGCTCAATCCCTTGAATTGGAGGTAGTCCAGCCAGTGTTTCTTGTGGAAACACGTCTTCAAAGTCCTGCAAAAGATCAGCCACAACACTAGAAAGAGATGTTATGTCGTTAGGAAAAATTAAAACATCTTTGTTCACAAGAACAAAGAGCACTTGATATGGGTTGTTCCTCACTTCTCTCAGCTCAGATTTTGTGGCTAGCATAACTAGATGTTCTCCCTCGTCCTTCTTTTTATCTCTTGAATTTGGCTTGTAGCACTCGCTCACCGAATTGTGGATGGAACTCAATTTCTTTTGCTCTTCTCCTCCTCTACTTGCTGTACTAATTTCAGTTTTCTTTCGTAAATGTTCAGCCATGATTTGTTGAGGGGTCATAGGCTTGAGTACAAACTTTCTCCCTTTCAGATCTAGCGTGTATTGATTTGTTCTTCCACAATGCTGAGAATATCGGTCATATTGCTAAGGTCTTCCTAGCAGCATGTGACACACAGACATGGGTGCAACATCGCACTCCACTGTGTCAACATACTCTCCAAACTTGAACGGAACTTTCACCTTATAACCAATCTTGATATCTCCCGATTCATTCAACCATTGGACATGATATGGATGAGGGTGTCGCTGGAACTTCAAACCAAGCTTTTCAACCATCTCACGACTTACAAGATTATGGCAGCTTCCTCCATCAATGATCACCTTTACTACTTTATCTTGCACTTTGGCTCGCGTTTGAAAAAGATTATGTTGCTATCCAATTTCAGCTTCTTTCATTTGAACACTCAAGATTTGTGTAACCACAAGAGTAGTACCATGCTCAAATTCACATCCCGTATGTTCTTCAGATTTATCAATGTCATCTTCATTTCCTGCTTCAGCTTCCTCTTCACTAGCTGATTTATATTCTCCATCATTAGTCACAAGGATCACACAATTATTTGGACACTCCTTTATGACATGACCACGACCTCCACACTTGAAGCACTAAATACCACTACTCTTGGCTATTGAACCCACTGATGTTGAAGTGGATGCTGCTGGTTTATAACTCGTTTTTGGAGCAGCACCTTTCTTTCCACTAGAATTGCCTTGAGTATTGGATCACAAACCTCTAGTTGAACCTTTTGTCGCTGAGGATGCAGCTGTAAACCTTGAGATCGATTTGCTTCCTCCAATCATGGTTCGTGCACCATATGACATGGGTTTGCTGCTCTTAGCATCTTGTTGTAGCTGGTATTCAACTTTGGTGGCTTCATGTACCAAATCAATAAGACATTGGTACGGCTGAAACTCAACTATACGCTGAATGTTGCGGTGTAACCCAGCCATGAAACGTGCAATGGTTTGCTCTTCGTCTTCATACACATTGGCTCTAATCATGGCCTTCTCCATCTCCTTATCATACTCCTCAACAGAGAAACTTCCTTGCCTCAAATTCTGCAATTTATCGAAAAGATCACGCCAATAATGCTTCGGCATAAAACGAATTCTCATTTCTCGCTTCATCTCTTGCCAAGTAATAATAGAGTCCTCTCCATCATCTTCACGATCACGAAGAAGTTGCTCCCACCAAATCAGAGCATATCCTTCAAACTCAAGAGATGCCATTGCAAGTTTCTTCTCCTCTGAATAATTATGTAGGCGAAAGATTTTCTCCACCTTCAATTCCCATGTGAAATAATCTTTAGGATCAGATCTACCATCAAATTTTGGCATGGTTGTGACGGAACCTCCCAAGTCATTAGGCCCACCTACAGTTGTCCTTGTCCAACGGACCTCAGGCAACCCTACAGGTGTTCTTGAATCACTTGACAAGCTCGGTATCTGCTTTTCTTACCTTTCCCAAGAGCGTTTCACCCGTCACGCAGACATTACAAATCATCGGAGATACGGAAATGCGGAAGCGGTTACATAAACTTACCTTTTATTTAAAAGTAAGATAGAGTTATAATATTACAGACCAGAAATATAACATACGAGTGCAGAGTATAATTATTACAAACCATGGGAGGCAAAAAACCCCTCCCGATAAGTATCAAACAAAAGTTTTATGGAGGATCCTTTCCTCCCGCAGCTTTACTCCTGGTGTTCTTCCTTTGGCACCACCTTTGAACAGAAGCAACAAAAGTTTGTCGCTTCTTCACCTAAAAACAATAGGGAATAAAACCCTGAGTATGGAATTACTCAGCAAGTCTTACCTGACTAAAGAAAAGACTCTCAAGGGTATGTTGGCTTGAGGGAGTCAAGGTAAGGCTTAACAATAATCAAAGACTATGTTTGCAAAAATGCTTACTAAAAGTGGATCCTTAAAAATCCAATTTTACTTGTCAGGTTAAGTCAGATTACCTGTATCTAGAGTTCTTTCTACCCTAGTTCAAACACTTACCCTGCACTAGCCAATTTCTTAACAACTCTTAATCTTTACTGAAGTTCTCGTATAGGGCAGTGACCAAGTCTTCATAACCGTGAAGGTACGGTGATCCGAATCGATTATACTCAGCTGAGGATCTCTAATCACACGACATATGTAGCACTTAACCCTTGCATATGTCAACCCGCCACCAGGGTTCTTAACACCAGATCAGGTTCATGCCAACTGAGAGCACAGATACACCACCGTCCAGCCTCTTGCCATGGAGGGTACACGCTACTCTCGCCATCTCTCCACTCCCATTGCGTGGTATCTTATTCTGGCCTTAGTCTGCCCGAGGCAAAGCTTACCCATGACGAGGCATGTGACCAATTAAAGGGTCCTCGGTCAGCAAGCCTACATCGACACGGTCCTTAATCGGCTTAGACGGAGACACTACATCGAGACTCTCTTCTCGTGCAAGTCATCCGCCCGGTCTCAGCTTTATCATTTCAAATCCCAAAGTTTGGTACCTGGCAGAGGTACATCTTTTCCGATGTTGAACCCATCATGGCCATGATTGATCCACCATCAAGTTTTATTTTCAAAAACATCCCTTCCACTTTGCAACATCATCTTTTGTAAAAAGAAAACATTTTGTTTTGCTAAAGCAAGACTAAGCATAGGAAAAACTTTTTGTCAAACAGGGATTCAAAGGAAGGTAATTAAATTCAAGGAAGGAAATGCAGGAATTGTTTTAGCAATCAACTCCTATCACCTAATGCATCAAGCAAGTGAGAAAGAGTTTAAAAGAATCAAGGAGGTGGTAAATGCACCGGGGCTTGCCTTGGTTTACAGGTGAATCAGGCTCGGATCCGCAGATGTCAAAATAGAAACAACTGTCTGCCTGATGTTCCGCAGGTGGTGGTGGCGAAGTCTTCTCTTCTTCTACTTCAACTTCTTCCTCGTTTTCTAAATATAACCATACATAATAATGAATGCCCATGTAATGCTCATGAGAGTGCAAAGATAATAAGAGTTTATTATCTAAAGTCTTGAATACAATTTTCCTTCACGGTACTCTAGAGAATTAGGGTTTCTAGAGTTAATATATGAATTCAAAGGGCAAGGGGTAGGGTTTTGGGTTCTAATTATCAAACAAGGTCCAAATCATACCAAACTCTACCCAAGGCTTCTAACTAATGTATAAGGGTCATCAAAAAAGTTTGGGGATTTTTGGGATTATTATTTATTTTCTAAAAATCTAGAAACAGAGTTTTAAGCTGTTTTAAATACTCCAAAATTCTCTATATAACCTAAAAATCATGAAATTATTTTTATTAAATTCTATGGAAAATTAGGAATCTAGCAAAATTAGTTTGACATTTTTGCGATTTTTCTACAATTTTCTAGAATTGTTTTTGCTCTGGTAGAAAAAGAAAAAGAAAAAGGATGAACAGTCCTGGGCCGAAACCAGCCCAGGTGGCCCAAACCCGGAGGAAAACGCGCGCGCCCACGCCCACGCTGCAGACTTTGCAAGAAAACCCCTGGCATTCTGGTTAACTTGAAGTGGGGTCGCGGCACTATTTGACTGAGTCGCTGACACTTACGAAAAGACCCTCCCACTTCTATTTCTTTACAGCGTGTAGTCCCCGACGGCGAACGACATTGAGCCGCGCTCTGACAAGCTTATATCGGCCATTAAACTCGATGACCGGCGGCCTACTTTGGTGGAGATCGAATCTAAGACTTAACGAGGGTTTCCCCTCAATCAATTTTACTAATGGCGCTATAAATCGATCAGTCCATGGAAACAGCGCAGACACTCGAATGGGTATCGCGTTCCCAGTGATTAAGGGGGACTCAGTGTAATTGGGTTGGTTGAGGAGCATCAGGGAAGCACACTAATGCTAAAACAAGGCAGCATAAAGCATGAACAAACCTGGAAGTGGCTGGCCACAGTGAGGTGCGTTTTACGGTGGCGGAAACCGTGATTTGGGTAAGTGAGCAATTCTCAGTCCCTGGTGGATAATCCGGGGCAAGGATTGGTGCAATAGATGCGTGATTACCCTATGGAGTTGTGGGTGCACTCAATTTATAGTGATCGTGAGCGGCGGCCAGTGAATTTGGGTTGGAGATCAGCTCACGGCGATTTGGATATTTCACCATGCTCTATGTATCGTGGCGCGTGTGGAGAAAACGGTGCAGGAGGGGTAACTGGCTATCCTCCATGATCCCTACGACGTGGAGAATGCTTTGCGGTGTGGCACGGTTGAGTGAAACGACGAGCTCCGATGAGGATAAACTCGGCTGGCCACGCGGCAAGTGGACAGGATGGCCGGGCCAGCTAGTAATCGCAATCCATCCACGCCCGATCTTTTTACTCATCCCTGGTGTTATCCATTCCTCCCCGAGCACGAATCGAGACAGCGGCGGCACGAATCGCGGCGGAGAGGTCATCGACGGTGAACGACTGGCAGTCGATCTTCTTCAGTACTGTACCATGGCCATTCCTCATTCAGTGCACGTGACAACCAAAGTTTAGGGCAAATTTTCTCTTAATTTTATGTAGTAACATGCTCGACACTCTTTAGCAAAGTTATAGCTCTATGATCCAGCTATAATCTTGGTATAGCAACCCTAGGCAAATTCTTGCTCGATCATGCCTGAATTAGTGCCCAAAGTTCTTGCAGTTGCACTGTTAGTCTGAAATTCAGACATCAAACAGCCTGACAGCCCAACTTTGAGTGCATTTTTCTCCAATTTCTTCATAACAACCCTGCTTACACTCTTAAGCAAAGTTATTCTCCTTTGATAGGTCTACAATGTTGATGTGGTGATCTAGGGCAAAATCCTTCTTATTTGGAAGTTACAAGGTCACCAAGATGAGCTCAAAACACTGAATTTCAGACTTAGCTTTAGAACTCAAATAGGGTCCTTTTGCAAATAGGTCCAAAATTCAGGGTTTAGCTTGCAAATCTTCAAGATTGTGAATCATATTACTTAAGATACCTTACTTTCATAGTTTTTGCACTTTAGTCCAAAAGTGCACTGATTTTGCACTTAGTCCCCTAGGGTTTAGGTTTAGGGTTTTCTAGGGTTCCTTTTTAGGGTTTTTGGTATTTCAGGGGTGTGAATGTAATTTAGATCCATTCTTAGTAACATTTTATGACTATTTCACTTAAGCTTTAGGGTTTTCTCTATTTGGACTTTGTTTTGCCCTTCTAATCCCTATCTAGGGTTAAGTTCTCTACACTAGGGTTTTGTTTGCAAAATGTCATATCAATACAACTTGTTTGAAACTTTTATCTAGTGAATACATTCTAGGTGTGTCAATCACATGAAATGTTGATGCTTATGATGTTATGCTCAAGTTTTAGTGACAGTAACACCAGGGGTGTTACTAAACTTAAGCTTCCCAAATCTCTCTTCTTGGTTGACGCCTCTATGATGACGACGACCATAGCGATGTTGGGACTGATCATCATCCCCAAATTTAGATTCTTCATTGTCATCATTTCTTCGATTCCGTCCTCTTCCTCTACCACGTGCAACACCTTGATTCCTCCTCCCATGTTCACTTGCTCTTCTAGAATAATTTCCTTCACCTTCCCCATCTTCATCATGGTTTCTTGCACCATCAGGGAGTCGATGACGACCTCTAATTTCAGCCATAAGTGTCTGAAGATCTTGTGCCAACCGATCTTGCTTGTCTTCTATGCTTTGTTTGAGCTCATTGAATTGTATCATGGTGACACATTCTTCAATCTCAGTGTTGGGATCCATCTTCCTGCGAAATTAGTGGCAACAAGGCAACAAATATAGGTGGAATATGAAGCTATGTAGAATCTCACAACCTCACCACTCTTACCAACCAAAGCTCTTATAAGGTCCCTGCGGGTTGCAAAAAAATTGTGTGGTGGTAACAAGAAAGTGGTGGTTAAGCGAATACAAGACCAGAGTACCGATTAGGATGGCTTATATGTGGAGCTTGGTGGGGAATAATAAACAAGGAATGCAATCTGAATCCTAGTTGTTGTAAAGTTAAATAACCATCGAACTAGAAGTTCCCTACCTATTGCTGACCACAAGATACGAGTGATGTATGTAGATCAAACACACGCGCAAAGAAATTTCAGATTTGATGCAAATCAAGGAATATGATTGGAATGCAAGTGTTGCGATCAGACCCAACCAAAATTTTGCACCAAATGAAAATAGCAAACTGGTTGAAGAACTGGATGAACTTTCAACACTTGTGCATATAAACAAACTGATCGTCCTACTTTTCTTTCATAATCTTGCTCAACACTTTTTTGGTACTTTTCTTTCTTCTCTTTTTTACAGAACTAAACACAAAGATCTGATATGATATTGCACACTTTGTAATAATTAACAAAGAACTCAACCAGTAGCTATAAATTAAATAGGATCAAAGTTAACGCGAAGGAAATGATGAGGGTTTCATATTTTTCTTTTTGTGGATATTTTCAGATATATATATAAGAGGCTCAAAGGGAACACAAAGGATATAGTGACCAACAACTAAACAAAGACTCTAAGGACTGAAACTTAACAAAACTCACTGGAACAAAAGATTGAAACAAAGGGCTATGGCAAAAATATTTTATGGCTTTTTTGGTGGATAGGACGAACACAAAATATATGTAGCTAAGGGTAAAGAATCCTACCGTGGCAACTGAGGCTCTGATACCAAATGATGTGTCACGATAACCGATCTTCACGATGTAGGATCAATCTTCAGATAACTAGCTTTGAAGAAGCCAAAATAACTTGCTGCAAGCAGCGATAACTAGTGCAACCTGACAAATAAAACTCGAAGCCAACCACTGTCTTTAACCTGACAAATAAAACTCGAAGCCAACCTGACAAATATTTGTTAGCACACAGCTGAACAAAAGGGTTCTGTTTTAGATTATCAAAAGCTGCCTTACATCATAGACATAGGGGGCATTTATATTAGTAACAACCAGCCTTAGAGAGATATAAACACAAAACAAAAGTATTTTCACGTGCTAATGTGAAGGAGCCTCTTCAGAAGATCTACAGAGCTAAATTCTGTGTGGCTGTTTGACTTCTGCGCAACCTTCAGTATTTTGATAATAACTTTTCCTAGGAATCTCCAAATGACATGGGACTGGTTGCGTTGGAAAGCTAACTTGATAAGCTTTCTCACCATATATATCATGCTTAATGAAACTTCGTAGAATGATGCAGTTTAATACGAAAACGTGGTCATCAAGCTGACTGTTGACCTTCTGACCAGTCAGCAGTAAAGTAGGTCGGCTGTCTTTTTGGTAGATTTGATTAAGTTGGCTTTAGAAGCATTGGAAACTAGACTTTAAGAGCTTTCCAAAAAGTACTTATGGGCCTTCATAGCTTTTGGGAATCAAAAGATATGACTGTTTCTTCTGGACGGTTCTGTTGCGCTGGACTGACTCGAACATAGCTCTTCTTGCTGATTTACCCTTGATATGTTTTTTCCTTCCTCTTTGGTGAACCTAAGTAATATCAACATACATGACTTAGGTAGCATAAAGCTCTAATTAGTGTTTAATTGAAATTCATAAATTAGCGCGTGCACCTCTTGCTGTAGCTTTTTAGCTCGGCTACGTGTAATTGGTCCATCAAAGGCTTGGGTTGGTGATGATGTTGGTTGTACTTGAGTTGATATAGTATGACTTGGGGGTTGTAATGTGTTGCTTAATGGCATGGTCGTATCAGATTGATTAGTTTGTATTTCCCTTACCCTTGTTTACCTTTTTGGGTTAATCATGGTTAGCTTTTGCTATTGCTTAAACTTAATCAATGAACATGATGTGATCTTTTATGATACGATGATGTTATCCCGATGGGGTCCTTGTGATTACTTTAGGGGGGCTCAGGCTCTTTCCTGAGTGCCTCTCCGTAAGGACCTGTTTGGGGAGTGACAACCCGGGATAACAGTGCAACCATGAGGGTGGAATGGGACGCCCTTAGCTGATTAATTAGAGGAATCAGAGGAGTAGTTGGCTTCGCCGTAGGGCCATCAATGGGGTCCGGGCACAGTACTTGCTCTACCAAGGTTGGTTGCAGAGGTTCTTTGATTTGGTTTTTGTTAGTCACCCTTCGTTTGGGGAGATGTACTGTGTTTATCAAACTGGAGAAACCTAACGGGCGGCTATGACCTCTGGGAAATCTTTGTAAAGGCTATGTAGTGAGACCTTGCTAGGTCACCTTGGTAGTGATCAATGGGGAGGCTAGAACCCTGGGCAGAATGGGAATCACGGCTTGTGGGTAAAGTGTGCAACCTCTATAGAGTGTTAGAAACTACTATATCAGTCGTGCTCGTGGTTATGAGCAGCCTTGGGATCCTCTTCGATTAGAAGAACAATGGTTACATTTACGATGATGATTAACAATGGTGATTATAATCCTGATCTCTGGTATTTCCTCTTGGAGGGAGTGCCTATGGGTAATAACTGGTTTATTACTAAAATTTGGCTCTACTTATAATAATAAAACTTGACCAACTAAAAGCAACTGGTTAACTTTGAACTCCACATACAGCTAGTCCACCTTAGCCAAACGGGACATTTGCTAAGTACGTTGAAGTGTACTCACCCTTGCTTTACAAACCACCCGACCCCAGGTTGTCCCCACTATTCTCAGTGCTCAGGAGGTGAAGCTGGCAACATGGATGACTTTGAGGAGTTCCAGGTATACGACGAGTTCTAGTTTACTTTAGTGGCAAACCCCCAGTCAACTGCCTGTGTAGGCTTAGCAATCTACGTTTCGTTACTCCGCACTTTGATATTTATGTTGAGCTATGGTTATGTATTAGACTCTACGGATGTCTTGGACATCTTGATGTAAAAAAGTACCTTTCCGCTATCTAATTCAAGCACTGTGTGATGATGTCCAATTATGTAATCGCTGTGTACGTGAGTTCTGATCCTGGCACGTACATGGTTCTCATTCGGTTTACCTTCCAAAACTGGGTGTGACATAAGTGGTGTCAAAGCCTTGCTGACTGTAGGTCCACTAACCTAGACTAGAATGGTCGCCCTAAGGACTATAGACCTCTACTCTTACCTTGATCTCAATGTCTTTTCAAAAGTTGGTCATCTTGACCAACTCTATGTTATTTACTTATCTCAAAAAGTTTTGTCTCACTTTTCTTTCTGTTCACTTTCTTGTCTAATAGTTCTACTCTTACTCTTGTGCTTATGATGTCTTCTGTAGATGGCTCGTCTTAGGTGCACTGCATGTAAGTCTGTGATCCCCTTTTTGCCTTCTCGACTGGCGAAGCGTCCCCTATGTCGCACAGTGCCAGGTCAGTCTAGTCAACTGGAGAGACTGCATCGTCGCCTGCACGAGGAGCAGGAGCGCCGACGTCAGGAGCAGGAGCAGGAGCAGGAGCAGAAGCAGCAGGACTCTCCCCCCTTGCCTCAGTGAGAGGTGGAGTCTGAGAGGCTGCCTTCCCCTACACCTTAGCCAGAGATGCCCCCTGCACCACCACAGGGCAGCCCGACTGCTGGAGGACCCCTAATGGAGATGGAGACGACGACGACGTCGGTGGCAGTTCGAGCCACGACACAGAGCTCTTGAAGGAGCCAGAGCCGGAGGGATGGATCGCGAGACCCATCACTCATGACGCTGCTCGCGGGTGTCACTTCCACGACGCTCTCGATACCCTGTTGTGTCGGGCCTTCGACCGACACACTTGGTCAATCGAGTATCGTTGTGTAGTCTACCAGCATCGTCGTGGGCTATACCCGGACCAGTGGGAGGCTACTTGCTTGGTGCACCGTCCGGACGATGATCTCCAAGGTGTAGAGGCCTTCTCAGAGCACTATTCTATTACTGAGAGGGATACTGCAAAGGCACCATGCAAGATGCAGCACGACAGGCACTTTCTCAGTATTGCTTGTTGTTCAGCGGGGTAGCTGATGGCCTTGACCTGAAGTACTACCCTCGTCGTTCGACCGGCAGTGCTGGAGGTGTGATTGTATCGCTAGTTGGTGAGGGCAATCCTAGGCTAAACAGCATGATCAATCTGGTCGTCGTGCTCAACACAGAGTTGGACCACGCCCTTGACAAGTTGGGCAAGGTTCGGGCAGAGGTTGCGGAATTGCATGCTGAATGTGTGGCACGCCATTATCTTGATTGTGGTTCTCCCGCCCCTGTCGGGATTCAGCACCCTTACCGTTCACCGCCCCGTGGTCGCTTTGACTATGGTACCCCAGGCTTCAGGACTCGCATAGATTTGGATCCCTAGATCGACAGAGTCAGAGTCTATAATAATGCTTAGTTCAGTGTCTTAGCCTAAGTTAGTTTTAGTTAGAGTTAGTTTGCTTATCTTATGTTGGATGCTTATTATGATGGACATGTACTGAAGTTGGATCTTTGTAATGATTGTCAACAAGGTGTGGGTATCCCCTACAACTTGGTGTAGTTATTAATAAAGTTAGTTATTTAGTTGGGTAATCCCTTTATTTCCCCTTTCCTCTTTATCTGAGAAGCTGTCAGTGAAGATGGTCATTTGTTCAGTGTTATGGAGATTTTCTATACATCTTTTCTTATGCTGAAAGACTGCAGAGTCAGATCTGATATGTGTGTGATTCCTATAGATGTCTGAGAACAGGCGCAGAGGTGCGAGGCATACTGAGCTAGAGCAGCAGGCACCCCAAGAGGAGGCAGCTCCGCAGCAGCATTTGCCACCGCCACCCGCGATGACCATTGAATAGATGTTCTTGATGCAAACCCAGGCAGTTCAGGCAATCGGACAGACCTTAGCAGCTATGCAGCAGGCGCAGTAGCAGCCACCACCACCTCAGCCTCCAGTGCAAGTTTAGATGCCATAGGTGCCTAGAGATAAGCGGGCAGAGTTCATGAGGGGCCATCCCCCTGTCTTTGCTCACTCTGCTGATCCCATGGACACGGAAGATTAGTTGCATATCATGGAGCGTGAGTTGCACACTGCCTAGTGCAACGACCATGAGAAGGTGTTGTATGGTCCTCGGCAGCTGAGGCGAGCAGCGCAGACTTGGTGGGAGTCCTACCTCGCCACCCATGCCAATCCTGAAGCCATCACTTGGGAGGAGTTCAGGGACAACTTCTGTCGCTACCATGTGCCCGAGGGACTGATGATAGTAAGGAAGGAGGAGTTTCTCGCCCTGAAGCAAGGTCCCTTGTCCATCAATGAGTACAGGGATAAGTTTTTACAGCTGTCCCGTTATGCCCCAGAAGACGTCAACACAGATGCCAAGCGGTAGTACCGCTTTCTGAGAGGATTGGTTGATCCCCTCCATTATCAGTTGATGAACCACACTTTCCCCACCTTCCAGCATTTGATAGACAGAGCAATCATGACTGAAAGGAAGCGTAAGGAGATGGAGGATAGGAAGCGCAAGATTGGTGGACCTCGGGCCGGGAGTAGCAGTCGTCCCCGCTACTCAGGCAACTCGGCACATCAATTCAAGCAAGGTCACCAACACTAGCATCAGCGTCAGCACCAACACCAGTACCAGAGGCAGTTTCCTCAACAACAGCAGTAGCAGTACCATCAAAACACTCAGCCAGGAGGAAATCAGTACCAATGTCAGAACAACCAGGCAGCTCGTCTTCTTGCCCCAGCAACCAACCAGAATGACCAAGAAGCCTCAGCACAAGTAGGAGGTCGTGTATGCTTCTACTGTGGAGAACAAAATCACTAGGCAAAAAATTGCCCAAAGAAAGCAGCCTAGCAACAACCAGCAATCAATGCCCCAGCAAGACAAGGAGCACCACAGCAAGCACCAGGGGTCCGTGGTCAGGCCTACAACCGTGGAAAGGTGAATCACCTAGAGGCTGAAGCAATCCAGGATGCTCAGGACGTGGCAGTAGGTATGTTTCCAGTTGAATCCTACCCAGCAAAAGTACTATTTGATACTAGTGCCACACATTCTTTTGTTTCTACATCTTGGGTAGAATCACATAACATCCCCATAGAACCAATGATCCCACCTTTGAGAGTTAATTCAATTAGGGGAAAAGTTCAGTCCGATAGGATTTGTCCGAATCTAAGGATTGAAATAAGGGGGATAGCATTCCCTGCTAGCCTAGTAGTAATGGGAACTCAAGGGTTAGATGTCATCCTAGGGATGAATTGGCTACATAGAAATCAAGCCACTGTCAGTTGTGACAAGAGAACAGTTAAGTTGGTGTCCCCATCCGGAAAGGAAGTAGTAACCAAGCTGTACTTACCTGAACTAGAAGAAGGAGCCTGTCACCATTTATCAGTAGATGATAAGGAGCCCAATCTGATTGAAGCAATTAGGATTATGTCAGAAAAGAGTTACCAGGCATGCCACCTGAAAGAAAAGTTGAATTTGCCATAGAGCTTATTGAAAGTCGCCTAGAGGGGGGGTGAATAGGGCGAAACTGAAATTTACAAAGTTAATCACAACTACAAGCTGGGTTAGCGTTAGAAATATAAGCGAGTCCGAGAGAGAGGGTGAAAAACAAATCGCAAGCAAATAAAGAGTGAGACACAAGGATTTGTTTTACCGAGGTTCGGTTCTTGCAAACCTACTCCCCGTTGAGGTGGTCACAAAGACCGGGTCTCTTTCAGCCCTTTCCCTCTCTCAAACGGTCACTTAGACCGAGTGAGCTTCTCTTCTCAATCACACAGGACACTAAGTCCCCGCAAGGACCACCACACAATTGGTGTCGCTTGCCTTGGTTACAATTCAGTGATTCACAAGAAAGAATGAGAAAGAAAAGAAGCAATCCAAGCACAAGAGCTCAAATGAACACAAGTCACTCTCTCACTAGTCACTATTGATTGGAATTGAACTAGAGACTTGGGAGAGGATTTGATCTCTTTGGTTGTGTCTAGAATTGAATGCTATAGCTCTTGTAAGGTGTAGAAGTTGGAAAACTTGGATGCCATTGAATGTGGGGTGGTTGGGGTATTTATAGCCCCAACCACCAAAATGTGGCCGTTGGAAGTTTGCTGTCGCATGGCGCACCGGACAGTCCGGTGCGCCACCGGAGAGTCTGGTGCGCCACCGGACAGTCTGGTGTGCCACCGGACAGTTTGGTGCGCCACAGGACACTGTCCGGTGCACCAGCCACGTCAGCCAGCCGTTGGGGTTCGACCGTTGGAGCTCTGACTTGTGGGGCCTCTGGGCTGTCCGGTGGTGCACCGGACAAGTCCTGTAGACTGTCCGGTGCTCCTGCTGCACGTGCTCTGACCTCTGCGCGCGCAGGCGCGTATTAAATGCGTTGTAGTCGACCGTTGCGTGCGAAGTAGCCGTTGCTCTGCTGGCACACCGGACAGTCCGGTGTGCCACCGGACAGTCTGGTGAATTATAGCGGAGCGGCCTCCATTTCCCGAAGGTAGCGAGTTCAGCGTCGAGTTCCCTGGTGCACCGGACGGTCCGGTGCACCAGACCAGGGCACACTTCGGTTGTCTTTGGCTCTCTTTGTTTGAACCCTTTCTTGGTCTTTTTATTGGTCTATTGTGAACCTTTGGCACCTGTAAAACTTATAAACTAGAGCAAACTAGTTAGTCCAATTATTTGTGTTGGGCAATTCAACCACCAAAATCAATTAGGAAAGGTCTAAGCCTATTTCCCTTTCAATCTCCCCCTTTTTGGTGATTGATGCCAACACAAACCAAAGCAAATATGGAAGTACAGAATTGAACTAGTTTGCATAATGTAAGTGCAAAGGTTGCTTGGAATGAAACCAATAAATATTACTTACTAGATGTGCATGGATGTCTTTTCTTCTTATTAACATTTTGGACCACGCTTGCACCACATGTTTTGTTTTGCAAAAAGTTTTGGAAATTCTTTTCAAAGTTCTTTTGCAAATAGTCAAAGGTAAATGAATAGGATTTTTGAGAAGCTTTTTCAAGTTTTGAAATTTTCTCCCCTTTGATCAAATGCTTTTCCTTTGACTAAACAAAACTCCCCCTTAATGAAATCCTCCTCTTAGTGTTCGAGAGGGTTTTAGATATTAATATTGAAGAGGGTATACCAATTTGAAATTGTATCAAAATAAGATACCTAATTGAAAAACTTCTTTTAACACCAAATAAAAGACTATAATTTTTGAAATTGGTGGTGGTGCGATCCTTTTGCTTTGGGCTAATACTCTCTCCCCCTTTGGCATGAATCGCCAAAAACGGATGCTTGAGTGAAATATAAGCCCTTTTAAACTACTCTCTCCCCCTTTGGATAGAAATATAGAAGTGAAGATTATACCAAAGTTGGAGAGTTGGTGCGGAGCGACGGCGAAGAATAAATGATCCGATGAAGCAGAGTGGAAGCCTTGTCTTCGCTGAAGACTCTTTTTCCCTTTCAATCTATGACTTAGCATGAAATGGACTTGAAAGAACACATTAGTCATAGCATATGAAAGAGATGATCAAAGGTATACGTATGAGCTATGTGTGCAAAACATCAATAAAAGTTTCTAGAATCAAGAATATTTTGCTCATGCCTAAGTTTGGTAAAAGTTTGTTCATCCAATGGCTTGGTAAAGATATCGGCTAATTGTTCTTTGGTGCTAACATATGCAATCTCGATATCCCCTTTTGTTGGTGATCCCTTAGAAAATGATACCGAATGGCTATGTGTTTAGTGCGGCTATGCTCAACGGGATTATCCGCCATGCGGATTGCACTCTCATTATCACATAGAAGAGGAACTTTGGTTAATTTGTAACCATAGTCCCTAAGGGTTTGCCTCATCCAAAGCAATTGCACGCAACAATGGCCTGCGGCAATATACTTGGCTTCGGCGGTTGAAAGAGCCACAGAGTTTTGCTTCTTTGAAGCCCAAGACACCAGAGATCTTCCCAAGAACTGGCAAGAGCCCGATGTGCTCTTTCTATTAATTTTGCACCCTGCCCAATCGGCATCGGAATAACCAATTAAATCAAATGTGGATCCCCTGGGGTACCAAAGGCCAAACTTAGGAGTATAAACTAAATATCTCAAGATTCGTTTTACGGCCCTAAGGTGAGCTTCCTTAGGATCGGCTTGGAATCTTGCACACATGCATATAGAAAGCATAATATCCGGTCGTGAAGCACATAAATAGAGTAAAGAACCTATCATCGACTGGTATACCATTTGGTCTACGGATTTAGCTCCCGTGTCGAGGTCGAGATGCCCATTAGTTCCCATGGGTGTCTTGATGGGTTTGGCGTCTTTCATCCTAAACTTGTTGAGTATATCTTGAGTGTACTTGGTTTGGCTAATGAAAGTGCCCTCTTGGAGTTGCTTGACTTGGAACCCTAGAAAATACTTCAACTCCCGCATCATTGACACCTCGAATTTTTGTGTCATGATCCTACTAAATTCCTCACATGTAGATTCGTTAGTAGACCCAAATATAATATCATCAACATAAATTTGGCATACAAACAAATCATTTGCAAGTGTTTTAGTAAATAAAGTAGGATCGACTTTTCCGACTTTGAAGCCATTAGCAATAAGAAAATCTCTTAGGCACTCATACCATGCTCTTGGGGCTTGCTTAAGCCCATAAAGCGCCTTAGAGAGTTTATAAACATGGTTAGGATACTCACTGTCTTCAAAGCCGAGAGGTTGCTCAACATAGACCTCTTCCTTGATTGGTCCATTGAGGAAGGCACTTTTCACGTCCATTTGATAAAGCTTGAAGCCATGGTAAGTAGCATAGGCAAGTAAAATGCGAATTGACTCAAGCCTAGCTACGGGTGCATAGGTTTCACCGAAATCCAAACCTTCGACTTGTGAATATCCCTTGGCCACAAGTCGGGCTTTGTTCCTTGTCACCACACCATGCTCGTCTTGTTTGTTGCGGAAGACTCACTTGGTTCCTACAACATTTTGGTTAGGACGTGGAACTAAGTGCCATACCTCATTCCTTGTGAAGTTGTTGAGCTCCTCTTGCCTCGCCATCACCCAATCCGAATCTTGAAGTGCTTCCTCTACCCTATGTGGCTCAATAGAGGAAACAAAAGAGTAATGCTCACAAAAATGTGCAACACGAGATCTAGTGGTTACCCCCTTATGAATGTCGCCGAGGATGGTGTTCACGGGGTGATCTCGTTGGATTGCTTGGTGGACTCTTGGGTGTGGTGGCCTTGCAACTTGCTCATCATCCTTGTCTTGATCATTTGCATCTCCCCCTTGACCATTGTCGTCGTCTTGAGGTGGCTCATCTTCTTGATCTTCCTCTTCATCATCTTGAGTCTCATCCTCATCTTGGGTTGGTGGAGATGCTTGCATGGAGGAGGATGGTTGATCTTGTGCTTGAATGGGCTCTTCGGATTCCTTAGGACACACATCCCCAATGGACATGTTCCTTAGCGCGACGCACGGAGCCTCTTCATCATCTAATTCATCAAGATCAACTTGCTCTACTTGAGAGCCATTAGTCTCATCAAACACAATGTCACAAGAAACTTCAACTAGTCCAGTGGACTTGTTAAAGACTCTATATACCCTTGTGTTTGATTCATATCCTAGTAAAAAGCCTTCTACAGCCTTAGGAGCAAATTTGGACTTTCTACCTCTTTTAACAAGTATAAAACATTTGCTACCAAAGACTCTAAAATATGAAACATTTGGCTTTTTACCGGTGAGGAGTTCGTATGATGTCTTCTTGAGGATTCGGTGTAGATACAACCGGTTGATGGTGTAGCAGGCGATGTTGACCGCCTCGGCCCAAAACCGATCAGAAGTCTTGTACTCATCAAGCATGGTTCTTGCAATGTCCAATAGAGTTCTATTCTTCCTCTCCACTACACCATTTTGTTGTGGCATGTAGGGAGAAGAGAACTCATGCTTGATGCCCTCCTCCTCAAGGAAGCCTTCTATTTGAGAGTTCTTGAACTCCGTCCCATTATCGCTTCTAACTTTCTTGATCCTCAAGCCGAACTCATTTTGAGCCCGTCTTAAGAATCCCTTTAAGGTCTCTTGGGTTTGGGATTTTTCCTGTAAAAAGAATACCCAAGTGAAGCGAGAATAGTCATCCACAATAACAAGACAGTACTTACTCCCGCCGATGCTTATGTAAGCGATCGAGCCGAATAGGTCCATGTGAAGGAGCTCAAGTGGCCTGTCAGTCGTCAAGATGTTCTTATGTGGATGATGAACACCAACTTGCTTTCCGGCTTGGCATGCACTACAAATCCTGTCTTTCTCAAAATGAACATTGGTTAGTCCTAAAATGTGTTCTCGCTTTAGAAGCTTGTGAAGATTCTTCATCCCAACATGTGCTAGTCGACGATGTCATAGCCAGCCCATGTTAGTCTTAGCAATTAAGCAAGTGTCGAGTTCAGCTCTATTGAAATCAACTAAGTATAGCTGACCCTCTAACACTCCCTTAAATGCTACTGAATCATCACTTCTTCTAAAGACAGTGACACCTACATCAGTAAATAGACAGCTGTAGCCCATTTTGCATAGTTGAGAAACGGAAAGCAAATTGTAATCTAAAGAGTCTACAAGAAAAACATTTGAGATGGAATGGTCAGGTGATATAGCAATTTTACCCAAACCTTTGACCAAACCTTGGTTCCCATCCCCGAATGTGATAGCTCGTTGGGGATCTTGGTTTTTCTTGTAGGAGGAGAACATCTTCTTCTCCCCTGTCATGTGGTTTGTGCACCCGCTATCGATGATCCAACTTGAGCCCCCGGATGCATAAACCTCCAAAACAAATTTAGTTCTTGTTTTTAGGTACCCAAACAGTTTTGGGTCCTTTGACATTAGATACAAGAACTTTGGGTACCCAAACACAAGTCTTTGATCCCTTGTGTTTGCCCCCAACATACTTGGCAACTACTTTGCCAGATTTGTTAGTCAAGACATAAGATGCATCAAAAGTTTTAAATGAAACATTGTGATCATTTGATGCAATAGGAGCTTTCCTCTTAGGCAATTTAGCATGGGTTGATTGCCTAGAGCTAGATGTCTCACCCTTATACATAAAAGCATGATTAGGGCCAGAGTGAGACTTCCTAGAATGAATTCTCCTAATCTTATGCTCGGGATAACCGACAGGGTACAAAATGTAACCCTCGTTATCCTAAGGCATGGGAGCCTTGCCCTTAACAAAGTTAGATAATTTTTTAGGAGGGGCATTAAGTTTGACATTGTCTCCCCTTTGGAAGCCAATGCCATCCTTGATGCCAGGGCGTCTCCCACTATAAAGCATACTACGAGCAAATTTAAATTTTTCATTATCTAGTTCATGCTCGGCAATTTTAGCATCTAATTTTGCTATATGATCATTTTGTTGTTTAATTAAAATCATGTGATCATGAATAGCATCAATGTCAAGGTCTCTACATCTAGTGCAAATAGAAACATGCTCAATAGTAGATGTAGAGGGTTTGCAAGTTTTTAGTTCAACAATCTTAGCATGTAAAATATCATTTTCACTTCTAAGATCGGAAATGGAAGTATTGCAAACATCTAAGTCTTTAGCCTTAGCAATCAATTTTTCATTTTCAATTCTAAGGCTAGCAAGAGAGGCATTTAATTTTTCAATCTTAGCAATAGAAATAGCATGATCATTTCTAAGATTGGCATATGGAATCATCACAAATATTTGAATCAACCTTAGCAATTAATTTAGCATTTTCATTTCTAAGGTTGGCAATAACATCATGGCAAGTGCTTAGCTCACTAGATAATTTTTCACATTTTTACATTTCTAGAGCATAAGCATTCTTAACCTTAACATGCTTCTTATTTTCCTTAATTAGGAAGTCCTCTTGGCTATCTAAGAGTTCATCCTTATCATGAATAGCGCTAATCAATTCATTTAGCTTCTCTTTTTGTTCCATGTTAAGGTTGGCAAAAAGGGTAAACAAATTATCCTCCTCATTACTAGAATTGTCTTCATCACTAGAGGATGCATATTTAGTGGAGGATTTAGATTTAACCTTCTTCCTTTTGCCGTCCTTTGCCATGAGGCATTTGTGGCCGACGTTGGGGAAGAGAAGTCCCTTGTTGATGGCGATGTTGGCGGCGTCCTCGTCGGAGGAGGAGTCGGTGGAGCTCTCGTCGAAGTCCCACTCGCAGCACACATGGGCATCGCCGCCCTTCTTCTTGTGGTACCTCTTCTTTTCCTTTCTTCTCCCCTTCTTGTCGTCGCCCCTGTCACTGTCACTAGAAATAGGACATTTTGCTATAAAGTGACCGGGCTTACCACACTTGTAGCAAACCTTCTTGGAGCAGGGTTTGTAGTCCTTCCCCCTCCTTTGCTTGAGGATTTGTCGAAAGCTTTTGATGATTAAAGCCATCTCCTCATTGTCGAGCTTTGAGGCATCGATGGGGAGCCTACTTGGTGTAGACTCTTCCTTCTTCTCCTCCGTTTCCTTCAATGCGACGGGTTGTGCTTCGGGCGTGGAGGAGGTGCCTTGCTCGATGATTTTCTTTGAGCCTTTGATCATTAGCTCAAAACTTACAAACTTCCCTATAACTTCCTCAGGAGACATTAGCTTGTATCTAGGATCACCTTGAATTAATGGAACTTGCGTAGGGTTAAGAAAAACGAGGGATCTAAGAATAACCTTGACCATCTCATGGTCATCCCATTTTATGCTCCCGAGGTTGCGCACTTGGTTCACCAAGGTCTTCAAGCGGTTGTACATAGCTTGCGGATCCTCTCCTTGGTGAAGCATGAAGCGACCGAGCTCCCCCTCGATCGTCTCCCGCTTGGTGATCTTTGTCACCTCGTCTCCTTCGTGCGCGGTCTTGAGCACGTCCCAAATTTCCTTTGCGCTTTTCAACCCTTGCACCTTATTATACTCCTCTCGACTTAGAGAGGCGAGGAATATAGTAGTGGCTTGGGAGTTGAAGTGGTGGATTTGGGCCACTTCGTCCGAGTCATAGTCTTCATGCCCTACGGATGGTACATGTACACCAAACTCAACAACATTCCAAATGCTTGTGTGGAGTGAGGTTAGATGATGTCTCATTTTGTCACTCCACATATTATAACCTTCACCGTCAAAAACCGGTGGTTTGCCTAATGGAACGGAGAGTAAAGGAGTACGCTTTGAAATACGAGGGTAGCGTAGGGGAATCTTACTATACTTCTTGCGCTCATGGCACTTATAAGTTATGGACGGCGCGTCGGAGCCGGAGGTGGATGGCGATGAAGAATCGGTCTCGTAGTAGACCACCTTCCGCATCTTCTTTTTCTTGTCGCCACTCCGATGCGACTTGTGGGAAGAGGATTCTTTCTCCTTCCCTTTGTTGCGGGACTCTCCTGATGGAGCCTTCCCGAGGCTTGTAGCGGGCTTGTCGCCGGTCACCATCTCCTTCTTGGCGTGATCTCCTGACATCACTTCGAGCGGTTAGGCTCTAATGAAGCACCGGGCTTTGATACCAATTGAAAGTCACCTAGAGGGGGGGTGAATAGGGCGAAACTGAAATTTACAAAGTTAATCACAACTACAAGCCGGGTTAGCGTTAGAAATATAAGCGAGTCCAAGAGAGAGGGTGAAAAAAATCACAAGCAAATAAAGAGTGAGACACAAGGATTTGTTTTACCGAGGTTCGGTTCTTGCAAACCTACTCCCCGTTGAGGTGGTCACAAAGACCGGGTCTCTTTCAACCCTTTCCCTCTCTCAAACGGTCACTTAGACCGAGTGAGCTTCTCTTCTCAATCACACGGGACACTAAGTCCCCGCAAGGACCACAACACAATTGGTGTCGCTTGCCTTGGTTACAATTGAGTGATTCACAAGAAAGAATGAGAAAGAAAAGAAGCAATCCAAGCGCAAGAGCTCAAATGAACACAATTCACTCTCTCACTAGTCACTATTGATTGGAATTGAACTAGAGACTTGGGAGAGGATTTGATCTCTTTGGTTGTGTCTAGAATTGAATGCTATAGCTCTTGTAAGGTGTAGAAGTTGGAAAACTTGGATGCCATTGAATGTGGGGTGGTTGGGGTATTTATAGCCCCAACCACCAAAATGTGGTCATTGGAAGTCTGTTGTCGCATGGCGCACCGGACAGTCCGGTGCGCCACCGGACATTGTCCGGTGTGCCAGCCATGTCAGCCAGCCGTTGGGGTTCGACCGTTGGAGCTCTGACTTGTGGGGCCTCTGGGCTGTCCGGTGGTGCACCGGACAAGTCCTGTAGACTATCCGGTGCGCCTGCTGCGCGTGCTCTGACCTCTGCGCGCGCAGGCGCGCATTAAATGTGTTGCAGTCGACCGTTGCGCGTGAAGTAGCCGTTGCTCCGCTGGCACACCGGACAGTCCGGTGTGCCACCAGACACCGTCTGGTGCATACACCAGACGGTCCGGTGAATTATAGCGGAGCAGCCTCCATTTTCTCGAAGGTAGCGAGTTCAGCGTCGAGTTCCCTGGTGCACCGGACACTGTCCGGTGGCACACCGGACAGTCCGGTGCGCCAGACCAGGGCACACTTCGGTTGTCTTTGGCTCTCTTTGTTTGAACCCTTTCTTGGTCTTTTTATTGGTCTATTGTGAACCTTTGGCACCTGTAAAACTGATAAACTAGAGCAAACTAGTTAGTCCAATTATTTGTGTTGGGCAATTCAACCACCAAAATCAATTAGGAAAGGTCTAAGCCTATTTCCCTTTCACTTATCCTAGGCACCGCCCTATTTCCAAGAGAGCTTATCGAGTGTCCAGACTAGAGTTGGTGGAACTCAAGAAGCAAATTGATGAGTTGTTGGAGAAATGCTACATCAGACCAAGTACCTCACCTTGGGCAGCCCCAGTGTTATTTGTGGAGAAGAAGGATGGCACGAAGAGGATGTGCATTGATTACAGAGCTTTGAATGAAGTCACTGTCAAGAACAAGTACCCTCTGCCTCAAATTGAAGACCTATTTGATCAGTTGAGAGGAGCCAGTGTGTTCTCGAAGATAGATCTGAGATCAAGTTACCATCAGCTCAGAATTTGACCCTCAGACATACCGAAGACAGCATTCATCACTATGTATGGACTATATGAGTTCACGGTCATGTTGTTTGGTTTGACGAATGCACCAGCTTACTTCATGTACTTGATGAACAGTGTGTTCATGGACTACCTTGACAAGTTCGTAGTGGTGTTCATTGATGACATTCTTATATATTCCTAGAATGAGCAAGAGCATGAGGAACATTTGAGGAAGGTACTTCAGAGGCTACGAGATTGCCAGTTGTATGCCAAGCTTAGCAAGTGCGAGTTCTGGATCAGCGAAGTTCTATTCTTGGGTCATATTATAAATCGAGATGGACTAGCTGTGGATCCAAAGAAAGTAGCAGCGATTCTGGACTGGAAAGCACCAAAAGATGTCCGAGGAATCAAGAGTTCCATTGGAATGGCCAGTTATTATCGGCGTTTCATTGAAGGTTTCTCCAAGATTGCCAGACCAATGACAGCCCTGCTAGCAAAGAAGGTTGAGTTCAAGTGGACCCCAGTGTGCCAAGAATCATTTGAGATGTTGAAGCAGAAGTTGACAACAGCACCGGTGTTAGTCCTGCCAGATGTTCACAAGCCATTCTCAGTATACTATGATGCTTCATACACTGGATTGGGATGTGTGTTAATGCAGGAATGGAAAGTAGTGGCATACTCGTCCCGACAGTTGAAAGTTCATGAGAAGAATTATCCTACTCATGACCTAAAATTAGCAGAAGTGGTTCATGCATTGAAGGCCTGGAGACATTATCTTTATGGGCAGAAGTGTGATATCTACACGGACCACAAGAGCCTCAAGTACTTATTCACTAAGTCAGAGTTAAACATGAGGTAGCGAAGATGGCTAGAGTTGATCAAAGACTATGAACTGGAGATTCATTATCACCCAGGCAAAGCAAATGTGGTTGCAGATGCTCTGAGCAGGAAGAGTCAAGTCAATATGTTGGCCGCTCACCCGATGAGGTATGAGCTAGCAAAGGAGTTCGACAGATTAAGTCTCGGATTTCTGAACAACACCCAAGGGGTGACAATTGAGTTGGAACCCACTCTAGAGCAAGACATCAGAAAAGGTCAGAAGGATGATGAGAAGATCAACGAGATCCGGCAACTTATCATCGATGGGAAAGGTCTAGATTTCCGTGAAGATGCAGAAGGAGTGGTATGGTTCAACGATAGGCTGTGCGTTCCCAACATCACCTCGATTCGGGAAGTGATTCTCAAGCAAGCTCATGAGACAGCATACTCTATACACCCTGGTAGTGAGAAAATGTACCAAGACTTGAAGAAGAGATTCTGGTGGTATGGTATGAAAAGAGAGATAGCAGAGTATGTGGCCAGATGTGATAATTGTTAGAGGATCAAGGCAGAACATCAGAGACCCGCAGGTTTGTTGCAGACGTTACAGATTCCTCAGTGGAAATGGGATGAGATCAGAATGGACTTTATAGTCGGGTTGCCCTGCACTTGTACTGGTTATGACTCCATCTGGGTAGTAGTCGACCGTTTGACAAAGACGGCCCATTTTCTACCAGTCAAGACCACCTATAGTAGTGCAGTATTGGCAGAGTTATACATGTCTCGGATTGTGTGCTTACATGGTATTCCAAAGAAGATAATATCGGATAGAGGCACCCAGTTTACTTTGCACTTTTGGCAGCAGCTACATGAAGCTTTGGGTACACACTTGAAATTCAGTTCAGCTTATCACCCGCAGACAGATGGCCAGACTGAGAGGACCAACCAGATTCTTGGGGATATGTTGAGAGCTCGTGCTTTGCAAGATTAGTCAGGTTGGGACAAGAGGCTACCGTATGTAGAATTCTCCTACAACAACAGTTATCAGGCTAGCCTAAAGATGTCACCATTCGAAGCGCTTTATGGGAGGAATTGCAGAACTCCATTGCATTGGGACCAACCCGACGAAAGGCAGGTATTCGGTCCAGAAATTTTGTTTGAAGCCGAAGAGAATATCAGAATGGTCCGAGAGAATTTAAAGACAGCGCAATCTAGACAACGAAGCTACGCTGACACCAGAAGAAGAGAACTCAATTTTGAAGTGGGAGACTATGTCTACTTGAAAGTGTCACCCATCAGAGAAACCAAAAGGTTAGGAGTCAAAGGCAAGCTAGCACCTCACTATATCGGCCCATATCAGATTTAGGCAAGACGTGGAGAAGTGGCTTATCAACTCAGCTTACCAGAAAATCTGTCTGCTGTTCATGATGTGTTCCATGTGTCTCAGTTGAAGAAATGCTTAAGAGTGCCAGAAGAGCAGTTGCCAGCAGAGGATCTTGAAGTTCAAGAAGATCTGACTTATATTGAGAAGCCAACTCAAATTCTAGAGACAGCAGATCGGGTCACTCGGAGGAACACCATCAGAATGTGCAAAGTCAAATGGGGTCATCACTCAGAAGAAGAAGCAACCTGGGAACGAGAAGATGATTTAAAAGCCAAGTACCCTGAGCTCTTTTCTAGCCAGCCCTGAATCTCGAGGGCGAGATTCTTTTAAGGGGATAGGTCTATAACACCCTGATTTTGGGGGTATAAAATTTCTTTCTAATTATCACCCAAAATCATGTGTTACTCTTATTTTTCTCACTTTAGGTTTTCTCTCTCTCTCTAGATTCATTCTCTCTTTTTCCTTTTTGATTAGAGATAGCCTAAACTAGTGGAGGTTAATTATCTATTTTTGCCAAAACCTTATGAGTCATGACATGTTGCATCATGCTGAGTTTAAAATATTCTTTGAAATGTTGTACAAGTTTGAATTTATTTGAATTTGAAACCTAGTTTGAATTTGGATTTGAAAACCCAATAGAAAAGAAAAAGAAAAGGAATTAGAAAAAATCAGAGAAAAAGGAAAAAGGAAAGCAGCCTAGCCGGCCCAGCCCCGCGCCCGTGCGACTGCCGCCCTTGACAGTCTACCCGCTCTCTCTCTCTCTCTCTCGCTCGCTGCCCAGTGGGGCCGATCTGTTGGCGCCAGTTTCCTTCGCCCGCGCGCCCCTCCTCTCTCTCTCTGTCTCGCGGGCCCAGATCGCTAGTCACCGAGCCGTTGCCCCGCGTGCCCCTTTCCCCTCTCTCTACGCCGTGGACCCTCCCTGTCAGTTACGCCCCCTCCGCGCTCGTCGTGGACCGGCGCGTGCGCACTCACGCACGTCGCCGGATTTCTCAGCCACGATGCCCGCCCACGCGCCCAGCTCCCTTCATAGAGCCCCGCCAGTGCCCCATGCACACCCCTCACCTCATTTCGCGCAGCTTCACCCTCTCTCGCGCTCTGCCCTCACCACCAGTCGCCGCCGGAGACCCTTGCCCGCGTTCTCGGCCATCTAGCTCGCCGGAGACCGCTCCAAGCCTCCCTGAGCTCCGCCCCGAGGTGAGATACCCATCCCCGTGCCCAATTTCCCTTATTGTGCCCTGTGCTCGGCCAATTTCGCCTTCGTCGGTGCTCGGCCGTAGCGGTCCGCCGTGCTCGCGCGGTGGCCGGCCGATTTAGCCCGGTCTAGTTCCCTGGAGTAGGTCCCTGTGTCACCTCTGCCTCTGCTGAAGCTAGCCCAGGCCTTAGCGCGCCTTAAGTCCACTCCCCGTGGTCGGAATGGCTCACCGGAGTTACTTCGGCCCGCCCGAGACCTTCTCACCACCGTTCTCCCCTCTCTGCCCATGGATTCATGGCCTCTTCCCCGCCATTGAGTTCGTCGTGGTGCCATCTTCCCCTCTGCCCAACTCCGACGACCCCGGAGCCACCCTAGCTCGCGCCAGCCTCAACTCTGGCGACCTCACCGCCGCGGAGAGGAGCGGCGCCGTCTGCAGCCGTCTGTTTTCCCCTGGTCCGATCCCCTCCGACAGATTCAGATCGAACGGCTCAGACCCCTGAAGCCTTCTGTTTCCCCTTGGTCCGATCCCCTCCATCCGATTCAGATCTAACGGCTCGGACCCCTGTAGCCGTCTGTTTCCCCCTGGTCTGATCCCCTCCGTCCGATTCAGATCGTACGGCTCGGACCCCTGCAGCCGTCTGTTTCCCCCTGGTCCGATCCCCTCCGTCCGATTCAGATCGAACGGCTCGGACCCCCGTAGCCGTCTGTTTCCCCCTGGTCTGATCCCCTCTGTCCGATTCAGATCGAACGGCTCGGACCATGGATAACGCTTCGCGCACGCGTGCCCTGACGCCCTGGCCCGCCTGTCAGTGACCAAGTCCTTTGGCGCTGGGCCTACTCGGTCAGTGCACCCTCCCCCTCTGCCGCTGACGCCCCTGGCCCGCTTGTTAGTGCTCGCCCGCCCGCGCGCATGTGCCCTCGGCCGCAGATCTAATCTCAGCCGTTGGTTTTTGATCCAACGGTTGAGGGAGCCTGATACCCCTTTGCGTGGCTGTTTTGCTTAAGAAACCCCCTGGTTTTAGGAAATCAACCTGTCGTCCCTGGTTTTCGCGCGCAGGCCCCTGTAATCTTCCAAACTTAGCCCTGGACTTTTAAATATTCACAAAATTAGCCCTAATTTATATTTTGAATTCCCAAACTTGTTTATTTCATAACTTTTGCATATGAACTCTAAATTTAGTGATTCAAATAGCAAAATGTTCATAGAATTATTCTCCGTCTGAATAAAATGGTTTCATTTACTGTCTGCACAGTCTAATTTTTAGGATTGAATATGAACTAAGGTAGATGTATTTTTATTTACTTAATAAAATAAATAAAAGGAGAACCCTAGAGATTTAAACCTGTTTAATCTTGTGAGACTAATAATGTATATTACATGAAATCATCTCTGGTCTAAATTTAGGTCACAATAATATAAATTGAACTATGTTATGTACTTGTAAGTAACACTTAGTGGAAATAATAACCTATTTTCAAATAAGGTTAATGTATGTTATAGTTTATGTTATACTTTGAATTCAGTATCCCCTATGTAGTATTGTGTCCTTTTAAGGTGTGATCCAATGTTTGTACATGTGTGGTGTGTTGTTCATTTGTACTTTCCAAATGTATTGAATGCATGCTCGCTTTATTTAGACAACGAGCAGTCCAAGGTTCCTGAGTGTGTTGTTGGAGACCTCCCTGAGCAACAACCTTGTGAAGGCAAGTGTCCTCGGACCTACTATGTCCTACTATACTTTATAATTCACTGTCCTGCATTACATTACTTAAACCTAAGGATTGACTAGTTTGTATTTCCCTTACACTTGTTTACCTTTTTGGGTTAATCATGGTTAGCTTATGCTATTGCTTAAACATAATCAATGAACATGATGTGATCTTTTATGATACGATGATGTTATCCCAATGGGGTCCTTGTGATTACTTTAGGGGGGCTCAGGCTCTTTCCTGAGTGCCTCTCCGTAAGGACCTGTTTGGGGAGTGACAACCAGAGATAACAGTGCAACCATGAGGGTGGAATGGGACGCCCTTAGCTGATTAATTAGAGGAACCAGAGGAGTAGTTGGCTTCGCCGTAGGGCCGTCAATGGGGTCCAGGCACAGTACTTGCTCTACCGAGGTTGGTTGCAGAGGTTCTTTGATTTGGTTTTTGTTAGTCACCCTTCCTTTGGGGATATGTACTGTGTTTATCAAACTGGAGAAACCTAACGGGCGGCTATGACCTCTGGGAAATCTTTGTAAAGGCTACGTAGTGAGACCCTGCTAGGTCACCTTGGTAGTGATCAATGAGGAGGCTAGAACCCCGGGCAGAATGGGAATCACGGCTTGTAGGTAAACTGTGCAACCTCTCCAGAGTGTTAGAAACTGGTATACCAATCATGCTCGCGGTTATGAGCAGCCTTGGGATCCTCTTCGATTAGAAGAACAATGGTTACGTTTATGATGATGATTAACAATGGTGATTATAATCCTGATCTCTGGTATTTCCTCTTGGAGGGAGTGCCTCTGGGTAATTACTTGTTTATTACTAAAATTTGGCTCTACTTATAAAATAAAACTTGACCAACTAAAAGCAACTGCTTAACTTTAAACTCCACATACAGCTAGTCCACCTTAGCCAAACGGGACATTTGCTGAGTACGTTGAAGTGTACTCACCCTTGCTTTACAAACCACCCCACCTCAGGTTGTCCCCACTATTCTCATTGCTTAGGAGGTGAAGCTAGCAACATGGATGACTTCGAGGAGTTCCAGGTATACGACGAGTTCTAGTTTACTTTAGTGGCAAACCCCCAGTCAACTGCCTGTGTAGGCTTAGCAATCTACGTTTCGTTACTCCGCACTTTGATATTTATGTTGAGCTATGGTTATGTATTAGACTCTATGGATGTCTTGGACATCTTGATGTAAAAAAGTACCTTTCCGCTATCTAATTCAAGCACTGTGTGATGATGTCCAATTATGTAATCGCTGTGTACGTGAGTTCTGATCCTGGCACGTACATGGTTCGCATTCGGTTTACCTTCCAAAACCGGGTGTGACAAAAAAGGCATCTCCTAATAAAGATTTTACATTAGAAAATAATTTTTTAACAAATGCATTAACCTTAAATTTAAAACTCCATGTCCAAAATGATATTTTCTCTACATAAGATATATCTTTGTGTGTGAATTTCATGTTTGAAAGCATTTTTTATTAAATGGGATAGTAAATAAATAAATATAATGCACATGTTGGATTTTTTATGTTCGAATTTTAATTTATATTTGAATTTGAAGTTCACAAATTTAAATGGAAAACAAAAAAGAAAATAGAAAAAGGGAAAAAGACCCTTACCTGCGCTTCGTGGGCCAAGCTGTTGGGGTGGCCCATCCGCCATAGCAGTTACGTTGAAGGCGCCCACTAACGGGTAGTGCTTGCAAGTGAACCCGCACCTCCTCGCTTGGGGTCGCTGACGCATGGATCCGAGCCGTCAGGTCTATCCCTTCCCTGGCACCGTAACTACCCGAACGCAGAGCTCGGTTGGGATTTCAGTTGACCCAACTCGGACTCATCCCATTCCCATGCATAAATCCAATGCGCAACCACCGAATCTTGCCTTGTCGACCTGTGCTCTCGACCAAGTCCCCAGCCTCATTGCCAGGTGAGAGAGCGAGAGAGAGAAATTGAGTAGAGAGTGTT
Source organism: Zea luxurians (assembly GCA_029449295.1). Taxonomy (NCBI): domain Eukaryota; kingdom Viridiplantae; phylum Streptophyta; class Magnoliopsida; order Poales; family Poaceae; genus Zea; species Zea luxurians. Next base: position 38,219,077 of record JAOPSE010000022.1, on the reverse strand, counting down.
CGATCGGATGCTGGTGGCCTTGATTGGGGGTGGAGTGGCCGCACGTGGGCCGTTAATTTGAGATCTATCAGATGAGGGTATGTACCGGTTCGGATTAATAATAATCTAATTTGGGCCGTGAGCTTCAGATCCAATGGCTGAATTCAAGCAAACCCCTTCAGCCGACCCCTTTTGCCGACCCCCTTGTTGCAAAAGATACCCTTAGCTTTTTACAAACTAACCCGCCGTCCTGTCTTGTGTAAGAACCCTTACCAGCAGGTCCCGGATTTTATGATTTTAACCCCGAGCTTCTAGGAAACTATAAACGAAATATTGGAATTGGATATTGAGCAAAGGCTTCAAACATCCTCCACGGGACTCGATTCCTCTTAGCTAGGGCCTGGCCCCACTTGTAAGCCCTTGGAGAGGTAGATTTTTTGGTGTGTTTGGGTCAGTGTAATTTACTATGCCGTAATGACCCATTTGCTAGGAATATTTTAGGAATGTAGTAGGTAATCGGGGGCATAATGGTAGTTGGGACCACCTACCCACCCGGTTACCTATAAATACCCCCGTTCTATACATGGATGGGTTACGCATAACAAGACGCTATAATTCTATACCTACTGTTTTGTTGTGCACTTGAGTCCTGTCAGTTCCTTAGTGTTTGGGCCCACCTGACCACGTGTCAGCAGGTCCAACAAACACTAGACCCATGTCGTGCCGACACGAGCACTATATTAATCATGTTGTATCGCGCCGAAGCACTATGGGTCGGGTCGTGCTTAGTGCTGTCTCATTTAACACAATCCACTTAGTCATCTATAGTTACGAGCATTCTTGCCGGCTAAAGCATATTGAGTTAAGATTATCTCCCTATATGTCATCTCCTAAATCTCACTTTTTCACCACTTCATAAAAAAATCTCCTCCTAATTCTCAGCTCCTGCAATGGTCCCCTCTAAATTCACCTCCTATACATAATACACCATATTCTAAACCTCTACTATATAAAGCACCGATTTTCATAGATCCACAATCAACGTATGTCACCCTTCCCCTCACACTTTATGAAAAAATAAGGTAAATTTGTGCACAAGTGGGGTTCGAACCTTGTTGTTGGCTCCACATTCAAAACCACATAACCAAACAATTATCTGTCTACTGCATAAAGCATCTGTTTCTACAGTTCCACGGTAGTTGTGCGCCGTCGTTCCACTTCCCGCTTTATGCAATAATAAGGTAAACATGTGTACAAGTAGGGGTTTGAACCATGGTTGTTGGCTTCATATTCACACCCACCTAACCAACAGAATACACATACTTTTTTGTTTTATTAAAACAAAGTCTATCCATGTCATATATAGAAAATGTAGCAATAAACGACCATCTGACTACTGTATTTTAATTTATATTTTTCACATATGTATTTATGTAGTCTCAAATGCTATGTACATATTAATTCTGTGTTTAATTTGTAGTTTAGAGTATAAAAATTTTAGGGGAAAAGAAAGAGAACACCCTAGATTTAAGAGCAGAAGGACATGTCTCTAAATTTAGAGTGTTGATTAGGGACAATTGTTGTTGTTTTAGAGTGTCCCTAAAGCTTTAGGGGGTTTAGAGGGCACCGTTGCAGTGGGCAGTCTAAAGTGGTTTATATGTTAAGGCCAGGTAGGTGGCTTCTACTTTGATTTCACTAATATTGGTAGAAACCCATTTTTAAAGTGACTTTACATAAAAAGCACTTTTCTCATTTATATTAGAAAGATAAAGCTAAAAATCTAGCTCAACCATCTTTGGTTGTTCTAGAAAAGTGGCTTTAGAAGAGAAAGTAGAACCAAATCCATTTTTAGAGAAGCCAAAACCCTATCAAAGAAGACTTAAATCTCTGATTGTTTAGATCAAATCAAACAAATAATGATTTTTTTAAAATTGCCTAACTACGTGGACAACAATAGTAGTAAAAAGCACTTCTCTCATTTATATTAGAAATATAAAGCTAAAAATCTGGCTCGATGAGCTTTGGTTGTTCTAAACAAAGGCTTTAGAATAGAAACTAGACTCAAAGTCATTTTTGAGAATCCAAAACTCTACCAAAGAAGATGTCACACCTGGATTTAAGGGCAAACCCAGACGCATTTGAATATAATTAGGTGTCATGGATACATATAATTATAAAAAATAATTCAAATTATTATATAAACCATCGTGCCATTGTATTTGTAGCATAATTTGGTTGTTGATGACTTACTATTTTCTACTCTATTTGTATTGTGTATCAATTTGCTCTTGATTCCGTTAAGGACATACTCTTTTAGTCTTTTAATAAGTTCGGTATCCCTTATATGAAATATCATGAGTGACTCAAACAAATACATAATTTAGGATGCACTTGCACAATTTCCTTTTTTGTGTAAAAGGCAACATACTTCATGAAGTTCTAAATATATATATATATAGTTATCAGACATTTACAAAGATATGCTGCACACTTTCGTTCTTTGTGTAAAAAACACAAGCAACATCACCCTGATATTTATGCTTACTCAAGAGTCTCATTAAAATGAAGATTTTTTATTGCCTCCTCATGTTTAGTTAGTTAAAATTTGTCTTGAGGTACTTATGCATATCCCTTGTGCATTAGAGTATGTTGTTGATATATATAGCTAGGCTTATTTGTATCAACTATTATATACTACCACTGTTCGCCTAACTGTTCAGTTGCTCCGGAACGGTGGCCTAGAACTATTCCTGCCTAGATTGTTTACCTATTTTATATAAGATTTCATCAGGTGGAATAATTCTGGGTCCAATCCTAGACAACCGAACATACCCTTAATTTTCTGGGCACATCACATAACCACAACAAAACTATTCCACATGCTAATCAGGGGCCACTGATGTGATCCTGCATCCGATTTGGGCACCGAATCACAAGCTTGCCAGCTTATTTTGAGCAAGGACCAAACACAAACCGATGGAATTCTTGTGGAGCTCATTAGATCATTGGCGAATTGCGGAGATCACAACCATCAATAGGGGTGTAATCAGATCGGTTACGAACGGATATTACTTGAATCATATTTTTTTGTTGAATTAATGTAGATCTAACCCAAATTAATATTCAATAATAGTCAATGCTAAAGGATTACTTTAATGCTATGGTGTACTATTACTTTAGTACCATTCCAAAAGTTCAAAAGACAATTCAATCAACTTAAATAGGTGGACCATTGGTGCATCTATTGAGAAGCTGAGAAAAGTATGAAGGACTGCCACACGCACGCGCGCCGCCGGCTAAGTCGGGCTGTTGCCGTGGCAGATCGGACTTTGGTCCGAATATTCCTTCCTAACGGTTGCACATTTTGCCTAGAGTGATGACTGTCCATTACCGTCGTCTGTTACTGGTCGTTTCCAGTGTTATGGCTAGTAATGGATGGACTGTAATGGCTAGCAGCTATTAACGGACATCACTGATGGCGTCAGTTTTTGGTTGGCTGTAATGGTAGTTTTGATGGCGCCGTTACTGTCCGTTCGCCTCCCTCTGCGCATGTACATATACGGAGGAGGTGATGCTGCTTCTGGTTACAGTACACACGAACACTATCAGATGCATTGCACACAACCATTCCCATCCCACCTTCTGTGAGCATAGAGAGTGTGGGAGAGCAGGCCTCCAAAATTGTCGTCCGTAGAGCTACACTTGCACGAGTGTGTGGACGATCAGGTTTTTGGGGAGCATACTCGCGACTACTCGCTTTGTTTGCTCGACCAGCGCTGATCAGGTTCCTCGTCGTCGGCGTCATTCGAGGGACTGCACTGCGTACATATGCCTGCATCGACTGCGCACGACTACATCGAACTTATACACGAGATGTCTCGTGTGAATGGAGCTATCGATGCATTGAGCATCGGTCCCTCCACGGCGTACACTCTATTCTTAGTATTTGTGCATATTTTACTGTTGTTTACTGCTTATGTGAGTAGTGATACACACATGCACATACATGTCGTCACATACATCACTCTGGTTTTCTGGATTAAATTAAAACTGAAAATGCCTATTTCTCTAACAATCCAAAAACCTGGTATTAGGCATTTTTCTGTTAGTGGTTTTGATGCTGCGTTAAAACCAAGTGAACCTTTTGATGGGACATTTTACAAGGGTTGGCTTATTAAGATGATACTGTGGTTGACTGCAATTAACTGCTATCACGTCGCACAAGGGAAACCAGAATAGTTCACTCGTGGAGAGGAGAGAATGTTCGACGTTGCCGATAACCTGTTTCGAGACACCGTGATTGGCGCTCTTGCCAACAAGTATGTTGATTCTTATCTAACATGCACATCTGCAAAAGAGTTATGGGATGCATTAGATGTGAAGTTCGGTGTTTCTGATGCTGATAGTGAGTTGTACATCATGGAGTAGCTATTTGACTACAAGATGGTGGAAAACCGTCCTGTAGTTGAACAGGCTCATGAAATACATGCACTGGCTAAGGAGCTTGAACAATTTCCATGTGTATTACCTGACAAGTTCGTGGCTGGCGGTATTATCGCTAAGCTACCACCTTCTTGGATGGATTTTGCTACCACTCTAAAACATAAGAGACAAGAGTTTAGCATGCCTGAGCTTATTAGTTCTCTTGATGTTGAGGAGAGGGCGACAACAAAAGACACTCGTGGAAAACGGAGTTGTGACTTCTAATGCCAATATGGTACAAAAGAAGAACTCCAATGCATCACATAATAATAAAAAGAAGAACAAGCAACAGAATGCCACGAAGCCCAAGTAGGCAGCCTCGTTTAAAAAGAAGAACAAAGGAGCTGGTTGTTTTGTTTGTGAGAGTACTGATCACTGGGCAAGCTCTTGTCTAGACCGCAAATTTAAGCAAGAGAAAAACCAGCTCAAGAGAAGAAACAACAAACATGGTTGTTAGCGAGACCACAGAAGTAACGTCGAGGAATGGTAATCTTTTACCTACTGTTCTTTTAGTGTGTCAATCCCTAGAGTGGTGGGCTGACATTGGTGCTAACATTCATCTGTGTGCTGATATTTCTTTGTTTTCTTCTTATCAGTGCAAAGGGGCTACAACCTTGCTGATGGGGAACATATCACATGCACGTGTTCTCGGTGTTGGTACAGTCATTCTGAAGTTTACTTCAGGAAAGACGGTGCTATTGAAGAACGTGTAGCATGTCCCCTCCATCAAAAAGAATCTTGTTAGTGGCTCACTTCTATGTTGAGATGGCTATAAACTTGTGTTATACTGTCAAAGTATGAGACATTTGTTAGAAAAGGCTATGATAGTGGAGGCTTGTTCCGCTTAGCTTTGCATGATGTGTGTAATAAGTCTGTGAAGAATGTGATTTTGAATTAGTCGTATATTTGGCATTCATGACTTTGTCACATCAATTTTGGTTGTGTCTCACAGTTAGCAAATTTAAATTTAATCTCGAAATTTGATTTAGTCAAAGGTTCTAAGTGCTAGGTGTGCGTGCAATCTAAGCAACCTCTCAAGCCTCATAAGGCCGCAGAGGCAAGGAACTTGGCACCATTAGACTTAATACATTCTAATTTATGTGATATGAATGGAATATTGACTAAAGGAGGCTAATGATATTTTATTACTTTTATCGATGATTCTACTAGATTTTGTTATGTGTATCTCTTATAATCAAAAGACGAAGCTTTGCATTATTTTAAGACCTACAAAGTTGAAGTTGAAAATCAACTCGATAGGAAAATTAAATGGTTAAGGTCTAATCGTGGTGGAGAATATTTTTCAGGTGATTTTTCTGATTTTTGTGTGGAACATGGTATTATTCATGAGAAGACACCGCCATACCACAATCCAATGGGGTTGCTGAAAGAAAAAAACCGTACTCTAACTGATTTGGTTAACGCCATGTTAGAGACTTCGGGACTATCTAAGGAATGGTGGGGTGTGTCGATCTTGACAACATATCATGTCCTAAATAAAGTTCCCACAAAGAACAAAGAAATCACAGCGTTCGAGGAATGGGAAAAGAGGAAATTAAGTATCTCCTATTTGCACATCTGGTGTTGTTTGACTAAAGTGAATGTGCCAATTAACAAGAAGCGCAAATTAAGACCAAAAACTGTTGATTGTGTTTTCCTCGGGTATGCTTTCCACATCATTGGATATAGGATCTTAATTATAAACTCTGGAGTACTGGACATGTTGGTTGGTACTATTATGGAGTCCAGAGGTGCTACGTTTTTTAGGACGAATTTCCCAGGAAAGCTACACATGACACGTCTAATGATGAACCAACGATACCCCATGAGCATTTTATTTCGGTAGAACACACTGAGGAATTCCATATACATAATCCTATGGAAAATGACAATGTATCAACTCGAAAGAGTAAGAGACCAAGGATTGCAAAGTCCTTTGGTGATGATTATATTGTATATCTTGTGGATGACACCCCAAGTACCATTGAAGAGGCATATTCCTCTCATGACGCTGACTTTTGGAAGGAAGCAAAAATGAGTGAGATGGATTCTATTATGTCTAATGCAACTTGGGAGGTCATTGAGCATCCTTATGGGTGTAAGCCCATTGGGAGTAAATGTGTGTTAAAGAAAAAGCTTAGGCCTGATGGTACTATTGAAAGGTATAAGGTGAGGCTTGTAATTAAAGGCTATTCACAGAAGGAAGGTGAGGATTTCTTTGATACTTATTCACCTGTGGCTCGATTGACCACAATTCATGTGCTACTTTCTCTGGCTGTCTCTCATGGTCTTCTCGTCCATCAAATGGATGACAACATTCCTAAATGGAGAGCTAGATGAGGAAATCTACATGGAGCAGCCAGCTGGGTTTGTAGCAAACAATTAAGAAGGCATGGTGTGTAAATTATTGAAATCTTTATATGGCCTAAAATAAGCACCTAAGCAATGGCATGAAAAGTTCGATAGAACTTTGACATCTGCCGGCTTTGTTGTGAACGAAGCAGACAAATGTGTATACTATCGGTATGGTGGGGGCGAGGGAGTAATTTTATGCCTGTATGTTGATGACATTCTAATCTAGGGACGAGTCTTGATGTGATTAAAGAGATAAAAGACTTTCTATCCAATAATTTTGAAATGAAATATCTGGGAGAAGTTGATGTTATTCTTAACATTAAGCTACTGAGAGAAGGCGATGGTGGGGTCACACTTGAGCAATCCCATTATGTGGAAAATGTTTTGAGTTACTTTGGTTATAGCGAATGTGAACCTGCTCCAACACCTTATGATCCTGGTAAGCTTTGGAAGAAAATCGAAGGATATCTAGGGATCAATTATGATATTCCCAAATAATTAGTTCACTCATGTACTTGGCTAGCGCTATGAGGCCTAACATCTCGTTTGTTGTGAGCAAACTTAGCCAGTTTGTTTCAAATCCGGGAGATGATCACTGGCATGCTCTTGAGAGAGTTCTATGCTATCTAAAAGGTACTATGAGTTTAGGCATCCATTATACCGGGTACCCAATAGTTCTAGAGGGTTATTGTGATGAAAATTGGATATATGATGCTGATGAGATATATGCCACAAGTGGATATGTGTTTTCACTTGGAGGTGGTGTTGTTTCATGGAAGTCTTGCAAGCAGACCATCTTAACGAGATTGACTGTGGAAGCAGAACTCACAACATTAGATACCACTTCAATTGAGGTTGAGTGGCTTCGCGAACTCCTTATGGATTTATCGGTGGTTGAAAAACTTGTGCCAGCTATTTCTATGAACTGTGATAAGTAAGATAAACAGTTCTAAGGATAATATGAAGTTGACAAGGCACATAAAGAGGCGTTTGAAATCTGTTAAGAAATTGAGAAACTCTAGAGTAATAGCGTTGGACTATGTCCATACTTCTAAAAATCTGGCAAATTAATTTATTAAGGGGCTATCACGTAGTGTGATAGATAATGCATCGAGTGAGATGGGCCTAAGACCCACCTAAAGTTTATCATAGTGGTAATCTGTTCTATGTGATCGGAGATCCCGTGAATTAGAACGGTGAAACAAGGTAGTGGTAGACTGGGAGGAAAGACCCTTAATATAGTTCATTTCAGATGCACATCTTTCCTTAATGTAAGGTAGGTTGGTGTTTACACCTTAATATGTTCCAAGTGACTTTGTGAAGCAAAGATGTTGTTCTACAGAACATCTTTAGAGGAACATACATATATGGGTTAACTCCTAATCACAGTTTATGAGATCTGGGTGGTCTCTTGATACCCATAAAAGGCTATGGAGTTTGACTTATATGCTCCAACCAGAGGGGATGCGCTCGGCAATCTAGTACTAGTAAAGAGTTTAGATGAAAATTATTCCACATAAAACTGCCAATTCAAGGCCTAGTCCATTGTGCAGTTGTTGTCAAGTGTAGTCTAGATTCTAGGTGGATGTTCAACTTAACAGTCTCCATCGAAACACTAGTATATCAAACGTTCGAGATGATGAGAGCATTTTAGTGTGACTTAGCATTTGGTGGGGATTGTTGAATTAATGTGGGCCTGGTCCAAATTAATATTCAATAATAGTCAATGCTACAGGCCCACTTTAGTGCTACGGTATACTAGTACTTTAGTACCATACCGGAAGTTAAAAGGACAATTCAATCAACTTAAATAGGTGGACCATTGGTACATCTATTGAGAAGCTGAGAAAAGGGTGAAGGACTGCCACATGCACGCGCGCCACCGGCCGGGTCGGGCCGTGGTAGATCAGACCTTGGTCCGAATATTCCTTCCTAACGGTTGCATATTTTGCCTGGAGTGATGACCGTCCATTACTGTCGTCCGTTACTGGTCGTTTCCTGTGTTATGCCTAGTAACGGATGGGCTGTAATGGCTATCAGCTATTAATGAACGTCACTGATGGCGTCAGTTTCTGGCTGGCTGTAACGGTAGCTCTGATGGTGACCGTTACTGTCAGTTCGCCTCCCTTTGCGCGTGTACATATACAGAGGAGGTGACGCTGCTTCTGGTTACAGTACGCACGAACACTCTCAGACGTGTTGTACACAGCTATTCTTGTCCCACCTTCTGCGAGCACAGAGAGTGTGGGAGAGCAGGCCTCTAAAATCGCCGTCCGTAGAGCTACACTTGCACGAGTGTGTGGGCGATCAGGTTTATGGGGACCGTACTCGCGACTGCTTGCTTCGTCCGCTCGACCAGCGCTGATCAGGTTCCTCGTCACTAACGCCGATCGAGGGACTGCACTGTGTATATCTACCTGAATCGACTACGTACGACTACATCGAACATACACATGAGATGTCTCATTTGAATGGAGCCACCGATGCCTTGAGCATGGGTCCCTTCGCGGGGTACACTCTGTTCTTAGTATTTGTGTATATTTTACTGTTGTTTACTACTTATGTGAGTAGTGATACACACATGCACAATATATCGTCACATACATCGGTCTAGTTTTCTGGATTAAATTAAAACTAAAAATGCATATTTATCTAACAGTTTTCATATTTGCTTTTTAGATTCGGATCGGATACAGATATTACCGAGTTGTGTCGGATAAGATTTGAATGGATATTACAATCTTAAATATCCAACTTTGAGTATATGGATACACATATATAAATCGGATACAGATCGAGTACTATATACTCGAACTCGAATACAGATTGAATCTCAACCCTTTTATACGGATCGAATTCGAATATGGACGGATAATATTTATACCATTTACACTCCATCATTGCTTCAAATTATCTGCATTTCCAAATTCATGAGCTACTTAACTCGCTGACTAGCCTAGCTGCTTGCTTACTGGCTATATTTGAAGAAATTAAGTAGGTGATCGATCGTATGTGGAGGATGTGTCGGTGCTTGCACACACCATTAATTTTTTATGAACTGTATAGTGGGCAGTTCAATATGGTGAGGCACAAAATAGTTTGTAGGCCACAATATAACAATTTTCCGTTATAACCATGTAGTTAACAATTAACTCCACATATTATAGATCCAAATCAACATTTTACAAAATCAAATGACATGTCACATACTCTCTCCGTCCTGAATTAAATTTGTTTTAGCTAATTAATAGATTCATACAATATTTAATGTATATGTTTTATATATGTGTATACATTCATCGTTATCTTTTTGAATATAGACATAAAAATCAAGGGCTAAAATGAATATTATTTTGGGACGGAGGGAATATTATTGTTTGTAAGTTGTTATACGGTTAGCAATCATTTGATGTTATTCATCTATTTGTTTCCATTCTATTCCTTTCATTTGACAACTACATTATCTTATTTTTACTCTAACATCTTACTTATAATTTAATCTATTCCCAAAATCGTGATATCAAGGTAGTGTCTTCTTTTTTCTATATATTTCATTACAAAGAACATAGTAAATGTTTTCTCTATGTCCACAAAAGGCATTTCATGCTACAATATTAAACAAATAACAACTCTAATTTGATATTTCAAAGCACATAATTGACTTTTTTTACAGTCAGGTGAGACTAACTATTTGCTATCGCATTACAAGATTGAACTACTGCATCAAAATATTGAAAACCTCAACTCTAGTAGCACAAATACTACCATTATTGCAGCTACATCAAAAAGTTGTAAATAAACTAATTAGTATCGATTCGTGTAGGCTTAAGACAATGTCAGCTACTCTTTTGGGTACATATAATCAAGTGTGCTCTTTTGGGTACATATAATCAACTATGTTATTACCTACCATGATTGTCTACAACATAAATTTAACACCTCAAGGGTTAATTAGGTGTTACCTTAACACTACATCATATGACCTAGGCGGACCTAGGATTTTTAACTTGGGTATTCAAAATCTAAATTGATTGGATTTTTTTGTTGGACAGTCTAGATCTACAATTTAGTATCTATAGTATTCCATCCCATAAAATAAGACGTACATGTTTTTAGAAAAGTCAACGTTTTAAATCTTTGACCAACAATTCAACAAAAAACATAATTTTTTGGTGTATGCATGTTATATACTGGAATTTGTATTTAAAAATACTTTAATATAATGCTCAATTTGTATTTGTTGATGTCATATTTTAAAAGAAATTAATGGCCAAATTTTCACTCTAAAGATTTCATAAAAAATATACGCCTTATTTTATGTGATGGGTGCTGGGTGTTGCCCACTATGCTAGTGCACTGGCCGCTGCCTAATTGCTCCCTGCTTCGCTATCGCACTGACGCTTGCGGCTAGTGTGCCACACACTCACAGCTCGCATCGATACCACGACACACCGCCACCGCCTGTCGGATGACAGCCAATGTGCAGTTCCCCTACCGCCACACCGTCGATTCAGAGTTAATCGGTTTTTCAATGGGACAAAGGCGGATTGACAATAAATTGACAGAAGCAGATGTTGGAAAGAAGTTCGCAGAAAATTATTGAGAATAGTGTTAGACGAAGCTGTGCACAGTGTAGTACCCCAAAATCATATTTTGGGTGAATTGAGAAAAGGTTACCCCAAGATTTGAATACGTATGTTTTTGAAACAAGAAATTAAAATAAAAGTTCCATATGTGAGTTGAATTACCCTTAGATGAGTTATATTTATATATTATCTAAAAGAGTTAGTTAATCATATCTTAATAAAGGTTAGACATTAGAAAACATTTTCTATCAAAACAAATGGATGTGGTTGGGGATCTTCTTCTCCGCTGAAGGTCTTCAATACAAAAACACCTTCGGCAAAATGATACAGAGGTCCGCCCTCCTTCTGCCGAAGGTTCTCAAGACGAAGACCTCGTGAAGAAGCAACAATACAAAACGCGCTATCGTCAGCTTCAGCTCAGATCAAGCAAAGAAGGAAAAGACTAGATATACCTTATTAGTTTAAGTTGTTTATAAACAAATGTTCAGGGACATGGATGTAATTTTACCTGGATTGCATCACATGCCTATAAATAGATGAACAGTAACACTGTACTGTTAAGGCTGGGTTGTAGTCATTCTCTCGCATTTTCACCTTCAAGTAAGCCGAAGGTATCAATATAATATTAATACTGTTAATATTCATACATGTTTTATGGAATACAAATATGTATGAATTAATGAGATGTAGTTTCTGTCTTTATCCTTTCGCATTCTGTTGGGGGCCTTCCTCTTCCGAAGGTCCTCAAAAACGTGACTAACCATATGTTTTTAGTATGATATGGATCATTACAGGGGAGCTTCAGCTTCGGGATAAAAAACCTTCTCTAATGGTGAAACTGTACGCAGTGTAAAGGAGAAACCCGAAGGTGATAGGAATAAGCGCCAAAGCTACTGCAAGAGAGCTTCGGCTTGGTATGGTGACGAAGACCAAGGACAACATCGACTTAAAAGGGGAAAGGACCACTTAGTTCGTGACAATTTCTATTACAGTCACGAGTAAATGCGAAGGGCATGAATGTAATTTTGTCCGGGCTGTGTTCTGTGCCTATAAATAGATGAATAGTAACATCGTACTGTTCACGCTGGATTGTAACCACTCTCGCGCCATTTTCGTTCTCTCACCTCTCGGCAAGCCAAAGGTACAAATACAATATGAATATTATTGATGTTTATTCATGTTTGTGGAATATAAGAAAAATGAATCTATGATATACAATAGTTATTATCTCTATATTCCTTCACTTTATTATTTACATTTACATTTATATCTCAAAATGATGAAGGTATGTCCTTCATGACTTTTGTCTGAAGATCATTATATCCGAGAGGGCATAATGCTTCGAAGGACGAATGTCTTTAACTATTAACAATTGTGTTGCCTTGTTTTTGATTTATAGCCTTCGAGAACAAGTGACCAGCACATTCCTATTCACATATTAAATGATGAAGGTATGTCCTTCTTGACCTTCGTCTGATGAACATTATACCCATGTGGAGATAATGCTTCAGAAGATGAAGGTATGTAATAATTAACAATTGTGTTGCCTTGTTCTTGATCTACAACGTTTGAGAATAAGTGACCAACATTGGCGCCCATCTCCGGTGAACTCACTTTCACGACTACGACAATAGCTTCGCAAGGCAACCAAGCTGTGGCACTACAAAGCCGGTGCTCCCAATCACAGGTGGCTCAAGTTCTGAACCAGCCAACAAGAAGCAGAAGAAGGAAGCATAGAGAAGGTTACAACATGTTGGAGTCCAAGGACCGTTCATCAAATCCAAGTGGTCTCATATACCAATCACCTTCTTTTAGGAATACCTTCATCTAAAAGATTATTCTCACAACGATGCAATGGTTATATCTTGTGTCATCAAGGGGTTTCTGGTTCACAATTTCCATGTAGACATAGGCAGTGCAGCGGATATCATCTTTGCAAAAGCTTTCTAGCAGATGCAGGAGCAGGATGACAAGATACATGATGCAACACACCCCCTCTGTGGCTTCGGAGGAAGACAAATAGTGGCACTTGGCAAGATAACTGTGCCAATTACCTTTGGCTATGTTCAAAATACAATGATAGAGCAAGTTGTCTTTTATATTGTTGATATGGAGTATCCTTACAATGCAATCATTGGGAGAGGAACATTGAATGCTTTTGAAGCAATACTTCATCCAGCATATCTATGCATGAAGATACCATCAGACCAAGGCCCCATAGCTGTCCACGGGAGTCAAGAGGCTGCTAGAAGGGCCAAAGGAAACTGGACAGATTCAAAGGCTATCCATAACATAGATGAAGCCGAAGCTCATCAGCAGTACAAACACAAAAGAGATAAGGCTGCCTTAGCAGATCAGCCGAAGTCCATGCTTCTATGCGAGGACATAGCTGAGTAGAAGGTGTTGTTGGGATCACAACTATTTGATGAACAAGAAAAAACCTTGTGGTTTCTATTCAACAACAAGGATGTCTTTGCCGGGTCAGCCAATGGTCTTCGTGGTGTCAATAGAGAAGTCATCGAGCATTCACTTAATGTAGATCCAGCTATTAGGCCAAGAAAGCAGAAGCTTCGAAAGGTGTTCGATGACAAAGCCGAAGGTACACAAAACAAAGTGAAAAGGCTTCTGAGTGCCGGAGTGATCAGAGAGGTAACATATCTAGAGTGGCTGGCCAATATTGTAATGGTGAAGAAGGCTAATGAAATGTGGAGAATGTGCATTGACTTGATAGATCTTATTAAGGCGTGCCCAAAGGATGAGTTTCCTTTACCAAGAATAGACTCTTTGGTGGATGCAGCAGCTACTTTGGAGCTAATGAGCCTATTGAACTGTTATTTAGGCTACCACCAAATTTGGATGAAGAAAGAAGATGAACCCAAGACAAGCTTCATAATCCCTAGTGGGACATACTACCTTCGGATGCCTAAGGAGCTCAAGAATGCTGGAGGAAGCTTCAGCAGGATGACTGCCAAAGTTCTCCACTCCGAAATTGGCAAGAATGTGCTGACATATGTTGATGATATCATAGTCAAAAGCACGAAGCAAGAAAATCACATTGCTGATTTGCAAGAAACATTTGCTAATTTCAGAAGGGCTGGTCTCAAGTTGAATCCAAAAAATGTGTCTTCGGAGTGAAGAAGGGAAAATTTCTTGGTTGTCTGGTATCAACAAAGGGCATCGAAGCCAACCCAAGCAAGATAGAAGCCATACTTCGGATGGAGCCACCAAAGTCATGAAAAGGTGCTCAGAGGTTGACAGGAAGGCTGGCATCATTAAATAGATTTATTTCAAGATCAGCAGAGAGGAACTTGCCTTTTTTCAAAGTACTGAAGTTAGTCGAAGTCTTCCAATTGGGACCAACTCAGCAAAATGCCTTCGAAGAACGGAAGCAGTATTTGATAGAATTAACAACCTTAACCCCACCTTCATCAGGTACTCCATTGTTGTTGTATGTAGCTGCTTCCCACGTTGCGGTTAGTGCAGCGCTGGTGCAAGAAAAGCAGGATGGCCAAGCAAAGAAGCAAGTGCCAGTGTACTTCGTCTCCGAAGTACTTAGCCCATCAAAGAAAAATTACACAGAGTTGGAGAAGGTACTATATGTCTACTGATGGCTTCCAGAAAGCTTCGGCATTACTTCTAGACATACCATATCATAGTACCTTCTTCACAACCTCTCAAGGATATAATGAGAAACAGAGAAGCTACAGGAAGAGTTGGAAAGTGGGCTACAGAACTGAATGAATTTACTATTGATTATGTTCATAGATCTTCGATCCAATCCCAAGCGTTACCAGACTTCATTGCTAATTGGACGCTAGGGGCTCAGGACGAAGAGAGAAC
This sequence comes from Zea luxurians, assembly GCA_029449295.1. Lineage (NCBI taxonomy): Eukaryota > Viridiplantae > Streptophyta > Magnoliopsida > Poales > Poaceae > Zea > Zea luxurians. The sequence continues at coordinate 38,203,835 of JAOPSE010000022.1, read as the reverse complement.
AAACGATGCTGAAGCTTGGACAGTATTTTGTGATCGGTCATGGGCAACCTTCAGCGTAGGAGCAGCTGCTATTTTAATTTCACCGTCTAAAATAAAAAACTGCTATGCAGCAAGGTTGGACTTCAACTGCACAAATAACATCGCAGAGTACGAAGTCCTTCTCTTGGGGCTTCAGAAACTTAAGGCAATGGGAATAAGAAGGGCAATCCTCAAATCTGACTCACAAGTCATTTCGAGTCATGTTGACAAAAGTAGTAAAGCAAGGGACCCGAAGCTCGAGAAGTATCTGGACATAATCCGAAGGATGGAATCCTCTTTTGAAGGTTTCTCTATAAAAAACATCCCAAGAGGATAAAATGAACATGCTGACTTATTAGCTAAGTCAGCAGCATAGGGGCTTCCATTACCTTCGGAGGTATTTTTCGAAACAATAAAAGCACCTTCAGTCGAGCACATGGAGAGAGCAGTGTTTACAATCTCGCTAGTGCACAGTGAAGATTGGAGGACTAAGATTGTATCTTTCCTCCAAGGCAATTGTCTTTCAGATGACGAAGTTTACAACAAAAGAATGGAAGCAAGAACAAGACCCTATGTAATCATAGAGGGAAAGTTGTACAAATAAGGAGTCTGCTCTCCATTACTAAAATGTTTTTCTAGAACCGAAGGTCAGGAGCTGATGAAGGAGATACATGCAGGACTGTGTGGAGCTCACATTGGGTCTAGGCCTTTGCTGGGGAAGGTTTTTAGACAAGGATTTTATTGGCCGAAGGCAGCTTCGGATGCAGCGGATTTGGTTCAAAAATGTAAAAACTGCCAGAAGTGTGCCAGAGACCAGAAACAACCTTCCTCTCTAACCCATCTAATTCAGCCCACTACTGCAAAGATGGGGCCTAGATTTGCTAGGCCGACTTCCACCAGCACAAGGAAACTTGAAATATGTTGTGGTAGTAGTGGAGTACTTCTCCAAGTGGATCGAAGCTAAGCCCCTAGCTACAATAACTTTAGCCACAGTTTAGAAGTTCTTTTGGCAGAATATTGTTTGCCGCTTCGGTGTGCCGAAGGCTATCACGGTTCATAACGGAACTCAATTTGATGACAAAACGTTCAAAACCTTTTGTGACCAGATTGGTACAAAAATACACTTTGGAATCATAATAACATGGATAATGAAGTTAATCTTCAATCAGCCCAGAGGAAAGTGGCCAGACGAATTGATAAAGGTGGTATGGAACCACAACACTGTTGTCTCAAGGTCAATAGGGTTTACCCCGTTCAAGCTTCTATTTGGGGACGAAGCAATAACACCAGAAGAAGCAAGAACGGGTTCAATAAGGACCTTAGCATCGGCAGAAGATGAAGACAACTGCAAAATAACAAAAGACACCATAGAAGGGACCAGACTGCAAGCAATCGAGCACATCAACAAATACCAAGCTAAAACAGTCAAATGGTAGGATCGGAAGGAAAGATTAAAGAATATCAAGCCAGGACACTTGGTGCTTCGAAGAGTGGCCAACCCAGATACAGTGGGGAAGCTTCAAGTTAAGTTGGAAGGTCCTTTCTTAGTGATATCTTCATCAAGACTGGTTCATACAGGTTGAAAGACATGGACGGCAATAACATTCCAAGATCTTGGAATGCAGATGAGCTTCGGAGATATTATGTGTAAATTATGTAATTTTCTTACTTTTTCCTATGGCACCCTTTTCCTTTAAGGAGGGGAGAAAGGTTTTTAATGGGGCCATAGGTTGTAATTTTCATTTTTCTTGTGTAGCCCTTGCAATACAAGGGCCAAATTCCCCCACATGTAAAATGTAAAATCTGGGATTACACCATCGAGTGTAAAAAAGTAAGTACGAAGAAGATCCAAAGTCATCCCTAAGGGGATGCAGAGCTAAGATGCCACCTAAGTAAAAGGCGAAGAAGCTCCAAAGTCGTTCCCAAGGGGATGCAGAGCTTAAATGCCACCTAAGTCAAAGGTGAAGAAGCTCCAAAGTCGTTCCTAAGGGGATGCAGAGCTTAGCTCCAAAGTCATTCCTAAGGGAATGCAGAGCTGAAATACCACCTAAGTAAAAGGTGAAGAGACTCCAAAGTTGTTCCTAAGGAGATGCAGAGTCTGGGTGTATATTGTGAGTTTTTAATCTTCGGCATACATTTGCACACTTCATCGCATCATCTTTTGCATTCATACAACCATACATTAGGCATTCGTAGGTTCATCATCATCACATAAAGCATGAAGCATTAGCAGGAAAAGCGGGGATTCCTGCCTGTTGGGGGCCTTCGTCTTCCAAAGGTCCTCAAAAACACGACTAACATGTTTTCCAATTATAATTCATACGCAGGAACCTTTGGCCTCGGAATGAAGCTGTATACGATATGAAAAGCGTGGTCTGAGAGAAGGATGAATCAGTTTCGAAGCTACGCATGGAGAAGCTTTGGCTTAGCGGTGGAAAATGAAACCGACTTAAAGAGGAAAAGGCCATCTAGTCCTCAATAGATTGTCCTTAGCTCAATAGTAAATATAAAGGGCATGGATGTAATTTTACACAGGCTGCGTCCTGTGCCTATAAATAGATGAACAGTAACACCATACTATTCACGTTGACTTTTATTCGCTTGCACGTCACTCCTGAGCCTTTTACCTTCTGTCAAGCTGAAGGTACAAGTGTAATTCGATACTATTCATATTCATTCATGATAATATAATAAAATGTTCTGATAATATCATATGATTATTCATGTTGTTTTCTATGCCTCATATGTTTCTACTTTCATTATTATATACTGAGATGATGAAGGTATGCCCTTCATAACCTTCGTCCGAAGATCATTATATCCTGAGGGAGATAATGCTTCGAAGGACGAAGGTCTTTAACGATTAACATTTCATGTTGCCTTGTTCTTAACTCGTAGCATTTGAGAACAAGTGACCAACATTGGCGCCTACCTCCGGTGAACTCATTCGACCACCTTCAGCAAGCTCTGACCTTCGTCATGCCACCGAAGAAGCCTTCATGGCTAGGGGGCTGCATTGCAGCCACTGGACGTCAACCAAGAAACAATGCGCAAAGCCAGAAACCAAGGAAAGCTACAAGTCCAACGCCTCAGGAGGAGGAGCTGGACCAAGAAATAAGGGACCTCGAAGCCATCAACCAACAAGTCCAAAGGAAGAAGGAGTAGATGCTTCATCTCTCCGAGTTACAAAGGAAGATTGACGAGGCTGCTGAGGAAATGCATCATCTCACCATGTATGATGGGCACTCAGATCCGAAGCAGTTTCTCCTCTGTCAGCAGAACTGCAGGCTACACCATGGCCTCCATCATACAAGCCACCCCAGCTCCCCATGTATGATGGGCACTCAAATCCGAAGCAGTTTCTGATGAGCTACAAAGCAACCATATCTTCATATGGGGGCAATACCGCAGTCATGGTGAAATCCTTCGTCATGGCAGTCAAGAATGTTGCGCAAACCTGGACTCATCTCTTCGGCTAGGAACAATCACACCATGGCAGAAGCTGAAGGACATGCTGATCACAAGTTTCTAGGGGTTTCAGATGAAGCCGGTTACTGCTCAAGCTTTGTTCCATTGCATGCAAGACCATGATGAATACCTCAAGGCGTATGTCTGAAGGTTCTTATGTCTGAGAGCACAAGTGCCCATAGTGCCCAATGAAATCATCATTGAGGCCATGATCAAGGGTCTTCGGCCAGGACCTACGGCTTAATATTTTGCCAGGAAGCCCCCAGACCCTGGAGAAGCTGCTTTAGAAGATGGATGAATACATCCGAACCGATAATGATTTTCACCAGAGAAGGGAAGAAGCTTATAGGTTTTCTGAGATGACTAGGGGATTCAGAGGAAGGATCCACCCTAGGCATGTTAGATCAATCCACAGCTCCAGTTAGAGCAAAGACAGAGGAAGCCAGTTCCAAAGGCCACAACATAGCTCACAGTCTTCAGGGCAGCAGCAAAGCTCCTTCAGGCCACCAGCTCCAAGGGGCAGAAGCGGCAGGGGCTTTGGAGGAAGATATGGGGATCAGCCCAGGAAAATCTATTGCTTGTTCTGTGGTGAAGACAAGGGCCACACTACGAGAACGTGCCAGATTACCATTCAGAAGCAAAAGGAGATTGCTAAAGCAGAAGCTAGGCAGAATCAGCCGAAGCAATTTTTACATACTGCTTCGTGCTACTCTCCCTACATACCAGAATATGTGGGCAATCAACCTACAGCTTCTGTTGCTTCGGCAAGCCATTCACAAGCTTCCTGGCCTCAGCCTCCACTACCACCACCATTGCCACCTACTCATACCCAAAGCCAGCAGCCAGAAGGGCGCCAGCACCCCCAACAGCAACGCGATTTTAGGGAGGAGTTCGAAGCTCATACAGTCAACAGCACTGTACCAGAATCGAAGCACATATACAAAGGAATATCGTACCTCTGAAGTACTTTTATCTTTTATGCCATTTTACTTTTTGTATGAAAAACAAGTAATGAAAAACTTGGTTTCAATTTCTTGTAACAATTCTGCCTACATTAGAATGAAATATATCTTCTTCATAGAATTACAAAGCTCGAAAGATGACTCTTAAAGGAACGAAGTAAATTTCGAAGTTACAAAAGTCGTTCCTAAAGGAGTGCAGTATAAGTTTTCTGCTCAAAAGTTGTTCCAAAGGGAATGCAGAGCCAAGAATTGACGAAGCTATAAAAAGTCGTTCCTAAGGGAGCGCAGCGTAAGTTTTCTGCTCAAAAGTCGTTCCAAAGGGAATGCAGAGCCAAATACCACCGAAATATAAGGCGAAGAAGTTGAAAAGTCGTTCCTAAGGGGATGTAGAACTTATACTGTCGAAATATAAGGCGAAGAAGTTCAAAAGTCGTTCCTAAGGGGATGCAGAACTTATGACACCGAAATAGAAGGTGAAGAAGCTCAAAAGTCATTCCTAAGGGGATGCAGAGCTTAAAGACTCAAAAGACGTTCCTAAGGGGATGCAGAGTCTTCTGTGTTACAGTATGAGTGTATGAGTGGGTGTTCGAACATCACCATCACATTGCATCATGTCATTGCATCATTTAGCACAGCATCACATCATACATCATATCGCATCAACAGGACGATTAGATACGAAGCAAATCTTTGGCAACACTTTGTCGAATGAAAATATGCTAAGATACGAAGCAAATCATCGGCAACACTTTGTTGAATGAAAATGTGCTATGGCACGAAGCAAGCTTTGGGTGACAATTTTATCAGATCTGCCCTAGAAGGGGCATCCTTCTTTACGAAGCATGAAAAGAAGGGAAGGTGTTTTTTCGCCAAAGGCTCAAAAAGCAGTATGTGTGTATGTTTCATGCATCGCAAAGAAATAAATTACAATAGCTTACATATTCGGTTCAATGTTACATACATTAGATGTTACATAGTTATGTTACAATAGAAGCTTAATCTTCCTTCAAATTGTTCCATACATCAAATATTACAAAATATTCTTACAAAAAAGTCTACTCTTCTTTGAGAACTTTTTCTGCAACTTCGTTCAAAAGTTTGTCAACGACTTCGTCCATAATAGAATTAGCAATGCCTATTATATCTAATGCTTCCTTCATCTCTGGATCAGCCAGGGGTTCGTACGGCTCTGGTAGCGGTGATAGCTCAGCTGTAATAGACAAACTATTAGTTCGAAGATACAAAGTAAGTGTCGAAGCTGAAATTCAAAAATAATACCTATGCGTCTTTCGCGCTCAGCAGCCTCTTTAGCTCGCCTAGCTTCTTCTCGGGTGTCATGGGTGTCTTTTTCATTCTTTTTTATAATTTCATGGGCCAATTCTCGGTCATCGTTCACCTAGACATTAGAATAGAATTTTCCACCCATCAAAGTTGCTTTGGCTGAAGGATCTTTTGTATCGTCTACGGAGAAGGCAGCTTCGGTATTCGCTGCAGTTTTCACGTGTTCGCATCCTGCCTTCTCTAGAATAGCTGCAACTCCCCTGGCGCCGGAGAAGGCACAAATATCCCCATGATCATTTAAGATTTCTTCGAAAGCTTTGGCTTCTCTACTTATCCATTCAATAACGCCCTCAGGGTCGCCTCGGATAAAATTTTCTTCAGAAGAGTAGGCACCCACTTTGGAGAAGCTACTTTTTAATTTCTTCACGCAATCCAAGGATTTTTCAAAACACTTTTCCTTGGATTCGCAAAGTTCTTCAACATTTTTCTCTAATTTATTTTTCCAATATTCACTAATCTCTTAGTCAGCTTGTGCGAGTGTGCACTTTTCATTAGCTTCGGCCAATTGTTTCCGAAGGTCGAAGGTCTTCAACCTCGGCTTTTTGGGCTTCGGTCTGAGCTCTGTACTTAGCTTCGTCTTCTTTTATTTTATTCAGCAATGAAATCAAAATTTTGTATTTCTCTAGACCTTCGTTTCTCAGTTCAATTACCTCTGAGCGAAGGTTGCTGAGAGCTATTGTGCCACCTTTGTCTTCAGTGTTCTTTTGTGCCCTCAAGGCATTACTAAGAATTAGGCCCTGCAAGAAAAAGAAGGAATTAAGAATGACAATGAGATACTTCACTTTTAATTTTAAAAGTTAACAGTTTTTGTACCTTTATACTATTGAATGCAAGGCTGTCAGCAAGATCGTCCTTCGACATGGCCGAAAGACCTTCCTCAAGTTTTGGGAATCCCATACTCTTGGCTATCTCCCGGCAAATGGATATTTCTTTGTTATCCGGGAGACAGTACAGGAAATCATCTTTGTTAGTGCCATTAAACACTAAAGCCCCTTTCGGATATTTCAATTTTTGGGCATAGTGTCTGGCTTCCAAGATTTCTTCTTCAGATAATCTTTTTCCCGAAGCATGTCGCACAATGTAATCAACATCTTCAACTAGAGCTTCGGGGACACGAGATTTTGCTTTTTCTGTCATGCCTTGCCCTGTTGCCATGATGATATCTAAAGTTTGTCGATCAGCTTCATCTTCAGGCGCGACAGCCTTCGTCTCAATGGGCGCTGAAGGCCCAATTTCGGCTTGGACTTCGGCAGCTTCACCAATTTTCTTAGTAGGAGCAGGGCTCAAGACCTTTGTGGTCTCCAACAAAGCGTCCAGCACACTGGCGATCCTCCTCTTGGGAGTTGCGGCAGGAGAATTTTGCACCTTTGGCAATTTTGCCTCTGCTGGTGGGCTCAGAATTTCTGGCATTTTCACTATTTTTTCCACCTTTGGCTCTTCGGCTGGCCCGACTGTAGGCACCTTCAGCACTACAATCGGCTCTTCAGTGCTCTGCACAATCGGAGCAGCTTGTTTTGCTTCGGCAGTTGAAGAGGTCCCTTCGCCAAATTTAGGCACTACGACCGGTTCAATATATCACGGCGGGTGGGTCAGAACCTTCATTTTCTTGACCTTCGGCAAAGCAATGGTGGCCGAAGCAACAGTCTTCCTCTTCTTCCCTTGCCTTTGCAGTGCGTAGCGATAGTCAGGGTATACGAACCCGATCGCATCAAATACCCTATTCAATCTTTTCTTCCATCGGCCCCCGAAGTCTGTAGACAAGGCATCATCTTTGGCCTTGGAATATGTCCCGAGTAATTCGTCGCTGGTAGCTTCGATGCATTTCAACCAATCATCATTTGGTTCACCAAACTTCTCTCTGAACCTGAAGGTATACTTCAATCGAACTAAGCCATTTTCACTGGATTCGGCAGTAGTCTCCTTTGGCATATCCCAGCTCTCCACAAGTGGCCACACCCTATAGGCTATGTGCTTTTGGACTATATCCCTTGTGCCAATGAAGGCACAAACATTATCGAAGGCCTTCTGGCATGCTTCGTCATTACTTTCAATAGTGACCTTCGGCCTTCGAAGGCCGAAGTGGGACCAAATAGGGCGCTGGATAATTTCCTTGATATCATCCCTTTTAATCAGATCATTTTTAACATAAAACCACTCCTCCATCCAGGCCCCAGGCCACCTTTTCCGGTACGTTGGCACCGGGTAACTTGCATTAGAGCAGGCAATAAACCCGTAACAACTGAAGTTGTTGTGGTATTGTTCTTTCCCGATAGCCTCTTTATCGTATAAAAGCTCATGCATATTGCAGAAGCACTTTGCGCTCGGCTCCAGCCCTTGGCTTCTTATAGGCCAGACAAAAATCCCCATCCTAATTATAGCTTTAGGGGTAATCTGATAAAGAAAGATCTGGAATATCTTCAATACTTCAACCACAAACTTGCTCAGTGGAAACCGAAGGCCTGCCTTTAGGAAACTTCGTGTTGGGGGCCTTCATCCTTCGAAGGTCCTCAAAAACGTGGTTTAACAATGTTTTCCAAGTGTAACATGTAAACAGGTACCTTCGGATATAGATCGAAGTTGTACACGACGTAAGAAGCATGGTTAGAACGAAGGATGATGCTGCTTCGAAGCTACGGGCGGAATAGCTTCGGCTCAACAGCGGAAAAAGGAACCGACTTAAAGGGGAAAAGGCCATCCAGTCCTCGATGAGTTGTCCATAATACAGTAGTAAATGTGAAGGACATAAATGTAATTTTACACAGGCTGTGTCCTATGCCTATAAATAGATGAACAGTACCCTCGTACTGTTCACGTTGACTTGCATTTGCTCGTGCGTCACGCTTGGACTTTTGCCTTCTGTCAAGCCGAAGGTATAAATGTAATTCAATATTGTTCACGTTCATTCATAATGATATAATAAAGAAATATTAATGATGTCATGTGATCATTTAAGTTATCTCTTATATTTCATATGCTTCTCCTTTCATTAATATATACTGTGATGATGAAGGTACGTCCTTCATGACCTTCGTCTGAAGATCATTATATCCTGAGGGAAATAATGCTTCGAAGGACGAAGGGCGTTAACCATTAACCTTTTCTGTGTTGCCTTGTTCTTAATCCATAGCATTTGAGAACAAGTCTCCAACATTGGCGCCCACCGCCGGTGAACTCTTTTTTCGACCACCTTCGGCAAGCACCGACCTTTGTCATGCCACCGAAGAAAACTTCAGCGCCAGGGGCTGCCGCACTATAGCCACTGAACCCAAATCAAGAGACCCTTTCTCTCCGAGAGGGCAGAAGCTAGAAGAGGAAGGCCACTAGTCAAACACTCCAGGAGGAAGAGTTGGACCAAGAAATAAGAAACATGGAGATAATCCATTAGCAAGTACAAAGGAAGAAGGAGAAGATGGCCCGACTGGCTGATCTTCAAAGGCAGATCGACAAAGCCACTGAAGAAGTACGTCATCTTGTTCAAGACGAACAAGATCGAAGGCCCCAACATAGGGAGCTTCGTCAAGAAGGTTTATTCAACGAGGATGGATGGTATGATGATTTTAATCATGATACCTTTACCTTTGATGCTGCTTCTCCCTTGGCACCAGAACTGCAAGCTATCCCGTGGCCTCCATCATACAAGCCACCTCAGCTCCCTATGTATGATGGGCATTCGGATCCGAAGCAGTTTTTGATGAGTTATGAAGCAACCATATCTTCATATGGAGGCAATGCAGCTGTCATGGCCAAGTCCTTCGTCATGGCAGTCTGAAATGTGGCTCAAACATGGTATTCTTCTTTTCGGCCAGGGACTATTACTTCGTGGCAGAAGCTCAAGGATATGCTATTGACAAGTTTCCAAGGTTTTCAGACGAAGCCGGTCATAGCTCAGGCCCTGTTTCAATGCACGCAAGACCATGAGGAGTATCTTTAGGCATATGTCCGAAGGTTCTTACGACTAAGAGCACAAGCACCTACAGTGCCTAATGAAATTGTCATTGAGGCCATGATTAAGGGGCTTCGTCCAGGACCTACTGCACAGTATTTTGCTAGAAAGCCTCCACAGACTCTACAGAAGCTGCTTCAAAAGATGGATGAATATATCCGAGCTGACAATGACTTCCGCCAAAGAAGGGAGGAGGCTTACAGGTTCTCTGAGATGACCAGGGGCTTCAGAGGAAGAATCCACCCGAGGCATGTCAGGTCAATTCACAACTCCACTCAGAGTGATGACAGAGGAAATCAGCTCAGTGGTCACAGTATACTTCACAATCTTCGGGATAGCAACAAAGTTCTTTCCGGCCACCAACTCCAAGAGGTAGAGGCGCCAGGGGATTCGGAGGAAGATATGGGGATCAGCCCAGAAAGATCTACTGCCTATTTTGTGGAGAAGACAAGGGCCATACTACAAGAATGTGCTAAATCACTATCCAAAAGCAGAAGGAGATCGCAGAAGCCGAAGCTCGGCAAAACCAACCGAAGCAGGTTCTGCATACTGCTTCGTGTCACTCACCCTACATACCAAAGTATGTGGGTAACCATCCTGCAGCCTCTGTTGCTTCGGCTAGTCAGCCACAGGCTTCCTGGCCACAGCTTCCACCTCCACCGCCACTACAACCTGCCTATTCATGAGGTCAGCAGCCAGAAGGGAGCCATCAGACCCATCAGCAGCGTGACCTCAGGGAGGAATTTGAAGCTCGCACAATCAACAGTACTGTGCCAGAATTAAAACACATCTAATGTGACATATCCTACCTCTGAAGCACTTTTATATTCCTTGTCATTTTCTTTTTTAATAAGCAACAATCAATGAAAACCTAGTCTTCTTGTTATTTTTAAATAGCTTCGTTCTTGAGAAATATATCTTTTCACAGATTTACGAAGCCCCAAATTGCCGAAGCTCAAAAGTCGTTCCTAAGGGAATGCAGAGCTAAGGATCGCATTGTGACTTTTACCAAAGCTATAGAAAGTCGTTCCAAAGGAATGCAGCGTAAGTTCGCCGAAGCTACAAAAAGTTGTTCCCAAGGGAGCGCAGTGTAAGTTTTCTGCTCAAAAGTCGTTCCTAAGGAAATGCAGAGCCAAATACCACCGAAATATAAGGCGAAGCGCGAAAAGTCAACACGAATACCGCCGAAATAGAAAGTGAAGAAGTTCAAAAGACGTTCCTATGGGGATGCAGAACTTACACCAAAAAATAAGCGGTGAAGCCGAAAAATAAACGACAAAGAGATTTTGATCGTTCCTAAGGGGACGCAAAGATTGTGTTTCAGTGGGAGTATGTGTCTTCGACATTGGCATCATTCTTTGCATCATATCATCACATCATATCGCATAGCATCTCATCATACATCATACCACACCGATGACATCAATTAAAAACAAAGCCGATCTTCGGAGATTGTCTTACAAAAATGAAAAGGTGCTAAGACAAAAGCAAGCTAAGAATCACAGCTTCATCAATCCTGATATGGAAGAAGGGATCTATTGACTACGAAGCATCGATGTTTTTATGAAGTGTGAATGATTTTATGAAGGATAAAAATTCTTCTTTGCGAAGCATGAAAAGAAGGGAAGGTGTTTTTTCGCCAACGGCTCAAAAACGGTATGTACATAAAATTTCATGCATCGCAAAGAGTTGACTTACAAAATAACTTTCATATTACATTGAAAAATATAAACATCAATATTGCAAACTTAGTTCAGCAAATGTTGCATTAACACCCTAGAAATGTTTTTACAGTAACTCTTATTCTTCCTTTAGAACCTTCTCTGCAACTTCGTTAAGCAATTTGGTAACAACTTTGTCGACAATAGCTTCGGCCACATTAATGACATCTATTGCTTTCCTCGTTTCTGGGTCAGCCAATGGGTCAAATGGCTCTAGAGGAGGAGGTAGTTCAGCTGCGGAAGAAAACACCAATTAGCTCAAAGTCACGAAAGTAAACAACAAAGCTAAAAGTCATTAAGAAATACCTATACGTCTTTCGAGTTCCGCAGCTTTCTCAGCTTTTTTCGTTGCTTCCCGAGCATCATGAGTATTTTTTTTCGCTCTTCTTCATTATTTCATGAGCCATCTTTCAGCCACCATTTTCCCAGATATCAGTAAAAAATTTTCCGCCTATTAAACTTGCTCCGGCTGACGGATCCTTCGTATCGTCAATAGAGAAGGCACCTTCGGCCTGGGCCAAGGATTTAACATGTTCGCAACCCGCCTTCTCCAGGACAGCGGAAACTCCTCTCACGTCAGAGAAGGCGCAGACGTCCCCATGATCACTTAGGATTTCCTCAAAAGCTTCGGCTTCACAACTGATCCACTCAATAACGCCCTCAAGGTCGCCTCGTATGAAATTGTCTTCGTTAGAGTAGGCGCCCACGTTGGCAAAGCTAGTCTTTATCTTTTTCACGCACTCCATTGATTTTTCGAAACACCTTTCCTTTGATGCGCGAAGCTCTGCAACTGTCTTTTCAAAATAATTTTTCCAGTACTCACTGGCATCTCGATCAGCTTCAGCGACAGCGCATTTTAATTTGGCCTCAGCCAATTGTTTCTGAAGATCTTCAATTTCACTCTTCCTGGGCCTCAGCTTGAACTTTCGAATTAGCTTCGTCTTCTTTTATTTTGTTTATCAATGAAATTAATATTTTATCTTTTTCAAGGCCTTCGTTTCTTAGCTCAATCACCTCTGAGCGAAGGTTGTCCAGAGCCGTTCTATACCCTTCATCTTCGATATTTTTCTATGCCCTGAGGGCATCGCTAAGGATCAAGCCCTGCAAGAGGAGTACAGAGTTAGGTATAAATAAATAAAATAATTCGTTTTCAAATATAAGAATTGATTTTCGTACCTTTATGCTATTATATGCTAAACTGTCAGCTAGCTCATCTTTTGACAATACGGAGAGGTCGTCTTCTAGCTTCGGAAATCTGAAGCTTCTTCCTATCTCCCGGCTGACGGATATCTCTTTGTTATCCAGGAGACAGTATAAAAAGTCTTCTTCTCCACTGCCACTAAACACCAGTGCCCCTTTTGGGTATTTCAGTCTTTGGGCATAATGCTGGGCTTCTCGTTTTTCTTCCGAAGTAAGCGTCTTTCCCGAAGCATGGCGGATGATGTAATCAATGCTCTCTTCCAAAGCTTCGGGAGCAGGAGTAGCAACCTTTTCAGGCAAAATTTGCTCTGAGGTTTTTTCTTCTGTTACCTTTTCTTCAGTTTCCTGAAGGTTTTTTCTCGGCAAGCTCTGAAGGCCCAGCTTCGGCACTAGCTTGGCCTACTGCAGCTTCGATTTCAGCCGGTTTTGTTTCAGATTCGGTTTGCAGTTTCGAAACCTCGGCGATTTTCCCTGAAGGAGTAGAGCTTAAAAAGCCTTTACTGATTCTAACACATCTAGTACATTTGCCATCCTTCTCCTTTTGGGAGTCGCGACAGAACTTTTTTGTGCCTTCGGTACTGTTACTTCTAATGAAGGGCTTAAAATTTCTAGCACTTTTGTTTCTACAATATTTGGCTTTTCAGCCTTATCTTTCCCAGTCTTTGACTCAACCAGATCATCCGAAGCTTCCTTCGGCATTGTAGCTGGCTCTCTAGCCTTCTGCGTAGGGGGAATGGCCTCTCTTGGCTCAGCAACTGAAGAAGTCTCCTCGCCAAACTTAGGCACCACAGTCGGTTCAATATAGCGTGGCCGGTGGGTAAGGACCTTCAACTTTTTACCCTTCGGAGTAGGCTCGACTGGAGTGGCCGAAGCAGCAGTTTTCCTCTTCTTTCCCTGACCTCGCAGTGGATTGCGGTAGTCGGGGTAGACAAAACCAATGGCATCAAAAACTTTATTCAATCTCTTTTTTCCCCGACCTCCGAAGGCTGTGGATAGTGCATTGTCTTCCACCTTAGAATATGATCCAAGCAATTCATCACTGGTAACTCTGATGCATTTTAGCCAGTCATCGTTTGGTTCATCAAACTTATCTCCGTATCTGAATGAGTACTTCAGCCGGACCAGTTCACCTTCACTAGATTCGGTGATGGTCTCCTTCGGCATTTCCCAGCTCTCTATAAGTGGCCATACTCTGTATGCTATGTGCTCTTGAACCAAATCTCTTGTACCAATAAAGAAGCAGACAGTACCAAATGCCTTCTGACATACTTCGGCGGCTTCATCAATTTCAACCTTCGGCCTTCAAAGGCCGAAGCGGGACCATATGGGACGCATAATGACCTCCTTAACATCCTCTCTCTCTGTTAAGTCGTTTTTCACATAGAACCATTCCTCCATCCAATTTCCCGGACATCTTTTCATAAATGTTGGTCTGGATGGCTTGCATTGGGACGGGCGGTAAATCCATAACAACCGAAGTTGTTGTGATACTGTTCCTTTCCCGTAGCCTTTGTCTCATACATTAGTTCATGCATGTTGCAGAAACATTTTGCGCTTGGCTCTATCCCTTGGCTCCTTACTGCCTAGACGAAGACTCCCATCGTCAATATGGATTCGAGGATCAGTTTATGAAGGAAAATTTGGAAGGTTTTCAACACTTCCACCACGAACCGGCTCAGTGGGAACCAAAGCCCAGCTTTAAAGAAGCTTCAAAAGATCACAACTTCATCCTTCTCAGGCGTAGGAGTGGTATTGTTTTCGCCAGCCCTCACAATAGATAAATCTCGAAAGTACCTTCCCCTCATGCTCTCAAGGTGACTTTGCTTGATGGTCGACTTTCCGAAAATTGTATGGCTTGGCCTCCACGGCCGATCTTCGGAATCTTCACCCCCACTCTCTGCATCATAGCTGTCACTGTCACTAGTATCCTCAGACAAGCCCTCCAGCATTTCTTTTGTAATCTTCTCTGTATTTGATTTTGCCATTGATTCTAGAAACCCAGCTATATAAGGATCCGCAACCTTCTTCTGATCAAAGAGCTCCTCTTCGGTTAGCTTCGTCTCAACAACAACTTTCTTGTCTTGAGACATCTTCTCTTCGGAAATAATGAAAACGTGCTCTTCAAGACGAAGCTTAAAGAACTCGAAAAACTAAGCAAACGTTGATGAGCAAGAGCTATAAAATTGAGAAAATAAAGCAAGCGGCACAAATAGCGTACCAAATGTGGTTAGGGTGAGTTCTTATTTATACGCTCAATGCGCCCCGAGCTGGAGGGTCCCGTCTGTCATTGACTGTTGCTATTCTAGCAAAGGGAAGGTGTTTTTTTGGACCTTCGGCTTAAGGCCTTCGTCCAGGTCACAGTCTGAATTCGTTATCTTAAACAAATTAATACCGCAAGGGGCTACTGTTGGGGGCCTTCGTCCTCCGAAGGTCCTCAAAAACGTGGTTTAACAATGTTTTCCAACTGTAACATGTAAACAGGTACCTTTGGATATAGATCGAAGTTGTACACGACGTAAGAAGCATGGTCAGAACGAAGGATGATGCTGCTCCGAAGCTACGGGCGGAATAGCTTCGGCTCAGCAGCGGAAAAAGGAACCAACTTAAAGGGGAAAAGGCCATCCAGTCCTCGATGAGTTGTCCATAATACAGTAGTAAATGTGAAGGACATAAATATTATTTTACACAAGCTGATCCCTGTGCCTATAAATAGATGAACAATACCCTCGTACTGTTCACGTTGACTTGCATTTGCTCGTGCGTCACACTTGGACTTTTGCCTTCTGTCAAGCCGAAGGTATAAATGTAATTCAATATTGTTCACGTTCATTCATAATGATATAATAAAGAAATATTAATGATGTCATGTGATCATTTAAGTTATCTCTCATATTTCATATGCTTCTCCTTTCATTAATATATACTGTGATGATGAAGGTACGTCCTTCATGACCTTCGTCTGAAGATCATTATATCCTGAGGGATATAATGCTTCGAAGGACGAAGGGCGTTAACCATTAACCTTTTCTGTGTTGCCTTGTTCTTAATCCATAGCATTTGAGAACAACTCTCCAACACTTCGGTAAATAACAACTTCGTTCTCCTCAGGAGCAGGGGCAGTGTTGTCTCCGCCAACCCTGACAATAGACAGGTCACGAAAATATCTCCCTCTCATGGCATCAATATGACTTTGCCTGATGGTCGATTTCTCGAAGATAGTATGGCTTGGTCGCCAGGGCCAATCCTCAGAATCTTCATTTCCACTCTCCACATCATAACTATCACTGTCATCAGAATCTTCAGACTAATCCTCCATTATTTCCTTAGTAATTTTCTCTGTGTTCGTCTTAGCCATAGACTCATAAAACCCAGCAATAAAAGGATCCATAACTTTCTTCTCTTCATATAGCTTCTTCTCCTCTGTTATCTTCCTCTCAGACTTCTCCTCAACTATCTTCTTCTCCTCACCAGTCATCTTTTTCTCAAATACGAAGCAAGTATGTCTTTAAACCGAAGCTCTAAAAACTCGAAAGTCAAGCGAGAGCTATTGAGCAAGAGCTAGAAATTTGAGAAAATAACACAAATAGCAGAAATAGCGCATCAAATGCTGCCGCTGTGAGTTCATATTTATACGTCTAGTGCTTTACAACATGGCGGGCCCCGTCTGTCATTGACTGTCGCTATTCTAGCGAAGGGAAGGTGTTTTTTCAGACCTTCGGCTTAAGGCTATCGTTCACGTCGCAGTCTAAATTTGTTGTTATGACAAATTAATACTATGAGGGGCTAATGTTGGGGGCCTTCGTCTTCCGAAGGTCCTCAAAAACACTGACTAACATGTTTTCCAAGTATAATACATACGCAGGAACCTTCAGTCTCGGAATGAAGCTGTATACGATATGAAAAGCGTGGTCTGAGAGAAGGATGAATCAGTTCCGAAGCTACGCATGGAGAAGCTTCGGCTTAGCGGTGGAAAATGAAAATGACTTAAAGAGGAAAAGGCCATCTAGTCCTCAATAGATTGTCCTTGCGTCAATAGTAAATATAAAGGGCATGGATGTAATTTTACACAGGCTGTGTCCTGTGTCTATAAATAGATGAACAGTAACACCGTACTGTTCACGTTGACTTGTATTCGCTTGCACGTCACTCTCGAGCCTTTTACCTTCTGTCAAACTGAAGGTACAAGTGTAATTCGATACTGTTCATATTCATTCATGATAATATAATAAAATGTTCTGATAATATCATATGATTATTCATGTTGTTTTCTATGCCTCATATGTTTCTACTTTCATTATTATATACTGAGATGATGAAGGTATGCCCTTCATAACCTTCGTCCGAAGATCATTATATCCTGAGGGAGATAATGCTTCGAAGGACAAAGGTCTTTAACGATTAACATTTTGTGTTGCCTTGTTCTTAACTCGTAGCATTTGAGAACAAGTGACCAACACTGCCTTTAATGAAAAATGCTTTGTTGTATACGAAGATGCTTCGTCTCAAATGAAACTTCGTTATATACGAAGATGCTTCGTCTCAATGAAAACTTAGTTGTATACGAAAGATGCTTCGATGTAAACAAAAAGAAGGGAAGGTGTTTTTTGCCTTTGGCTCAAAAAGCTACAAGCGTTGGTTTCGTCCACAGCAAAGCTGATGATATATGAACAAAAAGTAAAATAGCATTTACAAACATTTACAATAATTTGTTCACTTTTAGTTACAACTCTTTGTCAAATAATACACTCTCTTGTACAAAGAATTTCCAAAAGTGTTTCTACAGATGTCAGCAAAAGGAATTTCTAAGGCCTTCAGCGCTTCGGAGCTAGCTTTGGCTCATTGACCTTCAGCACCATCACCCTAAAAATGACAAACACAAGGGTAATGAGGAACATGGTTAGGGAAAATATAAAATAAAAGCCTAATGGTAAAGAGATTTTCTATACTTTGTTTAGCAGGTTTCGAAATTTGAAGTGGTAAGGGATTTGAGTGATAACTCTGTTACCTATACTCCAGGCTTTGGCCAGTATATCAACTAGATCAGACAGTGACAGACCGAAGTTTGGCCTATTGACGGCCCTCACAGGATTGCATTCAGCCTTCATGAAAGCTGCAGCTATGCCACGAGAAGCCACTAGTGCACAGAAACCTCTGTGCCCAGTTATGACTTTGTTGAGGGCCTCAACTTCTTTTTCAATATGTTCGAGAGCTCGAGGAATATCTTCGGCGGAAGGGGTAACTTCTTCAGATGCGACTCCGACAGAATTGAATATCCCCTTCAACCGAGCAATTCATTGAATGGCAAAGCCAAAGCATCTATCCCGAAGATTTGTGTTCATCTCGCTCAGCTTAACGTTCTATTCAACTTCTACATCAACTCTTGCATTCAATGTTTTGGACTCGCGGTTGAAGCGGTCCAATTTCTTTTCCAATGTTGTTCGAGCTTCGTCCAGCTCTTTGCTCAATTTTTCATTCTGAGATCGTGCTTCGGTGAGTGAATCTTCGGCTAAGCGTAGTAGACTGTCTTTTTCTTTCAAGGAATATTCGAGCTTTTTGATTTTATCTTCAAAGCCTTCGATAACAATTTTTTTTATTCTGTCCTCGACGTCCTGCTGCATCTTCAAGGCCTTGCTTAGTAGCAGACTCTAAAAAATAAATCAAAGTTAGAATACCTAAATCACCACAAAGGTACCAATAAGGAGATGTAGAGAAGCCTTACTTTAAAGTTTGAGTAGAACAAACTACCAATAATGTGTTGCCGCCTATAGCAACTGATGTCCTGTTTCCAGCCTTCGGAAATCCAACACTCTTGGATAAAGTGCTTATGATTTTCGCCCCAGCGCGGTTGCGAATGCATCCTAAAATCTCTTCAGTCGACCCCGCCGAAGAGTATGGATCCGGGCTGGTAACCGCAGGATATAGCAAACTCTTTCAATTCTGATTTGTCCTCTTCAGAAAGGTCTTGGCCACCTAAATGCCGAAGGTCAAAATCTTTATCTTCCTAAGAGGCATCTTCAATCATTTTTCCTTGTTAGGCGCTGCGGCTATGTCCTTCTTGGCAACCACATCCGATATGAGTCTGTCAATTTCTGATATTGTGGTTGCGAGTTCATCAGCTTCGGCTTCAGCGATATCTTCGGCATCGACGGGCACTGCTGCTTTTGCCGTCGAAGCTAGGGGCAGCGTCTGCTCAATAGCTTGCATCATATTTATCATCTGCCATTTCTTCTGCCCCCGACCTTCTGTAGACGGAGCGGTTTCCTTTGATTGCAAAAGGCTAGTCAGATCTAACCTTAGAGGAGTTAGCAGCGCAAATGGTATGGATTCAGTCATTACCTTCAGAATTTCTGAAACTTTAGCAACAAAGGGTCAAGGAGGACCCATAGTCTTCTCTGGAACATCTTGTACCATTGTATCCGCAGAAGATATCTTGATGAGTTTTCGCTTCTTGGGAGTCGAATCCTTCGTCTCCAAAAGAGCCTTCTGTTTCTTCGAAGCTTTCTGGTCCTCGTTGATAGATTGGGTAGCTTGCCTACCCAGAATACTGACAACCCTTTTTCTTTTGCCCCCTCCGGCCCTTCGTCAAGCCTTTCATAGTCAGGATACTTAAAGTTAAGAGCATCCATAACACGGTTCAACCTTCGTTTCGGCCAGGGAGCTGAAGGCAGCAGTCATCAACTGGTCTTCCTTCTTTGTATAGTTCCGTAGAATCTCGTTGAACATTGTTTCTATCAATTCTAGCCACTCAGTGCATGGCTCTTTAAATGTCTTCTGAAATTTGAAGTGGTAAGGGAGTCGGACAAGTTCATACTTTTTCCCATCTTCCTTCTTCTTTGGCATTCCCCACCCACTGGAGGTTGGCAAAGTTCTGTTTGCCAAGTATTCCTGCACTAAATCCCTAGTGCCAATATGCGCAGCCACCACCCTGAATTCTACTTTGGCTAGTAGGCACCGAGAGCCGAGCTGCATGTTGCATAGTGGTCTTGTCATGCCGAAGCTTAATTTCAAAGGGCTCATTACCATGGTCATGAGCTTCTCCATTTTCTTCTCATCAGCCTTCACATAAAACCACTCATTTGTCCAGCAAGTAGGCCATTTGGTGCGGTATCCAATCACAGGGGCCTTCGTATCTTTTGGATATGCAAAATTAATAGCACCCAAAGTTTTTATGCAGACCATCGGCTCTGGCCTTCGGCTGATAGTACAGCTCGTGCACTCGGCAGAACCCTTCGGCATTGGCACTTTTGCCTTGGCTTTGGAGAGCCCATATGTAAATGCCAAGCCTAACAATGGCATTCGGTGTTAGCTGATGGAGATGTATTTCAAATCTTTTCAAAACTTCCCCTATCATATCGTACAGGGGGAACCGAAGCCCTGCCTTGAAGAAGCTCTTAAACACAACAACATCATCTTCTTTTAGCTTCGGAATTACTTCTTCTCCAGCAAAGCGTATAAGTTCATCTTCGTTTTCCCCAAAATAGCCTAGCTTTTTCATCACAACCAAGTCCTCTGCTATTACGGTCGATTTTCCAAATTCAATGTGACTAGGTTTCGTTGGGCTCAGAATGATATTGTCCTCCTCACTTTCGTTGTCACTTCCGCCTTTGGCCTCAGCCTGTTCAACTTCGGCGTTGGAGGCACCTTCGGCAGTAGCTTCTTCTGGCACAACCAGACCTGATTGTCTCATCATTTTTGATATCAGTGCCATTTCAGTTACTTCGGCCTCGTCTCCCTCACGGGACACCCTAGCAGTGGATCTTACTCTGGCCATTTCAGTGTTTCAGTTTCCTTAAGACGAAGCTGATCTCGAGTGACGAAGCACTTGTTCAAAAAGCGGAATGTAGAAAGCTTCAACTTCGGTTGAAATTTTTAACAGCACAACAATACAATGGCAATGAATGTTGTGGTAAGTTCTCACCAACCTGTCTATTTATATAGTGTTGTAGAAGAAGAAGGTGAACCGCTAGAGCGTGTATACTGTCTGAACGGTGGACCGGCCAGCGCTCGAAATATTTTAATCGTTTTTTGATAACAAACTCAGGGTAGGTGTATTCCGGACCTTCGGCATTTCGAAGCCTTTGTGTTTTTCGCGGACCGAGCTTGTTACGAAAAAAATGATCTAGCACCGCGAAGGGGCTACTGTTGGGGGTCTTCTTCTCCGCCGAAGGTCCTCAAGACAAAACACCTTTGGCAAAATGATACAGAGGTCCGCCCTCCTTGTGCTGAAGGTTCTCAAGACGAAGACCTCGTGAAGAAGCAACAATGAAAAACGCTGAAGCTACCGTCAGCTTCACCTCAGATCAAGCAAAAGAAGGAAAAGACTAGATAGACCTTATTAGTTTAAGTTGTTTATAAACAAATGTTCAGGGGCATGGATGTAATTTTACCCAGGCTTGTGTCCTATGCATATAAATAGATGAATAGTAACACCATACTGTTAAGGCTGGATTGTAATATTCTCTCGCATCTTCACCTTCGAGCAAGTCGAAGGTATCAATGTAATATTAATACTGTTAATATTCATACATGTTTTATGGAATGCAAATATGTATGAATTAATGAGATGCAGTTACTGTCTTTATCATTTCACATTCCTATTCACATATTAAATGATGAAGGTATGTCCTTCTTGACCTTCGTCTGATGAACATTATACCCATGTGGAGATAATGCTTCGAAAGACGAAGGTCTGTAATAATTAACAATTGTGTTGCCTTATTCTTGATCTACAGCATTTGAGAACATGTGACCAACAATACTTTTAATATAACCACACATTCAAAATATTGTTTTCCTAAATCCTAAAATAAATAATATGTGAGTTTTGCATTTGTAAGAGTAAAGAAACTAATATAAATATATATCTTGCATCATTATGGATTTTTGATTGCACATTTCACTTATAGTTCAAACTCAAAACTAGAGACAAATTTGGATTCAAAATTTTCAAACTAAATAAAAAATAGAGATTAGAAAAGAAAATAAAATAAAAATAAAACCCTCCCTCGGTTGAGTGGGTCGAAACCGGCCAACCAACTCACCCTCGTCCTTGCTAGCCCAGTTGAGGGGGCGGGGTGGAATTCAGGCTTCGACTGGGTAGGGCCACCCTGTCACTCGCTCCGCCGTGCACATGCATCAGCTGTCCCGACACGCTGACCTAAGGGCCCCATAGTGCAGCTTCACTCACCCACGCACGCATCGGAATCCGGCCACTAGCTAAGATGGGCTGATTCAACAGTGCTTCTTCCCCCTTAATCTCCAGTAGCAACAAGCATTGCCCATATTTGTCAGTCACAAAATCCGGTGGATTCTAACCAACTCGGCCTCGACGTCCTTAGCCCCTCTCCCCGTGGCAATATAACCCACTACCCCCCTCATTTGTTCATCTCATCTACCAAGGCCAGCATCGTTTTGAAGCACCATGAGCTTCCAACACTGTGTACCGTGAGGGAGAGATGGCCACCGACGTCGTTCCCCGCCAGTGCCAATAGTTAGAGTCCACGAGGTGGTGAGAGAGCTTCAGCCAAGACGTGGGGAAGGTTCCTAGGGGCCATGCCGAGGATGATTTTCTATCACGACATCTTCAATTCCTCACCGAAGCAAATGAATCCAGTGTTGGGCCGCTGAACGTGTGGCCAGCCTCCCATGTCGTCTTCCATCAAAGGTAAGCACCTCCGTTCGGGTTCAGCCTAAGCCACCTTTACGCTTAGGACTGTTCGGGGTTGGGTGATGGGCACCGGAGGGCCGTGATGGGGAGCTCGTCGATGTGTTTCCATCATGTGCGTCGGTGGCACGCCATCCCTAAGAGCACCTAGAGGGAGTGAATAGGTAATCCTATGAAAAATTCTTCAAACAACACAAACTTGGTTTGATAAAAGTGTTAGTGAGAACTAAAACCAAGTTTGGATGAGAAGAGGAGAGAAAGATAAACTCTTCACTTGATTGCTCTCTTAATATGAATATTAAACTAGGAGCAATATCACAAGTGAATATGAGCACTAAGGAAGATAAAAATCACAATAAAGAATGTATATAAGAGACATGGCGATTTTTTCCTATGGTTCGGCCAAAGCCTACCTCCACATTATGGTGACCTTCTTTGGTCAAGGGTTGAACTCAACCCCTGTCAAGTGATCCAAAGGTCAAACTTGAGTGCCACGGTTATCTTCCTTATATCTCGATCCCGTTTGTGAGGAATCTCCACAAGTTTGGAGTCTCTCACGCCTTACACAAAGAATACAATCAAACTCAGAGTAAGGGAGGGAGTAAGAACATACACACAAGAGCACAACACAGCAACACATGCACAAAAAGCAAAGACAAGAGCGCAAGAACAAGGCGACATAGTTACATCTTAGAAACAATGCAAAATCTTTCTTAAATCACTAGAGGGCATGGTCGCAGAGTCTCGAAGTTGTAGTATGCACTTGAGATGCTTGGTTTCTGTAATAAGGTGCTTAGGGGCTCCTTTTATAGCCCCAAGGGGCCTAGGAGCCATTGGATTCTCCACAAGGAAGCCCAAAAGTTGTCTTGTCTGAGGGCGCACCAGGACAGTCCGGTGCACCACTAGGCAGTCCGACACCAATGGTCGACTAGCCATCTGATTGGCCAGTTTCCTTTTCTAGGCGTGGCACCGAAAAGTCAGGTGCACACCGGACAGCCGCCACGTCAGCTATCTAGTTGGCGCGTGGGGAGGGAGTCGTTGAAGCATTTAATCACCACTCATTTAATCACAATGGTCGAGGAGTTAGTTCAAAGTGATGTGTTGGGCATTTAATCACTAAAATAACTATAAATGGCCCAAGGGCACATTTCTCTTTAAATCTCCCCCTTTTTGGTGATTTATAGTCAACACACTTAAAGCAACTCAACACTTACTAACTTAACCAATATGAGCCAATAATGCAAATTGAAGTTTAAACTTAAAACCAATTGAAGATGGATAGGATTTGCCATATTTGGATCATTTAGCCACCACTCGTTTTGAATTTTGCAATCAAACTGATTTTTCTAACTTTTAAGTCAAAATACACTTGGATTTTGTAAATCAAACCATTTTCAATCACTTGTTTTATCAAACTCCCAAAGCTCTCCCTTTCTTCCATAAGAAAACCATCCCACACAAGAGAGTAGATTTTGCAATAAGAAAGCTCATCTTTGCAATCAAGAGGGGTTTGATAAAAAAGACAAGTTAAAAAACTCAAAAAAAATTAAAATTCTAAGTGGTGGTTGATCCAGTTGGTATGTCATTAATTTCTCCCCATTTGGCTTTAAGCACCAAAACAGAGAAACTAGTGGCCTATAACATCATTGCCTCACCAAAAATCGAATGAAAACCAAGGGCAATGAAGAACCAAGTGAATTTTAAGAACAAAGTACAATGATACCATTCACCAGTGGAAGCGTCTTCCTTTGTCCAAATTCACCTTTTCCCTTTCAATCCCCCTTTGAGACTACATGAAAATCACTGTTGGGGACTTGTTCTCAAATTCTATGAATTAAGAACAAGGCAACACAAATGTCAACGGTTACAGACCTTCGTCCTTCGAAGCATTATCTCCCTTAGGGTATAATGATCTTCAGATGAAGGTTATGAAGGTCTTACCTTCATCATCTTAGTTTATTATAATGAAAGTAGAAGCATATGAGATATGGAGAATGGCATAGACAATCATATTTAATTATTAGATTATTCATATTATCATTATCCCATCATGGACAAATATTGATAACAGTAAATTACATTTGTACCTTTGACTTGACAGAAGATATGGGCTCAAGAATGACGTGCGAGTGAATACCATTCAGCAGTGAATAGTACGGTGTTACTGTTCATCTATTTATAGGCACAGGACACAGCCTGTGTAAAATTACATCCATGCCCTTGATATTTACTATTGACTTAAGGACAATCTATCGAGGACTAGATGGCTTTTTCCTCTTTAAGTCGGTTTCCTTTTCCACCGCTAAGTCAAAGCTTCTCCATGCATGGCTTCGGAACTGGTTCATCCTTCTTTCGGACCAAGCTACTCATATCATGTACAACTTCATCCCAAGGCTGAAGGTCCCTGTGAATGTATTATACTTGGAAAATATGTTAGTCATGTTTTTGAGGACCTTCGGAAGACGAAGGCCCCCAACAGTAGCCCCTCGCAGTATTAATTAATTGTAATGAATTCAGACTGCGACGTGAACGAAGGCCTTAAGCTGAAGGTCCGAAAAAACACCTTCCCTTCAGCTAGAATAGCAAAAGTCCAATGACAAATGGGGCCCGCCAAATTGCAAAGCGCTAGGCGTATAAATAGGAACCCACAGCGGCAGCATTTGATACACCATTTCTGCTGTTTGCGTTATTTTCTCAAATTTTTAACTCTTGCTTACAAGCTCTTGCTTGATTTTCGAGCTTCGGTTTAAAGACGTGCTTGCTCCATATCTAAGGAGAAGATGATTGAGGAGAAGAAGATAACTAAAGAGAAGAAGATGACTGAGGAGAAGAAGATATCTGAGGAGAAGCTATATGAAGAGAAGAAAGTTGCGAATCCTTTTATTGCTGGGTTTTATGAGTCTATGGCGAAAATGAATACAAAGAAATTACTATGGAGGTAATGGAGGGTTTGTCTAAAGATTCTGATGACAGTGATAGTTATGATGTGGAAAGTGGAGATGAAGATTCTGAGGACCGGACCTGGCGGCCAAGCCATACCATCTTCGGTAAATCAACCATTAAACAAAGTCATATTGACGCCATGAGAGGGAGATATTTTCGTGATATGTATATTATGAGGGTCAGAGGAGACAACATTGCCCCTAGCTCCCGAGGAGAATGTAGTTGCTATTTACCGAAGCTTCTTGAAGGCAGGCCTTCAGGTTCCCGTTGAGCAAATTTGTGGTTGAAGTGTTAAAGATATTCCAGATCTATCTTCATCAGACTACCCCCGAAGCTATAATTAGAATGGGGATATTTGTCTGGGCTATAAGAAGCCAAGGGCTGGAGCCGAGCGCGAAGTGCTTTTGCAATATGCACAAGCTATTATACGAGACGAAGGCTACCGGCAAAGAACAGTACCACAACAACTTCGGTTGTTACGGATTCATTGCTCGCTCTAGTGCAAACTACCCGGTGCCAACATACCGGAAAATATGGCTCGGGGCCTGGATGGAGGAGTGGTTCTATGTTAAAAATGATCTGATTGAAAGGGAGATATCAAGGAAATCATCCAGCGCCCCATCTGGTCTCGCTTCGGCCTCCGAAGGTCGAACGTGGCTATTGAAGGTGACATCGAAGCATGCTAGAAGGCCTTTAGCAATGTTTGTGCCTTCATTGGCACAAGAGATATAATCCAAGAGCACATAGCCTATAGGGTGTGGCCACTTGTGAATAGCTGGGAAATGCCGAAGGAGATTACTATTGAATCCAGTGAAGGTGGCTTAGTTCGATTGAAATATACCTTCAGATTCAGGGAGAAGTTTGACGAACCAAATGATGATTGGTTGAAATGCATTGAAGCTACCAGCGACGAGCTGCTTGGGACATATTCGAAGGCTAAAGATGATGCCTTGTCCGCAGCCTTCGAGGGTCGGGGCAAGAAAAGAGTGAACAGGGTGTTTGATGCAATTGGGTTCGTATACCCTAATTATCACTACCCATTACAAAGGCATTGAAAGAAGAGAAAAACTGCTGCTTTGTCCACCACTGCTATGCTAAAGGGCAAGAAGATGAAAGTTATGACCCATCGGCCGCGATATATTGAATCGGCCGTAGTGCCTGAATTTGGTGAAGGGACCTCTTCCACTGCGGAAGCAAAACAAGCTGCTCCCACTGTACAGAGCGTTGAAGGATCGATTGTAGTGCCAAAGATGCCTACAGCCAGGCCAGTTGAAGCCAAGGATGATGTGGCCGAAGAGCCTAAATTTGAAAAAGCAGTGACAATGCCAGAAATTCTGAGCCCACCAGCAGAGGCAGAATTGATGAAAGTGCAAAAGGCTCCTGTCAGCAACTCCCAAGAGAAGGAGGATCGCCAGCGTACTAGACGCTGTGATGGAGACAACAAAGGCCTTGAGCCCTGCTCCTATTAAGAAAATTGCTGAAGCTGTCAACGTCCAGGCCGAAGCCGAAGCTGGGCCTTCAGTGCCCATTGAGACGAGGGCTGCCACACCTGAAGATAAAGCTGAGCAATGAACTTCAGATACTGGCATGGCAGCATGGCAAGATATGATAGAAAAAGCAAAGTCTCCTACCCCCGAAGCTCCGACCAAAGATGTTGATTACCTTATTCGACATGCTTCGGGGAAAAAATTATCCAAAGAATAAATCTTAGAAGCCATACACTACGCCTAGAAACTAAAATATCTAAAGGGGGCTCTAGTGTTCAATGGCACTAACGAAGATGATTTCCAGTACTGCCTCCCGGACAGCAAAGAAATATTTGTTTGCCGGGAGATTGCTAAAAGTATGGGATTTCTGAAGCTTGAGGAAGGCCTTTCGGCTATGTCGAAGGATGATCTTGCTGATAGCCTTGTGTACAACAGTTTAAAGGTATAGAAATCAACTTTAAGGTTGGAAATGAAGTACTTCATTGTCGTGCTTAATTCTTTCTTTTTCTTGCAGGGCTTAATTCTTAGCAATGCCTTATGGGCACAAAAGGGCGCTGAAGACGAAAGCTGCACAATGGCTCTCAAGCAACCTTCGCTCAGAGGTAATTGAAAGTCGCCTAGAGGGGGAGTGAATAGGCTGAATCTGATATTTATAACTTAAAACACAATCTGCAAGCCGGGGTTAGCGTTAGAATAAAATCGAGTTCGAGAGAGAGGGCGAAAAACAAATCAAAAGCAAATGAAGCGGATGACACGGTGATTTGTTTTACCAAGGTTCGGTTCTTGAAAACCTACTCCCTGTTGAGGTGGTCACAAAGACTGGGTCTCTTTCAACCCTTTCCCTCTCTCCAACGGTCACCTAGACCGAGTGAGCTTTCTCCTTAATCAAATGGGTCATAGACCCCACAAGGACCACCACACAATTGGTGTCTCTTGCTTTGATTACGAGTTGCTTGAAGAACAAGAATGAGGAAGAAGAAAGCCAACCAAGCAACAAGAGCAACAAAGAAACACAAACGATCCTCTCACAAGTCTTAGAGTATTAGAATTGAATTTGGGACTTTGATTGGATCGGAGGCTTTGATTTGTGTCTTGGAGTGTTGCACTTTGCTCTTGTATTGAATGCACTGTTGTGAAAGCTTGGAAGCTTGGAGTGGTGGTGGTTAGGGGGTATTTATAGCCCTCATCCACCTCATAGCCGTTCGAGAGGCTGTCTGTCGATAGACGCACCGGACAGTCTGGTGTGCCACCGGACACTGTCCGGTGCGCCAGCCACGTCACCCAACCAGTTAGGGTTCTGAAGATTCTGATCGTTGGAGCACTGACTTCATGTCGCACCGGACAGTCCGGTGCTGCACCAGATAGGTACTATTCACTGTCCAGTGCGCCTCTGACGCCTGCTCTGACTTCTACGCGCACTGTTCACGCACTGTTCACACTTTTGCAGACGACTAGTTGCCCCGCTTGGTGCACCGGACAGTCCGGTGGCACACCGGACAGTCCAGTGAATTATAGCGGAGCAGCGCCTGAGAAACCCGAAGGTGAAGAGTTTGGAGTCGATCGTCCCTGGTGCACCGGACACTGTCCGGTGGCACATCGGACAGTCCGGTGCGCCAGACCAGGGTTCTCTTTGGTTTCTTTTGCTCCTTTCTTTTGAACCCTAACTTGATCTTTTTATTGGTTTGTGTTGAACCTTTATGCACCTGTAGAATACATAATCTAGAGCAAACTAGTTAGTTCAATATTTGTGTTGGGCATTCAACCACCAAAATCATTTATAGGAAAAGGTTTGACCCTATCTCCCTTTCAATCTCCCCTTTTTGGTGATTGATGCCAACACAAACCAAAGCAAATGTATAAGTGCAGAATTGAACTAGTTTGCATAATGTAAGTGCATAGGTTACTTAGAATTAAACCAATTTTATAACTTCACTAGATATGCATGGATTGCTTTCTTTTTATTTAACATTTTGGACCATGCTTGCACCACTTGTTTTGTTTTTGCAAATTCTTTTGGAAATTCTTTTCAAAGTCATTTGCAAATAGTCAAAGGCATATGAGTAAGATTGTAAGAAGCATTTTCAAGATTTTGAAATTTCTCCCCCTGTTTCAAAATGCTTTTCCTTTGACTACAACAAAACTCCCCCTAAATGAAATTCTCCCCTTAGTGTTCAAGAGGGTTTTTCAGATTTTGAAAAACACTAATAACTTTCTCCCCCTTTTGAAAACACATTAAGATACTCATTTGAAAATTTCTTTTAAAATTGGTGGTGCGGTCCTTTTGCTTTGGGCTAATACTCTCTCCCCCTTTGGCATTAATCGCCAAAAACCGAGACATTGAGAGCCCTTTTACTTTCTCCCCCATTGGTACAAGTGAATATGAGTGAAAAGATTATACCAATGTGAAGGATGGTGGAGTGACGACAAAGGGTAAATGATACCGGTAGAGTGGAGTGGAAGCCTTGTCTTCGCCAAGTACTCCATTTCCCTTTCAATCTACGACTTAGCATATAAACACACTTGGAAACACATTAGTCGTAGCAAATGAAAGAGATAAGATCAAAGGTATATAAATGAGCAATGTATGCAATGTTTTAATCAAAATTCCGAGAATCAAGAATATTTAGCTCATTTCTAAGTTTGCAAAAGGTCTTCTCAGTCTAATGGCTTGGTGAAGATATCGGCTAATTGATCTTTGGTGTTAATATAGGCTATCTCGATATCCCCCCTTTGTTGGTGATCCCTCAGAAAGTGATACTGAATGTCTATGTGTTTAGTGCGGCTGTGTTTAACAGGATTCTCTGCCATGCGGATAGCACTCTCATTGTCACATCGGAGAGGGACTTTGCTCAATTTGTAGCCATAGTCCCTAAGGGTTTGCCTCATCCAAAGCAATTGCGCACAACAATGGCCTGCAGGCAATGTACTTGGCTTTGGCGGTTGATAGGCTACTGAATTTTGTTTCTTTGAAACCCAAGACACCAAGGATCTCCCTAGAAATTGACAAGTCCCTGATGTGCTCTTCCTATCAATTTTACACCCTGCCCAATCGACATCGGAATATCCTATCAAATCAAAGGTTGATCCCCTGGGATACCAAAGTCCAAACTTAGGAGTGTAAACTAATATCTAATGATTCTTTTCACGGCCCTAAGGTGAACTTCCTTAGGATCGGCTTGGAACCTTGCACACATGCATACGGAAAGCATAATATCCGGTCGAGATGCACATAAATAGAGCAAAGATCCTATCATCGACCGGTATACCTTTTGATCTACGGATTTACCTCTCGTGTCGAGGTCGAGATGCCCATTAGTTCCCATGGGTGTCTTGATGGGCTTAGCATCCTTCATTCCAAGCTTCTTAACAATGTCTTGAATATACTTCGTTTGGCTAATGAAGGTGCCCTCTTGGAGTTGTTTGATTTGGAATCCTAAGAAATATCTCAACTCCCCCATCATTGACATCTCGAATTTTTGAATCATGATCCTACTAAACTCTTCACAAGTAGATTTGTTAGTAGACCCAAATATGATATCATCAACATAAATTTGGCATACAAACAAATCATTTGCAACAGTTTTAGTAAAGAGAGTAGGATCAGGATTTTCCGACTTTGAAGCCATTAGTGATAAGAAAATCTCGTAGGCATTCATACCATGCTCTTGAGGCTTGCTTGAGCCCATAAAGCGCCTTTGAGAGTTTATAAACATGGTTAGGGTACTCACTGAGAGCACCTAGAGGGGGGGGTGAATAGGCGATCCTGTAAAAACTTGAAACTTAAAGCCACAAACTTGATTAAGTGTTAGAGCAATAAAGCCAAGTGGCTAGAGAGGAGTTCTTGCTAAACACGATAACCACAAAGAAATCAACACAGAGAGGCACAGTGGTTTATCCCGTGGTTCGGCCAAGTCCAACACTTGCCTACTCCACGTTGTGGCGTCCCAAAGGACGAGGGTTGTACTCAACCCCTCTCAAGTGATCCAATGATCAACTTGAATACCACGGTGTTTTTGCTTTCGTTTACTATCTCCCGTTTGCGAGGAATCTCCACAACTTGGAGCCTCTCGCCCTTACAAATGATGATCACAAAGAAACACGGAAGTAAGGGAGGGAGAGCAACGCACACAAGACACAAAATCAGAGCACAAACACGCACACAAGTCACAACTTGAGCTCGCAACACAACTCGAAGAGTTCTCTACTCAAATGGAGCTCTAGTTGCTATCACAAAGAATCAAATGCGTGGAAATGGAGTCTTGGTGCTTAGAGTTGATCAAAGAATGCTTGGTGTGCTCCTCCATGCGCCTAGGGGTCCCTTTTATAGCCCCAAGGCAGCTAGGAGCCGTTAGAAGCAATCCAGGAAGGCAATTCTTGCCTTCTATCGGGTGGCGCACCGGACAGTTCGGTGCACCACCAGACAGGCCCTGTTCACAGTCCGGTGCAGATTGCTTTCCTAATTTGGCGCAGCCGACCGTTGAAGATTTGGAGCCGTTGGCGCACCGGACACTATCCGGTGCACACCGGACAGTCCAGTGCCCCCATCCGACCGTTGGCTTGGCCATGCGTCACGCGCGGATTGCGCGACCGACCGTTGGCTCGGCCGACCGTTGGCTCACCGGACAGTCCGGTGCCTCACCGGACAGTCCGGTGAATTTTAGCCATACGCTGTTGACTAGTTTCCCGAGAGCGGCGACTTCGCCGCAGACGACTCACCGGACAGTCCGGTGCACCACCAGATAGTCCGATGATTTATAGTCGTACGCCGCCGTCGAGACCAGACAGTCTGGTGCACCCAGACCGAGCAGCCTTTTGGCTGAACATAGCCAACTTATATCCAAAGTGATTTCTCCTGTTTCTAGCACTTAGACACAATACATTAGTCCTCAAAACAATGGACTATGTCTAGAAACATACCTTTAATCTTGATTTGCACTTCTTGAGTCTTTGGCACAAATATCACTCAGGGCATTTTTGTGTGAAGCACTTAATCACCAAAATCTTATAGAAATGGCCCAAGGGCACATTTCCCTTTCAATCTCCCCCTTTTTGGTGATTTATGCCAACACAACAAAAAAGCAACTAAAAAGGTGCAACATCAATGCAAATGAGAACAAAAATTTGTATTTGATTCAAATTTGACATATTTGGATCATTCTTTGCCACCACTTGGTTTGTTTTCACAAATCAAACTCAATTTCCTATCTCTAAGTCAAAATCACTTGTTGAGGCTTAGAGAGAGGTATTCCAAGAGAAATTGATCAAAGATTCAAAAACTCCCCCTTTTTCCCATAATCAACCATTCTCCCCACAAGAGACCAACTTTTAACAATAAGAGACAATAAGAGTATTTTGACAAAACAAAAGCTCTAACTCTACTATTTTTCAAAATTCTCAAGTGGTAGCTGATCCATTTATTGCTTTGGCCTTAATTTCTCCCCCTTTGGCATTAAGCACCAAAACGGGATCATTATTGGCCCTTTAAACCTCATTGCCTCACCAAAATCTTTAATCAAGAGTAGAAAGGCAATAAGAGCACGGAGATGAACTTGGAGTAAATTACCCTCTCATCGGAGTGCAGTGGAAGTCTTGCATGGTCCAAGTTCACCTTTTCCCTTTCAATCCTCGTTTGAGACTAATTTAAGAAAACTTAAGCACACGGTTAGTCTCAAAGGGTCAAGTTGTAGCATTTCTCCCCCTAAGTATGTGCATCATTCACACATGGACTTGTGAGGTCCGGGGATCCCTTACACAACTTGAGCACCATAAATAAGCAATAAAATGCATAATGGAACATGATCAAAGGCATAAAACACATGTATGCTCTATATCAATCCAAGTTACGCGAATCTAAGACATTTAGCTCACTATGCAGCCTACAAAAGGTCTTCTCATCTAAAGGCTTGGTAAAGATATCGGCTAGCTGGTTCTCGGTGCTACCATAAAACACTTCGATATCTCCCTTTTGCTGGTGGTCTCTCAAAAAGTGATGCCAGATGTCTATGTGCTTTGTGCGGCTGTGTTCAACAGGATTGTCCGCCATGCGGATTGCACTCTCATTGTCACATAGGAGTGGGACTTTTCTCAGATTGTAGCCAAAGTCCCGGAGGGTTTGCCTCATCCAAAGTAGTTGTGCACAACACTGTCCTGCGGCAACATACTTGGCCTCAGCGGTGGATAGGGCAACGGAAGTTTGTTTCTTAGAACTCCACGACACCAGGGACCTTCCTAGGAAATTAGCACGTCCCTGATGTACTCTTCCTATCGACCTTACATCCAGCATAGTCGGAGTCTGAATATTCAATTAAGTCAAAGGTAGACCCCTTTGGATACCAGATCCCGAAGCAAGGCGTAGCAACTAAATATCTAAGAATTCGCTTAACGGCCACAAGGTGACACTCCCTTGGGTCGGATTGAAATCTAGCACACATACATACGCTAAGCATAATATCCGGTCTACTAGCACATAAGTAAAGTAAAGACCTTATCATAGACCGGTATGCCTTTTGATCAACTGGACTTACCTCCTATGTTGAGGTCGACATGTCCGTCGGTTCCCATTGGGGTCTTTGCGGGCTTGGCGTCCTTCATCCCAAACTGCTTGAGCAAGTCTTGCGTATACTTCGTTTGAGAGATGAAGGTGCCGTCCTTGAGTTGCCTTCACTTGGAACCCAAGGAAGTAGTTCAACTCGCCCATCATCGACATCTCGAATTTCTGTGTCATCACCCTGCTAAACTCTTCACAAGACTTTTGGTTAGTAGAACCAAATATTATGTCATCGACATAAATTTGGCACACAAATAGATCTCCATCACAAGTCTTAGTAAAAAGAGTTGGATCGGCTTTCGCAACCTTGAAAGCATTAGCAATTAGAAAGTCTCTAAGGCATTCATACCATGCTCTTGGGGCTTGCTTAAGTCCATAGAGCGCCTTAGAGAGCTTACACACATGGTCGGGGTACCGTTCATCCTCAAAGCCAGGGGGTTGCTCCACGTACACCTCCTCCTTAATTGGCCCGTTGAGGAAAGCGCTCTTCACGTCCATTTGGAACAATCCTGAAAGAATGGTGAGCGGCATAGGCTAACAAAATACGAATCGACTCTAGCCTAGCCATAGGAGCGAAAGTCTCCTCAAAGTCCAAACCTTCGACTTGGGCATAACCTTTTGCCACAAGTCGAGCCTTGTTCCTTGTCACCACCTCGTGCTCATCCTGTTTGTTGCGGAACACCCACTTGGTTCCCACAACGTTTTGCTTGGGACGCAGGCACTAGTGTCCAAACTTCATTTTGCTTGAAGTTGTTGAGCTCTTCCTGCATGGACAACACCCAGTCCAGATCTAGCAAGGCCTCTTCTACCCTGAAAGGATCAATAGAAGAGACAAAAGAGTAATGCTCACAAAAATTAGCTAATCTAGAGCGAGTAGTTACTCCCTTGCTAATATCACCCAAAATCTGGTCGACGGGATGATTCCTTTGAATCGTCGCTCGAACTTGAGTTGGAGGGGCTCGTGGTACTTCTTCCTCCTCATCTTGGACATCTTGTGCTCCCCCTTGATCACACGCCTCTTCTTGGGGAACCTGTTCGTCATCTTGAGTTGGGGGTGCACCGTCGTTGAGGAAGAAGGTTGATCTTGCTCCTTGTGTTCCTGTGGCCGCACGTCTCCAATTGCCATGGTACGAATTGCGTCCGTTGGAACATCATCCTCATCTACATCATCAAGATCAACTTGCTCTCTTGGAGAGCCATTAGTCTCATCAAATACAACGTCGCTAGAGACTTCAACCAAACCCGATGATTTGTTGAAGACTCTATACGCCTTTGTATTTGAGTCATAACCTAACAAAAACCCTTCTACAACTTTGGGAGCAAATTTTGAATTTCTACCTTTCTTCACGAGAATGTAGCATTTACTCCCAAAAACTCGAAAATACGAAACGTTGGGTTTGTTACCGGTTAGTAGCTCATACGACGTCTTCTTGAGGAGGCGATGAAGGTAGACCCGGTTTATGGCGTGGCAAGCTGTGTTCACAGCTTCCGACCAAAACCGCTCGGGCATCTTGAATTCTCCAAGCATCATCCTCGCCATGTCTATAAGCGTCCTGTTCTTCCCCTCTACCACACCATTTTGTTGTGGTGTGTAGGGAGCAGAGAACTCGTGCTTGATTCCTTCCTCCTCAAGAAACTCCTCCACTTGCAGGTTCTTGAACTCAGACCCGTTGTCGCTTCTAATCTTTTTCACCTTGAGCTCAAATTCGTCTTGAGCTCGCCTTAGAAAGCGCTTGAGGGTCCCTTGGGTTTCTGATTTGTCCTGCAGAAAGAATACCCAAGTGAAGCGGGAAAAATCATCAATAATAACAAGACCATACTTACTTCCCCCGATGCTGAGGTAGGCGACAGGTCCAAAGAGGTCCATATGCAATAGCTCCAGAGGTCTTGATGTAGTCATCACATTCTTGATGTGATGAGTACTTCCCACTTGTTTTCCTGCTTGACAAGCTGCACAAGGTCTATCTTTTTCGAAAGTTACATTTGTTAGACCTAACACATGTTCTCCCTTTAGAAGCTTGTGAAGGTTCTTCATCCCCACATGTGTTAGATGGCGATGCCACAACCAGCCCATGCTAGTCTTAGCGATTAAGCATGCGTCTAGATCGGCCTCCTCCTTCGAAAAAACAACTAAATAGAGTTTGTCGTCTAGTACACCCTTAAAAGCTAATGAACCATCACTTCTTCTAAAGACAGACACATCTACGTTTGTAAATAAGCAGTTGTAACCCATATTACATAATTGACTAACGGACAACAAGTTATATCTGAGCGATTCTACTAAAAACACATTACAAATGGAATGCTCGGAAGAAATAGCTATTTTTCCTAGTCCTTTAACCTTGCCTTGATTCCCGTCACCGGATATGATTGAGTCTTGGGAATCTTTGTTCTTGACGTAGGAGGTGAACATCTTCTTCTCCCCCATCATGTGGTTTGTGCATCCGCTGTCGATAATCCAGCTTGAGCCCCCGGATGCATAAACCTGCAAGGCAAATTAGGCTTGGGTTTTAGGTACCCAACTCTTGTTGGGTCCTACAAGGTTAGTTACAATAGCCTTAGGGACCCAAATGCAAGTCTTGTCTCCCTTGCATTTGGCTCCCACTTTTTTAGCAGTCACCTTTTTATTTTTACATGAAAGAATAAATTTAGCATTGCAAGCATGAAAGACAGTGGTAGATCCATTATACACTTTCCTAGGAGCATGAGACACAAAATTCCTCCTAGATCTACCATTAAAGTTTAAACATTGAAGCAATCATGGCATGAGGGTCAAAGGCATTATAACTCCTATTATAATGAACATTTCTAGAATATTTCCTACCATGATACAAGAAGGCATGATTCCTTTGAACACTATTAGTCATAGGAGCCTTCCCTTAATCCTTGGTGGAGATGGGAGCCTTATGACTTGTTAAGTTCTTAGCTTCCCTTCGAAAGCCAAGCCCATCCTTAATAGAGGGGTGTCTACCACTAGTGTAGGCATCCCTTGCAAATTTTAGTTTATCAAAATCATTTTTGCTAGTCTTAAGTTGGGCATTAAGACTAGCTACTTCATCATTTAATTTAGAAATAGAAATTAAATGTTCATTGCAAGCATCAACATTAAAATCCTTACACCTATTGCAAATTACTACATGTTCCACATGAGAACTAGTCTTATTTGCTTCTACTAATTTAGCATTTAAATCATCATTAATGCTCTTTAAACTAGAAATAGTCTCATGACAAGCAGAAATTTCACATGAAAGCATTTCATTTCTTTTAACTTCTAAAGCAAGAGACTTTTGCACACTTACAACTTTATCATGTTCTTCATATAAAAGATCCTCTTGCTTTTCTAAAATTCTATCCTTTTTGTTTAGAGCATCAATCAATTCATTGATCTTTTCTATCTTAGCTCTATCCAATCTTTTGAACAAGCTAGTGTAATCAATTTCATCATCATCACTAGAGTCCTCATCACTAGAAGTAGAGTACTTAGGAGTTTCTCTAGTGATTACCTTCTTTTCCTTTGCCATTAGGCAAGTGTGGCGCTCGTTGGAGAAGAGCGACGATTTCTTGAAAGCCGAGGCGGCCAGTCCCTCGTCGTCGGAGTCGGACGACGAACAATCTGAGTCCCACCCTTTGCCGGGATGTGCCTCGCCCTTCGCCTTCTTGTAGGCCTTCTTCTTTTCCTTCTTCCCGCCTTTCTCTTGCTCCTGGTCATTAGTATTGTCGGGACAATTTGCTATAAAATGACCATACTTACCACACTTGAAGCAGGAGCGCTTTCCCTTCGTCTTGCTCTTGTTTGGGTGCTCCTTTCTTCCTTTAAGCGCCGTCTTAAAGCGCTTGATGATGAGGGCCATTTCTTCCTCGTTAAGCCCAGCCGCCTCAACTTGCGCCACCTTGCTAGGTAGCGTCTCCCTGCTACTTGTTGCTTTGAGAGCAACGGTTTGAGGCTCGTGGATTTGTATTGGGCCATTCAACGCCTCATCAACATATCTTGCCTCCTTGATCATCATTCGCCCGCTTACGAACTTTCCGAGTATTTCCTCGGGCGTCATCTTGGTGTACCTAGGATTTTCACGTATAGAGTTTACAAGATGAGGATCAAGGACAGTGAAGGACCTTAGCATTAGCCGGACGACGTCGTGGTCCGTCCATCTAGTGCTTCCATAGCTCCTTATTTTGTTGACCAGGGTCTTGAGCCTGTTGTATGTTTGGGTTGGCTCCTCCCCCCTGATCATTGCGAATCTTCCCAGTTCACTCTCCACCAACTCCATCTTGGTGAGCATGGTGACATCATTTCCCTCATGCGAGATCCTGAGGGTGTCCCAAATCTGCTTGGCGTTATCCAAGCCGCTCACCTTATGGTACTCTTCCCTGCACAAGGATGCTAAAAGAACAGTGGTAGCTTGTGCATTTTTGTGAATTTGTTCATTAATAAACATGGGATTATCCGTACTATCAAATTACATTCCATTCTCTACTATCTCCCATATACTTGGATGAAGAGAGAACAAGTGGCTACGCATTTTGTGACTCCAAAATCCGTAGTCCTCTCCATCAAAGTGTGGAGGTTTACCAAGAGGAATGGAAAGCAAATGTGCATTTGAATTATGCGGAATACGAGAGTAATCAAAAGAAAAGTTTGAGTTGACCGTTTTCTTTTTCTCTTAGTCGTCGTCGTCCTTTTGGGAAGAAGAAGACTCGTCGCTGTCATAGTAGACTATCTTCTTGATGCGCCTGTTCTTCTTCCCGTCTTTCTTTTTGTGACTTGAGCCAGAGTCGGTGGGCTTATCATCTCTTGGCTCGTTGAAGGTGAACTCCTTCTCCTTATCATTGACCACCATCCCCTTTCCCTTAGGATCCATCTCTTTAGGCGATTAGTTCCTTGCGTGAAGAGAAAGGCTCTGATACCAATTGAGAGCACCTACAGGGGGGTT
This sequence comes from Zea luxurians, assembly GCA_029449295.1. Lineage (NCBI taxonomy): Eukaryota > Viridiplantae > Streptophyta > Magnoliopsida > Poales > Poaceae > Zea > Zea luxurians. Next base: position 38,165,610 of record JAOPSE010000022.1, on the reverse strand, counting down.
GAATTGGTGATCCTCTAAAAACTTGAAACTTAAAGCCACAAACTTGATTAAGTGTTAGAGCAATAAAGCCAAGCGGCTAGAGAGGAGTTCTTGCTAAACATGATAACCACAAAGAAATCAACACAGAGAGGCACAGTGGTTTATCCCATGGTTCGGCCAAGTCCAATACTTGCCTACTCCACATTGTGGCGTCCCAACGGACGAGGGTTGTACTCAACCCCTCTCAAGTGATCCAATGATCAACTTGAATACCATGGTGTTTTTGCTTTCGTTTACTATCTCCTATTTCCGAGGAATCTCCACAACATGGAGCCTCTCGCCCTTACAAATGATGATCACAAAGAAACACAGAAGTAAGGGAGGGAGAGCAACGCACACAAGACACAAAATCAGAGCACAAACACGCACACAAGTCACAACTTGAGCTCGCAACACAACTCGAAGAATTCTCTACTCAAATGGAGCTCTAGTTGCTATCACAAAGAATCAAATGCACGGAAATGGAGTCTTGGTGCTTAGAGTTCATCAAAGAATGCTTGGTGTGCTCCTCCATGCGCCTAGGGCTCCCTTTTATAGCCCCAAGGCAGCTAGGAGCCGTTGGAAGCAATCCAGGAAGGCAATTCTTGCCTTCTGTCGGGTGGCGCACCGGACAGTCCGGTGCACCACCGGACAGGCACTGTTCACGGTCCGGTGCAGATTGCTTTCCTAATTTGGCGTAGCCGACCGTTGAAGATTTGGAGCGGTTGGCGCACCGGACACTGTCCGGTGCACACCAAACAGTCCGTTGCCCCCATTCGACCGTTGGCTTGGCCATGCGTCACGCGCGGATTGCGCGGCCGACCGTTGGCTCGGCCGACCGTTGGCTCACCGGACAGTCCGGTGACTCACCGGACAGTCCGGTGAATTTTAGCCGTGCGCTGTTGACTGGTTTCCCGAGAGCGGCGACTTCGCCGCAGACGACTCACCGGACAGTCCGATGCACCATCGGATAGTCCGGTGATTTATAGTCGTACGCCGTTGTCGAGACCTAAGAGCAGGCTGTTCATTGGGACTGGACTTGGCACACCGGACACTGTCTGGTGCACCACCGGACAGTCCGGTGCACCCAGACCGAGCAGCCTTTTGGCTGAACATAGCCAACTTATATCCAAAGTGATTTCTCCTGTTTCTAGCACTTAGACACAATACATTAGTCTTCAAAACAATGGACTAAGTCTAGAAACATACCTTTAATCTTGATTTGCACTTCTTGAGTCTTTGGCACAAATATCACTCAGGGCATTTTTGTGTGAAGCACTTAATCACCAAAATCTTATAGAAATGGCCCAAGGGCACATTTCCCTTTCACTCACTATCTTCAAAGCCGGGAGGTTGCTCACATAGACCTCTTCCTTGATAGGTCCATAGAGGAAGGCACTCTTCAATGTGCCCTTGGGCCATTTCTAAGTATTTTGGTGATCAAGTGCCAACACAAATGGTTTAAGTGTGAAATTATGCCAAATGGTGGATGAAGTGAAAATCTACACAAAGGTATGATTCTAGACTTAGTATATTGGTTTTTGTGTACTAACATATTTGTCTAAGTGCTAGAATCAGAGAAAATACAATTGAAAAAGACTTGGCTCGAGCAGCCAAGACTCTGCTCAGTCTGGGTACACCGGACTGTCCGGTGGTGCACCGGACAGTGTCCGGTGCGCCAGGCTGGCATCTGGTCAACTGGCTGCTCTTGGGTCTCGACGGCGGCGTATGACTATAAATCACCGGACTGTCCGGTGGTGCACCGGACTGTCCGGTGAGTCGACTACGGCAAAGTCGCCGCTCTCGGGAATCAAGTCAACAGCGTACGGCTATAATTCACCGGACTGTCCGGTGGTGCACCGGACTGTCCGGTGAGCCAACGGTCGACCGGGCCAACGGTCGGCCGCGCAATCCGCGCGTGATGCATGGCCGAGCCAACGATCAGATGGGGGCACCGGACTGTCCGGTGTGCACCGGACAGTGTCCGATGCGCCAATGGCTCCAAATCTTCAACGGTCGACTGCGCCAAAATAGGAAAGAAATCAGCACCGGATAGTGTCCGGTGCACCAACCAACAGAAGAAAAGAATTGCCTTCCTGGATTGCTCTCAACGGCTCCTAGCTGCCTTGGGGCTATAAAAGGGATCCCTAGGCGCATGGAGGAGTACACCAAGCATACTTTGAGCATTCTTGATCATTCACACTCCGTCTTTGCGCACTCGTTTGACATTCTTAGTGATTTGAGCTCCGTTCTAGTGAGAACCTTGTGATATTCATTTGAGCTCGAGTCTTGGCCGTGTGTATGCGTATTGCTGTGGATTTGTGTGTGTTGCTTCCCTCCCTTACTCTAGTGCTTTCACTTTGATCCTTATTGTAAGGGCGAGAGACTCCAAGTTGTGGAGATTCCTCGCAAACGGGAAAGAGTAAAGAAAAGAAGAACGTCGCGGTATTCAAGTTGATCATTGGATCACTTGAGAGGAGTTGAGTGCAACTCTCGTCCATTGGGACGCCACAACGTGGAGTAGGCAAGTGTTGTACTTGGCCGAACCACGGGATAAATCCTCGTGTCTCTTGTGCTTGTTCTCACTTTGTCTATTGTGCTTCACAAGTACTCTCCTTAGCCACTTGACTTCATTGTGCTAACTCCTAATCAAGTTTTGTGGCTTTAAGTTTCAAGTTTTTTACAGGATCACCTATTCACCCCCCCTCTAGGTGCTCTCAATAGCCAACTTATATCCAAAGTGATTTCTCCTGTTTCTAGCACTTAGACACAATAAATTAGTCTTCAAAACAATGGACTAAGTCTAGAAACATACCTTTAATCTTGGTTTGCACTTCTTGAGTCTTTGGCACAAATATCACTCAGGGCATTTTTGTGTGAAGCACTTAATCACCAAAATCTTATAGAAATGGCCCAAGGGCACATTTCCCTTTCACTCACTATCTTCAAAGCCCGGAGGTTGCTCACATAGACCTCTTCCTTGATAGGTCCATTGAGGAAGCCATTCTTCATGTCCATTTGATAGAGCTTGAAGCCATGGTAAGTAGCATAGGCAAGTAATATGCGAATTGACTCAAGCCTAGCTACGGGTGCATAAGTTTCATTGAAATCCAAACCTTCAACTTGTGAATAATCGTTGGCCACAAGTCGGGCTTTGTTCCTTATGACCACACCATGCTCGTCTTGCTTGTTGCGGAATACACATTTGGTACCTACAACATTTTGATTAGGATGTGGAACCAAATGCCATACCTCATTCCTCGTGAAGTTGTTGAGCTCCTCTTGCATTGCCAGCACCCAATCCAAATCTCTTAAGGCATCCTCTACCTTGTATGGCTCAATAGAGGAGACAAAAGAGTAATGTTCACAAAAATGTGCAACATGAGATCTAGTGTTACCCCCTTATGAATGTCGCCGAGGATGGAGTTCACGGGCTGATCTCGTTGGATTGCTTGGTGGACTCTTGGGTGTGGCGGGTTTTGACCCTATACTTCTTGATCATCTTCCTTGTCTTGATCACCCCTTGGTCATTGCCCTCTTCTTGAGGTAGCTCATCTTCTTGATTTTCTTCTTCATCACCTTGAGCCTGTTCCTCATCTTGAGTTGGTGGAGATGCTTGCACGGAGGATGACAGTTGATCTTGTGCTTGTGGAAGCTCTTCGGATTCCTTAGGACACACATCCCCAATGGACATGTTCCTTAGCGTGACGCACGAAGCCTCTTCACCATCTAGCTCATCAAGATCAACTTGCTCCACTTGGGAGCCATAAGTCTCATCAAACACAATGTCACAAGAAACTTCAACTAGTCCAATGGACTTGTTAAAGACTCTATATGCCCTTGTGTTTGAGTCATAACCAAGTAAAAAACCTTCTACAGCCTTAGGAGCAAATTTAGATTTTCTACCTCTTTTAATAAGAATAAAACATTTGCTACCAAAGACTCTAAAACATGAAACATTGGGCTTTTTACCGGTGAGGAGTTCATAGGATGTCTTCTTGAGGATTCGGTGAAGGTAGAGCCGGTTGATGGAGTAGCAAATAGTGTTTATTGCTTTCGCCCAAAACCGGTCCAGAGTCTTGTACTCATCAAGCATGGTTCTTGCCATGTCCAGTAGAGTTCTATTCTTCCTCTCCATTACACCATTTTGTTGAGGTGTGCAGGGAGAAGAGAACTCATGCTTGATGCCCTCCTCCTCAAGGAAGCCTTCAATTTGAGATTTCTTGAACTTCGTCCCATTATCGCTTCTTATTTTCTTGATCCTCAATCTGAACTCATTTTGAGCCCATCTCTAGAATCCCTTTAAGGTCTCTTGGGTTTGTTATTTATCCTGCAAAAAGAACACCCAAGTGAAGTGAGAATAGTCATCCACAATAACTAGATAGTACTTACTCCCGTCGATGCTTATGTAAGCGATCGGGCCGAATAAATCCATGTGGAGTAGTTCCAGTGGTCTGTCCGTTGTCATAATGTTCTTGTGTGGATGATGGGCGCCAACTTGCTTTCCTGCTTGGCATGCGCTACAAACCCTGTCTTTCTCAAAATGAACATTCGTTAGTCCCAAAATGTGTTCTCCCTTTAGAAGCTTATGAAGATTCTTCATCCCAACATGGGCTAGTCGGCGATGCCAGAGCCAACCCATATTAGTCTTAGCAATTAAGCAAGTGTCGAGTTCAGCTCTATTAAAATCTACTAAGTATAGCTGACCCTCTAACACTCCTTAAATGCTACTGAATCATCACTTCTTCTAAAGACAGTAACACCTACATCTGTAAAAAGACAGTTGTAACCCATATTGCATAATTGAGAAACTGAAAGCAAATTGTAATCTAAAGGATCTACAAGAAAAACATTAGAAATAGAATGGTCAGGTGATATAGGAATTTTACCAAGTCCTTTGACCAAACCTTGATTTCCATCCCCGAATGTGATAGTTCTTTGGGGATCTTGGTTTTTCTCATAGGAGGAGAACATCCTTTTCTCCCCTGTCATGTGGTTGGTGCATCCGCTATCAATGATCCAACTTGAGCCCCTGGATGCATAAACCTGCAAAATAATTTAGGCCTTGTTCTTAGGTACCCAAACAGTCTTGGGTCCTTTGATGTTAGAAACAAGCACCTTGGGCACCCAAACACAAGTCTTTGATCCCTTGTGTTTAGCCCCAACATATTTAGCAACTACTTTGCTAGATTTGTTAGTTAAAACATAAGATGCATCAAAAGTCTTAAATGAAATAATTGGCTTATTTGATGCAGCAGGAGTTCTCTTTTTAGGCAATTTAACATGGGTAGATTGCCTAGAGCTAGATGCTCATTCTTGTACATAAAAGCATGATGAGAAACAGAATGAGACTTCCTAGCATGAATTTACCTAATCTTGTGCTCAGGATAACCAGCAGGGTATAAAATGTAACCCTCGTTATACTAAGCTATGGGAGCCTTGCCCTTAACAAAGTTGGACAATTTCTTAGGGGCATTAAGCTTGACATTGCCTCCCTGTTGGAAGCCAATGCCATCCTTAATGCCAGGCGTCTCCCATTATAGAGCATGCTTCTAGCAAATTTAAATTTTTCATTTTCTATTTCATGCTCATTAATTTTAGCAGTAAGTTGAGCTATGTGATCATTTTGTTGTTTAATTAAAGCTAGGTGATCATGGATAGCATCAACATTAACATCTCTATATCTAGTGCAAATGGAAACATGATCAACAGTAGATGTAGATGGTTTGCAAGCATTTAATTCATCAACCTTAGCATGTAGAATAGCATTCTCATTTCTAAGACTGGAAAATAGCATCATTGCAAACATTAAAATCTTTAGCCTTAGAAATTAATTTATCATTCTCAATTTTAAGGCTAGAAATTGATTCATTCAATTTATCAATCTTAGCAATTAAACTAGCATTTTCATTCTTAAGATTGACAATTGAATTATCACAAGCATTTAACTTCTCAACCTTAGCAATAAAACTAGCATTCTCAGTTCTAAGGTTGGAAATGGTGTCATGGCAAATGCTAAGCTCATTGGTTAATTTTTCACATTTCTCTATCTCCTGAGCATAAGCATTCTTTACCTTAACATGCTTTTTATTTTCCTTAATGAGGAATTCCTCTTGGCTATCCAAGAGTTCATCCTTCTCATGAATAGCACTTTTCAATTCATTTAGTTTCTCCTTTTGTTGCATGTTTAAGTTGGCAAAAAGAGTGAGCAAATTATCTTCATCATCACTAGAGCTAGCCTCATCACTAGATGTTGTATATTTGGTGGAGGCTCTAGATTTTACCTTCTTCTTTTTGCCATCCTTCGCCATGAAGCATTTGTGGCCGACATTGGGGAAGAGGATGCCCTTGTTGACGGTGATGTTGGCGATGTCCTCGTCGGAGGAGGAGTCGGTGGAACTCTCATCGGAGTCCCATTCCCAGCACACATGGGCATCGCTGCCCTTCTTCTTGTAGTATCTCTTCTTTTCCTTCGTCTTTCCCTTCTTGTCGTCGCCCCTGTCACTATCACTAGATAATGGACATTTAGCAATGAAATGATTGGGCTTACCACACTTGTAGCACACCCTTCTGGAACAGGGCTTGTAGTCCTTCCCCTTCCATTGTTTGAGAATTTGACGGAAACTCTTGATGATGAGTGCCATCTCCTCATTATCAAGCTTGGAGGCGTCGATTGGGATCCTACTTGGTGTAGAATCCTTCTTTTCTTCTTCTGTCGCCTTGAATGCGATGGGTTGCACCTCGGGTGTGGAGGTGCCGCCTTGCTCCAAGTTGATGATTTGTTTGGAGCCTTTGATCATTAATTCAAAGCTCACAAACTTTCCTATAACCTCCTCGGGAGACATTAGCTTATATCTAGGATCACCACGTATTAATTGAACTTGAGTAGGATTGCGAAAAACGAGTGATCTTAGAATAACCTTGACCATTTCATGGTCATCCCATTTGTTGCTCCTGAGGTTGCGCACTTGGTTCACCAAGGTCTTTAGCCAGTTGTACATCGCTTGTGGCTCCTCTCCTTGGTTGAGGACGAATCGACAGAGCTCCCCCTCGATCATCTCCTGCTTGGTGATTTTGGTCACCTCATCTACTTCATGCGCGGTTTTGAGTGCGTCCCAAATCTCCTTGGCACTCTTCAACCCTTGCACCTTATTATACTCCTCTCGACATAGAGAGGCGAGGAGTATAGTAGTTGCTTGGGAATCAAAGTGCTTGATTTGGGCGACCTCGTCTGAGTCGTAGCCCTCGTCCCCCGGCGATGGTACCTACGCTCCAAATTCAACAATGTCCCATATGCTAGCGTGGAGTGAGGTTAGGTGATGCCTCATTTAATCACTCCACATATTATAATCTTCACCATAAAAAATCGGTGGTCTGCCTAGTGGGACAGAAAGTAAAGGAGTGCGTCTAGAAATACAAGGATAACGAAGTGGCATCTTACTATACTTCTTGTGCTCATGGCGCTTAGAAGTGACGGACGGAGCGTCGGAGCCGGAGGTGGATGGTGACGAAGAACCGGTTTCGTAGTAGACCACTTTCTTCATTTTCTTCTTCTTGTCGCCACTCCGATGTGACTTGACACAGGGAGGGGATTCCTCCTTGCCTTTGGCGCCAGACTCCCTTGATGGAGCCTTCCCGTGGCTTATGGACTTCTTGTCGGTCATGATCTCCCGACATCACTTCAAGTTGTTAAACTCTTAATGAAGCACTGGCTCCGATACCAATTGAAAGTCACCTAGAGGGGGGCGAATAGGCCAAATCTAATATTTATAACTTAAAACACAATCTACAAGCCAGGGTTAGCGTTAGAATAAAATCAAGTTTGAGAGAGAGGTAGAAAAACAAATCAAAAGCAAATGAAGAGGATGACACGGTGATTTGTTTTACCGAGGTTCGGTTCTTGAAAACCTACTTCCCGTTGAGGTGGTCACAAAGACCGGGTCTCTTTCAACCCTTTCCCTCTCTCAAACGGTCACCTAGACCTCAAACGGTCACCTAGACCGAGTGAGCTTTCTCCTTAATCAAATAGGTCACTTAGACCCCACAAGGACCACCACACAATTGGTGTCTCTTGCTTTGATTACGAGTTGCTTGAAGAACAAGAATGAGGAAGAAGAAAGCCAACCAAGCAACAAGAGCAACAAAGAAACACAAGCGATCCTCTCACAAGTCTTAGAGTACTAGAATTGAATTTGGAGACTTTGATTGGATCGGAGGCTTTGATTTGTGTCTTGGAGTGTTGCACTTTGCTCTTGTATTGAATGCACTATTTTGAAAGCTTGGATGCTTGTAGTGGTGGTGGTTGGGGGTATTTATAGCCCTCAACCACCACATAACCGTTGGGGAGGCTGTCTGTCGACAGGCGCACCGGACAGTCCGGTGCGCCACCAGACACTATCCGGTGCGCCAGCCACGTCACCCAACCGTTAGGGTTCTGAAGATTCTGACCTTTGGAGCGCTGACTTCATGTCGCACCGGACAGTCCGGTGCTGCACCGGATAGGTACTGTTCACTGTCCAGTTCGCCTCTGATGCCTGCTCTAACTTCTGCGCGCACTATTCACCCACTGTTCACACTTTTGTATACGACCGTTGCGCTATTAGTCGTTGCTCTGCTTGGTGCACCGGACAGTCCGGTGGCACAGTGGAGAGTCCGGTGAATTACAGCAGAGCGGCGCCTCAGAAACCCGAAGGTGAAGAGTTTGGAGTCAATCGTCCCTGGTGCACCGGACACTGTCCGGTGGCGCACCGGACAGTCTGGTGCGCCAGACCAAGGTTCTCTTCGGTTTCTTTTGCTCCTTCCTTTTGAACCCTAACTTGATCATTTTATTGGTTTGTGTTGAACCTTTATGCACCTGTAGAATACATAATCTAGAGCAAACTAGTTAGTTCAATATTTGTGTTGGGCATTCAACCACCAAAATCATTTATAGGAAAAGGTTTGACCCTATTTCCCTTTCAGTAATTGAGCTGAGAAATGAAGGTTTGGAGAAAGACAAGGTCTTAATGTCATTGGTGAGTAAAATAAAAGAAGACGAAGCTAAGTATAATGCTCAAGCCGAAGCCCAAAAAGCCGAGGTTGAAAGCCTTCGAAAATAACTTGCTAAAGCCAAAGAAAATTGTGAAGTCACGAAGGCCAGCCAAGAAATAAGTGAATGGTGGAAGGTCAGGCTGCAGAAAAATATTGAGGAGCTTCACGAATCCAAGGAAAGGTGCTTCGAAAAATCTTTGGATTGCGTGAAAAATTTAAAAAACAGCTTTGCAAAAGTACGTGCCTATTCCTCTGAAGAGAACTTCATTCGAGGCAACCCGAAGGCATCATTGAATGGATAAGCGGGGAAGCCGAAGCTTTTGAGGAAATTTTAAACGAACGCGGAGATATTTGCGCTTTCTTTGGCGCCCGGGGGATTGTAGCTATTCTGGAGAAGGCTGGATGCAATCACGTGAAAGCTGTAGCTCAGGCCGAAACCGCCTTCTCCATAGACGACACGAAGGACCCTTTAGCCGAAGCAACTTTAGTGGGCCCAAAGTTTTATTCTAATGTCTGGGTAAACAGTGGCCAAGAATTGGCCCATGAAATTATAAAAAAGAATGAAAAAGACGCCCATGACGCCCGAGAAGAAGCTAGGCGAGCTGAAGAGGCTGCTGAACGCGAAAGACGCATAGGTATTGTTTTTGAATTTTAGCTTCGACACTTAACTTTTGGCTTTAAACTAATAGTTTACCTACTATAGCTGAGCTATCATCGTTGCTGGAGCCGTACAATCCCCTGGCTGATCCGGAAATGAAGGAAGCACTGGATATAATGAGTGTTTCCAACTCCATTATTGATGAAGTTGTCGACAAACTGCTACACGAAGCTGCTAATAAAGTTCTCAAAGAAGATTAGGTTTTCATTGTAATAGAACTATGTATCATTTGATGTGTGGAACAATGAATTGAATATGTAAACTGTTGTAATGTATTTCTTTGCAATGCATGAAATTTACGTACATACCGCTTTTTGAGCCTTCGGCGAAAAAACACCTTCCCTTCTTTTCATGCTTCGTAAAGAAAGAAGCCCCTTCTAGGGCAGATCTGATAGAATTATGACCGAAGTTTGCTTCGTGCCTTAGCATATTTTTGTTCAACCAAGTGTTGCCGAAGATTTGCTTCATGCCTTAGCATATTTTTATTCAACGAAGTGTTGCCAAAGATTAGCATCGTATTTGATCTTTCTACTGATGCAACATGATGTATTATGTGATGCTATGCTAAATGATGCGATGATGTAATGCAATAGGATGATGATGTTTGAACACCCACACGTACGCCCACACTGGAACATGGAAGACTCTGCATCCCCTTAGGAACGTCTTTTGAGTCTTTAAGCTCTGCATCCCCTTAGGAACGACTTTTGAGCTTTTTCACCTTCTATTTCGGTGGTATAAGTTCTGCATCCCCTTAGGAACGACTTTTGAACTTCTTCTCCTTATATTTCGACGGTATTTGGCTCTGCATTCCCTTTGGAACGACTTTTGAGCAGAAAACTTACTCTGTGTTCCCTTAGGAACGACTTCTTGCAGCTTCGTCAATTTTTGGCTCTACATTCCCTTAGGAACGACTTTTGAGAAGAAAACTTACTCTGTGCCCCCTTAGGAACGACTTTTTGTAGCTTCGTCAATTTTTGGCTCTGCATTCCCTTAGGAACGACTTTTGAGCTTCAGAATTTACTCCGCTTTCTCAAAAACGTCTTTCGAGCTTCGTAAATCCATGAGGAAGATATATTTTAGTTTGGTGCAAGCATAATTATTAAAAAAAATGAAATTAAGTTCTTCATTATTTGTTTCTCACACAAAAAATAAAATGGCATAAAGGATAAAATTATATCAAACGTAGGATATTCCTCAGTATATATGCTTCGATTCTGGTACAGTGCTATTGACTGTACGAGCTTCGGACTCCTCCCTGAAGTCGCGCTGTTGTTGGGCATGCTGGTGCCCTTCTGGCTACTGGCTTTAGGTATGAGTAGGTGGCAATGGTGGTGGTAGTGGGAGCTGAGGCCAAGAAGCTTGTGAATGACTTGCCGAAGCAACAGAGGCTGCAGGTTGATTGCCCATGTATTCTGGTATATAGGGAGAGTAGCACGAAGCAGTATGTAAGACCTGCTTCAACTGATTTTTCCGCACCTCTGCTTCAGCAATCTCCTTCTGTTTCTGAATGGTGACCTGACAGGTTCTTGTAGTGTGGCCCTTATCTTCACCATAGAATAAACAATAGAGCCTTCTGGGTTGATCCCCATACCTTCCTCTGAAGCCCCTACCGCCTCTGCCCCTTGGGGCTGGCGGCCTGAAAGAGCTTTGCTGTTGCCCTGAGGATTGTGAGCTATGCTATGGCCTTTGAAGCTAGCTTCCTCTGTCATCGCTCTGGCTAGAGTTGTGGACTGATTTGACATGCCTAGGGTGGATTCTTCCTCCGAAGCCCCTAGTCATCTCAGAAAACCTATAAGCTTCTTCCCTTCTTTGGCGGAAATCATTATCAGCCAGATGTACTCATCCATCTTCTAAAGAAGCTTCTCCAGGGTTTGAGGGGGTTTTCTGGCAAAGTATTGAGCTATAGGTCCTGGCCGAAGCCCTTTGATCATGGCCTCAATGACAATTTCATTAGGCATTGTGGGCGCTTGTGCTCTCAGAAGCAAGAACCTTCGGACATACGCCTAGAGGTATTCTTCATGGTCTTGCGTGCACTGGAACAAAGCTTGAGCGATAACCGGCTTCATCTGGAACCCTTGGAAACTGGTGATCAGCATGTCTTTCAGCTTCTGCCATGATGTGATTGTTCTTGGCCGAAGAGAGGAATACCAGGTTTATGCAACATTCTTGACTGCCATGACGAAGGATTTCTCCATTACTGCAGTATTGCCCCCATACAAAGACATGGTTGCTTCGTAGCTCATCAGAAACTGTTTCGCATCTGAATGCCCGTCATACATGGGGAGCTGAGGTGGCTTGTATGACAGGGGCTATGGGGTAGCCTGCAGTTCTACTTATAGAGGAGAAGCATCATCAAAAGCAAAATTTCCATGATGGAAATCATCATACCATTCATCATCATCGTAGGAATTGTCCTGACGAAGCTCTCTACGTTGAGATCTTTGGTCCTAGTCATCTTGAGTGAGATGACGCATTTCCTTAGCAGCCTCATCGATCTTCTTCTGTAGATCGGAGAGACGAAGCATCTTCTCCTTCTTCCTCTGGACCTATTCATGGATGGCTTCGTGGTCCCTTATTTCTTGGTCCAGCTCATCCTCCTGAGGCATTGGACTTGTAGCCTTCCTTTTTTGACTTCTGGCTTCATGCAGTGTTTCCTGATTGACGTCCAATGGCTGCAGTGCAGCCCCTAGCCCCGAAGCTTTCTTCGGTGGCATCACGAAGGTCACAGCTTGCCGAAGGTGGTCGAATGAGTTCACTGGAGGTAGGGCGCCAATGTTGGGGACTTGTTCTCAAATGCTATCAATTAAGAACAAGACAACACAAATGTTAACGGTTATAGACCTTCATCCTTCGAAGCATTATCTCCCTTAGGGTATAATGATCTTCAGATGATGGTTATGAAGGTCTTACCTTCATCATCTTAGTTTATTATACTGAAAGTAGAAGCATATGAGATATGGAGAATGGCATAGACAATCATATTTAATTATTAGATTATTCATATTATCATTATCTCATCATGGACAAATATTAATAACAGTAAATTACATTTGTACCTTTGACTTGACAGAAGATATGGGCTCATGAGTGACGTGCGAGTGAATACCAGTCAGCGTGAACAGTACAGTGTTAGTGTTCATCTATTTTATAGGCACAAGACGCAGCCTATGTAAAATTACATCCATGCGCTTGATATTTACTATTGACTTAAGGACAATCTATCGAGGACTAGATGGCCTTTTCCTCTTTAAGTCGGTTTCCTTTTCCACCGCTAAGCCGAAGCTTCTCCACCGCTAAGTCGAAGCTTCTCCACGCATGGCTTCGAAACTGGTTCATCCTTCTTTTGGACCAAGCTACTCATATCATGTACAGCTTCATCCCAAGGCCGAAGGTCCCTATGAATATATTATGCTTGGAAAATATGTTAGTCGTGTTTTTGAGGACCTTCGGAAGACGAAGGCCCCCAACAATCACTATTGAACAAGTTGTAGCATATCCTCCCCCTCAACATATGCATCAATGCACAAGGACTTGTGAGGTCCGAGGAAGACATTCTACAACTTGAGCACCAAAATAAGCAATAATGCAAATTAAAAACATAATGAACATGATTAAAGGTATATAAAAATGTATGCTATAGATCAATCCAAGTTTCATGAATCTAAGACATTAAGCTCACTACACAGCTCACAAAACCTTCTTTCATCTAAAGGCTTGGTGAAGATATCGGCTAGCTAGTGATCGATGCTAACATGGTGAATATCGGTATCTCCCCTTTACTGGTGGTCTCATAGAAAGTGATGTCGGATGTCTATGTGCTTAGTGCGGCTATGTTCAATGCGATGATCCAACAAGTGGATCACACTCTCATTATCACATAGGAGTGGGACTTTGCTCAGATTGTAGCTAAAGTCCCAGAGGGTTTGCCTCATCAAAGTAATTGCGTGCAACACTAGCCTATGGCAATGTACTCAGCCTCAGCGGTGGATAGGGCAATGAAATTTTATTTCTTTGAGTTCCAAGACACCAGGGACCTTCCTAGACACTGACAAGTCCCCGATGTGCTCTTCCTTCAACCTTGCACCTGGCATAGTCGGAGTCTAAGTATCCAATTAAGTAAAAGGTAGACCCCTTAGGATACCAACCTTTTGCCACAAGTCTCACCCTGTTTCTTGTCACCACCCCGTACTCGTCTTGCTTGTTGCAGAACACCCACTTGGTTCCCACAACGTTTTGCTTTGGATGTGGCACCAAGCTTCTGACTTCATTTCTCTTGAAGTTGTTGAGCTCTTCCTGCATGGCCATCACCTAATCTGGATCCTACAAGGCTTCTTCTACCCTGAAAGGCTCAATAGAAGAAATAAAAGAGTAGTGCTCACAAAAATTAACAATACGTGAACGAGTAGTTACTCCCTTGCTGATGTCACCTAGGATTTGGTCCACTAGATGATCTCTTTGAATGGTGGTGCGGACTTGGGGTGGAAGTGCATGTGGTACTTCTTCCTCCTTGTCTTCTTGCTCATGTGCTCCCCCTTGACCCATGCCATTGTCTTGAGGTACCTTGTTCCTCACCTTGAGATGAGGGTTGTGCCATTATTGAGGAGAAAGGTTTATCTTGTTCTTGTTGTTCCTGCGGTTGCACATCTCCTATCGCCATAGTTCTTATTACGGCCGTCGAAACCTCATTCTCATATACATCATCAAGATCAACTTGCTCTCTTGGAGACCCATTAGTTTCATCAAATACAACATCACAAGTGACTTCAACTAGTCTAGAGGATTTGTTGAAGACCCTATATCACAAATGACTTCAACGACTTTGGGAGCAAACTTTGAATGCCTACCTCTCTTAACCAAAATGTAGCATTTGCTCCCAAATACACGAAACTAGAAAACATTAGGTTTGTTACTAGTTAGGAGCTCGTATGTAGTCTTCTTGAGGAGGCGATGAAGAAAATAAATGATTCCGCATCTTATGACTCCACCAAGTATAATCCTCCCCATCAAAGTGAGGAGGTTTTCCAAGAGGAATAGACAACAAATGAGCATTAACAATGTAAGGAATATGCGAGTAATTAAAGAATGTCTTACAGTAGTTTTGTTTGACCATCTTTTTCTTTGAAGAGGATGAGTCATCATCCTTCTTTGGTGAAAATGAAGAAGTGACACTATCATAGTAGACTATCTTTTGATGTGCTTCTTATTCTTCTTCCCGTCCTTCTTCTTTCTTGACCCAGGGTCGACGGTCTCTCCACCCTTGGGTGTGTCGTTGAAGAAGATCTCCTTCTCCTTGATCTCATTCGCCTTCCCTATAGGATCCATCTCATCAGGCAGTTAGTCCCTTGATGAAGAGAACTACTCTGATACCAATTGAGAGCACCTAGAGGGAGGTGAATAAGTGATCCTATGAAAAATACTTCAAACAACATAAACGTGGTCTAATAGAAGTGTTAGTGAGAACTAAAACCCAATTTGGATGAGAAGAAGAGAAAGATAAACTCTTCACTTGATTGCTCTCTTAAGATGAGCATTAAACTAGGAGCAATATCGCAAGTGAATATGAGCACTAGGAAGACATCAATCGCAATAAGAAAATAGACAAGAGACACGTCGATTTTTTCCCGTGGTTTGGCCAAAGCCTACCTCCATGTTGTGGTGAACTCCTTTGGTCAAGGGTTGCACTCAACCCATCTTAAGTGATCCAAAGATCAAACTTGAGTGCCACAGTTATCTTCCTTATATATTGATCCTGTTTATGAGGAATCTCTACAAGTTTGGAGTCTCTCACGCCTTACACAAAGATTACAATCAAACTCAGAGTAAATGAGGGAGTAAGAACATGCACACAAGAGCACAATGTAGCAACACATGCACAAAAAGCAAAGACAATAGCGCAAGAACAAGGTGATAGAGTTACAACTCAGAAACAACACTCAAATATTTCTCAAATCACTAGAGGGCATGGTCGTAGAGTCTCGGAGTTGTAGTGTGCACTCGAGATGCTTCAGTTCTGCAACAAGGCGCCTAGGGGCTCCTTCTATAGCCTCATGGGGCCTAGGAGCCATTGGCTTCTCTACAAGGAAGCCCAAAATTTGCCCCATCTATGAATCCACCGAACGGTTCGGTGTACCACTAGATAGTCTGGTAGCAACGGTCGACTAGCGATCTAATTGGCCGATTTCCTTTTTTGGGCGTGGCACGTGACAGTCCGGTGCACACCAGACATCTGCCATGTCAGCTATCCGTTGGCACGTGGTGAGGGAGCCATTGCAGCCGATGTCTGATGCACCGAACAATGCACTGTTCATTGTCCGGTAAATTTTTTATTAAATTTCCCAAGACCAGCGAGTTCATCTGTACACGACACCGGACAGTCCAGTGGGTCCCAAACTGGCCCAAGTTTAGCTCTTTTTCGCCAAACTTCTCCAACTTCTTTTGGCTCTTCTTGAGAGGTTCCCTAGCACTTAGACAAACATAGTTACCAACTAAAACAATTGACTAAGTGGTAGAACCATACCGTTTCACATCTGTTGAGGGTCTCCTTCTCTGCCGAAGGTCCTCAAGACGGAGATATTGTCTATAAGCAACAAGATTGAATGCCAAAGCTACATCAAGCATGCGTAAAAGTGCCGAAGGATAACAACTTCGACTTAAAGTGGTTACGAAGGTCAAACATGATGTTGAGCTGAAGAGGAAAAGACTAGTTAATCTCTGATGTTATGTATTACTGGGCATTTGGATCCCTTCATTTTAGAGGAACTAAAATTCACTCAATAAAGTAACTTATTTAGTTTGGAATTTGACATTCCACCACTTTCCAAAGTTCAGATATAAGCCTATCTCAAATTCATGGGGTGGAGGATTGGAAATGATTTTATGCATTAGTAGAATTTGTTTCTACTCTATAACTTACATGACACTCTTCGTCTCACTCATCTATAGTAAAAATTTAGCATATAAATATCTCCGATATGTTGCTAATAATAGTATACAAATATATTTTGTATAAAACTAAATTAGCTTAATTGATATATGCCAAAATTACTATTATTAGAATGGAATTCAATTCCAATGATCCAAACAGGGTGTTAGGATTATGTGTACATGTTAAGGTCACAAATGTATTTTTACCCGGGCTGCGTCCCGTGCCTATAAATAGGTGAATAGTATCCCCCATACTGTTCATACCAGAATTGAGACTGTACTCTCGTTTTCTCCTTCGAGCAAGCCGAAGGCATTAATGTAATGTATATTATACATTAGTTTGTTAATGTATAGTATGGATATTAGTGTTTGTTTAAATAATGAATGTGAAATGAGTGAAAATATAATGCTACTTCTGTAATTATATTTTCATTCTTGCGAATGTTGAAGATGCATTCTTCATGACCTTCGTCCAAGATTCATTATATCCAAAGGGAGATAATGCTTCGAAGGATGAAGGTCCTTAACATTTAACATTTGTTTTGCCTTATTTTATGATTCACAACAATTAGAAATAAGTGATAAACATTGGCGCCCACCTCCGGTGAACTCACTTTCACCACCATGATAATGGCTTCGCAAGGTGATCAAGCTATTTCACCTTCGGCCACGAAGCTAGTGCTCCTAATCATAGGTGGTTCAAGTTCCAAACTAGCAAATAAGAAGCAAAAGAAGGAAGCACAGAGAAGAGTACAACATGTTGGAGTACAAGGACACTTCATCAAGTCTAAATGGTCTCATGTGCTGATTACATTTTCTCAAGAAGACCTTGAGCTTAAGGATTACCCTCATAATGATGCCATGGTCATATCATGTGTTATCAAAGGGTTCTTGGTTCACAATGTCCTTGTAGACACAGATAGTGCAGCAGATATTATCTTTGCAAAAGCATTCAGGTAGATGCAAGAGTAGGATGACAAAATACATGATGCAACACACCCCTTGTGTGGCTTCGGAGGAAAGCAGATAGTGGCACATGGAAAAATAACAATGCCAATCACCTTCGGCTATGTGCACAACACCAGAACAGAGCAAGTTGTATTTGACATTTTAGACAAGGATTTTCCTTACAATGCAATCATTGGGAGAGGGACATTGAATGTTTCGAAGCAATATTCCATACATCATATTTGTGTATGAAGATACCAACAGATCAGGGCCCTATTGTTGTGCATGGAAGTCAAGAGGCTGCTAGAAGGGTCGAAGGGAATTGGACAGATTCTAGGACCATTCACAATATAGATGAAGCCGAAGCTCACCAGCAGAAAAAGTACATAAAAGATAAAGCTGCCTTAGCGGATCAACCAAAGTCTATGCTTTTGTGTGAAGACATAGCTGAACAAAAAGTATTGTTTGGATCCCAATTATCTGAGGAGCAAGAAAAGGCTTTGTTAAAGTTTTTGTTCAACAACAAGGATGTCTTTGCATGGTCAGCCAATGATCTCTGTGGTGTCAACAGAGATGTCATCGAGCACTCTCTCAATGTAGACCCAACCGTCAGACTGAGGAAGCAGAAGCTTCGAAAGATGTCAAATGACAATGCTGAAGGTGTAAGAAACGAAGATAAAAGACTCCTTAGTGCTGCAGTGATCAGAGAGGTAACATACCCAAAATGGCTAGCCAACACTGTGATGGTGAAGAAGGCCAATGGAAAGTGGAGAATATGCATTGATTTCACAGATCTCAACAAGGCATGTCCGAAGGATGAATTTCCCTTGCCAAGAATATACTCCCTCATAGATGCGGCAGCCACTTCAGAGTATGAGCCTGCTCGACTGTTACTCAGGTTATGATCAGATTTGGATGAAGAAAGAAGATGAGCCCAAAACAAGCTTCATAACCACTATTGGAACTTATTGCTATCTTTGGATGCCTAAGAGGCTCAAGAAAGCTAGAGGAAGCTTCAGCAAGATGACTTCCAAAGTTCTCTGCACTCAAATTGGCAGGAATGTTTTGACATATATTGATGATATCATAGTCAAAAGTACGAAGCAAGAAAATAACATTACAGGTTTGCAAGAAACATTTGCCAATTTCAGAAAAGCTGGCCTCAAGTTAAACCCAGAAAAATGCATCTTCGGAGTAAAGAAAGGAAAATTCCTTGGATGTCTAGTTTCAACAAAGGGGATTAAAGCTAACCCAAACAAAATAGAAGCTATACTTCGGATGGAACCACCAAAGTCAAGGAAAGGTGCTCAGAGGTTGACATGCAGGCTGGCATCATTAAATAGGTTTATTTCAAGATCAACAGAAAGGAATCTGCCATTTTTCGAAGTGCTAAAGTTAGCCAAAGTCTTTCAATGGGGGCTAGTCCAACAAAAGGCCTTTGAAGACTTGAAACAATATCTTATGCAGTTGATAACCTTGACCCCACCTTCATCAGGTGCCCCATTGTTATTGTACGTAACTGCTTCCCATGCGGCAGTTAGTGCAGCACTGGTGCAAGAAAAGTAAAATGAACAAACAAAGAAACAAGTCCCAATTTACTTTGTCTCCGAAGTACTAAGTCCATTGAAAAGAAACTACACATAATTGGAGAATGTACTGTATGTTGTACTGATGGCCTCAAGGAAGCTTCGACACTATTTCCAGTCGTACCACATCATAGTACCCTTGCCTCAACCTCTAAAGGACATCATACGAAAGAGAGAAGCTACAGGAAGGGTTGGCAAGTGGGCTGTAGAGTTGAACGAGTTCACCATTGACTTTGTTCATAGGTCCTTGATTCAATCTCAAGCACTAGCAGACTTCATTGTCGATTGGGGGCCTGGGGCTCATGAAGAAGTGCACCCAACAGATACCGAAGCCTAGACAGTATTTTGTGATGGATCACGAGGAACATTCGACGTAGGTGCAGCTGCTATTCTAATTTCACAATCAAAAATTAAAACCTGCTATGCAGCCAGATTGGAGTTCAATTGCACAAACAACAATGCAGAATACGAAGTTGTCCTCTTGGGGCTTCGAAAGCTTAGGGCCATGGGGATAAAAAGGGCAGTCCTTAAATCCGATTCTCAAGTCATTACAGGCTAGGTTGACAAAAGCAGCAAGGCAAGAGACCCGATGCTTGAAAAATATCTTGACACAATCCGAAGGATGGAGACCTCCTTCGAAGGATTTTTAGTAAAAAATATCCAAAGAGGAGACAATGAACAAACACATTTGCTAGCTAAATCAGCAGCACAGGGGCTCCCGCTTCCTTCAGAAGTATTCTTTGAAACTCTCAAAGCACCTTCGGTCGAGCTCATGAAAGAGCGGTGCTTACAATATCACCTGTGCATAGCGAGGATTGGAGAACATAAATTGTATCTTTCCTCCAGGGCAATTATCCTTCGGATGATGAAGTTTACATAAAAAGGATGTAAGCTAGGACAAGGCCATATGTGATTATAGAAGGAGAATTGTTCAAACAAGGAGTTTGCTCCCTATTACTAAAATGCCTACCCAGAGCCAAAGGTCAAGAGCTAATGAAGGAAATACATTCTGGAATAGGCGGAGCCCACATTGGATCTAGACCACTACATGGAAAAGTTTTTAGACAAGGATTCTATTGGCCGAAGGCTGCTTCAAACGCAGCGGATTTGATATAAAAATGTGAAAACTATCAAAAGTGTGCCAGGGATCAGAAACCACCTTCATCTCTAACACAATTGATTCAACCCACTTGGCCATTGAAAAGATGGGGACTAGACTTATTAGAACCACTTCCACCAGCCCAAGGGAAATTGAGAAATGTTGTGGTAGCAGAGGAATATTTTTCAAAATGGATTGAAGCTAAATCACTGGCTACGATAACTTCAGCCACAGTTCAAAAAAATTTCTAGCAGAATATCATTTGCCGCTTTGGTGTGTCGAAGGCTATCACAGTTGATAATGGAACACAATTTGACTCCGAAGCATTTAAAACCTTTTGTGATCAAATTGGGACGAAGATACATTTTGCATCAGTAAGACATCCAGAATCCAATGGTTTGGTAGAACGGGCAAACGGGATCATCATCACAGGAATAATGAAATCAATTTTTAATCTATCAAAAGGAAATTGGCCAGACGAATTGGTGAAAGTAGTGTGAAATCATAACACTGTTGTCTCGAGGTCAACAGGGTTCACTCCTTTTAAGCTTTTGTTCGGAGATGAAGCAATAACACCGGAAGAAGCAAAAACAGGATCGATAAGGACTCTAACCCTAGCAGAGGACGAAGATACTTGCAAAGTTTCAAAAGATGCCATAGAAGGGATCAGACTTCATGCAATAGATCATATCAATAAATACCAAGCCGAAATAGTAAAGTGGCGGGACAGGAAAGTTAAATTAATGAATATTAAGCTAGGACATTTGGTGCTTCAGAGAATAGCCAACCCAGAAACAGTAGGGAAGCTACAACTCAAATGGGAGGGTCCCTTCTTGGTAGTATCTTCGTCAAGACCTAGATTGTATAGGTTAAAATACAAGGATGGGAATGATATGCCATGATCCTAGAATGCAGATGAGCTTCGGAGATACTATGTATAACAACCATGTAATTTTCTTTCTTTTTTCCTACGACACCCTTTTCCTTTCAAAAGGGGAGAAAGGTTTTTAATGGGGCCATAGGTTGTAATTTTCATTTTCTTTTCGTAGCCCTATCCAATACAAGGGCCAATTTCCCCCATATGTAAAATGTAAAAATCTGAGATTACACCATCGAGTGTAAAAATATGAAAAAGCTCCAAAGTCGTTCCTATAGGGATGCAGAGCTAAAATGCCACCTAAGTAAAAGGTGAAGTAGATGCGAAGTCGTTCCTACGGGGATGCAGAGCTAAAATACCACCTAAGTAAAAGGTGAAGAAGCTTCAAAGTCATTCATAAGGGGATGCAGAGCTGAAATGTCACCTAAGTAAGAGGTGAAAAGACTCCAAAGTTATTCCTAAGGGGATGTAGAGTCTGGGTGTGTATTTGTGTGGGCTTTTTTTGTCTTCGGCATACACTTGCATATTTCATCACATCATATTTTTCATTTATATAAACATACATTAGACATTTGTAGCTTCATCACATCATGTCATATCGCATAAGACACTAATGGAAAAGAAGGGAAGGTTTTTGCCTTCGGCGAGAAAATGCTTCGTTATGAACAAAAGAACACTTTTTGACTCCAACCCGAAGATGCTTCATTGTAAATGAAAAGAAGGGAAGGTGTTTTTCGCCTTTGGCTCAAAACAAACAAGGGGATTTCGTCCACATCACAGCAAACAAAGGTAAGATTGCAAAAGGTATATATTACAAACCAGCTTTCCATTGTTTCCATTACATTAATTTTTCTACCTAAATACATTTTTTGTACAGAAGTTAAAAGAATTTCTCTAAGCAAACACCAAAATCCTTCAGCTTCGGTTCTTTACTCTTCACTGATATCAGCCTGAAAATTTTATCATATAAAATGTTTAGCAATTTGAAGCAGGAAAACAGAGGAGAGTAAGGACGTTTTTTCATACTTCATCAAGGAGAGCATGAGCTTCGTTTCCAGCTAGTTCTCGGCCACCCTTCGCCCAGATCTAGGTAATAAATTTGTTATCCATGCTTCAAGCCTCGCTTGGAATAATTTGAAGGTCAGCTGGGGAGATGGTGAAGGTGGGCTTGTTAACATCTCTCAAATGCTAACACCTAGTTTTTGCAAATATAGTAGCTTTTCCTCGAGCGACCACTAGGGCGGAAAAATCTCCACAACCTTCCATAACTTCATCAAATTCATTGATTTCTTTCTTAACAAACTCAAGCACCTTCAGAATATCATTAGTAGAATATTTTGGTTCTCCTGATATTGCCCTGACCGAACTAAAAATCTCGCATAGACAAAGGGAGCACCGAGTATCGGAATCCCGAAGCTCGAAAAACCTGACATTGCCAGAGCAGGTGTCCCGAAGCATCTTGAGGGCTTCATATAATTTAGAAATTTTCTCCGCTTTGGCTTTGACTTCATCCTTTAAATCTATAATTTCATTCTCAAAGCGGATCCCAGCTTCTTTCAAATTTGAATTTATTTTTTCAAGCTCTATGGTCAGTTTTTTCAGCTGTTTGACTTGATCAGAAATTTTAGTAGCTTGATTTTCAATCCGAAGGCAGGCTTCGGCTAGGTCTACTTCGGCAGTTTTAATCTTAGAATCTATTTCTTCCAGAAGATTTTCAAGTTCTTTCACTTTTTCTTTCAAGTTACTAACAACAAGCTCGTTTTTCCTATCTTCTTCTTCCTGTTGCAGCTTCAAAGCTTTGCTCAGTAGTAGGCTCTGTCGAAAAAGCCAAAGGCAATGTTAGCCTAAAGATATTGAAATTTAAGAATTAGTAAATTGAAGAGGCAAACATTAAAATTTGTACCTTAAAATTTAAATAGAACAAGCTTCCAGTAATATGTTGCCTCCTATAATTGCTTAGATCTCGTTCGAGCTTCGGGAATCCGATACTCCTTGATAAGGTGTTGACAATCTTTGCTCCAGCACGATCATGGATGCACCCTAGAATTTCTTTGTCAACACCACCAAAGAGCACAGATTCAGGCTTACAGCCGCGAGCAATAGCAAATTCTTTGAGCTCAGAGATGTCTTCTTCAGAGAGTTCTTAGCCACCCAAGTGTCGTAGGTCCAACTCTTTGTTCTCCGAAGAAACTCCTTCCAATTATTTCATTTTTAAAGGTGAAGCTCTACCAGCAGTCACTTCAGCCATTTCCCTCTCGGGAACAACATCAGCTATAATCATGTCAATCTCCGACATTGTGGTTCCAAGAGGGCATCCGCTATTCTCAGCTTCTGCTGTCGCTTCAACAACTTCGGCATCAGTAGGAGCAGCAATTTTTTCTGCCAAGACCAGGGGTGGGGTCTTATGGATAGCCCTCATCACAGCCATCATGCGTCGCTTCTTCTGACCACCCTCATTTCCCCCAGTCACAGAAGTAGTCTTCTTCTCTTCTTCCACACCTTTTTCAACCCCTTCTCCTTTGACTGCAATGAGCTATTCAGATCTAACCCTAGGGGACTTAGCATAGCAAATGGGAAGGGTTCATTCATTACCTTCAGGATTTCTGTAACATCGATAGAAGAGGATGAAGAGGTGCCAGCAATCTTCTTTGGTGGATCTTGTACCTTTGCCTCAATACGGGCCAAAGTTTAGGACTTTCGTTTTTTGGGAGTCAAAAGCTTCGGCTCCGCTAAATTTTTTTGTTTCTTGGAAGCAGCCTTCTGTTTGTCTTTTTTGATGGATCGCATTGCTTGCCTTTTCAAAATGCTTACAATTCTCTTTTTCTTTGCTCCTCCAGCTTCTTCGTCAAGCCTTTTGTAGTATGGGTACTCGAAGTTAAGGGAGTCCATCACCCGGTTCAACCTTCATTTTTTCTGAGTACCAAAGGCAGCTGTCATTAATTGATCCTCTTTTTTAGTATAGTTCCCAAGGATCTCATTACACATTGACTCTATCATTTCCAACCATTCGGCACAGGGGCCGCTGAAAGTGTTCTAAAACTTGAACCAGTATGGCAACCGAACAAGCTCAAATTTTTCCCTTCTTCCTTCTTCTTCGACATCCCCCACCCACCAGATGTTGGAAAGGTTTTGTTAGCCAGATATTCTTGCACCAAATCTTGGGTACTAATGTGCTCTGCCATGACTCTAAATTCCACTTCGGCTAATTGGCATGGGGAGCCGAGTTGCATGTTACACAACGACCTCGTCATACCGAAGCTTAATTTTAAAGGACTCTTTACCATGCTCATAAGTTTTTTTCCTTTTCTTTTCATCAGTTTTTACATAGAACCAGTCATTCGTCCAACCGATAGGCCACATGGTGCGATAACTGATCACTGGAGCCTTTGTGTCTTTTCGGTATGTGGAATTATAGCATCTGAAGTTTTTAGGCAAGCCATCTGCCCTTGCTTTAGTTTGATAGTGAAGCTCATGGACTCTGTAGAACCCTTCGGCATTAGCACTTTTTCCTTGACTTCATAAAGCCCATATGTACACGCTAAGTCTGACTATAGCGTTTGGAGTTAGTTGATGAAGATAGATTTCAAACTTCTTTAAAACTTCACCTATCATTTCGTACAGAGGGAATCGAAGTCCAATTCTGAAGAAGCTCTTAAACACGATAACTTCATTATTTCTTGGCTCTTGAACTACTTCGTCCCCAGCGAACTGGATCAGTTCATCATCATTTTTCCAAAATATCCTAACTTCTTCATTAAAACCAAATCTTCTGCCTTAACAGTGGATTTTCCAAACTCAATATGGCTAGGCTTGCTTGGGCTCAAAATGCCATCATCTTCTTCGTCATAACTACCGGCTTCGACAATAGCATCATCTTTCTCCGGGGTAACCTCTGCTTCCTCTTGAACAACCAGCCCGAAACGTTTCATTACTTCTGAGATCGGAGCCGTCTCAGTAGCTTCAGTATTCTCACCTTCGTCTATTAGTCTAGCAGCAGACCTGATCCTAGCCATTTTAGTCCCTAAGACGAAACTAAGTTCAACTAACTTTGGCTTCAGTAAAGGCACAGAAACCAGAAAGCTTCGGCTTTAGTAGAATTTTTCAACAACACAACGATGCAATAGCAATGAATGTTGTGGTAACTTCTCACCAACTCATCTGTTTATATAGCCCCACAGGTGAAGAAGGCGAACCGCTGTAACGCACATACTGACTAAATGGTGGACCAGCAATGGTCGTAACTTTTTATTTGTTTCTTAATAACAAGCTCAGGGAAGGTGTTTTTCGGACCTTCGACATTCAGAAGCCTTCGTGTTTTTCATGGATCGAGCTTATCATGAAAAACGACCTAGCATCACGAAGGGGCTACTATTGGGGGTCTCCTCTGCCGAAGGTCCTCAAGACGGCGATATTGTCTGTAAGCAACAAGATTTAATGTCGAAGCTACAACGAGCATGCGTAAAAGTGCCGAAGGATGACAGCTTCGGCTAAAAGTGGTTACGAAGGTCAAACAGGATGTTGAGTCGAAGAGGAAAAGACTAGTTAATCCCTGATGTTTTGTATTAGGATTATGTGTACATGTTAAGGTCACAAATGTATTTTTACCCAGACTGCGTCCAGTGCCTATAAATAGGTGAATAGTACCCCTTGTATTGTTCATGCCAGAATTGAGATTCTACTCTCATTTTCTCCTTCAAGCAAGCCGAAGGTATTAATGTAATGTATATTATACATTAGTTTGTTAATGTATGGTATGGATATTAGTGTTTGTTTAAATAATGAATGTGAAATGAGTGAAAATATAATGCTACTTCTGTAATTATATTTTCATTCTTGCGAATGTTGAAGATGCATTCTTCATGACCTTCGTCCAAGATTCATTATACCCAAAGGGAGATAATGCTTCGAAGGATGAAGGTCCTTAATGTTTAATAATCATGTTGCCTTATTTTATGATTCATAGCAATCAGAAACAAGTGACAAACAACTTCTTTTCACAAGGATATGCAACATACCTGTAACTAAGTTCAAAAATCCCTTTCTTAGGAAAACTAAGTTAATAGCCAAAACAAAGTCCTAGAAACATAGAGTAGGGTGTATGCAACTTATCCAAACACTTAAACTTTATGTTTTTGATGGTTTGATCAAAGTTGCACTTTTAGCCCTCCAATTCAACTCATATGGACTTACTACCTTCAATTTGCCTTTGCTACACCTGTGCTTATGCTCATATTAAGAGAGTTAGTTCAAAGTAGTGTGTTGGGCATTTAATCACCAAAACAACTAGAAATGGCCCATGGGCACATTTCCCTTTCAGTCCTTGGCCATCGTCGGGGAAGGGGCACCCGTGGCAATCGATCTGTTGATGAATGGATGAGGATAGATGACACAAATACCTCTTCGTTACTTTAATCTAGGACGCTAAGATTGGATCATGCGGTTATGACTAGGCACTAGCATTGATTACCATAGGCCGTAGATCCTAGATCAGAGAATTCAGATCGGATACTGGTTCATAAGATATCTGATCTAACCAGAGCAGTCAATTTTGAATCTAATGATCTAGAACAAGGATACCCCTTTGACACAATACATTTATAAAAGAACCACTAGAGTTTTAGGAAATCAACCAGCTATTGGTCCCTTGTTTTCAATTGCTACATGGCATCAAAAACAAGGCAACACAAGTTAAGAAGTTTCAACCTTGGTCCTTATGTTATTACTTCTTCGAAGTGATAACTTGAGGACGAAGGTTCTTAAGAGAAGATGTGAATGAAGCACTATTCAATGAGAGGACAATGGACAATACAGTATGAGACTCATCTCATATGCCATAGCATTTTTTATTCCATCTTCCTTCGTATTAAACAAGTTTACAAACATACCATCGACTTTTTTGCACAAGATAGCTTGAAGATACTTTGAAGGCTAAGCGAAACGAAGCTTAAGGCCCTCAAAAAGGTGAATTTATACATGGCACTATTCACCTATTTATAGCGAAGTTGAACAGTCTCTCATGAAATTACATACATGCCCACAAAGCTTACACACATGATTAACAAATGATACACGGGAAATGCTTTCTTTCCTCTTTATTTCTTGTTGCATAAGACTTTAGCTTCTTCCTCCTTGTCACTTCGTACTCAAAGCCCTCCTTATGCCCAGGCTGGTGATATTCGGTTCGCACTATCGCCGTATGCAGACGAAGCTTCTTTACTCACCGCTTCAGCCGAAGGCTACCTTCGTCTGTCCTTCACTATTTACCTGAAACACATTTGTTTATACCAAAGTAAAGGCGTCTTGAGGACCTTCGGCAAGACAGCGCCCCAACACCTGCCATCCTAGTATATATAAAGAACATTTAAACTAGGTCTTATATTTTTTAGAAGAGATCTCGAGCTACCAAGAAATAATAGACGTAGTCCAATAAAACCAGTAAATTAAAAATTAATTATGCAAATTGATTTCTAGTATAAAAAATACAGGAACTTATAAATTTTATATCTTTTACTTTTTAGCTTCGAATTTAGTGGTTCTCAAACCTACGGATTTGTATAGACGCGTAGAATATTATTGTGTGGTTTGTTTCCATTTTGGTGTAATGTTATTTTTATCTATTCTTTGTCTACAATATGTGTAACACCTCAGGTGTTACTTGAGTTTTCCACTCAAGGCCACACAAGTAAACTTATCATCACATGTGGTTTAGTTTGAGTAAAGTACCCCAAACTTAGAGCTCAAGACCCTAAGTAAGTGTAACCCATCTTAGAAGTCATACCTTGGTTTGTCATGAACATATTAGGGGGAGAATTGCCCAAACCCTAATTCAAACCCCTTTGGACAAGTGGAGCACTAGAGGTAAGTATGATCAAAAGGCTATGAAAACCCCCATGATCATGACTTGGGCCAATTATAAAAGTTGTAGTACACTTAATACCCTACAAATAATAGTAAGAAAGTAACCCCAAAAAGATTTTAGAAAAACCCCAAAAGGTTCACAACAGGGATGAGCACAAAAGAAAAATCAGAATTTGTCTAAGTCCAAAATCAACCCTCTTGCAAAAACCAAACATGTTCACCTTGATCCCAAACTCAAAACCACTTGGCCTAATTGACAAAATGGCGCTAAAATACCTCTAGAACACCCTAGAAAAGTTTGAACCCAACCCTAAGTAATTTGACATGACTTGGCAAAAGTTTGTTTCAGTTTGGACAGCCCTGACATAGCCAACTTCCCACCCCCATATCTCTCAAACCAGACCATATCTACCCTCAGTACTCACATGAACTAGATAGCTCTAGGTGTAGGGAAGAGATCTCTCACAGGTCCTAGGGCAAGATTCGTACGTTTTGGCCGCTCAGCAGAGGGAAGAACAAGGGCAGAAGCAAAGAGCCACATGTTCGACGCGCTCTGAGCTCGCCAGAGCACGCCCGACGCGCGCCCTCGCATGCCCCGCGTCGCGCCAAAGCCGAGCCGGCGCCGCTGCCCGCACCCGCGCCCACGCCTATAAAACCCCCCGGGACTTCGATCGTACTCCTCTGCGCCCGCTCGACCTCACCGGAGCACCAGATCACTGGCATTGCCCCACGCACGGCGTGCCCGCGGCCACCCGATCCCCCGCAACCATAGACCGGCCAGTAGAGACTCTCCCGACCCTGTCCGACCCTCGGAATAGGCTGTGCATGCCTTGGTGAAGCTCCCCGAGCAAGGAATCGGACTTTGCCTCACCGGAGAAGCCAGTCCACGGTCGCCGGACTTCACCTGATCGCCGGTGAACGTAGACCGGGTAAGCCTCTGCACCCTTTTTCCCGATTCCCTGTGCACTTAGCCTCTACATCATCCCGTGGAGCTCATCGTGCTGTTTAATTGAACTAGATCGCCGAGGTTAGGCCGGAGCACTCGCCGCCGATGAGCTCACTCGCCTGCTCACGTGGTCCGGTCGATTCCGGCCACCACCGTCGTCGAGCCGTACATCGCTGTGACCGCCAGAACCTCCCGAAGCCAACCCCGCCCCTCGCCGGACCATTCCCGTCGCCGGTGAGCTGTGCCATCCTTTTCCTTTCCACGGTTACTATTTACTCAAGGGGAGGGACCGCGGGGAAGAAGAAGAAGAAAAGGGCAGGGGGTTTTGTGCGCTGTTAGTGACTCAAGAGAATAGTAGCGCAGGGGTATAACTGAAAGAGTTAGTTTAGAAAGAACCCGAGGTCTTCGATGCAAAGGGGATTTTCAGGAAACCTTATTAATAATCTGATTTTTAATCTAAACAGAACTTGAAAATTCATAACTTCTGTTTTGTTCACCCAAATCGAGTCAAACCAATTTTGCCAGATCCTAAACAATGTAAACTACTTAGGAAAAATACAAAACCCCTAAGTGTTACATAAAACTTTAAAGTTTTGATTTAAATGATTAACTGGTCAAAAGCTAAGGAAAAATAGCTACACTAGTAGACTGGGGTTAAGAAAATTTAGAGAGGTACTTAATCACTTCCTAACCTTTTTAAAAATACTAAACCCCTTTGTACACCCATTTAAGGTAGAGTTTACCATTTAAATCATTTTTAGCCTAAAGTTAGAGAAAATATGAAAGGTAATTTAAAATAAGAACCAGGGAGTACCAACATTTTTGTTAGCTCCCCTAATCAGTGTAGTTCACTAGAAAAATTTATCATACCCTTGTTTAGTGCAAAAGAAAGGAGATACCTTTTAATTTAGAAAAACAAGGAAACCTTAGAAAAACCCTAGAAAAATAACTCTGAGGAGAAAACACCCCAACCCTTGGGATAACTAATGTTTTGTTATTATGAATATAGGAAAAATATGGAATCTGTTGTTTGATATTTTTCAAATAACAAGTTAGTTATAAGCACCTTTTTGGCATAAAACTTTAGAAATTCACAACTAAATATCCAATAGGCCTTTTTCTGTGATTTTTAACACAGAGGCCTAATATCACTTATGTATCTGGACAAAAATAAAGTTTAGTACAGAAACCTCAATTAAATCCCAGCTAGCAAATGCCCTTTTAAAACTTATCCTTGTTAATTTTGCACAAGTAGTGTCTGAATTAGTATCCACCTCAAATTTATAAGACAAACTACAGTGACAACTAGTAACCCACTGTAATTTTTGCAGAATTTTTGGAAAAAGTTAAATCACTGTTGTAGTTCAAACCCACACTAGAATTCACAAATAGAAAATGAAAAAGGGAAATTAATAGTGGAGATTAATGTTACCCTAACCCAACCAGCAAAACCCCTTAAATGCCTACTAAAACATCTAAGGGAAATCCAAGTTTCAATCCACTATGCTTATCCCTAGACCAAAACCCAAACTTAAAATGGTAAGCATAAACCACCATGAGCCCCGTATAACCAGGAAACCCTAAGTTACTAACTAACTTAGTTTTTCTTCACTTAGCATAATGATAACTAAATTCTGCATAATCATAGCATACATATCCTTATTCATTGCATTCGATAGATTGCAACCTCGCTGACGGAGAGTATGTCCTCGTGCCGAAGCAAGGAGTTGCTCAGGAGGTAGCCCCGGATCTAGCACCAGAACCTGCCCCAGAAGATCTGCCTGCCCCAGCTTTGGAAGGCAAGCCCCGGTTTTATGCATAACCGTTTATATATGCTATTTTACTACACTTAATGTTTGTAGGCTTGTAATGTGCACTTAAGTGTAGGAGTTGTCTGAAACCCTAGTTGCATGAACTCAGGATTCCTTTTGTGATGGATACTAGTATGCTAGGTCGAGTACCTGCTTTATTAATTAGGGATCTCGGTAGAAGTCGAGTGATTTTTCTAGCACTCGCGCGAGGTCAAGAATTGCTTGTATCCATTTACATATCGTATTGATGATGGTCTGTGGACAACAGTCCATGGGGATGCATTGTGTAAAGACGAAAATTGGAATAAGTATTAAGGTGTGGTACCGTGTGTCAAGCGTTTGAATGTACTAAGCACATGCCGAGAAATATGGTAAATCAGTAAGCCTAGTACCTGATTGAACCTGCCAGCGGACATATCCCCTCACGCGACCTGAGACGTGGTCTCCCATTCCAGTTATGGTGGGTACAAGTGCGGTCACTGCACGACGGCAGTCGGGGTCAGTGAGGCATTGTACGCCAAGGCGGTGAGCCCTGATCTGCTGCCAGGGAATCGATGGGGACGATTGATGTGTGTGAGGACGGAGTGCCTCGCCACGTCGTATGTTTAGGTTTACCTTGCAAGGATAAAAACTCGATTCGAATCGTCTGCTTCTCGCAGCTAATGAGACTGCTTGATCCATGCTGCTACATTGAGTAACAAGTGGAAATGGGATGACTTGGCAAAAGCTGAAAAGCTAGGTACACATCTAGTCTAAAGGATTCTACTAAAACTTGAAAATCTAAAACTGGTTTTTAGACTCAGCTAATGCTTTTGGCAACCAAACCCCACAGCCAAACAGCTGCATGTCTAGAGGTAGAGGAGTAGACTCCTCACACCGGGTAAGTCTAGCTGAGTATTAGTATACTCAGCCTTGCTTGTGGCATAATTTTTACAGGTTCTCTGGAGGACATGGTTGCTGGAGTGACTTGGCCGTCCACCTTGCCACCGGGTTGGACAGTCGAGTGGGACCCTACCTCGGCTGAGGAGGAGCATGGAGTGATGGGACAGGCTTCCCCATCTCCCTGTTTATTTATCGTTAGTTGTATTCCGCTGCACTTCGAACAATGATGACTACTTTTGCTAAATCTTCGATGATGATGTAATAAGCTCAATACTCCTTAATGTATGGTTTTATGCTTTATTGTATTTGCTCTGTGACTCACCATCGAGTGAGACTGTGGTACTTGATCCTGTCAGTGGCCTCGTCGGACTAGATCCGAGGGATTGATGGGTTATTCCCATTTAAGTGTGGTCTAACCTCTAAGGTGGGACTTAGGCACTTAAGTTGGAATAATTCGGGCGGTTCCGCCACAGCTGGTATCGGAGCTCGTACCACCACAGAGGAATCAATAAACTATAAATACCATCCTTTTTTCAAAATAAAACTTGATAGAAACACATGTTGGATAGATCGTAGGACGATCAAGATAGACCTAGGACGTGAAGCCTTAGGATGATAGAGGGGTAGCTAGGTGGCTAATTAAGTAAGCCCTACAGGCTACTATAAGGGATGGGAGATCTTTCATATTCCCTTTAAGTTGATGTGAGGTCGATTTGGACAAGCATGCATGCATCCTTAATTAAACTATTTAATAAGTAGGTAAGAACCTTAATACATAGTAATAACAAATTAAGTACCCCAGTACCATTGTCGTAGTTTTAGAGAGGCTGAATCGCGATCCCTTTTTATTTCATAATTCTTTTTCTTTTACTTACGCTTAATCGTGCACAGATGACTTCTCACGTATCCTTGGGCGAAGGGAATGCACAGTCCCACACGGACGGGCTTGCACGAGAGGGCTTTCCCCGTATTTTATGGGAGGTACTTCAGGGAGCTGGTTACACGACACCTCCCCAGTACGCGGTGCGGCTATTTGAGAAGCACCGAGTGCCCCGCTGTAGGGTGAGGATGACCCTGGAGCCTCATCCCCTGCAGCCAGGCTGGCGTTCGCTGGACTCTGAGTCTTTTGGATACAGAGCTGAAGATACGATCGAGGCGATTGCTCTTCATGGACTGACCACCTTCTGCGGATTCCACCCCTTGGAGCTGTCCACTCACCCCATTGGGTTGTTCCCTACGGGAAAGGAGGACGACCCAATGTGGAAGGATCGAGTGGAGCATGCCAAGGATATTTGGGCTATCTACCCAGGCCAGACTACTCACTTGACGGTGCGGTGCATGAATGCCCTGTATCGTCTGCAAGTGATGCGAGGAGAGGCCATGTCTCATCTGATGGCACTATTGGAGGCTACCAAGATCACTTTGGATAACAGAGAGGAGCTTGTGGTTGACTTGTCCACCGAAATGGTGGAAAAAGATCTACAAGTGGAGCAGTTGTCAGATGAGATTCACGAGCTTGAGGAGCTAGTGGGAACCAGGGAGAACACCATCGAGGTTCTCGAGGATCAGCTTATCAACACTCAGCAGCAGCTTGCGGAGGCTAACCATCATCTGGACATGCACCACCAGGAGATCTAGGACATGGAGGCCAATGAGGATGTCG
This sequence comes from Zea luxurians, assembly GCA_029449295.1. Classification (NCBI taxonomy): domain Eukaryota; kingdom Viridiplantae; phylum Streptophyta; class Magnoliopsida; order Poales; family Poaceae; genus Zea; species Zea luxurians. The sequence continues at coordinate 38,132,307 of JAOPSE010000022.1, read as the reverse complement.
ATATCGAGGGAGGAGAGGAGCCTGCCTCCAGCTTGGACACTGCTGGCTCGGGAAGACCACCTTCTCCCGAGTCGAGCGTTGCCTCGTTTGCTCACTAGGTCGCAGAAATAGAGTCAGAAGTCTTTGACGATAGACTCCTCGGGACTAGCTTAGCTTTTGCACCCTTAGGGTACTAGGCTAGATGGAGTTGAGTCTTTTGAGTTATTGATGTAATCATGACAAACTCTTTTGGATATAGGGATGATAAATGATGCCAGTTTTAATTTAAGAAGAAAAGTTTATGCCATGCGGAATCTGTTATAATTATGCAAGAATATATTGGTTTTACCCTTTTTGACTCTTTCACCGCGATGTAACATTGAACCTCGGAAATATAATATTGGGAATATGCATAATTTTTCAGATGGCAAGGAGAGCGCGTCGTGGACAGAATGAGCGCATTCCTCCACCACTGCCACCGCCTCCTACTCTGAAGGAGCTGATGGCTTAGCAGAACGAGATTTTGCGGCAGTTAGCTCAGCGCCAGCCACCACCTTAGCATTATGGTGGTGGTGATCATCAGCGTCACCCCGTGGCAGCCACTTATCAGGAGTTCCTCAGTACTCAGCCACCGTTGTTCACCAGGGCAGATGATCCCCTTGATGCTGATGTATGGCTTAGGGTAGTGGAATCCAAATTCCCACTACTCAATGGAGTTTGTTCAGAGGTGGCTAAGGTCAGGTTCGCCACCCAGCAGCTTCGCGGACCCGCGCGGACATGGTGGGACCACTACCTTGCTATGCAACCAGTTGACCATGAAGTGGATTGGAGAGAGTTCAAGGCAGCTTTCAGGGGACACCATATTCCAGCAGGTATTATGGACCGTAAGCTCAACGAGTTTCTGGCACTCACTCAAGGAAACCGGACAGTGTTACAGTATGCTCAGGCCTTCAATGATCTGTGCCAGTATGCCGGATATCATGCAGACACTGATGAGAAGAAGAGGGACAGGTTTAGGAGGGGGCTCAGCACTAAGCTCCGCGACCGTCTCAACACAGTAAGGGCCAACAGCTATAATGAGTTAGTCAACATGGCCATTTCCCAGGAGGACTGTATCACAGCTCGTCAGGCAGAGAAGAAGAGGAAGACCCCTGTGGCAGGACCTTTAGCTCAGCCATAGCGCTTCAGGATCGTATGTAACACTCAGAGCAGAGGACCTCAGCAGCAGCAAGGACGTTGGGTGATCCGACCACAGCAGCAGCAGCCGGCACCCAACCGCACCCAGTTTCCAGTTCAGAGGAACAATCAGCCACAGCAGCAGCAGTACCGTCAACCTAATGACAACAAGTGTTTCACTTGTAATAACACCGGGCATTATGCCAAGAATTGCCCCAGAAATCAGCAGAGGCAGGGACAGAATGCCAACCAGAATCAAGGCAAGAGGCAGAAGGTGCAAGTGAGGCAAGGCAGGCTGAACTTCACCACCACGACTGACATTACGGAGGGAGCACCCATCATGACTGGTATCTTTTCAGTTTTGAATTATCCTGCAATTATTCTTTTTGATTCTGGTGCATCACATAGTTTTATCAGTACAAAACTTAGTGCCAAATGGCAGCTACCTTTCCATCACACCAATGGGGGTATTACAATTTCAACACCAGGAGGAAGGATCGCCACCAATCAAATCAACAAGAATGTGCCTATAAAGTTTGGTAGTTTGATAATTAAAACCAACCTTCTCATTTAGGGTTTGGATAGCGTGGATATCATATTGGGAGCTGACTGGTTAACCAAGCATCAGGCAGTGATTGATATTGCAGCATGGGCCATTGAGGTGCACTCACCTACTTATGGTGAAACCACATTATTTTTTCCCAATCAGGGTTGTACCCATTCCTGTGCCTTCGTTATGATAGAGTCCCCAGTTGAGAGAATCCCAGTAGTCTGTGACTACCCAGATGTTTTTCCGGAAGAATTGCCAGGGATGCCACCCGATAGAGACATAGAGTTCGTAATTGAATTGCAACCTGGGACTGCTCCAATATCCAAGAGGCCTTATAGGATGCCTCCAGCGGAATTGGCTGAATTGAAAAAGCAACTTCAAGAGTTGTTGGATAAAGGGTTTATTCGCCCAAGTACTTCACCATGGGGATGCCCAGCCTTGTTTGTAAAGAAGAAGGATGAAAGTCTGAGAATGTGTGTCGACTACCGCCCTCTCAATGCGGTGACTATCAAGAACAAATACCCACTACCCCGCATTGATGTTTTGTTTGATCAGTTGGTAGGAGCCAAGGTGTTCTCCAAGGTAGACCTTCGCTCGGGTTACCATCAGATCAAGATCCGTGCCAGCGACATTCCCAAGACGGCTTTCTCTACCAGATATGGGCTCTGTGAATTTTTGGTGATGTCTTTTGGGCTAAACAATGCCTCGGCTTATTTCATGTATTTGATGAACTCAGTGTTCATGCCAGAGCTAGACAAATTTGTGGTGGTTTTTATTGATGACATTCTGGTGTATTCCAAGAACGAAGCCGAGCACACTAAGCATTTGCATACGGTACTTCAGAGACTGCGTGACAATCAGTTGTATGCTAAATTGTCCAAGTGTGAATTCTGGCTAAAGGAAATAAAATTTTTAGGTCACACAATTTCTCAGAATGGGATATCAGTTGATCCTGAGAAGGTACAAGAAGTAATGGATTGGAAACCTCCTACCACAGTGAGACAGATTCGGAGTTTTCTGGGATTGGTAGGGTATTATCGACGATTTATTCCGGATTTCTCCAGAATTGCCAAGCCAATGACTACACTGTTGAAGAAGGGAGTCAAGTATGAATGGAGCCAGAAGTGTGAGGATGCCTTCCATACACTGAGGCAGCACTTGACAACAACACCAATGCTAGCTCAACCTGACAACACCAAGCCCTTTGAAGTTTATTGCGATGCTTCCGGTACTGGATTGGGATGTGTCTTAATGCAAGACAATAGAGTCATTGCTTATGCCTCCCAAGCACTCAGGCCCCATGAGCAGAACTACCCCACACATGATCTGGAGTTAGCAGCTGTGGTTCATGCTCTCAAAATATGGAGACATTACTTGATGGGAGCTCACTGTAATATTTACACTGATCATAAGAGTCTCAAATACATCTTCACCCAGGCTGATCTTAATATGAGGCAGAGAAGATGGTTAGAGCTAATCAAGGACTATGATTTGGAGGTGCATTACCATCCTGGCAAGGCCAATGTTGTGGCAGATGCCTTGAGCAGGAAGGCCCAGTGTAATTGTATGAACATGGATGCTAGAATCACCACCCTATGTGATGAGTTGTGCAAGTTGAAAATAGAAGTCGTTTCCTCTGGTGCTTTGAGTTATATTTCAGTGGAATCCACCTTACAAGAGCAAATAGTCATGGCACAAATTGGTGACAAGGGCGTTCAAGTCATTAAGGAAATGATCAAATTAAAGGCAGAAAAATACAAATGCTTCCGTCAGGACAGCAAGGGAATCCTATGGTTTGGAGACTGATTAGTTGTTCCCAAGGACCCTGAGCTCAGAAAGAAGATATTGGATGAAGCTCACCTTTCAAAATTCTCCATGCACCCTGGCAGTAATAAGATGTACCATGACCTTAAATCCTTGTACTGGTGGACTAGAATGAAGAGGGAAATTGCTAAGTATATCTCTGAATGTGACACCTGCCAGAGAATCAAGGCCAGTCATTTGAAGGTAGCAGGCCCTTTGCAACCCCTTCCCATACCATCTTGGAAATGGGAGGACATTGTCACACCCGGCTTTAAGGAACAAAGCCAGGTGCATCTCATACATGCGCCAAGAAGACAACATATATAATAACAGAGTGTATAGAGATAAATGTCATCAAACATCAGAGTACTTATTACATAGCGGAAGACTTATTACAAAATAAAATAATAACAATGAAACGAACTAAGGATCGTCGGCACCAATGTCAACTGAGAAACGCCACCTAGATCAGATCATACTCCTCGCCTTGTGGCTCCTCCTGAACCACCTGCTCTTCTCCTGTGGGGGGGTGTGAGACAGCAAGGGTGAGCTCACACATGATCATAGCTCAACAAGTTGTGGGGAACCAGTGGACATAAACTCACAAAGGTGTGAGTTCATGTGATGTGTAAGGCTAATCAATGATACGGGTTAAAGCTGAGCATTGCTTTTAAGTAGTTGGTCCAAATTTTATTAGCAGTTACTGAGTGTAAGTAAATACCAAACCATAAATAAAGTAATAGAACAGAATTAATAATAAACCCATGCAATGCAAATGACAAAATTAAATTTAAGTTCCATAATTTAAACATCCAAAAGTCCTAAGCTGCTCATGACCGTGAGATCGGCTAGTATACCAGTTTTACACTCTGCAGAGGTTGTACCCTTTACCCACAAGTCATGTTACCCATCTGCCAAGGGATCGCGACTTCCCATACACCTCTACCTAGGAAGCGCGGCAGGGCAACACTACGAGGCCTTTACAAAGTTCCACTAGCTTCCGAAAACCCGCTACAGTTTATAGGAAGTTCCAATGCAGGGTTCTTGTCTGACCACCATCGCAGCAAAATCAACCAAGGACCTCCCTACACTGACCACTCCCCTACTGCCCTTGCCCCTTTCGGGTAAGGTAGTCTTCCACTAGCTTTCCTAATTAGTCAGCCAAGGGCGTCCCATTAAACCCTTGTGGTGGCACGTGTTACTCAAGTTAAGCTCTATGTTCCAATTAACATTAATGATCTCAACATGAACATAAATAGAATAACAAAAAGAATTGGAACATAGAGGTAATAAATGATTATCCCAAAACCATATAAAGCAATAGCAAACTACCCTGGTGATTCAGGGGTAAACAAGGTAATGAGATAAACAATCTAGTGTGACCTATTGGGTCCCATCAAAATTAACCTATGCATGGATAAGTGATATTAAAGAACATTATTAGGTAAAAAGTGGTCAAGGGCACAACTTGCCTTCAATGAGCTCCTGCTCAGCTACTTCAACCTGCTGCTCACCAGGATCCTCAGTAACAATCTCTTCTACTCGCCACAATACAAACAAACACAGTGCATATAGAGAAATTAACATTACATCAAACATATATACAAAATACACAGTAATAATCTACACATTAAAATAAAATTCTAGGAACAGGAATCATAATTTTTGGAGTTATAGAATTTAAGTTATGCCTTTTCAAAGGTTTTATGTGTTTTAAATAAGATTAAGTGTGAGATTAATTTTCTTACTGTTGTCATGATAAAACAGAGGCTCTAAGTGATAGACAATAAAATTACAAAATTTTAGGAACTGGAATGGATTAATTTGGAGTTAGTATGAATTTTCTATGAATTTATAAAGTTCTAGTAATTATTTTCATGTTAGAAATCCATTTTCTATTCATTTATTCGATTTAAACTATCTCTGGACTGGGCCTCAATAAATGGAAAACGCAGGGGCTACGGAGTAAAACTCCTAAGACACAGCGCACAGTGATATAGGACGGCGGGTTAATTTCTGTTTTACACAGGGTCTCTTTAGCAAAAAGACTGGCTGAAGGGGTATCTCAGGATCTCGGCCGTCCGATCTTAAATGTGCGGTCCCGATTATATCAGTCGACGACAACTCTCTTATAACCCTGCGCCGCCCGATCGAGTTTCGACGGTCAGGATTCAAAATCTACCAACTCTCATCCAAACCGGTTACTGTTAATCCAACGGCTCCGATTTCCCCCCAGACTCGGTGCGAACAGGGCCGTAGATCCGCACATCTACTGTCCGCGAACCGTCTTCCCTATGCGATCGCCACAAATCACCCCGAGGCGGGGCTCTGCCACGGCAGAGGACCACCGGCTGCCCGCGACTTCACGCTCCTGCACACCAATCTCGAATCCGAGACACTCTACGCACGACAACGGAAAACCCGATTGCTATGAACGTACTTACAAGGAAAGAAGTGGGCGATGGACTCCCATTCACGGCGCAGGGCGGAAGTTCGACGGTGGCGGCAAATTGGGCGCGCACCGGTCACCCTCCGAGCCCACAATCACCACCCAACCGGTCCAGGGGCTTGGGCGACGCCCACTGTCCGCGCGTGAGGCCTCAATTTGGCTTCGAGCACGACTGACAACGAGGGAGCAATCTCACAGCGGAAACGGCGGTGATTTGCAACGTCCAGAGCACTAGGGTTTTGGTGACTGGACGAGATTCAAGGCGGTCTAGGAGGGCTCCAATTTGTAGCTACCGGGACCCAGGGCTCCTCAACCGATTCCATGATTTGCGTCAGGGACCCATGGTCAAGCTTGTCCGAGCGGCGCGGCGAAGAAAGGGGAGGGATAGAGCTGACGTGCGGGACCCACGTGGAGGCAAGACCGTGTTGGCGTGCTGTACGTGGTGAGTGGCTGACCCGCCAGGTCCACAGTCAGGGAGAAACCCGCATAGCGTGCACGTGGGAGGGATGCGCTGACACGCGGGCCCCATCCGTCGGTGGCAGGGTGAGAGGGCGCGGGATAGGGACTGGGCTGCGCGGCAGACTTCTGTTTGTGGGCCGAAAACAGGGTTGGTCGGCCCAAAGTGCACAGTGTGATTTTCTTTTTTTTATTTCTTTCTATTATAAATTCAAATTTAAATTACAGTTTAAATTCAAACCTGTACAGTTTTATCATCAGATTATATTGTGTCATAAACCGTACCAATTCGGAGATATTTTTATATATGAATTATTTTTATCTTTATATCTTTATATATTTGTTTCTGGCCTATATAACTTCTTTACATTCTAACTTCCGTTTTGGGACTTTAACGTTTTCTTTTCATATGATTTCTTATATTGTCACAAGATGCACACCCAAAAATGAAAACCAACATGATACATATTTTAGTAGCTTTTATCTTATTGATAATTTGTTTTCTTTACATAGGGTGTTCACATGTGATGATGCATAAAGGTTAAACTCACATAAGGAGAAATTATTTCTAACAAATTACAAATTGGGTGTTACAAATCCTACCCCCCTTAAAAATAATCTCGTCCTCAAGATTTAAGAAGATCTAGGGAAAAGGTGGGGAAAATCTATGCGAAGCTCTTCCTCTCTTTCCCAAGTTGCTTCATCTTCACCGTGGTGACTCCATTGCACTTTGCACATCTTTATCACCTTATTTCTCGTAACTCGAGTCAAAGTATCCAAAATCTTGATTGGGTATTCCGTGTAAGTCAAATCACCCTGAACACTAAGCTCTTCCATTGGTAACTGTTCCTCAGGGACACGGAGACACTTCTTCAGCTGAGATACGTGGAACACATTATGCACATCCGATAGACTATCCGGTAACTCGAGTTGGTATGCCATCTCCCCAACTCGCCTAAAGATCAAGAATGGTCCAATGTAGCGAGGGGACAATTTGCCCTTAACTTTGAATCTCCTCATTCCACGAAGTGGTGACACCTTGAGATACACATAATCTCCTTCTTCAAATTCCAGTGGCCTCCTTCTATTATCAGCATAGCTCTTTTGCCTGATTTGAGCCACCCTCAAATTCTCTCGGATTATACGGACTTGTTCTTCTGCTTCTTGAATCAATTCAGGCCCAAAGAATTGTCTTTCTCCAGTCTGATCCCAATACAAAGGAGTCCTGCACTTCCTCCCATATAAAGCTTCAAAAGGTGACATCTTCAGACTGGCCTGATAACTATTATTATATGAGAACTCAGCATATGGTAGACTTTTATCCCAACTTCCTCCATGCTGAAGGGCACATGCTCTGAACATATTTTCCAATACTTGATTAGTCCTTTCAGTCTGTCCATCAGTCTGAGGGTGATAAGCCGTACTGAAATTCAACTTCGTACTCATATTCTCATGAAAGCTTCTCCAAAATCTTGAGGTAAACTGTGAACCTCGATCAGACACGATCTTCTTTGGGACTCCATGTAAACACACAATCCGAGCCATATACAACTCTGCTAGCTGAGAACCTTTATATGTAGTCTTCACAGGAATAAAGTGAGCCACTTTAGTCAATCTATCCACAATCATCCATATAGCATCATATCCTTTCTGGGTGCGAGGCAATCCAGTAATGAAATCCATACCAATCTCTTCCCACTTCCACTCGGGTATCTTCAGTGGGTGCAATAGTCCAGCTGGTCTCTGGTGTTCAGCCTTAACTCTTTGACATACATCGCACATAGCCACATGTGCAGCTACATCTCTTTTCAATCCATACCACCAATACTTTCGCTTCAAATCCTGATACATCTTGGTACTACCAGGATGAATAGAATAATCCGAGTCATGGGCCTCCTTTAAAATAGTCTCTCGAAGGCTTTCAATATCAGGAACACACATCCTGTCCTTGAACCATACAGTGCCTTGCTCATCTTCCGTAAATTCCGGAACTCGTCCTCCAGTAATCAGCTCCTTAATCTCTTTTATTTTAGCATCATCAAGTTGACCTTTGCGGATTTCTTGCTCCAAAGTAGGTTCCACATCAATAGTAACTCCTTCAGTATGAGCAACTATCCCCAGGTTGAGTCTCCTGAAATCCTCAACAATCTCATCGGGTAGCTGGGCAACAATAGCTGAATGAACATGCTCCTTGCGACTCAAGGCATCTGCAACCAAATTTGCCTTGCCCGGATGATAGTGAATCTCCAAATCATAATCCTTGATAAGCTCCAACCAACGGCGTTGCCTAAGGTTGAGATCCTTCTGAGTGAATATATACTTCAGACTCTTATGATCCGTGTACACTTGGCACTTGTTCCCCATGATATAATGTCTCCAAATCTTAAGCGCATGCACAACGGCTGCCAATTCCAAGTCATGTGTGGGGTAGTTTAACTCATGTTTCGCAACTGACGAGAAGCATAGGCAATCACATGTCCTTCTTGCATGAGCACACATCCTAAGCCTTGGCCACATGCATCACAATAGATATCAAATCCTTTCTGTAGGTCTGGCATAACCAATACTGGTGGCGACATCAACCTCTTCTTCAATAGATCAAAGCTGTCTTGACACTTCTCGTCCCACTTAAATTCTCTTCCTTTCTCCAAAAGTGAAGTCATAGGTTTAGCAATCTTAGAAAATCCTTCAATAAATCTCCGATAATAGCCTGCTAATCCCAAGAAACTCCGAATCTCAGTAACTGTAGTGGGTACTCTCCACTCCATTATCTCCTTAACTTTAGCAGGATCCACTGATATTCCTCCATTAGAAATAATATGACCAAGAAATGGCACCTCGCCAATCCAAAACTCGCACTTGCTAAACTTGGCATATAGCTAGTTATCTCGTAGCTTCTGTAGCACCAATCTCAGATGTTCCTCATGATCGCTATCACTCTGGGAATAGATAAGGATATCGTCGATGAATACCACGACGAATCTGTCCAAATACTCCATAAACACCTTGTTCATCAAGTTCATAAAATAAGCTGGTGCATTAGTTAATCCAAACGACATAACAGTAAACTCATATAATCCATATCGAGTCGAGAAAGCCGTCTTGGGAATATCCGATGGTCTAATCCTCATCTGATGGTAACCGGATCGGAGATCGATCTTCGAGAATACTCTAGCACCTCTCATCTGATCAAATAAATCCTCAATACGGGGTAACGGATACTTGTTCTTCACAGTAACATCGTTGAGAGACCTATAATCCACACACATTCTTTGTGATCCATCCTTCTTCTGTACAAACAACACCGGTGCTCCCTAAGGTGAGGAACTCGGACGAATGTACCCCGCTTCTTGTAACTCAGTTAACTGCTTCTTAAGTTCCTTCAACTCCTCTACGGACATCCTATATGGCCGTTTAGAAATAGGGGCGGTTCCAGGTAGGAGATCAATAACAAACTCAACTTCTCTATCAGGTGGCATCCCTGGTAACTCCTCTGGAAAGACATCTGGGAAATCTCTAACCACCCGGATGTTGTCACCAACAAACTCCTCAGGTATAAAGAACATTGCACGCATGGATGAGGAGGTTACTGCAATATTAACCTGAAATCTTTCTCCTTTAGTGGTAGTGAGTTCTACGGTACCTCTACCACATGCTATAACGGCCTTTGCCTTTCTTAGCCATGACATACCAAGGATCAGATCTATACTGCTTGACTCTAATATTATAGCAGTAGCTCCAAATTCTCTACCCATAATGGTCAATGTCAATCTACATGTCATTTGATTCGCCTCAACAAGCCCTTTAGGTGTAATTACTATCATTGGTTTTCTCATATTTAGCAGTGGTATTTCATTTGTGTTGGCATATCTAGCAGACATGAATGAATGTGTAGCACCAGAATCAAATAATATGGTTGCAGGAATTGCATTAACATAAAACATACCAAGTACGATGTCCCCACCATCCGGAGTAGCATCAACGCTGACTTGATTAACCTTGGCAATAGAATATCCCTTGCCAGATCCTGGAGTTTGCTGCCTGTTCTGAACTGGAGTAGTAGCAATCCTCTGTGGGCAGACATTTGCATAATGACCAGTCTTCCCACACTTGAAACAAGTAGTGCCTGGACTCTGTCCTGAGAACTTCGTCGGGGTGCCAGTAGGGGTAGCCTGTCGAGGAGGTGGAGTCCTCAGTGGTGATTGCTGAACTGGGCGCTGGCCTCCGCCAGTGCGAACTGGTGTACCCTGAGGTGAACTGTAGCGAGGACGAACACTGCTGCTTCCTTGTCCTTGAGATATAGCCTTTCTCTTCAAATCTCCCAGCTGAACACGCTTGTGTTCAATAGCCAGGGCCTTATCAAGCAGCCTCTAAAATGATGGAAATGTGTGTGCCACAAGAGCATACTGCAGGGGTCCATTAAGTCCTTCAATGAAATGCTCCTGCTTCCTCTTATCTTCAGCAACTTCATCAGGGGCATATCTGGATAACCGGATGAACTTGTCGCGGTACTCACTGACTGACATACTTCCTTGCTTCAGCGACAGAAATTCCTTCTTCTTAATCTTCATCAATCCAGCTGGTATATGATAATTTCTGAACTGTGTACTGAACTCTGCCCATGTAATAGTATCCGCAGCATCATGGGCAGCGGTATATGAATCCCACCAGTCAGTAGCAGGACCTGTTAGACGTCCAGAAGCATATAAAACTTTCTCCCGGTCAGTGCATTGTGCAATATTCAGCATCTTCTCAACGGACTTCAGCCAATCATCCGCGTCCAGTGGATCAGGTGAGCTAGCAAACGTAGGTGGCTTATGACTCATGAACTCCCTATGCTTATCTCGGGGTGGAACTGGTGGTGGTGGTGGAGGCAGTGGTACTTGTTGCTGCTGTTGCTGCTGTTGTTGTTGTTGCATTTGTTGTTGCAGCTGTTGTTGTTGTGCCCTCCTTTCCTGGCGTATCTCCTCTCGCTCCTGGCGCAACTCCTGTCGTATATCTTCTCTTTCCTGACGCATCTCCTGGCGTTCTTGCTGCATCTGGGCACGCATATCAGCCATAGTATCCGCCATTTGCTACATCACCGCCATCTGAGCAGCAACCAGTGGGTCAACTCCGCCTGGTGGAGGATTAGGAGGATTCATCTCTGCAGGTTGTGGCTGGGGTCGTCTATATATCCACCGAGTGTGTCGATTAGGAGGCAAATCAACTCCACCACCCCGCCTGGTATTGGCCATCTGAGTTAGATACATATGGTAAGAGAATAGCAGACAAGGCAAGTACTTACAAATCAGGTTACTTTGAGGAATTTTATTAGCTAAGCAGATTAATATTTTACCTACCTTAGCTAATTCAATACCTTACGGTGGTACATACTAAGATGTCCATCTATAATAATTCAATCAACCAAAGAAGCAAATCAGACATTTTTCATCAGAACAATCAAACAACATTTTTAAATATAGAAAATAGTTTTAAATTTTGTCTTAGGTTCCCTATCTCTTAGAAAGATCATAGTGGTAGGATTCCAAGGTGTGAAATCCATCTTGTCTTAGAGTAGAAAAGATAAGATTAATCAGAGTAGAATAGCTAAAGGTGAGACAAGATCAAGATGAGATAAGTATAGAATGAATCAGAGTAAGGTAAGTAAGGAGGGGTTGTCCATTTCTATCTAGGTTCCGTCCTACAGTCAACATTCCTCTGATACCACTTCTGTCACACCCGGCTTTAAGGAACAAAGCCAGGTGCATCTCATACATGCGCCAAGAAGACAACATATATAATAACAGAGTGTATAGAGATAAATGTCATCAAACATCAGAGTACTTATTACATAGCGGAAGACTTATTACAAAATAAAATAATAACAATGAAACGAACTAAGGATCGTCGGCGCCAATGTCAACTGAGAAACGCCACCTAGATCAGATCATACTCCTCGCCTTGTGGCTCCTCCTGAACCACCTGCTCTTCTCCTGTGGGGGGTGTGAGACAGCAAGGGTGAGCTCACACATGATCATAGCTCAAAAGTTGTGGGGAACCAGTGGACATAAACTCACAAAGGTGTGAGTTCATGTGATGTGTAAGGCTAATCAATGATAGGGGTTAAAGTTGAGCATTGCTTTTAAGTAGTTGGTCCAAATTTTATTAGCAGTTACTGAGTGTAAGTAAATACCAAACCATAAATAAAGTAATAGAACAGAATTAATAATAAACCCATGCAATGCAAATGACAAAGTTAAATTTAAGTTCCATAATTTAAACATCAGAGGGTCCTGAGCTGCTCATGACCGTGAGCTCGGCTAGTATACCAGTTTTACACTCTGCAGAGGTTGTACCCTTTACCCACAAGTCATGTTACCCATCTGCCAAGGGATCGCGACTTCCCATACACCTCTACCTAGGAAGCGCGGCAGGGCAACACTACGAGGCCTTTACAAAGTACCACTAGCTTCCGAAAACCCGCTACAGTTTATAGGAAGTTCCAATGCAGGGTTCTTGTCTGACCGCCATCGCAGCAAAATCAACCAAGGACCTCCCTACACTGACCACTCCCCTACTGCCCTTGCCCCTTTCGGGTAAGGTAGTCTTCCACTAGCTTTCCTAATTAGTCAGCCAAGGGCGTCCCATTAAACCCTTGTGGTGGCACGTGTTACTCAAGTTAAGCTCTATGTTCCAATTAACATTAATGATCTCAACATGAACATAAATAGAATAACAAAAAGAATTGGAACATAGAGGTAATAAATGATTATCCCAGAACCATATAAAGCAATAGCAAACTACCCCAGTGATTCAGGGGTAAACAAGGTAATGAGATAAACAATCTAGGGTGACCTATTGGGTCCCATCAAAATTAACCTATGCATGGATAAGTGATATTAAAGAACATTATTAGGTAAAAAGTGGTCAAGGGCACAACTTGCCTTCAATGAGCTCCTGCTCAGCTACTTCAACCTGCTGCTCACCAGGATCCTCAGTAACGGGCTCTTCTACTCGCCACAATACAAACAAACATAGTGCATATAGAGAAATTAACATTACATCAAACATATATACAAAATACACAGTAATAATCTACACATTAAAATAAAATTCTAGGAATAGGAATCATAATTTTTGGAGTTATAGAATTTAAGTTATGCCTTTTCAAAGGTTTTATGTGTTTTAAATAAGATTAAGTGTGAGATTAATTTTCTTACTGTTGTCATGATAAAACAGAGGCTCTAAGTGATAGACAATAAAATTACAAAATTTTAGGAACTGGAATGGATTAATTTGGAGTTAGTATGAATTTTCTATGAATTTATAAAGTTCTAGTAATTATTTTCATGTTAGAAATCCATTTTCTATTCATTTATTCGATTTAAACTATCTCTGGACTGGGCCTCAATAAATGGAAAACGCAGGGGCTACGGAGTAAAACTCCTAAGACACAGGGCACAGTGATATAGGACGGCGGGTTAATTTCTGTTTTACACAGGGTCTCTTTAGCAAAAAGACTGGCTGAAGGGGTATCTCAGGATCTCGGCCGTTCGATCTTAAATGTGCGGTCCCGATTATATCAGTCGACGACAACTCTCTTATAACTCTGCGCCGCCCGATCGAGTTTCGACAGTCAGGATTCAAAATCTACCAACTCTGATCCAAACCGGTTACTGTTAATCCAACGGCTCCGATTTCCCCCCCAGACTCGGTGCGAACAGGGCCGTAGATCCGCACATCTACCGTCCACGAACCGTCTTCCCTACGTGATCGCCACAAATCACCCCGAGGCGGCGCTCTGCCACGGCAGAGGACCACCGGCTGCCCGCGACTTCACGCTCCTGCACACCAATCTCGAATCCGAGACACTCTACACGCGACAACGGAAAACCCGATTGCTATGAACGTACTTACAAGGAAAGAAGTGGGCGATGGACTCCCATTCACGGCGCAGGGCGGAAGTTCGACGGTGGCGGCAAATTGGGCGCGCACCGGTCACCCTCCGAGCCCACAATCACCACCCAACCGGTCTAGGGGCTTGGGCGACGCCCACTGTCCGCGCGCGAGGCCTCAATTTGGCTTCGAGCACGACTGACGACGAGGGAGCAATCTCACAGCGGAAAAGGCGGTGGTTTGCAACGTCCAGAGCACTAGGGTTTTGGTGACTGGACGAGATTCAAGGCGGTCTAGGAGGGCTCCAATTTGTAGCTGCCGGGACCCAGGGCTTCTCAACCGATTCCATGATTTGCGTCAGGGACCCATGGTCGAGCTTGTCCGAGCGGCGCGGCGAAGAAAGGGGAGGGATAGAGCTGACGTGCGGGACCCACGTGGAGGCAAGACCGTGTTGGCGTGCTGTGCGTGGTGAGTGGCTGACCCGCCGGGTCCACAGTCAGGGAGAAACCCGCATAGCGTGCGCGTGGGAGGGATGCGTTGACACACGGGCCCCATCCGTTGGTGGCAGGGTGAGAGGGCGCGGGATAGGGACTGGGCTGCGCGGCAGACTTCTATTTGTGGGCCGAAAACAGGGTTGGTCGGCCCAAAGTGCACAGTGTGATTTTCTTTTTTTTTATTTCTTTCTATTCTAAATTCAAATTTAAATTCCAGTTTAAATTCAAACCTGTACAGTTTTATCATCGGATTATATTGTGCCATAAACCGTACCAATTCGGAGATATTTTTATATATGAATTATTTTTATCTTTATATCTTTATATATTTGTTTCTGACCTATATAACTTCTTTACATTCTAACTTCCGTTTTGGGACTTTAACATTTTCTTTTCATATGATTTCTTATATTGTCACAAGATGCACACCAAAAAATGAAAACCAGCATGATACATATTTTAGTAGCTTTTATCTTATTGATAATTTGTTTTTTTTTACATAGGGTGTTCACATGTGATGATGCATAAAGGTTAAACTCACATAAGGAGAAATTATTTCTAACAAATTACAAAGTGGGTGTTACAGACATTTGCATGGATTTTATTGTAGGATTGCCCAATACCTCCTGGCACCATGATTCCATTTGGGTCATTGTGGACAGATTGACCAAGACAGCTTATTTCTTGCCGGTACACACCACCCACAGGACGGAAAAGTATACTGAAATTTACATTGACCAGATAGTTCGCTTGCATGGAATACCAAGGACTATAGTATCGGACAGAGGAGCACCATTCGTGGCACGATTTTGGGAGCAATTGCAGGAGTCACTTGGAACCCACGTAATAAGAAGCTCAGCATACCATCCCCAAACAGATGGTCAGAAAGAAAGGGTGAATCAGATTTTGGAAGACATGTTGAGGGCATGTTTGCTACACTATGGAAAGGATTGGGACAAGTGTCTTTCCTTGGCAGAGTTCTCTTATAATAACAGCTACTAGGCCACTTTGAAGATGGCACCTTTCGAAGCCTTGTATGGGAGAAGGTGTAGGACCCCACTAAATTGGTCTCAAGCAGGAGAGAGGGAAATATTTGGACCAGACTTGGTACTTGAAGCAGAGGAAAAGGTCAGAGTTATAAAGAAGAACCTAAAAGCTGCTCAGGCCAGGCAAAAGAGCTATCACGACAAGAGAAGGAAGCCTCTACAGTTTGAAGTGGGAGACCATGTTTATCTTAAGGTGTCACCCACCAAAGGTGTTCAGAGGTTTGGAATCAAGGGCAAGTTAGCTCCTCGCTACATTGGACCTTATGAGATCAAGGAAACTTGTGGACCCGTAGCATATCAGTTGAAGTTGCCACCCCACATGTCAGCAGTTCATGATGTGTTCCATGTATCTCAGCTACGGAAATGTGTCCGCTTACCCACGGAAGTGCTACTTGAACCAGAAATTGAGATAGAACCAGACTTGTCTTATCAAGAGCACCCCGTCAGGGTATTGGACCAAAAGGAGAGATCAACACGGGCAAGATCGATCAGAATGTATAAGGTTCAGTGGAGTCACCATTCGGTAGAAGAGGCTACATGGGAGACTGAGGATTTTCTACGCTCTCGCTTCCCCGACTTTCTACCCAAAGGAGTTGGTACGTAATCAAAAACCCCACCCCCACCTGCCCTTTGAATCTAAATATAAGAAAAACTTAGATGTTAAAGGTAGTGTAAGCTCTGAAAATGACTCAAAAAGGACTTCCTTCTGAAGTTGCAAAGAGGATGACATTCGAAGAGCAGTTAACTAGAGAAACTTGGACAAAAGAGGAAGCAACACACCAGCACACCTTCATGGCACCCCTCCAACGGACTCTACCTAAAATCTCGGGACAAGATTCCTTTAAGGGGGAGGGCTATAACACCTCAGGTGTTACTTGAGTTTTCCACTCAAGGCCACACAAGTAAACTTATCATCACATGTGGTTTAGTTTGAGCAAACTACCCCAAACTTAGAGCTCAAGACCCTAAGTAAGTGTAACCCATCTTAGAAGTCATACCTTGGTTTGTCATGAACATATTAGGGGGAGAATTGCCCAAACCCTAATTCAAACCCCTTTGGACAAGTGGAGCCCTAAAGGTAAGTATGATCAAAAGGCTATGAAAACCCCCATGATCATGACTTGGGCCAATTATAAAAGTTGTAGTACACTTAATACCCTACAAATAATAGTAAGAAAGTAACCCCAAAAAGATTTTAGAAAAACCCCAAAAGGTTCACAAAAGGGATGAGCACAAAAGAAAAATCAGAATTTGTCTAAGTCCAAAATCAACCCTCTTGCAAAAACCAAACATGTTCACCTTGATCCCAAACTCAAAACCACTTGGCCCAATTGATAAAATGGCGCCAAAATACCTCTAGAACACCTTAGAAAAGTTTGAACCCAACCCTAAGTCATTTGACATGACTTGGCACAAGTTTGTCTCGGTTTGGACAGCCCTGACATAGCCAACTTCCCACCCCCATATCTCTCAAACCAGACCATATCTACCCTCGGTACTCACATGAACTAGATAGCTCTAGGTGTAGGGAAGAGATCTCTCACAGGTCCTAGGGAAAGATTCATACGTTTTGGCCGCTCAGCAGAGGGAAGAACAAGGGCAGAAGCAAAGAGCCACGTGTTCGACGCGCTCTGAGCTCGCCAGAGCACGCCCGACGCGCGCCCCCGCGTGCCCCGCGTCGCGCCAAAGCCGAGCCGGCGCTGCTGCCCACGCCCGCGCCTATAAAACCCCCTGGGACTTCGACCATACTCCTCCGCGCCTGCTCGACCTCACCGGAGCACCAGATCATCGGCATTGCCCCGCGCACGGTGTGCCCGCGGCCACCCGATCCCCCGCCACCGTAGACCGACCAGTAGAGACTCTCCCGACCCCATCTGACCCTCAGAATAGGCTGTGCGTGCCTTGGTGAAGCTCCCCGAGCAAGGAATCGGACTTTGCCTCACTGGAGAAGCCAGTCCATGGTCACGGGACTTCACCCGATCGCCGGTGAACGTAGACTGGGTAAGCCTCTGCACCTTTTTCCCGATCCCTGTGCACTTAGCCTCTACATCATCCCGTGGAGCTCATCGTGCCGTTTAATTGAACTAGATCGCAGTGGTTAGGCCGGAGCACTCGCCACCGACGAGTTCACTCGCCTACGCACGTGGTCCGGTCGATTCCGGCCACCACCGCCGTCAAGCCGTACATCACTGTGACCGCCAGAACCTCTCGAAGACAACCCTGCCCCTCGCCGGACCTTTCCCGCCGCCGGTGAGCCATGCCATCCTTTTCCTTTCCACGATTACTGTTTACTTAAGGGGAGGGACCGCAGGGAAGAAGAAGAAAAGGGCAGGGGGTTTTGTGCGCTGTCAGTGACTCAAGAGAATAGTAGCGCAGGGGTATAACTGAAAGAGTTAGTTTAGAAAGAACCCGAGGTCTTCGATGTAAAGGGGATTTTCAGGAAACCTTATTAATAATCTGATTTTTAATCTAAACAGAACCTGAAAAATTCATAACATCTGTTTTGTTCACCCAAATCGAGTCAAACCAATTTTGCCAGATCCTAAACAATGTAAACTACTTAGGAAAAATACAAAACCCCTAAGTGTTACAGAAAACTTTAAAGTTTTGATTTAAATGTTTAACTGGTCAAAAGCTAAAAGAAATAAGGAAAAATAGCTACACTATTATACTGGGATTAAGAAAATTTAGAGAGGTACTTAATCACTTCCTAACCTGTTTAAAAATACTAAACCCCTTTGTACACCCATTTAAGGTAGAGTTTACCATTTAAATCATTTTTAGCCTAAAGTTAGAGAAAATATGAAAGGTAATTTAAAATAAGAACCAGGGAGTACCCATATTTATGTTAGCTCCCCTAATCAGTGTAGTTCACTAGAAAAATTTATTATACCCTTGTTTAGTGCAAAAGAAAGGAGATACCTTTTAATTTAGAAAAACAAGGAAACCTTAGAAAAACCCTAGAAAAATAACCCTCAGGAGAAAACACCCCAACCCTTGGGATAACTAATGTTTTGTTATTATGAACATAGGAAAAATATGGAATCTGTTGTTTGATATTTTTCAAATAACAAGTTAGTTATAAGCACCTTTTTGGCATAAAACTTTAGAAATTCAAAACTAAATATCCAGTAGGCCTTTTTCTGTGATTTTTAACACAGAGGCCTAATATCACTTATGTATCTGGACAAAAATAAAGTTTAGTACAGAAACCTCAATTAAATCCCAGCTATAGTGCAAATGCCCTTTTAAAACTTATCCTTGTTAATTTTACACAAGTAGTGTCTGAATTAGTATCCACCTCAAATTTATAAGACAAACTACAATGAAAGCTAGTAACCCACTATAATTTTTGCAGAATTTTTGGAAAAAGTTAAATCACTGTTGTAGTTCAAACCCACACTAGAATTCACAAATAGAAAATTAAAAAGGGAAATTAATAGTGGAGATTAATGTTACCCTAACCCAACCAGCAAAACCCCTTAAATGCCTACTAAAATTTCTAAGGGAAATCCAAGTTTCAATCCACTATGCTTATCCCTAGACCAAAACCCAAACTTAAAATGGTAAGCATAAACCACCAAGAGCCCCGTATAACCAGGAAACCCTAAGTTATTAACTAACTTAGTTTTTCTTCACTTAGCATAATGATTACTAAATCCTGCATAATCATAGCATACATATCCTTATTCATTGCATTCGATAGATTGCAACCTCGCTGACGGAGAGTACGTCCTCGTGCCAAAGCAAGGAGTTGCTCACGAGGTAGCCCTGGATCCAGCACCAGAACCTGCCCCAGAAGATCTGCCTGCCCCAGCTTTCGAAGGCAAGCCCCGGTTTTATGCATAACCATTTATATATGCTATTTTACTACACTTAATGTTTGTAGGCTTGTACTGTGCACTTAAGTGTAGGAGTTGTCTGAAACCCTAGTTGCATGAACTCAGGATTCCTTTTGTGATGGATACTAGTATGCTAGGTCGAGTAGCTGCTTTACGAATTAGGGATCTCGGTAGAAGTCGAGTGATTTTTCTAGCACTCGCGCGAGGTCAGGAATTGCTTGTATCCATTTACATATCGTATTGATGATGGTCTGTGGACAACGGTCCATGGGGATGCATTGTCTAAAGACGAAAATTGGAATAAGGATTAAGGTGTGGTACCCTGTGTCAAGCGTTTGAATGTACTAAGCACATGTCGAGAAATATGGTAAATCAGTAAGCCTAGTACCTGATTGAACCTGCCAGCGGACATATCCCCTCACGCGACCTGAGACGTGGTCTCCCATTCCAGTTATGGTGGGTACAAGTGCGGTCACTGCACGACGGCAGTCGGGGTCAGTGAGGCATTGTACGCCATGGCGGTGAGCCCTGATCTGCTGCCAGGGAATCGATGGGGACGATTGATGTGTGTGGGGACGGAGTGCCTCGCCACGTCGTATGTTTAGGTTTACCTTGCAAGGATAAAAACTCGATTCGAATCGTCTGCTTCTCGCAGCTAATGAGACTGCTTGATCCATGCTGCTACATTGAGTAACAAGTGGAAATGGGATGACTTGGCAAAAGTGGTTGATTGCTAAATGTTTGATACCATGTATGATTAGATAGGTATACATTTAGTCTTAAGAGAGTCACACTAAAATTTGACAAAGCTAAAACTTGATTTATAGACTCAGCTAGTGCTTTTGGCAACCAAACCCCTCAGCCAAACAGCTGCATGTCTAGAGGTAGAGGAGTAGACTCCTCACACCGGGTAAGTCTAGCTGAGTATTAGTATACTCAGCCTTGCTTGTGGCATAATTTTTACAGGTTCTCTGGAGGACATGGTTGCTGGAGTGACTTGACCGTCCACCTTGCCACCGGGTTGGACAGTCGAGTGGGACCCTACCTCGGCTGAGGAGGAGCATAAGGAGTGATGGGACAGGCTTCCCCATCTCCCAATTTATTTATCGTTCGTTGTATTCCGCTGCACTTCGAACAATGATGACTACTTTTGCTAAATCTCCGATGATGATGTAATAAGCTTAATACTCCTTAATGTATGGTTTTATGCTTTATTGTATTTGCTCTGTGACTCACCATCGAGTGAGACTGTGGTACTTGATCCTGTCAGTGGCCTCGTCGGACTAGGTCCGAGGGATTGATGGGTTATTCCCATTTAAGTGTGGTCTAGCCTCTAAGGCGGGACTTAGGCATTTAAGTTGGAATAATTCAGGCAGTTCCGCCACAGCATGTTTTGCTACGAATAGAAGCGAGGTTACGATGAGAAACCTGAAGCTCAACTTTTGGAGAAGCACTTGAGCAGTTGGATTTGCAAGTAAAAGGCAAGTTGTGTCCTTGATCACATTCTTTGACCTGATAATATTTATGATTATGTTAATCATCGTGGCACAGTTAGATTAAATTGATGGAACCTAATAGGTTACCTACTTTGTTCACACTACACCTTGCATACAAATAAATTATTGGGTAGTCTTGCTATTGCTCTATATAGTTTTGGGACTAATATTATGTATGAATCATGATCATGACTTATCATTATTGTCAATGGATTATTTATAGTTTATGATAAGATCATTTTGTTAATTGAAACATGGAGCAGCCACCCAAGATAATAGTGCTACCATAAGGGTGGAATGGGACGCCCTTGGCCAATTAATTAGGAAATCTAGTGAGAGATTACTTTACCTGAAAGGACAAGCGGGGAGGGGTTGCCACAAGTATAGGGAGTTTCTTGGGTCGAACTATCTGTGATAGCTTTTCAGGTGAGGGATTTTTATACCCCCTGTGCCTGAAAACCATAGCGGGTTTCCTCAAGCTAGTGGAACTTTGGAAAGGCCTCATAGTGCTACCCTGCCTAGTCACCTCTGTAGAGATGAATGGGAAATCACGATCTCTTGGCAAATGGGTAACACGACTTGTGGGTCAAGGGTGGCTTGGACCCATACATGAGTAATTTATGGAATTAAACTTAACCGGACATGCATTTGCATTGTGGGTATTATTACTATTTATGATCTCTCATTGGGATGATATATACTTATACTTAGTAATTTCTAACAAAATTTTGACCAACTTAATTAAAAGCAATGCTCAGCCTTAACCATCTTCCCTAGTAAGCCTTACACAACACTTTTTCCCACACTTGTTGAGCGATGGCCACATGGGAGATCACCCTTACTATAATCACACTAGGTCAAGAACAGGTACCACCAAGACGATGATCATGAAGATAAGTTTAGAGAGGTCTAGGTCGTTGTATCCTAGTCAACTATTTTGGAGGAGGATATAGTCGCCATATGGTGTATTTTATTTAGCTATTTTGTACAAGACTCCTATTATGTAATAAAGATGTGACATTGTTTTCTGTACCCTGACTCGCCATATGTGTGAGACTTGATCCTGGCACACATGTGTGATGCATGGATTTGTCCTTAAATTTGGGTGTGACATAAGTGGTATTAGAGCAATGTTGACTATAGGATGTAACATAGATAGACCTGGACAAACCCTTTACCTAATTACCTTGCTATTCTGATTCTTTCTAAACTTCCCGATTCTTTTCTCATCTCTTGTTGCTTAACTCTGATTACTCTTACATTTTCACTTCTAAATACAAAAGAGGATTTCACACTTTGGAATCTTATACCAAAAGTGACCCTTATGAATAGGACAACTAATCCTAGGAAAAAATTATTTTCATAGGTATCTATATGCTTGAATGCTTGTTCTTATGATACTTTTTTGATTCGGTTCTTTGATTGAGTGCAATGCGTTATGAAGTAATGTCCACAATTGCATCCACATATATGTTTATACGATAACCAGTCAACTTAGATTATCCCCCACTAAAATATATATGTATCCCAATAGATCCATCTTACCCTAATAGTTTCATCTAACCTAAACTAATCTAAATCTAGTCATATGCAATCCAATCTAGATCACATCTAATCAAAATGTGAACTAATGTGATCTAATATAATATGGTTAATTTGATCTAAGCTAACCTAAATTAGATGCAATCTCATCTAATCTAATCTAATCTAATCTAATCTAATCTAATCTAATCTAGTGTGCCCTAATATGATTGTGGCGGAACCGCCCGAATTATTCTAGCTTAAGTGCTCAAGTCGCACCCGTAAGGGCAGCAACACACTTAAACGGGAATAACTCGTCAGTCCCTCGGATCTAGTCCGACACGGCCACTGACAGGATCAAGTACCACAATCTCACTCGAAGGTGAGTCACATAGCAAATACAATAAAGCATAAAACCATACATGTCAGAGTGTTAAATTATTACATCATCATCATCATCATCGGAGTTGTTGCAAAAGTGATCATCATTGTTTTTGAAGTGCAGCGGAAATAAACTAACGGTAAATAAACGGAGAGATGGGGAAGCCTGTCCCATCACTCCTCATGCTCCTCCTCAGCCGAGGCAGGGTCCCACTCGACAGTCCAACCCGGTGGCAGGGTGGATGGCCAAGTCACTCCAGCAGCCATTTCCTCCAGAGAACCTGTAAAAAATTGTGCCACAAGCAAGGCTGAGTATACTAATACTCAGCTAGACTTACCCGGTGTGAGGAGTCTATACTCCTCTACCTCTAGACATGCAGTTGTTTGGCCGTGGGGTTTGGTTGCCAAAAGCACTAGCTGAGTTTCTAAATCAAGATTTTAACTTTATCAAAATTAAGTGTGACTCTCTTAAGGCTAAAAGTGTACTATCTATTCATACATAGTAGCAAGCATTTTTAGCAATCAACAGCTTGTATCATCTCAACACAGTTCCACTTGTTACTCAATGTAGCAGCATGGATCAAGCAGTCTCATTAGCTGCGAGAAGCAGACGATTCGAATCGAGTTTTTAGCCTTGCAAGGTAAACCTAAACACACGACATGTAGGGGCACTCCGTCCCCACACATATCAACCGTCCCCATCGATTCCCCGTCAGCAGATCAGGGCTCACCGCCTTGGCGTACAATGCCTCACTGACCCCGACTGGCTGTCGTGCAGTGACCGCACTTGTACCCACCATAACCGGAATGGGAGACTACGTCTCAGGTCGCGTGAGGGGATATGTCCACTGCCAGGTTCACTCAGGTACTAGGCTTACCAATTTACCATATTTCTCGGCATGTGCTTAGTACGTTCAAACGCTTGACTCACGGTACCACACCTTAATCCTTACTCAAATTTTTATCCCGTAGACAACCAATCCCCATGGATTGTTGCCCACAAACCAACCTCGTATGATATGAAAGTGAGTACAACCAATTCCTGACTTCGCGCGAGTGCTAGAAAAATCACTCGACTTCTACCGAAATCCTAATTAATAAAGCAGCTACTCGACCTATCATACTAGTATTCATCTCAAAAGGATTACCTGAGATCATGCAACTAGGGTTTCAACCAATTCCTACACCTAAGTGCACAATCAATCCTACAATCATTAAGTGAAGTAAAATAGCATAAATAACAGGTTATGCATAAAACCGGGGCTTGCCTTCCAAAGCAGTGGCAGGCAGGTCCTCTGGTGCAGGCTCTGGTGTTGGATCTGGGGCAACCTCCTGGGCAGCTCCTTGCTCCGGCACGAGGATGTACTCTCCGTCAGCAAGATTACAGTCTATCGAAATGCAATGAACATGTATGTCATGATTATGCAAGATTTAAGAACATTAAGCTACAGAAACTAAGTCAAGACTTAACTTAGGGTTCCTTGGCTATGTGGGTCTTCTAGTGGTATATATAGACTTATTACCTTTTAGGTTTAGGTTTTCTTTTAGGACAACATAGTGGATTTGCATTGCCTTTATGGATTGCAGTGGACAATTTACAAAGGTTTTAGGAGGGCATTAATTTCCATCATCCGTTTTCCTTTCTTTAATTCCTATCTAGGGTTTCTAGTATAGGTTTGAACTATGACAGTATTTTTAAAAATTTCCAAAAATTCTGTAAAAATTACAGTGGGTGGTCACTTGCTATCCTAGCTTGTTTTAAGAATTTGAGGCTTAAAGTACAACAGCTAGGCTTTAAACAAAAATAACAATAGTTAGGCAAAATGGGCCACTTTACACTACAAGTCTTTTATTAAAGTGGGTCCTGTCCTAAGGGTTATTTTTGTTGGCCTCTAATAGTGATAATAAGCTCTTGTACCAAAAAGGACAGAGAGCAACATGATGGTTAATTAATGATGGATTTTTAAAGATTGGTGCAAAAAGGGTGCTTAACACTAACTTATCATTTGAAAAATATCAAACAACAGATTTCAGATTTTTCCTAAGTTCTTATTGTCAAAACATTAGTTATCCTAAGGTTTGGGGAGGTTTCACCTTAGGGTTATTTTTGTAAGGTTTTTCTAAGTTATCCTCATTTTATTAATTTAAAAGGTATCCTTCTTATTTTATACTACAACAGGGTATGATATATTTTTCCAGTGAACTACATTGAACAAGTATCTTGACAAAAATAGGGGTGCCCTCTGGTTCATTATTTATGTCACCTTTTCTATTTTTCTTAACCTTAAGCATATTATGGAATAAGGGGTAAAAACTAACTTAATGTAGTGGACAGAGGGGTTTAACTTTTTTAACTAGGTCAGTAGGTAGATATAAACTTCTCCAAATTTTTCTAACCCTAGTCAAATAGTACAACCATTTTTCTTGCTATTATTAAGCTTTTGGTCCAAACTATAATTAAATCAGAACCTTATATTTTTCTATAGTACCTATGGGGTTTTATATTTTTCTTGGATAGGTTACATTATTTAGAGTCTGACAAAATTGGTTTGACCAAATTTGAATAAACCAAACAGAAGTTATGGGTTTTTAAAGTTTCTGTTTGAATTTAAATCAGGTTTTAATAAGGTTTTCCTGAAAAAGCAGTTTGCGCCGAGGTCCCTGGGTTTAAACCGAATCAAACCTCGCAGATCTACCGTCGCGCCACTATTCCCCTGAGTCTCTGACATTTCACTTAACCCCCTGGCTTTCTCTCCCTCTCATCCGCAGTCCTTCCCCCAACTGAAACAGTAGCCGCGGAAGAGAAAAGGATGGCGCGGCTTACCGGCGGCGAGGGAGGTCCGGCGAGGTGGTCAGTGACGTTCAGGAGGTCGCGACGGTCACGTCGATGTGCGGGTCGGCGTCAGAGGTGGTCGGAGTTCCCCTGGCCACGAACACAGGCGGCGGGGATCGTCGGCGGCGCCTGCTCCGGCCAAACCACGGCGGTATAGATCAATTAGGGTGCATGAGGAGCTTCACGGGATGACACAGGGGCCATACGCGCAACGAATTGGAAAATGGTGAAGGGGTTTACCCGGTCCACGTGCGCCGGCGGGTTCTCGAACTCCGGTGAGCACGATTGGGCTATTCCGGTGACGCGGGTCCTCGGGTCAAGCTTGAGCAAGTCTCACGGCCTCACCAGGAAGCTATCTGGGGGCTTGGATCGAACGGAGGAGGACGGGAGAGGGGCTGGCCACGGTGGTTGCTCTCGGGCGGCACTGGTGGGTCGCGGGGAGGTCGCCGGAGGCAATGGCTGGCTCGGGCAAGTCAGGCGAGGTACGGAGGAGGCAATGGGGAAGGCAACCGAGCACTGGGGCGGGTTTTATAGCCGTGGCGCGGCCAGGGCGCCGGCTTGGCCGTTTGGCGCGACGCGGGGCACGCGGGGGCGCGCGCGGGCGTGCTCTGGCGAGCTCAGAGCGCGTCGAACACGTGGCGTGTTGCTTCTGCCCGTGTTCTTCGCTCTGCTGAGCGGCCAGGCGTACGAATCTTGCCCTACCGCCTGTGGGAGATCTCTTCCCTGCACCTAGAGCTACCTAGTTCATGTGAGTTCCAAGAGTAGATGTGGTCTGGTTGAGGAGATATGGTGGCGCCAAGTCTTGTCTGTCTGCACTGTTCAATCCGAGACAAAACCAGTGCCAACTCGTGTCAAACGGTTTTTGCTTGGGTTCAAACTTTTCCAGGGCATTCTAGGGTTAATTTGGCGCCATTTTGTCAATTGGGTCGACAGGTTTTGAAAAGGGGATCAAGGTGAACATGTGGAGTCTTTGCTCAAGGGTTAGGTTCTATACTTAGGCAAAATCTGAATTCTCCCTTGAGCTGAACCTTAGGTGATCTTTTTAGGGCCTTTCTGAAAACTTTTTGGGGGTACTTCCTTACTATTAATTGTAGGTTATTAAGTATATTACAACTTTTATATTTGGCCCAAACCATGATCATGGTGTTTACATGATCTTTTGATCATGGCTTCAATTAGGGTTCCCATTGCCTATGGGGGTTTTGCTCTAGGGTTTTGGGAGATCCCCACTTAGATGTGCATTATAAGCTAGGGCAGGACATCCAAGGTAGTTTGCACTTGATTAGGACCTTGAATTCCAAGATTGAAGTACTTTGCCCATAAATCTTTATGTAACAATGGATTGACAGGGGTAACCCTGGGGTAGACACCCTGAGTAACACCTAGGGTGTTACAGCCCTCCCCCCTTAAAGGAATCTCGTCCCGAGATTTCAGGTAGGGTCCCTTGGAGGGATGCTTGAAGGTGTGTGGGTGCTACTCTCCCCTTATACTCAAGTTTCACCTTTTTAACTGTTCTTCGAATGTCATCCTCTTTGCAACTTCAGAAGGAAGCCCTTCTTAAGTTAAATCCACAACTTAGACCATCTTTGTTATCTAAGTTTTTCTTATAATTGACTTCAAAGGGCAGGTGGGGGTGGGGTTTTGGGGCTACATACCGACTCCTTTGGGCAGAAAGTCGGGGAAGCGAGAGCGTAGAAAATCTTCCGTTTCCCATGTAGCTTCTTCTGCTGAGTGATGACTCCACTGAACCTTATACATTTTGATTGATCTTGCCCGAGTTGATCTCTCCTTTTGATCCAATACCTTGACGGGGTACTCTTGGTAGGACAAGTCTGGTTCTATCTCAATGTCTGGTTCCGGTAGCACTTCAGTGGGTAGACGAACACATTTCCGCAGCTGAGATACATGGAACACATTGTGAACTGCTGACATACAGGGTGGCAATTCCAATTGGTAAGCTACGGGTCCACAACTTGCCTTGACCTTATAGGGTCCAATGTAACGAGGGGCTAATTTGCCCTTGATCCCGAATCTCTGGACACCCTTGGTTGGTGATATCTTAAGATAGACATGATCTCCCACCTCAAACTCTAGAGGCTTCCGCCTCTTGTCATGATAACTCTTTTGTCTGGCTTGAGCAGCTTCTAGGTTCTTCTTAATAATTCTAACCTTTGCCTCTGCTTCAAGCACCAAATCTGGCCCAAAAACTTCCCTTTCTCCTGCTTGAGACCAATTTAGCGGGGTCCTACACCTTCTCCCATATAATGCCTCAAATGGTGCCATCATCAGACTGGACTGATAGCTGTTATTGTAAGAAAACTCTGCCAAGGAAAGACACTTATCCCAATCCCTTCCATAGTGTAGTGCACATGCTCGCAACATGTCTTCCAAAATCTGATTTACCCTTTCTGTCTGACCATCTGTTTGGGGGTGGTATGCTGAGCTTCGTATGACCTGGGTTCCAAGTGATTCCTGTAGTTGCTCCCAAAATCGTGCCACAAAAGGTGCTCCTCGGTCTGAGACTATAGTCCTTGGTATCCCATGCAGACGAACTATCTGGTCGATGTAGATCTCCGCATACTTCTCCGCCCGGTAGGTGGTGTGCACGGGCAAGAAATGAGCAGTCTTGGTCAATCTGTCCACAATAACCTATATAGAATCATGGTGCCTGGAGGTATTGGGTAATCCTACTATGAAGTCCATGCAAATGTCCTCCCATTTCCAAGAGGGTATGGGAAGGGGTTGCAAAGGGCCTGCTGCCTTCAAGTGGCTGGCTTTTATCCTCTGGCAAGTGTCACACTCGGAGATGTACTTGGCAATTTCCCTCTTCATTCTGGTCCACCAATATAACGATCTGAGGTCATGGTACATCTTGTTGCTACCAGGGTGCATGGAGAACTTGGAAAGGTGAGCTTCATCCAATATCTTCTTTCTGAGCTCAGGGTCCTTGGGAACAACCAACCGATCTCCAAACCATAAAATTCCCTTGCTGTCCTGACGGAAACACTTGTATTTTTCTGCCTTTTGATTGAGCATGTCTTTGATAACCCGAACACCCTTGTCCCCAACCTGTGCTTGAATTATTTGCTCTTGCAATGTGGGCTCCACCGAGATATAACTCAATTCACCGGAAGGAATAACTTCCAGGTTCAGCTTACACAGCTCGTCACACAAGGTGGTGATTCTTGCATCCATGTTCACACAATTGCACTGGGCCTTTCTGCTCAAAGCATCTGCCACAACATTGGCTTTGCCAGGATGGTAATGCACCTCCAAATCATAGTCCTTGATCAATTCCAACCATCTTCTCTGCCTCATGTTCAAATCTGCTTGAGTGAAAATGTACTTGAGGCTCTTGTGATCAGTGTAAATGTTACAGTGAGCTCCCATCAAATAGTGTCTCCATATCTTGAGGGCATGAACTACTGCTGCCAACTCAAGATCATGTGTCGGGTAGTTCTGCTCATGGGGTCTGAGAGCTCTGGAAGCATAAGCAATAACTCGGTTATCTTGCATCAAGACACAACCCAATCCTGTACCAGAAGCATCACAATAAACTTCAAATGGCTTGGTATTATCTGGCTGAGCTAGCACTAGAGCTGTTGTCAAATGCTGCCTCAAGGTGTGAAAGGCATCCTCGCACTTCTGGCTCCAATCATACTTGACTCCCTTCTTCAGCAATTCAGTCATTGGCTTGGCAATTCTGGAGAAATCCGGAATAAATCGTCGATAATATCCTGCCAATCCCAGAAAACTCCGAATCTGCCTCACTGTAGTCGGGGGTTTCCAATCCATCACCTCCTGTAGCTTTTCAGGGTCAACCGATATCCCATCCTGAGAAATTGTGTGACCCAAGAATTTAATTTCCTTCAGCCAAAATTCACACTTAGACAACTTTGCATAAAGACGGTGATCGCGCAGTCGCTGAAGTACGATGTGCAGATGCTCAGTATGCTCGTCTTCATTCTTGGAATAGACCAGAATATCATCAATGAAAACGACCACGAACTTGTCCAACTCTGGCATAAACACTGAATTCATCAAGTACATAAAATAAGCCGGGGCATTGGTTAGCCCAAAGGACATCACCAAAAACTCATAGAGCCCATATCTGGTAGAGAAGGCCGTCTTGGGAATGTCGCTGGCACGGATCTTGATCTGATGGTAACCTGAGCGAAGGTCTATCTTGGAGAATACCTTGGCTCCTACCAACTGATCAAACAGAACATCAATGCGGGGTAACGGGTATTTGTTCTTGATAGTCACCGCATTGAGAAGGCGGTAGTCAACACACATCCTCAAACTCTCATCCTTTTTCTTCACGAATAAGGCGGGACATCCCCATGGTGAAGTACTTGGACGAATAAACCCCTTGTCCAACAATTCTTGCAATTGTTTCTTCAATTCTGCCAATTCCTCGGGAGGCATCCTATAGGGTCTCTTGGAGATAGGAGCAGTCCCGGGTTGCAATTCGATGGCGAACTCAATATCTCGGTCAGGTGGCATCCCTGGCAATTCATCCGGAAAAACATCCGGATAGTCACAGACCACTGGGATCTTTTCCACTGGGGATTCTACCATAACAAAGGCACAAGATCGGGTACAACCCTGGTTGGGTAAATATAGTGTGATTTCACCACAGGTTGGTGAGTGCACTTCGATGGCCCTAGCTGCAATGTCAATCACTACCTGATGTTTGGTCAACCAATCAGTTCCCAGTATGATATCCACACTATCCAGTCCCAAGATAAGAAGGTTGGTTTTAATTATCAAACTACCAAACTTTAGAGGCACATTCTTGTTGATTTGATAAGTGGCAACTCTGCCTCCGGGTGTTGAAATTGTAATGCCCCCATCGGTATGGTGAAAGGGCAACTGGCATTTGGCACTAAACTTGGCACTGATAAAACTATGTGAAGCACCGGAATCAAAAAGAACAATAGCGGGATAATTTAAAACTGTAAAGATACCAGTCATGACGGGTGCTCCCTCTGGAATGTCAGCCATGGTAGTGAAGTTCAGCTTGCCCTGCCTCACTTGCACCTTCTGTCTCTTGCCTTGGTTCTGATTGACATTCTGCCCCTGCCTCTGTTGGTTTCTGGGGCAATTCTTGGCATAATGCCCAGTGCTGCCACAAGTGAAGCACCTGTTGTCATTGGCCTGACGGTACTGCTGCTGCTGCTGGTTGCTCCTCTGAGCAGGAAATTGGGTGCGATTGGGTGCCTGCTGCTGCTGTGGTGGTCTGATCACCCATCTCCCTTGCTGCTGCTGAGGTCCCTTGTTCTGCGAGTCAGACACAATCCTGAAGCGCTGTGGCTGAGCTGAGGGTCCTGCCACAGGGGTCTTCCTCTTCTTCTCCGCCTGTCGAGCTAAAATGCAGTCCTCCTGGGAGATAGCCATGTTGACCAACTCATTGTAACTGTTGGCCCTGACGGTGTTGAGACGATCGCGGAGCTTGGTGCTGAGCCCCCGTCTGAACCTGTCCCTCTTCTTCTCATCCGTGTCTGCATGGTATCCGGCATACTGGCACAAGTCATTAAAGGCCTGGGCATACTGCAACACTGTCCTGTTGCCCTGAGTGAGTGCCAGAAACTCATTGAGCTTCCGGTCCATGATGCCCGCTGGAATATGGTGCCCTCTGAAAGCTGCCTTGAACTCCCTCCACTCCACCTCTCTACCCTCTTGCTGCATGGCAAGAAAATGGTCCCACCAAGTCCTCGCGGGTCCGCGAAGCTGCTGGGTGGCAAACCTGACTTTGGTGACCTCTGAGCAAGCTCCATGGAGCAGTGGGAATTTGGATTCCACCACCCGCAACCATACATCTGCATCCAGTGGGTCCTCTGCCCGTGTGAACAATGGAGGCTGGGTGCTGAGGAACTCCTGATAGGTAGCCGCCGCGGGGTGACGCTGATGGTCTCCACCACCATAGTGCTGAGGTGGTGGCTGACGCTGAGCCAGCTGCCTCAAGATCTCATTCTGCTGAGCCATGAGCTCCTGCAGAGTGGGAGGCGGTGGCGGTGGAGGAACGTGCTCATTCTGACCACGGCGCGCTCTCCCAGCCATCTGAAAAATCACATGGTTGCTTAATAACACATCTCCAAGCTTAAGGTTCAAACACGGTAGGGGAGTTAAAGCAATTTGATAGATTCCACATAAAACAAAAAGAAACATAAACCTTTCGTCCAAATTTAAACTGCCATTAATCATCCCCAAACCTCCAAAAGAGTTTCACACGGTTACATCAATGATCCAAAAGACTCAACTCTACCTGGCCTAGTACCCTAAGGGTGCAAAAGCTAAGCTAGTGGCGAGGAGTCCAACTATCATCGGCCTCTAGGATTAGCCTGGCATCTAGCGAGCGAACGAGGCAACGCTGGACTCGGGGGAAGGGGGTCTCTCTGAGCCAGCGGTGTCTACACTGGAAGCAGGCTCCTCCCCTCCCTCGATGTCAACGTCTTCGTCAGCCTCCTCATCATGGATCTCTTGGTGATGCATGTCCAGGTGCTCATTTGCCTCTGCTAGCTGCTGCTGAGTGTTGAGGAGCTGATCCTCGAGAACCTCGATGGTGTTCTCCCTGGTGCCCACTAGCTCCTCCAACTCATGAATCTCATCAGACAACTGCTCCACTTGCAAATCTTTTTCCACCAGCTCCTGGGACAAGTCCACCACGAGCTCCTCCCTGTTGTCCAGGGTGATCTTGGTTGCCTCTAGTAGTGCCATCAAATGAGACATGGCCTCCCCACGCATCACTTGCAGACGATACAGAGCGTTCATGCATCGTACCGACAAGTGGGCGGTGTGGCCTGGGTAGAGGGCCCAGATGTCCTTGGCATGCTCCACCCGATCCTTCCACATCGGGTCGTCCTCCTTTTCCGCGGGGAACAACCCAATGGGGTGGGTAGCCAGCTCCAAGGGATGAAATCCGCAGAAAGTAGTCAATCCATGCAGAGCGATTGCCTCGATCGTGTCCTCCGCTCGGTATCCAAAAGACTCGGAGTCCAAGGAGCGCCAGCCTGGCTGCAGGGGATGAGGCTCCAAGGTCATCCTCACCCTACAGCGAGGCACCCGGTGCTTCTCGAACTGCTGCACCGCATATTGAGGGGGTGTCAAGTAGCCTGCCCCCTGAAGCACCTCCCACAAGATGCGGGGAAAACCCTCTCGTGCAAGTCCGTCTGTGTGGGTCAGTGCATTTCTGTCATCGGAGGATCCGTGGGAAGTCATCTGTGTACGGTTAAGCGTAAGTGAAAGAAAAAGAATTACAAAAAGAACAAGGAAAATAAAACTCAGCCTGTCTCTAGTTAAAAGAAAAAGGCACTGGGGACCTAGCTGGTTGTTATCTTGTTTTTAAGTCTTTTTACTCAGTTACCCATTTGCTTAATTATGAATGCATGCATGCTCGTCCTGAACGACATCTCCAGAAGATAAAAGGAATAGGGAAGAACTCCCATCCTTTAAAAAGTGGCCTATAGGGCCTAGTCACTTAGCCACCTAGCTACCCTTCTATTATCCTAAGGCTTCACGTCCTAGGTCTATCCTACTCGTCCTACTATCTATCCAATATTGTTTCTACCAAATTTTACTTGGAAAATTTGATGGTGTTTACGTTTTATTGATTCCTCTGTGGTGGTACAAGCTCCGATACCAGCTGTGGCGGAACCGCCCGAATTATTCTAGCTTAAGTGCTCAAGTCGCACCCGTAAGGGCAGCAACACACTTAAACAGGAATAACTCGTCAGTCCCTCGGATCTAGTCCGACACGGCCACTGACAGGATCAAGTACCACAATCTCACTCGAAGGTGAGTCACAGAGCAAATACAATAAAGCATAAAACCATACATGTCAGAGTGTTAAATTATTACATCATCATCATCATCATCGGAGTTGTTGCAAAAGTGATCATCATTGTTTTTGAAGTGCAGCGGAAATAAACTAACGGTAAATAAACGGAGAGATGGGGAAGCCTGTCCCATCACTCCTCATGCTCCTCCTCAGCCGAGGCAGGGTCCCACTCGACAGTCCAACCCGGTGGCAGGGTGGATGGCCAAGTCACTCCAGCAGCCATTTCCTCCAGAGAACCTGTAAAAAATTGTGCCACAAGCAAGGCTGAGTATACTAATACTCAGCTAGACTTACCCGGTGTGAGGAGTCTATACTCCTCTACCTCTAGACATGCAGCTGTTTGGCCGTGGGGTTTGGTTGCCAAAAGCACTAGCTGAGTTTCTAAATCAAGATTTTAACTTTGTCAAAATTAAGTGTGACTCTCTTAAGGCTAAAAGTGTACTATCTATTCATACATAGTAGCAAGCATTTTTAGCAATCAACAGCTTGTATCATCTCAACACAGTTCCACTTGTTACTCAATGTAGCAGCATGGATCAAGCAGTCTCATTAGCTGCGAGAAGCAGACGATTCGAATCGAGTTTTTAGCCTTGCAAGGTAAACCTAAACACACGACATGTAGGGGCACTCCGTCCCCACACATATCAATCGTCCCCATCGATTCCCCGTCAGCAGATCAGGGCTCACCGCCTTGGCGTACAATGCCTCACTGACCCCGACTGGCCGTCGTGCAGTGACCGCACTTGTACCCACCATAACCGGAATGGGAGACTACGTCTCAGGTCGCGTGAGGGGATATGTCCACTGCCAGGTTCACTCAGGTACTAGGCTTACCGATTTACCATATTTCTCGGCATGTGCTTAGTACGTTCAAACGCTTGACTCACGGTACCACACCTTAATCCTTACTCAAATTTTTATCCCGTAGACAACCAATCCCCATGGATTGTTGCCCACAAACCAACCTCGTATGATATGAAAGTGAGTACAACCAATTCTTGACCTCGCGCGAGTGCTAGAAAAATCACTCGACTTCTACCGAAATCCTAATTAATAAAGCAGCTACTCGACCTATCATACTAGTATTCATCTCAAAAGGATTACCTGAGATCATGCAACTAGGGTTTCAACCAATTCCTACACCTAAGTGCACAATCAATCCTACAATCATTAAGTGAAGTAAAATAGCATAAATAACAGGTTATGCATAAAACCGGGGCTTGCCTTCCAAAGCAGTGGCAGGCAGGTCCTCTGGTGCAGGCTCTGGTGTTGGATCTGGGGCAACCTCCTGGGCAGCTCCTTGCTCCGGCACGAGGATGTACTCTCCGTCAGCAAGATTACAGTCTATCGAAATGCAATGAACATGTATGTCATGATTATGCAAGATTTAAGAACATTAAGCTACAGAAACTAAGTCAAGACTTAACTTAGGGTTCCTTGGCTATGTGGGTCTTCTAGTGGTATATATAGACTTATTACCTTTTAGGTTTAGGTTTTCTTTTAGGACAACATAGTGGATTTGCATTGCCTTTATGGATTGCAGTGGACAATTTACAAAGGTTTTAGGAGGGCATTAATTTCCATCATCCGTTTTCCTTTCTTTAATTCCTATCTAGGGTTTCTAGTATAGGTTTGAACTATGACAGTATTTTTAAAAATTTCCAAAAATTCTGTAAAAATTACAGTGGGTGGTCACTTGCTATCCTAGCTTGTTTTAAGAATTTGAGGCTTAAAGTACAACAGCTAGGCTTTAAACAAAAATAACAATAGTTAGGCAAAATGGGCCACTTTACACTACAAGTCTTTTATTAAAGTGGGTCCTGTCCTAAGGGTTATTTTTGTTGGCCTCTAATAGTGATAATAAGCTCTTGTACCAAAAAGGACAGAGAGCAACATGATGGTTAATTAATGATGGATTTTTAAAGATTGGTGCAAAAAGGGTGCTTAACACTAACTTATCATTTGAAAAATATCAAACAACAGATTTCAGATTTTTCCTAAGTTCTTATTGTCAAAACATTAGTTATCCTAAGGTTTGGGGAGGTTTCACCTTAGGGTTATTTTTGTAAGGTTTTTCTAAGTTATCCTCATTTTATTAATTTAAAAGGTATCCTTCTTATTTTATACTACAACAGGGTATGATATATTTTTCCAGTGAACTACATTGAACAAGTATCTTGACAAAAATAGGGGTGCCCTCTGGTTCATTATTTATGTCACCTTTTCTATTTTTCTTAACCTTAAGCATATTATGGAATAAGGGGTAAAAACTAACTTAATGTAGTGGACAGAGGGGTTTAACTTTTTTAACTAGGTCAGTAGGTAGATATAAACTTCTCCAAATTTTTCTAACCCTAGTCAAATAGTACAACCATTTTTCTTGCTATTATTAAGCTTTTGGTCCAAACTATAATTAAATCAGAACCTTATATTTTTCTATAGTACCTATGGGGTTTTATATTTTTCTTGGATAGGTTACATTATTTAGAGTCTGGCAAAATTGGTTTGACCAAATTTGAATAAACCAAACAGAAGTTATGGGTTTTTAAAGTTTCTGTTTGAATTTAAATCAGGTTTTAATAAGGTTTTCCTGAAAAAGCAGTTTGCGCCGAGGTCCCTGGGTTTAAACCGAATCAAACCTCGCAGATCTACCCTCGCGCCACTATTCCCCTGAGTCTCTGACATTTCACTTAACCCCCTGGCTTTCTCTCCCTCTCACCCGCAGTCCTTCCCCCAACTGAAACAGTAGCCGCGGAAGAGAAAAGGATGGCGCGGCTTACCGGCGGCGAGGGAGGTCCAGCGAGGTGGTCAGTGACGTTCAGGAGGTCGCGACGGTCACGTCGATGTGCGGGTCGGCGTCAGAGGTGGTCGGAGTTCCCCTGGCCACGAACACAGGCGGCGGGGATCGTCGGCGGCGCCTGCTCCGGCCAAACCACGGCGGTATAGATCAATTAGGGTGCATGAGGAGCTTCACGGGATGACACAGGGGCCATACGCGCAACGAATTGGAAAATGGTGAAGGGGTTTACCCGGTCCACGTGCGCCGGCGGGTTCTCGAACTCCGGTGAGCACGATTGGGCTATTCCGGTGACGCGGGTCCTCGGGTCAAGCTTGAGCAAGTCTCACGGCCTCACCAGGAAGCTATCTGGGGGCTTGGATCGAACGGAGGAGGACGGGAGAGGGGCTGGCCACGGTGGTTGCTCTCGGGCGGCACTGGTGGGTCGCGG
The DNA here is from genome assembly GCA_029449295.1 of Zea luxurians. Classification (NCBI taxonomy): domain Eukaryota; kingdom Viridiplantae; phylum Streptophyta; class Magnoliopsida; order Poales; family Poaceae; genus Zea; species Zea luxurians. The sequence continues at coordinate 38,095,336 of JAOPSE010000022.1, read as the reverse complement.
GGAGGTCGCCGGAGGCAATGGCTGGCTCAGGCAAGTCAGGCGAGGTACGGAGGAGGCAATGGGGAAGGCAACCGAGCACTGGGGCGGGTTTTATAGCCGTGGCGCGGCCAGGGCGCCAGCTTGGCCGTTTGGCGCGACGCGGGGCACGCGAGGGCGCGCGCGGGCGTGCTCTGGCGAGCTCAGAGCGCGTCGAACACGTGGCGTGTTGCTTCTGCCCGTGTTCTTCGCTCTGCTGAGCGGCCAGGCGTACGAATCTTGCCCTACCGCCTGTGGGAGATCTCTTCCCTGCACCTAGAGCTACCTAGTTCATGTGAGTTCCAAGAGTAGATGTGGTCTGGTTGAGGAGATATGGTGGCGCCAAGTCTTGTCTGTCTGCACTGTTCAATCCGAGACAAAACCAGTGCCAACTCGTGTCAAACGGTTTTGGCTTGGGTTCAAACTTTTCCAGGGCATTCTAGGGTTAATTTGGCGCCATTTTGTCAATTGGGTCGACAGGTTTTGAAAAAGGGATCAAGGTGAACATGTGGAGTCTTTGCTCAAGGGTTAGGTTCTATACTTAGGCAAAATCTGAATTCTCCCTTGAGCTGAACCTTAGGTGATCTTTTTAGGGCCTTTCTGAAAACTTTTTGGGGGTACTTCCTTACTATTAATTGTAGGTTATTAAGTATATTACAACTTTTATATTTGGCCCAAACCATGATCATGGGGTTTACATGATCTTTTGATCATGGCTTCAATTAGGGTTCCCATTGCCTATGGGGGTTTTGCTCTAGGGTTTTGGGAGATCCCCACTTAGATGTGCATTATAAGCTAGGGCAGGACATCCAAGGTAGTTTGCACTTGATTAGGACCTTGAATTCCAAGATTGAAGTACTTTGCCCATAAATCTTTATGTAACACTGGGTTGACAGGGGTAACCCTGGGGTAGACACCCTGAGTAACACCTAGGGTGTTACAATGATTGATCTAACCTGACCTAATCAAATCTAGGTTAAGTCTATCTAATCTAATACGAATTACTTAACATGTTATTTAATGCTAGTGAAATAGATTAGACTCTACTTCTAGAACCATTTTCGCACCTAATTCACTTAACCCTAAATTGGTGCACTAGTCTAACTCGACCATGCACTCCTAATTCCATACCTAATCTATCCATTCCAATCTAAAAAGCAAAGTAAACCCTATTTGACCTATCTCATGTTCCACAACCATCTACCTATCTAAACCTCCTAAACCCAAGATGGAGACAACGAGACCCGAGAAAGAATAGATCAACCTCGTCAATGAAGGATAGGAGTCAAACCAGATCTCCAGCAGTGTTAGGACCACCATCCAAGATCAAATATTTCCTTGCCCTAAACATTATTTTCCCAGCCATACTCTCTTAATTACCCTACTAATTAGTATGGAGGTTAAAGAACTTTTGATTCTTGAACCAATTGAAAACTAGAAGCTAAAAGACACACAAAACCTTCTAAATCCCTTTCTTACTAATCTCGAGGACGAGATTATTTTTAAGAGGGTTAGAATTTGTAATATCCCAAAATAATATTTTGGGTGGATTGACAAAGGTTTTACCCCAAGATTTGAATAAGTATGTTTTTGAAACAAGAAATTAAAATAAAAGTTCCATATGTCAGTGGAATTGGCCTTAGATGAGTTATATTTATATATTCTCTAAAAGAATTAGTTAAATCATATCTTAATAAAGGTTAGACATTAGAAAACGTTTTCTGTCAAAACAAATAGATGTGAACTTTTGAATATACTTCTAATATAACTACACATTCAAAATATTATCTTCCTAAATCCTAAAATAAATAATATGTGTGTTTTGCATTTGTATGAGTAAAGAAATTAATATAAATATATTTCTTCCATCATTCTGGATTTTTTATTGCGCATTTCACTTATAGTTCAAATTCAAAACTAGAGACAAATTTGGATTCAAAATTTTCAATCTAAATAAAACATAGAGATTAGATAAGAAAATAAAATAAAAAGAAAACCCTCCCTCGGTTGAGTAGGCCGAAACCGGCCTACCCACTCACCCTCGTCTGCGCCAGCCTAGCTAAGGGGGAATTCGACATCGACAGGTAGGGCCACCCTATCAGCCGCTCGGCTGTGCGCGCACTAGTCATCCCGGCACGCTGATCAACAGGCCCCGCAATGCAGCCTCACTCACCCACGCACGTGTTGAAATTCGACCACTGTCAGGTGGGACCGATTCAATAGTGCTTCTCCCCTCTTCATCTGCATAGCAACAAAATCGTCCAGTTTTGCTGCCACAAAATCTGGTAGATTCTAACCAATTCGGCCTTGACGTCCTTAGCCCCTCGCCTCGCGGCTATATAACCTGCTACCCCCTCGTTCATTCATCTCATCTACCGAGGCCAGCATTGTTTCGAATTACGGGAGTGCCAACACCGCGTATCGTGAGGGAGAAATGGTCGACAGCGTCATTCCCCACCAGTGCCAATAGTGAGAGTCCACAAGGTGGTCAGAGAGCTTCTCCAAGATGCGGAGAAGGTCCTCCAAGAGCAGTTGATTTACAAGTAAAATGCAAGTTGTTTCCTTGATCAAATTCTTTGACCTAATAATATTTATGATTCTCTTAATCATTGTGGCACAGTTAGGTTAAATTGATGGGACCTAATAGGTTACCTACTTTGTTCACCCTACACCTTGCATACAAATGAATTATTGAGTACTATTGCTATTGCCATATACGGTTTTGGGACTAATGTTATGTATGAGTCATGATCATGCTTCATCATGATTGTTAATGGATTATTTATTATTCATGATAAGATCACTTTGTTAATTGGAACATTGAGTGACCACCCGAGACAACAGTGCTACCATAAGGGTGGAATGAGACTCCTTGGCTAATTAATTAGGAAAGCTAGTGAGAGATTACCTTACCCGAAAGGGGCAAGCAGGGAGGAGTTGCCGCAAGTATAGGGAGGTTCTCGAGTCAAACTATCTGTGATAACTTTTCTCAAGCTAGTGGAACTTTGGAAAGGCCTTGCAGTGCTATCCTGCCTCGTCACCTCAGTGGAGATGAATGGGAAGTTGCGATCCCTTGGAAAATGGGTAACACAACTTGTGGGTAAAGATGTGTAGTCTGTGCAAAGTCTAAAACTGGTATATCAGCCATGCTCACGGTCAAGAGTGGCTCAAACCCTAACATGAGTAATTTATGGAATCAAACTTAACTGGATGTGCATTTGCATTGTGGTTATTATTATTATTTATGATATCTCATTTATTAGGATGGTATATACTTATGCTTACTAATTTCTAATAAAAATTTGACCAAATTAATTAAAAGCAATGCTCAATATTAACCATCTTCCTTGGTAAACCTTACACTACCTTTTCCCACACTTGCTAAGTGACGACCTTATGGGATCTCACCCTTATTATAATCACACTAGTCAAGAATAGGTACCGCCGAGAGGAGGATCATGAATATGAGTTCGAAGAGGTCTAGGCCATCGTCTTCTAGTCAATTGTGTTGTCTTCAGAACGTGCATACTTTTTGAACAACTGATACAACTCTTGAAGGTCACCGGTGGATCCTGGGTGCAGTGACTGTATTCTTGGCCGGCGCGTAGGCCGTTGATAGCGTAATGAATGGCGATTCTGTTCTCCACTGACGACAATTGGGACTTGAGCAACAAGAACTTATTGTAGTAGTCACAAAGGCTTTCCCTCTCTAGATGTCTGCACAATGATAGCTTAGTGAGGGTGTCGGTCTGCAGCCTATACCCTTGGAAGTTAAGGAGGAATTTCTCCTGAAGGGTCGTGCATGAATCAATCTAGAACGAAGGCAACCTAATGTACCAAGTTAGGGCGGGACCTTCTAGGGCGATGATGAGGGACTTCGCCATTGTGTTGGTATCCCCTAGATGAAGCCATGGTGACTTGGTAGCTGATGGTGAATTGCAACGGGTCGACCTTCCCATTGTACTTTGGCTAGTTCCCGACCCTGTAATTGCTTGGCCACATCGCCTGTAGCCTGGTAGAGAGCGGGCATCTATTGTTGGTGAAATTGAAGGCCTGGAAAGTTTCATTATGCGGAGGCTGCCTATTTTCTTCGAAACAGATCAATCTTACACGGCCATGCCAAGGGTGTGTCGGGTCTTGCTGGGCCTGTAGCTGCAAAGTTTCCTGCTCCATGGCTTGGAGGTGCTCCTTTTCTTGCCGAATGAGAAGGCATACCCTGGCATGTGCCTCGATACACTGTTGCTTGTCTACGAGGGCGTCTCTTTGCTTCTGGAGGTTGGAGTTGCGCATGCGGAGGCTCTTGAGTAAGATTTGCTCCTCGGTGTTGATACGGAGGTCCAGATTGTCCTGGACGTCTGCATTGTCATCTTCGGGAGGCATTTCAAATGGGTGATGTTGGTGGCTTGCCACGTCACTGGAAACCTGGGGGGACCGGAGGCATGTTCTTCGTCAGGTTTGGCCAAACTTTAGCTTGGTAGGGTTGACTCTTTGGGTTTGGGAGGGGTCCCATGAGTTTTCTGAACTGGTGGTGTGGACTTCGCCCACTTGATCGGTGGAGATGGCTAGTTGTTTTTGTTTTGTGACGTGGCCCTCGCCCTACGGATTAGTGGTGGCCTTCAGGTTGTGTGGTGGGGAATGGTCAGCGACGAGGGCAAGCTTCCCCTTGTTGGCAGCGAGGGCTACCCTAGTCTCGTCGTCGTTCGGTGGTGAGCTAGGACATGTGTTCTTTTCGTGAGGCATTATGGGAGTAGTCTTCATCGCATAAACGGTGTGAGCCAAATGTTGGGCACTGACACGCGCTGGCGCACTACCAGGTGGACCCAAACACTCAGAGACAGTGGGAGAGAGCTTAGGTGCACGACAAGGCAAACAACAGACAACTGTAACTTCTCGTTATGCGTGCCCATCCCGCTACAGGATGGGGGTATTTATAGGGCCGTCTAGGGTAGGTGATCCAAAGTACGCCAGTGCCCCCCAGTCAATGGTCATTTTTTACTACACGGACTATACAACGGGGTAATTACAATCCCGCGGCCCCCCTCTGGTTATGTGCACTTGCGACTGTACCCGCTAATTACATTGATAAATGGACCCACCCGTCGTCACTACGGGCCCACGACTTGGACAAGCAAGTCTACCACGCTCGTAGCCTTCACCCGGAGGAGCCTTCACGTCTTTCACCGGTTTTTGTTACGACTGCGCCTTGGCGAAGGCTTCTTGTTTCCGAACGTCTCGTTCCTCAAGATGGGTCGAAGACTCCCACGGCCGCTAGCCGATGACCGATGTCATTGAAGTCTCTAATCACCTACAGCGTTACAGTTAGTCAACGGTTGGTGTTGACTTCGCTTTGGTGACCAAGGGCCAGATCAGCCTTTATCCCAACACATCCCTAGACACAAAACAACTTATATAGGTCGACATATTAAATAGATTTTTCTTTTATTGGGCCATGCCTTTAATGAGACGTGTCACCTGGTGTGCTTTAACGGATTTAGTTACACGGGTTATGTCTTAGGGCATGTACAACCTAAATACAGCTGCACGGTACTCTAAGTATAAGACACAACTAAAACACAACATAATACAGTGGTCATGTCTAAAACATGTGTCTTACCATATTCATTGTACCAATCAGAGCATTCAATAAATCAAAGTGATCAATCAGATAGTCTCCTGTCTCGAATATAGAGCTAAGACACTGTGTCTTCGTCAAGATACATGTCTTGAGATTTTTTACATTCACCCCTTAGACACACTGTAAGACACAATTTAAGACACCCACTGTACATGTACATCCCCTTATACAGTCTATTAGGATCGATGGTCGGCCAATACCTAACTCATATATCGTGGCGTACCTGGCCTAGCTTGCCGCCAGCTTCGGGCCTTGTCGTGCTCGGACTTTTAGCGCGGCCTAGAAGTCACGCCTATAGAAACAGCCGGCCTCGAGCGGTCGCCTCCCTGCCTCGTCCGGTCCTCTCTGTGTGGGAAGGGAACCAAACCGAGACGGAGGCGGAGACGCGGAGTACGACGCCTGCCTTCCCTCTTCCGCCGAGCGCCCGCTGCGTCATTCTCGTCCCTCCTCTTCATCTTCATCGGGCAACCGATTGCCGCTGACTCCGGCCATCGGCGACTGTCCCCCGGTTCGTACCTTCTCCTCCTTGATCCCCTTTTCTTTTATTGCTCCTCGATTCCAAAAATCTAATTTAGTACCCCCAATCTCCGAACCCTAATCCCCCCGCATCCTTCCTCCTCGATCACCACGTAAGCAGGCAGATGGATGGAGGATACGTATACGCGCAGATTACACGCACAACATAATTTCCTTTTTAGGCTTGGATGTTTCGTGTTCACCTCAGCTCAGCTCTAACGAATCTTGTTTTACTCTTCTCTAGGTTTTTCTTCTACGATTTCCGATTCGATTCCATGGCCGGCTGGACCGATTCCACCGGCAGCGGCGGCCGAGGATCAGGAGGAAGAGGCTTCACGACACCCCGCTATACTACTAATTCCACCAATGACATGATCCATGGAGGTACCAGCGGCGGAGGCGGAGGCGGAGGTAGCGGCAGGTGGAGAGGAGGCAGGTCAAGGGGGTGGCCGCCCCCGCAGCCTCACCATCGTTACCGCCGTGTGGATGCTGTGCATCGTGACTCCCCGCCTGTCTCTCTATCGGAGCTACAGGCGGCCTCCTCCACATCCAGCCGCCACCGGTACCTTACTCGTTCCATCTCAGCGGACAAGTCTTCCGCCTCGGGAACCGCGGGTTCAACAGATACCAGGGAGCCTGACGACAAGGCTAACCGCAGCGCTGCCAACTTTGAGTGCAACGTCTGCTTTGACATGGCCGCTGAACCTGTGGTCACCAGGTGCGGCCATCTCTTCTGCTGGGAGTGCCTCTATCAGTGGCTCCATGTCCATTCTCACCACCGTGAGTGCCCTGTCTGCAAGGGTCAGGTAGCTGATGATGCTATCATACCCATCTATGGGCGTGGTGGATCCGCAGCCTCTGTGGACAACGCTCCCCCAAGGCCCACTGGAGCCAGAGTAGAGAGCACAAGGCAGCAGCAACAACAACAGCTGCCAATTTTCCATCCTCCCAATGTTTTTGAATTCATAGGCCTTGGCTTTGCCGCTGCAGCCAGGGGAGAGCACTCCACCGAGCAGCTGCTGCTGCCAACTTTCTCCCACCCCACGGTGTTTGATGATGATGACGGGCATGAATGGGACATGGATCTTGTGAACGACGGCATTGATCCTTTGGACCTCATAACTCCCGGCGGCACCCAAGACTTGGACATGGATGATTATGATGGCACTATTGATTTCGATGATGATGATTATGAATATGACTACCATTTGGCGGGTGCTACGTTGTTTGCTTCTGCTGGGACTGAGGCCAGCAATCCCAGCTCTTCACAAGCACATGCTGGTATGATCAATATTAGGGACAACATTCTTGGCACTGCCACCAGCATCTATCATCAGCAAGAGTTTGGCTACTCTGGCGTGAGACCTCATAATAACAGGGGACGGCGCCGGCACCGTAATCGCGCAAGGGCATCAGCAAATCACTCGGGCGTTGATGAAATGGTGACCGAGGATACCAGTCATTTCTACCTTCAGAACGGTGGCAGTTCTAACTTTAGTGCAGGCGCTGCTTTTCGGCCCAACGGTGGCTGGACTGGGAGAAGAGGAAGAAGCAACTTGAACTCGAATTCAGGTGGTGGAAGCAACCTGAACTCAAACTCAGGTGGTGGAAGCAACATGAACTCGAATTCAGGTGGTGGAAGAGGAGGGATTCAGGGTACCAGAAGACAGAGGACAAATTACAACTGATAGTGATGTTGGGACATGCTTCGAAATAGGAGCGATAACTGATGAGATAAACAAACTTAATCCTTTCTCTTCCATTTTTTTTCTTTGTTTCTCTCGTATTATTAATCCTTTTGTAGCCTGTGGCTATTGGCACCTTGTCAAACATCTTCTCTCCGTTTCCCCTGAATTGCTATGCCTGGTTAATGTTACTTATTTTTAGTACCATCATCCATAAAGTATCTGTTAAATATAGCATGGTTTAAAAGGCGACGCCTAGGCGTCCAGGCGACGATCGGAGCTAGGCGTCGGCGCCACCTAGGAAAAAATGTGTATGGCGTCCGCCTTGGCGAGGTAGGCATCCACCTTGGCGTAGTAGGCGTCTAGGCGACGCCCTAGCCTCTAGGGTTTGCATTGGGCTAGGGTTTGCACTGGGCTTTAGGCGCGCGTTTTGGGATTCCCTGTGCGCGCGTGGCAAACCTCTTCCCTGCGCGCCGCAAATTTGTCTCCCTGCCCGCGCTCTCTCTCCCTGCGTGCGGCTGCTCCCTCCCCACGCGCGACAAATCTCTCTACTCCCTCTTCCTGCGCGCGCTCTCTCTCGTGCTCTCTTTCTCCCTACGCGCGGCTGCTCCCTACGCGTGGCTGCTGCGCCCTGCTCTAGGCGCGCGGCTGCTGCTCTCTGCTCTAGGCGCGGCTGCCACTCCCTGGGCAGTGGGCACTGCCCCTAGTCGTGGCTGCTGGCTGCTGCTCGCTGGTAGGTCCTCCTTCCCTGCTTTCAAGACTCAACAATGATGTTTCTCATCCCCTCCTCTGGTTTCAGACTGTGCAGCGAGCTAGCGACAACCGACAACATAATGTCTTCTCAAAATGAAGCTCCATCTTCTGTGGCTGGTGAGTACGACCCGAAGAGCGATCCTACCCGGAAGCCACGGAAGTCTACTGATCTAGGGTGGAAGTATGGATTTTGGCCGGATCTTCAAAATAATGATAAGGTGGAATGCACCCTATATGGTCAGGTTGTTAGTTTGAGCTGTAACAGCTGTTTGGTGGCTTGGTAAGGCGTCGCCTAGGCGTTCGCTGGGCGCCTAGTTCTGTCTAGCCGCCTTTAAAACCATGAAATATAGTGTCCTAAACTTGTGGCATTGAACTGGCTACAGAATTTGGGCCATCTCGTATTCTGGTTAAGTTGTCGAACTCCGCGAGTGCAGGCAAAAAAATTGATGCTGGCGGCAGTGCTGAAACTGTCTAAGCAATTGCATCAACAAGCATGAGTATTCAAATATTTGTAGTATGCTATAATGTTTGGAATTAAGAAACAGTTTATTTCTCTTGAACGCGTATCATAGCCAATTTAGAAGTTTGGAGGAACTAATAAGTTAAATAATAAGAATCGCAAACATTGGAATGATTGGTTTATTTCGGTGCCTGACTCCCAGTTCTTGCATCGCCACACCAATACATTACAGAGGAACATTACAACGGCATGCATTGCTCTAGGGTCTAGGCAAAGCTGCTTGAAATGCAGATGTACTAGACTAGTTGTCGTCTCCGTAGGCGAGAAACCGGTAGCGCTCCTCGTACGGGCCGTCGAAGTAGAGGTCGGCCTCGAACCAGCGTGGGTACCTGACCAGATCCCCGGCCACGAAGTGCATGTAGTCGTCGCCGTGGACGGCGCCGGCGGGGATGACCTTCACCTCCCCGGACACGATGTATACGAGCTGGTCGACCTGCCAGTCCCACGGCATCCGGCACCGGCCACCCGTGCGCCACGACGACCACGTCTCCATGACGCGCAGCGCCTCCATCCGTGCCCGCGCCACCTCGCCTCGCTCCACACGCACCCTGTACACGTCCTCCATGGGACGCCCCAGCAGCGCGCCGCCACCGCCTGCTGCCGCCGCCGCTCGTATCCTTACACCTCTTCGGCTACTGATGCTAGGAAGACTAGGAGGCAGCCTGTGCGCCGCGGGGAGCACGAGATGGAACCCGCCGGTACTGGCGGCGGCGGGCCTCATCGCGAGTACCCTATCTGTCTCCTATCCTTTCCTCTTCGGCTTGGGCTTTGGGTTGGGTTTGGCCTCCGTCTCTGTCCTGTCTGTTTCCCGAGTAGAGAACAAGAACTACGTAGGCCACCGGCGGGCCTGCTTGTCAGTGAAGTATTTTCTCTGTTTTATAGAATATTATAGTATTTAAGATACCGTAGTATTTTTTTCTTATACAGTATTTGGTTTCTTATACAGTGTTTGGTAGTTTTTTTTTTAAAAAACTCTGTTTTCAAAACTATAGTTTTGACTATAATACAGTACTTTCGCAGTTTTGTAAATATATCTGCAGACCAAAGATTTTAATGCTACGGTAAAAAATTGTGGGTATGTATTGATATTTTAAAACTCTAGTATTATAAAACTATAGTTTTCAAATACTTTATTCCCAAACATGGCCTTATCCTCTATTCCTCATATCCATGCTCTGTTTAGGGATGGCAACGAGACATGGTGGAGCTCACATGAGCACTAGCCTTCTATTCCCGACCTGAACCGATTCCCCATTCCTGCCTCGATATACTTAGGGGCAGAGCTATAGCTTAGCACCAGTGTTAGCTGACACCAAGGGATTTCAAAATTTCTAGTATAAAATATTGTTTAAACGTTGCGTGCTTAATGATGCTGACACCAGCGCATGTGGAGGCTGGCTTCGCCCCTGCTTAGGGGCTACTTTCGAAACTCAAAATCTCTCTAGGATTAAAAATTGCGAAACATGAACTAATTTTCTACCTTCAATCCCCTTTAATTCACTCCAAACCGAACAACGTTTAGAGCCTATTCAGATAGGGGTACATTTAGGGGATTAGAGGGGATTAAATCCCTTGCTATTTAAAATTGAATAGAAGATTGAATCCCCTTTGATCCCCCATGCAATCGAACAAGGCTAACAGGGACAAACAAATCCCTATCCCAACACATCTTTGTTCCCTATTTGGGGACTGAACACTGAAGCACAAAAATCTCTTTATGATACAGACACAATTAGAGCACCAATGCGTGATAACAATTATCGATATATCAATCATTAAGAGACAACAAAGATAAAAACATCATCATATATGGTTTACATATATATATAGGGCAGGTATAACGGGAGCTCTGGGCTTCGGATATTAAAGAAAGCCCAGGTCAGTTACGTGGTCTGGTCCGCTGAGACAAGCGCGCCTATGTTTTACGTGGTCCAGACAGACGGCATGCAAGACAGACGCCGCCGTTACGCGGTTGGTTTAATGGCAAGGCGGTAAACATATGGAAGTGGCGCAGAATTATAGGGAATAGATTCCATATGCAAACGTGCTTACTCTGTTACGTGGGCACGGAATTTATGGATCTTGCATGGGGTGTAATGGCGGCAGGTAAATATAACGTGGAATAATATGTTGAAAGATATGGCATAAAACCGATACGGTATAAATGTTGCATAAATAGTATATACCGTTTGGCGTAAAATAATGTGTCATTGTGCGTAAGTAGTGTGTTATGGATATTAGTTTTGCATGTACGTCGCTAGAATATCGGGACGGTTTCGAAAATAATGGAAATACCCTGGAAACGTGGATGCGGTTACTTGTATAGTATCCGTGATTTCCTTTCATCTGAAAAAACACCACAAAGCCTGCATAACTATTTGGAGGTGGAGATGGCTGGCTCTGGAGAGTCACCGGCGATGGTGGGAGATGGCGTTCGTCTTGATCTAGATACAGAGGGAGTAGTTGATGGTAATTCACTGGTCACACCACCTCCTGCTCTATTGGGTCCTGTAATCGACGAGATGAGCATAGGGGAAGAAGGAGAACAGAGGGTTCGACCTCCTATGTCCAATATTAGCTCCAGGGAGATGGATACGCCTCAAATACTGCATTCACATGTAAGTCCAATTGTTGTATTTGATTCTTGATTGATTAGATTGTTATGATCATATTCCATGGTACAAACAACAATGTGAATGAATTTGCAGAAAAAAACATTGATCCAACTATAGTGCCAACGGTAGGGATGACTTTCAAGGATGTTGATGATGCATATAAATTCTATAAAAGGTATGCATATGAAGTTGGATTTCCACTGAAGAAATACAGAGAGAAGACATTCAGTAAGTGGATAAATTGTTCATGTGAAGGTAAAAGTGCACCAAAATCAAATGAGACACCTAGGATGAGGAATAGGATTTCGGGGCGTACGCAATGTAAGGCTAGAATAAAATTAAAAAAAATATATGATGATGAAAAAAATGGTTGTAGCTGCAAAAATTGAACTGGTAAACTTGGAGCATAACCATGAGTTCATAACTGACGAAGCAGAGAAACAACATTTACGTTGCAACAAAAGTAGAGATGCTGAGTTCATAAATTTTGTTGATGCAATGCATGATAGCCGAGTGCCGCAGCATTGCATAGTTGATTTTATATCAGAAATGCATGATGGGCCAGAGAATGTACCGATAACTACTCAAGATCTGAAAAACATGTAAGCAATATTTTCATGTTTCATGTGTATATATTAAGTGCCATATATATTACTATAGTAAATGTTTGTATAATCATTTTTTGTGCAAACAAATGTAGGAGGGCAGCAAGGAGACGAGAAAACTGCGCAAATGATGTAGCCAAACTTTTGGCTTTCTTTACAAAATGCAAGAAACAGAATCCACAATTTTTTTGTGATTTTCAGTTAGACAATGATGGAAAAATAGTGAGTATTTTTTGGTCACACGCAAGTATACAGGGGGAATATGCAGATTATATATGATAAACCACTAGGCATGTTTGTTGGAGCTAACAGCCATCTGCAGTGTACAGTGTTTGGATTTATTTTGTTGGGAGATGAAATAGTGCAGACTTTTGAATGGGCTTTCAATTCATTCAAAACATATATGGGATGTGAGGGTCCAAGAGTTATGCTAACAGGTATGTGGTATGTCAATTTGTTATGCAAAAAAGTGTAACACCCGGTTTTAAAGGACAAAGCCGGGTGCATCTCATACATGCGCCAAGAAGACAACATATATAATAACAGAGTGTATAGAGATAAATGTCATAAAACATCAGAGTACTTATTACATAGCGGAAGTCTTATTACAAAATAAAGACAAATATAAAACGAACTAAGGATCGTCGGCGCCGATGTCAACTGAGGAACGCCACCTAGATCAGATCAAACTCCTTGATACTTGACTCCACTTGAAACCACCTGTTCTTCTCCTGTGGGGGGGGGGGGGGTGTGAGACAGCAAGGGTGAGCTCACACATGTTCATCGCTCAACAAGTTGTGGGGAATAATGTGACATGAACTCACCAAAGGTGGGAGCTCATGAAGTGTAAGGCTTACCAAAGAGAATGGTTAAAGCTGGGCATTGCTTTTAAATAGTTGGTCAAATTTTATTAGCAGTTACTAAGTGTAAGTAAATACCAAACCATAATAAAATAATAGAACACAATTAATAACAAATCCCATGCAAATGCAAATGACAAATTGAGTTTAGGTTCCATAATTTAATCATCGGAGAGTCCTGAGCCGCTCATGACCGTGAGCTCGGCTAGTATACCAGTTTTACACTCTGCAGAGGTTGTACCCTTTACCCACAAGTCGTGTTTCCCATGTCGCCAGGGTTAGCTAGGCCCTTAGACACTACCAAGGTGAATGGCTAGGGATCCACTACGAGGCCTTTACAAAGTTCCACTAGCTTCCAAAAACCCGCTACAGTTTATAGGAAGCTCCAATGCAGGGTTCCTGGCTGACCGCCATCGCAGCAAAATCAACCAGGGACCTCCCTACACTGACCACTCCCCTACTGCCCTTGCCCCTTTTGGGTAAGGTAGTCTTCCACTAGCTTTCCTAATTAGTCAGCCAAGGGGTCCCATTCCTCCCTTGTGGTGGCACGTGGTTCTCAAGTTAAGCTCCATGTTCCAATTAACAATAACATAATGATCTTGACATGAACATAAATAGAATAACAAAATAACTGGAACATGGATATAATGAAATATTAACCCAAAAACCACGTAAAGCAATAGCATAACTACCCATATGATTCAGGGGTAAACAAGGTAAAATGGATAAACAGACTAGGGTGACCTATTGGGTCCCATCAAAATTAAACCTATGCATGGTAAATGATTATAAAGAACATTATTGGGTAACAAAAGTGAATCAAGGGCACAACTTGCCTGGCACTTGAGAATCCAGGTACCAACTTGCTTTTCAGATGACACGTGTCCTCGCGCTAGTCGTGGCAATACAAACAAACATGATATAGATAAATTAACATCACACCAAACATAAGAATATACTGCATAATAATGATCTACGCGTTGCTACGAGACTAACGCAACTTGAACGGATCAAATCGGAGTTATAGATTTTAAGTTATGAATTTCTAAAGGTTTTATGTGTTTTATGCAAGATTAAATAGGATATAAATTTTAATAGGACTTTCATGTGAAAACAGTGGTACTAGATGATAAACCATAATATTACAAAATTGTAGGAACTGGAATGGACTAAAAAGGAGTTAGTATGAATTTTCTATGAATAGAATGAGTTCTTGGAATTATTTATAAATCCAAAATCAATTTCTAAATTCATTTTCCCTAATTTCTTTATTTCCTGGACTGCGCGCAGAATAAATAAAGAGTGCAGGGGCTCTGGCATAAAAACCCCAATACTCCGAACTCTCTGCAGCGGACCGCGGGTTGATTTGCACTTTGGTCAGGGACTTTTTAACAAAACCGCCATCACGAAAGGGTATCGTGAACTCCCAGCCGTCCGATCACCAGAATGCGGTCCGGATTAGATTGTGAACCGGTATCCCATCCAGGCCCTTGGATCAGAGATCCATGGCACACGGAACGTCTACGCATGTGACTAAATCCTATCCACCCGATCAGTTCTGAACGCCCTGGATTTAATGCACCGAAGCGCTGACCCCGGTTCTAATCCTATCCGCCGGTGATCGATCCAACGACGGTCGTGAATCGGCACCTTACCCACCACGCCGAGCAACGAAGCCCTGCCCGCAGATATCTGATCCAACGGCCTAGACACCGTCCGATCACCACCGTCTATCCTAGGATGGACGGCGAAGAGGCTTCTTCTCCATCCAGCCATCCGACGCAACAACGTAAGCACGGGCGCGGCGGCGCCATGGTCAGATCCCCCCCATGTTAGGCCCGAACGCCCCAATCTCAACGCAATCGGGTGCTAACCTACACAGGATCAATGGCTTACACGCGGGAGGAGGACATACCGGCTATGGCGTAGCAGAGACCCCCAGCCACGTGACACGGCGAAATCACGTCATGTCTGAAGCTCCGATGACGAATCACGCGAGCTCCAGTTAGAATCTACCAGTGGAGACCCCCCGAGGAGATCCCGCGCACACCGAAGATGCCAACCGTCGGCCCACCGGGGACCCGACGGCGCCATAGGTGAATATCCCCGTGGCGGCCGCAGTCCACTGCTCCTCTCCACCAAATTCTCGTTGTATGCTAGGCTACCTCGACGTGCGCGTAGGCGTACATACCGGATGACCCAAGGGCAGCGTCCTATATATATATGCGTCAGAGGAGCGAGTCCCACGGCAAGGAGGTTGGGCGACGCGAGTTCTACGGCGAACTCGGATCTTCCTGTTGTGACTCGGTCGCGCCCAAATCGTGGGTTCGTTGCATGAGAAGATCCCGGTGAGGAAGAGACGGCGTCGGACGAGGCGGACCCACCAGCCAGCCACTAGCTTAGTGCGCGCGGAGAGAGGAGGCCAGAAATTTCGTAGAATTTGGTAGGCGGAGGTCTCGTTCAATCCCAACAGTACCAGCTGCGGTGAACGGAGGAGGAAGAGGAAAGGAGGCTGTCACGTGGGCCCCGCCATCCAGAGACGCAATACTAGAGATGGGTGGCTGTTTGCGGGCCCAAGCCGTCAGCGCTAGAACCATGGACGCGCCTGGTGGAGTTGGCGTGAGCCACGGAAGAAGCGCGAGTTAAAGGGTTATTGGGCCAGAAGTGAGGGAAATCGGCCCAAGTGGTGGATTCTGATTTTCTTTTTCCTATTTCTTTTCCTTCTATTTTGAATTCCCAATTTGAATTTGAATATTTTTATGAGTTGCACCTTTGAGTAAATGTACACATTTAATTCCTAGTATAGGGATAATATTTTTATGATTATTATTATTATTTTTATATACTATTTTTACTCACCTATCATTTTCTTCCTTTCTTGCTTTCCAAATCCTAGAATTTCTTTTAGATCTTAAATTCCCATTTGGGTATTAATATAATTCTTTTCACATTATTATAATATTGTCACAACAATGCACACACAAATAAAATTCCAGCATGATGCATAATTTAGTGTCATATATTTTTATTAATTGTCTTTAAAAGGTGGTGTTCACATGTGATGACAAATGGATGGATACACACATATAAATAAAGGTAAACACTTTCTCCTTTTAGGTTTTTTTTACAAAGTGGGTATTACAAAAAGTGAATTAATTTATTGTGAAAGTAAATTAATAGTTTGTGAGCAATTGCAGATCAAGATCCTGCAATGCCAATTGCTCTAAGAACTGTATTTCCAAAAATAGTTCACAGACTGTGTTTATGGCATGTCTAGAACAGATTTATGCCATTCTTAAATGAGATATATGCAAG
This sequence comes from Zea luxurians, assembly GCA_029449295.1. NCBI lineage: Eukaryota > Viridiplantae > Streptophyta > Magnoliopsida > Poales > Poaceae > Zea > Zea luxurians. The sequence continues at coordinate 38,078,817 of JAOPSE010000022.1, read as the reverse complement.
GTTTGCTGATAAGGATTTTAAAACAACATTCCAATCTATTATACATCATCCATTAACTCCTCATGAGTTTGAATGTGCCTGGGAAATGATGCTAGAGGAGTTCAATCTTCATGAAGATATGACTCTACACAAATTATATGAAATAAGGAAAGAATGGATACCAGCATTTTTAAAAATGACTTCTGTGGGGTAATGGTATCTACACAACGAAGTGAGAGCATGAACAGATTAGTGAAGCAATCACATGTAGATGCGAACACCCCTCTGCATGAGTTCGCTAAACAGATGATGAAAATGTTGCATAGCAGGAAAATGAAAGAATCAAAGGAGGCATTGATGAGCAAGGTATGTCGTGCTTGTTATCAATAACGTATGGCATACATGTTTATGTAAATACTTTGTTTAATTAATATAATAACGTCTTATAGGGACCAAGGACAACAGATACATTATATAGGTTCGAAGTGAGAGTCTCTAGAGAATACACCAGAGCTGTTATGAATAGATTTGAGGAATCAATGAAATACGCCACTGCATACAAAATATTAAAGGACATAGACGGTTGTGATAAAGATTGGATCGTACAACATACAAAAAGGTCTAATAAAATTGTGTGGGGACAACATCAATTCAAGATAACAACGGATATAGATGCTGGGGAGTATACATGCGAGTGCAAACAGTGGGAACATACAGGTTTGTACATATTGTGTTGATTAAAATAATAAATTTGCATACTAAATAATTTGTTGATTGTAGTACAAATTAATGTATATCGTTAAAAAATAATGGTTGGTTTTCATGTTTTAAGGTCTATTGTGTGTTCATCTTTTAAGAGCCTTCATGCATCTTCAAGTTGAAAAGATACCTTCAAAGTATATATTGCAAAGGTACACTGTCTCGTCAAGAAAAGATGTACCGTTTGAAAGAATTGATAAGAGCTTCAGGGGAAAGGATGGAGTTACTAAATCATACAGACAGAAAATGTTGCTAACGAAAACAATGAAAGTGGTTTGCCAGGCGTGTATGTCAAAAGCAGGGTACGACAAGGCAATGGATGTGTTGGATGAGCTCGATGGCGTTCTATGCCGATTAGAGCCAGATATTGGATGTAATGAGTCATGTGATGTTAGTGATGATGAGGAAAACCAGGTAATAAGATTCCAGTTTTTTAAATGTTATACTAATTGTAACATATATTATGCATAGTAACATATTATTTGTACCAGGAAGGAGAATTAAATAATAATAATGCTGGCGATGGGATGGAAGATGACAATACAATTACATGCCATAAAATGGTATGTAAAAGATAAATATATAATCTTGCATGAAGTATTGTATATAATGAATATATAAAATCAATGAACTAGGCAAATTTTATTTTGTAGGATGGGGATAAAACCATGACTGGATGTGAACATGCGTTAACATTAATAACAGCTGGTAACCAGGTACATATTAAAAAATATTGTTCATTGGTATATAATGAAAATATATGTTTATGCTGCATGGAAATGTTGATGTATTTGGGGGTGGGCTATATAGGTGGACAACATGAGAATTCCACCTGAGGTTGGTGATACAAGTTCTCCGTGTCACGTAGCACATGAACAAATGGAACATATTGGTGCATCCTCAGAAGCTAAAAAGGTGAGCATTGAGAAATGATTTTACTAATTGGTACAAAGATACTTTATGTAAATATGTGTATACTAATTAATAACTTCTTTTATTATACAGAGGTTGAATTTTAATGTGGATGTTATAAATCTGAGTATGCCGGATCGTGCAAGACCAAAAGGACGGACAATAAAAAATACAGAAGATAGGATTGTGAAACTAGGTGTGAAAGGAGAAAAAAAGAAGAATAGGAGATGCCAATTGTGTGGAATAGCAGATGGACATAACAGCAGAATGTGTCTGTCTGTGGAAGAGAACAGGGCAAGACTAGCAAAACTGGCTAATCGAAAGAGAGAACGACCGGCCGGATCAAGACTAAACAATAAAACAACTGTTCCACAGTGGAATGAAACAGCGACTGCTAAAAAACATCGTATTAATGAAGATGTAGAAAATGAATAAGTCGCTGAGCATATGGAATTGGGTGAATAATTTGAAGTGTGACTAAAGAGTGGTCGATGTAGTATAAATTTGTAATAGCACAATGACCTATGTTTTAGTTTTTGGAAATTAATAGTTTGCATGACTGGGTTATATAATGCATTGATATAATACTATAATATGTTGCGTAAAACTAGACCATTACCCAAATTATGAAACTGAATATATACCAAAAATTGGCATTGAACGTTTAGCAATCGGCCGATCTGGACATAAATGGTATATAGACTCAATACACTTAACATAACTAAGCAAATGGGAGTACATACTACGGGTTTACACTACATCTACACCAGAAAGGTTGTAGCATAGGCACTGGTCGCAGTTATCATAATTAGCATGGTAAATATGTAAAAAAGGACCTAATGTATATAAAATAAGGAAGTATATAGGTTGCATAAAACTTGAATATTAAAGAGAATATGATAATAGAAATACGCCAAACATTGGACGAAAACGATTAACCATCTCACAATCTGGAAATGAAAAGCATATAAGTTCATAACAGATAACATAACTAGACAGTCTAGTAACACTTATGTTTTACACACTTGAAATAAAAACGGATACGAAGTAGCATAAACACTGGACACAGCGAACATAAGTGTGATGGGGAGTATCATACACATGAGCAACACCTGACATAAGTGACTTAAGAAGTAACATAAACAGTTTGGGGGTCCCATAGGGAATCATGTTCAGCTATGATATCTAAGTCTTGGCTTTCAAACAACGCCGTTTCCTTGGAACATACTTGAAAGGCAGCAGTTCTGCAGGGAGGGGGTAAACCCTGTTGTTGCGATGAAAGGTCAGGTAATGCAGAACAAAAGCACGTTGGTCCAATGGTTCATCCTGAAATAGTCAGAATAGTTGAATTAATGCTAAGAATAAGTATGAAGGAGTAATATATGCATGATCAAAACACTAATTTAGTAACATACCGGTACATAAAATTCTGATAAGTCGCCATCATCAAAATCGTAGTATCAGAGGAAGTTTGCGACAAAAAAACCACAATCGTTTGACCCTGGTAACATGGTTGGACAATTGGGAAGAAGCCCAATCTTGTAGTTGCCAAACTTTAGTAAACTTGTATCTGGTCGAGCTTCATGTAACGCAATGCTAAGTCTTCTCATTATTAATCTGGACCAAGGTATCTTCGTTCCATTTATCAACAATTGATCACTGTGGATTTGTTTCCAGGTAGTGCCTCCAAGCAATGTCCCATAAGGATTTGAATCTAAAATGTCTATTCGACGAAGTTGAAAGTTGATTGCATAAAGGGTCCAATGACTACGGCGTAGCATATGAACCAGGATCTGTTAAGATATATTTATAAGTTTATGCATGAACAATAATAGGTGTATGGAAAATGAAAGATAACGTAAAATATAACTTATGACCAACAAAACATTAAAATATTCTTACAAATAAAACTGATTGGGGCTCACCAATTTTATTTGGTACAAAACATCATCTGGAGGAAGCGTTGGTTCTAGTTGTTCTTTAAGAACTGATGTTGAGAAGGGCTGGGGATTTGAACTGTGTTGTTCGAACTCCTCGATATTCAAAATGGTCTGGACAAAAAATATATTGATTAGTATTATATATTTATACAGTAATGGTTGAAATATGATACAAAGTTGAAGAGAAAAAAAATACCCCAACATTGACATTTAGTATTAGAGTGTTGATTATGGTATCTGGATTGTATAATATATCATCATCACGAATACATTCGATAAATCCCTGCATGAAAATGTTCTCAAGGCATTTATTAGGGCCAAACGATTGGACAACATCTAGGACAGAACCTCCAAATCCTCCAAAATCAATGATAGTCCTGGAAAAAATGAAACTTTAATTACAAATTATCTAATTATACTTAATTGAAGTTTGAATAACAAATACATACATGCTCGGATCTAGTTGTCCTGGTAAAATGAACTTAAATAGTTGGCGAGCACATTCTTCACGAGATACGTGGGGAGGTTCAGCAACTGCAGATTTAGAGGAAATATCCTTTGCAACAAGTTTAGTAGTTGCCTGATATATATATTTGTTAGTAATCAATGGCATAAATAATTATGTATTGTAGTGTACATATATAAAAAATATAAGAAGATGAAACGACATGACTTACTTCTGTCTATAGGGTTTTGTCAAACTGTGGTGCACCAGATACAGGAGTATCATGTTTAACAGTTTTTTGTCCTTCCTGAAAAACAATAAAATTATTAATATAAACGTAATCAAACATAGGTTATAACTAATATTAACATAATATGATGAAGGTATAAATACTGACATTATTTATATTTGGTGTTACTTCAGAAACAGCAATCTTGTCGGTTGTGGGAGCCTAGTGAATAGAGTAAATAAAAACATGCATATATATTATTGGTACTTGCATAAATTGTAATTGAAAATATAATAAATGTGAATAAAGGAAAACAAACATTTGATTTTGGAGTCTTGTCAAATATAGGGGCATCCATAACTGAATTTTTTTCACAAACGTTTCCACTGACAATCTGTAATGGTAACATATGAAATTTGAGTAAACAATAACTTATATGCTATATTTAATATATGATTTATATATAAAGTTTGTATGAAAAAAACTTACCTATTCTGATACTTTGATATCATCAGTAGGAACATGTATTTCCTGATCATGTTGCTGATTATCAGGGGTTGGAACAGGCGGAGTGGATACTGGAGCATTTGTTGGAGGCATTGAGGTAGTGGGGGGATATCTACATTTGGAAAATATAATAATAAAGTAGTTGTTACTGAAATGTACCAGACATATAATGTATAGTTATAAAAAAATGGTTAAACATACACATCATCGCAAACTACATCAATATAATATCGGGATGCATAAAATAAATGAGAGTTTTCAAAATAAAATCAACTGAAAGGTGTTGGTGACTGTATGAGTGAAAATTAATGCATAAATTATATATACAATGCTGCATAAAATAAAGTATTTGAGATCATATAACTAAATATATTTTTCCCCGCAATAATTCGTGAGCTTGATTAATTTTAAAAAAATAAACATAAATAATAAAACCTTCTTGCTGTGAATCGCGCTGCGTTGCAGCCCTCAGGACTTCATCGATCATTTACCCAAATGTTTCAGATATTTCAATCTGCTTCGAAACAATCATCTGATAGCTCAACTGAAGAGAATCATAGTACTTATCCACCTCTTTGTCATGAGCATCGAACATTGATTCAAACATTGGTCGATGCTGGAGGGGCAAACATTTCAACTTGTTGCCAATCAAATGCCTGATACGTGGCACATATATGTTGAAAACGTCAGAAACGGGCCGTTCTGGTACAATGACATAACATGTTTTTGAACGGCTACGAAACTGTATAAAGCCCAGTTACAACTGTTAGCAGTAATTAAAATTGTAACATCTGCATAACAGGACAAAAATGTTTATGTCTAACCTCTGCATGGCCGAATGGTTCACCAGTTTTACGGGGGGGACGTCTGTCACCCCTAGCCAAATCTTTTATGGTCTCATTATCAAAAAACTTAATGCGGGGAGTACCATATTTGTTATCAGGAGATGCAGGGTGATGTAAGTGATCAAAATAGTAAATTTGAAAAAATAATTAAAAAATATATAATTAGTACAAAACAAATATTTGCATATCATATATATGCACAGTAAACAAAAGAATTACTTACTAGAACAATGAGTGAACACCCATATATTGTTGCAGTAATATTTGTTTTGTTCCTTTTGTGCCAACGTGTGGCAGCATCACACAAATCCGTGTAAACTAGTTGACACCAGTCAATATCAGCCATTCGGACCATGTTTGAAGTCATTAGTACCTCATTATTTGTAATGCCCTATGAAGCAGATGGAAAAAGTAGTCGATTGAATAGAATCAGAAAAAAGCATCTGATTGATAACTCATCATCATTGCCAAGCACTATCTTGTCCTGAAGCTTGACAACATCAAATTCTTCTTTACCAACTTTGATATCACGTCTCAGTTTTGCAGCAGCATCCACTTCACCATACCAATCGGTAAACTCCCTGCCCCCTCCAGCACATGGCAGACCCAAAATAAGACGAACCGTCTCTTTTGTTATCTTCAGTTCCTTGCCAGCTCCTGGGCGTATGGTCATGTCTTGTGGATCCAATTTATCCATCAACCACCTGATGAGAGATCTGCTCTCTAAGGCATCAGTTTGTAAATCAAATATACTGGAGAATCCCAACCTAGCGACTGCATCATGCTGCCGATCGCTCATTATCCAAGTTGAGACAATAACATCATAAGTAATGCAGCGGATATTCAATTTCTGAAAGCATAAATGAATATGCATTAATACACAAAGTATATAATTGTTATAACTAAGGATACTATATATACATACAAGTGATATTTATTAGAGACTTGTAAATAACTAGTCTACAACACAAAAAAAATAAACAACATACTTTCAGATAATAATATACATAAATGTAACGTGGGGGGAAATACAAAATTGATTGGGCACTAATATTAACACATAAATAAACAGAAATATATACATAGTACCTAGGATTTTCTAGGAGTCTTCTGTTTAGACTTGACATCTATATCAAACTTTGAACTGCTTTTCACACTCGGAACTTGTGGGGAAGGGACTTTAATCTTCTTTGCACTGTTTTTTCTAAAGGGGAAGGTGAGGCTGATCTGAATTGGCGCTTCAAAGATGGAACATCCATGAAATCATCATCGAACAGTGTGGATGGAGCAGAAGGAAGATTTCTTTTTACACGACAAGCTAGTGCCTTTTTGCGAAAACGATGAACTGGTGCTGGTTGTGGCTCAGTCTGCTTCTGATTATGTGGATTATCATCTTGATGTGCTGAGCTGCTAGATCGAGTTCGTCTGGAAATGTCAACGGAAAAAACCTCCTGACTTGACTCAATGGTTAGTCTTTTTGGATTAGTTGGAGGGCGATCAACAGATCTCATGATTAAACACTGAATAAATCTGTTGAAAAAAGTTGTTTTTAAATACAATGATTTATGCATGAATAAATTCGCTAAAAAATCTAATTTTTACTATAACTATCTACAATGCATACTACATAATACTAAATGGAGTTACATAACTTAAACTACCTTTTTCCATTTATATGACAACATTTAATGAACAATGGTTATATACAAACATAAAGATTAATTTAATATTTCATATAATTGTAACTGGAGCATGATAAAATAAGTGCCTTTTTTGCATCAACTAACTATACAACATATTTTAATAACGGGTTCATAGTAATATACACATTTATCTGATATTCAAACATGAATATTTAAATAACTTTTGCATAAATAACAGTATCTGTATGTATTTATATATAATAAACATGAGTGTAAACTACTGATTCAAGTAGATAGAACAATGCAATTATGCTTATTATCTTGCCCAATGTTCATAAACATCTGTACACATGAGCATAGACAGTAATGACGATATGCATATATATCAAATCCAATAAGTATATTTTATATATAATAAAACAGGTGTGTAAACTAATGATTCAAGTAAATAGAACAATGCAATTATGCATATTATCTTGACCAATATTCAAAACATTTGTCCAAATGTGCATAAACATTATTGACGATATGCATATATATCAAATACAATAAGCATATACGTGTTACTAATATTGTATAAAGGTACTCTCTGCAAACTCGTGAATAAATATCTGATCCACAGCCTTTGTCTAGGTCTATGAATGCCGAGCGATACAGTGGATCTAGAAGAAATGCAGATGCTCTAAGATCGGGGCTCCTGAACAAAAGAGAGATGCAATGAGCGATGCAATGAGCCGATTAGAGAGATGTATAATCGGATACAAATCACACATTTAGCTGAAGAATAAGGGTTACAATCAAATCCACTTCAATCGAAAAAAATGCTTCAAAAATCGACGGAAACCCCGATGTATTTGAAGTTGGATTACCTGGAACTTCTGGGAAAGCATTTGCTCTTGAATCGGGCTCCAATGCTCGGAGATTGAAGGAGCTCAGCTGGATTGGAGCAGCGCTGGATTGGAGCGGCGGAAATCGCCTGGCGAGTCGCCTCAGACGCAAGGAAAGACGGCGCGGCCGCTGGGGTTTTCTTCCTATCGGCGCGGGTTAGCTGAGTTGATTGCGCGAAGACGGTTTTAGAAACCGGGAAACGAGGAGACGTGGCTGGGCTGACGGGGGAAACAGTGTAACGACGCCGTGACTGGGAACTGTTGACCAGGTCTGGTTCAACCCAAATGAGCATATTGACTAGCCTGGGCTTCCTCTATTATTGGAAGCCCAGGGCTCTTAATATATAAACTATATATATATAATCTATTTATCACCTTGGGTGATAAACCAACAGCTGATCACCTGAGTCCAAATAGACCCAACCGGTCCAACCAACCAACCAACTCGAGTGCGGTCTGGCTCAACCAACAACATGTGGGTGGTTAATGTGTTACCCGACGTGCTCAAAAACCCGTACCCAGAATGGCTAATTGAAACATGTGACCGTTTGTTTTGCCCTCTGGTGGTTTTGCCATCGCGCTCTATCCCACTCTCCGGCGATCAGGCTAGGGTTTCATCTCTTTGCGATCCTTGTCAGCGACAGAGTAGCTTGCGATGGGGATCTTGGGCGACGTGACTGGTGAACAACGAGACTGATTCATCACGATGTGAAACGTGAGTAATGTGATAGTTTAGGGTTTTGTTGATGGGGTTTTGACGGCAGATGTGGAGTCGCCGTGTGCAATGTGCTGAATCGAAGTAGGCGGTCGAGTCTGTCGGTGGCGGGGATGAGTGGGTTAAGGTAGGTATGTGGGGAAATGCACCGGTGTGCTGGGGTTTTGTTGTAGTTTAGGATTTTTGTTGAATTGCTTTTTCCACGGCGGACGTGGAGGTGCTTAGGGTTTTGTTGAATGCCGTGTGTCGGCGTTTCGAGACCGGGGGGTCCCCGAGCCGACGAGTGAGTGTGCCGCGTGCCCCAGCCCAGATGGGTCGAGCGCGTGGGCGAGCGCGAAGGGGGGAGAGCGAGGTGGCCGGAGCCGGGTCGTGAGGGAGGCGGAGATCCCGCGGCCTTCGTGTTCGTCCCGCGCCCAGGTCGGGTGCGCTTGCAGTAGGGGGTTACAAGCGTCCGCGCGGGTGAGGGGAGCGAGCGGCCCCAAGAGAGCGCCTGCCCCTGCCCTCGTTCCCGCGAGGCCAACCTTCTCTAAGAAGGCCCTGGTCCTTCCTTTTATAGGCGCAAGGAGAGGATCCAGGTGTACAATGGGGGTGCAGCAGAGTGCTAAGTGTCTAGCGGGGGAGAGCTAGCGCCCTGGGTACATGCCAATGTGGCAGCCGGAGAGAACTTGGCACCCAGCCGGTGGGGTGTCGTGGCCGTCGGAGGAGTAACGGAGCCTGGTGGAGGGACAGCTGTTGGAACAGTTGGGCTCTTGCTGACGTCTCCCTGCTTCCGTAAGGGAGCCGAGAGCCGCCGTCGTCATGGGTCTAGCGGGGCGCCATTATTGCCTATCTGGCGGAGCTAGCCGGATGGGACGTCGGTCTTGTTCTCTGCGACCCAAGTCGGCTCGGGGCAGGGTGATGATGGCGCTTCCTGTTGACGTGGCGGACTTGTGCCCTGGGTCGGGCGACGTGGAGGCTCCTCCGAGGCCGAGGTCGAGTCTGTCTTCCATGGCCGAGGCCGAGCCCGAGCTCCTGGGTCGGGCGAGGCGGAGGTCGTTCGGCAGAGGCCAGGGCGGAGTCCGAGCCCTGGGTCGGGCGAAGCGGAGTTCGTCGTCTTCCGGGGCCTTAGCCCGAGTCCGAGCCCTGGGTCGGGCGGAGCGGAGTTCGCCGTCTTCCGGGGCCTTAGCCCGAGTCCGAGCCCTGGGTCGGGCGGAGCGGAGTTCGCCGTCTTCCGGGGCCTTAGCCCGAGTCCGAGCCCTGGGTCGGGCGGAGCGGAGTTCGCCGTCTTCCGGGGCCTTAGCCCGAGTCCGAGCCCTGGGTCGGGCGGAGCGGAGTTCGCCGTCTTCCGGGGCCTTAGCCCGAGTCCGAGCCCTGGGTCGGGCGAAGCGGAGTTCGCCGTCTTCCGGGGCCTTAGCCCGAGTCCGAGCCCTGGGTCGGGCGGAGTGGAGTTCGCCGTCTTCCGGGGCCTTAGCCCGAGTCCGAGCCCTGGGTCGGGCGGAGCTTCCTATGGCGGCTTTGGCAAAGCCTGGCCGCCCGTCAGTCTCACTCTTTGCGTTAAATGCCCCAGTGACTTGGTCGGTCGGCGCGGTGACTTAGTCAGGGTTGCTTCTTAACAAAGGCAAGGCCTCGGGCGAGCCGGAGATGCGTCTGCCGTAAAAAAAGGGGGCCTCGGGCGAGACGGAAACACCTCAGGGTCGGCTGCCCTTGCCCGAGGCTAGGCTCGGGCGTGGCGTGATCGAGTCGCTCGTATGGACTGATCCCTGACTTAATCAAACCCATCAGGCCTCTGCAGCTTTATGCTGATGGGGGTTACCAGCTGAGAATTAGGCGTCTTGAGGGTACCCCTAATTATGGTCCCCGACAGTAGCCCCCGAGCCTCGAAGGGAGTGTTAGCACTCGCTTGGAGGCTTTCGTCGCACTTTTTTTGCAAGGGGACCAGCCTTTCTCGGTTGCACTTTGTTCCGGCGGGTGCGCGCGAGCGCACCCGCCGGGTGTAGCCCTCGAGGCCTCGGAGGAGTGGTTTCACTCCTTCGAGGTCTTAATGCCTTGCGTAATGCTTCGGCTGGTCTGGCGGTTCCCTCATGCGAACAGGCCGTAGCCCGGGTGCACTGTCGGGGCCCAAGTTCTCGGGCTGGTATGTTGACGCTGTCAACGGTTTGGCCGGAGCCGGGTTTGCGAGAGCAGCCCCCGAGCCTCCGCACAGGGCGAGAGGACGATCAGGGACAGACTCAGCTTTTTTACATACGCCCCTACGTCGCCTTTCCGCAAGGAGGAGGGGGGGAGAGCGCCATGTTACCCTCGATGGGCACCGAACATGGTGTCTCCGGTGAGCTGCAAGCGGGTAATCCGAGTGGACGTCCGTGCCCCGTTCATTGGGGGTCGGCTAGGGGCCCGGAGGCACGCCCAAAAGTACCTGCGGGTGATCTGCCGGACCCGGTCCCCTGGCGACGGGGTCCGAGGGCTCGTTGCCTCCCTCCGATGGGATTCCGTTACAGGATCGTTCCCGCTGGTCTCGGAAATGTCCTAGGGTACCTCGGGAGCGCAGCCCGAGCCTTGGTTATGTATCGAACGTACCCCTGGTCATCCCTCGCTCGGTGTCTGAGGCGACTGTGAACCCTTCGGAGGGCCAGCCTTCGAACCCCTGATCAGTAATGGGCGCGGAGCCCGAGTAGCCTGAGGCGGTCGTGGAACCTTTCGGGAGGCCGACCTTCGAACCCCTGACCAGTAGTGGGTGTCGGGCCCACGCGATCTGAGGCGGCTGTTGAACCCTTCGGGGGGCCAGCCTTCGAACCCCTGATCAGTAAGGAGGCTCGGAGCCTAGTTCCTTCACGGGGAAGGATCCCTTTGGGGGTATCCCCTTTCCCGGTCCCTGTTGCAAGAGATAGAGAAAGAGAAAAAAGGGAAAAAGGATACGAATTTGAACGACGTGGCGTACCTTTTTTGGTGTGGTCGTTTTGGCGAAGGCAAAGCGTCGCCAGCTGCTCCTGCTAGAAGCGTCGCCTGTCCAGCCGCGGAGTTAATGCGCCGGGGCGAGTAGTTGGCGAGGCTGCCGTTGAGCGTGCACGATCTGTTCGAGGAACGGGTCACGGGCGCGTTGTCTTCACACCGTGAGAGGGGGTTCTCTCGCTGCCTCCGGATGGGACGTGAGCTTGGCTGACGGCGTGACCGCTGCTCCCGTGCGCCTGCCACCGTCATTTCTGCCGGCCCACTTTTGACCGCGTTTGACCGCTGCGTCCGGCGAGGCCCGACCTAGCCTCGAACGGCAACGCGGTCCGAGGGTCTCCGCTCCGAAGGACGACGTCATCACCACGCCACACCCGGCGGGTGTTGCCGCCCCCTTCCAGTGTCAAGACCCGAGCCTGCAGGATCAGATTGTCTTGTAGCGTGGGCCTTGTGCGGCCGTCGAGGCCAGAACACACACCCTTGCTGTGTTGTAAAGCTGCGTCTCTTTTCCTCTTGTTTCAAGCATCTGGACTTTTTGTCGGTAACTGGGATGTTAGTGCGAGCGAGAGTTGCTTCTCGCGGAAGGTGATGAGTGAGGTATCCGTATCCCGGAGGCGTGGGAGTCCCTCGGCTCGGTCGGCCTTGCCGCTTACGCGTACTTTCACCCGTCAATGAGGCCCCGTCACCGACTTGGTCGAGAAGGCCCAAAAGATCGCTTCGGCAGAAGGGCTTCCGAACATAAAGACTTGTTCGATCCGTGGAGCCGTTTTATCCGAACGTGAGTTACTTATCGCAGAAGGTGACGAGTGAGGTATCCGTATCCCGGAGGCGTAGGAGTCCCTCGGCTCGGTCAGCCTTGACTGCTTACGTGTACCCCGTCGTTTCCAGGACCCACTTTTCGAAGTAGTCAAAAAGCACGAAAGACATTCTGGTAAAAGAGATTTTTTTTTCGAGGAAAATTTTGACGCAGAGGGGGTTCCCCCCTTTTAGCCCCCGAGGGAGGGTCGGGCTTTGCCGAGGCGAGGCCGACCCTTCCTTGTTGACTAAACTTTGCGTGGGTGCGAGGTATATGAACAACTTGGAAACATCTTAAGGGTAGAAGCGACGTAGCTGTTGGATGTTCCAAGCGTTGCCGTAGACCTCGCCTTGACTATTGGCCAGCTTGTACGTTCCGGGCTTCAGAACTTTGGCGATGACGAACGGCCCCTCCCAGGGGGGCGTGAGCTTGTGCCTCCCTCGGGTGTCTTGCCGCAGCCGAAGCACCAGGTCGCCCACCTGGAGGTCTCGGGGTCGGACCCCTCGGGCGTGGTAGCGTCGCAGGGACTGCTGATACCGTGCCGAGTGTAGTAAGGCCTTGTCCCGAGCCTCTTCCAGCTGGTCCAGCGAGTCTTCTCGGCTAGCTTGGTTGTTTTGATCGTCGTAGGCTCTCGTCCTCGGGGAGCCGTATTCCAGGTCCGTGGGCAAGACGGCCTCGGCCCCGTAGACCAGGAAGAACGGCGTAAAACCCGTGGCTCGGCTCGGCGTCGTCCTCAGACTCCAGACCACCGAGGGGAGTTCCTTCATCCATCGCTTGCCGAACTTGTTGAGGTCATTGTAAATCCGAGGCTTGAGCCCTTGTAGAATCATGCCATTGGCGCGCTCTACTTGCCCATTCGACATGGGATGAGCTACGGCGGCCCAGTCTACCCGGATGTTGTGATCCTCGCAAAAATCCAAGAATTTTTTGCCGGTGAACTGGGTGCCGTTGTCGGTGATGATGGAGTTCGGGACCCCGAAGCGATGGATGATGTTGGTGAAGAACGCCACCGCCTGCTCGGACCTGATGCTGTTCAGGGGTCGGACCTCGATCCACTTGGAGAATTTGTCGATGGCGACCAGCAGGTGCGTGTAGCCCCCGGGCGCCTTCTGCAGAGGGCCGACGAGGTCCAGACCCCACACAGCGAAGGGCCAGGTGATGGGTATCGTCTGCAAAGCCTGAGCGGGCAGGTGGGTCTGCTTCGCATAGAATTGGCACCCCTCGCAGGTGCAGACAATTCTAGTGGCGTCAGCCACCGCCGTCGGCCAGTAGAAGCCTTGCCGGAAAGCGTTCTCGATGAGGGTCCGAGGTGCTGCATGATGGCCGCAAGCCCCCGAGTGTATTTCCTGCAGGAGTTCCTGACCTTCGGCGATGGAGATGCATCGCTGGAGGATGCCCGAGGGGCTACGGTGGTAGAGCTCCTTCTCATCGCCCAACAAGACGAACGACTTGGCGCGTCGCGCTACCCGCCGAGCCTCGGCTCGGTCGAGGGGCAGTTCTCCTTGGCGGAGATATTGCAGGTACGGGGTCTGCCAATCTTGATCTGGCGTGACCCCGCTCCGCTCCTCCTCGATGCGCAGTGCTTCGCCCTCGGGGGCCGAGGGTTCCTCGGGCTGAACCGAGGATGGCTCGGGCTGGGCCGAGGCCACCTCAGACGGGGCCGAGGGCGCCTCGGGCTCGGGCGTGTCGCCGATCTTGACGGAGGGTTGGTGCAGATCCCGGGAGAAGACGTCCGGGGGAACCGTCGTTCGCCCCGAGGCTATCTTTGCCAGCTCGTCCGCAGTCTCGTTGTAGCGCCGAGCGATGTGGTTAAGCTCGAGCCCGTAGAACTTGTCTTCCAGGCGTCGAACCTCATCACAGTAGGCCTCCATCTTCGGGTCGCGGCAGTGGGAGTTCTTCATGACTTGGTCGATGACGAGCTGCGAGTCGCCGCGAGCATCGAGGCGTCGGACCCCTAGCTCGATGGCGATTCGCAATCCGTTGATCAGAGCCTCGTACTCAGCCACATTATTGGACGCCGGGAAATGGAGGCGGAGCACGTAGCGCAGGTGTTTCCCGAGGGGCGAGACGAAGAGCAGGCCCGCGCCGGCTCTCGTCTTCATCAGCGACCCGTAGAAAAACATGGTCCAGAGCTCCGGTTGGATCGGAGCCGTCGGCAACTGGGTGTCGACCCATTCGGCTACGAAGTCCGCCAGTACCTGGGACTTGATGGCCTTCCGAGGGGCGAACGAGATTGTCTCGCCCATGATTTCCACCGCCCACTTTGCGATCCGTCCCGAGGCTTCTCGGCACTGGATGATCTCCCCAGGGGGAAGGATGACACCACAGTCACCGGATGAGACTCGAAGTAATGTCGTAGCTTTCGCCTCGTCAGGATCACTGCATACAGTAGCTTCTGGACTTGTGGGTAGCGGATCTTGGTCTCGGACAGCACCTCGCTGACGAAGTAAACTGGCCTCTGAATGGGCAAAGCATGCCCCTCTTCCTGCCTTTCGACCACAATCGCGGCGCTGACCACCTGAGTGGTAGCGGCGACGTAGACCAAGAGGGCTTCTCCATCAGCTGGGGGTACCAAGACGGGCGCCTGGGTGAGGAGCGCCTTCAGGTTCCCGAGAGCTTCCTCGGCCTCGGGAGTCCAAGTGAAGCACTCGGACTTCCTTAAGAGACGGTACAGGGGCAGGCCTCTTTCGCCGAGGCGCGAGATGAAACGGCTCAAGGCCGCGAGACATCCCATGACCCTCTGTACGCCTTTTAAGTCCTTGATGGGCCCCATGTTTGTGATGGCTGCGATCTTCTTCGGGTTGGCTTCGATGCCCCGCTCGGAGACGATGAATCCCAGGAGCATGCCTCGGGGCACCCCGAAGACGCACTTCTCGGGATTGAGCTTGACGCCCTTCGCCTTGAGACACCGGAATGTCACTTCAAGGTCGGAGAGAAGGTCGGAGGCTTTCCTTGTCTTGACTACGATGTCATCGACGTAGGCCTCGACCGTGCGACCGATGTGTTCGCCGAACACATGGTTCATGCACCGCTGGTACGTTGCACCCGCGTTCCTCAAACCGAACGGCATGGTGACGTAACAGTACATGCCGAAGGGCATGATGAAAGAAGTCGCGAGCTGGTCGGACTCTTTCATCTTGATTTGATGATACCCTGAGTAGGCATCGAGGAAAGACAGGGTTTCGCACCCAGCAGTGGAGTCCACGATTTGATCGATGCGAGGTAGAGGGTAGGGGACCTTCGGACATGCTTTGTTGAGACCCGTGTAGTCTACACACATCCGCCATTTCCCCCCTTTCTTCCTCACAAGTACAGGGTTGGCAAGCCATTCGGGATGGAATACCTCTTTGATGAATCCTGCTGCCATCAGCTTGTGGATCTCCTCGCCTATCACCCTGCGCCTTTCCTCGTCGAATCGGCGCAGAGGCTGTCTGACCGGTCGGGCTCCGGCCCGAATATCCAGCGAGTGCTCGGCGACATCCCTCGGTATGCCGGGCATGTCCGAGGGACTCCACACAAAGACGTCGGCATTTGCGCGGAGAAAGTCGACGAGCACTGCTTCCTATTTGGGGTCGAGCCCGGAACCGATCCGAATCTGCTTGGAGGTGTCGCCACTGGGGTCGAGAGGGATGGCCTTAACCGTCTCCGCTGGCTCGAAGTTGCCGGTGTGTCGCTTCACGTCCGGCACCTCTCGGGAGAGGCTTTCCAGGTCGGCGATAAGGGCCTCGGACTCGGCGAGGGCCTCGGCGTACTCCACGCACTCCACATCGCATTCGAACGCGTGTTTGTACGTGGGGCCGACGGTGATGACCCCGTTGGGGCCCGGCATCTTGAGCTTCAGGTAGGTGTAGTTGGGGATGGCCATGAACTTCGCGTAGCATGGCCTTCCCAACACTGCGTGGTAGGTTCCTCGGAACCCGACCACCTCGAACGTCAAAGTCTCCCTTCGGAAGTTGGAGGGTGTTCCGAAGCAGACAGGAAGGTCGAGCTGTCCGAGGGGCTGGACGCGCTTCCCAGGAATGATCCCATGGAAGGGCGCAGCGCCTGCTCGGACGGATGACAGATCGACGCGCAGGAGCCTGAGGGTCTCGGCGTAGATGATATTGAGGCAGCTGCCCCCATCCATCAGGACCTTGGTGAGCCTGACGTCGCCGATGACGGGGTCGACGACGAGCGGGTACTTCCCCGGGCTCGGCACGTGGTCGGGGTGGTCATCTTGGTCGAAGGTGATGGGCTTGTCGGACCAGTCTAGGTAGACTGGCGCCGCCACCTTCACCGAGCAGACCTCCCGACGCTCTTGCTTACGATGCCGAGCCGAGGCATTCGCCGCATGCCCTCCGTAGATCATGAAGCAGTCGCGGACCTCGGGGAACTCTCCTGCTTGGTGATCTTCTTTTTTATCGTCGTCGCGGGCCCTGCCACCCTCTGCGGGTGGCCCGGCCTGGTGGAAGTGGCGCCGAAGCATGACGCACTCCTCGAGGGTGTGCTTGACGGGCCCCTGATGGTAGGGGCACGTCTCCTTGAGCATCTTGTCGAAGAGGTTGGCACCTCCGGGGGGCTTCCGAGGGTTCTTGTATTCGGCGGCGGCGACAAGGTCCGTGCTGGCGGCGTCGCGTTTCGCTTGCGACTTCCTCCTGCCTTTCTTCTTGGCGCCGAGCGGAGTAGACGCCTCGGGAGCATCTTCCGACGGGCGGCCCTGGGGCTGCTTGTCCTTTCGGAAGATGGCCTCGACCGCCTCCTGACCAGAGGCGAACTTGGTGGCGATGTCCATCAGCTCGCTCGCCCTGGTGGGGGTCTTGCGACCCAACTTGCTCACCAGGTCACGGCAGGTGGTGCCGGCAAGGAACGCGCCGATGACATCGGAGTCGGTGATGTTGGGCAGCTCTGTGCGCTGCTTCGAGAATCGCCGGATGTAGTCCCGAAGAGACTCTCCCGGCTGTTGCCGGCAGCCTCGGAGGTCCCAGGAATTCCCGGGGCGCACGTACGTGCCCTGGAAGTTGCCGGCGATAGCTTGGACCAGATCCTCCCAGTTGGAAATCTGCCCCGGAGGCAGGTGCTCCAACCAAGCGCGAGCAGTGTCGGAGAGGAACAGGGGGAGGTTGCGGATGATGAGGTTGTCGTCGTCCGTTCCACCCAGTTGACAGGCCAGGCGGTAATCCGCGAGCCACAATTCCGGTCTCGTTTCCCCTGAGTACTTCGTGATAGTAGTCGGGGGTCGGAATCGGGTCGGAAACGGCGCCCGCCGAATGGCCCGGCTGAAGACCTGCGGACCGGGTGGTTCGGGCGAGGGACTCCGATCCTCCCCGCTGTCGTAGCGTCCCCCACGCCTGGGGTGATAACCTCGGCGCACCCTTTCGTCGAGGCGGTCCCGACGGTCGCGATGAGGGTGCTCGACGCCGAGGTGGCCCGGGGCCGCAGGCGCGGTGTTGCGCGTGCGCCCGGTGTAGACCGAGGCTTCCCGCATGAGTCGGGAAGTCGCGGCACGAGGTTCCGAGGGGTACCCCTGCCTTCGGGAGGCAGAGCTCTCGGCCCGCCGGGCCGCAGCGCCTTCCAGGAGATGCTTGAGCTCTCCCTGGATTCGCCGACCCTCGGTGGTTGATGACTCCGGCATCGCGCGGAGGAGCATCGCTGCGGCTGCCAGGTCCTGACCAGTTCCGCCGGACGCGGGTGGCGGTCTGTCCCTGGCATCGTTGGCGATGCGGTGCTGGAGACCCTGGGGCAGGTGACGTATTTCTCCGGCCGGGGGCTGGCCCGCCCATACCTGCCCGACGTCCCGGCGGATTGCCCCGAGCGCTCCTGCTCCCTCATCGAGCCCGGCCTGCGCCCCGCGGACTTGCTCGAGCTGTGGGTCGTGACCCCCCACCGGAACGGGGACCACAGCTAGCTCCCGCGGGATGTCGGCGCGAGGCGCTGGCCTAAGGAGATCACCATCCTCAGGCATGCCGAGACAGCTGCCTCCGGAGGGATCCCCTAGCTCGACGTGGAAACATTCGCGGCTCGGGCCGCAGTCCTTGTCGTCAAGGCTGCGGCTGCCGTCGGAACAGTCGGAGAGGCAGTAGTTGCATGCGGTCATGAAGTCCCGCATGGCACTGGGGTTGCCAGATCCAGAGAAATCCCAGCAGATGCTGGGGTCGTCATCTTCCTCGGACCCAGAGGGTCCGTAGGTCGAGACGCCCGTCAATCGGTCCCAAGGCGACCGCACACGAAACCCGAAAGGGGTTGCACTCGCCTCAGCGTGAGCGCCCACCAGAGCGAGGTCACTAGGCGGGTTGAGGTCGAGTTGAAATGACAAAGGATGGGAATCAGCCGGTACCTTGTGGTCGACGAGGAGCGACGAAGTCACATCGGGGGCTGATCGCGCCGTCGTCCTGGGTACGAGCGCGACGTCCTGCAGGCCCTCCGTGAGCGTGCTGGCGTCGTCCACTTGCTCGGGGTTGGCGTGTCGCGGGGGGACGGCGCTCGCCTTCGCCTCAAACGCGAGGGTGACGCCCGACGCGTCCTCCGTTGGGGCGCTGGGGATGTCGATTTGCTCGACAGCCGACTGAGCGCAGCCTCCCGCTTGGCCCTGGTTGCCCCGCCTCCTCCTCCGATGGCGAGGGAGAGGATGGGGCGAGCTCGAAAGTTGTCCTTCCCCCGCGCGGGAAAGACATCGTCGATTCCGCCGCCAGCGGGCGGGCTGTCCGCCACCATTGTCGCTGTCGCGCGGCGGTGGAAGGAGTATCATGTCGTAGCTGCCGTCGAAAGACATGAACTCGAGGCTCCCGAAACGGAGCACCATCCCGGGTTGAAGAGGTTGTTGGAGACTGCCCATCTGGAGCTTGACGGGAATCTGCTCGTCAACACGCAGCAGGCCCCTACCTGGCGCGCCAACTGTCGGCGTTTCGAGACCGGGGGGTCCCCGAGCCGACGAGTGAGTGTGCCGCGTGCCCCAGCCCAGATGGGTCGAGCGCGTGGGCGAGCGCGAAGGGGGGAGAGCGAGGTGGCCGGAGCCGGGTCGTGAGGGAGGCGGAGATCCCGCGGCCTTCGTGTTCGTCCCGCGCCCAGGTCGGGTGCGCTTGCAGTAGGGGGTTACAAGCGTCCGCGCGGGTGAGGGGAGCGAGCGGCCCCAAGAGAGCGCCTGCCCCTGCCCTCGTTCCCGCGAGGCCAACCTTCTCTAAGAAGGCCCTGGTCCTTCCTTTTATAGGCGCAAGGAGAGGATCCAGGTGCACAATGGGGGTGCAGCAGAGTGCTACGTGTCTAGCGGGGGAGAGCTAGCGCCCTGGGTACATGCCAATGTGGCAGCCGGAGAGAACTTGGCACCCAGCCGGTGGGGTGTCGTGGCCGTCGGAGGAGTAACGGAGCCTGGTGGAGGGACAGCTGTTGGAACAGTTGGGCTCTTGCTGACGTCTCCCTGCTTCCGTAAGGGAGCCGAGAGCCGCCGTCGTCATGGGTCTAGCGGGGCGCCATTATTGCCTATCTGGCGGAGCTAGCCGGATGGGACGTCGGTCTTGTTCTCTGCGACCCAAGTCGGCTCGGGGCAGGGTGATGATGGCGCTTCCTGTTGACGTGGCGGACTTGTGCCCTGGGTCGGGCGACGTGGAGGCTCCTCCGAGACCGAGGTCGAGTCTGTCTTCCATGGCCGAGGCCGAGCCCGAGCTCCTGGGTCGGGCGAGGCGGAGGTCGTTCGGCAGAGGCCAGGGCGGAGTCCGAGCCCTGGGTCGGGCGAAGCGGAGTTCGTCGTCTTCCGGGGCCTTAGCCCGAGTCCGAGCCCTGGGTCGGGCGGAGCGGAGTTCACCGTCTTCCGGGGCCTTAGCCCGAGTCCGAGCCCTGGGTCGGGCGGAGCGGAGTTCGCCGTCTTCCGGGGCCTTAGCCCAAGTCCGAGCCCTGGGTCGGGCGGAGCGGAGTTCGCCGTCTTCCGGGGCCTTAGCCCGAGTCCGAGCCCTGGGTCGGGCGGAGCGGAGTTCGCCGTCTTCCGGGGCCTTAGCCCGAGTCCGAGCCCTGGGTCGGGCGGAGCTTCCTATGGCGCCTTTGGCAAAGCCTGGCCGCCCGTCAGTCTCACTCTTTGCGTTAAATGCCCCAGTGACTTGGTCGGTCGGCGCGGTGACTTAGTCAGGGTTGCTTCTTAACGAAGGCAAGGCCTCGGGCGAGCCGGAGATGCGTCTGCCGTAAAAAAAGGGGGCCTCGGGCGAGACGGAAACACCTCAGGGTCGGCTGCCCTTGCCCGAGGCTAGGCTCGGGCGTGGCGTGATCGAGTCGCTCGTATGGACTGATCCCTGACTTAATCAAACCCATCAGGCCTCTGCAGCTTTATGCTGATGGGGGTTACCAGCTGAGAATTAGGCGTCTTGAGGGTACCCCTAATTATGGTCCCCGACACCGTGCTTAGGGTTTTTGTTTTGAACTGCTTTTCACGGCGGATGGCGGTGGTGCTTAGGGTTTTGTTGAATGCAATTTGTTTGTTGAAAAATTTTTAAGCGGCGAGATTCAATATTTGTTTTGGCAAGTATTTTGTTTAGTTTTTTAGGATTGTTCTGTTCAGCATTTTTGTTTAGCGATTGTAGCATTAATTTTATAGTATATGATTTGTATATTTTCTAGTTTCAGTTTGTCCCAGATTGCTTGTATAGTATATTTATTCAGTTTTTTTGTTTGATTTGTTATCTATTGTTGTTTATGATTCATTAGTTTTTGATCTTGTAGCTTGGAATGTTTGTTTCTATAATTTTTATGTTTTGATGCACATATTAAGTTATTAACTGAATTGTATTTCAAAGCTTATAAGCCACTCTGATTTAAACCATCTTTTGTAGTTGTAGTCCAGTTGGCCAAACTTTAATGCATTTTAATTTATTCTACCATTGCAGTTTTTCATTGTATTATTTTTTTTGTAGAAAATGTCTCGTCGTCATTAAAATGTTGGCCAAACTTTAAACCATCTTTTTTTTTGGTTTATATTTTTTTTGCATTTTTTTATTTTTCAAACTAGGGTTATTGCCAAATGAGATGCTCCCCTGGTATCGTGAGGAACGTTATAAGCGACATGTTTGATAAAATGAAAAAAAGGATTGAAGATGCTAGTTTTGGTTCTTTGCTGGGTATGAATATTGATAAACTTGAAGATAATGTTTTGAGTATGTTTCTAATGGATAGTATCAGAGAAGATCCTTCGCGAATTGAGGTTGAAACTAAAAAACTGGCAATAACTGCACAAGTTGTGCACATTGTCTTTGACCTACCTACTGGTGCACGAAATTAGACGATTTTACCGAGGAAGAGAAGAGGAGAGCTCACAGAGATTTGCATCGTAAATGTGGTGACAGAGGTCTGAGACGGTTAGTTAATGGAAGGCCGTCAGAAATAGAGATGACAATGGGTACCCGCGATCCGATACTCGATTGGTATTTACTCCATTAGGGTATGTATATGGACTAAATATTCTACCCGTGTGTCTGTTATTAGGCAAAAATCTTCAACCAATGGATAAACGGGTATTAGAACGTTTCGCCTTCACTCATACCCGTTAACCCGTGGGTATAAAATACCCAATATAAACTTAGCCCAAGCATGAACTTGGACTTTAGTCATCCATCTTTTTTACTATTTAACAACCTTTTAGGCCATAATGTCATAGAAGGCTTAACGATAATTTAATGACCATGTAATGGAACATGTAATGTGCTATGTAGTACTATCCTAGTGTTACTACTTTATCCAATTATTTTGATGTGTTAAATGGATGGTTAAATGATGCTAGAAATTTTGTAATGGTATTTATATGGATATACTTGACATTTGTATAGTATAATATTTTGATAGATGTTTAATTTTTTTGGGTATGGGTGACCCGATGGGTGACCCATACCCATATGGGTATGTGTATGGAGGTAAATCCATACCCACCAGTGTATATGAGTGACCCGGTGATGTTATTTTTGTGTCATAGGTATGGGTATAGAGTAGTAATACCCGGTGGATATTTACCCATTGAGCACTTTCCAAACGCTCGTGGTGTGACTGTTGATGATTTTTCAGTCAAATGTTTTTTCATGCTTGTGTCCAATCGTCTATTGTTCTCCAGTGGAAGTGATAGAATCTTGGGACTAGATTATCAGTATTGTAAAGATCTTATCAGCATCAAGGACTGTCATTACCCTCAATTAGGGGTACCCTCTACTACAGTATAAAGTAGCCGGCACCCGTGCAACACCTCAAGGCCACACGGAGAATGGCGCCCAACCCCACCATATGGGCAGGTCCAAGGGCGCCACGTGGCAAGGAAAGGTAGGGTCCGGACCTCCACAGAAGGATACTGGACCCCTACGCATACAAGTCCAGAAGAAGGCATGCCGGGTCCCTTGGGAGGGCCCTAGTCCCCCTCCGAGTAAGGTTCGAGCCTTAGCAAGGTCCCAGGACGAGAAGGACCCTGACATGAGTAGGGGTCCGGTGCTGGCACGTGTCCAGGCCTTGCCCTGCGCTCCCCGCTGCTGCCGCATGGCTTGTGGCTCGTGACATAAGCCAACGGGCCAAGCCTGACGTAAAGCCCATAAAGCCATGCAGCCTCTGCATTTTTTGCGGAGAGGACGAGCCGCCTGCCACCACGCTAACGGGCGACGTGTCCTCCCAGCATTTAATGCGTCCTGTCCAATCCGCTGGCAGACGGCATCAGGGTCATCCTGCAGGCGGCGCGTCTGACCGGTCTGTTGGCAAACAGTGCGCCTGTGCCGAGCGGCGCGCTGTACTCATCATCCCTTCTACAAGAAGCCTCCCCTGCACGCCGAGGATACGCAGATCTCGGGTGTCAGGGCACTAGAAGATCGTCCCAGCAGCAAACATTTGTGGCTCCAAGTGCTGTATTCGCTATGTCCCTGGGCCCGCATGTCGGGGCTCAGTACCTTTGTGTATGCCCCCTTTAGCTATAAAAGGGGAGGCATGCAGCGTTACAAGATAGATCCAATCCTAGGCTCACTCAGACACTCACAAGTTCATACAAGCTCTCAAGCAATACATCACACAGTGGAGTAGGGTATTACGCTCCGGCGGCCCGAACTACTCTAAACCCTCGCGTGCTCTCGTGTGTTCATCCACTAGTTTCGTAACAAGCAAAATGCTTAGGCCCCTCCTCTTCTTAGGATTTAGGGCGGGTGCAATCCGCCACCCGACCGGAGAGATTTCCTCTCCGACATTTGGCGCGCCAGGTAGGGGCTCTAGGCTTGAAGTTTTTGCTTGTTTTCTTGTTCAGCATGATGGTGCGGATCATCGAGCACCGCGCCGAAACTTCAGAAGATTTGGTGATGGAGCAATAAGTTGCATCCTCCGCGCCACGAGTACCCGACCGCCCTGAGTCTGGGGCTGTTGCTGTACACGACGTGCAGCAGCACACGCCAGCACAGTTGTTCCGGACTCCATTGAGGGCCGTGCCTATGGCGCTGTCTGCGGCCAGGGAGTTGCTACGCCACCCCCCTAGCTCCACGGCTTCACCGGGGGCCATGAAGTAGTGGCGTGACGACGTTGACCGGTTACACGGCATGGCGCATTCTACCTCAACCAGGTCCAGGCCTCGGTCATCCCAGCGCCAACGCGAGGCGACGACGCCTATACGCTCACCCTCCGTAAGGGGTGCACAGACTGACGATCTCCGGGCAGAACTCAACCGCAGGCGTACGGGAGAGGACACCCGGATCTCTTTGAAAAGGGCGCGCGAACGCCGCCAAAACATCGAGGGTCGTAGCCTCGATCAAGACATTACTGCGGCAGCACTGCAGACACCAATGGGCACCCGGTCCCAAACGGGTGTCCCCTTGGCCGGCGTGGGCTGCCGCCCTCGCGGACCATCTTCGCACGACGTCATGGCCGCCCATGTTCCGACCGCACCTACCGAAAAATACGATGGAACATCAAACCCGTCAGAGTTCCTGCAGGTGTACGTCACCACCATCATGGCAGCAGGTGGAAACACCGCTGTGATGGCGACGTATTTTCATGTCGCCTTGTCTGGACCTGCCCGAACTTGGCTCATGAACCTCGCCCCACGATCAATCTACACCTAGGAAGAGCTCTGTGCACGGTTCGTTGCAAACTTCCCCAGCGCTTACCAGCAACATGGCATGGAGGCCCACCTACACGCTGTGAGGCAGGAGCTCGGAAAGACACTACCGGAATTTGGCTCTTTGCCGAGTGCCATATTCTTTGCCGAGTGTTTTATTTCGGGCACTCGGCAAAGAGCTCTTTGCCGAGTGCCACGCAAAAAACCCTCGGTAAAAGAAAACACTCGGCGAAGAAGCTCTTTGCCGAGTGTTTTATTTTTGACACTCGGCAAAGAGTTTCTTTGCCGAGTGTATTTTTTTGACACTCGACAAAGGGCTGTTTGCCGAGTGTCACAAATACAACACTCGGCAAAGAGCTCTTTGCCGAGTGTTTTTTCTCCAACACTAGGCAAAGACAATTTAAAAATCACATTTTAAAGTAGTAAATTAATTCAAATGAAAAAGTTTTCAACTACAAATTTGTATAACTCATCATGATGTACAATTTATATATTGAACATTTCTTCATATGACAAAATAAAAATAAATTTGTTCATAAAACCTATATCTCTCTCGTAGTTTATGAAACTACGAGAGAGACGTATAGAATTTGTGCATATTG
This sequence comes from Zea luxurians, assembly GCA_029449295.1. NCBI lineage: Eukaryota > Viridiplantae > Streptophyta > Magnoliopsida > Poales > Poaceae > Zea > Zea luxurians. Next base: position 38,053,614 of record JAOPSE010000022.1, on the reverse strand, counting down.
TTAGAACCATCATCTGAGATAAACAAATTACCAAACAACCAAAATAAACTTTGTAGATCTTGAGAAGTTATAGAAGTTTATAGTTGACAACTTTTTCATTTGAAGTCATATTGTCAACGAAAACTACGTCTGAATTTAAAAAATTTAAAATTTGAAATTTGAAAACGACTTCGAAAGGAAAAACCACCAACATGAAAGTTGTAGGTATTGAAGAGTTATGACACTTTGTAGTTGACAATGTTTTAGTTTGAAATCATCTTGTTATGCAAAACTATATTTGAATTTTGAAATTTGAATTTTTCAAACTGTCTCGGATGAAAAAACCACCAAAATAAAAGTTGTAGGTCTTGAAATGTAATGAAACTTTGTAGTTGACAATTTTTTGATTTGAAATCATCTTATCATTGAAAATTTCGTGTGAAGTTTTTAAATTTAAAATTCAAATTTTATAAACGGTCTCGGATGTAGAAACTATTAAAATAAAACTTTTAGATCTCAAAAAGTTATGCAACTTTATAGTTGGTCACATTTTCAAATGAACTCATTTAGTGCCTTAAATAATCAAATTACTCTCGATTTGTTATAGTACATGGGGAATGGAAACGTAATATAAATATAATTGGTGTAGTAGTGTAGTGGTATAGGAGGGTATGCGCGAGAGAGAGGTTGCGAGTTCGAATCTCACCATTTACAAAACATATAAGTTTGATTCAAAATAATAGTGAAAAATGATAGGGTAACGGGTAAGGTAATAGGGTAGGGTTGGAGAGTTGTTTCTAGAATTTAAAAAATGTTTTGCTGTTTTTTTTAATTTTTTTGATTCTTAATTTGCCGAGTGTTTTTCTTTGCCGAGTGCTTTTTGACACTCGGCAAAGTCTTTGCCGAGTGTCCGAAAAAAAGCACTCGGCAAAGAACCCTTTGCCGATGAAATCTTTGTCGAGTGTTCTTTGCCGAGTGTTACACTCGGCAAAGCCTTTGCCGAGTGTAAAATAGCCTTTGCCGAGTGTCTTAGACACTCGGCAAAGAACGCGATTCCGGTAGTGAGACCCTTCGGACGTTTATCTCTCGCTTCACCAAGGTACGAGGTACTATACCTCGTATTTCCAATGCCTCCATCATCACGGCCTTCCGACAGGGGGTACGTGATAAGAAAATGTTGGAGAAACTGGCCACACATGACGTGGAGACTATCCCCACACTCTTCGCTCTGGCTGACAAGTGCGCTAGAGCCGCCAAGGGCCGTGCATGGCACTCGGCCCCCCAAACCGGGACTACCCAGACGGGTGGCTCGGGTGCCGCCCCCGGGACGGCAAAAAGAAAAAGAAGGGCCGCGGCTACGAAAGGCCACAGTCTACCGCGCTGGTCGTTGCAGCTACGACCGGGGCCGGGGTGACCACAACAAACGCCCACGGCCACAAAGGGGTAACAGCGGCTCGTGCCCTATACACCCCAACGGTCGCCACAGCGCCGCGGAGTGTCGCGAGATCATTGATCTCGCAAAACGCGTCAGCGAACGCATCAGCGAGCAGCGTGAGCAGTCTTCCAAGGACGACTCCCACCTCGTCGCCGCCCTGGCAAGGAAAAGGTCGACAACGGCGTGGTAGCCACGGCTGAGCGAGACCTCGGGTATCAGTCACCCGAAGGGGACCTAAAGGACGTCTTCACTAGGGACTCCCACTCCAATGGCGACGACTAGATGGACCACCGGCGGGACCCCATGTCCCCCGGCCTATGGAGCTGAAGCCTGCCTTCCTACGGAAACCCTTCTAGATTCCCCACGGGTCCAGACTTCTGACGGGTTCATCCAGGAATGACCGCCGCCAAAGACGGGGGCTCCTTCGTCAAACGCAGATGGAAACCCAGGGTCGGGTCCTAATCTTACGGAAGTATCAAACCAAATTAGGGCTCCGCAACACTCACCCAGCTGGGAAGGACCCTTCAAGGTAACGGGAATACTCCGACCCGAGGGCAGCTGTCTAGCTACGACTGAAGGAGTGCCTCCCCCGGTGCCGGAACATCTCTGTAAGTTTTATCTATAGAGCAAGTCTGAGGGGTCGAAGTGTTTCCCTTTTGTAACTAGGTAACTCATACGTGTACGCCAACCCGGTGGGGTCTGTCCCCATAAACCTAGCCTATTGGTCCACACCCATGCATGATAAGTTATAAAGGAAAACTACCCTCTCAGATGTACCTCTATGATAGTATTATCCTACTGCTCCAAGATCTCACCCTGCAGTTTCCGGATTGTATTTTATCTAACCCACCCGATCAGTTCCCATTCTATCAGGCATGATGATATCTGAATTGAACAGCCAGGCTTGCAGTTTAGGACTTCTATGCGAAAGCAGGAGGGCCCGACAACCTAGGGGCCAGCTCTGGAGAATGGGAGCCCGTTACATGGGGTGGTCCGGAGCCTGTGCGGCCGGTTAGCCTGGTTCTGTACCCAAAATCCTGCACATTCCACCACTCCGTGACGGGTACCCTAGTACTTGGAGCTATAAGTCCTGTGGGTATGACAACCTGGGGTCCGGAACTAGAGAAGAGACACTTGTCTCCTAGGGTGGTCTAGAGCCGTGTAGCCGCTCAGCCTGGTCCCGTACCGTGGGCCTGCACACTCCACCACCCTGCGGCAGGTGTCCTAGTACCTAGAACCACCATCCAGGGGGTCCGAACGCACAACTTGACTCCCCCAGGCTAGACCTTGCAAGTCCCGAGCATGTATCAAAGGATGGCTAGTGTCATATGACGGGTCCTACGGGTGTACTGCTAACGCTCCTTAGCTAAAGCTGTGTACAGATCTGGGTCTCGGCGAAGCTGCCTCCCGAGAATTGTTGACAACTCTTTCAGACGCGCTGGTATCCAATCTCGACACATCAAGCCTGCATCCCAGGCGAGGGGCCAGGTACTAGGGGGAGTCAACAGCGTAACATCTCACACAGCAGCAACGAGCGATACACAGATAAGTATTAACACTGCTTTATAAATAATACTCAGGAGTACCTTATAGAAACAGGAAAAAGCCTGGGGCCGGTTCTAAAGAACGGGTGCCCGTTCCATGGGGTGGTCCGGAGCCTGTGTGGCCGGTTAGCCTGGTTCCGTACCCGAAATCCTGCACACTCTACCACTCCGTGACGGGTGCCCTAATATTTGGAACTATAAGTCCTGTGCGTCCAACAACTTGGGGTCTGGAACTAGAGAAGAAATGCTTGTCTCCTGTGGGGGTTCCGAAGCCGTGTAGCCGCTCAGCCTGGTCCCGTACCGTGGGCCTGCACACTCCACCACCCTGTGACAGGTGTCCTAGTACCTAGAACCACCATCCAGGGGGTCCGGACACACAACTTGGCTTCCCAGACTAAAATCCTGCGTACATATGTTATTACATTCTGCTCCTAAGCAAACATATGTTATTATATTCCCTTACAAGCGGGGCCCTAGCTCCATTTCTACAGGAATGAACTACGCTGCACCAGCAGGAGTCACGCTGGAAGCTGGCTCCGGGTAACCTCACCGGCGGCGGCGGCCATCTCTGCACCAACGGTTCGCCGGCGACAGTGACCACCTTTGCACTAGCAGCGACAACCACCTCCGCTCCGAGCGGCTTAACAGCGGTGGCGACCACCTCAGGGTGTGCGCCATTGCGAGGACGTCCTTGCCCCCATCCTCCTACGGGGGTGACAACGAGACCATTAAAGCCAAAGAGTCGGGGACTCAGCGGTAGGTGGCTTTGATGGACTCGCCAACGGAGGCAACCACCTCTGCAATGGGTAGCCTCACCAGAGGTGACGACCACCTCATCACCGATGACAACGGCCACCTCTGCACCGGTGGACGGCAGCTGCCTCAGCGCGCACGAAGGGGTCCTCGCTTCCGTCCTCCCACGGGAGTGAGGACAAGACCATCCAAGAACGAGGCCGCGTACGATGTCTTGTATGACCCCCCAGTGCGGCCGGCGGGCAGGAGAAGCCGTGGATGTGGCGGACCCGCGCACGACGCGACCGTCGCCTGTGTGGTGGACGAACAACCACGCCCTAGCCAGACGGCAGGAGGCAGCGTCGGAGGCGGGCACCAAAGCCATCCAGCCCAAAGGTCCAGACACGCTGCAGCTGACGGCCTACGGTCAACCAGCCCCGTGTAGCCGAGGTTCGCCTCCTCCGCAAGGCTGGTGAGCGTCCTTCTCCTCCGAATGCTAGAGGAAGAAGCGGGTCACCAGCCCATGCGGAGGGCAGGGCCCCGACTCAGCTCGCCCTCCACCCCAGCGAGGATGATGAACATCCTTTAGGCTGAGGGTGGGAGGGAGGCCGCAGCCCGGCTTGCTTCTCCCCACCACGGGGCTGGTGGTCATCCTTCTGGAAGCCCACTGGCGGGGTACTGCAGCCGAGTTGCATGATGAAAATCCTTGAAGCCGAGCGATGGCTGAAGAGCGCCAACCTCCACGAGGTCGTGCTCCTCCAACAACAGCAAGAAGAAGACAAGGCCGACAGCCCCACTGCGAGCGCAGGCTCTCCGACGGTGAGACCGCCGGAGGGTACGGCCCTGACGCGGATCCCTCCAGCAAACATCGGTGCGCCCCATCCAGAGGCCTGGAAGGTAGAAGGGCGCGAAGGATGCAAGAGGAGCAAGGCATGACTACTACCCGAGAGATTGATCCCTTTTTAAAGGGAGATTTCCCCTCTTCTGCCCCGGAGCGTCACGGGCAAAGCCTCCCTCGGTGTGCACTGATGATCCCGCCCTATGACACGGGGGCCAAGCCCCACGAGTCATATAGGCTGGCCGAAGCACGAAGAAGGCGAACCACCACACAAGGAGCGCGCAACCGCCCTGTGGTTATACGCCCCTTCATTTTTGGAGCAACCTGCGGTCAGGAAGACGAACCGCCGCACAAGGAACGTGCAACCGTGCCGCGGTTATGCGCCTCTTCATTTTTGCCAAAACCAGCGGTCAAGAAGGCGAACCGCCACGCAGGAAGTAAACAACCGCCCCATGGTTGTGCGCTCCCTCAGCTTCGCTGCAATCGGCGGTCCAACATGCGGACCCAGGCCCACATGTCATGCAACCGGCGCGCTGGTTACTGGGTGCGGAAAAATTGCACCGCCGCTTGCGCCAATGCCGCGTCCCCTCGGGGCCGTCGCAGAAGACTGAAAAGATAAGTTTTCAAAACCGGTGCAGCGACTCGAGGCACCCCGCGCATGGCCCAACAGTGACATTAAGTACAAAGGTCATGGGCCAGTCAGCCGTGGGAACGGGCGTGACAGTCGGCGTAGCCATAGGTGGGCCGACAGTAATTGCACCAACAGGCGCGCAGGAGCAGCGGGCGGATCGCTAATCAGACTCTAGCCCCACCTGCAGGCTCACATCCTCCCCTAAGATGGGCCCGGGGGCCACTGTTAGTACCCTCAATCAGGGTACCCTCTACTATAGTATAAAGTAGCCGCGCACCCGTGCAACACCTCAAGGCCACGCGGAGAACGACGCCCAACCCCACCACATGGGCAGGTCCAAGGGCGCCACGTGGCAAGGAAAGGTAGTACGTCCCAGTATTCATCGTTGGGTCCGGACCTCCACAGAAGGACACTGGACCCCTACACGTACAAGTCCAGAAGAAGGCACGCCGGGTCCCTTGGGAGGGCCCTAGTCCCCCTTCGAGTAAGGTCTGAGCCTTAGCAAGGTCCCGGGACGAGAAGGACCCTCGCATGAGTAGGGGTCCGGTGCTGACACGTGTCCAGGCCTTGCCCTGCGCTCCCCGCTGTTGCCGCGTGGCTTGTGGCCCATGACATAAGCCAACGGGCCAAGCCTGACGTAAAGCCGATAAAGCCATGCAGCCTCTGCATTTATTGCGGAGAGGACGCGCCGCCTGCCACCACGCTAACGGGCGACGTGTCCTCCCAGCATTTAATGTGTCCTGTCCAATCTGCTGGCAGACGGCATCAGGGTCATCCAGCAGGCGGCGCGCCTGACCGGTCTGTTAGCAAACTGTGCGCCCGTGCCGAGCGGCGCGCTGTACTCATTATCCCTTCTACAAGAAGCCTCCCCTGCACGCCGAGGATACGCAGATCTCGGGTGTCAGGGTACTAGAAGATCGCCTCAGCAGCAAACATTTGTGGCTCCAAGTGCTGTATTCGCTATGTCCCTGGGCCCGCATGTCGAGGCTCAGTACCTTTGTGCATGCCCCCTTCAGCTATAAAAGAAGAGGCATGCGGCGTTACAAGATACATCCAATCCTAGGCTCACTCAGACACTCACAAGTTTATACAAGCTCTCAAGCAATACATCATACAGTGGAGTAGAGTATTACGCTCCGGCGGCCGAACCACTCTAAACCCTCGCGTGCTCTCGTGTGTTCATCCACCAGTCTCGTAACAAGCAAAACGCTTAGACCCCTCCTCTTCTTAGGGTTTAGGGCGGGTGCAATCCGCCACCCGGCCGGAGAGATTTCCTCTCCGAAAATGACATTGACCGGTGTGAAGCTATAGTTACGCACATATAGGATAGTGCGTGAGAATGGAGAACCAAGGGTCGTAATGCTAACCCGCACTGCTTTCTTAATTGTAAGTTTTTTATGTTTTGTTTTGACTTTTTTGATGTACTCATTTATTTTTATTGTTCTTATAGTCTTTAAGTTATTTTTTAAAATATTTCAGTTATCCAATATATTCAGTTATGTTTTAGAATAGAATGCGATTCTTAGGTTGTTGCATCAGCGTCAATTTATTGTAAGTCGTTCTTAAGCTTTTTTATTATTTAGCTATTTTTAATAGACGACGTTAGTTGGTCTTTTATTCAGTTATAGACAGAAATCGGTCATTTAGTTTAGGCTATTAAGTCACTCGCTTTTTTAAGTCAATCATTATGTCATTTAGTTTTAGGGGGTGTTTGGTTTGTAGGGACTAATGTTTAGTCCATCATTTTGTTCCATTTTAGACTATAAATTGACAAATTTAGAAATTAGAATAGAGTTTTAGTTTCTATATTTAGCAATTTTGCAACTAAAATAGAATAAAATGTAGGGACTAAAAATTAGTCCCTAGAAACCAAACACCCCCTTAGTTATTAAGTCATTTAGATTATATCATTCAGTTTTAGTTACTAAATCACCCAATTTCTGAGTTACTCAATTTATTAAGTTACACATTGTTGTCATCCAAAACTCACCGACGAGAGACAACAAGCAACACGAGGAACCGGGAGGCTCTCATAGCGACGGGTGGCTCTGGTCTCTTGATCAACGGCCCAGGTTCTAGCACACAACCTGACTTTAAAGTTCGCTAGGTGTGCCACCTGACCTATACCCGACTAGGAAGGTGTTTACGTGTTCGACTCCTCGGGCTGTATTGGCTATAAAGAGCTGATTGTCTCCCAGCATCGGATCTGTTGGTCATCTGTTCTCAAATGCTATGAATCAAGAACAAGACAACACAATTGTTGAAAATTAGGGACCTTCGTGCTACGAAGTATTTTCTCCTTTCAGATATAATGATATTTAGACGAAGGTCATGAAGGACACACCTTCATCATTCGCGAGAATAACAATTCATAAAGATAATAAATATTATCCATTCATATGTCGATTCATATATTTATTCCATGATGAACATATGAATATTAACAAGATTTCTATTAAATTGATACCTTCAGCTTGTTCGAAGGTATTGACGCGAGAGCCATTACAATCTACCTATTTATAGGGAGGGGACGCAGCCCGGGTAAAAATATATTTATGGTCTTAACATTTGTTCATAACTGTAACATAAATCATTAGGGACTAACTAGTCTTTTTCTCTTCAGTTCAGCATCATGCTTGATCTTCGATGTTCATTGTTGTCATTTTTAGGCTATATCTTCGCCTTGAAGACATTTGGTAGAGAAGGATGCTTCCATCATGAATCTTTGTTTATGACGAAGCTCCTGTAATACTCAACACCATGCTAGAAATAAATGGTTAGTCGTATTTTTGAGGACCTTCAGAAGAGGAAGGCCCCCCAACAGTAGCCCCTCGCAGCATTAGTTTGTTTCTTCGTAACAAATTTAGACTGCGACATGAACGAAGGCCTTTAGCCGAATGTCTGAAAAAACACCTTCCCTTTCCTAGAATAGCGAATCATTCTGAATCGTGGGACTCGCCGCTCAGTGGGGCTTTGTGTATATATACAGAGGCTTGTGCTATGAATATTTTTCGTGCTATCTAGATTTTTGTGTTGTGATTTCCGTTTTAGCTTCCGTCTTTTTGAGCTTCGGCTTTTCCTGTGATCATCATCGAAATGGTCGAAGATAAGAAGTCTGTAGACCCTGCACTTGCTGGTTTTTACGAAGCTATGAAAAGGACGAACATCGAAAAATCACTGATGAAATGTTGGCTGGGCTATCTGGGGATTCCAGCGATAGTGATAGTTTTGATGTGGAGAGTGATAACGAAGATGCCGAAGATCGGCCATGGAGACTGAGTTATGTTGTTTTCGAAAAATCTACTGTTAAGCAAGGACAGATTGAAGTGATAAAGGGAAAATATTTCCATGATATATCCATTGTGAGAGCTGGGGGAGAGAGTATCGTTCCTCTTCCTGAAGCAGACGATGTAGTGCTTTTTAAGAGTTTTATGAAAGCTGGGCTTCGTTTTCCTTTGCACAAGATGCTGGTTGAAGTACTAAAGACATTTGAGATATACCTTCATCAGTTCACTCCCAAAGCTTTAATTAAGGTGGGGTTTTTATTTGGGCTATGAGGAGCCAGATGCCGGAGCCAGATGCCAAATGTTATAAGGGCTATGAGGGGTTTTTATTTAAGCTATATGGGCTGGAGCCAGATGCCAAATGTTTCTGCAACATTCATGAATTATCCTACCAGACAAAAGCAACTAGGAAGGAACAGTATCACAACAACTTCGGGTGCTACAGTTTTGTGCACTGCTCTGATGCGAGGTATCCCTACCGGCATTCCGAAAGAAGTGGTTAGGTTCTTGGATGAAATAATGGTTCTATGTCAAGAATGATCTGAGTAAAAGGGAAGATGTGAAGAGTATTATCCAGCATCCCATACGGTCACGCTTTGGCATTAGAAGGCCATTAATTGCAAGTGGGAACAAAGTGCAAGCGTGTTTGATGGCTTTCGATACTGTGTGCACTTACATCGGTACCATGGATTTGGTATAGGAGCATATTGCTTACAAGGTATGGTCCCTCGTTAATGACTGGGAAATGCCGAAGGAGGCTGCTATCGGTTCTAGAGAAGGTGGTTTGGTTTACCTGAGATATACCTATCATTTTGGAAATCAGTTTGATGAGTCGAATGATGACTGACTTGAGGCTGTCGAAGCTACTAGTGATGAGCTGCTGGAGGCTTACACGAAAGCAGAGGATGAAGCTATGACCACTGCCTTCAGCGCTCGTGGGAAGAGGAGTTTGAATAGAGTTTTTGATGTAATTGGATTTTTATCCTGATTACCGCTTCCCTGCACAAAAACAAGGGTTGAAAAGGAAAATGGCATCCTCATCCTCTTCCACTGCGCCTAAGCTAAAGAAGGTTAAAATTTTAACTCACAGGCCGAGGCCACATTCTATTAAAAGGACAACTGCTATACCTGATACAAAGAGAATAGAGATTGCTGAATAGGCTGAAGCTATCCCTTTGGCTTTGGAGACCATTCCTGCTATGACGGCCAAAGCTAGTGCTGACCCAGTAGAAGAGTCTGAGATAAAGAGCTCAAAGGCAGAAAAGCATTCAAGACTGCTGAGTCCCCCAACCACAACTGAGTTTCCGAAGCTAACAATTACTGCAACCACAACAATGACTCCTAAGAAAAGGAGGATGGCCAGTGTTTTGGATGCTGTTTTGAAGTCTACGAATATTCCAACTCCTGCTTCTACCGAAGCTCCCAAAGATAACGTTGAAGAGTCGAGAGAAGTACCCATTGCAAGCGCTTCTCCCACTCACGCTGATGCTGAAACTTTGGGGGCCAAGCCAGCAGAACTAGGGAAGGAAAAGTCAACATTGCCTACTCCCGAAGCACCTTCCCAAGCTGATTTAGAATATATTGTTCGCCATGCTTCGGAAAAACAACTATCCGAAGAACAAGTTGCTGAAGTGCAACATTATGCAAGGGATCTAAAATACCTGCGAGGATCCTTAGTTTACGGAGGGAGCGACGAGGATGACTTCCTTTACTGTCTATCAGAAGGTAAGGAGATTATTGTTTGCCGTGAAATGATGGACAACATGGGATACACGAAGCTTGAGCTTGGTCTATCTACAATGATGAAGGACCAACTTGCAGAAAGCCTCGCCTACAGTAGCCTGAAGGTTTGTATATTTTGTCTTTGCATTTGGTAATTTTTGCTATAGTGAACTATTTTTGCAGTAATTCTTATCATTATTATTTGTATGTTTTTTGTTTGTTAGGGTCTAATTCTTAGCAAAGCTGTAAAGGCTCAAAAGGATGCAGAAGATGAGAGCAATCAAATAGCAATTGGAAATCTTCGTTCAGAAGTTATAACGCTGAGAAAACGAAGCTCTCGAGAAAGATAAGATCCTGCTCTCCTTGGTAGAAAGATTGAAATCTAGCGAAGCTAGGCTTTCTAGCCTTTCCAAGGCAGAGCAGAAGATGAAGGAATTTGAAGAAAAGCAACAAAAAGTTGCAAAGCGTGTTGCTGACTTAGAGTATGTGCTATCTGTTCGAGTGGGATTGCACAAATCTAAAGTGCAAGGATTAGAGAAGAAGCTCAATGAATTGACTGGAAATTTTAATGTCGAGCAAACAAAACGAGAGATATCTGATGCTGAATGGCTAATGGTTCAGAAGAATGTGGATGAGCTTCGTCGAGCAAAAGAGGAATGCTACGATGTTGCCATGGAATGTTGTAATAAATTGAAAAATAGCTTTTCCAAAGTTGGCGCATTCTCTATGGAGCAAAATTTTATACGTGGCGATCCTAATGGAGTTATTCGGTGGATCGACGGCGAGGCCGAAGCCTTTGACGAAATTCTCAGCGCTAGGGGAGACTTCTGCACCTTCGTCGGCACCTGCGGAGCCGTGTCTCTTCTTGAGAAGGTTGGCTGCGATCACGCAAAGGCTGTAGTTCAGCCAGAATTTTCGGTTTCAGCCAATGACATTAAGAGCCCTTCAGCCGAAGTTGCTGCTCTGAGTGCGAAATTTTATTCTGAAGTCTGGTTGAAAGGTGGCCGAGATATAGCTGATGAAGCTATCAGAAAAAATGAGAAGGAGTCTCATGCTACCTTGGAAGAGGCTAAGAAAGCTGAAGAAGCTACAGAACGTGCAAGACTTATAGGTATATTTATTGTGATCTAGCTTCGTAAATTATTTTAGCTTCGGAACTAACAAACACTTATACTATGATGCAGCTAAACTCTCTCCCCCTCCGGAGCCCTATGATCATGAAGCCGATCCGACTCTAAAGGGGGCACTTGATGTAATTAGAATAGCTAATGAAGCCATTGACGAAGCTGTTAACAGGCTACTAAATGAAGCTACTGATAAAGTTTTGGAAGAGGATGACTAGATCTTGTTTATTCAGACTTTAGAATTTTTGTATGCAACTTCTTTTTGTAAGAAACAATTATCAACTATTTGTATAGTTAATGATGTAATATATTTATTTGTGGGGCGTGAAATCTTCGAACGTACCGTTTTAAGCTGCAGGCGAAAAAACACCTTCCCTTCTTTTCACGCTTCATAAAGAAAGTATGAAATCCCCCTTCTTTGCCGAGGCAACTTTAAAGGTCTCACTGTAGATGTTGCATAAGAATACCATTGTCGAAGGTACAATCCTTGTACAAAAACACCTCTGCCAAAGACATAGATCTTGTATTATTGATACGTTCTTTCGTGACTCTTTGCCAAAGATAGACTTAACCACATGGGTTAGCCGGTATGTGTTGGGGACTTGTTCTCAAATGCTATGAGTTAAGAACAAGGCAACACAAAATGTTAATGGTTAAAGTCCTTCGTCCTTCAAAGCATTATCTCCCTTAGGATATAATGATCTTCAGACGAAGGTCATGAAGGACGTACCTTCATCATTGCAGTATATATATTAATGAAAGAAGAAGCATATGAAACATGAGAAATGACATGAACAGTCATATGACATCATTAACATATCTTTTTTATATCATCATGAATGAACATGAATAATATTGAATTACATTTATACCTTTGGCTTGACAGAAGGCAAAAGTCCAAGCGTGACGCACGAATGAATACAAGTCAGCGTCCCTAGTATGGTGCTACTATTCATCTATTTATAGGCACAGGACACAGCCTGTGTAAAATTACATTCATGCCCCTCATGTTCACTATTGACTTAAGGACAATCTATCGAGGGCTAAATAGCCTTTTCCTCTTTAAGTCGGTTCCTTTTTCTGCTACTGAGCCGAAGCTTCCTTGCGCATAGCTTCGGAGCTGGTTCGACCTTCGTCCCAACCATGATTTTTATATTATGTACAACTTCTTTCCGAGTCCGAAGGTTCCTGTACATATATTACACTTGGAAAACATTGTTAATCATGTTTTTGAGGACCTTTGGAAGACAAAGGCCCCCAACAGCAGCCCCTCGCAGTATTAATTTGTTATAACAACGAATTTAGACTGCGACGTGAACGAAGGCCTTAAGCCGAAGGTCCGAAAGAACACCTTCCCTTTGCTAGAATAGCAACAGTCAATGGCAATCGGGGTCCACCAAGTTGCAAAGCACTGGGCGTATAAATATGAACCATAGCGGCAACATCTGATACACCACTTGTGCCATTTGCGTTATTTTCTCAAACTTTTAGCTCTTGCTCATTAGCTCTTGCCTGATTTTCGAGTTTTTAGAGCTTCGGTTTAAAGACACGTTTGCTCCAAATTTGAAAAGAAGAAGATGAGTGGAGAGAAGAAGATGACTGAAGAGAAGAAAACGACCGAGGGGACGAAGCTGTTTGAAGAGAAAAAAGGTGCAGATCCTCTCATTGCTGGATTTATTGAGTCCATGGCAAAAACAAATACAGAGAAAATTACTAAGCAGATCATGGAGGGTTTATCCAGAGATTATGATGACAATGATAGTTATGACGTGGAAAGTGGGGATGAAGACTCTGAGGATCAACCATGCGCCCAAGCCATACTATCTTCGGAAAATCGACTATCAAGCAAAGTCATATTGATGCCATGAGGGGGAGGTATTTTCGCGACATGTCTATTGTCAGAGTTGGCGGAGACAGTACTGCCCCTGCTCTAGAGGAAAACGAAGTTGTTATATACCGAAGCTTCTTAAAGGCAGGTCTTCGGTTCCTGCTTAGCAAGTTTGTGGTTGAAGTGCTAAAGATATGTCAGATCTTCCTTCATCACATTACCCTCGAAGCTATAATTAGAATGGGGATTTTTGTGTGGGCTATAAGGAGTCAGGGGCTAGAGCCAAGCATGAAGTGCTTCTGCAGTATGCACGAGCTTTTATATGAGACGAAGGCTACTGGCAAAGAACAGTACCACAACAACTTTGGTTGTTATGGATTTATTGCTCGCCCCAATGCAAGTCACCCAGTGCCAACATTCTGGAAAAGATGGTCCGGGGCCTGGATGGAGGAGTGGTTTTACGTTAAAAATGATTAAAAGACAAGGGAAGACATCAAAGACATCATTCAGCGCCCATCTGGTCTCGCTTCGGCCTACAAAGGCCGAAGGTGGAAATTGACGGAAATGTTGAAGCATGTCAGAAGGCCTTTAGCACTGTGTGTGCTTTCATTGGCACAAGGGATTTGATTCAAGAGCATATAGCCTTCAGGGTATGGCCACTTGTGGAGAGCTAGGATATGCCGAAGGAGACCACCGCCAATTCCAGTGAGGGTGGTCTGGTCCGATTGAAGTATACCTTCAGGTTTACTGAGAAGCTTGATGAGCCAGACAATGACTGGCTAAAGTGTATTGAAGCTACCAGTGATGAGTTACACGGGGCATACTCCAAGACCGAAGACAATGCTCTATCCGCAGCTTTCGAGGGCCGGGGCAAGAAAAGATTGAATAGGGTATTTGATGCTATTGGCTTCATATACCCTTGTTGGGGGTATGCTTCATCGTCGAAGATCCTGAAAGAGGAGATACCTTCGGCAGATCCTCTCAAAAGCAGCGCCGAAGCCACCGTCCATGAAGCTTCAGCACAGTAACATACCTCAAGACGAAGGATCGCACCGACTTAAAGATAAAATGACCGATTAGTCCATGAAAGCCTATGTCATAGTTGTAATCTTTTGTAAAGGACATGAATGTAAAATCTCATAGGCTGCGCCCTGTGCCTATAAATAGATGAACAGTACCCCTGTACTGTTCACGCTGATTTGTATTTGCTCACACGTCACGTTTGGATCTTTGCCTTCTGTTAAACCGAAGGTATAAATGTAATTCAATATTATTCACGTTTGTTCATAATAATATGATTTGGGGATATTAATAGTGCCATATGATGTTATTTCTCATATTTATATGCTTCTTCCTTCATTAATATGCGTTAAAATGTCGAAGGTATGTCTTTCACGCCCTTCGTCTGAAGATCTTTATATCCTAAGAGATATAATGCTTCGAAGGACGAAGGGTTCTGACTATTAACCCTTTTATGTTGCCTTGTTCTTAATTCATAGCATTTGAGAACAAGTCCCCAACATTGGCGCCCACCTCCGGTGAACTCACTTCCACTGATTGAACTGATGGCTTCGTCCAACAAGCAAGCTGAAGCTGCTTCGGCTACAAAGCTAGTGCTCCCGATAACACGCGGTTCATGCTCAGAGCCAGCTAACAAGAAGCAGAAGAAGCAGGCTCAGAGAAGAGTACAACATGTTGGGGTGCAGGGACCCTTCATCAAGACAAAATGGTCCCACATCCCAATCACCTTCTCCCAGGTGGACCTTTAGCTTAAGGATTATCCTCATAATGATGCTATGGTCATATCTTGTGTCATCAAGAGATTATTGGTCTACAATGTTTTGGTTGATACAAGCAGTGCAACTGACATCATATTTGCTAAGGCCTTCAGACATATGCAAGAGCCAGAGGACAAGATTCATGATGCTACACACCCTCTTTATGGCTTCGGAGGAAGGCGGATTGTAGCACTTGGAAAGATCACAATGCCAGTGACCTTCGGATTTGTCCACAATACAAGGACTGAGCAGGTTGTGTTTGATATTGTTGACATGGAATATACCTACAATGCAATCATTGGTTGAGGGACACTTAATGCTTTCGAAGCAATTCTTCATCCAGCATATCTATGCATGAAGATACCTTCAGAGCAAGGGCCTATTGCTATTCATGGAAGTCAGGAAGCTGCCAGAAAGGCTGAGGGAAATTGGACAGACTCAAAAGCCATTCACAATATAGATGGAGCTGAAGCTTATGAGTAGTACAAATACAGAAGAGAGAAGGCTGCTTCGGCTGATCAACCGAAGCCCATGCTTCTGTGTGAGGACATAGCTGAGCAGAAGGTATTGCTGGGGTCCCAATTATCTGAAGAGTAGGAGAAAACTTTGATAAGGTTTTTATTCAACAACAAAGATGTTTTTGCATGGTTAGCCAACGATCTCTGTGGTGTCAACAGAGATGTCATTGAACATTCACTCAATGTCGATGCATCATTCAGGCCCAGAAAGCAAAGGCTTCGGAAGATGTCTGATGATAAAGCCGAAGGAGTTCGGAATGAAGTAAAAAGACTTCTCAGTGCTAGTGTCATCAGAGAAGTAAAATATCCAGAGTGGTTAGCCAATACTGTTATGGTGAAAAAGGCCAATGGAAAATGGAGAATGTGTATTGATTTCACGGATCTCAACAAGGCCTGTCCGAAGGACGAATTCCCACTACCAAGGATAGACTCTCTTGTGGATGCAGCAGGTTCGTCAGAACTTATGAGTCTTCTGGATTGCTACTCAGGATATCATCAAATATGGATGAAGAAGGAGGATGAGTCAAAGACCAGCTTCATAACTCCCAGTGGAACCTATTGCTATCTTCGAATGCCTGAGGGGCTCAAAAATGCTGGAGGCAGTTTCAGCAGGATGACGGCCAAAGTCCTTCATTCCCAAATAGGCAGAAATGTGCTAACATATGTCGATGATATCATAGTAAAAAGCACGAAGCAAGAAAATCATATCACTGATCTGCAAGAAACATTTGCTAATTTCAAACAAGCTGGCCTGAAATTAAATCCTAAAAAGTGTGTCTTTGGAGTGAAGAAAGGCAAGTTCCTTGGTTGTCTGGTTTCAACGAAGGGGATTGAAGCTAACCCAAGCAAGATTGAAGCTATCCTTCGAATGGAACCACCGAGCACAAAGAAGGGGGCTCAACGGTTGGTAGGAAGATTGGCTTCATTGAATAGATTTATATCTAGGTCAGCAGAAAGAAACTTGCCATTCTTTGAAATACTAAAGTCAGCCGAAGTCTTTCAATGGGGCCTAGCTCAACAGAAAGCCTTTGAAGAGCTGAAGCAATACTTGATTGATATCACAACATTAACTCCACCTGCGCCAGGGGCTCCGTTACTATTATATGTGGTAGCTTCACACTCTGCAGTAAGTGCGGCACTTGTACAAGAAAAATTCGATGGACAAATCAAAAAGCAAGCTCCAGTATACTTTGTCTCCGAAGTTCTAAGCTTATCAAAGAAAAATTATACAGAATTGGAGAAGGTGTTGTATGCTGTCTTAATGGCCTCTAGGAAGCTTCGACATTATTTTCAAGAATTCCATATAATTGTTCCTTCATCACAGCCTCTGAAGGACATCATGAGGAACAGAGAAGCCACTGGAAGGATTTGAAAGTGGGCTGCAGAACTCAACGAATTCAGCATTGATTATGTGCATCGATCCTCGATTTAGTCCCAGGCGCTAGCAGACTTCATCGCTGACTGGACGCTAGGGGCTCAAGAAGAAGAAGAAGCAAATGAAGATGCTGAAGCTTGGATGGTGTTCTGCGATGGTTCTTGGGGAACCTTCGGGGTAGGTGCGGCTGCTGTTTTAGTTGCACCTTCCAAAGTCAGAACATGCTATGCAGTAAAGCTTGACTTTAACTGCACAAATAATATTGCTGAATACGAAGCTTTGCTTTTGGGGCTTCGGAAGTTAAGGGCAATGGGGATAAGAAGGGCGGTCCTTAAAACCGACTCTCAAGTTATTTCTGGACATGTCGACAAGAGTTGCAAAGCAAGAGATCCGAAGCTTGAGAAATACCTGGATACAGTTCGAAGGCTTGAGGCTTCATTCGAAGGGTTTTCTATTAAGAATATTCCGCGAGGAGAAAACGAGCACGCTGATCTGTTAGCCAAGTCAGTGGCACAGGGGCTACCTCTACCTTCGGAAGTGTTTTTTGAAACAATAAGAGCACCTTCGGTGGAACTCCTCGAAAGAGCAGTGCTCACTATATCTCCTGTTTATAGTGAAGATTGGAGGACTGAGATTATATCTTTCCTCCAAGGTAATTGCCTTTCAGACGACGAAGCTTATAATAAGAGAATGGAGGCAAGAACAAGACCATATGTAATAATAGGAGGGGAGTTATACAAGCATGGAGTCTGCTCTCCACTTCTTAAGTGTTTATCCAGAGCCGAAGGTATAGAGCTGATGAAGGAGATACATGCAGGATTGTGTGGATCTCATATTGGGTCTAGGCCTTTGCTGGGAAAAGTTTTTCTACAAGGATTTTACTGGCCGAAGGCAGCTTCGGATGCAGCAGAGCTAGTCCAAAAGTGTGAAGGCTGTCAAAAATGTGCCAGAGACCAGAGGCAACCTTCATCTCTTACTCAATTAATACAGCCCACTTGGCCATTGCAAAGGTGGGGTCTTGATTTGCTAGGCCCGCTTCCACCAGCACAAGGTAATTTAAAATATGTTGTGGTGGCGGTAGAATATTTTTCTAAGTGGATTGAGGCGAAGCCGTTGGCCATAATAACTTCGGTCACAGTCCAGAAGTTTTTCTGGCAAAATATTGTCTGTCATTTCGGTGTGCCGAGGGCTATCACAGTAGACAATGGAACACAGTTTGATGTCGAAGCTTTCAGGGAATTCTGTGATCGGATTGGCACCAAGATCCATTTTGCATCGGTCAGACATCCAGAGTCAAATGGACTTGTCGAAAGGGCAAATGGTATCATAATGATGGGAATAATGAAGTTAATCTTCAATCAGCCCAGAGAAAAATGGCCAGATGAGCTGATTAAAGTGGTGTGGAGCCACAACACAATAATATCAAGGTCAACAGGTTTTACACCATTCAAGTTATTATTTGGTGACGAAGCAATAACTCCGGAAGAAGCTAAGGCAGGGTCAATTAGAACAGTAGCTTCAGCAGAAGACGAAGCTGATTATTCTGTGGCAAAAGATGCTATAGAAGGGACTAGGCTTCAGGTTGTGGAGAATATCAATAAATACCAAGCCGAAACAATAAAATGGCGTGACAGAAAGGTTCGGCTAAAAAACATTAAGCCAGGTCATCTAGTGCTTCAGAGAGTGGCCAATCTAGACACAGTAGGCAAGTTACAGCTGAAATGGGAAGGACCCTTTCTTGTGGTATCTTCGTCAAGACCCGGTTCCTACAGATTGAAGCATATGGACGGCAACGACATTCCTAGATCTTGGAACGCGGGCGAACTTCGGCGATACTACGTGTAACTTGATGTAATCTTTTTAATTTTCCTATGGTACCCTTTTCCTTTCCAAAGGGGGAGAAAGGTTTTAATGGGGCCATAATTTGTAATCTTTCTTTTCCTATTTAGCTCCATGAGAGCAAAATCCCCCAAATATGTAAATGTAAAATCTGAGCATGCACCTTCGAGTGCAGAGAAAAAGAAAAAATAGAGAGAAGCTCGAAAGTCGTCCCTAAAGGGATGCAGAGTATGACGAAGCTACAAAAAGCCGTTCCTAAGGGAGCGCAGCGTAAGTTTTCTGCTCAAAAGTCGTTCCTAAGGAAATGCAGAGCCAAATACCGCCGAAATATAAGGCAAAGCATGAAAAGTCAATGCGAATACCGCCGAAATAGAAGGCGAAGAAGTTCAAAAGACGTTCCTAAGGGGATGCAGAACTTACACCGAAAAAATAAGCGGTGCAGCCGAAAAATAAACGGCAAAGAGATTTCAGTTATTCCTAAGGGAATAAAGGTTGTGGGTGAAGCTTCGGATGTGTGTGTTTTGGCATTCATTTGCACAAAACATTACATCATACATTGCATTCATAAACATTCATTTAGACATACATAGGATCATCATCATCATATCACACAGATATAGATAGTTGCTTCGGGTTTAAGCATACCGCTTCAAGAAGCAGATTCGTGCTTTGTTGTGTACGAAAAGAAGGGAAGGTGTTTTTTGCCTTCGGCTCAAAAATACAGGTTTCGATCACATCAAAGCATTTCATACATCGATGGAAAGGTAAAAATATATTACAAGGTATTGACAAATTTACAGAGTACAATCTGATTCTTAAGTTACAATATTCTTTACAAGGGTTAATACAAAAGTTTCCTTAGAATTTTTCCACAGCTAGGTACTCTAGCTTCGTCTTCATTTATTGAGCTTCGGATTACCAGCTAGGCTTCGGCTCTGTGTTCTTCGGCTTTGTCATCCTGTACATATCAAAGCATTATAAGGAAAATTCAAGTTTCAAGGAAAAGGTAAGCACAAGGTATGATTTTACCGGCTTGAGATGACTCCGGGCTTCGTCACCAGCTAGGCTCCGCCCACCCTTCGTCCATATTTGCTTTATAAATCTGTTTCCTATGCTTCGAGCTAGACTGGGGATATCAATCAGATCTGCTAGTGATAAGCTGAAGTTTGGTCTATTAACAATTTCTCCATGCGTGCAACTAGACTTCATGAAGGCAACAGCTGTGCCCGGAGAAGCTAGCGGGGCACAGAAATCACCGTGACCTGCTATAACTTCATCAAGAGCATCAACTTCGCCCTCAATGTGTTCGAAGGTTCCCGGCAGGTCTTCAACCGAAGGATTAAATTCTTCAGAGCTGGCTCCAACTGAGTTGAAGATCTGCCTTAGCCGCTGCACGCATCGGTTGCTAAACTCCAGACATTTATCTTGAAGCTCTTTCAATGATTTTTGCAAATTTAAACTTTTTTCGGCCTCAGCCACAAACTTTGAATCAAATTTCTATTTTTCTTGTTCGAAACTCTCTGATTTTGAGAGAAGCTCTTTATCCAACTTTGCAATTTTGGCCTCAGCTTCTGTCAGCAAACCTTCCATTGTCTGAAGTTCAAAATCTTTCTTTTCAAGAGTAGCTGTTTGATCTTTTATTTTGCTCTCTAACCCTTCAATTATAACTTCCTGTTGCATCCTCAAAGCTTTGCTTAATAACATACTTTGTATAGAACAACCTTCGTTAGAAAAGACCTTTGATGTTAAAAACAAAGCAAACTCAAAGAAAGTTTTTACCTTGAAGTTAGAATAGAATAAACTACCGACGATATGCTGTCGTCGGTAGCGGCTAATATCTGTCTCAAGCTTCAGAAAGCCAATACTCTTCGATAGAGTACCGATAACTTTTGCTCTGGTTCGGTCTCGGAGGCAACCCAGGCTTTCGTCGTCAATACTGCCGAAGAGTAGTGCTCCTAGCTGATACCCGCAGGAGATGGCGTAGTCTTTCAATTCTTCTTTCTCGGCCTTTGTTAATTCTTGACCAATTAAGCTTTGAAAGTTGAAACTTTCTCCTTCTGAAGTATCCTCAGCTATTTCCCTCTCTTTCCCAGGCACCATGGCCATGGTTTCTTCGGTGGCTGTGGAAGCCTCTTCTGCGGCTATATCCAGAAGTATTTTATCAATATCAGAAAGTGTAGTTTCTAAGTTTGCACCTTCGACAGTTGCAGCTTCAGCAGGTGCAGCTTCGGTAGCTGCAGCGCTCTCAATAGGTGGTGTTTTTGGCGCCGAAGCTGGTGGTGGTGTTTCTTCAATGGCCTCTGTCACAGTAATAATTCTTTGTTTTTTCGGCCCAGAAAACTTCTTCGTTGCTGAAGGCTCCTCCTTCTGTAAAAGCTTCGCCAGATGCGGCCCCAGTGGACTTAGCTTGATGGGCAAGGATTCAGTCATTACCTTTAGAATTTCTTCTACGTCGGCAGCAGAAGGTGTTAAGGCAGTCTCTTCTTCCTTATCAGCTGCCTTTTGCTTCGGGACCGTAGCTTTCCTCTTCTTCGGGGTGATTGTCTTCGGCTCAGGGATCAGTCTTCTCCTCTTTAGGTTTTCTTCATCTTCTTTAACCATTCTAGCGGCCTGTCTGCTCACAACACTGACAACTCTTTTTCTTTTTTGCCCTTCGGTGCCCTTGCTCAATCGTTCGTAGTCTGGATATTCAAAATTTAGAGCATCCATTACCCGATTAAATCTTCGCTTCGGTCCGGTGCCGAAGGCTGCAGTCATCAATTGATCTTATTTTCTCGTGTAAGTGCCCAAAATCTCATTGCACATGACCTCAATTGTCTCCAACCATTCTTGGCAGGGTTCTTTGAAGTGTTTCTTGAACTTGAAATGATAGGGCAGCCGAACAAGTTCTTTCTTTTTCTTTTCCCCTTTGACCTTCGGCATGTCCCATTCTTTCAAAGTTGGGAATACTCTATAAGCTAAGAATTCTTGTACCAAATCCCTAGTACCAATATGCTCCAAAACAACTCGAAATTTGCCCAAAGCAATTTGGCATGGTCCCCCCGGTGTCATGTCACACTGGGGCCTAGTTTCTTCGAAGATTTAGTCCAATGGGCTCTGAACTAGCTTCTCCTTTTTCTCATCAATCTTAACATAAAACCACTCAGCCTTCCAGCCAGTTGGCCATTTGGTATAGTAGCTAATAACAGGAGACTTTGCATCTTTGCGATAAGCAAAATTGTAGCACCCGAAGTTTTCGTGCAGCCCATCTTCCCTAGCTTTTGTCTGATAGTGAAGCTCATGTACCCAGCAGAAGCCTTCAGCAAGTTGTTCCGCCCCTGGCTTCGAAGAGCCCAAATATAGACGCTAAGCCTAACGATGGCGTTAGGAGTCAGCTGATGAAGATAAATCCTGAAGTTCTCCAAAACATCCGCAATCATTTCATGCAAAGGAAATCTCAATCCTGCCTTAAAGAAGCTTTTAAAAACTACCACCTCATCCTTTTCAGGCTTTAGGGTGATCTCTTCTCCGCCAAAACGAATCAGCTTCTTCTTGGCTTCACTGAAATAGCCTAGCTTTACCAATTTTGGCATATCATCCTCGGTAACTGTAATCTTTCCAAACTCCAGGTGGCTGGGTTTAGATGGCAGGGCACTGTATTCTTCTTCACTTTCTCCTTCTTCAACATCAACTAGCTCAGCTTCGGTAGCAGGTGCACCTTCGTCAGAAACGTCCTCCGGCACTACCAGCCCTGACTGTCTCATTACTTCGAAAATCGGAGCAGTTTCAGTGGCTTCGGCTACTTCTCCATCATGTGTAACCCTAGCGGTGGAGCGCACCCTTGCCATTTGATGGTGAATTTCTTACAATTTTTGATGAAATCGTTAACCTTTTTTGATTTCGTCGAAGCTCCCTCTTGAGACGAAGCAAAAGCAAAGGTGGTGCTTCAGTTGAGTGCAATAAAAAAGCTTCGGCTATGGTTAAATTTTTGGCAGCAAAACAGTGCAATAGCAATTTATGCTGTGGTAACTTCACACCTACCCGTCTGTTTATATAGTGCCGTAGGTGAGAAGGTGAATCGCCAAGTCTTCCGCACCAGATGAATAGTTGCCCGCACTCACTGAATGATGGGCCGCAGAACCTGAGAAGGTGAATCGTCAAGACGCGTATGCTTGACGCATGGTGGGACCATTTTGCACTCCGAATATTTTAATCGTTTCTCAGCAACGAGCTCAGGGAAGGTGTTTTTGGATCTTCAGCTTTCTGAAGCCTAGGATATTTTTCACGGATCAAACTCGTTATGAAAAAACGATCTAGCACCGCGAAGGGGATACTGTTGGGGGTATGCTTCATCGGCGAAGATCCTGAAAGATGTGATACCTTCGGCAGATCCTCTCAAAAGCAGCACCGAAGCCACCGTCCATGAAGCTTCGGCACAGTAACATACCTCAAGACGAAGGATCGCACCGACTTAAAGATAAAATGACCGATTAGTCCATGAAAGCCTGTGTCATAGTTGTAATCTTTTGTAAAGGACATGAATGTAAAATCTCACAGGCTGCGCCCTGTTCCTATAAATAGATGAACAGTACCCCCGTACTATTCACGCTAATTTGTATTTGCTCGCACGTCACGTTTGGATCTTTGCCTTCTGTTAAACCGAAGGTATAAATGTAATTCAATATTATTCACGTTTGTTCATAATAATATGATTTGGGGATATTAATAGTGCCATATGATGTTATTTCTCATATTTATATGCTTCTTCCTTCATTAATATGCGTTAAAATGTTGAAGGTATGTCCTTCACGCCCTTCGTCTGAAGATCTTTATATCCTAAGAGATATAATGCTTCGAAGGACAAAGGGTTCTGACTATTAACCCTTTTATGTTGCCTTGTTCTTAATTCATAGCATTTGAGAACAAGTCCCCAACAACCCTGATTACCATTACCCGTTATGAGGGCAAGAGAAAAAGAGAAAGACTGCCACTTCGGCCATTGCAACTGAGCTGAAGGGCAAAAAGATGAAGGTTCTGACTCACCGGCCGCATTACATTGAACCGGTCGTGGTACCTAAATTTGGCGCGGGGACCTCTTCAGCTGCCGAAGCAAAGCGCGCTGCTCTGATTGTGCAGAGTACTGAAGAGCCGATTGCAGTGCCGAAGATGCCTACAATCAGGCCAGCCGAAGCTAGAGATGACAAGGCTGAAGAGCCATAGGTGGAAAAGGTGATAAAAACGCCAGAAATCCTGAGCCCACCGACAGAGGCAGATTTGCCAAAGATGCAAAAAATTCTTGCCACAACTCCCAAAAGGAGGAGGATGGCCAGCGTATTAGATGCTGTTATAGAGACTACGAAGGCCTTGAGCCCTGCTCCTAAGAAAATTGTTGAAGCTTCGAAAGTTTAGGCCGAAGCCGAAGCTGGGCCTTCAGTGCCCACCGAGACGAAGCCTGCCACGCCGAACGAAGATGTTGACTACATTATTCGGCATGCTTTGGGGAAGAAATTATCCCAGGAAGAAATCTTGGAGGCCAGACACTATGCCCAAAGACTGAAATATCCAAAAGGGGCCTTAGTGTACAATGGTGCCAACGAAGATGATTTCCTATACTGTCTTCTGGATAACAAAGAAATATCCATGTGCCGGGAGATAGCTAGGAGTATGGGATTTCCAAAACTAGAAGAAGGTCTTTCGGTTCTATCAAAAGATGAACTTGCTGATAGCCTCGCGTACAATAGCATAAAGGTATAAAAGTTGACTTTGAAGTTAGAAACGAAGTATTTTATTGTCATACTCAACTCTTTCTTCTTTTGTAGGGCTTAATTCTTAGTAATGCCTTGAGTGCACAAAAGAATGCTGAAGATGAGGGCTGTACCATAGCATTCAACAACCTTCGTTCAAAGGTGATTGAGTTGAGAAATGAAGGCTTGGAAAAAGATAAAATTTTGATTTCATTGGTGAACAAAGTAAAGGAGGACGAAGCTAATTAAGCTCACGCTGAAGCCCAGAAAAATGAAATTGAAGACCTTCGGAGACAACTGGCCGAAGCTTAGGAAAACTGCACGCTTGCATAGGCTAATCAAGAAATTAGTGAATATTGGAAAAATAAGCTAGAGAAAAATGTTGAAGAACTTCGCGAGTCCAAGGAAAGGTGCTTTGAAAAATCCTTGGATTGCGTGAAGAAATTAAAAACTGGCTTCGCCAAAGTGGGCGCCTACTCTGCTGAAGAAAACTTCATACGAGGCGACCCCAAGGGCGTTGTTGAATGGATAAGTGGAGAGGCCAAATCCTTCGAAGAAATTTTGAGTGATCGTGGGGATGTTTGCGCGTTTTTCGGTGCGCGGGGAATCTCAGCTATTCTAGAGAAGGCCGAATGTGAACACGTTAAGGCCATAGCCCGGGCCGAAGCTTCCTTCTCCATAGATAATACGAAGGATCCTTCAGCCGAAGCAACTTCAATGGGCGGAAAATTCTATAACGATGTCTAGGTGAACGGTGGCCGAGAGCTGGCCCACGAGATTGTTAAAAAGAGTGAAAAAGATGTAGGAAACGGGTGACGCTTAAGAGGGGGGGTGAATTAGGACTTCTAAAACTTTTACTAAACTAGGCCACAATCAAATCCCTAGAGCAAAACCTATGCAAGTAATTAAACTAGAAAGTGCAACTAGGTTTTGTCTAAGTGTTGCTATCTCTACCGCAATGGCTAAGTTTCAATCTACACTAAATAAGTATGTATACAAGATTGAAACTTAAATGCTTAATATAAATGCAGAAACTTAAAGAGCAAAGTAGAGAAGAAAACTCTCATGGATGACGCCAGTATTTTTACCGAGGTATCCGGAACCACGCAAGGTCCCGACTAATCCTCGTTGGTGCCCCTACGCAAAGGGAAGCCCACGCGAGGGCCAAGCACCACGGTCGAGTAACTCCGTAGAGAGCTGCGGGCCTTCTCCACGCGCAAGTGGTGCTCCGCTTCCGGCTCCTCTCGGACGCTCCCTGCCGTCTCCACTATCGAGCTTCCGGTCGAAACGCCGCGGGCCTCGTTCCCTCCGGTACACGGTGGCGGCCGTGACACAAACGCGGTTGTCACGGTCTCGCAAGACTCTCACCCCACTCGGTACAATTACAACGACTCACGCAAGAGCCGAGGGGTTGTGTGGTTTTACAAAACTCACTCAACCAACTAGGGTTCACCTAGAGCAAGCGCTAAAGCGGTCTAACTAACCTAAGTAATTCACAAAGCACCTACGCTAATCACCGAGTGATTCTATTAAGCACTTGGGTGTTTGAGCTCTTGGAAATTTGCACTATATGCCTTGGTATGTTGCTTGGGCTCCCACACCTTCAAATGGCCGGTTGGGGGTGTATTTATAGCCCCCAACACAATTCTAGCCGTTGGAGAAAGGCTGCAGTTCTCTACGGCACACCGGACAGTCCGGTGGTGCACCGGACAGCGCACTGTAGCATGTCTAGTGCGCCTAGCCATTGCCCTGTCAGAGCAGGTGACCATTGGCGCTGCAGGCTTTCCACACCGGACAGTCTGGTGCTCACACCGGACAGTCTGGTGGTCTTCTCTCCAGGTGCCACCTGGAACTAGCCGTTGGGCTGGAGTTCCCTAGTGCACCGGACAGTCCGGCGTGTGGGCACCGGACAGTCCGGTGTGCCACCGAACAGTCTGGTGCTCCACGCACAGACAGTCCGCAGGCAGCACACTTGGACTTTTCTTGGATCTTCTTAATGTCTTCTTTTGAGGTGTTGCTTTCCTCAATTCCTTAGTCCAAGTAAATCTTGCATCCTGTGAAGTACAAACACAATCACTAGAAAACTTATTAGTTCACAAATTGTGTTATTCATCAAACACCAAAACTCAATTAGCCAAATGGCCCGGGGTCCATTTTCCTTACAAAAGACACCCACGATGCCGGGCAGAGGCAAAGCGAGCTAAAGAAGCTGCAAAACACAAAAGGCGTATAGGTACTGTTTCTTGATTATTTAGTTTTGGTACTTGCTTTATGGCTTCGAACTAATCTGTTTGGCTACTTTAGCTGAACTATCCCCGCCTCCAGAGCCGTTCGATCCCCTTGCTGATCTAGAAATTAAGGAAGCATTGGAAATTATAAGCGTGGCAAACTCCATTATCGATGAAGTCGTCGACAAACTCTTGAACGAAGTTGCAGAAAAAGTCCTTAGAGAGGAATAGATTTTATTGTAATAATATTTTGAAATACTGGAATGTATGGAACAATTGAAGGAAGATTAGACTTCTATTGTAACATAACTATGTGACATTTGATGTATGTAATATTGAATCGAGTATGTAAATTATTGTAATTTATTTCTTTGCGATGCATGAAATTTACACACATACCGTTTTTGAGCCTTCGGCAAAAAAACACCTTCCCTTCTTTTCATGCTTCGTAAAGAAAGAGATCCCTTCTTGTGACCAGGCTGATAAAACTGTATTCTCCGAAGCTTAATTCGTGCCTTAGCACATTTTCAATTTAACGAAGCATTTGCTGAAGATTGGCTTCGTATTCGATTCTTGTGCTGTTAATGCAATATGATGTATGATGTAATGTTATGCGAAATGATGTGATGATATGATGCAAAATGATGAGGATGTCAAAGACACACACCCACACGCCCACACTGGAATACACAAGCTCTGCATCCCCTTAGGAACGTCTTTTGAGCTTCTTCACCTTCTATTTCGGTGATATAAGTTCTGCATCCCCTTAGGAACGTCTTTTGAACTTCTTCGCCTTCTATTTCGGCGGTATAAGTTCTGCATCCCCTTAGGAACGACTTTTGAACTTCTTCGCCTTATATTTCGGCGATATTTGGTTCTGCATTCCCTTTGGAACGACTTTTGAGCAGAAAACTTACACTGTGCTCCCTTAGGAATGACTTTTTGTAGCTTCGTCAATTTTGGCTCTGCATTCCCTTAGGAACGACTTTTGAGCAAAAGGCTTACGCTGCGCTCCTTTAGGAACGACTTTTTGTAGCTTCGTCAATTCGGGCTCTGCATTCCCTTAGGAATGACTTTTGAGCTTCGTAAATCTGTGAAGAAGATATATTTCATTCTGGTATAGGCAGAATCATTACAAGAAATCAAAACTAAGTTTTCATTGCTTGTTCCTTATACAGAAAGCAAAATGGCATAGAAAATAAAAGTACTTCAGAAGTAGGATATTGTTCAGTATATGTGCTTTGATTCTAGTACAGTGTTGTTGACTGTACGAGCTTCAGACTCCTCCCTGAAGTCATGTTGTTGGGACTGCTGGCGCCCCTCTGGCTGCTGGCTTCGGGTATAAGTAGGTTGCAATGGTGGTAGTGGAGGAAGTTGAGGCCAGGAAGCTTGTGAATGTCTTGCCGAAGCAATAGAAGTTGCAGGTTGATTGCCCACATACTCTGGTATGTAGGGAGAGTGGCACGAAACAGTATGTAGGACCTGCTTCGGCTGATTCTGTCGGGCTTCTACTTCAGTGATCTCTTTTTGCTTTTGAATGGTAATCTAACACGTTCTTGTCGTGTGGCCCTTGTCTTCGCCACATAATAAGCAATAGATTTTCCTGGGCTGGTCCCCATATCTTCCTCTGAAGCCCCTGTCGCCTCGACCCCTTGGAGCTGGTGGCCTAAAGGTGTTTTGCTGCTGTCCTAAAGACTATGAGCTATGTTGTGGCCTCTGAAACTGGCATCCTTTGTCATCGTTTTGACTGGAGCTGTGGATTGGTCTGACATGCGTAGGATGGATTCTACCTCAGAAGCCCTTAGTCATCTCAGAAAATATGTAAGCTTCTTCCCTTCTTTGGCGGAAGTCATTGTCAGCCCAGATGTACTCATCCATTTTCTGAGCAGCTTCTCCAGAGTCTGGGGGGGTTTCCTGGTGAAGTATGGAGTCGTAGGCTCTGGCCAAAGACCCTTGATCATGGCCTTAATGATGATTTCATTGGGCACTGTAGGCGCTTGTGCTCTTAGGCGCAAGAATCTTCAGACATATGCCTGAAGGTACTCCTCATGGTCTTGAGTGCACTGGAACAAAGCCTGAGTAGTGACTGTCTTCGTTTGAAACCCTTGAAAGCTGGTGACCAGCATGTCCTTAAGCTTCTGCCATGACGTGATTGTCCCTGGCCGGAGAGAAGAGTACCATGTCTGGGCCACACTTCGAACTGCCATGACGAAGGACTTCGCCATGACTGCGGTATTGCCCCCGTACGAAGATATAGTTGCTTTGTAGCTCATCAGGAACTGCTTCGGATCTGAGTGCCCATCATACATGGGTAGCTGAGGTGGCTTGTATGATGGGGGCCATGGGGTTGCCTGCAGTTCTGCTGATAGAGGAGAAGCATCATCAAAAGCAAAATTTACATGATGGAAATCATCATACCAATCATCATCATTGTAGGAATTGTCTTGATAAAGCTCTCTTTGTGGAGGTCTTTGGTCCTGGTCATCTTGAGTAAGATGACGTATTTCTTCAGTAGCTTCATCGATCTTCTTCTGTAGATCGAAAAGACGAAGCATTTTCTCTCTCTTCCTTTTGACCTGCTGATGGATAGCTTCGAGATCCCTTATCTCTTGGTCCAACTCCTCCTCTTGGGGTGTTGGACTTATAACCTTCCTCTTTTGAGTTCAAGCTTCGCGCAGCGTGTCCTGGTTGACGTCCAGTGGCTGTAGTGCAGCCCCTAGCCATGAAGAAGTTTTCTTCGATGGCATGACGAAGGTCACGGCTTGCCAAAGGTGGTCGAATGAGTTCACCGGAGGTGGGTGCTAATGTTGGGGACTTGTTCTCAAATGCTATGAGTTAAGAACAAGGCAACACAAAATGTTAATGGTTAAAATCCTTCATCCTTCGAAGCATTATCTCCCTTAGGATATAATAATCTTCAGACGAAGGTCATGAAGGACGTACCTTCATCATTGCAGTATATATATTAATGAAAGAAGAAGCATATGAAACATGAGAAATGGCATGAACAGTCATATGACATCATTAACATATCTTTTTTATATCATCATGAATGAACATGAACAATATTGAATTACAATTGTACCTTCGGCTTGATAGAAGGCAAAAGTCCAAGCGTGACGCACGAATGAATACAAGTCAGCGTTCCCAGTACGGTGCTACTGTTCATCTATTTATAGGCACAGGACGCAGCCTGTGTAAAATTACATTCATGCCCCTCATGTTCACTATTGACTTAAGGACAATCTATCGAGGGCTAAATAGCCTTTTCCTCTTTAAGTCGGT
Source organism: Zea luxurians (assembly GCA_029449295.1). NCBI lineage: Eukaryota > Viridiplantae > Streptophyta > Magnoliopsida > Poales > Poaceae > Zea > Zea luxurians. The sequence continues at coordinate 38,023,751 of JAOPSE010000022.1, read as the reverse complement.
TCCTTTTTCTGTTGCTGAGCCGAAGCTTCCTTGCGCATAGCTTCGGAGCTGGTTCGACCTTCGTCCCAACCATGCTTTTCATATTATGTACAACTTCATATTGTTGTTACTAGCCATTTTGTCCCACTCCGGGATGATTAGATCCACAACAATGGAGTCCTTAGCTTTGATACCACTTGTAGGATCTAGGACACCGGCTAGAGGGGGGTGAATAGACGGTTTTGACTAAAATAAAAAACACTAGAGAAATTTAATCAATATGACAAGAGGTATAAATTCTCTAGTGATAACAAGTTAACAATCTATGAGAATCAACTATGGTGATTGTATACTTGAAGAACAATATGCAAAATACTAATCACTTGCACGGCAATAAGTAATGCAAGAAAATAAAGACACCGGATTTTATCCCGTGGTATCGGTGATTTGCCGATCACCCCTAATCCACGTTGAGGTGGACTTCAAGCTCTCACTTGCTCCTCTATCAAGACATGGCTTGATCTTTGAGCCAAGTGGACAAGAAATCACTCAATACCTTGTTTCCACTAATGTCACCTTTGCCGCTCCGGCGAGGTAGGCGCGAACCCCTCACAATCGACACCGCAGTTCCTCCACAATCTTCTTGGAGAGCTCGACGGAGACAACACCCGAGCCGTCTATGAGGCGGCAACCTCCAAGAGTAACAAGCCGATGACGCTTGCTCGGTGTACCACCTAGTGCCTCAAGAATCACCAATGGATGCAAATGCACTAGGAACTCTCAATCTCTAACTAGAATGCAATCTCAAGCAAAGAGTGTGAGAGAATGAGTGGGAGGATCACAAATGAGCTCAATGTGTGCAAGGAATGGCCAAGAGAACACTCATACACGAGCTCCCCTTCTATTTATAGCCCTCCACAAAAATCCAACCGTTATGTGCAACTAGCACATTTTCTGTGCACATGCGAACGGTCCGCGCCCTAAGGCCGGACGGTCCATCGTACACATAACGACTATTTTTCCGTTTGAAATTTGTTAGAGCTGTCAGAAAAGCGAGGTCCGGACAGTCCGCCAACCTTGGCCGGACCGTCCGAGACCTGGCAACTTGGAGCACCAGTGCTCTGACCAAGAGGAGTTAACACATGCGGACCGTCCGCCCTACAAGGCCGGACGGTCCGTGACCTGGGAGTTAGTACTGTCCGGACTTGTCCTTCGGACAGTTCGTAGTACAAATCCCAAAAACCACACAGTCCCTGCCTAACCCAATTTGGCACCTACGGATGGTCTGCCCAACAAGGCCGGATGGTCCGCACAATAACATAGGGACTGTGCCGAGAGCAACCTTCTCTAGTCAGGACTGCGGACGGTCTAGCCCCAAGGCCCGGACGGTCCACAGTACAAATGAACAGTACAAGTCCAAAGTGAACTTGCTTCGAACCCCTCTGGAGGGATTGCGGACGGTCCGCCCACATGGCCCGGACGGTCCGCCTATCCCGAGACTTAGCAATCTTTCAAACATGCTTTTGAAAAGATTTTTAACTCTTGAAATTGGAAGCGCTGTTAGTCCTCATGCAAATGCAACCACTAGATGCTCTATGAGACACTAAGTTTTACACAAACCAAAGTCATTGACCCCTCTTAATAGTACGGCCATCTAGCCTACTAATCCAGTCAAATAACTTCTCTAAACTCTTGGAGACCGGCAAAAAACAAAACCTATGTTATACCTTTGCCTTCACTTGATCCACAACCAATGCTTATAAATCTCCAAGATTTTCTGTTCAATGTGGTCCAACCTTGCATTCTTATTTCTCCAAGAACCGTTAGTCCACAAACAGTTGTCATTAATTACCAAAACATCACTAAGGGGCCTAGATGATTCACAATCTCCCCCTTTTTGGTAATTGATGACAACACTACACATTATATCAAAGAGAAGTTTTGTTTTTCAAATCTCCCTCATACCTTAGGTATAAGAAGGATTTTAGAGGTGAGTTTCATAAGACTTATCTTGATTTGAAGTTCCGTCCGAGGGATAGATAAATCTCAATAAAACTCAGAGTGTAGGAATAGCTCCCCCTATGTGTGTGCATGATATTTTAGTTGAAGATACAACACACATAATCGATCGGAGTTTTGATGGAGATGTTCCTACAATCATGGTTATCGAGGCATACAAGAGGTAATATGTAAAATAAGCGCAGCAAATTTAATCACTCCTCGATCAACCATTCACAGAATAATTCGAACTAATTTAAACATAAGATTTGTCCACAACCATAAGACATAGTTCACCAAATACATAAGACATAAAGTTCAAATAATAACCAAGTGCATAAGACATAAAATAGTAAACAAGCACATGCATAGTCTCAATGTCCACATGAGCGAGCTCCCCCTGAATATGACATTTCCCAACTTCTCTTCTTATCTTCTCTCCCCCTTTGGCATCAATTGCCACAAAGGAGGGGCCTCACTGACCACCAGGTGGAGGATACATGCTGTAATAATGAGTGCTGAAGGTGTCGAGGAGAGAGGAGAACTGCCCAAAGTCTTGCTGTAGCTGCTGCTGCCTCTGACTTATATCTTGAATGCTTTCATTTGTAGACAGATTGTCAAACTGACTAGACAAAGCCCCCATATTATCATGAAAACTCTGCTGCATGTTATTCAGCCTTGTCATAATTGGATCAATAACAGTGTCTTGGATGTGACTGCGAAACTCAAAAAGCTCAGAATTGATCGCATCCAAGTTATCATCAAAGCAAGATTGCATGGCATCCATGCGCTAGTCCAAATGGGTCATCATGCCCTGGAAGCGGCCATCCATGTGGGTCTGGAGCCCTTGCTGCATGTTCTGAAAGTAAGGGTCAAAATAGCCTGGACCAGGCTGCTAATACTGCTGAGGCTGAGGAGGAGGTGGAGGAGGAGGCATCTGCTCTGCATCAGCTTCAGGAGCTTCTCCTGCATCATCACCAGCGTCTTCCTCATCATCTGGGAAGGGAGTAAGAGTCCTGGTGAGAAATCCAATCTCATTCTTGAAGGGCCTAAAAGGTGTGTGAACTATCTCACAGTGCCCCTCAAATCTGGTCTTGGCTTTAATGAGAGCCATAATGTATGGAGCATAGGCTAAGTTCTGGTTCTTGTCCATTTTGAGGTCATTTAACTGTCTCATCATGAATAGCACAACATTCATTACCTCACTATTCATGACATGGTGGATAATGTTCCAGAACTTGTCTCTAATTTTGCTCTTATCCCCACTCTTGGGAAGAATTGTGACCCTGACAATTTTGTTAATCACAGCAGGATGATGCCTCAGTCCTGCTGTCTCACCAAACCTCCTAGGAATTCCTAGCCTTGCTGGCTCATAGAATTGCACAAATTCTTCAAAGTTATCTTCAGTGTACAAATCAATCCCAGCTAAAATTGTATCATAATCCAAACTGTTTGCAGTAGCAAATTCAGCAAATGTTGCAGAATACCTCTTGAAACTAGTCATCCATGTGATGGATTGCTCATCGATATCAATCTCAGCAGTGGCTAGGAATTGTTTTACAGCCATCTCACTGAAATCAGTCCTCTGACCCATAAAGTGATAGAGAACACATGCCTCAAATTTTGGAATCAGGTCCTCCATAGCTGATTGACCCAGCATAAAAGTCCAATCTATCACTTGATGCTTGTGAAAGTTGGTATCCATCAGTGTGCCCCAGAAGAGATCAAATTTAAGCTGAGTGTGAAAGAACTGAATATTGGTGTCTGAGGGCAGAGCATACTGATTGACTATCCTCCTGGAGCAATATTCTGCCATAGAGAATCTCCTCTTTGGATAAGTCCATCCAGTGATGTCAATTGGATAGTCAGGATGAGCGTGTGGAACATCTTCTGTGTCCATAGAAACACTACCCCTAGCTGAATATTGGGCCTCTGAGTCTATGGTTGGATTATAGTCTACATCATCAGCACGAGGGCGCTTTGATTTGAAACAATCGGCAAGCTTCTTCCTAATACCACTCAGACCACTGCAATATATGTGAGAAATAGCCACAGGTGAATAGTTGATAACGCCACAACATAGAGAAAGAAAGGGGAACTTTCTGTCAGGGGCCGGACTGTCCGTGCTAGGGGCCAGACCGTCCGCGCCAGGGGTCCGGACTGTCCACGCCAACCTGGCGGATGGACCGTGACCATCTAGGGGCGATTTTCTAGAACCCTAGTTGCCCCATTCATTCAATCAACGATTTGGCAGAAAATAACCATCCAAACTCGTTCAAATTTTTGCACAACATTCACAATGAGTAACACTAGCAATTCCCCCAATCATATTTGTAAATTCACTGCTCAATTCTAGATCAGATATAAAATCCGAAGAATCCCCAAATTTGAAGAAATGCGATAAAGTCCATGAGATTTTGAAATACCGGGATGAAGACATGATTGTTGAACTTCCAACAAGCTTCCGGACAGTTCGTGCGCAAGTTCACTTCACCGTCCGCTCACAATCGACAAGAGTCACCTTTAGGTGTGTGGAGAGTGTGAGAGGAGAAGACAACTAATGAAAGTGACCATCTGACTGCCTCTGCCCGACTTAACTGCCTGTCGCGGACGGTCCGCGCAGGGACGGCGGACGGTCCATGCCCTGTTAACTCAGACTGTCTGCTCTATTGACTCGGACTGTCCTAAACCTGATACGGCGGACGGTCCGTGGTCCTTACCCGAACGGTCCGCGGCCTGATACTCAAATCTCCGAACTTTGTCCACTTTCTGATTTTGAATTTCAAATCTGATTTGACGCTCATATATGGACATTTCGACCAATTCAAGGGTTAGTATGCATGCATATACACATTATGTATTTAAGGAATTCACATTTTCATATAAAACTACTTAAGTCAAACGAGAATGAAAAATACATCAAAAATACCCAATAAATAGTCTAGAGAGCATATTTAGAAGCAAAATGCAATACTACACATGTGTATGCAACCTCAAGCCACATTTGAGAGATCTATCACATTCATTTCACTTCTTAATGTGCAAAATCTCATTTCATCCAATAGCTTTGTCAATATATCGGCTAATTGATCATCCATGCCAATTGAATATATAGAGATGTCTCCCTTTCCAACATGATCCCTCAAGAAGTGATGCCTTATATCAATATGCTTAGTTCTTGAATGTTGGACTGGATTGGTAGCCAATTTTACCGCATTCTCATTATCACACATGAGAAGCACATTCTTAAAAATGATCCCATAATCCAATAGAGTTTGTTTCATCCATAATAATTGAGCACAACAATTACCGACCGATATATATTCCGCCTCGGCGGTGGAGAGAGCTACGGAATTTTGCTTTTTAGAAGACCATGAAACAAGAGATCTTCCAAGAAATTGACAACAACCGGAGGTGCTCTTCCTATCAATTTTGCAACTCGCATAATCCGAATCCGAATATCCAATTAATTCAAATTGAGCACCTTTGGGATACCATAGACCAATATTGGGAGTATACTTCAAATATCTTAGAATTCTTTTTGAGGCCTTCAAGTGAACCTCTCTAGGTGAAGCTTGAAATCGAGCACACATGCAAACACTAAACATAACATCGGGCCTAGATGCGGTAATATAAAGCAAACTACAAATTATTGAGCGAAAAAGTTTTTGATCAACCATAGTACCTCCCTCATCTAAGTCTAGATGACCATTTGTTGCCATAGGAGTCTTGATAGGCTTTGCATTATCTAAGCCAAACTTCTTGAGCATATCCTTCAATATTTTGATTAACTTGTAAAGATTCCATCTTTTAATTGTTTGATTTGAAGACCAAGGAACAAGCTCAATTCTCCTATCATAGACATTTCAAATTCTTTTGACATCATTTTAACAAATTCCTCACAAAACAATTCATTAGTAGATCCAAAAATAATATCATCAACATAAATTTGACAAACAAACAAATCTTTGCCAATTCTTTTAGTGAATAGAGTAGTGTCAACCTTCCCAATTTTAAAGTCTTTGGAAAGTAAGAAATCCTTAAGCCTTTCATACCAAGCGCGTGGTGCTTGCTTAAGCCCATAGAGAGCTTTAGAAAGCTTGAACACGTGGTTGGGTCTTTTGGGGTCCTCAAAACCGGGAGGTTGTTCAACATACAATAGTTCACTAATCTTACCATTTAGAAAGGCACTCTTTACATCCATTTGGTAGAGCTTGATATTATGAGCACAAGCATAAGCAAGAAGGATCCAGATTGCTTCCAATCTTGCCACGGGAGCAAATGTCTCACCAAAATCTAATCCCTCTATTTGAGTATACCCTTGTGCAACTAATCTTGCCTTGTTTCTTACTACTAATCCATCTTCATTGTGCTTGTTGCGAAACACCCATTTTGTACCAATAACGTTGTGGTTCTTTGGTCTCTTAACAAGCTCCCAAACTTCATTTCGAGTGAAGTTATTTAATTCTTCATGCATTGCATTCACCCAATCAACATCAAGTAGAGCTTCATCTACACGGTTAATTTCCATACAAGATACAAAAGAGAAACGTTCGCAAAATGAAGCTATGCGAGAGCGAGTTTGAACACCCTTACTAATATCACCCATAATTTGATCAACCAGGTGATTCTTCACTATAGAATGATGAATTCTTGATACCGTTTGATAATTGCTAGTTGAAGCATGAGGAGAAACCGAATGACTTGAAGTATCTTGATCATGAGTATCCATAATTTCATCATTTTGTTGGCTTTGGTGATTTTCTTCATTTAGGGTTGAAGAGGATGGAATGACAACCACACTATTTTCATCATCATCTTCCTTTGGCTTTATTTCACCAATAGCCATTGTTTTCATAGCATTTTTAAATTGAGTTCCACTGACATCATCAAGATTATCACTTTCATCTTGAGACCCATTAGTTTCATCAAACTCAACATCATATGCTTCTTCAATAATACCATGAGTCTTGTTAAAAACTCTATAAGCCTTACTATTTGATGAATATCCAAGTAGAAAACCCTCATCACATTTCTTCTCAAATTTAGAGAGCCGACTTCCCTTTCTCAAAATATAGCATTTACAACCGAATACTCTAAAATATGAGATATTTGGCTTTCTACCAATGAGTAATTCATAGGGAGTTTTCTTCAAAAGCTTATGACAATATAGCCTATTTGATGAGTGACATGCGGTGTTTATTACTTCGGCCCAATAAGAATCCGACACATTATATTCCACTAACATAGACCTAGCCATATCAATGAGAGTCCTATTCTTTCTTTCAACAATACCATTTTGTTCCGGAGTATATTTGGAAGAAAATTCATGTTTAATACCCTTGTCATCACAATATTCATCAATTCTTGCATTTTTGAATTCCGACCCATTATCACTTCTAACTTTCTTGATATCAAAATCAAATTGGTTTTGAGACAATATAGCAAATGACTTGAATGTTTCAAACAAATTAGATTTATCCCGAAGAAAGTAAACCCAAGTGAATCTATAATAATCATACACAATCACAAGGCAATAGGAATTACCGCCGATACTCACAAACGATGTTGGCCCAAATAAATCCATGTGAAGTAGTTCTAAAGGCCGATGAGTAGACATTTGACTTTTATTTGGATGAGTATTTTCCACTTGCTTCCCGGCTTGACAAGAGCTACACAATTTGTTCTTCTCAAATTTCACATCTTTCAAGCCACGGACTAAGTCATGTTTGGTTAAACGATTGAGTTGCTTCATTCCAACATGACCAAGTCTTCTATGCCATAACCAACCTAGTGAAGCCTTTGAGAATAAGCAAGTTGTGAGCTTTGCCTCACTAGATGAGAAATCAACAAGGTAAAGATTTTCATATCTAAAGCCTTTAAACTTAAGATTGCTACCATCAACACTAGAGATAACAACATCATCAATGGTGAAATTGCAACTAAATCCTAAATAACATAATTGAGCTACGAATAGTAAATTAAAATTCAAATACTCAACTAAAAACACATTTGATATGGAATGACCATTTGAAATAGCAATTTTACCCAAGCCTTTAACCTTTCCTTTGCGATTATCTCCAAATGTGATACTATCATAATTTGAGCAATCTTCCTCACTCATTTGGGTGAACATTTTCATATCTCTGGTCATGTATTGAGTGCATCCACTATCCAACACCCAATGATTCCCTCCCGCCTTGTAGTTCACCTACAAAAGGAAATCAATCTCTTTTAGGTACCCAAACTCGCTTGGGTCCTTGGATGTTAGTGACCAAGGTCTTTAGCACCCAAATAGATTTCTTCTTGTTTCCAACAATTGAGGTACCAACAAATTTAGCTTGAACACCTTTTGCATTATGAGAAAGAACATAACAATTCTCAAAACAAGTGGAGGATACATTCTTGAGCTTAGTACAATTCTTGTTTATATGTCCCTTCTTGTGACACTTGTGACACGCTTTGTAACATTCTTTCACAAACAATGTCTTTTGCTTTATAAAAGCATTTTTCCCTTTCTTGGGAACTTATCCAAGACCTTCACGATTAAGTGAAAAAACCGTTGACTTCCCAATATGAAATCCAATTTAGCCTTTCCACCATATGCCTTCTCTAGATCATGAGTTAGAGCATTCACTCTATCTACTAACACTTCATTTTCAACAATGATTTGTGATTCATCAAGAGCAATATTATCATTCACAAGAGAAATTTTGCATTTATCACAAATAGAGTTTGTAGGTATTGGTTCACTTGTAGGACTATCAAGAAAGTCACAAGTGACTCCAACATCCTTGGTGACCACCACAACTTCATGCACAATAGATGAGTTTTGAACTTCCTCAAGCTTCTCACAATTCTCTTTTAGATCGTTGTGAGAGGTCTTAAGCTCCTCAAAAGACACTTGGAGGTTTTTACACAATTCCTTAAAGGTCTTAAATTTTTCTTTTTCTTTGTACATGTAGACATCGGCCTCACCTAACATTCTAACAAAATCATCATATGAATAGCTATCATCATCAACATCATCATCATCATCATTTATATCATTTAAATCGGTGATGATTTTTACCTTAGCATATCCCTTTGCCATGAGACAATGAGGGGATGAGAAAAGTGAAAGAGCTTCCTTGATGGCAATTCCGGCATTAAGCTTGGATGAGGTGTCATCATCATCATCCGAGCTATCATCCGAACCCCATTCAACTAGGTAGGCTCTGCCATCTTTCTTCTTGTTGTAGAATTTCTTCTTCTTCTTATCATCTCCATCTTTGCCCTTCTTCTTCTTGTTAGGGCAATTCATGGCAATGTGACCGGGTTCCCCAAACTCAAAACATTTTCTATCATTGAAAGCATTTCTTCTTGATGTTTGGCCTCTTCTAGGTTGACCTCTCTTCATCTTCATGAATTTGTTGAATTTCTTTACAAATAGAGCCATATCTCCATCACTCTCACTTTCATTTTCTTCATCATCACTATCTTCTTTTTCAATTGCCTTAGAAGCTTTAGCTTTGAGAGTGATTGATTCATTCTTCACTTTCTTTGCCAAACTTATAGCATCGGCTTGAGATTTCTTGAATATATCTTGAGTAAGAATTTCCCCCAATACTTTGGTTGGAGAAGTTGTAGATAGATCACTTCTTACTAACATGGTCACAATGGTCTCATACTTCTCCGGTAGAGATCTAAGAAACTTATGAGTGAAATCCACATCCGGTACATTAAAACCAAGTCGCTTGAGTTCATTCACTATCTCATTTAACCAGTTGAACATATCGGATACACTTTCATCTTCTTTCATAATGAATTGCTCAAATTTTCCTTTGCACACATATAGCTTGGTACTCTTCACAATTGTAGTTCCTTCATGAATTTCCATTAGCTTAATCCAAATCTCATGAGCGGTTGTGAGATTCTTGATACGGTTGCACTCATTTATATCAAGAGCATCATAGAATACATTCATGGCTTGATCATTTGTAAGAATGTTTTCATTGTCACTAGCCGATGGTTCATCTTCTTTCAACACAACAAACCCATCCTTGACAATTGGCCAAATTTTTCCACCCATTGCTCTAAGATGCATTGACATTCTTATTTTCCAATAGTCATAGTTATTCCCATCAAAATGCGGTGGCTTCTCAATGTGCACATTGTTGTTACTAGCCATTTTGTCCCACTCCGGGATGATTAGATCCACAACAATGGAGTCCTTGGCTTTGATACCACTTGTAGGATCTAGGACACCGGCTAGAGGGGGGTGAATAGATGGTTTTGACTAAAATAAAAAAACACTAGAGAAATTTAATTAATATGACAAGAGGTATATATTCTCTAGTGATAACAAGTTAACAATATATGAAAATCAACTATGGTGATTGTATACTTGAAGAACAATATGCAAAATACTAATCACTTGCACGGCAATAAGTAATGCAAGAAGATAAAGACACTAGATTTTATCCTGTGGTATCGGTGATTTGCCGATCACCCCAAATCCACGTTGAGGTGGACTTCAAGCTCTCACTTGCTCCTCTATCAAGACGCGGCTAGATCTTTGAGCCAAGTGGACAAGAAATCACTTGTCGGGGACCATAATTAGGGGTACCCTCAAGACGCCTAATTCTCAGCTGGTAACCCCCATCAGCATAAAGCTGCAAAGGCCTGATGGGTTTGATTAAGTCAGGGATCAGTCCATACGAGTGACTTGACCACGCCACGCCCGAGCCTAGCCTCGGGCGAGTGCAGCCGACCCTAAGATGACTCCGTCTCGCCTGAGGTCTCCTCTTTCACGGCAGACGCATCTTCGGCTCGCCCTAGGCCCCGCCTCCGATAAGGAGAAACCCTGACTAAATCACCGCACCAACCGACCGAGTCACCGGGGCGTTTAACGCAAAAGGTAAGACCGACGGGCGACCAGACTTCGCCAGTGGTGCCATAGGAGACTCCGCCCGACCCAGGGCTCGGACTCGGGCCAAGGCCCCGGAAGACGGCGAACTCCGCTCCGCCCGACCCAGGGCTCGGACTCAGGCTAAGGCCTCGGAAGACGGCGAACTCCGCTCCGCCCGACCCAGGGCTCGGACTCGGGCTAAGGCCCCGGAAGACGGCGACCTCCGCCTCGCCCGACCCAGGGCTCGGACTCCGCCTCGGCCTCTGCCGAATAATCTCCGCCTCGCCCGACCCAGGGCTCGGACTCTGTCTCTGTCTTGCAGGACGGACTCGGCCTCGGCCTCGGAGGAGCCTCCACGACGCCCGACCTAGGACACGAGACCGCCACGTCAACAGGAAGCGTCATCATCACCCTGCCCTGAGCCGACTTGGGTCGCAGAGAACAAGACCGGCGTCCCATCTGGCCAGCTATGCTAGATAGGCCATGATGGCGCCCCGCTAGATCATGACGACGGCGGCTCCCAGCTCCCTTACGAAAGCAGGAGAACGTCAGCAAGGACCCAGCCACCTCGACAGATGTCCCCCCGTCCGGCTCCGTTACTCCTCCAACAGCCACGACGCCACACCAACAGGGTGCCACGATCTCTCCGGCTGCCACCTGGGCATGTACATAGGGCGCTAGCTCTCCCTCGCTAGACACGTAGCACCTTGCTACACCCCCGTCTTGTACACCTGGACCCTCTCCTTACGACTATAAAAGGAAGGGCCAGGGCCTTCTTAGAGGAGGTTGGCCTCACGGGGACGAAAGGCAGAGGCAGGCGCTCTCTCGGGGCCGCTCTCTCCCTTCACCTCGTGCGGACGCTTGTAACCCCCTACTGCAAGCGCACCCGACCTGGGCGCGGGACGAACACGAAGGCCGCGGGAATTTCTCCGACTCCCTCACGACCCGGCTCCGGCCACCGACTCTCTCTCTCTCTCTGTTCCCCCCTTCGCGCTCGCTCCACGCGCTCGACCCATCTGGGCTGGGGCACGCGGCACTCTCACTCGTCGGCTCGGGGACCCCCCGGTCTCGGAACGCCGACAGTTGGCGCGCCAGGTAGGGGCACGCTGCGTGTTGACGTTCGATTTCCCGTCAAGCTCCAGATGGGCAGTCTCCAACAACCTCTTCAACCCGGGACGGTGCTCCGTTTCGGGAACCTCGAGTTCATGTCCCTCGATGGCGACTACGACATGATACTCCTTCCACCGCCGCGCGACGGCGACCTCGCTGGCGGACAGTCCGCCCGCCGGCGGCGGAATCGACGACGTCTTTCCCACGATGGGGAAGGACAACGTACGAGCTCGCCCCATCCTCTCCCTCGCCATCGGAGGAGGAGGAGGCGTGGCAACCGGGGCCGAGCGGGAGGCCGCGCTCCGATGGCTGTCGAGCAAATCGACATCCCCGGCGCCCCAGCGGGGGACACGCCAAGCGTCGCCCTCGCGTTCGAGGCAAACGCGAGCGCCACCCCCCCGCAACACGTCGACCCCGAGCAAGTGGACGACGCCAGCACGCTCACGGAGGGCCTGCAGGACGTCGCCCTCGTACCCAAGACGACGGCGCGGTCAGCCCCCGACACGACTTCATCGCTCCTCGTCGACAAAAAGGTACCGACTGCTCCCCATCTTTCGTTATTTCGACTCGGCCTCAGCCCGCCTGGCGACCTCGCTTTGGCGGGCGCTCACATTGAGGCGAGTGCAACCTCTCTGGGGTTTCCTGTGCGGTCGCCTTGGGACCGATTGACGGGTGTCTCGACCTACGGACCCTCTGGGTCCGAGGAAGACGACGACCCCAGCATCTGCTGGGATTTCTCCGGATCTGGCAACCCTAGTGCCATGCGGGACTTCATGACCGCATGTGACTACTGCCTCTCCGACTGTTCCGACGGCAGCCGCAGCCTTGGCGACAAGGACTGCGGCCCGAGTCGCGAATGTTTCCACATCGAGCTAGGGGATCCCTCCGGAGGCGGCTGTCTCGGCATGCCGGAGGATGGTGATCCCCCTAGGCCAGCGCCTCGCGCCGACATCCCACGGGAGCTAGTTGTGGTCCCCGTTCCGGCGGGGGGTCACGACCCACAGCTCGAGCAAGTCCGCGGGGCGCAGGCCGGGTTCGATGAAGGAGCAGGAGCGCTCGAGGCAATCCGCCAGAACATCGGGCAGGTATGGGCGAGCCAACCCCCGGCCGGAGGAATACGTCACCTGCCCCAAGGTCTCCAGCACCGCATCGCCAACGATGCCAGGGACAAACCGCCACCCGCATCCGGCGGGACTGGCCAGGACCTGGTCGCTGCAGCAATGCTCCTCCGCGCGATGCCGGAGTCATCAACCACCGAGGGTCGGCGAATCCAGGGAGAACTCAAGCATCTCCTGGAAGGCGCTGCGGCCCGGCGGGCCGAGAGCTCTGCCTCCCGCAGGCAGGGATACCCCTCGGAACCTCGTGCCGCGACTTCCCGACTCACGCGGGAAGCCTCGGCCTTCACCGGGCGCACGCGCACCACCGCGCCTGCGGCCCCGGGCCACCTCGGCGTCGAGCACCCTCATCGCGACCGTCGGGCACGCCTCGACGAAAGGATGCGCCGAGGCTACCACCCCAGGCGTGGGGGACGTTACGACAGCGGGGAGGATCGAAGTCCCTCGCCCGAACCACTCGGTCCGCAGGTCTTTAGCCGAGCCATTCGGCGGGCGCCGTTTCCGCCCCGATTCCGACCCCCGACTACTATCACGAAGTACTCGGGGGAAACGAGACCGGAATTGTGGCTTGCGGACTACCGCCTGGCCTGTCAGCTGGGTGGGACGGACGATGACAACCTCATCATCCGGAACCTCCCCCTGTTTCTCTCCGACACCGCTCGTGCCTGGTTGGAGCACCTGCCCCCGGGGCAGATTTCCAACTGGGAGGATCTGGTCCAGGCTTTCGCCGGGAACTTCCAGGGCACGTACGTGCGCCCCGGGAATTCCTGGGACCTCCGAAGCTGTCGGCAACTGCCGGGAGAGTCCCTTCGGGACTACATCCGGCGGTTCTCGAAGCAGCGCACCGAGCTGCCTAACATCACCGACTCCGATGTCATCGGCGCGTTCCTCGCCGGCACCACCTGCCGCGACCTGGTGAGCAAGCTGGGTCGCAAGACCCCCACCAGGGCAAGCGAGCTGATGGACATCGCCACCAAGTTCGCCTCCGGCCAGGAGGCGGTAGAGGCCATCTTCCGAAAGGACAAGCAGCCCCAGGGCCGCCCGTCGGAAGATGCTCCCGAGGCGTCCACTCCGCGCGGCGCCAAGAAGAGAGGCAGGAGGAAGTCGCAAGCGAAGCGCGACGTTCCCGATGCGGACCTTGCCGCCGCCGCCGAGCGCAGGAACCCTCGGAAGCCCCCCGGAGGTGCTAACCTCTTCGACAAGGCACTCAAGGAGACGTGCCCCTACCATCGGGGGCCCGTCAAGCATACTCTCGAAGAGTGCGTCATGCTTTGGCGTCACTTCCATCGGGCCGGGCCACCCGCAGAGGGTGGCAGGGCTCACGACGACGACAAAAGGGAGGATCGCCAAGCAGGAGAGTTCCCAGAGGTCCGCGATTGCTTCATGATCTACGGAGGGCATGCGGCAAACGCCTCGGCTCGGCATCGTAAGCAGGAGCGTCGGGAGGTCTGCTCGGTGAAGGTGGCGGCGCCAGTCTACCTAGACTGGTCCGACAAGCCCATCACCTTCGACCGAGACGACCACCCCGACCACGTGCCGAGCCCGGGGAAATACCCGCTCGTCGTCGATCCTGTCATCGGCGACGTCAGGCTCACCAAGGTCCTGATGGATGGAGGCAGCTGCCTCAACATCATCTACGCCGAGACCCTCAGGCTCCTGCGCGTCGACCTGTCCTCTGTCCGAGCAGGTGCTGCGCCCTTCCACGGGATCATTCTCGGGAAGCGCGTCCAGCCCCTCGGACGGCTCGACCTCCCTGTCTGCTTCGGAACACCCTCCAACTTCCGAAGGGAGACTTTGACGTTCGAGGTGGTCGGTTTCCGAGGAACCTACCACGCAGTGTTGGGAAGGCCATGCTACGCGAAGTTCATGGCCATCCCCAACTACACCTACCTAAAGCTCAAGATGCCGAGCCCCAACGGGGTCATCACCGTCGGCCCCACGTACAAACACGCCTTCGAATGCGATGTGGAGTGCGTGGAGTACGCCGAGGCCCTCGCCGAGTCCGAGGCCCTCATTGCCGACCTGGAAAGCCTCTCCCGAGAGGTACCGGACGTAAGGCGGCATGCCGGCAACTTCGAGCCAGCGGGGACGGTTAAGGCCGCCCCTCTCGACCCCAGTGGCGATGCCTCCAAGCGTGTCCGGGTCGACTCTGGGCTCGGCCCCAGATAGGAAGCAGTGCTCGGCGACTTCCCTCGCGCAAACGTCGACATTTTTGCGTAGGGTCCCTCGGGCATGCCCGCCATGCCGGGGGATGTCACCAAGCACTCGCCGCATATCTGGGCAGGAGCCTGACTCGCCAAACGGCTTCTGCGCGAACGACGCCCGGGGGCTGCGCCCTTTCCCCACTCATACATACGAATCAATTATCAAGGAAGGGTCGGCCTCGCCCCGGCAGAGCCCGACCCTCCCTCGGGGGCTAAAAAAGGGGAACCCCTCTCATCGAGTTCAGACGTACCGTTCCGCGTCAGAAAAACTCTTTTTTCGGTCAAGAAGGGTTTTCTGCGTTCTCCCGGATGCGTCAGAGGCAGAGTCCTGAGGAGCGAACTTGGGTACGAGTAAGTGGCGAGACCGACTGAGCCGGGGAACACCTATGCTTCCGAGCTAGGGACACCTCACTCGTCGCCTGCCGCGAAAAAGGACCCAGCTCGGGAAATCACCCCGTTGTCGACACTACGAGCCAGGCGCGAAAATCGAAACGAAAAGAAGCATGACTTCACGGAGGAAGAAGTAAAATGTTCAGGCCCCAGTGGCCGCGGCAAATCACACATCCATCGGAAATTGTCCCAACTAAAATCAGGCGTCGCCTCGGGCAGGAGCCGCGCCCTCAACTCCGCCCCCGCCGTCGGTAAAGCCCACCTCCGCTTCCGGCGGCGGCGCAGGAGGAAGAATCTCCGCTTCGAAGACGGTCGCCAGCGACGCGCTCGGACCCGCAGCGACCGCGTCGAGCCGCTGAACCTCCGCCAGGGCTGCCTCGTCTTCGTCAGGCAGGCAGTACCCCTCGCTGACCCGCTCCAAGTCCACAACGTAGTGGGAAGCGAGCACGGCGAAGGCCCGCCTGACGCCGTGGTGCAGCGCCCCGCGGACTTTGCCGCGCGCGTAATCACCAAGGGCTTGAAGACGGCTTTGGGGAGAGCTCCCTGAAGGGACGTCGCCGGGACCGAGTTTCCGATAGACCTCCGAGACGGCCTCGGACATGGCCGCCAGATCGGCCTCCCTTTGCTCGGCAGCCCCGTCGAGCGCCTCGGCAAGCGCCTTGGCAGACTCGTCGAGGGCAGACTCGAGCTCTGCGGACAACCAGAAGAAAGATCTCAAACCCAAGCGGAAGAAACGGACAAGATTGAGAACCGAGGACGGTCGAGCCATACCTCTGGCTCGGACGTGCTGCTCCGAGGCTGCGACTTGGGCTGCGGCCAGATCGGCCGCAAGGATCTTGGCCCGGCTCTCAGCTTCGGCAGCCTGGCCCCGAGTTTGGTCCCGCTCCTCGGCAACCTGGGCAAGCTCCGTGCGCGCTGCCGCCGCCTCGGCCTTCAGGTCAGCACAGAGCAACTGGAGGTCCGCTATCTTAGCGTCTTGCTGAGAGAGGCGCGCGGTAGCCCCGGCGAGCGAAGTCCTCAGGGACCGCAGCGAGCCCCAGACGACGGCCTCGCGGCGAATGAACGACGACTTGGCAGCGCTCCGGTCCGTCAGGTCCTGGAAAGGAAAACAAGACTTCACGACGAACGCCTCGCTCGCAGAAGCAAGAAGGTATGTCTGAAACCATTACCTGAAGGATTTTGGGGACGTCCCCGCAGAGAACCTCCAGCGACGATCGGAGCAACCCCACTGTCGCCTCCGCACGCTTGCGGAGCTCGTCCCAGGACTGGTCCTCCTCCTCGTCGTCAAGAACGAAGATAGGGCTCGAAGCCTCGCGGGTCCGGAATCGGAGCAACTGGCCCCGGGCCTCGGGGCTCCGCCCCGCAACGACAAGGCTGCCGCCCGCCTGGGAGCGCTGCGCGTCCGCGCCCACCTCTTCCGAGGCTTCGGGCGCCGACGCCGCGGCCGTCCCAACGTCGGCGGCGACCGGGCGCTCTCCGACTGGGACGGTGCCAGCTGTGGTAGCGGCAGACGCCGGCATGGCCAACACGGTTGGCGAGCTCGGGACCGCATCGGCGCTGGCCGCCTCCCCGATCACGATGGCCACCTCGGCAGAGGAGCCCGCCTCGGGGACCTGCTCCCCCGAAACACGCGACGCCTGAGCCCCGTGCGGCGGAGCACCCTGCGAAAGGGTCGGCTGAGCGGCAGGGCCTGAGGTGGCGCCAGCTGCCTGGACAAACGCCGTCTTGAGGGCCTTCCGAGGCGCCAGGTCGGTAGGGCCATGGCTCCGTTTGCTGAAGAAAACAAGAAAGGGAAAATCACGGCCCGGACATATGAATGAAGCGCCGGGACGGAAAGATTCCAAGGTACCTACCCGCTCCGGATCATGATCCATGGTGTCTGGGGGGAGGTCTCTTGGCTCCCGCTTCCTGGAACCACCGCCGAGGTCCGCTTCACCAACAGCCCCGGCGTCGCCCTCGCCTCGGGCGCCCCTGAGGCCCGGGAGGCGGACTGCCCAGGCGCCGCCATGGCGACCTGAGGACCGCTCCCGCATGCCGCCGGCGCGGGCGACGGTTCCCGAGGAACGGACCCCTCGGCCCGGCTCCCTGGAGCGGCGACATCTCCCCCAGCTGGGGAGACGAGAACCCTCTCGGGTTGCCCCTGCTCCTCAGGTCGGGGATCTGGCACCTCGGCTCCAGGGACCGACGATGTAGGCCCGCTCGGGGGCTGGCTCGACGACCCCCGGCCACATCCCAAGCCAGGGCTGAGGCCGAGACGTGCGGCCATGTCGTCCTCCTCCTCTTCATCGTCGACGTCGTCGTCATCATCGGACGTCTCCGGCGACAGCTCCCTGGGAAGCCCTTCCCTCTCCTGCTGACGACGGCGTTTCTCCAGGGCGTCCCGAGCCCGCCTCCGCCTGCGGGCCCGAGCCTTCTCCGCGTCCTTCTTCTTCTTCTCCTCCTCCGCGGCGACCCGCCTCGCCGCCCGACCCACCGCGTCCTCCGGGACCGGCGGCAGGGAGGGTTTGTGCCGCCCCACCTCCTAAAAAGGGGGGAGAAAGAAAATCGATAGTGAGAATCGGGAGCAAACCGGTATATGAAGAAGGAAAGGACGAGCACTCACCAGAGCGACGCACCCCTGGTCGGGGCGCATTTGAGGCTGGGAGAGGGCGTGGGGGTCCGGCTTCCCCATCGCGACCGACACCCGCCGATAGAGGGCGTCGTGGGGAAGAGGGTCAGGGGACATCCGTGACCCCTCCCAGTCGGCCTCCTGGGTCATCTCCCAAAGCGACAACCGCCGCTCCGCCAGGGGGAGCACCCTCCGGCGGTGGATGGCGGCAACCACTCCCGCGACGGTGAGCCCTTCCTCCCGCAACACCTTCAGAGCCTGGAGAAGAGGTTCGAGTTTCTTCTGCCTCTCGTGTGGAGTCCCGTGACGCCAGGCGTCAGGGGCGGCGGTGACAACCCGCTGAGAGAACGGCGGGAGCGACTCTCCGTCATTCCGGAGATAGAACCACCGGCGCTGCCAACCCTTGTTTGAGGACGAAAGAACGGCAGGGATATACTGCAACGCCCGCGACTGCCTCAGCAAGAGGGTGCAGCCGCCGGCCCGCACCGCCGCACGGACCTTCCTCTCCCTCGTCGACGAAGCAAAAAGCTCGGCAAAGAAGAGGTGAGTCCACAAATCCCAATGGGGGGCAATCCCCAGATACCCCTCGCACACCGCTACAAAGATAGCGGCTTGTGCGATGGAGTTGGGGGTAAGGTTGTGTAGTTCCACCCCGTAGTGGAACAGGATGGCCCGCATAAAGCGGCTCGACGGCATTCCAAATCCCCGCTCGTGGAAGGAGATGAAGCTCACGACATACCCTGGCGGAGGGGATGGAGCGACTCCGCCCGGGGGAGGAATCCATTCCGGCCGCTCCTTATCGGTGAGGGGGCGGAGCAAACCCTCGTCGACGAGGTCCTCCAGGTCACCCGCCGTCACCGTGGAGAAGGGCCACGGGTCGCGCGGCGAGAGGATGGTCACCCGGTCAGCCATCGCCAAGGCAGAAGGGGTGGCGGCGTGAAGAACAGGGGAGGGCGGTTTCCTTTTTCTGGCTAGATCTCTCAGGTTGCAAAAAACCTGAGGAGGAGGCGAGAAGTGGAGTCGAGAGCCGTCACTGGACCCTCTCCGGGGTACATAAAGGACGAAGGACGAGACGGTTCCAACGCACCGCCCGGACCAGACGCGGGGTTCAAAAAACGCGAAGCGAAACAGCCGTTCCTCGAACGGCTCGCGCACGCAACGGCAGCCTCGCCGACCGCTTACCCCGGCGCATTAACTCCGCGGCAAAATAGGTGACGTTTCTGGCAGGGGCAGCTGGCGACGCTTCGCCTCCGCCAAAACGGCCACGCCGAAAAAGGTACGCCACGAAGTTCAATTTCGAATCCTTTTTCCCTTTTCCTTCTTTCTCTATCTCTTGCAACAGGGACCGAGAAGGGGGATAACCCCAAAGGGATCCTTCCCCGTGAAGGAACTAGGCTCCGAGCCTCCCTACTGATCAGGGGTTCGAAGGCTGGCCCCCCGAAGGGTTCAACAGCCGCCTCAGATCGCGTGGGCCCGACACCCACTACTGGTCAGGGGTTCGAAGGTCGGCCCCCGAAAGGTTCCACGACCGCCTCAGGCTACTCGGGCTCCGTGCCCCCTACTGATCAGGGGTTCGAAGGCTGGCCTGTCGAAGGGTTCACAGTCGCCTCAGACACCGAGCGAGGGATGACCAGGGGTACGTTCGATACATAACCAAGGCTCGGGCTGTGCTCCCGAGGTACCCTAGGACATTTCCGAGACCAGCGGGAACGACTCTGTAACGGAATCCCATCGGAGGGAGGCAACGAGCCCTCGGACCCCGTCGCTAGGGGACCGGGTCCGGCAGATCACCCGCAGGTACTTTTGGGCGTGCCTCCGGGCCCCTAGCCGACCCCCAACAAACGGGGCACGGACGTCCACTCGGATTACCCGATTGCAGCTCACCGGAGACACCATGTTCGGTGCCCATCGAGGGTAACATGGCGCACTCCCCCCCTCCTCCTTGCGGAAAGGCGACGTAGGGGCATATATAAAAAGTCGAGTCTGTCCCTGATCGTCCTCTCGCTCCGTGCGAGGGCTCGGGGGCTGCTCTCGCAAACCCGGCTCCGGCCGAACCGTTGACAGCGTCAACATACCAGCCCGAGAACTTGGGCCCCGACAGTGCACCTGGGTTACGCCCTGCTCGCATGAGGGAACCGCCAGACCAGCCGAGGCATTGCGCAAGGCATTAAGACCTCGAAGGAGTGAAACCACTCCTCCGAGGCCTCGGGGGCTACACCCGGCGGGTGCGCTCGCGCGCACCCACCGGAAAAAAGTACCTCCGAGAAAGGCTGGTCCCCTTGCAAAAAAGTGCGATGCAAGCCTCCAAGCGAGTGTTAACACTCTCTTCGAGGCTCGGGGGCTACTGTCGGGGACCATAATTAGGGGTACCCTCAAGACGCCTAATTCTCAGCTGGTAACCCCCATCAGCATAAAGCTGCAAAGGCCTGATGGGTTTGATTAAGTCAGGGATCAGTCCATACGAGTGACTTGACCACGCCACGCCCGAGCCTAGCCTCGGGCGAGGGCAGCCGACCCTAAGATGACTCCGTCTCGCCTGAGGTCTCCTCTTTCACGGCAGACGCATCTTCGGCTCGCCCTAGGCCCCGCCTCCGATAAGGAGAAACCCTGACTAAATCACCGCACCAACCGACCGAGTCACCGGGGCGTTTAACGCAAAAGGTAAGACCGACGGGCGACCAGACTTCGCCAGTGGTGCCATAGGAGACTCCGCCCGACCCAGGGCTCGGACTCGGGCCAAGGCCCCGGAAGACGGCGAACTCCGCTCCGCCCGACCCAGGGCTCGGACTCAGGCTAAGGCCTCGGAAGACGGCGAACTCCGCTCCGCCCGACCCAGGGCTCGGACTCAGGCTAAGGCCTCGGAAGACGGCGAACTCCGCTCCGCCCGACCCAGGGCTCGGACTCGGGCTAAGGCCCCGGAAGACGGCGACCTCCGCCTCGCCCGACCCAGGGCTCGGACTCCGCCTCGGCCTCTGCCGAATAATCTCCGCCTCGCCCGACCCAGGGCTCGGACTCTGTCTCTGTCTTGCAGGACGGACTCGGCCTCGGCCTCGGAGGAGCCTCCACGACGCCCGACCTAGGACACGAGACCGCCACGTCAACAGGAAGCGTCATCATCACCCTGCCCTGAGCCGACTTGGGTCGCAGAGAACAAGACCGGCGTCCCATCTGGCCAGCTATGCTAGATAGGCCATGATGGCGCCCCGCTAGATCATGACGACGGCGGCTCCCAGCTCCCTTACGAAAGCAGGAGAACGTCAGCAAGGACCCAGCCACCTCGACAGCTGTCCCCCCGTCCGGCTCCGTTACTCCTCCAACAGCCACGACGCCACACCAACAGGGTGCCACGATCTCTCCGGCTGCCACCTGGGCATGTACATAGGGCGCTAGCTCTCCCTCGCTAGACACGTAGCACCTTGCTACACCCCCGTCTTGTACACCTGGACCCTCTCCTTACGACTATAAAAGGAAGGGCCAGGGCCTTCTTAGAGGAGGTTGGCCTCACGGGGACGAAAGGCAGAGGCAGGCGCTCTCTCGGGGCCGCTCTCTCCCTTCACCTCGTGCGGACGCTTGTAACCCCCTACTGCAAGCGCACCCGACCTGGGCGCGGGACGAACACGAAGGCCGCGGGAATTTCTCCGACTCCCTCACGACCCGGCTCCGGCCACCGACTCTCTCTCTCTCTCTGTTCCCCCCTTCGCGCTCGTTCCACGCGCTCGACCCATCTGGGCTGGGGCACGCGGCACTCTCACTCGTCGGCTCGGGGACCCCCCGGTCTCGGAACGCCGACATCACTCAATACCTCATTTCCACTAATGTCACCTTTGCCGCTCCGGCGAGGTAGGCGCGAACCCCTCACAATCGACACTGCGGCTCCTCCACAATCTTCTTGGAGAGCTCGACGAAGACAACACCCGAGCCATCTAGGAGGTGGTAACCTCCAAGAGTAACAAGCCGATGATGCTTGCTCGGTGTGCCACCTAGTGCCTCAAGAATCACCAATGGATGAAAATGCACTAGGAACTCTCAATCTCTCACTAGAATGCAATCTCAAGCAAAGAGTGTGAGAGAATGAGTGGGAGGATCACAAATGAGCTCAATGTGTGCAAGGAATGGCCAAGAGAGCCCTCACACATGAGCTCCCCTTCTATTTATAGCCCTCCACAAAAATCCAACTGTTATGTGCAACTAGCACATTTTCCGCGCACACGCGGACGGTCCGCGCCCTAAGACCGGACGATCCGCCGTACACATAACAGCTATTTTTCCCGTTTGAAATCTGTCAGAGCTGTCAGAAAAGCGAGGTCTGGACAGTCAGCCAACCTTGGCCAGATCGTCCGAGACCTGGCAACTTGGAGCACCAGTGCTCTGACCAAGAGGAGTTAACACATGCGGACCGTCCGCCCTACAAGGCCGGACGGTCTGTGACTTGGGAGTCAGTACTATTTGGACTTATCCTCTGGATAGTCCGTAGCACAAATCCCAAAAACCACACAATCCCTGCCCAACCCAATTTGGCACCTGCGGACGGTCCGCCCAACAAGGCCGGACGGTCCGCACAATAACACAGGGACTGTACCGAGAGCAACCTTCTCTGGTCAGGACTGCAGACGGTCCGGCCCCAAGGCTCGGACGGTCCGCAGTACAAATGAACAGTACAAGTCCAAAGTGAACTTGCTTCGGACCCCTCTGGAGGGATCACGGACAGTCAGTCCACATGGCCCGGACGGTCCGCCTATCCCAAGACTTAGCAATCTTTCAAACATGCTTTTAAAAAGATTTTTAACTCTTGAAATTGGAAGCGCTGTTAGCCTTCATGCAAATGCAACCACTAGATGCTCTATGAGGCACTAAGTTTTACACAAACCAAAGTCATTGACCCCTCTTAATAGTACGGCCATCTAGCCTACTAATCCGGTCAAATAACTTCTCTAAACTCCTGGAGATCGGCAAAAAACAAAACCTATGTTATACCTTTGCCTTCACTTGATCCACAACCAATGCTTACAAATCTCCAATATTTTCTGTTCTATGTGGTCCAACCCTGCATTCTTATTTCTCCAAGAACTGTTAGTCCACAAACAGTTGTCATTAATTACCAAAACATCACTAAGGGGCCTAGATGATTCATAGCCCCTAGTCATCTTAGAGTATCTATAGGCCTCTTCTCTTCTCTGTTAGAAGTCGTTGTCAGCCCTGATATATTCGTCCATCTTTTGCAGAAGCGTCTCCAAAGTTTGTGGAGGTTTTCTAGCAAAATACTGTGCTATTGGTCTTAGTCGAAGCCCCTGGATCATGGCTTTAATGACAATCTCATTTGGTACCGTTGGCGCCTGAGCTTTGAGACGTAGAAACCTTCGGACATATGCTTGCAAGTATTTCTCATGGTCCTGCGTGCACTGGAATAGAGCTTGGGAAGTTACTTAGCCAAGTCTACGTCCCCATGTTAACATGAGCTGCCACCACTGTTGACCCCCCCTCTTGCCCATATTTTAGGAAAGGTTGCTAAGTACTAAGCACATTAAGCTGATTACCAAAGATAGAGCCATGATAGCACTCGTGGTTGCACTGTTATCCTCGGTGGTCACTCCATGTTTCGTTTAATATAAAATGATCTTGTTTAACCATTGGGTTAACAACATAATACAAACTTCATTTTCAGAACAATAGTATCAATTAAGAGTGACATCATAATTATCAAGTTGAGCGGTAGCACAAATTGCTAAGCATAGTATTTATCCCAGGGTAATCAAGGAATAGGGTTGTTATTTCTAGGAAATCCTATTTAGGCAAATCCCATCAAATCATGCAAATATTCCAAAAAGTAAACATTAATATATGTATTATTTGGGTACAAACAGAAATGCAGAGGGAGAATCCACTTGCCTTGCTCAAAAGTGTCATGCGGATCATCGTCAAACGTATTTTGGTCTTCTACCACAAAATCAACTTCTAGTATAGATTCACATATCGTACATACAAAAAAAACATTCACCAAATAAGTATACGTACACCATTACATGAATAACATACACCAGTACATGAAATAACATACACCATACAAACCATACTTATAATAGTGCATAGAATAAAACCTAATTCATATTCATTTTATTAATCCACTATAACTCTACTTTGGATTGTCTCTTGTGAAAGTTATATGGACATTCGACTACGAAAGTATTTTACATAACATAGCTTAGATGTAATGATTTAAACAATTCTACGAAAATAAATAAATTATTAATTAATTATTTCTATTATGAACAATGATCCTCTTTTAGTTTTATCTTTTCTTTCTAAAAGAAAATGTCATTATAATAATCAGAGGTCAAAATATTTTAATAATAAATTAAAACACAGATTAGACTACTTGAATTATTATGATCACGGGTACTACTTATCTCTTCCATGTTAAGAAAGTTTCTATTACTTATTTAGTGGGTATAAATTAACATATGATTATAAACTTCTAGATTAATTCTAAAATTCATCATAAACAAAATTAACTATGAAATTACTTATCTATTGTTTTCATTACTAACACATGGTCTACCAAATATTGTCATACTTCTTTCAAATCCCAAATTCTAAAGTAATCGTAAACCAATATCATGTCTAATAACAAATCACTAATTCATCGCATATATACCCAAAATCAATAGTTCACATACACATGCATTCCAAATCACAATATTCCCAAATTACAACAAAATAATTACAAAATTCATAAACTAATTCAAAACATGATTTGAAAAATTAATAAGATCCGGGTTGTCTTCAACCTTACGATGAACGGAGGGGTTTGGTCACAACGAGGTGAGGCATGGATGTGGCTGATCGGCGGACAGAGGCGGTGGACGGTGATGACAACACGGGCGTGGCTGGGAAGCAGGGGCTTGGCGCGTCCAGGGTCGTTGGGGCGCGACCGGTCGTGTAGGGGCTCTGGCGAGCGGCGCGGCACTGAGAGCACCTAGAGGGGGGTGAATAGGTGACCCTGCAATATTGAACTCTAAACAACACAAACATGGTTTATAAATGTTAGTGAAATGAAAACCAGGTTACTATGAATAGAGAGAGAGAGAGAGGAAGAGAACTCTTCACTTGATTGTTCCTTTGAGATATGTATTAAACTTTGGAACAGTATTGCAAGTGAATATTTCAGAATTCTATGGAAGAAATACAATCACACAAGAAATGCACAAGTGACATGGTGATTTTATCCCGTGGTTCATCCAATGCCTACTCCATGTTGTGGTGACCTCCTTCGGTTAAGGATTGCACTCAATCCCTCTCCTGTGATCTAAAGATCAAACTTGTGTACCACGATTTTCTTCCTTTCCTCAAGTATTCCCTTTGTGAGGAATCTCCACAAGTTGGAGTCTCTCACCCTTACACAATTGATCACAAGTAAACCACAAGAATAAGGGAGGGAATAGAAACACACATAAGAACTAGAGTCGTAGAAACAACACGCACACAAGTTAAGAAACGAGCACACAAAACAATGCAATGAAGTTACAGCTCAAAGAAGTGATCAAATCTCTATCACAATAAAATGAATGCATGCTTGCGAAGTCTAGGTGTTGTAGGATGTTCAATGGATGCTTGGTGTTCTGCTCCATGCACCTAGGGGCCCCTTTTATAGCCCCAAGGAAGCTAGGAGCCGTTGGAGTCCCATTTGGAAGGCCCTGGTCGCCTTCTATCCGTGGGCGCACCGGATAGTCCGATGCACCACTAGAAAGTGAATAGTGCGCAATCTCCTTCCTTCTTTCGCGAAGCCGACCATTGCAGCCACCGGCCCCGTGGCACACCGGACAGTCTGTTGTGACCTGGTGACCGCTGGCGAAGTCCACATGTCGCTCGCTGATCGCGCGATCGACCGTTGGCTGGGCGCTCGGCTGGCACACTGGACAGCCTGGTGAATTTTAGCCATGGCGCCCTTAGTTTTTCTCGAGAGCGGCTAGTTCACAGGGGCGCCATCCTGGGCACCGGACACTGTCCCGTGCACACCGGATAGTCCGGTGCACCGCAGGCTAGTGCAAGTTTGGCTTACCTTAGCCAAAAATCTCCAATTTGATTTCCCTCACTTTGAGAAGTTTCCTAGCAGTTAGTAGAATAACGTTAGTACCAAAAACAATTTACTAAGGCTATAATCATACCTTGCTTTTCTATTCACATCTCTTTAACTCTTAACTCAATAAAGTCATAACTCTGTGTTGATGAAAGGGAAATGGACTTAATCATTTCTTATAATCGATTTTGGTGGTTGACATCCAACAAAAACCACGTGGACTAACTAGTTTGTCTTGATGTCATGTATCTCTAGTGCATAAGGTTTAACATAAACCAAGAAAGATATTTAGTTAGGGACAAAATCAAATGTGGAGCAAAAGGACTTAGAGTGTGCTGCCTTTGGCGCACCGGACACTATCCGGTGCACCAGACCAGCCAGCAAACGAATAGGCCACTCTCGAGAATTCTAGGGGCACTCTCCTCTATAATTCACCGGACTGTCTGGTGTGCACCGGACTGTCCGGTGAGCCCGCAGAGCAACGGCTCCTCGAGCGCCAACGGTCGACTGCTCAGATGAACAGTGCCAAATAGTCTCGCGCAGAAGTCAGAGTGCAGAAGTCAGAGGTTACCGGACTGTCCGGTGTGGCACCGGACTATCCGGTGCAGCAAAAGACAAAGAGCTCCAAATGTCAATAGCTCCAAACCCTAATGGTCGTGTTGACGTGGTGCGCACCGGACAGTAAACAATGACTATCTGGTGTGCCCATCGCCAGCAGACTTTGCCAACGGCTAGGAAGTGGTTGAGGGCTATAAATACCCCCAACCACCTCATTCAAAGCCATCCAAGCATTCTGAAGTTTTCATTCATTGCAAGAGCAAGGTCCAACACTCCAAGACACAATCAAAGCAATCAATCCACTCAAAGTCTCTAAAATCAACTCTAGTGCTTAAGGGCTTGTGAGAGGATCATTTGTGTTCTTTTGTTGCTCTTGTCGCTTGGATTGCCTCTCTTCCTTTCTCATTCTTATTTCTAAGTGCTTATAAAGCTAGCAAGAGACACCTAAGTGTGTGGTGGTCCTTGCGGGGTCTTAGTGACCCGTTTGATTATGGAGAAGGCTCACTCGGTCTAAGTGACCGTTTGAGAGAGTGAAAGGGTTGAAATAGACCCGGCCTTTGTGGCCTACTCAACAGTGACTAGGTTCTTTGGAACCGAACCTCGGTAAAACAAATCACCATGTTCACTCGCTTTGATTCTCGCTTGATTTGTTTACCCTCTTTTCTCTCTCTAAAGTTTCCTTGCCAATATTGATTTTAGTTTGCTCCTAAACATCATCCGCATCATTTGAGCAACTCGTGGCAATAGAAACCATCTTCTGCACTCGAATTTAATTCTAACGCTAACCCTGGCCTTAGTGTGTGTTTAAGTTTATAAATTTTAGGTTTCACCTATTCACCCCCCTCTAGGCGACTTTCAATTAGTATCAGAGGTAGTGCTTCATTAAGAGTCTAACAAACTCGAAGTGATGTCTAGAGATCACGCCAAGAGGGAGATCCTGACCGGTGACAAGCCCACAGGCTCGAGGAGGACTCTATCTGTTGGGACCATGCTTCGTTGCCGAAGGTCCTGTAGGAAGAAACACCTTCGGCAAATCTGTTTATACGTGATACCGAAGCTACCGCTCATGAAGCTTCGATACTATAACGTATCCAAAGACGAAGGATCGAACCGACTTAAAGATGGAATGACTTTTTAGTCATAAGGGTCTGAGTCATAATTGTAATCTTCTGTAAGGGGCATGATTGTAATTTCTTACAGGCTGCGTCCTGTGCTTATAAATAGATGAACAGTACTCCTTTACTATTCACGCAATCTTGTAATTGCTAACGCAGTACTCTGGAATTATTGTTTTCTACCAAGGCGAAGGTATAAATGTACCTAAATATTATGTTTTAATATTTAAGTTCACATTATAAAATAAATGAATAATGTTATGTATTCTTGGTATTCTGTAACGTTTTATATTTTATATTTCATTTCGCATTGTTTTATCTTTGATCACGAAGGTGCGACCTTCGTGATATATTATTCATAACCTTCGTCCGAAGCTCATTAAATCCTTGGGGAAATAATGCTTCAATGGACGAAGGGCTTTATCATCTAACATTCTATGTTGCCTTGTTCCTAATTCATAGCATTTGAGAACAAGTCACCAACACTATCAAAGGAGTCTGGCAACAAGTACAAGGAGGAATCCTCTTCCTCCATCAAGTCACATAGAAGGGATGACAAGAAGAAAAAGAAGATGAAGAAGGTGGTCTCCTATGAGACCGACTCTTCAACACCCTCCACATCCGGCATCGAGTCTTCCACTACTTCAAAGTGCCATGAGCACAAGACGTATAGTAAGATGCCCCTACGCTATCCCCGTATTTCTAAACGCGCTCCATTACTTTCCGTACCCCTAGGCAAACCACCATATTTTGATGGTGAAGATTATTGCATGTGGAGTGATAAAATGAGGCACCATCTAACCTCACTCCACGAAAGTATTTGGGATATTGTTGAGTTTGGAGCGCAGGCACCACAGGTGGGGGATGTGGACTATGACTCGGACGAGGCCGCCTAAATAAGGCACTTCAACTCCCAAGCAACTTGAAAGGGAAATGGACCTAATCATTTCCTATAATCGATTTTGGTGGTTGACGTCCAACACAAACCACATGGACTAATAAGTTTGTCTAGATATCATCTACCCCAGGTGCATAAGGTCCAACAAAATGACGGAACCTCCAAAGGTATTAGGCCCACCTACAGTTGTCCTTGTCCTAAGGACCTCGGACAACCCTGTAGATGCACATAATCACTTGACAAGTTTGGTAACCTGTATCCTCATCATTTCGCCCAAGAGCGCTTCACCCGTCATGCAGATATTACATCACAAAACCAGAGTAAAGAAATAGCGGAAGTAGTTTACAATAACATTTACATTAACAAAATATATAAAGAGAGAGTGTACTTATTACAATACCAGGGTACTAGGAGTGCATAAGTATTATTACAGACCAGGGAGGCAAAGCACCTTCCTGCACCAAAAGTTTAGTGTTATCAAATCGGGAGGCCAACATCCTCCCGCGCACATGATGACTGCTTGGGCTCCTCCTTGGGTATCACCTTTGAGCAGAAACAGCAGAACTTCGCTATTTCCTCACGTACAACAACACGGGTTCGAAAACCCTGAGTACGGAGTGTACTTTCGCAAGTCTTACCCGACAAAAGAAAAAGACTCTCAAGGATATGCTGGCTTTAGGGAGTCATGGTAAGGCTGATCAAGCATCAAAGACTCTATTTGCAGAAATGCTTACTAATAGTGGATCCTTAAAAATCCACATTTATTTGCAGGTTAAGTAAAGTTACTTGCATCTAGAGTTCTTTCTATCCTAGTTCAAGCACTTGGCCTACACTAGCCGTCTTTTATCACCCTTTTTTTACTGGATTGCTACGTATAGGGCAGTGACCAAGTCTTCATGTCTGAAAAGTAATGGCAATGCGAATCGATTAATACTCAGCTGGGGATCTCTAACCACACGACATATGTAGCACTTAACCCTTGCAAATGTCAACTCATCACCGGGTTTATCAAGACCAGACTGGGTTCACGCCAACTGAGAGCATAGATACATCACCATCCAGCCTCTTGCCACGGACGGTACACGCTACTCTCGCCATCTCTCCACTCCCATTGCGTGTTGGCCATTCTGGTATTGGTCTGCCTGAGGCAAAGCTTAACCATGACGAGGCATGTGGCCAGTTAAAAGGTCCTCAATCATCAAGCCTACATCGACACGGTCCTTAATTGACTCAGATGGAGACACTAAACCGAGACTTCCATCTCGTGCAAGTCACCCGTTCGGTCTCAGATTTATTATTTAAAAACCCAAATTTGGTACCTATTAGAGGTACATCTTTTTTGATGTTGAACCCATCACGACCATGATGGATTCACCATCCAATACTTTTCTTTAAAAACTTCCCTTCCTGTCTGAAGCATCATCTTTGTTTAAAACAAACCATTTTGTTTTCTAAGGCAAGACTAAGCATCAGAAAACTTTTAAGTAAAATAGGTATCAAGGAATGGTAAACAGTTCCAAGGAAGGAAATGCAGCAATTATTATCACCCAACTCCTATCACCTAATGCATCAATTCAAGTGATAAAGAGTTTAAAAAACACAAGGAAAGGGTTAATGCATCGTGGCTTGCCTTGTGTTGTTGGGGATTCGGGATCTGTTCCACAGATATCAAAATAAAAACTATTCCCGACACGTGGAGTCTTAGCTGATGGATTCTCAGTTTGAGGTGCAACTTCTTCTTCAACAATCACTTCTTCTTCGTTTTCTATAATAATACATATACATGAATGCTCATGTGATGCTATGAATATGCAGTTATAATAGAAATACATCGAGTTGTATCTTGAATACAACTTTCCTTCCTGGTACTCCTAAGTCACTAGGGTTTCATTGTGTTAGTGCTTTATTAGGGTTAGGCAAATTCTACCTTAGAAAGCTAGAGTGAGGGTTTGGGATCAAACAATGTCCAAAACATGCCAAACTTTACCCAAGGGTTTTAATTATCATATTAGGTTCAACCAAAAAGTTTTACTATTTTTGGAGCTACCAATTTAATTCTAAAATTCTAAAAGACTAGGATTAGGCACCTTTAAATGTTAAATAATTCCTGATTGAGATTAAAAATCTTGGAACTATTTTTATTAATTACTAGAAGAATTTAGAAGTCTAGTAAAATTGGTCTCATATTTTTATCATTTTTCTAGAATTTCTGATGGATTTCCAAACTTAATCAGAAAAAGAAAAGAAGAAACCGTCAATAATACTAGGCCGAAACCAGCCCAGCCGGCCTAGGTTCATGCAGAACGCGGACGCGCCTGCGACCGCGCTGTCAGCTTTGCGAAAAGGCCCTCGGTCTTTCAAATAACCGGTGAAGAACCCCAAGCCACTGTTCACTGTCTCTCTGACATTTGCGTAAAGCATGTCCCCTTTTTGTTTCTTTACCACGATTGGTCCACGATGTAATCACGTCGAGCACCATGCCGGAGCCGCGATTCTATGGTGATGGCGACCCGAACAAGAGACAACAAGCACACGAATGTCGTGTGCAAGCCTACTCTGGCAAAAGCCCCCACTTAATTTGAAGGATTTAACTCTAATCGATGCTTATTCCCGGTCAAGGCGGTGCAAAGGCTCCGGTGAGCGTGTTCTGGGCAACTAAAGGCAGCAACACCAAAATTGAAGCTAGGGTGAGCTTTACGGGTTCACTAGAGACCACGTACACGCACTAATTTGGATTGGACGGGGATGGAAATGTGGGTCGACAGAGGGGTGTCTACGGCGGCGTTATACGGGGTGAGATGGTGTTCCAGGGTTTTGGCTGCAGTGGAGTTCGATTGGCTAACTCCGTAAGCAATCTGAGGCTAAAGGTATGCTAAAACAAGAATTAAGCGGGCATGAATTGACCCGAGGATGGCTGGGCACGGATAGATCCTTTACGGCGGCGAAAATGACCAATTTGGGGGAAATCCGAAGACTAGAGGCTACGGTGCATGAGAACGCTGGTCAAGGGGTGGATTGAAGACTTAACAAAGAGGCGGAGCGAGGGCAGTGCTCAATTTAAAGAGATTGGTCGCGCGTCACGCCAATTTTGGCCGACATCAAACACAGCGGCAATGGGATATTTCGTGGGTGAGTCCGTCGTGGCATCAGCCAGTGCAACGACTTCAAAATGGTAAGTTCAGGCGTGCCACGGTTACTACTATGTGGTTAAAGAGCTACGACGTGGCACAATTGAGGTCACCGGTGTACCACGACGACACCGGCTGCACGGCCACGTCGCTTGGCCATCAAGCGCAGTCGATAAGTTTCTACTCGCGACCAAATCCAACCCCCCTTGCAAGATCTTTTACCCCCCCCCCCCCACCGTTATCCACAGTGCGACAAGCACAAATCTCCCTGGCGAACTCGGATATTGGCGCGAGCTCACCGGCGACGGTGCACTGAACCTGGCATTCTGATTCAGGCTACTGTACCATGGCCTTCTTCATTTAGGGTTCTGATCGAGCAAATCGAAGCGCTTTATTCTTCAATTTTTGTGTAGTAACTTGATCAACCATCTGCAGCAAACTTGTTGCCCTATAATCCATCTTTGATTTTGCTATAGCATCCACAATCAAATACTCACTGGATCCTACTCAAAATTGATCCCAAAGTTCTGCCAATGTCACTGGTGGTCATGATTCAGTCATCAGTGGTGACTGACAGTCCATCTTTAGGCCAGTTTATCTCAAATTTTTATACAACATCAAGGCTCAGTCACTTAAGCAAAGTTGTACCCCTATCATAACTCTACAAATTTGATGTGTTGACCTAGGGCAAAATCCTTATGAATTTAGAGATATAGAGCTCCAAAGTTGACTCAATTTCACTGAATTTTAGACTTAGCCACATAGTGCTCATGTGACCTTTTTGCAAATAAGTCCAAACTTCATCATACAACTTGAAAATCCTCCAATGTGAAAGTTACTTGGTTTTTGATGTTCTATCACTTTGATATTTGCACTTTGGTCCAAAAGTGAATAGAATTTAAATTCAACTCCTAGGGTTCCAATTAGGGTTTTCTAGGGTTTGTTTTTAGGGTTTGGGCACACTAGGGTTTTTGTGCCACTAAAGTTCACCAAAATTGATATCATGTGAACATTTCTAATGGCCTTTGAGATTTTACTCATTTTGGGCTACTACTACCCTCATGCCCTAATCCTAGGGTAAGTACCCTACCCTAAGGTTAAGCACTCTTCAAGTCACCACATCACAACTTGTTTTGAAATTTTACCTAGTGAATGCATTCTAGGTGTGACAAACAAAATGAATTGCCAATGCACATGATGTTATGCTCATGTTTTAGTGCCAGTAACAACAGGGTGTTACAAACATAAACCAAGAAAGAAATTCAGTTGGGGACACAACCAAATTTGTAGCAAAGGACTTAGAGTGTGCTGAAAATGGCGCACCGGACAGTGTCCGAGTGCACCAGGCCATCTAGCATATGAATAGGCCACTCTTGGGAATTCCAGGGGCACCCTCCGCTATAATTCACTGGACTGTCCGATATGCACCGGACTGTCCAGTGAGCCAGCGGAGTAACGGCTCCCTGCGTGCCAACGGACGACTACAAAAGTCTACAATGGCAAACAGTGCCGCGCAGAAGTCAGAGGTCACCGGACTGTCCGGTGTGCCACCGGACTGTTCAGTGCAGCAAAAGGACAAAGAGTTTTAACGGTCAACAGCTCCAAACCCCAACGGGCTTGCTGACGTGGTGCGCACCGGACAGTGAACAGTGACTGTCCGGTGCGCCACCGGACTGTCTGGTGTGCCCGTCGCCAGCAAAAACAGCCAATGGCTAGGAAGTGGTTGGGGGCTATAAATACCCCCCAACCACCTCATTCAAAGACATCCAAGTGCTCTGAATTCAACATTCAATACAAGAGCAAAAGACTACACTCCAAGACACATTCCAAAGATCAAATCCTCTCCAAGCCTCCAAATAAACTCAATTCCATTAGTGACTTTAGAGAAGGTGTTTTTTGTTCTTTTGTTGCTCTTGTTGCTTGGATTGCCTTCTTCCTTTCTCTTTCTAATTCATAAGTGCTTTGTAAAGCTAGCAAGAGACACCTAAGTGTGTGGTAGTCCTTGCGGGGTCTTAGTGACCTGATTGATTAAAGAGAAGGCTCATCTGGTCTAAGTGACCGTTTGAGAGAGGGAAAGGGTTGAAATAGACCTGACCTTTGTGGCCCCCTCAATGGGGACTAGGTTCTTTGGAACCGAACCTCGGTAAAAGAAATCATCGTGTCCACTTGTGTTGATTTCCCTTTGATTTGTTTTGCCTCTTTCCTCTCTCTAAAGTTTCCTTGCTAATATTGATTTGAGTTTGCTCCCAAACGTCATCCGCATCATTTGAGCAACTCGTGGCAAGAGAAACAATCTTCCACACTCGGATTTAATTCTAATGCTAACCCCAGCCCTAGTGTGTGTTTAAGTTTATAAATTTTAGGTTTCACCTATTCACCCCCCCTCTAGGCGACTTTCAATTGGTATCAGAGCCAGTGCTTCATTAAGAGTCTAACCAACTCGAAGTGATGTCTGGAGATCACGCCAAGAGGAAAATCGTGACCAGCGAGAAGCCCACAGGCTCGGGGAGGACTCTCTCAAGGGAGTCCGGCAACAAGCACAAGGAGGAATCCTCTTCCTCCATCAAGTCACATAGGAGGGGTGATAAGAAGAAGAAAAAGATGAAGAAGGTGGTCTACTATGAGACCGACTCTTCAACACCCTCCACATCCGGCACCGAGTCGTCCACTACTTCTAAGCGCCATGAACGCAAGAAGTTTAGTAAGGTGCCCCTACGCTATCCCCGTATTTCAAAGCATGCTCCATTACTTTCCATACCCCTAGGAAAACCACCATATTTTGATGGTGAAGATTATTGCATGTGGAGTGATAAAATGAGGCACCATCTAATCTCAGTCCAAGAAAGTATTTGGGAGATTGTTGAGTTTGGAGCACAGGCACCACAGGTGGAGGACGAGGACTATGACTCGGACAATGCCGCCCAAATTAGGCACTTTAACTCCCAAGCAACTTCTATACTCCTCACCTCTTTATGTCGAGAGGAGTATAACAAGGTGCAAGGGTTAAAGAATGCCAAAGAAATTTGGGACGTCCTCAAAATGGCGCACGGAGGGGACGAGGTGACCATGATCACCAAGTGGGAGACGATCGAGGGAGTGCTCGGTCGATTCGTCCTCAACAAAGGGGAAGACCCGCAAGCCATGTACAACCGGCTCAAGACCATGGTTAATCAAGTGCGCAACCTCGGGAGCACAAAATGGGATGACCATGAAATGGTCAAGGTTATTCTTAGATCCCTCGTTTTTTGTAACCCTACTCAAGTTCAATTAATACGTGGGGATCCTAGATATAAGCAGATGTCTCCCGAGGAGGTAATTGGCAAGTTTGTGAGCTTTGAACTAATGATCAAAGACTCCAAACACATTGTCAACTTGGAGCAAGGCGCCACCTCCACACTCGAGGTGCAACCCGTTGCATTCAAAGTAATGGAAGAGAAGGAGGTGTCTACACCAAGTAGACTTCCAATCGACGCCTCCAAGCTCGATAATGAGGAGATGGCTCTTATCATTAAGAGCTTTCGTCAAATCCTCAAGCAAAGGAGGGGGAAAAACTACAAGCCCTGCTCCAAAAGGGTGTGTTACCGGTGTGGTAAGTCCGGTCACTTTATAGCTAAATGTCCATATTCTAGTGAAAGTGACAGCGACGACGACAAGAAGGGGAAGAAGATGGAGAAGAAGTATCACAAGAAGGGTGGCGAGGCGCACATGGTGCGGGAATGGGACTCCGACGAGAGTTCTACCGACTCCTTCGACGAGGACGCCACCAACATCGCCATCAACAAAAGTCTCCTCTTCCCCAACGTCGGCCACAAGTGTCTCATGGCCAAGGACGGCAAGAAGAAGGTACACTCTAGAACCACCCCCAAATATACTACGTCTGATGATGAGGGTAGTTCTAGTGGTAATGAAGATGATTTAATTTCTCTCTTTGCTAACCTTAACATGGACCAAAAGAAAAAAATTGAATGAGTTAATAGAAACCATTAACGAAAAGGATGATCTCTTGGAATGCCAAAAGGACTTACTGAGAGCACCTAGAGGGGGGGTGAATAGGTGATCCTGTAAAAATCAAATTCTTGTAGCCATAAAACTTGGTTAAGTGTTAGCTCAATAGAATCAAGTGGCTACGGACCAAGCTCTTATGAAACACAAAGATCACGAAGAACACAAGCACAAGAGACATGGTGATTTATCCCGTGGTTCGGCCAAGTATAACACTTGCCTACTCCATGTTGTTGCGTCCCACTGGACGAGGGTCGCACTCAACCCCTTTCAAGTGATCCAATGATCAACTTGAATACCACAGTATTTTTCTTTCTTTTACTATCTCCCGTTCGCGAGGAATCTCCACAATTTGTAGCCTCTCGCCCTTACAAATGATGATCACAAAGAAGCACGGAAGTAAGGGAGGGGAGAGCAACACACACAAGACACAAAGCACGAGCACAAACACGCACACAAGCCACAACTTGAGCTCACAACACAATGCGGGGAGTTCACTACTCAACTAGAGCTCAAGTCACTATCACAAAGAATCAAATGCGCGAGAATGGAGTCTTGGTGCTTAGAGATGATCAAAGAATGCTTGGGTGACTCCTCCATGCGCCTAGGGGTCCCTTTTATAGCCCCAAGGCAGCTAGGAGCCGTTGGAGGCAATCTGGGAAGGCAATTCTTGCCTTCTGTCGGGTGGCGCACCGGACAGTCCGGTGCACCACCGGACAGGCACTGTTCATGGTATGGTGCAGATTGCATTCCTAAAATGGCACAGCCGACCGTTGCAGAATTGTAGCCGTTGGCACACCGGACACTGTCCAGTGCACACCAGACAGTCCGGTGCCCCCTGTCGACCGTTGGCGCGCCCACGCGTCGCGGCGGATTGCGCGGCCGATTGTTGGCGCAGTCGACCGTTGGCTTACCGGACAGTCCGGTGCCTCACCGGACCGTCCGGTGAATTTTAGTCGTACGCCGTTGAACGATTCCCGAGAGTGAAGACTTCGCCACAGACGGCTCACCAGACAGTCCGGTGCACCACCGGACAGTCCGGTGAATTATAGCCACACACCACCGTCAGTTCCCGAGAGTGGCCTGTTCACCGGATGCTGGCCTGGCGCACCGGACACTGTCCGGTGCACCACCGGACAGTCCGGTGTGCCAGACTGCGCTGAGTCTTGGCCACTTCGAGCCAAGTTCTTTTCTTCTTCTCTTTTCTCTGATTCCAGCACTTAAACAAATATATTAGTACATAAAAACCAATGTACTAAGTATAGAATCATACCTTTGCTTTGATTATCACTTTTCTCTCGATTTAGCACAAGAGGGCTCATTTAAATGTGTTGGGCACTTAATCACCAAAACAAAATGGAAATTGCCCAAAGGCACATTTCCCTTTCAATCTCCCCCTTTTTGGTGATTTATGCCAACACATCCAAAAGCAATGCAAAACATGCAACATCGATTCAAATTGAAGACCAAATTGTTTTAGACTCTAATTTGGCATATTTGGATCATTCTTTGCCACCACTTGGTTTGTTTTTGAAATCAAACTCATTTTCCTATCTCTAAGTCAAACACACTTGTTTAGGCATAAAGAGAGGTGTTCCATGAGGAAAATTGATCAAGAGCCACAAACTCCCCCTTTTTCCCATAATCCTACATTCTCCCCACAAGAGGCCAAATTTTGCACATAAGAGAATTTTGACAAATCAAAAGTGCTAACTCTACTATTTTCAAATTTCTCAAGTGGTAGCTGATCCATTTGCTTTGGCCTTAATTTCTCCCCCTTTGGCATTAAGCACCAAAATGGGATCATTATTGGCCCTTAAACCCCATTGCCTCACCAAAATCGTCAATTGAGAGTAAAAAGGCAATAAGAGCATGGAGATGAACTTGGAGTAAATTACCCTCTCATCGGAGTGCAGTGGAAGTCTTGCAATGTCCAAGTTCACCTTTCCCTTTCAATCCACCTTTGAGAGACTAAATTAAGTAAACTCAAGCACACAGTTAGTCTCAATGGGTCAAGTTGTAGCATTTCTCCCCCTAAATGTGTGCAACATTCACGCATGGACTTGTGAGGTCCGGGGATCCCTTGCACAACTTGAGCACCATAAAGAAGCAATAATATGCATAAAGGAACATGATTAAAGGCATAAAACACATGTATGCTATAGATCAATCCAAGTTACGCGAATCTAAGACATTTAGCTCACTACGCAGTCTGCAAAAGGTCTTCTCATCCAAAGGCTTGGTAAAGATATCGGCTAGGTGGTTCTCGGTGCTAACATAAAACACTTCGATATCTCCCTTTTGCTGGTGGTCTCTTAAAAAGTGATGCCGGATGTCAATGTGCTTTGTGCGGCTGTGTTCAACAGGATTATCCGCCATGCGGATTGCACTCTGATTGTCACATAGGAGTGGGACTTTGCTCAGATTGTAGCCAAAGTCCCGGAGGGTTTGCCTCATCCAAAGTAGATGCACGCAACACTGTCCTGTGGCAACATACTCGGCCTCAACGGTGGATAGGGCAACGGAAGTTTGTTTCTTAGAACTCCAAGACACCAGGGACCTTCCTAGGAATTGACATGTCCCTGATGTACTCTTCCTATCAACCTTACATCCAGCATAGTCGGAGTCTAAGTATCCAATCAAGTCAAAGGTAGACCCCTTTGGATACCAGATCCCGAAGCAAGGCGTAGCAACTAAATATCTAAGAATTCGCTTAACGACCACAAGGTGACACTCCCTTGGGTCGGATTGAGATCTAGCACACATGCATACGCTAAGCATAATATCCGGTCTACTAGCACATAAATAAAGTAAAGACCCTATCATAGACTGGTATGCCTTTTGATCAACGGACTTACCTCCTTTGTTGAGGTCGACATGTCCATCGATTCACATTGGAGTCTTTGCGGGCTTGGCGTCCTTCATCCCGAACCACTTGAGCAAGTCTTGCGTGTATTTCGTTTGAGAGATGAAGGTGCCGTCCTTGAGTTGCTTCACTTGGAACCCAAGGAAGTAGTTCAACTCGCCCATCATTGACATCTCAAATTTCTATGTCATCACCCTGCTAAACTCTTCACAAGACTTTTGGTTAGTAGAACCAAATATTATGTCATCGACATAAATTTGGCACACAAAAAGGTCACCATCACAAGTCTTAGTGAACAGAGTTGGATCGGCTTTCCCAACCTTGAAACCATTAGCAATTAGAAAGTCTCTAAGGCATTCATACCATGCTCTTGGGGCTTGCTTAAGTCCATAGAGCGCCTTAGAGAGCTTACACACGTGGTCGGGGTACCGTTCATCCTCAAAGCCAGGGGGTTGTTCCACGTACACCTCCTCCTTGATTGGCCTGTTGAGAAAAGCGCTCTTCACGTCCATTTGGAACAACCTGAAAGAATGGTGAGCGGCATAGGCTAACAAAATGCGAATCGACTTTAGCCTAGCCACAGGAGCAAAAGTCTCCTTGAAATCCAAACCTGCGACTTGGGCATAACCTTTTGCCACAAGTTGAGCCTTGTTCCTTGTCACCACCCCGTGCTCGTCTTGTTTTTGCGGAACACCCACTTGGTTCCCACAACGTTTTGCTTGGGACATGGCACCAGTGTCCAAACTTCATTTCGCTTGAAGTTGTTGAGCTCTTCCTGCATGGCCAACACCCAGTCCGGATCTAGCAAGGCCTCTTCTACCCAGAAAGGCTCAATAGAAGAGACAAACAAGTAATGCTCACAAAAATTAGCTAGACATGAGCGAGTAGTTACTCCCTTGCTTATATCACCCAAAATCTGGTCGATGGGATGATTCCTTTGAATCGTCGCTCGAACTTGAGTTGGAGGGGCCCGTGGTTCTTCTTCCTCCACAACTTGATCTTCTTGTGCTCCCCCTTGATCACACGCCTCCTCTTGAGGAACCTGTTCATCATCTTGAGTTGGGGGGGTGCACCATCGTTGAGGAAGAAGGTTGATCTTGCTCTTGGTGTTCCTTTGGTCGCACATCTCCAATCGCCATGGTGCGAATTGCGTCCGTTGGAACATCATCTTCATCTACATCATCAAGATCAACTTGCTCTCTTGGAGAGCCATTAGTTTCATCAAATACAATGTCGCTAGAGACTTCAACCAAACCCGATGATTTGTTGAAGACTCTATACGCCTTTGTATTTGAGTCATAACCTAGCAAAAATCCTTCTACAGCTTTGGGAGCAAATTTGGAATTCCTACCTTTCTTCACTAGTATGTAACATTTACTCCCAAATACACGAAAATAAGACACATTGGGTTTGTTACCGGTTAGAAGTTCATACGACGTCTTCTTGAGGAGGCGATGAAGGTAGACCCGGTTTATGGCGTGACAAGCTATGTTCACAGCTTTCGACCAAAACCACTCGGGCATCTTGAATTCTCCAAGCATCGTCCTCGCCATGTCTATAAGCGTCCTGTTCTTCCTCTCTACCACACCGTTTTGGTGTGGTGTGTAGGGAGCGGAGAACTCGTGCTTGATTCCTTCCTCCTCAAGGAACTCCTCCACTTGAAGGTTCTTGAACTCGGACCCATTGTCGCTTCTAATGTTTTTCACCTTGAGCTCAAATTCATTTTGAGCTCGCCTTAGAAAGTGCTTGAGGGTCCCTTGGGTTTTTGATTTATCCTGCAAAAAGAATACCCAAGTGAAGTGGGAAAAATCATCAACAACAACAAGACCATACTTACTTCCCCCTATGCTGAGGTAGGCGACGGGTCCGAAGAGGTCCATGTGAAGTAGCTCCAAAGGTCTTGATGTGGTCGTCACATTCTTGTTGTGATGAGCGCTTCCCACCTGTTTGCCTGCTTGACAAGCTGCACAAGGTCTATCTTTTTCGAAAAACACATTTGTTAGACCTAACACATGTTCTCCCTTTAGAAGTTTGTGAAGGTTCTTCATCCCAACATGTGCTAGACGGTGATGCCACAGGCAGCCCATGCTAGTCTTAGCAATTAAGCATGCATCTAGATCGGCCTCCTCTTTCGAAAAATCCACTAAATAGAGTTTGCCATCTAGTACACCCTTAAAAGCTAGTGAACCATCACTCCTTCTAAAGATAGACACATCTACATTTGTAAATAGACAATTATAACCCATGTGGCACAATTGACTAACAGACAGTAGATTATAGCCTAGCGACTCTACTAGAAATACATTAGAGATAGAGTGCTCATTAGTGATAGCTATCTTGCCTAAGCCTTTGACCTTGCCTTGATTCCCATCTCCAAATACGATTGTATCTTGGGAATCCTTGTTTTTGACGTAGGAGGTGAACATCTTCTTCTCCCCTGTCATGTGGTTTGTGCATCCGCAGTCGATAATCCAGCTTGAGCCCCCGGATGCATAAACCTGCAAGGCAAATTAGGCTTGGGTTTTAGGTACCCAACTCTTGTTGGGTCCTACAAGGTTAGTTATAATAGACTTTGGGACCCAAATGCAAGTCTTGTCTCCCTTGCACTTGGCCCCCAACTTCCTAGCAATCACTTTCTTATTCTTACCACAAATTGCAAAAGAAGTATTGCAAGCATGGTAAATTGTAGAAGGTTCATTACACACTTTCCTAGGCACATGAGCAACATTTTTCCTAGGCATATTTCTACCATGCACAAAAGAAGAGCTTTATGCAATCATAGCATGTGAATCATAAGCTAATTCCTATGAGCATTTCTAGAAAACTTTCTATCACTATAGATGAAAGCATGATTTCTTTGAGCACTATTAGCCATAGGGGCCTTCCCTTTCTCCTTGGTGGAAATGGGAGCCCTTTGACTTGTTAAGTTCTTAGCTTCCTTTCGAATGCCAAGCCCATCCTTAATAGAGGGGTGTCTACCAACAGTGTAGGCATCCCTTGCAAATTTTAGTTTATAAAAGTCATTTTTGCTAGTCTTAAGTTGGGCATTAAGACTAGCCACTTCACCATTTAATTTTGTAATAGAAGTAAGGTGCTCAACACATGCATCAACATCAAAATCCTTACATCTATTATAGATAACAACATGCTCTACACAAGAACTAGATTTATTAACAACTTCTAGCTTAGCAATTAAATCATCATTAATACTTCTTAAGCTAGACACAGTTTCATGACAAGTAGATAATTCGGAGGAAAGCATCTCATTCCTTTTTACTTCTAAAGCAAGAGATTTTTGCACACTAATGAATTTGTCATGCTCTTCATATAAAATATCTTCTTGCTTCTCTAATAATCTATTCTTCTCATTTAAAGCATCAATCAATTCAATGATCTTATCAATTTTAGTTATATCTAAACCTTTGAATAAACTTGTGTAGTCTACTTCATCATCACTAGATTCATCATCAGTTGAAGAAGCATACGTAGGGGTATCTCGAGCGTTTACCTTTTTCTCTTTTGCCATTAGGCAAGTATGGCGCTCGTTGGGGAAGAGAGACGACTTGTTGAAGGCTGAGGCGGCGAGTCCTTCGTCGTCGGAGTCGGACGAAGAGCAATCCAAATCCCACTCCTTGCCAAGGTGCGCCTCACCCTTCGCCTTCTTGTAGGACTTCTTTTTCTCCCTCCTCCCGCTCTTTTCTTGTCCCTAGTCACTATCATTATCGGGACAGTTAGCAATAAAGTGCCCAGTCTTACCACACTTGAAGCAGGAGCGCTTTGCCTTTGTCTTGCTTTTGTTGGGATGCTCCTAGCGTCCTTTTAGCGCCGTCTTGAAGCGCTTGACGATGAGGGCCATTTCATCCTCGTTTAGCCCGGTCGCCTCAACTTGCACCACCTTGCTAGGTAGCGCCTCCCTGCTGCTTGTTGCTTTGAGAGCAACGGTTTGAGGCTCGTAGATAGGCATTGGGCTATTCAATGCCTCATCAACATATCTTGCCTCCTTGATCATCATACGCCCGCTTACAAACTTTCTGAGTATTTCCTCGGGCGTCATCTTTGTGTACCTAGGATTCTCATGGATTGAATTCACAAGATGAGGATCAAGAACAGTGAAGGACCTGAGCATAAGCCGGATGACGTCATGATCGGTCCATCTCGTGCTTCCATTTTGTTGACCAGGGCCTTGAGCCAGTTGTATGTTTGCGTTGGCTCCTCTCCCTTGATCATTGTGAACCTCCCCAGTTCGCCTTCCACCAACTCCATCTTGGTGATCATGGTGGCGTCGTTCCCCTCATGAGAGATCTTGAGGGTGTCCCAGATTTGCTTGGCATTGTCCAAGCTGCTCACCTTATTGTACTCGTCCCTGCACAAGGATGCTAGCAAAACAGTGGTAGCTTGTGCATTTTTATGGAATTGCTCATTAATGAAAACGGGGTTGTCAGTACTATCAAAAAGCATTCCGTTTTCAGCAATCTCCCAAATACTTGGATGGAGAGAGAATAGGTGACTACGCATTTTGTGACTCCAAAATGGGTAGTCTTCTCCATCAAAGTGCGGAGGTTTTCCGAGTGGAATTGAAAGTAAATGAGCATTGGAATTGAACGGAATACGAGAATAATCAAAACAAAAATTTGAATTAACCGTTTTCTTTTTCTCTTCGTATTCGTCGTCTC
This sequence comes from Zea luxurians, assembly GCA_029449295.1. Classification (NCBI taxonomy): domain Eukaryota; kingdom Viridiplantae; phylum Streptophyta; class Magnoliopsida; order Poales; family Poaceae; genus Zea; species Zea luxurians. The sequence goes on along the minus strand of JAOPSE010000022.1, from coordinate 37,980,143 downwards.
TTGGGGAAGAAGAAGACTCGTCGCTGTCGTAGTAGACGATCTTTTTGATGCGCCTCTTCTTCTTCCCGTCCTTCTTCTTATGACTCGAGCCAGAGTCTGAGGGCTTATCATCTGTTGGCTCGTTGACGATGGACTCCTTTGTCTTGTCGTTGACCACCTTCCCCTTTCCCTTAGGATCCATCTCTTCGGGCGATTAGTCCCTTGTGTGAAGAGAACGGCTCTGATACCAATTGAGAGCACCTAGAGGGGGGGTGAATAGGTGATCTTGTAAAAATCAAATACTTGTAGCCACAAAACTTGGTTAAGTGTTAGCTCAATAGAATCAAGTGGCTACGGACCAAGCTCTTGTGAAACACAAAGATCACGAAGAACACAAGCACAAGAGACACGGTGATTTATCCTGTGGTTCGGCCAAGTATAACACTTGCCTACTCCACGTTGTGGCGTCCCACTGGACGAGGGTCACACTCAACCCCTTTCAAGTGATCCAATGATCAACTTGAATACCACAGTATTTTTCTTTCTTTTACTATCTTCCGTTCGCGAGGAATCTCCACAATTTGGAGCCTCTCGCCCTTACAAATGATGATCACAAAGAAGCACAGAAGTAAGGAAGGGGAGAGCAACACACTCAAGACTCAAAGCACGAGCACAAACACGCACACAAGCCACAACTTGAGCTCACAACACAATGCGGGGAGTTGACTACTCAACTAGAGCTCAAGTCACTATCACAAAGAATCAAATGCGCGAGAATGGAGTCTTGGTGCTTAGAGATGATCAAAGAATGCTTGGGTGACTCCTCCATGCGCCTAGGGGTCCCTTTTATAGCCCCAAGGCAGCTAGGAGCCGTTGGAGGCAATCTGAGAAGGCAATTCTTGCCTTCTGTTGGGTGGCGCATCAGACAGTCCGGTGCACCACCGGACAGACACTGTTCATGGTCCGGTGCAGATCGCCTTCCTAAAATGGCACAGCCAACCATTGCAGAATTGTAGCCGTTGGCGCACCGGACACTGTCCGGTGCACACCGGACAGTCCGGTGCCCCCTGCCGACCGTTGGCGCGCCCACGCGTCGCGCGTAGATTGCGTGGCCGACCATTGGCGCAGTCGACCGTTGGCTCACCGGATAGTCCGGTGCCTCACCGGACCGTCCGATGAATTTTAGCCGTACGCCGTTGAACGATTCCCGAGAGCGACGACTTCGCCGCAGACGGCTCACTGGACAGTCCGGTGAATTATAGCCGTACACCACCGTCAGTTCCCGAGAGTGGCCTGTTCACCGGAGGCTGGCCTAGCGCACAGGACACTGTCCGGTGCACCACCAAACAGTCCGGTGTGCCAGACTGCGCTGAGTCTTGGTCGCTTTGAGCCAAGTTGTTTTCTTCTTCTCTTTTCTTTGATTCCAGCACTTAAACAAATATATTAGTACACAAAAACCAATGTACTAAGTCTAGAATCATACCTTTGCTTTGATTATCACTTTTCTCTCGATTTAGCACAAGAGGGCTCATTTAAATGTGTTTGGCACTTAATCACCAAAACATAATGGAAATTGCCCAAAGGCACATTTCCCTTTCACTTGCTTGTTAAGGAAAATAAGAAATTTGTTAAGTTGAAAAATGCTTATGCTCTAGAAGTAGAAAAATGTGAAAACTTAACTAAAGAGCTTAACATATGCAATGATTCAATTTCTTGTCTTATAATTGAGAATGATAAATTAGTTTCTAAGATTGAAAAATTGAATGTTTGCAATGAATCAATTTCCTATCTTAGAGATGAAACTGCTAAATTAAATGCTAAGATAGAGGAATTGAATATTTGCAAACCCTCTACATCCACTGTTGAGCATGCTACCATTTGCACTAGATGTAGAAATGTAAATATTGAAGCTATTGATGATCACCTTGCTATGATTAAACAACAAAATGATCACATAGATAATTTAACTGCTAAAATTGCCGAGCATGAACTAGAAAATGAAAATTTTAAATTTGCTAGAAGCATGCTCTATAATGGGAGACGCCCTGGCATTAAGGATGGCATTGGGTTCCAACAAGGGAGCCAAAGCAATGTCAAGCTTAATGCCCCCAAGACATTGTCTAATTTTGTTAAGGGTAATACTCCCATGGTTTAGGATAGAGTGGGCTATATTTTATATCCTGCAAACTATCGTGAGCACAAAATTAGGAAAATTCATGCTAGGAAACCTCATACTATTTTCCATCATGCTTTTATGTATAAGAATGAGGCTTCTAGCTCTAGACATTCCACTCATGTTAAAATGCCTAAAAAGAAAATTCCTAATGCATCAAATGAGCATAACATTTCTTTCAAGACTTTTGATGTGTCTTATGTTTTAACTAACAAATCAGGCAAGGTAGTTGCCAAATATGTTGGGAGCAAACACAAGAGTCCAAAGACTTGTGTTTGGGTACCTAAGGTGCTTGTTTCTAATGTGAAAGGACCCAAGACCGTTTGGGTACCTAAGAACAAGGCCTAAATCTATTTTGTAGATTTATGCATCCGATGGATCAAGTTGGATAATCGATAGCGGGTGCACAAACCACATGACGGGGGAGAAAAGGATGTTCTCCTTATACGAAAAAATTGATGATCTCCAACGAGCAATCACATTCAGGGATGGAAATCAAGGTTTGGTCAAAGGTTTGGGTAAAATTGCTATATCTCCTAACCATTCCATTTCCAATGTTTCTCTTGTAGATTCTTTACACTACAATTTGCTTTCTGTTTCTCAATTATGCAAAATGGGCTACAACTGTCTATTTACTGATATAGGTGTTATTGTCTTTAGAAGAAGTGATGATTCGATAGTATTTAAGGGATTGTTAGATGGTCAGCTATATTTAGTTGATTTTAATGATAACTAAGCTGAACTAGGCACTTGTTTAATTGCTTAGATTAACATGGGCTGTCTCTAGCATCGCCGACTTGCCCTTGTTGGGATGAAGAATCTTCACAAGCTTCTAAAGGGAGAGCATATTTTAGGACTAACAAATGTTCATTTTGAAAAAGACATGATTTGTAGCGCATGTCAAGCAGGGAAGCAATTTGGAGTCCATCATCCACACAAGAACATCATGACAACTGATAGGCCGCTTGAGCTACTCCACATGGACCTATTTGGCCCGATCGCTTACATAAGCATCAGCGGGAGTAAGTACTATCTAGTTATTATTCTCGCTTCACTTGGGTATTCTTTTTGCAGGAAAAATTCAAACCCAAGAGACCTTAAAGAGATTCTTAAGATGGGCTCAAATTGAGTTCGGATTAAGAATCAAAAAGATTAGAAGCGATAATGGAACGGAGTTCAAGAATTCCCAAATTGAAGGATTTCTTGAGGAGGAGGGCATCAAGCATGAGTTCTCTTCTCCCTACACACACCAATAAAATGGTGTAGTGGAGAGGAAGAATAGAACTCTACTGGACATGGCAAGAACTATGCTTGATGAGTACAAGACACCAGACCGGTTTTGGGCGGAGGCGATTAACACCGCCTGCTACTCCATCAACCGGTTATATCTTAATCGAATCCTCAAGAAAGTTGATCTTGATGAACTAGATGATGAAGAGGCTCCATGCGTCACACTAAGGAACATGACCATTGGTGATGTGTGTCCAAAAGAATCTAAAGAGCCTCCACAAGCACAAGATCAACCATCATCTTCCATGCAAGCATCTCCACCAACTCAAGATGAAGATCAGGCTTAAGAAGAAGAGGATGAAGATCAAGACAATGAGCCACCTCAAGAGGAGGACATTGATCAAGGGGGGGATGAAAATGATGATGACAAGGAAGATGATCAAGAGATTCGAGATCAAAGACCGCCACACCCAAGAGTCCACCAAGCAATTCAAAGAGATCACTCCGTCAACTCCATTCTTGGTGACATTCACAAGGGGGTAACCACTAGATCTCGAGTTGCTCATTTCTGTGAAAAGTGCCTTCCTCAACGACCCTATCAAGGAAGAGGTCTATGTGGAGCAAGTGTAATATCCCAAAAAATGTTGCCAAAGGTTGATCTTCAGTGCGTGGATGTGGGAAAAGGGTTGTGGGCTGTTGGATGCTAAGTCAGAGTCATCTGTGGCATCGTTTCGTTTCTCCCACAAAGAAACCCTAGTGGTGGCCCTTCCCCCTTTTGCCCCTTCTTGGCCTCCCCCTTTCTTCCCCCCACACTTGGCTGCCCCTCCCTCTTTTCCCCTTGGCTGGCCACCCTCTCCTCCCATGGAAGCCCCTCTCCACGACTTCCTCCTCCCTCTAGATCTCCCCCACGCAGCAAGGATCGAGAAGAGGAGGAGCACGTTGAATTGAAGAGGGAGAGAGGATCAAGGAGGTGTTCTTCCCCATCTCTTCTTGAAGATTTTCTTGGGGAAAACCCTAGGTATGGATGAAATCCTTGTTCCTCCCTATAATTATGTGCTTTTGGAGGTTGTGGATCATAGGGATTAAAGGATTAGAGGTTGGATTAGATGTGGGGTTAGGTTTTGATCTTGAATTTAGTTTCCTGCAGAATGGCAGATTCGATAGTTTCTGTTCATGCCAGTTTTCCGTAGTCTTAGTGGCTTAAAAAATGAAAAGTCTATATATGAGTCATAGATAATTTTTAGATCTTTCCATGGCCATGAAGAACACCTCAATCGGACATCAGATCAGAAAGTTATTGCAGTTTGATTCTAGCAGTTTTTCAGTCTCATAATTCTGTGCAGGATCTGATCTCTTAAGATTTAGACAATTTTATCAACATAATTAAACCTTCGGTTTGTAAGAAAAGTTGTAGATAATTTCATAAGCTTTTCAGGTTGATAAAGAGTGTATTCATATGAATTTTTAAACTCCAGTTATGTTTGTTTTATTGTGGTTGTTTCTGTTTTCCTTGCAAAAATAAGCGGGTCTGTTCACTGGTGGGTTTCATCTAGTAAATTGCCGAATTGGCTCTTCCAACTATGGAGAATTTTGTAGAGGAATAAAATTTCTTACTTCCAGCAGAATTTCATAATTTTGGGTTGTGTAGTTTGGGAGATATCGAATTTTGAAGTTAACTATGCTGCTGTCTGAAACAGATTCAGTCAGTTATCTTGTCAGATGTTTTAGAACTTATAGATGGCAAAATTTAATTATCCATTGAATACCGAAGTTGTAGATTACTTTGTGTAGAAACTCCTAGAGTATTTGTTTGATATCACTACTGTTACAATTTTAAAGATACAAAATTAACAAACAGCGCTTCTGCTGTTTGGCATGTGGTTTAAGGTGGGAGTCATTGCACCGGGTCTTGGTTTTAAGTGTAGGAGCGATTTGTTGATTGTTGGCAAATGTTTGTGAAATATTTGTACTAAGTTTTATGCCCCGCAGCAGGTGCCTACACTCCGGATCATGCCTAGTACATTTTTCTTCTTCGATGAAGGCAAGTGAATGTAGCGGTGGTTGTTATCGTTTTAACTTGTTGTTTCATCACCTACACTCTAATATTCAGAATCATCGAATTCTTTCATAATTGAACTCTATGGTGATGCTTTATGTAATGCCCAAAATTAGTAGAAAAAAACAATAAAGTAAATAAATAGATAAATTTAAGATAGTGTTTTAGGGATTTTTGAAATCTTTGGACATTATTGGGTTTCCCATGCTTTTGAATGTTCAGTTGAATAGAATTAAGCTGGCCAAATAACAAAATAAATAGATAGAGAAATATGCACCTCATGAGGGAGTTCTTGCATCTTTACCTTAGTACTCAAAATTTTGAAGACAAGTCTAAGTTCGAAAAGTAAAATTTATAACACCCCAAAAACATATTTTGTGTAATTTGGGAAAGTTTAACTCGAGATTTAAATAACTATGTTTTGAAACAAGAAATTAAATAGAAATCCTTATATGAATGAAATCACCCTTAGTTGCATTGTATATTGTGATATATTCTCTAAAAGAATTAGTATAACAATACCTTAATGAAGATTATTACATTAGAATTTATCTTCCCCTTAAAAACAAATACGTGAGGAATATTGAATTCTTGAATATATTTTTAGTTTGACTACACATTTAAAATCGTATTTTCTCCAAATAAATAATATGTGTGTCGTATATTTCAAACATTTTCCTAAATAGATGGGTAGAATAATTCATATAAATTTTACTATGCATTCATGCTGAATATTTGCTTGCGCATTTGATGTGAAGATGGAGATTCAAACTCCGGTTTACAATTTGAATTCCCAACCTGAAAACTGGAAATATGGGATAAATAAGAAAAAAGGGATAGAAAATAAAATACAAAAAAGAAGAGAAAAAAACAATAGAAGGTTATCGGCCTACTCCACCTCCCCTACATAGGTAGCCCCAGCCCCTTGACCGGTAGACTTTTCTTCCAGCTTGAGATCGCAACAAACTCCAACTACCTCTCCCGTAGCCGTCGCAGCTGTTACAACAACCGTGAGCATGTTCCATCCATGAGTCCCTGGCGCTAGGAATATATGACGAGGTAGCAACACCATCTACAGAACGCCACGAGTTAGACACATGAGCAACGCACCAAGAACGCCACTGCGCGCGCAACGAGAGAAGTAGAGAAAAGGCATGGCGGCCGCCACAGGAATCGCAGAACACCAGCATCGTGTCTTTGTGTGGCGGTGGGTGTGGTCAACGTTACACGCCGCACGTCCTGGGCTTCTTGCCGCACCAGAAGAGTAGTCGATCGATGTTGTTTTCCTCACCGGAGCCGAGGGAGAGATAGAGGGTAATGCCGCCGCGCGTGCGTGCGACCTCGGGAGCCAAGGAACCTGCTGGGTGGAAGGAAGACCCGTGCCCTCGCCCTCCGCGCACATCGGAAGTTCGTCGTGTGCACTGCTGCTCCGCACGGGAGCGCCGCCGCCCTGTACCTGTGCGCTGGCGGGCGGGGAAATTATTGCTAGCACGTTGAGCGGACCTGGGCACCGTCGTTCGGCCGGATCGTGCAGACTCAGACGGTCTTTATGCGGTGGGCGCCATGGTGCGTTGTGCATGCTCGATTCGTAATCGCGCGCTCGGGTAGCGACTGGAGCTCTGGAGCTCGGCGTCATGGTTCCCAGCCGCCGGGGACCAGCAGGTATTCAGTCGCCGGGCCCAATCCGGTGTCCTAGGAGAGGGGCCTCCACTCGATGGTGTATTTCGGAGTCTCGGGTCGGGCGCAGAAGCTTCGCGGTTTGGGAAATTGCTCACCGAAGTCGATATCTGCTGTGGGGTCGAGCTCTTCCGTGGTCGGGTGTTGCTGCTCCAAAATCGCCGGTGAGAAACCCTCAGCAAGATCCTCCATGCTATTCTCTCTGCGTGACTGTTGTCGGTTTGAAGTTTTGGCATTTAAGCGTGTGAATTCCTGGGCCACGACAATGGCGCCGCCGTGACATTCTCATTTCGTCGCCATGCCGCTGACCGAGGTTAGAGGAGGTTGCGTTAACTGTGGATCTTTGATCCTATGGCCCAGGCGCGTCTGAAACCTCCATTGCGCGGTATTTTTAATAAAGAAACCCTGTGCTTTGGTTTAATCAACCCACCATCTTAAACCAGTTAAAAGTATTTACGCCGGGGTCCCTGGGTTTTGCAGTTTTACCCCTGGTGTTTGGTTTAATCTTGTGCGTAGCCTAGAGTTCAGTAAAAATGAGTAAATGATAAAGGAAAATGATTTTTAGTATGAAATTAATTGCAACAACTTGTATAAATCATAGAAAATTCATATTAGCTCCTTTTTAGTTCATTTCAGTTTCTATAATTTTATAAGATTATTGTTTATCATCTAGTGCCACTTATTTGACATGAATGTCAACATAAAATTTATATCCTATTTAATCAGGTACAAAACACATAAATCCTTAGAAATTCATAACTCCTTAACCGTAACTCCAATTTTAGTGGTTCTCGTTCCCACGACTCTGATCTTAGTAGTTCTGGATCCCACGATCTCGTAGCAACACATAGATCATTATTATGTAGTATATTCTTATGTTTGGTGTGATGTTAATTTTATCTATACTATGTTTGTTTTTATTGCTACGACTAGCGCGAGGACACGTGTCATCTGAAAGGCAAGTTGGTACCTAGAATCTCAAGTGCCAGGCTAGTTGTGCCCTTGATCACATTTTTACCTAATAATGTTCTTTAATATCACTTATTCATGCATAGGTTTAATTTTGATGGGACCCAATAGGTCACCCTAGTCTGTTTATCCATTTTACCTTGTTATCCCTGAATCACATGGGTAGTTTTTGCTATTGCTTTCCATGGTTTTGGGATTAATACTACATTATATCTATGTTTCAATGCTTCTGTTATTCTATTTATGTTCATGTCAAGGTCATCTTTAATGTTAATTGGAACATGGAGCTTAACTTGAGAAACACGTGCCACCACAAGGGAGGAATGGGACCCCTTGGCTAACTAATTAGGGAAGCTAGTGGAAGACTACCTTACCCGAAAGGGGCAAGGGCAGTAGGGGAGTTTCATGCAAGGAGGTTCTCGGGTTGATTTTGCTGCGATGGCGGTCAGACGGGGGATTCTTGCAAGTGCTCTTCCTATAAACTGTAGCGGGTTTTCGGAAGCTAGTGAAACTTTGTAAAGGCCTCGTTGTGGATCCCTAGCCATTCACCTTGGTAGTGTCTAAGGGCCTAGCTAACCCTGGCGACATGGGAAACACGACTTGTGGGTAAAGGGTACAACCTCTGCAGAGTGTAAAACTGGTATACTAGCCGAGCTCACGGTCATGAGCAGCTCAGGACTCTATGATGATTAATTTATGGAACTTAAATTCAATTTGTCATATGCATTGCATGGGATTATTTATTATTAATTTTGTTCTATTGTTTATTATTATGGTTTGGTATATACTTACATTTAGTAACTGCTAATAAAATTTGACCAACTTATTAAAAGCAATGCTCAGCTTTAACCCCTATCATTGATCAGCCTTACACTTCACATGAGCTCCCACCTTTGGCGAGTTCATGTCACATTATTTACCACAACTTGTTGAGCGATGAACATGTGTGAGCTCACCCTTGCTGTCTCACACCCCCCACAGGTCAAGAGCAGGTACCACTGGATGAGGCGTATGGTGGATGTTGCACTGTGTTCGTGAGAGGTCTAGGTCGTCGTCTCCCAGTTGACTTTATGGCATCAAGGATAGATTTTAGATCCTGTTATATTTATATTTTATTTTGTAAGACTTCCGCTATGTAATAAGTACTCTGATTATATTATGACATTTATCTCTATACACTCTGTTATTATATATGTTGTCTTCTTTGGCGCATGTATGAGATGCACCCAGCTTTGTCCGCTAAAACCAGGTGTGACACTTTACATGATTGTATTATATTGATGCTTAATCATATATTGATGATGATGATTATTTGAGTATGACCCACGAGATAAATTCACACCCCTGAAGGTGAATGAAGTATTATTTGAGGTTTGTATTGTATTTGAAGGTAAACGAAGTATTGTTTGAGGTTTGTATTGTATGTGAAGGAAGTGAAGTATATTGATAAATGTAGCATGCCATACACATTGCATGATTCACTTGCATCTAAAGTTTTGTCGTTGGTCCGACCGTACCAGTACAACTTAGCATCGTACGTTGCCCGAGGAGGGGTACGATGCGGCTTCATACCCTTAGAGGTATGAAGGCAGAGGACATATGCATTGCACTCATATGCATTCAATGAAGTGATATTTGCAGATGGTGTGGTTTGCAGATGTTACACATTGCATTCCTATGCATACATTGAAGTGATATTTGCAGGTATTATTGACGCAGGGAAGTGTTATACAACCTATTGTGGTTGTTCGAGGAAATGAGATGGCACTGGTTATTTTGGGACTATTGAGTTCTATATCTACAAGTATTTCTGATCTCAATTGTGATCCCTTTAAAATGTTGATTAATTCAATTTTTTGGTTTAAATATCTCGTCAAAACAATTTACTTGTTGAGATGTTTCATCAAACTCTTGCATTACTCAATGCAGGTACTTGATTCATGTTGGGAATGAGGGAAGTAGCAGCACGTCCACCTTCACTCTCATAATAACGCTGCCTAGGCACAACCATGATTTAATTAGAAACATCCTGTCAAGGATGTTTGTTTTTAACTAGTCGTGCACACTAGTTAATTCAGTTTATGTCATTATGGTTATCTTCCCATTGCTAGCAGATTATTAATGTCTAGTATGTTTTCTTATCATGATATCTGTTTATACTCTGTTGCTTCCACGTTTATGCAAATTTTCAAAGGAGATGTTGTCGAAATTTTATATATGAATGTTAGTTGTGTAGTTTAGTAGCATTTCGGGGTGTTTGTGGATCCCAGGGTGTTACAGCAACCTCCCAGCTTTGAAGATAGTGAGTATCCTAACCATGTGTATAAGCTCTCAAAGGCACCTTATGGGCTCAAACAAGCCCCAAGAGCATGTTATGAATGCCTAGGAGACTTCCTTATCACTAATGGCTTCAAAGTCGGAAAAGCCGATCCTACCCTCTTCACTAAAACTATTGCAAAAGACTAGTTTATATGCCAAATTTATGTTGATGATATTATATTTGGGTCTAATAACAAGTCATCTTGTGAAGAGTTTAGTAGGATCATGATACAGAAATTCGAGATGTCTATGATGGGAAAGTTGAAGTATTTCCTTGGATTTCAAATCAAACAACTCCAAGATGGCACCTTCATCAGCCAAACTAAGTACATTCAAGACATACTTAAGAAGTTTGGAATGAAGAATGGCAAACCCATCAAAACTCCCATAGGAACCAATGGGCATCTCGACCTTGACACGGGAGGTAAATCCATAGATCAAAAGGTATACCGGTCGATGATAGGATCTTTACTCTATTTATGTGCTTCACGACCGGATATTATGCTTTCTGTATGCATGTGTGCAAGGTTCCAGGCAAATCCTAAGGAAGTTTACCTTAGGGCCGTGAAAATAATCATGTGATATTTAGTTTACACTCCTATGTTGGGCTTTGGTACCCCAAGGGAACTACCTTTTATTTAATTAGATATTCTGATGTCGATTATGCAGGGTGCAAAATTGATAGGAAGAGCACATCAGGGACTTGTTAGTTTCTGGGAAGATCCCTGGTGTCTTGGACTTCAAAGAAACAAAACTCAGTAGCTCTTTCTAAAGCCGAAGCCGAGTGCATTGCCGCAGGACATTGTTGTGCGCAATTACTTTAGATGAGGCAAACCCTTAGGGACTATGGCTACAAATTGAGCAAAGTCCCTCTCCTATGTGATAATGAGAGTGCAATCCGCATGGCGGATAATCCCGTTGAACACAGCCACACTAAGCACATAGACATCCGGTATCACTTTCTGAGAGATCACTAACAAAAGGGGGATATCGAAATTGCTTATGTTAATACCCACAACCAATTAGCTGATATCTTTACCAAGCCACTAGATGAGAAGACTTTTAGCAAACTTAGGAATTAGCTAAATATTCTTGATTCTTGGAACTTTGATTGAAACATTGCACACATAGCTAATTCATATACCTTTGATCATATCTCTTTCATTTGGTACAAATGCATATTTCTTATTCTTCTTGTGCCAAGGCTAAGACTAATGTGCTTTCGAGTATATTCCTATGAATAGTTTTAGATTGAAAGGAAAATGGAGTATTCGGCAAAGACAAGGCTTCCACTCCAACTCTGACGGTATCATTTACCCTTTGTCGTTACTCGGGAAACTCTCAATGGTATAACCCTTCACTCATATTTACTTTACCATTTAGGAGAAAATATTAGGCCCCAAAGGGGGAGAAAATGCAAAACAGGCTCTCAAGTTCTCCGTTTTTGGCGATTAATGCCAAAGGGGGAGAAAGTATTAAGCCCAAAGCAAAAGGACCGCACCACCATTTTAAAAATTTTAGTGTATATTTCATATTGGTATCAAAATTTTCAAAATCTCACAAATGTAAATTTCAATTGGTATTTGAGTTAGCCTCAAACTAAATTTTCAATTGGTATTTTAAGTCAATTTTCAATTGGTATCTATTTCAAAAACCCTCTTGAAAGCTAAGGGGAGAATTCATTCAGGGAGAGCTTTTATCTAGTCAAAGGAAAACCATTTGAAACAGGGGGAGGAATCTCAAATCTTAAAAATGCTTCTTGCAATCATATTCCTATGCCTTTGACTATTTGCAAATGAATTTGAAAAGATTTTCCAAAAGATTTGCAAAAACCAACAAGTGGTGCAAATGTGGTCCAAAATGTAAAAAAGAGGAAAGCAATCCATTTATATGTATAAAGTCTTTCATTGGTTTAATTCTAAGTAACCTATGCACATCTATCTCAATTGCAAACTAGTTACATTTCTATACTTCATATTTGCTTTGGTTAGTGTTGGCATCAATCACCAAAAAGGGGGAGATTGAAAGAGAAATGGACCTAATTATTTCCTATAATCGATTTTGGTGGTTGATGTCCAACACAAACCACATGGACTAACTAGTTTGTCTAGATATCATCTATCTCAGGTGCATAAGGTTCAACATAAACCAAGAAAGAAATGCAGCTGGGGACACAACCAAATTTGGAGCAAAGGACTTAGAGTGTGCTAACAAATGGCGCACCGGACACAGTCCGGTGCACCAGGCCAGCCAGCAAACGAACAGGCCACTCTCAGGAATTCCTAGGGCACCCTCCACTATAATTCACCGGACTGTCCGGTGAGCCAGCGGAGCAACGACTCCCTGCGTGCCAACGATCGACTGCAAAAGTCTACAGTGGCAAACAGTGCCACGCAGAAGTCAGAGCGCAGAAGTTCAGTGCAGCAAAAAGACAAAGAGTTCCAACGGTCAACAGCTCCAAACCCCAATGGGCGCGCTGACGTGGCGTGCACCGGGCAGTGAACAGTGACTGTCCGGTGCACCACCGGACTGTCCGGTGTGCCCGTCGCCAGCAAAAACATGCAACGGCTAGGAAGTGGTTGGGAGCTATAAATACCCCCAACCACCTCATTCAAAGCCATAGAAGTGTTCTGAATTCAACATTCAATACAAGAGCAAAATACTACACTCCAAGACACATTCTAAAGATCAAATCCTCTCCAAGCCTCCAAATCAACTCAATTCCATTAGTGACTTAAGAGAGGGTGTTTTGTGTTCTTTTGTTGCTCTTGTTGCTTAGATTGCCTTCTTCCTTTCTCTTTCTAATTCCTAAGTGCTTTTTAAAGCTAGCAAGAGACACCTAAGTGTGTGGTGGTCCTTGCGGGGTCTTAGTGACCCGATTGATTAAAGAGAAGGCTCATCCGGTCTAAGTGACCGTTTGAGAGAGGGAAAGGGTTGAAATAGACCCGGCCTTTGTGGCCTCCTCAACGGGGACTAGGTTCTTTGGAACCAAACCTCGGTAAAACAAATCATCGTGTCCACTTGTGTTGATTTCCCTTTGATTTGTTTTGCCTCTTTCCTCTCTCTAAAGTTTTCTTGCTAATATTGATTTGAGTTTGCTCCCAAACGTCATCCGCATCATTTGAGCAACTCGTGGCAAGAGAAACAATCTTCCACACTCGGATTTAATTCTAACGCTAACCCCAGCCCTAGTGTGTGTTTAAGTTTATAAATTTCAGGTTTCGCCAATTCACCCCCTCTAGGCAACTTTCACAACTTCTATACTGCTCACCTCCTTGTGTCGAGAGGAGTATAATAAGGTGCAAGGGTTGAAGAATGCTAAAGAAATTTGGGATGTCCTCAAAACAGCGCACGAAGGGAACGAGGTGACCAAGATCACCAAGCGGGAGACGATCGAGGGGGAGCTCGGTCGATTCGTCCTCAACAAAGGAGAAGAGCTGCAAGCCATGTACAACTGGCTTAAAACAATGGTCAATCAAGTGTGCAACCTTGGGAGCACAAAATGGGATTACCATGCAATGGTCAAGGTTATTCTAAGATCCCTTGTTTTTCGTAATCCTACTCAAGTTCAATTAATACGTGGGGATCCTAGATATAAGCAAATGTCTCCCGAGGAGGTAATTGGCAAGTTTGTGAGCTTTGAACTTATGATCAAAGACTCCAAACACATTGTCAACTTGGAGCAATGCGCCACCTCTACACCCGAGGTGCAACCCATTGCATTCAAAGCAACAGAAGAAAAGAAGGAGTCTACACCAAGTAGACTTCCAATCGACGCATCCAAGCTCGACAACGAGGAGATGTCTCTTATCATTAAGAGCTTTCGTCAAATCCTCAAGCAAAGGAGGGGAAAGACTACAAGCCTCGCTCTAAAAGGGTGTGCTACCGATGTGGTAAGTCCGGTCATTTCATAGCAAAATGTCCATATTCTAGTGAATGTGATAGGGACGAAGACAAGAAGGCAAAGAAGAAGATGGAGAAGAAGAAACACTACAAGAAGAAGGGTGGTGAGACGCACATGGTGCGGGATAGGACTCCGACGAGAGCTCCACCGACTCCTCATCAGACGAGGATGCAGCCAACATCACCATCAACAAAGGCCTCCTCTTCCCCAACGTCGGCCACAAATGTATCATGGCTAAGGACGGAAAAAGAAGAAGGTACATTCTAGAGCCACCCTAAATATACTACATCCGATGATGAGGGTAGCTCTAGTGATAATGAAGATGATTTAGTATCTCTCTTTCCAACCTTACCATGGATCAAAAGAAGAAATTAAATGAATTAATTGAAACCATTAACGAGAAGGATGATCTCTTGGAATGCCAAGAGGACTTGCTCGTTAAGGAAAATAAAAAATTTGTTATGTTGAAAAATGCTTATGCTCTAAAAGTAGAAAAATGTGAAAACTTAACTAAGGAGCTTAGCATATGCAATGATTCAATTTCTTGTCTTAGAATTGAGAATGAAAATTTAGTTTCTAAGATTGAAAAATGGAATGTTTGCAATGATTCAATTATCTGTCTTAGAGATGAGAATGCTAGACTAAATGCTAAGATAGAGAAATTGAATGTTTGCAAACCCTCTACATCCACTATTGAGCATATTACCATTTGCACTAGATGTAGAGATGTAAATGTTGAAGCTATTGATGATCACCTTGCTATGATTAAACAACAAAATGATCAGATAGCTAATTTAACTGCTAAAATTGCCGAGCATGAGCTAGAAACTGAAAAATTTAAATTTGCTAGAAGCATGCTCTATAATGGGAGACGCCTTGGCATTAAGGATGGCATTGGGTTCTAATAGGGGAGCCAAAGCAATGTCAAGCTTAATGCCCCTAGGAAATTGTCTAATTTTGTTAAAGGTAAGGCTCCCATGGTTCAAGATAGAGAGGGCTATATTTTATATCCTGCAAACTATCCTGAGCATAAGATTAGGAAAATCCATGCTAGAAAACCTCGTACTATTTCTCATCATGCATTTATGTATAAAAATGAGGCTTCTAGTTCTAGGCATACCACTCATATCAAAATGCCTAAGAAGAAAATTCCTAATGCATCAAATGAGCATAATATTTCATTTAAGACTTTTGATGCTTCTTATGTGCTTACTAACAAATCAGGCAAGGTAGTTGCCAAATATGTTGGGGGCAAACACAAGAGTCCTAAGACTTGTGTTTGGGTACCCAAGGTGCTTGATTCTAATGTCAAAAGACCCAAAACCATTTGGGTACCTAAGAACAAGGCCTAAATTTGTTTTGTAGGTGTATGCATCCAGTGGATCAAGTTGGATAATCGATAGTGGGTGCACAAACCACATGATAGGGGAGAAAAGGATGTTCTCCTCATATGAGAAAAATGAAGATCTCCAATGAGCTATTACATTCGGGGATGGAAATCAAGGTTTGGTCAAAGGTTTGGGTAAAATTGCTATATCTCATGAGCATTCCATTGGATTACAACTGTCTTTTTATTGACATAGGTGTTACTGTCTTTAGAAGAAGTGATGATTCAATAGAATTTAAGGGAGTGTTAGATGGTCAGCTATATTTAGTTGATTTTGATGATAACAAGGCTGAGCTAGACACTTGCTTAATTGCTAAGAATAATATGGGCAGGCTCTTGCATCACTGGCTTGCCCTTGTTGGAATGAAGAATCTTCACAAGCTTCTAAAGGGAGAACACATTTTAGGACTAACCAATGTTCATTTTGAGAAAGACAGAATTTGTAGCGCATGTCAAGCAGGGAAGCAAGTTGGAGTTCATCATCCACACAAAACATCATGACAACTGACTGGCCACTCGAGCTAATCCACATGGACCTATTTGGCCCGATCGCTTACATAAGCATCGGCGGGAGTAAGTACTGTCTTGTTATTGTGGATGATTATTCTCGCTTCACTTGGGTGTTCTTTTTGCAGGAAAAATCGCAAACCCAAGAGACCTTAAAGAGATTCTTAAGACTGGCTTAAAATGAGTTCAGATTAAGAATCAAAAAGATTAGAAGCGATAATGGAACGGAGTTCAAGAACTCACAAATCGAAGGATTTCTTGAGGAGGAGGGCATCAAGCATGAGTTCTATTCTCCCTACACACCTCAACAAAATGGTGTAGTGGAGAGGAAGAATAGAACTCTCTTGGATATGGCAAGGACCATGCTTGATGAGTACAAGACATGGATTGGTTTTGGGCGGAGGCGATTAACATCGCCTGCTACTCCATCAACCGACTCTATCTTCATCGAATCCTCAAGAAGACATCGTATGAACTCCTCTCTAGTAAAAAGCCAAATGTTTCATATTTTAGAGTTTTTGGGAGCAAATGCTTTATTCTTATTAAGAGAGGTAGAAGTTCTAAATTTGCTCCTAAAGCTATAGAAGGTTTTTTACTTGGTTATGACTCAAACACAAGGGCATATAGAGTCTTCAACAAGTCCACTAGATTAATTGAAGTTTCTTGTGACATTGTGTTTGATGAGACTAATGGCTCCCAAGTGGAGCAAGTTGATCTTGATGAACTAGATGATGAAGGGGCTCCGTGTGTCGCGCTAAGGAACATATCCATTGATGATGTGTGTCCAAAAGAATCCAAAGAGCCTCCACAAGCACAAGATCAACCATCATCTTCCATGCAAGCATCTCCACCAACTCAAGATGAGGATCAGGCTTAAGAAGAAGAGGATGAAGATCAAGACGATGAGCCACCTCAAGAGGAGGACATTGATCAAGGGGGAGATGAAAATGATGATGACAAGGAAGATGATCAAGAGATTTGGGATCAAAGACCGCCACACCCAAGAGTCCACCAAGCAATTCAAAGAGATCATCCCATCAACTCCATTCTTGGTGACATTCACAAGGGGGTAACCACTAGATCTCGAGTTGCTCATTTATGTGAACATTACTCTTTTGTTTCCTCTATTCAGCCATACAGGGTAGAGGATGCACTAAGAGATCCGGATTGGGTGGTTGCAATGCAAGAGGAGCTCAACAACTTCACTAGGAATGAGGTATGGCATTTGGTTCATCGTCCTAATCAAAATGTTGTAGGTACCAAGCGGGTATTCCGCAACAAGCAAGGCGAGCATGGTGTGGTGACAAGGAACAAAGCTAGACTTGTCGCAAAAGGTTATTCACAAGTCGTAGGTTTGGATTTTGATGAAATCAATGCATCAGTAGCTAGGCTTGAGTCACTTCGTATACTACTTGCCTATGCTACTTACCATGGCTTTAATCTTTATCAACTGGACGTCAAAGTGCCTTCCTCAACAACCCTATCAAGGAAGACGTCTATGTAGAGCAACCTCTCGGCTTTGAAGATAGTGAGTATCCTAACCATGTGTATAAGCTCTCAAAGGCACTTTATGGGCTCAAGCAAGCCCTAAGAGCATGGTATGAATGCCTAAGAGACTTCCTTATCACTAATGGCTTCAAAGTCGGAAAAGCGGATCCTACCCTCTTCATTAAAACTATTGCAAAAGACTTGTTTATATGCCAAATTTATGTTGATGATATTATATTTGGGTCTACTAACAAGTCATCTTGTGAAGAGTTTAATAGGATCATGATACAGAAATTTGAAATGTCAATGATGGGGGAGTTGAAGTATTTCCTTGGATTTCAAATTAAGCAAATCCAAGAGGGCACCTTCATCAGCCACACTAAGTATATTCAAGACATACTTAAGAAGTTTGGAATGAAGAATGGCAAACCCATCAAGACTCTCATGGGAACCAATGGGAATCTCGACCTTGACACGGGAGGTAAATCCGTAGATCAAAAGGTATACCAGTCGATGATAGGATCTTTACTCTATTTATGTGCTTCATGACCCGATATTATGCTTTCTATATGCATATGTGCAAGGTTCCAGGCAAATCCTAAGGAAGTTCACCTTAGGGCCGTGAAAAGAATCATGTGATATTTAGTTTACATTCCTAAGTTTGGGCTTTGGTACCCCAAGGGAACTACCTTTGATTTAATTGGATATTCTGATGTTGATTATGCAGGGTGCAAAATTGATAGGAAGAGCACATCAGGGACTTGTCAGTTTTTGGGGAGATCCCTGGTATCTTGGGCTTCAAAGAAACAAAACTCAGTAGCTCTTTCTACCGCCGAAGCCGAGTATATTGCTACAGGCCATTGTTGTGCACAATTACTGTGGATGAGGCAAACCCTTAGGGACTATGGCTACAAGTTGAGCAAAGTCCCTGTCCTATGTGATAATGAGAGTGCAATCCACATG
Source organism: Zea luxurians (assembly GCA_029449295.1). Taxonomy (NCBI): domain Eukaryota; kingdom Viridiplantae; phylum Streptophyta; class Magnoliopsida; order Poales; family Poaceae; genus Zea; species Zea luxurians. Next base: position 37,961,491 of record JAOPSE010000022.1, on the reverse strand, counting down.
GCGGATAATCCCGTTGAACAGAGCCGCACTAAGCACATAGACATCCGGTATCACTTTCTAAGAGATCACCAACAAAAGGGGGATATCGAAATTGCTTATGTTAATACCCACAACCAATTAGCCGATATCTTTACCAAGCCACTAGATGAAAAGACCTTTAGCAAACTTAGGAATGAGCTAAATATACTTGATTCTCGGAACTTTGATTGAAACATTTCACACATCGCTCATTTATATACCTTTGATGATGTCTCTTTCTTTTGGTATAAATGCATATTTCTTATTCTTCTTGTGCCAAGGCTAAGACTAATGTGCTTTCGAGTATATTCCTATGATTAGTCTTAGATTGAAAGGAAAATAGAGTATTCGGCAAAGACAAGGCTTCCACTCCAACTCTGACAGTATCATTTACCCTTTGCCTTTACTCGGGAAGCTCTCAATGGTATAACCCTTCACTCATATTTACTTTACCATTTAGGAGAAAATATTAGGCCCCACATGGGGATAAAATGCAAAAAGGGCTCTCAAAGTTCTTCGTTTTTGGCGATTAATGCCAAAGAGGGAGAAAGTATTAAGCCTAAAGCAAAAGGACTGCACCACCATTTTAAAAATTTTAGTGTATATTTCAAATTGGTATCAAATTTTTCAAAATTTCACAAATGTATATTTCATCTGGTATTTGAGTTAGTATCAAAATAAATTTTCAATTGGTATTTTAAGTCAATATTCAATTGGTATCTATTTCAAAAACCCTCTTGAAAGCTAAGGGGAGAATTCTTTAGGGGTGCTTTCATTTTGTCAAAGGAAAAGCATTTGAAATAAGGGGAGGAATTTCAAATCTTAAAATGCTTCTTGCAATCATATTCCTATACCTTTGACTATTTGCAAAAGAATTTGAAAAGATTTTTCCAAAAGATTTTGCAAAAACAAACAAATGGTGCAAATGTGGTCCAAAATGTTAAATAAGAGAAAAGCAATCCATTCATTGTTAGTCATATGTATAAAGCCTTTCAGTGATTTAATTCTAAGTAACCTATGCATATCTATCTCAATTACAAAGTAGTTACATTTCTACACTTCATATTTGCTTTGGTTAGTGTTGGCATCAATCACCAAAAAGGGGGAGATTGAAAGGGAAATGGACTTAATCATTTCCTATAATCGATTTTGGTGGTTGACATCCAACACAAACCACGTGGACTAACTAGTTTGTCTAGATGTCATGTATCTTAGGTGCATAAGGTTCAACATAAACCAAGAAAGAAATTCAGTTAGGGTCACAATCAAATGTGGAGCAAAAGGACTTAGAGTGTGCTGCCTTTGGCGCACCGGACAGTGTCCGGTGCACCAGGCCAGCCAGCAAATGAACAGGCCACTCTCGGGAATTCCAGGGGCACTCTCAGCTATAATTCACCGGACTGTCCAGCGTGCACCAGACTGTTCGGTGAGCCAGCGGAGCAACGGCTCCCTGCGCGCCAACGGTCGACTGCTCAGATGAATAGTGCCAAACAGTGCCGCACAGTAGTCAGAGGTCACCGGACTGTCCAGTATGGCACCGGACTATCCGGTGCAACAAAAAGACAAAGAGCTCCAACGGTCAACAGCTCCAAACCCTAACGGGCGCGCTGACGTGGCATGCACCGGACAGTGAACAGTGATTGTCCGGTACGGCACCGGACTGTCCGATGTGCCCATCGCCAGCAGACTTTGCCAATGGCTAAGAAGTGGTTGAGGGCTATAAATACCCCCCAACCACCTCATTCAAAGCCATCCAAGCATTCTGAAGTTTTCATTCATTTCCAAGAGCAAGGTCCAACACTCCAAGACACAATCAAAGCAATCAATCCACTCAAAGTCTCCAAAATCAACTCTAGTGCTTAAGGGCTTGTGAGAGGATCATTTGTGTTCTTTTGTTGCTCTTGTCGCTTGGATTGTCTCTCTTCCTTTCTCATTCTTATTTCTAAGTGCTTGTAAAGCTAGCAAGAGACACCTAAGTGTGTGGTGGTCCTTGCAGGGTCTTAGTGACCTGTTTGATTAAGGAGAAGGCTCACTCGGTCTAAGTGATCACTTGAGAGAGGAAAAGGGTTGAAATAGACCCGGCCTTTGTGGCCTCGTCAATGGGGACTAGGTTCTTTGGAACCAAACCTCGGTAAAGCAAATCACCATGTTCACTCACTTTGATTCTCGCTTGATTTGTTTACCCTCTTTCCTCTCTCTAAAGTTTCCTTGCCAATATTGATTTGAGTTTGCTCCCAAATGTCATCCGCATCATTTGAGCAACTCGTGGCAAGAGAAACCATCTTCTGCAATCAGATTTAATTCTAACGCTAACCCCGACCTTAGTATGTGTTTAAGTTTATAAATTTTAGGTTTCGCCTATTCACCCCCCCTCTAGGCTACTTTCAGTTGAGCATCTAATCACCATAACAATATAGAAATGGCCCGAGGGCACATTTCCCTTTCAATCTCCCCCTTTTTGGTGATTTATGCCAACACATCAAAAAAGCAACCAAAATGTAACAACATATCCTAATGCGAGCTAAAGAGTGCAAATTGATGTCGAATTGAAGACCAATTAAGTTTTCATAGGATTTGGCATATTTGGATCACTTTTGCCACCACTTGGTTTGTTTTCGCAATATCTATGTCAAAAACACTTGTTTTGGCAAATCAAAATATCTTTCAAGACTAGTTTTGATCAAGCACTAAAAACTCCCCTTTTCCCATAATCAAATTTCTCCCCCATAAGAGATCAGCTTTTGCAATAAGAGGGCTTTGATAAAAAAACCAAGTATTCTTACACTTAAATTTTGAAAAATTCACAAGTGGTCGCTGATCCAGTTGCTTTGGCCTTAATTTCTCCCCCTTTGGCATTGAGCACCAAAACAAAAGAACTATTTGGCCCTTTAACCCCATTGCCTCACAAAAATTTCAAGTAAAACCAAGGGCAATCAGAAAAATATAGATAGTGGCTTTGAACAAGATACATTGATACCGGAATGTAGTGGAGGCCTCTTTCTTTGTCCAAGTCCACCTTTTCCCTTTCAACTCATCTTTGAGACTATATCAAAATCACCCAAGCAAACATATTAGTCCCAAAGGGTCAAGTTGTAGTACATCCTCCCCTAAACATGTGCATCATTTGCATAAGGACTTGTGAGGTCCGGGGATGACATGTACAACTTGAGCACCACAATAAGTAAAGACAGAAATGCTTAAAAGAGCATGATCAAAAGCGTAAAACACATGTATGCTATAGATCAATCCAAGTTTCACAAATCTAAGACATTTAGCTCACTATGCAACCTGCAAAACCTTTTATCATCTAAAGGCTTGGTGAAGATATCGGCTAGCTGGTTGTCGGTGCTAATGTGGCAAACATCGATATCTTCCCTTTGTTGGTGGTCTCTCAAAAAGTGATGTCGGATGTCTATGTGCTTAGTGCGGCTGTGTTCAATAGGATTATCCACCAACGGATTGCACTCTCATTATCACATAGGAGTGGGACTTTGCTTAGATTATAGCCATAGTCCCGAAGGGTTTGCCTCATCCAAAGTAGTTGTGCACAACACTGGCCTGCGGCAACATACTCGGCCTCAGCAGTGGATAGGACAACAGATATTTGTTTCTTAGAGCTCCAAGACACCAGGGACCTTCCTAGAAACTCACAAGTCTCTAATGTGCTATTCCTATCAACCTTGCACCCGACATAGTTGGAATCTGAATATCCGATTAAGTCAAAGGTAGGCCCCTTTGGATACCAGATCCCGAAGCAAGGCGTATGAACTAAATATCTAAGAATTCACTTCACGACCACAAGATAACATTCCTTGGGGTCAGATTGAAATCTAGCACACATGCATATGCTAAGAATTATATCCGGTCTACTTGCATAGAGATAAAGTAAATAACCAATCATAGACCGGTATGCCTTTTGATCAACGGACTTACCTCCTTTGTCGAGGTCCTAGTGTCCGTAAGTTCCCATTAGCATTTTGGTGGGCTTTGCGTCCTTCATTCCAAAGCTTTTGAGTAAGTCTTAGGTACACTTCGTTTGGGTGATGAAGGTTCCTTCCTTTAGTTGCTTTACTTGAAATCCAAGGAAGTAGTTCAACTCGCCCATCATTAACATCTTGAATTTCTGCATCATTACCCTGCTAAACTCTTCACAAGAATTTTGATTAGTAGAACCAAATATAATGTCATCGACATATATTTGGCATACAAACAAATCACCATTACAAGTCTTAGTAAAAAGAGTAGGATATGCTTTCCCGATCTTGAAAGCATTAGATATGAGAAAATCTCTAAGGCATTCATACCATGCTCTTGGAGCTTTCTTAAGTCCATAGAGCGCCTTAGATAGCTTGTAAACATGGTTGGGATACCTGTCATCCTCGAAGCCAGGAGGTTGTTCCACGTACACTTCCTCCTTGATTGGTCCGTTGAGGAAGGCGCTCTTCAAGTCCATTTGAAACAACTTAAAAGAGTGGTGAGCAGCATAAGCCAATAATATACAAATTGACTCGAGCCTAGCTACAGGAGCAAAGGTCTCCTCAAAATCCAAACCTATGACTTGAGCATAACCTTTTGCCACAAGTTGAGCCTTGTTTCTTGCCACCACCCCGTGCTCATCATGTTTGTTGCGAAACACCCACTTGGTTTCCACAACATTTTGGTTTGGATGAGGCACCAGACTCCACACTTCATTTCTTTTGAAGTTGTTGAGTTCTTCCTGCATAGCCAACACCTAATCCAGATTGTGCAAGGCTTCTTCTACCCTGAAAGGCTCAATAGAACAAACAAAAGAGTAATGTTCACAAAAATTGGCTAAACGTGAACGAGTGGTTAGACTTGAGTTGGATGGTTCATTTGGATGGTGGCCTAGACTTGAGTTGGAGGTGTCTGTGGTACTTCTTCCTCTTTATCCTTTTCTTCATGTGCTCCCCCTTGATTCATGGCTGCATCTTGAGGTACATGTTCCTCATGTTGAGTTGGGGGTTGCACCAATGTTCAGGAAGATGGTTGATCTTGTTGTTCTTGTGGTCGCACATCACCTATTGCGATAGTTCATAGTGCGGCCGTTGGAACTTCATCCTCATTTACATCATCAAGATCAACTTACTCTCTTGGAGAGCCATTAGTCTCATCAATTACAACGTCACTAGAGACTTCAACTAAACCCAACGATTTGTTGAAGACCCTATATGCCTTTGTATTTGAATCATAACCTAGTAAAAACCCTTCTACAGCTTTGGGAGCAAATTTTGAATGCCTATCATTCTTGACCAAGATGTAGCATTTTCTCCCAAATACACGAAAGTATGAAACATTGGGTTTGTTACCAGTTAAAAGCTCATAAAATGTCTTCTTGAGGAGGCGATGAAGATAGAGCCGGTTTATGGCTTGGCAAGCTGTATTTATAGCTTCTAACTAAAACCGATCAAACGTCTTGTACTCTCCAAGCATTGTTCTCGCCATGTTGATGAGCGTCCTATTCTTCCTCTCTACTACACCATTTTGTTGTGGTATGTAGGGAGCGAAGAACTCATCCTTGATGCCTTCTTCCTCAAGAAAGTCTTCTACTTGAAGATTCTTGAATTCAGATCCATTGTCGCTCCTGATCTTCTTCACCTTGAGCTCAAACTCATTTTGAGCTCTCCTTAGGAAGCATTTTAGAGTACCTTGGGTTTCTGTTTTATCCTGCAAAAAGAATACCCAAGTGAAGCGGGAAAATTATCAACAATGACATGACCATACTTACTTCCCCCGATGCTAAGATAAGCAACGGGCCCGAAGAGATCCATGTGGTGGAGTTCTAGTGATCTTGACATTGTCATCACATTTTTTGCTTGGATGAGTAGTTCCCACCTGCTTCCCTGACTGGCGCGCTGTGGTGGAACCACCCAGATTATTCCAGCTTAAGTGCCTGAGTCATGCCTTTAGAGCAGTGAGACACTTAAATCGAAATAACCTATCAATTTCTCAGATCTAGTCCGATAAAGCCACTTACCAAAGATCGAGTACCATTAGCTCACACGATGGTGAGACTCAGAGAGAATGCAATAAACATGAAACCGCAAATTAAAGTACTTGAGTTATTACATAAATTGGAGTTTTGATAAAGATAACATTGTTCTTAACGTTGCAATGGATGATAAATAACGTCGATAATGAGGAATAGGGCAAGGCTTAGCCCACTACTCCTCTTGGTCTTTTCCTGCCGAGGCGGCGTCCCACTTGACCGTCCAACCCCGTGGCAGGGTGGCTGGCCAAGTCACACCATCAACCATATCGTGCAGTGAACCTGTAAAAAATGATGCCACAAGCAAGGCTGAGTATACTAATACTCAGCTAGACTTACCCGGTGTGAGGAATCTACTCCTCTACCTCTAGACCATGAAGATGTTTGGCTGAGGGGTTTGGTTTGCCAAAAGCATTAGCTGAGTCTAAAACAATTTTTAGCTTTTCAAGTTCTATAATACACTTTAACACTAAGTTTGCTCATGTCTAAGCATACATGGTAGCAATCATTAAGTGCAACCAATCATGTTATCTCATGAAACCTCGTTTAACTTCTTACTCGATGCAGTACAATGGGTGAAGTGGTCTCATTAGCTGCGAGAAGCAGACGATTCGAATCGAGTTCTGACCTTGCAAGGTAAACCTAAACACATGACATGTCTACGCACTCCGTCCCCACACACGTCAACCGTACCCATCGATTCCCTAGCAACAGAACAGGGCTCATAGCCTTGGCATACAATGCTCCACTGACCCCGGCTGCCGCCGTGTAATGACCAGACTTGTACCCACCATAGCTAGCATGGGAGACTCCATCTTAGGTCCAATGAGGAGTAAAGTCTACAGGCAGGTTCAATCAAGTACTAGGCTTATCGATTACCATATTTCCTGACATGTGTTTAGTGCGTTCAAGCGCTTGACTCAGGTAGCCACACATTAATCCTTAAGTCCATTCCCGTCTCAAAGACAAGGCATCCACCTAGAATCCATGCCCATAGACCATTATAGATCTTGTTATCAAGATGAGTACAATCAATTCTTGACCTCGCGCGAGTCCTCGAAAAATCACTCGACTTCTACCGAGATCCTCAATTAGCATAGCCGCTACTCGGCCTAGCATACTAGTATCCATCTCAAAAGGAAATCCTGAGTTCATGCAACTAGGGTTTCAAACAACTTCTACACTTAAGTGCACAATACAAGCCAACAAACATTAAGTGTAGTAAAATAGCATATATAACGGTTATGCATGAAACTGGGGCTTGCGTTCAAATGAGAGTGCGGCGAAAGGTTCCTCGGCGACTGGCTCGGGAGCTGGTTCCTAGGCTTCTTCCTGCTGAGTCTCTTGCTCTTGGATCCACACGTACTCTCTATCCGCGAGATTGAAATCTAATGAATGCAAATGCATGAGAATGTATGAAACATATATACCCCTTGTGCATGTTAGGAATTTAAAGCTTCTTTCATCCTTTAATTTAAAAAGCTTTTATGGGGTAGGTTGAACTATGCCTCTGCTCTAAAAGTTCCCAAAAAAATCTATGAAATATGAAGTGACTTCTTACTGACTTAATTAAGCGTTTCTAAAAGTTGGGGAAGTAGAGCAGAATGGGGGTACCTTGTACAAAAATGACAAGGTCTAGGGCAGATAGGGAACTTTGAAGTACAACCCTTGTGTAAAAGTGACTTCTGCCCTAAAGCTTATTTTTGCTAATTTTTATGAGTAATATTATGCCTCTGTGCCAAATTTTACACAAAAAAACCTAGTGGTTATTTAATGGTGATTTTTTAAAGTTTGGGGGCTTAGTGGGTGCTTACAACTAACACTCCTTTTGAAAAATGTCAAACAACAGATTTTGCAATTTTTCTAGTTTCTTCTTTGCACAAGAGCAATCATTCCCAAAGTTGGTCATTTTTACTCGTAGGGGATGGGTTGTATCATTTCTCAAGTTTTATAAACTTTCTCATGGGGTAGGGTGGGGCATGCTCTGTTGTGCAACTACCTCATTTTTATATTTTTCTCCCATAGTATATGCCTTAGGTGTTTAGGAAAAATTAGGGTTTCTCATAGTTTTCCATTTTTGGTTTCTCTTTTTATTTTCTAAAGGTAATTGCATAAACCTAACTTCATTTCTTTAACCCACTTACCTGGTGTTCTGAGGTGGTTAGTATTTTTGTAGAGGTTTAATAATGGTTAAGTGACTACCTGCATAGGTCCTACTATTTTTACCATTATCCCCTTAAATACTTAAGACCTAAATTAAATAATAAATTATAGAACAATACTGGATTATGGTTCAACATATTTTTCCCACGAACCATATCACTTAAGCATGCTAGGCAAAATGGTGTTGCACTCTGGTTCCAACTTTTAGTTTCCTTTTTTTCCTTTTTCTAAGTTTTGGGCAAAAACTTGTTTTGGTGAATAAACCAGGCTTAACTTTGTGGACTGTGGTGCTTAGCATTTTTAAACAGTGCTACAACTTGATAAGTGTCTCCCCAAATTTTCTCGACTCCTCCATAAGAGTTTTTCTATTTTTGCCCACTTTTTCTTATTTTAGGTAGTTTCCTTATTTGAATCAAAACCTTAAAACAAGGTACTGTTCATAGGTGATTTAATATTTTTGGTTGAAAGCTTGAAGTACACAAAGTTTAACAAAATTGGTCTCATAAAATTTGGGTCAGTATCCTTTAAGTTACAGATTTCTAAAGCTTGTTGCAAAATTAAAATGTATTTGAAATTAAAAAGGAAAAAAGTTGTTTTGCGCTCGGCCCCCATGGCTTTTTCACTGTTTTCTCTTTCACTTATGCCCTCGGGCTCCTATTCAGCTGGGTTGCTGACAGTGCAAAAGGGCCCTCGGCTTTTAAGGTTCTCAACTCGCGCTCCCTTCTCCCCTCGCCGAAATAGTGTCTAGAGCAACGACGAGAAATTACGGCTCACCTGGCATGGTAGCGTGTCAGGGGCTAGGTCATGGAGCTTTGGGTTGGTCAGGCAAACTTGGGGGTGGCGGTGATCGGCCTGTGGCGAGCGGAGCAAGCCGGTCCACGGGCGCAAGTGGGTGTAGGTCGCCAGCGAGCTTCAATCCGGGGGTCTGGTGCGGTAGAGCTTTGAGGCAACGCTCGGGGACATTAGCAGGGCTGCGGTGAAGCTGTTCCCGTGCTCGGATTGGGCGGTGGAGACTCGGAGTGGCTGGTCCCCGTGCTCCGGTGGTAGACAGTGAGAGGTGAGCGATGGTGGTGCCTCCCTAGCAGGGTAGAGTTCAATCAAGTGAGGCTACAAGCTATAGGAGGGTGCGAGGGAGCCCCTAGCGAGCTTGGTTGGGTGGTGGGGTGGCTGGAACGAGCTGGCCACGGCGGCCGAGGCTCAGACAGCTCTAGCGGGTGACGTAGGGCTCGTCGGAGCTATGGACTTGTTCGAGGGAGTGAGGCGTGTAACACCCCAAGTGTTACCATGGCTATGGCACCTCTATGCACTACTGACTGTCATCACATGTGGAAGGAACATAAGGAGAAGAGCATAAGAATCTTGGAGACCATGTATTAACCAAGAATGTTAGTGACCTAAAAGCATTACTCAAGCTTTTTTGCACTTACCACCTTGGGCAAGAAGGGAGTAAACCCTGGACCTCTCTTGAACCCCTATCTCCTAAAACCATGGTTGAAGGGAGGAGAGATTAAGCAAATGTGCAAATCATGACCTAACCTTTGGCAAAAGTTAAGTAACATATTAATCAACAAATATGGAGAGGAAACATTGCAAAAAGACCCCTTGAGAAACCCCAAATCCATTCTTTAAGTAGAGAAAGAGCTAGAGCTCTCTAATTCTCTCTAAGTCAAAATCTACACCTAATCTAAAGATCCACCGTGTTCACCTTGAAGATGGCACCAAAACCACCTAAGTTCTATACCAAAAATGTGGCATACCACCTAAGGCACCCCCTGGAAAAAGTTGAGACCGAGCCCTTGACGTTTGACATGTCTTGGCATCACTTTTGTCGCGCAGCGGACAGGGAGACAAGCCAGATTTGGCGTCCGCATATCTTCTGACCTAGGGCTTATCTTCCCTTGGAACTCACATACAAGAGATAGCCATAGGTGCCAGGAAGAGGTCTGCGCCGGATTTTTGCCAAGATTCACACGTATTCGATCACAGCAAGCTTTTGAACATGGGTAGAAGAACACCTCCACGTGATCGACGCGCTCTGCGCGCGCCAGAGCACGCCCGGGCCCGACCCCGCGCGCCCCGCGCCATGCCAAGCCGCGCCCGCGTCCCCTCCTCGCGCCCGCGCCTATAAATCACCCTCAGGCGTCGATCGTACTGCTCCGCGCACGCTCGACCTCACCGGAGCCCAAACAAACCGGTGTTTGCCCGTACACGGCATGCCCGCGGCCGCCCGATCCCCCTGCCACCGTAGACCGGCCAGCCGAACCCTTCCCAGCCCCGTCTAGCCCTCGGAGAAGACTATGCACACCTCGGTGAAGCTCCCCGAGCGAGGAATCGAAGTTTGCTTCGCCAGAGAGGCCAGTCCACGGTCGCCGGACTCCACCCGACCGCCGGCGAGCGTAGACCGGGTAATCCTCTGCTCCATTCCTCGATTCCTTGTGCACACAGACTCTATGTCACGCGGTGAAGCTCACCGTGCCATTGGATTGAACTAGGTCGTCGTGGTTTGGCCGGAGCACCCGCCGCCGACGAGAGCACCCGCCTGCGCACGTGGACCGGGCGATTCCGGCCACCCCCGCCGTCGAGCCGTACACCGTTGTGACTGCCAGAGCCTCCTGGAGCCAACCCCGCCCCTCGCCGGACCTCTCTCGCTGCCGGTAAGCCGCGCCGCCTTTTTCTTTCCCGCGGGTACTGTTTGCATTAGGGGAAGGACCTCGGGGAAGAAGAAGGAAAGGTCGGAGGGATTTTTGAACTATCAGTGACTCAGAGGAATAGTAGCGCAGGGTATAACTGAGAGAGTTAGTTTGGAAATAACCCGAGGACTTCGGTGCAAAGTGGTTTTTCCAGGAAACCTTTTAATAAATCTGATTTAAAATTTAAATAGAACTTGAATAATTCATATCTTCTGTTGTACTCATCCAAATTGAGTCAAACCAATTTTTTCAGATCTTAAATAATATAAACTACTGAAGAAAAATATAAAATCCCTTTGTGCTATAGAAAACTTTAGAGTTCTGAATTAAATACTGATTTGGCCAAAAGATGAATAATAGGAAGAAAAATAGTTGCACTATTTAACTGAGGTTAAGAAAATTTGGAGAAGTACATGACCACCTACTGACCCATTTAAAAATGATAAACCTCTCTGTACACCCCATTAAGGTAGATTTTACCATTTATTTTACATTATGCTTAAGATTAAAGAAAATAGGAAAGGTGATTTAAATAAAGAACCAAGGAGCCCCCATATTTTTGTTGGTATACCTATTTAGTGTAGTTTACTAGAAAAATTGAATATACCCTGGTTTAGTATAAAATAAATAGGATACCTTTAATTTTGAGAAAACAAGGCAAACTTAGAAAAAACCCTAGAAAAATAACCCCAAGGCAAAAACACCCCAAACCTTGGGATAACTAATGGGTGGTTATTAAGAACATAAGAAAAATTTGAAGTTTGTTGTTTGATATTTTTCAAACAACAAGTTAGTTATAAGAACCTTTTTGGCATAAAACTTTAGAAAATCACAACTAAATAACCACCAATTAACCTTCTGTGATTTTTGGCACAGAAGCTTATGATTACTGTTAGATGCCAACAAAAATAACCCTTAGGGCAGAACCCACTCCTAGTTGAGGGTTGCTGTACAAAATGACCCATTTACACAACTTTTGTTATTTTTGTCTAAAGCATAGCCTTTTTATTTTTGAACCTCAAATTCCTAAAATAAGCTATAGTGACCAATGGCAAGCCACTGTAATTTTTACAGAATTTTTAGAAAAAGTTAATTCACTGTTGTAGTTCAAACCTGCACTAGAATTCATAAATAGTAGATAAAGAAAGGGAAAATGAATAAGGGAAATTAGTGTCATCCTAATACCCTTTGAAATTGTCCACTGAAAAATACAAGGGAAATACACATCCACTATGCCTATCCTTAACCAAGCCTAAACCTAGAGTGATAAGCATAAACCACTGAAAGCCACGTATGACCAAGAAACCCTAAGTTACTAACTAACTTGGTTTTATCTTCCTTTAGCATAATGTTGTAAAATCCTGCATAATCATGACATACATATTCATTGCATTCAATAGACTGCAACCTCGCTGACGGAGAGTACGTCCTCATGCCGGAGCAAGGAGCTGCTCAGGAGGTAGCCCCGGATCCAGCACCAGAGCCTGCACCAGCGGATCTGCCTGCCCCAGCTTTGGAAGGCAAGCCCCGGTTTATGCATAACCAGTTCTATATATTATTTTACTGCACTTAATGATTGTAGGCTTGTATTGTGCACTTAAGTGTAGGAGTTGTTTGAAACCCTAGTTGCATGATCTCAGGAATCCTTTTGAGATGGATACTAGTATGCTAGGTCGAGTAGCTGCTTTACTAATCAGGGATCTCGGTAGAAGTCGAGTGATTTTTCTAGCACTCGCACGAGGTCAGGAATTGGTTGTATCCATTTTTATATCATAATGATGTTGGTATGTGGACAACAATCCATGGGGATTGGTTGTCTACGGGATAAAAATTTGAATAAGGATTATGGTGTGGTACCGTGAGTCAAGCATTTGAATGTACTAAACATATACCGAAAAATATGGTAAATCGGTAAGCCTAGTACCTGAGTGAACCTGGTAGCAGTTTGCCCTCCTCACGCGACCTAAGACGAGGTCAACCAATTCCGGTTATGGTGGGTACAAGTGCGGTCACTTCACGACGGCAGTCGGGGTCAGTGAGACATTGTACGCCAAGGCGGTGAGTGTGGGGGACAGATATCCCCCGGGTCCACTGGCAGGGTAAAAGACCTCACGAAGGGCCCAAGGGCCCAATAAGTCGTAAGGTCATTCCTTCATGGGCCTGGGGGGACAATCAGCAAAGCAAACCAACGTAAAGCCGGATCGACGCAAGTCCAGATCGCCCCACAACGTTGAGCGAGAAATCACAACAGAAGATCCGACTTTCCCGCGCTGGAGCACCGTGCAGCAGAGCCAGGCGAGGATAGGTCGGCTAAATCATAGGAAGATAGACTCAAACAGTTCACTATCTTTTAGGTGCACGTTGTTATCATAAGCGCATGTATTGCCCCACGGTCGAATATATAAGGCCCAGGGGGCACCCCTTCAGAAAGATCGAACACACTACCCAACCATTTACCTCAACCCTCCACGCTCTTACTTTAGAGAACCACCTTGTAATCCATAACACGAAGCATCTCCGCCAGGACGTAGGGTGTTACGCATCTCTAAGCGGCCCGAACCTGTAAACATTGTCTATTGTCCCTCGTGCATCTAGCACGAACCATTTTGCTACAGTCGGTGACACCATCCTACTCCTAAAAACACCCCGAGGGGCAACCCCGGGTGTGTGGTCGGACCCAAAACACCGACAGCTGGCATGCCAGGTAGGGGGTGTCAACGATCTAAGTTAGCTCAATGGTCGTCACCATCCACAGCAAGATCACCTTCCGTCCCGGATCCACGTACTGCTTTGGGACGATCTCGTCCATAGCCGACGAAGAGGGAACTCTACACCTCGTTGCTGATCCGCCGAGAAAGAAGCTTCCTCCAACAAACTCCGAAAATACAATAGAAGCGCAATCTCCAGCTCTCTGAAAGAGGATCGCCACGACAGCCACGCCATTCTATCCCGACGTTCTTTTCATCGGGAGAGTGGAGTCACCTCCCATCTCTGACGACGAGCCGACCGCGCCTGGGGAAGAACCACCTCAGCGAGAATCCCGTCGACGAAGAAACCGGCGCCGAAACATCCGACGACATCACCAAGCCGGAGAACGAGATCCGGAGCAGCCTGTCTCGCGAGACGAGGTCTCAGAGATGGGAGAAACTCCGGAAGAACGTGTCTTCAGAGAACGAAGGAACTCCCGACGGTGTGATCGTCGGCGGGCTCAGGAATAAGCCGAGCAAGACGCAAGGCAGCGCCGAGAACATCCACTCTTCGGTCGCAACCTGAACCCCGATTTTGCCCGAGCCATGAACACGCCGAGTGAAGTCGGAGGAGTACTAGCTCGGATAGCTGATGGACTCCCTCAGACTCCCGACGCCGAGGGCTATCGACGCCTGTTCACCCAGGCAGCCAACCATCTTCTACCTCTCGCTCACCCGCCGAATGATTTGCGACATGCCATCAACAGTCGTCGAGACGCGCGGAGCTCCATCAACACTTCGTGTGAACGACGGCATGAGAGCGAGATCCGCCGCCGGGAGGAGTATGACAGGGATCATGGCATCCCAACTCGAAGTCAAGCCACCAGAGCCGAATCAACGATGGCCTCGACTGGCGGAACTGCCCGGGGACGGTCGAGGAACCACAACAACTACTCCCCTCCCCGGGACAGACATCATACCCGACGACAGGAGGACACATGTGGAGTGTCCGCCCTTACCCCATGCCTTAGGGCCATTCAATGGCCCCCTAACTTCAAGGTATCCAATGTCGATAAATATGAACCTAAGCAGGACCCGGGAGGCTGGCTGGCCATCTACACCACCGCCGCTCGAGCCGCCGGAGCATCCGAGGACGTGATGACTGCATACTTACCCATTGTCCTCGAGCAAGACGCACTGCAATGGCTACGACATCTACCTCGACACTGCATCGACGACTGGAGCGACTTTAGTCGGCGCTTCACTGCCAATTTTCAATCCCTCTCCGACAAACCGGCGCAACCATGGGACCTCAAATCCATCAAGCGCCGGGGGGACGAAACTCTCCGATCATACCTCAAAAGGTTCCATGAGAAATCGTATCCCCGAGGTCACGGAGGCAGCCGTGATCAAGGACTTCTACAGAGGATCCAATGACTCGGCCTTCGTCCGAGCCATATTACAGAAGGCGCCAACTACCTCCGAGGAGCTGTTCCAGGAAGCCGACCTCTACATCACCACCGATGAGCGAGCCCAGGACCTCATCGAAGGAGCGAAGCCCGCACCAGCAGCACCACGACGCGACGCGAACCAGCAACCTGACAAACGCTAGGAGAAGAGACCGCGCGAAGAGGTGCATGCCGCCGGACCACCTGCCTCTCGCGCCGGGGGAGGACACCGCGGAGGCGAGCGCACGCTGGACGACATCCTCGATGCCCCGTGCCCATACCACAAGGACATGCGCCACACCCTTCGGAACTGCCGGGACTTCAAGCATTCCGTCGGACACGGCCGACCCTTCCAACCTCTACCTCCTCCTCCGCCGCGGGGAGGACCAGAAGAACCACGACAACCCCAGCAGAAGGAGGAGGGAGGAGGGAGGAGCCTTCCCGCGCGTTGACATGGAGGTCAACGTCATCTTCGGCGGACACGGATCGCAGGAGAACAAAAGACAGCAAAAGCTCAACGATCGCTAGATACTAGTGGCAACCACCGGTCCACCCGCTCCGTACCGATGGTCGGAGCACCCAATCACCTTCACTCGGGCAGATCAATGGCTCAATTTCGACCACCCGGGCAAATACCCGCTCCTCGTCGATCCGGTGATCCGAGAGAGCAGGGTGAAGAAGGTGTTAGTGGACGGGGGGAGCAGCATCAATGTCACCTTCCCCCAGACACTCCGAGGCTTGGGAGTTCACCTCAAAAAACTCCACGAGTCAAACACTCCATTCTTCGGCATCGTGCCAACTGAGGGAGAATATCTGCTGGGCCACATCTACATGCTCGTCACCTTTGGAACTCCGGAGAACTACAGAACCGAGTTCCTGAGGTTCGAAGTGGCGAACTTCGACTGCGGGTACAACGCCATCATCGGGAGGCCGGAACTGGCAAAATTCATGGCCATTCCGCATTACACGTACATGATATTGAAGATGCCGAGACCGCAAGGAATCATAACTGTGCGTGCTGACCTCCAAGGCGCCGCAGAATGTTTCCGAGTGGCCATCCAGGCGGCCCTCACCGCCAAACCGTCGGCGACTTCTTCGACCCAGGCAAACTCTAAGCCTGAGGAAGACCACACAGCACCGGCGAAGGAATCTCAAGCCACGACCTCTATGCGGCCGACTGAAGAAACTAAAAGGATCAATCTAGGGTTTGCTGATGAACGCAAAACTGCTATCATCAGCTCTAGCCTGGATGATAAATAGGAAAGCGCGCTCGTCCAGTTTCTGCAAGACAACCGAGATGTATTCGCATGGCAACCTGCGGATATGCCGGGAGTCCCAAGAGAGCTGGCCGAGCACAAACTGAAGGTCTATCCCCAAGCAAGGCCGATCCAGCAAAAACTACGTCGTTTCATGCCCGACAAGAGAGAGGCCATTCGAGCTGAGCTGGCCCGCTTGGTCGCGGCTGGGTTCATTAGAGAAGTGTTACATCTCGAGTGGTTAGCCAACCCTGTTCTTGTACTCAAAAAGAATAAAGTGGATTGGCGCATGTGTGTCGACTATACTGATCTCAACAAACATTGTCCGAAGGATCCTTTCGGGCTCCCAAGGATAGATCAGGTGGTAGACTCCACCGCTGGATGTTCTGTGCTGTCTTTCCTGGATTGCTATTCCGGATACCATCAGATCAGCTTGGCAAAGGAAGACGAGGAAAAAACGGCGTTCATCACTCCGTTTGGTGCTTTCTGTTATACCTCCATGTCGTTCGGCCTCAAAAACGCTGGAGCGACTTATCAAAGAGCCACTCAAACATGCTTAGCCGACCACTGGGGCAAGCGTGTGGAAGCCTACGTAGATGATGTGGTAATCAAAATGGAGAACTCGGAAAACTTCATCGAAGACTTGCAGCTGGTTTTCAACAGTCTACGGCGGTATCGGTGGAAGCTTAATCCCGAAAAATGTGTTTTTGGGGTACCAGCAGGGAAGCTGCTGGGATTTATTGTCAGCCACCGAGGAATTGAAGCTAATCCGGAAAAGATTGAAGCTATCATGAAAATGGAAGCTCCACGATCACAAAAGAAGGTTCAACGACTTACCGGATGTATGGCAGCTCTGAGCAGATTTATATCCAGGCTGGGAGAAAAAGGTTTACCGTTTTACAAGCTACTCAAGAAGGTGGACAAGTTTCAGTGGACTTCAGAAGCGCAGGAAGCCTTGGACGCACTAAAAAAATTCTTGACAACCCCACCAGTACTGAAACCACCACGGCGAGCCATGTCAACTCAACCAGCTGAAGATCTGCTGCTATATATCTCTTGCACGACTCACGTGGTAAGCACCGCGTTGGTAGTCGAGCGAGTAGAAGAAGGACATGCCTACCCTGTGCAACACCCTGTTTATTTCATCAGTGAAGTTCTGGGTCCCTCGAAGAAAAAGTATCCTCAAGTGCAGAAGCTGTTATACGCGGTACTTCTAACTGCCCGCAAGCTGCGTCACTACTTTGATGACCACAAAGTCATAGTAGTCATCGGTTTTCTGATATGGGATATTCTCCACAACAAGGAAGCCATTGGCCGAATAGCCAAGTGGGCCTGTGAACTGGGATCTCATGACATCGAATTTCGACCTCGTACTGCCATTAAGTCCCAAGCATTGGTTGACTTCGTATCAGAATGGACTGAACAACAAATGCCAGAGAACCCAGAAACTGCAGAAGTATGGAGGATGTATTTTGATGGCTCGCTGAAACTGCAGGGAGCAGGTGCAGGAATTCTCTTCATCGCGCCTGGAGGCGAACACCTCAAATACACCCTCCAACTGTTATTTCTAGCCTCTAACAATGCAGCCGATTATGAAGCTCTGATCCATGGACTAAACATCGCCATATCATTGGGCATCAAGAGATTAATGGTATATCGAGATTCTCTGGTGGTCATAAGTCAGGTAAACAAAGAATGGGACTGTTCGAAGGATTCGATGGGAAAATACTGCACTGCCGTCCGGAAACTAGAAGATATGTTTGAAGGACTAGAATTTCATCATGTAGAGAGAGATCGAAACACGGCAGCTGATGTATTGTCCAAGTTAGGATCCAGCCGAACTCAGGTCCCACCCGGAGTCTTCGTGCAAGAAGTACCATGACCGAGCATCTCAACAGATCAAGCAGAAGAATGAAGAGGAACCAGATGACAAAAATATAGCCGAGCGCATCGCCAGACAGTCAGCCCACTACACACTCATTGGGGAAACATTATACGGAAGGGGTGCATCAGGCGTTCTCATGAAGTGCATTCTCTCATCTACTGGGAAGCAACTTCTAGATGAGGTCCATGCTGGGCAATGCGGAATACACGCAGCGTCCAAGACACTAGTCGGGAAGGTCTTCAGGTCAGGATTCTATTGGCCAATAGCGAAAAATGATGCAGCCGAGTTAGTTCAAAGGTGCGAAGCTTGCCAGTACTTGTCAAAGCAACACCATTTACCAGCACAGCAATTGCAGACCATACCAGTAACTTGGCCCTTCGCATGCTAGGGACTGGATACACTAACGTACTGGTAGCAATCGACAAGTTCACCAAATGGATAGAATTCAAACCCATTGCTTCCTTAACCTCAGCCAAGGCCGTGGAATTCATACAAGACATAATATTCAGATTCGGAATACCAAACAATATCATAACTAACTTGGGATCCAACTTCACAAGTTCGGAATTCTTCGATTTCTACGAGCAAAAGGGCATTCAGATCAAGTACGCTTCGGTAGCGCACCCGAGGGCCAATGGGCAGGTTGAGCGAGCTAACGGGATGATACTAGAGGCACTCAGGAAAAGGGTCTTCGAAAAGAATGAAAAGTTCGCAGGAAAGTGGATACACGAATTGCCCTATGTCGTCTGGAGCCTAAGAACTCAACCAAGCCGAGCTCTGCATAGAAACACTCCCTTCTTCATGGTCTATGGATCAGAGGCAGTATTACCCGCCGATCTCAAGTTCGGGGTGCCAAGGTTGGTCTTCGAAAGCATAGCAGAAGCCGAAGCTACTAGGCTGGAGGACATTGATGTACTCGAAGAAGAACGGCTGAATGCAGTAATTCAATCAGCACGGTACCAGCAGACTCTGAGACGCTACCACGACAAGGCTGTGCGACAATGATCCTTCTCAGTGGGAGATCTCGTCCTCCGCCGAATTCTAACGGGGGAGGGATGACACAAGTTATCGCCCTTATGGGAAGGACCATTCATAATAGCAGAAGTCACTCGGCCGGGTTCATATCGTCTAACTTAGATGGACGGCACAGAAATTGGGAACTCTTGTAATATAGAGCACCTCAGGAAGTTTTACCCCTAGCTGAATTTCAAAAGCTATCGGGACGACAATGTACTCTGTAAAACGGGAGATATGTCATCAATAAAGAAGGCTTCAAAGATACTCAATTTGTTCATGATTGACTAGCACTCTTACTTAACTCGGGGTAACCACTATGCCCTGCTAACGGAGCAATCGGCTTAAGTCGGCAAAGACTTAAGACGGTGCAACATGCTCACTCTTACTTAACTCGGGGTGACCACTATGCCCTGCTAACGGAGCAATCGGCTGAAGTCGGCAAAGACTTAAGACAGTGCAACATGCTCACGCTTACTTAACTCGGGGTGACCACTATGCCCTGCTAACGGAGCAATCGGCTTAAGTCGGCAAAGACTTAAGACGGTGCAACATGCTCACGCTTACTTAACTCGGGGTGACCACTATGCCCTGCTAACGGAGCAATCGGCTTAAGTCGGCAAAGACTTAAGACGGTGCAACATGCTCACGCTTACTTAACTCGGGGTGACCACTATGCCCTGCTAACGGAGCAATCGGCTTAAGTCGGCAAAGACTTAAGATGTTGCAACATGCTCACGCTTACTTAACTCGGGGTGACCACTATGCCCTGCTAACGGAGCAATCGGCTTAAGTTGACAATGACTTAAGGCGATACGACATACTCGCGCTTACATAACTCAGGGTGACCACTATGCCCTATAAACAGAAGCAATCAACTTAAGTCTGCAGCGATTTAAAGCAATATGGCGTGCTTACAACTACTCATATAGGGATGACTTCTATATCCCGTAAACAAGTTTCAAAAACCACCACATAGCCTTTTTACTACTACGAATTTATGCACTATTGAATTCTAAAACAGTAGGAGAGTAGCAATATCATTCAAATGCTAAATTGTTGTCCTCTAACAAATATATGACCGTGCTAACCGCGTGCTCAAAGCACGCAAAACATTTCTCTATTTCGCGGTGTCTTTCTCAGGAGCAACCGACGAGGAAGGGCGACTTGAGGAATCAGGCGCAGCATTCACATTAGCCCTTATATCTTCATGAACGACCACACCGGGTCTCCTCATCAAGATTCGTCCCGCTCGAATGGCCTTATCCATGGCCCTGTCGCGCTGGGCTCTCAGAGTAGTGGAAGTTTCTTCAGCAACCTTGGCGGCCAATCGAGCGTTTTCTAGCTCCTGGGTGATGGATTTCTTGGAAGCACGGAGTTCTTTGATAGTAGCATCCTTAGCTGATATCAACTGTCTGAGACGGATCACGTCATCTATGGATTCCTGTAGTCTGTAGCGAAGATTGTCTAACTCCTCCATGGAAAAGCGATGGCTCCTCTCCAGGATGGTCAGCGAGTTGCTAGAATCGCGATACAGTCTGTCAAGATTGTCACGAGACGCAGCAAGGACACGTTTTTCTTCCTGCAAGCAAGAATCAACTCCTTTCAAACATCAAACAAGCAATAGGAACACAGCAGTGCAAGGCACAGCTTCACAAGTCACCTTTTCAGAATCAAGCTGAGTGCGCAGAGAAGAGCTCAGTGCATTGGCGTCATCCAGGGCAGCAGAAACCTGAGCTAGTTCAGTCTGGCTTTGAGAATACTTTACTTCAAAGTCAGAGCACCGCTGGACCAGCACAGCCTGATCTCGAGAACGTTTTTCTTCAAAATTGGAAATTTGCCGAGTCATATCTAGCAAGAGACAATCAAACAAAAAGAGTCAGAATGTAAAGCAGTTCAATAATGAAGACAAAGGGAAGTAGAAAGGCACTAACCAGCATTGGCTGCCTCCAGGTCAGAGACACGTTGTTGAAGTAACACCGGGTTCCAACGTGCAAGAGACAAAGCTCCTTCTGGAACAGAAGCACCCTGCAACCTCAGCTGGCTAGCCATTCCGTCCACCAAAGCCTGATAAGGAGAACAGATGAGTGTAATGACAGCAGTTCACACGGTGCAACAGTCAAGACAAGATATATTACAGTACCTGGAGATTAGAGAAGAACGAATGGACTCCCAAATCATGAGAGATCAATTGATGACCTGGCGTAAGGTCACCACCCGAAGCAGTTTGCAACAAACCGGCAGAAACCAACTCAGTGCCATCAACAGAGCTCAAAACTTGGCCAGCAGGGACGCTGCCCTCCAAAGCGACTCCCTGGTTCGAGGTTTGGGCAACCACCATGCAGCCGGAGTGCGGGGGCGATACCGCATGAATGTCCATGGAAGTACAAGAGGGGGACCCCGCTCGGACACTCTCGGGGGCTGGGTCGTAGTTTGCGCTGTCCACGTGAGCCGGATCATCTCCGGCAGTACCCTCGGGGGCTGGACAGTGGCTTGCACTTCCCACCCGAGCCGAGTCACCCTCGGCAACACCCTCGGGGGCTGGGTAAGCGTCAACACCATCCTTGAGAGCCGAGTTCTCTGCAGTGGCCACCTCTAAGGCTAAAGGCTCCTCAATTGCTTCCATGGGACTGAGACGATCCAAATCAGTCTCCTAGCCCTCAAGACCGCGCTCTAAGGTCGATGAGGCACAGGATGACCTCAACCCAGCATCGAGCACATTAGCACAAACTTCCATCACACCATCATCCGCTGGCTCTAACAAAAGGTCCTCTGGAACCATATCTTCTAGGGTCTGATCAAAGTTTGCCAGAGATAACTCCTGTAGGCCAACGAGGGCTGACAAAGCAGGAGAAGGAACTCCACTACTCTCCCCACTGGCAATATATTGCCGACTGTTCTTCCGAGTCAGAGGGACCTCATCTTCTTCCTCCCCATCGTTTTCATCAACAACATAAGCATCACACCCATTGGGATCAGCATCGGATGGGGCACACCCATTGGGATCAGTAGCAGATGGAGCACACCCATTGGGGTCGTCGTCAGTAAAATCAGGCACGGGAACCACCTCAGCAGTAGGAACCGAAGGACCAGCACCCCGATCCAAACTAGATACTTGCCGAAGACGTCTCTTTTTCCTTTTCTGCTCATCCGCAGAAGGATCAAGTTGATTGGCTCAGCAAGGGCATCTTGGGCGAGCACTGGCAGGCTTCTGAACATCCAAAGTTACACTAGCTTCTGGGAGAGGCGCCACCACCAATGTCCCGGCAGGAGCAGCATCAGGAGAGTCCTCAGCCAGCAAATCAAGCATAGCACTTATTTCTACGTCACTAGGATCCAAAGGCACCTCAAAGTGGACTTGTCGTTCGTCGTCAGGAATTTCCCCGAGCAAAGCAACCAAAGTATTAACCTCGTCGACAGAGGGCCACACTCTAAGGCCCAAACCGCCATCTGTGACAGGTGGATTCGAAACAAACAGAGTGAAGATCTTGGGAGAAGGCAGGTTCCATGCTGAATATGCCACTGGGGCGCCAATATTTGATACCTTGCCTCTAAGGATCATCTCAAGTCGGTTCACCAAGTCTACAGAGGGAATTCTCCTGTTAGTAACCCGAGTTGGATCAGCTAGGCCTCTATACAGATAAGCCGGATATGCTCTGTCCTTCAACGGCTGAACATTCTTGAAAACAAAATCAGCAACCACAGCTTCAGCAGTCAGACCCCTCTCCTTCAGCAGACCAACTTCAGCTAGCAAAGTCCTCGCTTCAGCTACCTCCTGATCCGTGGGAGACTCAGTCCAACTCGGGGTGCGAACATCCGGTTGTCTTCCCGACCGTGGGGGGAGGGAATTCCCATGTGTTGGGGACTTGTTCTCAAATGCTTCGGATTAAGAACAAGGCAACATAGAAAGTGTTAAATGTTAAGGCCCTTCGTCCTACCAAACATTATTCTCCTTCGGGAATAATGAGTTCCGGACGAAGGTCATAAGAGACATACCTTCGTAAATTCAACAAGTAATAACGAAGGACTCATATAAAACATAAAATGTAAATCATATAATCATTTCTATTTTATTAACACAGAAAAATAGAAATGATTACAAATTACAAATGTACCTTCGGACTTGAGAGAAGGTAAAAAGTACAAGCGTGACGCAAATGCCAATGCTTAGTCAGCGTGAACAGTACGGGAGTACTGTTCATCTATTTATAGACGCGGGACGCAGCCCACATAAAATTACATCCATGTCCATTACATTTGTTAATGGCCTACGGAAATCAGTCAAGGCCCACGTAGTCTTTTCATCTTTAAGTCGGTTCCCCCCTCAGCTATTGCGCCGAAGCTTCCCTGCGCACAGCTTCGGCTGCGCTCGTCCTTCGTCTGGTTCAGGCTTCGTCCTGGCCGTGCTTCATAGTTCTGAGTCCGAAAAACACCTGTTCACATAATCCACTTGGAAAACATTGTCAAATCATGTTTTTGAGGACCTTCGGAGGACGAAGGCCCCCAACAGTAGCCCCTCGCAATATTAATTTGTTTGACAATAAATTCAGATTGCGATATGGACGAAGGCCTTGAGCCGAAGGTCCGAAAAAACACCTTCCCTTTGCTAGGATAGCAACATTCTCTGACAAGCGGGACCTTTCAATTTTCAACGCCCTGGGCGTATAAATAAGATCGCACCGCAAAGTTATTTGGTACGCACACTTGCCATCTGCTTCGGCCCACTAAAAATTTTAACTCTTGTGCACTAAGATTTGCTGGTCTTTTTGATTTTGAAGCTTCGGCCTCGGGAATTATTTTTTAGCGTTTCCGAAGATGTCTGAAGGCAAGAAGATCCCTGCTGAGACGAAGCTGAGTCTCGAGGAGGAGAAGAATCTGGGGTTTCTGATAGCGATGGCAGAGACCAATACAGAGAAAATCACCAAGGAGATTCTCGAAGGTTTGTCCGAAGATACTGGCGACAGCGACAGCTATGATGTTGAGAGTGGTGGGGAAGAGGCCGAAGATCGACCATGGCGGCCAAGTCACACGGTTTTCGGGAAAACCACTATCAAGCAGAGCCATATTGATAATATGAGGGGGCGGTATTTTCGAGATATAACTATTGCGAGGGCTGACGCTGGAGAAAAGACTTCTCCTACCCCCGAAGAAGATGAAGTTGTGATTTTCCGAAGCTTTCTCAAGGCTGGGCTTCGATTCCCTCTGAGCAACTTTGTTGTTGAGGTACTGAAAACATTCCAAGTCTACCTTCATCAACTCACTCCCGAAGCTATTATAAGAATGGGGATTTTTGTCTGGGCTGTGAGAAGCCAAGGTTTGGAACCAAACGCTAAAAGCTTCTGTAACATACACGAGTTATTGTACGAGACGAAGCCCTGGGGAAAAGAGCAATATCACAACAATTTTGGGTGCTACAGCTTCGGCGCCCGCTCCGGGTCAAGCTGCCCTGTGCCGACCTTTCGGAAGAGGTGGCCCGGAGCCTGGATGACTGAATGGTTTTATGTGAAAAATGATCTAACAGCGCAAGATAATGTCAAAAGTATCATTATGCACCCAATCTGGCAACGCTTCGGACTTCGAAGGCCGAAGGTTGAAATGGACGAAGCAGCCGAGGAATGCCGAAGAGCCTTCGGCATAGTCTGTTCTTTCATTGTGACAAGGGACTTAGTCCAAGAGCACATTGCCTTCAGGGTATGGCCACTTGCAGAAAAATGGGAAATGCCGAAGGATACTATCAAAGAGTCTGACGAAGGCGGACTGGTCAGACTGAAGTACACATTCAAATATGCAGATAAATTTATTGAACCTGATGACGACTGGTTGAAAAGCATTGAAACATTAAGTGACGAACTGCTTGGGGCATATTCGAAGGCTGAGAACACTGCGTTATCAGCAGCCTTCGGAGGCCGAAAAAAGAAGAGGCTCAACCGGGTGTTTGATGCAGTTGGGTTCTTCTACCCTGATTATCGTTATCCCATTCGAGGGCAGAAAAGGAAAAACACAACCTCTGCAAAAGAAGAAGCTGCAACTGCTCCTAGCGAGCCAGAACCGAAAGGAAAAAGGGTAAAGGTCCTCGCGCACCGGCCACGCCATATTGAACCAGCTTCGGTGCCTGAGTTCGCCGGAGAAACTTCTTCGGCCGCCGAAGCTGAACAGCCAACCGTGCTGCCAGAAATTGCAGAGATGGCCGAAGCGCCATCCGCAGAAAAAATGAAAGAAGCGAAAAAACCGACTAAGGAAAAATCATCAGAAGTTTTGAGTCCTGCAGCAAATGTCGAAACAGCAAAAAACCAAAAGGGGCCAACGGTGACCCCAAAAAGGAAAAGAATGGTAAACGTACTAGATGTCTTGGAGACAATTAAGTCTTCAAGCACAACTCCGAAAAAGAGTGTTGAAATTGCTGAAGCTTCTACTGAAGCTTCGACGCGACAGGCTGAAGCTGAAGAAACTTTGGAAGCCGAAGCAATAAAAATACCAGATCCAGTTTTAGTTGAAGAAACTGACACTGCCATCCCCGAAGCGCCTGCCAGCATGTGCGACTACATCATACGACATGCTTCGGGGAAAAAACTATCTGAAGAAGAAACTCACGAAGCTAACCACTATGCGAAAGAGCTGAAATATCCGAAGGGGGCAGTAATATTTAATGGGACAAATGAAGATGACTTCCTATACTGGCTACCTGATAATAAAGAACTATCTGTCTGCCGAGAGATGGCCAGGAGTATAGGCTTCCCGAAGCTCGAAGCTGGATTAAGCGCCATGACGAAAGAGGATCTCGCAGACAGTCTTGCATATAATAGCTTGAAGGTTTGAGAATTAGACTTTTTGAAAAAATTTTACAATACTTAATTCATTCCTTTATTCTTATATAGACTCTCTTTTTATAGGGTTTAATCCTGAGCAACGCATTGAGAGCACAAAAAAGTGCCGAAGATGAGAGTTATGAGATTGCGTTCAACAATTTGCGCTCCGAAGTTATCAAACTGAGAAACGAAGCTCTAGAAAAGGATAAAATTCTTCTTACGCTGATAGACAAAGTAAAGAAAGATGAAGCTGCTTCGAAAACCCAGGCCGAAGCCCAAAAGCGTGAAATTAAAGATCTTCAGAAACAGCTGACTAGAGCTAGAGAGGAGCGCGTCCTTGAGGAAACAAAACGAGAACTCAGTGATCATATGGTGAACAAATTGGAGTTAAGAGTTAAAGAGCTTCGTGCAACTCAGGGAAAATGTTATGTCAAATCTATAGAATGTGTGAATAAAATTAAAACCAGCTTTGCCAGCGTGGGCGCCTTCTCCAGCGAAGAGAATTTCTCTCGAGGCAATCCCGAAGGTCCACTGGAATGGATTAGTCACGAAGCAGAGGCCTTCGAGGAGATCCTGAGTAGTCGTGGCGATATCTGCGCTTTTTCGGGCGCCAGAGGAATTGCTTCTGTCTTAGAGAAGAAAGGTTGTGAGCATATAAAATTTCTAGCTCAGTCTGAAGCTACCTTATCTTCCGAGGACATCAAGGACCCCTCGGCCGAAGCAAGCGTGGTTGGTGGCAAATTTTTTACTGATATCTGGAACGACGGCGGCCGAGGAATGGCGCAAGAGATCATCCAAAGAAGCGAAAAAGGCATCCACGATGCTAGAAAAGTGGCAGAAGCTGTCGAAAAAAGTACGGAGCCAGAAAGGCAATTAGGTATTAATTAGTTGTTCTTATTGTGTTGTAATTCTTGCTTCAAACTTTGCTCACAGTTTGTAATAGTAATGAAGAAATGTTCTCTTCCCTCAGAGACTGCCGACCCCCACTCAAAAGGAGATGATGAAATTAAAGAAATGGCCGAAGCTATCATGGACAAAGTTGTTGATCAACTTCTAAATGAAGCTGCCGAAGTAGTATTAAAAGAAGACTAGATGCTATTTAGAAAAAACATTTAAATTGTGATCTATGTAATATTTTGTACATTTGGATGTAATATACAAGTTTCTTTTCATTATTCAATTCTTTACGATGCATGAAACTCTACGTACCTTTTTGAGCCTTCGGCGAAAAAACACCTTCCCTTCTTTTCATGCTTCGTGAAGAAGACATTCTCCGTTAAAATTATTCTGATGAAACATGTTCATGCTTCATGAAAATATTCTCCGAAGCTATTCAATTTCGATACTGTTCTGATGAAGCTTGTCCGTGCTTCGTAAAAACAGCCTCCGAAGCTATTTTCCGAAGATTATCATTGCATTCCCTCGTGACTTTGCACAATTTGCACTTTCTCAAATCATTCTTTCGAAGGTTAATACTGTGTACCCTTCTTTTGCCGCATGCAACATGATGTATGATGCTTATGCTATGCGAAATGATGTGATGATGTTATGTTATGCAAATGACGTCTGTTCCGAAGATACACACAAAATACATTCGTAAGCTCTGCATTCCCTTAGGAACGTCTTTGGAGCTTCTTCGTCTTTTACTTAGACGGTATAAGCTCTGCATTCCCTTAGGAACGTCTTTGGAGCTTCTTCGTCTTTTACTTAGACGGTATCAGCGTTGACTTTTCGCTGTATGCTCTGCATTCCTTTAGGAACGACTTCTGAGCAGAAAACTTACACTGCGCTCCCTTTGGAACGGCTTTTTGTGACTTCATGAACTTACTCTGCGTTCCTTAGAACGACTTTCTGTTACTCCGAAGGATTTTTAATACTTCGAAGGTCCTCCGTGTTAATAAAAAATTTCAGCAACTTAAGCCTGTAGAGAAAATAGATTTTCCTCGTGGGAAACAACGAAATTATTACATGGAAACTATCAATGTTTTTTGCTACAGAGAATAGAACTGAATGGAAAAGACTACTATCAAAGGTAGGATATGTGTCAATAAATGTGCTACGACTCTGGCACAGTGCTGTTGACTGTGCGAGCTTCGGATTGTTCTCTGAAGTCTCTTTGATGTGGAGCATATTGACTCCCTTCTGGCTGCTGACCCTGTTGCAATGGAGGTGGGGGCGGAGGCTGTTGCCAGGAAGCTTGAGGTTGACTTGCCGAAGCTACAGAAGCTGCAGGGTGATTGTCTATGTATTGTGGGATGTAAGGCGGATGATACGAAGCAGTATGCATGACCTGCTTCGGCTGAGCTTGTTGAGATGCAGCTTCGGCAATTTCCTTTTGCTTCTGGATTGTAATATGGCACATCCTAGTGGTATGGCCCTTGCCTTCTCCACAGAACAAGCAAAACAGTCTCCTTGGCTGATCTCCGAATCTTCCGCCGAAGCCCCTGGCGCCCCTGCCTCTTGGAGCTGGTGGCCGGAAGGAAGTTTGTTGTTGCCCCGAAGCCTGTGAGGAGCACTGCGGTCTGTTCTGCTGACTCCCCTTATCATCATTCTGAGTATTGTGGATGGACCGGACATGCCTCGGGTAGTATCTTCCTCCGAAGCCCCTGGTCATTTCAGAAAATCTGAAGGCCTCCTCCCTTCTTTGACGAAAGTCATTGTCAGCCCGAATGTACTCATCCATCTTTTGGAGCAGTTTCTCCAAGGTCTGAGGAGGCTTCCGAGCAAAGTATTGAGCTGCAGGTCCAGGACGAAGCCCCTTAATCATGGCTTCGATAACAATTTCATTGGGCACCGTTGGTGCCTGCGCCCTCAATCGTAAGAACCTTCGGACATACGCCTGAAGGTATTCTTCATGATCCTGAATACACTGGAACAGGGCTTGAGCTGTGACCGGCTTCGTCTGAAATCCTTGAAAGCTGGTCAGTAACATATCCTTCAGCTTCTGCCAAGAAGTGATCGTTCCTGGCCGAAGGGAGGAATACCAGGTCTGAGCAACATTCCTGACGGCCATAACGAAAGACTTCGCCATGACTGCAGCATTGCCCCCGTACGAAGACACTGTTGCTTTGTAGCTCATCAAGAATTGCTTCGGGTCGGAGTGACCGTCGAACATGGGAAGCTGAGGTGGCTTATAGGATGGAGGCCAAGGTGTAGCCTGCAGCTCAGCGGACAGAGGAGAAGCATCATCAAAAACAAAATTTCCCTGATGGAAATTGTCATACCAGTCATCTTCGTTGACGAAGCCCTCCTGATGAAGGTCTTTCTGCTGAGGCTTTCTGTTTTGCTCATCATGGGTGAGGTGGCGGACTTCCTCAGAGGCTTCATCTATCTGCCGTTGCAACTCAGCTAGCCGGGCCATCTTCTCCTTCTTCCTTTGTACCTGTTGATGTAGGATCTCCATATCCCTGATTTCTTGGTCTAGCTCTTCCTCCTGAAGCGTCGGGCTGACAGCCTTTCTCTTCTGGCTTTGGGCCTCCCGAAAAGAGACGGTCTCCTGGTTGTGGTCCAGCGGTTGCAGTGCTGAAGCCCCAGTCGCTGAAGCTTTCTTCGGCGCCATAGCTTCCGAAGGTGTTCAAAAAAGCTCGAAGTGGAAGTGAGTTCACCGGCGGTGGGCGCCAATGTTGGGGACTTGTTCTCAAATGCTTCGGATTAAGAACAAGGCAACATAGAAAGTGTTAAATGTTAAGGCCCTTCGTCCTACCAAACATTATTCTCCTTCGGGAATAATGAGTTCCGGACGAAGGTCATAAGAGACATACCTTCGTAAATTCAACAAGTAATAACGAAGGACTCATATAAAACATAAAATGTAAATCATATAGTAGAGCACAAGGCTCTTAACCTTGTGGTCGTGGGTTCGAGCCCCACGGTGGGCGCCAATGTTGGGGACTTGTTCTCAAATGCTTCGGATTAAGAACAAGGCAACATAGAAAGTGTTAAATGTTAAGGCCCTTCGTCCTACCAAACATTATTCTCCTTCGGGAATAATGAGTTCCGGACGAAGGTCATAAGAGACATACCTTCGTAAATTCAACAAGTAATAACGAAGGACTCATATAAAACATAAAATGTAAATCATATAATCATTTCTATTTTATTAACACAGAAAAATAGAAATGATTACAAATTACAAATGTACCTTCGGACTTGAGAGAAGGTAAAAAGTACAAGCGTGACGCAAATGCCAATGCTTAGTCAGCGTGAACAGTACGGGAGTACTGTTCATCTATTTATAGACGCGGGACGCAGCCCACATAAAATTACATCCATGTCCATTACATTTGTTAATGGCCTACGGAAATCAGTCAAGGCCCACGTAGTCTTTTCATCTTTAAGTCGGTTCCCCCCTCAGCTATTGCGCCGAAGCTTCCCTGCGCACAGCTTCGGCTGCGCTCGTCCTTCGTCTGGTTCAGGCTTCGTCCTGGCCGTGCTTCATAGTTCTGAGTCCGAAAAACACCTGTTCACATAATCCACTTGGAAAACATTGTCAAATCATGTTTTTGAGGACCTTCGGAGGACGAAGGCCCCCAACACCATGGTTCTCAACAATAAACCATTCCAAGCGCCACCCCTTAATACTGTCTTTGAGGGGAATTTCAAGATACTCAGTCTTCCTCCCATGGCGCATCTCCAAACTAGCACCCCTGACCAGCTGATGCTGACCCCTGGCCATTCCAGGGCGGCAGTGATACAAGTACTTCCACAACCCAAAATGTGGCAGCACGCCCAGAAAAGCTTCGCATAAATGAACGTAAATAGAAATTTGAAGAATAGAATTAGGATTTAGGTGGGTCAAGTTAAGGTGATAAAAATCAAGGAGGCCGCGGAAGAAAGGTGAAATGGGGAGAGCGAGACCGCGGAGAAGAAAAGGAACGTAAATCACGGACTCATGGGTATCCTCTGTCGGGACAGTGACCCCATGACAAATCCGCCAAGAACAAAGCTCCCTCGGGGGGAGAACCCCGATGGACACAAGGTGGAGGAGGTCAGACTCGGAGACAACAGACATGTGATTACCCGCGAAAGGCAATTGGCTGTTGGGGTCGATAGGGGGAATTACCGCAGCGGATGAACTCGAAGCTTTTCTCTTGGGCGCCATCTCGAATCTACTGGCGAACAGAGCGAGAGCTGAATTGTAGAGAGGATTTGGAGGCAGAAAAACAAGAACTAGGGCACGGAAAGCAGAGGCGGCTGAAAGCGCTGTATAAGCTAGATATTCCCGAGCTGGATACCGTTTCCAAAAGCGCCCAGTCAGCACCCAGCGGTTACTTCTAAAACACCGGTGTGCCACGTCGTCACTCGGCGGTTACCTCTAAAACCCTGATGTGCCACATCATCACTCGGCTATTATCCTCAAAAGTGGCCGACGCGGCCCGTTTTAACTCGGCTGTTATTTCTAAAACGCTGACGTTACCATCAGTCGCTCGGCAGCTATCTCTAAAGCGCCAACGATATCCTTAGTCACTCAGCAGTTGCTTCTAAAACGCCGACGACGCTACAAGTCACTCGGCTGTCACATCTAAGAGCGTCGAGTGGTCAACAGTTATTCCAACGCTGACATGATTTCGTCATTACTCGGACTCTACGACAAAAACATAAATATCGACAATAATAACTCGGCCATCACCCCTGAGGGGGCGATATGACGCCCGAGTTATTTAAATCACTATCCCAAAAGAGTCAACTCCATGAATAAGGGAGGCGGAGGAAGGACTCAAAAACTCTAAGTTACGCCACAAACGGAACAACAAGATGATCTGCACAGAAGGGACGAAACTGTTATTCATTAAGGGAAGTTTTCATACTTACAAATCAACTCATTATGAGTTGATAACTTTCCTATTGATACTACAACTACTACTACTACTACTATAACTACTACTGCTACTACTACTACTACGCTACACTATACTACTTTACATTACTAATATTACTACATTATACTACTTCTAATATATACTAATATTTAAAAACCAGTGGCATTTAGCCACTGGCCTTGTTGCCGCCCCTGCCGCCGCTGTTGCCGCCCCTGCCGCCGCTGCTGCCGCCCCTGCTGCTGCTGATAGTCGCCTAGAGGGGGGGTGAATAGGGCGAAACTGAAATTTACAAATATAAACACAACTACAAGCCGGGTTAGCGTTAGAAATATAAACGAGTCCGCGAGAGAGGGCGCAAAACAAATCGCAAGCAAATAAAAGTGTGACACGCGGATTTGTTTTACCGAGGTTCGGTTTTCGCAAACCTACTCCCCGTTGAGGAGGCCACAAAGGCCGGGTCTCTTTCAACCCTTCCCTCTCTCAAACGATCCCACGGATCGAGTGAGCTTTCTCTTCTTCTCAATCAAACGGGAACAAAGCTTCCCCGCAAGGGCCACCACACAATTGGTGCCTCTTGCCTTGGTTACAATTGAGTTTGATCACAAGAACAAGTGAGGAAGAAAAGAATGCGATCCAAGCGCAAGAGCTCGAAAGAACACAAGCAAATCACTCTCTCTAGTCACTATGGTGTTGTGTGGAATTTGGAGAGGACTTGATCTATTTGGTGTGTCTAGAATTGAATGCTAGAGCTCTTGTAGTAGTTGAGAAGTGGAAAACTTGGATGGCAATGAATGTGGGGTGGTTGGGGTATTTATAGCCCCAACCACCAAAAGTGACCGTTGCTGGAAGCTGTCTGTTCGATGGCGCACCGGACAGTCCGGTGCACACCGGACAGTCCGGTGCCCCTGCCACGTCACCATTGCCGTTGGATTCTGACCGTTGGAGCTTCTGACTTCTGGGCCCCCCTGGATGTCCGGTGCACACCGGACATATACTGTTTGATGTCCGGTGCACCGGTATGGGCGATCCTGACGTCTGCGCGCGCTGCGCGCGCATTAAATGCACCACAGGGAGCCGTTGGCGCCGCAGAGAGCCGTTGCTCCGCTGGCACACGGGACAGTCCGGTGCACACCGGACAGTCCGGTGAATTTTAGCGGAGCGGCTGCCGCGTGAACCCGAGGCTGGCGAGTTCCGGAGACGGCGCTTCCTTGGAGCACCGGATATGTCCGGTGCACACCGGACAGTCCGGTGAATTATAGTGCGCCAGCTTCCGAGAATTCCCGAGGGCGAAGAGTTTGAGTTGGAGTCCTCTGGGCGCACCGGACACTGTCCGGTGCACACCGGACAGTCCGGTGCCTCCAGCCATAGGTGCCTTCGGTTGCCTCGTTGCTCCTTTGTCGAATCCATAACTTGGTCTTTTTATTGGCTAAGTGAGAACCTTTTGCACCTGTATAACTTATACACTAGAGCAAACTAGTTAGTCTAATATTTGTGTTGGGCAATTCAACCACCAAAATTATTTAGGAACTAGGTGTAAGCCTAATTCCCTTTCAATCTCCCCCTTTTTGGTGATTGATGCCAACACAAACCAAAGCAAATATTGAAACGCATAATTGAACTAGTTTGCATATTGTAAGTGCAAAGGTTGCTTGGAATTGAGCCAATATAAATGCTTACATGATGCGCATGGATAGTTTTCTTTATTTTTGACATATTGGACCACATTTGCACCATAAGTTTTGTTTTTGCAAATTTTTTGTAAAATCTTTTCAAAGTCTTTTTGCAAGATAGTCAAAGGGTAAATGAATAAGATTTGCAAAGCATTTTCAAGTTTTGAAGTTTTCTTCCTATGTCCCAAATGCTTTTCCTTTGACTAAACAAAACTCCCCCTCAAATAAGGTCTCCTCTTAGTGTTCAAGAGGGTTTTCCATCAATTTTGAAAATACTACTTGCTCCCCCTTTAGAACACAAAGAGATACCAATTTTGAAATTTACCAATTTAAAATCATCAAATTTAAAATTAGGGTGGTGGTGCGGTCCTTTTGCTTTGGGCTAATATTTTCTCCCCCTTTGGCATGAATCGCCAAAAACGGAATCATTAGAGCCCAATGAAGTCCTTTTCTCCCCCTTTGGTCATAAAATGAATGAGTGAGGATTATACCAAAGTTGGAGAGTGATGCGGAGCGACGGCGAAGGATGAGTAGTAGAGTGGAGTGGAAGCCTTGTCTTCGCCGAAGACTCCAATTCCCTTTCAATATACCTATGACTTGGTTTGAAACATACTTGAAAACACATTAGTCATAGCATATATAAAAGAGACATGATCAAAGGTATATTTATGAGCGATGTGTGCAAGACTAACAAAAGAAATTTCTAGAATCAAGAATATTGAGCTCATGCCTAAGTCTGGTAAAAGATTGCTCATCAAGAGGCTTGGTAAAGATATCGGCTAATTGATCTTTAGTGTTAATGTAAGAAATCTCGATATCCCCCTTTTGTTGGTGATCCCGAAGAAAATGATACCGAATGGCTATGTGCTTAGTGCGGCTGTGCTCGACGGGATTGTCGGCCATTTTGATTGCACTCGCATTGTCACATAGCAAAGGGACTTTGGTTAATTTGTAACCGTAATCCCGCAGGGTTTGCCTCATCCAAAGCAATTGCGCGCAACAATGACCTGCGGCAATATACTCGGCTTCGGCAGTGGAAAGAGCGACCGAATTTTGCTTCTTTGAAGCCCATGACACCAGGGATCTTCCCAAGAACTGGCAAGTCCCCGATGTGCTCTTCCTATTAATCCTACACCCCGCCCAATCGGCATCTGAATAACCAATCAAATCAAAAGTGGATCCCCGAGGGTACCAAAGCCCAAACTTAGGAGTATAAGCTAAATATCTCAAGATTCGTTTTACGGCCGTAAGGTGTGATTCCTCAGGGTCGGCTTGGAATCTTGCACACATGCAAACGGAAAGCATAATGTCCGGTCGAGATGCACATAAATAAAGCAATGAACCAATCATCGACCGGTATACCTTTTGATCCACGGACTTACCTCCCGTGTCGAGGTCGAGATGCCCATTAGTTCCCATGGGTGTCTTGATGGGCTTGGCATCCTTCATTCCAAACTTGCTTAGAATATCTTGAGTATACTTCGTTTGACTAATGAAGGTGCCCTCTTGGAGTTGCTTGACTTGAAATCCTAGAAAATACTTCAACTCCCCCATCATTGACATCTCGAATTTTTGTGTCATGATCCTACTAAATTCTTCACATGTAGACTTGTTAGTAGACCCAAATATGATATCATCAACATAAATTTGGCATACAAACAAATCATTATCAAGAGTCTTAGTGAATAAAGTAGGATCGGCTTTGCCGACTTTGAAGCCATTTGCAATAAGGAAATCTCTAAGGCATTCATACCATGCTCTTGGGGCTTGCTTGAGCCCATAAAGCGCCTTAGAGAGCCTATAAACATGGTTAGGATACTCACTGTCTTCAAAGCCGGGAGGTTGCTCAACATAGACCTCCTCCTTGATTGGTCCATTGAGGAAGGCACTCTTCAGTCCATTTGATAAAGCTTGAAGCCATGGTAAGTAGCATAGGCTAATAATATACGAATTGACTCAAGCCTAGCTACGGGTGCATAGGTTTCACCAAAATCCAAACCTTCGACTTGTGAATACCCCTTGGCCACGAGTCGAGCTTTGTTCCTAGTCACCACACCATGCTCGTCTTGCTTGTTGCGGAAGACCCACTTGGTTCCTACAACATTTTGGTTAGGACGTGGAACTAAGTGCCATACCTCGTTCCTTGTGAAATTGTTGAGCTCCTCCTGCATCGCCATCACCCAATCCGAATCTTGAAGAGCTTCCTCTACCCTGTGTGGCTCAATAGAGGAAACAAAGGAGTAATGTTCACAAAAATGAGCAACACGAGATCGAGTAGTTACCCCCTTATGAATATCGCCGAGGATGGTGTCGACGGGGTGATCTCGTTGTATTGCTTGGTGGACTCTTGGGTGTGGCGGCCTTGGTTGATCATCCTCCTTGTCCTCATTATTTGTATCTCCCCCTTGATCGTTGCCGTCATTTTGAGTTGGCTCATCTCCTTGATCTTCTTGTTCAACATCTTGAGCCTCATCCTCAATTTGAGTTGGTGGAGATGCTTGCATGGAGGAGGATGGTTGATCTTGTGCATGTGGAGGCTCTTCGGATTCCTTAGGACACACATCCCCAATGGACATGTTCCTTAGCGCTATGCATGGAGCCTGTTCTTCACCTATATCATCAACATCAACTTGCTCTACTTGAGAGCCATTAGTCTCATCAAACACAACGTCACAAGAAACTTCAACAAGTCCTGAGGACTTATTAAAGACTCTATATGCCCTTGTGTTTGAGTCATATCCTAGTAAAAAGCCTTCTACAGTTTTAGGAGCAAATTTAGATTTTCTACCTCTCTTAACAAGAATAAAGCATTTGCTACCAAAAACTCTAAAATATGAAATATTGGGCTTTTTACCGGTTAGGAGTTCATAAGATGTCTTCTTGAGGATTCGATGAAGATATAACCGGTTGATGGCGTAGCAGGCGGTGTTGACCACCTCGGCCCAAAACCGATCCGGTGTCTTGTACTCATCAAGCATGGTTCTTGCCATGTCTAATAGAGTTCGATTCTTCCTCTCCACTACACCATTTTGTTGTGGAGTAGAGAACTCATGCTTGATGCCCTCCTCCTCAAGGAAGCCTTCTATTTGAGAGTTCTTGAACTCCGTCCCATTGTCGCTTCTAATTTTCTTGATCCTTAAGCCGAACTCATTTTGAGCCCGTCTCAAGAATCCCTTTAAGGTTTCTTGGGTATGAGATTTTTCCTGCAAAAAGAATACCCAAGTGTAGCGAGAATAATCATCCACAATTACAAGGCAATACTTACTACCGCCGATGCTTATGTAAGCGATCGGGCCGAATAAATCCATGTGTAGGAGCTCCAGTGGCCTGTCGGTAGTCATGATGTTTTTGTGTGGATGATGGACACCAACTTGCTTCCCGGCTTGGCATGAGCTACAAATCCTGTCTTTCTCAAAATGAACATCGGTTAGTCCTAAAATGTGTTCTCCCTTTAGAAGCTTGTGAAGATTCTTCATTCCAACATGGGCTAGTCGGCGGTGCCAAAGCCAACCCAAGTTAGTCTTAGCAATCAAGCAAGTGTCGAGTTCAGCTTTATCAAAATCTACCAAGTATAGCTGACCCTCTAACACTCCCTTGAATGCTATTGAATCATCACTTCTTCTAAAGACAGTAACACCAGTATCAGTAAAAAGACAGTTGTAGCCCATTTGACATAATTGGGATACGGAAAGCAAATTGTAATCTAAAGAATCTACAAGAAAAACATTGGAAATAGTATGGTCAGGAGATATAGCAATTTTACCCAAACCTTTGACCAAACCTTGATTTCCATCCCCGAATGTGATAGCTCGTTGGGGATCATGGTTTTTCTCATATGAGGAGAACATCTTTTTCTCCCCTGTCATGTGGTTTGTGCACCCGCTGTCGAATATCCAACTTGAGCCCCCGGATGCATAAACCTACAAAACAAGTTTAGTTCTTTGTTTTAGGTACCCAAACGGTTTTGGGTCCTTTGGCATTAGATACAAGAACCTTGGGTATCCAAACACAAGTCTTGGAGCCCTTGTGTTTGCCCCCAATAATCTTGGCAACAACCTTGCCGGATTTGTTAGTTAAAACATATGATGCATCAAAAGTTTTGAATGAAATGGCATGAACATTTGATGCATTAGGAGTTTTCTTTCTAGGCAACTTGGCACGGGTTGGTTGCCTAGAGCTAGATGTCTCACCCTTATACATAAAAGCATGGTTAGGGCCAGAGTGAGACTTCCTAGAATGAATTTTCTTAATTTTGCTCTCAGGATAGCCGGCAGGGTACAAAATGTAACCCTCGTTATCCTGAGGCATGGGAGCCTTGCCCTTAACAAAGTTAGATAAGTTCTTTGGAGGGGCATTAATTTTGACATTGTCTCCCCTTTGGAAGCCAATGCCGTCCTTAATGCCAGGGCGTCTCCCATTAAAGAGCATGCTTCTAGCAAATTTAAATTTTTCATTTTCTAAGTCATGCTCACTAATCTTAGCATTAAGTTGTGCTATGTGATCATTTTGTTTTTTAATTAAGGCTAGGTGATCATGGATAGCATCAACATTAATATCTCTACATCTAGTACAAATAGAAACATGTTCAACATTAGATGTAGAGGGTTTGCAAGATTTTAGTTCAACAACCTTAGCATGCAACAAATCATTTTTAGCTCTAAGGTCGGAAATGGTAGCATTGCAAACATCAAAATCCTTAGCCTTAGCAATTAATTTCTCATTCTCATTTCTAAGACTAGCAAGAGAAATGTTCAATTCTTCAATCCTAGCAAGCAAATTATCATTATCATTTCTAGAATTTGGAATTGAAACATTGCAAATATGAGAATCAACCTTAGCTAACAAATTAGCATTTTCATTTCTAAGGTTGTCTAAAGTCTCATGGCAAGTGCTTAGCTCACTAGACAATTTTTCACATTTTTCTCTTTCTAGAGCATAAGCATTTTTAACCTTAACATGCTTCTTATTTTCTTTAATAAGGAAGTCCTCTTGAGAATCCAAGAGTTCATCCTTCTCATGTATAGCACTAATTAATTCATTTAATTTTTCCTTTTGTTGCATGTTGAGGTTAGCAAAAAGAGTACGCAAGTTTTCCTCCTCATTTTTATCATCCTCATCACTAGATGTTTCATATTTAGTGGAGGACCTTGATTTTACCTTCTTTTTGCCGTCCTTGGCCATGAGACACTTGTGGCCGACGTTGGGGAAGAGGAGGCCCTTGGTGACGGCGATGTTGGCGGCGTCCTCGTCGTCGGAGGAGTCGCTTGAGCTTTCGTCGGAGTCCCATTCCCGACAAACATGGGCATCGCCGCCCTTCTTCTTGTAATATCTCTTCTTCTCCTTCCTCTTGCCCTTCTTGTCGTCGCCCCTGTCACTATCACTAGACATAGGACATTTTGCAATAAAATGACCGGGCTTACCACACTTGTAGCAAACCTTCTTGGAACGGGATTTGTAATCCTTCCCCTTCCGTTGCTTGAGGATTTGCCGGAAGCTCTTGATGATTAGGGCCATCTCCTCGTTGTCGAGCTTGGAGGCGTCAATTGGTTGTCTACTTGGTTTAGACTCCTCCTTCTTTTCCTCCGTTGCCTTGAAGGCCACCGGTTGCGCCTCGGATGTGGAAGGCTCGTCAAGCTCGTTGATCTTCTTGGAGCCCTTAATCATGCATTCAAAGCTTACAAAATTCCCGATAACTTCCTCGGGGGTCATTAGTGGATATCTAGGATTACCACGAATTAATTGTACTTGAGTGGGGTTAAGGAAAATAAGAGCTCTTAGAATAACCTTAACCACTTCGTGGTCATCCCATTTTGTGCTCCCGAGGTTGCACACTTGGTTCACCAAGGTCTTGAGCCGGTTGTACATGTCTTGTGGCTCCTCCCCTTGGCGAAGACGGAAGCGACCGAGCTCCCCCTCGATCGTTTCCCGCTTGGTGATCTTTGTGAGTTCATCACCCTCGTGCGCCGTCTTGAGTAGGTCCCAAATCTCCTTTGCATTCTTCAACCCTTGTACTTTGTTGTATTCCTCCTTGCTTAGTGAGGCAAGGAGAATGGTTGCGGCTTGTGAGTTGAAGTGCTCGATTTGGGCCACTTCGTCCGTGTCATAGTCCTCATCCCCTATAGATGGTACCTGTACACCATACTCAACAACATCCCATATACTTTTGTGGAGAGAGGTTAGATGAAATCGCATCAAATTACTCCACATAGCATAATCTTCACCATTAAAAGTTGGTGGTTTGCCTAATGGGACGGAAAGTAAAGACGTATGTTTAGAAACGCGAGGGTAGCGTAGGGGGATCTTACTATACTTCTTACGCTCTTGGCGTTTAGAAGTGACGGACGCCGCGTCGGAGCCGGAGGTAGATGTCGATGAAGTGTCGGTCTCGTAGTAGACCACCTTCCTCATCCTCTTGTGCTTGTCCCCACTCCGATGCGGCTTGTGAGAAGAGGATTTTTCCTTCTTCTCCTTGTGGTGAGAAGAGGAAGATCTTTTCTCCTTTCGCTTGGAGGAGTTCTTCTTCTTCTCCCTTCTCTTGGTGCGGGACTCTTCCGATGAAGTGCTCCCTTGGCTTGTAGTGGGCTTGTCGCCGGTCTCCATCTCCCTCTTGGTGTGATCTCCCGACATCACTTCGAGCGGTTAAGCTCTAATGAAGCACCGGGCTCTGATACCAATTGATAGTCGCCTAGAGGGGGGGTGAATAGGGCGAAACTGAAATTTACAAATATAAACACAACTACAAGCCGGGTTAGCGTTAGAAATATAAACGAGTCCGCGAGAGAGGGCGCAAAACAAATCGCAAGCAAATAAAAGTGTGACACGCGGATTTGTTTTACCGAGGTTCGGTTTTCGCAAACCTACTCCCCGTTGAGGAGGCCACAAAGGCCGGGTCTCTTTCAACCCTTCCCTCTCTCAAACGATCCCACGGATCGAGTGAGCTTTCTCTTCTTCTCAATCAAACGGGAACAAAGCTTCCCCGCAAGGGCCACCACACAATTGGTGCCTCTTGCCTTGGTTACAATTGAGTTTGATCACAAGAAC
Organism: Zea luxurians; assembly: GCA_029449295.1. Lineage (NCBI taxonomy): Eukaryota > Viridiplantae > Streptophyta > Magnoliopsida > Poales > Poaceae > Zea > Zea luxurians. Next base: position 37,920,987 of record JAOPSE010000022.1, on the reverse strand, counting down.
AAGTGAGGAAGAAAAGAATGCGATCCAAGCGCAAGAGCTCGAAAGAACACAAGCAAATCACTCTCTCTAGTCACTATGGTGTTGTGTGGAATTTGGAGAGGACTTGATCTATTTGGTGTGTCTAGAATTGAATGCTAGAGCTCTTGTAGTAGTTGAGAAGTGGAAAACTTGGATGGCAATGAATGTGGGGTGGTTGGGGTATTTATAGCCCCAACCACCAAAAGTGACCGTTGCTGGAAGCCGTCTGTTCGATGGCGCACCGGACAGTCCGGTGCACACCGGACAGTCCGGTGCCCCTGCCACGTCACCATTGCCGTTGGATTCTGACCGTTGGAGCTTCTGACTTCTGGGCCCCCCTGGATGTCCGGTGCACACCGGACATGTACTGTTTGATGTCCGGTGCACCGGTATGGGCGATCCTGACGTCTGCGCGCGCTGCGCGCGCATTAAATGCACCGCAGGGAGCCGTTGGCGCCGCAGAGAGCCGTTGCTCCGCTGGCACACGGGACAGTCCGGTGCACACCGGACAGTCCGGTGAATTTTAGCGGAGCGGCTGCCGCGCGAACCCGAGGCTGGCGAGTTCCGGAGACGGCGCTTCCTTGGAGCACCGGATATGTCCGGTGCACACCGGACAGTCCGGTGAATTATAGTGCGCCGGCTTCCGAGAATTCCCGAGGGCGAAGAGTTTGAGTTGGAGTCCTCTGGGCGCACCGGACACTGTCCGGTGCACACCGGCAGTCCGGTGCCTCCAGCCAGAGGTGCCTTCGGTTGCCTCGTTGCTCCTTTGTCGAATCCATAACTTGGTCTTTTTATTGGCTAAGTGAGAACCTTTTGCACCTGTATAACTTATACACTAGAGCAAACTAGTTAGTCTAATATTTGTGTTGGGCAATTCAACCACCAAAATTATTTAGGAACTAGGTGTAAGCCTAATTCCCTTTCAGCTGCCATTGCCGCCCCTGCTGCCGCCATCATCGTCACCGTCGTCGTCGCCGCCATCGCCTCCGTCGTCGTCGTCGTCGTCGTCGTCCTCGCCGCCGCCACCGTCCTCCTCGGACGAGTCCTCCTCGCCCGAGGAGTACTCCGACTCATCCGAGCCCACGAGCCCGGAGCGCTCGATGGCCCGGATGTAAGTCCATACCTCCGCTGCGAGCACCTGGGAGTCATCTGAATCGTCAGACGACTCACGCAGAGGGATGGGAGCCGGGGACCCCTCGGACTCAGAGGAGAACTCCTCCTCTGAGTATTCCAAGTCACCAAAGTCCTCAGACGGGGGAGTCGGCTCACGCTTGCGTTTCTTGCCCATGGCGGAAATGCGAGGAGAGGAAGAAAGCAGGCAGTGGAGAACAGCAAGAGATGTGAAAAAACCAGAGAGGCAAAGGCACTATTTATAGGAAGAGAAGGCAACCGCTCACATCCAACCGCGGTCACGGAACAGTCGCAAAGGATTCAATACACACTTCAACCCGTCTGAAGACGCGCGGCTGACGCCGTTTCACGCAATGCAACACCCATTGGGACTCCAGTCAACAGCACAGAAGATATGATTACACCCGCCGTCACATCACATTACTACTCAGAAGCAGCCGGCTAAAACACTCAGCGTACCAAGCCGTCTCTTACCCACACCCATTGGGGGGACGCCCAGGAATATCAGTATATTTTTCAAAAAAAACTGTCACATCCGTGCAGGGCGTGCAATGAAACACCTCAAGACAAAAATGAGATATCAGTAAGGATCAGAGGAAAGCCAAATATAGCCGGTGAAGTACAAAATCTGACCGATGGAAGCGACGTGAAGACTAGCCAGGGAACGTCCATCAAATGTCCAATCAGTCACAGAGCAAATAAATTGCACCACTTAGCAAGATATGGGCAGATCACGAACTCGGCTGCAAAAGACAAAATACATGCTGACCTCGGATGCATAATATTGATGACATAATGCTGACCTCTAAAAGCATAATATGGATGACATAATGCCGACTTCTAAGGCATCCAAAAAAACAAAAAAAGAGAGAAAGTATGACTCTCGGTAAAAGGACACGAGGTAAAGACCTTTGAGAGGATTGTTTTCAAAAATCCACTCAAAGCTCGAGGGCTACACCCATTGGGTGCACCTTCGGTGCACCCCAGGGATCACCATTTCAAGCCAAGATAGTGCCGACTTCTAAGGCATAAGACAAGATTAAAAGACAAGGCTGGCTCTCAACCAGAGCACGAGAAGAAAATAAAAGTAATTTCTGATGAAGACCTTCGAGTAGATTATCTTCTAAAATCTACTCGAAGCTCGGGGGCTACACCCATTGGGTGCACCTCTGGTGCACCCAATGAAATTCAAGGTCCTGCAAAGTGAGAAGCTGACCTCTAAGGCACAAATGTGAGGCAAAATTACAGACTTCGAGTGAAGCAAAGCAAAAGAAGACAGTAAGAAATCATTTTCACCAGATTGCCCGAGAAGCGTTTCTCGTCGTAAGCAAAACCTGCAAGTTGGGCCTAGGATCTTTGGGCCGATTATCTCAAAATCAACCCAAAGATCGGGGGCTTGTGGGGGACAGATATCTCCCGGGTCCACTGGCAGGGTAAAAGACCTCACGAAGGGCCCAAGGGCCCAATAAGTCGTAAGGTCATTCCTTCATGGGCCTGGGGGGGACAATCAGCAAAGCAAACCAACGTAAAGCCAGATCGACGCAAGTCCAGATGGCCCCACAACGTTGAGCGAGAAATCACAACAGAAGATCCGACTTTCCCGCGCTGGAGCACCGTGCAGCAGAGCCAGGCGAGGATAGGTCGGCTAAATCATAGGAAGATAGACTCAAACAGTTCACTATCTTTTAGGTGCACGTTGTTATCATAAGCGCATGTATTGCCCCACGGTCGAATATATAAGGCCCAGGGGGCACCCCTTCAGAAAGATCGAACACACTACCCAACCATTTACCTCAACCCTCCACGCTCTTGCTTTAGAGAACCACCTTGTAATCCATAACACAAAGCATCTCCGCCAGGACGTAGGGTGTTACGCATCTCTAAGCGGCCCGAACCTGTAAACATTGTTTATTGTCCCTCGTGCATCTAGCACGAACCATTTTGCTACAGTCAACGACACCATCCTACTCCTAAAAACACCCCGAGGGGCAACCCCGGGTGTGCGGTCGGACCCAAAACACCGACAGTGAGCCCCTCTCTGCTGACGGGGAATCGATCGGGACGGTTGATGTGTGTGGGGACGGAGTGCCTCGCCATGTCGTGTGTTTAGGTTTACCTTGCAAGGATAAAAACTCAATTCGAATCGTCTGCTTCTCGCAGCTAATGAGACTGCTTGATCCATGCTGCTACATTGAGTAACAAGTGGAAATGTGATGAGTTGATACAAGATGTTGATTGCTAAAAATGTTTGCTACGATGTATGAGTAGATAGTACATATTTAGCCTTAAGAGAGTCACAATTAAATTTGACAAAGTTAAAACTTAATTTAGAAACTCAGCTAGTGCTTTTGGCAACCAAACCCCACAGCCAAACAGCTGCATGTCTAGAGGTAGAGGAGTAGACTCCTCACACCGGGTAAGTCTAGCTGAGTATTAGTATACTCAGCCTTGCTTGTGGCATAATTTTTACAGGTTCTTTGGAGGACATGGTTGCTGGAGTGACTTGGCCGTCCACCTTACCCCCGGGTTGGACTGTCGAGTGGGACCCTGCCTCGGCCGAGGAGGAGCATGAGGAGTGATGGGACAGGCTTCCCCATCCCTCCATTTATCTATCGTTAGTTTTATTCCGCTGCACTTCGAACATGATGACTACTTTTGCAAAACTCCGATGGTGATGTAATAATTTAATACTCCTTAATGTATGGTTTTATGCTTTATTGTATTTGCTCTGTGACTCACCTTCGAGTGAGATGGTGGTACTTGATCCTGTCAGTGGCCTCGTCGGACTAGATCCGAGGAATTGACGGGTTATTCCCATTTAAGTGTGGTCTAGCCTCTAAGGTGGGACTTAGGCACTTAAGTCGGAATAATTCGGGCAGTTCCGCCACAGCTGGTATCGGAGCTTGTACCACCACAGAGGAATCAATAATATATAAATACCATCCTTTTCCGAAGTAAAACTTGATAGAAACAAATGTTGGATAGATCGTAGGACGATCAGGATAGACCTAGGACGTGAAGCCTTAGGATGATAGAGGGGTAGTTTGGTGGCTAAGTGATTAAGCCATATGGGCTACTATAAGTGGTGGGAGTCCTTCCCTAATCCCTTTTTCCTTGATGTGAGGTCGTACAGGACGAGCATGCATGCATTCTTAATTAAACAAATCGATAATTGAGTAAAGACTTAAATACAAAATGATGACCAACTGAATACCCCAGTACCGTTGTGAAAATTGAGAAAGATTGAGTTGTGTTTTCTTGTTCTTTTTATAATTCTTCTTCTTCTACTTACGCTTAACCGTACACAGATGACTTCCCACGGATCCTCAAACGACGGGAATGCTTTGACCCACACTAACGGGCTTGCACGAGAGGGTTTTCCCCACATTTTGTGGGAGGTACTTCAGGGGGCCAGATACACGACACCTCCTCAGTACGTGGTGCAGCAGTTCGAGAAGCACTGAGTGCCCCGCTGTAGAGTGAGGATGACCTTGGAGCCTCATCCCCTGCAGCCAGGCTGGCGTTCGCTGGACTCTGAGTCTTTTGGATACCGGGCTGAAGACACGATTGAGGCGATTGCTCTGCACGGGTTGACCACTTTCTACGGATTCCATCCCTTGGAGTTGTCCACCCACCCCATTGGCTTGTTCCCCGCAAAAAGGGAGGACGACCCAATGTGGAAGGATCGGGTGGAGCATGCCAAGGACATCTGGGCTCTCTACCCAGGCCAGACTGCTCACTTGATGGTGCGGTGCATGAATGCCCTGTATCGTCTGCAAGTGATGCATGGTGAGGCAATGTCTCATTTGATGGCATTGTTGGAGGCAACTAAGATCACTCTGGATAACAGAGAGGAGCTTGTGGTTGACTTGTCCACTGAGATGGTGGAAAGGACTTACAAGTGGAGCAGTTGTCAGATGAGATCCACGAGCTGGAAGAATTAGTGGGAACAAGGGAGAACACCAACGAGGTTCTCGAGGATCAGCTTATCAACACCCAGTAGCAGCTTGCCGAGGCTAATGAGCACCTGGATATGCATCACCAGGAGATCCAGGATGTGGAGGCTAACGAGGACGTCGACATTGAGGGAGGAGAGGAGCCTGCTTCCAGCGTGGACACTGCTGGCTCAGGGAGACCACCTTCCCTCGAGTCGAGTGTTGCCTCGTTCGCTCACTAGGTATCAGGAGTAGGGCTAGAAGTCGGTAATGGTGGGACTCCTCACAGCTAGCTTAGCTTTTGCACCCTTGGGGTACTAGGCTAGATAGAGTTGAGTCTTTTAGGCCATTGATGTAATCATGATAAACTCTTTTGGAAGCATGGTTGATGGATGATGTTAGTCTTAATTTGGGAAGAAAAGTTTATGCCTTGCGAAATCCTTTATGTTTATGCAAGAATCTACCAATTCCGTCTTTTGACTCTTCACCGCGATTGAACCTCGACTTTGAAGATGTGTTATTGAGTATATATGTGATTTTTCAGATGGCCGAGAGAGCGCGTCGTGGATAGAATGAGCGCATTCCTCCACCCCCGCCACCGCCTCCCACTCTGCAGGAGCTAATGGCTCAGCAGAATGAGATCTTGAGGCAGCTAGCTCAGCGCCAGCAACCACCTCAGCACTATGGTGGTGGAGATCATCAGCGTCACCCCGTAGTAGCCACTTACCAGGAGTTCCTTAGTACTCAGCCGCCGTTGTTCACCAGGGCCGAGGACCCACTTGATGTTGATGTATGGCTAAGGGTAGTGGAATCAAAATTCCCACTACTCAATGGAGTTTGTTCCGAAGTGACTAAGGTCAGGATCACCACCCAGCAGCTTCGCGGACCCGCGCGGACATGGTGGGACCACTATCTTGCTATGCAACCAGTTGACCATGAAGTGGATTGAAGAGAGTTCAAGGCAGCTTTCAGGGGACACCATATTCCAGCTGGCATTATGGACCATAAGCTCAACGAGTTTCTGGCACTTACTCAGGGCAACAGGACAGTGTTGCAGTATGCTCAGGCTTTTAATGATCTATGCCAGTATGCCGGGTATCATGCAGACACGGACGAGAAGAAGAGGGACAGGTTCAGAAGGGGGCTCAGCACTAAGCTCCGTGACCGTCTCAACACCGTCAGGGCCAACAACTACAATGAGTTGGTCAACATGAGCATTTCCCAGGAGGACTGTATCACAGCTCGCCAGGCAGAAAAGAAGAGGAAGACCCCTGTGGCAGGACCCTCAGCTCAGCCCCAACGCTTCAGGATTGTGTCCGACACTCAAAACAGGGGACCTCAGCAGCAGCAAGGGCGATGGGTGATCCGACCACAGCAGCAGCAGCAGGCACCCAATCGTACCCAGTTTCCAGCTCAGAGGAACAATCAACAGCAGCAGCAGTATCACCAGGCAAATGACAATAGGTGTTTCACTTGCGGCAACACCGGACACTATGCCAAGAATTGCCCCAGAAACCAGCAGAGGCAGGGGCAGAATGTTAATCAGAATCAAGGCAAGAGACAGAAGGTGCAAGTGAGGCAGAGCAAGCTTAACTTTACCACCATGGCTGATATTCCAGAGGGAGCACCCGTCATGACTGGTATCTTTACCATTTTGAATTATCCTGCTATTATTCTTTTTGATTCTGGTGCATCGCATAGTTTTATCAGTGCCAAATTTAGTGCCAAGTGTCAGTTACCTTTTCACCACACCAATGGGGGTATTACAATTTCAACACCAAGAGGCAGGATTGCCACCAATCAAATTAGCAGGCAAGTGCCTATAAAATTTGGTAGTCTTGTTATTAGAACCACCCTTCTCATCTTAGGATTGGATAGCGTGGATATTATATTGGGAACTGACTGGTTGACCAGGCATCGGGCAGTGCTGGATATTGCAGCAAGGGCCATTGAAATTCATTCCCCTGCTTACGGCGAGACTGTTTTATTTTTGCCCGACCAAGGTTGTACCCGTTCCTGTGCCTTCGTTATGCTAGAATCCCCAGTGGAAAAGATCCCAGTGGTCTGTGACTACCCAGATGTTTTTCCAGATGAATTGCCAGGAATGCCACCTGATAGAGACATTGAGTTCGCCATTGAATTGCAACCCGGGACTGCTCCTATCTCCAAGAGACCCTATAGGATGCCTCCCGCAGAATTAGCAGAGCTGAAAAAGCAACTGCAAGAATTGTTGGACAAAGGGTTCATTCGCCCAAGTACTTCACCTTGGGGATGTCCTGCCTTATTTGTGAAGAAAAAGGATGAGAGTTTGAGAATGTGTGTTGATTACCGCCCTCTCAATGCGGTGACCATCAAGAACAAATACCCACTGCCCCGCATCGATGTTCTGTTTGATCAGTTGGTGGGAGCCAAGGTGTTTTCCAAGATAGATCTTCGCTCGGGTTATCATCAGATCAAGATCCGTGCCAGTGATATTCCCAAGACGGCCTTCTCAACCAGATATGGGCTTTACGAGTTTTTGGTAATGTCTTTTGGGTTGACCAATGCCCCGGCTTATTTCATGTACCTGATGAACTCAGTATTCATGCCAGAGCTGGACAAGTTCGTAGTCGTTTTCATTGATGATATTCTAGTCTATTCCAAGAATGAAGACGAGCATACTGAGCATCTGCACATCGTGCTTCAGCGGCTATGCGATCATCATCTTTATGCTAAGTTGTCTAAATGTGAGTTCTGGCTGAAGGAAATTAAATTCTTGGGTCACATAATTTCTCAGGATGGGATATCTGTTGATCCTAAGAAGGTGCAAGAGGTGATGGATTGGAAGCCCCCGACTACAGTGAGGCAGATTCGGAGTTTTCTAGGATTGGCAGGGTATTATCGATGATTTATTCCGGATTTCTCCAGAATTGCCAAGCCAATGACTGAGTTATTGAAGAAGGGAGCCAAATATGATTGGAGCCAGAAGTGCGAAGATGCTTTTCATACACTGAGGCAGCATTTGACAACAGCCCCAGTGCTGGCTCAACCTGATAACACCAAGCCCTTCGAAGTCTATTGTGATGCTTCTGGTACAGGATTGGGATGTGTATTAATGCAAGACAACAGAGTAATTGCTTATGCCTCCCGAGCACTAAGACCCCATGAGCAGAACTACCCTACACATGATCTGGAGTTAGCAGTCGTGGTTCATGCTCTCAAAATATGGAGACACTACTTGATGGGAGCTCACTATAACATTTACACTGATCACAAGAGCCTCAAATACATTTTCACTCAGGCAGATCTGAACATGAGGCAGAGGAGATGGTTAGAACTAATCAAGGACTATGATTTGGAGGTGCATTACCATCCCGGCAAGGCCAATGTTGTGGCAGATGCCTTGAGCAGAAAGGCCCAGTGCAATTGTATGAGCATGGATGCGAGAGTTACCACCTTGTGTGATAAATTGTGCAAGCTGAGTCTGGAAGTTGTTCCTTCCGGTGATTTAAACTATATCTCGGTGGAGCCCACCCTGCAAGAGCAAATAGTCCAGGCACAGATTGGAGATAAGGGTGTTCAGGTTATCAAAGACATGATCAAGCAGAAGGCAGAGAAGTACAAGTGTTTTCGTCAGGATAGCAAGGGAATTCTATGGTTTGGAGATCGATTGGTTGTTCCTAAGGACCCGGAGCTCAGAAAGAAGATAGTGGATGAAGCTCACCTTTCTAAATTCTCCATGCACCCTGGCAGCAACAAGATGTACCATGATCTCAGATCCTTATACTGGTGGACCCGAATGAAGAGGGAAATTGCCAAGTACATATCCGAGTGTGACACCTGCCAAAGGATTAAAGCCAGTCATTTGAAGGCAGCAGGCCCTTTGCAACCCCTTCCCATACCATCTTGGAAATGGGAGGACATTTGCATGGACTTTATCGTGGGATTGCCCAATACCTCCCGGCACCATGATTCCATTTGGGTCATTGTGGATAGATTGACCAAGTCAGCTCATTTCTTACCAGTACACACCACCCATAGGACGGAGAAGTATGCGGAAGTCTACATTGACCAGATAGTCCGTTTGCATGGTGTACCAAGGACTATAGTCTTAGACAGAGGAGCACCATTTGTGGCACAATTTTGGAAACAATTGCAGGAATCACTTGGGACCCATGTAATACGAAGCTCAGCATACCATCCTCAAACAGATGGCCAGACTGAAAGGGTAAATCAGATTTTGGAAGACATGTTGAGGGCATGTGTGCTACATTATGGAAAGGATTGGGACAAGTGTCTTTTGTTGGCAGAGTTTTCTTATAATAACAGTTACCAGTCTAGCCTGAAGATGGCACCTTTTGAGGCCTTATATGGGAGAAGATGTAGAACCCCGCTGAATTGGTCTCAAGCAGGAGAGAGGGAAATATTTGGGCCTGATTTGGTACTGGAAGCAGAGGAAAAGGTCAGAGTCATCAAGAAGAACTTAGAAGCTGCTCAGGCCAGGCAAAAGAGCTATCATGACAAGAGAAGGAAGCCTCTACAGTTTGAAGTGGGAGACCATGTTTATCTTAAAGTGTCACCCACTAAAGGTGTCCAGAGATTTGGGATCAAGGGCAAGTTAGCTCCTCACTATATTGGACCCTACGAGATCAAGGAGACTCGCGGACCTATAGCATATCAATTGAAGTTGCCACCCAGCATGTCAGCTATTCATGATGTGTTCCATGTATCTCAGCTGCGGAAATGTGTCCGCTTGTCCACTGAAGTACTACCTGAACCAGAAATTGAGATAGAACCAGACCTGTCCTATCAAGAGTACCTCATCAAGGTATTGGATGAGAAAGAGAGATCAACGCGAGCAAGATCGACCAGAATGTATAAAGTTCAGTGGAGTCACCATTCAGTGGAAGAAGCTACATGGGAGACTGAGGATTTCCTACGCTCTCGCTTCCCCGACTTTCTGCCCAAAGGAGTCGGTACGTAACCCCCCCCCCACCTGCCCTTTGAATCCAAATATAAGAAAAATCTAGATGATAAGGGTAGTCTAAGTTGTGGTTTTAACTTAAAAAGGACTTCCTTCTGAAGTTGCAAAGAGGATGACATTCGAAGAACAGTTAACTAGAGAAACTTAAAGGAAAGCAGAAACCGCACATCAGCACACCTTCATGGCACCCTCCTGAGGACTCTACCTAAAATCTTGGGACGAGATTCCTTTAAGGGGGGAGGGCTGTAACACCCCAAGTGTTACCATGGCTATGGCACCTCTAAGCACTACTGACTGTCATCACATGTGGAAGGAACTTAAGGAGAAGAGCATAAGAATCTTGGATACCATGTATTAACCAAGAATGTTAGTGACCTAAAAGCATTACTCAAGCTTTTGTGCACTTACCACCTTGGGCAAGAAGGGAGTAAACCCTGGACCTCTCTTGAACCCCTATCTCCTAAAACCATGGTTGAAGGGAGGAGAGATTAAGCAAATGTGCAAATCATGACCTAACCTTTGGCAAAAGTTAAGTAACATATTAATCAACAAATATGGAGAGGAAACATTGCAAAAAGACCCCTTGAGAAACCCCAAATCCATTCTTTAAGTAGAGAAAGAGCTAGAGCTCTCTAATTCTCTCTAAGTCAAAATCTACACCTAATCTAAAGATCCACCGTGTTCACCTTGAAGATGGCACCAAAACCACCTAAGTTCTATACCAAAAATGTGGCATACCACCTAAGGCACCCCCTGGAAAAAGTTGAGACCGAGCCCTTGACGTTTGACATGTCTTGGCATCACATTTGTCGCGCAGCGGACAGGGAGACAAGCCAGATTTGGCGTCCGCATATCTTCTGACCTAGGGCTTATCTTCCCTTGGAACTCACATACAAGAGATAGCCATAGGTGCCAGGAAGAGGTCTGCGCCAGATTTTTGCCAAGATTCGCACGTATTCGATCTCAGCAAGCTTTTGAACATGGGCAGAAGAACACCTCCACGTGATCGACGCGCTCTGCGCGCGCCAGAGCACGCCCGCGCCCGACCCCGCGCGCCCCGCGCCATGCCAGGCCGCGCCCGCGTCCCCTCCTCGCGCCCGTGCCTATAAATCACCCTCAGGTGTCGACTGTACTCCTCCACGCATGCTCGACCTCACCGGAGCCCAAACCCACCGGCGTTTGCCCGTACACGGCATGCCCGCGGCCGCCCGATCCCCCTGCCACCGTCGAGCCGTACACCGTTGTGACCGCCAGAGCCTCCCGAAGCCAACCCCGCCCCTCGCCGGACCTCTCTCGCCGCCGGTAAGCCGCTCCGCCCTTTTCTTTCCCGCGGGTACTGTTTGCATTAGGGGAAGGACCTCGGGGAAGAAGAAGGAAAGGTCGTGGGGATTTTTGAACTGTCAGTGACTCAGAGGAATAGTAGCACGGGGGTATAACTGAGAGAGTTAGTTTGGAAATAACCCGAGGACTTCGGTGCAAAGTGGTTTTTCTAGGAAACCTTTTAATAAATCTGATTTAAAATTTAAACAGAACTTGAATAATTCATATCTTCTGTTGTACTCATCCAAATTGAGTCAAACCAATTTTGTCAGATCTTAAATAATATAAACTACTGAAGAAAAATATAAAATCCCTTTGTGCTACAGAAAACTTTAGAGTTCTGAATTAAATACTAATTTGGCCAAAAGATGAATAATAGGAAGAAAAATAGTTGCACTATTTAATTGAGGTTAAGAAAATTTGGAGAAGTACATGACCACCTACTGACCCATTTAAAAATGATAAACCCCTTTGTACACCCCATTAAGGTAGATTTTACCATTTATATTACATTATGCTTAAGATTCAAGAAAATAGGAAAGGTGATTTAAATAAAGAACTAGGGAGCCCCCATATTTTTGTTGGTATACCTATTCAGTGTAGTTTACTAGATAAATTGATTATACCCTGGTTTAGTATAAAATAAATAGGATACCTTTTATTTTGAGAAAACAAGGCAAACCTAGAAAAAACCCTAGAAAAACAACCCCAAGGCAAAAACACCCCAAACCTTGGGATAACTAATGGGTGGTTATTAAGAACATAAGAAAAATTTGAAGTCTGTTGTTTGATATTTTTCAAACAACAAGTTAGTTATAAGCACCTTTTTGGCATAAAACTTTAGAAAATCACAACTAAATAACCACCAATTAACCTTCTGTGATTTTTGGCACAGAAGCTTATGATTACTGTTAGATGCCAACAAAAATAACCCTTAGGGCAGAACCCACTCCTAGTTGAGAGTTGCTGTACAAAATGACCCATTTACACAACTTTTGTTATTTTTGTCTAAAGCATAGCCTTTTTATTTTTGAACCTCAAATTCCTAAAATAAGCTATAGTGACCAATGGCAAGCCACTGTAATTTTTACAGAATTTTTGGAAAAAGTTAATTCACTGTTGTAGTTCAAACCTGCACTAGAATTCATAAATAGGAGATAAAGAAAGGGAAAATGAATAAGGGAAATTAGTGTCATCCTAATACCCTTTGAAATTGTCCACTAAAAAATATAAGGGAAATACACATCCATTATGCCTGTCCTTAACCAAGCCTAAACCTAGAGTGATAAGCATAAACCACTGAAAGCCACGTATGACCAAGAAACCCTAAGTTACTAACTAACTTGGTTTTATCTTCCTTTAGCATAATGTTTTAAAATCATGCCTAATCATGACATACATATTCATTGCATTCAATAGACTGCAACCTCGCTGACGGAGAGTACGTCCTCGTGCCGGAGCAAGGAGCTGCTCAGGAGGTAGCCCCGGATCCAGCACCAGAGCCTGCACCAGCGGATCTGCCTGCCCCAGCTTTGGAAGGCAAGCCCCGGTTTATGCATAACCAGTTCTATATATTATTTTACTGCACTTAATGATTGTAGGCTTATATTGTGTACTTAAGTGTAGGAGTTGTTTGAAACCCTAGTTGCATGATCTCAGGAATCCTTTTGAGATGGATACTAGTATGCTAGGTCGAGTAGCTGCTTTACTAATCAGGGATCTCGGTAGAAGTCGAGTGATTTTTCTAGCACTCGCGCGAGGTCAGGAATTGGTTGTATCCATTTTTATATCATAATGATGTTGGTATGTGGACAACAATCCATGGGGATTGGTTGTCTACGGGATAAAATTTTGGATAAGGATTATGGTGTGGTACCGTGAGTCAAGCGTTTGAACGTACTAAACATATACCGAGAAATATGGTAAATCGGTAAGCCTAGTACCTGAGTGAACCTAGCAGCAGTTTGCCCTCCTCACACGACCTAAGACGAGGTCTCCCATTCCGGTTATGGTGGGTACAAGTGCGGTCACTGCACGACGGCAGTCGGGGTCAGTGAGGCATTGTACGCCAAGGCGGTGAGCCCCTCTCTGCTGACGGGGAATCGATGGGGACGGTTGATGTGTGTGGGGACGGAGTGCCTCGCCATGTCGTGTGTTTAGGTTTACCTTGCAAGGATAAAAACTCGATTCGAATCGTCTGCTTCTCGTAGCTAATGAGACTGCTTGATCCATGCTGCTACATTGAGTAACAAGTGGAAATGTGATGAGTTGATACAAGATGTAGATTGCTAAAAATGTTTGCTACGATGTATGAGTAGATAGTACATATTTAGCCTTAAGAGAGTCACACTTAAATTTAACAAAGTTAAAACTTAATTTAGAAACTCAGCTAGTGCTTTTGGCAACCAAACCCCACAGCCAAACAGCTGCATGTCTAGAGGTAGAGGAGTAGACTCCTCACACCGGGTAAGTCTAGCTGAGTATTAGTATACTCAGCCTTGCTTGTGGCATAATTTTTACAGGTTCTTTGGAGGACATGGTTGCTGGAGTGACTTGGCCGTCCACCTTGCCACCGGGTTGGACTGTCGAGTGGAACCCCGCCTCGGCTGAGGAGGAGCATGAGGAGTGACGGGACAGGCTTCCCCATCCCTCCATTTATCTATCGTTAGTTTTATTCCGTTGCACTTCGAACATGATGACTACTTTTGCAAAACTCCGATGGTGATGTAATAATTTAATACTCCTTAATGTATGGTTTTATGCTTTATTGTATTTGCTCTGTGACTCACCTTCGAGTGAGATGGTGGTACTTGATCCTGTCAGTGGCCTCGTCGGACTAGATCCGAGGAATTGACGGGTTATTCCCATTTAAGTGTGGTCTAGCCTCTAAGGCGGGACTTAGGCATTTAAGTCGGAATAATTCGGGCAGTTCCGCCACAAGGCAGGGTGCGGAGGGGGTGACCATGCACTCGGGAAGGTTTTATAGGCAAGCTCGAGCGTGGCTCGGCACGAGCGCACGGTCGGGCTGACTGGCGCTTGGGGCGCGCGCGGAGAACGGCCAGTGCGCGATCAGAAACTTAGGCACAGCGTCAAACAGGTGGCAAAACTCGGTGTAGTCACTTTCAATAGCTCGTTGGCTCCATATCTCGGCGAATTTGGGCAAGATCCTTTTGTAAGATCTCTTCCCCTAACTTCCCTCTATTTGTCTCGTGTGGAGACCGAAGCGTTTCTTGGTCTGTGTGAGGAGTTGTCTTGTCCCAAAGGTTGGTCTGTCCGACTGCTCCATCCCGAGAAAGTGTTCTAGGGGTCTTTTGGTGCCACATTGTCAATTGGGCCAAGTGGTTTTGAGTTTTGGAACAAGGTGAACATGTTTGATCTTTGTGAGGAGGTTGATTTTCAGAAATCTGAAATCCTGGTTTTTGTTTTTCATTCCCACTTGAGTGACTTGTTCGGGGGTCTTGCAAACCCTTTTTGGGGCAACCCCCTTACTATTTTTTGTAGGGTATTAAGTGTACTACAACATCTATAATTAGCCCAAGTCATGGTTGTGGCAGAACCTCCCAAGTTATTGGGCCCACATGCACCTATCCTCGTCTCAAAGACCACAGACGGCTATGCATGTGCATCGGATAACTTAACAGGATCGGTCCGAGTGTCCTAAGGACCCTGGATAAACCACTCACAACCAAGATCGTAGGATTAAGTAAACAAAAATCACACACCAAAATTTGCAGTGGAATTTCTTTATTACAAAAAGTTACATGTTACATTAAGATTTCATTATACAAGATCAAAGTGATTATAAAGTAAATCCAAAGTATTTCACTTTGAATGATGTATAATTTTCATAAGTTTGAAATACATGCTAGCTTTAGTGACCATCCTCAATAAGAAGTATAGAAGAGCTACTTAGACCTATAAGAAGGTCGTGCCCACCGGCGTTTATCACCATCCACAGCAGCACAAATCTAGTACCTGCAACAACATGGGTTCGAAAACCCTGAGTACGGAGTGTACTTTTGCAAGTCTTACCCGACTAAAGAAAAAGACTCTCAAGGATATGCTGGCCTTTGGGAATCAAGGTAAAGCTTATCAAGGTTCAAGGACTCTTTGCAGAAAAGCTTACTATGAGTGGATCCTTAAGAATTCATTTTACTTGTCAGGTTAAGTAGTTACCTGCATCTAGATTTCTTTCTATTCTAGATCAAGCACTTGGCCTATACTAGCCATCTTTTATCATCCCTTCAGTTCACTTGTTGATACGTGTAGGGCAGTGACCAAGTCTTCATGTCCCAGAAGTAATGGCAATCTGAATCGATTAATACCCAGCTAGGGATCTCCAACCACATGACATATGTAGCACTTAACCCTTGTATATGTCAGCTCGCCCCGAGTTTCTCAAGACTGGAATGGGTTCACGCCAACCGAGAGCATAGATACTCCACCGTCCAGCCTCTTGCCATGGAGGGTACACGCTACTCTCGCCATCTCTCCACTCCCATAGTGTGGTAGCCTTTCTGGTATTGTTCCAACCGTCGCAAAGCTTACCCATGATGTGGCATGTAGCCAGTGAAAGGGTCCTCAATCATCAAGCCTACATCGGCTCAGTCCTTAACCGACTCAGATGGAGACACTACACCGAGACTTCCTTCCCGTGCAAGTCACCCGCCCGGTCTCATCTTTTTTACTTAAAATCCCAAAGTTTGGTACCTGGCAGAGGTACTTCTTTTCAGATGTTGAACCCATCATGGCCATGATGGATTCACCATCATAAGTATTTTTCTTTATAAAAATTCCCATCCAATATGAAGCATCGCCTTTTGTTTTAAAACAAAACATTTTGTTTTCTAAAGCAAGGCTAAGCATAAGAAAACTTGTTTGAATAAATCAGGTAACAAGGAATGGTAATCAATTTTCCAAGGAAGGGATTGCATCAATTGTTTAGCACATAACCCTTATCACCTAATGCATCAAACAAGGTGATAAAGTTTTTAAAACAACAAGGAAAGGGATAATGCATCGGGGCTTGCCTGGAATAACACTAGGAAAGTGTTTGTTAGACGATACTTGCTTGTCGATCATCTCTCAGCCGAGCACTTGCTTGATTTATCCATCTTCAAGTTGGCCCGACTGATGACATCATCTTGCGGAGATGTCCACTCTCTACATCATCTTGGGGTCGACTCAGTTCTTGTCCTCCACACCACATGATTAATTAACGTACCAAAACGAAATGCATAATGTGCATGTATGAACATAAGAAGGAATAGCAGGACTAAATAATGCTTCATGGAAGCGAACTAAACACTTAGTCACGATGTATCACTGCTCCTATGAGCACACACTAGAAAACTATGACTCTACAATAACTATAATCTTCAAGATAATTGGACTTAACTCAAACAGAAAGCAACAATAATTTAACACAGGTCTTAAGTTTTAGAGCATAACATCGATGGATCACACCAGAGCTGAGAGGCGCGGCTAGAGACGAGGATGACGATGAGGCAGAGGTCCGGCGAGTGCACGGCATGGGGTGGCATGGCCGATGGCGCACAGCCAGAGTTGACGACACCAGAGCTAAGAGGGGCAGGGCCGGTGGGCTAAGGGAGCTAGCAGGAGTGGCCCTGAAGAGGAGGCCGACAGCGCCGAGCACCATCCACCAGGGAGAAGCGAGGGGAAACAGGGACAGCCTTCCTAGGTGCTAACGTCGAGCTCTAGTTGGGGAGAGGAACAAGGCAGGCGAGCGCCCACATGAGCGCGCAGGGGCCAAGGCGAGCTCCATGGCTAGGAGCTAAGGGCAAGCTTGAGCACAGAGGGGAGAGCGCAGCCATGGATGGAAAGGAGCAGGGGTGTGGCCATGGGGCTGTGGAAAACACGCCTAAGGACAGCGAGGCACAGAGGGCGTGACATAGAGGGAGCTCGACATGGACAGAGTGCAGTATCCTGACACCATGGCTGAGCTCATGCGCCGAGCGCCACTAGAGTAGAGGCGAGAGCGAGTGTACCAAGAAGAGCAGCAGCCGGCGAGATTGGTGTGCGAAGTCTGGTGGCTGGCCTCCACGCCGAACTGAGCTTGGGGAGGAGGTGCTAGGAGCGTGCCATCAGGGGAGGTTGGCATCGAGGAAGGAGATGAGGGCAGAGGGGGTGTGCGGTGAGGAGAGCTGGAGACGAGCGCGATGGTCTGGTGCAGATGAGGCTGAGTCCTTGGGAAGCAGTGAGATAAGGCTAGGATAGTGGGGGAAATATCCATATGGAGGGTGGTGGTGGATAGGATATTTTTCTATGAGATATTTTTCCTTTTCTCCTTTTCTTTCCTTTTTTAGAAAACCTGCGTGAGATTTTGAGATACAGAATGAGACCTGATGTGTGTGTGAGGGGAGATGTCCAGCGCCAGAAAACAATAGGGCCAAAAGTCAGTAGAGAAAATAGGATATTTCTTCTCCCCAGATCACATTTTAAAGTAATAAAATATTCCAAGTTTTGATCTCCGGATTATGACACACTTGACTAGAATTTATTCCACAACAGTTTTGAATAATTGGTATTTGCCTAATTTTTTTGATTCAAGGCACAGCAGTCCAAATTATTGTGATGCGGGATGCAAAAACCTACTTTGAACTCTAGGGTTACGATTTAGGCGAGATAATTAAGCCAGATTAAAAAGATTTCAGCTATGATACTTCAGACTGTATGACCTTGTTGAAGTCAGTCAAAATTTTATCCGCTAATGTACATTGGACTTCTCTGCCATGGGTAATTTTAGGTTCTGGTGAAATGTAAATAGACCAAATCAAACAATATCGGCTTCAATATCCAAACGGGATTTGATCTAGTTGAAACCCGACGAACATATGTCTGATATCAGAACACCTTTGATTTCTTTACTGAGGATAGCGCACTGAAGATTGTTCCCATTTATTAATCGTGTGCATGTTTTTTTGGGTAACGATCATGATCCAAAATTATAAAATCATTCGCTTCTCAACGATTCAAGCAGCCTGAAACTTGACATTTCGAGAGAACGGTAAATTTTTGAACTTGTTGAAATCTTTTAATTAATCTTGAAAAACAGAGAGGAACACGATATATATAGATTGTTATCCAAACTAACATTTCTCTTAAGGGTCCATAATTGCAGTTTAATTTAAGGCAAACACCTGGGGTGTTATAGCCCTCCCCCTTAAAAGAATCTCGTCCCGGGATTCAGAGCGAAAGACTTTTAAGAGTAGAGAAGCATGTAACTCATGTCCATATTAGCGATAACATAAGGCAGTTCCAAGCAAAGATAAGTATCTCAAGATGTTGTTTATCAAGTGGATATAACACTTACCACTTTAGTTTAAATAGAGATGTCAACAAACAGGCGATATCTGACAGAAAAACACATAAGGTTCCATTTGTGCAGTTTTCTTTCTCTGACAACATAGGTTTGTTGAGCAAGTAAAAGATATGAGAACTGATTTGTACCCATACAGAACCAGATGCAACCTCTTGGGTAAAACACATAAGTTCATCAACAAGTCGTTATGAAAAGTTTGTGACACATGAGATGGGCGTGGATGTCGAACAACATCATGGTTAACTCGTGGTTAGGTAGAGATTCCAAGTCCAAGGAAGATGATAGAAATTTGAGAAAACATCAATGTAGTGATCCATAGATGTTGAATTCATGACCAATCCATCTTATCAAACACTAAGCATGGCTCGACATGATCACACATGCTGGAAAAGAACACACGAGGCAATCGAGGCATGACTAGAGTGATGATTAGGTGGGTACCAGTCGACTTAGCATGATTTT
This sequence comes from Zea luxurians, assembly GCA_029449295.1. NCBI lineage: Eukaryota > Viridiplantae > Streptophyta > Magnoliopsida > Poales > Poaceae > Zea > Zea luxurians. The sequence goes on along the minus strand of JAOPSE010000022.1, from coordinate 37,901,816 downwards.
TGTAAGTACTTCCTTAGAATGGGTTGAACTAAAGTGAGTTTAGACAACTCGACAAAATGATCTCTAAACTCAATTTTTGTTCATAGGGCAGTTACAAGTAAGTAAAACCAACTTGTTGAACTACTTTTGACATGGAGTAAGTCCTCTTATTATCCGTCGGCAAACCAGGGTTTGAGAGTCCACATTCGTTAACAAGAGATCATGTATTTGGGCAGAAATCCATTCGGTCAGGTTGTTCATCCATTTCTTCCATGTGAGATAAACTACTCATTTAGAAGACGTATGAATCAAACAAGATAGCAAATGGACAAACTCCTGCATTTTAGCAGAGGAAGTCAAGAGAACTAATTAGTTGTCTCTCAACACTAAAAAGCTCCAAGACTGCACCTTTTATAGCAAGCGTTGTGAAGGGAAACTGTATGGGGGTAGTCACAACTTAAATTAGGCGATATGAGACTACACAAAGGAAGATGAATTTCATCACATGGTTAACCGCAGATAGGTTTTGATTTTCGATGGATACTTCTGAATTGGTAGGAATTTCATTAAAGAACACACCATAGTAGTATGCTCGTTTAATTCAACGAGATGATAGAGGTTGCTTGACCATTTTGACAAACAACATAAAAATTGTTTCAAGGGAAAATTCCACGAAATATAACATATTAATGTAGTTCCATAATGGATCATGACTAGAGACCTTAATACCAGCATGTGCCAAGCAGCATAACCTTGTGTGTACATTCACAAGGGGCTCTCAGTTTTGCGGCGGCACCATAAGTCATTAATCGTGACACCATTACCGAACATCGCCAATAATGAATCCCACATGGCAAAACTAGATTGTGCCAAGATAACACATTGATATAGTCTCATAATGGATCACAACTACTAACCATGATACCAGCACGTGCCAAGCAGCACAACCATATGTGTACGTTCACAGGAGGCTCTCGGTTTCGTTGCGGCACCATCAGTTTTAATCATAACACCATTACCAGAGGTAACCAATACGAAATCTCACATGGCATCGGTAATCTGAGCAAGGGTGATGGTATACACAAGAGGATCAATAAGTAAGGATGATCCCCAAGTAAGAAGTTCATGAGATAATGGCTCAATGATAGGAACAAGACATGGCCTAACTTTGGATTTATGCAGACAAGCCACTAACATTCTATTGGCACATCAAGTACAAGAGCAAACACATATAACACCTAAACAGATTACCTAAAGAACGGAGGACAACTATTTCATTGAAGTTCATAATACAACATTACACCACATTATCTATAATCACCGGCTACTGGAATAATGGTGAGAGAAGCATTTTGGTGCATAGGGGACAAACACGATGCAACAATCAGGATGCATGCTCGTCCTATGCGTCCTCACAAATTTTTGCCAATCTAATGTGGCAATAGCGTTCTATATCGGTGGCATACTTACGACTCTCTCGGTATTTTGCTATTCGTCAGCTACACATACGTTTTCAAGGTTAGTGTACCTGTAGAAAAATCCATCACATCCTAGTTTCCATGATGCAGTTCACATATGATAGTTTATCATAGTTTATACTCCATATATTTCTATATGGAGGCTAGCTCCTCATTAAACGTCGAGCCACGCATAGGCGCCGCTGTCACACTTTAACCACAGGGCAGCCCATTATGGTAACTCACCTTCTTACCTAGACGTAGGTGCGTCGTTACAAGTACATTACACTTCTCATTATTCCCATGTCTGTATACCCATACACACATGGGGTACTGAATCCGAGAAAAGTAAATACTCCACATCGCAACCTTCATATATACATATGTAGAACATGTATATATTCAAGCGCTTCATTTATACTCTCCCCTAGACCAACGTTTGTTCGGTCATGCTCTCACATCTCACCTTACCTGAGCATCGATCCATTCCAGACTGAATGCCATCAAAAATAACATTACACATGTATGCAATACCCCCAGGTTATGGGTTAGTGTTTTAAACTAAGCCACCTGATAGTCCTTAATTTAGGGCTTAACAGAGGATGTCGCTAGCATTATAGTTTTTCAAATCCGTTTTTCAAAACCAAACAATGTGCTTAGTTCAAAATAGGTTTTCCAAAACCAAAACTATGTTTTGAAAATATGAATGTGACCTTATATACTTAATCTTGCTCCGATACCAGTTGTGGCAGAACCTCCTAATTTATTGGGCCCACATGCACCTATCCTCGTCTCAAAGGCCTCAGACGGATATCCATGCCCACCGGATAACATAACAGGATCCGTTCGAGTGTCCCAAGGACCCCGGATAAACCACTCACAACCAAGATCACGGGATTAAGTAAACACAAATCACAAACCAACATTTGCAGCGGAATTTCTTTATTACAAAAACTTACAAGTTACATTAAGATTTCATTATACAAGATCGGAGTGATTATAAAGTAAATCCAAAGTATTTCACTTTTGATGATGTATAATTTTCATAAGTTTTAAATACATACTAGCTTTAGTGACCATCCTCAATAAGAAGTATAGAAGAGCTACTTAGACCTATAAGAAGGTCATGCCCACCGGCACTTAGCACCATCCACAGTAGCACAAATCTAGTACCTGCAACAACATGGGTTCGAAAACCCTGAGTACGGAGTGTACTTTCGCAAGCCCCCGACTAAAGAAAAAGACTCTCAAGGATATGCTAGCCTTTGGGAATCAAGGTAAAGCTTATCAAGATTTAAGGACTCTTTTTGCAGAAAAGCTTCCTATGAGTGGATCCTTAAGAATTCATTTTACTTGTCAAGTTAAGTAGTTACATGCATCTAGATATCTTTCTGTTCTAGATCAAGCACTTGGCCTATACTAGCCATCTTTTATCATCCCTTCAGTTCACTTGTTGCTACGTGTAGGGCAGTGACCAAGTCTTCATGTCCGAGAAGTAACAGCGATCCGAATCGATTAATACCCAGCTCGCGATCTCCACCCACACGACATATGTAGCACTTAACCCGTGCATATGTCAGCTCGTACCGGGTTTCTCAAGACTAGAATGGGTTCATGCCAACCGAGAGCACAGATACTCCACCGTCCAGCCTCTTTCCACGGAGGGTACACGCTACTCTCGCCATCTCTCCAGTCCCATTGCGTGGTAGCCTTTCTAGTATTGGTATGGCCGACCGAGGCAAAGCTTACCCGTGATGAGGCATGTGGCTAGTTAAAAGGTCATTGATCATCAAGCCTACATCGGCTCGGTCCTTAACCGACTCAGACGAAGACACTACACCGAGACTTCCTTCTCGTGCAAGTCACCCGCCTGGTCTCATCTTTATTACTTAAAACCCCAATGTTTGGTACCTAGCAGATGTACTTCTTTTCAGATGTTGAACCCATCATGGCCATGATGGATTCACCATCATAAGTATTTTTCTTTGTAAAAATTCCCATCCAATATGAAGCATCACCTTTTGTTTTAAAACAAAACATTTTGTTTTCTAAAGCACGACTAAGCATCAGAAAACTTGTTTGAATAAATTAGGTAACATGGAACGGTAATCAATTTTCCAAGGAAGGAAATGCATCAATTGTTTAGCACATAACTCCTATCACCAAATGCATCAAACAAGGTGATAAAGTTTTTAAAACAAGAAGGAAAGGGATAATGCACTAGAGCTTGCCTAGAATAGCACTAGGTAAGTGTTTGTTAGACGATACTTGCTTGTCGACCATCTCTCAGCCGAGCACTTGCTTGATTTATCCATCTTCAGGTTGGCACGGTTGACGACATCGTCTTGCGGAGATGTCCACTCTCTGCATCATCTTGGGGTCGACTCAGTTCTTGTCCTCCACACCACATGATTAATTAACATACCTAAATGAAATGCATAATGTGCATGTATGAACATAAGAAGGAATAGCAGTACTAAATAATGAAACACTTAGTGACGATGCATCACAGCTCCTATGAGCACACACTAGATAACTATGACTCTACAATAATCATAATCTTCAAGATAATCGGACTTAACTCAAACAGCAAGCAACAATAATTAAACACAGGTCTGAAGTTTTAGAGCATAACATCGATAGATCACACATTTAGACTTGCTATCCTAGGATACTCAAATAAGGATATGAGTTATTTAATTAATCGTATTGGGTTTCCATTAAAGTTACCTATGCGAGCATATTACTACTGCTATACAATACATACAATCAGATAACCGACCAAAATTTGAAACACATTATTACTATATTGGATGAAGAATTTTAACAAACATCATACAATCACAACACATGCTACCAATAAAAGAACCGATGTAATTAATATAGTTAATTAATCCGATCATCGAACCACTAGCATAAATAGTGAATCGACTTACCATACTAATTAGAACTTGAATCTCGCTAGGTCGATGATGATCACCGGTAAACCCAATCATCGAACACATGTTGAGAGAGGCTGACAAGATCGCGGATGAGAAACAATGACGAACTCCGGGTTCAAGCCATTCGTCGAGCACCTGGCAAGCGTGAGCCCGTGGAGGCTCAAGGTGTAGAGAGGCATAGCCAGAGACGAGGACAATGATGAGGCAAAGGTCCGGCGAGTGCACGACATGGGGAGGCATGGCTGACGGCGCACAACCGGAGTTGTCGACACCGGAGCTGAGAGGGGCAGGGCTGGTGGGCTAAGGGAGCTGGTAGGAGTGGCCCTGAAGAGGAGGCCGACAGCGTCGAGCACCATCCACCAGGGAGAAGCGAGGGGAAATAGGGATGGCCTGGCTAGGTGCCAATGTCGAGCTCCAGTTGGGAGAGGAACAAGGCAAGCGAGCGCCCACTGCGAGCGCGCAGGGGCCAGGGCAAGCACCTGGGTAGGAGCTGAGGGCAAGCTTGAGCACGGAGGGGAGAGCACAGCCATGGATGGAGAAGAGTAGGGGTGTGGCCATGGGGCTGAGGAACACACGTCTAAGGACAGCGCGAGGCGCAGAGGGCGTGACATAGAGGGAGTTGACGTGGACAGTGTAGGATCCCAACGCCATAACCAAGCACGTGCGTCGATCGCTGCTGGAGTAGAGGCGATGGAGAGTGCACCAAGAAGAGCAGCAGCCGATCAGATTGGTGTGCGAAGTCTGGTAGTCGACCTCCACGCCGAACTGAGCTTAGGGAGGAGGTGCTAGGAGCGTCCCATTAGTGGAGGGCGACGTTGGGGAAGGAGATGAGGTCAGAGGAGGTGTGCGGTGAGGAGAGCTGGAGTCAAGCGTGATGGTCTGGAGAAGATGAGGCTGAGTCCTTGGGTGGCGGTGAGATAAGGCCAGGACAGTGGGGAAAATATCCATATGGAGGGTGGCGGTGGATAGGATATTTTTCTATGAGATATTTTTCTTTTCTTCTTTTCTTTCCTTTTTTTTTAGAAAACTTGTGTGAGATTTTGAGATACGGAATGAGACCTGATGTGTGTGTGAGGGGAGATGTCCAGCGCCAGTAAACAATAGGGCCGAAAGACAATAGGGCCGAAAGTCAGTAGAGAAAATAGGATATTTCTTCTCCCTAGATTGCATTTTAAAGTAATAAAATGTTCCATGTTTTGATCTTCGGATTATGACAGACTTGAATAGAATTTATTCTACAATAGTTTTGAATAATTGGTATTTGCCGAATTTTTTTGATTCAAGGCACACCATTCCAAATTATTGTGACGCGGGATAAAAAAACCTAATTTGAACTCTAGGGTTAAGATTTAGGCGCGATGAAATTAAGCCAGATTAAAATGATTTCAGCTACGATACTTTATACTGTATGACCTAGTTGAAGTCAATCAAAATTTTATCCGCTAATGTACATTGGACTTCTCTACCATGGATAATTTTAAGTTCTGGTGTAATGTAAATAGACCAAATAAAACAATATCGCCTTCAATATCCAAACATGATTTGATATAGTTGAAACCAGACGAACATATGTCTGACATCAGAACACCTTTGATTTCTTTACTGAGGACAGAACACTGGAGATTGTTCCCATTTATTGATAGTGTGCATGTTTTTTGGGTAACGATCATGATCCAAAATTATAAAATCATTCGCTTCTCAATGATTCAATCAGCGTGAAACTTGACATTTTGAGAGAATGGTAAATTTTCGAACTTGGTGAAATCTTTTAACTAATCTTGAAAAACAGAGAGGAACATGATATATATATATAGATTGTTATCCAAACTGACATTTCTATTAAGGGTCCATAATTGCAGTTTAATTTAAGGCAAACACCTAGGGTGTTACAATGATAATGTGATTTACTTAGCCTTTTCACTAAATCTTTCTTTGGTGCTCTAATGCCCTAAAGAGGGGAACTTTTAGGGTTAGCACTTCTCCCTCTTCCATGAGCAAGATATGGTTAAGGTATGACCTCTAAGGTGAATAAAGACGTAGTTAAGACTTGGCTCCTCAAGTTTGGTGTCTTTTGCTCAAAATAAACCACATGTGATATCTGGTCACAGATGTAGGTGCTGAGGAGAAACCCTGAGTAACACCTAGGGTGTTACACACGCTGCACAAGGTGTGTCTTTCTCAAAACAGACATCGGTTAGTCTTAACACATGTTCTCCCTTTAGAAGCTTATGAAGATTCTTCATTCCAACATGTGTTAGACGATGGTGCCAAAGCCAGCCCATATTAGTGTTAGCTATTAAACATGCATCTAGATCGGCATTTTCTTTAGAGAAATCAACTAAATAGAGCTTGCCATCTAATACACCTTTAAAAGCTAATGAACCATCACTTCTTCAAAAAACAGATACATCAATATTTGTAAATAAACAATTATAGCCCATATGACATAATTGACTTACAGAAAGTAAATTGTAACCTAGCAATTATACTAAGAACACATTAGAAATTAAATGCTCGGTAGTGATGACTATATATTTTACCCAAAACTTTGACTTTGCCTTGATTCCTATCTCCAAATATGATCGTGTCATGGGAATCCTTATTCTTGACGTAGGAGGTGAACATCTTCTTCTCCCCATCATGTGGTTTGTGCATCCGCTGTCAATAATCCATCTTGTGCCCCCTGATGCATAAACCTGCAAGGTGATTTCAGCTTGGCTTTAGGTACCTAACTCTTGTTGGGTCCTACAATGTTAGTCACATAAGACTTTGGAACCCAGATGCAAGTTTTGTCTCTCTTGCACTTAGGCCCCAAATTTCTAGCAACTACTTTATCATTTTTGCAGGTTAGCACATATGAAGCAGCATAAGTATGATAAAGCATATTTGGGCCATTAGATGCATTCCTAGACACATGAGAGACAGCATGGCACCTAGGTCTACTCCTACCATGAATATACGATGAACTAGATGATGCATACATGGCATAAGAATCAAAAGCGGCATCACGACGAGTATGTAAAATAGTATGATCATAGCAACTATCATGATGAACAACACTAGAAGCATTCTTAACATGAGCATACAAATAGGCATAGTTCTTTTTGTCATGTAAAGAATGAGAGCTATTAGCCGTAGGGGCCTTCCCTTTCTCCTTGATGAGATTGGAAGTCCTTTGGCTTGTTATGTTTTTGGTTCCCATTTGGAAACCAAGTCCATCCTTAATAAAGGGGTGTCTAAAAATGGTGTAGGCATCCCTAACAAATTTTATCTTTTCGTATTCACTCTTGCAAATTTAATTTGACCATTAAGATTTGTAACTTCATCATTCAACTTAAGAATAATGGAAGCATGACCATTGCAAGCATCAATATCGACATCTTTACATCTATTGCAAATAGAGACAAGCTCCATACATGAACTAGTAACATTCACTTTTTCTAGCTTAGCATTTAGATCAGCATTTAAGCTCTTAAGACTAGAAATAGAATCATGGCAAGAAGATAACTCAGAAGAAAGTAATTCATTTTTCTTAATTTCAACAGCTAGAGATTTTTTAGCATTAATACACTTATCATGTTTTTTATATAGAATATCTTCTTGTTTCTCTAGCAATCTATCCTTCTCATTAAGGGCATCAATTAATTCATTAATTTTATCAACTTTGGACCTATTTAACCCCTTAAAGAGTTCATTATAATCTACCTCATCATCGGAATCCTCATCACTAGAAGAAGTGTACTTGGGGGTATCTCAAGTACGTACCTTCTTCTCCTTAGCCATGAGGCATGTGTGATGCTCATTGGGGAAGAAGGATGACTTATCAAAGGCTGAAGCAGCAAGTCCTTCATTGTCGGAGTCAGATGAAGAGCAGTCCGAGTTCCACTCCTTGTCGATGTGTGCCTCGCCCTTCGACTTCTTGTAGTTCTTCTTTCTCTCCTTCTTCCCTTTCTTTTCTTGTCCCTGGTCATTATCATTATCAGGACATTGTGCTATAAAATGACCAGACTTACCACATTTGAATTAGTAGCGCTTTCCCTTTGATTTGTTTCTGTTGGGATATTCCTTGCGTCCCTTCAATGCAGTCTTGAAGCGCTTGATTACAAGCGTCATTTCCTCCTCGTTGAGTCCGGCAGCCTCCACTTGTGCCACCTTGTTAGGTAGCGCCTCCTTGCTACTTGTTGCTTTGAGAGCAACAGGCTGCGGCTCATAGAGAGGAAGTGGTCCGTTTGCAATGTCATCCACGTACCTCGCTTCCTTCACCATCATGCGCCCGCTTACAAATTTTCTGAGAATTTCCTCGGGTGTCATCTTGGTGTACCTAGGATTTTCACAGATGAGGTTTACAAGATGAGGATCAATAATAGTAAATGACCTTAGCATGAGTCGAATGACATCATGATCTGTCCATCTTATACTCCCATAGCTCCGGATCTTGTTCACCAGGGTCTTGAGTCTGTTGTAGGTTTCGGTTGGCTCCTCTCCCCATTTCATGGCGAACCTTCCTAGTTCTCCTTCCAACAGTTCTATCTTTGTAATCATGGTGGCATCGTTACCATCGTGAGAGATTTTGAGGGTATCCTATATTTGCTTGGCATTGTCCAAGCCGCTGACTTTATTGTATTCATCCCTACATAGACATGCTAACAAAACAGTAGTAGCTTAGGCATTTTTATCTATTTGCTCATTAATAGAAACCGGATTATCACTACTATCAAAATGCATCATGTTTTCCACTATTTCCGAGATACTAGGATGAAGAGAGAATAGATCACTATGCATTTTATGACTCCAAAATGAATAATCATCTCCATCAAAGTGGGGGTTACCGAGTGGAATAGATAACAAATGTGCATTCGAATTATAAGGGATACGAGAATAATCAAAAGAATAGTTTTGATTAACCATTTTATTTTACGACGAAGAGTCTTCGTCGTCGTCATCCCTTGGTGGAGAGGAGGAGGTGTCGCTATTGTAGTAGATGATCTTCTTGATGCGCCTCTTCTTCTTCCCATCCTTCCTCTTGTTGTTTGATCCTGAGTCGGTGGGCTTGTCATCTTTTGGCTCATCAACATAGAGAGTCTCCTTCTCCTTCTCCTTATCATTGATCACCATTCCCTTGCCTTTATGATCCATCTCTTCGGGCGGTTAGTTCCATGATGAAGAGGACAACTTCGATACCAATTGAGAGCACCTAGAGGGGGGTGAATACGTGATCCTGCAATATTGAACTCTAAACAACACAAACTTGGTTTATAAATGTTAGTGAAATGAAAACCAAGTTACTGTGAATAGAGAGAGAGAGAGGAAGAGAACTCTTCACTTGATTGTTCCTTTGAGATATGTTTTAAACTTTGGAACAATAGTGCAAGTGAATATGTGAGAATTCTATGGAAGAAATACAATCACACAAGAAATGCACAAGTGACACGGTGATTTTATCCCATGGTTCGGTCAATGCCTACTCCACATTGTGGTGACCTCCTTCGGTCAAGGATTCCACTCAATACCTTTCAAGTGATCCAAAGATCAAAATTGAGTACCACGGTTTTCTTCCTTTCCTCAAGTATTCCCTTTGTGAGGAATCTCCACAAGTTGGAGTCGCTCACCGTTACACAATTGATCACAAGTAAAGCACAAGAGTAAGGGAGGGAATAGAAACACACACAAGAACTAGAGTCGCAGCAACAACACGCACACAAGTTATGAAACGAGCACACAAAACAACGCAGCGAAGTTATAGCTCAAAGAAGTGCTCAAATCTCTATCACAATAAAACAAATGCGTGCTTGCGAAGTCTAGGCATTGTAGGATGTTCAATGGATGCTTGGTATTCTGCTCCATGCGCCTAGGGGTCCCTTTTATAGCCCCAAGGAAGCTAGGAGCCATTGGAGTCCCATTTGGAAGGCTCTGGTTGCCTTCTGTCTGTGGGCGCACCGGACAGTCTGGTGCACCACCAGACAGTGAAAAGTGTGTGATCTACTTCCTTCTTTGGCAAAGCCAACCATTGCATCCACCGGCCCCGTGGCACATCGGACAGTTCGATGGCGCACCGGACACTCCGGTGCGACTTGGTGACCGTTGGCGAAGTCCACGTGTTGCCCGCTAATCGCGCAGCTGACCATTGACTGGGAGCTCGGCTGGCACACCGGACAGTCCGGTGAATTTTAGCCGTGGCGCCCTCAGCTTTTCCTGAGCGCGACCAGTTCGACGGGGCGCCAGCCTAGACACCGGACACTGTCCAGTGCACAACGGATAGTCTGCTACACCGCAGGCTAGTTCAAGTTTGGCTTACCTTAGCCAAACTTCTCCAATTCTATTTCTCTCACTTTGAGAAGTTTCCTAGCACTTAGTAGAATAATGTTAGTACCAAAAACAATTTACTAAGGCTAGAATCATATCTTTCTTTTCCATTTACATCTCTTTAACTCTTAACTCAATAAAGTCATAACTCGATGTGTTGAGCATCTGATCACCAAAACAATATAGAAATGGCCCAAGGGCACATTTCCCTTTTAGGCGCGGCCGGGACGAGGTGCGGCGCGAGCACGAGAGAGAGGTGAGGTGAGGGAGATGGCTAGGGCGAGCTCGGCATGTGAGGGAGCAAGGGCTCGGTCGGCTTTTATAGAGGGGAGGAGGGAGGTCAGAGGGCGCCAGGGAAGAGGAAGAGGTGGCGGCTCCATTGATGGTGGGAGTTTCTCCATTGATGGGGGGAGTGAGTGGGGGAGAGGAAGTGGGGAGAGGAAGAGGAAGGGGTGCACGGCGACGGTTTTGGGCACGAGGCAGGGCGGCTCGGTGGTGTTGGACACGGTCGGTCGCGGCTAGGGCGGTTCGGCCGAGCGTGGTAGTGCATAGGACGCGTGCGCGCGAGGCTGGAGTTAGAAGGAAGGGTTGGGTGGGCCCTGCCTGCCACAGAGAGAAGATCGGAAGTGGGGGCACGGATGCGCCTGGTAGGCCGAATTCGGCTTAGCCGATTAGGGTTTCGAAATATTTTTTCTTTTTCTTTTCCATTAAAAATATAAATATATATAGTTTAAAATATTCCAACAAACAAAATCATAATAATTATACCAAAATTATATATAACTAAAATATTTATTTTTGGGCCAATGTTTCTATATTAATTAATTGGGTTTTACATAAAAGGAGTTTTTTTAAAATCACCAACCAATTATGAGCAAACAAAAATCATTCTGTAAAGATAAAGAGATCAAATATTTGCTTAAAATTACTTTACTCTCTACTAAGTTTTAAATGTATTAATTTAATTTATGGATTTGAGGTGTTACACAAGCATACCTAGGAATCAGCTTCACCCATGATAGCCTTGTACCTCGAAGCCATTTGTGCAAGGTCGAGGGTAGGGATGAAAATGGTTTCAGAATTTTTCGGTATTCCGGTTACTGTTTTCGATTTTTTTATCCGGTTCGTCGGTAACGGCAATTCTCAAAAACGGAATCTGTCACCAGAAATTTTAATCGGAATCGGTATCGAAATCAGTGTAGGCTTTTCCCGACGTTCATTAGTAACAGTAATTCTCAAAAATAGAATCGGTCACCGTAAATTTTAATCGGAATCGGTATAGGCTTTTACTGACCGTTTCCTTCGGTTACCGATTTTGGTCGGAATTTACCGAAAGTATACCTTGGAATTTACCAAAAATAATTTAGTCCAGCCCAACTCAGGCAGTCCATGGGATACAGACCAGAGGCCGACCATCCCACTCGCCCAGTCCAGGCCTAGCGCCAGCTCCATTCCATTGGCGTGTGTTAAGTCCCACCCAAACTTCTATAATGCAGTGATTGGTGTGCTCCTTTCTGATTCGTCAATGTGGTACCAAAATGCTCCACCTCCCACTGTGCTGCTGCTACTAGCACTAGAAGACGGAGGTCGCTGCTATGCCATCGACTGGCCAGGCCTATTTAAATGGGTCGAATTCTACTCAGGCGATAAAATTAACCGGCAATTAAAATACTACACATTCTGTGATCACTCGTGCGTCTATATATATAAACAAAAAAGGTAGTGCTATTTGACACCAACATCTCCTCGTCTCTACATGTGGCCCAGTCGTCTGTCCCGCGCATTTGGCTCTAAATGACTCATATCTCAGTTATTCTCATGAATGACTGAGGCTAAAAAGTTGGAATGACTGAATTTATTCACTTCATTTTACGTAAAAAATGTGAACTTGTGATCTTTGTGAACTTGTCATATTGTGAACTTATTATACATGTGAATTATGAACTTGTGATCTTTGTGAAGTTGTCAATTTGTGAACTTGTGGTCTTTGTGAACTTGTATTATTGTCAACTTGTGCCAATTGCAAACTTGTTATATTGGGATATTTTCATATTGGTTTGTTTACCAATTGTGTTTTAAATTCTGATCGTTACCGATATATTTTCCGTGGCCATCTTTCATTTCTGATGTTTTCGAAATACCGATATTGTTTCCATTTCCAGAGTTACCGTTTTTGAATTCGTTTCCAATAAAAAATATGGAAACAAAAACGGATTTAACGTTTACCGATCATTCCGACCGGATTCATTCCTAGTCAAGGGCTTTGGCATCCTGTGTCTTACATATCCCATGGAAATTTATATATCTAAATTGTGCCATCAACTCATGGCACTCAATCCATATTGGGAAGAGTGACTCGCTCTCATATCTATAACCCTTCGTGAGCTGAGAGATCACCAACTTTGAATCTCCGAAAATCTCCACTGCTTCTGCACCAACTTCGAGGAGCAACTCCATCCCCTTATGCACGGCTTCAGACTCCGCCAGGTTGTTGGTGCAAGGGTCAGGCAATTTGATTGAAAAGGAATATGTTGCCCCCGAGGCGACAACACCAGAATTCTCACATCGCATCCGTCATCGCAAGCCAATTCGTTGAAAAACATGGCCCACACACGCATGGAGAGTGCTGCCACGTTGATGTTAATACTTTCTGTGATGAGGTCAGCCAGCGCTTGTCCCTTAACTGCCTTCATGGGCTGGTAACGGATATCAAATTCTGACAGTGCAAACATCCATTTCTAAGTTAGCCTTTAATAAAGGAGCCAACAACATATGATTGATGACATCCGATTTGCATATGACAATTGTCTCCGTGGACAATCGAATGTGACGAAGCTTAGTATAGGTGAAGAATAAACAAAGACATAGCTTCTCAGTGTCAAAATAGCTGGTCTCTGCACCTAGCATCCTCCTGTTGCTTTGGAATACCAAGACAAGTAACACTCGACAATGGAACATAATTTGACAACGAAGACTTCATAACATTCTACCACTTAGTAGGCATTCAAATATGATTTGCATTTGTAAGGCATCCAAGATCAAATGGTGTAATCAAAAGGGCAAATAGAAATATCTGCACAAACATTTCAAAATGCCTTATGGGGCCCCAAAAGGAAAATGGGTTGATGAGTTGATAAAAGTAGTTTGGACAAACAACACAAGCATAACAAGATCCACTAAGTTTACCCTATTCAAATTGTTATATGAGGAAGAAGTAATGACCCCAAAAGAAATAAAATATAAAGGTCCAATAGCAAATGTGCAAGCAGTCAACAAAGACCATTCCATAACAAAGGCTCTCTTTATTCTAGAAAGAATGCATGCCACACAAAATCTAAAAATGTGGCAGAACCTCCCAAGTTATTGGGCCCACATGCATTTGTCCTTGTCTCAAAGACCCCAGAGTGCTATGCATGTGCACCAGATAACTTAACAGGATCTGTCCGATTGCCCCAAGGACATTGGATAAACCACTTACAACCAAGATCGCGAGATTAAGTAATACAAATCACACACACCAATATTTTTGCAGCGGAAATCTTATTACCAACTTTAACAAGTTACAAAAAAATTACATTAGTTTATCGGAGTGTTTACAAAAGTATAAGTTTGAAATATATGCTAGCTCAAGTGACCATCCTCAATAAGACTTGTAGAAGAGTTACTTAGACTTATAAGAAGGCCGAACCCACTGGCACTTAACACCATCATCAGCAGTACAAAGTTAGAACCTGAAAAACAACAGGGAATAAAACCCTGAGTACGGAATTACTAAGCAAGACTTACCCGACTAAAGAAAAGACTCTCAAGGGTATGCTGGCTAGAGGGATTCAAGGTATGGCTGATCAAGAATCAAAGACTCTGTTTTGCAGAAAAGCTTACTATGAGTGGATCCTTAAAATCCAATTTTATTGCCAGGTTAGGTAAAGTTACTTGCTTCTAGAGTTCTTTCTACCCTAGTTCAATCACTTGACCTGCACTAGCCGTCTTTTATCAACCCTTTAAGTTCACTGGAATGCTACGTGTAAGTCAGTGACCAAGTCTTCATGTCCGCGAAGTTACGGCGATCCGAATCTATTATACTCAGCTGAGGATCTCCAATCACATGACATATGTAGCACTTAACCCTTGCATATGTCAACTCGCCACCAGGGTTCTTAAGACCAGATCAGGTTCACGCCAACCGAGAGCACAGATACACCACCGTCCAGCCTCTTGCCACGGAGGGTACACGCTACTCTCGCCATCTCTCCACTCCCATTACATGTTATCTTATTCTGGTATTAGTCTGCCTGAGGCAAAGCTTACCCACGACGAGGCATGTGACCAGTTAAAGGGTCCTCGGTCAGCAGGCCTACATCGAGACGATCCTTAATCGACTCAAACGGAGACACTACACCGAGACTCCCTTCTCATGCAAGTCAACCGCCCGGTCTCAGCTTTATTATTTAAACCCAAAGTTTGGTACCTGGCAGAGGTACATCTTTTCCGATGTTGAACCCATCACGGTCGTGATGGATTCACCATCTAGTTTTATTTTCGAAAACTTCCCACCCACTGAATCATCACCTTTGTTTTAAAACAAAACATTTTTGTTTACTAAAGCAAGGCTAAGCATCAGAAAATTCTTTTCAAAAAGGGTATCAAGGAAGGGTAATCAATTTTTCAAGGAAGGAAATGCATCAACAGTTTAGCACACAACTCCTATCACCTAATGCATCAAACAAGGTGATAAAGATTTTTAAAACATCAAGGAGGTGGCGAATGCACCGGGGCTTGCCTGAATAACACTAGGTTAGTGTTGTTAGGTGGCGACCACTTGGCGATTATCCTTTGGCTTGGCACTCGTTCAGATTATCCATCTTCCGGTTCGTCCATCAGCATTATCCTGTGGATTAGTCCGCGCTTGGGATCGACTTGGCTCGTCTTCCGCACTGTGTAATCAATTATCATACCTAATTGAAATGCACGATGCACATGAATGCATATAGGCCAGAATATCACAAATCTAAATAGTGCTATGTGGTAGTGAATTAAATACCTGTAGCAAGACATCGCAAATCTAGTACGAAAATACTAGTTATCGATATTACATTAAAACTATAGCTATGGCATTCTAACTTAATTGGATTTAATTCTAACAGCACCCAATAGTAAATTATGTATAAGCATTTTACTCTCCTAAAATCTACCCCTCTATATTCAAACTTGGGATAAGCATAGAAATTGTTTAATTAACTTTTTAAACTAATTCTTTAGGTTACTTATTTAGTGCAATCGACAACGACAAAATTCATCAGATAGTTGTATAAAATACTAAATCTATCCTTTACGTTGTCACCTCACCCAGATATCACCGAAATTAATCTACCTTTCGCATTACTAAATCCATCGTACTTCACTTATTTTTAACACTACCACAACGTGCCTACGCTAAACATGAGGATCATCATGATTAATAAATCTAGCTAATCCAATTATCATACCAACTATCCGAAGTAACGAGTTCGCTTACCAACATTAAGTCGCTCCACTTCCACGAACACGGCGACAAACTCTACATCAGACTTTTCGTCGAGTACTAGATAGACGTCACCCAGGGGCCTTCTTTTCTCTAGTACCCAACTGCTGAAGATCTTCTCCTGGCGAGTACTGGAGTGGCATTCGATGAAGCGTGAGCGCGAAGGCAAGGATCGCAAGTCGTCGACACAGTGTGGACGTGGCCGAATCCGTACAGAGCTCCAAATTGACAGCCACCACAACGAGCTGGGATAATCGGACTTAGCAACAACGGTGAGCTAGAGCGTCGGCGAGCACATGTCGGGGCGAGCAGCATACGTTGTGGTCATGGGAAGCTTGCAGCTGCGCTCTATAGCAAGACCGGCCCTAGCGACGCCGGCAACCAGAGAGCAGGGAGAGACGAGTCCATGGCATGTTCGTCAACATGGTGTTGGGCATGTCTAGATGAAGACTGACGGTGTGAGGCAAACAACACATGTCGAGGTTGCAGGAGATGTCGACGCGTGGCGAACAGAGAGGGAGCGAGCTGAGGGGCGCGACCAACGAGCAGAGCGAGGAAACAAGCTGAGAGAGAGATGGGAGATGTCCGGCACTAGAGAGGAGCTCGGCCATGGACACCAGAGGGGCGAGCTCGAACCCGGGCATAGGGAAGCGCGCCGTGGCAGGGAGGATCTGGGCGAGCTACGCGCGGCAGAGAGAGACGAGCTAAGAAACACGCGCGCCAGGGGCGAGCTCAGCACGCCAGGGAGCAGGGGCGCGATGCGGCGAGCAGGAAGGGCGCGCGGCTACCAGGGAGCTGCGCGGCCAGGCTACGTGCAGGGAGATCGAAGAAGAAGACGCGC
The DNA here is from genome assembly GCA_029449295.1 of Zea luxurians. NCBI lineage: Eukaryota > Viridiplantae > Streptophyta > Magnoliopsida > Poales > Poaceae > Zea > Zea luxurians. The sequence goes on along the minus strand of JAOPSE010000022.1, from coordinate 37,884,773 downwards.
AGGAGCTCGCGCGCAGGGATCCGACGCGCACCGGGAGATGGAGCAGAGACACGATTGGTCGGGGAGCAGAGCACAAAGGGAGGCGCGCAGGGCACGGCCTGCGCGAAGCAGGGGTGAGGGCGGCCGAGCTGGGGAAGAGATGGAGTTGGGCACAGCAGAACTCGCACGCAGGAAGCCGCGCGTCATGGGAGAGACCAAGCTAGGGTCGGCGTGAGCATAGGACTGCCATGGGGGAGCTTGAGGACACGCTCGCACGGCACCAGGGAGCGAGTAGGACACCGTGGCATGGACGAGGGAGGAGCTCACGGACAAGGAAGTTCTAGCAGGCAGAGAGGCACCGCGGCCACCATGGGGAACGAGCCGGAGCTGCGCGCGCGCTAGAAAATCGCTCGGCAGAGAGGATGGACAGGGAGCTCCAAGCACCGAACTGCGGCCGGAACCAGAGGCACTGCGAGCAGGCAGACATGGGAGGGACCTCGCTGGCTGAGCGAGTCGGAAGAGAGAAGCAAGGGGAAGGCGCAGGGAAGAGCCACGGCTTGGAGAAGATAAAGGCAGGGGGATGGATAGAAGACGAGCTCACGATGGGATAACCGGATAAGGCCATTGGCTGTACGTGGTGTGGAAATATCAAAGAAGGCAGCGACAGATAAGGATAGAAGGAGATTTTTCCTTCTAGATTTTTTTAGATTTTTAGAGATTCACAGATATTTTGAATTGGTATTTTTAGCAATGTACACTGGGTCAATACGCTATTCAACTACGCATTTCATGCCCCGAATCTCGAAACGGAAATCCGAGGACTAACGGTTTTGGCTAAATTTTGTTTAGATAACTTTTGTGACTATTCTAGGCATGGTGTAAACAGACTGAACCAGAGTACATCTATTCAACCTTTTACCCTATGACTGATCTTGATTTTTTGCGCTGTACACAGGCCGACACATTACACGAATACACATTTCATTCTCCGAATTTGGTGAATCAAATTATTTAACAATTGCTTATATCCGAAGATTTGGATTCGGGCGAGAAACGAGAGACCGAAATAAACTGATTTTGGCACTAATAATTTGTTCTGCATGATTCAACCGAAATTAGCCGAAACCTGATCCGCCAAAACAGCGTGCGGACAGATAAATTGGATCCTGACCTCGCGCAAGATTTCGCACGATTCGAATTATTTTACCCCGAACATTTTAGTCGTCGAGTTCTATTTAATTTGCCTGGGATAAAATCATCCCAGTGGGTCGGGCTTCCTAATTCGTATTCGCGCGAGCGACGAATTTTAAATAATCATCGGGCGCACCGATTTTTAGAACAACGATGTTCCGAACAGCACGAAAATTTAGGAAGAGCCCGGATGAATAAAAATAACATCGAATTCGCGACACATGAAACAGATGCAATATTAAAATCGCGAAAGGTGAAGATGTTTAAAATTTAGCGTCTGTTTTATCCACTGATATTATGTGCTTAAATCCATACTCTTTGTCGAGCGGAAAATAAACACTTGGGGTGTTACAGCCCTCCCCCCTTAAAAGAATCTCGTCCCGAGATTCGGAGCGGAAGACTTTTAAGAGTAGAGAAGCATGTAACCCACGTCCATATCAGCAGTAATCATAAGGCAGTACCAAGCAAAGGCGAGTGTATCAGAATGTGGTTTCTCTAGTGGACATAACATGTATCGCCTTAAGCTAGTTTTGAAATGTCCAACAATAGAGACGACATCTGCTAGAAGAACACATAAGGTTCCATGTGTGCAGTTTGCTTTTTCTGATGACACTAAACTATCTGAGTCTGTTGAGCGAGCGGCAAATACGTGATTTTACCCAAACAGAATCAGATGCAACCTCTTGGGTAAAACACACAGAAAGAGGTTTACCAACAAGTGGTCATGGTAAGTTCATAGCACACGAGACGGGTATGAATGTCGAATAACATCACAGTTAACTCGTGTTAGCCAGAGAATCCAAGTCCCTGAAAGGTGATATAGATTCGAGAACATCACTAGCGGAGGGATCTATAGATACGGACTTTACAACCAGTCCATTTTATCTAGCACTAGTCACGGCTCGACTTGATCACACATGCTGGAAAAGCACACGCAAGGCGATCGAGGCATGACTAGAGCGATGACTAGGTGGTTTCTGGTCGACTTAATCTCGATTCTTGAAAGTACTTCCTTAAGATGGGTTGAACCAAAATGAGTTCAGGCAAATTGATAAAACGATCTCTAAACTCAATCTTTGTTCATTGGGCAGTTACAAGTTAGTAACACCAACTTGTTGAACCACTTTTGACATTGGACATGTCCTCTCAGTACCATCGGTAAGCCAACGGTCGAGAGTTCACTCTTGTTAACAGTTGATCATGCATCTGGGTAGAAATCCATTTGGTCATGTTGTTCATCCGTTTCTTCATGCGAGATGAACTGACTTGGTTAGGGAATACATGGATTAATTAAGAGAGCGAATGAACAAACTCCTGCATGTCAGCAGCAGGGGAAATCCAATCTCCATTTTGAGAGCTAGTTAGCTGTCTCTCAACACTAAAAAGCTTTAAGGCTTCACCTTTACACAAAGGATGTAAAGGGAACTTGTATGAGTAGTCACTACCAAGATCAAAAGAAATAAGACTACACATGAAAGTGGTATGCCCTTTTGATCCAACGAAGATGATAGATGTTGCTTGATCACTTCACAAACAACATAGAAATTGTTTCAAGGAAGAGGTCTACGGAAGATAACATATTGATATAATCTCATAATGGATTATGATTACTAACTGTGATGCTAGTGTGCGCCGAGTAGCGCAATCATGTGCACACACACAGAAGGCCCTCGGCTGGTTTTAGTCATAACACCATTATCAGACATAACCAATAAGAAATCTCATGCGACACAAATGAATTGGGCAAGGGTGACAATGTACAAAGAGATACTCCACTTGTAAGGATGGTTACAAGTAGAGAGCCAAACAGATCATGGCCCGATGAAATGAACAAGGTATGGCCATAACCTAAATTTGATGAAAGGAGTACGATGGGAGACTATTAATTCAGCCCCAAACATATTTCTATGCCCATTGCAGAGATCATAAGGCCAAGGATTAAGTTGATATGCCATCGATAGATATGGGAAACCAAAGGCATCAAATTCAAGAAAATACTCGGACAGGTCTTTTCTGGGTTAGGTTGATAAAGCAACATGACGATCCTAAAGAACTGGCAAACTGGATAAGGTACATCAGCTTGCACCAACAGAATAAGGATATGGTTTAGGATGGAGACATGACTCGAGATTCTTGTTTCAAGTCTGGGTACACTTTAGGTCCAACAAAGAAATTATCTAGGCATTCATTTGTATGGGCTTGGTCATGGAGTGATAATGGAAAATTCCAAATTTGGGTCATGGTTCACTAAATAAGAACATGGCTTAGTTTTGGGTTTAGGCAAACAAGTCACCACTCTTCTAACAACATATCAAGCACAAGAGCAAACACACTTTGCACAAATGGTCCAATTATGAAAAGCTAAAAGCAATCTAAACCTGTATCCCTAAGACACCACATCATTTACAATCACCAAGTTTTGGAATAAAGGTGAGAGAAACATTTTGGATGTATAGGTGACAAACATGATGCAACAATTAGGATGCATGCTCGTCTTATACGTCCTCACGAGTTTTGCCACAGAATGTGGCCATAGCGTTCTATACCGGTGGCATATGACTCTCTCGGTATTTTGCTAGTCGTCAACTACACATACGTTTTCGAGGTTAGTGTACCTGCAGAAAAATCCATCACAGCCCAATTTCCCATGATGCAGTTCACACATGACAGTTTATCACAGTTTATACTCCATATATTGCTATATGGAGGCCAGCTCATCATTAAGCGCCGAGCCACGCATAGGCGTCGTTGCCACACATTAACCATAGGGCAACCCATTATGGTAACTCACCTTCTTACCTGAGCGTAGGTGTGTCGGTTCAAGTACATTACACTTCTCAGTATTCCCATGTCTGTATACCCATACACAACCATGGGGGACTGAATTCCCAGAAAAGTAAATACTCCACATCGCAGCCTTCATATATACATATGTAAAACATGTATATAATCAAGCGCCACAATTAAACTCTTCCCTAGACCGACGTTTGTTCGGTCATGCTCTCACATCTCACCTTACCTAAGCGTTGATCCATTCAAGACTGAATGGCCTTAAAAATAACAATACACATGTATGCAATACCCCACCGGTTGTGGGTTAGTTGTTTTTAAATAAGCCACCTAATAGTCCTTAATTTAGGGCTTAACAGAGGATGTCGCTAGCATTATAGTTTTTCAAAACTGTTTTTCAAAGCCAAACAATGTGTTTAGTTGAAAATAGGTTTTTCAAAACCAAAAATTTTGTTTTGAAAATACGTATGTGACCGTATATACTTAATCTTGCTCCGATACCAGCCTGTGGCAGAACCTCCCAAGTTATTGGGCCCACATGCACCTGTCCTTGTCTCAAAGACCCCAGACTGCTATGCATGTGCACCAGATAACTTAACAGGATCTGTCCGATTGCCTCAAGGACATCAGATAAACCACTTACAACCAAGATCGCGAGATTAAGTAATACAAATCACACACACCAATATTTTTGCAGCGGAAATCTTATTACCAACTTTTACAAGTTACAAAAAATTTACATTAGTTTATCGGAGTGTTTACAAAAGTATAAGTTTGAAATATATGCTAGCTCAAGTGACCATCCTCAATAAGAAGTGTAGAAGAGTTACTTAGACTTATAAGAAGGCCAAGCCCACCGGCACTTAACACCATCATCAGCAGTACAAAGTTAGAACCTGAAAAACAACAGGGAATAAAACCCTAAGTACGGAATTACTCAGCAAGACTGTGATACCCGGTTTGCGAAGAAGAGAAGTTGGGGGTTGTTCTTTTTGGTTTTTTCCTCATTCGGTTGTTGCATTTTAGGGATTTGGAATTTGTGGAAAACATTCACAACTAGGGCAGTAGAATTTCTTTGGTTTGGCGCTTGCGATGGGGTCGGGAGCTGTCGCGTGGGCTAGTTGGGCCGTGATTAGTGATTCGGCCCACTATCCCTCCCAAACCCTAGCCGCCCCTCCCCCTAACCCTCTCCCCCTTTGTGCAGCCGCCCCCCCACTTCCCCACCCTTTGGCCGCCGCCCCCCCCCTTCCATCTCCTCCTCTCTCAATCCTTGCAGCCACACCACCAAACCCTAGCCGCCCCCCCCCCCCCATCTCCTCCTCCCAAGGTGCCATTCCTTGCCGCTCGGATCGTCGACGCGTGGTGCGAATCTTCAATCGTTTTGGTGGAGGGAAGAAGGGAGGAAGGAAAGGGGGAGAATCCAAGGTGATTTTTGTGTTTATCTCTTGTTCATTTGCGCTGCAATCTAATTGATTAGTTGTTGCGTATGCGATTGGGTAGAGGGGCTGTCCGGAATTTTAGGTGGTGGATGAACAGCAGTAGTTCTAGCAGTTTCTGGGCATTTTTCGTGAGAAATTAATGGGAATCAGTTTGGGGATCATGAAGAACTTTGTCTTACCTTTCCAACGAGTATTTATGCGCTCAATTTGGAGTTATAAATTAAAAGTTATCACCGTTTGAATCCGGGTATGTGGCTATCCAAAAAAACAGATTTTCAGGGGGATGAACAGCAACAGTATTAGCAGTTTCTGGGGATTTTTTGAGAGTAATTAGTGTTAATCAGTATGAGAATCATGTATGGCTTTTTCTTTTCTTTCCAACAAGTACTTATGCGCTCGATTCAGAATTATATTTTTAAAGTTATCGCTGTTTGAATCCGAGTATGTCGCTGCCCAAATCAGGAAAAAACAGATTGCAGGGTTTATTTTGTGGACCGTTTAGGGGTAATTAGATGTTAGAATTTAATCATAAATTGTATACAAAACTTGTGGGGAATTTTATGTAGTTGTCTCTGGAGTTTTTGTTTGACACCACTGCTGTCTTAATTTTAATGTTATGGAATTGTTAAGCAGCGCCGCTGCAGTTTGGTTGGTGTGGGGAGAATTGTTACCCGCGGCGGGGTTTGAGATTGCGCATAGGTGCGGCGTTGTTCTTGAGGCTTATTATGTGAATTTGGTGCACTAAGTTGGGTGTCAAAAAAACAGGTGGTGGACTTCTGGATCGTTCTTAGGGATTTGCCCAAACTTCTGGTGAAGGCAAGTAAAACTGTGATGGTTAATCCGTCTGTCAAATGAGGAGTCTTATAGATTATGTCGTGCTATTGTGTTCATATTCATATTTTTTTTATTGAGTACCATCATTTGAAAATGTTCATGTTTCATGGATTTCATATGTTGAGTTTGAGGTTTGATTATGTTACTCAAGTGGTTATTATGTGGAATGGGTGGAAGTATATGTCTAGCACATTTTATTTGGGAAGAACTCATGATGTTGTCATGCATAATGCACTCATCATCCATTGCATTGAAGTTTTGTCGCGATCTTATGGTCCGACCGTACCGGTACATTGAGCATCATATGTTGCCCGATAAGGGGTATGATGCAACTTCATATCCTTAGAGATATGGAGGCAGAAGTCATTATTGCATCTGTAGCCATGTGCATTCATGGGAGAGGTGTGGAATCTATTATGTGGATGTGGATAATCTAGACTTGTGCATGGTGATTCTTCTTGGCGTTAAGTATTTAGTTACATGTTTACTTGCTGCAATTTAATGTTCAAAAAGGAAGTTTTGAACCACGTGGTTGTTTAAGTACAGTTGATTTACAATGTCCAATTGTTGTTGTTATGTTTTCTTACTGAGATGTGTCATCTCACATCTTGCATTTTTTGATGCAGGCACCTAATTTCTGCTTTTGGGAAAAGAGGGATGTAGCAGCACGGCCACTACACCTTTAATAAAGGAACCACCACTTAATAATGTTGTTAATCAGAGAGGGTCAAGTCTAGTGAATTACTTTGTTCTTGGTTGAGCGTTTGTTTTGGGGTGGGCGGAGTTCCTTATCTCATTTATTTTTCTTCTGTTGGGTCATGAATGTGTTTTACCAGCTTTGCATTTAGATTCTACTACGTGAATTATCTGTCTTTATATCCTGTATGAACTACATGTTTTCCCTCCATGTTATGCTAGTTTCAGAGGAGGTGCTGCCGGATTTTGCAATATTTTCTCTCTTTATTACATCTCTTGTGTTGAGTAAGTTTGGTGGGAGGAGTTTTGGTAATATCCATTGTGTGTGACCAGTGGGGTGTTACAGTTGGTATCAGAGGAATAGGCTGTAGGTCCTAGCAAGTGGAGTAATAATAAATTGACACACTGCACATGTAGGATGGGATTTCTGTCTTGCTATTGATATGTTATGTTATTGTCTGTGCTAGTTTGACATTATCTGGAGAGATGCTATGCCTATCTCATTTACTTATTATTCTCATCCCTTTGGCTGCAGCTATGCCGCCTCGTAGGGCTCGGGGTAGTCCGCAAGCTCCTAGTGGGGACTCGATGAGTTCGGCGGCAATGTTAGCCGCGATGCAGGCCATGCAGCAGGAGTTGGCCATTCTGAGGCAAGCTATTCCTGTTGCCCCAGCGGGTGCTGCTCAGGGTGCTAGAGGTGGGGGAGTGCCCGGGGGCGCTGTCCCTGCGGGTGCTGCTCCGGGTGGTGGGGCCGAGGTGCCTCTTCCAGTCAGTGGTCTTTCTCTGATGCAGTGGATGGGCTTGAAGTTGGACTCTTTTGATGGCAGTGGTACTCCGGTCGAGGCGGCAGATTGGTTGACTTATGTGGAGGATAAGATGAATGTCTTTGAGATTGTGTATGGAGATCGGGTTCGCTTTGGCACACAGCTGCTGAAGGGAGAGGCTCAAATTTGGTGGAGAGGCGTGCAGGCAGCGCACTCCTCCTCACCAGGAGTCCTGTCTTGGAATGTCTTCATCAGGCAGTTTGAAAGGAGATTCTACCCGGTCACTGGAAAAAATGAAGATTGATTTGCAGTCCTACAAGCAGGAGAAGAAGTCTGTCACAGAGTATGAAGTGGGCTTCAACAAGATGGTCCGCTTTGTCCCTCATGTGGCTTATAATGAGATGGAAAAGGCGAGCTAGTTCCATCAGGGTCTGAAACCTTCTATCAGGCATGCACTGGGAGCCTTTCCATTGGTGGACTTCCGTACTACAGTGGAGCGGGCACTGGGTGTGGAGATGCAACACCAGTATACCAGGGAGTCGCAGAAGTCTTCGGGTGTTGATCAGCCTCGTGGCCAGGACGTGAGGAGGGGCAACACGGGAGGTCCAGCCCACAAGAGGGGGCAAGTCTCAGCATCAGCGCCACCATCCTTACCGTGGCAAATCTTCTGACTCGGGTACTTCGGGAGGAAGTACTCAGAGGTTTCGGGCTGTTCCTAAGCCCGGGCTGGGGCTGGTGTGTTTCCGCTGTGGGTATGCGCATCACAGTGCAGAGTGCCAGTGGAGTGACAGGTGTTCTATCTGCAGTCAGGACCATAAGGATGTGGTGTGTAGGAGGAATCCTAATGGGAAGCTCAGATGGGAGCCATTGACTTCCTCCTCTTCTCAGGGCACTATCAACATGATGTCAAGTGTTGAGCAGCAGTTTTCAGTTCCTCTTCCTCCGCAGCAACTCTATGTGCTTGGGACCTCTCAGTTCGTGCTGATGCAGGGTTTTCCTCAGTATCAGGCCGCGCCTACTCCTGCACCGTCTATTCCTATGTCGTTTCAGTTTGGAGCTCCGCACCTGCCCCATCCGGTGGCTCAGTGGGGTTATTCTGTTAATTTCACTCCGGGAGCTTCCTCTTCTGCGGGTATTTCTGGAGCTTATGTGCTACCCACTGCGGATGGCAGGGAGTAAGGAGACGTGGTGACAGGTACAATTTCAGTTGATTCGTTTGCAGCCCATGCTCTTTTTGACTCTGGCACTAGCTATTCGTTTGTTTCGGAGGATTTTGTGTTGCGGGCTGGTCTTTCGGTGCAGAGGTTGGGTCACCCAATTTTGGTTAGATCTGCTAATGGCTCCATTAGTAGCTGTTCAGTTTGTCGGGGGTGTTCCGTCATTCTTGCTGATGAGGTCTTTTCGGCCATTCTGGTGGTGATTTCTTTGGGGGCATTCGATATTATCTTGGGTATGGATTGGTTATCCCAGTATCGTGTGGTTATATCCTATTTTTGGAAGACAGTGTTATTGCAGGCGCCGTCGGGTAAGGAGGTGGTATTTTTGGGAAGTTCCCCGAAGTTCACGTTATCCTTGTTGGCGCAATTGCTTCCTGATCGCCGGTCAAGGAAGTCAGGGATCTTTTTCTCCATGGTGGTGGAGGGTGAGGCTGCCTTGCGGGTGCAGGACATCCGGGTGGTGTGTGACTTTGCTGACGTGTTTCCGGCAGAGCTTCCAGGCATTCCTCCGGAGCACGATGCAGCTTTTGAGATTAAGCTGATCCCGGGTACGCAGCCTATTCACAAGGCCATGTATCGAATGGCCCCAAAGGAGCAGATTGAATTGAAGCGGCAATTGGATGATCTGCTGGCTAAGGGTTTCATTAGGCCTAGCAGGTCTCCATGGGCTTCCCCAGTATTGTTTGTTGAGAAGAAGGATAAAAGCAAGCGGCTATGTGTGGATTATCGCGCTTTGAATCAAGTGACAATCAAGAATAAATATCCGCTTCCCCGAATTGAGGTCCTCTTTGAGCAGTTGAGGGGTGCCCAGGTGTTCTCCAAAATTGATTTGAACTCTGGTTATCATCAATTGAGGATTCGTGAGGAGGATATTGAGAAGACCGCCTTTTGCACCAGGTATGGGCATTATGAGTTCATAGTCATGTCTTTTGGCTTAACTAATGCCCCTGCTGCCTTTATGGAAGCAATGAATAGGATGTTGCATGAATTCCTGGATGACTTTGTGGTCGTGTTCCTGGATGATATTTTGATTTATTCAAAGACCGAGGCCGAGCATGAACAGCATCTCCGTCTCGTTCTGGGTGCCCTAAGGAAGAATCAATTCTATGGCAAGTTGAAGAAGTGTGCCTTTTGGCTATCCGAAGTGGCTTTCCTGGGCACGTGATTAATCAGCAGGGTATTGCGGTTGATCCCAAGAATGTTGCGGCTGTGGTGGAGTGGAAGAGACCATCTAGTGTCTCTGAAATCCGAAGTTTCTTGGGGATCGCTGGATATTATCGGCGCTTCGTACCAAATTTTTCCAGCATTGCTAAGCCTTTGACTAGACTCTTGGAGAAGGGTGTTCCCTTCGTCTGGTCCAGCGATTGTGAGGGCAGTTATCAGTCATTGAAGAGCAAGTTGGTGGACGCCCCTATCCTAGCGTTGCCTGAGAGCGGTAAGCGTTTCACAGTTTATACGGATGCTTCGCGTATTGGTCTTGGCTGTGTGTTGATGCAGGAAGGCAGAGTGATTGCTTATGGCTCAAGGCAGTTGAGGAAGCATGAGGGGAATTACCCAACTCATGATCTTGAATTGGCCGCGATGGTTTTTGCTCTAAAGTCGTGGAGGCATTACCTTTATGGCGAGGCTTGTGACATTTACACCGATCATAAAAGTCTCAAGTATATTTTTACTCAGAAGGAGCTGAATTTGAGGCAGCGTCGGTGGCTGGAATTGATTAAAGATTATGATTTGTCCATTCATTACCACCCGGGGAAGGCTAATGTAGTGGCTGATGCCCTTAGCAGGTCCGGGGTTCCAAAGGTGGCCTTGTCATTGATCGCTGATCTGGACCGTTTGGGGATCGCTTTGTGTTATGTCGGCACCGCTAGCGAGGAGACTCGGATGCTTATTCAATCCTCTCTCATGGAGAGAGTGCGTGCGGCTCAGCAGCAGGATCGTCTATTACAGGAAGCTCGAAAGAGGGTTGGTGATGGTAAACCACGGGAGTTCACCATTGATGAGAATGATTTGGTTCGTTTCAGGGGCCGTCTCTGTGTGCCTCAGAAATCAGAGGTGAAGATGGATATCTTGAGAGAAGCTCATAAAACGCCTTACACCGTCCATCCTGGCGAAACCAAAATGTACCAAGATTTGAAGCAAAACTTCTGGTGGAAGCGGATGAAGGTTGACGTTTCTAAGTATGTGGCCGCCTATGAAGTATGTCAGCGCGTGAAGGCCGAGCATAAGCGGCCTGCAGGTTTGCTGAAGCCATTAGAAATTCCAGAGTGGAAATGGGAGCATATCACCATGGATTTTGTGGTGGGTCTACCTCGTTCCCCTCGTGGCAGGGATGCTATATGGGTGGTAGTGGATCGCTTGACTAAGTCTGCGCATTTTATTCCCATGAAGACCACAAATTCAGCTTCAGATTTGGTTCCCTTGTATATGAAGGAAGTAGTCAGGCTTCACGGGGTACCTAAGTCTATTGTTTCTGATCGAGACTCCAAATTTGTATCCAAATTCTGGGAGAGTCTTCATAGTGCATTGGGCACCAAGCTTTCGCTTAGTGTCGCTTTTCACCCTCAGATTGATGGTCAGTTAGAGCGAACAATCCAAACCTTGGAAGATATGTTGCATGCTTGTGTTCTGTCATGGAAGGGTAGCTGGGAGGATCATCTTGCACTGGCAGAGTTTTCTTATAACAACAGCTACCAGGCTACCATCAAGATGGCACCATTTGAGGCTTTGTATGGCAGGCGGTGTATCTCTCCTCTGTGCTAGGAGACTTTGGGAGAGAGATCCCTGGTTGGTCCTGGTTGGGTTCAGCAAACTTCTGAAAAGGTTCGGGAAATTCGTCAGAATATTTTGGCAGCTCAGAGCCGTTAGAAGAGTTATGTTGATGTGAGGAGGCGGGATCTGGAATTTGTTGTGGGTGACCAAGTCCTTCTCAGGGTATCACCCACTAAGGGAGTTGTTCGGTTTGGTGTCTCTGGGAAGCTCAGCCCGAGATACATTGGACCGTTCACTATCTTGGCCTGAGTGGGCAGCCTGGCTTATCGCTTGCTACTGCCGGATTCCATGGCAGGGGTACACCCAGTTTTTCATGTCTCTATGTTGAAAAAGTTCTTGCGGGATCCAGACCATCAGATTGAGATGGAACCAATTGCGGTGCAGCAGGATTTCACTTTGGAGTGTCGTCCGGTGCGTATATTGGAATTCTCGGAGCGTGTATTGAGGAAGAGATCAATTAAGTATTGTCAGCGTTCCGAGACCGGGGGGTCCCCGAGCCGACGAGTGAGAGTGCCGCGTGCCCCAGCCCAGATGGGTCGAGCGCGTGGGCGAGCGCGAAGGGGGGAGTAGAGCGAGAGGTCGGTGGCCGGAGCCGGGTCGCGACGAGGGAGTCGGAGAATTCCCGCGGCCTTCGTGTTCGTCCTGCGCCCAGGTCGGGTGCGCTTGCAGTAGGGGGTTACAAGCGTCCGCGCGAGGTGAGGGGAGCGAGCGGCCCCGAGAGAGCGCCTGCCCCTGCCCTTCGTCCCCGCGAGGCCAACCCTCTCTAAGAAGGCCCTGGTCCTTCCTTTTATAGTCGTAAGGAGAGGATCCAGGTGTACAAAATGGGGGTGTAGCAAGGTGCTACGTGTCTAGCGAGGGAGAGCTAGCGCCCTAAGTACATGCCAAGGTGGCAGCCGGAGAGATCTTGGCACCCTGTTGGTGTGGCGTCGTGGCTGTTGGAGGAGTGACGGAGCCGGACGGAGGGACAGCTGTCGGAGTGGCTGGGCCCTTGCTGACGTCCTCCTGCTTTCGTAAGGGAGCTGGGAGCCGCCGTCATCATGGTCTAGTGAGGCGCCATCATTGCCTATCTGGCGGAGCTGGCCAGATGGGACGCCGGTCTTGTTCTCTGCGACCCAAGTCGGCTCAGGGCAGGGTGATGATGACGCTTCCTGTTGACGTGGCGGTCTTGTGTCCTAGGTCGGGCGTCGTGGAGGCTCCTCCGAAGTCGAGGTCGAGTCCGTCCTGCAAGACAGAGGCCGAGCCCGAACTCCTGGGTCGGGCGAGGCGGAGGTCGTTCGGCAGAGGCCGAGGCGGAGTCCGAGCCCTGGGTCGGGCGAGGCGGAGTTCGCCGTCTTCCGGGGCCTTAGCCCGAGTCCGAGCCCTGGGTCGGGCGGAGCGGAGTTCGCCGTCTTCCGGGGCCTTAGCCCGAGTCCGAGCCCTGGGTCGGGCGGAGCGGAGTTCGCCGTCTTCCGGGGCCTTAGCCCGAGTCCGAGCCCTGGGTCGGGCGGAGCGGAGTTCGCCGTCTTCTGGGGCCTTAGCCCGAGTCCGAGCCCTGGGTCGGGCGGAGCGGAGTTCGCCGTCTTCCGGGGCCTTAGCCCGAGTCCGAGCCCTGGGTCGGGCGGAGCGGAGTTCGCCGTCTTCTGGGGCCTTAGCCCGAGTCCGAGCCCTGGGTCGGGCGGAGCGGAGTTTGGTCGCCCGTCGGTCTTACCTTTTGCGTTAAACGCCCCGGTGACTTGGTCGATTGGCGCGGTGATTTAGTCAGGGTTACTTCTTATCGAAGGCGGGGCCTCGGGCGAGCCGGTGATGCGTCTGCCGTGAAAGAGGAGACCTCAGGCGAGACGGAGTCATCTTAGGGTCGGCTGCCCTCGCCCGAGGCTAGGCTCGGGCGTGGCGTGATCGAGTCACTCGTATGGACTGATCCCTGACTTAATCAAACCCATCAGGCCTTTGCAGCTTTATGCTGATGGGGGTTACCAGCTGAGAATTAGGCGTCTTGAGGGTACCCCTAATTATGGTCCCCGACAAGTATGTCAAGGTCTTATGGTCTAATCAGTCTGAGCGCGAGGCTATGTGGGAACTTGAGGACCTGATGCGGCAGAAGTACCCAGAACTTTTCGTTGTGGGTAAGTGTTGTTGATTCATTAATCTTTTCTTTTGTCGTTCCGATAGAAGCATCAGAATTCGAGGCCGAATTCTTTTTAAGAGGGGTAGAGTGTGATACCCGGTTTGCAAAGAAGAGAAGTTGGGGGTTGTTCTTTTTGTTTTTTTTCCTCATTCGGTTGTTGCATTTTGGGGATTTGGAATTTGTGAAAAACATTCACAACTAGGGCAGTAGATGTAACACCCTAAAGTTCAATCTTGTGAAGACAAAGAAAAATTCTCAAAGATTTTAAATCAAAACACCTTTCCTTAAAGATAATCATAATTTAGGAGTTTCCACTCATGAATATGTCTAAAATACATAATTAAAGATACTTGGATAATCTAAATTGCCTTTGGGTTAGGATATATAAAAGAATTAAGGTTAAACTATTTCTTAATATATATAGTCTACAATATAAATTTGATTTCCCTAAGAGTAATAAGGTAGGGATTATTCTACTATATGATTAAAAAGCTTGTCTAAAAGAACTAAAATAAATAAAGAAATACATAAAATAGGTTTTTGCACATTATGCTGAAGTTCTATATGTGTATCCAAATTAAGTGTATGAACTTTAAACTTGTGTTGATTTGAAATTCAAATGGAAAGGAAAATAGAAAAGAAAAGGAAAGGCTATATACTTATTAAAAATAAATAAGTAATCCAAACAGTAAAGTTTAAATTTCCTTCAGGATTATATTTGATTTTAGGAATCTGAAATTCAAAGTAAAATGTGAATTTGATTTTGGAATAGTTAAAATTGAATTTGAATTTGAAAACAAAAGCAGAAAACATAAAAGAAAAAGAAAGTAAAAAGGAAAAACGTACCTGGGCCGAATTCTTCGTGGCCGGCCCATTCTCTCATCCGCGCGCAGCCCAACCTGGAACCGGCGCCGACATGTGGGCCCCATCGGGCAGCCTCTCACCGCGCGGGGTCTTTCGCTCAGCACGCACGCGCGCTCTCGTTGCTTCACTGACATGCGGGGTCCTTTGCTCAGTTTCTCTCGTCCCGCGCTCGTCTGCTCTCTGTCTCTGGTTCGCGGGGCCCGCTTGTCGGGTCCGTCTTCAACAGCTACGCCGATCGCGCCGCGCGGACTCCGCAAGGCTCGCCGGGAATCTCGTTCCTCGCTCGGACTCCGCTTTCTATGGCCTTGGGGTATAAAGCCGAAGCTCCGCGACCCCCTTTCCCATCCTCACCTTCGTCCGCAACCTTTCGCCAGCCATCGTCGCGATTCTCGCGGGCCAGGTTCGCCGCCGTGACCGAAGTGCGTCGTCGTCGACGTCGGGGCCCCGGTGATCGGCCTTGGAGCGTCTCCAAGTCCATTCGAAGGTTGTCGAGTCGTTCGCGGGCGAAGTAGGCCACTGAGCACAGCGCAATCGCTCGTCGCACTTCGTCATCCGCCGCGGATCCGCCGATCGCCGTGGCCAGGGTCTTCTGCTTCGTATCGCGGGGTAAGTCCACGTCTATCGTATTCAGTGCACTTAGGGCAAGGTGTAGCCGGCTTTAATTGAGTTTCCGTGCACTGTATCACCGGATTGCGCGCTCGCCGTCGTGCTCCGCCGTGTGGGGTGGGCGGCGCCGCCGCCGTCGGGGTTGTTTTGGGGGGAAACACCTGGGCCGTTGGATCCCTGCTGGGCGCTCGGGATTAGATCTCGGGCGTAATGGCTCGTCGTCCGGTCTGGACCGTTGATCTCCCATCGGGCGGTCAGCGTGTATCACTCATCTCATTAAACCTGGGCCGTAGATGCAAGATCTGGCGGCTGGGATCGCATACCGCTTCGCGGGAGATCAGATCTAATCACAGTCGTCTGTGTGTGATCCAACGGCTCAGATCTATCGATACCCTTTCGCTGTGGCGATTTTGTTAAAAAGACCCTCTGTTTATTTGAAAACAACCCGCCGTCCCTCAGGCCCTGTTGACTGAGTCTGGGACGACTTACACCGAGCCCCTTGCGTTTTCCATTAAATGAGGCCCAGTCCAGTGAATAGGAAAATCATAGAAAATGATTTAGAAAATGATTTTTAGTGTTAAAATAAATCCAGAAACTTAATTAATTCATAATTAATTCATTTTAGCTCCAAATTGAGTCATTCCAATTCCTAAAATTTTGTAATAATATTCTCTACCATTTAGAACCACTGTTTTGACATGAACTCTGTCAGAAAATTTATTTATCATTTAATCATATTTTAATCACATAAAACCTTTGAAAATCCATAACTTAAAATCTATAACTCCAAAATTAATAATTCTTTTTCCTGTGATCTTATTTTAATATGTAGATTATTGATATGTATTTTGCATATATGTTTGGTGTAATGTTAATTTTGCCTATACACTGTTTGTTTGTATTGCTACGACTAGCAGTGAGGTCACGAGTCATCTAAAGAATCATCCTGGTACCTGGAATCTCAAGGCCCAGGCAAGTTGTGCCCTTGACCACTTTTTACCCAATAATGTTCTTTGATATCACATACTCATGCATAGGCTAATTTTGATGGGACCCATTAGGTCACCCTAGATTGTTTATCTCATTACCTTGTTTACCCCTGAATCACTTGGGTAGTTTGCTATTGCTTTATATGGTTTTGGGATAATCACTTATTACCTCTATGTTCCAATTCTTGTTGTTATTCTGTTTATGTTCATGTTGTTATCATTAATGTTAATTGGAACATAGAGCTTAACTTGAGAACCACGTGCCACCACAGGGGTGGAATGGGACGCCCTTGGCTGATTAATTAGGAAAGCTAGTGGAAGACTACCTTACCCGAAAGGGGCAAGGGCAGTAGGGGAGAGGTCAGTGTAGGGAGGCCCTCGGGAGGATTTTGCTGCGATGGCGGTCCTGCAAGGGATTCCTGCACTGGATCTCCCTATAAACTGTAGCGGGTTTTCGGAAGCTAGTGGAACTTTGTAAAGGCCTCGTAGTGTTACCCTGCCTCGCTTCCTTGGTAGAGGTGTATGGGATTCATGACCCCTTGGCAGATGGGTAACACGGCTTGTGGGTAAAGGGTACAACCTCTGCAGAGTGTAAAACTGGTATACTAGCCGAGCTCGCGGTCATGAGCAGCTCAGGACTCTCTGATGTTTAAATTATGGAACTTAAATTCAATTTGTCATATGCATTGCATCGCAGGTGAAATTGTTACTTTTGTTCTATTACTTAATTGGGTTTGGTATTTACTTATACTTAGTAATTGCTAATAAAATTTTGACCAACTTTAAAAGCAATGCTCAGCTCTAACCATCTTCTTTGGTAAGCCTTACACTTCATATGAGCTTCTATCTTTGGCAAGTTCATACACATTATTCCCCACAACTTGTTGAGCGATGAACGTATGTGAGCTCACTCTTGCTGTCTCACATACACCACAGGTCAAGAGCAGGTACTGCAGGATGATGCTCATGGAGGATGCTGCGATGAGTTCGTGAGAGGTCTAGGTCGTCGTCTCCCAGTCAACTTTGGGTTGCTGGACCGTTGTCTCCTTATAATGTAATTATTTATTTTGTATAGAACTCCTGTTATATATAAAGATGTGACATTCGATCCTGTGCCACTATACATCATATGTATGAGACTTGGTCCCAGCATACCTGGTGTTTATGTTAACCCCGGATTTTGGACCCCTAAAATCCGGGTGTTACAGTAGAATTTCTTTGGTTTGGCGCTTGCGATGGGGTCGGGAGCTGTCACGTGGGCTAGTTGGGCCACGATTAGTGATTCGGCCCACTATCCCTCCGAAACCCTAGCCGCCCTTCCCCCTAACCCTCTCCCCCTTTGTGCAGCCGCCCCCCCCCCCCCACTTCCCCACCCTTTGGCCGCCGCCCCCCCCTTCCATCTCCTCCTCTCTCAATCCTTGCAGCCACACCACCAAACCCTAGCCGCCGCCCCCCATCTCCTCCTCCCAAGGTGTCATTCCTTGCCGCTCGGATCGTCGTCGCGTGGTGATAATCTTCAATCGTTTTGGTGGAGGGAAGAAGGGAGGAAGGAAAGGGGGAGAATCCAAGGTGATTTTTGTGTTCATCTCTTGTTCATTTGCGCTGCAATCCAATTGATTAGTTCTTGCGTATGCGATTGGGTAGAGGGGCTGTCCAGAATTTTAGGTGGTGGATGAACAGCAGTAGTTCTAGCAGTTTCTGGGCATTTTTCGTGAGAAATTAATGGGAATCAGTTTAGGGATCATGTAGAACTTTGTCTTACCTTTCCAACAAGTATTTATGCGCTCAATTTGGAGTTATAAATTAAAAGTTATCACCGTTTGAATCCGGGTATGTGGCTGTCCAAAAAAAACAGATTTTCAGGGGATGAACAGCAGCGGTATTAGCAGTTTCTGGAGATTTTTCGGGAGTAATTAGTGTTAATCAGTATGAGAATCATGTAGGGCTTTTTCTGATCTTTCCAACAAGTACTTATGGGCTCGATTCGGAATTATATTTTTAAAGTTATCGCTGTTTGAATCCGAGTATGTCGCTGCCCAAATCAGGAAAAAAAACAGATTGTAGGGTTTATTTTGTGGACCATTTAGGGGTAATTAGATGTTAGAATTTAATCATAAATTGTATACAAAACTTGTGGGGAATTTTATGTAGTTGTCTCTGGAGTTTTTTTGACACCACTGCTACCTTAATTTTAAAGTTATGGAATTGTTAAGCAGCGCCGCTGCAGTTTGGTTGGTGTGGGGAGAATTATTACCCGCGGCGGGGTTTGAGATTGCGCGTAGGTGCGGCGTTGTTCTTGAGGCTTATTATGTGAATTTGGTGCACTAAGTTGGGCGTCAAAAAAACAGGTGGTGGACTTCCGGATCGTTCTTAGGGATTTGCCCAAACTTTCGGTGAAGGCAAGTAAAACTGTGATGGTTAATCCGTCTGTCAAATGAGGAGTCTTATAGATTATGTCGTGCTATTGTGTTCATATTCATATTTTTTTATTGAGTACCATCATTTGAAAATGTTCATGTTTCATGGATTTCATATGTTGAGTTTGAGGTTTGATTATGTTACTCAAGTGGTTATTATGTGGAATGGGTGAAAGTATATGTCTAGCACATTTTATTTGGGAAGAACTCATGATGTTGTCATGCATAATGCACTCATCATCCATTGCATTGAAGTTTTGTCACGATCTTATGGTCCGACCGTACCGGTACATTGAGCATCATATGTTGCCCGAGAAGGGGTATGATGCAACTTCATATCCTTAGAGATATGGAGGCAGAAGTCATTATTGCATCTGTAGCCATGTGCATTCATGGGAGAGGTGTGGAATCTATTATGTGGATGTGGATAATCTGGACTTGTGCATGGTGATTCTTCTTGGCGTTAAGTATTTAGTTACGTGTTTACTTGCTGCAATTTAATGTTCAAAAAGGAAGTTTTGAACCACGTGGTTGTTTAAGTACAGTTGATTTACAATGTCCAATTGTTGTTGTTATGTTTTCTTGCTGAGATGTGTCATCTCACATCTTGCATTGTTTGATGCAGGCACCTAATTTCTGCTTTTGGGAAAAGAGGGATGTAGCAGCACGGCCACTACACCTTTACTAAGGAACCACCACTTAATAATGTTGTTAATCAGAGAGGGTCAAGTCTAGTGAATTACTTTGTTCTTGGTTGAGCGTTTGTTTTGGGGTGGGCAGAGTTCCTTATCTCATTTATTTTGCTTCTGTTGGGTCATGAATGTGTTTTACCACCTTTGCATTTAGATTCTACTACGTGAATTATATGTCTTTATATCCTGTATGAACTACATGTTTTCCCTCCATGTTGTGCTAGTTTCAGAGGAGGTGCTGCCAGATTTTGCAATATTTTCTCTCTTTATTACATCTCTTGTGTTTGGTAAGTTTGGTGGGATGAGTTTTGGTAATATCCATTGTGTGTGACCAGTGGGGTGTTACAAAGACTACCCGACTAAAGAAAAGACTCTCAAGAGTATGCTGGCTAGAGGGATTCAAGGTATGGCTGATCAAGAATCAAAGACTCTGTTTTGCAGAAAAGCTTACTATGAGTGGATCCATAAAATCCAATTTTATTGCCAGGTTAGGTAAAGTTACCTGCATCTATATTTCTTTCTACCCTAGTTCAATCACTTGACCTGCACTAGCCGTCTTTTATCAACCCTTTAAGTTCACTGGAATGCTACGTGTAAGTCAGTGACCAAGTCTTCATGTCCACGAAGTTACAGTGATCCGAATCGATTATACTCAGCTGAGGATCTCCAATCACACGACATATGTAGCACTCAACCCTTGCATATGTCAACTCGCCACCAGGGTTCTTAAGACCAGATCAGGTTCACGCCAACCGAGAGCACAGATACACCACCGTCTAGCCTCTTGCCACGGAGGGTACACGCTACTCTCGCCATCTCTCCACTCCCATTGCGTGTTATCTTATTCTGGTATTAGTCTGCCCGAGGCAAAGCTTACCCATGACGAGGCATGTGACTAGTTAAAGGGTCCTGGGTCAGCAGACCTACATCGAGACGATCCTTAATCGACTCAGACGGAGACACTACACCGAGACTCCCTTCTCGTGCAAGTCAACCGCCCGGTCTCAGCTTTATTATTTAAACCAAAAGTTTGGTACCTGGCAGAGGTACATCTTTTCCGATGTTGAACCCATCACGGTCGTGATGGATTCACCATCAAGTTTTATTTTCGAAAACTTCCCACCCACTAAATCATCACCTTTGTTTTAAAACAAAACATTTTTGTTTACTAAAGCAAGGCTAAGCATCAGAAAATTCTTTCCAAAAAGGGTATCAAGGAAGGGTAATCATTTTTTCAAGGAAGGAAATGCATCAACAGTTTAGCCCACAACTCCTATCACCTAATGCATCAAACAAGGTGATAAAGATTTTTAAAACATCGAGGAGGTGGCGAATGCACCGGGGCATGCCTGAATAACACTAGGTTAGTGTTGTTAGGTGGCGACCACTTGGCGATCATCCTTTGGCTTGGCACTCGTTCAGATTATCCATCTTCTGGTTCGTCCATCAGCATTATCCTGTGGATTAGTCCGCGCTTGGGGTCGACTTGGCTCGTCTTCCGCACTGCGTAATCAATTATGTACCTAATTGAAATGCATGATACACATGAATGCATATAGGCCAGAATATCACAAATCTAAATAGTGCTACGCGGTAGTGAATTAAATACCTGTAGCAAGACATCGCAAATCTAGTACAAAAATACTAGTTATCGATATTACATTAAAACTATAGCTATAGCATTCTAACTTAATCGGATTTAATTCTAACAGCACCCAATAGTAAATTATGTATAAGCATTTTACTCTCCTAAAATCTACCCCTCGATATTCAAACATGGGATAAGCATAGAAATTGTTTAATCAACTTTTTAAACTAATTCTTTATGTTACTTATTTAGTGTAATCGACAACGACAAAATTCATCTGATAGTTGTATAAAATACTAAATCTATCCTTTACGTTGTCACCTCACCCAGATATCACCAAAATTAATCTACCTTTCGCATTACTAAATCCATCGTACTTCACTTATTTTTAACACTACCACAACGTGCCTACGCTAAACATGAGGATCATCGTGATTAATAAATCTAGCTAATCCAATTATCATACCAACTATCCGAAGTAACGAGTTCGCTTACCAACATTAAGTCGCTCCACTTCCACGAACACGGCGACAAACTCTACTTTAGACTTTTCGTCGAGTACTAGATAGACGTCACCTAGGGGCCTTCTTTTCTCCAGTACCCAACTGTTGAAGATCTTCTCCTGGCGAGCACTGGAGTGGCATTCGACGAAGCATGAGCGCGTAGGCGAGGATCGCAAGTCGTCGACACAGTGTGGACGTGGGCGAATCCGTGCAGAGCTCCAAATTGACGGCCACCAGAACGAGCTGGGAAAACTGGACCTAACGACAACGGCGAGCTGGAGCATCGACGAGCACACGCCGGGGCGAGCAGCATACGTTGTGGTTGTGGGAAGCTTGTAGCTGCGCTCTACAGCAAGACCGGCCCTTGCGACGCCGGCAACCAGAGAGCAGGGCAAGATGAGCCCATGGCATGTTCGTCAGCGTGGTGTTGGGCATGTCCAGATGAAGACTGACGGCGTGAGGCGAACAACACATGTCCAGGCTGAAGGGGATGTCGACGCGCGACGAACAGAGAGGGAGCGAGCTGAGGGGCGCGGCCGACGAGCAGAGCGAGGAAACAAGCTGAGAGAGAGATGGGAGAAGTCCGGCACTAGAGAGGAGCTCGACCATGGACACCAGAGGGGCGAGCTCGAACCAGGGCAGGGAGGATCTGGGCGAGCTGCGCGCGGCAGAGAGAGAGACGAGCTGAGAAACGCGCGCGTCAGGGGCGAGCTCGGCACGCTAGGGAGCTGGGGCGTGACGCGGCGAGCAGGAAGGGCGCGCGGCTACTAGGGAGCTGCGCGACCAGGCTACGTGCAGGGAGATCGAAGAAGAAGACGCGCAAGGATCCAACGTGCACCGGGAGATGGAGCAGAGACACGATTGGTCGGGGAGCAGAGCGTAGAGGGAGGCGCGCAGGGCGCGGCCCGCACGACCCAAGGGTGAGGGCAGCCGAGCTGGGGAAGAGATGGAGTTGGGCGCAGCAGAACTCGCGTGCAGGAAGCCGCGCGTCATGGGAGAGACCAAGCTAGGGCTGGCGCGAGCACAGGACCGCCATGGGGGAGCTCGAGGACACGCTCGCATGACACCAGGGAGCAAGCAGGACGCCGCGGCATGGACGAGGGAGGAGCTCGCGGACAAGGAAGTTCCAGCAGGCAGAGAGGCACCGTGGCTACCATGGGGAACGAGCCGGAGCTGCGCGCGCACTAGAAAATCGCTCGGCAGAGAGGACGGACAGGGAGCTCCAAGCACCGAACTGCGGCCGGAACCAGAGGCACTGCGAGCAGGCAGACATGGGAGGGACCTCGCTGGCTGAGCGAGCTGGAAGAGAGAAGCAAGGGGAGGGCGCAGGGAAGAGCCACGGCTTGGAGAAGATAAAGGCAGGGGGATAGAGAGAAGACGAGCTCACGTTGGGATAACCGGATAAGGCCATTGGCTGTACGCGGTGTGGAAATATCAAAGAAGGCAGCGACAAATAAGGATAGAAAGAGATTTTCCTTCCAGATTTTTTTAGATTTTTAGAGATTCACAGATATTTTGAATTGGTATTTTTAGCAATGTACACTGGATCAATACGCTATTCAACTACGCATTTCATGCCCCGAATCTCGAAACGAAAATCTGAGGACTAACAGTTTTGGCTAAATTTTGTTTAGATAACTTTCGTGACTATTCTGGGCACAGTGTAAACGGTCTGAACCAGAGTACATCGTATTCAACCTTTTACCCTGCGACTGATCCCGATTTTTAGCGCAGTACACAAGCCGACACGTTACACGAATACACATTTCATTCTCCGGATTTGGTGAATCAAATTATTTAACAATTGCTTATATCCGAAGATTTGGATTCGGGCGAGAAATGCAAGACCAAAATAAACTGATTTCGGCACTAATAATTTGTTCTGCGTGATTCGACCGAAATTAGCTGAAACCCGATCCGCTAATGTACACTCGTTTTCGTCGCCAAAACAGCGTGCGGACAGATAAATTGGATCCTGACTCGCGTAAGATTTCGCGCGATTCGAATTATTTTACCCCAAACATTTTAGTCGTCGAGTTCTATTTAATTTGCCCGGGATAAAATCATCCCAGTGGGTCGGACTTCCGAATTTGTATTCGCGCGAGCGACAAATTTTAAATAATCATCGGACGCACCGATTTTCGGAACAATGTAACACCCAAATGTGTACATCATATGATAAGAGGTTATCCCCTTGAATATTTTGTCTCTATTTAATGGAGCATGTGAACACCACATTTAAAAAACAAGTAATTAATAAAAGACATACCACAAAATTTTGCATCATGCTGGTTTTTCACTCTTGTGTGCACTTTGTGACAATATAAATAAATATAATAATGTGAAAAGAGATATACTAAAGGCCAAAGTGGAACTTAAGATGTAAAAAGAAATTCTAGAAATTGGAAAGGAGGAGAAATAAAATATTTTGTGCATAAAAATAAATATATAAAAACAAATACTAATCTTACACCGGATAAATGAAGTTGAACATTTGGCCAATGGTGAAATTCATAACAAGATCCATATTCAAATTTGAAATTTGAAAAATAAAAAGAGTAAAACAAAACAGAAAAGAAAAAGAGAAATAAAAGAGAAAACCGCGAGCGGGCCTAATCCCTGAACTTGGCCCACTACCCGTGCTTCCCCCGCCAGCCCATTGCCGCGCGCGCGTGGCCTAACTGGCTGTCGCGTGGGGCCCGGTCGTCAGGCTCGAAGCATACGCACGCCATCCACTCCCCTCACTGATTTGTGGACCCCTTCTGTCAGCTTCAACAAACTCCTCCATTCACGCGTACAACGGACTGGAGCCATGCCGCGAGACCCGCCATGTTCGGAGCTTGACCACAACTACTTCGCCACCTCGCCGGGGAGAATAAGTACCGCGATGATCCCCCCCCCCCCTCGTCCATCCGCTGGTGCTCACAACCATCGCTCCACACCGTCATCCACCCTCGCAGCCAGCTGAAAACAATCGGGCCCGCCGCTGTCGGCTACGCGGACCACAGGCGCTGGGCTATCTGTGGAGCGTTCCAGCGTTGCATCGCGCCCCCTTGAGACTCTTGCCACCGTTAATTGCCTCATCGGTGTCGCGGCTCTTGCGCATTTGCTCGTCGGGCGGAGCACTCGCCGTCGCGCCGTGCAACACCGTGGACCGGCCACCTCACTGCGAATTTCGGGTATGTACTTGGTCCCCTGTGTTCGCCTAGGTTCCAATCGGGGCTGGGATCACCCGATTTTGGTTTAGGCGAGGGAGGCTCGTCGACGGTCTGCGCAGCCGCCGTGGCGCTCCGTCGAGGCGTTCGGCTGACCGGCGTATGGCGGGTGAGAGAAGACGAGTTCATAACCATAGATGACAGAAAGAACGGACCTGATTCGTTTGAGAATACCCCCTTTCACGCGTGGAATTTGGACCGTAGATGCGAGATCGTGTGATTGAAAGCAATCCTGGGTTTGATTGATCGCTGACCGTTAGATTGGGATCGGATGGGCCATAGACTCATACCGCTTCAGCTAATAGATGATCTAATCGTAGCCCTCCAGAGTAGATCCAACGGCCACGATCGGCCCATACCCCTTCGGCCTTCAACTTTTGCTAAAGAGACCCTGTGATTAAAATAAATCAACCCGCACTCCAAGCGCCAGTGATCTGTGCCTTGGGAAAATTTTGGTTTTGCCCCTGCGTTTCCCATTAATTGAGGCCCAGTCCAGAGCTTATTTAAAACTGTATAAATGAATTAGAAATTGAATATTTAATAGAAAAATAGTTGCTAGAACTTCAATAATTCATAGAAAATTCATACTAACTCCAAATCACTTCATTCCAGTTCCTAAATTTTTGTAATAATATTGTCTACCCATTAGTGCCTCTGTTCTGACATGACAAACACATTAAAATTATTCTTTCACTTAATCTTGTATTAAATGCATAAAACCTTAGAAAATCCATAACTTAAAATATATAACTCTAAATTTAATGATTCCAGTTCCTGTGCTCATATTTTAATGTCTAGTTTATTACTGTATATTATATTTGCATGTTTGATGTGATGTTAATTTTTGCTATACTATGTATGTATTGTGTTGATGCGAGTAGACGGGCAGGCTACACAGGATTCTGAGGTTCAACAAGTAGAGATAGCTGAGCAGCAGCTCGTTGAAGGCAAGTTGTGCCCTTGATCACTTCTTTTACCCATTCATGTTCTTATTATTCATAATGATCTGCATAGGATAATTTTGCTGGGACCCAATAGGATGCCCTAGATTTTGACTATCTTTATACCTTGCTTCACCACTGGTTTTACTACTAAAGTTTTGGGTAGTACATGCTATTGCTTTATGTGGATTTGGGTATAGAGATATTCATCACTCATTGTTATACTATTTATTGTTATCTGTTTTATTCTTCCTTGTTCATGTTAAGATCATTATGTTAATGGGAACATGGAGAACCACCCGGGAAAACAGTGCTACCACAAGGGTTTAATGGGACGCCCTTGGCTGATTAACTAGGAAAGCTAGTGGAGGGCTACCTTACCCGAAAGGGGCAAGGGCAGTAGGGGAGTGGTCAGTGTAGGGAGGTCCTTGTTTGATTTTGCTGCGATGGCGGTCGGCAAGAACCCTGCACTGGAGCTTCCTATAAACTGTAGCGGGTAGTCTGAAGCTAGTGGAACTTTGTAAAGGCCTCGTAGTGGTACCCTGCCTCGCTTCCTAGGTAGAGGTGTATGGAGTTTGATCAACTCCATGGCAAATGGGTAACACGACTTGTGGGTAAAGATGCGCAACCTCTGCAGAGTGTAAAACTGGTATACTAGCCGTGCTCACGGTCATGAGCGACTCGGACACACATGATTAAATTATGGAACTTAAACTTAACCTGTCATTTCATTGCATTTGGGATTATTTTATTATTACTTTTACTTATTATTACTATGGTTTGGTATTTACTTACACTTAGTAACTGCTAATAAAATTTTGACCAACTTATAAAAGCAATGCTCAGCTTCAGCCTTTATTTCATTGATCAGCCTTACACTTCATGAACTCCCACCTTTGGTGAGTTCATGCCACATTATTCCCCACGACTTGTTGAGCTATGAACGTATGTGAGCTCACTCTTGCTGTCTCACACCCCCCCACAGGAGAAGAGCAGGTGGTTCAGGAGGAGCCACCTAACACTGAGGAGTTTGATCTGATCTAGGTGGCGTTTCTCAGTTGACATTGGCGCCGACGATCCTTAGTTCGTTTTACATTTATCTTTATTTTGTAATAAGTCTTCCGCTATGTAATAAATACTCTGATGTTTTATGACATTTATCTCTATACACTCTGTTATTATATATGTTGTCTTCTTTGGCGCATGTATGAGATGCACCCGGCTTTGTTTCTTTAAAACCGGGTGTTACAGAAGTGGTATCGGAGCAAATGTTGACTGTAGGACGAAACCTAGATAGAAATGGACAGACCCTTTCCTACTTACCTTACGCTGATTCTCTCTATACTTATCTTGATTCTGTCTCACCTTCTACTGTTCTACTCTGATCATTCTTACCTTTTCTAATCTAAGACAAGATGGATTTCACACCTTGGAATCCCTACCCCTATGACATTTTTAAGAGATAGGAAGCCTAAGACAAAATTAAAACTATTTTCTCTGTTAAAAATATTGGTTGATTGTTCTGATGATCAATGTCTGATTTGCTTCTTTGATTGATTGAAATATTACATGGACATCTTAGCATGTGCCAGCATAAGGTAATAAATTAGCTATGGTAGGTAAAACATTAATCTGCTTAGCTAATAAATCCCCCAAAGTAACATGATTGTAATTACTGCCTTGTCTACTGCTCTTTCTTACCATATGTATCTAACTCAGATGGTCAATACCAGGCGGGGTGGTGGAATTGATTTGCCTCCTAATCGACACACTCGAAGAATATACAGACAACCTCAGCCACAGCCAGCAGAGATGAATCCTCCTAATCCTCCACCAGGCAGAGTTGACCCACTGGTTGCTGCTCAGATGGCGGTGATGCAGCAAATGGCGGATACTATGGCTGATATGCGTGCCCAGATGCAGCAAGAACGCCAGGAAATGCGTCAGGAAAGAGAAGATATACGCCAGGAGTTGCGCCAGGAGAGAGATGAGATACGCCAAGAAAGGAGGGCGCAACAACAGCAGCTGCAACAACAACTTCAACAGCAGCAGCAACAGCAACAAGTGCCATTGCCTCCACCACCACCACCAGTTCCACCCCGTGATAAGCACCGGGAGTTCATGAGTCATAAGCCACCTACATTTGCTAGCTCACCTGATCCACTGGACGCGGATGATTGGCTGAAGTCCGTTGAGAAGATGCTGAATATTGCACAATGTACTGACCGGGAGAAGGTTTTATATGCTTCTGGACGTCTGACTGGTCCTGCTGCTGACTGGTGGGATTCTTATACTGCTGCCCATGATGCTGCTGATACTATTACTTGGGCAGAGTTCAGTACACAATTCAGGAACTACCATATTCCAGCTGGTATGATCAAGATCAAGAAGAAGGAGTTTCTGTCATTGAAGCAAGGCAACATGTCAGTCAGCGAATACAGAGACAAATTTATTCAGCTATCGAGATATGCTCCGGAGGAAGTCGCTGAGGATGAGAGGAAGCAGGAGCACTTCATTGAAGGACTTAATGGACCCTTGCAGTATGCACTGGTTGCACACACCTTTCCATCATTTCAGAGGCTACTGGATAAGGCTCTTGCTATTGAACACAAGCGTGTTCAACTGGGTGATTTGAAGAGGAAGGCTATCTCACAAGGACAGGGTAGCAGCAGTGTTCGTCCTCGCTACAGTTCACCACAGGGTACACCGACTCGACCAGGAGGACCGCGCCCAGTTCAGCAATCACCACTGAGGACTCCACCTCCTCGACAGGCTACTCCCGCTGGGACCCCGACGAAGTTTGCAGGACAGAGTCCGGGCACTACGTGTTTCAAGTGTGGGAAGACTGGTCATTATGCAAATGTCTGCCCACAGAGGATTGCTACTACTCCAGCTCAGAACAAGCAACAGACCCCTGGCAAGGGATATTCTATAGCCAGGGTGAATCAAGTCAGTGTTGATGATACTCCTGATGGTGGGGACCTCGTAATTGGTATGTTTTATGTTAATGCAATTCCTGCAACAATATTATTTGATTCTGGTGCTACACATTCATTCATGTCTGCTCGTTATGCCAACACAAATGAAATACCACTGCTAAATATGAGAAAACCCCTGATAGTAATTACACCTAAAGGGCCTGTTGAGGCGAATCAAATGACACGTAGATTGACATTAACCATTATGGGTAGAGATTTTGGAGCTACTGCTATAATATTAGAGTCAAGCAGTATAGATCTGATCCTTGGTATGTCGTGGCTAAGAAAGGCAAAGGCCGTTATAGCATGTGGTAGAGGTACCGTGGAACTCACTACCACTAAAGGAGAAAGATTTCAAGTTAATATTGCAGTAACCTCCTCATCCATGCGTGCAATGTTCTTTATGCCTGAGGAGTTTGTTGGTAACAACATCCGGGTGGTTAGAGATTTTCCGGATGTCTTTCCAGAGGAGTTACCAGGGATGCCACCTGATAGAGAAGTTGAGTTTGTTATTGACCTCTTACCTGGAACCGCCCCTATTTCTAAACGGCCATATAGAATGTCCGTAGAGGAGTTGAAGGAACTGAAGAAGCAGTTAACGGAGTTACAAGAGGCTGGGTACATTCGTCCGAGTTCCTCACCGTGGGGAGCACCGGTGTTATTTGTACAGAAGAAGGATGGATCGCAGCGGATGTGTGTGGATTATAGATCTCTTAATGATGTTACGGTGAAGAACAAGTATCCGTTGCCCCGTATTGAGGATTTATTTGATCAGATGAGAGGTGCTAGAGTATTCTCGAAGATTGATCTCCGATCCGGTTACCATCAGATGAGGATTAGACCATCGGATATTCCCAAGACGGCTTTCTCGACTCGATATGGATTATATGAGTTTACTGTTATGTCATTTGGATTAACCAATGCACCGGCTTATTTCATGAATTTGATGAACAAAGTGTTTATGGATTATTTGGACAGATTCGTCGTGGTGTTTATCGACGATATTCTTATCTATTCTAAGAATGAAAGTGATCATGAACAACATCTAAGGTTGGTGCTACAAAAGCTACGGGATAATCAGCTCTATGCCAAGTTCAGTAAATGCGAGTTTTGGATTGACAAGGTGCCATTCCTTGGTCATATTATTTCTAATGGAGGAATAGCAGTGGATCCTGCTAAAGTGAAGGAGATTATGGAGTGGAGAGCGCCCACTACAGTTACTGAGATTCGGAGTTTCTTGGGACTCGCAGGATATTATCGGAGATTTATTGAAGGGTTCTCTAAGATTGCCAAGCCTATGACATCGCTCTTGGAGAAAGGAAAAGAATTCAAGTGGGATGAGAAATGCCAAGAAAGCTTTGATCAGTTGAAGGAGAGATTGATGTCACCTCCAGTATTGATTATGCCAGATCTGCAGAAGGGATTTGACATTTACTGTGATGCATGTGGCCAAGGACTTGGATGTGTGCTTATGCAAGAAGGCCATGTGATTGCCTATGCATCTCGTTAGTTGCGGAAGCATGAATTGAACTACCCCACTCATGATTTAGAGCTGGCAGCAGTTGTGCATGCACTGAAGATTTGGAGACACTACATTATGGGAACTAAGTGCCAAGTATATACGGATCATAAGAGTTTGAAGTATATATTCACTCAGAAGGATCTCAACCTTAGGCAACGCCGTTGGTTGGAGCTCATCAAGGATTATGATTTGGAGATTCACTATCATCCAGGCAAGGCAAATTTGGTTGCAGATGCCTTGAGTCGGAAGGAGCATGTTCACTCCGCTTTCGTTGTCCAGCTACCCAATGAATTAGCAAAAGATTTTGAGAGACTCAACTTGGGAATTGTTACACACACTGAAGGAGTCACCATTGAATTGGAACCTACCTTGGAGCAAGAGATTCGTAAAGGTCAGGTTGGTGATGCTAGAATCCAAGAGATTAAGGATCTTATTACTGAAGGAAGAGTTCCAGAATTCACGGAGGATGAGCAAGGTACCATATGGTTCAAAGATCGGATATGTGTTCCAGAGATTGATAGCCTCCGGGAGACTATATTGAAGGAAGCCCATGATTCTGATTATTCAATCCACCCTGGAAGCACTAAGATGTATCAAGATTTGAAGCAAAAGTATTGGTGGTATGGACTGAAAAGAGATGTGGCTGCCCATGTGGCTAAGTGTGATGTGTGTCAAAGAGTTAAGGCTGAACATCAAAGACCCGCTGGACTATTGCACCCATTGAAGATACCCGAGTGGAAATGGGAAGAAATTGGTATGGATTTTATTGTTGGACTACCCCGCACTCCAGCAGGATATGACTCTATTTGGGTAATTGTGGACAGATTGACAAAGGTGGCTCATTTTATACCTGTGAGGACCAATTACACGGGAGCCAAGCTAGCAGAATTGTATATGGCTCGGGTAGTTTGTCTACATGGAGTGCCTAAGAGGATCATGTCTGATCGAGGATCACAGTTTACTTCTCGATTTTGGAAGAAGTTGCATGAGAGTTTGGATACAAAGTTGAATTTTAGCTCAGCCTACCATCCCCAGACTGATGGACAGACAGAGAGGACTAATCAAGTGCTAGAGGATATGTTAAGAGCTTGTGCTCTTAAACATGGTGGCAGTTGGGAGAAGAGTTTACCATATGCTGAGTTTTCTTATAATAATAGCTATCAGGCTAGTTTGAAGATGTCACCATTTGAGGCTCTATATGGCAGGAAGTGCAGGACTCCACTGTATTGGGATCAGACTGGAGAAAGACAGTTCTTTGGGCCTGAACTTATTCAAGAGGCAGAAGAACAAGTTCGAATGATAAGAGAAAATTTGAGAATCGCACAATCAAGGCAAAAGAGTTATGCTGATAATAGAAGAAGATTACTGGAGTTTAAGGAGGGTGATCATGTCTATTTGAAGGTGTCACCACTCCGGGGTATGAGGAGATTCAAAGTCAAAGGAAAGTTGTCCCCTCGTTTTATTGGACCCTTCTTAATCTTAAAGCGAGTGGGAGAAGTTGCATATCAATTGGAGTTACCGGATCATCTGTCAGATGTACATGATGTGTTTCATGTGTCCCAGCTAAAGAAGTGCCTCAGGGTACCTGAGGAGCAACTACCACTGGAGGACCTTAGTGTTCAAGATGATCTGACTTATGCGGAGTACCCTATCAAAATTTTGGACACTCTGACTCGAGTTACAAGAAATAAGGTGATAAAGATGTGCAAAGTTCAATGGAGTCACCACGGTGAAGATGAAGCAACTTGGGAAAGAGAAGAAGAGCTTCGTATAGATTTTCCCCACCTTTTCCCTAGATCTTCCTAAATCTCGAGGACGAGATTCTTTTTAAGGGGGGTAGGATTTGTAACACCCAAATGTGTACATCATATGATAAGAGGTTATCCCCTTGAATATTTTGTCTCTATTTAATGGAGCATGTGAACACCACATTTAAAAAACAAGTAATTAATAAAAGACATACCACAGAATTTTGCATCATGCTGGTTTTTCACTCTTGTGTGCACTTTGTGACAATATAAATAAATATAATAATGTGAAAAGAGATATACTAAAGGCCAAAGTGGAACTTAAGATGTAAAAAGAAATTCTAGAAATTGGAAAGGAGGAGAAATAAAATATTTTGTGGATAAAAATAAATATATAAAAACAAATACTAATCTTACACCGGATAAATGAAGTTGAACATTTGGCCAATGGTGAAATTCATAACAAGATCCATATTCAAATTTGAAATTTGAAAAATAAAAAGAGTAAAACAAAACAGAAAAGAAAAAGAGAAATAAAAGAGAAAACCGCGAGCGGGCCTAATCCCTGAACTCGGCCCACTACCCGTGCTTCCCCCGCCAGCCCATTGCCGCGCGCGCGTGGCCTAACTGGCTGTCGCGTGGGGCCCGGTCGTCAGGCTCGAAGCATACGCACGCCATCCACTCCCCTCACTGATTTGTGGACCCCTTCTGTCAGCTTCAACAAACTCCTCCATTCACGCGTACAACGGACTGGAGCCATGCCGCGAGACCCGCCGTGTTCGGAGCTTGACCACAACTACTTCGCCACCTCGCCGGGGAGAATAAGTACCGCGATGATCCCCCCCTCGTCCATCCGCTGGTGCTCACAACCATCGCTCCACACCGTCATCCACCCTCGCAGCCAGCTGAAAACAATCGGGCCCGCCGCTGTCGGCTACGCGGACCACGGGCGCTGGGCTATCTGTGGAGCGTTCCAGCGTTGCATCGCGCCCCCTTGAGACTCTTGCCACCGTTAATTGCCTCATCGGTGTCGCGGCTCTTGCGCATTTGCTCGTCGGGCGGAGCACTCGCCGTCGCGCCGTGCAACACCGTGGACCGGCCACCTCACTGCGAATTTCGGGTATGTACTTGGTCCCCTGTGTTCGCCTAGGTTCCAATCGGGGCTGGGATCACCCGATTTTGGTTTAGGCGAGGGAGGCTCGTCGACGGTCTGCGCAGCCGCCGTGGCGCTCCGTCGAGGCGTTCGGCTGACCGACGTATGGCGGGTGAGAGAAGACGAGTTCATAACCATAGATGACAGAAAGAACGGACCTGATTCGTTTGAGAATACCCCCTTTCACGCGTGGAATTTGGACCGTAGATGCGAGATCGTGTGATTGAAAGCAATCCTGGGTTTGATTGATCGCTGACCGTTAGATTGGGATCGGATGGGCCATAGACTCATACCGCTTCAGCTAATAGATGATCTAATCGTAGCCCTCCAGAGTAGATCCAACAGCCACGATCGGCCCATACCCCTTCGGCCTTCAACTTTTGCTAAAGAGACCCTGTGATTAAAAGAAATCAACCCGCACTCCAAGCGCCAGTGATCTGTGCCTTGGGAAAATTTTGGTTTTGCCCCTGCGTTTCCCATTAATTGAGGCCCAGTCCAGAGCTTATTTAAAACTGTATAAATGAATTAGAAATTGAATATTTAATAGAAAAATAGTTGCTAGAACTTCAATAATTCATAGAAAATTCATACTAACTCCAAATCACTTCATTCCAGTTCCTAAATTTTTGTAATAATATTGTCTACCCATTAGTGCCTCTGTTCTGACATGACAAACACATTAAAATTATTCTTTCACTTAATCTTGTATTAAATGCATAAAACCTTAGAAAATCCATAACTTAAAATATATAACTCTAAATTTAATGATTCCAGTTCCTGTGCTCATATTTTAATGTCTAGTTTATTACTGTATATTATATTTGCATGTTTGATGTGATGTTAATTTTTGCTATACTATGTATGTATTGTGTTGATGCGAGTAGACGGGCAGGCTACACAGGATTCTGAGGTTCAACAAGTAGAGATAGCTGAGCAGGAGCTCGTTGAAGGCAAGTTGTGCCCTTGATCACTTCTTTTACCCATTCATGTTCTTATTATTCATAATGATCTACATAGGATAATTTTGCTGGGACCCAATAGGATGCCCTAGATTTTGACTATCTTTATACCTTGCTTCACCACTGGTTTTACTACTAAAGTTTTGGGTAGTACATGCTATTGCTTTATGTGGATTTGGGTATAGAGATATTCATCACTCATTGTTATACTATTTATTGTTATCTGTTTTATTCTTCCTTGTTCATGTTAAGATCATTATGTTAATGGGAACATGGAGAACCACCCGGGAAAACAGTGCTACCATAAGGGTTTAATGGGACGCCCTTGGCTGATTAACTAGGAAAGCTAGTGGAGGGCTACCTTACCCGAAAGGGGCAAGGGCAGTAGGGGAGTGGTCAGTGTAGGGAGGTCCTTGTTTGATTTTGCTGCGATGGCGGTCGGCAAGAACCCTGCACTGGAGCTTCCTATAAACTGTAGCGGGTAGTCTGAAGCTAGTGGAACTTTGTAAAGGCCTCGTAGTGGTACCCTGCCTCGCTTCCTAGGTAGAGGTGTATGGAGTCTGATCAACTCCGTGGCAAATGGGTAACACGACTTGTGGGTAAAGATGCGCAACCTCTGCAGAGTGTAAAACTGGTATACTAGCCGTGCTCACGGTCATGAGCGGCTCGGACACTCACATTATTAAATTATGGAACTTAAACTTAACCTGTCATTTCATTGCATTTGGGATTATTTTATTATTACTTTTACTTATTATTACTATGGTTTGGTATTTACTTACACTTAGTAACTGCTAATAAAATTTTGACCAACTTATAAAAGCAATGCTCAGCTTCAGCCTTTATTTCATTGATCAGCCTTACACTTCATGAACTCCCACCTTTGGTGAGTTCATGCCACATTATTCCCCACGACTTGTTGAGCTATGAACGTATGTGAGCTCACTCTTGCTGTCTCACACCCCCCCACAGGAGAAGAGCAGGTGGTTCAGGAGGAGCCGCCTAACACTGAGGAGTTTGATCTGATCTAGGTGGCGTTTCTCAGTTGACATTGGCGCCGACGATCCTTAGTTCGTTTTACATTTATCTTTATTTTGTAATAAGTCTTCCGCTATGTAATAAATACTCTGATGTTTTATGACATTTATCTCTATACACTCTGTTATTATATATGTTGTCTTCTTTGGCGCATGTATGAGATGCACCCGGCTTTGTTTCTTTAAAACCGAGTGTTACAAACAACGATGTTCCGAATAGCACGGAAATTTAGGAAGAGCTCGGATGAATAAAAATGATGTCGAATTCGCGACTCATGAAACAGATACGATATTAAAATCGCGAAAGGCGAAGATGTTTAAAATTTAGCATCTATTTTATCCACTGATATTACGTGCTTAAATCCATACTCGTTGTCGAGCGGAAAATAAACACCTGGGGTATTAAAAAAACATATAAAAACAAACAAAGTAATGGTACAACAAGAAATTACAACCAAGACAACTATCACCTAGAGACTTTGTTCTAAAAAGGGAAACAAATGAAGAAACCATTGAAATGTTCCAGTAAAAATGGGAAGGCCCTTACTCATCACAAGAACAAATTTTTGCAAGCATGAACGGTGAAGAACTCAATCACACCAAGAACATTAAAGAGCTACAAAGATACTATCCATAAAACATTATCATTTTTTGTAGGCTAGTTCTTTTAAATTCAATTGTAAATGAGCTACACTCTTAATTCACTCAGGGGAACCGTTCAAGGGTGAATGGTTTTTTTAACAAGGGAGACTATCATAACTCATATTAATGAAAATAATTTTATGCAAAAGCATCCAACCACGAAATGCTAAAGGGTGTCCAAAAAACCCAAAACATCAGCAAGCAAACAAGTAGGTAACAATAATCTTTATGTTCATGAGGAATATTATTTACCTATCTACCTTTGTGTAGCTCTAAAGAGCACAACTGCAATAAGTATTGATCAAAGCTCCAAGGGGCAAAGGTTTTAAGGAAACCCATCTTCATAGAGCTCTAAAGAGTGCAACTGCAATAAGCAATAATTACAGCTCCAAGGAGTAAAGATTTCAAGAAAACCTACCTTCGTAAAGCTCTAAGGAGCACAACTGCAATAAGTAGTAATCCAAGCTCCAAGAAGGAAAAGGTATTAAGAAAACCAACCTTCATAAAGCTCTAAGGAGCGCAACTTTAATAAGTTGTCATCAAAGATCCAAGGAGCAAAAGTTTCAAGAAAACCTACCTTCATAAAGAAACTTACTCTCATTACAATAAGCAAGAGCAAAGTTAACATGTCAACTTCGCTAAGAAGTGAGGGGACAACGTTTTCATAGTGTGAAAGAGGCAAGAGCAAAGTTAATGTGTCATCTTTGCTAAGAAGTTAGGGGATGACATTTTTCACAACATAAAAGAGTGCAAGAGCAAAGTTAATGTTGCATCTTCGCTAAGAAGTGAAGGGACATTGTTTTCATAATGTAAAAGAATGAAAGAATGAAGTTAATATGTTATCTTTGCTAAGAACTGAGGGGACGATGTTGTCATATAGTAAACACAGGAACAACGATAATATGTCATCTTTGCTAAGAAGTGAGGGGACAATGTTGTCATAGCTTAAAAAAATGCAGGGACAAAAATAACATGTCATCTTCACAAAATGAGAAATAGAAACATCAACAAAGCACATTTACAGTCAAAATAAGTACTACAACCATTTAGGCCTTCTGTGACATTTTGATTATGTCAATAACTAGTTTTTATTTGTCACAGGTTGTATTTGGGTGACGCAATTGTGACAAAAAGGTCATCGTCATAGAAGGCGAGTGTTAAATAAACTACAATGGCGATCATAAAAAAATGTCATAGATTTTATGACGTGCACCAGATTTGTCACTAAATCTATGACGCTCTATTTTGTCATAAATGCCTCTAAAAACATCACAGTTCATACTACCATACATTGCCATATGGCTAATGGTGATGACGTTGTTTGTGACATGGAAAAACCTTTATGACAAAAATATTTGTCATAGATTTGATAACATGGCAAGCCACATGGCAGATGACGTGAAAAAATTGTTGTGACAAAGAATTTCGTCATAAATTGGGAGGTGGTGGCTGCTGATGTGGCAATACATTTGTGACGAATATTTTCATCATAAAATGTGATGACGTGACAAGTGATGTGGCGAAACATTTGTGATAGATTTGAATCATCATCAGAAAGAACACATCATATGAACTCGTACCAGCATGGAATATTACACATCACAACAAAAATATCATATGAATATGTTGAACATGAATATTTCATCTAGCAGAGAATCATATAACTTCAAAACATATATCAGCAAATTATTTAACTTAAAATCAAAAGCAAATCCTATAACTTCAACTCAAAGTATTAAACATTAAGCAAAATTGAAAATAATCATATAACTTCAAATCCAGAGCTACTGTAACTAGCTACTATAGAGTCTTGAGTGGTCCAGCAGACATAAGATGGAGGCAGTTGGCCTCGATTGAAGCTTAATAGTTGAAGAAGGTTTTTATTTTCTTCCATCGACCTTTTCATACTATCAATAGTCTTCTATGATGCATGTGCCAGATCTAAACAAACCCAACCCCACTGTTAGCAGCAGCCCCTGTAACACCCAGATCTAGCAACAAGCCACCCAATCCTGTTGCTGGGAAACTGGCAGGAGCAGTAGTAGTAGGTTCTTGGTTGGCTACTTGGCTGCAGGCGTAGCGGATGCTGGTGGTGGCGCAACACCACGTATCATGTGGACTGTATGGTCTGTCTTCACACCTACAAAAGGAGAAAGCACAAGGTTACAAGAGAAAACAAAAAACAGAATAAAGGAACACACTATTAGGTGAAGTTAAGGAATATAAAAAATGTTACAATTCAGACCTAGAAGTGTTTTGATCATGAAACTAAAAAATTCAGAAAGTCCTTGATTGGTGATAACTGGTAACATTAAGCTCCTTTGCAAGTGAGATTAGAATTGAATAGATGTAAATAAAATCACAAAAAAGTATCCATGAGATTGTTGGGGGCCTTCCTCTTCTAAAGGTCCTCAAAAACTCAACTAACATGTTTCTCAATATAACTGACTGTTACAGGAGGCTTCGGCCTTGAGACGAAGGTGTGCGTAACATGAAGGTGCGGTTTGAAGAAAGGGCGAACGAGCGTCAAAGCTATGGCTGAAGGACCTTCGGCTTAGCATAATAACGATGGTGAATGATGGAACCGACTTAAAGAAGAAAAGACTACCTGGTCCTTGTTAGTTTGCTTCATGGTCAACAATAAATGTCAGGGACATGAATGTAATTTTGACCAGGCTGCGTCCTGTGTCTATAAATATATGAACAGTAACACCGTACTATTCACGTTGACTGGTAATCACTCTCGCGTCACTCCCGCTTTTTCACCTTCTGTCAAGCCAAAGGTACAAATGTAACATAAATATTATTGATGTTTATCCATGTTTATAAAATGAGAATATAAATGATCCAATAATTTGGAATGATTGTTTATTTTATTTTCGTGTTTCATATGTCTCTGTTTGCATCTTTGCTCACTCAAATGATGAAGGTATGACCTTCGTCTAAAGATCATTATATCTCATGGGAGATAATGCTTCGAAGGACGAAGGTCTTCAATCGTTAACAATTGTGTTGCTTTGTTCTTGATGTATACCATCCGAGAACAAGGACCAACATTGGCGCCCACCTCCGATGAACTCATTTGACCTCGTTCGGTAAGCATCGACCTTCATCATGTCGCTGAAGAAGGCAACAGCGCCAGGGGCTGCATTGTAGCCACTGGAAATTAATCAGGAGACGCTACGTGAAGCTAGGAGCCAAAAGAGGAAGGCTACTAGCCCAACACTTCAGGAGGAGGAGCTAGACCAGGAGATCAGGGACCTGGAAATCATTCACCAACAGGTACAAAGGAAGAAGGAGAAGATGAAGATGGCCCGTCTAGCTGATTTGAAGAAGATTGACGAAGCTGCTGAAGAGATGTGTCATCTTCCTCAAGATGACCAGGACCGAAGGCCCCAGCACAAGGAGCTTCGTTAAGAGAGTTCATTCAACGACGATGAATGGTACGATGACTTTCATCATGGCAACTTTACTTTTGATGATGCTTCTCCTCTGGCAGCAGGACTGCAGGTTATTCCATGGCCATAATCCTACAAGCCACTGTAGTTGCCCATGTACGATGGGCACTCGGACCCAAAGCAATTCTTAATGAGTTATGAGGCAACAATATCCTCATATGGAGGCAACGCCGCTGTCATGGCAAAGTCCTTCGTCATGGCAGTCCGAAGTGTGGCCCAGACATGGTACTCCTCCCTTCGGCCAGGAACAATTACATCATGGCAGAAACTTAAGGACATGTTGATCACTAGCTTCCAAGGTTTCCAGATGAAGCCGGTCACTGCTCAGGCATTGTTCCCATGCACTCAAGACCAGGACGAATACCTTCAGGCATATGTCCGAAGGTTCCTGCGACTAAGAGCACAAGCACCCATAGTGCCTAACGAAATCGTCATTGAGGCCATGATCAAGAGACTCAGGCCAGGACCCACAGCTCAGTATTTTGCTAGGAAGCCTCCACAAACTTTGGAGAAGCTGCTTCAAAAGATCGATGAGTACATCCGGACTGACAACAATTTTCGCCAAAGAAGGGAGGAGGCCTACAGGTTTTCTGAGATGACTAGGGGCTTCGGAGGGAGACTTCATCCTAGGCATGTCTGCTCAATTCATAACTCCAATTCCAATGATGAAAGGGCCAGCAATGCTCAGCATAGTCACCAAAATTCTCAGTCATCAAGTATGACTTCATTTAGACTACCAGCTCCGAAGGGCAGAGGAGGAAGAAGTTTCAGTGGAGGGAGGTTCAGAAACCAACCCAGAAAACTATACTACCTTTTCTGCTGCGAAGACAAAGGTCCCACCACAAGAACGTGTCAAGTCACGATTCAGAAGTAGAAAGAGATTGCCGAAGCTGAAGCACGGTAGAATCAACCGAAGCAGGTTTTGCACACCGCTTCATGCTATTATCCATACATCCTAGAGTACGTAGGCAATCAGCAGCCTACGGCCTCTATCATTTAGGCAAGCCATTCTCAAGCTTCATGGGCCCAGCTTCCACCAGCACCACCGCTCCCACCAACTCTGACCCGAAGCCAACAGCCAGAAGGGCACCAACACACTCAACAGCAGTGCAATTTTCGGGAGGAGTCCGAAGCTCGTATAGTCAATAGCACTGTGCCTAAATCCAAGCACATCAACTGAAAAATATCCTATCTTTGGTGCATCTTTATCTTTTCTGTCGTTTTATTTTTCTTGTATGAAAAACAATTCACGAAGGATTGAATTTTAATTTCATGTAATAATATTGTATTCATTGAGTGGAATGCTTCCTCTTAACAAAGTTCCAAAGCTGCAAAAGTCGTTCCTAAGGGAACGCAGAGCAAGTTCCGAAGCTAAAAAAGTCATTCCTAAGGGAGCGCAGAGTAAGTTCCGAAGCTCAAAAGTCGTTCCTAAGGGAATGCAGAGCCAAAATACCACTGAAATAGAAGGTGAAGAAGCTCCAAAGTCGTCCCTAAGGGGATGCAGAGCTTAAATGCCACCGAAATAGAAGGTGAAGAAGCTCCAAAGTCATTCCTAAGGGGATGCAGAGCTTAAATGCCACCGAAATATAAGGTGAAGAGACTCAAAAGACGTCCCTAAGGGGATGCAGAGTTTGAGAGTATTTTCATGCAGATATGTGTCTTCGGCATAAACATCATGTTGCATCATATCATCACATCATTCCGCATAGCATTACATCATATATCATGTCACACTAACAGCATGATTGAGCACGAAGAAAACCTTGGGCAACTACATGATGAATGAAAGCGTGCTGAAGCATGAAGCAAACTTTTGGCAATTACAATCATACCAGAAAATTTTTTGTCGACACCATACAACAGGTTTACTATAGAAGGGCTTTTTTCTTTATAAAGCATGAAAAGAAGGGAAGGTGTTTTTTCGCCTAAGGCTCAAAAATGGTATGTACGCAAATTTCATGCATCGCAAAGAAATATATTACATTAATGTACACATAGATATACAATGTTTAACTCCTACGAATATTACATCATACAAATGTTTCATTTCCTAACTACACAAAAGTTTAGTCTTCTTTCAAAATTTTCTCAGCAGCTTCGTTCAGAAGTTTGTTGACAGCTTCGTCAACACCTTCATCAGCAATCCTTCATTGCTGGATCAGCTTCGGGATCATTGGGCTCAGGTGATGGAGAAAGTTCAGCTACAAAAAAGTAATAAGTTGTTAATCTGAAGCCAGAAAAAGCACTAAAACTATGAAACAGTTAAAATACCTATGCGCCTTGCGCGCTCGGCAGCCTCTTCGGCTCGCCTGGATTTTTCTCGGGCCTCATGAGTTTGTTTTTCATTCCTCTTAATAGCTTCGTCGGCTAGTTCTCGGTCGCCTTTCATCCAAATGTTGGAGTAAAATATTCTGCCCATCAGAGTCGCTTTAGCCGAAGGATCCTTCGTGTTCTCCACAGTAAAGACAGCCTCCGTCTGGGTTGCAGCTTTAACGTGTTCGTAGCCAGATTTTTCC
Source organism: Zea luxurians (assembly GCA_029449295.1). NCBI lineage: Eukaryota > Viridiplantae > Streptophyta > Magnoliopsida > Poales > Poaceae > Zea > Zea luxurians. The sequence goes on along the minus strand of JAOPSE010000022.1, from coordinate 37,843,159 downwards.
AAAATTGCTGCAACCCCTCTGGCACCAGCCAAGGCCTAGAAATCACCACGATCACTAAGGATCTCATCAAAAGCTTCGGCTTCTTCGCCGATCCATTCGATGATTCCTTCGGGATCGCCTCTAATAAATTTTTGCTCGGATGAGTAAGCACCCACCTTTGTAAAACTGTCTTTTAGCTTCTTGGCACAATCCAAGGATTTTTCGTAATATCTTTCCTTTGATTCCCAAAGCTCATCTACATTCTTTTGCAACCTTGCGCTAGTCCACTCGCTTATTTCCTGCTTTGCCTTAGCCACTTCGAAATCTTCATTCTTCCCGGCAAGCTTTTTGTTTAAATTTTCAATTTTGGCTCTATGAGCTTCGGACTGCATGGCAAGATTGGCTTCACTAGCCTTGACTCTGTCTACTAAGGAAAGCAAAACTTTATCTTTCTCTGCAGATTCATTCCTCAGTTTGATAAACTCCGACCGAAGGTTACCAAGTGCTATCTAGCAGCTTTTATCCTCAGCATACTTCTGTGCTCTCAAGGCGTTTCTCAAAATTAAGCCCTAAAAAGTAGGGGGAGACAAAGGATCAGCACAAGAATAAGAGACACAAAAAGTAATTTGCTTATAAGTCCATAACTTCTGTACCTTTAGACTATTGTACACAAGGCTATCTGCGAGGTCATCCTTCGACATGGCAGAAAGGCCAACTTCAAGCTTCAGAAATCCCATGTTTTTTGCCATCTCCCGGCAAACAGATATTTCCTTGTTGTCCGGGAGGCAGTATAGGAAGTCGTCTTCGTCGGTGCCATTGTACACCAAGGCCCCCTTTTGGTACTTCAGTTCCCGGGCATAGTGTTTGGCTTCCGCAATTTCCTCTTCAGACAACCTTTTACCCGAAGCATGTCGAATAATAAAGTCAACTCCTTCAGAAGGTGCTTCAGGAGTAGGAGATTAAATCTTCTTAGGTGTGTCTTCTTTCTCCAGAATAAGACTGACGTTCGAGGGTCCTTGTTCAACACTCCGCCCAGTCCCAGCAGACTCTGTTTCAATGGGCACTGAGGGCCCAGCTTCGGGTTCAGCACGAGCTGTAGCAGCTTCGGCAGCCTCCTTTGTAGGAGCAGGAGTTGATGCCCGTGTCGACTCCATGATAGCGTCCAGCACACTTGCCATCCTCCTCCTCTTGGGAGTTATTGCAGAAGCTTTCGATACCTTCGACAATTCTGGCTCCGGTGGCAGACTCAACATTTTTTGTAGCCCTGCCATTTCCTCTCACTCTAGCTCTTCGGCTACCTTTCCTTTGGCTTTGGCAGCATGTTTCGGTGCTTCGGCCGACTCGGTTGGAGGAACCTTTGGCACTTCAGCCAATTCTTCCTTGGAGCCGGCAGGAGCAGGCCGCCCTGGCTCAGCAGTGAAAGCTGTCCCTTCAACAAGCTTCAGCACCATGGTCGTTTCAATATATCTAGGTCGGTGCATTAAAACCTTAATCTTCTTACCCTTCGGCACAGCAGAGATGGTCGAAGTAGCAGCTTTTCTTTTCTTTCCTTGCTTTCGCAAGGGATAGCTATAATCTGGGTATACGAAACCAATGATGTCAAAAACTCTATTTAACCTTTTCTTGCCCCACCCTTCAAAGGCCAAAGTCAGGGCATCATCTTTGGCTCTCGTGTAAGCCCCAAGCAACTCGTCACTGGTTGCCTCAACACAGTTCAACCATTCATCATTTGGCTCATCAAACTCACCTCTGTATCTGAAGGTGTATCTTAGGTAGACCAAGCCGCCTTGACTAGACCCAGCAGCAGCTTCCTTCGGCATTTCCCAGTCATTCACAAGAGGCCACACTCTATAGGCAATGTGCTCTTGGACCAAGTCTCTCGTGCCAATAAAAGTGCACACAGTGTTAAAACTCCTTTAACATGTTTCTATTTCATTCCCAAGAGCAATGGTTGGTCTTCTTATGCCAAAGCGAGACCAAATAGGGCGTTGGATAATCCCTTTTATATATTCTATTTCAATTAAGTCACTCTTCACATAAAACCATTCTTCCATCCAGGCCCCTGGACACCTCTTCCGAAATGTCGGAACTGGGTAGCTCACGTCAGAGCGAGACACGAAGCCGTAACAACCAAAATTATTATGATATTGTTCCTTCCCAATAGCCTTCATTTCGTAAGATAGCTCATGCATATTGCAGAAGCATTTTGCACTTGGCTCTAGCCCTTGGCTTCTCACAGCCCAAATAAAAACCCCATCCTAATGATGGCTTCGGGGGTAATATGATGAAGAAAAATTTCAAAGGTCTTCAGCACTTCAACCAGAAATTTACTTAATGGGAACCGAAGTCCTGCCTTCATGAAGCTCTTGTAAACAACAACTTCGTCAACTTCGGGTGCAGGGGCAGTTGAAAGTCGCCTAGAGGGGGTGGATAGGCAAAACCTGAAATTTATAAACTTAAGCACACACTACAAGCGGGGGTTAGTGTTAGAAATAAGGTCAAGTCTGGGAGAGAGGGGAAAACAAATCAAATTGGAATAAAGCGAATGAACACGGTGATTTGTTTTACCGAGGCTCGGTTCTAAAGAACCTAGTCCTCGTTGAGGTGGTCACAAAGACCGGGTCTCTTTCAACCCTTTCCCTCTCTCAAACGGTCACTTAGACTGAGTGAGCCTTCTTCCTTAATCTCACGGGTCACTTAGACCCCGCAAGGACCACCACACAATTGGTGTCGCTTGCCTTGCTTACAAAGCACTTGAGAGTAAGAATTGAAAAGAAAAAGAAGGTCAAGCCAAGCAAACAAGAGCAACAAAGAAACACAAGAGATCCTCTCACAAGTCCTAACGCACTAGAATTGATTTGGGGACTTTGAGTGGATCGATCGCTTTGATTGTGTCTTGGAGTGAAGTTTATTGCTCTTGTATTGAATGCAATGCTTAGAATGCTTGGGTGGTTGGAGTTATGGTGGTTGGGGGTATTTATAGCCCTCAACCACCAAATGGTCGTTGGGGAAGGCTGCTGTCAATGGGCGCACCAAACAGTGCGGTGCGCCCATCGGACAGGCACTGTAGGTTGTCCGGTGCGCCGCCACGTCACCCAACCGTTAGGGTTAGAGAGCAGTCGACCATTGGCGTAGTTGACTTCTTGTGGCACCGGACAGTCCGGTGTCACACCGGATAGCTACTGTTCATTATCCGGTGCGCCTCTGACTCTGCGCTCTGACTCTGGCACACTGTTCATCTGATCTTCAGCTTTTGCAGTCGACCGTTGCACGAAGTAGCCGTTGCTCCGCTGGTGCACCGGACAGTCCGGTGGCACACCGGACAGTCCGGTGAATTATAGCGGAGCGCGCCCGAAGAAACCCGAGAGTGGCTAGTTCAGTCCTGTACGGCCCTGGTGCACCGGACACTGTCCAGTAGCACACCGGGCAGTCCGGTGCGCCAGACCATAGCACACTTGGTTTCTTTTGCTCCTTTGAATTGAACCCCTAACTTGAATATTTATTGGTTTGTGTTGAACCTTTATGCACCTTTAGAACATGTATTCTAGAGCAAACTAGTTAGTCCATATATTTGTGTTGGGCATTCAACCACCAAAATTAATTATGGAAAAAGGTTAACCCTATTTCCCTTTCAATCTCCCTCTTTTTGGTGATTGATGCCAACACAAACCAAAGCAAATATATAAAGTGCAGAAATGAACTAGTTTGCATATGGTAAGTGCATAGGTTGCTTGGAATTAAACTAATTGAAAGTCTTATTACAAATGAATAAGAGTGAATGGACTGCTTTCTTTTATTTAACATTTTGGACCACATTTGCACCACTTGTTTTGTTTTTGCATATCCTTTTGGAAAATCTTTTCAAAATCTTTTGCTAATAGTCAAAGGTATATGAGTAAGATTGCAAGAAGCATTTTCAAGATTTGAAATTTCTCCACCTGTTTCAAATGTTTTTTCTTTGACTAAATAAAAACTCCCCCTGAATGAAATTCTCCTCTTAGCTTTCAAGAGGGTTTTTAAACGGATACCAATTTTGAAATCTTGTTTTCATAATCATAGATACTGATTGATATTAATTGAAAAACAAACATTTGAGACAACCAATTAAATCTTTATTTCGAAAATTTTGAAATGGTGGTGGTGCGGTCCTTTTGCTTTGGGCCACATGTACTAGAACCATTTTGTTTAACGGAGATTGTTAACACATGGACAATGCCCTCTAAGGATGGCTCATGTTGACATCCAAAATACGACAAAAAGTAACTGCTAGCTAATGTCTACGGGTTTAGATAAGTATTTTAATCCATAGCTAATTAACGTAATTACCTTTCGACCGTAGCCTCGACCATCGTGGATCACAATAGTAACAGTTAACACGAAGAGTCTGGTACCAATGCGACAAAAAACAATGGTCTATGGGTAAGAACTAAAAATGTAAGTGATGATCCTTCCAATTCAAGGACCACTAAGATGCATCATGGTATCAGCATATATAACAGTATGAAATGCAAAAGTTCCACTCACCTGCTGATAAACTCTACTACCCTAACCACGCAACAAGGGGTGAACTACAGAAGCATTCATGACCATCATTGCCATAGTTGTTAAGGCATCGCCTAGGCAGTAAGGCACGCCGGTGACGTAAGTTGTCCTGCTCGCCTTACTCATGGACCTAAGGCGTGTGGAAGAGAGGTTACCGAAAGCTGGCAGCATGGCGGCACGGGGACGCATGGTGTCTCCAACGGCATGGCGGGCTCCAGTAGCGACTCCATCGGCGCGGCGTGGCGGGGCCAGTAGAGGAGAGAGGGAGAAGTGAGCACAGAGGGAGAGAGCGGTGAGAGAGGGAGAGAGGCGGTTGGGAGCGGGAGGGAATCGACTGGTACTGAGAGATAGAGGGAGAGGGGGAGAGTGAAGAAATGGGCTTGACCTAATGGTCTAGTTGGACTGGTTTAGGCTGATTGGGTTAGTTTTTTCTTATCTTTATCCTTTTCTATTTATTTTTATTATTATTATTATTATTATTATTATTATTATGCTAAATACTTTCTCAAATATTAATATTTTTTATTTGTAAATATATTTAAGGTGTCGACTCGCCTTACGTTTTATCGCTTAAAAGTTAAAAAGTGGTCACTCGTCTTATCTCGCCTTACCGCTTTAACAACCATGATCATCACTAACGAGCGAACTTCCTTGTCCAGCCAGAAGCAAATATATTACCATACATTGCATCTAGCACACCCGTTAGGGAGAAGTGAGAGTGCAATCACACCGCAATCACACCTCGCATGCATGACTAACGAAATCGACTGTGGTGCACAGCAAAATAGGGGAAACCATGCTCCACACCAAGGATAGAGCACAAGTGTGTCAAATAACCTAACATAGTGGTGGATCCATGATTTAATAAAGCCCCTTGCCGATTTTAATAGGATAAGAGTACAAGTGTGTCAAATAAAATAAAATAAAATAAAATAAAATAAAATAGAGCATAAAGACAGACTAAAAATAGAGAACATATAGATGACCGAGTAGTATCTTCGTGGAAAAATTCTTTGTATGTCATCAGATTTTATACTCATTCCTTATGTGCCACTGAGTGACATATAGGTAAATTTTTTATGTGTATGACATGTGGGACCAGTGGCACACAAGGAATGAGTATATTTTTCGATGGCATACACCGAATTGCCGCTATCCTCATTCTTCATCTATTGTAGCTCCAATTCTAAAGATAGGATCTAAAAAGAAATCATATACTAAAGACATAAAATAGAGCAATAAGATAGTATTAAGAAAATCATAAAACAAGTATTTCGTTAATAGCAATTGGTAATTTAATTTTCTATGTTTTCATATCTCGAAATACCTTAATATTTTATCATCTTCAATAGTTATAAACATCATATCTCAGCAGGTCGTAACCATCAGCGTTGTGCTCCTTGAGTATCCAAGTTAATGAAAGCAAATCCATTTTTAGATTCATGGCTCCAAATTCTTATGCTAATTCGGTTTATGCATCACGGAGACTACTAATAATAGAGGCAAGTGCATAAGAAAGAAAGTTTGTTCGCTGTGAAAATTTGAACAACAGTACCTACAATTTGAAGAAGTGTACGTCTTTGCCTCTCCCTAACACCGCTGACCTGAAAGCTTCAGCCATCAGCGCAGAACAATACTCTTCTACTAGGTTCATATAGCAATCTAGTTCCAACTTCCAAATGTAATAAAAATACACAATCAAACCTCTCCTAATGACTTGCGTTCATCGTCCTCTTCATTCGCATCCTTAAATATAATTACAAAATTAATAAAACTAAAGATATTATGCATATTGATGCAGCTGTAAGTTTAGAGCAAGAGAATGCACCGCAGGAATCACACCTTCCAACAAGCTTGTTAACACAAGTGCAGCACTTGGCACATATGCCTAGGTCCTTGGAGCAATCTGCAATAACCAGCAACAGTATGAATCAGTAACGATCCAACTTATTAATGTTTAACAACCAGGGCTAGTGACACAAGCGATTGAGCGGCCAAAATTCACATATGCATACGTTTTGGTTTGATTGCCGCTTGCCGGACGTTTCGCTTACAAGGCGCAGGCGCCCACGCCCCACGGCGCGCTCTCGTGCGTCGCCTACGCACCGCCCGCTCGCTGACTTGCAGCTGGGCTGGGAGGCAGAGGGGAGGAGGGCACAGGGTACAAGAAATGTGGGCAGATGCAGGGATTCCTGGATGGAGCAAGCCGCGATGACCGTGGCATAGGCAGCGGCGGAGAGAGAGGATCGGAGGCGGATGTGGGGGGAGGAGGGGAGCGACTCGAATGCCCGGAGTGCGGTGGAAAACCGGCCCGAGTGGTAGAGTTGGAGGACGGTGGCGGCGTGTCCGCTTCCGAGACCACGACGACTCCATGCGAAGCTCCGATTCGAAGGAGAAAATGGAGAGAGAGAGACACCATGGATAGAGAAAGACGAGGTCGATGAGCGCTAGTGGTGGCGAGGAGCAGGTGGGACTGTGGGAGCGTGGGCACGGTTTACACAAGGGTTTTTTAACATTGGTGCACTTAGTTTTGGTGGTGTGCTTACCTATACTTTTAGTCGTATTTTTTCTCAACTGTGCCCATAATTTTATGTGAAAAAAAAACCCGTTACACATTATGTGTAACGGTTTACCGTCGTTAAACCAATAAAAAATCGACTGATTTGTACAATCCAAACTAAATTTAAATCTATGCAGATTTACTGACGAAAGAATGGCGATAAACCGCCCTAAACCGCGGGTTTTTCAGAAAACGAACCGGTTTTCACTGTTTTTATAGAAAAAAGGGAATTTTGACACGATTTATTTGTAATTTACTCAATTCACGTTACAGAGTAAATATTAATTGATCCACACAATATACATTCACCAAAATAATATACAACATACATATGCAACCACAAACTCCTGTTCACATGCAACAAACAACCAACAAACTTCGTCATACTCAAATACAAGTTCTTTTACAGCTCTCCAACGACACATAGGTCCACTTGTTTCACAATACTCATATATTCAGCTCGAGTCATAGTTATAATATTCAGGCATGTTGGAAGGATCGTGATATGGTTCATTTGTAATTTGCTCAATTCATGCTACACAGTAAATAATAATTGGTCCACACATGTGTTCAACAAAATGATAGATAACATACATATGCAACCACAAACTACAGTTCTCATGCAACAAACAACCAGCGAACTTCACAATACTCACGTATTCAGCTCGAGTCATAGTGATAGTACTCTGACATGTTGTAAGGATCGTGATATGGTCCTTCATCCCACTCCCCCTGCACCATATGATCCAGCATCACCTCATCGTCTCCATGATGACCTGCACTAGAGTCGGTTGTGCTATCATCACTGTCTTCATCCTCTTCTTCGATTTGATCGGTGAATCAGACCCTTTTTTCTTTCCTTTCTTATGGACCAAGTCTTGTCTTTTGCTTGCTAAGGTAAATATCGCCAATTGTTTCATCGGTCCATTCTTGCTCTTCCTCTATGTCTCCTTGTTCGCGTACAAGTGATGTAAACAACGTGCTAGGAGATGAGTGTCACTTTTAGGTGAGTCTTCGCCCAATGTTGAAGGTGCATTGGAACAAAACTAGCACTTACTGGACAAAATATAGAATCTAATAGTAAATCATCTTCACATATAGCATATAATAGTAAATGTTGGGGGCCTTCGTCTTCCGAAGGTCCTCAAAAATATGATTTAACAATGTTTCTGGAGTATAATACATGAACAGGTACCTTCGGACTCGGATCAGAACCACAATGTGAAGAAGTACAAAGAATGCGAAGGTTGGCGCAAAGCCGAAGCTATGCGTAGGGGACCTTCGGCATGATAGCAGAAAGGAGAACCGACTTAAAAGGGAAAAAGGTATTTAGACCTCGATGGATTACTATAGAGTCATTAGCAAATGTAAAGGGCATGAGTGTAATTTTACATGGGCTGCGTCCCGTGCCTATAAATAGATGAACAGTGCTCTCGTACTGTTCACGCTGACTTGATATTTGCTTTTGCGTCACGCTTGTATTATCACCTTTTGTCAAGTCGAAGGTATAAATATAATTCAATATTGTTCATATTCATTTATAATTATATAATAAGAAATATATATATATATATTATGATATCATACAATTATTCATGTTGTTTCTCATGTTTCATATGCTTCGTCTTTTATACAAATATGTTGTGATGATGAAGGTATGTCCTTCATGACCTTCGTCCGAAGATCGTTATATCCTTCGGGAGATAATGCTCCAATGGACGAAGGGCATTAACCATTAACCTATTCTTGTGTTGCCTTGTTCTTAATTCATAGCATTTGAGAACAAGTCTCCAACAGTAAACAAGACTAATATGCCTAAACTGACCACTAAATGTCTAAACTAGAACTTAATCTTGGCATCAAATCCGATTTCCCGGTAAAAAAGACGGTTTATCGGTCCAAAAAACAGTTTACCAGTGATTTTTGTTTTTTATGATTTTTTTATTTTTTTAATTTATGACGAATTTTGAAAAACCCGGTGGTTAACCGAAACCGTGTCCCGGTGATTTTCGGTAAACCTATCGGTTTACCACCAAAATCGGTTAGTTTTGTAAACCTTGAGTGGGGGGACTCGTGGCGAGCTAGGCCACGGGGCAAAGGTCCGCAAACTGATTGAAGGTAAGAAGTATTAAGGTTTTTTTCAAAAGTAAACCATGGTAGAAACAGTGGGGTTAAATATAAAGGATTGTTTTCAAAAATCAGCGACGGTGGAAACCATACATGACGAAAATTGTGGAAACTATCGATTTATATAATAGAAATGGAGAAAAAAGAAAATAGATATTGTTAATTATATATTTGTTTATTTTTTAGTATTTATTTGAATACACATGTCTCATGGTGGACACGCCTATGATGTTGATGGTTTTTTACGGAATGTGAACTGTTGGGGCCCACATGTCAGAACAAAATAACATATATAAGAAAAATGGACCCCGACCTATTTGGCTAAGCAGTTTTGGTGTTTGATGAATAACATAACCAGTGAACTAATGTGTTTGCTAGTGTTTGTGTTTGTAGTTCACAAGACGTGAAGTATTGATGGACTAAGGTAATGAGGTGATCAACACTTCAAAGAAGACATTATAAAGTCATATTGAAGTCATTTTTACATGCTAAGAGTCTAACACACCAAGAAGTAGAAGTGGGATGCAAAGCCACAAACAAAAGTGAAAATTACCGAAGTTGAGACAAAAGAGTGGCTAATTAGGAATGTCTCACAATTTTTTATCTTCTAAAGTTGACATGGCTTCAACTCTGAGATGTAGAGAATTTTACTAGCTTTCCAAAAGTCCAAGATCATCAAAATCGGAGTTCGGAGCTAAAAGTTATGCCCACAATACAAATTTGGGAGTGCTGAAAAACTGTAGCAGCACAGGAGCGGTTTGCACCGGACTGTCCGGTGTGCCAAATTTAATCAAAATGATATGGATTCAGCTCTAGGATATAGAGTATTTTATAAGCTTTCCAAAAAGTACAAGATCATAAAAATCTGAGTTCAGAGCTAAAAGTTATGGCCAAAATACCAAAAGCATCATGTTTTGTGTAAGAAGACTGGTGGCGCACCAGTGGCTCACTGGACAGTCCAGTGCGCCAATGCAAGTTCAAACAGTCCGGTGTGCCATCTTCAGAAGCTCCAATGGTTACCTCTAACGTCTAGTACATGTGGCTTGTCCGGTGCACCACCGGACAGTCTGGTGCACCTGTCCGGTGCGCCATAGAAAACTGCAGAACTGCTTTCTAATGGTAGTTTTGGTTGGGGCTCTATATATACCACGCCACCTGGCCATTTTGAGTTGTGGTAGCTCAATAAACATACCAACCAAGTCCATGTATATTTCCAAGTGCTCCAACACCCAAGTGGTTAATAGAATCACTCGGTGATTAGCTTAGGTGCTTTGCAGAGTGCTTAGATTAGCTATACCATATTAGCGCTTGCTCTAGGTGAATCCTAGTTAGTTGTGTAAGGAAAATGGACCCCAGGCCATTTGGCTAATTGAGTTTTGGTGTTTGATGATTAACACAATCTGTGAACCAATAAGTTTTCTAGTGTTTGTGTTTGTAGTTCACAGGATGCTAGAGTTACATGGACTAAGGAATTAAGGAAAGCAACACCTCAAAAGAAGACATTAAGAAGATCTAAGAAAAGTCCAAGAATGAAGATGTGTGTTGCCTACGGACTGTTTATGCGTGGAGCACCGGACTGTCCGGTGGCACACCGGACTGTCCGGTGCCCACACGCCGGACTGTCTGGTGCACCTGGGAACCTCAGCCCAACGGCTAGTTCCAGGTGGCACCCGGAGCGAAGACCACCGGACTGTCCAGTGTGAAGTCCGGACTGTCCGGTGTGGAAAAGGTCTACGCGCCAACGGTCACCTGCTCTGACAGACCAACGGCTAGGCGCACCGGACAAAGAACAGTAGGCTGTCCGGTGCACCACCGGACTATCCGATGTGACCGCAGAAAGCAGCAGCTTTCCTCCAACGGCTACAATTGTGTTGGGGGCTATAAATACACCCCCAACCGGCCATTTCCAAGTGTGAGAGCCTGAGAGCATCTAGAGGGGGGTGAATAGGTGATCCTGAAAAATTCAACACTAATAGCCACAAAACTTAGTTATGAAAGTTAGAACGGCTAAGTAGCTTGAGACGAGATCTTGGGAACACAGACAGTCAAATAGAGAGCAATCACAAGAGACACGCGATTTTATCCCGTGGTTCAGCCAAGTAACACTTGCCTACTTCCACGTTATGGCGTCCCAATGGACGAGGGTTGCACTCAACCCCTTTCAAGTGATCCAATGATCAACTTGAATACCACAACTTTTCTTCCTTATATCCTTTTCCCGTTTGCGAGGAATCTCCACAAGTTAGAGCCTCTCTCCCTTACAATGATGATCACAAAGAAAGCATGGAGTAAGGTTGGAATGAGCAACACACACAAGACGCAAATCGCAGCACACCCACGCACACAAGAGAAGACTTGAGCTCAAATGACAACACAGGGAGTCCTTGACTCGAATAGAGCTCAAATCTCAAACACAACGAAACGAATGCACAGGAATGAAGTCTGGATGCCTTAGGATGCTTTAATAAATGCTTGTGTAGCTTCTCCATGCGCCTAGGGGTCCCTTTTATAGCCCCAAGGCAGCTAGGAGCCGTTGAAGGTCAACAAGGAAGGCCATCCTTGCCTTCTGTCGAGTGGCGCACCGGACAGTCCGGTGCGCCACCGGACAGTCACTGTACACGGTCCGGTGCCGATCTCCTTCCTTTTCTGCACAGACGACTGTTGCAGCTCCGGGCCGGTTGGCACACCGGACAGTCCGGTGCCCCTGAGAGCACCTAGAGGGGGGGGGGGTGAATAGGTGATCCTGTAAAAACTTCAAACTTAAGCCACAAAAACTTGTTAAGCGTTAGCACGATTAATGCCAAGTGGCTAAGATGAAGTCTCAACAAAACACAATACCACAAGAATCAAGCACAGAGGGACACAGTGGTTTATCCCGTGGTTCGGCCAAGCCAATGCTTGCCTACTTCCACGTTGTGGCGTCCCAACGGACGAGGGTTGCAATCAACCCCTCTCAAGCGGTCCAAAGACCCACTTGAATACCACGGTGTTTTGTTGTTCTTATCTCAATCCCGTTTGCGAGGAATCTCCACAACTTGGAGCCTCTCGCCCTTACAAAAGATGTTCACAAAGAATCACGGAGTAAGGGAGGGATTAGCAACTCACACACAACACAAAGATCACAGCGAATACGCACACACAAAACCCAGACTTGAGCTCAAGAGGCTTAACACACTAGAACAGAGCTCAAATCACTAGAATTTCAAACAAGTGCGCAAGATTGATGTGTGAGTGATCAAGAGTGCTCAAGGAATGCTTGGGTACTTCCTCCATGCGCCAAGGGGTCCCTTTTATAGCCCCAAGGCAGCTAGGAGCCGTTGGGAACAAATCTGGAAGGCCATCTTTGCCTTCTGTCTCGTGGCGCACCGGACAGTCCGGTGCACACCGGACACTGTCCGGTGCCCGATTTGTTTCCAAAAACAGCACTTCTGACCGTTGCTGGCTGCTTCAGATCTGCGCTTAGTTGGCGCACCGGACATGTCCGGTGCACACCGGACAGTCCGGTGTTCCTTCCCGACCGTTGGCTCGGCCACGTGTCTCGCGCGGATTGCGCGGCCGACCGTTGGCCCTGGCCGACCGTTGGCTCACCGGACAGTCCGGTGCACACCGGACAGTCCGGTGAATTTTAGCCGTACGCCGTCGGCGAATTCCCGAGAGCGGCCAGTTCGAGCCGAGTCGACCTGGCGCACCGGACACTGTCCGGTGCACACCGGACAGTCCGGTGCTCCAGACCGAGCTGAGCCTTGGCTGCACACAGCCAAGTCTTTCTCTCCCCTTTTCTCTTTTTCTTCTTTCTGTTTCTAACACTTAGACAAATATGTTAGTCCATAAAACCAATGTACTAAGGCTTAGAAACATACCTTTATCTCTTGATTTGCACCTTGTTCATCCATGTACACAAATTCATAATTAAACACATGTGTTGGCACTCAATCACCAAAATACTTAGAAATGGCCCAAGGGCACATTTCCCTTTCAATCTCCCCCTTTTTGGTGATTTATGCCAACACAACATAAAGCCACTAGAACAAGTGCAAACTCAATTCAAATAACACTTAAATTTATTTTGAATCAATTTTGGCATATATGGATCATCCTTTGCCACCACTTGGTTTGTTTTTGCAAATCAAACACAAATCTCTATCTCTAAGTTAAACACACATGTTTAAGCATAAAGAGAGTCATTCAAAAAGAGATTGATCAAGGATTTCAAAAACTCCCCCTTTTTCCATAATCAATACTTCTCCCCACAAGAAGCCAACTTTTGACAAGAGAGACAACTTAAGAATTTTGACAAATCAAAGACTCTATTCTACTATTTTCAAAATCTCTCAAGTGGTAGCTGATCCATTTATTGCTTTGGCCTTTATTTTCTCCCCCTTTGGCATCAAGCACCAAAACGGGATCAATTTTGGCCCTCGAACCCCATTGCCTCACCAAAATCTTCAATTAAGAGCAAATGGCAATAAGAGTTCATGAGATGGACTTGAAAGAAGTTACCCCTCATCGGAGTGCAGTGGAAGTCTTTCATGGTCCAAGTCCACCTTTTCCCTTTCAATTCTCCTTTGTGACTAACACAAGCAAACTCAAACATATGGTTAGTCTCAAAGGGTCAAGTTGTAACACATCTCCCCCTAGACATGTGCATCACTTTGCAACGGACTTGTGAGGTCCAGGGAGTGTTTGTACAACTTGAGCACCATAATAAGCAACAATATGCAGAAGGGAACATGATCAAAAGCATGAATACATGTATGCTATATTTCAATCCAAGTTCCGCGAATCTAAGACATTTAGCTCACTACGCAGCCTGCAAAAGGTCTTCTCATCTAAAGGCTTGGTGAAGATATCGGCTAGCTGGTTTTCGGTGCTAACATAAAACACTTCGATATCTCCCTTTTGCTGGTGGTCTCTCAAAAAGTGATGCCGGATGTCAATGTGCTTTGTGCGGCTGTGCTCAACAGGATTTTCCGCTATTCGGATAGCACTCTCATTATCACATAGGAGTGGGACTTTGCTCAGATTGTAGCCAAAGTCCCTGAGGGTTTGCCTCATCCAAAGTAGTTGCGCGCAACACTGACCTGCGGCAACATACTCGGCCTCAGCGGTGGATAGGGCAACGGAGGTTTGTTTCTTAGAGTTCCATGACACCAGGGACCTTCCTAAGAATTGGCACGTCCCCGATGTACTCTTCCTATCGACCTTACATCCAGCATAGTCGGAATCTGAGTACCCAATTAAGTCAAAGTTAGACCCCTTTGGATACCAGATCCCGAAGCAAGGCGTAGCGACTAAATATCTAAGAATTCGCTTCACCGCCACCAAGTGACACTCCTTAGGATCGGATTGAAATCTAGCACACATGCATACGCTAAGCATAATATCCGGTCTACTAGCACATAAATAAAGTAGAGATCCTATCATTGACCGGTATGCTTTTTGATCAACGGACTTACCTCCTTTGTTGAGGTCGGTGTGTCCGTCGGTTCCCATCGGAGTCTTTGCGGGCTTGGCGTCCTTCATCCCAAACCGCTTCAGCAGATCTTGCGTGTACTTCGTTTGGGAGATGAAGGTGCCGTCCTTGAGTTGCTTCACTTGGAACCCAAGGAAGTAGTTCAACTCGCCCATCATCGACATCTCGAATTTCTGCGTCATCACCCTGCTAAACTCTTCACAAGACTTTTGATTAGTAGAACCAAATATTATGTCATCGACATAAATTTGGCACACAAACAAATCACCATTACAAGTCTTAGTGAAAAGAGTTGGATCGGCTTTCCCAACCTTGAAAGCATTAGCAAGTAAGAAATCTCTAAGGCATTCATACCATGCTCTTGGGGCTTGTTTAAGTCCATAGAGCGCCTTAGAGAGCTTACACACGTGGTCGGGGTACCGCTCATCCTCGAAGCCAGGGGGTTGCTCCACGTACACCTCCTCCTTTATTGGCCCGTTGAGGAACGCGCTCTTCACATCCATTTGGTACAACCTGAAAGAATGGTGAGCGGCATATGCTAGCAAGATACGAATGGACTCTAGCCTAGCCACAGGAGCGAAAGTCTCCTCAAAGTCCAAACCTGCGACTTGGGCATAACCTTTTGCCACAAGTCGAGCCTTGTTCCTCGTCACCACCCCGTGCTCGTCCTGTTTGTTGCGGAACACCCACTTGGTTCCCACAACATTTTGCTTGGGACGAGGCACCAGCGTCCAAACTTCGTTGCGCTTGAAGTTATTGAGTTCCTCCTGCATGGCCAACACCCAATCCGGATCTAGCAAGGCCTCCTCTACCCTGAAAGGCTCAATAGAGGAGACAAAAGAGTAATGCTCACAAAAATTAACTAATCGAGATCGAGTAGTTACTCCCTTGCTAATGTCACCCAAAATTTGGTCGACGGGATGATCCCTTTGAATCATCGCTCGAACTTGGGTTGGAGGTGCCGGTTGCGCTTCTTCCTCCATCACTTGATCGTCTTGTGCTCCCCCTTGATCACACGCCTCCTTTTGATGAACCTGTTCATCGTCTTGAGTTGGGGGATGCACCGTCGATGAGGAAGAAGGTTGATCACGTTCATCCTGTTCCTGTGGCCGAACGTCTCCAATCGCCATGGTTCGTATCGCGGCCGTCGGAACATCTTCTTCATCTACATCATCACAATCAACAACTTGCTCTCTTGGAGAGCCATTAGTCTCATCAAATACAACGTCGCTAGAGACTTCAACCAAACCCGATGATTTGTTGAAGACTCTATACGCCTTTGTATTTGAATCATAACCTAATAAAAACCCTTCTACAGCTTTGGGAGCAAACTTAGAATTTCTACCCTTCTTCACTAGAATGTAGCACTTGCTCCCAAATACACGAAAGTACGATACATTGGGTTTGTTACCGGTTAGTAGCTCATACGAAGTCTTCTTGAGGAGTCGATGAAGGTAGACCCTGTTGATGGCGTGGCAAGCCGTGTTCACGGCTTCCGACCAAAAGCACTCGGGGGTCTTGAACTCTCCAAGCATCGTCCTCGCCATATCGATTAGCGTCCTGTTCTTCCTCTCTACCACACCATTTTGCTGTGGTGTGTAGGGAGCGGAGAACTCGTGCTTGATCCCTTCCTCCTCAAGAAACTCCTCCACTTGAAGGTTCTTGAACTCGGACCCGTTGTCGCTCCTTATCTTCTTCACCTTGAGCTCAAACTCATTTTGAGCTCTCCTGAGGAAGCGCTTGAGGGTCCCTTGGGTTTCAGACTTATCCTGCAAAAAGAACACCCAAGTGAAGCGGGAAAAGTCATCAACAATAACTAAACCATACTTACTTCCTCCTATGCTTAGATAGGCGACGGGTCCGAAGAGGTCCATATGCAGCAGCTCCAGAGGTCTTGACGTGGTCATCACATTCTTACTGTGATGTGCTCCTCCCACTTGTTTTCCTGCCTGACAAGCTGCACAAGGTCTATCTTTTTCGAAATAAACATTTGTTAGACCTATCACGTGTTCTCCCTTTAGAAGCTTGTGGAGATTCTTCATCCCCACATGTGCTAAGCGGCGATGCCACAGCCAGCCCATGCAAGTCTTAGCCATTAAGCATGCATCTAGACCGGCCTCTTCTTTTGCAAAATCAACTAAGTAAAGCTTGCCGTCTAGTACACCCTTAAAAGCTAGTGAACCATCACATCTTCTAAAGACAGACACATCTACATTTGTAAATAAACAATTATATCCCATTTGACATAATTGACTAACAGATAGCAAATTATATCCAAGACTCTCCACTAGGAATACATTTGATATAGAATGCTCATTAGAAATTGCAATTTTACCTAACCCTTTTACCTTGCCTTGATTCCCATCACCGAATATAATTGAATCTTGGGAATCCTTATTCTTGACGTAGGAGGTGAACATCTTCTTCTCCCCCGTCATATGGTTTGTGCATCCGCTGTCGATAATCCAGCTTGAACCCCCGGATGCATAAACCTGCAAGGCAAATTTAGGCTTGGGTCTTAGGTACCCAACTCATGTTGGGTCCTGCAAGGTTAGCACAAATATCTTTGGGGACCCAAATGCAAGTTTTATCTCCCTTGCATCTTGCCCCCAACTTCCTAGCAATTACCTTCTTACCCTTTCTACAAATAGCAAAGGGAGCATTACAAGCATAATAAATGGTAGAAGGTTCATTCACTACTTTCCTAGGAGCATGAATAACATTCTTTCTAGGTACACGAGCAATATCTCTCCTAGGCATATGTACAACATTTCTCCTACACATATCTCTATCATGCTTATGAGAGGAACTAGAGGCAAACATGGCATGAGAATCATAAACATGTGAATCAAAATCATTATAAGCATTTCTAGCATGTCTCCTATCATAATACATAAAAGCATGATTCTTTTTAGTATTACTAGCCATCGGGGCCTTCCCCTTCTCCTTGACGAAGATGGGAGCCTTATGGCTTGTTAAGTTCTTGGCTTCTCTCTTGAAGCCAAGCCCATCCTTAATTGAGGGGTGTCTACCAACCGTGTAGGCATCCCTTGCAAATTTTATTTTATCAACTTCATTCTTGCTAGTCTTAAGTTGGGCATTAAGACTAGCCACTTCATCATTTAATTTGGAAATTAGAACTAGGTGTTCACTACAAGCATTAACATCAAAATCCTTACACCTAGTACAAATTTCAACATGTTCAACACAAGAATTTGTTTTACTAGCTACTTCTAGTTTAGCACTTAAATCAATATTAACACTTCTTAAGGTAGAAATGGTTTCATGACAGGAAGATATTTCACTAGAAAGCATTTCATTTCTTTTCACTTCTAAAGCATATGATTTTTGTGCCTCTACAAATTTATCATGTTCATCATACAATAAATCTTCTTGCTTTTCTAAAAGCCTATCCTTTTCATTCAATGCATTAATTAATTCATTGATTTTCTCTATCTTAGATCTATCTAAGCCCTTGAACAAGCAAGAATAATCTATGTCATCATCACTAGACTCACTATCACTAGATGAAGCATAAGTGGAGTCTTGAATACTCACCTTCTTCTCCCTTGCCATAAGGCAAGTGAGACGCTCGTTGGGGAAGAGAGCCGATTTGTTGAAGGCAGTGGCGGCGAGTCCTTCGTTGTCGGAGTCGGAGGAGGAGCAATCCGAGTCCCACTCCTTTCCTAGATGCGCCTCGCCTTTTGCCTTCTTGTATTGCTTCTTCTTCTCTCTTTTGTTCCCTTTTTCCTGGTCACTTTCATTATCGGGACAGTTAGCAATGAAATGACCAAGCTTACCGCATTTGAAGCATGAGCGCTTCCCCTTGGCTTTGGTCTTGCTTGGTTGTCCCTTGTGACCTTTAAGCACCGTCTTGAATCTCTTAATGATGAGAGCCATCTCTTCATCATTAAGGCCAGCCGCCTCAACTTGCGCCACCTTGCTAGGTAGCGACTCCTTGCTCCTCGTTGCCTTTAGAGCAATGGGTTGAGGCTCGTGGAGTGGTCCGTTCAACGCGTCGTCGACGTATCTTGCCTCCTTGATCATCATCCGCCCGCTCACGAATTTTCCAAGCACTTCCTCGGGCGTCATCATCGTGTACCTGGGATTCTCACGAATATTGTTCACGAGATGAGGATCAAGTACGGTAAAGGACCTGAGCATTAGGCGGACGACGTCGTGGTCCGTCCATCGCGTGCTCCCGTAGCTTCTTATCTTGTTGATAAGGGTCTTGAGCCGGTTGTACGTTTGCGTTGGCTCCTCGCCCCTTATCATCGCGAACCGTCCAAGCTCGCCCTCCACCAACTCCATCTTGGTGAGTAAGGTGACGTCGTTCCCCTCATGAGAAATCTTGAGGGTGTCCCAGATTTGCTTGGCGTTGTCCAAGCCGCTCACCTTATGGTATTCATCCCTGCACAAGGAAGCTAGAAGAACAGTAGTAGCTTGTGCATTTTTATGAATTTGTTCATTAATGAACATGGGACTATCCGAACTATCAAAGTGCATTCCACTCTCTACAATCTCCCATATACTAGGATGGAGAGAGAATAGGTGACTACGCATTTTGTGACTCCAAAATCCGTAGTCCTCTCCATCAAAGTGTGGGGGCTTGCCAAGTGGAATGGAGAGCAAATGAGAATGTGAACTTTGCGGAATACGAGAGTAATCAAAGGAAAAGTTCGAATTAACCGGTTTTCTCCTCTCGTAGTCGTTGTGGTCCTCATCCTTTTGGGAAGAAGTAGACTCGTCGCTGTCGTAGTAGATGATCTCCTTGATGCGCCTGGTCTTCTTCTTCTTCCCATCCTTTCGTCTTTGACCCGAGCCGGAGTCGGTAGGCTTGTCGTCCTTCGGCTCGTTGACGAAGGTCTCCTTCTCTTTGTCGTTGATCACTATACCCTTCCCCTTAGGATCCATCTATTCGGGCGGTTAGTCCCTTTGTGAATAGAACGGCTCCGATACCAATTGAGAGCACCTAGAGGGGGGGGGTGAATAGGTGATCCTGTAAAAACTTCAAACTTAAGCCACAAAAACTTGTTAAGCGTTAGCACGATTAATGCCAAGTGGCTAAGATGAAGTCTCAACAAAACACAATACCACAAGAATCAAGCACAGAGGGACACAGTGGTTTATCCCGTGGTTCGGCCAAGCCAATGCTTGCCTACTTCCACGTTGTGGCGTCCCAACGGACGAGGGTTGCAATCAACCCCTCTCAAGCGGTCCAAAGACCCACTTGAATACCACGGTGTTTTGTTGTTCTTATCTCAATCCCGTTTGCGAGGAATCTCCACAACTTGGAGCCTCTCGCCCTTACAAAAGATGTTCACAAAGAATCACGGAGTAAGGGAGGGATTAGCAACTCACACACAACACAAAGATCACAGCGAATACGCACACACAAAACCCAGACTTGAGCTCAAGAGGCTTAACACACTAGAACAGAGCTCAAATCACTAGAATTTCAAACAAGTGCGCAAGATTGATGTGTGAGTGATCAAGAGTGCTCAAGGAATGCTTGGGTACTTCCTCCATGCGCCAAGGGGTCCCTTTTATAGCCCCAAGGCAGCTAGGAGCCGTTGGGAACAAATCTGGAAGGCCATCTTTGCCTTCTGTCTCGTGGCGCACCGGACAGTCCGGTGCACACCGGACACTGTCCGGTGCCCGATTTGTTTCCAAAAACAGCACTTCTGACCGTTGCTGGCTGCTTCAGATCTGCGCTTAGTTGGCGCACCGGACATGTCCGGTGCACACCGGACAGTCCGGTGTTCCTTCCCGACCGTTGGCTCGGCCACGTGTCTCGCGCGGATTGCGCGGCCGACCGTTGGCCCTGGCCGACCGTTGGCTCACCGGACAGTCCGGTGCACACCGGACAGTCCGGTGAATTTTAGCCGTACGCCGTCGGCGAATTCCCGAGAGCGGCCAGTTCGAGCCGAGTCGACCTGGCGCACCGGACACTGTCCGGTGCACACCGGACAGTCCGGTGCTCCAGACCGAGCTGAGCCTTGGCTGCACACAGCCAAGTCTTTCTCTCCCCTTTTCTCTTTTTCTTCTTTCTGTTTCTAACACTTAGACAAATATGTTAGTCCATAAAACCAATGTACTAAGGCTTAGAAACATACCTTTATCTCTTGATTTGCACCTTGTTCATCCATGTACACAAATTCATAATTAAACACATGTGTTGGCACTCAATCACCAAAATACTTAGAAATGGCCCAAGGGCACATTTCCCTTTCAGCCCCCCGCCGACTATTGGAGCTGCCACGCGTCGCGCGAAGATTGCGCGGCCGACCGTTGGCTCAGACGACTGTTGGCTCACCGGACAGTCCGGTGCACCACTGGACAGTCCGGTGAATTTTAGTCGTACGCCGCCGATCCTCTTCCCGAGAGCGACGAGTTCGCCGTGGACGACTCACCGGACAGTCCGGTGAATTATAGTCGTACGCCGCCGTCGAGTCCCGAGAGCGGCCTGTTCACGTGGACTAGCCTGGCGCACCGGACACTATCCGGTGCACCATCGGATAGTCCGGTGTGCCAGGCCGAGCTGGACTTTGGCTGCACAGAGCCAAGTCTTTTGCAATTCTTTCTTTTCCTGATTCTAGCACTTAGACAAAATATGTTAGTACTCAAAACAATGTACTAAGTCTAGAAATATACCTTGTGGCGGAACTGCCCGAATTATTCCAACTTAAGTGCCTAAGCCCTGCCTTAGAGGCTAGACCACACTTAAATGGGAATAACCCGTCAATCCCTCGGATCTAGTCCGACACGGCCACTGACAGGATCAAGTACCACAATCTCACTCGATGGTGAGTCACAGAGCAAATACAATATAGCATAAAACCATGCATGTGAGAGTATTAAATTATTACATCATCATCATCGGAGTTTTTGCAAAAGTAACCATCATTGTTCGAAGTGCAGCGGAATAAAACTAACGGCAAATAAACAGAGAGATGGGGAAGCCTATCCCATCACTCCTCATGCTCCTCCTCGGCCGAGGCGGGGTCCCACTTGATAGTCCAACCCGGTGGCAAGATGGACGGCCAAGTCACTCCAGCAACCATGTCCTCCAGAGAACCTGTAAAATTATGCCACAAGCAAGGCTGAGTATACTAATACTCAGCTAGACTTACCCGGTGTGAGGAGTCTACTCCTCTACCTCTAGACATGCAGCTGTTTGGCTGTGGGTTTGGTTTGCCAAAAGCACTAGCTGAGTTTCTAAATCAAGTTTTAACTTTGTCAAATTTAAGTGTGACTCTCTTAAGGCTAAATGTGTACTATCTACTCATACATAGTAGCAAACATTTTAGCAATCAACATCTTGTATCAACTCATCCTATTTCCACTTGTTACTCAATGTAGCAGCATGGATCAAGCAGTCTCATTAGCTGCGAGAAGCAGACGATTCGAATCGAGTTTTTATCCTTGCAAGGTAAACCTAAACACACGACGTGGCGAGGTACTTCGTCCCCACACACATCAACCGTCCCCATCGATTCCCCGTCAGCAGATCAGGGCTCACCGCCTTGGCGTACAATGCCTCACTGACCCCGACTGCCGTCGTGCAGTGACCGCACTTGTACCCACCATAACCGGAATGGGAGACTACGTCTCAGGTTGCGTGAGGGGTAAAGTCCACTGCCAGGTTCAATCAGGTACTAGGCTTACCGATTTACCATATTTCTCGGCATGTGCTTAGTACGTTCAAACGCTTGACTCACGCTACCACACCTTAATCCTTATTCAAATTTTATCCCGTAGACAACCAATCCCCATGGATTGTTGCCCACATACCAACATCAATATGATAAGAAAGTGGATACAGCCAATTCCTAACCTCGCGCGAGTGTTGGGAAAATCACTCGACTTCTACCGAGATCCTAATTAATAAAGCAACTACTCGTCTTATCATACTAGTATTCATCTCAATGGGATTCCTGAGGTCATGCAACTAGGGTCTCAAACAACTCCTACACTTAAGTGCACAATACAAGCCTACAGACATTAAGTGTAGTAAAATATCATATAGAACAGGTTATGCATAAAACCGGGGCTTGCCTTCCAAGGCTGTGGCAGGCAGATCCTCTGGTGCAGACTCGGGTGCTGGATCTGGGGCTACCTCCTGAGCAACTCCTTGCTCTGGCACGAGGACGTACTCTCCGTCAGCAAGGTTACAGTCTATCGAAATGCAATGAACATGTATGTCATGATTATGCAGGATTTAAAAACATTATGCTAAGAGAAGAACACTAAATTAATGAGTAACTTAGGGTTTCCGGGTCATACGTGGCTTTTGGTGGTTTATGTTTATCACCTTTAGGTTTAAGTTTTTATTGAGGATAAGTATAGGGAATTGGTATTGCCTTTATATACTTCAGTGGACAAGTTATAAAGAGTTTTTAGGATGACACCAATTTCCTGTTATTCACTTTTCCCCTTCCTTCATTTTCTACTTATGGTTTCTAGTGTAGGTTTGAACTACGACAGTGATTTAATATTTTCCAAAAATTCTGTAAAAATTACAGTGGGTTGCCATTTGCTATTCTAGCCTGTTGTAAGAACCTGAGGCTTAAAATATGAAGGCCATGCTTTGGACAAAAATAACAAGAGTTGTGTAAAATGGGCCACTTTGTACTACAACTCTTCATTAGAGGTGAGTTCCTTCCTAAGGGTTATTTTTGTTGGGATCTAACAGTAATAATAAACCTCTGTGCCAAAATTCACAGAAAGTTAATTGGTGGGTATTTAGTTGTGATTTTCTAAAGTTTTATGTCAAAAAGGTGCTTATAACTAACTTGTCATTTGAAAACTATCAAACAACAGATTTTGTATTTTTCTTATGTTCATAATAACAAAACATTAGTTATCCCAAGGGTTGGGGTGTTTTCACCTTAGGGTTATTTTTGTAGGGTTTTTCTAAGCTTTCCTTGTTTTCTTAAAATAAAAGGGATCTTACTTATTCTATACTACACCAGGGTATTATAGATTTTTCTAGTAAACAACATGGAATAAGTACTCTAACAAAAATAGGGGTGCCCTCTGGTTCATTATTTAAATCATTTTTCTATTTTTCTTAATCTTAAGCATATTGTACAATGAATGGCAAAAACTAATTTAATGGGGTGGACAGAGAGGTTTAACATTTTTAAACAGGTCAGTAAGTGGATAGAAACTCCTCCAAATATTTCTAACCCTAGTCAAAAAGTGCAACCATTTTTATCCCCATTATTTAGCTTTTGGCCAAAACAGTAATTAATTTAGAACCCTAAAGTTTTCTATAGTACATGGGGGTTTTATATTTTTCTTAAGTAGGTTATATTATTTAGAGTCTGACAAAATTGGTTTGACCAAATTTGGATGAACTAAACAGAAGTTATGGATTTTCAAAGTTTCTGTTCAAATTTAAAGTCAGGTTTAATAAGGTTTTCTGAAAAAGTAGTTTACACCGAAGTCCCCAGGGTCTTTTCTAATTAATCTTCGCAGTTCTACCCTTGCGCCACTATTCCTCTGTGTGACTGACAATGCGCAAAACCCCCTGACTTTCTCTTCCTCTCCCCCGCGGTCCCTCCCAAGTGTAAACAGTAACCGCAGAGAAGAAAGGGGTGGCGCGGCTTACCGGCGGCGAGATAGGTCCGGCGAGGGGTAGGGTTAGCTCGGGGAGGTTCTGGCGGTCACAACGACGTACGGCTTGACGGCGGGGATGGCCGGAATCGCTCGGTCGACGTGCGCAGGCGGGTGTTCTCGTCGGCGGTGAGTGTGCCGGCCAAACCACGGTGACCTAGTCCAATCCAACGGCATGGTGAGCTTCCCGGGGTGATGTAGAAGCTGTGTGCACAAAGAATTGGAAAATGGCTCAGTGGATTACCCGGTCCACTCACACCGGCGGGGTTGTGAACTCCGGCGACCCTGAACTGGCCTCTCCGGCGAAGTAGGTTTCGATTCCTTGCTCGGGGAGCTTCACGGGGGTGTACTTAGTCGTCTCCGAGGGTTGGATGGGGCTGGGAAGGGCTGGGCTGGCCGGTCCACGACTGCAGGGGCTCGGGTGGCCGCAGACACACCGTGCTCGGGCAAACGACGGCGAGTTAAGCTCCGGTGAGGTTTGAGTGTGCGCGGAGGGGTGTGGCCGATGCCTCAGTGGGTTTTATAGGCGCGGGCACACACAGGGGACACGGGCGCGGCTCGGCGCGGCTCGGGGTCGGGCGCGGGCGTGCTCTGGCACGACAGAGCGCGTCGAACACGTGGAGCTTTTCTTCTGCCCTTGTTCCACAGCTTACCCAAGTCGCAAACGTGCGAATCTTGGCAAAAATCCGGCGCGAGTCTTTTCCTGGCACCTAGGGCTATCACTCATCTGTGAGACGCCATGGCAGATATGGCCTAGGGAGGGAGATATTGGGTCACCAAATCGGGTGTGTCACTCTGCCCACCTCGCGACAAAAACCATGCCAAGGCATGTCAAACGTCCAAGTCTCGGGCTCAGCTTTTTCCAGTGGGTGCCCTAGGTGGTATGCCACATTTTTGGTATAGAACACAGGTGGATTTGGTGCCAGCTTCGAGGTGAACACGACTGATCTTTGGTGTAGGTGTAGTTTTTAACTTAGAGAGAATTAGAGAGCTCTAGCTCTCTCTCCACTTGGAGATTTGATTTGGGGTTTCTCCAGGGGTCTTTTTGCAATATCTCTTTCCCATAATTGCTGGTTATAAGGTTCCTTAAGGTTTGGTTAAAGATTACTCATGTTTTGCACACTTGCTCACTCTCTCTCTCCCCCCCTTCTTAACCATGGCTTTGGGAGGTAGGGTTAAAGAGAGGTCCCTCCTCTTGTCCAAGGTAGTAAGTGCACAAAAACTTGAGTGATACTTCATAGGTCATTTAGAAATCTTGGTCAACCCATGGTCTCCAAGGTTCTTATGTTCTCCTTAAGTCATTACCACATGTGATCACAATCCTTAGTACCAAGGTGTGTTCTAGCCATGGTAACACCTGAGGTGTTACAGCCCTCCCCCCTTAAAGGAATCTCGTCCCGAGATTTAGGTAGAGTCCTCAGGAGGGTGCCAAGAAGGTGTGCTGGTGTGTGGTTTCTGCTTTCCTTTAAGTTTTCTTTAGTTAAATGTTCTTCGAATGTCATCCTCTTTGCAACTTCAGAAGGAAGTCCTTTTTAAGTTGAATCCACAACTTAGACTATCCTTGTTATCTAAGTTTTTCTTATAATTATTTTCAAAGGGCAGGTGGGGGGGTGGGGTTTTGTGGTTACGTACCGACTCCTTTAGGCAGAAAGTCGGGGAAGCGAGAGCGTATAAAATCCTCAGTCTCCCACGTAGCTTCCTCTACTGAATGGTGACTCCACTGAACTTTATACATTTTAATTGATCTTGCCCGTGTTGTTCTCTCCTTCTGATCCAGTATCTTGACGGGGTACTCTTGATAGGACAAGTCTGGTTCTATCTCAACCTCTGGTTCCGGTAGCACTTCAGTGGGTAGGCGAACACATTTCCGCAGCTGAGATACATGGAATACATCATGAATAGCTGACATGCTGGGTGGCAACTTCAATTGATATGCTACAGGTCCACAAGTCTCCTTGATCTCGTAGGGTCCAATGTAACGCGGAGCTAACTTGCCCTTGATCCCGAATCTCTGGACACCCTTGGTGGGTGACACCTTAAGATAAACATGGTCTCCCACTGCAAACTGGAGAGGTTTCCGCCTCTTATCATGATAGCTCTTTTGTCTGGCCTGAGCAGCTTCTAAGTTCTTCTTGATGACTCTGACCTTTGCCTCTGCTTCAAGTACCAAATCTGGCCCAAAATCTCCCTCTCTCCTGCTTGAGACCAATTCAGCGGGGTCCTACACCTTCTCCCATATAAGGCCTCAAAAGGTGCCATCTTCAAACTGGACTGGTAGCTGTTATTATACGAAAACTCTGCCAAAGAAAGATACTTGTCCCAATCCTTTCCGTAGTGTAGTGCACAGGCTCGCAACATGTCTTCCAAAATTTGATTCACCCTTTCTGTCTGGCCATCTGTTTGGGGATGGTATGCTGAGCTCCGTATCACATGGGTCCCAAGCGATTCCTGCAATTGTTCCCAAAATCGTGCCACAAATGGTGCTCCTCTGTCTGACACTATAGTCCTTGGTATCCCATGCAAACGAACTACCTGGTCGATGTAAATCTCTGCATATTTCTCTGTCCTGTGGGTGGTGTGCACCGGCAAGAAGTGAGCGGTCTTGGTCAATCTGTCCACAATAACCCAAATGGAATCATGATGCCTGGAGGTGTTGGGCAATCCCACGATAAAGTCCATGCAAATGTCCTCCCATTTCCAAGATGGTATGGGAAGGGGTTGTAGAGGACCTGCTGCCTTCAAATGACTAGCTTTGATCCTTTGGCAGGTGTCACACTCGGATATATACTTGGCAATTTCCCTCTTCATTCTGGTCCACCAGTACAAAGATCTGAGATCATGGTACATCTTGTTGCTACCAGGGTGCATGGAGAATTTTGAAAGGTGAGCTTCATCCAGTATCTTCTTTCTGAGCTCAGGGTCCTTGGGAACAACCAATCGATCCCCAAACCATAAAATTCCCTTACTGTCCTGACGGAAGCACTTGTATTTTTCTGCCTTCTGCTTGAGCATGTCTTTGATAACCTGAACACCTTTATCCCCAATCTGTGCCTGGACTATTTGCTCTTGCAATGTGGGCTCCACCGAGATATAACTTAATTCACCGGAGGGAACAACTTCCAGGTTCAGCTTACACAACTCATCACATAGGGTGGTAACTCTTGCATCCATGCTCATACAGTTACACTGGGCCTTTCTGCTCAAGGCATCTGCTACAACATTGGCTTTGCCAGGATGGTAATGCACCTCCAAGTCGTAGTCCTTGATCAATTCTAACCATCTCCTCTGTCTCATGTTTAGATCTGCCTGAGTGAAGATGTATTTGAGACTCTTGTGATCAGTGTACATGTTACAGTGAGCTCCCATCAAGTAATGCCTCCAAATCTTGAGAGCATGAACCATAGCTGCCAACTCCAGATCATGTGTAGGGTAGTTCTGCTCATGGGGTCTGAGTGCTCAGGAAGCATAAGCAATCACTCTGTTCTCTTGCATCAAGGCACATCCCAATCCCGTACCAGAAGCATCACAATAAACTTCAAAGGGCTTGGTGTTATCGGGTTAAGCCAGCACCGGGGCTGTTATCAAATGCTGCTTTAGTGCATGAAAAGCATCCTTGCACTTCTGGCTCCAATCATATTTGGCTCCCTTCTTCAATAGCTCTGTCATTGGCTTGGCAATTCTGGAGAAATCTGGAATAAATTGTCGATAATACCCTGCCAATCCCAGAAAACTCTGAATCTGCCTCACTGTAGTTGGGGGTTTCCAGTCCATCACCTCTTGTACCTTCTCAGGATCAACTGATATCCCCTCCTGAGAAATTGTGTGTCCTAAGAATTTAATTTCCTTCAGCCAGAATTCACATTTAGACAACTTAGCATAAAGACGATGATCGCGCAGTCGCTGAAGCACGATGTGGTGATGTTCAGCATGCTCGTCTTCATTCTTGGAATAGACCAGAATATCATCAATGAAAACGACCACGAACTTGTCCAACTCTGGCATGAATATCGAGTTCATCAAGTACATAAAATAAGCCGGGGCATTGGTCAGCCCAAAAGACATCACCAAAAACTCGTAAAGCCCATATCTGGTAGAGAAGGCAGTCTTCGGAATATCATTGGCACGGATCTTGATTTGATGGTAGCCCGAGCGAAGATCTATCTTGAAAAATACCTTGGCTCCTACCAACTGATCAAACAGAACATCAATGCGGGGCAGTGGGTATTTGTTCTTGACGGTCACCGCATTGAGAGGGCGGTAGTCAACACACATTCTCAGACTCTCATCCTTTTTCTTCACAAATAATGCAGGACATCCCCAAGGTGAAGTACTTAGGCGAATGAACCCCTTGTCCAACAATTCTTGCAGTTGTTTCTTCAGTTCTGCCAGTTCCGCGGGAGGCATCCTATAGGGTCTCTTGGAGATAGGAGCAGTCCCGGGTTGCAATTCAATCGCAAACTCAATGTCTCTGTCAAGTGGCATTCCTGGCAATTCATCCGGAAAAACATCTGGGTAGTCACAGACTACTGGGATCTTTCCCACTGGGGATTCTAGCATAACGAAGGCACAAGAACGGGTGCATCCCTGGTCGGGCAGATATAGTGTAGTTTCACCACAAGTTGGTGAGTGCACTTCAATGGTCCTAGCTGCAATATCAATAACTGCTTGGTGCCTGGTTAACCAGTCAGTTCCCAATATAATATCCACGCTATCCAAACCCAAAATGAGGAGGGTGGTTTTAATTACAAGACTACCAAACTTTATGGGCACATGCCTGCTGATTTGATTGGTGGCAATCCTGCCTCCGGGTGTTGAAATCGTGATACCCCCATTGGTGTGATGAAAGGGCAATTGACACTTGGCACTAAATTTGGCACTAACAAAGCTATGTGATGCACCAGAATCAAAAAGAATAATAGCAGGACAATTCAAAACGGTAAAGATACCAGTCATGACGGGTGCTCCCTTTGGAATATCAGCCATGGTGGTAAAGTTCAGCTTGCCCTGCCTCACTTGCACCTTCTGCCTCTTGCCCTGGTTTTGATTGACATTCTGCCCCTGCCTCTGCTGGTTCCTGGGGCAATTCTTGGCATAATGCCCGGTGTTGCCGCATGTGAAACACCTGTTGTCATTTGCCTGGCGATACTGCTGCTGCTGATTGTTCCTTTGAGCTGGAATCTGGGTGCGGTTGGGTGCCTGCTGTTGCGGTGGTCGGATCACACATCTCCCTTGCTGCTGCTGGGGTCCCCTGTTCTGAGTGTCGGACACAATCCTGAAACGCTGGGGCTGAGCTGAGGGTCCTGCCACAGGGGTCTTCCTCTTCTTTTCTGCCTGTCGAGCTGTAATGCAGTCCTCCTGGGATATAGCCATGTTGACTAACTCATTATAGTTGTTGGCCCTGACAGTGTTGAGACGGTCACGGAGCTTAGTGCTGAGCCCCCGTCTGAACCTGTACCGCTTCTTCTCGTCCGTATCTGCATGGTATCCAGCATACTAGCATAGGTCATTAAAAGCCTGAGCATATTGCAACACTGTCCTGTTGCCCTGAGTGAGTGCCAGAAACTCGTTGAGTTTACGGTCCATGATGCCAGCTGGGATATGGTGCCCCCTGAAAGCTGCCTTGAACTCTCTCCAATCCACTTCATGGTCAGCTGGATGCATAGCAAGATAGTGGTCCCACCATGTCTGCGCGGGTCCGCGAAGCTGCTGGGTGACGAACCGGACCTTTGTCACCTCAGAACAAACTCCATTGAGTAGTGGGAATTTAGATTCCACTACCCTCAGCCATACATCAGCATCAAGTGGATCCTCCGCCCTGGTGAACAACGGTGGCTGGGTACTAAGGAACTCCTGGTAAGTGGCTACTGCGGGGTGACGCTGATGATCTCCACCACCATAGTGCTGAGGTGGTGGCTGACGCTGAGCTAGCTGCCTCAGGATCTCATTCTGCTGAGCCATCAGCTCCTGCAGAGTGGGAGGCGGTGGCGGCGGTGGAGGAATGCCCTCATTCTGGCCATGGCGCGCTCTCCCAGCCATCTAAAAACCACATATATTCTCAATAACACATCTTCAAGTTTAAGGTTTAATCGCGGCGAAAGAGTCAAGGGCGAATTGATAGATTCCGACATAAATAAAAAGGATTCTGAAAAGACATAAATTTTTCTTCCAAGTTAAGAACTAAAAGCATCCATCAATCATGCTTCCAAAAGAGTTTATCACGGTTACATTAGTGTCCCCAAAAGACTCAACTCTATCTAGCCTAGTACCCCAAGGGTGCAAAAGCTAAGCTAGCTGCGAGGAGTCCTACATTACCAACCTTTATTCCTACTCCGGCACCTAATGAGCGAACGAGGCAACACTCGACTCGGGGGAAGGTGGCCTCCCTGAGCCAGCAGTGTCTACGCTGGAAGCAGGCTCCTCCCCTCCCTCAATGTCGATGTCCTCGTCAGCCTCCCCATCATGGATCTCCTGATGATGCTTATCCAGGTGCTCATTAGCCTCTGCTAGCTACTGCTGGGTGTTGAGGAGCTAATCTTCGAGAACCTCGATGGCGTTCTCCCTCGTCCCCACCAATTCCTCCAGCTCATGGATCTCATCAGACAACTGCTCCACTTGTAAATCTTTTTCCACCAGCTCCTGGGACAAGTCAACCACGAGCTCCTCCCTGTTATCCAGGGTGATCTTGGTTGCCTCCAATAATGCCATCAGATGAGACATTGCCTCTCCACGCATCACTTGCAGACGATACAGGGCGTTCATGCATCGTACCGACAAGTGAGCCGTGTGGCCTGGGTAGAGAGCCCAGATGTCCTTGGCATGCTCCACCCGATCCTTCCACATCGGGTCGTCCTCCTTTTCCGCAGGGAACAAGCCAATGGGGTGGGTGGAAAGCTCCAAGGGGTGAAATCCGCAGAAAGTAGTCAACCCGTGCAGAGCGATCGCCTCGATCGTGTCCTCAGCCCGGTATCCAAAGGACTCAGAGTCTAGTGAACGCCAGCCTGGCTACAGGGGATGAGGCTCCAAGGTCATCCTTACCCTACAGCGGGGCACCCGGTGCTTCTCGAACTGCTGCACCACGTACTGAGGGGGTGTCATGTACCCGGCCCCCTGAAGTACCTCCCACAAAATACGGGGGAAGCCCTCTCGTGCAAGCCCGTCAGTGTGGGTTAGTGCATTCCCGTCGTCTGAGGATCCGTGGGAAGTCATCTGTGTACGGGGAAGCGTAAGTAAAACAAAAAAGAATTATAAAAAGAGTCAAGAAAAAAAGAATAAGACTCAGCTTCTCTCCATTTATAAAATAGTACTGAGGCACTTAGTTGGTCATCATTTTGTATTTAAGTCCTTGCCAAATTTTCCTCTTGTTTAATTTAATGTAAGAATGCATGCATGCTCATCCTGAACGACCTCACATCAGTATCAAGGGAAAATAGGGAAGAACTCCCATCCCCTAAAGTGGCCTGTGGGGCCTAATTATTTAGCCACCTAGCTACCCTTCTATCATCCTAAGGCTTCACGTCCTAGGTCTATCCTGCTCGTCCTGCGATCTATCCAACATTGTTTCTATCAAGTTTTATTTTGAAAAGGGATGGTATTCATATCTTATTGATTCCTCTGTGGTGGTACAAGCTCCGATACCAGCTGTGGCGGAACTGCCCGAATTATTCCAACTTAAGTGCCTAAGCCCTGCCTTAGAGGCTAGACCACACTTAAATGGGAATAACCCGTCAATCTCTCGGATCTAGTCCGACACGGCCACTGACAGGATCAAGTACCACAATCTCACTCGATGGTGAGTCACAGAGCAAATACAATAAAGCATAAAACCATGCATGTGAGAGTATTAAATTATTACATCATCATCATCGGAGTTTTTGCAAAAGTAACCATCATTGTTCGAAGTGCAGCGGAATAAAACTAACGGCAAATAAACAAAGAGATGGGGAAGCCTGTCCCATCACTCCTCATGCTCCTCCTCGGCCGAGGCGGGG
This sequence comes from Zea luxurians, assembly GCA_029449295.1. Taxonomy (NCBI): domain Eukaryota; kingdom Viridiplantae; phylum Streptophyta; class Magnoliopsida; order Poales; family Poaceae; genus Zea; species Zea luxurians. The sequence continues at coordinate 37,810,869 of JAOPSE010000022.1, read as the reverse complement.
TCCCACTCGACAGTCCAACCCGGTGGCAAGATGGACAGCCAAGTCACTCCAGCAACCATGTCCTCCAAAGAACCTGTAAAATTATGCCACAAGCAAGGCTGAGTATACTAATACTCAGCTAGACTTACCCGGTGTGAGGAGTCTACTCCTCTACCTCTAGACATGCAGCTGTTTGGCTGTGGGGTTTGGTTTGCCAAAATCACTAGCTGAGTTTCTAAATCAAGTTTTAACTTTGTCAAATTTAAGTGTGACTCTCTTAAGGCTAAATGTGTACTATCTACTCATACATAGTAGCAAACATTTTAGCAATCAACATCTTGTATCAACTCATTCTATTTCCACTTGTTACTCAATGTAGCAGCACGGATCAAGCAGTCTCATTAGCTACGAGAAGCAGACGATTCGAATCGAGTTTTTATCCTTGCAAGGTAAACCTAAACACACGACGTGGCGAGGTACTCCGTCCCCACACACATCAACTGTCCCCATCGATTCCCCGTCAGCAGATCAGGGCTCACCGCCTTGGCGTACAATGCCTCACTGACCTCGACTGCCGTCGTGCAGTGACCGCACTTGTACTCACCATAACCGGAATGGGAGACTATGTCTCAGGTCGCATGAGGGGTAAAGTCCACTGCCAGGTTCAATCTGGTACTAGGCTTACCGATTTACCATATTTCTCGGCATGTGCTTATTACGTTCAAACGCTTGACTCACGGTACCACACCTTAATCCTTATTCAAATTTTATCCCGTAGACAACCAATCCCCATGGATTGTTGCCCACATACCAACATCAATATGATAAGAAAGTGGATACAGCCAATTCCTAACCTCGCGCGAGTGCTGGGAAAATCACTCGACTTCTACCGAGATCCTAATTAATAAAGCAACTACTCGACTTATCATACTAGTATTCATCTCAATGGGATTCCTGAGGTCATGCAACTAGGGTCTCAAACAACTCCTACACTTAAGTGCACAATACAAGCCTACAGACATTAAGTGTAGTAAAATATCATATAGAACAGGTTATGCATAAAACTGGGGCTTGCCTTCCAAGGCTGTGGCAGGCAGATCCTCTGGTGCAGACTCGGGTGCTGGATCTGGGGCTACCTCCTGAGCAGCTCCTTGCTCCGGCACGAGGACGTACTCTCCGTCAGCAAGGTTACTGTCTATCGAAATGCAATGAACATGTATGTCATGATTATGCAGGATTTAAAAACATTATGCTAAGAGAAGAACACTAAATTAATGAGTAACTTAGGGTTTTCGGGTCATACGTGGCTTTTGGTGGTTTATGTTTATCACCTTTAGGTTTAAGTTTTTATTGAGGATAAGTATAGGGAATTGGTATTGCCTTTATATATTTCAGTGGACAAGTTATAAAGAGTTTTTAGGATGACACCAATTTCCTGTTATTCACTTTTCCCCTTCCTTCATTTTCTACTTATGGTTTCTAGTGTAGGTTTGAACTACGACAGTGATTTAACATTTTCCAAAAATTCTGTAAAAATTACAGTGGGTTGCCATTTGCTATTCTAGCCTGTTGTAAGAACCTGAGGCTTAAAATATGAAGGCCATGCTTTAGACAAAAATAACAAGAGTTGTGTAAAATGGGCCACTTTGTACTACAACTCTTCATTAGAGGTGAGTTCCTTCCTAAGGGTTATTTTTGTTGGGATCTAACAGTAATAATAAACCTCTGTGCCAAAATTCACAGAAAGTTAATTGGTGGGTATTTAGTTGTGATTTTCTAAAGTTTTATGTCAAAAAGGTGCTTATAACTAACTTGTCATTTGAAAAATATCAAACAACAGATTTTGTATTTTTCTTATGTTCATAATAACAAAACATTAGTTATCCCAAGGGTTGGGGTGTTTTCACCTTAGGGTTATTTTTGTAGGGTTTTTCTAAGCTTTCCTTGTTTTCTTAAAATAAAAGGGATCTTACTTATTTTATACTACACCAGGGTATGATAGATTTTTCTAGTAAACTACATGGAATAAGTACTCTAACAAAAATAGGGGTGCCCTCTGGTTCATTATTTAAATCATCTTTTCTATTTTTCTTAATCTTAAGCATATTGTACAATGAATGGCAAAAACTAATTTAATGGGGTGGACAGAGAGGTTTAACATTTTTAAACAGGTCAGTAAGTGGATAGAAACTCCTCCAAATTTTTCTAACCCTAGTCAAAAAGTGCAACCATTTTTATCCCCATTATTTAGCTTTTGGCCAAAACAGTAATTAATTTAGAACCCTAAAGTTTTCTGTAGTACATGGGGATTTTATATTTTTCTTAAGTAGGTTATATTATTTAGAGTCTGACAAAATTGGTTTGACCAAATTTGGATGAACTAAGCAGAAGTTATGGATTTTCAAAGTTTCTGTTCAAATTTAAAGTCAAGTTTAATAAGGTTTTCTGAAAAAGTAGTTTACACCGAAGTCCCCAGGGTCTTTTCTAATTAATCTTCGCAGTTCTACCCTTGCGCCACTATTCCTCTGTGTGACTGACAATGCGCAAAACCCCCTGACTTTCTCTTCCTCTCCCCCGCGGTCCCTCCCAAGTGTAAACAGTAACCGCAGAGAAGAAAGGGGTGGCGCGGCTTACCGGCGGCGAGATAGGTCCGGCGAGGGGTAGGGTTAGCTCGGGGAGGTTCTGGCGGTCACAACGACGTACGGCTTGACGGCGGGGATGGCCGGAATCGCTCGGTCGACGTGCGCAGGTGGGTGTTCTCGTCGGCGGTGAGTGTGCCGGCCAAACCACGGCGACCTAGTCCAATCCAACGGCATGGTGAGCTTCCCGGGGTGATGTAGAAGCTGTGTGCACAAAGAATTGGAAAATGGCTCAGTGGATTACCCGGTCCACTCACACCGGCGGGGTTGTGAACTCCGGCGACCCTGAACTGGCCTCTCCGGCGAAGTAGGTTTCGATTCCTTGCTCGGGGAGCTTCACGGGGGTGTACTTAGTCGTCTCCGAGGGTTGGACGGGGCTGGGAAGGGCAGGGCTGGCCGGTCCACGACGGCAGGGGCTCGGGTGGCCGCAGACACGCCGTGCTCGGGCAAACGACGGCGAGTTAAGCTCCGGTGAGGTTTGAGTGTGCGCGGAGGGGTGTGGCCGATGCCTCAGTGGGTTTTATAGGCGCGGGCGCACACAGGGGACACGGGCGCGGCTCGGCGCGGCGCGGGGTCGGGCGCGGGCGTGCTCTGGCGCGGCAGAGCGCGTCGAACACGTGGAGCTTTTTTTCTGCCCTTGTTCCACAGCTTACCCAACTCGCAAACGTGCGAATCTTGGCAAAAATTCGGCGCGAGTCTTTTCCTGGCACCTAGGGCTATCACTCATCTGTGAGACGCCATGGCAGATATGGCCTAGGGAGGGAGATCTTGGGTCGCCAAATCGGGTGTGTCACTCTGCCCACCTCGCGATAAAAACCATGCCAAGGCATGTCAAACGTCCAAGTCTCGGGCTCAGCTTTTTCCAGTGGGTGCTCTAGGTGGTATGCCACATTTTTGGTATAGAACACAGGTGGATTTGGTGCCAGCTTCGAGGTGAACACGACTGATCTTTGGTGTAGGTGTAGTTTTTAACTTAGAGAGAATTAGAGAGCTCTAGCTCTCTCTCCACTTGGAGATTTGATTTGAGGTTTCTCTAGGGGTCTTTTTGCAATATCTCTTTCCCATAATTGCTGGTTATAAGGTTCCTTAAGGTTTGGTTAAAGATTACTCATGTTTTGCACACTTGCTCACTCTCTCTCCCCCCCCCTTCTTAACCATGGCTTTGGGAGGTAGGGTTAAAGAGAGGTCCCTCCTCTTGTCCAAGGTAGTAAGTGCACAAAAACTTGAGTGATACTTCATAGGTCATTTAGAAATCTTGGTCAACCCATGGTCTCCAAGGTTCTTATGTTCTCCTTAAGTCATTACCACATGTGATCACAATCCTAAGTACCAAGGTGTGTTCTAGCCATGGTAACACCTGAGGTGTTACATACCTCATGTCTTGATTTGCACTTTTCTCTTCATTTAGCACATAAGAACTTAATTAAATGTGTTGGGCACTTAATCACCAAAACATAATAGAAATTGCCCAAGGGCACATTTCCCTTTCAATCTCCCCCTTTTTGGTGATTTATGCCAACACATCCAAAAGCAACCAAAAGAAGTGCAACATCAATGCAATTGAGAACAAAATTGTCTTTGCACAAGTTTTGACATATTTGGATCAATCTTTGCCACCACTTGTTTTGTTTTTGCAAATCAAATTTATTTACCTATCTCTAATTCAAACTCACTTGTTTGGGCATCAAGAGAGATAATCCAAGAGTGAAAATGATCAAGAGCCAAAAACTCCCCCTTTTCCCATGATCAAAAATTCTCCCCCACAAGAGACTAAATTTTGCAATAAGAGTATTTTGGACAAATCAAAAGTTCCAACTCTATTGTTTTCAAAATTCACAAGTGGTAGCTGATCCATTTGCTTTGGCCTTAATTTCTCCCCCTTTGGCATTAAGCACCAAAACGGGATTATTCTTGGCCCTTTTACCCCATTGCCTCACCAAAAAATGTCAATTAAGAGCAAAAAGGCAATAAGAGCATACGAATGAACTTGGAATTAAGTACACTAATACCGGAGTGCAGTGGAAGTCTTTGCATGATCCAAGTTCACCTTTCCCTTTCAATCCACCTTTGAGACTACATCAAGTATACTCAACCAGACGGATTAGTCTCAAAGGGTCAAGTTGTAGCACATCTCCCCCTAAATATGTGCATCACTCACACATGGACTTGTGAGGTCCGGGGATCCCTTGCACAACTTGAGCACCATAAATAAGCAAAAAATTACATAAATGCATAAAGTAACATGATCAAAGGCATAGAACACATGTATGCTATAGATCAATCCAAGTTACACGAATCTAAGGCATTTAGCTCACTACATAACCTACAAAACCTTTTCTCATCTAAAGGCTTGGTGAAGATATCGGCTAGCTGGTTCTCGGTGCTAACATGGTACACTTCGATATCTCCCTTTTGCTGGTGGTCTCTCAGAAAGTGATGTCGGATGTCTATGCGCTTAGTGCGGCTGTGTTCAATAGGATTATCCGCCATGCGGATTGCACTCTCATTGTCACATAGGAGTGGGACTTTGCTCAGATTGTAGCTAAAGTCCCTGAGGGTTTGCCTCATCCAAAATAGTTGCGCGCAACACTGTCCTGCGGCAACATACTCGGCCTCAGCGATGGATAGGGCAACGGATGTTTGTTTCTTTGAGCTCCACGACACCAGGGACCTTCCTAGAAATTGGCACATCCCTGATGTACTCTTCCTATCAACCTTGCATCCAGCATAATCGAAGTCTGAATATCCAATTAAGTCAAAGGTAGACCCTTTTGGATACCAGATCCCAAAGCAAGGCGTAGCAACTAAAAATCTAAGAATTCGCTTAAAGGCCACAAGGTGACATTCCTTGGGGTCGGATTGAAATCTAGCACACATGCATACACTAAGCATAATGTCCGGTCTACTAGCACATAAATAAAGCAAGGAACCTATCATAGACCGGTATGCCTTTTGATCAACGGACTTACCTCCTTTGTTGAGGTCAAATGCCCGTCGGTTCCCATCGGTGTCTTTGCGGGCTTTGCGTCCTTCATCCCAAACCTCTTGAGAAGGTCTTTAGTGTACTTCGTTTGGGAGAGGAAGGTGCCATCCTTGAGTTGCTTCACTTGGAACCCAAGGAAGTACATCAACTCGCCCATCATCGACATCTCAAACTTTTGAGTCATCACCCTGCTAAACTCCTCACAAGACTTTTGGTTAGTAGAACCAAATATTATGTCATCAACATAAATTTGGCACACAAAAAGGTCACCATCACAAGTCTTAGTGAAAAGAGTGGGATCGGCTTTCCCAACCTTGAAAGCATTAGCAATTAAGAAATCTTTAAGGCATTCATACCATGCTCTTGGGGCTTGCTTAAGTCCATAGAGCGCCTTAGAGAGCTTACACACATGGTCGGGGTACCTGTCATCCTCAAAGCTAGGGGGTTGTTCCACAAACACCTCCTCCTTGATTGGCCCGTTGAGGAAAGCGCTCTTCACATCCATTTGAAACAATCTGAAAGAGTGGTGAGCGGCATAGGCTAATAATATTCGAATAGACTCTAGCCTAGCCACAAGAGCAAAAGTCTCCTCGAAATCAAAACCTGCGACTTGGGCATAACCTTTTGCCACAAGTCGAGCCTTGTTTCTTATCACCACCCCGTGCACGTCTTGCTTGTTGCGGAACACCCACTTGGTTCCCACAACATTTTGCTTGGGACGTGGCACCAGGCTCCAAACTTCATTCCTCTTGAAGTTGTTGAGCTCTTCCTGCATGGCCAACACCCAATCCGGATCCTGCAAGGCCTCTTCTACCCTGAAAGGCTCAATAGAAGAAACAAACGAGTAATGCTCACAAAAATTAGCTAGACGTGAACGAGTTGTTACTCCCTTGCTGATATCACCCAGAATTTGATCGACGGGGTGATTTCTTTGGACCGTCGGTCGGACTTCAGTTGAAGGGGCCCGTGGTGCTTCTTCCTCCATAACTTGTTCTTCTTGTGCTCCCCCTTGATCACGCGCTTCTTCTTGAGGAACTTGTCCATCATCTTGAGTTGGGGGATGCACCATTGTTGAGGAAGAAGGCTGATCTTGCTCTTGTTGTTCCTATGGTCACACATCACCTATCGCCATCGTGCGTATTGCGGCCGTTGGAACATCATCTTTATCTACATCATCAAGATTAACTTGCTCCCTTGGAGAGCCATTAGTCTCATCAAATACAACATCGCTAGAGACTTCAACCAAACCCGATGATTTGTTGAAAACTCTATATGCCCTTGTATTTGAGTCATACCCTAGTAAAAACCCTTCTACTGCCTTGGGAGCAAATTTAGAATTTCTACCTTTCTTCACTACAATGTAACATTTGCTCCCAAATACACGAAAGTATGAGACATTGGGTTTGTTACTGGTAAGAAGTTCGTAGGAGGTCTTCTTGAGGAGGCGATGCAGATATAGCCGGTTTATGGCGTGGCAGGCTGTGTTCACAGCTTCCGACCAAAACCGCTCGGGTGTCTTGAACTCTCCAAGCATCATCCTTGCCATGTCGATAAGCGTCCTATTCTTCCTCTCTACCACACCATTTTGCTGTGGTGTGTAGGGAGCGGAGAACTCGTGCTTGACGCCTTCCTCCTCAAGATACTCCTCCACTTGCAGATTCTTGAACTCGGACTCATTGTCGCTTCTTATCTTTTTAACCTTGAGCTCAAATTCATTTTGAGCCCTCCTTAGAAAGCGCTTTAGGGTCCCTTGGGTTTCTGATTTATCCTGCAAAAAGAACACCCAAGTGAAGCGGGAAAAATCATCAACAATTACAAGACCATACTTACTTCCCCCGATGCTAAGGTAGGCAACGGGTCCGAAGAGGTCCATGTGAAGAAGCTCCAGTGGTCTTGATGTTGTCATCACATTCTTGTTGTGATGAGTGCTTCCCACCTGTTTCCCTGCCTAACAAGCTGCACAAGGTCTATCTTTCTCAAAACAAACATTTGTTAGTCCTAACACATGTTCTCCCTTTAGAAGCTTATGAAGGTTCTTCATCCCAACATGTGCTAGACGGCGATGCCACAGCCAGCCCATGCTAGTCTTAGCTATTAAGCATGCATCTAGATCGGCCTCCTCTTTCGAAAAATCAACTAAGTAGAGTTTATCGTCTAATACACCCTTAAATGCTAATGAACCATCACTCCTTCTAAAGACAGAAACATCAATATTGGTAAATAGACAATTATAACCCATGTTACATAATTGACTCACAGACAATAAGTTGTACCCGAGTGATTCAACTAAGAACACATTGGATATAGAATGCTCGGATGAAATGGCTATCTTGCCCAAGACTTTGACCTTGCCTTGGTTCCCATCTCCAAAAATAATCTTATCCTGGGAATCCTTGTTCTTGACGTAGGAGGTGAACATCTTCTTCTCCCCCGTCATGTGGTTTGTGCATCCGCTGTCGATAATCTAGCTTGAGCCCCCGGATGCATAAACCTGCAAGACAATTTACACTTGGGTTTTAGGTACCCAACTCTTGTTGGGTCCTACAAGGTTAGTCACAATAGCCTTTGGAACCCAAATACAAGTCTTGTCTCCCTTGCATTTGGATCCCAATTTCCTAGCCACTACTTTTGCATTCTTACATAAAAGCGCAAATGATGTATTGCAAGCATGGTAAATAGTAGTGGATTCATTACACACTTTCCTAGGCACATGATGCACAACATGGTTTCTCCTAGGCCTAGTTCTACCGTGGACAAAAGTAGAACTCGAGGCAAACATTGCATGTGAATCAAAAGCATCATGATCATAACTCCTATCATAATTGGAATGACTAGCAATTTTCCTATTATACATAAAAGCATGATTCTTTTGAATACTACTAGCCATAGGGGCCTTCCCCTTCTCCTTGGCGAGAATGGGAGCCTTTTGGCTTGTTAAGTTCTTGGCTTCCTTTTGGAAACCAAGCCCATCCTTAATTGAGGGGTGTCTACCAATTGTGTAGGCATCCCTAGCAAACTTTAATTTATCAAAATCAAACTTGCAAGTCTTAAGTTGAGCATTAAGACTTGCCACCTCATCATTTAATTTAGAAATGGACGCAAGATGATCATCACAAGCATCAATATCAAAATCCTTGCATCTATTGCAAATAACTGCATGTTCTACACAAGATCTAGTAGTATTAGCTTCCTCTAGCTTAGCATTTAAATCATCATTCAAAATCTTTAAACTAGAGAATGATTCATGGCACACAGACAATTCAGAGGATACATTTCATTTCTCTTAATTTCTAGAGCAAGAGATTTTTGAACGCTAACAAATTTATCATGCTCTTCATACAAAATATCCTCTTGCTTTTCTAAAAGTCAATCCTTTTCATTTAAAGCATCAATTAGTTCATTAATCTTTTCTACTTTGGCTCTATCTAATCCTTTAAATAGACTAGAGTAATCTACTTCATCATTGGAGGAATCCTCATCACTAGAAGTAGAGTACTTAGGGGAATCTCGAACACTCACCTTCTTGTCCTTGGCCATGAGGCAACTGTGGCGTTCATTGGGGAAGAGCAAAGATTTGTTGAAGGCCGAGGCTACCAGTCCTTCATCGTCAGAGTCAGATGAAGAGCAGTCTGAATCTCATTCTTTGCCAAGGTGCGCCTCGCCCTTCACCTCCTTGTAAGCCTTCTTCTTCTCCCTCTTCCCATGCTTTTCTTGTTCCTGGTCATTATCATTATCGGGGCATTGTGCTATAAAATGACCAGTCTTACCGCATTTAAAACAGGAGCGCTTTCCCATTGCTTTGTTCTTGTTGGGGTACTCCTTGCGTCCTTTTAGTGCGGTCTTGAAGCGCTTGATGATTAGGGCCATCTCATCTTCGTTTAGCCCGATAGCCTCAACTTGTGCCACCTTGCTTGGTAGCGCCTCCCTGCTGCTTGTTGCTTTGAGAGCAACGGGTTGAGGCTCATAGATGGGTAGAGGGCCATTAAGGGCATCATCCATGTATCGCGCTTCCTTTACCATCATACGCCCGCTCACGAATTTTCTAAGTATCTCCTCGGGCGTCATTTTGGTGTACTGGGATTTTCACGAATAAGGTTTACAAGATGGGGGTCAATTACCGTGAATGACCTTAGCATAAGTCGGATGACGTCGTGGTCCATCCATCTTGTGCTTCCATAGCTTCTAATTTTGTTGACCAGGGCCTTGAGCCTGTTGTAGGTTTGCGTTGGCTCCTCTCCCCTGATCATTGCAAATCTCCCTAACTCACCTTCCACCAACTCCATTTTGGTGATCATGGTAGCGTCGTTTCCCTCATGAGATATCTTGAGGGTGTCCCAGATTTGCTTAGCGTTGTCCAAGCCGCTCACCTTGTTGTACTCATCCCTGCACAAAGATGCTAGCAAAACAGTGGTAGCTTGTGCATTCTTGTGAATTTTCTCATTAATAAACACAGGGTTATCCGTACTATCAAAATGCATTCCATTTTCAACTATCTCCCAAATACTAGGATGGAGAGAAAATAAGTGACTACGCATTTTGTGACTCCAAAAAGAGTAATCTTCTCCATCAAAGTGTGGAGGTTTACCAAGTGGAATTGATAGCAAATGAGCATTAGAATTGAATGGAATACAAGAATAATCAAATGAATAGTTTTGATTAACCGGTTTCTTTTTAGATGAGTCATCGTCGTCGTTGTCTCTTGGTGAAGAAGAGGATTCATCGCTGTCGTAGTAGACGATCTTCTTGATGCGCCTCTTCTTCCCGTCCTTCTTCTTGTGACTCGAGCCAGAGTCAGTGGGCTTGTTATCTCTTGGCTCGTTGAAGATGGACTCCTTCTTCTTGTCGTTGACCACCATCCCCTTTCCCTTAGGATCCATCTCTTCGAGCGATTAGTCCCTTGTGTGAAGAGAACGGCTCTGATACCAATTGAGAGCACCTAGAGGGGGGTGAATAGGTGATCCTGTAAAATTCAACACTAATAGCCACAAAACTTAGTTATTAAAGTTAGAACGGCTAAGTAGCTTGAGACGAGCTCTTGGGAACACAAACAGTCAAAGAGAGAGCAATCACAAGAGACACGCGATTTTATCCCGTGGTTCGGCCAAGTAACACTTGCCTACTTCCACGTTGTGGCGTCCCAATGGACGAGGGTTGCACTCAACCCCTTTCAAGTGATCTAATGATCAACTTGAATACCACGGCTTTTCTTCCTTATATCCTTTTCCCGTTTGCGAGGAATCTCCACAAGTTGGAGCCTCTCACCCTTACAATGATGATCACAAAGAAAGCATGGAGTAAGGTTGGGATGAGCAACACACACAAGATGCAAATCGCAGCACACCCACGCACACAAGAGAAGACTTGAGCTCAAATGACAACACAGGGAGTCCTTGACTCGAATATAGCTCAAATCTCAAACACAACGAAACGAATGCGCGGGAACAAAGTCTGGATTCCTTAGGATGCTTTCGTGAATGCTTGTGTAGCTTCTCCATGTGCCTAGGGGTCCCTTTTATAGCCCCAAAGCAGCTAGGAGCCGTTGAAGGTCAACAAGGAAGGCCATCCTTGCCTTCTGTCGAGTGGCACACCGGACAGTCCGGTGCGCCACCGGACAGTCACTGTAGACGGTCCGGTGCCGATCTCCTTCCTTTTCTGACACAGACGACCGTTGCAGCTCCGGGCCGGTTGGCGCACCAGACACTGTCCGGTGCACACCGGACAGTCCGGTGCCCCCCGCCGACCGTTGGAGCTGCCACGTGTCGCGCGAAGATTGCGCGGCCAACCATTGGCGCAGACGACCGTTGGCTCACCAGACAGTCCGGTGCACCACAGGACAGTCCGGTGAATTTTAGCCGTACACCGCCGATCCTCTTCCCGAGAGCGACGAGTTCGCCGCGGACGACTCACCGGACAGTCCGGTGAATTATAGCCGTACGCCGCCATCGAGTCCCGAGAGCGGCCTGTTCACGCGGACTAGCCTGGCGCACCGGACACTGTCCGGTGCACTACCGGACAGTCCAGTGTGCCAGGCCGAGCTGGACCTTGGCTGCACACAACCAAGTCTTTTGCAATTCTTTCTTTTCCTGTTTCTAGCACTTAGACAAAATATGTTAGTACTCAAAACAATGTACTAAGTCTAGAAACATACCTCATGTCTTGATTTGCACTTTTCTCTTCATTTAGCACATAAGAACTTAATTAAATGTGTTGGGCACTTAATCACCAAAACATAATAGAAATTGCCCAAGGGCACATTTCCCTTTCAGAGCCCAAGAGACATACCAAGGCATATAGTAGACATTCCCAAGTGCTCTTACACCCAAGTGCTTAATAGAATCACTAGGTGATTAGCGTAGGTGTTTTGCGAAGTGCCTAGGTTAGTTAGACCGCTTTAGCGCTTGCTCTAGGTGAACCCTAGTTAGTTGAGTGAGTTTTGTAAAACCACACAACCCCCAGCTCTTGTGCGAGCCGTTGTAATTGTACCAAGTGAGGCGAGAGTCTTGCGAGATCGTGACAACCGCGTTTGTGTCACTTCCGCCACCGTGTAACGGAGGGAACGAGGCCCGCGGCGTTTCGGCCGGAAGCTCGATAGTGGAGACGGCGGGGAGCGTCCGAGAGGAGCCGGAAGCGGAGCACCACTTGCGCGTGCAGAAGGCCCGCAACTCTCTACGGAGTTACTCGACCGAGGTGCTTGGCCCTCGCGTGGGCTTCCCTTTGCGTAGGGGCACCAACGAGGATTAGTCAGGACCTTACGCGGTTCCGGATACCTCGGTAAAAATACCGGCATCATCCACAAGAGTTTGCTTCTCTACTTTGTTCTTTAAGTTTCCGCATTTACATTAAGCATTTCAGTTTCAATCTTGTATTCATTCTTATATAGTGTAGATTGAAACTTAGCCTTTGCGGTAGAGATAGCAATACTTAGACAAAACCTAGTTTGCACATTCTAGTTTGATTATTTGCATAGGTTTTGCTCTAGGGATTTATTTGTGGTCTAGTTTAGCGAAAGTTTTAGAAGTACTAATTCACCCCCCCCCCCTCTTAGGCGTCACCCGTTTCCTATAAGTGGTATCAAAGCCTGGTTTGGCTCATGTGAAACGTTTTAGCTGCACCGCTAAAAGTGCCGACGCTTTTTAGAGGAAGGGATGGATACCCATAGGCCACCACACTTCAACGGCACTAACTTCCCATATTATAGTGCTAGAATGGCTTGTTACCTAGAGGCCGTTAATCTAGGCATTTGGAGAGTCACTCGTGACGGGATGAAACCCCCCAAAAATCCCGAGAAACCCACCACGAGTGAGGAAAAAGAAATTCATTTAAATGCTAGATCCAAACATTGTGTGTATGAATCTCTTAGCATGGATATTTTTAATCAAGTTTTTACATTGAAAATTGCTAATGAGATTTGGCTAAAATTGCATGAGCTCCATGATGGCACATCCAATGTCCGTGAGCAAAAACATTGTCTAGTCTTAAATGAGTATAATTCTTTTGCTATGAAAGATAATGAGCTTGTTAGAGATATGTATTCTCTTTTGAATCTAATCATCAATGAGCTCAATTCTATTAGCATTAATAAGCTAGGTGATGCGGATATTGTGAGGAAGATTATCTCCCTGCTACCACAACAAAGATATGGGAGCATCATCACTATTCTTCACAACATGGAGGACTTGAGTTCAACGACCCCGACCATTGTGATTGGGAAAATCGTGGCCTTTGAGATGTCACGAAAAATGTGTCGGGGAGAGGAGCCAACTTCCTCAAGGCCATATGCTTTTGCATGTGATGAAAGGAAGGGTAAAAAGAAGGCTTCCACTCCAAGTTCCTCAAGTGAAGAAGAGGAAGAAGAAGAAAGTAATGATGAAGGAGATAATCAACCATCAACATCATCCTCCGAGGACGAAGAAACAATCCGACGTGTCGGAAAGGTAATGGGATGATCCGCAAGATTAATCTAATGGGTGTGCCCCTGCAGGTAGAGGATCTTCTCTTTAACATTGATAGGAAAAAGCAAAGAAAGAGAGGATGCTTCGCATGCGGGGAGAAGGGCCACTTCAGGGACAGCTGTCCAACTATGGCCGAACCCAAAAAGGGGAGGAGCAAAGGCAAGGCGCTAACAAGTATCAAAACTTGAGACAATTCTTCAAGCGAAGATGAACCTCGAAGGACGCGAAGCCACCAATCCTCATCACGCTCATCACGGTCATCACACAAGTGCCTTATGGCAAGAGGTAAAATAAGTATTCCATCCTCTAGTGATGAAAGTAGTAGTAATGATGAAGGTGAGGGAAAGGCCTCCGTAGATGAGCTTGCGGAAGCCGTTAAATTTTTCCAGGATGTTTGCACTAAGCAAAAAGCACAACTTAAAACTTTGAAAAATAAGTTGATTAGCTCTCAAAATGATTGTAAAGGTTTGCTAGAAAAATTTGAAACTTTTGCAAACTTAAGTAGTGAGCTATCAACTAAAATTGAGCTATTAGAATCTAGTGCTTCATCCACTGCTACCGATGATGGCCTTATTAAAAAGAATGAAAAACTTAAGGCTAAGTTAGCTAGCTCCCAAGAAGCTATTGAAAATTTGCTAGAGAAAATGGAGATTCTTAGCATACACAATAATGAGCTAACTACTAAGCTAAAAAACATTGGTAGCACCCCAGCATCATCTTTAGATGAAATACCTAAAATTATTAAGAAAGATGATTCTACTTCCTGCTTTTATTTAATTAATGATTCTAACCCCTGCAACCAAGTTCTTGTTAAGAATGTTGTTGTAGAAACATGTTTGGATGAGGTTGCAAAGGAAAATGAACAATTAAAGCAAGAAGTGGCTCGCCTTGGCAAGGCTTTGTATGACAAGAAAGGCAAAGCCAAACAAATCCGACCTCCACAGGATAACACCACTGCGAGCTTAAACAAGCCTATGGAGGGAGAAACTGTGATTTGTAGACTATGCCACAAGGAAGGCCACAAGTCTTTCCAATGCAAGGCGATGACCGGGGAAAAGCAAAGGCAAAAGCTCAAGCAAAAGCCATCAAGCAAAATCTCCAACACCTACATAAAAAATGGATAAAAAGGCTGCTACACCATATTTGATCAAAAAGAAAAAGAATGGAAAGGTGATAGCAATCAATGCCAACAAGCAAGCCAACAAAGAAAAGGGAGCCACACGCATCTGGGTGCCAAAGGAAATAATTTCAACCATGAAAAGCACCAAGAAGGTTTAGATCCCGAGAGAGAAGTTAGTAGTTCGAAGGACCTCGGGAAATTTGGAGACTCGGCAAAGTTGGGATGTATATCATGGGATACATCAAATTGGATCAAGTTTATTGCCAAGTGGGTTAAATAAAATTTTGGACCCAAATTTCCCCACCCATGACTAAGGTAACTAGATTTATTGTATTTCTTATTTTTAGATATGCGTATCTATTTATCTTATGTCTAGTTTACCTTTCATTCCTAGTATTGCAATTAATATTTACTTTTATGCATGCATACTAGGAAAATCTCATGGTAGGATTGCTTATCTTTAATTCATACACTTAAGCAAACCTACATGGTTTAAAACGTTTATTCAAGCACGGCACATAGCTTCTTTATCACTCCATAGTAAATGATATACCAATTGATATTTTTTATGCTACAAGTAGTAAACACTCTTATATTATGTATCATTGAACTTATATGTGCCAAAGTTCGGATTATAGATAATTTGCCCCTCTTAATATCAAATCAAAGTGCATGTCTCATATAAGTATTCAAAACTTGTATGCACACCTTCAGGGGGAGATTACTCTATAATCTAAGACCTTGAGACTAATATCTTTTTCAAGTCTATTTGATGTGATAGTCTCATTGTAAGTAAAATGAAGTCCCTGGAGAAAGACAACAATCTTCGACTGCAAAATCTCCAAGAACTCTCATGTCTCACCACGCCTGCCATTGACTTTCAATTGGTATCTTTGAGACTACATTTAATATCACTTACATGTCTCCTCCAATATTTGATTAGGCTATTTTTTCATATCTTATACGGCCATGTTGCTATACATGCATAAGTGGTTAAATCATATTCTGTTACCTATGCATAAGGAAGTTAGTCTAATCAAATCATTTCTTGCACCTCTCTGCTTCACATGGTTTTTCCTAAGTAGAAGATCTCTGTCAGGGGGTGTATTTCTCCGTCTCTAAAAAGGGGAGAAATTTTCTTTCTAAAAGAGAACACTCATTTAGGGGGAGTAATCTTTTGATGGTAACCTTCAAGTGGTTTCAATTGGTATCCTACAATTGGTATCAATTGACAAATTCTTTATGAGGGCAAGTTTTATTTACTTCCTACATGCTTTTAATGTCTTCATTTTCGATGGTTGATGCCAAAAGGGGAGAAGTTTAGGGACCAAAGCAATGAAAAATGTATCAAACACCACCAATTTAAAATTTTATTTCTACAAGTATCTTTTCAAGTGGTTTTGGTTCTTTGGTCCAAAATAGGAAGTAAGTGAATTATGGAGTTAGGGGGAGGCTTAAGTCCATAATATCACATTGAGGGGACAAACATGCATCCTAGCAAGTAGATTGCATATTTTCATTCAAATACTTGTATTATTTGCTTGCTTTGGTTGTGTTGTCATCAATCACCAAAAAGGGGGAGATTGTAAGGAAAATGGACCCCGGGCCATTTGGCTAATTGAGTTTTGGTGTTTGATGATTAACACAATCTGTGAACTAATAAGTTTTCTAGTGTTTGTGTTTGTAGTTCATAGGATGCTAGAGTTACTTGGACTAAGGAATTGAGGAAAGCAACACCTCAAAAGAAGACATTAAGAAGATCCAAGAAAAGTCCAAGAATGAAGATGTGTGTTGCCTGTGGACTGTCTGTGCGTGGAGCACCGGACTGTCCAGTGCACCTAGGAACCTTGGCCCAATGGCTAGTTCCAGGTGGCACCCGGAGGGAAGACCACCGGACTGTCCGGTGTGAAGTCCGGACTGTCCGGTGTGAAAAGGTCTGCGCGCCAACGATCACCTGCTCTGATAGACCAACGGCTAGGCGCACCGGACAAGGAACAGTAGGCTGTCCGGTGCACCACCGAACTGTCCGGTGTGACCGCAGAAAGCAGCAGCTTTCCTCCAACGGCTACAATTGTGTTGGGGGCTATAAATACACCCCCAACTGGCCATTTCCAAGTGTGGGAGCCCAAGAGACATACCAAGGCATATAGTAGACATTCCCAAGTGCTCTTACTCCCAAGTGCTTAATAGAATCACTCGGTGATTAGCATAGGTGCTTTGCGAAGTGCCTAGGTTAGTTAGACCGCTTTAGCGCTTGCTCTAGGTGAACCCTAGTTAGTTGAGTGAGTTTTGTAAAACCACACAACTCCCCAGCTCTTGCGTGAGCCATTGTAATTGTACCGAGTGGGCGAGAGTCTTGCGAGATTGTGACAACCGCGTTTTGTGTCATGGCCGCCACCATGTACCGGAGGGAACGAGGCCCGTGGCGTTTCGGCCGGAAGCTCGATAGTGGAGACGGCGGGGAGCGTCCGAGAGGAGCCAGAAGCGGAACACCACTTGCGTATGGAGAAGGCCCACGGCTCTCTACGGAGTTACTTGACCGAGGTGCTTGGCCCTCGTGTGGGCTTCCCTTTGCGTAGGGGCACCAACGAGGATTAGTCGGGACCTTGCACGGTTCCGGATACCTCGGTAAAAATACCGGCGTCATCCACAAGAGTTTGCTTCTCTACTTTGTTCTTTAAGTTTCCGCATTTACATTAAGCATTTGAGTTTCATTCTTGTATTCATTCTTATATAGTGTAGATTGAAACTTAGCCTTTGCGGTAGAGATAGCAACACTTAGACAAAACCTAGTTTGCACATTCTAGTTTGATTATTTGCATAGGTTTTGCTCTAGGGATTTATTTGTGGCCTAGTTTAGCGAAAGTTTTAGAAGTCCTAATTCACCCCCCCTCTTAGGTGTCACCCGTTTCCTACAAGTTGAATGAGTTTAGAAAAACTACAAAACCCCTCGGCTCTTGCGCGAGCCATTATAGTTGTACTGAGTGGGCATTGTCTTGGGAGACTACATCAACCGTGATTGTGGTATGGCCACCACCGTGTACTGAAGGGAACAAGACATGCGGTGTTTCGACCAGAAGCTCGATAGTGAAGACATTGAGGAGCGTCCGCGAGAATCCGGAAGTGGAGCACCACTTGCGCGTGGAGAAGACACATGGCTCTCTATAGAGTTACTCGTACGTGGTGCTTGGCCCTCGTGTGGGCTACCCTTTGCGTAGGGGCCCCAACGAGGATTAGTCGGGACCTTGCGCGATTCTGGATACCTCGGTAAAAATACCGGCGTCGTCCACGGGAGTTTGCATCTCAATCTTTCCTCTTTAGCTTCCACATTTGCATTCAAGTATTTAAGTTTCAATTTCTCTATTCCTAGTTAGGATTGGAACTTCGGTTGCAAAATTTATTTTATGGTAGAGATAGCAACACTTAGACAAAACCTTCTCTGCACATTCTTATTTAGTTATTTACATAGGTTTTGTTTAGGATAATTATTTATGGCCTAGATTAGCAAAGTTTTTACAAGTCCTAATTCACCCCTCCGCCAGCGTCGGCCCTAATGGGGGTCGCGCAGTGCCCCCGACTAGGGACCCCAGATTAATGGGGCCTCACTCTAGGTACTAAATAATGGTAAGTATATATAGGCATATAGCATATATTGTATATGTGTGTCTACTGGCTCTACAGAACTTTTAAAGACCTAATTATAAGTCAACAACATGACAGCAACAATCAAGGAGAATTAGGCGTAGCCCATCAATCTTGTTTTTATATTCTAATAGTAGTTTTTCATAGTCTTAGGCCATCTGCCTAGGCTCTCAGTCGTAGACAGACAGACGGTCGTGCCCTCCTCTTGGTAGCCAACACACGACATTGGGTACGGCGATGCTTTCGTCTTGCCCTACACGGCGAAAACGAAACTAACATGATTTGATCTGACAACGCATTACATCCATTTAATCACTGTTCGAGGTAACCTTCTTTTGAGTCATCTGGACACATATATATGCCGCATTTTTCTACGAGATGCTAGTCTATATTTTAGTTACTTTGCATTTAATATGAACAACATTTTCAAATATACATAAATATTTATTAACAATATATATTAAGTCTTGTCCCGGGCCTCTAAAATGTCAAGACCGGCACTGCCTCCCCCTCTTAGGTGTCTGTGTTCCTTTCAATATAGACGAACGAAAAAACCATATTCCCTTTTTGCCCGATAACAAACATCTGGGTATAATATAGATAACATACCTCTTTAGCAACAAATATGTCAAAAGGCTAGTGGAGGAAGGGGCTTTGTCCAACCCTTATATCATAGTTTCAAGCCATTACATGACCGTTCTTTATTTATTTTTTCTGAGTGGCATGTGTGAAAAGATATCAAACGTGAAAATGGGACATGCATTTAATGATGGGTCATACGAGCTAACATGGACAATAATATTATTTCCAAAAGTACATCATATGTCTATGACATATGCGTATTGTCGTGCAATATCGTCATACCTATTATATTGAGAAAGCTATATCGATTTATTCTTACGACGATTCATATATGCATCACTATACTGAGTCATGTTCTGAAAATCGTCATAAACAAGGTGATCTAATGACGAAATACTCTATTGTCATCAACAATTCATCATAAAAGGCCATAAGTGTTGTAGAGTAGATTCACAATTACAACACTTTTAAATTTGTCTCATCTTTACATTACACAACAATAATACATTCAATACATTAATCTTCTTCCATTACTTTATCAACAATTTGTTCAATTAATACTGACGTAACTTTGTCCATTATCATAGTGGCTTTGGCTCGAAGAAAGCCTCAAAATCACCAAGGACGTTACTTGAATTTTTCGACAGCATTGACGAGAGCAAATCAATGAAAATCATTTTCGCAAGAATGACAAGAAGCATTCACTAACCTTCGACTCTTTGATAAGATCAACAACGCGGTCGTGTCAATTCTTGGTTTCACTAAAACCGAAAGCTCTATTGTTTATCCACTCCTAGTATGATTCTCTATTTGTGATAATCACAATATCTCTAATCAAAACGAATGGAAAATGCTTGTTAACAACAAAATGAATGTTTCGTCCTGTGTTTATACTTAAGGGGTGTAATTCAATAATCATGTTATCTTATTGGGTTTCTTTACAAGCAAGCAAACCATAGCCTCCACCGAAATCACTTGCATTTCAGCGTTCAGTCTCCAGTCAAATCACTTGCGATTCACTACACAGAGCAGACGAGTACTAGCTCTCTTGCAGTTCAACTAGTGCATGGTTATGTCACCACTCAGGAGTCAGGACTCCAGGCGACGACGCACACACAAGTACGTATGTGATTCCGTTTCTTTAGTTTCAGACGAAGAAACCGCGAGAGCCATGTCATCAGTGGTAGTATTTACAGTCACTTCCACACACAAGCGACGAGATGGATGATGATGCCTGCTTCCGACTAGCAGACGAGTACGACAACACCACCGTACTGACATCGTCAGCAGGGAACCGGCGTCTGTAACTCTGACTACCTAGCCTTGCCAGATGCACCACCCAGTTCATAGCACACATGTATAGCCAACAGCGATTGGGGAAACACAAAAGAAAACAAAGCGTGCAAAGCCTGAATCACAAGATGATCCTTCAATGGGCGTATCACGAGGATCAAATCGTTTGTCCCTCCTTTTACACGTGGTTCAGGATGCCGATGATGATGCTGAGGTTAACCGTCCAGAGGCACGCATTTCGTCCAGAGTAGTCGCTAGCCAGTCCAACCCTTCATACAGGCCATCGCCTTTTAGAGCACAGGTGCCCTGGATGTGCCAGATGCGGTTCGTCAGGTCATACAGCCCAAGGCCCTCACACACTTCCATCGGAGTCATTGCTCCCCTCTGCATTAGCATGAAGAACATCAGTATGGTAAAAAAAAAGGGAGGCTGGGCATTTATCTGACACAAAAGTACAACTAAATTAGAGCTTCGTTAGTGCAGTACAAACATCTAGTGTAATCACACAATATGCCAACAATACAAAACTCATAACGCCAGAAGCATGACATTTATGGAAAACCAACATATTGACATATTCTGTCGACAAAGAAACAGAACTGCTTACACAACTAAAGGATGGAGCAGCTATTTCCAGTACGCGCATTGGAATGGCCAGACTTCAGCAAGAAGCGATAATTTGCATGTTTACATTTATGAACAAAACATAATCGTTAACATTACATTTGAACAAAAAAAAAGATAGAACCACTTCACAAAGCCAGCCCTTCTAAATCACCCACTAAAATGAATCACAACATAAAATAAATGCTCCAGAGAAAATGTGGCTGAACATACCATGTCTTGCTTGTTAGCAAAGACCAATAACACACTGTTAAGCATAAAAGGGTCATTGATTATAGCCTGAAAGAGATTTAAAATTTCAAAACAAGTTAGAGTAGATATTACATAGAAGCTCAGTGCACAAAGGCACCAATTAGCAAAAGGAACTACAAACCTGAAACTCCGCCCTGGCTCTCCCGATTCTCTCTCTATCCAGTGAATCAACCACGTAAATCTGCAAGTTCAGCAAATAATGGGGAACATCTTACATTTCAAGGAAACAGAGTTTACTACAAATCAATGTAAATAAATCAAGACCTAGGATATATAAATCAGAAGCTACGAAGAATTGAGCTATTTCCTACAATGATATTATGTTATCTGGTATCTATATTCCCTAAGTTATAAAGTGTAATAAAAGATGCCCAGTTAAAATGGGCTCCAGCATCCACAAAGAAGCCAGTGGCTTGGGAGTGGTATTGGTCTACTGGAGTTGCGCTCTGAGCTACTAATACTAAATTCAAATGGACACAACTAAGTGGAAGAAACATTACAGCATAAACACTTCTATGTAAAATTTCAACTTTGAATAGAATTTATGCCGCTTCACTTGTGAAACAGAAACGAGAGTAATGACCAGAGCATCAGTGTTGTTGAAGTAGTGCCTCCACAGGGGCCTGAGCTTCTCCTGGCCACCAACATCCCACACGGTGAACACTACATTCTTGTACTGAACCTTCTCAACATTGAAACCTACAATGTGATAAAGTGCATGCTATCACTAAACATATGAACGGACGAATCAATTGCATGGCAGGTGCAGAGTTGGACAACTGTAATTAGCAATGGTTGAAACCAAAAGTTATGAAATGCACAAGCAGATAGGTGGTACAATCGTACCTATGGTAGGGACAGTGGAGAGAACTTCACCAATGTGAAGCTTATAGAGTATGGTGGTTTTCCCAGCTGCATCCAACCCAAGCATCACCACCTGAGGAAAAAAAATATGAGGCTAATCTATTAGAGGCATGTTCAGCTTAAAACGGATACTGGTACGAATCTCCGATGATATAAAAAAGAAGACTAAACATGTAAGGACAACCAATCATCGTTAAGAAGACATGAGACATGGTTGGAACACAGCCTGCCCTGCACTTGAATTGGCATCATGCTGTACACACTATGTCAGCATCTAGTCCAGAAAATGAGTGAAGTAATAATCCATCAATATATCATTTTACCCTGGTAAAATTTGATCTTGTGTATGAAAGATCCAGCACGCTGTGGTTGGTAACACACTAACACATCATTTAACTCTCCTTGGATGACTGGCAGCACGATGCAGAGATTGTTGTCGTTATAAATGATCCACTACTAATAGAGTACAAGAAATCAAATCTATAACCGTCTGAAACAGGTAAGGTTAGCACAGGACACTATGGCTGTATGTCTGGCTAGCATCATGACTCATTATTTCCCTGCTCTTGGATGTTAGTGGTTGTTAGCCAAAACAGTGCTGGCAGATTGTTGACGGATCACATGACTATAACCATTCAGCAGTAACTGAAATCAATGCCAAGAGAAATGGAGATAGGAGTGCGACAAGGCCACCAGCCACCACCGCCCTTGTGATTTGTGAACGGATCGGTTTATCGAGGAGCCCGATTCATTGCAGTATCCTGTCGAGATGGGAAGGGAACGAGGGGGAACAGGAAGGAAGGAGACAGCGTACCCGCATCTCCTTGTTGCCGAAGAAAGCATCAAACAGCTTTCGGAAGGCCTGCCCCATCTCCTGACCTTGCCCCTCGATCCAACCGGATCTGGGAGGCCGCAGCGGGGAGAGAAGCGATGAGCAAGCGGCGCAGGCGAGGCCGGGAGGGCGGCACCTCGGAGGCAAGGTTCTAGAAGGTCGGAGGTCGGGCGGGCGAGCTAGGTTTCGGAAGAAGGATCGGCGGCAAGACGACGAGAGGTAGGGTGAGGTGCGGCCGTGGAAACCAGGACGGCGGATTCGCGCTGGCCTTACCTGCCCAGACCCCAGAGCGGCGAGGTCCACTGGATGCGATGCGATGCCGGATCGAGCGATCTGGACCGTCCTGTCTGTGTTCGCAAAGCGTGCGCGCCCACCGCCGCCCGCCGGCCTAATTTCTGCTTGCCAAATTGGCAACTTTCGCGTTAGTTGCCCAGTTGCCCTGCATGGATACATGGATAACTTAAGTTGATGTCACATCTGATGTTTGGTTATTAATTAGAATTATTAAATAAATTCAATATTATAATTATAATATCAATATTCTACTTATAAAAGCTAATTATATAGATTAAGGACATGTCGGAACCTCTAGAGCTAATAATTAGTCAGTTAATAAATTGTTAGCTGGGTTAAGCCGGCTAATGAACTAACTGTTAGCTATGAGATAACTAACAATTAGTTAAGGTATTAGTTGAGGGTGTTTGGAATCTCTACAAATAATTTTAGCAGCTAACTATTAACACAAGAGGTTCCAAATATGGCCTAAGACTAAACGACAAGACAAACCTATTAATTCTAATCAACCTATGATTTGATCAAGTGATGTTATAAACTTTTATTAATCATAAATTATACTAGTTAGCTGCCCATGCATTGCGACGGCACACAATTACTAAAACAAGCTTTCGAGCGTAATTGCCGTTACCTTCTTCATTCGGCCAATGCAAACAAAGTTTGTGACTGGGTACCAAGTATGAATATACACTAACAAAATAGCATTACCAAATCAATCTGCTGGAGTATTCAGAGTGTGCATCCCTTGCAAAATAATATACGAAACATATTTAAAAGTTTGATTCCATATATTTCGGATGATTAAATAGATTGAGATGAATTGATGAGCGGACCACGCACACACCGAGAATGTAGAGATATACAGGCCTCAGAGCTCGCTCGTGCGGTGGCGAGTTTTATGGTGGCTAAATTAGTTATAACTAGAAAAAAACATCAGCAACACCTGGGTGTAGTATCCAAAATGCAAGCTTTGCACGTATAAACAAACACATATGGTAGGTGTGATGTTCAATCAACAAGAATGGACAAGACAAGTAGTACTTACCCCACATCAAGCTTGCTAGCAAACTCACGGTCTCTAATAGTGTTACACCGATCCACTAGCACCGTCGTGGGCCGATAGCACCATCGACATCACGTAGTACCCCATCCTCCCTAGTGACACCTTCAACTACAGGTTCATCGTCGACAGATTGAGCACCTATTTTCACCATGCACACTATGGGATGCAGCGTGTGGCTGTGCTCAACGGCATGCTCGTCAAGTCGGTGCCCGAAGGCGTCGCGGAGCCCTTCTTTTTCGACGAGGAGCGCACTAAGCACCATGTTGCTCATGGACTGGTGGCACAAGAGCATGTATGAACAGGGCATCGAGCTCGCTTTGCCCCACTCATCTTCGTCGGCAAGCCACAGTCCCTGCTCATCAACGGTCGAGGGGTGTTCAAGCCATTCCACTGCTCACGTGCTCCCAATGCCAGCGGTTGCAATAGTGCCCCCTGCAGCAGACTGCACTCCGCTGGCACTCTTCACCGTCGACGCCTCAAGAACTGAAGGGAGGAGGTTGAAGAGGACGATCCGTGTGTGGTGGGAATGGTGAAAGGAGGCTTGTTCTGTGGAGGCTGGAGGAGGTTAAGGCGGCTCTTCCGCGCAGACTACGTGGTAGGGAAGGAATAATACACACGATACATGAAACACAGACAACACACCAAATGCATGAAAGTGATGCATTAAAGTAGAGATATGGGTGCATCAACTGTGTTCGATATTTTTTGTTCCAAGGGCAGACCAAAAAGATATTTGAAACCACATGAGAAGAAAAGTCAAAACAACATCTCCTGAAAACATCATTCCATGTCATTACAACTGGTATCAATCATCTAGTCTCGCTAAAACGACATTCATGTATAAATGATTGAGAAGTGTGTACATCTAATCTCGTTTATACTCATCTAAAATAATCTGCCTAACCCATATTCAGCATAAGAGGCAAAAAATATAGGTCCCTGTGAGAATATAGCCTAGAGAACCAAAGTTTGTAAGGACTATTGTCTAGTATCAAATGAAGTACACCATCAAACATCCATGTTGAATGCTTCCACCTATGTCAGCAAGAACTGAATCTTCCGGTGGTGTCGATGTTGTCGACATACAGATTATTTCACTTTTGCTAATACAAAACTTCCATAATTGTAGGATGCATTCTGAGTTTAAGGCAGCTCAGAAGCCAACTTCTTCATTTTTAGCACACAAGCGCTATGTGGGAAAACAAAAGAATGATACAGTGATCATATCCACAGGCGGACCGGAAAAATACAAGCACAAGGCTCCTATTTGCTACTTGTATGTGCAAATTATTCAACATCCAGTCATTCAAATAATGGGTGCTCCTAGGCATTAGCAAAAACAAGTTTCATGTAAGGTGAGAGCTTTATTCAGAAAATATAGAAAAGTTACATGTTAGAACTTTAGTCAAAATTTTCATCGTACATGGGAATTATGCTACAATTTACAAAAGCAGTGTACAAGAGATGCCAACTGACCTGAATGACGCCATATAAACTAAATTCTAAACGAGAAGTACCTGAGAACTTAAAATTAACCTACATGGGATGTACTAACATATGCCACTACGATGCATCTAGATTCAATACAGGGACTTAGGAACAAGGAGCATAAGTATAAATTTGATAAGGGAAGGCAAAACATACTGCATTTTATTGGCCACAACTTAGCAGGTATGGACTGCACCTCTCTGAGTTTCAAGTTGACTTGCCAGCAGGAGATTGTACTCATCCACAATCTATTGAGAAGAGCATGGTATATGTAATTTATAAAATAAAGTTAACAAAGAAAGACATGCGGGAGTAACTCAAATCAAATGAGCTTACATTTTTGTTGTTTCAGATTTGTTGTTGAACATCGCACCACCCATATCAGAGTCATCATTACACAAGCAGTTTAGACAATCATCTCTAGAATATTTACATTTGGATTTGAATGTAGCATGATTTGCGTCAGTTTTGGATTGATTCAGCTGACGCACAAAACTGTCACTATTGAAGCAGTATTGAAGCAGTATCTTCTCTTGTTTTAATAATTCAAGCACTTGAAGGAATGGAATCTTCTACAAAATATGATATATTGTAACTAAAAATGTGTTGCTGCAAGGTGAAAATCTTTTCTGAAATACGTGTTGTGTAGCTGCAGCAATTGAAGTAAAAGCAAATATGAAATACTACTCGATTTCTAAAATGCCAAATACCAATGTGTGGCTACTGCTAGTGCTAGGCACCCGGACTACCAATGCAAATATGTTAAGCTTGGTCTCTCCGGCTGAGCTGATTTGACATGCAAGGAGGCGCAACGTGCAGATCAGGGAAAGGGCTCACCTTTTGATGGCGTCTTGGCTTGGGGACGATTTGTTGGAAGTCAATGGTCGGCAGCAGATCTGGTGGTCCAAGCGTCAAGGGAGTTGAGGTTGTGGTAGAGGTCCTAGGGCGGCACGAACGAGGCTGGAGCAGGGGTGGACGAAGAGGAGGACGAGTTGTCCTCGGGGCAGGCGAGCACGATGGGTGAGGGGCAGGACGACGGTGTCTTCGGGGGGGGGGGACGCTCGACGGCTGTCTCGGGGCTTGGGGACGGACGACCTCGCCCCTACGGATTAGCTCCTCCCCCGTTGCCTCCCTTGCCCCTGGAACCGCCTTAGGCTTTGTTCGGTTGGGCCGGTATTGGTCTGGATCAGAATGAAAACCCTATGGAACAAATCCACTTGGTTGAAATCCCGGCCCATACAAAAACAACATTCGTTTATGCCCACTCGGGCCTCAACCCTGGCCCATCCCGGTCGTTCCCACCTCATCCCGGCCTGGAAACAATACCCGTCTCGGCGGCGTGGAAAGAAAGCACGCGAAGAGAGCGCTGTAGTGCACGGGCGGCGGCTACGGCACAGAAGGGCAGCAGCACAAGATCCAGCTGCACGAGATCCGGCGGCGGCATCTACACCGGCTCACCGGCGTCCACAAGGGGAGCGCCACTGGCTGACCGGCGCTATCTTTACGGTGTTTGCTTCTCTCCGGTAGCACTCACGTCCTCCTCTCCTTTTCATCTCATGCATCTGCTCTTGTTGCATCTCGTGCATCTGCCCCTGGTGCCTCTGCCTGACGGTGCTGTTGGAGGTGGCGAGTGGGGGCTACGGCTACGGCGCCCCTGCACCTGCTGCTACCCTTGCGCGCGGGCCTCTGCTTGACGGTGCTGTTGGAGGTGGCGAGTGGCCGTAGAGCTCGTCAAGGCGCTGCTCCATGCCATGACCTGGTTCGCCTCCAAGATCCCATGCTGAGTGTCGAGTGCCGATTTTGATTTCAGTTCATCCTAGTGCCAGCAGTTGTCCCCTTCTAGATGGCGAGTGTCGAGTGCCGATTTCAACAGATCCCTCACCAGACCCCTTCTCTAGATCTATCTTCCTATAGGATGAACTGCATCTTGCTGCCTAGTTGGCAGCTGGAGAAGTAAAAGCACATGCATCTTCCAGCTTTTCTGCATTAAGTTTTGGACTGAGCCGAATACTCTGTTTGTGTATTATTTTTTTGTGCTACCTGTTCATCCTCACAGCAAAGTTTTTTGACAACGAGCCTGGGCGGGCTTCCAATGCAAATAGAGAGCGCAATGTTTTTTTTAAGATGAGGAAGGTGCACGTGCATGGTGGTAATCTCCGGCTTCCAGAAGAAGAGCCTGTTGAACCAGCTTCTTCCATCCTATTAGCTTTTCATAAGAGAATTTATATCCTTAGTTTGGTGTGTGGGTTTTTGAGTGAAAAATTATAGAGCAAGCCATGATGAGCGAAGATCTGTCTTCCATTGAAAGCACACTTGCCGCTAAGAATAAAATCAGTATTTTTTTCTAAATCATGTATATTTTTTGATGACTTGTAGTACTATAGTATAATAAACAATTCTCATGTTCAGTGCACCTTTTAGTGCATCTGTTTGAAACATGTACTGAACATTACAACACCCGTTTGATTGTAGTAACTGGTTTCGTTACTTACTAAACCTAAATTAATGTCAGTTGCTACAAGTTATAGAAGCTTTAATCATTTGTTCTAAACTTATTATATTTCTAGATTATTCCTGCACCGGTTCGAGTTGGAGAAGACGAACTTCCACCGTCTTGGGATCCAATATCATCTCCTTTAGGTACATGTTATATCCTATAAGGTGTTCAAGGACTCTGACAATCGACATATATTCTTGAGTACATGTAATGATGATAGAGAGGCTGCATTAATGTGGTTGAGGGATGAGATGGCTTAGCAGGTATACCTAAGGTTAACTACGTACTCAATTTTACATACCTTGCACTATTTCATATTTTAGATCAGCAAACAGTATGTTGCTATAATTATTTCGTATTTTGCAATTCTTGGAAGGCAAATAGTATTTTGCTACAATTTTACATACCAGCAATATGTATGCTATGTGTGTAATAAGCTTCTGAATAGTGGTACCACATATATTTTCACTAATGAATACATTTTCAGTAATGACCATTAGCTTTCTCATACCTGCATTTCAGTGATGAATATCTTAGTATCAATATCAGCCTTCTCTCTTTTGTTTTGGGTGAAAGCTTAGTTTTTTTGCTCTTTATTGAGTCATGTGGCATATACTAAATTGTAAATTCGGTTCTACCGTGAGATGTGTGGTTTACCTTGCTTAAATGGTTATAGTTGCTGATATGTATTTTTAATGACATTTTTCTTTTTATGACAGTTCTAGACTTCGAGGGGTCGAGTTATGTATGAAGTAGCTCCAATCTTTAGAGGAAGAATGTCTTCTCAATGAGTTTTATGTACTTGTTCTATCAAAGAGTGAGATGAATCATTATCTAGATCTATGATCTCGTCATGTTTAATACACTGGAAATGTATTCTTTTGCAACTTATTAGTGTTAACAGACCATGAGATAATTGTGCAGGTTGTTTGAAAAGGCATTAATATTGAGCTGACTGAAAATTTTTATTTTGATATTATTGTGGTTGTTTAAAATCGCATGTTCAGTGCACCTGTTTGAAACATGTAGTGAACGTTAGGGCACCTGTTTTGAGTTATTTTGATGCTGGTATTTTCTCTATCCCTGGATTAACCAAACAACATTTTATTGCCAGGGATTACAATCTGAAGGGGATTATACACCCAAGGGGTTTAAGTGATAGGAGGGGATTAACTCAATCCCTCTCTGGAATAAATCCCTTTCTGGAACGTATCCACGTGAACCGAACATGGCCTTAGGCGATAGCTCCGACGACTGCGCTGGTGGCCACCGCTTCAGGGATCGCCGCGACCACAATGGGTCTGCGATTTGATCCATGGGGGGATTGCATCCCGAGGCATGATTTGCCGGTGGGCATCACAGTCAGGGGTTACGATGGGGGATGGGCTTTGTTTGGGGTGGGGGCGTCGGGGGCAGTTTGTTGCTCCGACATGTAGAGAAGCGGAGGAGGGAGCAGGGCAGCGGTCACGACAACAGGGGGGTGGGGGTATTCACGGCTGGAGCATCTGGTGGGACGCAGGGCGGGCGGTCCCGGTGGACACTAAGCGCGGTTGCCTGGGTGGATGATGGCACAAGAAAAATTAATTGTCGATGAAGTATATTATTAATTACTGGTTAGGTTGAGTGGAGAACAGGTCGACGAGGCTCTACATGAGCTGCAGTGTTGCACCTGCGCGCGAAAAGATAGAAAAATATATTGGCTCCTAGTGAGTTTTTCTTCATCTGCGGAAATGTAGAAAATATCAACACAACAGGTCATTAGTTATAATAATGCTAACAAGTGATTGTCCTTGATAAATATGCATGAGATTAAATGCTCACATATGCAACTTTCTTTTTCTCCACAATAAGGTTCTCAAGCTTAAGTTACATCTCTTCAAGCCTAGCACTTATTGAGAGCACCTAGAGAGGGGTGAATAGGTGATCCTGTAAAATCAAATACTAAATAGCACAAACTTGGTTTATAAATGTTAGAAAGATTGTTAAAGCGAGAACTCTTCACTTGATTGTTCCTTTAGAGTGAGTATTGAATTATGGAACAATAGCACAAGTGATTAAGCGAGAACTCGAGAGGAGAAACCAATCACACAAAAGAGCGACGCAAGAGACACAGTGATTTTATCCCGTGGTTCAGCCAAGTATAACACTTGCCTACTTCCACGTTGTGGCGTCCCAATGGACGAGGGTTGCACTCAACCCCTTTCAAGTGATCCAATGATCCACTTGAATACCACAGTTTCTTCTTATAGTACTTTTCCTGTTTGTGAGGAATCTCCACAAGTTGGAGCCTCTCACCCTTACAAGGTTGATCACAACACAAAGCACAAGAGTAAGGGAGGGAAAGAAACACATGCAAGAATCGCAGCAAACACACGCACACAAGTCAAGGCCTGAGCACAAAACACGGCGCAGGGAGTTTACAACTCAAACGGTGCTCAAATCTCTAACATGATGATCTGAGTGCGTGGTGGCAAAGTCTAGGCGTCTTAGAATGTTCAATGGATGCTTGGTGTAGTGCTCCATGCGCCTAGGGGTCCCTTCTATAGCCCTAAGGCAGCTAGGAGCCGTTGGAGATCCATTTGGAAGGCAATTCTTGCTTTCTATCAGGTGGCGCACTAGACAGTCCGGTGAACCACCGGACATGAACAAAGTCTGTCCGATGCCTGATCTCCTTCCTTTTCTAGCGAAGCCGATCGTTGAACCTTCAGTCCCCTTGGCGCACCGAACACTGTCCGGTGCACACCGGACAGTCCAGCGTGACCAAGTGACCGTTGGCTCAGCCACATGTCACCCGTTGATCGCTCTACCGACCGTTGGCCGCAGACGCCGTTGGCTCACCGAACAGTCCGGTGAATTTTAGCCGCGGTGCCCTCGGTGAATTCTTGAGAGCGATGAGTTCGCTCGCCGAGTGCTGAGCACGGGCGCTGATGGCTCACCGGACAGTCCGGTGCACCACTGGACAGTCCGATGATTTATAGCCATGTCACCCCTGCCAATTCCCGAGAGTAGTGACTTCACTGCCGATCCAGCCTGTGCACCGGACACTGCCCGGTGCACCACAGGCTGATGCAATTCTTGGCTAGACTTAGCCAACCTTCTCCAATCCATTTTCTTTTGATTGGGCAAGATTCCTAGCACTTAGAGAAATATGTTAGTATCCAAAAACAATTTACTAAGGCTAGAGACATACCTTGATTCTTGATTTGCACTTCTTTAACATTTGGCACATATGAACTACAACAATATGTGTTGGGCATCTAATCACCAAAACAATTATAGAAATGGCTCAAGGGCACATTTCCCTTTCAATCTCCCCCTTTTTGGTGATTTATGCCAACACATTAAAAAGCAACTAAAATTGCAACATCATTCTCAAAAGTGCAAATTGAAGACCAAATTTTTTCACTTGGGATTTGGCATATTTGGATCACTTTTGCCACCACTTGGTTTATTTTTGCAAAACAAATTCTTTTTCCTATCTCTAAGTCAAACACACTTGTTTGGGCAAATAGAGAGATATTTAAAGAGTAAATTTGATCAAGTGCCAAAGACTCCCCCTTTTTCCCATACTCAAAATTCTCCCCCATAAGAGACCAAATTTAGCAGTGAGAGGATTTTGGACGAAATACAAATTCTAACTCTACAATTTTTGAAATTCACAAGTGGTTGGCTAATCCATTTGCTTTGGCCTTAATTTCTTCCCCTTTGGCATTAAGCACCAAAACGGGATAACTTTTGGCCCTTTTAACCCCATTGCCTCACCAAAATGTCAAATAAGAGCAAAAAGGCAATGAGAGTATAACAATGAACTTAGGACAAGATACATTTACCGGAATGCAGTGGAAGCTCTTTCTTTGTCCTAGTTCACTTTTCCCTTTCAATATCCCTTTTGAGACTATTTCAAGAATACTCAAACAAACACGTTAGCCTCAAGGGAGTCAAGTTGTAGCACATCTCCCCCTAAACATGTGCATCATTTGCAAAGGGACTTGTGAGGTCCGGGGATGACTTGTACAACTTGAGCACCAGAAATAAGCAATTAAAGACAATAAAGCTTAAGGTAACATGATCAAAGGCATAGAACACATGTATGCTATAGATCAATCCAAGTTACACGAATCTAAGACATTTAGCTCACTACGCAACCTGCAAAACCTTTTCTCATCTAAAGGCTTGGTGAAGATATCGGCTAGCTGGTTCTCGGTGCTAATGTGATAAATATCAATATCTCAGTGGTCTCTCAGGAAGTGATGCCAGATGTCTATGTGCTTAGTGCGGTTGTGTTCAACAGGATTATCCGCCAAGCGGATTGCACTCTCATTGTCACATAGGAGTGGGACTTTGCTCAGATTATAGCCAAAGTCCCGGAGGGTTTGCCTCATCCAAAGTAGTTGCGCGCAACACTGTCCTACGACAACATACTCGGCCTCAGCGGTGGATAGGGCAACAGATGTTTGTTTCTTAGAGCTCCAAGACACCAGGGACCTTACCAGAAACTGGCACATCCCTGATGTGCTCTTTCTATCAACCTTGCACCCGACATAGTCAGAGTCTGAGTATCCAATTAAGTCAAAGGTAGACCTCTTTGGATACCAGATCCCGAAGCAAGGCGTAGAGACCAAATATCTAAGAATTCGCTTAACGGCCACAAGGTGACACTCCTTGGGGTCGGATTGAAATCTAGCACACATGCATATACTAAGAATTATGTCCGGTCTACTAGCGCAAAGATAAAGTAATGTTCCTATCATTGACCGGTATGCCTTTTGATCAATGGACTTACCTCCTTTGTTGTGGTCCAAATGTCCATCTGTTCCCATCGGTGTCTTCGCGGGCTTTGCATCCTTCATCCCAAACCTCTTGAGCAAGTCTTGAGTGTATTTTGTTTGGGAGATGAAGGTGCCTTCCTTGAGTTGCTTCACTTGAAATCCAAGGAAGTAGTTCAACTCGCCCATCATTGACATTTCAAATTTCTGCATCATCACCCTGCTAAACTCCTCATAAGACTTTTGATTAGTAGAACCAAATATAATGTCATCGACATATATTTGGCATACAAAAAGATCACCATTGCATGTCTTAGTGAAGAGAGTAGGATCAGCTTTCCCAACCTTGAAAGCATTAGCAATAAGAAAATCTCTAAGGCATTCATACCATGCTCTTGGAGCTTTCTTAAGTCCATAGAGCGCCTTAGAGAGCTTGTAGACATGGTCGGTGTCGGTGTTTGGAGCCCGACCGCACACCTGGGGTTACCCCTCATGGTGCTTTTGGGTAGGACGGTGTTGTTGACTATAACTCAATGGTTCGTGCGAGATGCACGAGATACGACTGGCAATTTTCTACATGTTCGGGCCGCTTGGAGAGGCGTAATACCCTACTTTCCGGTGTGGATCTTTATGTGGTGGTTACAAGAGGAGTTTCTGGAATGGAGAGAAACTAGTGAGATGGGTTGATGATTGACCTAGAAATGTTGGGGTACCCCCTAGGCCTTATATATTCGACTGTGGGGCATTACACGCGTATGTGATGACGGTATGTTCCTAAACAATAGTGATCCGACTGAACTGATCTTCCTATAATCTTGCTGACTTATCCATATTCACCCCGATATTCAAGGTCGCTGCACGTGAGAAAGTCGGGTGGGCACTGTGGATAGCCCTTAAATCCAACAAGTCGCTTGGGCCTGAGTCTGCTTCTTTCTCTTGTCGGCCCACTCCGCCAGCAGTTTCCTCCTAGCCCATGAAGGGATGGTCTAGCGAGATAATAGGTCTAAAGCCTCTCGCAAGGCCTTCTTACCTTCTAGTGGACCAAGGGGATATCTGTCCCCCACAAGCCCTCAATCTTTGAGTTGATTTTGAAATAATCAGCCCAAAGCTTCTAGGTCCAGCTCGCGAGTTTGTGGCATGGTTTCCACTCTAGCAATGGGCATGCCAAAAGTGCGCCCATTGAGTGTTGCTCTTAAACTTTGAGTGACTCAGTAAAAATAGTCTTCTTAGAGGTCTTCATTTGATGCTTTGGAGATCAGCGTCTTGTCATCATATCATGCTTTAGAAGTCAGCATTTCGTCTTCTGGGATTAAGAATCTATTGGGTGCACCAAAGGTGCACCCAATGGGTGTAGCCCCCGAGCTTTGAGTGGATTTTTGAAAATAATCCACTCAAAGGTCTTCATCTCATGCTTTAGAATTCAACATTCTTGTCGGTACCCTAAAACTAGGGTACCCCTTACTGCTGTATAAAAGCACAGTACCCACGTGGCTACTCTTAGTCGCGTGGTAAAAGAGTTGTATGTGGGACCAGGCCATGACTCGCCCCAGCCTCGGGTGACTACTCTGGGTCAACAACAGCTCCTGACCCCACCACATGGGCAGGTCCGGGGCCGCCACGTGTCTATAGAAAGTGACATACTCCAAGGCATCAACAGTGAGTCTGGACCCCCATGGGAAAGTGCTGGACCCCTGGATATACAGTCCGGACCTCCAAGTTTGGTCCAGGACCCCCACGTGTACGGACCGGACCCTAGAATGGGATCCGGACCCCCGTATGGGGTCTGAGCCGCCCATAGTAGGGTCCCAGCGTCCCAGGATAGAACACACCTGGGCATTAATCAGGGCCCAGGTTGGGGTCCGGTGCCGACACGTGTCAAGACCTGGTCTGGTGGGATCCGGACCTATTCGCATACACTCCTGCTCCCCACTCAGGCAGAGGCCCGATGCTACCACGTGGCCTACTGCGCGTGGCATAAGCCAACGGGCGAAACCTGGCATGATGCCTATGGGCTACGCGCACCTTCACATTCATTACGGATAAGACGTGCATCTGTCCATTCCACTGACAAGCGGTGTGCCCAGTCCACGATACGTGGGCCGTGCCATTACTGATACGTTACCATATCAAGGATAATGACTCACCATTACTCGTGCGTTTCCAAGAGAAGGGTTACTGCCTATCAATGTTGCATAGACTACAGTCATCATGACCTCCGCTAATTGCTCAGGCGTTACTGAGGCGGGCAACACAGTGTCCGACAAAGATCTCTGTGTGCTGTCAGCATTTATTATTCACATAATGTATGTCTTCCATTATGCTCCTAGGCCCGCATGTCGGGGCTCAGCATCCTTGTATGTGCCTCCCTTAAACTATAAAAGGGAAGGCACACGGCGTTACAAGGGACAGGCTCAATACACACACTCAATACAACTTACATACAGTGGAGGTAGGGTATTACGCTCTTGCGGCCCGAACCACTATAAACCCTCGCGTGTTCTTGTATTCATCAACAATTCACTAATCAGGCGAACGTCTAGGCCCCCTTCTCATCTTAGGATTAGGGCGGGTGCATTCCGCCACCCGGCCAGAGGATTTTCTCTCTGACATTTGGCGCGCCAGGTAGGGGGCTTGGCTTTAGGTTTTTTCGCCTGTTTCCTTGCTCGACACGATGGTTCAGATCATCGAGCACCGTGACTTGCCCGAGGACTTCCTAATGGAGGAAGAGGTAGCATCTTCTGTGCCACGAGGCTCCAACCGTCCTACGCCTGGTGCTGCTGCTATGCACGCTGCGCAGTAGCACACACCCGCGCAGACATCCAGGGCTCCATCAAGGGCTGCTCCTGGGGCGTTGTCTACAGCCAGGGAGGTTCTACGCAACCCTCCAAGTTCCACGGCCTCACCGGGGGCCATGAGGCAGTGGCGCGAAGATGTCAACCATCTCCTTGGCATGGCGCATTCTGGCTCTGCCAGGCCTAGGCCTCGATCATTCTGGCGTCAACACGAGGCGTCGGCATCTGTGCGCTCACCCTCAGTGAGGGGTGCACGGACTGACGACCTGCGGGCAGAGCTCAACCACAGGCATGCGGGCGAGGATGCTCGAATCTCTTTGGAGAGGGCTGATGACCTGCACGCAGAGCTCAACCGTAGGCGTGTGGGTGAAGATGCTCGAGTCTCTCTAGAGAGGGCACGTGAGCGCCGACAAAACTTCGAGGGTCGCAACCTCGACCAAGACTTCGCTCTAGTTGCGCCACAAACTCCAAGGGGCGCCCGAATCTAGGCGGGTGTCCCATTGGTTGACGTGGGCTGTGCCGCACTAGCGGATCATCTCCACGCGGCGACTTGGCCACCCAAGTTCTGGCCACACCTGCCGGAGAAGTACGACGGTACGTCAAACCTGTCGGAATTCTTGCAGGTCTACGTCATCGCTATTACGGCAGCCGGTGGAAACACTGCCGTAATGGTAGGCTACTTCCATGTAGCCTTGACTGGGCCAGCCCAAGCCTGGCTCATGAACCTTACCCCAGGGTCCATCTACTCCTAGGAAGAGCTATGTGCGTAGTTCATAGCAAACTTCGCCAGTGCTTATCAGCAGCATGGTGTGGAGGCTCATCTCCATGCCATAAGACAGGAACCCGGGGAGACTCTCCAGGCTTTCATCTCCCACTTTACCAAGGTATGCGGGACCATACCTCGCATCTCCGATGCCTCCATTATCACTACTTTCCGACAGGGAGTGCGTGATGAGAAGATGCTGGAGAAATTAGCGACACATGACGTAGAAACCATCGCTACGCTCTTCGCTCTGGCCGACAAATGTGCCAGAGCTGCCGAGGGCCGTGCATGGCACTCGGCACCGCAGACCGAAGTTACCCAAACGGGTGGCTCAGGTGCCGCCACCCAGGGCGGCAACAAGAAAAATAAGAAGAACCGCGGTCACGATAGGCCGCAGTCTGCTGCTCCGGTCGTTGCAGCTGCGACTGGGGGCCGGAACGAGCGCGGCAAGCGCGCACAGCAATAGGGAGGTAATAGTGGGTCATGTCCTGTCCATCCCAACAGTCATCACAGTGCCTCGGAGTGCCGAGAGATCATCAAGCTCATGAAGCGCGTCAGCGAGCGGCGCGAGCAGGCCTCCAAGGATGGCTCGCCGCCTCGTCACCGACCTGGCAAGGAGAAGGTCGACGAGGGCGATGTGGCCATGGGAGAACGGGACCTCGGGTATCAGTCCCCCGAGCAAGTCCTTAAGGACGTCTTCACTAGAGACTCTGACTCCGGTGACGACAACGACCACCGCAAAAAGTTGTACGTCACGTACGGCGGGAGCTGGGAGCTCACCTCCCGTAGGAACGTAAAGTCCCTACGCCGAGAGGTCCTTTCGGCGACCCCAGGGGTCCCGAAGGCTGCTCCACATCAGTGGTGGCGGAGCACCACTATCTCCTTCGGGGCATCCGACTGCCCTAAAAACATGGCATGGGCTAGCATACTGCCACTCATCACTGCCCCTGTCATCGCCAACATGAAGCTGCATCATGTCCTGATTGATGGTGGGGCTGGGCTTAACGTCATCAATCATGCTGCGTTCAAGCAGCTGCAGATCCTAGGATCCCAACTGGGACCCTCTCGCCCATTCTCTGGAGTGTGCCCTCAACTGGTGTATCCCCTTGGGAGCATCACACTCCCGGTTACATTCGGGACTGAGGAGAACTTCTGCACTGAGAACGTCCAGTTCGATGTTGCGGAGGTTAACCTCCCTTTCAATGCCACCATTGGCAGGCCGGCCCTGTACCGGTTCATGGCCATTGCCCATTATGGGTACTTGGTCCTCAAGATGTCGTCTCCTGCTGGGGTCCTCACCGTGCGGGGCGACCGCGCTGCAGCGCTTGCAGCTATCGAGAAGTTGCATGCCCTAGCGGCAGAAACTGCCTGCCCGGACGACGGAGGGAGGGACCCCTCGACTTCCTGTACCAAGGCGCCTACTAAGGTGACTAAGGTGCAGCCATCTGGAGCAGACGGTGGTCCTGTCAAGGCCACCCAGGTCGGCGTGGATTCCTCCCAGACCACCCGCATCGCGGGCAATCTGGAGGAGAAATAGGAAATCGCGCTCGTCGCCTTCCTCCAGGCAAATGCCGACGTATTCACATGGGAACCGTCGCAGATGCCTGGGATCCCTAGGGAGGTGATTGAGCACCATCTGAAGATCCACCTCGACGCCAAATTGGTGAGTCAGAAACCTCAGAGACAGTCCGTTGAGCGGCAGGATTCCATCCATGAGGAGGTCCAGAAGCTGCTACATGGTGGCTTCATCGAAGAGGTCCATCACCCAGTATGGCTGGCCAATCCAGTCTTCGTTCCCAAGGCAAACGGGAAGCTTCGGATGTGCATCGACTACACCAACCTCAATAAGGCTTGTCCCAAGGACCCATATCCACTTCCACGGATAGATAAAATCGTGGATTCTACCTCCGGGTGCGACCTCCTATCCTTCTTAGATGCTTACTCTGGTTTCCATCAGATCCAGATGTCTAGGCAAGATAGGAAGCATACCACTTTTGTAACTGTGGATGGGCTTTACTGTTATGTTGTAATGCCTTACGGTCTGAAAAACGCCTTGCCAACATTTGTACGAGCGATGAGTAAGACCTTTGGTGACCTGATTAGGGACAATATAGAGATATACGTCGATGACATCATGGTCAAGACTAAGAGAGGGTCGACCCTAGTGGAAGACTTAACCCTGGTCTTTGACAAGCTGTGGGCGACACGCACAAAGCTAAACCCAGAAAAGTGCGTCTTTGGTGTCTCCGTAGGGAAGTTGCTGGGATTCCTGGTTTCGCACCGGGGCATTGAAGCAAACCCGGAGAAGATCAAAACAATTGAGGCGATGAGGCCTCCAGCCCAAATCAAGGACGTCTAGAAGCTTACAGGGTCACTGGCTGCCCTTGGCCGCTTCATCTCAAGACTGGCTGAGAGGGCGCTACCTTTCTTCAAGCTCTTACGGAAGTGCGACCCATTCTCTTGGACCGAGGAGGCAGAACGAGCCTTTCAAGAGTTGAAGCAACACCTTGTGTCCCTACCAATAATGGTAGCTCTAGAGCCAGGGGAGCCGTTGTACTTATACATTGCAGCGGCTACAAAGGCAGTGAGCATGGTACTAGTCATCGAAAGGACGGCACAACATCCCTAGGGGAGTCAAAAAGTTCCCCTAGGAGAAGGCGGTGGTCCGGCCACCACGATGCTGATGGAAGGTCAAGAGTTTGAGGACTCAGGACCAACCGCGGGGGTCCAAACCATCCAGAAGCCGATCTACTACGTCAGCGAGGTCCTCCATGAGGAAAAGGCCAGGTACCTTGAGATGCACAAGCTTATCTATGCTATACTTGTTGCGTCCAGGAAGTTACGCCACTATTTTTAGGCACACAGGGTCGTGGTGGTGACCTCCTTCCCGTTAAGGGCCATCCTCCACAACTCTAATGCCACAGGCAACAACGCCAAGTGGGCAGCGGAGCTTGCTAAGTTCCAACTGGACTTCCAGCCCCACCACGCTGTTAAGAGCCAAGTCCTGGTTGACTTCATCGTGGAGTGGACCCCATCCCCGAGCGCTCCTGGGGGGTCCGGATCCCGATTCGGATCCCACACCTGCGGAGCCCAGGGCTCCGGTCTTCACCGAGCCCCACTGGACTCTCTTCTTCGATAGATCCGCTCGCTAGCAGGGTGGTGGTGCTAGAGTGGTCCTCATCGACCCAAGCGGAGATCAAGTGAAGTACATGGTGCACCTTGAGTTCAAGGTCACCAACAACATGGCAGAGTATGAGGCACTGATCTTCGGCTTGTCTGCGGCTCTATCCCTAGGGAGCCGCCAGCTCCTCGTGAAGGGGGACTCCCAGCTGATCATCAAGCAGGTCCGTGAAGAATGTAGCTACAACAAGCCTAGGCTCGCAACTTACCTCCTCCATGTAAGGAAGCTGGAAAAGGACTTCATTGCCTTGGAACTGCAACATGTTCCTCAGGCTAACAACTCAGTAGCAGATGAACTCTCCATGAGGGCATCAACTTGGGCACCCGTGCCCGAGGGCGTCTTCGAAAGACGGCTGCTGAGACCCGTCGCCCAGCCTGCCGAACCGGGCGAAGGGGGCGAGACTAGCACCTCGAAGCTAGCGGTCCTGGTGGCGTACCAACTGCAGAACCCACCAAAGATTGTGTGTGCTACAGAGGGTCCTGCCAACCTCTTAGCGCCACAGCCAGTAGCTCAGAGTGGTCCTGATGCATGGATCTCTGAGATCCAGGACTACCTGAAGGAAAATATCCTTCCTGAAGATCATGTGTCCGCAGAGCGCATAGTGCGGTTGGCTAAACGATACACGGTGGTAGAAGGGGATCTATACCACCATGGCACCAACTGCATTCTCATGCGGTGCATCACCCAGGAGGAGGGCCGTGAGTTGCTCACGGAGATCCATGGAGATGAGTGCAGAAGTCATTCGTCATCCCGCACACTGGTTGGTATGGCCTTCCGGCACGGCTTCTACTGGCCAACTGCTCTCCAGGATGCAGCTGAGTTGGTAAAGTCCTGCAAAGCATGTCAGTTCCATGCAAAGTAGATACACACACCGGCTCAGGCTCTGCAAATGATTCCACCCTCCTGGCCATTCGCTGTATGGGGGGTGGATATCCTGGGACCATTCCCCAGGCCTGTCGGTGGGTACCGTTTCCTTTTTGTCGCTATTGACAAATTCACAAAGTAGCCAGAGGCCACCCCTGTGGTTAGTATCACCCAGGGTGCTGTTGTTGCCTTCCTCAAGTCGATTATCTGCAGATTTGGGGTCCCAAGCCGTATCATTACGGACAACGGGACCCAGTTCAAAAGTTGGCTCTTCCAAGAGTATTGCGAGGGCGTCGACACCCATCTCTACTTTGCGTTTGTGGCTCATCCCAGGAGCAACGGCTAAGCTGAGAGGGCAAATGCAGAAATCCTCAGGGGACTCAAGACATGCACCTATGACTGCTTTAAAAAGCATGGTGCAAATTGGGTCAACGAGCTTCCATCCGTACTATGGGGAACCAGACCACACCCAGCCGAGCTACTGGGGAGACCCCGTTCTTCCTGGTCTACGGGGCCAAAGCCTGTCTTCCCCCGGAAATTATTATGGGCTCCCCACGGGTCCAGTCTTTCGATGAGTCTATGCAGGAACAGCTACGGCGTGAGGACGTGGACTTCATCGATGAACGCAGATGGCAAGCGGCGATCCAAAATGCAAGGTACAACCAAGCGCTCAGGCGCTACCACCAACGGTTTGTGCATAGTAGGGAGCTTAGGGTCGAGGACCTAGTC
This sequence comes from Zea luxurians, assembly GCA_029449295.1. Lineage (NCBI taxonomy): Eukaryota > Viridiplantae > Streptophyta > Magnoliopsida > Poales > Poaceae > Zea > Zea luxurians. Next base: position 37,769,670 of record JAOPSE010000022.1, on the reverse strand, counting down.
CTAAGGCGAGTACTGAACCGAGAAGGGCTCCAAAAACTCTCCCCTGGTTGGGAAGGACCCTTCAAGGTGACAGAAATATGCCGACCCGGGTGTGTCCGCCTTGCCACAACAGAAGGAGTACCTCTTCCCAATCCCTAGAATATATGTGACGGAACCTCCCAAGTCATTAGGCCCACCTACAGTTGTCTTTGTCCAACGGACCTCAGACAACCCTGCAGGTGTTCCTGAATCACTTGACAGGTTCGGTATCTACTTTATATTTCCCAAGAGCGTTTTACCCGTCACACAGACATTACAAATCATCGGAGGTACGGAAATGCGGAAGCGGTTACATAAACTTACCTTTATTTAAAAGTAAGTTAAAGTTATATTATTACAGACTAGGATATAACATACGAGTGCAGAGTAATATTATTACAAGCCAAGGGAGGAAAAAACTCCTCCCGATAAGTATCAAACAAAAAGTTTTTATGGAGGAACCCGTCCTCCCGCAGCTTTACTCTTGGTTTTCTTCTTTTGAGACCACCTTGGAACAGAAACAACAAAAGTTTGTCGCTTCTTCACCTAAAAACAATAGGGAATAAAACCCTGAGTATGGAATTACTCAGCAAGACTTACCCGACTAAAGAAAAGACTCTCAAGGGTATGCCAGTTATAAGGGAGTCAAGATAAGGTTTCCCAATAATCAAAGACTCTGTTTGCAGAAATGCTTACCAAAAGTGGATCCTTAAAAATCCAGTTTTATTTGACAAGTTAAGTGAAGTTACGTGCACTAGAGTTCTTTCTACCCTAGTTCAATCACTTGACCTGCACTAGCCAAATTCTTAACAACCTTTCATTTTTACTGGGGTTCTACATATAGGGCAGTGACCAAGTCTTCATAACCGCGAAGGTACGGCGATCCGAATCGATTATACTCAGCTGAGGATCTCCAATCACACAACATATGTAGCACTTAACCCTTGCATATGTCAACCTACCACCGGGGTTCTTAAGACCAGATCAGGTTCACGCCAACCGAGAGCACAGTTACACCACCGTCCAGCCTCTTGCCACGGAGGGTACACACTACTCTCGCCATCTCTCCACTCCCATTGCGTGGTATCTTATTCTGGCCTTAGTATGCCCGAGGCAAAGCTTAACCATGATGAGGCATGTGACTAGTTAAAGGGTCCTCGGTCAGCAAGCCTACATCGAGACGGCCTTAATCGACTCAGATGGAGACACTACACCGAGACTCTCTTCTCGTGCAAGTCACCCGCCCGGTCTCAGCTTAATCATTTCAAACCCCAAAGTTTGGTACCTGACAGAGGTACATCTTTTCCGATGTTGAACCCATCATGGCCATGATGGATCCACCATCAAGTTTTGTTTTCAAAAAACATCCCTCCCACTTTGCCACATCATCTTTTATAAAAACAAATCTTTTGTTTTGCTAGAGCAAGACTAAGCATAGTAAAACCTTTTATAAAACAGGGATTCAAAGGAAGGTAATCAAATTCAAGGAAGGTAATGCAGGAATGGTCTTAGCAATCAACTCCTATCACCTAATGCATCAAGCAAGTGAGAAAGATTTTAAAAGAGTCAAGGAGGTGGCAAATGCACCAGGGCTTGCCTTCGTTTATAGGTGAGTCAGGCTCAGACCCACAGATGTCAAAATAAAAACAGCTGCCTGCCTGATGTTCCGCAGGTGGTGGTGGTGAAGTCTTCTCTCCTTCTACTTCAACTTCTTCTTCGTTTTCTAAATATAATCATATATATAAGAATGAATGCCCATGTAATGCTCATGAAGATGCAAAGATAGTAGAAGTTGGCTATCTAAAGTCTTGAATACAATTTTCCTTCACGGTTCTCCGAGAAACTAGGGTTTCCGGAGTCAGTAAAGGAATTCAAAGGGCAGGGGGTAGGGTTTTGGGCTCTAGGAATCAAACAAGGTACAAATCAAACCAAACTCTACCCAAGGCTTCTAAATATTATTTAGAGTTCACATAAAAAGTTTGGGGATTTTTGGAATTATTATTGATTTTCTAAAAATCCAGAAACAATGTTTTAGGCTATTTTAAATACTCCAAAATTCCCCATTTGATCTAAAAATCATGAAACTATTTTTATTAAATACTATGGAAAATTAGGAATCTAAGAAAATTGTTTGACATTTTTAGGTTTTTTTACAATTTTCTACAGATTTCCAAAGTTTCACTGAAAAATAAAAAAGAAAAGCTGAAACAGTACTGGGCCGAAAGCAGCCCGAGCGGCCCAATCCCGGGTGGAAAACACGCGCCCGCACCCGCGCTGTAAACTTTGCAAGAAAGGCCCTGGCGTTCTGGTTAACTGGGAATGGGTTCTTTCACTGTTTCATTGAGTCACTGACAGCTTGCAAGAAAGCCCCCACGTTCTATTCCTTTACGGGCCAAGGTCCCCAACGACGACGAGCGCAGCAGAGCTCTGGCGAGCTCCTGGATCGGCCAAACGGGGCAAAGACTAGTGCCCTACTTCGACAGAAACCGAATTCACGCTCTATCCAGTGTTTCCCCTAAGTCAATTGCATGAATGGCTACCTATTGGTCTCTAGCCACGATGACAGTGTGGATAATCCAAAGAACACTGCGTTCCCGGTGATTGGTGGCGGTCTAGCTCAATTGGATGGGTTGACGAGCATTACGGGGGTATGAAAGCACTCAAATGAGAGAGCAGAGAGGGTGAACTGACCAGAATTGCGCAGGCCACGGCGAGGTTGTTTTCACGATGGTGGAAAACCGAATTGGGGGAAACGAGAAATTCGCGAGCTCTAGGGAATGATTCGAGGTACGAGTTGCTTCACCGGTTGCGTAATTACCTAACGAAGCCGAGGGTGTGCTCAATTTATAGGCTCTGGGGGCGGTGGCTAGTGAATCAGGGATGGCGCGGTGGCGGCCGGAGATAAGAGGGTGTACTGGCGCAACGATTAGTGGCTTGTACCGTGGCGAGCTCACCGGTGATCACCGGATATGCTTAACACGATCTACTACGACGTGGTAAGATGCCCGAGCACGTGGCGAACGGCAGTGAGGGATCAACGGCGGTGAGATCCTACCCGAGCGATTGGTGAACAAGGGGGAGGTAGGACGGCTCGCCGGATTGGTGTCCAGCTCAACGACGGCGATGATCTTTCTACCCCGAGGCGTTATCCACTTACCCCGAGCACGAATCGAGATGCCGGTGGCACGAATCATGGCGGAGAGATCGTCGGCGGCGAGGGGAAGAATCAGATGATCTCATCTGTTTCAGGTCACTGTACAATGGTGTTCTTCATTCAGTGCTTCTGATAGAGCGATTTGTAGAGTCGTTTACTTCCAATTTTATGTAGTAACTTGATTGTCTCCCTTTAGCAAAGTTATAGCCCTAAGATCCAGCTACAACATCGTTATAGCAATACTAAGCAAATTCTTGCTCGATCATGCTTGAATTCATGTCCAAAGTCACTGCAGTTGCACTGTCAGTCTGAAATTCAGACTTTAACAGCCTGACAGCCTATCTTTGGGTTTGATTATCTCCAATTTCTTCATAACAACTATGCTTACACCATTAAACAAAGTTGTTCTCCTTTGATAGGTTTACAAATTTGATGTGGTGACCTAGGGTAAATTCTCACTATTTTGGAAGATATAGAGCTCCAAAGTGGAGTCAACATCACTGAATTTTCAGACTTAGCCCTAGAACACCCATGGGGTATTTTTGCAAATAGGTCCAAAATTCATGGTTTAGCTTGCAAAACTTCATGATTGTGAACCAATTGACTTTATATGCCTTAACATCATAGTTTTTACACTTTGGTCCAAAAGTACACTGATTTTGCACTTAACCCCCTAAGGTTTAGGTTTAGGGTTTTCAAGGGTTCCAATTAGGGTTTTTGGTATCCCAGGGGTGTAAATGTAATGTAGGTCCATTCTTAGGAACATTTTATGACCATTTCAATTAAACTTTTGGGTTTTCTCTATTTGGCTCTTGTTTTTCCCTTCAGAATCCTATTTAGGGTTAAGTACCCTACATTAGGGTCTTATTTGCAAAATGCCATAACAATACAACTTGTTTGAAATTTTTGCCTAGTGAATACACTCTAGGTGTGTCAAACACATGAAATGCTGATGCTTATGATGTTATGCTCAAGTTTTAGTGACCGTAACACCAGGGGTGTTACATCCTTCCCCCCATAAAAGAATCTCATCCCGAGATTAAAAGTCCTAGGGTAAGTAGTGGAAAAGGAAATGCTTCACCTTTTTATTTCCTGAGTTTTGGTACAAGGCAGGGGTGGTTTGGGGGCTCACTCTTTTATTACACATATTATAATTTACATGAGGCTAGAAAGCCTAGGAAGTTCTTTTCTAAAAATTCTTGAGTTTCCCACATAGCCTCATCTTCGGAATGTTGGTTCCACTGTATCTTGTAAAACTTGAGAGTTTTTCTCCGGGTAACCCTATCCTTTTGATCCAAGACTTGAATAGGGTGCTCAGAATATGTTAAGTCCTGCTCTAGGACAATATCTGTTACTTCGATGGTTCGATCTGGAACCCGAAGACACTTCTTCAACTGAGACACGTGGAACACATTATGTACAGTAGACAAGGTTTCGGGTAGTTGAAGTTGGTATGCCACCGGTCCATACCTTTCAAGGATAAGAAAAGGACCAATGTATCGAGGTGCAAGCTTCCCTTTTACCCCGAAACGTGTTACACCCTTCATTGGCGAGACCTTCAGATAGACATAATCTCCAATTGGAAAGTATAATGGTATCCGATGTGTGTCTACGTAACTTTTCTGGCGAGCTTGAGCTTTCTTCAAATTATGAATTATCCTTTGAACTTTTTCTTCTATCTCTTTTACCATATCAGGCCTGAAGAAATTTCTTTCACCAGGTTCAGACCAGTTTAACGGAGTGCGACACCGCTTCCCATACAAAGCTTCAAAGGGTGCCATCCTGATACTTTCCTGATAGTTATTATTGTACGAGAACTCTGCTAAGGGTAAACAATCATCCCATTTCTGGGGAAACTCCAAAGCACAAGCCCGTAACATGTCTTCAAGTATTTGGTTCACCCTCTTAGTCTGCCCACTGGTTTGAGGATGATAGGCCGAACTATGGAGCAACTTAGTATCCAAGGCCTTGTGAAGCTCTTCCCAAAATTTGGAAACGAATTGCGATCCATAATCTAACACTATCGTCTTCGGAACACCATGCAAACTGAGAATACGGGCAATGTATAATTCTACATAAGTGGCCACTGTATACTTTACCCTGACAGGTAGGAAGTGGGCAATCTTTGTGAGTCGATCAATGATAACCCAGATAGAATCATACTGTTGGGGCGAAGGCAAAGGCGCCACCCTTCGCTCGAAGCCTTCGCTACAGCAGCTGAGCTAACAGAAACAAAACAGGCAGGGACACCCTTCGCTTCTTCCGCACCAGACGAAGACTGGCGACGAAGGGCATCCCACAGTGCGGCCTCGTCCAGCTTGGAGGCCCACGTGCAATCCGGCCCATTGTAACGGGCCCCGCGTGGCCGCCGTGCATTACGGGCCTAATTTGTAAAAGTATTCCTGTAATTACGGTCTGTAACCCCGCTTTATGGGAATATTCTAGGGATAACCTAGGTAGCTGAGGGCACATGCGTCCTTAGCTCAAGGTGCTGCGCACTCAGGTACCTATAAATACCCCTGCACAGTGCCCGTGAGAGGCCAGATTAACAGAGCTTTTGCCATCTAGCGCGAGTGCCCTGTTGACGTCACTGTTCACCCTTGTTGGATCCCCTTGCAACTGAGAGCAAGTTCCAACATTTGGCGCCCACCGTTCGTGCTACGAGAAAACCACCCACGATGGCACCCAAGAGAGTTAACCCAAAGGCTGACGAGGCTGCGAAGGCAGCACTGCTCGCCGCAAGAAAGGGCAAGGCCCTCGCCCTCACCCAATCCACCCACCAAGAGGCCACTGAAGACGATGTCCCTCGCGCATGCGAAGGTGACACCCTCCGCACCTGCGACCCTGAGGGACAACCGCAGCCACCCTCAGGCTTCGCACCACTGGAGGGCGCGGACCTCACCGAGGACGGAGAAGTCCTCAGCGTCTCAGCAGAAGAACAGCTACAGCTGCGCGCCCTGCGCCTCAAGAACCGCAATCTCCAGAGGCAGAAGGAGATACTGGAGGCCAAGCGCCAGTGTGTGTCCGCACTAGCCAAAGTGCGGCAAATGATACGCGACGAAGAGCACAAGGCCCAGGAACTCGAGCGGGAGATTGCGCTGATGCAGCGCGAAGGCCACCTCGGCCTGCAGCACGACTCACCCCTCCAGCAGCGCGCACAACTCGAAGACACGCGCGAAGGCCACCCCGGCCTGCACCATGGGCCACCCCTGCAACACCGCGCGCAACCGGAGGATCCGCGTTTCTCCCAACGCGACCACACCTTCCCACACGCCGTGCCATTCCAAGGGGTCAACTATCTCGATGAGCGAAGTCCCCTGGCGCCACACCTGCAAGTGACGCCGTGGCCGGCTAACTTCCGGGCAGGGACCTATCCCAAGTACAACGGCAGCACCGACCCGGCTCAATACATAATGAGTTATCAGGTCGCCGTTGCATCGTCCGGAGGGGACGACGCCACAATGGCGAAGTCTTTCATCATCGCCCTCGAGGGCCCTGCACTCACCTGGTTCACCAGGTTGCCTCCGCTGTCCATTGACTCCTGGAGAAGTCTCCGGGACAAGTTCCTGCTCAACTTCCAAGGGTACCGCCCAGATACCGACGCCCTGGCCGAACTTTCGCTCTGCAAGCAGCTAGAAAAGGAGACTCTGAGGGAGTATTACCACAAATTTTTAACACTCAAGTCACAGCTGCCCTCAGTCGATGACCAGATTGCCATCCACTATGCTATCAGTGGCCTTCGCGCCGGCGTCCTTTACAGCCACTGCATCAGAGATCCGCCAAAGAACCTCTAAGAGTTATATCAGCTGTTTGAAAAGTACGCCAGATCCGAAGAGCTCCACCAGCGCAAGATTGAGTCCCAAAGGAAGCCAAAAGATGCTCCACAGTCCAGCCGCACGTGGACAAGGACTCCGCAGCCAGACTCCGGTCGAGATGGCCGCAATCAGCAGCAAGTGCACAACATCACCAACCAGCATCCCGCTGCTGACCCCCCTTGTCGCCAGGAATATCCCCCCAGGGCCGCGGAAACGGCACTCGTGGCAGGGGCCGAGGGCGTGCGCAACCGCCGCGCCGATTCTACTGCCTCTTCCATGGCGAAGACTGCGCCCACCAAACCAAAGACTGCCCCGAAACGAAGGCTACCAGAGACAGAATGGCACGGGCGCAGCCAGCCGACAACCCCAGAATTGTCGCGCACAATTACCAGAAACCCCCTCCACCATATATCCACGCTCCCGCCCCGCATCCACCGCACCACGCTTACCAACACCATCAGGAAGTACAAATCGTACCTCCTCCACCCCCACCACCACACCAGCAACATCAAAACATCCCCCATGCCCCAAAGCAGGAAGACTTCGCCGATCAACCATATCGTGGAGTCATCCACCTGATAACTGGGGGGTCCAGCACCGACTTCGACACCAAGCGGTAGAAGCGGGACCACTACCGCAGCATCAACCATGTCGCCGTCACGGGCCCAGTCGTGCAGACAAAGTGGTCCCACATACTGCTAACCTTCGACGCACGGGACGTCGACTTGCGCAGCGCCCCCCACTGCGACGCCATGGTTATCAATTGCAGCGTGGCAGGCTGGGACCTGCACAAGGTCCTCGTTGACAACGGCAGTCAGGCGGACATCATCTTCCTCCACGCCTTCGATCGCATGGGCATAAGCCACAGCCTGCTTAAGCCTTCGGACAACCCGTTGTACGGCTTCGGCGACAAGGGCACCTTCCCCGTCGGCAAAATAGAGCTGCCTCTCTCCTTCGGTGTAGCACCCAATGCCCGAAGCGAGCAAATAACCTTTGACATTGTGGACATGGTATATCCTTACAATGCCATCATGGGTCGGGGCTCCATCAATAAGTTCGAAGCAGCCATTCACGGACTGTACCTATGTATGAAGATACCAGGTCCGTTAGGCGTCATCACAGTCTTCGGCAATCAACAGACTGCGCGTAACATAGAGCGGGACTTCGTGCCCGGTCAAAGAAACGTGCACTGCCTCACGGCCCAACGCGAGGTCCCCGCGCCTGCCAGCCCAACCAATAAGCAACACGACAAGGCGCAGCTGCAGAGCAACGACGGGACCAAGACTGTCCCCCTCGACCAGGCCACGCCCAGGTAGACAGTCATTATCAGCGAAGACCTTACTTCGCATGAAGAAGAAAAGCTCCTCTGCTGCCTGTCCAAGAACAAAGATGTCTTCGCCTGGTCGGCCCTCGATCTGGTCGGGGTCAGCCGTTCAATAATTGAGCACAGTCTGGGAATCGACCCTTCGGTACGGCCGAAAAAGCAGCGGCTTCGCAAGATGTCCGATGAAAAGACGGAGGCCGCCAAAGCAGAGGTGCACCGCCTCCTGGAGGCCAAATTCATCGAGCCAGTGGCTTACCCCACATGGCTCTCCAATGTCGTGATGGTGCAGAAAAAGAGCGGGAAGTGGCGAATGTGCATCGACTTCACCAGTCTCAATAAAGCCTGCCCAAAGGACAATTTCCCGTTGCCGCGGATCGACAAAATAGTCGATAGCGCGGCCGGATGCGAGGTCATGTCCCTCCTCGATTGCTTCTCCGGTTACCACCAGATATACATGAAGGAAGAAGACAAGGCCAGCACCAGCTTTATAACACCCTTCGGCACATATTGCTTCATCAGAATGCCGGAGGGACTCAAGAACGCCGGGTCCACCTTCTCCAGGCTTACCAAAACAGTGCTCGAAGGGCAGGTTGGCAGAAACATATTCACATATGTAGACGACATTGTCGTCGCCAGCAAGAGCAAGGAGGACCACCTCGCCGACCTCGCCGAAACATTCGCGAACATGCGAGACGCACAACTCCGCCTAAACCCGGAAAAGTGCGTCTTCGGCGTTCGCCAAGGCAAAATATTGGGCTACCTGGTATCACACCGCGGCATCGAGGCCAACCCAACCAAGATTCAGGCCATCTTGGACATGACGCCTCCGCAGTCCGTCAGGGACGTCCAGCGCCTGACAGGCAGATTGGCCGCTCTCAACAGATTCATCTCCAGATCCGCCGAGCGAAGTCTCCCCTTCCTCAAGACACTCCGTGGTGCAAAAGACTTCGCCTGGGGACCAGAGCAGGCGGCGGCCTTCGCCTCATTAAAACAGTACCTGACAGAGTTGGCCGTCCTTACCAGCCCCGACCCCTCGCTCCCCCTGCTGCTCTACGTCGCGGCTTCGCCACATGCGGTCAGCGCGGCACTAGTGCAGGAGCAGACTATCGAGGGCGTGGTCCGGCAGTGCCCCGTGTATTATGTCTCCGAAGTGCTGACACCGTCCAAGTGCAACATGACAGAGCTGGAGAAGATTGCCTATGCAGTCGTCATGTCGTCGCGCAAACTGCGCCATTACTTCGAAGCATTCAAGGTCCGAGTCACCTCAAACAGGGGGCTCGGCGAATTATTCAGAAACCCGGAGGCGTCGGTGAGGATTGCCAAGTGGGCGGCCGAACTCTCCGGCTACCACATCTGCTTCGAGCCCAGGACAGCTATCAAGTCTCAAGTCCTAGCTGACTTCGTCGTCGACTGGACTGGGCCAACAACACAGCCAGATCCGTCCGCAGAGAAGACTTGGACGATCCATTGCGACGGCGCATGGTGCCATGCGGGGGCAGGCGTCGCTGCAGTCATCACCTCACCAGTCGGGGTCAAGCACAGATATGCAGCACGACTCAGCTTCAATCTGGAATCCGACAGATGCACAAATAATATAGCAGAATACGAAGCAGTCATCCTCGGCCTCCGCAAGCTAAGGGCCCTCGGAGTCACCACCTGCATCATCAAAACAGACTCCAAGGTAGTTGCCGGCCAAGTCGAGAAAGACTATGCAGCCAAGGACCCCGCGCTCATGCAGTACCTCACGGCCATCCGAAGTCTCGAGAGGCAGTTCAAGGGGTTCACCTTGCAGCATGTGGATCAGGCCAAGAATGAGGAGGCCGACGCATTGGCCAAGGCCGCCGCCAGGGGCGAAACTCTGCCCTCCGACGTATTCTTTCATGTCATCGGCACGCCAGCAGTCCGGAGCCCTGAAGGGCTCCAAATAACCAATGACAGCGAGGGCCACCGCATAGTCAACCTTATCATGACCGAAGACTGGCGGGCACCCATAACCCTGTTCCTGCAGGGGTATTATCACCCAGCCGACATCAGTGAGGCCAAGCGTCTCAGACATCGAAGCCGAGACTTCGCACTGATTGAAGGCCAACTCTACAAAAAAGGGGTCAGTCAGCCAATGCTTAAGTGCGTCACTGAAGCCGAAGGCATGCAGATTCTACGTGAAGTCCACAGTGGCACGTGCGGCTCACACGCAGGTCCGAGGGCACTAGCTGCTAAGGTGATCCGCCAGGGCTTTTACTGGCCCGCAATGATCTGCGCCGCAAATCAGGTCACACGGTCCTGCGAAGCCTGCCAGAAGTTTTCTCCTCGGTCAGGCGGCCCCTTGCAGTATACAAAGCTGATCGCCCATACATGGCCTCTCCAGCGCTGGGGCCTCGACATTGTTGGACCCCTGCCCACCGCTCAGGGGAACCTTAAGTTTGCCTTCGTCGCGGTCGAGTACTTCACCAAATGGATCGAGGCGCGGGCTGTTTCTACAATAACATCAAAGACTGCCCAAAAATTCTTCTGGCAGAACATCGTTTGCCGCTTCGGAGTACCGTCCGAACTAACAGTCGACAACGGCAAGCAGTTTGACAACCAAGACTTCAAGGATTTTTGTTTCTCCATTGGCACCAAGCTTGCCTTCGCCTCAGTCTATCATCCGCAGTCCAACGGGGTCGTGGAGCGCGCCAACGGGAAAATCTTCACAGCTATCAAGAAAATGCTCCTTGATGAAAAAAAGGGCAGATGGACCGATTTGTTACCTGAGGCAGTCTGGGCACTAAACACGACTGAGTGCAGGGCGACCGGGTTTACTCCCTTCCGCCTTCTATACGGATCGGAGGCCATGACCCCGCAAGAAATAAAGCACGGGTCCCCGCGAACAGTTCCGTCAGCCGTCCCCGACGTGGACGAGCCAACTTCAAAGGATCTCATCGACGGAGACCGAGTCCTCGCCCTACAGGCCCTGAACAAATACCAAGCCCAGACCAAAGCATGGCGCGACCACTCAGTCATCCCGAGGGAGTTCAGCGAGGGGGACCTCATACTCGTTCGAACAGCTCGGACGGAGTCCAAGGGCAAGCTGGAGCCCAGGTGGGAGGGCCCCTTCATAGTCAAGACAAAAGCTTCCCCCAACGCTTACAGGCTCACAACGCCAAACGGCGAGGACCTGGAGCACTCCTGGAACATCGACAACCTCCGCAACTTTTTTGTTTGATTCCTCAGGGCTGTCTTCGCCCTTGTAATTCGCAAAAACAATCTTGTACCGGCCCGCACTCTTTTCCTCCCGGGGGGTGAGGTTTTTAACGAGGCGGAGCCATGTAATATATGCGTGAAAAATCCCCCGCAAAGACATGCGTCGAAAAAGACCGCGATGACGGTCTTCGACATTCGACCAACACGAGGTCACCGCGAGGCTAAGCGCTAGCCACCCTCGCGTGCGACAAATCCGCGCAGAAGTCGCCTAAGGGTGCAGCCGGATTAGCACAACAAGTGCGAAAAAATCGAAGTCTATCGCGAAGATTATCCGCGCAGAAGTCGCCTAAGGGTGCAGCCGGATTAGCACAACAAGTGCGAAAAAATCAAAGTCTATCGCGAAGACTATCCGCGCAGAAGTCGCCTAAGGGTGCAGCCGGATTAGCACAACAAGTGCGAAAAAATCAAAGTCTATCGCGAAGACTATCCGCGCAGAAGTCGCCTAAGGGTGCAACCGGATTAGCACAACAAGTGCGAAAAAATCGAAGTCTATCGCGAAGACTATCCGCGCAGAAGTCGCCTAAGGGTGCAGCCGGATTAGCACAACAAGTGCGAAAAAATCGAAGTCTATCGCGAAGACTATCCGCGCAGAAGTCGCCTAAGGGTGCAGCCGGATTAGCACAACAAGTGCGAAAAAATCGAAGTCTATCGCGAAGACTATCCGCTCAGAAGTCGCCTAAGGGTGCAGCCGGATTAGCACAACAAGTGCGAAAAAATCAAAGTCTATCGCGAAGACTATCCGCGCAGAAGTCGCCTAAGGGTGCAGCCGGATTAGCACAACAAGTGCGAAAAAATCGAAGTCTACCGCGAAGACTATCCGCGCAGAAGTCGCCCAAGGGTGCAGCCGGACTAGCACAACAAGTGCGAAAAAACCGAAGCCTACCGCACAGACTGTCCGTGCAGAAGACACCTAAGGGTGCAACCGGACTAGCACAACAAAACAAACCAGACAAAGTACACAACGCCTTCGCACACATACACAAGCGAGGGCACACAATTTCATCATACAAGCCTCTACATATACAAGCGAGGGCACAAACTCTACATCGGCTCAACCTTAGGAATAATTCCCATCTCCCTATAATTAAATAACATTATCCTAAGCTCCTCACCCGCAAAAAGACTTCGCAGTTCCCCTTCACCTGTATTCTCGGCGGCCGGCAAAGACAACAGTTCCTGCCGGCCAGCCCCACTCACACGAAGCCGAGCCCCCTCCGCCCCACTAACTCTACGTTTCGCAACTGCCCTTCGTCGCCATCGCCCGGTGCTAGGACCTGGCACATCTCCTGCGTCCGTGGCGTGCGGCGAAGCCTCCGCCGCAGCCACATCCAAGGCCGCGAAGTAGTCCAAGTCCTCCGACGACTCCTCAGTCCACTCAATCGAGCTCCCAGAGTCAGCACAATCAAAAAACTCAGATGCAGACCCACCACATTCATTACCATCTTCCGCGGTCGAAGCCGCCAAAAATTTAGTAGTAGCGGTTGTGTGCGCAGGCCCAAAATCTTGAACCTGCGCAGCAACCAAAATTCAGTAACACGTACAAATTTCCCCAACCCTCTACACCCATTACGCCACCTGCGACGGCCCTGACGTTGCGGGAGCCTCCGCCGTTGGCTCCGCCGTTGGCTCCGCCGTTGCTTCCGCTGTTATCTCCGCCGCCACCGCTGCGGGATCTTCAGCACTCGGCGCAGCAGCTGCGGAAGCATCAGGCGCACCTTCGGCGACCTCTGGGGGCAGGTCTTCGCCGGTCGCAGCGGATGTGGGGGCACCCGACGCGTCCCCCGCAGTCTCCGGGGTCGGCTCTAGGGCGATCCCAGACATGGCCTCCGCCGGGGTCGACTCCGGGTCAGTCAGCATGCTGTTCAACGCCCCGAAGTCGTCGACCCTCTCGCCACGCGCCGCCTAAGCCAAAACACACAAAATTCATCAAACACACACACAGCCTACGTCCAACAAATACCAAACAAGCGAAAACGTTACCTGAGCCCTCGCCGTCTCGGCGCGCTCCCTGACCACCTCACGACCGTGTGGGCCCCACAACCGGTCGAAGATAGCTCCGGTGGATTCCTTCACTACGGGGTCCTCAACCTTGAAGATATCTTGCTCAAAATCTTCTTCGACTTGGTCGAAGACCTCGAAGTGCCGGCACCCTTCGCGGGAGAGCGCGTTCATCGCCCCCTCGCAGGTGACCAGGGAGGCATACGCCATAAACCCCTCCACGACAGTGGGGAGCGCCTGCAACTCCTCCTGCACGCACTCCAGGCACCAAAGTCCGGGCTCTCGGTTCGGCACTTCGAATTCACCGGTCCCCGCGCCCAGGCCACGGTATGTATCTACAAGCAGTTGGCGCGTCCGCTCTGCCTCCGCTCGTGACGCGGCCTCGGCCCCCTTCACGCGGCTCTCCAGGGCGGTGAGCCGCTCCTGCAGCTGCTCGGCGCGCTCCATGGCAAGATTGCCCTCCGCCCGTGCCAGGTTGGCCTCCGCCTGCGCAGCCTGCGCCTTGACAAGGGCCTCGTTGGTCTCCCTCCTTTCCCCCGCCAGCTGGCGCCGGAGGGCAGCCTTCTCGTCCTCCAGTGTGGCCACCTTGTCCGCCAGCTTGCGACACTTGCTGTCGGCGGCTGATTTTTCATGGACGACGTCAGCATGTTGTGTCCGAAGTCTTTCGACTTCGGCAGCCACAGCTGCCGTGAGGGCCCCCGACGCAGTGCGGCTGGCGAAGTCAGCCACCTGCAGAGCAATCGTAAGACCGCGGCCCCAGCAAGCCGAGAAAAAAAAAGGACGAAGTCCAACTCAGCGGACCTGACGTAGCGCCTCCGTCACCTCCGTCAGCCGGCGGGACGCAGCGCCCGCCTCATCCATGACAACCGCGAGGGCCGACGCCTCGCCTCCGGCGCTAAGAGCCCCGCCCTTCGCCTTCGGCACTGCGGCAGCCGTCGTGGTCGCCGCGGCGGGCGCAACCATAGCAAGTTGGCCTTCGCCCGACCCTGCAACGTACCAACGAACCAATCAAAAAAAAAACAAAGCCAACGACTTACCACGGAGATAGTCGTCCACACTAATATCGGTGACGAAGTCGGCGACACGTTTGCCCGCCAACGGCAACGCTCGGGCCGCCTTCGCGACCTCCGCCACTCCGCTGGACGGCGGCACCGCCTTCGCCGATTTCAAGCCTCCGGCGCCTGCCGTTGCCTCCGGCGCCTTGCTAGATGCAGGGACGCCCGACTTCGCCGCCAGCGGCGGCCGGCCTCCACCGGGGGCCGCAGCCTTCGCAGCCCCCCGCTGCCTCTTCGGCCTGGCTTCAACGAGCCTGACAGCCGCCTGGCGCTTCTATGCAGCTCCCTGGCGATCCTTGTCCATCACTACTGACACAACAGCAGCAATATTCCGCCCGTAAGGAAATACCCTCCATTCACGAACCATGCGAGATGTAAAAAAGTCCTCGCCAGCCGCGCGGGGGACAGGAACATTCCTAGGCCAACAACCCCCGGTAACCCTCAGCATCCGAGCCGAAGACTCCCGGAGCTCGGGCGAAGACATACTTTCCCCCGGGGCCGCGCACGTCCTCATCAACTCTCTAGCAAAACCATCAGAAACCCCAAGTCCTCCCATAGCAGTACCTAATTTTCTCTTCTTAGAGGATGGGGCGGCCGCCGGCGCAGGGTCGTCTCCGGTCTCCACCGCCGGTTTCTTCCCACGGCGGTCCACATCGTCTTGACCAGGGTAGCCGTCATATGGCAATTGATTTAATTCAAAAACCCTATTCAAGCGGTCATTCGACCCGCGGATATCCCAGCTGCGCTGGCCCTCTGTCCTCGGCACGTAGCGTCCAACAAGCCGCACCGCCCCATCCTCCGCCTCACGCACAAAGGCGGCCGGATCGCGGTTTTGCAGATTCAGGGCGAAGGCGGGACTCTGCACCACCCTTCCACCATGAAAAGGCATCTGGCGAGGGCATACTTCGCCCAACACCCAGCCATGCGCCAAGGGCCACACCCCGTACGCCACAAATTCTTCAACCAAGTCGCGCCCACTACTCAGGCCGGCGGCGCACCGAAGAGCCCCTTCGTCCACATCCTCCTCCGCCACTTCAAAGGGCGGGTACGCTGAGTAAAAATGAGAACACATCGCGGACACGGGGAGTCCCTCATGGCCTTCGACGGTACCCTCAGCGACGTAAAACCAAAATTCATTCCAGTTGCCCCACTTGTTGCGGGCGCAAGGAACCAACTCGACTACCTGCATCGTGGTTTTGCCGGTCTTCGGCGTGAATGTGCAGGATCCAAACTGAGCAACTTCGCCTCCAATCATCCTCTTCTGCCAATGCAAACAATAATACTTCGCAAAAACTTCCACCGATGGCTGTCCGCCGTACGAAGTCGTCGCCCAGACATACTTCGACAGAGCCACTATGGCATTCGGTGTCAGCTGATGTATTTGAACGTTGAACCTGCGCAGGACTTCGCCAACAAATCGGTGCGCAGGCAAGCGGAGTCCGGCGGCGAAGAACGCCTCGAAAACGACCAACTCGCCCTCTGGCTCGGGGACTTCCTCCGTCCCCGGGACTCGAGCAAATCCGCCGCCGAAGTAACCCAACCGCTGCATATCTTGCACGCGGGCCGACGACATCCGCGATACGCCAAAATCAACAGAATCGCCGGCGCGCAACTCCTCCGCCATCAAACTACTCAGCGTCTCCTCAGACGAGGCGGCGGCCGGCGGCGAGGGAACGGCCGGTAGTGTAGCGGCAGCGGAAGAAGACGAGGACGGCATCGCTACGTACCATCGGCGGCGGCGGGCGGTCTGCTTCACTCGAGCCAGATCTCCAGCGAACAAGAGCACGGCGGGCAGACGAGCAGCAAGACGGCGGAAAGGGCGGCTAGGGTTTTCGCGGAGCGCGGAAGGTGAAGTTCAAAAAGCGCCGACCCCCGCCCCCTTTTATAGACAGGGCGCGGCGCTTCGGGAAACCCGCAATCCAACAGTACGCCGTCAATCAACGGTCATATCAAAAACCCCCGCGGAACCACTTCGAGCGAGGGCAGCGTCTCCGCCATCTAACGACGTCTTCGGCACTAGGTGACTTTGTCGAACTAGTCCCTCGGAGGGCAAATGTTGGGGCGAAGGCAAAGGCGCCACCCTTCGCTCGAAGCCTTCGCTGCAGCAGCTGAGCTAACAGAAACAAAACAGGCAGGGACACCCTTCGCTTCTTCCGCACCAGACGAAGACTGGCGACGAAGGGCATCCCACAGTGTGGCCTCGTCCAGCTCGGAGGCCCACGTGCAATCCGGCCCATTGTAACGGGCCCCACGTGGCCGCCGTGCATTACGGGCCTAATTTGTAAAAGCATTCCTGTAATTACGGTCTGTAACCCCGCTTTATGGGAATATTCTAGGGATAACCTAGGTAGCTGAGGGCACATGCGTCCTTAGCTCAAGGTGCTGCGCACTCAGGTACCTATAAATACCCCTGCACAGTGCCCGTGAGAGGCCAGATTAACAGAGCTTTTGCCATCTAGCGCGAGTGCCCTGTTGACGTCACTATTCACCCTTGTTGGATCCCCTTGCAACTGAGAGCAAGTTCCAACACATACCCTTTGGCAGTCCTGGGCAGTCCCATAATAAAGTCCATACTAATATCCTCCCATTTCCATGTTGGGATTGGTAATGATTGCAATGGCCCAGCAGCCTTCATGTGTATGGCCTTGACACGTTTTGCAAGTGTCACATCTTGCTACATAGCGTGCAATTTCGATCTTCATTTTCGTCCACCAATAATGCTGTTTCAGATCATGGTACATCTTAGTGCTCCCAGGATGAATAGAATAGCGACTAAGATGTGCTTCATCCAAAATTTGTTGGCGGATTTCTTTATTCTTCGGCACAACTATGCGGTTGTTGAACCATACAACACCTTGGTCGTCTTCTCTGAAACAGTTGGCTTTTCCAGCCCTTATCTTCTCACGTATATTTTTCATACCCTCATCATTCTTTTGTGCGTCAATTATCCTTTGTAGGATGACTTACTCCAGCTTCAAGTGATTTGAAGTCCCCTGCTGAATCATTCCCAGGTTCAAATTTTCCATCTCCTGGCACAATGTAATGTCAGAAGTCCTCATAGTTAAACAATGGCAGGAGGCCTTGCAACTGAGTGCATCTGCCACTACATTTGCTTTGCCTGGGTGATAATGGATCTCCAGTTCATAATCTTTAATAAGCTCGAGCCATCTCCTTTGTCTCATATTGAGCTCTGACTGGGTAAAGATGTACTTCAAACTTTTGTGGTCTGTATAAATATGACAGACATTCCCCAGCAGATAATGACGCCATATCTTCAGGGCATGGACCACTGCAGCTAGCTCCAGATCATGAGTGGGATAATGCTCCGCATGCCGGCGCAACTGCCTTGAAGCATACACGATTACTCGGTCCTCTTGCATTAATACGCAGCCGAGACCACTGCTTGATGCGTCACAATTCACATCAAACGGTTTTTCAATATCCGGTTGAGCCAATACTGGAGCAGTGGTTAATAATACCTTCAATTTTTCAAAGGCTTCATTACATTCTGAAGACCAATTGAATTTAATATCATTCTTCAATAAACTCGTGATTGGTTTCACAAGTTTGAAAAAATCTGGTATAAATCGGCGGTAATAGCCAGCTAGTCCAAGGAAGCTTCGGATCTGATGAACAGTGGTTGGGGGTTTCCCCTCCAAAATATCCTTGACTTTGCTGGGATCTACCGCAATCCCCTTGGCAGATAACACATGTCCCAGAAATTGAATATCTTCCAGCCAAAACGCGCATTTACTGAACTTAGCATATAATTGATGTTCCCTTAAGCGCGTCAATACGATTCGTAAGTGTTGAGCATGCTCCTCTTCATTCTTGGAGTATATCAAGATATCGTCAATGAAGACCACCACAAACTTGTCTAACTCAGGCATAAATATTGAGTTCATCAAATAAGTGAAATGGGCAGGAGCATTTGTCAGTCCGAAAGACATTACCAAGTATTCAAATAAACCATACCGCGTGGTGAATGCGGTCTTTGGTATATCCTCGGGCCTGATACGGATTTGATGATAGCCCGACCTTAGATCAATTTTGGAGAATACCCTCGCTCCGGTCAGTTGATCAAATAAAATGTCAATCCACGGAAGAGGATACTTGTTCTTGATAGTGACCTCATTAAGGGGTCGATAATCCACGCACATCCGCAATGTTTGATCCTTCTTTTTTACGAAGATGGCTGGACAACCCCATGGTGACGAGCTTGGCCAGATGAATCCTTTCTCTAGTAGGTCTTGCAATTGGGTCTTAAGTTCTGCCAGCTCATTTGGAGGCATTTGGTACGATCTTCTAGAAATGGGAGCCGTACCGGGCTTCAACTCAATTACAAACTCCACATCTCTTTCGGGTGGCAATCCAGGCAAATCCTCTGGAAAGACATCTGGGAACTCACATACTACCGGAATATCCTTGATCTCCGATATAATGGCTTCATTAATTCTGCCAATTAGCCTAGTTGGAATAGCTATGGGGATAGACAAAAGAATTTCTTCTTGACTAGAACTCAACCTGATTGTTCTCAGATCAGTGTCGAGAACTGCTTTATGTTGGGCCAACCAATTCATGCCCAAGATTACATCTATGTCTTGGCCTTTCAGAACAATCATCTTAGTAGGAAAGTCCCGTCCAGCCAATGTTACGGGCACTTGGTAAGCCACTTCTTTGGTAAATATTTGTCCCCCAGGCGAATGTATTTTAAACCCTTCCCTTGATTCAGTATATGGAATGCAGTGTTTCTCCACAAACTTTTTGCTTATGAAAGTATATGATGCACCTGAATCAAAGAGAATAAGTGCAGGGTGATTGGCTACGAGGAACGTACCCATCATCACCGGTTCGCCTTCCAGTGTGGTAGCCACTTGAGTGTAATAAACTCGTCCTGTTTTCTTTGTATTCTGACCCGTAGTATTGTTGCCTGCATTTCCTTTGGAGCTTCCAGAACTCTTGGTAGCCTCACTGTCGGGCGTAGGAGACCACTCATCGACCAACTTCATAGAGGGAGGAGGCCTGAAAAGGTCTAATTCGCCACCAAAAGCTTCTCCTGCTACTTGAGAAGGTCCGGCTGCTATCCCGACAGGATCCGCAGGTACACTGGGGTGTAGTTGTGAGTACAATACATGAACTTCTTCATGTAGAGTATTACAATAAGCCTGCAAGTTATCAACAGCTGAGCTAAGCTCTTCTACTCGGGCTCGAGCTTTCGCCTCCTTAGCCCAGGCAAGCGAACGAGAGTGAACCGCCCAGTCGAGCGCTAGATCTCGATCCGCGAGCTGATCTTGTAGGCGGCGGATGTCGCTTCTCAATTCATTGATCCTCTCGCCATCCGCGACCCATATGTTATTCCTGCGACAGAGTTTTGTTTGAAGATGATTAACTTGAGCTTCTAAGTCCCCGATTGGATCATTACTACCGCTACTGCTGTCGTCATGTCTCGGGGGAAGTTGGTGACGAGGTACACCGATCGGCCCGGTTGACTTGCATGCAGTCTTTCTTGTACGTGGCGACATTTTTCTAAGGGGGAAATCTTATTAGCATAATTTTTAGCATGATGCATGTGTAATTACAGAATCAACCTTAGTTGATTCAACCTTCTATACATTGCACTCTTCCTATCTGATCTTTCATATAAACTCTTCAGAAATACTAGGTAAGAAGGGAAGAAATTTTCTAGATAAGCCTTAGAAAAATTCTTTTGAAAATGCCTCATAATATCTGCAGAGATGGGCTTTGCTCGGATACCATTTGTGATGGAACCTCCCAAGTCATTAGGCCCACCTACAGTTGTCTTTGTCCAACGGACCTCAGACAACCCTGCAGGTGTTCCTAAATCACTTGATAAGTTCGGTATCTACTTTACCTTTCCCAAGAGCGTTTTACCCGTCACACAGACATTACAAATCATCGGAGGTACGGAAATGCGGAAGCGATTACATAAACTTATCTTTATTTAAAAGTAAGATAAAGTTATATTATTACAGACCAGGATATAACATACGAGTGTAGAGTAATATTATTACAAGCCACGGGAGGCAAAAACTCCTCCCGATAAGTATCAAATAAAAAGTTTTTATGGAGGAACCCGTCCTCCCGCAGCTTTACTCTTGGTTTTCTTCTTTTGAGACCACCTTGGAATAGAAACAACAAAAGTTTGTCGCTTCTTCACCTAAAAACAATAGGGAATAAAACCCTGAGTATGGAATTACTCAGCAAGACTTACTTGACTAAAGAAAAGACTCTCAAGGGTATGCCGGTTATAAGGGAGTCAAGGTAAGGTTTCCCAATAATCAAAGACTCTGTTTGCAGAAATGCTTACTAAAAGTGGATCCTTAAAAATCTAGTTTTATTTGACAAGTTAAGTGAAGTTACCTGCACTAAAGTTCTTTCTACCCTAGTTTAATCACTTGACCTGCTCTAGCCAATTTCTTAACAACCTTTCATTTTTACTGGGGTTCTACGTATAGGGTAGTGACCAAGTCTTCATAACCGCGAAAAAGGTTTAGGTTTAGTGTTTTCCAGGGTTCCAATTAGGGTTTTTGGTATCTCAGGGGTGTAAATGTAATGTAGGTCCATTCTTAGGAACATTTTATGACCATTTCACTTAAACTTTAGGGTTTTCTCTATTTGGCTCTTGTTTTTCCCTTCAGAATCCTATTTAGG
Source organism: Zea luxurians (assembly GCA_029449295.1). Lineage (NCBI taxonomy): Eukaryota > Viridiplantae > Streptophyta > Magnoliopsida > Poales > Poaceae > Zea > Zea luxurians. The sequence goes on along the minus strand of JAOPSE010000022.1, from coordinate 37,748,394 downwards.
GTTAAGTACCCTACACTAGGGTCTTATTTGCAAAATGCCATAACAATACAACTTGTTTGAAATTTTTGCCTAGTGAATACACTCTAGGTGTGTCAAACACATGAAATGCTGATGCTTATGATGTTATGCTCAAGTTTTAGTGACAGTAACACCAGGGGTGTTACAATATAGAGCATCTCCGTAAGTTCTATCCATAATAGCAAAACTGGGGGCTTGAGTTTTCTTCCTTTATAACTAGGTTACGCATATGTGTACGTCAATCTGGTGAGGCCCGCCCTCGTAAGCCTGTCTATTGGTCTACACCCATGTATATCGAGTTATAAGGAAAAGATTTACCCCCTGGATGTGCTTTTATGACGGTTTTATTCTACTTCAGTTTACACGCATTATTTTTTATCTAACCCACTCATATAGTTTCCCACTCTTGCTGGTATGATGACATCCGAATTGAGTAGCCAGGCTTGCAGTTTAGGACCCCTCTACTGCTATGGGGGGTCCGGCAACCTGCGGACCAGTTCTAGAGAATGGGCGCTCGTCTCCTGGATGGGTCCGGAGTTGTGTAGCCGCTTAGCATGGTTCCGTACCCTAAGCCTGCACGCTCCACCACTCTGCAACGGGCACCTTAGTATTTGGAACTGTGATCCTGTGGGTCCGGGCATACGGCTTGGCTTCCCAGGCTAAATCCTGCAGGTCCTGTTGCATGAATCAAAGGATGACACATACCAGACGATGGGTCCTATGGGTGTGATCCTAACACTTCAAAGCCGAAGCTGTGTGCAGGTCTAGGTCCCAGTCCAGACATAGGTTGTCTCATACCGTAGAGACTACCTCCTAGGGACTAGGCCATCCATTTTTTCTTTGGTATACTGGTATCCAGCCTCGACACGTCGAGCCTACCTCCCAGGGGGCCAAGTACCAGGGAGAAGTTGATAACGACAGCAGAAGATGATGCAGGTAATTAGATCCTCGTGAGCCTCTACTATAATTGGAGCACATATTTTATAATATATCCTCGTAACATAGCTTTCAATTTCTTTCAGCAAATAGCACTAGGGCAACGTCCAGATTTTTTAGCGATGACTATGCCACCTCCTCCACCTATCCCGCAGTTTGTACCGACTCCACAATTTAGTTGGCCCACACCTGCACCTCAGGTTATATTACTTGACTTTTTCTTTTGACGTTGCATAACAAGAATTTAACTACTAACACATTTTTTTGAATGTTGTAGGTCCCTCCAGGAAACTTGCTAACTCCGGGAAATGAGGACTGTGAAGATGCGGTCGCTTCTTTTGTGGACGGTCTTCTAAACAGTGGAGGAGCTAGCGGATCAAATCAACCCCCTCCATTTGATCAACCTCCATTTGAGTAGCCTGTCTCCTTGTGTTTTTCTCGTACTATGCATGGTGGTATTGTGAACTTGTGAACTTGTGGACATGTGAACTTGTGAACTTGTGCTTTAATTTGTGGACGGGTGAACTTTTTGTGAATTTAAATGTGTGTTTCATGTGAAACGATGAATTATGGATATTTGTGGTATTGTATGTGATTCTGGATGAATTATTGGTTCTGCATAATGTATGAGATTGAATTTGTGGGGTTGTTTGTAAAACAAAAAGCAGGAAAATCCTGTTTTTCTGTTTTTTAATTACTTCCGACGGCCTATTATTTCCGACGGCCCCGTCGGCAATAAGCTGTGACGGCGTCAGGCGCCGGCGGCCGGCCGTCTACGGGGCTCACCTTGCCTTATTTCCGACGGCCCCACCCTGGCCGTCGGAAATACTCTTACTTCCGACGGCCCCATCGGAAGCGCGGGTACTTCCGACCGGGTATCCCCTACGGCGTTACTTCCGACGGGACCCGCCTTAAGCCGTCGGAAGTAGTTACTTCCGATGGTTTAGGACTTATTTCCGACGGTTTAGGCCATCAGAAACTGGGCGTTTTCCTGTAGTGACGATAGGACAAGGTGGTCGTTGGCCTCAGTGCTGGCAATCACCTAGTCGCTACGCCAGTTCTCCCACCTCGCTCCACCAAAGGTGGGGATGTAGACTACGACCGGATCTGGCCTTATCTGAAAGTAGTAGGCACCGATGTGGTCCCTAGTCTTCCCAGACCTGACTAGCACGAAGAAGTAGCGGAAGAGGGAAGTACAGGGGGCCACACCTACGAACATCTCGTAGAGGTGGACGAAGATGGCCGCTTGGAGGATGGAGTGGGGCGTAAGGTGTTGAAGCTGAAGCCCGAACTCCTCTAGCAGCAACAGGAAGAAGAGGGAGATCGGCAGCGCCAACCCACAATAGATGTAGGAGGTGAACAACACAAACTCCCCGACGGCAAGATTGCCAAGGGGGGCAGCGCCGTCACGGATTCTTCTGCGAGCCCTGGCGCGCTCCACCCAAGCAGGCCGCACACCAGATTAAGCGCTTCCTCAGACTGAAAGCAGTCAGGATGACCAAGCAAAGCCATGGCATGTGCGGCGGCGCGGGCGTAGAGCAGAAGAGCATGAAGGCAAAAGGCACAGTAGATTGGAAGAGAATGCGAAAAGGTAACTGTTGCACGTGGGGTGAATCCTTTTTCAAGGAAACCCGAGTCCCTGTTCAGGGAAACCCTTCCGTGCACCCCTGAATCACCGCAGGAAGTCCCGCTCAACGGGTACCTAGGACCCAGGCAGCCTAGTCTATGACACGAGGGCCCGGGTCCACAAGTCATATAGTTTGTGTGCCGGATTTCGGGTGCGGAAAGAGCGAACCGCCACACGCGCCTGTAGTGCGCCACCTTGGGGCCGCTGCAGAAGATAGAAGGTAATTTTTTAAACCAATGCAGCAGCAATGAGGCGCCCCGCACGCGGCCCGACAAAACCACCAGGCATGGGGGCCCATGGGTCAGTCAGCCGCAGGGACAGATATGGCAGTTGGCGTGACCAAAGGTGATTAACATAGGGTGCGTCAGCACACGTGCTGAAACGGCGCGCCAATCTCCAATCATGCCATATTGAGGCAAAGTACAAGCTTTGGCCCCACCTGCAGGCTCGCATCCTCCCCTGAGGCAGGCCCGGGGGCCACTGTCGGTACCCTGAAACTAGGGTACCCCTTACTGCTGTATAAAAGCACAGTACCCACACGGCTACTCTTAGTTGCGTGGTAAAAGAGTTGTATGTTGGACCAGGCCATGACTCGCCCTAGCCTCGGGCGACTACTCTGGGTCAGCAACAGCTCCTAACCCCACCACATGGGCGGGTCCGGGGCCGCCATGTGTCCAGAGAAAGTGATATACTCCAAGGCATCAACAGTGAGTCCAGACCCCCATGGGAAAGTGCCAGACCACTGGATATACAGTTCGGACCTCCAAGTTTGGTCCAGGACCCCTATGTGTACGGACCGGACCCCTGGAATGGGATCCGGACCCCCCCCCGTATGGGGTCCGAGCCGCCCACAGTAGGGTCCCAAGACAGAACACACCCGGGCCTTAATCAGGGCCCAGGTGGGGGTCCAGTGCCAGCACGTGTCCAGGCCTGGTCTTGTGGGATCCGGACCTATCCGCATACACTCCTGCTCCCCGCTCAGGCAGAGGCCCGATGCTGCCACGTGGCCTACTACGCGTGGCATAAGCCAACGGGTGGAACCTAGCATGACGCCTCTAGGCTACGCACGCCTTCGGATTCATTACAGATAAGACGTGCGCCTGTCCATTCCACTGACAAGCGGCGTGCCTAGTCCACGATACGTGGGTTGTGCCATTACTGATACGTTAACATATAAAGGATAATGACTCACCATTACTCGTGCGTTTCCAAGAGAAGGGTTACTGCCTATCAATGTTGCATAGGCTGTAGTCATCATGACCTCCGCTAATTACTCAAGCGTTACTGAGGCGGGCAACACAGCGTCCGACAAAGATCTCTGTGTGCTGTCAGCATTTATTATTCACATAATGTATTTCTTCCATTATGCTCCTGGGCCCACATGTCGGGGCTCAGTATCCTTGTATGTGCCTCCCTTAAACTATAAAAGGGAAGGCACACGACGTTACAAGGGACAGGCTCAATACACACACTCAATACAACTTACATACAGTGGAGGTAGGGTATTACGCTCCTGCGGCTCAAACCACTATAAACCCTCGCGTGTTCTTGTGTTCATCAACAATTCACCAATCAAGCGAACATCTAGGCCCCCTTCTCATCTTAGGATTAGGGCGGGTGCATTTCGCCACCCGGCCTAAGGATTTTCTCTCCGACAATTCTGTTATCATCTTATGCTTTAGAAATCAGCATTTTGTCTTCATCTCATGCTCTTGCAAATTCAAACAACATTATCTGCCCAAGCCTTGTTAGGTCTGAATTTTATTTGATCGGTGACAGATTGGACATTTGGTAGATGGCTCTTAGCTGGTCATCACCCCGCTCTGTGCTTCAATGCATCTGCTAATTAGACTTGCGGTTCACTTGCTATATTTGGATTTCCTCCGATCTCTACCAATCTCTTGCTTATGTCTCAGTACATTCATTGCATATACTGTATGGATATGACTTCTTCAGAAAATCTTTTGAAAATTCCTGGCCACCCCCCAATGGGTGTGACCAAGGGGTGTCTTGGTACGCAGAGCGTTTAGCACACTGTCCTTGAGTAGTAACTTGATGTGACCGTGGGGTGTAATCATATCGCCCGAGCGGTTGACCTTGGTCCAAATGGTGTCATGTTACGCGAAGCAGCGCCTGCTGCCTAACTCATTTTCAGGCAGCTTAAATTGCTTATTGAATACTTGTGACTGTTCAGCGAGCGTGGTAGGAAGTGGACGGTCACCCCCGGCCTCTATAAATAGTCTGCTTGCACTGTTATTCTCTTCACTCATCTTTCGATCATTTGTTGCTTTCTTCTCCCTTTCTCTTCTTCTCCAACCGATCATGGGCAAAGGCAGGAGAGGCCGAGGCTCGCCTCGCCGTGTCGGCGACAAACGTAAGCGCCCCCCAAGTCCTCCCTCAGAGGACTTCAGTGATTCAGAGTACTCGGAGGAGGTTTCCTCTGGGTCCGAGGGGTCGCTTGCTCCCGCTTCTCCTCCAGCGTCGTCCAATGACTCGGCTGACTCCTAGGGGGTTGGTCGCCGAAGTCTAGACATACATCCGTTCCATCGAGCACACCGGGCTTGAAGGATCGGATGAGTCGGAGGTCTCCTCGGATGAGGGGAACTCCTCTGGCTTGTCTGAGGAGTAGAGCGGCAACGACGGTGACGACGAGGGCGACGGCAGCAGCGACGACAGCGGTGGAGGTGGCAGCGGCAGCGGCGGCGACGACGATGGCAGGGGCAGCGACGGCAGAGGCGGTGGGGGCGATGACGGTGGCAGCAAAGGCGGCGGTGGCGACGGTGGTAGTGGCGGTGGCAAGGCCAGTGGCAAAGCGCCACTGGTCTAAATATTAGTATAGATAGTTAGTCAGTTAGTAGTAGTAGTAGTAGTCGTAGTAGTAGTAATAGTAGACTAATGTAATCGTAGTTAGTAGTGTAGTGTAGTGTAAGTAGTAAAGTAAAGTAATGTAATGTAGTAAAAAGGGTGGAAGGCCGACTCATAATGAGTTGGTTTTTGAGTTTGTGTAACCCCCTCCAATATTAATGAACAACTTTAGTTGCCTCAAGTGATCGCTGCCTGTTGCTGCTTTTTTGTTTGCACGTTTGATAGTTTGTCCATATGCCTGATACTGTCGACGTTTTAGAGGTAACCGTCGAGTGATGCCTGAGGCTTTGCTTTTCCGAGTAGTGACGTGGCACTTTAGAAATAGTGCCCAACCCAGGAAACCCCATTTATACTCGCGCTGACCTGCTTTTTTGATTTCTGAGCCCTAACTTCACTTTTTGCCTTCGAACCATTCCTCTACTTCCCTGAAATTTCGAGCCTGCTCGTTCCACCGGAAAGATCGTGATGGCCCCAAAGCGGAAGAGGTAGAACACCGCTGCTGCAATCATCCCACCCATCGACCCCAATAGCCAGCTTCCATTCGCTGGTAACCATATGTCTATCATTTCTGAATTCGACCTTCTTCATCTCGTTGAAGTTGGGGTTTTGCTTCCAAAAGAGCTCTGCTCTTGGTGGATCTGCCGCGGTGTCACCGTTCTGACAGAGGATACTCATGAATCTATCATTTACGTTCTTTTTCTCATTCGTGGGCTTGCTCTTCCCATCTCCCCCTTTTTTCGTGGTCTCCTTAATTTCTATGAGTTGAACTTGACGCATCTAAACCCTAATTCCATTCTGCAAGTTTCCATTTTCGTACATCTATGCGAGGCCTTTCTTAGGATTCTCTCCCACTTCGGTCTCTAGAAATATCTTTATCATTGTTGGCCTAGGATGGCTGGGGGACAGCACCAGCTTGTTGGCGGCGCAAGTCTAGAGCTTCACCGGGGGAGGAAAGCAGAGTACCTTGACATTCCTCTCAAGGACAGTATCAAGGGGTGGCGCCTGGAGTGGTTCATCGTGGAAAACCCCTGCAAATCTCTCCCCCCTCGGTCGGGGAGGCAACTAGATGTCTGCACACCTAGCTGGATAGAATCTTCGACCTTTTTGGAGATAACAGAGGCCAAAGTACTGCTTGTTGTGATATGTTCACTGAAGGATGGGGGTCTAACTGCTGAAGCTGTAGTTGCTGATTTCGTTTTCAAGAACATCAAACCCTTGAAGGACAGGGTTTACCCCGCTTACTTATATAGCGGCGTCGATGATTCCACCCGGGTTACGAATAGGGGGATTCCCACTGAAGTTTTGCTGAGCCGACTCGACATGATTTTTGAGGGGCAGAGTCTCAAATGCTACTGCTCCTGTGGCATACTCCGCATGGAACCTGCCACAGCATAGGCCATTCTCTGAATTCGTCTCAATCCTCCTGCTCGTGACAGTAGCCCGAGCCATAGAGTGCGACCCTCTCCTGAGGACATTGAGGCTTTGATTGCTCCTCCTCGAAGCCTTCCTGAGGATGAGAGGCAGACTCACATTGAGATGCCAGCCAGCACTGATGACGCTGAGATAAATGTTGTGCTTAGCCGGCCGAAGAATCATCTAACTCTACCCGCATCGAGCCGATGGCCATCGCAACTAGGTAAGAATTTGGTGAAGAGGTGGAAACTCGGAAACCTGAAGGTGCCCGCCTAAAGCGTTCATGCCGAGTGAACCGCCTAGTGGCACCTGTCGAGGAGAAAAGGAAGAAGAGGCGACTTCGACAACTGTCATGCTTGGGTCAGGATGGCGGCCCTTCTGTACCGATTCCTGATGATGTCCCGGCGGATACCATTCCAGAGGTTGATGCTAAAGGCTGTCATCATGCGTAGGCTACTGGCGACATGTTTGATGAGGATGAAGAGGAAGAATAAGAAGAAATCCCATTGATCCGCAAGAACAGCCGGCACTATAGAGGCAGCGAGGGGAGTAGCGATATTCCCTCTCTAGCTCTATCGGCACTTGTCAGTCTTCAAGGGCTTTCAATATCAGATTTTGACCAAGCATTAGAGGAGGTCATTCCTAAAGACATGCTATCAGAGCCTCCTGAAGATGATACCCCAGCCGTCCGTTCAGAGGTCCTAGATGGTGGGCTTTTGTTGCTTGATTCTACCGGGCAAGAGGTAACCCGAGTGGTGTCTCGTGCATCGTCGACCTTGGAGGGCAGTCTTTAATGCAGAGACACTGATCTGATGGAGGTGGCTGAGGGGCCTTCAACCTTAGAAGTCATTGCTGCAGAAGACCCAGCCACCGAGGGTGGTGCTGGCAGCTACCCAGCCCCCAAGGGTGTTGCTGGTAGCAACCTAGCTCTTGTCGGTAGTGCAAATTGCAACCCAGCCCCCGAGGATGTTCAGGTGTGCTCTCTTTCCAATGCCTCCATGGATGCCCACATCGGGTCATCCCCACTTTGGTCCGATGGGGCGACGGCAGCACGTGCTTCTACGGCTTTAACTGGACAAGTCACCTTAGAGGTCAGCAAGCTAGACGCGAGGAGCCTGCTGTCTGTTGGTGGGGCTGAGGTCACCCCAGATAGTGCCCTTCAGATTGTCCCTGCTGATCTTCCCTCGTCAAGCCGTGCTTCAGCTCCTTCTACCCTGGGTCTCCCGCTGTTCCTTTCTAATCTCCAGGTGAGTCGGTCTTTTGCTCTATGTTGTTCATACTAGCGAATTATCTTTCTTCTACTCATCTATCTATGATCAAAAGATTTTTTTGATGGAGTATCTGTTCAGTTGAAGTCCTGCGGTGCCGCTGTTCCCGAACAAGCTCTATCTCTGATGCAGTGGAATCCTTTGCTGCTCCAGAAACAAATAGAGGATTTGAAGGCATCGAATGCTGGTTAGTGAGCTTACAGTTTCTCTAGCTGCTTTGATTGATCAACTTATCCTTAATCATACATTCCTTTTCAGCTGCATTGTCAGACATGGCTCGACGATGCTCTAACCTTGAGGAGAAGTATTCTCAAAGTCAGAGCGATTTAGTCCAGACTTTAGCCTTTCTGGATAGTGCGTGCTCCCTGAATTCCTCTCTGAATGCCCAGCTTGACTCTGAAAAGATGGCACACGAGGTAAACTTCCTTGGCTAACCCTTCTATGTTATCGTTGCCTTGGTGCTGAATGTTGTTTTCTGTTTGTAGGAGGAGAAGTGAGCACTTGTTGCCTCCGGTGACAATCTAGATAGGTTGTACCGTGACGCAAGTAACTCCTTGACCATCTTGGAGAGGAGCCACCGCTTCACCATGTTTGACCTAGATCATCACCACCATGAGCTGCTGGCATCCCAAGACGAAGTTTTGCGACTTGGACAACTGCTATCGACCAAGGATTCCACCATCAGGGATCTCCACGCTTCCAAGAAGCTTGTCGCACAGGAGCTAGAGGCCGCTCAACTGGTTGTTGAAGCTTTAGAGGACAGCTGTGCCGTCTTGAAGGCCTAGCGCGACAAAGCTATGGATAAAGTCGTTCGTGCTGGACGGATCCTGATGAGGAGGCCTGGTGTCGTGGTGTCTAACGATATTGTTGCTGATGTCAAGGCCGCGCTGTAACACCCCTGGTGTTACTGTTACTAAAACTTGAGCATAACATCATAAGCATTGGTATTTCATGTGTTTGGCACACCTAGAGTGCATTCACTAGGTGAAAATTTCAAACAAGTTGTATTGATATGACATTTTGCAAATAAAACCCTAGAGTAGGGAATTCAACCCTAGAATGGGTATAATAGAGCAAACAAGGCTTAAACAAGTGAAAACTTCAAAGCTTGTTTGAGATAATCATAAAGTGTCACCATGGATGAACTCAAGTAGGATCCAAACCCTAAGAGTACAAGAAACCCTAATTGGAACCCTAGAAAACCCTAGCCTTAAACCCTAGGGGGCTATGTGCAAAATTAGTGCACTTTTGGACTAAAGTGCAAAAACTATGAAGTTAAGATGTCTTAAGTCATATGGTTCACAATTATGAAGATTTGCAACCTAAACCCTGAGTTTTGGACCTATTTGCAAAAAGGCCCTATTTGAGTTCTAAGGTTGAGTCTGAAACCAGTGATATTGGACCCACTTTGAAACCCTATATCTCCCAAATTATGAGGATTTTGTTCTATGTCACCACATCAATTTGGTAGAGCTATTATGGGAGAATAACTTTGATGCAGACAGTCACTCTAGTTGTTATACAAAAATCAAAGAAATTGTTGCCCAAAGTTGCTCTGTCAGACTTGTATCAAGTAACTGAAACTGAACCTGAAGACAGAAATGGTCACAACGATATGGGACCAATTTGAGCATGCCATATCTTTGAATTCGTTTGGTTTTGACCTAAGAATCCTATAGTAAGTTTGTAGACTGATGTTTAGTAAACAAATTTTATTAAGGGAAGTTGCTCTGTTCTTAACAAAAAACCAGAGATCAAGGGGGTGGAAGATGGTCGGTTCAGACAAGTTCTGAAGATCCAATACACTGAAAAATCTGAAGAACACCAAGAAAAGATCTGCGACACTGTTGGATTAGATGAGCTCGGATGAATCGGTGGGGATTTGATCGCAAGGGAGTAACTCGGGACGTGGCACCATTCCGCGTGCTGAGACGAGCGTGGCCGGAGTTAATCACCGGCGGCCACCGTGACTCAGATAACTTTCGCTGCGGTGTCACCCACGCCTCGATCTCCCTCACTGTGTCTTTTCCCTACGTGGTAAGCATGCGCTAACGAAGTTATCTGTGGCCAGAGAACGCTAGCCGGACCACCGTGGCTATAAATAGCGCTATGAACCACGGCGGGGTATGCACACCTCCACCCAGTGAGTTGATCGCAATCCAAAATTCGCGTTGCCTCTGCCCCCTCCTCCCAAATTGAATGTGCAAGGTGAAACTATAATTCCTTACGGGCATATAGCCCCAATCTCCAACCCAATTTCACCCAAAACCATCGCGACACCATTTCCCCCTTTCTCTGTCACCGACGAGCCCAGGTCCTCCGTGCTCCGTGGCCAGACCACTCTGGTAAGGTTCTGTATGTCTCGAGTGTTGTTTTAGTAGCTCGGTATGCTCGTGAAGCTTGTCGTGGCAATCGTTTTGTCAATTCGGCCATGATTGAACGGGAATGCGATCTCGATGTCACGGTTTCCGCTGTGCACGTGAGCAGACCGTTCTCAAAGTGTTTAAGCCAAATTGATGAGTGTTCATAGGTCACCCTTGGTCGGTTATGCCTCCCCTATAGCTAGACTAGGCAGCCGTCGCCGTCCATGGCCTGTACTTGCCGCGTCGGTGGTCGACGGTGAGCGCACCGTGGTCAGGGATCTATTTGGAGAAGAAACAAAGGTCAAGGGACCCCTGTGTAACTATCAGAGAGAGAGGGAATAGTAACTAGGGGTTCTTAATAGATATTATAAACAGCGGGGGCCTCTGTGCAAGTCTACCAGCGCGGGTGCGGGCGCGCGCGTTTTCCACCCGGGATTGGGCCGCCTGGGCTGGATTTGGCCCAAGACTGTTCATTCCTTTTCTTTTTCTTTTTCTACTAGAGCTAAATAAATTCTAGAAAATTGTATAAAAATGGTAAAAATACCAAACCAATTTTGCTAGATTCCTAATTTCCTATAGAATTTAATAAAAATAGTTTCATGATTTTTAATCCAAATAGAAAATTATAGAGTATTTAAAATAGGCTAAAATCTTGTTTCTTGATTTTTAGAAATAGATAATGATTCCAAAAATCCCCAAACTTTTTGGATGACCCGTATATATTATTTAGAAGCTTTGGGTAGAGTTTGGTATGATTTGGGCCTTGTTTGATACTTAGAACCTAAAACCGTACCCCCCTGCCCTGTGAACTTCACTATTGACTCCGGAAACCCTAAATTCTCGGAGGTGGGTGAAGGAAAAGTGTATTCAAGACTTTAGATAATAAACTTTTATTACCTTTGCACTCTCATGAGCATTACATGGGCATTCATTATTATGTATGGTTATATTTAGAAAACGAAGAAGAAGTAGAAGAAGAGAAGACTCCACCACCACCACCTGAGGAACATCAGGCAGACAACTGCTTTTATTTTGATATCTGCGGAACTGAGCCTGATTCACCAGTAAAACAAGGCAAGCCCCGGTGCATTTGCCACCCCCTTGTTCCTTTTTAAATCTTACTCACTTACTTGATGCATTAGGTGATAGGAGTTGTGTGCTAAACTATTGCTGCATCTCCTTCCTTGGATTACTTCCTAATCCCTGTTTTACAAAAGGTTTTCTTATGCTTAGCTTTGCTTTAGAAAAACAAAATGTTTTGTTTTCTCAAAGATGATGTTGCAAAGTGGGTGGGTTGTTTTCTAAAATAAAACTTGATGATGGATCCATCATGGCCATGATGGGTTCAACATCGGAAAAGATGTACCTCTGCCAGGTACCAAACTTTGGGATTTGAAATGATTAAGCTAAGACCGGGCGGGTGACTTGCACGAGAAGAAAGTCTCGGTGTAGTGTCTCCGTCTGAGTCGATTAAGGACCGTGTCGATGTAGGCTTGATGACCGAGGACCCTTTAACTGGTCACATGCCTCGTCATGGGTAAGCTTTGCCTTGGGCAGACTAATACTAGAATAAGATACCACACAATGGGAGTGGAGAGATGGTGAGAGTAGCATGTACCCTCCATGGCAAGAGGCTGGACGGTGGTGTATCTGTGCTCTCGGTTGGCGTGAACCTGATCTGGTCTTAAGAACCCCGGTGGCGAGTTGACATATGCAAGGGTTAAGTGCTACATATGTCGTGTGATTGGAGATCCTCAGCTGAGTATAATCGATTTGGATCGCCGTACCTTCGCGGTTATGAAAACTTGGTCACTGCCCTATACGTAGAACTCCAGTAAAGATAAAAGGTTGTTAAGAAATTGGCTAGTGCAGGTCAAGTGATTGAACTAGGGTAGAAAGAACTCTAGGTTCAGGTTATCTTACTTAACCTGGCAAGTAAAATTGAATTTTTAAGGATCCACTCTTAGTAAGCATTTCTGCAAACAGAGTCATTAACTATTGTTAAGCCTTACCTTGACTCCCTGAAAGCCAGCATAACCTTGAGAGTCTTTTCTTTAGTCGGGTAAGACTTGCTGAGTAATTCCATACTCAGGGCTTTGTCCCATGTTGTTTTTAGGTGAGGAAGCAACCAACTTTTGTTGCTTCTGTTCTAAGGTGGTACCAAAGGAAGAGCACCAGGAGTGAAGCTGCGGGAGGAAAGGATCCTCCATAAAACTTTTGTTTAATACTTATCGGGAGGGGTTTTTGCCTCCCATGGTTTGTAATAATAATACTCAGCACTCATATATTATATTTCTGGCCTGTAATATTATAACTCCATCTTACTTATCAATAAAGGTAAGTTAATGTAATTGCTTCCGCATTTTCGTATCTCCGATGCTTATAATGTCTGCGTGACGGGTGAAACGCTCTTGGGAAAAGTAAAGAAAGCAGATACCGAACTTGTCAAGTGATTCAGGGGCACCTGCAGGGTTGTCTGAAGTCTGTTGGACAAGGACAACTGTAGGTGAGCCTAATAACTTGGGAGGTTCCATCACACGCGCCCGACGCTGCAAGCCGTCCTTCTTCTTCCGTTGCACCTGCGAGAGACATTACCAGCAAAGATGTTTCGATGCAGTGATGTCCTGCAAAACACTCTTTTTTATCGAGTTAGCACCTTTTTAGAGGATGTAATATGAATTCTATGTGCATGTGACAGCTGTGTTAGAACTCGAATATTTTGTGGACAGGGTGCCGGAACACGCCTCTGGCACCAGCAAGTAAGATGTACCATGCTCGCTTCAAAGGCATTTTCTGACTTAAGTCGATCGCCTTGCTGGTAGGGTGTAGTGGTCACCCTAAGTGGAGTAAGTTGGAGTATATGCACCGTATTAGATCGTTAGTAGGGTCTAGTGGTCACCCTAAGTGGAGTAAGCTTAAGCATGTCGCACCGACTTAAATCGTCGCCGACTTAAGCCGATTGCTCTGTTAGCAGGGTATAGTGGCCACCCTAAGTCAAGTAAACGCGAGCATGTCGCACTGACTTAAATTGTCGCCGACTTAAGTCGATTGCTCCGTTAGCAGGGTATTGTGGTCACCCTAAGTCAAGTAAACACGAGCATGTCGCACCGACTTAAGTCATCGCCAACTTAAGCCGATTGCTCCATTAGCAGGGTATAGTGGTCACCCTTAGTCAAGTAAACACGAGCATGTCGCACTGACTTAAGTCATCTCCGACTTAAGCTGATTCCACCGTTAGCAGGGTATAGTGGTCACCCTTAGTCAAGTAAGCGCGAGCATGTCACACCGACTTAAGTCGTCGCCGACTTAAGCCGACTGCTCCGTTAGCAGGGTATAGTGGTCACCCTTAGTCAAGTAAACGCGAGCATGTCGCACCGACTTAAGTCGTCGCCGACTTAAGCCGATTGCTCCGTTAGCAGGGTATAGTGGTCACCCTTAGTCAAGTAAGCATGATGATTTCAAGCCCAGCCCAATCAAAGTCAGTTGTAAGTCAAGAGTCTGAATGCCTTTGAAAACAAAAGCTTTATTGATGATAAAATCCTTAGATTACAGAGTGCAACGTTTTTTCAAGAATTTTGAGGCCTCGCTAGGGATAGAACTTTCAAAGGTGCTATATGTTCCATGAGTTCCCCACTTCTGTGTCGTCCATCTGAGTAAGCCGGTATGATCCCGACCGAGTGACCTCTGATATGACGAATGGCCCTTTCCATAGTGGTGATGGCTTGTGCCGTCCTTCCCCCGTTAGAATTTGGCGAAGGACCAAGTCTCCCACTACAAAGGACTGGTGCCGCATAGCTTTATCATGATAGCGCCTCAAGATCTGCTGGTACCTAGCTGACTGAATTACTGTGTTCAATTGTTCTTCCTCCAGCACATCGATATCTTCTAGCCTGGTTGCTTCTGCTTCGGCTATGCTTTCGAAAGTCAACCTTGGTGCCCCGAAGATTAAATCGGCGGGTAGCACTGCCTCTGACCCATAAACCATGAAGAACGGGGTATTTCCATGCAGAGCTCGACTGGGCTGAGTTCATCTCTCTGATCCATTTTCTTGCAAGCTTTTCACTCTTGTCAAATGCTTTTTTCCTAAGTGCTTCTAGTATCATTCTGTTGGCTCTTTCTACTTGGCCATTGGCTCTTGGGTGTGCTACTGATGCGTACTTAATCTGGATGCTCCGTTGCTCACAAAAATCAAAGAATTCAGAGCTGGTGAAGTTAGACTCCAAATCAGTGATGATGCTATTTGGTATCCCAAACCCTAATATTACGTCTTGTATGAAATCCACTGCTTTGGCTGAGGTCAAAGAAGCAATTGGCTTGTACTCTATCCATTTTGTGAATTTGTCAATGGCAACCAGTACATGAGTATAGCCTCCCTGAGCTTTCTTGAAAGGTTCGATCATGTCCAGCCCCTAGCATGCGAACGGCCATGTTACAGGAATGGTCTGCAGCTGTTGTGCGGGTAAATGCTGTTGCTTTGATAAGAATTGGCAAGCTTCACACTTCTGAACTAACTCGACATCATTGCTCTTCGCTGTTGGCCAATAAAAACCAGATCTAAAAGCCTTCCCGACCAGAGTCCTGGATGCTGCATGTACTCCGCACTGCCCGGCATGGATTTCATCTAACAGTTGCTTCCCAAGTTGAGTGAATGCACTTCATGAGGACTCCTACTGCACCTCTTCTGTACAGTGTGCCCCTATGAGGGTGTAGTGGGTCGACTGCCTTGCGATGCGTTCCGCTGCAGCCTTGTCATCTGGTTCTTCTTCATTTTTTATGTACCTGATGATAGGCTCTCTCTAGTCATTGGGGTCCGATTCTGGTTGGCTCAAGGTGTTGCACTCTTCCACCTGATTTGAGAGGATGCTTGGTTGTGATATTTCTTGGACGAAGATCCTGGGTGGAGCCTGGGTCCGACTGGGTCCCAGCTTTGACAACGCGTCTGCTGCCACGTTGCGGTCTCATTCCACGTGATGGAACTCCAATCCTTCGAATTTATCCTCTAGCTTTTGGACGGCTGCACAGTACTTGCCCATGGAATCCGTCGAGCAATCCTAGTCTTTGTTTATCTGGCTTATGACTACTAGCGAATCTCCATACACCATCAGCTTCTTGATGCCGAGTGACATGGCGATGTTTAATCCATGGATCAGCACTTCATACTCTGCTGCATTATTTGACGCTGGAAATAGTAGCTGGAGTGCATACTTGAGTTGCTCACCTCTAGGAGCAATAAAGAGAATCCCTACACCCGCTCCCTGCAGTTTCAACGAGTCATCAAAGTACATTTTCCACACCTCGATAACATCTGGGCTGTCTAGGACCTGATGTTTAGTCCACTCTGATACGAAGTCAACCAGTGCCTGAGCTTTGACTGTCATGCGGGGTCAGAACTCTATGTCGTGAGCTCCTAGCTCGCACGCCCACTTGGCTATCCTTCCAATAGCTTCTTTATTATGGAGAATGTCCCCTATTGGAAATCCTGTGACAACTATGACTTTGTGGTTGTCAAAGTAGTGTTGGAGTTTGCGTGCGGTTAGAAGTACCGCATACATCAACTTCTGGACTTGGGGATACCTTATCTTTGAGGGCCTAAGGACTTCACTGATGAAGTAGACTGGATGTTGCACCGAGTATGCATGTCCTTCCTCCCCTCGCTCGACTACTAACGCGGTGCTCACCACGTGAGTTATGCAGGAGATGTATAACAACAGATCATCTGCAGGCTGATTCGGCGTGGCTCGGCGTGGTGGCTTGAGTACTGGTGGTGTAGTCAAGAATTTCTTCAATGCCTCTAGAGCTTCCTACGCCTCTGTGGTCCACTGAAACTTGTCCACCTTTTTGTGTAATTTGTAGAATGGCATGCCTTTCTCCCCTAGCCTTGATATGAACCTGCTTAGGGCTGACATGCATCCAGTAAGCCTCTGTACCTTTTTCTATGATCGCGACGCTTCCATTCTCATGATGGCCTCGATTTTTTCTAGGTTAGCTTCAATCCCTCGGTGGCTGATAATGAATCCGAGTAACTTCCCTACTGGTACTCCGAAGACACACTTTCTGGGTTGAGCTTCCACCGGTAGCGCCTCAAGCTGTTGAAGACCAGCTGCAAATCTTCAATGAAGTTTTTTGAGTTTTCTGTTTTGATCACCATATCATCGACAAAGGCTTCCACTCGCTTGCCCTAGTGGTCGGCTAAGCTTGTCTGAATGGCTCTCTGGTAAGTCGCTCCCGCGTTCTTGAGGCTGAATGGCATGGAGGTATAGCAGAAAGCTCCAAATGGGGTGATGAATGCAGTTTTCTCCTCATCTTCTTTTGCTAGGCTGATCTGATGGTATCCAGAATAACAGTCTAGGAAGGACAACATAGAACCGCCAGCGGTCGAATCAACCACCTGATCTATTCTAGGGAGCCCGAAGGGATCCTTCGGATAATGCTTGTTGAGATCATTATAGTCGATGCACATGCGCCAATCCACTTTATTCTTTTTAAGTACAAGAACAGGATTTGCTAGCCACTCAGGATGCAGTACCTCCCTAATGAACCCTGCAGCCACCAAGCGAGCTAACTCGGCACGAATAGCTTCTCTTTTGTCAGGCGTGAAACAACACAACTACATTAGCCTTGCTTGAGGATAGACCTTCAATTTGTGCTCGACCAGTTCTCTCGGGACTCCCAACATATCCACAGGTTGCCATGTGAATACGTCTCGGTTGTCTTGTAGGAACCAGACGAGCGCGCCATCCTATTTGTCGTCAAGGCTGGAACTGATGATGGCAGTCTTGCATTCATCGGCAATTCCCAGGTTGATCCTTTTAGTCTCCTCAGTCGACCATATTGAGGTCACGACTTGAGCTTCGTTAGCAGGTATTGTGAGGCCTTCCTCTGGCTTGGTGTCCGCCTGCATGAGGGGAGCTGCTGGAGGCCTAGCGATGAGGGACGCTTGAATGGCCCCCCGAAAGCACTCCGTGGCGCCTTGGAAATCGGTACGCACGATGATGATTCTTTGAGGTCTCGGCATCTTCAATATCATGTACGAGTAGTGCGGAATGGCCATGAACTTCGCTAATCCCGGCCTGCTGATGATGGTGTTGTATCCACAATCGAAGCATGCCACCTCGAACCTCAGGAACTCGGTTCTGTAGTTCTCGGGAGTCCCAAAGGTGACGGGCATGTAGATGTGCCTGAGTGGGTACTCCCCTTCAGTCGGCACGACACCGAAGAAGGGAGTATTAGACTCGGTGAGGTATTTGAGTGTGACCCCTAAGGCTAGAAGCATTCAGGGGAAGGTAACGTTGATGTTACTTCCCTCGTCCACCAGTACTTTCCTTACCCTGCTCTCTCAGATCACTAGAACAATGAGGAGCGGGTACTTGCCGAGGTGGTCGAAGTTGAGCCACTGGTTCGCTCGGATGAAGGTTATTGCATGTTCTGACCATCGATAAGGAGCTGGGGCACCGGTGGTTGCCGCCAGGACTTGCCGATCGTTGAGCTTCTGTTGCCTTCTGTTCTCCTGTGACCCGTGTCCTCCGAAGATGACGTTGACCTCCCTATCAACACGTGGGAATGCTCCACCTCCCCTTTCGGTTGCTGAGGCTGCCTGGGCTCGCCGGGCCCTCCTCATGGTGGGGGAGGTGGTAGAGGTTGGAATGGTCGGCCATTTCCGACGGAGTGCTTAAAGTCCTTGCTGTTCCGCAGGGTGTGGCACATGTCCTTGTGGTATGGGCACTGGGTGTCAAGGATGTCATCCAGCGTCTGCTCGCCTCCGCAGGGTGCCCTTTGGGCACGAGCGACGGGTGGTCCAGCGGCGTGGACCTCCTCACGAGGCCTCTTCTCCGAATGCCTGTTGGGTTGCTGGTTTGCGTCGCGTCTCGGTGTCGGTGGTGCAGGTTTTGTTCCTCCGATGAGATCTTGGGCCCGCTCGTCAGCGGTGATGTAAAGGTCTGCCTCTTGAAACAGTTGTTTGGAGGTGGTCGGCGCTTTCTGCAGTATGGCTCGGATGAAGGCCGAGTCATTAGATCCCCAGTAGAAGTCCTCAACCACTGCTGCCTCAGTGATTTCGGGGATACGATTTCTCATGGTCTAAAACCTTTTGAGGTATGACCGAAATGTTTCATCGCCCCAACGCCTGATGGATTTGAGGTCCCATGGCTGCGCCGGCTTGTCAGAGAGGGACTAGAAGTTGGCGATGAAACACCAACTGAAGTCGCTCCAATCATCGATGCAGTGTCGTGGCAGATGTCGTAGCCACTTCAATGCATCTTGCCCGAGGACAATGGGCAAATACGCCATCATCACGTCTTCTGTTGCCCCAGCGGCCTAGGCAGCGGTCGTGTAGATAGCCAACCAGCCCCTCGGGTCCTCCTTAGGCTCGTTCTTGTCGACGTTGGAGACCTTGAAGTTAGGGGGCCACTGGATGGCTCGGAGACGTGGAGTAAGCGCGGATACTCCACATGTATCTTCTTGTCAACGTTCATGGTGTCGGTCCTGGGGAGGGGAGTTGGTGATGTGTCGTCTCGACCATCCCCGGATCGGTCTACTAGTTGAGGCTGCGGCCGACTCAACTCGGGTGGCGTGGCTTCGGGCCGGGACGCCGTGGTCCTGGTCATACTCCTCCTGGTGCCTTATCTCGTTCTTGTGTTGTCGGTCGTGCGAAGCATTGATGGAACTCCATGCATCCCGCCGACTGTTGATGGCGTGTCGTAGGTCGCCTGGGGGGTGAGCGATAGGTAGAAGGTGGTTAGCTGCCCGAGTAAGCAGTCGTCGATAGCCTTCAGCGTCTGGAGTTCGTGGAAGGCCATCAGCTATCTGGGCCAACACTCCTCCGACTTCGCTCGGCGTGTTCATTGCGCGAGCAAAATCAGGGTTTAGGTTTTGAGCAAATTGGGAATTCTCTCGGCGTAACCTTGCGCCCTGCTCGGCTTGTTCTCGATCTCGGTCCTGAGCTTGTCGGTGATCGCGTCGGTGAGAATTCCACCTTTCTCGGTATACCCGCTCATCAGGGGTTTCTCCTACTTCTGAAATTTCATCTCGAGATACGGGCTATGCTGGGTCCCGCTCCCCAGCCTCGTGATGTCGCCGAATATTCCGGTGTCTGTTTCTTCATCGCCATGCTTCGCGCTAGGGAGGTTCTTCCCCCTGCACGGTTGGTTCGTCGTCGGAGATGGGAGATGATTCCAATCTGCCCCCGATGAAAAGGATGTCGGGGTAGAAAGGAGTTACCGTGATGGTGAGTTCCTTTTCGTCCTCCTTTGAGGGCGAAGGCGCCGGAAAGATAGCTTAGCGGAACTCTGTCCCCTTTTGAGGAACACTTGCTTCTTTCTTCCTTGTAATCCGTGTCCACTCCTTTGTGGGCGAAGTGGGCAGCGGAGTTCTTCGGGCGGGTAAATTTCTGATTCTTGGCTTGCAAGAAACAGTCTTTGCCCGAGGTGCAGGAGGCTGCGCTATCCGTTGTCTTGTTCTAGCTTTCCTGAGAATTTCTATGGAAAACTCCTTCTCCAGCGGATCTGCTATGTGGTGCAGAATTCCTTTCTCATCTGCTATGGACGAGATGGTCCCAAAGCAGAACACGAATCCAGGACGAAGAGCGATCTTGCACTAGGAAGTAACGACCATTGAGCTAGCTTGGATCAACGACACACCCCCTACCTGGCGTGCCAGCTGTCGATGTTTAGAGCCCGACCGCACACCCGGGGTTACCGCTCGCGGTGCTTTTGGGTAGGACGGTGTTGTTGACTATAACTCAATGGTTCGTGCGAGATGCATGAGAGATGACTGGAAATTTTCTACAGGTTTGGGCCGCTTGGAGAGGCGTAATACCCTACTTCCTGGTGTGGATCTTTATGTGGTGGTTACAAGAGGAGTTTCCAGAATGGACAGAAACTAGTGAGATGGGTTGATGATTGACCTGGAAATGATGGGGCACCCCCTAGGCCTTATATATTCGACCGTGGGGCATTACACGCGTATGTGATGATTGTATGTTCTTAAACAATAGTCGGTAGGCGCTGTGGATAGCCCTTAAATCCAACAAGTCGCTCAGGCCTGAGTTTGCTTCTTTCTCGTGTCGGCTCACTCCACCAGCAGTTTCCTCCTGGCCCACGAAGGGATGGTCTAGCAAGATAATAGGCCTAAAGCCTCTCGTGATGCCTTCTTACCTTCTAGTGGACCCGGGGGATATCTATCCCCCACAGTCGAGATACCTGTCATCCTCAAAGCCAGGGGGTTGTTCCACGTATACCTCCTCCTTGATTGGTCCATTGAGGAAGGAGCTCTTCACGTCCATTTGGAACAACTTAAAGGAATGGTGAGCAGCATAGGCCAATAAAATCCGAATTGATTCTAACCTAGCCACAGGAGCAAAAGTCTCCTCAAAATCCAAACCTACGACTTGGGCATAACCTTTTGCCACAAGTCGAGCCTTGTTTCTTGTCCCCACACCGTGCTCGTCTTGCTTGTTGCGGAACACCCATTTGGTTCGCACAACGTTTTGCTTTGGACGCGGCACCAGGCTCCAAACTTCATTTCTTTTGAAGTTGTTGAGCTCTTCCTGCATGGCCAACACCCAGTCTGGATCCTGCAAGGCTTCTTCTACCCTGAAAGGCTCAATAGAAGAAACAAACGAGTAATGCTCACTAAAGTTAGGTAAGCGTGAGCGAGTTGTTACTCCCTTGCTGATGTCACCCAGAATTTGATCCACTGGATGATTTCTTTAGATCGTCGCTCGGACTTGAGTTGGAGGGGCCCGTGATGCTTCTTCCTCCTTATCTTGTTCTTCATGTGCTCCCCCTTGATCCAGCCCTTCTTCTTGAGGTACCTGTTCATCATCTTGAGTCGGGGGTTGCACCACCGTAGAGGAAGAAGGTTGATCTTGTTCTTGCAGTTCCTATGGTCGCACATCACCTATCGCCATTGTTCGCATTACGGCCATCGGAACCTCATCTTCATCTACATCATCAAGATCAACTTGCTCTCTCGGAGAGCCATTAGTTTCATCAAATACAACGTCGCTAGAGACTTCAACCAATCCTGATGATTTATTGAAGACCCTATATGCCTTTGTATTTGAGTCATATCCTAGTAAAAAACCTTCTACCGCTTTGGGAGCAAACTTTGAATGTCTACCTTTCTTTACCAGAATGTAGCATTTGCTCCCAAATACACGAAAGTATGAAACATTAGGTTTGTTACCAGTTAAGAGTTCATACGACATCTTTTTGAGGAGGCAATGTAGATAGAGCCGGTTTATGACATGGCAAGTTGTATTCATAGCTTCCGACCAAAACCGCTCAGGCGTCTTGTACTCTCTAAGCATCGTTCTTTCCATGTTGATTAGCGTCCTGTTCTTCCTTTCTACCACGCCGTTTTGCTGTGGTGTGTAGGGAGCGGAGAACTTGTGCTTGATGCCTTCCTCCGCAAGATATTCTTCAACTTGTAGATTCTTGAACTCTGACCCATTATCGCTTCTTATCTTCTTCACCTTTAGCTCAAATTCATTTTGAGCTCTCCTTAAGAAGCGCTTTAGGGTTCCTTGGGTTTCGGATTTGTCCTGCAAAAAGAATACACAAGTGAAGTGGGAAAATCATCAACTATAACAAGACCATACTTACTTCCCCTGATGCTGAGATAGGCAATAGGGCCGAAGAGATCCATGTGGAGGAGTTCCGGTGGTCTTGCTGTTGTCATCACGTTCTTGCTTTGATGAGTGCTTCCCACCTGTTTCCCTGCTTGGCACGCTGCACAAGGTCTATTTTTTTCAAAACAGACATCGGTTAGTCCTAACACATGATCTCCCTTTAGAAGTTCATGAAGGTTCTTCATCCCAACATGTGCTAGACGGCAGTACCAGAGCCAACCCATATTAGTCTTAGCGATTAAGCATGCATCTAGATCGGCATTCTCCTTTGAGAAATCTACTAAATAGAGCTTGCTGTCTAATACACCCTTAAAGGCTAATGAACCATCACTCCTTCTAAAGATAGATACATCAATATTCGTAAATAAACAATTGTAGCCCATATTGCACAATTGACTTACAAACAGTAAATTATACCAAAGCGATTCTACTAAAAACACATTAGAGATTGAATGCTCGGATGTGATGGCTATCTTGCCTAAGCCTTTAACCTTGCCTTGATTCCCATCTCCAAATATGATGGTGTCTCGGGAATCCCTATTTTTGACATAGGAGGTGAACATTTTCTTCTCCCCCGTCATGTGGTATGTGCATCCGCTATCAATAATCCAGCTTGAGCCCCCGGATGCATAAACCTGCAAGGTAATTAAGCTTGGGTTTTAGGTACCCAACTCTTGTTGGGTCCCGCAAGGTTAGTTACAACGAACTTTGGAACCCAAATGCAAGTTTTGTCTCTCTTGCATTTAGATCCCAACTTTCTAGCAACTACTTTAGCATTTTTACACGACAGAACAAATGAAGCATCACATGTCTGGTAAATAGTAGTTGGACTAGTGCCTACTTTCCTTGGTGCATGAGAAATAGTAAGATTACGCCTAGGCCTACTTCTACCATGACCATATGTGGAACTAGAAGCAAACATAGCATGTGAATCATGATAAGTAGGTAAAGCAGCATGATTATAACATTTATCATGATGAGCAACATGGGAAATTTTCTTGACATGAGCATAAAGATAAGCATAGTTCTTTTGATCATGTGAAGAATACAAGCTACTAGCCATAGGGGCCTTCCATTTCTCCTTGTTGAGACTGGAAGTCCTTTGGCTTGTTAAGTTCTTGGTTTCCTTTTAGAAACCAAGTCCATCCTTAATAGAGGGGTGTATACCAATGGTGTAGGCATCCCTAGCAATTTTAAGTTTCTCATAATTATCCATGCAAGTCTTAAGTTGAGCATTAAGACTTGCAACATCATTGTTTAACTTAGCAATAGTAGAAGCATGTTCATTACAAGCATCAACACCAAAGTCTTTACATCTATTGCAAATAACAACATGCTCTACACATGAACTAGAAATGGATTCATGACAGGTAGACAATTCAGAGGATAATATTTCATTTTTCATGACTTCTAGAGCAAGAGATTTTTGAACACTCATGAACTTATCATGTTCCTCATACAAAATATCTTCTTGCTTTTCTAGCAATCTATCATTTTCATTAAGAGCATCAATTAATTCATTTATTTTGTCTACCTTAGATCTATCTAATCCTTTAAATAAATCACTATAATCTATCTCATCATTAGAGGATTCCTCATCGCTAGAAGAAAAATATTTAGGAGTATCTCGAATACGTACCTTCTTCTCCTGAGCCATAAGGCACATGTGACGTTCATTGGGGAAGAGACAAGACTTGTTGAAGGCCGAGGTAGCTAGTCCTTCATCTTCAGAGTCGGATGAGGAACAGTCGAAGTCCCATTTCTTCCTGACGTGCGCCTCGCCTTTCGCCTTCCTATAGTTCTTCTTTCTCTCCTTCTTCCGTTTCTTCTCTTGTGCCTGGTCATTATCATTATCAGGACATTGTGCTATAAAATGACCAGACTTACCGCATTTGAAGCAGGAGCGCTTTCCCCATGATTTGTTCTTGTTGGGGTACTCCTTGCGTCCTTTCAAGGCAGTCTTGAAGTGCTTGATGATGAGCGCCATTTCATCCTCGTTGAGCCCGGCAGCCTCCACTTGTGCTACCTTGCTAGGTAGCGCCTCCTTGCTGCTGGTTGCTTTGAGAGCAACGGGCTGTGACTCGTGGAGAGGAAGCGGTCCGTTTAATGCGTCGTCCACATACCTCGCTTCCTTTACCATCATGTGCCCGCTCATGAATTTCCCGAGGATTTCATCGGGTGTCATCTTGGTGTACCTGGGGTTTTCACGAATAAGATTTACAAGATGGGGGTCAATAATAGTAAATGACCTGAGCATGTGTCGGACGATGTCATGATCCGTCCATCTTGTACTCCCGTACCTTCGAATTTTGTTGACAAGGGTCTTGAGCCTGTTGTACGTTTGTGTTGGCTCTTCACCCCTTATCATAGCGAATCTCCACAGCTTGCCTTCCACCAGTTCCATTTTGGTGATCATGGTGGCGTCATTCCCCACGTGAGAGATCTTGAGGGTATCCCAGATTTGCTTGGCATTGTCCAAACCACTTACTTTGTTATATTCATCCCTGCAAAGAGATGCTAGCAAAACAGTAGTAGCTTGGACATTTTTATGTATTTGTTCATTAATAAATACAGGGTTATCAGTATTATCAAAATGCATTCCATTTTCTACAATTTCTCAAATGCTTGGATGGAGAGAAAATAAGTGACTACGCATTTTATGACTCCAAAATGAGTAATCCTCTCCATCAAAGTATGGGGGTTTTCCAAGTGGAATAGAGAGTAAATGAGCATTTGAATTGTAAGGAATGCGAGAATAATCAAAGGAGTAGTTTTGATTAACCGTTTTCTTTTTGGATGAGGAGTCGTCGTCGTCATCCCTTGGTGAAGAAGAGGAGGCATCGCTGTCGTAGTAGATTATCTTCTTAATGCGCCTTTTCTTCTTCCATCCCTCTTTTTATGACTCGAGCCTGAGTCAGTGGGCTTCTCGTCTCTTGGCTCGTTGAAGAGGGACTCCTTCTCCTTGTCGTTGATCACCATCCCCTTGCCTTTAGGATCCATCTCTTCGAGCGGTTAGTCCCTTTAATGAAGAGTACGACTCTGATACAAATTGAGAGCACCTAGTGGGGGGGTGAATAGGTGATCCTATAAAATCAAATACTAAATAGCACAAACTTGATTTATAAATGTTAGAAAGATTGAAGCCAAGTTGTTAAAGCGAGAACTCTTCACTTGATTATTCCTTTAGAGTGAGTATTGAATTATGGAACAATAGCACAAGTGATTAAGCAAGAACTCGAGAGGAGAAACCAATCACACAAAAGAGCAACGCAAGAGACACGATGATTTTATCCCGTGCCTCGGCCAAGTATAACACTTGCCTACTTCCACATTGTGGCGTCCCAATGGACGAGGGTTGCACTCAACCCCTTTCAAGTGATCCAATGATCCACTTGAATACCACAGTTTCTTCCTTATAGTACTTTTCCCATTTGTGAGGAATCTCCACAAGTTGGAGCATCTCACCCTTACAAGGTTGATCACAACACAAAAGCACAAGAGTAAGGGAGGGAAAGAAACACATGCAAGATTCGCAGTAAACACATGCACACAAGTCAAGACGTGAGCACAAAACACGGTGCAGGGAGTTTACAACTCAAACGGTGCTCAAATCTCTAACACGATGATCCGAGTGTGTGGTGGTGAAGTCTAGGCGTCTTAGAATGTTCAATGGATGCTTGGTGTAGTGCTCCATGTGCCTAGGGGTCCCTTTTATATCCCCAAGGTAACTAGGAGCCATTGGAGATCCATTTGGAAGGCAATTCTTGCCTTCTGTCGGGTGGCGCACCGGACAGTCCGGTGCACCACCGGACATGAACAGTGCCTGTCCGGTGCCTGATCTCCTTCCTTTTCTGGCGAAGCCGACCGTTGAACCTTCGGTCCCCTTAGCGCACTGGACAGTCCGGTGCGACCAAGTGACCGTTAGCTCGGCCACGTGTCGCCCATTGATCACTCTGCTGACCGTTGGCCGCGAGCGCCGTTGGCTCACCGGACAGTCTGGTGAATTTTAGCCACGACATCCTTGGTGAATTCCCGAGAGCGACAAGTTCACTTGCCAAGTGCTGAGTGTTGGCACTGATGGCTCACCGGACAGTTCGGTGCACCACCGGATAGTCCGGAGATTTATAGCCACATCGCCCCCGTTGATTCCCGAAAGCAGTGACTTCACTGTCGATCCAGCCTGTGCACCGGACAGTCCGGTGCACCACAGGCTGATGCAATTCTTGGCTAGACTTAGCCAACCTTCTCCAATCCATTTTCTTTTGATTGGGAAAGATTCCTAGCACTTAGAGAAATATGTTAGTATCCAAAAACAATTACTAAGGCTAGAGACATACCTTGATTCTTGATTTGCACTTCTTTAACATTTGGCACATATGAACTAAAACAATATGTGTTGGGCATATAATCACCAAAATATTTATAAAAATGACTCAAGGGCACATTTACCTTTCACTTACAGCTTTATCAACAGCTTAAAAAATCTGCTGCTCCTTGTTTTTTTAGCCTTAGACAACAGACCCTCATAATACTGCTAATATGAACATAAGGCAGATGGATGCATCAGAGATAAACCACGTTTTCAACTGGCTAACAAAGTCTATACAATCCATAGTTCTATACATGAGAGACAAACTTTGTTTTCAATAGTCAAGTAGAAAACTTAGCAGTATCGGAACATAGAATGCAAATACCTCTGACAAAAATAGTACACACCATGCCTTAAAAACATGCTTTAGCCACTGCATTTAACAAAAATATCGATGACACAAGAAGAATTAATTGTCCATGCATTATTTTATTAATTACTGGTTAGGTTGGGTGGAGAACAGGTCAACGAGGCTCTACATGAGTTGCAGTGTTGCACCTGCGCGCGAAAAGATAGAAAAATATCTTGGCTCCTAGTGAGTTTTTTCTTCATCTACGGAAAGGTAGAAAATATCAACACAACAGTCATTAGTTCTAATAATGCTAACAAGTGGTTGTCCTTGATAAATATGCATGAGATTAAATGCTCACATATGCTACTTTCTTTTTCTCCACAATAAGGTTCTCAAGCTTAAGTTGCATCTGTTCAAGCTTAGCACTTAAAGCTTTATCAACAACTTAAAAAAAATCTGGTGCTCCTTGTTTTTTTAGCCTCAGACAACATGCCCTCATAATACTGCTAATATGAACATAATGCAGATGGTTGCATCAGAGATAAACCACGTTTTCAACTGGCTAACAAAGTATATACAATGTATAGTTCTATACATCAGAGATAAACTTTGTTTTCAATAGATAAGTAGAAAACTTAGTAGTATCAGAACATAGAATGCAAATACCTCTGACAAAAATAATGTTAGTAGAGATAATGTTAGTACACACCATGCCTTAAAAACATGCTTTAGCCACTGCATTTAACAAAAATATCGATGATGTAAGAAGAATTAATTGTCCATGCAGTATTTTATTAATTACTGGTTAGGTTCGGTGGAGAACAGGTCGACGAGGCTCTACAAGAGCTGCAATGTTGCACCTGCGTGCGAAAAGATATAAAAATATATTGGCTCCTAGTGAGTTTTTTCTTCATCTACGGAAAGGTAGAAAATATCAACATAACATGTCATTAGTTATAATAATGCTAACAAGTGGTTGTCCTTGATAAATATGCATGAGATCAAATGCTCACATATGCAACTTTCTTTTTTTCCACAATAAGGTTCTCAAGCTTAAGTTGCATCTCTTCAAGCTTAGCACTTACAGCTTTATCAACAGCTTAAAAAATCTGGTGCTCCTTGTTTTTTATCCTCAGACAACATGCCCTCATAATACTTCTAATATGAACATAAGGCAAATGGATGCATCAGAGATAAACCACGTTTTCAACTGGCTAACAAAGTCTATACAACCTATAGTTCTGTACATCAGAGATAAACTTTGTTTTCAATAGTTAAGTAGAAAACTTAGCAGGTATGGACTGCACCTCTCCGAGTAGCAGGTATGGACTGCACCTCTCCGAGTTTCAAGTTGACTTGCCAGCAGGAGATTGTACTTGTTCACAATCTATTGAGAAGAGCATGGTATATGTAATTTATAAAATAAAGTTAACAAAGAAAGACATGCGAGAGTAACTCAAATCAAATGAGCTTACATTTATGTTGTTTCAGATTTGTTGTTGAACGTAGCACCACCCATATCAGAGTCATCATTACACAAGCAGTTTACACAATTATCTCTAGAATATTTACATTTGGATTTGAATGTAGCATGATTTGCGTCAGTTTTTGATTGATTCAGCCGACGCACAAAACTATCACTATTGAAGCAGTATCTTCTCTTATTTTAACAATTCAAGCACTTGAAGGAATGGGGTCTCCTACTGAATATGATATATTGTAACTAAAAATTTGTTGCTGCAAGGTGAAAATCTTTTATGAAATACGTGTTGTGTAGCTGCAGCAATTGAAGTAAAAGCAAATATGAAATACTACTCGATTTCTAAAATGCCAAATACCAATGTGTGGCTGCTGCTAGTGCTAGGCGCCCGGACTACCAATGCAAATATGTGAAACTCGGTCGCTCCCGCTGAGCTGATTCGACATGCAAGGAGGCGCAACATGCAGATCGGGGAAAGGGATCACCTTCTGATGATGGCTTGGCTTGGGGACGATTTGTTGGAAGTCGATGGTCGGTAGCAGATCCAGTGGTCCGAGCGTCAAGGGAGTTGAGGTTGTGGTGGAGGTCCTAGGGCAGCACTGGCGAGGCTAGAGCAAGCGTGGACGAAGAGGAGGACGAGCTGTCCTCGGGGCAGGCGAGCACGATGGGCAAGG
The DNA here is from genome assembly GCA_029449295.1 of Zea luxurians. Classification (NCBI taxonomy): domain Eukaryota; kingdom Viridiplantae; phylum Streptophyta; class Magnoliopsida; order Poales; family Poaceae; genus Zea; species Zea luxurians. The sequence goes on along the minus strand of JAOPSE010000022.1, from coordinate 37,719,460 downwards.
GGCAGAACGACGGTGTCTCCGAGGGTGGGGGACGCTCGACGACTGTCTCGGTGCTTGGGGATAGACGACCTCACCCTTACGGATCAGCTCCTCCCCCGTTGCCTCCCTTGCCCTTGGACCTGCCTTTGGTGATAGTTCCGGCGACTGTGCTGGTGGCTGCCACTTTAGGGATCGCCGCGACGCAATGGGTCTAAGATCGGATCCATGGGGGGATTGCATCGTGGGGCATGATTTGCCAGTGGGCATCACAGTCAGGGGTTACGACAGGGGTGGGCTTTGTTCGGGGGTGGGGGCATCGGGGCGGTTTGTTGCTCCGACGTGTAGAGAAGCGGAGGAGTACGCACGCAGAGAGGGAGCAGGGCGGCGGTTGCGGCAACAGGGGGGTGTTCACGGCTGGAGAGTCTGGTGGGACGCGGGGTGGGCGGTCCTAGCGTGCACTGAGCGTGGTTGCCTGGGTGGACAATGGGGCGGGGGCGCGGCTACGCAGAGGGGAAGCCGCGGTGGGGCCGCATGACAGACTCTGATGCGGAGGCGAGGCGGGGGTATTGGTCGTGCCAGGCGCCCACTTTGCTCTCTTAATAGTAGTAGGGATATGCTTAATAAATTCTTCTGTTCATTTAATCTTCGTCTCTATAATTAATTTTATAATTAAATTATAATTGATACTCGTAATTGGCATTCAAACATTTGATGATACACATAATAAACTACTTTAGTTAGAAGAACCAAACACCCACTTAGTTGGTCCTACGTGATTGATGGACGATCGCTAATCCATCATCGAACCACTTTATGTCTTTCTCATTCTTCGTTTTCCTCATATGGGAACCACCATGATCTGGTTGCTATCATTTTCTCATGTTCATTTTTGCAGTCGTGCTCCTACAGACAATGGGTATGTTTGTCGTCTTCTAGCCATTAGAATCGGCTTCTATCAGCTAAAAGATTTCCTTCTCAGTCCGCTTCTATGAGAATTGATTCTATAAAAATTGCCTGAATCAACATTAATGCAAACTATACTGAGTAGTCGTGACAGGAGGAATCTGCCGCTACCTAAACCCTAAACTATGCAAACCCCTTCATTTTCCTCTGCACGCAAGCCTCGTGATATCCAGATTCTCATGACAACTAGATTATCCAGTAATCCAGATTCTTAAAAATATCTTCAGAAAAAAGTTGTCCCAAAGAGACAGGATATCGTCCCACCCGATGCCATAGCACCCTCCTCTCCTTTGAGCCCACCCCTCATGTGACTATAAAGTAGCAGCAGTCTGTGGCCATCTCACCACCACTAAGCAAGCACTAATGAAGTGGTCTAGCTAGCTTAAGAACTTCACAAAGCATGTACACTGGTCACCGAGTGATCTTTGAGCACTTTGGTGTCTAGGGCTATATGAGCAGAGTCTTAACTCTCTAACAATGTTTATCAACTCCCATACATCTCAAGTTACTAGTTTTGTGGGTATTTATAACCTCCAAGGCATGAACTATCCATTGGAGAAATATCAGCCATATGCATATCGTCAGACCATCCAATGATCCATCATCAGGCCATAGTGTGTGGTCTGACGCCTTTGGATTGCACCACATGTTTGTAGCCATTGAATTGTAGCCATTATAGTCCAATGACTAATTGCATAATGGTTTGATGCCTCTAAATCAAATGCTCGTCAGACTTATGGACTTTACGCCTGATGCCCTTCAAATAGTTATCCGAGAGCTATTAGACACCATCAGACTATAGTCGGGATCCAACACCTCATCCTTTAGACTAACTAGTGGGCCATTTATGGATTAGTGTCATTGTTCGGTTCAATGTTGTCTAGGCCATAGGTCTGATAGATGCATTAACACCTTATCCTTAGTCAACTGATCCACCTTATGGTCTAATGTCCTATGAACAATATGGGTATTATGCTTTTGTGAGAAGAACAATGTAAGCAAAGATCTTACACTCTAGCTTAGCACCTTGTATTCTATTATGTTCTTAGTTTCTTCATGATATTTTGTGTCTAGCTTAGTTCCATTTTGTGTCTTAGACTCTTGCATATTGTTGTAGATCTTCAATTAGTCTTAGTCTTATAATGTTTTTTCTAGCGGTGTTGATCATCTTGATCACTACCATTTTGTGTCTTAGACTCTTGACTTCAGAAAAGTAGGGCGACGGGGGAGGAGCATATGGGAGAGATCTTGATGAGTCAGAGGAGAAAAAGAAGGATGATGTCGGATCGAGGGAGGTAGGGAAATTGTTCCTCGTTGAGGAAGAAGAATCATCCACCATGGCCGAAAGTGGGAATTTTTGCCCAGAGTGGTTTAAAGCCTAAAGAGTACTAACTCAAACTAGTGATGCTACAAGGGTGAAAAGACCAGTGAAATTGAAGCAACAAGATACAAGCTCTAAGAAGAGATAGGAGTTGTAGAGCTTACCGTTGAGTAAGTGTGTTTTTACTATTGATAAGATGCACCTAGCTAAAGAGTTTTTTTTGCATGGTAATGATTTAGTTTTGGTATAAGTAGATATTCAAAACTAGGGGAGCATGTGTTGCCACTAAATCCTAGCTGAATTGGTGCAATGGGAGTTGACCGACGGACTCAACATTTAGAAGCTAATCGACGCAGGCAATAAAGTGTCCCAATTGGATGTGTATCTGTCGATATGTATCAGTTAGATAGAGTTAGTTAGGAAGTGTCTAATGTTTAGAGTCTATGAACTATAAAATAGACATTTCTCATTATCAATAAATAGAAGACAAATGTTCCCAAAGCGGCGCATGTTTTTCATCCCTTAGGCGCATCGCCACCCCTTTTTAAGGGTTCTCCACGGTGTCATGATGCCTTGTTGTGGTCTCTAGTAGATCGCACTAGGGTTGTGGAGCGTTCTACTTTGTTTTTATAGATCTTGTATTAAGTGTTGTTATTGGCAAGATCTATCAGTTATCCTGGTGTAGTATCAATATGTTGCTTCATTTAAGATTCATGTTATAGATTGATCTTACACGGTCAGATGTGTGTCGTTCACCCGGTTACTACATTCCATGACATACGATTGCAACATGTGCATTCGACAACTCGAGAGTCCGATACACACTTGACACCCTGCCTTACATGTCTTAGTCGCGTCATTTATTTTAGATGGACTTCCTTGAAGGTCATTACCTGTGATCGCACGCATGGGCATCGGCTTGTGGTTACACCTGTTCTTAGGGTCGTTAGTATGATACATGTTGTAGATCGGATCCGGGATGTTCCTATAAACGGTCACCATTTATATGGTCCTAATTTTTGGCATATGGTGTGGGTAACCTGACAACTCTTTATTTAGTTTCTCTGCATTTGGTCGTACGCGTGGCACGCTCGATCTAGGATCAATGGTCGTCTACATTATACTTTAGGCAGATTTATTTCCTTTTCAGTCGCTAGGATTATCAGTTCAAAAGAACTGATAAGTGCTACCAGCACATGTCGATTCACACGACGAGCCTAGAATTTGATGTCTTATATGTTGTTGTACACCTATAGAGCGATTTCCCAATTATTGCACACCCTCTTTGACTAACAGGTCAAGCCTAGTGGCATACTGTGACCATCTCTAGCACACGAAGGTGATCGAGCCGTATTCACGAGATACGATCAGAAACAATGTATCTTTAGGCTCCACGTATGTGGATCGTCTCGTCGATCACCCTTCAATTCCCCGGGATGACACGGTCAAAGGTTGTTTAGCAAGACGTGAAAAAGTGTGAAAAAGTAGTTCTAAGCTACTTGCCCATTCCATAAAAAAAGCTATTATAAGATTCATCCTAGTTATTTTTTAAAATCTAACTAGATATATAAAAAAATATTAGCAATTTTTAAGTAAGTTTATTATAAAAAAATAATATATTAATTATGTACCAATAGTATTAATAATTTTTATACAATTGATTAAACTTAAAAATATGAAATAAGAATAATAATTAGGGTGTGTTTAATTTCCATGGACTAATTTTTAGTCTCTTTATTTTATTCCATTTTATCTATTTTAGTACATAAATTGTCAAATACGAAAACTAAATATAGTTTCTGTTTCTGCATATGACAATTTTGAACTGCACAGCGTCAATTAGTTCAATTTTGAACTGCACAGCGTCAAGTAAAAAAAATCGGATGGAGTATGAAATAACTTTCTATGCCTACTCATTTGAAAAAGTAGAAAACATAAAACCAAAAGCAAAAATCTGAAATACCGAAAATTATACAGCATAAAATTAACAGCTTCTGTTTTTTATTCGTTTGGTTGACGCTCTATTTTTTTACCAACAAAAGCACTTTACATGAGGAGCTGAACTAAACACGAAATAACAGGTCGATCTGAAAGAAAAGTTGACTGGGGAGCATCCATTTTACTACTAGTGTTAGGTGTATAGTGTAGTGTATCCTACTCGACCATATCTCGTTTTTTTACTGTATAGTAAGCGGATCAAGTTGCACTCGATCGATGTGCCAAATTAATCATTCGTCGCTGCCGCCACTGTTGCTGGGACGCATCGGCTCCACCACGGCAGCGGCGACCTGCTTGGGCGTGTACCGGGCGGCGAGCACCATGTAGAGCAGCAGGTTGGCGACGCTGATGATGGTCCAGAGCCAGAAGTAGTAGTCCAGGTGGCCGGTGTTGAGGTCCGTCGCCAGCCACCCGGGCCGCTTCGTCACGGCCGCCACCAGCGTCACTACCAGCGAGTTGACGTAGAACCCCAGCGACAGCGCCAGGAAGGAAAAGGCCGAGCAGATGCTGCGCATGGCGGCGGGGGCCTCCCCGTAGAAGAACTCCAGCTGCGCGATGCCGCAGAAGACGTCGGAGCCCGCCACCAGCACGAACTGCGGCACCTGCCACACGATGCTCATCGGCCCGCTCCCGCCGTGGATGGCGCGGAGCCGGCGCCTCTCGACAAGCGCGGCCGTCCCCAGGGCCAGAACCACCAGGAACCGCCCCACGCCCATGCGCTGCAGCTGCGTCAGCCCGCCGGGGCGCCCCGTCAGCCGCCGGGCCGCCGGGATGATGGCGGCGTCGTGCAGCGCCACCCACAGGAGCATGAACACCACCTCCACGGACACCAACGACGCCACGGGCACCTTGAACCGGCCGCCCAGCCGCGTGTCCATGGCCATCCCCTGCTGGATGAAGGTGGTGGTCATCTGCCCCAGCGACGCCGCGTACAGCACGCACGTCATCCAGATGGGCAGCATCCGCACCAGGATCTTCACGCCCTCCACCTCGCTCACCGTGCACAGAGACCATTCGCTCTCCCGCTCCTTGTCTCCGTCCATGACGATGATCGCCGCGGCCTTGTCAAGGCACCGCAGACCCTTGGTGCGCGCCAGTCGCTGCTGCTGTCCAGCGCTGTCGCCGTCTTCGTCTTCGTCTTGGTGCAGCAGCACCGCCGCGCCCTCGTCCCGTTCCATCCTGACGTTGCGCTTCCTGAAGGCGGCGACGAACACCCTGATGATGTCCTTGAGCGGGCTGCCCGTCGGCATCTGCACCCTGTAGCAGGGCGTGCCCGCCGCGAAGGCGAGCGCGGCCACGAACAGGCAGGCCGTGCCGATGCCGAAGCCGAGCGCCCACGACACGTTCTGCTCCAGCCACGACACGAGTGTGCCGGCGACGAAGATGCCCAAGTTGATGGCGGCGAAGAACCAGCTGAAAAAGGCCTGCTTCCGCTCCGGCCGGCCCGCGTCGTCGTCGTACTGCTCGGCGCCGAAGGGGAGCAGCGCGGACTTGACCCCTCCCGTGCCGATGGAGGTGAGGTAGAGCGCGGCGAAGAAGACGGAGAACTGCGTCTTGGTCGCCGGCGCGCACGACTCCCCCATCTGGCACGCCGTGGCAGGCCGCAGCGACGGGATCGCGGCGGACACGGTGAGGAGCACCAGGCCCTGTCCATTCGGCAGCAATCGATTCAGTTTAGACATTCAGTGTCTCAGCGAGTGAGTGTCACTGTCAGGCAGGCATTCCTGAATCGCAGAATACGGGATTCGATTGGATGAGGAAGAGAAAACTCACAACGAGGTAGAAGACGATGGAGGCGAGGATGGTCCTGTACTTGCCCCAGTAGCTGTCGGCGAGGAAGGCGCCGATGACGGGGACGATGAAGGTGGTGCCGTTCCAGGTGTCGACGTGGGCGGCGTTGAAGGCGGTGCTCCCGTGCAGCACCGTGGCCAGGTACACCACCAGGTTGAGAGCCACGCCCGAGAACGCGATGCTCTCCAGCAGCTCGAAGACTGGATGTAAAAAGAGAGAGAGAGAGAGAGAGAGAGAGAGAGAGAGAGAGAGAGAGAGAGAGAGTCACCAACAGCTCCACATCGGGGGGAATCGAAGGCCACGGATCGGGATCAGACTCCTTACCTAGGACGATTACCGGACCCTTCCAGGTGAAGCGCTTGGTCGCCGCCCCCGACGCGCCGCCGCCGGATTCCATGGACGAAACCGGCTCCTGCCGCCGCTGCTGGTGGCGGCGGCCATTGGAGCCGCCAGGTGGAGGCGGAGACATGCCGCTCTGCGGGGTCGGGAACAATTGCCTCAGGCAGCTGCTCCTCTGCTCCTACAGAAACAATACGCAATGCCGCCCGCAGACGCGACGCGACAAGCACGGACGAGAGCGCAGGCTGCTGCACCCTGGGGTCGGTCCAGGAAGGTGACGACCAGATCGCTGGCTGCGGCAGTCAACGAGGAAGGAGGAATACGGATCATGGACGATCTCGATTTCTCATCTCCATTTATTTAAAATATAGGCGGCTGAGCGCCGAGGAGTCAACATGAGGCAGAAGTAGAGGACAGATCCGATGGCGTGCGGTGCGTCGTCAATCGCCGTCTCGACCGCTCCCTCCTCATGTCATCTCGTCTCGTCAGCGCCGGAGCCCGGAGCAGAGTGAGAGAGCGCACGCACGCGCAAGACGGGAAGGAGTAATTAATTATAGTAGGGGAAAAAAAACAAGGATGGGATGAGAGCACTCGTATGTATGCAACGGATGAAATTGGAAGCCTATCCGGCGGCTTCGGCGGCGGTTGTAACATTTGCAATTTGGCTAGGATCTCTCTTCTCACTGTCGTAGTCTCGTTCTCGTCTCATCACATCTGCCAACCACCGTCCAGCTAGGAGCGCAGATGGATCCAATCCAACCAGCCGTGCATGCAAGAACGGGTGGGTACTGAACGACTAGTAGCAATAATAATACGGCAACAGTCCAACAGATTACAATGAACCAGGCAAAGCAACTAACTCTCGACTGGATGTGTGGCCATGGTTCAAACTGCCAGAGCAGAAGCTAGCTTTCCTTTATTGACAGCTGCGGTCGTCGCTTGCACAGAACACTGCTAGTACCATCTACCACAATGATATATGTGTCGTGCAACGCCAGCATGAGTAGTCGCTAGGCACTGCAGTCAGTACCTGCGTCGCCGGAAGCAGCGGCCCGATTCCCCTCTCGGACGCACCCGCGCCCACACGGCTCCTCCAGCCGCTGCCGCTGCCGCCGCCCATGGGCCTGGCTGACTGGCTGGAAGGACGCGGCGCGACCTGTCCTATACAAAATCTTGGAGACACGTCGATGTCACGGACCGTGACGGCTCCTCGGTCGGCTATCCTATCCATCCCTTACAAATGACTCAAGACCTCAAAGAGACAAGCAGGGGCAAATGTCGTCCGCTCCATCTCCTCCTCCTTTGCAAGCAGAGTAGCTAGATTACAGCGCAACCAACGGCAGTTGATTGAAGCAAGTGTGTTGTGTGTACTGGAAGGAAATGAAACGAGATCGTCTGACAGCAGACAGCAGGCACACAGCACAGCACAGAACAGAACAGAACACATTCAGTTGAGCACTAAACAACTGGCTCGCTCGGCTCCATCATCATCTAATGAAACCGTGGCTGTCAGCTCGCGAAATAAACAAGCCGCCGCCCAGGCCGAACGGCCTCACGTGGTCCAGTTGCTGTTGCTTAGCGCAAGCACCGGGTCACACTTCCGGGCGATAACAACGGCTGCCTGGCCTACTACACCTACTCCGACTCGTTCCATCACTTCTCGAAAAGGACTAAAGAGAGATCTGACCGAGCCTTCAGTTGCTTAAACAAATCCCCGGTGTGTGTGTGTGTGGGGTATATCAATGCCTGCAAATGCTGGTGACAGGCAGGCTGGCTGGCTCGCTGTCAGCCAGCTAGGCATCATGTGACTTCATTCAACTCGTGAATATAGCACCATTTGTTTTATGGTTATCTGTAACCCAACACTCTTTACAACCAGCCGTCTACTCTGGCTTATAGATGTCCAAACGGGCCACCAGGCACGGACCCGGCCCGAACCCGTTTCGGCCCGGTATGAATAGGGCCGGGCCAGACACGACCCGTTGATGCTTCGGGCCGGGTCGTGCTGGCCCACGTGCCTAGAGACATGCCCAAACCCGGCACGCATAGGGAAAAATCGTGCCGGGCCGGTCCGTTCGCCCGGTGGGCCTGAACGTGTCGGGCCACTACTGGCCCGAACCGACAGTAGAACAGTATATATATAAATATATAAATTTAACAGAATTAATCATATATAATAATATATTATTTGCATATATTAAGACAACAGAATTTATTTATCAATTCACAAGATAATATCATATTAATATTAATATAAATATAAAATGATCACATCAAATAACAGTTGATTCATAGGACTAGTAGATTGCAAGACTAAGCAACTCATAAAACCCTAACCCTGAATTAAGCGGCACTAAACATTCTTTGCGCGTCCATGGAAGCTAGCTAGCTAGCCAAGCGCGTGGCCTGCAGTGCAGCAGTATAAGTGCTTGTACTTTTTATGTCACGGAAGCCCGAGAGCCGAGCTGCTTGTACTGAAATTGAATTGAGCCTGCACTACACTAAATTTGTGTTGTCAATTACGCGGGCCATCGTTGGGCCAACCTGTATATCGTGCCGGGCCGGGCCAAAGCCCACGGGCCGCCGTATCTGTCCATATCCGGTACGCTAAACGGGTCGTGCCGATCCGGGCCCATAACCGACCGTGCCGGGTCGTGTTTGGATCGGGCTAAATTCGTGTCGTACCATGAGTCAAACGGACGGCCCGCACTGTTTGAACATCTATAATCTGGCTTGGCGTCCGTCTACCAAGCCAATGCTGACCAACAGAGCTGCGTGCACCTGCTCAGGCAGTCAGGCCAACCGGAACCAAATCATCGCACAACTTGCCTCGGACGCGCACGGTGTTTGCGCAAAACAAAAGGCTCGACCAGCTGAAAGACTGCAGCCGTAAAAAAAAACAATGCCGTCTGCAGCTGTTATTCATTATAGGCTGTACTGTGTTAGATACGTGTGGGTTTGACTCAATTAATATATTCAATAATAATCAATATTAATGAATCGCTTTAAATACTATGGTGTACTAATAAGTTAAAATTGTATTGAACATTTAAAAGACAAATCAATCAACTTAAATAGGTAAATCATTGATGCATCTATTGATAAGTCGAGAAAAGGGTGAGTTACTGCCACACGCGCGGCGCCACCGTCGGTCGTAGCTCGTCGAGTCGTGGTAGATCGGACCTTGGTCCGAATATTTTTTTCAAATGGTTGCCCATTTTGCCTGTATTGATGACCACCCGTTTCCTATCTTCTGGTTGGTAACAGCCGTCAGTTACTCGTCGGTTTTCCGTTCTAATGGTGCGACCGTTTCTGTCCGTTGTCCTTCTCCCTCCTTCTGACTGCCTAAAAGAATGGAGAGAGAGAGGACTCTTCCAGGTACGCGCGATATATCTCACACGTGTTGCAAACATCGTATCCTTGTCCCATCTTCTGCGAGCACAGAGAGAGTGGGAGAGCAGGCCTTCGAAATCAACGTCCGCTCACTTGCACGGGTGTGTGGGCATCAGATTTTTGGGGAGCGTATTCGCGACTGCTCGCGTGATCCGTTCGACCCAGCGTTGCTTCATCTACATCCGGTTCTTCGTCGTTTTCCCCGGGCGACGTGTGTTGTAGTTCTTGTTCCGGCGATCGTTCGAGAGACTGCACTGCGTACATCTTCCTACATCGACTTTGTACGACTACATCGAACATACACACGAGATGTCTCGTGTGAAAGGAGCCATTGATGCCTTGAGCATCGGTCCCTCCGCATGGTACTTTATGTGTTTTTGTATTTATGCATGGTTTTATTGTTGTTTACTGCTTATGCGAGTAGTTATTCACACATGCACATACATGTCATCACATATAGCATACCTTGGTCCAAACATTCCTTTCAAAAGGTTGCGAATTTTGCCTAGAGTGGTGATCGTCTATTTCCTGTCTTCTGGCTGGCAACGGACGTCAGTTACTCATCAGTTTTCAGTTCTAATGGCGGGACCATTTCTATCCGTTGTCCTTCTCCCTACTTCTACTGCCTATAAGAATGGAGAGGGAGGACTCTTCTAGGTACGCGCGATACATCTCTCACACGCGTTGCAAACATCACGTCCCCGTCCTATCTTCTACGAGCACTGACAAAGTGGGAGAGCAGGCCTCCGAAATCACGGTCCATAGAGATACACTTGCATGGGTGTGCAGGCAATCAGATTTTTGGGGAGCGTATTCGCGACTGCTCGTGTGATTCATTTGACCTAGCGCCGCTTCGTCTACATCTGGTTCTTCGTCGTCTCCCCCGGGCGACGCATGCTGTTGTTCTTCTTCCAGTGATCGTTCAAGAGACTGCACTGCGTACATCTTCCTGCATCGACTTTGTACGGCTACATTGTGGGGGACAGATATCCCCCGGGTCCACTGGAAGGGTAAAAGACCTCACTAAAGGCCCAAGGACCCAATAAATCGTAAGGTCATTCCTTCATGGGCCTGGGGAGGGACAATCAGTAAAGCAGATCGATATAAGGCCGGATCGACGAGAGTCCAGATGGCCCCACAACGTTGAGCAAGAAACCACAACAGAAGATCCGACTTTCCCGCGCTGGAGCCCCATGCAGCAGAGCCAGGCAAGGATAGGTCGGCTGAATCATAGGAAGATAGACTCAAACAGTTCACTATCCTTTAGGCGCACGTTGTTATCATATCCGTATGTATTGTCCCACGGTCGAATATATAAGGCCCAGGGGGCACCCCTTCAGAACGATCGATTCCAACTCTACACTACCCCGCCATCTACCTCAACCCTCCACGTCATCGCTCTAGAGAACTACCTTGTAACCCATTACACAAAGCATCTTCGCCAGGACGTAGGGTGTTACACATCTCTAAGCGGCCCGAACCTGTAAACATTGTCTATTGTCTCTCGTGCGTCTGGCACGAACCATTTTGCTACAGTCGGCGACACCGTCCTACTCCTAAAAACACCTCGAGGGGCAACCCCGGGTGTGCGGTCGGACCCAAAACACCGACAGCTGGCACGCTAGGTAGGGGGGTGTGTCGACGATCTAAGCTAGCTCAATAGCCATCACCTTCCACGACAAGATCACCTTCCGTCCCGGATCCACGTTCTGCTTCGGAACGATCTCGTTCGTAGCAGACGAAGAGGGAACTCTACACCGAATTGCAGATCCGCCAAGAAAGAAGTCTCCTCCAACAAACTCCGAGGATATCGGAAAAGCGCAACCTCCAGCTCTCTGAAGGAAGATCGCCACGACAGCCACGCCGTTCTACCCCGACGTTCTTTTCATCGGGAGAGCGGAGTCGCCTCCTGTCTCCGACGACGAGCCGACCGCGCCCGGGGAAGAACCACCTCAGCGGGAGTCCCATCGACGAAGAAACCGGCGCCGAAACATCCGGCGACATCACCAAGCCGGAGAACGGGATCCGGAGCAGCCTATCTCGTGAGACGAGGTCTCGGAGATGGGAGAAACTCCGGAAGAACGCGTCTTCAGAGAACGAAGGAACTCCCGACGGCGTGATCGTCGACGAGCTCAGGAACAAGCCGAGCAAGACGCAAGGCAGCGCCGAGAAAATCCACTCTTCGGTCGCAACCTGAACCCCGACTTCGCCCGAGCCATGAACACGCCGAGTGAAGTCAGAGGAGTACTAGCTCGGATAGCTGACGGACTCCCTCGGACTCCTGATGCAGAGGGCTATCGACGCCTGTTCACCCAAGCAGCCAACCATCTTCTACCTCTCGCTCACCCGCCGAACGACTTGCGACACGCCATCAACAGTCGCCGAGACGCGCGGAGCTCCATCAACGCTTCGCGTGAACGACGGCATGAGAACGAGATCCGCCGCCGAGAAGAGTACGACAGGGATCATGGCATCCCAACTCGGAGCCAAGCCACCAGAGCCGAATCAACGACGGCCTCGACTGGTGGAACTACCTGGGGACGGTCGAGGAACCACAACAACTACTCCCCTCCTCAGGACAGGCATCATCCCCGACGACAAGAGGACACATGCGGGGTGTCTGCCCTTACTCCACGCTTTAGGGCCATTCAATGGCCCCCTAACTTCAAGGTATCCAATGTCGATAAGTATTGTCGGGGACCATAATTAGGGGTACCCTCAAGGCTCCTAATTCTCAGCTGGTAACCCCCATCAGCATGAAGCTGCAAAGGCCTGATGGGTGCGATTAAGTCAGGGATCAGTTCATTCGAGGGACACGATCACGCCTCACCCGAGCCTAGCCTCGGACAAGGGCAGCCGACCCCGGAGGATTTCCGTCTCGCCCGAGGCCCCCCTTTTTAGCGGCGAACATATTCCCGGCTCGCCCGAGGCCCTGCCTTCGCTAAGAAGCAACCCTGACCAAATCGCCGCACCGACCGACCAAGTCGCAGGAGCATTTAATGCAAAGGTGGCCTGACACCCTTATCCTGGCACGCACCCCCCGCCGGCAGAGCCGAAGTGACCGCCGTCACTTAGCCGCTCCACTGACCGGCCTGACGAAAGGACAGCGCCACCTACGCCACACCGACTACAGTGCCACTAGACAGAGTAAGACTGACAAGCGGTCAGGCCCTGCCGGAGGCACCATAGAAAGCTCCTCTTCGCCCGACCCAGGGCTCGGACTCGGGCTAAGTCCCGAAAGACGGCGAACTCCGCCCGACCCAGGGCTCGGACTCGGGCTAAGTCCCGGAAGACGACGATCTCCGCCTCGCCCGACCCAGGGCTCGGACTCGGGCTAAGTCCCGGAAGACGGCGAACTCCGCTCGACCCAGGGCTCGGACTCGGGCTAAGTCCCGGAAGACGACGATCTCCGCCTCGCCCGACCCAGGGCTCGGACTCGGGCTAAGTCCCAGAAGACGACGATCTCTTCCTCGCCCGACCTAGGGCTCGGACTTGGGCTCGGCCCCAGAAGACGACGATCTCCGCCTCGCCCGACCCGGGGGCTCGGACCCAACCTCGGCTTCGGAGGAGCTTCCACATCGCCCAACCTAGGGCGTAGACCAGCCACGTCGACAGGAGGCGCCATCATCACCCTACCCCGAGCTGACTCGGGCCGCAGGGAACAAGACCGGCGTCCCATCTGGCTCGCACCGCCAGATAGGCAATGATGGCGCCCCGCATGCTCTGTGACGACGGCGGCTCTCCGCCCCCTTACGGAAGCAAGAGGACGTCAGCAAGGGCTCAACCGCTCCGACAGCTGTCCCTCCGCCAAGCTCCATCGCTCCTTCGACGGCCACGACATCACACCAGCTGGGTGCCAAGATCTCTCCGGCTGCCACAACGGCATGTACCTAGGGCGCTAGCTCACCTCCGCTAGACACGTAGCACCCTGCTACACCCCCATTGTACACCTGGATCCTCTCCTTACGTCTATAAAAGGGAGGACCAGGGCCCTCTTAGGGAGGGTTGGCCGCGCGGGGACGAGGACGAGAACAGGCGCTCGCCTGGAGCCGCTCGCTCCCTCTCCCGCGTGGACGCTTGTAACCCCCTACTGCAAGCGCACCCGACCTGGGCGCGAGACGAACACGAAGGCCGCGGGATTCCCACCTCTCTCACGCCGGTCTCCGGCTGCCTCGCTCTCCCCCCTTCGCGCTCGCCCTCGCGCTCGACCCATCTGGGCTGGGGCAAGCGGCAACATTTACTCGTCGGCCCAGGGACCCCCGGTCTCGGAACGCTGACAGTTGGCGTGCCAGGTAGGGGCCTGCTGCGTGTTGACGAACAGCTTCCCGTCAAGCTCCAGATGGGCAGTCTCCAGCAACCTCTCCAACCCGGGACGGTGCTCCGTTTCGGGAGTCTTGAGTTCATGTCCCTCGACGGCAGCTACGACATGATACTCCTTCCACCGCCGTGCGACAACAACAGTGGCGACCGACAACCCGCCTGCCGGCGGCGGAATCGGCGACGTCTTCCCCGCATGGTGGAAGAGCAACCTTCGAGCTCACCCCGTCCTCTCCCCCGTCGACGGAGGAGGAGGCGGGGCAACCAAGGCCAAGCAGGAGACAGCGCCTCGTCGGCTGTCGAGCGAGTCGACGGTCCCGGCACCCCAACGGGGGGCGCACCAGGCGTCGACCTCGCGTTTGAGACGAAGGCGAGCGCCGTCTCCCCGCGACACGCCAATCCCGAGCAAGCGGACGACGCCAGCACGCTCGCGAAAAGCTTGCTGGATGTCACCCTCGTACCTGAGACGCCGGTGCAGTCAGTCCCCGACTCGACCTTATCGCCCCCCGTCGACCAAAAGGTACCGATCGATTCCCATCCCGCGTCTTTTGGGTTCAGCCTCAACCCGTCTAGCGACTTCGCTTTGGCGGGCGCTCTCGTAGAGGCAAATCCAGACCCTCTGGGGTTTCGTGTGCGGTCACCTTGGGACCGGCTGACGGACGTCTCGACCTATGGGCCCTCTGGGTCCGAGGAAGACGATGAACCCAACATCTGTTGGGATTTCTCTGGACTTGGTAACCCCAGTGCCATGCGAGACTTCATGACCGCGTGCGACTACTGCCTTTCCGACTGTTCCAACGGTGGCCGAAGCCTCGGCGACGAGGATCGCGGCCCAAGTCGCGAATGCTTCCACGTCGATCTAGGGGGTCCCCCCGAAGGCAGCCATCTCGGCATGCCGGAGGACGGTGACCTCCCTAGGCCGGTGCCTCGCGTTGACATCCCACGGGAGCTAGCTGTGGTCCCCGTTCAGGCGGGGGGTCATGACCCACAGCTCGAGCAAATCCGCGGGGTGCAGGCCAGGCTCGACGAGGGAGCAGGAGCGCTGGAGCCGATCCGTCGGGACGTCGGGCAGGCATGGGCGGGCCAACCTCCGGCCGGAGAAATACGTCATCCACCCCAGGGCTTCCAGCACCGCATTGCCGACGACGTTAGGCTCAGGCCACCACCCGCATCCAGTGGGGTCGGCCAGAACCTGGCGGCAGCGGCAATGCTTCTTCGCGCGATGCCAGAGCCATCAACCACCGAGGGGCGGCGAATCCAGGGAGAACTCAAGAATCTCCTGGAAGGCGCCGCGGTCCGACGGGCCGAGAGCTCTGCCTCCCGAAGGCAGGGGTACCCCTCGGAACCTCATGCCGCGACTTCCTGATTCATGCGGGAAGCCTCGGTCTACACCGGGCGCACGCGCAACACCGCGCCTGCGGCCCTAGGTCACCTCGGCAACGAGCACCACCACCGCGACCGACGGGCCCACCTCGACGAGAGGGTGCGCCGAGGCTACCACCCCAGGCGTGGGGGACGCTACGACAGTGGGGAGGATCGGAGTCCCTCGCCCGAACCACCCGGTCCGCAAGCCTTCAGCCGAGCCATCCGACGGGCGCCGTTCCCGACCCGGTTCCGACCCCCGGCTACTATCACGAAGTATTCGGGGGAGACGAGACCGGAACTGTGGCTCGCGGACTACCGTCTGGCCTGCCAGCTAGGTGGAACGGACGATGACAACCTCATCATCCGCAACCTCCCCCTGTTCCTCTCCGACTCCGCTCGCGCTTGGTTGGAGCACCTGCCTCCGGGGCAGATCTCCAACTGGGACGACCTAGTCCAAGCTTTCGCCGGCAATTTCTAGGGCACATATGTGCGCCCCGGGAATTCCTGGGACCTCCGAAGCTGCCGACAGCAGCCGGGAGAGTCTCTCCGAGACTACATCCGGCGATTCTCGAAGCAGCGCACCGAGCTGCCCAACATCACCGACTCGGATGTCATCGGCGCGTTCCTCGCTGGCACCACCTGCCGCGACCTGGTGAGCAAGCTGGGCCGCAAGACCCCAACCAGGGCGAGCGAGCTGATGGACATCACCACCAAGTTCGCCTCCGGCCAGGAGGCGGTCGAGGCTATCTTCCGAAAGGACAAGCAGCCCCAGGGCCGCCCATCGGAAGGTACTCCTGAGGCGTCAACTCAGCGCGGCGCCAAGAAGAAGGGCAAGAAGAAGTCGCAAGCGAAACGCGACGCCGCCGACGCGGACCTTGTCGCCGCCGCTGAGTACAAGAACCCTCAGAAGCCCCCCGGAGGTGCCAACCTCTTCGACAAGATGCTCAAGGAGCCGTGCCCCTATCACCAAGGACTGGTCAAGCACACCCTTGAGGAGTGCGTCATGCTTCGGCGTCACTTCCACAGGGCCGGGCCACCCGCGGAGGGTGGCAAGGCCCGCGACGATGACAAGAAGGAAGATCACCAGGCAGGAGAGTTCCCCGAGGTCCGCGACTGCTTCATGATCTATGGTGGGCAAGCGGCGAACGCCTCGGCTCGGCACCGCAAGCGAGAGCGCCGGGAGGTCTGCTCGGTCAAGGTGGCGGCGCCAGTCTATCTAGAGTGGTCCGACAAGCCCATCACCTTCGACCGAGACGATCACCCCAACCATGTGCCGAGCCCGGGGAAATACCCGCTCGTCGTCGACCCCGTCATCGGCGACGTCAGGATCACCAAGGTCCTCATGGACGGAGGCAGCAGCCTCAACATCATCTACGCCGAGACCCTCGGGCTCCTGCGTGTTGATCTGTCCTCTGTCCGGGCAGGCGCTGCGCCCTTCCATGGGATCATCCCCGGGAAGCGCGTCCAACCCCTCGGATAGCTCGACCTTCCCGTCTGCTTCGGAACACCCTCCAACTTCCGAAGGGAGACCCTGACGTTCGAGGTGGTCGGGTTCCGAGGGACCTACCACGCGGTACTGGGGAGGCCATGCTACGCGAAGTTCATGGCCGTCCCCAACTACACCTACCTGAAGCTCAAGATGCCGGGCCCCAACGGGGTCATCACCGTCGGCCCTACGTACAAACACGCGTTCGAATGCGACGTGGAGTGCGTGGAGTACGCCGAGGCCCTCGCCGAGTCCGAGGCCCTCATCGCCGACCTGGAGAGCCTCTCTAAGGAGGTGCCAGACGTGAAGCGTCACGCCGGCAACTTCGAGCCAGCGGAGACGGTTAAGTCCGTCCCCCTCGACCCCAGCGGCGACACCTCCAAGCAGATCCGGATCGGCTCCGGGTTAGATCCCAAATAGGAAGCAGTGCTCGTCGACTTTCTCCGCGCGAACGCCGACGTCTTCGCGTGGAGTCCCTCGGACATGCCCGGCGTACCGAGGGATGTCGCCGAGCACTCGCTGGACATCCGAGCCGGAGCCTGACCCGTCAAGCAGCCGCTGCGCCGATTCGACGAGGAGAAGCGCAGAGCTATAGGCGAGGAGATTCACAAGCTAATGGCGGCAGGGTTCATCAAAGAGGTATTCCATCCCGAATGGCTTGCCAACCCTGTGCTTGTGAGAAAGAAAGGGGGGAAATGGCGGATGTGTGTAGACTACACTGGTCTCAACAAAGCATGTCCGAAGGTTCCCTACCCTCTGCCTCGCATCGACCAGATCGTGGATTCCACTGCTGGGTGCGAAACCCTGACTTTCCTCGATGCCTACTCGGGGTATCATCAAATCAAGATGATAGAGTCCGACCAGCTCGCGACTTCTTTCATCACACCCTTCGGCATGTATTGCTATGTCACCATGCCGTTCGGTTTGAGGAATGCGGGCGCGACGTACCAGCGGTGCATGAACCATGTGTTCGGCGAACACATTGGCCGCACGGTCGAGGCCTACGTCGATGACATCGTAGTCAAGACGAGGAAAGCCTCCGACCTCCTTTTCGACCTTGAAACGACATTCCGATGTCTTAAGGCAAAAGGCGTCAAGCTCAATCCTGAAAAGTGTGTCTTCGGGGTGCCCCGAGGCATGCTGTTGGGGTTCATCGTCTCCGAGCGGGGCATCGAAGCCAACCCGGAAAAATCGCAGCCATTACCAGCATGGGGCCCATCAACGACTTGAAAGGCGTACAGAGGGTCATGGGATGCCTCGCGGCTCTGAGCCGTTTCATCTCACGCCTCAGCGAAAGAGGTCTACCTCTGTACCGCCTCTTAAGGAAGGCCGAGTGCTTCACCTAGACCCCTGAGGCTGAGGAAGCCCTCGGGAACCTGAAGGCGCTCCTCACAAAGGCACCTATCTTGGTGCCCCCAGCTGCCGGAGAAGCCCTCCTGGTCTACGTCGCCGCGACCACCCAGGTGGTTAGCGCCGCGATTGTGGTCGAGAGGCAAGAAGAGGGGCATGCACTGCCCGTTCAGAGGCCAGTCTACTTCGTCAGCGAGGTACTGTCCGAAACCAAGATCCGCTACCCACAAGTCTAGAAGCTGCTGTACGCGGTGATCCTAACGCGACGGAAGCTGCGACACTACTTCGAGTCTCATCCGGTAACTGTGGTGTCATCCTTCCCCCTGGGGGAGATCATCCAGTGCCGAGAGGCCTCGGGTAGGATTGCAAAGTGGGCGGTGGAGATCGTGGGCGAGACAATCTCGTTCGCTCCTCGGAAAGCCATTAAGTCCCAGGTCTTGGCGGACTTCGTGGCTGAATGGGTCGACATCCAGCTACCGATGGCTCCGATCCAACCGGAGCTCTGGACCATGTTCTTCGACGGGTCGCTGATGAAGACAGGAGCCGGCGCAGGCCTACTCTTCATCTCACCCCCGGAAAGCATCTACGCTACGTGCTACGCCTCCACTTCCCGGTGTCCAACAATGTGGCCAAATATGAGGCCCTGGTCAACGGGTTGCAGATCGCCATCGAGCTAGGGGTCCGACGCCTCGATGCTCGTGGTGACTCGCGGCTCGTCATCGACCAAGTCATGAAGAACTCCCATTGCCACGACCCAAAGATGGAGGCCTACTGCGATGAGGTTCGGCGCCTGGAAGACAAGTTCTACGGGCTCGAGCTCAACCACATCGCTCGGTGCTACAACGAGACTGCGGACGAGCTGGCTAAAATAGCCTCGGGGCGAACGACGGTTCCCCCGGACATCTTCTCCCGAGACCTGCATCAACCTTCCGTCAAGATCGACGACACGTCCGAGCCTGAGGTACCCTCGGCCCAGTCCGAGGCGCCCACGGCTCAACCCGAGGCGCCCTCGGCTCAGTCCGAGGCACCCTCAGCTCGACCCGAGGCGCCCTCGGTTCAGTCCGAGGTACCCTCGGCCCCCGAGGGTGAGGCACTGCGCGTCGAGGAGGAGCAAAGCGGGGTCGCGCCTAATCAAAACTGGCAGACCCCGTACCTGCAATATCTCCACCGAGGAGAGCTGCCCCTCGACCGAGCCGAGGCTCGGCGGGTGGCGCGGCGCGCCAAGTCGTTCGTCTTGCTGGGAGATGAGAAGGAGCTCTACCACCGCAGCCCCTCAGGCATCCTCCAGCGATGCATCTCCATCGCCGAAGGTCAGGAACTCCTGCGAGAGATACACTCGGGGGCTTGCGGCCATCACGCAGTGCCTCAAGCCCTTGTCGGGAACGCTTTCCGGCAAGGCTTCTACTGGCCGACGGTGGTGGCCGACGCTACCAGAATCGTCCGCACCTACGAAGGGTGCCAATTCTACGCGAGGCAGACCCATCTGCCTGCTCAGGCTCTGCAGACGATACCCATCACCTGGCCTTTTGCGGTGTGGGGTCTGGACCTCGTCGGCCCCTTGCAGAAAGCACCCGGGGGCTACACGCACCTGCTGGTCGCCATCAATAAATTCTCCAAGTGGATCGAGGCCCGACCCCTGAACAGCATCAGGTCCGAGCAGGCGGTGGCGTTCTTCACCAACATCATCCATCGCTTCGGGGTCCCGAACTCCATCATTACCGACAACGGCACCCAGTTCACCGGTAGAAAGTTCCTTGACTTCTGCGAGGATCACCACATCCGGGTGGACTGGGCCGCCGTGGCTCATCCCATGACGAATGGGCAGGTGGAGCGTGCCAACGGCATGATTCTACAAGGGCTCAAGCCTCGGATCTACAATGACCTCAACAAGTTCGGCAAGCGATGGATGAAGGAACTCCCCTCGGTGGTCTGGAGTCTGAGGACAACGCCGAGCCGAGCCACGGGCTTCACGCCGTTCTTTCTAGTCTATGGGGCCGAAGCCATCTTGCCCACAGACTTAGAATACGGCTCCCCGAGGACGAGGGCCTACACCGACCAAAGCAACCAAGTCAACCGAGAAAACTCGCTGGACCAGCTGGAGGAGGCTCGGGACCAGGCCTTGCTACACTCGGCGCGGTACTAGCAGTCCCTGCGACGCTACCACGCCCGAGGGGTCCGGTCCCGAGACCTCCAGGTGGGCGACCTGGTGCTTCGGCTGCGACAAGACGCCCGAGGGCGGCACAAGCTCGCGCCTCCCTGGGAGGGGCCATTCGTCATCGCCAAGGTTCTGAAGCCCGGAACATACAAGCTAGCCAACAGCCAAGGCGAGGTCTACGACAACGCCTGGAACATCCAACAGCTATGTCGCTTCTACCCTTCAGACGTTTTCAAGTTGATCATATACCTCGCACCCACGCTAAGTTTAGTCATCAAGGAAGGGTTGGCCTCGCCTCGGCAAAGCCCGACCCTCCCTCAGGGGCTAAAAGGGGGGGAACCCCTCCGCATCAAAGTTGAGGGACCTCTTTGCGTCCAAGATTTTCAAATTAAAAAAAAGCTTTTTGCGTTCCCCCCGGCTATGTCGGAAGGAAGGCCCCAAGGAGCGAACGCGGGTGCATGTAAGCGGCAAGGCCGACTGAGCCGAGTGACTCCTACGCCTTCGGGTTAGGAACACCTCACTCGTCACCCGCCACGAAAAGTGACCCCTACTTGGGAAAACCACCCTGTTACTAAACAGGCGAAGCCGGACACGCAAAAAGGAAAGGAGTACGACTTCATGCAACGGTAACAAAGTGTTCAGGCCTCAGCGGCCGCAGAAGGACACACAGGCATCCGACAAAAACTGATCCAACAGAGTTAGGCGTCGCCTCGAGAAGGAGCCGCACCTTCGGCTTCGTCCCCACCATCGGCAAAGTCCATCCCGGCTTCCGGCGACGGCGCAGGTGGGAGGATCTCTGCCTCGAAGGTGGTCGCCAGCACTGCGCTCGGACCCGCGGCGGCCGCATCGAGCCTCTGGACTTCTGCCAGGGCGGCTTCGTCCTCATTGGGAAGGCAATACCCCTCGCTAACCCGCTCCAGGTCCACAACGTAGTGGGAAGCGAGTACG
The DNA here is from genome assembly GCA_029449295.1 of Zea luxurians. NCBI lineage: Eukaryota > Viridiplantae > Streptophyta > Magnoliopsida > Poales > Poaceae > Zea > Zea luxurians. The sequence continues at coordinate 37,698,055 of JAOPSE010000022.1, read as the reverse complement.
GCGAAGGCCCGCCTGACGCCGTGGTGCAACGCCTCGCGGAGCCTGCCGTGCACATGATCGCCCAAGACTTGAAGGCGGCTTCGAGGGGAGCTTCCTGAGGGGACGTCGCCGGAGCCAAGGACCCGGTAAACGTCCGAGACGGCCTCGGACATGGCCGCGTGGTCGGCTTCCCTCTGCTCGGCCACCCCGGCAAGAGCCTCGGCAAGCGCCTTGGCGGACTCATCGAGGGCGGACTCGAGCTCTGCGAATAGCCAAAGGAAGGATCTCAAACACAAGCAGAGAAAACAAGCAGAAACGAAAACCGAAGATGGCCAAGGCGTACCTCCGGCTCGGGTACGCTGCTCCGAGGCTGCGACCTGGGCTGCGGCTAGGTCGGCCATAAGGGTTTCGGCCCGGTTTTCGGCCTCGGCAGCCCGGCCCCGAGACTGGTCCTGCTCCTTGACGACCTGGGCGAACTCCGACTGCTGTCGTTGCGCTTCTGCACGCGCCGCGGCCGCCTCCGCGCGCGCCGCTGTCGCCTCGGCTCTCAGATCGGTGCAGAGCAACCGAAGGTCCGCCACCTCGGCACCCTGCTGGGAGAGGCGCGCAGTAGCCCTGGCAAGCGAGGTCCTCAGGGATCGCAGCGAGCCCCAGACATCGACCTCGCGGCGGATGAACGACGACTTGGCGGCGCTTCGATCCGTCAGATCCTGAGGGAAGGAAACGGGGCGTCACGAAAGGCGCCTTGGTCACGAAAGAGAAAAGGTACGCCTGAAAACCGTTACCTGGAGAATTTTAGGGACGTCCCTGCAGAAAACCTCCAGCGACGACCGGAGCGACCCCACCGTTGCTTCGGCGCACTCGCGGAGCTCGTCCCAGGACTGGTCCTCCCGCTCATCGTCGAGAACAAAGCCGGGATCCGAGGCCTCACGGGTCCGGAACCAGAGCAACTGGCGCCGGCCCTCGGAGCTCCGCCGCACAGTGACGAGGCTGCCGCCCGGCGGGACGGATCGCGCCTCCACACCCCCCTCTTCTGAGGCACCGAGCGCCGACGCCTCAGCCGTCTCGACGTCGGCAGCGGCCGGTCGCTCCCCGACTGGGACGGCGGCGACTTCGGTAGCGACAGGTGCCAGCATCGCCAGCACGTCCGGTGGGCCCAGGGCCACGTCCGCGTCGGCCGCCACCCCCATCACGATGGCCGCCCCGGCAGAAGCGCCAGCCTCGGGAACCCGCTCCATGGCGATTGGTGCCGCCTGAGCCCCCTGCTGTGGAGCGCCTTGCGAGAAGGTCACCTGAACGGCAGGGCCCGGAGCGACACTGGCCATGCAAGCTGGCGTCGTCTTAAGGGCCTTCCGGGGCGCCAGGTCAGTCAGCCCATGGCTTCGCTTGCTGGGGAAAAAAGGAAAAAATCACGGCCAATACATACGGAAGAAAAACCAGGGCGAAGACGTTCCAGGATACTCACCCGCTTCGGGCCATGATCAACCGTGCCTGGGGGGAGGTCTCTCGGACCTCGACCCCCGGCAACGCCGCCGAGGTCCGCTTTGCCGGTGGCTTCGGCATCACTCTTGCTTTGGGCGCCCTGGACGCCTGGGAGGCGGGCTGCTCAGGCACCGCCACGACGACCTGGGGGCCGCTCCCCTGCGCTGCCGGCGTGGGCGGCGGCTCTCAGGGAGCAGACGCCCCGGCCTGGCTCCCCGGGGTCGCTTCGGCTCCTCCAGCCGAGGGGTCAAGTACCCTCCTGGATTGCCCCCGCTCCTCAGGCCGGGACCCCGGCGTCCTGACTCCGAGGACCGACGGTGTCAACCCGCTCGGGGGCTGGATTGATGGCTCTAGGCCTGACCCCAACCCGAGGCTGAGGCCAAGGCGGGCAGCCATGTCGTCTTCTTCGTCATCATCTTCGTCATTGTCGTCGTCGTCGGGCGTTTCCGGCGACAGCTCCCTCGGGAGTCCCTCCCTCTCCTGCCGGCGACGAAGCTTTTCCAAGGCGTCCCGAGCCCGCCTCCGCTCGCGGGCCCGGGCCTTCTCCGCGTCCTTCTTTTTCTTCTTCTCCTCCGCGGCGACCCGCCGCGCTGCTCGGTCCGCCGCATCTTGCGGGACCCGTGGCAGGGAAGACTTGTGCCACCCTACCTCCTGAAGACGGGTGGAAATCCTGGCCTTAGAAACCAGGGGCGATCTGACGCTAGAAGAAAGAAATGGACACTCACCAGAGTCACGCACCCTTGGTCAGGGCGCATCAAAGGCTGGGAGAGGGCGCTGGGGTCCGGCTTCCCCAACGCAACGGACACCCGCCCGTGGAGGACGTCGGGGGGAAGGGGATCAGAGGACATCCGCGAGCCCTCCAACTCCGCCTCTGGTGTCATTTCCCAAAGCGGCAGCCGTCGCTCCGCCAAGGGAAGCACCCTTTGGCGGTGGATGGCGGCAATAACCCCGGCAGCAGTGAGTCCCCCTTCCTCAACACCTCCAAGGCCTTGAGGAGGGGTTCGAGGTTCTTCTGTCTTTCATGAGGGGTCCCGTGGCACCAAGCATCAGCGGCGGCGGTGACTACTCGCTGAGAGAACGGCGGGAGCAACTCGCCGTCATTCCGGAGGTAGAACCACCGGCGCTGCCACCCCTTGTTCGAGGACGCAAGGATGGCGGGAATATACAGCGACGCCCGCGACTGCCTCAGCAGGAGGGTGCAGCCGCCGGCCCGCACCGCTGCGCGGACCTTCCTCTCCCCTGTCGGCGAGGCAAAAAGCTACGCGAAAAAGAGATGGGTCCACAGATCCCAATGGGGGGCAATCCCCAAGTACCCCTCGCACACCGCTACAAAGATGGTGGCCTGCGAGACGGAGTTGGGGCTGAGGTTGTGCAACTCCACCCCGTAGTGGTGCAGGATCGCCCGCATAAAGCGGCTCGCCGGCACACCAAAGCCCCGCTCGTGGAAGGAGACGAAGCTCACGATGTACCCCGGCGGTGGGGATGGAGCGGCTCCACCCACGGGGGGGATCCATTCCGGTCACTGCTCATCGGTGAGAGGGCGAAGTAAACCCTCGCCAACGAGATCCTCCAGATCACTCGCCGTCACCGTGGAGAAGGGCCATGGGTCGCGCGGCGAGATGATGGTCACCCGGTCAGCCATCGCCGAGCAGAAGGGGTGGCGGCGCAAAGGACAGGGAGGGCGGTTACCTTTTCTCCGGCTAAGTCTCTCAGGCTGCGAAAAACCTAAGAGGGAGACAGGAAGCGGAGCAAAGAACCATCGCCCGGCCCTCTCCCGAGTATATGAAGACCAAGGCGTGGCCAGTTCAAACGTTCCGCCCGGACCAGACGTGGGATTCAAAAACGCGAAGCGAAACAGCCGTTCCTCGAGCGGCTCGCGCACGCGCAACGGTCGCCTCTCCAACCACTCGCCCCGTCACATTAACTCCGCGACGGGACACGCAGCGCCTCTGGCAGGAGAAGCAGGCGACACTTCCCCTTCGCCAAAATGAACGCGTCCAAAAAGGTACGCTGCGTCGTTCGATTTCGTATCCTTTTCCATTTTTCCTCTTTCTCTCTCTTGCAACAGGGACCGGGAAAGGGGGATACCCCAAAAAGGATCCTTCCCCGAGAAGGAACCAGGCTCCGAGCCCCCCTACTGATCAGAGGTTCGAAGGCTGGCCCCCGGAAGGGTTCAACAGCCGCTTCAGATCGTGTGGGCCCTACACCCACTACTGGTCAGGGGTTCGAAGGTCGGCCCCTCGAAAGGGTTCAACGACCACCTCAGGCTGCTCGGGCTCCGCGCCTAATACTGATCAGGGGTTCGAAGGCTGGCCCCCGAAGGGTTCACAGCCGCCTCAGACGCCGAGCGAGGGATGACCATGGGTACGTTTGATACATAACCAAGGCTCGGGCTGCGCTCCCGTGGTACCATAGGACATTTCCGAGACCGACGGGAACGATCTTGTAACAGAATCCCACCAGAGGGAGGCATCGAGCCCTCGGACCCCGTCACCAGGGGACCGGGTCTGGCAGATCACCCGCAGGTACTTTTGGGCGTGCCTCTGGGCCCCTAGCCGACCTCTAACGAACGGGGCACGGACGTCTACTCGGATTACCCGCTTGCAGCTCGTCGGAGACACCATGTTCGACGCCCATCGAGGGCAACATGGCGCTTTCCCCCCTCCTCCTTGCGGAAAGGCGACGCAGGGGCGTATGTAAAAAAGCCGAGTCTACCCCTGACCGCCCTCTCGCTGTGTGCAGAGGCTCGGGGGCTGCTCTCGCAAACCCGGCTCCGCCCGAACCGTTGACAGCGTCAACATACCAGCCCGAGGACTTGGGACCCGACCGTACACCTGGGCTACGGCCAGTTCGCATGAGGGAACGACCAGACCAGCCGAAGCACTACGTGAGGCAGTAAGACCTCGAAGGAGTGAAACCACTCCTTCGAGGCCTCGGGGGCTACACCCGGCGGGTGCGCTCGCACGCACCCACCGGAACAAAACGCAACCGAGAAAGGCTGGTCCCCTTGCAAAAAGGTGCGACGAAAGCCTCCAAGCGAGTGCAAACACTCCCTTCGAGGCTCGGGGGCTACTGTCGGGGACCATAATTAAGGGTACCATCAAGGCTCCTAATTCTCAGCTGGTAACCCCCATCAGCATGAAGCTGCAAAGGCCTGACGGGTGCGATTAAGTCAGGGATCAGTCCATTCGAGGGACACGATCACGCCTCACCCGAGCCTAGCCTCGGACAAGGGCAGCCGACCCCGGAGGATTTCCGTCTCGCCCGAGGCCCCCCTTTTTAGCGGCGAACATATTCCCGGCTCGCCCGAGGCCCTGCCTTCGCTAAGAAGCAACCCTGACCAAATCGCCGCACCGACCGACCAAGTCGCAAGAGCATTTAATGCAAAGGTGGCCTGACACCCTTATCCTGGCACGCACCCCCCGCCGGCAGAGCCGAAGTGACCGCCGTCACTTAGCCGCTCCACTGACCGGCCTGACGAAAGGACAGCGCCGCCTACGCCACACCGACTACAGTGCCACTAGACAGAGTAAGACTGACAAGCGGTCAGGCCCTGCCGGAGGCACCATAGGAAGCTCCGCTTCGCCCGACCCAGGGCTCGGACTCGGGCTAAGTCCTGGAAGACGGCGAACTCCGCCCGACCTAGGGCTCGGACTCGGGCTAAGTCCCGGAAGACGACGATCTCCGCCTCGCCCGACCCAGGGCTCGGACTCGGGCTAAGTCCCGGAAGACGGCGAACTCCGCCCGACCCAGGGCTCGGACTCGGGCTAAGTCCCGGAAGACGACGATCTCTGCCTCGCCCGACCCAGGGCTCGGACTCGGGCTAAGTCCCAGAAGACGACGATCTCCGCCTCGCCCGACCCAGGGCTCGGACTTGGGCTCAGCCCCAGAAGACGACGATCTCCGCCTCGCCCGACCCGGGGGCTCGGACCCAACCTCGGCCTTGGAGGAGCTTCCACATCGCCCAACCTAGGGCGTAGACCAGCCACGTCGATAGGAGGCGCCATCATCACCCTACCCCGAGCTGACTCGGGCCGCAGGGAACAAGACCGGCGTCCCATCTGGCTCGCGCCGCTAGATAGGCAATGATGGCGCCCCGCATGCTCTGTGACGACGGCGGCTCTCCGCCCCCTTACGGAAGCAAGAGGACGTCAGCAAGGGCTCAACCGCTCCGATAGCTGTCCCTCCGCCAAGCTCCATCGCTCCTTCGACGGCCACGACATCACACCAGCTGGGTGCCAAGATCTCTCCGGCTGCCACAACGACATGTACCTAGGGCGCTAGCTCACCTCCGCTAGACACGTAGCACCCTGCTACACCCCCCATTATACACCTGGATCCTCTCCTTACGTCTATAAAAGGGAGGACCAGGGCCCTCTTAGGGAGGGTTGGCCGCGCGGGGACGAGGACGAGAACAGGCGCTCGCCTGGAGCCGCTCGCTCCCTCTCCCGCGTGGACGCTTGTAACCCCCTACTGCAAGCGCACCCGACCTAGGCGCGAGACGAACACGAAGGCCACGGGATTCCCACCTCTCTCACGCCGGTCTCCGGCCGCCTCGCTCTCCCCCCTTCGCGCTCGCCCTCGCGCTCGACCCATCTGGGCTGGGGCACGCGGCGACATTCACTCGTCGGCCCAGGGACCCCCCGGTCTCGGAACGCCGACAAGTATGAACCTAAGCAGGACCCAGGAGGCTGGCTGGCCGTCTACACCACCGCCGCTCGAGCCGCCGGAGCATCTGAAGACGTGATGACCACGTATTTACCCATTGTCCTCGGGCAAGACGCACTGCAATGGCTACGACATCTACCTCGACACTGCATCGACAACTGGAGCGACTTTAGTCGGTGCTTCACTGCCAATTTTCAGTCCCTCTCCGACAAACCGACGCAACCATGGGACCTCAAATCCATCAAGCGCCGGGGGGACGAAACTCTCCGATCATACCTCAAAAGGTTCCAGACCATGAGAAATCGTATCCCCGAGGTCACGGAGGCGGCCGTGATCGAGGACTTCTACAGAGGATCCAATGACTCGGCCTTCGTGCGAGCCATACTACAGAAGGCGCCAACTACCTCCGAGGAGCTGTTCCGGGAAGCCGACCTCTACATCACCGCTGACGAGCGAGCCCAGGACCTCATCGGTGGAGTGAAGCCCGCACCGGCAGCGCCACGACGCGACGCGAACCAGCAACCTGACAAACGCTGGGAGAAGAGACCGTGCGAAGAGGTGCATGCCGCCGGACCACCTGCCTCTCGCGCCCGGGGAGGACCTCGCGGAGGCGAGCGCACGCTGGACGACATCCTCGACGCCCAGTGCCCGTACCACAAGGACATGCGCCACACCCTTCGGAACTGCCGGGACTTCAAGCATTCCGTTGGGCACGGCCGACCCTTCCAACCTCTACCTCCTCCTCCGCCGCGGGGAGGACCAGAAGAACCACGACAACCCCAGCAGCAGGAGGAGGGAGGAGGAGGAGCTTTCCCGCGCGTTGACAGGGAGTTCAATGTCATCTTCGGCGGACACGGATCGCAGGAGAACAAAAGACAGCAAAAGCTCAACGATCGCCAGATACTGGTGGCAACCACCGGTCCACCCGCTCCGTACCGATGGTCGGAGCACCCAATCACCTTTACTCGGGCAGATCAATGGCTCAACTTCGACCACCCGGGCAAATACCCGCTCCTCGTCGATCCAGTGATCCGAGAGAGCAGGGTGAAGAAGGTGTTAGTGGACGGGGGGAGCAGCATCAACGTCACCTTCCCCCGGACACTCCGAGGCTTGGGAGTTCACCTCAAAGAACTCCACGAGTCAGACACTCCTTTCTTCGGTATCGTGCCGACTGAGGGAGAATACCCGCTGGGCCACATCTACATGCCCGTCACCTTCGGAACTCCGGAGAACTACAGAACCGAGTTCCTGAGGTTCGAGGTAGCAAACTTCGACTACGGGTACAACGCCATCATTGGAAGACCCGGATTAGCAAAGTTCATGGCCATCCCACATTACACGTACATGATATTGAAGATGCCGGGACCACAAGGAATCATAACTGTGCGTGCTGACCTCCAAGGCGCCGCAGAATGTTTCCGAGTGGCCATCCAAGCAGCCCTCAGCACTAAACCGTCGGCAACTTCTTCGACCCAGGCAAACTCCAAGCCTGAGGAAGACCATACGGCACCGGCGAATGAAGCTCAAGCCACGACCTCTATGCGACCGACTGAAGAAACTAAAAAGATCAATCTGGGGTTTGCTGATGAACGCAAGACAGCCATCATCAGCTCTAGCCTGGATGATAAATAGGAAAGCGCGCTCGTCCGGTTTCTGCAAGACAACCGAGACGTATTCGCATGGCAACCTGCGGATATGCCGGGAGTCCCGAGAGAACTAGCCGAGCACAAACTGAAGGTCTACCCCCAAGCAAGACCGATCCGGCAAAAACTACGTCGTTTCACGCCTGACAAGAGAGAGGCCATTCGCGCTGAGCTGGCCCGCTTGGTCGCGGCTGGGTTTATCAGAGAGGTGTTACATCCCGAGTGGTTAGCCAACCCTGTTCTTGTACTCAAAAAGAATAAAGTGGATTGGCGCATGTGCGTCGACTATACTGATCTCAACAAACATTGTCCGAAGGATCCCTTCGGGCTCCCAAGGATAGATCAGGTGGTAGACTCCACCGCTGGATGTTCTGTGCTGTCTTTCCTAGATTGCTATTCCGGATACCATCAGATCAGCTTAGCAAAGGAAGACGAGGAAAAAATGGCGTTCATCACTCTGTTTGGTGCTTTCTGTTATACCTCCATGCCGTTCGGCCTCAAAAACGCTGGAGCGACTTATCAGAGAGCCATTCAAACATGCTTAGCTGATCACTGGGGCAAGCGTGTGGAAGCCTACGTAGACGATGTGGTAATCAAAACGGAGAACTCGGAAAACTTCATCGAAGACTTGCAGCTGGTTTTCAACAGTCTACGGCGGTATCGGTGGAAGCTTAATCCCGAAAAATGCGTTTTTGGGGTACCAGCAGGGAAGCTGCTCGGATTTATTGTCAGCCACCGGGGAATTGAAGCTAATCCGGAAAAGATTAAAGCTATCATGAAAATGGAAGCTCTACGATCACAAAAGAAGGTTCAACGACTTACCGGGTGTATGGCAGCCCTGAGCAGATTTATATCCAGGCTGGGAGAAAAAGGTTTACCGTTTTACAAGCTACTCAAGAAGGTGGACAAGTTTCAGTGGACTTCAGAAGCGCAGGAAGCCTTGGACGCACTGAAGAAATTCTTGACAACCCCACCAGTACTGAAACCACCACGACGAGCCACATCAACTCAACCAGCTGAAGATCTGCTACTATATATTTCTTGCACGACTCACGTGGTAATCACCGCGTTGGTAGTCGAGCGAGCAGAAGAAGGACATGCTTACCCTGTGCAACATCCTATTTATTTCATCAGTGAAGTTCTGGGTCCCTCGAAGAAAAAGTACTCTCAAGTGTAGAAGCTATTATACGCAGTACTTCTAACTGCCCGCAAGCTACGTCACTACTTTGATGACCACAAAGTCATAGTAGTCACCGGTTTTCCGATAGGGGATATTCTCCACAACAAGGAAGCCATTGGCCGAATAGCCAAGTGGGCCTGTGAACTGGGATCTCATGACATCGAATTTCGACCTCGTACTGCCATTAAGTCCCAAACATTGGTTGACTTCGTATCGGAATGGACTGAACAGCAAATACCAGAGAACCCAGAAACTGCAGAAGTATGGAGGATGTATTTTGATGGCTCGCTGAAGCTGCAGGGAGCAGGCGCAGGAATTCTCTTCATCGCACCTGGAGGCGAACACCTCAAATACGCCCTCCAGTTGTTATTTCTAGCCTCTAACAACGCAGCCGAGTATGAAGCTCTGATCCATGGACTAAACATCGCCATATCTTTGGGCATCAAGAGATTAATGGTATACGGAGATTCTCTGGTGGTCATAAGCCAGATAAACAAAGAATGAGACTGTTCGAATGATTCGATGGGAAAATACTACGCTGCCGTCCGGAAACTAGAAGATAAGTTTGAAGGTCTAGAATTTCATCATGTAGAGAGAGATCGAAACACGGCAGCTGATGTATTGTCCAAGTTAGGATCCAGCCAAACTCAGGTCCCACCCGGAGTCTTTGTGCAAGAAATACCACGACCGAGCATCTCAACAGATCAAGCAGAAGAATGTAATATCGTGGATCAACCTGAGTCGGACTCTGACGACTGGAGAAGGCCGATCATCAGATACATAAAGAATGAAGAGGAACCAGATGACAAAAATATAGCCGAGCGCATCGCCAGACAGTCAGCCCACTACACACTCATTGGGGAAACATTATACAGAAGGGGTGCATCAGGCGTCCTCATGAAGTGCATTCTCTCATCTACTGGAAAGCAACTTCTAGGTGAGGTCCATGCTGGGCAATGCGGAATACACGCAGCATCCAGGACACTAGTCGGGAAGGTCTTCTGGTCAGGATTCTATTGGCCAACAGCGAAAAGCGATGCAGCCAAGTTAGTTCAGAGGTGCGAAGCTTGCCAGTACTTGTCAAAGCAACAACATCTACCAGCACAGCAATTGCAGACCATACCAGTAACTTGGCCCTTTGCATGCTGGGGACTGGATATGATTGGACCTTTTAAGAAAGCTCAAGGAGGATACACTCATGTACTGGTAGCAATCGACAAATTCACTAAATGGATAGAATTCAAACCCATTGCTTCTTTAACCTCGGCTAAGGCCGTGGAATTCATACAAGACATAATATTCAGATTTGGAATACCAAACAATATCATAACTGACTTAGGATCCAACTTCACGAGTTCAGAATTCTTCGATTTCTACGAGCAAAAGAGCATCCAGATCAAGTATGCTTCGGTAGCACACCCGAGGGCCAACGGGCAGGTTGAGCGAGCTAACGGGATGATACTGGAGGCACTCAGGAAAAGGGTCTTCGAAAAGAATGAAAAGTTCGCAGGAAAGTGGATAAGGGAATTGCCCTACGTCGTTTGGAGCCTAAGAACCCAACCTAGTCGAGCTCTACATGGAAATACTCCTTTCTTCATGGTCTATGGGTCAGAGGCAGTATTACCCGCCGATCTCAAATTCGGGGCGCCGAGGTTGGTCTTCGAAAACATAGCAGAAGCCGAAGCTACTAGGCTGGAGGACATTGATGTACTCGAAGAAGAACGGCTGAATGCAGTAATTCAATCAGCACGATACCAGCAGACTCTGAGACGCTATCACGACAAGGCCGTGCGACAACGATCCTTCTCAGTGGGAGATCTCGTCCTCCGCCGAATTCTAACAGGGGAGGGACGGCACAAGTTGTCACCCTTATGGGAGGGACCATTCATAGTAGCAGAAGTCACTCGGCTGGGATCATATCGTCTAACTCAGATGGACGACACAGAAATTGGGAACTCCTGGAATATAGAACACCTCAGGAAGTTTTACCCCTAGCTGAATTTCAAAAGCTATCAGGATGACAATGTACTCTGTAAAACGGGAGATATGTCATCAATAAAGAAGGCTTCAAAGATACTCAATTTGTTCATGATTGACTAGCACTCTTACTTAACTCAGAGTGACCACTATGCCCTGCTAACAGAGCAATCGGCTTAAGTCGGCAAAGACTTAAGACGGTGCAACATGCTCACGCTTACTTAACTCAGGGTGACCACTATGCCCTGCTAACGGAGCAATCGGCTTAAGTCGGCAAAGACCTAAGACGGTGCAACATGCTCACGCTTACTTAACTCAGGGTGACCACTATGCCCTGTTAACGGAGCAATCGTCTTAAGTCGACAAAGACTTAAGACGGTGCAACATGCTCACGCTTACTTAACTCAGGGTGACCACTATGCCCTGCTAACGGAGCAATCGGCTTAAGTCGGCAAAGACTTAAGACGGTGCAACATGCTCGCGCTTACTTAACTCGGGGTGACCACTATGCCCTGCTAACGGAGCAATCGGCTTAAGTCGGCAAAGACGTAAGACGATGCAACATGCTCACGCTTGCTTAACTCGGGGTGACCACTATGCCCTATAAACAGAAGCAATCGACTTAAGTCAACAACGATTTAAGGCGATCTGACGCGCTTACGACTACTCATATAGGGATGACTTCTATATCCCATAAACAAGTTTCAAAACCATCACACAGCCTTTTACTACTGCAAATTTATGTACTGTTGAATTCTAAAACATTATGAGAATAGCAATATCATTCAAATGCTAAACTGGTGTCCTCTAACAAATATATGACCGTGCTAACCGCGCGCTCAAAGCACGCAAAATATTTCTCTATTTCGCGATGTCTTTCTCAGGAGCAACCGACGAGGAAGGGCGACTTGAGGAATCAAGAGCAGCATTCACGTCAGCCCTTATATCTTCAGGAACAACTACGCCGGGTCTCCTCATCAAGATTCGTCCCGCCCGAATGGCCTTGTCCATGGCTCTGTCGCGCTGGGCTCTGAGAGTAATGGAAGTTTCTTCAGCAACCTTGGCAGCCAATTGAGCAGTTTCTAGCTCCTGGGCGATGGATTTCTTGGAAGCACGGAGTTCTTTGATAGTAGCATCCTTAGCCGATATCAACTGCCTGAGACGGATCACGTCATCCGTGGATTCCTGCAGCCTATAGCGAAGATTATCTAACTCCTCCATGGAGAAGCGATGACTCCTCTCCAGGATGGTCAACGAATTGCTAGAGTCGCGATACAGTCTGTCAAGATTGTCGCGAGATGCAGCAAGGACACGTTTTTCTTCCTGCAAACAAGAATCAACTCCTTTCAAACATCAAACAAGCAATAGGAACACAGTAATGCAAGGCACAGTTTCATAAGTCACCTTTTCAGAATCAAGCTGAGTGCGAAGGGAAGAGCTCAGTGCATTGGCGTCATCTAAGGCAGCAGAGACCTGGGCTAGTTCAGTTTGGCTTTGAGAATACTTTTCTTCAAAATCAAAGCACCGCTGGACCAGCTCAGCCTGATCTCGAGAATGTTTTTCTTCAAAAGTGGAAATTTGCCGAGTCATATCTAGCAGGAGACAATCAAATAAAAAAAGGGTCACAATGTAAGGCAGTTCAATAATGAAGACAAAAAGAAGCAGAAAAGCACTAACCCGCATTGGTCGCCTCCAAGTCAGAGACACGTTGTTGAAGTAACACCGGATTCCAACATGCAAGAGACAAAGCTCCTTCTAGAACAGAAGCACCCTGCAACCTCAGCTGGCTAGCCATCCCATCCACCAAAGCCTGATAAGAAGAACAGATGAGTGTAATGACAGCAGTTCACACAGCGCGAAAGTCAAGACAAGATATATTACAGTACCTGGAGATTAGAAAAGAACGAAGGGACTCCCAAATCATGAGAGATCAATTGATGGCCTGGCATAAGGTCACCACCCGAAGCAGTTTGCAACAAACCGGCAGAAACCAACTCAGTGCCATCAACAGAGCTCAAAACTTGGCCAGCAGGGACACTTCCCTCTAAAGCGACTCCCTGGTTCGAAGCTTGGGCAATCACCATGCAGTCGGAGTGCGGGGGTGATCCCGCATGAACGTCCATGGAAGTACAAGAAGGGGACTCCGCTCGGACACTCTCGGGGGCTGGGCCATAGTTTGCGCTACCCACACGAGCCGGATCATCTCCGGCAGTACCCTCGGGGGCTGGACAGTGGCTTGCACTTCCCACCCGGGCCGAGTCACCCTCGGCAACACCCTCGGGGGCTGGGTAAGCGTCAACACCATCCTTGAGAGCCGAGTTCTCTACAGTGGCCACCTCTAAGGCTGAAGGCCCCTCAGTTGCTTCCATGGGACCGAGACGATCCAAATCAGTCTCTTGGCCTTCAAGACCGCGCTCTAAGGTCGATGAGGCGCGGGATGACCTCAATCCAGCATCAAGCACATCAGCACAAACCTCCATCACACCATCATACGCTGGCTCTAACAAAAGGTCCTCTGGAACCATATCCTCCAGGGTCTGATCAAAGTTTGCCAGAGATAACTCCTGTAGGCCAACGAGGGCTGACAAAGCAGGAGAAGGAACTCCGCTACTCTCCCCACTGGCAATATACTGCCGACTGTTCTTCCGGGTCAGAGGGACCTCATCTTCTTCCTCCCTGTCGTTTTCATCAACAACATAAGCAGCACACCCATTGGGATCAGCATCGGATGGGGCACACCCATTGGGATCAGCAGCAGATGGAGCACACCCATTGGGGTCGGTGTCAGTGAAATCAGGCACGGGAACCTCCTCAGCAGCAGGAGTCGAAGGACCAGCACCCCGATCCAAATTAGATACTTGCCGGAGACGTCTCTTTTTCTTTTTCTGCTCATCCGCAGAAGGATCAAGTTGATTGGCTCGGCAAGGGCGTCTCGGGCGAGCACTGGTAGGCTTCTGAACATCCAAAGTTATACTAGCTTCTGGGAGAGGCGCCACCACCAATGTCCCGGCAGGAGCAGCATCAGGAGAGTCCTCAGCCAGCAAATCAAGCATAGCACTTATTTCTGCGTCACTAGGATCCAAAGGCACATCAAAGTGGACTTGCCGTTCATCGTCAGGAATTTCCCCGAGCGAAGCAACCAAAGTGTTAACCTCGTCGACAGAGGGTCGCACTCTAAGGCCCAAACCGCCATCAGCGACAGGTGGATTCGACACAAAAAGAGTGAAGGTCTTGGGAGAAGGCAGGTTCCATGCTGAATATGCCACTGGGGCGCCAATATTTGATACCTTGCCTCTAAGGATCATCTCAAGTCGGTTCACCAAGTCTACAGAGGGAATTCTCCTGTTGGTAACCCGAGTCGGGTCAGCTAGGCCTCTATACAGATAAGCCGGATATGCTCTGTCCTTCAACGGCTGAACATTCTTGAAAACAAAATCAGCAACCACAACTTCAGCAGTCAGACCCCTTTCTTTCAGCAGACCAACTTCAGCTAGCAAAGCCCTCGCTTCAGCTACCTCCTGATCCGTGGGAGACTCAGTCCAACTCGGAGTGCGAACATCCGGTTGTCTTTCCGACCGTGGGGGGAGGGAATTCCCATGGTTCTAAACAATAAACCATTCCAAGCGCCATCCCTTGATACTATCTTTGAGAGGAATTTCAAGATACTCAGTCTTCCTCCCACGGCGCATTTCCAAACTAGCACCCCCGACCAGCTGATGCTGACCCCCGGTCATTCCAGGGCGGCAGTGATACAAGTACTTCCACAACCCAAAATGTGGCAGCACGCCCAGGAAAGCTTCGCACAAATGAACATAAATAGAAATTTGAAGAATAGAATTGGGATTCAGGTGGGTCAAGTTAAGGTGATAAAAATCAAGGAGGCCACGGAAGAAAGGTGAAATGGGGAGAGCGAGACCGCGGAGAAGAAAAGGAATGTAAATCACGGACTCATGGGTATCCTCTGTCGGGACAGTGACCCCATGACAAATCCGCCAAGAACAAAGCTCCCTTGGGGGAAGAACCCCGATGGACACAAGGTGGAGGAGATCAGACTCGAAGACAACAGACATGTGATTACCTGCGAAAGGCAATTGGCTGTTGGGGTCGATAGGGGGAATTACCACAGCGGATGAACTCAAGGCCTTTCTCTTGGGTGCCATCTCAAATCTATTGGCGAACAGAGCGAGAGTCGAATTGCAGGAAGGATTTGGAGGCAGAAAAGCAAGAACTAGGGCACGGAAAACAGAGGCGGCTGAAAGCGCTGTATAAGCGGGATATTCCCGAGCCGGATACCGTCTCCAAAAGCGCCCAGTCAGCACCCGGCGTTTACTTCTAAAACGCCGGTGTGCCACGTCGTCACTCGGCGGTTACCTCTAAAACCCCGGTGTGCCACATCACCACTCGGCTATTATCCTCAACAGTAGCCGACACGGCCCGTTTTAACTCGGCTGTTATTTCTAAAACGCTGACGTTATCATCAATCGCTCGGCAGCTATCTCTAAAGCGCCAACGATATCCTTAGTCACTCGGCAGTTGCTCCTAAAACGCCGACGACGCTACAAGTCACTCGGCTGTCACATCTAAGAGCGCTGACGTGGTCAACAGCTATTCCGACATTGACATGGTTTCGTCATCACTCGGACTCTATTTCAAATGCGTAAAATATCGACAATAATAGCTCGGCCATCACCCCTGAAGCGACGAGATGATGCCCAAGTTATTTAGTTACTATCCCAAAGGAGTCAACTTCATAAATAAGGCAGGCGGAGGAAGGACTCAAAAATTCTAAGTTACGCCAAAAACACAACAGCGAGATGATCTGCACAGAGGAGACGAAACTACTCTTCATTAAAGGGAAGTTGTCATACTTACAAATCAACTCATTATGAGTTGATAACTTCCCTACTACTACTACTACTACTACTACTACTACCACTACTACGCAACACTATACTACTTTACATTACTAATACTACTACATTATTTCACTATACTACTTCTAATCTATACTAATATTTAAAAACCAGTGGCATTTAGCCACTGGCCTTGTTGCCGCCCCTGCTGCCGCTGCTGCTGCCTCTGCTGCCGCCCCTGCTCCCACCATCGCCGCCGTCACCGTCGTCGTCGCCGCCACCGCCTCCGTCGTCGTCATCGTCATCTCCCTCGCCACCGCCGCCGCCGTCCTCCTCGGACGAGTCCTCCTCGTCCAAGGAGTACTCCGACTCATCCGAGCCCACGAGCCCGGAGCGCTCGACAGCCCGGATGTAAGTCCAGACCTCCGCCGCGAGCCCCTGGGAGTCGTCCGAATCGTCAGACGACTCACGCAGAGGGATGGGAGCCGGAGACCCCTCGGACTCAGAGGAGAACTCCTCCTCTGAGTATTCCGAGTCACCAAAGTCCTCAGACAGAGGGGTCGACTCGCGCTTGCGTTTCTTGCCCATGGTGGAAATGTAGGGAGAAGAAGGAAACAAGCAGTGGAGAACAGCAAGAGATGTGAAAAAACCAGAGAGGCAAATGCACTATTTATAGGAGAAGAAGGCAACCGCTCACCTCCAACCGCGGTCACTAAACAGTCGCGAGGCATTCAATACACACTTCAACCCATCTGAAGACGCGCGGCTGACGCCGTTTTACGCAATGCAACACCCATTGGGACTCCAGTCAACAACGCGGGGATATGATTACGCCCGCCGTCACATCACATTACTACTCAGAAGCAGCTGGCTAAAACGCTCAGCGTACCAAGCCGTCCCTTGCCCACACCCATTGGGGGGGGACACCCAGGAATTATCAGTATATTTTTCAAAAAACTGTCACATACATGCAGAGTGTGCAATGAACACCTCAAGACAAAAATGAGATATCAGTAAGGATCAAAGGAAAGCCAAATATAGCCGGTGAAGTACAAAATCTGACCGACGGAAGCAACGCGAAGACTAGCCAGGGAACGTCCATCAAATGTCCAATCGGTCGCAGAGCAAATAAATTGCACCACCTAGCAAGATATGGGCGGATCACGAACTCGGCTACAAAAGACAAAATACGTGCTGACCTCGGATGCATAATACTGATGACATAATGCTGACCTCTAAAGCATAATATGGATGACATAATGCCGACTTCTAAGGCATTCAAAAAAGAGAAAATATGACTCTCGGCAAAAGGACATGAAGTAAAGACCTTTGAGAGGATTGTTTTCAAAAATCCACTCAAAGCTCGGGGGCTACACCCATTGGGTGCACCTTCGGTGCACCCCATGGATCACCATTTCAAGCCAAGATAGTGCCGACTTCTAAGGCATAAGACAAGATTAAAAGACAGGGCTGGTCCTCAACCAAAGTATGAGAAGAAAATAAAAATAATTTCTGATGAAGACCTTCGAGTAGATTATCTTCTAAAATCTACTCGAAGCTCGGGGGCTACACCCATTAGGTGCACCTCTGGTGCACCCAATGAAGTTCAGGGTCCTACAATATGAAATGCCGACTCTTAAGGCACAAACACGAAACAAAGCTCCAGTGTACGAGTGATCACAGCAGAAGGAGACAGTAAGAAATCGTTTTTCTCCAAATTACCTGCAAGCTAGGCCTAGGATCTTTGGGCCGATTACCTCAAAATCAACCCAAAGATCGGGGGCTTGTGGGGGACAGATATCCCCCGGGTCCACTAGAAGGGTAAAAGACCTCACTAAAGGCCCAAGGACCCAATAAATCGTAAGGTCATTCCTTCATGGGCCTGGGGAGGGACAATCAGTAAAGCAGATCGATATAAGGCCGGATCGACGAGAGTCCAGATGGCCCCACAACGTTGAGCAAGAAACCACAACAGAAGATATGACTTTCCCGCGCTGGAGCCCCATGCAGCAGAGCCAGGCGAGGATAGGTCGGCTGAATCATAGGAAGATAGACTCAAACAGATCACTATCCTTTAGGCGCACGTTGTTATCATATCAGTATGTATTGTCCCACGGTCAAATATATAAGGCCCAGGGGGCACCCCTTCAGAACGATCGATTCCAACTCTACACTACCCCGCCATCTACCTCAACCCTCCACGTCATCGCTCTAGAGAACTACCTTGTAACCCATTACACAAAGCACCTTCGCCAGGACGTAGGGTGTTACGCATCTCTAAGCGGCCCGAACCTATAAACATTGTCTATTGTCTCTCGTGCGTCTGGCACGAACCATTTTGCTACAGTCGGCGACATCGTCCTACTCCTAAAAACACCTCGAGGGGCAACCCCGGGTGTGCGGTCGGACCCAAAACACCGACATACATCGAACATACACATGAGATATCTCGTGTGAATGGAGGCATTGATGCCTTGAGCATCAGTCCCTCCGTAGGGTACTTTATGTGTTTTTGTATTTCTACATGTTTTTTGCTGTTTATTGCTTATTGAAAGTCACCTAGAGGGGGGGGGGGGGTGAATAGGCGTAATCTGGAATTTACAACTTAAAACACAAGCTACAAGCCGGGGTTAGCGTTAGAATTTAAATCAAGTCCGGTAGAGAAGGGAAAACAAATCAACCAAGAAATAAAGCGGATGAACACAGTTACCGAGGTTCGGTTCTAAAGAACCTAGTCCCCCGTTGAGGTGGTCATAAAGACCGGGTCTCTTTCAACCCTTTCCCTCTCTCAAATGGTCACTTAGACCGAGTGAGCCTTTTCCTTAATCTCCCAGGTCACTTAGACCCCGCAAGGACCACCACACACTTAGGTGTATCTTGCTTCGATTACAAATCACTTGGGAAAAGAAATAAGAAAGGAAGAAGGCAATCCAAGAGGCAAGAGCTCAAAAGAACACAAAATCTCTCTCTCTCACAAGTCACTAAGTGCTTGAGTTGAATTTGGGACTTGGAGAGGCTTTGATCTTTTGAATTGTGTCTAGGAGTGAATGCTAGAGTCCTTGTATTGAATGTGATACTTAGAAATCTTGGATGCTTGGGGTGGTGGTGGTTGGGGGGTATCTATAGCCCTCAACCACCAAACAACCGTTGGGGCAGACTGCTGTCGATGGGCACACCAGACAGTCTGGTGCGCCATCGGACACTGTCCGGTGTGCCAGCCACGTCACCCAACCGTTAGGGTTCTGGAGCTTTTGACCGTTGGAGGCTTTATCTTCTAGTGGCACCGGACAGTTCGGTGCCGCACCGGACATGCACTGTTCAGTGTTCGGTGCGCCTCTGTCCTACGACTCTGACTCTACGCGCACTGTTCCTCACTGTTCATCTGATCAACACGCTTTTGCAGTCGACCGTTGCGCGAAGTAGTCGTTGCTCCGCTGTCACACCGGACAGTCCGGTGGCACACCGGACAGTCCGGTGAATTATAGCGGAGCACGCCTGGAGAAACCCGAGAGTGGCTAGTTCATCCTTGTATGGACCTGGTGCACCGGACTCTGTCCGGTGGCACACCAGTCAGTCCGGTGCGCCAGACCAGAGCACACTCGGTTTCTTTGCTCCTTTGTATTTCAACCCTCTCTTGAACATTTATTGGTTTGTGTTGAACCTTTATGCACCTGTAGAACATATATTCTAGAGCAAACTAGTTAGTCCAATATTTGTGTTGGGCATTCAACCACCAAAATTAAGACTGGGAAAAGGTTAACCCTATTTCCCTTTCAATCTCCCCCTTTTTGGTGATTGATGCCAACACAAACCAAAGCAAATATATAAGTGCATAATTGAACTAGTTTGCATAAGGTAAGTGCATAGGTTACTTGGAATTACACCAATTCATAGTTTCACTAGATATGCATGGATTGCTTTCTTTTATTTAACATTTTGGACCACCTTTGCACCACTTGTTTTGTTTTTGCAAATCTTTTTGGAAAATCTTTTCAAAGTCTTTTGCAAATAGTCAAAGGTATATGAATATGAATGCACGAAGCATTTTCAAGATTTAAAATTTCTCCCCTGTTTCAAATGCTTTTCCTTTGACTAAACAAAACTCCCCCTGAATGAAATTATCCTCTTAGCTTTCAAGAGGGTTTGAGAAATGGATACCAATTGATATTAGATACTTAATGAGATATTATTTCTCGAGGAATACCGTTTCAAAAAATACCAATTAAAACTTTATTTCGAAAATTTTGAAATGGTGGTGGTGCGGTCCTTTGCTTTGGGCTTAGTATTTTCTCCCCCTTTGGCATTAATCGCCAAAAACGGAGAACGTTGGAGCCCTTGTTACTTTCTCCCTCATTGGTATAAGTAAATATGAGTGAAAGATTATACCAATTTGGAGAGAGCGGAGTAGTGACGAAGGATAAATGATACCGTTAGAGTGGAGTGGAAGCCTTGTCGTCATCACATACTCCATTTTCCCTTTCAATCTACGACTTAGTAAAAATACACTTGAAAGCACATTAGTCGTAGCCTTGGTACATAAGAAATATGCATTTGAACCAAATGAAAGAGATATGATCAAAGGTATATAAAATAGCTATGTGTGCAATGTTTCAATCAAAATTCCGAGAATCAAGAATATTTAGCTCATTCCTAAGTTTGCTAAAGGTTTTCTCATCTAATGGCTTGGTAAAGATATCGACTAATTGTTCTTTGGTGCTAACATAAGCAATTTCGATATCCCCCCTGTGTTGGTGATCCCTCAGAAAGTGATACCGAATATCTATGTGCTTAGTGTGGCTGTGTTCAACGGGATTATCCGCCATGCGGATTGCACTCTTATTATCACATAGGAGAGGGACTTTGCTCAATTTGTAGCCATAGTCCCTGAGGGTTTGCCTCATCCAAAGTAATTGCGCACAGCAATGGCCTACGACAATGTACTCGGCTTCAGCGGTGGAAAGAGCTACTGAGTTTTGTTTCTTTGAAGTCCAAGACACCAGGGATCTCCCCAGAAACTGACAAGTCCCTGATGTGCTCTTCCTATCAATTTTACACCCTGCCCAATCGGCATCGGAATATCCTATTAAATAAAAAGTGGATCCCATGGGGTACCAAAGCCCAAACTTAGGAGTGTAAACTAAATACCTCATGATTCTCTTCACGACCCTAAGGTGAACTTCCTTAGGGTTGGCTTGGAACCTTGCACACATGCATACGGAAAGCATAATATCCGATCGAGATGCACATAAACAGAGTAAATATCCTATCATTGACCGATATACCTTTTGATCTACGGATTTACCTCCCATGTCGAGGTCGAGATGTCCATTAGTTCCCATGGGTGTCTTGATGGGTTTGCCATCCTTCATGCCAAATTTCTTAAGAATGTCTTGAATGTACTTTGTTTAGCTGATGAAGGTGCCCTCTTGGAGTTGCTTGATTTGAAATCCTAGGAAATACTTCAACTCCCCCATCATAGACATCTTGAATTTTTGAATCATGATCCTACTAAACTCTTCACAAGTAGATTTGTTAGTAGACCCAAATATGATATCATCAACATAAATTTGGCATACAAACAAATCTTTTGCAACAGTTTTAGTAAAGAGTGTAGGATCAGGTTTACCGACTTTGAAGCCATTAGTGATAAGAAAATCTCTTAGGCATTCATACCATGCTCTTGGGGCTTGCTTGAGCCCATAAAGCGCCTTCGAGAGTTTATACACATGGTTAGGGTACTCACTATCTTCAAAGCCGGGAGGTTGCTCAACATAGACTTCTTCCTTGATTGGTCCATTGAGGAAGACACTTTTCACGTCCATTTGATAAAGCTTAAAGCCATGGTAAGTAGCATAGGCAAGTAATATGTGAATTGACTCAAGCCTAGCTACGGGTGCATAAGTTTCATCAAAGTCCAAACCTTCCACTTGTGAATAACCTTTGGCCACAAGTCGGGCTTTGTTCCTTGTCACCACACCATGCTCATCTTGCTTATTGCGGAATACCCATTTGGTACCTACAACATTTTGATTAGGTCGTGGAACCAAATGCCATACCTCATTCCTTGTGA
Source organism: Zea luxurians (assembly GCA_029449295.1). NCBI lineage: Eukaryota > Viridiplantae > Streptophyta > Magnoliopsida > Poales > Poaceae > Zea > Zea luxurians. The sequence continues at coordinate 37,676,203 of JAOPSE010000022.1, read as the reverse complement.
AGTTGTTGAGTTCCTCTTGCATAGCCAGCACCCAATCCAAATCTCTCAATGCATCCTCCACCCTGTATGGCTCAATAAAGGACACAAAAGAGCAATGTTCACAGAAATGTGCAACTCGAGATCTAGTGGTTACCCCCTTATGAATATCACCAAGGATGGAGTTGATGGGGTGATCTCGTTGAATTGCTTGGTGGACTCTTGGGTGTGGCGGTCTTTGATCCTGTACTTCTTGATCATCTTCCTTGTCTTTGTCATGGTCATCTCCCCCTAGATCATTGTCCTCCTCATGAGGTGGCTCATCCTCTTGATCTTCATTTTCATCATCTTGAACTTGATCCTCATCTTGAGTAGGTGGAGATGCTTGGTTGGAACATGACGGTTGATCTTGTGCTTGTGGAGGCTCTTCGCATTCCTTAGGACACACATCCCCAATGGACATGTTCCTTAGCACGACGCATAGAGCCTCTTCATCATCTAATTCATCAAGATCAACTTGCTCCACTTGGGAGCCATTAGTCCCATCAAACACAATGTCACAAGAAACCTCAACTAATCCAGTGGATTTGTTGAAGACTCTATATGCCCTTGTGTTTGAGTCATATCCTAGTAAAAAGCCTTCTACAACCTTATGAGCAAATTTAGATTTTCTACCTCTTTTAATAAGAATAAAACATTTGCTTGCAAAGACTCTAAAATATGAAACATTGGGCTTTTTATCGGTGAGGAGTTCGTATGATGTCTTCTTGAGGATTCGGTGAAGATATAACCGGTTGATGGAGTAGCAGGCGGTGTTAATCGCCTCGGCCCAAAATCGGTCCGGTGTCTTGTACTCATCAAGCATGGTCCTTGCCATGTCTAGTAGAGTTCTATTCTTCCTCTCCACTACACCATTTTGTTGAGGTGTGTAGGGAGAAGAGAACTCATGCTTGATGCCCTCATCCTCAAGAAAGCCTTCGATTTGTGAGTTCTTGAACTCCGTCCCATTATCGCTTCTTATCTTTTTGATCCTTAATCCGAACTCATTTTGAGCTCGTCTCAAGAACCCTTTTAAGGTCTCGGGTCTGTAATTTTTCTTGGAAAAAGAATACCCAAGTGAAGTGAGAATAGTCATCCACAATTACAAGACAATACTTACTCCCGCCGATGCTTATGTAAGCGATTGGGCCGAATAAATCCATGTGGAGTAGCTCAAGCGGCCTATCGATCGTCATGATGTTCTTGTGTGGATGATGAGACCCAACTTGCTTTCCTGATTGACATGCGCTACAAACCCTGTCTTTCTCAAAATGAACATTTGTTAGTCCCGAAATGTGTTCTCCCTTTAGAAGCTTGTGAATATTCTTCATTCCAACATGGGCTAGTCGGCGGTGCCAGAGCCAACCTATATTAGTCTTAGCAATTAAACAAGTGTTGAGTTTAGCTGTGTTCTCATTAAAATCAACTAAATATAGCTGACCCTCTAACATTCCCTTAAATGCTATTGAATCGTCACTTCTTCTAAAGACAGTAACACCTACATATGTAAAAAGACAGTTGTAGCCCATTTTGCATAATTGTGAAGCAGAAAGCAAATTGTAATCTAAAGAATCTACAAGAAAAACATTAGAAATAGAATGGTCAGGTGATATAGCAATTTTACCAAGTACTTTGACCAAACCTTGATTTCCATCCCCGAATGTGATAGCTCATTGGGGATCTTCGTGTTTCTCGTAGGAGGAGAACATTCTCTTCTCCCCTGTCATGTGGTTTGTGCATCCGCTATCAATTATCCAACTTGAGCCCCTGGATGCATAAACCTGCAAAACAATTTAGGCCTTGTTCTTAGGTACCCAAACAGTCTTGGGTCCTTTGATGTTAGAAACAAGCACCTTGGGTACCCAAACACAAGTATTTGAGCCCTTGTGTTTGCCCCGAACATATTTGGCAACTATTTTGCCTGATTTGTTAGTGAGCACATAAGAAGCATCAAAAGTTTTGAATGAAATATTATGATCATTTGATGCAGTAAGAGTTTTCTTTTTAGGCAATTTAACATGAGTTGATTGCCTAGAGCTAGAAGCCTCATTCTTATACATAAAAGCATGATGTGAAACAGTATGAGGTTTCCTAGCATGAATTCTCCTAATTTTGTGCTCAGGATAATTAGCAGGATATAAAATATAGCCCTCATTATCCTGAACCATGGGAGCTTTGCCCTTAACAAAGTTAGACAACTTCTTAGGGGCATTAAGATTGGCATTGCTTCCCTGTTGGAAACCAATGCCATCCTTAATGCCAGGGCGTCTCCCACTATAGAGCATGCTTCTAGCAAATTTAAACTTATCATTTTCAATTTCATGCTCATTAATTTTAGTAGTTAATTGAGCTATATGATCATTTTGTTGTTTAATTAAAGCAAAGTGATCATGAATAGCATCTACATTAACATCTCTACATCTAGTACAAATAGCAATATGTTCAATAGTAGATGTAGAGGGTTTGCAAGATTTTAATTCCTATATCTTAGCATTTAAAATTGCGTTCTCATCTCTAAGACAGGAAATAAAATCATTGCAAGCATTTAAATCTTTAACCTTAGAAATTAAACTAGCATTTTCAGTTCTAAGGCTAGAAATTGATTCATTCAATTTATCAATCTTAGCATTTAAACTAGCATTTTCATTTCTAAGATTGGTAATTGAATCATGGCACATGCTAAGCTCTTTAGTCAAATTTTTAAAATTTTCAACTTCTTGAGCATAAGAATTGTCACACCCGGTTTTAGAAGGCAAACCGAATGTGAACCATGTTCATGCCAGGATCAGAAATTCACGTACACAGCGATTACATAAATGACTCATCATAGCACAATGCTTTGAATTACAATAAAGAGTAAGTAATAATATTAAAGACTAGAGTCATTTACATAATATGAATCAAAGTGCACATAATAGAAACGTAGCCAACGTAAATAAACCCACCATAGGCAGCTGACTGGGGGAGGTCGCTAGCCTAATCCTCGAACTTGTCGAAGTCCTGGAACTCCTGGAGATCCGCCTCGACGCCTTCTTCTTTACCTGAGCATAGATTGCACCAAAGGCAACCTGGTGTTTTGTGAAAGCAAGGGTGAGTACACATCAATGTACTCAGCAAATGTCCCATTTGGCTGAAGTGGACTAGCTTTATGTGGGGTTAAGGTCAAAGCAGTTGCTCTTAGTTGGTCAGGTATTTATTATTAGTGGAAGCCAAGTTTTATAATATAACCAACCCATGAAACCTTTCCTCATCGAGGAACATCACTACCATTATCGAACCAAAATCATAAATAGAACCATTGAGTCTCGAACCATCTGTATCTCTAATCAAAGAGGATCCCAAGGCCGCTCATAACTGTGCACGACTGATATATCAGTTTCTAATTCTCTACAGAGGTCGCACACTTTACCCATGAGTCATGATTCCCTTTCTGCCCAAAGAGAGCTACTCTCCATTGACCACTACCTAGGTGGCCTGGCAGGGTACCACTACGTAGCCTTTACAAAGACTCCCCTGGTGCATAGCTGCTCGTTAGGTTTCGCCAGTCGTACAATCGTAGTACACCTCCCTAAGATGGGTGACTAACAAAACCAAATCGAATGAACCTCTGCACCCCACCTTAGCAGAGCGAGCACTACGCCCCGGCCCCCATTGACGGCCCTTCGGCAATGCCAACTATACCCCCAGGTTCATCTAATTAATTAGCTAAGGGCATCTCATTCCACCCTCATGGCTGCACTGTTATCCCGGGTGGTCACTACATGAACATGTCCTTACGGAGAGGTACTCAGGAAAAAGGCCTGAGCCCCCTAGAGTATCACAAGATCATCAACATAATCAGGATAACATTATCGTATCATAATTGTTCACATCATGTTCATTGATTAAAGTTAAGGCAATAGCAAAATTCTAATCATGGTAACCCAAAAAGGTAAACAAGGATAAGGTAAATACAGACTAGTCAATCCTTAGGTTTCATAAAGTAATGCAGGACAATGAATTATAAGTAGATAGGATATAATGGGTCAGAGGACACTTGCCTTCACCAAACAGATGCTCAGGATCTTCAGCCTCATAGAGCTCATAGAGCATGATCACTTGGTCGTCGAAGCTTGACCATCGATTCCTCGAAGTGGGAAACAAATCTCGATCTAATCGCAACGCGAAGCGAAGAAGAATAAGCACAAGCCAACAAACATATATTTGCATAAGAACATTACACCATACAAGATAAAATGTTATAAAAACATGCAGCATAAAATAGAGCTTGATTCTATGGTCACGCGAGGGAAAGAAACGTCGAACTCGAAGCTACGTTTGAGAAGTTAGCGCGTTAACGTTAAACAAGTATTAACAATAATTTTTAGTTCAAACATGATCAAATATAAATATTATACATCAGTTAGTTCGATTAATCTGCTATACTAACAATGTCCGTTAATTAAATAATTTAATTAAAACAAGAGATTCTAAGCGAGATAAATTTATGACGCGTGAAACAGCACGACAGCGTGCAAACGACGCGCGGACACGCACGACATAGCACGTTGATGACACACGAAACAGCACGCGCGACGAGCGCGAACGCTCACGAATCAGCACACAACCACGAGCACGTCACACACGAACAATGCGCAGACAGCACGAGAATAATGCATGAACTATACGCACGAACAACACGGCGACGGCGAGCGCCACATGGGTGAACAACGCGTAGACAATGCGACGACGCGCACGACTCACAAGAGTCGCTAACAGATATCGTGTTTATACTAAACACTAAATAGGTATTAAATACCACATCTAAGTTGTTAAAATCATATTACCACATATTTACAATCGCCAAACTAAAATCATAATTTTAATCCGATCGAGTATTCAGTTTACTGACCGACAAGGGGATTAATTAGAGCAAGAGGATAGACGAGGTAGACGGGGGGAGGTAGACGGGAGTCGTCTAGGGGTAGACGGATGTCATCTAGGGGGTAGACGGATGTCGTCGGGACCCCGACGATGCGCTGCGCATGCGCGAAACAACACGCACAACAGCGCGCGCGACACGCGAGGATCACTAACAGATATAATGTTTATATTAAGTATATTAATTCAAAAGCACTTCGATCAGAATAATCACATAAACAGGTATTTATAAATGCGCAAATAAAACTAGCAATTAGTTTTATTCAAATTGTTATTCTAATAAATAACAAATAATTAACTAGTTGATTAAAACTTACGTCGTGACAAAATAATGTTACTAATGTGAACTTGACGCTACTACGGAGTTGACACGACCGAAACAAGTCGAAACAGGTTTGCGACGCACAACACATCGAATAGTTAACAATCCGTGGCTAAATAATGACGCGACGAACAGACACCCTAGATTACGCTTAAACGCGAAAAACTATATTTCTAAGTTCAACTTAGTTATCATAAATTATTTGTGTGGGATATTTTAGATAAAGTGAACTATCAATTAATCAATGATTTAAATGAAAATTAATTACTACGCATGGATGATTATAGCAAAGTGATTAACTAATGTACGTGGATCGCGCGCTCGACACGCGCGAAACAACATGAGGACAATACGCAAAAAACGACGATGGCGCGCGCAATACCCGTGATCACGTGCGAAACCGCGCGCGCGAGACTTGACGAGTACGCGACGCGCTAAGTAACAGCTGGGCGCAGGGGCATGCGAGGGTTGTGCGCAGGGGCTGCACTAGGCACACTTAGCAGCTGGGCGCTGGCCACGTTCGCCATGCCAGAGCCGAGCCACACAGGTGGACACGAATAGCCATGCCACGAGCTACACCGGGAGGGGAGGGAGAAGGAGGAGAGAGCTCACCTCGACGACCGATGGGGACGCGACGCGGCGGTGCTCGGTGAAGTGGGTGAGGGAGCACGACGAGGCTCTAGCCCACGACGCGGGCTGCAATGGCGCGTGGATGGCAAGGGAGCCGCAGGGGCGCGGGCTGGGAGGCTCGCCTAGGCACCGGCGGGCGCGCCGCGCTAGCCGCCATGGTCGAGCCACACCGAGCTGCCACACTGCTGTGGGCAAGCTACACAAGGACGAGAGCTGGCTATGCCGATCGGCTGCGCGGACTCGACACTCCTACACGCGGGGCCTAGGAATGGCGCAGCGGGTGTGCGTCAAGGGAAAGCAGGGAGACAAGATGGGAAAGGGAGAGAGAACATGGGGTGCACGGCTGCGGGGAAGGCGCACAACGCGCGCGTGGAACGTGGCGCGGGGAGGTGGAAATCTGCACCCTGGCACGTGCCCATGCGCGGGTGTGCGCGACGGTTCCTGTCTTCCAAGCGCGCACGTCGAGCAGGGGTGTGGTGGCGGCTGAGCGCGGCTGGGAGCGCGCTGGGCGCGGTTGGGCAAGCGGTACGGCCGAGCGGCGCAGGCGAGCGCGCACAGGCGGCGGCGGTTGGGAGCGCACGACGCTAGGGTTGCGGGGGGGGGGGGGGGTGGGGGGTAGGCGGCTGGGCCGGCGGGGTCGTGCTGGTGGGCCGCGAGGAGCTGGCCACGCGCGCTGGGCCGAGGCAGGGGAGCTGGGTCGCGGGAGGGGAGGGCGGCGCTGGGCCACGGGGCTGCCAGGCCAAGAGCACCGAGATGGGCCAGGGCGAGGACAGATTGGGGGAAACGGCTGGGCTTTCTCCCATTTTTCTCTATTTCTTGCTCTTGTTTTCTATTTTTCTATTTTATGCCATTTTCTTTTGAACTCAAATTCAAACACAAATTTGCGGACTACGTGAACGCACAACCCGAATAAGTCAACATACAAAAAGAAAAGATTATCCAACATGTTGTGCAATAATCATGACCCTTTTGGGTTTTTATTTTACTCGGCTCACAATTATATAAAACAAAATAACCCTTCACTATTTAGGGAAAAAGAAAAGAAAAGCAAGGAAAATAGAGGGTAACACCTGAATTTGGTGGATATTAGAAAAGAAATTTTATGCCCCCAAATTTAGAGTGTTACCGATCTAACCCCCTTAAGAGAATCTCGCCCTCGAGATTCAAGAAGAGGCTAGCAAGAAGATGAGATTGGTTAATTGGTTTTTTTCATAGCTTCTTCTAACTCAAATTTGACTTTGGCAACTTTAACTTGCGGCCTGGTTGCTTTGGTCTTCAAATATTCACGACCACTGATGCAATTCTTGAGGATCTCTTGGACTTGTGAGTTAGGACCCACACATGCTTCAGCTGCGCCACTCTGGTCTTGTTGGTTGACGTTGGTCACATTGTCTTCATTGGGGTTAGCGGCTAACCCCCTTAACAAGAGCATTGATATGCACTTGGTGAAGATGTTGTCGACTCTAATCTTAATTGGTTAAAAGGAGCTGGAGGTTATCAGCTACATAGGTGCAAGAGGAAAGAGTATAGGTAGAAAAGGTAAGCATAGATGGATTAAAGAGAAAAAGGAGAGCACCCAGCTACCTAACTCTATGACACTCAACTAGTAAACTGATGTCATTGCGGACCAAGGGCCACAACACATCAACACTCATCACAAAGAAGCAAATCAGTAATGACACAAAGACAAACAACACAAGCATGCAACAACAAACATCTCGTTGCTATACGTTAATGTTAGTTAGATGATGGTCTTTCCTTACAAAGGGGAAACTACTCTAAGGACATCAAAAGGCAAGGGGAATAATAATACATGTAGGATAGGGGCATGAGCATAATAAAGGATGGAGCTAAAGCAAGGATTGTAACCGAACTGGTTAAAATGCAACCAAGGTCAGGATAGGTAAAGCACCATTCTCAAATCGAGATGGGAAAGATGATATTTCAAAAGGTAGGCATATGATAAGCATCATGGAAAGATCTAGATATTACAAAGGTAAGGGAGGTAACCGGCAAAAGCACACCAAAAGATCGAGTTAAGGCGACACTTATAGCGTGACCGAGGAAAAGGGAACAAATAAGAGTGGGACAAATAAGATATCACTCTTGAAATGAAATGGGAGAGGTGGCTTTAAAATGCAGGTATAGGATAAGCATCAAGGTAAAGATCGAGGGATGACAAAGGTTAAGGTGATAACGGACAAACACACAATAAAGGATGTATTTTAAACAAGACTTGCAAGGCGTCAAAGAAGGGGTAGCAGTCAATGGTGAAATAGGTGAGACATTATCCTCGAACAAGGATGGAAAAGAGGAGGCTTCAAAGGGGAGGTTCAAAGTAAGCATGAAGGTAAGGGCATAGATATGACGATGGTTTAAAGGTGATAATGGACAAGGATGTAGGAGGGGAGGTAAATGTGCATAGGAACAAAGGTTATAAGTACCACAAAGGATGGAGTTAAGACGGGACCTGCAAGTGGAAAAGAAGAGGGTACGTCCAAGGGACAGATAGGTAAGCAGCCACTTTTCAATGGAGGTAGAAGAGAGGAGACTTTTAAGGAGCCAGAATAAAGATGAGTATTAAGGCAAGATCGATGGATGACAAGGAGATGGTGATAGCAACTAAAACACACAACAAAGGATGGAATTAAGACAAAACTTGTAAGGCGGCAAGGAGTGAAAAGAAATCGAGGGAGAGATAGGTAACTTGCAACTCACGAACTTGGTCGAAAGAAAGGGGGCTTTTAAAGGATAAGTTCAAGGTAAGCATTCAGGTAGAAGACATCAATGTTCCAAGGGTCAAAAAGACGGTAACAGACAAGGGTATAAGAGAAAAGATGAAGGCATAGAAGAGCCAGTGGTATGAGTACAACAAGGAATAGAGTTAAGATAAGACTCACACCTAGCAAAGACGAGGTTCCGAACAAGGGCGGGATAAGTAAAACACTTCCCTCGAATCGAGATGGAAGAGGGAATTTTAAATAACAGACATAAGATTGTCATCATGGTAAGATGGAGAGACGGCAAAGTAAAGGTAGTAACAGAAAACAAAGGGTGGAGTTAAAAACTCGCAAGCGACAAGGAATGGGATACAACTAAAGGAAAATAGGTAACCTTCAACTTTTAAAATTGAGATGAAAGAGAGAAGGTTTTAAAGGACACGTATAACATAAGTATCAAGGTAAGATATAGAGGTGACAAGGGTAAAGATGATAATCGTGAAAAGCATAACCAAGGATAGAGTTAAGGAAAGACTCGCGAAGTGGCGAAGTGGAGAGAATAATCAAGGGTAAGATAGGTATGGTTCCAACAGAAGGGTTGAAGTAAAGTTCATTACCGAAGGAAGTTTGAGAGCACCTAGAGGGGGGGTGAATAGGTGATCCTGTAAAAACTTCAAACTTAAGCCACAAAAACTTGTTAAGCGTTAGCACAGTTAATGCCAAGTGGCTAAGGTGAAGTCTTCAACAAAACACAATACCACAAGAATCAAGCACAGAGGGACACGGTGGTTTATCCCGTGGTTCGGCCAAGCCAATGCTTGCCTACTTCCACGTTGTGGCGTCCCAACGGACGAGGGTTGCAATCAACCCCTCTCAAGCGGTCCAAAGACCCACTTGAATACCACGGTGTTTTGTTGTTCTTATCTCAATCCCGTTTGCGAGGAATCTCCACAACTTGGAGCCTCTCGCCCTTACAAAAGATGTTCACAAAGAATCACGGAGTAAGGGAGGGATTAGCAACTCACACACAACACAAAGATCACAGCGAATACGCACACACAAAACCCAGACTTGAGCTCAAGAGGCTAACACACTAGAACAGAGCTCAAATCACTAGAATTTCAAACAAGTGCGCAAGATTGATGTGTGAGTGATCAAGAGTGCTCAAGGAATGCTTGGGGTACTTCCTCCATGCGCCAAGGGGTCCCTTTTATAGCCCCAAGGCAGCTAGGAGCCGTTGGGAACAAATCTGGAAGGCCATCTTTGCCTTCTGTCTCGTGGCGCACCGGACAGTCCGGTGCACACCGGACACTGTCCGGTGCCCGATTTGTTTCCAAAAACAGCACTTCTGACCGTTGCTGGCTGCTCCAGATCTGCGCTTAGTTGGCGCACCGGACATGTCCGGTGCACACCGGACAGTCCGGTGTTCCTTCCCGACCGTTGGCTCGGCCACGTGTCTCGCGCGGATTGCGCGGCCGACCGTTGGCCCTGGCCGACCGTTGGCTCACCGGACAGTCCGGTGCACACCGGACAGTCCGGTGAATTATAGCCGTACGCCGTCGGCGAATTCCCGAGAGCGGCCAGTTCGCGCCGAGGAGGCCTGGCGCACCGGACACTGTCCGGTGCACACCGGACAGTCCGGTGCTCCAGACCGAGCTGAGTCTTGGCTGCACACAGCCAAGTCATTCTCTCCCCTTTTCTCTTTTTCTTCTTGCTGTTTCTAACACTTAGACAAACATGTTAGTCCACAAAACCAATGTACTAAGGCTTAGAAACATACCTTTACTTCATGATTTGCACCTTGTTCCATTTTACAATTAGGCACCTGTGTTGAGCACTAAATCACCAAAATACTTAGAAATGGCCCAAGGGCACATTTCCCTTTCAATCTCCCCCTTTTTGGTGATTTATGCCAACACAACATAAAGCAAATTGAACAAGTACAAAAATACTTCAAATAATAACTCAAATCTATTTTTTTTTCATTTTGACTTATATGGATCACTCTATGCCACCACTTTGTTTGTTTTTGCAAATTAAACTCAAATCTCTATCTCTAAGTTAAACACACATGTTAAAGCATAAAGAGAGTCATTATCAAGATTTCAAAAACTCCCCCTTTTTCCCATAATCAATACTTCTCCCCACAAGAAGCCAACTTTTGATAAGAGAGACAACATAAGAATTTTGACAAACCAAAAACTCTATTGCCCTATTTTCAAAATCTCTCAAGTGGTAGCTGATCCATCAAGTGGTAGCTGATCCATTTATTGCTTTGGCCTTTATTTTCTCCCCCTTTGGCATCAAGCACCAAAACGGGATCAATTGTGGCCCTTTAACCCCATTGCCTCACCAAAATCTTCAATTAAGAGCAAATGGCAATAAGAGTTCATGAGATGGACTTGGAATAAGTTACCCTTCATCGGAGTGCAGTGGAAGTCTTTCATGGTCCAAGTCCACCTTTTCCCTTTCAATTCTCCTTTGTGACTAACACAAGCAAACTCAAACATATGGTTAGTCTCAAAGGGTCAAGTTGTAACACATCTCCCCCTAAACATGTGCATCACATTGCAACGGACTTGTGAGGTCCAGGGAGTGTTTGTACAACTTGAGCACCATAATAAGCAACAAAATGCAGAAGGGAACATGATCAAAAGCATAAATACATGTATGCTACAATTCAATCCAAGTTCCGCGAATCTAAGACATTTAGCTCACTACGCAGCCTGCAAAAGGTCTTCTCATCTAAAGGCTTGGTAAAGATATCGGCTAGCTGGTTCTCGGTGCTAACATAAAACACTTCGATATCTCCCTTTTGCTGGTGGTCTCTCAAAAAGTGATGCCGGATGTCTATGTGCTTTGTGCGGCTGTGCTCAACGGGATTTTCCGCTATTCGGATAGCACTCTCATTATCACATAGGAGTGGGACTTTGCTCAGATTGTAGCCTAAGTCCCTGAGGGTTTGCCTCATCCAAAGTAGTTGCGCACAACACTGTCCTGCGGCAACGTACTCGGCCTCAGCGGTGGATAGGGCAACGGAGGTTTGTTTCTTAGAGTTCCATGACACCAGGGACCTTCCTAAGAATTGGCACGTCCCCGATGTACTCTTCCTATCGACCTTACATCCAGCATAGTCGGAATCTGAGTACCCAATCAAGTCAAAGTTAGACCCCTTTGGATACCAGATCCCGAAGCAGGGCGTAGCGACTAAATATCTAAGAATTCGCTTCACCGCCACCAAGTGACACTCCTTAGGATCGGATTGAAATCTAGCACACATGCATACGCTAAGCATAATATCCGGTCTACTAGCACATAAATAAAGTAGAGATCCTATCATTGACCGGTATGCTTTTTGATCAACGGACTTACCTCCTTTGTTGAGGTCGGTGTGTCCGTCGGTTCCCATCGGAGTCTTTGCGGGCTTGGCGTCCTTCATCCCAAACCGCTTCAGCAGATCTTGCGTGTACTTCGTTTGGGAGATGAAGGTGCCGTCCTTGAGTTGCTTCACTTGGAACCCAAGGAAGTAGTTCAACTCGCCCATCATCGACATCTCGAATTTCTGCGTCATCACCCTGCTAAACTCTTCACAAGACTTTTGATTAGTAGAACCAAATATTATGTCATCGACATAAATTTGGCATATAAACAAATCACCATCACATGTCTTTGTAAAGAGAGTTGGATCGGCTTTCCCAACCTTGAAAGCATTAGCAAGTAAAAAATCTCTAAGGCATTCATACCATGCTCTTGGGGCTTGTTTAAGTCCATAGAGCGCCTTAGAGAGCTTACACACGTGGTCGGGGTACCGCTCATCCTCGAAGCCAGGGGGTTGCTCCACGTACACCTCCTCCTTTATTGGCCCGTTGAGGAACGCGCTCTTCACATCCATTTGGTACAACCTGAAAGAATGGTGAGCGGCATATGCTAGCAAGATACGAATGGACTCTAGCCTAGCCACAGGAGCAAAAGTCTCCTCAAAGTCCAAACCTGCGACTTGGGCATAACCTTTTGCCACAAGTCGAGCCTTGTTCCTCGTCACCACCCCGTGCTCGTCCTGTTTGTTGCGGAACACCCACTTGGTTCCCACAACATTTTGCTTGGGACGAGGCACCAGTGTCCAAACTTCGTTGCGCTTGAAGTTATTGAGTTCCTCCTGCATGGCCAACACCCAATCCGGATCTAGCAAGGCCTCCTCTACCCTGAAAGGCTCAATAGAGGAGACAAAAGAGTAATGCTCACAAAAATTAACTAATCGAGATCGAGTAGTTACTCCCTTGCTAATGTCACCCAAAATTTGGTCGACGGGATGATCCCTTTGAATCATCGCTCGAACTTGGGTTGGAGGTGCCGGTTGCGCTTCTTCCTCCATCACTTGATCTTCTTGTGCTCCCCCTTGATCACACGCCTCCTTTTGATGAACCTGTTCATCGTCTTGAAGTGAGGGATGCACCGTCGTTGAGGAAGAAGGTTGATTACGTTCATCCTGTTCCTGTGGCCGAACGTCTCCAATCGCCATGGTTCGTATAACAGCTGACGGAACATCTTCTTCATCTACATCATCATAATTAACAACTTGCTCTCTTGGAGAGCCATTAGTCTCATCAAATACAACGTCGCTAGAGACTTCAACCAAACCCGATGATTTGTTGAAGACCCTATACGCCTTTGTATTTGAATCATAACCTAATAAAAACCCTTCTACAGCTTTGGGAGCAAACTTAGAATTTCTACCCTTCTTTACTAGAATGTAGCACTTGCTCCCAAAAACACGAAAGTACGATACATTGGGTTTGTTACCGGTTAGTAGCTCATATGACGTCTTCTTGAGGAGGCGGTGAAGGTAGACCCTGTTGATGGCGTGGCAAGCCGTGTTCACGGCTTCCGACCAAAAGCACTCGGGGGTCTTGAACTCTCCAAGCATAGTCCTCGCCATATCGATTAGCGTCCTGTTCTTCCTCTCTACCACACCATTTTGCTGTGGTGTGTAGGGAGCGGAGAACTCGTGCTTGATCCCTTCCTCCTCAAGAAACTCCTCCACTTGAAGGTTCTTGAACTCGGACCCGTTGTCGCTCCTTATCTTCTTCACCTTGAGCTCAAACTCATTTTGAGCTCTCCTAAGGAAGCGCTTGAGGGTCCCTTGGGTTTCAGACTTATCCTGCAAAAAGAACACCCAAGTGAAGCGGGAAAAGTCATCAACAATAACTAAACCATACTTACTTCCTCCTATGCTTAGATAGGCGACGGGTCCGAAGAGGTCCATATGCAGCAGCTCCAGAGGTCTTGAAGTGGTCATCACATTCTTGCTGTGATGTGCTCCTCCAACTTGTTTACCTGCCTGACAAGCTGCACAAGGTCTATCTTTTTCGAAATAAACATTGGTTAGACCTATCACGTGTTCTCCCTTTAGAAGCTTGTGGAGATTCTTCATCCCCACATGTGCTAAGCGGCGATGCCACAGCCAGCCCATGCAAGTCTTAGCCATTAAGCATGCATCTAGACCGGCCTCTTCTTTTGCAAAATCAACTAAGTAAAGCTTGCCGTCTAGTACACCCTTAAAAGCTAGTGAACCATCACATCTTCTAAAGACAGACACATCTACATTTGTAAATAAACAATTATATCCCATTTGACATAATTGACTAACAGATAGCAAATTATATCCAAGACTCTCCACTAGGAATACATTTGATATAGAATGCTCATTAGAAATTGCAATTTTACCTAACCCTTTTACCTTGCCTTGATTCCCATCACCGAATATAATTGAATCTTGGGAATCCTTATTCTTGACGTAGGAGGTGAACATCTTCTTCTCCCCCGTCATATGGTTTGTGCATCCGCTGTCGATAATCCAGCTTGAACCCCCGGATGCATAAACCTGCAAGGCAAATTTAGGCTTGGGTCTTAGGTACCCAACTCATGTTGGGTCCTGCAAGGTTAGCACAAATGTCTTTAGGGACCCAAATGCAAGATTTATCTCCCTTGCATCTAGCCCCTAATTTCCTAGCAACAACCTTCTTACCCTTTCTACAAATAGCAAAAGGAGCATTACAAGCATAATAAATGGTAGAAGGTTCATTCACTACTTTCCTAGGAGCATGAATAACATTCTTCCTAGGTACATGAGCAATATCTCTCCTAGTCATATGTACGACATTTCTCCTACACATATCTCTACCATGATTATAAGAAGAACTAGAAGCAAACATTGCATGAGAATCATAAGCATATGAATCAAAATGATTATAAGCATTTCTAGCATGTCTCCTATCATAATACATAAAAGCATGATTCTTTTTAGCATTACTAGCCATCGGGGCCTTCCCCCTCTCCTTGACGAAGATGGGAGCCTTATGGCTTGTTAAGTTCTTGGCTTCCCTCTTGAAGCCAAGCCCATCCTTAATTGAGGGGTGTCTACCAATCGTGTAGGCATCCCTTGCAAATTTGATTTTATCAACTTCATTCTTGCTAGTCTTAAGTTGGGCATTAAGACTAGCCACTTCATCATTTAATTTGGAAATTAGAACTAGGTGTTCACTACAAGCATTAACATCAAAATCCTTACACCTAGTACAAATTTCAACATGTTCAACACAAGAATTTGATTTACTAGCTACTTCTAGTTTAGCACTTAAATCAATATTAACACTTCTTAAGGTAGAAATGGTTTCATGACAGGAAGATATTTCACTAGAGAGCATTTCATTTCTTTTCACTTCTAAAGCATATGATTTTTGTGCCTCTACAAATTTATCATGTTCATCATACAATAAATCTTCTTGCTTTTCTAAAAGCCTATCCTTTTCATTCAATGCATTAATTAATTCATTGATTTTCTCTATCTTAGATCTATCTAAGCCCTTGAACAAGCAAGAATAATCTATGTCATCATCACTAGACTCATTATCACTTGATGAAGCATAAGTGGAGTCTTGAATACTCACCTTCTTCTCCCTTGCCATAAGGCAAGTGAGACGCTCGTTGGGGAAGAGAGCCGATTTGTTGAAGGCAGTGGCGGCGAGTCCTTCGTTGTCGGAGTCGGAGGAGGAGCAATCCGAGTCCCACTCCTTTCCTAGATGCGCCTCGCCTTTTGCCTTCTTGTATTGCTTCTTCTTCTCTCTTTTGTTCCCCTTTTCCTGGTCACTTTCATTATCGGGACAATTAGCAATGAAATGACCAAGCTTACCGCATTTGAAGCATGAGCGCTTCCCTTTGGCTTTTGCCTTGCTTGGTTGTCCCTTGTGACCTTTAAGCACCGTCTTGAATCTCTTAATGATGAGAGCCATCTCTTCATCATTAAGGCCAGCCGCCTCAACTTGCGCCACCTTGCTAGGTAGCGACTCCTTGCTCCTCGTTGCCTTTAGAGCAATGGGTTGAGGCTCGTGGAGTGGTCCGTTCAATGCGTCGTCGACGTATCTTGCCTCCTTGATCATCATCCGCCCGCTCACGAATTTTCCAAGCACTTCCTCGGGCGTCATCATCGTGTACCTGGAATTCTCACGAATATTGTTCACGAGATGAGGATCAAGTACGGTAAAGGACCTGAGCATTAGGCGGACGACGTCGTGGTCCGTCCATCGCGTGCTCCCGTAGCTTCTTATCTTGTTGATAAGGGTCTTGAGCCGGTTGTACGTTTGCGTTGGCTCCTCGCCCCTTATCATCGCGAACCGTCCAAGCTCGCCCTCCACCAACTCCATTTTGGTGAGTAAGGTGACGTCGTTCCCCTCATGAGAAATCTTGAGGGTGTCCCAGATTTGCTTGGCGTTGTCCAAGCCGCTCACCTTATGGTATTCATCCCTGCACAAGGAAGCTAGAAGAACAGTAGTAGCTTGTGCATTTTTATGAATTTGTTCATTAATGAACATGGGACTATCCGAACTATCAAAGTGCATTCCACTCTCTACAATCTCCCATATACTAGGATGGAGAGAGAATAGGTGACTACGCATTTTGTGACTCCAAAATCCGTAGTCCTCTCCATCAAAGTGTGGGGGCTTGCCAAGTGGAATGGAGAGCAAATGAGAATGTGAACTTTGCGGAATACGAGAGTAATCAAAGGAAAAGTTCGAATTAACCGGTTTTCTCCTCTCGTAGTCGTTGTGGTCCTCATCCTTTTGGGAAGAAGTAGACTCGTCGCTGTCGTAGTAGATGATCTCCTTGATGCGCCTGGTCTTCTTCTTCTTCCCATCCTTTCGTCTTTGACCCGAGCCGGAGTCGGTAGGCTTGTCGTCCTTCGGCTCGTTGACGAAGGTCTCCTTCTCTTTGTCGTTGATCACTATACCCTTCCCCTTAGGATCCATCTATTCGGGCGGTTAGTCCCTTTGTGAATAGAACGGCTCTGATACCAATTGAGAGCACCTAGAGGGGGGGTGAATAGGTGATCCTGTAAAAACTTCAAACTTAAGCCACAAAAACTTGTTAAGCGTTAGCACAGTTAATGCCAAGTGGCTAAGGTGAAGTCTTCAACAAAACACAATACCACAAGAATCAAGCACAGAGGGACACGGTGGTTTATCCCGTGGTTCGGCCAAGCCAATGCTTGCCTACTTCCACGTTGTGGCGTCCCAACGGACGAGGGTTGCAATCAACCCCTCTCAAGCGGTCCAAAGACCCACTTGAATACCACGGTGTTTTGTTGTTCTTATCTCAATCCCGTTTGCGAGGAATCTCCACAACTTGGAGCCTCTCGCCCTTACAAAAGATGTTCACAAAGAATCACGGAGTAAGGGAGGGATTAGCAACTCACACACAACACAAAGATCACAGCGAATACGCACACACAAAACCCAGACTTGAGCTCAAGAGGCTAACACACTAGAACAGAGCTCAAATCACTAGAATTTCAAACAAGTGCGCAAGATTGATGTGTGAGTGATCAAGAGTGCTCAAGGAATGCTTGGGGTACTTCCTCCATGCGCCAAGGGGTCCCTTTTATAGCCCCAAGGCAGCTAGGAGCCGTTGGGAACAAATCTGGAAGGCCATCTTTGCCTTCTGTCTCGTGGCGCACCGGACAGTCCGGTGCACACCGGACACTGTCCGGTGCCCGATTTGTTTCCAAAAACAGCACTTCTGACCGTTGCTGGCTGCTCCAGATCTGCGCTTAGTTGGCGCACCGGACATGTCCGGTGCACACCGGACAGTCCGGTGTTCCTTCCCGACCGTTGGCTCGGCCACGTGTCTCGCGCGGATTGCGCGGCCGACCGTTGGCCCTGGCCGACCGTTGGCTCACCGGACAGTCCGGTGCACACCGGACAGTCCGGTGAATTATAGCCGTACGCCGTCGGCGAATTCCCGAGAGCGGCCAGTTCGCGCCGAGGAGGCCTGGCGCACCGGACACTGTCCGGTGCACACCGGACAGTCCGGTGCTCCAGACCGAGCTGAGTCTTGGCTGCACACAGCCAAGTCATTCTCTCCCCTTTTCTCTTTTTCTTCTTGCTGTTTCTAACACTTAGACAAACATGTTAGTCCACAAAACCAATGTACTAAGGCTTAGAAACATACCTTTACTTCATGATTTGCACCTTGTTCCATTTTACAATTAGGCACCTGTGTTGAGCACTAAATCACCAAAATACTTAGAAATGGCCCAAGGGCACATTTCCCTTTCAAAGTTAAAGGGAAACAACAGATTACCATAGATGTGCAGAATAAAATGACCGCCCATGGATCATTAAGAAACAAGGGTGGTCAAGGACATGTAAACTGAAATGTTTTAAATAGACATTGGATAAAAAGGTAAGCATATAAAAAGATGAGAGTATGTAAGATTTCAAGGAGATGAGCATACCAATACCAAGAGACAAGAAATTGCCGAAAGACAACGAGTTAACAACAGAAAAGGAAAAGGTCTCAAAAGACAAAAAGGTCATGGACATATAAACTGGAATGTTTAAGTAGACAACAAAGATTTAGAGGTAAGTATTTGATACAAGGGTATTGAAGAATCTAGGGATACGAGCATGCCAATACCAAGGGAATAGAGATGGCTAAACAATGGCAATTTAATGACAGAAAAGGAAAGAATTCCAAAGGCAATAAGGTTATGGTCAGGGGGCATCTAAAAAGATGTCGCAAGCACAAGAGTGAGATCAGATCTAATAGAATGAGAGAAGTATAGACCATACTAGAATAAAATACTTTTGGCAAGGGGGCATAGAGGAGCACAACGTATAATTAGTCGAGATGATTAAAATTTTGAAGCAGAATCAAGGATGAGGTGAAATAATAATCCATAAGTCCTTAAAATGGCCAGTGCTACTTTAGGGTAGCGGTCCTGTAGTCAGCAAGGCTTTGATACCACTTATATCACACCCGGATTTGGAAGGCAAACCGAATGCGAACCATGTACGTGCCAGGATCAGAAATTCACGTACACAGCGATTACATAAATGACTCATCATAGCACAATGCTTCGAATTACAATAAAGAGTAAATAATAATATTAAAGACTAGAGTCATTTACATAATATGAATCAAAGTGCACATAATAGAAACGTAGCCAACGTAAATAAACCCACCACAGGCAGCTGACTGGGGTAGGTCGCTAGCCTAATCCTCGAACTCGTCGAAGTCCTGGAACTCCTCGAGATCCGCCTCGATGCCTTCTTCTTTACCTGAGCATAGATTGCACCAAAGGCAACCTGGTGTTTCGTGAAAGCAAGGGTGAGTACACATCAACGTACTCAGCAAATGTTCCGTTTGGCTGAAGTGGACTAGCTTTATGTGGGGTTAAGGTCAAAGCAGTTGCTTTTAGTAGGTCAAGTATTTATTATTAGTGGAAGCCAAGTTTTATAATATAACCAACCCGTGAATCCTTTCCTCATCGAGGAACATCACTACCATCATCGAACCAAAATCATCATTGAGTCTCGAACCATCTGTATCTCTAATCAAAGAGGATCCCAAGGCCGCTCATAACCGTGAGCACGACTAATATATCAGTTTCTAATCCTCTGCAGAGCTCACACACTTTACCCACGAGTCGTGATTCCCTTTCTGCCCAGAGAGAGCTACTCTCCATTGACCACTACCTAGGTGGCCTGGCAGGGTACCACTACGTAGCCTTTACAAAGACTCCCCTGGTGCATAGCTGCTCATTAGGTTTCGCTAGTCGTACAAACGCAGTACACCTCCCCAAGGTGGGTGACTAACAAAACCAAATCAAATGAACCTCTACACCCCACCTTAGCAGAGCGAGCACTACGCCCCGACCCCCATTGATGGCCCTCCGGCAATGCCAACTATACCCCCAGGTTCATCTAATTAATCAGCTAAGGGCGTCCCATTCCACCCTCATGGCTGCACTGTTATCCCGGGTGGTCACTCCACGAACAGGTCCTTACGGAGAGGTACTCAGGAAAAAGGCCTGAGCCCCCTAGAGTATCACAAGATCATCAACATAATCAGGATAACAATATTGTATCATAATTGTTCACATCATGTTCATTGATTAAAGTTAAGGCAATAGCAAAATGCTAACCATGATAACCCAAACACAACAGGAATTCCGTTGACTCCCGTCGGCCAGATTAATTCCCGTCGGCCAGTGTAAAAGCCGACGGGAATTAAGTAACTCCCGTCGGCCGTCAACTAGCTGACGGGAATTAATTTAATTCTCGTCGGCCACGTCACCTAGCCGACGGGAATACTTAATTCCCGTCGGCTTTATCCCTAAGCCGACGGGGGTTATTTAATTCCCGTCGGCCACGTCATAGGCCGACGGGGATTAATGGTTTTAGACCACGTCCGGTCGCGCGCGGACTCATTCTTCCTCCTCTCTCTCGTCTGAAACGGACGAGCCGCCGCCGCCTCCGCACGCCCGAACCGCCAACACCGCCGCCCGCCCGAGCCGCCCTCAACACCGCCGTCCGCCTGAGCCGCCGCCCGCCCGAGCCGTCGCCCGCAGCGAGCAGCCGCCCGCCCGAGCCGCCGCCCGCCCGAGCAGCCGCGCGGCCGAACTCCCGCGCCGCCGGGCCACCGAGCCCCCACGCCACCGCGCCGCCACGCCCCGGCGCCACTGCGCAGCCGTGCCACCGCGCCGCAGCACCGTCGCGTCTCCGCGCCACCGCTCCTCCGTGCCGCCACCATCCGAGGCCCGCCACCCGAGGCCGGAACGCCGCCCCCGAGGCCGCCAACGCCCTCTGCTCGTCCCGGAGCGCCGCCGTCTGCCCGAACGTCGCCTCTAGCCCCCGTCGAGGTATAATCCTACCTATATGTAAATATATGTGATTATTTTCGTCGGTTTTTTATGGCCGACGGGAGTTAGCTTTAATGTGATTAGAGTTAGTTTAATATAACATGTGATTAGAGTGTGATTAGAGTTAGTTTATGTGGCTTGATTAGAGTGTGATTATTGTTTATTTTCGTCGGTTTTTATGGCCGACGGGAGTTAACTATAATACGATTACAATTTGTTAGTTTAATATCACATGTTAATTTTCGTCGGTTTTAATATCACATGTTATTTGTTAGTGTATATATATATATAGTTTTACTACTTACCTATAGATGTATGTGTGACGTGTAGAAACATGAATGTCTCACACGCACTTTTTACTTGTACACACAGCCGCAATAATGGGTGATACACGTGATTGGATGTATGAAGGTTTCAAGAAGGGTGGGTGTCACATAAGTGAATGGTTTGCCAAGACGCGGATGTTTCTAGACCATGCAGCTGCTTTGTCACAAATAGATAATATTAGGTGTCCATGCAATAAATGTAGAAATATGACGAGCCACACCAAGAGGCAGGTCACACTACACCTGTGTTCGCATGGTTTCGTGCCAGGCTATAAGGTCTGGTATCTCCATGGTGAAGATGTTGAACGAGCAGCAGAAGTAGAAGTTGATGACGGTGAAGATGATGTTGATAGGATGGACCAGATGCTTGAGGATCTGCAGCCTGAACTGGCACCAGATCATCATGATTCACCTACACCGGAGGTTCAGAAGTTCTTCGACCTACTCAAAGCGTCAGAAGAGCCTCTTCACGGGCACACTGATGTGACCGTACTGGAATTCGTGACCCGGCTGATGTCAATCAAGTCCAAGTTTGCATTCTCAATTAATTGTTACAAGGAGCTTGTGGATTTGATTAGCGAGGTTCTCCCTACGGGTCACAAGATGCCCAAAGACATGTACCAGTCCAAGAAATTGCTTGAAGGTCTTGGTATGGAGTATGAGAAGATTGATGTTTGCCAAGACAACTGTATGCTTTTTTGGAAGGAACATGGCAGAGAACAGAAATGCTTAAAATGTGGGAAGTCGAGGTACGTGGAGCTTGTAAATGAAGATGGGGAGAAGGTGGTGACAAAGGTTGCACATAAACAGCTTCGGTACATGCCTCTCACTCCTAGAGTGAAACGTTTGTTTCTCTCGAGGAAGACCGCTATGCACATGAGGTGGCATAAAGATTGTACGGACAGACAAGATGGGTTAATGGTGCACCCGTCAGATGGTGATGCATGGAAGGCTCTTGACAAATTTGATCCAGATTTTGCGAGCGATGCAAGAAACGTTCGTATCGGCTTGGCAACTGATGGTTTCACGCCGTTCAATATGACTGCTGCGTCGTATTCATGTTGGCCTGTCATTGCCATACCGTACAACCTTCCACCTGCTCTTTGCATGAAATATGAGTTTATGTTCCTATGTCTTGTTATACCTGGGCCTGAGCATCCTGGCGTACGCCTCAATGTGATGCTTCAACCACTGATTGAAGAGTTAAAGAAGCTATGGCAAGGTGTGGAAGCCTATGATTGCTTCAAGAAGCAGAAATTCAATCTTCGTGTTGCATATCTGTTCTCAGTTCATGATTTTATGGCGTATGGTATTTTCTCTAGATGGAGCGTGCATGGTAGATTGACGTGTCCTTATTGTGCTAAAGATACAGATTGTTTTCGTCTTAGTGCTGGTGGCAAGATATGTTACTTTGATTGCCATAGATGTTTTCTACCCTTCAATCACCCCTTCAGAAGGCAGAGAAAGGAATTTAGGAAGGGCACCATCGTCACGAAGGGACCGCCCATGCGACGTAGTGGGATAGAAATTACAGAAGAGCATATGAAACTTGTCCTAGACGAGAGTGGGAAAAGGTATCAAGGTTTTGGTGAGGAGCATAACTGGACTCACATATGTGGCTTGTGGGAGCTTCCTTATGCTAAGTCATTGATTTTGATGCACAACATCGACGTCATGCATCAAGAGAGTAACTTTTGCCAAGCCCTCATAAATACATGCATGGATTTCCCTGATAAAACGAAAGACAATGACAAGGCACGCATGGACTTAGCAGTGATATGTGATCGTCCAACCCTAGTGCTTAGAGAAAACGGAGGCAAACCAAATGCTGACTATTGTCTGAAATCTAAGCAACGGAAAGAAGTGATGAAGTGGATGAAGGATATTAAATTCCCCGATGGTTATGTCGCTGGTTTTAGAAGATCTGTGAACTTGAAGACAATGAAGATGAATGGACTGAAGAGCCATGACTTCCACATAATTATGGAGAGGCTCATGCCTGTAATGTTTCGTGGATACATTTCAGAAGCTGTGTGGAAAACGTTAGCTGAAGTTAGCTATTTTTACAGACAGTTGTGTGCTAAAGAAATCAGAAGAGATGTGATGGAACAGCTGAAGAAAGAGGCACCAGTGCTTTTGTGCAAATTGGAAAAAATATTTCCATCGGGTTTCTTCAATCCTATGCAGCATCTCTTTATACATCTTCCATATGAGGCTAAGGTCGGTGGTCCTGTTCAGTATAGGTGGATGTTTCATATAGAAAGAGCTTTAAAGAAGCTTAGAGCAATGGTGGGCAATAAGGCAAGAGTTGAAGGATGTATTGCGGAACAATTTAAACTTAAGGAGGTAGCACACTTCACAAATTGTTACTTTGCAGAAGAACATAATGTATTTGCTCGAAAGAAAAGGTACCATGATGATGAACGAGAGATGCCTCCTTGTAGTGATCTTTCGATTTTTCAGACAAACGGCAAAGCCGTTGGTCCACCCAAGGCATATCACCTCAGTATGGAAGAACGGAAGTTTGCTTTACTGTACATGTTCACGAATATGCCTGAGGTGGAGAAATATTTTGTGTAAGACTTATTTTCTTAAACTGTTCATATGTGAATTAGTTTATGTTATCAAATATCTCATGTCACACAATAATATTTGACAGCGAGTTTGATGAACAAAACATGAGGTGTCTCGGTAGGCCAACAGCGAGAGACATAGACAAATTGCGACGAGATGGTATGCATGGGCGACCTAATTTCATTATGTGGCTTCGGGACCATGTAAGTCTTAATTATGTGGGTACGAGAGCTAATTTCAGTTAACTAATATTACAAAATTTGCTAATGCTTTGTGGCATAATTGACAGTTTGGGGAGGAAATGAATTTGAATGATGACTTACGTCAGTTATCTATTGGAAGCGTAACTGCCAAAAGCTATGGACGTTACGACGTCAATGGATATCGCTTTCGTTCAAGCATTTTCGAATCAAGTCATCCTATGGCCGCCACTCAAAATAGTGGAGTCGTTACTAGGGCAACCGACATGGAAGGACACGAAGCCTGCTATTACGGGAAAATCAAAAATATAATCGAGATTACATTTGCTGGAAATAAGCCTTTAGCGCTAGTTTTCTTTGAGTGCAAATGGTATGACCCGAAGTATTATAGGATCGAATTTGGGATGACACAGATCCAACCGGAAAAATTGCTTCAAGGACACGACACGTATATCCTTGCCCATCAAGCAGACCAAGTTTATTTCTCGACATATCCATGCAAAAAGTTGTCTAAATGGAGGGTTGTGTACAATGTAAATCCCCGCGAACGCCTATACACTCCTGGTGAGGACGAATATCAAATTGGTCACCTTGAGCAGGTTGATGAGGTGTTTCAAGAAGAAGAGTTGCCAACTAGTTTTCATATTGATCCTGCACCGGCATTAGATTCACTAGTTGCAGACGTTAACGACTTAACTTTTCCCGAGAGACGGAGAAGGCAACCTGTTAGGAGAAAAGTTAAATGGCGACCACTGCATAGAAGAGAACAAATAGATCCTGATTTTGATGATATTTAACAAGTAAAGTTGTTTTGTTATTTCATTTGTTTCTATTTTAACTATTATGTCATTTTTGATGCACTAATGAATAATTTCTTATTTTTTATGCAGGATGCCGCCAAAATCAAAGAAGTCAGTGAAGGGGCTGTTCAAGGGCATGAGCCTTTTTCAGGGCAGTTCTTCTAGCAGCAGCAGACGTCGAGAGCTGTTGAGCGCGGTACATGGAGATGAGGTAACATATCTTGTACAAATAAATTTGTTTACATATTTACAAATAAATCTTGAGTTGTATATACCAGGATGAGCAGCACACTGAGGAGCAGCACAATGAGGCTGAGCAGCACATTGAGGAGGTGGAGCACAATGAGGAGGTGGAGCACGTGACATGGGACCAGGCCGCACAGCATCACCAGCCATGGGACCAGTGGGACCACCAGAGAGAGCAGCAACAGGCGTGGGACCAGTGGGGCCAACAGGGCGAACCGGCTGACAACCCGATGGATGATGGCTCGGGAGGCTCTTCAGCGACACGCACACGTCGCTCAAGAAAAAGCCATTCAGTAAAGCCTCGTCACGCGATAGAGCGAGAGGCTGATAGGACTTTAATCATGCCACATGGAGATCGGTGAGTGTAATATATTAACTTATCTCATATAACTATTATGTGCATTATTAATGTTTTTGTGTAATGCAGGAATTGGGAGGACCTGTCCTTCGACAGCAAGGGACACCACACTCAGGTTAACCTTACGTTGGGTTCTCTTTGCCGCCTTCACTACCCTGGTATAGTGAAGGTGTCAAACGGTGATACCGAGGATGAGGTGCTCGTCAGTACCTGGGACGAGTACAAGTTTAAAAAGGAACGAAACCACACCGACAGACAGGGACTTGTGCGTAATGACTTTTGGGTATGAATTCTTTATTATTTTTGTTATGTTTCTTAATATTGTAAATCTATGACTTATACCATTGTATTTGTATTCTTTATGTTGTAGCTTCGATATCGGTTGCCTGACGGAGAGGATTACATGGGGCACGCTGAACGTGTCTTCCAAAACAATGCAAAGAAGCTGGTGAAGGATGCCATATACTATGCGAGAATTCAGGCTACAAACCTGTATTTTCAAAAGCATCGAGAAGAAGCAGGCCCCTTGAGTAAATAGGAAGGGTCCTCAAAGATATATTTGACTGAGGATCAATATCGTGAGGTTAGTATTCAATTTGTTTTACCCTTTATATTGATTGTTGTGATTGATATAATATGTAACATTGTGTGTGCAGGTGATGGTTCCATGGATGGCGCCCGTGCCTGATGCGTACTATGCTTGGTGTCGATATTGGGCTTCCGAAGGCTTCCAGAAAGCGTCAGCGCATCACAGACAATGTCGAGGAACCAATCCTAACCACAAGTTTGGCGGTGATGACATGATACGAAAAGCTAAAAGAATGGTAAGTTTGATCTAGCTATGTCGATCAGCAAATAGTACGATTTCTTATGAATGTTTTTTGTTTATACAGGAAGCTACGAGTGGCCAAAAGCCTAGTGACATTGAGGTCTACCAGGAGGGCCACAAAGGACCAGACCCGAACAACCCTGACCAGCTCTGCAGCCAGACAGCCACGGATCGCTTGGTGAGTTTTGGCCAAAAAGTACAAACGTTCAAAGTATAGAAATTCCTGCATTTGTAAGGTTGTGAATGATGTATAGGCGGCATATGGGGAGGAGATGGTTCGTCGCCATGGCCCTGACTTCGACTGGCGTCATGAACCGGTGGATCCCTCGGTGGTGTACGCAAGTGGTGGTGGCAAAGCGCATGGACGGTAAGCTCTAACTTATGAAATTATATGGTTGACACTAAATTGATTATGCAGTAATAACATTTTTTGAATCACTTATAGATACGCACTCTTCGACGGATTCATTGACTCGTCATCGGTGAGATCTCAGAGGACGGGTTCGTCTTCCCGTAGCTCATGCTCTCGTCGATCGAACGAGCAGGAGTTAGAGATTATGAGGATGCGTGAAGAGATGAGACAACAGCGCGAATTTATGGAGGCTTGCAATGCCCATAACCAAGCGATGTATCAAGTGAGTACACATAATCCGAACTCTAAATTATTATATTTCAATACAACATCTTCAGTAGTAACACATATGTTTAACAGTTAATGCAGCAACAGGGCATGGCAACAAATTTTCCACCGCCACCACAATGGAGCCAATTTGCAAACACACCAGTTCCACCACCACAGTTCAACACCCCTCCGCCACATATACCTGCACCTGGAGATAGGGTACGTTTCATAACTCTCGATTAATTTATACACTTGTATA
Organism: Zea luxurians; assembly: GCA_029449295.1. Taxonomy (NCBI): domain Eukaryota; kingdom Viridiplantae; phylum Streptophyta; class Magnoliopsida; order Poales; family Poaceae; genus Zea; species Zea luxurians. The sequence continues at coordinate 37,649,183 of JAOPSE010000022.1, read as the reverse complement.
CTTTTTGATATTTGTATTTAACGTGTTGATATTTGCTAACTTGCATAGGTTACGCCTGAAGCGGGTGGTAGTGGGTCTGATCCAGCAGGGACTGGATTTGTTGACTCGCTCTTCGCATTCCCTCCTCCTGGTGGTGGTGGCGGCAGCGGTCAAAGCTCTAACCACCCAAGTGGTGGTTATCTCTAAACAATTGAACTCGTGCTCGTTATGTTTTTAACTCCTGGACGTTATGTTTGTGTAAACACTTGATCTTAACTCGTATCAGAAATGTTTGTGTATGTTATGTGACGGATTTAACCTATAATGCGTTTGTGATGTGTACGCTCATGTGGATGATATATATGTTTGTGATGTGTATGTTCATGTGGATGATATATATATTTTGTCATATGTTTGTCTGTGGAGAAATGTCTAATTTGGTGTTGTTGTTGCAGAATTATAGATTAACTCCCGTCGGCCCAGTTAATCCCCGTCGGTTTGACCATAGCCGACGGGAATTAACTATTAATTCCCGTCGGCCCAGTTAATCCCCGTTGGCTGACTGGGCCGACGGGAGTTAATTGTTAATTCCCGTCGGCTGGTAGGGCCGACGGGAATTAATTGATAACTCCCGTCGGTTGTCCTGGCCGACGGGAATTAATTGATAACTCCCGTCGGTTGTCCTGGCCGACGGGAATTAATTGATAACACCCGTCGGCCATTAACTAGCCGACGGGGATTAATTATTCCCGTCAGCCGCCGACGGGAATAACCGTATCCCCGACATCTAATGCCCGTCGGCTAACAACCGACGGGAATAAGCCTTAAACCGACGGGAATTACTTATTCCCGTCGGTTTAAGGCTTATTCCCATCGGTTGTCGGCCGACGGGAATTAATTGATTTCCTGTAGTGAAAAAGGTAAACAAGGATAAGGTAAATACAGACTAGTCAATCCTTAGGTTTCATAAAGTAATGTGGGACAGTGAATTATAAGTAGATAGGATATAATGGGTCAGAAGACACTTGCCTTCACCAAACAGATGCTCAGGATCTTCAGCCTCATAGAACTCATAGAGCTTGATCACTTGGACGTCGAAGCTTGACCATCGATTCCTCGAAGCGCGGAAACAAATCGCGATCTAATCGCAACGTCGAACTCGAAGCTACGGTTGAGAAGTTAGCGCGTTAACGTTAAACAAGTATTGACAATAACTTTTAGTTCAAACATGATCAAATATAAATATTATACATCAGTTCGTTCGATTAATCTGCTATACTAACAATGTCCATTAATTAAATAATTTAATTAAAACAAGAGATTCTAAGCGAGATGAATTTATGACACGTGAAACAGCACTACAGTGTGCAAACAATGCGCGGACACGCACGACATAGCACGCTGACGACACACGAAACAGCGCGCGAGACGAACGCGAACGCGCACGAATCAACACGCAACCACGAGCACATCACGCACGAACAACGAGCAGACAACACGAGAATAATGCATGAACTATACACACGAACAACACGGCGACAGCGAGCGCCACACGTGCAAACAAAGCGTAGACAGTGCGACGACGTGCACGACTCACAACAGTCGCTAACAGACATCGTGTTTATACTAAACACTAAATAGGTATTAAATACCACATCTAAGTTGTTAAAATCATATTACCACATATTTACAATCGCCTAACTAAAATCATAATTTTAATCCGATCGAGTATTCAGTTTACTAACCAACAATTCAATAGGGAATTAATTAGCGCAGGGGGATAGACGAGGTAGACAGGGGGGGGGGGGGTAGACGGATGTCGTCGGGACCCCGATGACGCGCTGCGCGTGCGCGAAACAACGCGCGACACACGAGGATCACTAACAGATATCATGTTTATATTAAGTAATTCAAAAGCAATTCGGTCAGAATAATCACATAAACAGGTATTTATAAATACGCAAATAAAACTAGCAATTAGTTTTATTCTAATAAATAACAAATAATTAACTAGTTGATTAAAACTTACGTCGTGACAAAATATTGTTACTAATGTGAACTTGACGCTGCTACGGAGTTGACACGACCGAAACAAGTCGAAACAGGTTTGCGACGCACAACGCATCGAATAGTTAACAATCTGTGGCTAAATAATGACGTGACGAACATACACCCTAGTTTACGCTTAAACGCGAAAAACTATATTTCTATGTTCAACGTAGTTAACATAAATTTTTATTTGTGTGGGATATTTTAGATAAAGTGAACTATCAATTAATCAATGATTTAAACGAAAATTAATTACTACGCATGAACGATTATAGCGAAGTGATTAACTAATGTGCGCGGATCGCGCGCGCGCGACACGCGCGAAACAACGTTAGGACAATACGCAAACAACAACGACGGCGCGCGCAATACCCATGATCACGTGCGAAACCGCGCGCGCGAGACTTGATAAGTACGCGACGCGCTAAGTAAAAGTAGCGAGGCACGGCGAGGAGCATGCGAGCATTGTGCGTAGGGGTTGCACTAGGCACACTTAGCAGCTGGGCGCTGGCCGCGTTCGCCATGCTAGAGCCGAGCCACATAGGTGGACACGAACAGCCACGCCATGAGCTACACCAGGAGGGGAGGGAGAAGAAGGAGCAGAGAGCTCACCTCGACGGCCGATGGGGACGCGACGCGGCGGTGCTCGGTGAAGTGGGTTAGGGAGCATGACTAGGCTCTACCCCACGGCGCGGGCTGCAATGGCGCGTGGATGGCAAGGGAGCCGCAGGGGCGCGGGCTGGGAGGCTCGCCTAGGCGCCGGCGGGCACGCCGCGCTGGCCGCCATGGTCGAGCCACACCGAGCTTCCGCACTGCTGCGGGCAAGCTGCACAAGGACAAGAGCTGGCTAGGCCGATCGGCTGTGCGGACTCGACACTCCTACACGCGGGGCCTGGGAATGGCACAACGGGTGTGCGTCAAGGGAAAGTAGGGAGAGAAGATGGGAAAGGGAGAGAGAACGTGGGGCGCGCGGCTATGGGGAAGGCGCACGACGCACGCGTGGAACATGGCGCGGGGAGGTGGAGATCGGCGCCCTGGCGCATGCCCATGCGCGGGGTGTGCACGACGGTTCCTGTGTTCCACGCGCGCACGTCGAGTAGGGGCGTGGTGGCGGCTGAGCGCGGCTTGGAGCGCGCTGGGCAGGCGTGCACAGGCGGCTGGGAGCGCACAGCGCTAGGGTTGCGGGGGGGGCACAGGCGGCTGGGCCACGTGGGGCGCTGGGCTGGCGGGGTCGTGCTGGTGGGCCGCGAGGAGCTAGCCACGTGCGCTAGGCCAAGGCAGGGGAGCTGGGCCGTGGGGCTGCCGGGCCAAGAGCGTGGAGATGGGCCAGGGCGAGGACAGATTGGGGGAAACGACTGGGCTTTCTCCCATTTTTCTCTATTTCTTGCTCTTGTTTTCTATTTTTCTATTTTATGCCATTTTCTTTTGAACTCAAATTCAAACACAAATTTGCGGACTACGTGAACGCACAACCCGAATAAGTCAACATATAAAAATAAAAGATGATCCAACATGTTGTGCAATAATCATGACCCTTTTGGGTTTTTTATTTTACTCGGCTCGCAATTATATAAAACAAAATAACCCTTCACTATTTAGGGAAAAAGAAAAGAAAAGCAAGGAAAAGAGAGGGTAACACCTGAATTTGGTGGATATTAGAAAAGAAATTTTATACCCCCAAATTCAGGGTGTTATAGATCTAACCCCCTTAACAGAGTAAGCAAATCATCTTCGTCTTCACTAGAACTACCCTCATCACTAGATGTTGTATACTTGGGGGTGATTCTAGATTGTACCTTCTTCTTTTTGCCGTCCTTCGCCATGAAACATTTGTGGCCGATGTTGTGGAAGAGGAGGCCTTTGTTGACGGCGATGTTGGCGGCATCCTCATCAGAGGAGGAGTCGGTGGAGCTCTCTTCGGAGTCCCATTCCGACACACATGGGCATCGTCGCCCTTCTTCTTGTAGTACCTCTTCTTTTCCTTCTTCTTCCCCTTCTTGTCCTCGCCCCTGTCACTATCACTAGACATTGGACATTTAGCAATAAAATGACCGAGCTTACCACATTTGTAGCACAACCTCTTGGAGCGGGGTTTGTAGTCCTTCCCCCTCCTTTGCTTGAGGATTTGGCGAAAGCTCTTGATGATGAGCGCCATCTCCTCATTATTGAGCTTGGAGGTGTCGATTGGAAGCCTACTTGATGTAGACTCTTCTTTCTTCTCTTCTGTCGCTTTGAATGCGACGGGTTGCACCTCGAGTGTGGAGGTGGCGCCTTGCTCCAAGTTGACGATGTGTTTGGAGTCTTTGATCATTAACTCAAAGCTCGCAAACTTTCCTATCACTTCCTCGGGAGACATTAATTTGTATCTAGGATCCCCACAAATTAATTGCACTTGAGTAGGATTGCGAAAAACAAGGGATCTTAGAATAACCTTGACCATCTCATGGTCATCCCATTTGGTGCTCCTGAGGTTGCGCACTTGGTTCACCAAGGTCTTAAGCCGGTTGTACATTGCTTGTGGCTCCTCTCCCTTGTTGAGGACGAATCGACCGAGCTCCCCCTCGATCGTCTCCCGCTTGGTGATCTTGGTCACCTCATCTCCTTCGTGCGCGGTCTTTAGGACGTCCCAAATCTCCTTAGCACTTTTTAACCCTTGCACCTTATTATACTCCTCTCTACACAAGGAGGCGAGGAGTATAGTAGTTGCTTGGGAGTTAAAGTGCCGTATTTGGGCGACCAAGTCCGAGTCGTAGCCCTCGTCCCCCACCGTAGGTACCTGCGCTCCAAATTCAACAATGTCCCAAATGCTTGCGTGGAGTGAGGTTAGGTGATGCCTTATTTTATCACTCCACATACAATAATCCTCACCATCAAAATATGGTGGTTTGCCTAATGGAACAGAGAGTAGAGGAGCGCACTTAGAAATACGGGGATAACAAAGTGGAATTTTACTATACTTCTTGCGCTCATGGCGCTTAGAAGTGACGGATGCCGCATCGGAGTCGGATGTGGAGGGCGACGAAGAGTCGGTCTCGTAGTAGACCACTTTCTTCATCTTCTTCTTCTTGTCGCCACTCCGATGCGACTTGACGCGGGGAGGGGATCCCTCCTTGGCTTTGGTGCCGGACTCCCTTGATGGAGCCTTCACGTGGCTTGTGGCCTTCTCGCTGGTTTCCATCTTCCTCTTGGCGGATCCTCCCGACATCACTTCGAGTTGTTAGACTCTAATGAAGCACCGGGCTATGATACCAATAGAAAGTCGCCTAGAGGGGGTGAATAGGCGTAATATGAAATTTACAACTTAAGACACAAGCTACAAGCCGGGGTTAGCGTTAGAACTTAAATCAAGTCCGATAGAGAAGGGAAAACAAATCAACCAAGAAATAAAGCGGATGAACACGGTGATTTGTTTTACCGAGGTTCGGTTCTAAAGAACCTAGTCCCCGTTGAGGTGGTCACAAAGACCGGATTTCTTTCAATCCTTTCCCTCTCTCAAACGTTCACTTAGACCGAGTGAGCCTTTTCCTTAATCTCTTGGGTCACTTAGACCCCGCAAGGACCACCACACACTTAGGTGTCTCTTGTTTCGATTACAAATCACTTGGGAAAAGAAATGAGAAAGGATGAAGGCAATCCAAGAGGCAAGAGCTCAAAAGAACACAAAATCTCTCTCTCACAAGTCACTAAGTGCTTGAGTTGAATTTGGGACTTGGAGAGGCTTTGATCTTTTGAATTGTGTCTAGGAGTGAATGCTAGAGCCCTTGTATTGAATGTGATACTCAGAAATCTTGGATGCTTGGGGTGGTGGTGGTTGGGGGGGTATTTATAGCTCTCAACCACCAAACAACCGTTGGGGCAGGCTGCTGTCGATGGGCGCACCGGACAGTCCGGTGCGCCACCGGACACTGTCCGGTGTGCTAGCCACATCACCCAACCGTTAGGGTTCTGGAGCTTTTGACCATTGGAGGCTTTGTCTTCTAGTGGCACCGGACAGACACTATTCAGTGTCCGGTGTGCCTCTGTCCTGCGGCTCTGACTCTGCGCACACTGTTCCTCACTGTTCATCTGATCACCGCGCTTTTGCAGTCGACCGTTGCGCGAAGTAGTCGTTGCTCCGCTGTCACACCGGACAGTCTGGTGGCACACCTGATAGTCCGGTGAATTATAACGGAGTGCGCCTGGAGAAACCCGAGAGTGGCTAGTTCATCCTTGTACGGACCTGGTGCACCGGACACTGTCTGGTGGCACACCGGACTGTTCGGTGCGCCAGACCAGAGCACACTCGGTTTCTTTGCTCCTTTGTATTTGAACCCTCTCTTGAACATTTATTGGTTTGTGTTGAACCTTTATGCACCTGTAGAACATATATTCTAGAGCAAACTAGTTAGTCCAATATTTGTGTTGGGCATTCAACCACCAAAATTAATACTGGGAAAAGGTTAACCCTATTTCCCTTTCACTTATGCGAGTAGTTATTCACACATGCACATACATGTCATCACATATATCATACCTTGTTCCGAACATTCCTTTCAAATGGTTGCACATTTTGCCTGGAGTCATGACCGTCCATTTCCTGTCTTCTGGCTGGTAACAGACGTCAGTTACTCGTCGGTTTTCAGTTCTAATGATGCGACAATTTTTGTCCGTTGTCTTTCTTCCTCCTTTTGATTGCCTATAAGAATGGAGAGAGAGGACTCTTCCAGGTACGCGTGATATATATCTCACATGCGTTGCAAACATCACGTCTCCGTCCTATCTTCTGCGAGCATAGAGAGAGTGGGAGAGTAGGCCTCCAAAATCACCATCCGTAGAGATAAACTTGCATGAGCGATCAGATTTTTTGGGAGCGTATTCGCGACTGCTCGCATGATCCGTTCGACCCATCACTGCTTTGTCTACATCCAGTTCTTCGCCGTCTTCCTTGGGTGACGCTTGCGGTTCTTCTTCTTCCGACGACCGTTCGAGAGACTGCACTACGTACATCTTCCTGCATCGACTTTGTACGGCTGCATCGAACATACACACGAGATGTCTCATGTGAATGGAGCCATTGATGCCTTGAGCATCGGTCCCTCTGCAGGGTACTTTCTGTTTTTCGTATTTGTGCATGTTTTATTGATGTTTACTGCTTATGCGAGTAGTTATTCACACATGCACATACATGTCATCACATATATCACACTGTATTTTATGGATTAAATTAAAACTGAAAAAGCATAAGTTTTCTAACAATCCAAAAAAATATGATATTAAACATTATTCTGTTAGTGGTTTGCTGCTGCGTTTAAACCAAGTGAACCATTTGATGGGACATTTTACAAGAGATGGCGTAGTAAGATGATACTGTGGTTGACAGCAATAAACTGCTATCACACCGCATGGGGGAAACCCAAATAGTTCACTCCTGAAGAGGAGAGAATGTTCGACGTTGCTAATAACCTATTTTGAGGCGTCGTGATTGGCGCTCTTGCTAACAAGTTTGTTGATTATTATCTAACATGCACATCTGTAAAATAATTATGGGATGCATTAGATGAGAAATTCGGTGTTTTGATGCCAATAGCGAGCTGTACATCACGGAGCAGCTGTTTGACTATAAGATGCTGGAAAACCATCTTGTCGTTGAATAGGCTCATGAAATACAGGCACTGGCCAAGCAACTCGAACAATTCCCATGTGTCTTGCTTGATAAGTTCATGACCAGTGGTATTATCGCTAAGTTACCGCCTTCTTGGACGGACTTTGCTACCACTCTAAAACACAAGAGACAAGAGTTTAGCATGGTTGAGCTTATTGGTTCTCTTAATGTTGAGGAGAGGGCAAGAGCATAAACACTCGTGGAAAAGGAATTGAGACTTCTAGTGCCAATATGGTACAAAAGAAGGATTCCAATGCATCATATAATAATTAAAAGAAGAACAAGCAACAGAATGCCACGAAGCCCAATCAGACAGCCACGTTCAAAAAGAAGAACAAAGGACTTGGTTGCTTTGTTTGTGGGAGTGCTGATCATTGGGCAAACGTTTTTTCAGACCGCAAATTTAAGCAAGAGAAAAAACCAGCTCAAGAGAAGAAAATAGTAAACATGGTTAATAGCGAGACTGGAGAAGGAACATCGGGGTATGGTAATCTTTTATCTGCTGTTTTTTCAGTGTGTCACTGCCCTGAGTGGTTGACTGATACTGGTGCTACTATTCATGTGTGTGCTGATATTTCTTTGTTTTCTTCTTATCAGTGCAAAGGGACTGGAGCCTTGCTGATGTGGGAACGGATCACATGCGCATGTTCTTGGTGTTGGTACAGACATTCTAAAGTTTACTTCAGAAAAGATGGTGCTATTAAAGAACGTGCAACATGTCCCATCCATAGAAAAGAATCTAGTTAGTGGCTCACAATTATGTCGAGATGACTACAAACTTGTTTTTCAGTCTAATAAATGTATACTATCTAAGTATGAAACATTTGTTGGAAAAGGCTATGATAGTGGAGACTTGTTCCGCTTATCTTTGCATGATACATGTAATAAGTCTGTGAACAATATTGTTTCGAATGAGTCGAATGTTTAGCATTCACGACTTTATCATATCAATTTTGGTTGTCTCGCGGTTAGAAAATTTAAATTTAATCTTGAAATTTGATTTAATCAAAGGTTCTAAGTGTTAGGTGTGCGTGCAATATAAGCAACCTCGCAAGTATCATAAGGCTACGGAGGCGAGGAATTTGACACCACTAGACTTAATACATTCTGATTTATATGAGATGAACAGAATATTGACTAAAGGAGGCAAACGATATTTTATTACTTTTATCGACGATTCTACTAGATTTTGTTATGTGTATCTTTTAAAATCAAAAGGTGAAGCCTTGTATTATTTTAAGACCTACAAAGCTGAAGCTGAAATCAACTTGAGAGAAAAAAATAAATGGTTAATGTCTGATCATGGTGGAGAATATTTTTGGGTGATTTTTTCTGATTTTATGTGTGGAACATGGTATTATTCATGAGAGGACACCGCCATACTCACCACAATCCAATGGGGTTGCTGAAAGAAAGAACCATACTCTAACTGATTTGGTTAACGCCATGTTAGAGACTTTGGGACTATCTAAGGAATGGTGGGGTGAGGCGATCTTGACTACGTGTCATGTCCTGAATAAAGTTCCCATAAAGAATACAGAAATGACACTATTCGATGAATGGGAAAAGAAGAAATTAAATATCTCGTATTTGCACACCTGGGATTGTTTGGCTAAAGTGAATGTGTTAATTAACAAGAAGTACAAATTAGGACCGAAACGTGTTGAATGTGTTTTCCTTAGGTATGCTTTCCACAGCATTGGATATAGGTTTTTAATTATAAACTCTAGAGTACCGGATATATTGATTGGTACAATTATGGAGTCCAGAGATGCTACATTTTTTAGGACGAATTTCCTATGAAAATTACACAAGATGCATCTAATAATGAACCAACCATACCCCATGAGCATTTTATTACTGTAGAACACAATGAGGAATCCCATATACATAATCTTGTGGAAGATGACAATGTATCAACTCGAAAGAGTAAGAGACCAATGACTGCAAAGTCCTTTGGTGATGATTATATTGTATATCTTATGGATGACACACTAAGTACCATTGAAGAAGCATATTCCTCTCCTGATGCTGACTTTTGGAAGGAAGCAATAAGGAGTGAGATGGATTCTATTATGTCTAATGCAACTTGGGAGATCATTGAGCGTCTTTATGGGTGTAAGCCCGTTGGGAGTAAATGGGTGTTCAAGAAAAAGCTTAGGTCTGGTGGTACTATTGAAAGGTACAAGGCGAGGCTTGTAATTAAATGCTATTCACAAAAGGAAGGTGAGGATTTCTTTGATACTCACTCACCTGTGGCTCGATTGACCATAATTTGTGTGCTACTTTCTTTGGCTGCCTCTCATGGTCTTCTCGTCCATCAAATGGATGTTAAGACATCATTTCTAAATGAAGAACTAGATGAAGAAATTTACATGGAGCAGCCAGCTGGGTTTGTAGCAAATGGTCAAGAAGGCATGGTGTGTAAATTATTGAAATCTTTATATGGCCTAAAACAAGCACCTAAACAATGCATGAAAAGTTTGATAGAACTTTGACATCTGCCGGCTTTGTTGTGAATGAAGCAGACAAATATGTATACTATCGGTATGGTGGGGGCAAGGGAGTAATTTTATGCCTATATGTTGATGACATTCTAATCTTGGGGACAAGTCTTGATGTAATTAAAGAGACAAAAGACTTTCTGTCTAATACTTTTGAAATAAAAGATTTGGGAGAAGCTGATGTTATTCTTAACATTAAGCTACTGAGAGAAGGCAATGGTGGGATCACACTTGTGTAATCCCATTATGTGGAAAAGGTTGAGTCGCTTTGGTTTTAGCGAATGTGAACCTGCTCCAATGCCTTATGATCCTAGTAAGTTATTGAAGAAAAACCGAAGAATAGCAAGGGATCAGTTGAGATATTCCCAAATAATTGGTTCACTCATGTATTTAGCTAGCGTTACGAGGCCTAACATCTCATTTGTTGTGAGCAAACTTAGCCAATTTGTTTTAAATCCAGGAGATGATCACTGGCATGCTCTTGAGAGAGTAGCTATCTAAAAGGTATTATGAGTTTAGACATCCATTATGTCGGGTACCCAACAGTACTGGAGGGTTATTGTGATGCAAACTGGATATCTGATGTTGATGAGATATGTGCCACAAGTGGATATGTGTTTTCACTTGGAGGTGACGCTGTTTCATGGAAGTCTTGCAAGCAGACCATCTTAACGAGGTTGACTATGGAAGCAGAACTCACAGCATTAGATACCGCTTCAGTTGAGGCTGGGTGGCTTCGTGAGCTCCTTATGTATTTACCGGTGGTTGAAAACCCCGTGCCAACTATTTTCATGAACTGTGATAATCAGACTGTGATAATTAAGATAAACAATTCTAAGGATAATATGAAGTCGACAAGGCATATAAAGAGGCATTTGAAATCTGTCAGGAAATTGGGAAACTCCGGAGTAATAGCGTTGGATTATGTCCAAACATCTAAAAATTTGGCAGATCAATTTACTAAGGGGCTATCACGTAGTGTGATAAATAGTGCATCAAGTGAGATGGGCCTGAGACCCACCTAAAATTTATCATAGTGTTAACCCGTTCTATGTGATCGAAGATCCCGTGAATTAGAATGGTGAAACAAGCTAGTGGTAGACTAAGAGGAAAGACTCATAATAAGGCTCATTTCAAATGCATATCTTTCATTACTGTAATGTAGGTTGGTATTTACACCTTAATATGTTCCAAATGGCTTTATGAAGCAAAGATGTTGTCCTACAGAACATCTTTAGAGGAACATACCTATATGGGTTAACTGCTAGTCACAGTTTATGAGATCAGGGTGGTCTCTAGATACCCATGAAAGGCCATAGAGTTTGACTTATATGCTCCAACTAGAGGGGATGCGTTCGACAATCTAGTACTGGTAAAGAGTTTAGATGAAACTCATTCCACGCAAAACTGCCAATTCATGGCCTAGTCCATTGTGCAATTGTGGTTAATTGTAGTCTAGGCTCTAGGTGGATGTTCAACTTAACAGTCTCCATCGAAACACCATTGTATCTAACGTTTGAGATGATGAGAGCATTTTCGTGTGACTTAGCATTTGGTGGGGATTGCTGGATAAATGTGGGCTTGGCCCAATTAATATTTAATAATAGTAAATGCTAATGACCCACTTTAAATGCTATGGTGTACTAATAAATTAGCACCGTATTGGAAGTTCAAAGGACAAACCAATGAACTTAAATAGGTGGATCATTGACGCATCTATTGAGAAGTTGAAAAAAGGATAAAGATTGTCACACGCGCGCGCGCCGCCGCCGGCTGGGTTGGGCCTAGCTATGGCGTGGCTTGTGGTAGACCGGAACTTGGTCCAAATATCCCTTTCAAATGGTTGCACATTTTGCCTAGAGTGATGACCGTCGTGATGACCGTCCATTTCTTGTCTTCTGGCTAGTAACGGACGTCAGTTACTCGCTGGTTTCCAGTTCTAATAGTGCGACCATTTATGTTCGTTGTCCTTCTCCCTCCTTTTGACTGCCTATAAGAACGGAGAGGGAGGACTCTTATAGGTACGTACGATATATCTCTCACACGCATTGCAAACATCATGTCCCAGTCCCATCTTCTGCGAGCACAAAAAGTGGGAGAGCAGGCTTCCGAAATCACCGTTTGCAGAGATAAACTTGCATGGGTGTACAGGCGATCAGATTTTTGGGGAGCATATTCGTGACTGCTCGTGTGATCCGTTCGACCCAGCGCTGCTTCGTCTACATCTGGTTCTTCGTCGTCTTCCCTGGGCGACGCGTGCTGCTTTTTTTCTTACAGCCACCGTTCGAGGGACTGCACTGCGTACATCTTCCTGCATCGACTTTGTACTGCTACATCGAACATACACACGAGATGTCTCGTGTGAATGGAGCCACTGATGTTTTGAGCATCGGTCCCTCCACATGGTACTTTCTGTTTTTCGTATTTGTGCATGTTTTATTGCTTATGCGAGTAGTTATTTACACATGCACATACATGTCATCACATATATCACACTGTTTTTCTAGATTAAATTAAAACTAAAAATGCCTAAAATTTCTAACACATTGTTCGTAGAGTGAACTTTGAATATGGGTATGAGGACGTGTAACCTGCTGGAGATAGTTTCTTGCGTTGAAGATGAAGCAACTGCGTGAAAAAAACCCGATTGACCAGAGAGGTTCAGCTCATTGAACTAATGAAAGGTTAGACGAATGAATACTAGAGGCTGCACAAAGTAAACCCATTGTTCATTCCTTTTCTATCAATCAAGGGACATGACCCATTATATAATATATATGGAGATGACACGGTCGTGGTATGGAAGCATGCCCAAACAGAGCTATTCTTTGTAAAGGCAATCCTAAACTCCTTTGCAGAATCAATCGGTCTCCACGTCAATTGTCATAAGTCCAACATGTACCCAATTGATGTGTCAAGCCAAAAGATGGAGATCCTGGCAAACACTTTCCAATGTTAGATTGGGACACTCCCATTCACATACTTGCATTGGACCTGCCCATGGGAAGCTTTTCTCCCGCTAATTCAGAAAATGAAAAGGAGACCGGTATCAACCTCACTCTTTTTGTCTCAGGTCGACCGATTGCAGATGGTCAACACAGTCTTTTCATCCCTCCCCACGTATTACATGTGCATGGTCAGACTCCCCAAAACAATGATCAAGTATATAGACAAATATAGAAGACATTGCTTGTGGAGGGACGTAGACATCAACACCATAGGCTGCATGGGACCTAGTCTGCAAGCCAAAGAAGCCAAGGGGATTAGGGGTGCTCCATATAGAAAATCAAAACAAAGCACTCCTAATGAAGAATTAGCACAAGCTGCTCAATAGGCTAGCAATTCTGTGGGTATACATCATTTGGAATAATTACTACAATGATGGCGTAGTCCCAACAGAGAAGCCAGTGGGCTCGTTTTGGTGGAGAGGCATCCTAAAAACCCTCCACATCTACAAAGAATTAACACAAGTGAATGTGGAAGATGAAAGAATATCTCTACTTTGGTTTGACAGATGGGATGGCGATATCAAATCAGATAAATACCTAGAGTTGTTGTCATTTGCAATCAACAGAAACATCACATTAAGGCAGGCGAGATTAGACAACCCCCAGAGATGTTTCATACTCCTCTATCAGAAGAAGCTTTTTAGCAACTGCATTGTCTAAATGCCTCCCTGGCGGATCATCCCAACAATAAACAGCACGATAGATGGCTATGGCTCGAGGGATCACACCTTTACTCATATCAAAGGGCGTATAAACACATGGTTGGGGAGGCCTGTACCCATCCTGTTTATTCCTAGATGTGGAGGACAAAATGCCAACCAAAACAAAAAGGTTTATGGTTGCTGCTAAAAGACAGATTGAACACCGGATCATTCCTTAGACACTGGGACATGCTCCTGGACCCTTACGCATGCGAAAACTGCATCTTATAGTTGGAAGTAGAAACGGTATCCCACCTTTTCGTACGATGCAACTTTGCTCGAAGGTGCCCCTATCGTGGATTTGCTGCTTGTAGTGCTAAAATTTAGAAGACCTTGTATAGTCGTTAACCTATTTTGGTAGTTTAAGAACTAAAATTGACTAAACTTTAGTTTAGGAGGCTGTGAACTAAGCATGACCTTATTCTTTTCCACATCCTTCAATTTTACATTGACGTCAATCGATTTTTTCAAGTGGCAAAAGATTGAGAGTTGTTGAAGATGTTTTTTTGTCAATCTTATCAAAAATCATGGATTAGGAGATTGTGCACCAGCCAAATAAACATCCAATCACCAGGCACTAACACAACATCCCAATCTACACATGCATACAATTCCTCTTCCTTTTTCCAGGAAATGTTATACAAATCGTAAGACAAGACAGTACGCTAGTAGGCTAGTAGCCTAGTACAGAGGACCATGGATTCAAATGAACAGCAAAAGTCTCGGTTCCGGAGTAGTGTACAACTGCAAAATACAATAAGATACAGTAATTGATCGTACATATAGTCTGGATCCTTACTGACCGACAACCTTCTTGACCGTATAACGCCTTGCAAATGCCGTGTACACGACGTAGTTCACCACACTGATCCCCGTCCACAGCCAGAAGTAGTAGTCCAGGTGGCCGTCGTTGAGGTCAGCGGGGAGCCAGCCCTTGCCGCCCCAGGCCGTGGTCACGGCCGCCACCAATGCGACCACCAGCGTGTTCACGTAGTACGCCAGCGACATGGCCAGGAACTGGAACGCCGAGCACAGGCTGCGCATGGACGCAGGCGCCTCCGCGTAGAAGAACTCCAGCTGCGCGATGCCGCAGAACACGTCGGAGCAGGCCAGGATCACGAACTGCGGGAGCTGCCACCCGATGCTCAGGTTATGCCCGGCCTTCACGCTGCGCAGCCTCCACGTCTCCACCAGTGCGGCGGCCGCCAGAGACGGGATCGCCAGCAACCGCCCGACGCCCATCCGCTGCAGCAGCGTCAGCCCCATCGGGTTCCCCGTGTACCTCCTGGCTATCGGGATGACGACGCTGTCCTGGAACACAACCCAGACGAGCATGAAGATCACCTCGGCGGAGTTCATGGAGGCCGCCGGCACCGAGAAGGACCCGATCTTAGTGTTCATCGCGTTCCCCTGCTGGACGAAAGTGGTAGCAGTCTGGCTCATTGCAGCCGAATAGAAGACACAGGTGAACCATATCGGAAGCATCCGGATCAGAATCTTCACTTCCTCCACCTGGGTTACCGTACATAGTAGCCATGGGCGATGGCTGTCCTTCATCTCTTGGTCCTCTACAACGACAGCAGCCTTATCTAAGCACCTGAATGGATGAATTCATATGTGTTTAGTTTACCAGAATTCTAAACAAGGGATGGATTACAGAAAGGACATCAATCTACAAAAAAGAGTCCATAACATGGAGCTAAACAAAATCTTATATTAAAGAGGAAAACGACTTAATCGATCAAGAAAATGTGTAGTTCTACGATGAGAAAGGAACATGCCTTATCAAACAGAAGATGACAAAAAAAATGCCATCACAGTTATGAGAGAGTATCTAATATGAACAGAAATGTCCACCACATTTAGGAGAGGGACATTAATTTTCAATCCCATATGCAAACAGGGCTACACTGTATCTTTCTCCAACAGGCCCATCTATAGAGTTCATATTTTCAGAATATATAACAGTTTTATCAGCTACCTTTCTTCACATGATTTTGAAGCTATTTCCAGTACAGTGAAGCAAACTTTTGAGATCCAGAGAAGTCTTCTGTTCTCAACTCAAGGTACATTTAAGAGTTGATTCGAAGAAAAAGAAATGAGCCCCCCACCCCCAACAGACCCAGCTATTTCAAACATAACAGTTCATAAGATACCTTTTGTTCATGGAATTTCAAAGCTATATGCAGTATGGTGTAACCTTTCAAGTCTAGGGTCCACATCTAGAATAGTCATTTTATTGCTCAAATCACATAATTCATAGTTGTTGCCTTTTTCCAATAATTTTGTACTTATTTTTGGCCCAAGACATGCTTTATTTCATCACACAAAGTTTCAGTCCTGCGTGATTGCAGGTTCTGGTGAGCAGTAGCGATATTAGACCCTGTCTATCTTTCAAATGCCTCTTTACTCTTTCTAGGTAACGAAGCAATTAAACTAAAATGTGAATTTAAGACAACTTTCCCTGCTATGTTAGCTCTGAAGTCTATTAGGGCTTGTTCGGCTAGGAGTGAATTGAAGAGGATTGGAGGGGATTAAATCTCTTACTAGTGAAAATTGAATAGGAGGGGATTTAATCCACTTCAATCCCCTCTAATCCGAGTGCAACCGAACACAGCCTTATTGGGACAAAGTGATAGATTTACCTGAATTCGTCAGTGTGTTCAATTTTGTTCGGCACTACGCTGCTTGATTCAGCTTCATCCCCTTCAAACAACAGTGTGCTATCAGCAGGAACCGCCACTCCTCTCTTCTTATAAGAGGCAACAAACACCATGACTATACTCTTGAGTGGGCTCCCAGTTGGAAGTTGAACCCTGTAAAGCGGTGTTCCAACCAAAAAGGCAACTGCGGCGATAACAAGGCATATCGAGGAGATGCCGAATCCAAGAGACCAAGCGACATTTTGCTGTATCCAGACAAGAACAGTGCCGGAGATGAACACTCCAAGGTTGACAGCCATGAAGAACCAACTGAAGAATAATTGCTTGCTTTTACTCTCTTCGGCGTTCGCATCATTGTACTGATCTGCTCCCAAGGGAAGTAAAGCTGACTTGACGCCCCCAGTACCAATGGAGATGAGGTACAATGAACCAAAGAGCACAAAATACTGAAACCCTGTTGCAGGTGGGCATGAGCCGCCTTCACATGAGGCAGGCCGTAGGGACGGTATGACGGCAGAGGTGGTAATTATGAGCAGGCCCTATTTGCAGATAATCGTTATGAACATAAGAAGGGGCTACATAGTGGAAGAGGATCAGTACTGTATGAAGACGAAGATGGTGCCTGCACTTACAACAACGTAGAATATTATGGAGATAGCTGCGGTCTTGTACTTCCCCCAGTATGTATCAGCAAGAAAGGCTCCAAGGACCGGCGTAAGAAACGTGGCGCCGTTCCACGCATCGACGTTCGCTGCATTGGAGGCGGTGGTTCCATGGAGGACGGTTCCAAGGTACACGACCAGGTTGAGTGCTATACCAGAGTAAGCAATGCTCTCCAAGAATTCGAAGGCTGGAGATGCAAAGCAGCACGAGTGGTTATACACTTACACAGACAGCTTGGTAGATAAACAACAATGCAAAGACTTGACAGGCATGTAAGCACACTGCTTGAAACATATGGTTGTGTTATGATGAGATGTGACATACCCAAAATAATGGCTGGGGCCTTCCAGCTGAAGGGTTTGTTATAGTGCTGATTCGCTGAGGAAACCTGCAGGGACAAAAAGAAAATCATCATGCTGACTGCTGTGGGACTGAAACGAGGAGACAAAGCATGTATTGGTGAAAGAAAACAACAAGTCTCGAGCTTTCTTTCTTCGTTCGGCCAAGCAAAGCAGCAGCAGAACACGAGAACTGTAGCGAGGGTTGGATATAGATCGAATCGAGAGATGCGAAGCAGGAGGAGGAGGGCGCAGGGGATTGGGGATTCGGTTACCTGCGTCCGGCTGGGAGGGTGATGCGGCAGCAGGGGAGACCGGGTATCTCCGGTCTCCGCGTCCATCGCGGGGACCGGCGGCCGCCGGCGCCGAAGATTACCTACCCCCTTTTCTTCTGTTGTTCTTCCACGGAGAAGGGAAGCTGCTACTTCAGGTATATGGTCCAAGCAAGGGCACAAGAAGGGAAGGAGGACATAATATAACAACTGTCCTCGCCGAGCATGAGCACGGGGGCACGGCCTCCACCAATCAATCCATGCCCGACCCCGTCTATCGGAAGTCGTCCACCTCACCCACCCGCATGTGGAAGGGCTGCGATGCGCATGCGACCGAGTTTGGTTCCGATCTTGCCTGCTGGGCAACCATCGATTCCGTCACTATATATCTAACAGTAAGACAATGAGGTCGCAACCAAACGCGGATCGTAATAACGCTGACAAAAAAAGGGACCGGCTGGCTCTCAATCTCTCGTTCCGTCGTCGTCTTCCCCCCCCCCCCCCCCCCCCCCAACTACTTGCCATCAATTCGCGGCAAGCGATTTTGACAGGAGGTTGACATAATTTATTTGCGTCTATGGCTGTGTTCGCTGCGGCTTAAAGCCGTACTGTTACGGCTGTTTGTACTGCTGCAGCTGCAATCAGTAGAGACAAAATACTGTAGAAGCCGCAGCCGCAGCCGGATTAAAGCCGCTTTAAGCCACAGCGAACACGTACTGTAACCACGTGCCGCCGAGTCTTGGTGAGGAAGGATGCAGGTATACACTGTTCATGTTTGGGAGTCAATGCAGTAATCAAAGATTCTAACTTCTTCGATCCCTTCCATTACTCAAGTTCCCAAACAAACTCTAAGGCATCGTTTAGAATTAAAGATAATAGAGGGTATTGAGGTGACCAAAATACCTTGACGATTAGTTTGGGAGTTAAAATATCGGAGAGCATTGAGAGGCTAAAATCACATTCTTATTCAAAATTTAATAAGAAGATGATTTTAGCTCATTCAATTATCTCTATTTTGTGGCTCCTAAAATAGCCTTGAATAGTAAGAAATTTTGGCCTCCTCGATCCCCTCCATTACACTTACTTCTAAACAAGCCCTAAGCAAAAATACCGGAGGGTTTAAGAGGCTAAAATCTCTTTGGTATTCAAAATTGAATAACAGTGGGATCTTTAGCCCTTAAATATCCTTCGGTATTTTTGTTCTAAACAAGTCTTGAGGGCATGTACAATATAGATATTATGTTATGGTTTTTAAGCACCAGATATATTTAAGGAACTCGTTCATACAACCTAACGTATCTAAGTATTGTATTTTATTCAGTACAACCGTCAAGGCAACTCATTTACGTGGGTTGTATAGGTGAAACCACACCTTACATACAAACTATGCTAGAGACAAACTATGCTAGAGACATTCTTTCACTAAGATATGTCTTTTTTATATTTACTGTCTTACATACTCTTAAGATACATATCATTTGATATGTGGGTTGTACTTGATTGATGATATGAGTTTGTGCTCACGATAATAAGGGTCTCTTACGCTCTACCATATGGTCTTCACTCTTCAGCAGGAATGGCACCGATGTCAGATTATTTTTGATTCCATGATACTTTGGACTTACTAATTAGTTACTCGTAAATTGCTATATTTTCTATATATCATATAGGTAGATCCTATTTAAATAAGATAGCTATTTAAATATTATTATATTATTTATATTTTTAAATTATTAGTATATGTATATTTATGATATCTCTCCTTTGTATAATGCAAATAGATATAGTTATGGTGGTAGAAGACGCTCACCTTGTTATCGAATGCCCACGGTTTGAATTCCTGAAAGGGAAATGTATCTTTAGGCCATTTATATATTGTTTTGGTGATTATATGTTCAACACATATTGTTTAGACTAACATAAGAAATAAGCATAGGTACATTAAGCAAAGTGAGCTCGGAAGAGAACATAGTGCAAATCTATATGGACCAAGTAAAAAGGTGAGCTCTGGACACTTAGTTAATTATTTTATGTGCTAATCATATTTGTCTAAGTGCCAGTGACTTTATGAAGTCAAATCAAAAGGAGCAAAAGAGAACAAGAAATAAAAAGGAAAAGGTGTGCTGAACTGAAGAGCACCGGACGGTCCGGTGCCACCGATCGGACAGTTCGGTGCATGATTCGGCCAGCTGCCTGCTCTCGAGAATTCTAGCCTATGTTGGCTATAATTCATCGGACCGTCTATGTGGAACGCCGGACAGTCCAGTGTGTCAGTCGCCAACGGTTAGCTACCACGTCGGCCGAGGGCCAACGGTCAAGTGGTGCACCGGACAGTCTGGTGCCTCCACCGGATGGCCCGGTGTCCCCCAGAACAGGAAACCAACCAATCACGCGATTCTCTATCCGTGCATTGTTCACTGTTCGGTGTGCACCAGACAGTTTGGTGCACCCGCGGATAGAAAGGCAACCAAAACCTACCAAATGGAGCTCCAACGACTTCTAGGTCCCTTGGGGCTATAAAAGGGACCCCTAGGTGCATGGAGCACCACACCAAGAACCCATTGAACATCTTACAACACCGAGACTTCGCAATCACGCTATTGTTTCATTGAGATGGAGATTTGAGCGCTTCTTTGATCTGTGACTCCGCTGTGTTGCTTTCGTTTGCTCTTTTCTTGTGTGCGTGTTGTTGCTGCAACTTAAGTTCTTGTGTGTGTGTTTCTACTCCCCCTTACACTTGTTTTCAGTGGAGATCAAATTGTGTAAGGCGTGAGAGACTCCAAATTGTGGAGATTCCTCACAATGGGATATTATTAAGATAAAGAGAGAACCGTGGTTTTCAAGTTGATCTTTGGATCACTTGAAAGGGGTTGAGTGCAACCCTCGTCCATGAGACACCACAACGTGGAGTAGGCAAGTATTCTGTACTTGACCGAACCACAGGATAAAAATCATCATGTCACTTGTCTTTATCTTATTACGACTTTCTCTCTATTCACTTCACTTACATAATTGCTCTAAGTTTAATATTCACTTAGTGAAGAGCAATTAAGTGAAGAAGTTCACTCCTATCATTCTCTTCATTCGAACTTGGCTCTTGCTTTCACTAATCCAATATTAGTCAAAGTTTGTTTTGTTGAGCTGTTTTTACAGGATAACCTATTCACCCCCCCTTTAGGTGCTCTCAGTCCCCATGCCCATTGTTTGTGGGTTATTGTACGCACGGGAGGAATTTTGTTGGCATTGCTGGGAAAGCACGCGGACGGGGAAGACAAAATGTCATTTATTGTCTCTAGTGCACAAACACATCCACCGCTTCTGCTTCAATCAGAGTTCTCCTTGTTTAGATTCACGCGTACACGAGAATTGAGAGAGTAAGCCTTCGAAACCAAGCCATCTCTAGGTTGGTCTGCGCCAACCAAGGGCCACCATCGATTTTTAGAGGGCACCCATAAGCGAAGCGACTGCTCGATCGATCCATAACTTTTTCTACTTTCTGTCGGCAACTTCCATGGTGATCAATAATGTAACTCTTTTGCACTATGTTGGGGTGAAGGCGAACATGCCACCCTTCGTTCGCTGACCTCTACCTCAACCTTCCACAGGCCGAAGGCCACGCCAGTAGGTCCCGCCGGCCAGGCCGCGGACGTCATCCGTGCGAAGGCCCAAGTGCCCCTCTTCGCTCCGGTAAGCTGAGACAAAGACCCCTCGACGACTTCAAGGATCGGGCGACCGAGGCCGCGAAGACCACAAGGCTTTGTTCCCCTCAGCGCGAGGGAGGGCCCATATGCGGTTCGGCCCATGTTGTAGGGCCCTGCCCTCGGATGCCGTGTGGGAAGAACGGGTTGGGCCGTGTCTATAATAAAGTGTGCTATAATTACTCACTGTAACCCCTCAACGAGAGAATATTCCGGGGATAAACTAGATAACTGAGGACCTAAATGTCCTTGACACGGTCGGGCGGTCCCTCGGTTACCTATAAATACCCCCATACTATGCTAAAGCGAGAGAGAATGCTATTGCTTTTGACACCTAGTGTTAGAGGCACTAAACCACTCCCACCATTTCCCTATTGGATTCTGTTGTCCCTAAAAACAGGTTCCAACATTTGGCGCCCACCATTCATGCAACGAAAAAACATCCCGCGATGGCCCCCAAGAGTGCAAGCTCAAAGGCCACTGCTTCCATCGATGACGCGACGAAGATAGCTCTCCTAGCGGAGAAGAAAGGGAAAGCCCTCGTGGACAACACCCTTTAGGAGGCCTTCGAAGATGACACAGTCAATAGCAAGAGGCAACGCCAGGACAACCCCACCCCCGACGGCACTATGCGCACCTATAGTTTTGAGGGCGCACCGCGGACACCACCACCAAGCTTCGCTCCCCCAGAAGGCGAAGACACCATAGAGGACGGCGAGGTCATAGGCATCTCGACCGAAGACCAGCTAAAGCTGCGAGCCCTGATGTGAATCGTCTAGGCCCCTTTGGTGATGTTTTTGTAATTAATGACAACTGCTTGTGGACTAACGATTCTTGGAGAAATAAGAATGCAGGGTTGGACCACATAGAACAGGAAATATTGGAGAATCATAAGCATTGGTTGTGGAACAAATGAAGGCAAAGGTATAATATAGGTTTCGTTTTTGCCGGTCTTGAGGAGTTTAGAGAAGATACCTGACCGGATTAGTAGGCTAGATAGTCGTACTATTAAGAGGGGTCAATGACTTTAATCTATGTAAAACTTAGTGCCTCATAGAGCATCAAGTAGTTGCATTTGCATGAGGACTAACATCGCTTCAAATTTCTTGAGTTAAAAGTTCTTTCAAAAGCGAGTTTGAAAACTGCAAAGTCTTGGATGCGCGGACCGTCCGGGCCTTGAGGGCGGACCGTCCGTGATCCACCAGAGGGGTTTGAAGTCTGACCACTTCGGAAGCCACAGTGTTCCATTGCACTGCAGACCGTCCGGGCCTTAGGGCCGGACCGTCCGTAGTCATGACCAGAGAAGGCTGGTTTTGGGCCAGTCCCTGAATTATAGCACGAACCTTCCGGCTGTGTTGGGCGGATAGTCTGCAAGTGTCAAACATGTTTTGGATAGGGACTGTGTGATTTTGTAGATTTGTACTACGGACTGTGCGGGGGACTAGTCCGGACAATACTGTCTCAGGTCGCGGACCGTCCGGCCTTACAGGCGGACGGTCCGCCCGTGTTAATTATTCTTGGTCAGAGGTTCGGGTGCCTCAAACTGCCAGGTCGCGGACGGTCCGGCCTTGGAGGGCGGACTGTCTGGATCCACCTTTTCTGACAGCTCTGACAGTTTTCAAACGGGAATTATAGCCGTTATATGTACGGCGGACCGTCCGGCCCTAGGGCGCGGACCGTCCGCGTGTGCGCAGAACTGGTGCTTTTTGCACATAACGGTTGGATTTTGATGGGGGACTATAAATAGAAGGGTAGCTCGTGTGAGAGAGCTCTCTTGGCCATTCCTTGCACACATTGAGCTCATTTGTGATCCTCCAACTCACTCTCTCACACTCTTTGCGTGAGATTGCATTCTAGTGAGAGATTGAGGGTTCCTAGTGCATTTGCATCATTCGGTGATTCTTAAGGCACTAGGTGGTACACCGAGCAAGTGTCATCGGCTTATTACTCTTGGAGGTTGTCGCCTCCTAGACGGCTCGGGTGATTGTCTCTGTCGAGCTCTCCAAGAAGATTGTGGAGAAGCCACGGTGTTGATTGTGAGGGGTTCGCGCCTACCTCACCGGAGTGGCAAAGGTGACATTAGTGAAATCGAGGTATTGAGTGATTTCTTGTCCACTTGGCTCAAAGATCAAGCCGTGTCTTGATAGAGGAGCAAGTGAGAGCTTGAAGTCCACCTCAACGTGGATTAGGGGTGATCGGCAGATCACCGATACCACGGGATAAATTTCGGTGTCTCTACCTTCTTGCATTACTTATTGCCTTGCAAGTGATTAGTGTTTTGCATATTGTTCCTCAAGTATTCAATCACCATAGTTGATTCTCATACATTGTTTACTTGTTGTCACTAGAGAATTTATTCCTCTTGCTATATTGATTAAATTTACCTAGTGTTTTTGATTTTAGTCAAAACCGCCTATTCACCCCCTCTAGCCGGTGTCCTAGATCCTACAAGTGGTATCGGAGCCGAGGACTCCATTGTTTGTGGATCTAATCATCCCGGAGTGGGACAAAATGGCTAGTAACAACAATGTGCACATTGGGAAGCCACCGCATTTTGATGGGAATAATTATGACTATTGGGAAATAAGAATGTCAATGCATATTAGAGCAATGGGTGGAAAAATTTGGCCAATTGTCAGGGATGGATTTGTTGTGTTGAAAGAAGATGAACCATCCGTTAGTGATAATGAGAATATCCTCACAAATGATCAAGCCATGAATGTCTTTTATGATGCTCTTGATATAAATGAGTTCAATCGTATCAAGAATCTCACAACCGCTCATGAGATTTGGATTAAGCTAATGGAAATTCATGAAGGAACTACAATTGTGAAGAGTGCCAAACTATATGTGTGCAAAGGGAAGTTTGAGAAATTTATTATGAAAGAAGATGAGAGTGTATCCGATATGTTCAATCGGTTAAATGAGATAGTGAATGAACTCAAGGGACTTGGTTTTAATGTACCGGATGTGGATTTCACTCACAAGTTCCTTAGATCACTTCTGGAGAAATATGAGACCATTGTGACAATGTTATAAAGGAGTAATCTATCTACAACTTCTCCAACCAAAGTATTGGGAGAAATTCTCACTCAAGATATATTTAAGAAGTCACAAGCCGATGCTTTAAGTTTGGCAAAGAAGGTGAAAAATGAATCAATTGCTCTCAAAGCCAAGGCCTCAAAGGCAATTGAAAAAGAAGATAGTAATGATGAAGAAAATGAAAGTGAGAGTGATGGTGACATGGCTCTATTTGTAAGGAAATTCAATAAATTCATGAAGATTAAGAGAGGTAAACCTAGAAGAGGTCAAACATCAAGAAGAAATGCTTTCAATGATAGAAAGTGTTTTGAGTGTGGGGAACCCGGTCACATTGCCATGAATTACCCAAGCAAGAAGAAGAAGGGCAAAGATGAAAGTGACAAGAAGAAAAAGAAATACTACAACAAGAAGAAAGATGGCAAAGCCTACTTAGTTGAATGGGACTCGGATGATAGCTCGGATGATGATGATGATGACACCTCATCCAAGCTTAATGCCGGAATTGCCATCAAGGAAGCTCCCTCACTCTTCTCATCCCCCCATTGTCTCATGGCAAAGGGAGATGCTAAGGTAAAAATCATCACCGATTTAAATGATATAAATGATGATGATGATATCGATGATGTTGATGATGATGGCTATTCATATGATGATCTTGTTAGAATGTTAGGTGAGGCCGATGACTACATGCACAAAGAAAAAAGAAAAATTTAAGACCTTGAAGGAATTGTATAAAAACCTCCAAGTGTCTTTTGAGGAGCTCAAGAGCTCTCACAATGACCTAAAAGAAAATTGTGAGAAGCTTGCGGATGCTCAAAATTCGCCCATTGTGCATGAAGTTGTGGTGATCACTAAGGATGTTGGAGTCACTTGTGACTTACTTGATAGTCTTACAAGTGAACCACTACCTACTAACTCTATTTGTGATAAATGCAAAATTTCTCTTGATGATAATATTGCTCTTGATGAATCAAAAATTATTGTTGAGAATGAAGTGTTAGTAGAGAGAGTAAATACTCTAACTCATGACCTAGAAAAGGCATATGGTGGTAAGGCTAAATTGGATTTCATATTGGGAAGTCAACGGTGCTCACTTAACCGTGAAGGTCTTGGATATGTCCCCAAGAAACGAAAGAATGCTTTTATAAAGCAAAAGACATTGTTTGTAAAAGAATGTGACAAAGTGTGTCACAAGTGTCACAAGAAGGGACATGTTAGGAAAAATTGTCCTAAGCTCAAAAATGTATCCTCCACTTGTTTTGAGCATTGTTATGTTCTTTCTCATAATGCAAAAGGTGTTCATGCTAAATTTATTGGTACTTCAATTGTTGGAAACAAAAAGAAAGCTATTTGGGTGCCAAAGACCTTGGTCACTAACATCCAAGGACCCAAGCAAGTTTGGGTACCTAAAAGAGATTGATCTCCTTTTGTAGGTGAACTACAAGGCGGGAGGGAATCATTGGGTGTTAGATAGTGGATGCACTCAACACATGACCGGAGATATGAAAATGTTCACCAAAATGAGTGAGGAAGATTGCTCAAATTATGATAGTATCACATTTGGAGATAATCACAAAGGAAAGGTTAAAGGTTTGGGTAAAATTGCTATTTCAAATGATCATTCCATATCAAATGCGCTCTTGGTTGAGTCTTTGAATTTTAATTTACTTTCTGTAGCTCAATTATGTGATTTAGGATTTTTTGCAATTTCACGGTTGAAGATGTTATTATCTCTAGTATTGATGGTAGCAATCTTAAGTTTAAAGGTTTTAGACATGAAAATCTTTATCTTGTTGATTTCTCATCTAATGAGGCAAAGCTCACAACTTGCCTATTCTCAAAAGCTTCACTAGGTTGGTTATGGCATAGAAGACTTGGTCATGTTGGAATGAAGCAACTCAATCGGTTAGCCAAGCATGACTTAGTTCGTGGCTTAAAAGATGTGAAGTTTGAGAAGAACAAATTGTGTAGCTCTTGTCAAGCCGGGAAGCAAGTGGCAAACACTCATCCAAATAAGAGTCAAATGTCCACTCATCGACCTTTGGAATTACTTCACATGGATTTATTTGGGCCCACATCTTTTGTAAGTATTGGTGGTAATTCTTATTGTCTTATGATTGTGGATGATTATTCAAGATTTACTTGGGTTTATTTTCTTCGAGACAAATCTAATGTGTTTGAAACATTCAAGTCATTTGCTATATTGGCTCAAAATCAATTTGATTTCGACATCAAAAAGGTTAGAAGTGATAATGGGTCGGAATTCAAAAATGCAAGAATTGATGAATATTGTGATGACAAGGGTATTAAACATGAATTCTCTTCCAAATATACCCCGAAACAAAATGGTATTGTTGAAAGAAAGAATAGAACTCTCATTGATATGGCTAGGTCTATGTTAGTGGAATATAATATATCAGATTCTTATTGGGCCAAGGCAATAAATACCGCTTGTCATTCATCAAATAGACTATATTGTCACAAGCTTTTAAAGAAAACTCCATATGAATTGCTCATTGGTAGAAAGCCAAATATCTCATATTTTAGGGTATTCGGTTGCAAATGTTATATTTTAAGAAAGGGAAGCCGGCTTTCTAAATTTGAGAAGAAATGTGATGAGGGTTTTCTTCTTGGATATTCATCAAATAGTAAAGCTTATAGAGTCTTCAACAAAACTCATGGTATTATTGAAGAAGCATATGATGTTGAATTCGATGAAACAAATGGGTCTCAAGATGAGAGTGATAATCTTGATGATGTTGGTGGAACTCAATTGATAAATGCAATGAAAACAATGGCCATTGGTGAAATAAAGCCAAAGGAAGATGATGATGAAAATAGTGTGGTTGTCATTCCTTCATCCTCAACTCTAAATGAGGAAGATCACCAAAGCCAACAACATGATGAAACTATGGATACTCATGATCAAGGTACTTCAAGACATTCGATTTCTCCTAATGCTTCAACTAGCAATTATCAAACGGTATCAAGAATTCATCATTCCATTGTGAAGGATCACCCGATTGATCAAATTGTGGGTGATATTAGTAAGGGTGTTCAAACTCGCTCTCTCATAGCTTCATTTTGTGAACATTTCTCTTTCGTATCTTGTATGGAACCTAACCGTGTAGATGAAGCTCTACTTGATGTTGATTGGGTGAATGCAATGCATGAAGAATTAAATAACTTCGCTCGAAATGAAGTTTGGGAGCTTGTTGAGAGACCAAAGAACCACAATGTTATTGGTACAAAATGGGTGTTTCGCAACAAGCACAATGAAGATGGTGTGGTAGTAAGAAACAAGTCAAGATTAGTTGCACAAGGATATACTCAAATTGAGGGATTGGATTTTGGGGAGACATTTTCTCCCGTGGAAAGATTAGAAGCAATCCGGATTCTTCTTGCTTATGCTTGTGCACATAATATCAAGCTCTACCAAATGGATGTAAAGAGTGCTTTTCTAAATGGTAAGATTAGTGAACTAGTGTATGTTGAACAACCTCCCGGTTTTGAGGACCCCAAAAGACCTAACCATGTGTTCAAGCTTTCTAAAGCTCTTTATGGGCTTAAGCAAGCTCCACGCGCATGGTATGAAAGGCTTAGGGATTTCTTGCTTTCCAAAGACTTCAAAATTGGAAAGGTTGACACTACTCTATTCACTAAAAGAATTGGCAAGGACTTATTTGTTTGTCAAATCTACGTTGATGATATTATTTTTGGATCTACTAATGAATTATTTTGTGAGGAATTTGGAAAAATGATGTCTAAAGAATTTGAAATGTCTATGATAGGAGAATTGAGCTTCTTTCTTGGTCTTCAAATCAAACAATTGAAAGATGGAATTTTTATAAGTCAATCAAAATATTTGAAGGACATGCTCAAGAAGTTTGGCTTAGAAAATGCAAAACCTATCAAGACTCCTATGGCAACAAATGGTCATCTAGACTTAGATGAAGGAGGTACTATGGTTGATCAAAAACTTTATCGTTCAATAATTGGTAGTTTGCTTTATATTACCGCATCTAGGCCCGATGTTATGTTTAGTGTATGCATGTGCGCTCGATTTCAAGCTTCACCTAGAGAGATTCACTTGAAGGCCGCTAAAAGAATTCTAAGATATTTGAAGTATACTCCCAATATTGGTCTATGGTATCCCAAAGGTGCTCAATTTGAATTGATTGGATATTCGGATTCGGACTATGCGGGGTGCAAAGTTGATAGAAAAAGCACCTCCGGTTGTTGTCAATTTCTTGGTAGATCTCTTGTTTCATGGTCTTCTAAAAAACAAAATTCGGTTGCTCTCTCTACCGCCGAAGCGGAATATATATCGGCCGGAAATTGTTGTGCTCAACTATTATGGATGAAACAAACTTTATTGGATTATGGGATTATTTTCAAGAATGTGCCTCTCATGTGTGATAATGAGAGTGCGGTAAAATTGGCTACCAATCCGGTCCAACACTCAAGAACAAAGCATATTGATATACGACATCACTTCTTAAGGGATCATGTTGGAAAGGGAGATATCTCTATTTATTCCATTGGCACGGATGATCAATTAGCAGACATTTTTATAAAGCCTTTGGATGAAACAAGATTTTGTTCTCTAAGAAGTGAAATGAATGTGATCGATCTCTCAAATGTGGCTTGAAGTTGATCACGCATGTGTCGTGTTGCATTTCGGTTCTAAATATGGTCTCTATGCTATTTATTTGGTATTATTAATGCATTTTTCATTCTAAATTGCTCTAGATGGTTTAATACAAAAAATTTGCATTACTCAATTACATAATATGTATATGCATGCATCCTAACTCTTGGATTGGTCAAAATGTCCATATATGAGCACCAATTCGGATTTGAAATTCAAAATCAGAAAGTGGACAGACATTGGAAAACTGAGTATCAGGCCGCGAACCGTCCGCAACATCAGGAACTGGACAGTCCGATCAGCAATGCAGACCGTCTGAACTCATCAGGCCGCGGACCGTCCGCCGCCCCTGCGCGGACCATCCGCGACAGGCAGTAAAGTCGGGTAGAGGCCGCAGACTTGTCATTTGTGTTCTTTGTCACTTCTCTCTTGCTCTCCACTCGCCGAACAGTCTCCTTTGTCGATTGTACGCGGACGGAGAAGTGACGTTGCGCTCAGACAGTCCGACAGCTTGTGAAAAGCTCAACCAACATGTCGTCCTCACGGTACTTCATAATCTTATGGATTCCATCAAATCTCTTCATTTTTGGGATTCTTCGGATTTTCTCTCTGATCTAGAATTGAGCCATGGTTTTACAAATCTGATTGGTGGGATTGTTAATACTACTCTCTCTGAATGCTGTGCAAAATTTTGAACTCGTTTGGATGGATATTCTCTACGAAATCATTGATTCAACGATTGAGGCGACTAGGGTTCTAGAGAGTCACCCCTGGTCGGTCGCGGACCGTCCGCTTAGTGGGCGCGGACCGTCCGGACATCTGGCGCGGACAGTCCGGCACCCTAGCGCGGACCGTCCGGACCCTGGCAGAGCAATGCAGTTCTATTCCTTTTTATTGTGGTGATAGGTATCAACTATTCATCTATGGATGTCTGTCACTTTATTGCAGTGGTTTGGGTGGTCTCCGCAAGAAACTTGCAGGTCGCTTTAAATCAAAGCGCCCTTGTGGAGATGATGCTGACTATACACCAACCACTGATTCAGAGGCCCAATCCTCAGCTGGGGGCACTGAATCTATGGATACTGAAGACTTTCCTCATGTCCATCCCGATTATCCAATTGACACCACAGGATGGACATATCCAAAGCGGAGGTTTTCTATGGCTGAGTACTGCTCTAGGCAGACTGTGAACCAATACACTCTGCCTTCTGACACCAATGTTCAATTTTTTCACACTCAGCTGCAGTTTGATGTTTTTTGGGGCACCTTGGTGGATACAAATTTTCATAAACATCAGGTGATTGATTGGTCCTTCATGCTAGGACAATCAGTCATGGAGGGTATGATCCCTAAGTTTGAGACGTGTGGACTGTATTAGTTTATGGGGCAACGAATAGACTTTAGTAAAATGGCTGTCAAGCAATTCCTGGCCACCTCAGAGATTGATATAGAAGAAGAATCCATCACTTGGATGACTGGATTCAAGCGCTATTCTGCCTCTTTCGCTCACTTTGCCACTGCCAACATTCTTAATTATGGCACCATTTCTGCTGGACTGGATCTCTACACTGAGGATAATTTTGAGGACTTTGTGCAATTCTATGAGCCAGCAAGGCTGGGCATACCCAGGAGGTTTGGAGAGACAGCAGGACTCAGGCATCATCCTGCTGTGATCAACAAGATTGCCAGAGTCACTATTCTTCCCAAGAGTGGGGATAAGAGCAAAATACGGGACAAATTCTGGAACATTATCCATCACATCATGAACGGTGAGGTAATGAATGTTGTTCTATTCATGATGAGACAGCTCAATGATTTGAAGATGGATAAGAACCAAAATTTAGCATATGCTCCTTATATTATGGCTCTCATCAAAGCCAAGACAAGATTTGAGGGGCCTTGCGAGGTTGTTCACACACCGTTCAGACCCTTTAAGAATGAGATAGGGTTTCTCACTAGGCCACTCACTCCATTCCCAGATAATGAGGAAGACCCTAGCTATGATGCAGGAGCAGATCCTGATGTTAAGGCGGAGCAAATGCCTCCTCCTCCTCCTTAGCCTCAGTAGTATTGGCAGCCAGGTCCAGGCTACTTTGATCCATATTTTCACAATATGCAGCAGGGACTTGAGACCCATATTGATACTCGCTTTGAGGGCATGATGACACATATGGATCACCGCCTAGATGACATGCAGTCTCGCTTTGACAATAACTGGGATGCGCTCAACTCTGAATTTTCTGAGTTTCGTGATCACATTCACACTAATATCACTGATCCTATCATGACCAGGCTGAATAATATGCAGCAGAGTTTTCAAGATAACATGGGCGCTCTCTCCAGCCATTTTGACAATCTTTCTACAAATGACAGCATGCATGATATCAGTCAGAGGCAGCAGCAACTCCAGCAAGATTTTGGCCAGTTCTCCTCTCTTTTTGACACATTCAGCACTCACTACTACAACATGCATCCTCCGCCCAGTGATCAGTGAGGCCTCTCCTTTGTGGCAATTGATGCCAAAGGGGGAGAGATGTGATGAGAAGAGAAGAAGAGAAGTTGTCAGGTGTCACATTCAGGGGGAGTTGTTGGTCTATGTGGACATTGAGACCGTGCATGCATATTTACCTTTTATGTCGCATGCATTAGTTTATGTCTTATGCATTTGGAACTGGTTTCAACTGTGACTCTATGTCTTATGTCTATGGACACTTATCTGTAATATTCTGTGGGTTGAACTATGTTTTAGTTCAAATTACTCTGTGTGTGGTTAATCGAGGAGTGATTATAATTGCTACGCTTACTCTACGTATCATCTCTTGTATGCCTCGATAACCATGATTGTAGGAAAGTTTCCATCAAACTCCGATATATTATGTGTGTTATATCTTCAGCTTCAAATAATCCTGCACACACTTAGGGGGAGCCTTTCTTACATACTGAGTTTTTATTGGGATTTATCTATCTCTCGGACAGAACTTCAAATCAAGATAAGTCCTATGAAACTCATCTCCAAAATCTATCTTATACCTTACATATGAGGGAGATTTGGAAAAAATAAAACTTCTCTTTAATATATTATGTAGTGTTGTCATCAATTACCAAAAAGGGGGAGATTGTGAATCATCTAGGCCCCTTTGGTGATGTTTTGGTAATTAATGACAACTGCTTGTGGACTAACGATTCTTGGAGAAATAAGAATGCAGGGTTGGACCACATAGAACAAGAAATATTGGAGAATCATAAGCATTGGTTGTGGATCAAATGAAGGCAAAGGTATAATATAGGTTTCGTTTTTGCCGGTCTTGAGGAGTTTAGAGAAGATACCTGACTGGATTAGTAGGCTAGATAGCCGTACTATTAAGAGGGGTCAATGACTTTAATCTGTGTAAAACTTAGTGCCTCATAGAGCATCAAGTAGTTGCATTTGCATGAGGACTAACAACGCTTCAAATTTCTTGAGTTAAAAGTTCTTTCAAAAGCGAGTTTGAAAACTGCAAAGTCTTGGATGCGCGGACCGTCCGGGCCTTGAGGGCGGACCATCCGCGATCCACCAGAGGGGTCCGAAGTCTGACCACTTCGGAAGCCACAGTGTTCCATTGCACTGCGGACCGTCCGGGCCTTAGGGCCGGACCGTCCGCAGTCATGACTAGAGAAGGCTGGTTTCGGGCCAGTCCCTGAATTATAGCGCGGACCGTCCGGCTGTGTTGGGTGGACAGTCCGCAAGTGTCAAACATGTTTTGGACAGGGACTATGTGATTTTGTAGATTTGTACTACGGACTGTCCGGGGGACTAGTCCTGACAGTACTGTCTCAGGTCGCGGACCGTCCGGCCTTACAGGCGGACGGTCCGCCCGTGTTAACTGTTCTTGGTTAGAGGTTCGGGTGCCTCAAACTGCCAGGTCACGGACGGTCCGGCCTTGGAGGGCGGACTGTCCGGATCCACCTTTTCTGACAGCTCTGACAGTTTTCAAACGGGAATTATAGCCGTTATATGTACGACGGACCGTCCGGCCCTAGGGCGTGGACCGTCCGCGTGTGCGCAGAACTGGTGCTTTTTGCACATAACAGTTGGATTTTGATGGGGGACTATAAATAGAAGGGTAGCTCGTGTGAGAGAGCTCTCTTGGTCATTCCTTGCACACATTGAGCTCATTTGTGATCCTCCAACTCACTCTCTCACACTCTTTGCTTGAGATTGCATTCTAGTGAGAGATTGAGGGTTCCTAGTGCATTTGCATCATTCGGTGATTCTTGAGGCACTAGGTGGTACACCGAGCAAGCGTCATCGGCTTATTACTCTTGGAGGTTGTCGCCTCCTAGACGGCTCGGGTGATTGTCTTCGTCGAGCTCTCCAAGAAGATTGTGGAGAAGCCACGGTGTTGATTGTGAGGGGTTCACGCCTACCTCGCCGGAGCGGCAAAGGTGACATTAGTGAAATCGAGGTATTGAGTGATTTCTTGTCCACTTGGCTCAAAGATCAAGCCATGTCTTGATAGAGGAGCAAGTGAGAGCTTGAAGTCCACCTCAACGTGGATTAGGGGTGATCGGCAAATCACCGATACCACGGGATAAATGTCGGTGTCTCTACCTTTTTGCATTACTTATTGCCTTGCAAGTGATTAGTGTTTTGCATATTGTTCCTCAAGTATTCAATCACCATAGTTGATTCTCATACATTGTTTACTTGTTGTCACTAGAGAATTTATTCCTCTTGCTATATTGATTAAATTTACCTAGTGTTTTTGATTTTAGTCAAAACCGCCTATTCACCCCCCTCTAGCCGGTGTCCTAGATCCTACACCTGCACATTAAGAACAACCAACTGCAAAAGCAAAAAGAGATACTTGAAGCCAAGCGTCAACGAGTCACCGTACAAGCCATAGTGCGACAGATGATATTAGATGAAGAACAAAAGGCTCGGGAGCTAGAACAAGAAATCGCACTTATGCAAGGCGAAGGCCCGTACAACCTGCAGCATGGCCCCCTCGCACCACTGATGGCTTTCCAGCAAAACACACAAGGCAAAGGCCCGTACAACCTGCAGCATGGCCCCCTCGCACCTACGGTGGCTTTCCAACAAAACATACAAGGCGGAGACCCGTTCCACCCATAGTGTGGCCCCATCATCCCCGAGCCGCCGCTTTCCAACGAATCAACTACCTCGACAAGCGAAGTCCTCTAGCTCTGTAGCTCTAAGCGTCACCCTGGCCAACCAACTTCAGGGCTGGCACTTACCCCAAATACAATGGCAGCACCAACCCGGCTCAGTAGATCATGAGCTACCAAGTTGCCATGTATACCATCACCATCAAGAGGTACAGGTTCTCCCCCACCACCACCACACCATCCAAATCCTCCACATCACAACCAACCACCGCCCGCACCCAAACAAGAAGACTTCACCGAGCCACCTTATCGCGGAGTCATCCACATGATCACTAGGGGATCCAGTGTGGACTTCGACACCAAGCAATAGAAAAAAGATCACTATCACAGTGTTAACCACGTCGCTCTCATCGGCCCAGTGGTACAAACGAAGTGGTCCCATGTACCGCTCACTTTCAACGCTAGGGATGTTGACTTGCGCAACGCACCACATGCAGACGTCATGGTAATCAATTGCAGGGTAGTAGGCTGGGATTTGCACAAAGTACTGGTCGACAACGGCAGTCAGGCCGATATCATCTTCCTGCATGCCTTCGATCGCATGGGAATCAGCCACAGCCTCCTCAAGCCCGCAGACAACCCCTTGTACGGGTTCGGCGGCAAAGGCACGTTCCTTGTTGGCAAAATAGAGCTACCATTGTCATTCCGCACGGCGCCCAGTGCATGAAGTGAGCAAGTCACCATTGACATAGTCAACATGGTCTACCCGTACAACGCTATTATGGGGCATGGTTCGATCAACAAGTTTGAGGCAGCCATTCATGGGCTATATCTCTGCATGAAAATTCTAGGCCCACAGGGTGTGATCACAGTCTACGAAGACTAGCAGACAACACGGAACATTGAGAGAGACTTTGTTCTAGGGCAGCACAACGTTCACTGCCTCACAACAGAGTGCGAAGGCAGCGATAGCCAACGTCCAGCCAAAGGCAAAAAGGTCAGCGCCCAACTGCATAGCAACGATGGGACGAAGATAGTACCCCTCGATCTTGCAACCCCAAAACAAACAGTTATGATCATCGAAGACCTGACATCACACGATGAGGAAAAGCTTCTTTCCTATCTCAGCCATAACAAGGATGTATTTGCTTGGTCCGCCCTCGATCTAGTGGGGGTTAGCCACGCCATCATCGAACAATTTGGGCATCGACCCCTCAGTGCGTCCAAAGAAGCAACGACTACAGAAAATGTCCGACGAAAAAACAGAAGCAGCCAAGGCTGAAGTGCATCGCCTATTGGAGGCTAGATTTATCAAACCAATTACCTACCCAACATGGCTCGCCAACGTTGTGATGGTGCAGAAGAAGACCAACAAATGGCACATGTGCATTGACTTCACCAGCCTCAACAAAGCATGCCCCAAGGACAACTTCCCTCTACCGTGAATTGACAAGATTGTCGATAGCGCAGCTGGCTGCGAAGTCATGTCGCTCCTGGACTACTTCTCGGGCTACCACCAGATTTACATGAAAGAGGAGGACAAGGCTAGCACTAGCTTTATCACACCCTTTGGCACGTATTGTTTCGTACGGATGCCCGAGGGACTCAAGAACGCCAGTTCAACTTTTTCCCACCTCACCAAGAAGGTCCTCGAAAACCAAATAGGACGCAACATCTTTACTTATGTGGACGACATCGTCATGGCAAGTAAAAGCAAGGAGGACCACATGTCTGACCTTGCAGAGACATTCACCAACATGCGCGAATCAAGATTACGACTGAACCCAGAGAAGTCTGTCTTCAGGGTACGTCAAGGAAAAATACTCGGCTACTTGGTGTCGCACCGAGGGATCAAAGCCAACCCAACCAAAATCCAAGCAATCATGGATATGGCACCCCCGCAAAGACGTCCAACAACTAACAGGAAGACTACCGGCCCTGAATAAATTCATCTCCAAATCTGCCGAACGAAGCCTTCCATTCCTCAAAACACTGTGGGGCGCGAAAGACTTCATCTGGGGCCCAGGACAAGTAGCGGCCTTTGAGTCCCTCAAGCAACATCTGTCCGACCTGGCAACTCTGACAAGTCTATTTCCAGCACTCCCCCTCCTTCTTTACGTTGCGGCCTCGCACAACGTAGTCAGCGTAGCGCTAATCCAAGAAAAGGAAAGGGACGGCAAAAATCAGCAATGCCTAATATACTATGTCTCCGAAGTCCTCACAAGTTCCAAGTGCAACATGACTGAACTTGAGAAAATCTCATACACAGTCATCATGGCTTCACGCAAGATGTGACATTAGTTCGAGGCATTCAAAATACGAGTCACTTCAGACAGGGGTCTTGGGGAATTGTTTAGGAACTCGAAAGCATCCGCAAGAATAGCAAAATGGGTAGCGGAGCTCTCAGGGTACAACATCATTTTGAGCCTAGAACAGCAATCAAGTCGCAGGTCCTGGTAGACTTTATCGTAGACTGGACAGGACCTGTGGGGCCACAGGAGGAGCACGCAGAAACAGTCTGGACTATCCACTGCGACGACGCATGGTGTCACGCAGGGGCAGGTGCCACGGCGATCATCACATCACCCACCGGAGTCAAATACAGAGACGTCGCATGCCTCAGTTTTGCCTTAGAGTCTGACAGATGCACAAATAACATAGCCGAGTACAAAGCAGTCATCCTCGGACTCCGCAGGTTGCAAGTCCTTGACGTCACTACATGCATCATTAAAATGGATTCCAAGGTCATCGCTAGCCAAATCGAAAAATAATACTCAGTCAAAGAGCCCGTACTGATGCAGTACCTCGTCGGTGTTCGTGGCCTCGAAAAATAATTCAAGGGTTTCACTCTACAACACGTTGAGAGAAACAAGAACAAAGAGGCCGATGCACTAGCTAAAGCAGCAGCTAAAGGCGAAGCCTGTGGCGGAACCGCCCGAATTATTTCAACTTAAGTGCCTAAGTCCCACCTTAAAGGCTAGACCACACTTAAATAGGAATAAATCGTCAGTCCCTCGGATCTAGTCCGACGAGGCCACTTATCCAGGATCGAATACCACTAGCTCACTCGAAGGTGAGGTACAGAGAAATGCAATAAAACATAATACCACAAATTTATTAAGTATCAATAGTGATTACATTATCGGAGTTTCAGAAATAATAATCATAAATTTTAATGCAGCGAAAATAACTAACGGAGAAAACCGAGTAACATGGCGAAGCCTGGCCACGCTACTCCTCCTGGTCCCCTCCTGCGGAAGCAGTAACCCACTCGACCGTCTATCCCGGTGGCAGGGATGGAGGCCAAGTCACACCATCAACCAAATCAACCTAAGGAGTACCTGCAAAAATTGTGCCACAAGCAAGGCTGAGTATACTAATACTCAGCTAGACTTACCCGGTGTGAGGAGTCTATACTCCTCTACCTCTAGACATGCAGCTGTTTGGCTGTGGGGTTTGGTTGCCAAAAGCACTAGCTGAGTTTCTAAATCAAGTTTTTAACTTTGTCAAATTTAAGTGTGACTCTCTTAAGGCTAAATGTGTACTATCTACTCATACATGGTAGCAAGCATTTTTATCAATCAACATCTTGTATCAACTCATCATATTTCCACTTGTTACTCAATGTAGCAGCATGGATCAAGCAGTCTCATTAGCTGCGAGAAGCAGACGATTCGAATCGAGTTTTTAAACCTTGCAAGGTAAACCTAAACACACGACATGTAGGGGCACTCCGTCCCCACACACATCAACCGTCCCCATCGATTCCCTGGCAGCAGATCAGGGCTCACCGCCTTGGCGTACAATGCCTCACTGACCCCGACTGGCCGTCGTGCAGTGACCGCACTTGTACCCACCATAACCGGAATGGGAGACCACGTCTCAGGTCGCGTGAGGGGATATGTCCGCTGGCAGGTTCAATCAGGTACTAGGCTTACCGATTTACCATATTTCTCGGCATGTGCTTAGTACGTTCAAACGTTTGACTCACGGTACCACACCTTAATCCTTAATCAACTTTTTATCCCGTGAACAATCAATCCCCATGGACTGTTGCCCACAACCCAACATCAATATGATAAGAAAGTGGATACAGCCAATTCCTGACCTCGCGCGAGTGCTAGAAAAATCACTCGACTTCTACCGAGATCCTAATTAATAAAGCAGCTACTCGACCTAGCATACTAGTATTCATCTCAATAGGATTCCTGAGATCATGCAACTAGGGTTCAAAACAACTCCTACACTTAAGTGCACAAACAATCCTACAAACATTAAGTGTAGTAAAATAGCATAAATAACAGGTTATGCATAAAACCGGGGCTTGCCTTTAATTTGACACTTAGATAGTGTTTGCTGGGGGAGGTACTCGCTTGGCGAGCATCCACTGGTTATGTCCATTCTTCAGGTCGTCCACCATGGCATCTTGTGGTTGGCACCACATCACTGGCTCGATCATCATCTCTCGGTCCTATATGAGATGCACGATGCATATGTATGAATATAATGAAAGTAGCACAAGATATACAACGACACAGCGGTGAATTAACATTAAATGAGAAGACACCGTAAACAACCATACGCTAGCACTAGTTATCTACACGTTCTCGGCGATCAACATTAACACCATTAAAAAGGACAACGATGTTTTATTTATTTATGCGACGCAACTACGACATTACAAGTACGTGTATCTTATTTATTTGGATACGGCTTTTTATTAGTTCTCCTATTGATCGTGTGAAAGCAACCAAGACAACGGAAGTTTAAACAGGACATAGACATCAATAACTATAAAACTTCTATCCATAACCAACTACAGCAAGCAAGCGTATCAATCATGGAACACATGTTAACCTAAGTTTGTCCATCACAAGTATATATTCGTTAAGTGCTAACTAAGCATTTTTAGCCAAAATGGTGAACTAAACATTCATTTGAGCACGTGCAGATTTTTAGACAGCAATACAGCACTTACTAGTTTTAATCATATCTCTTCAAATATTAATCCAAAAATAGCAAACTAAGATTTTCTGGAAAGCTTAAAAAGTTCTCTACAACTTTGGTATTGTCATTACAACATGATTCAGCACTTAGCAAGGTCAAAACGTGCTAATACACAGCGCTGTCCAGATTTGGACAGATTCAGACTTGCGACTTCAAAAATTCGCATCTGAAGATTCAGACATCCAAACAAAGTGATTTTAGACTTTCTGGAAAGGTAATAAAATTGTCTACAATTTATTTATAAACATCACTGGCTGGTTTAACATGTATCAAGGGTAAAATATACTATGAAGGCTGTGCTGCCCAAAACTGGACAGATTCAGTCTTCCCACTTTAAACACATGTAACTTAATCTTCAGACCACCAAAAAGAGTGATCTAAGACTTTTTGGAAAGCTTAGCAAAAGTACTACACAACTTTTATAATCACCAAGAATTGATTCTATGTCGAACTGAATCAAACAATTCAGTTTTCGAAATCCGTTCTGTCAGTGGACAGAACACAGCAACCAAGTTGTAAAATTCATAACTCTTAAACCATTAGGCCTTTAGTTATGAAATTTTAACACAAGCAAGATCAGAAAGGCATCTACAACTTTCTTATAATGACCATGAACAGATTGCAACATTAATTTGAGCAAACAATGCAGCTTCTGAAATCTGTACAGAATTTGGACAGATTCAGTTACTGAATTTGTAAAATACGTAACTCCTAAACTGTCAGACCTATGGCTATCAAATTTTAACACCAGCAAGATAATAAAGTTATCTACAACTTTCTTGTGGCCACCAATAACTTATTTCAACATTAACTTAAGCAACCATTGCAATTTCTGAAATTTGTCCAGAAACTCAACAGATTCAGGTGCTGGGCTTGTGGAAATCACAACTCCTAAACGATCAGGTTTATGGCCGTCAAATTTTTGTACAAGCAAGATAATCATGTTATCTACCATTTTTCTATAGCACATATTTACAGAAAACATAATTTAGTTCACCAAACATACAGCACACCGAAAATAGTACGTGCAGTCCAAAACAGCAATCATTAAAGTTCGACTTCTCTATAATTCAAGAATTTGCCGCATTCTAGAGACTTGAATCATTCTAACACTTCACCGTTGATTAGAGTTAAATTGGTCAAATTAGGACCATCAAGTTGACTCATAAATTTTATCCAAGTCATTTTGTGCGCTAGATTTACCATATTCAATTAACCACGCGTTCTCCACGAAAATCAACATCGAAGCGCTTTTCACCCAATAACTTGCATTTTAACTTAGACCTCCCATGAGCACTACTACTTTTCATCCGCGACCGTTACACATTTAGACCACAACAAGCAATTTACCGTGATTACAAGCTTAACTAAAGTCATCTAACGAGTCGGCTAGCTAGAGCCACGACACGTCCCGCTAGACAGCATACACGTCAGCTTGCCTATCATTATCGCAGTCCGAGACACCATATATATATATATATATATATATATATATATATATATATATATATATATATATATATATCACAATCACTTACGCCATCGACTCCTACTTAACATGAGTTGGCTAATGACGTGATTATTTCCCAATTACCATCACACACCACCTTCGCCATTTTTGGATGACCGGCACGACACACAGCTATTGTAATACATCTCAAGTTTATTCAACCCATCAGTGGAGCACTAGCGCATTTCAGAAAATTTCCTAAGACTACGACGACAAGGCATCGATTTTATCATGTTCATACAAGCATTACAAGCGTGTTTACGAAACCTATCAGTTAACTTGATCGACATACTACCCATGTTCTTTGCCTTTCAAATTTTATCGCACAACAGGAATCATCCCCATTTGCCAATGACACCAACAATATCGACTGACCTATTATTTATCACACGAACACAGTTATACGCCGCATACTAGTTTCTAGCATGATTCTCACATAGCTCGTACTTTAACTACTTACTAACAATAATTCACGCACGACCACTACCACATCGACGGATGCATTTATTTGGAACATCGTCTGCCTAGCGGACCACTAGTATCCCGCATTTTGACTCGACTTATAAACATAGAGTAAGTGATGACTACTTCGGCATGTCACCACCTCTCTAATCAAGCAAAGACAATTTCCACTTACAACGACCGAACATTCCTATCGAGCACACCTTATATTTTCCTGTCTCGCATACAACCATATTATGGCGTGCACTCGAGACACTTTAATCAATGTGGTGCGACCACTAATATAAATGAACTCCGACACTCATGTCTTAACGATACATTCTCCACGCAAACTAGCATTCTCTAAACTACTCGTCACATCAATAAATATATCCCCTCTAAAATTACGAATCCCATCACATTGCTTAAAACAAATACATTTTTTTACATAAACACATATCGATGCATTTCCCAAAACAAAATCCACATTTTGTAACTTAGTTTTCACATCAGACAACCATCGCATATTTTCCTATCAAAATAAAATACCCGAGTTCTTTTCTATTTTATTTTCTTCCCTACACGCGTCCATTCATACAAACATATTTTTACACACATATAAACACGCAGGCACATCATCGACCGAATATGTAAATAAAACAAATCGCAATCATTCAAGGCGAACAACCTGGCCGACTCATGTCGCGCGGGCATGCCATTAGTTTGGGCTCTTTGCCGACGAGCGATGCGTGAGGCATGACGACGGCAAGGGGCTGCAAGAATATGACAGTGTATGGTTTTGGTCATTTCATGGAGCGCTAAAAAAAACACAAGTTGCAGCGAGGACGATGGGGTTTTACCGGAGTTTGAAAACATCACGTCGGGACTGCGTAGGTTCGTGTCGGCACACTCGACGCGAAGGGGCAGCGGCTGCTGTTGCACGTGCACGGAGGAGGTCGACGGAGGCAGAACGACAACCAAATAGGGGCTGCGCAGATCGGCGGCGGAGCTCGATGCGCGACGATGTCGAGACTGCTGCTGCAATTTCTGGGCGCCGGCAAGGGGAAGCTGCAGGGGGGTGGCGCCCATGGGAGCTTGGTTGGGTAGGGGTGCCGAACCTAGGGTAGAGGAGGCCGGCGTTGAGGAGGTGAGCGGCTGCTCCCTAGAATCTTCTGTGCGCTGGGCGGAGAGGGTCGCGGCAATGGAGAGCAAGGGCGAGGGGGCGCCAGGGAGGAAGGGCTGGGCGTAGGGACTGGCGGCCATAGGGGCTGTGCGTGGGGAGGAGATGCTTGGCGCCGAATGGAGAACTCCATGGAGGAAGACGAGGCCGGCATCGGCTTGGGGGTGAAACAGGTAGGGAGACGGTGGCCACCACGGCTGAGAGAAGCAGAGGCGCTGGACCCGATGGAGGAAGTCCGACGTTCGTGAGGATAGGTCCTGTGCGGCGGCTGGTGGGAGATGGAGCGGCTACTGCCTGGGTGGAAAAAGGCAGGCAGACTCCACGAGGAAGAAGGGAGCTTGCCGGTGGCTGTTGGTGCCGTGAGCAGCGAGGAAGAAGAAGACAGGGAGGATGCGCGTGTTGGCTGGAAGGAGGAGAGGGAGAAGTGTTGTGGCGGCTAGGGAAAAAGTGAGGGGTGGGAGTGGAAAACTGCCAAGGGAGCACCCCTATTTATAGAAGCAGCCCTAGGGTTAGGGTTCCCAAGTGGGCCAAATGGGCTGAGTTTTAAATGGGCTTGGCCCAAAACGTGTAATTCGGGCTGCGCTAAATATTTTCCGGAAAAAATTCTCGTGCGGATTTCGTCGGTACGCAAAACAGAGTGAACGAGAGTTCGGACGATCGGGCGAATGAGCGATTAATTTCAGCCGAGAGTTTGATTTGGATTCTCTCGGAAATAATTTCCCTATGCGTGATTCGAAAATAAAATGCCTCGGGATACGACCAGCTTCGGATTTTTAGCCGGAGAAATCGGATCGTGACATTTTAAAATCACAGTCGATACGGGGTTTTGAATTCGGTTCGGACATGAGATATTTGGCCGAGTCGAGTAAGGATTAATTAGAGGACGATATATTGAGTATTCCGTTTGAGAGTACGGAGTCGGATTAAAATAGTCGGACATCGATCGAAGTTCGGGAATTAGATGCGGGCTCAGACCAGATAATAGTCGTCGAGAGTTTGATTTAGAGAGCTTCAGATGAGATTTAAAATTCGAGAATGATCTTCGAGTCTGCATGAGTTCCGAGAATTAAAAGTTTTAACACGCTCCAAAATTGGTTGTTTCTCGCGATCGATTAACTCTGAATTCGGTGAACTTCCGAGAGAAAGCCTGATAAACAGAGATAGGCACGATCGAGAAATAGAAATTTTTACAGAGCATCCGAGATTAGGATTAATCTCCCGACGTAACACGAAACTGACACCTGGGGTGTCACAAAGCCTTACCCTCCGATGTGTTCTATCACGTCATTGGCACACCAGCCATTCGAAATCCCGAAGGCTTGCAAATAACACAAGACGCCGATGGACACTGGATTGTCAACCTTATAATGGCCGAAGACTGGCAGGCTCCAATAACACTATACCTCCAAGGCCATTACCATCCATCCAATCGCAATGAGGCCAAAAGGCTTCAACACAGGAGCAGAGACTTCACAATCATGGATGGCCAGCTTTACAAAAAGGGAATCAGTCAGCCTATGTTGAAATGCATAACTAAAACTGAAGGCTTAGAGATTCTCCGCGAAGTCCACAACGGAACTTCTAGATCACACTCAGGACCGAGAGCCCTCGCAGCCAAAGTAATTCGTCAGGGATTCTATTGGCCCGCAATCATATGTATGACCAATCGAGTCACCAGATCATGCGAAGCATGCCAGAAATTCTCTCCTCGAACAGGTGCCCCTTTGCAACTTACCAAGCTCATCACCCACACCTGGCCGCTTCAGCGATGGTGGCTCGACATTGTCGGACCTTTACCCATAGCACAAGGGAATCTAAAATTCACCTTCGTAGCCGCCGAATATTTCACCAAATGGATCAAGGGCAGAGCAGTCTCCACAATAACATCGAAGACCGCACAAAATTTTTCTGGCAGAATATCGTATGTCGGTTCGGAGTCCCATCCAAACTAACAGTCAACAACAACAAGCAGTTTGACAACCAAGACTTCCGAGAATTCTGCAGCTCCATTGGCACGAAGGCAGTGTTCGCCTCTGTCTACCACCCACAGTCCAATGGCGTAGTCGAACACGCCAATAGCAAGATCTTTAGCGCTATCAAGAAAAGGCTCCTTGATGATAAAAAGGGCAAATGGGCAGACCAATTACCCGAATTCATATGGGCATTGAACACGACACATCCAGAGCTACCGGGTTCACACC
Source organism: Zea luxurians (assembly GCA_029449295.1). Lineage (NCBI taxonomy): Eukaryota > Viridiplantae > Streptophyta > Magnoliopsida > Poales > Poaceae > Zea > Zea luxurians. Next base: position 37,604,526 of record JAOPSE010000022.1, on the reverse strand, counting down.
CTTTTGCTTGATGTACGGATCCGAAGCAATGACACCACAAGAGTTAAAGCACAAATCCCCACGAACAACCCCAATGGTGATCGATGACGTTGACGAGTCAACTTTCAAAGATCTTATCGATGGAGACCGTGTCCTCGCTCTGCAAGCCTTGAACAAATATCAAGCGCAGACTAAGGCATGGCGTGACAATAGTGTCATCCCAAGAGAATTCAGAGAAGGAGATTTAGTACTCACAAGAACCATTAGAACAGAGTCTCAGGGCAAGCTTGAACCAAAGTGGGAAGGGCCATACATCGTCAAAACCAAAACATCGCCAAACACCTACAGGCTCACCACAACATCCGGCGAAGACCTAGAGCATTCGTAGAATATAGATAACCTGCGCAAATTCTTCGTCTAAGATACAAGGCCCACTAATTCTCTAAACAATATCAATCAGGCCCGCACTCTTTTCCTCCCAGGGGTGAGGTTTTTAACGAGGCGGAGCCAAGTAATATAATACCACAAAGCCCCCAAACAAAAGCAATCCAGCTGGCATCATGGCCACGGGTGTCGAAAAAGACCGCGACAACGGTCTTTGACATTCAACGCGCAAAACAGTCACCGCAAGCGACAGTCTAGGCTGCCCTCGCCTGTGACACATCCGAGCAAAAGCTGCCTAAGGGTGCAGCTGGACAAGCACAATAAGTGCGCGACATCACCCACAGGGTGCGAAGTCTTCAAAGGAAGACACATCCGAGCAAAAGCCTCCTAAGGGTGCAGCCGGACAAGTACAATAAGTGCGCGACATCACCCACAGGGTGCAAAGTCTTCAAAGAAAGACACATCCAAGCAAAATCCGCCTAAGGGTGCAGCCGGACAAGCACAATAAGTGCGCGACATCACCCATAGGGTGCAAAGTCTTCGTAGAAAGACACATCCGAGAAAAAGCCGCCTAAGAGTGCAGCCGGACAAGCGCAATAAGTGCGCAACATTACCCATAGGGTGTGAAGATGTCAAAGAAACGCACGTCCAAGCGAAAAACCGCCTAACGATGCAGCAGGGAAAAGCGTAAGTGCACGTCACTACCTATTAAAAGTGTCACGCAAACACGATCGCAAATCAAAGCAATCTCGCAATAAGCACATCATGCAACGCGCCATCATAGATCGCATACGTAAAACAAAGGGCTCAACGGCAACATCGTACAATAATACAAATCACGACTATTACCCTCACAATTCTATTGCGAAGAGGGGGAGGGCAGCGTTTTCACTCACTATCGCAACAAGAGCAGTGAGGCCAGCAAAAATGTCACATAGGCTCCACCTTCGGAATAATACCCGCCTCCCAAAAATTAAATTACATCATCCTTAGCTCTTCACCCTTAAATAGATCCCGCAAGTCCCCCTCCCCAATACATGTTTCGGACGTTGAAGACAGTAGCTCATGTTGACTACCCCCATCTAGTCGAAGACGGGACCGCTCCATACCCATTCGGCGATGTCTCCCACTTTGTGACATCTCATCGATGCTCTGTTTCGACACCACTCTTCGATCCTCGCCCCGGCCGAGGTGGCCAGCGCTTCGCGCGTATCAGGTCGCAGCGGAGACTCCGACGTAGCCAAATCCAACGCAGCGAAGTAGTCTAAGTCCTTAAAAGATTCCTTGATCCATGAAAAAGGACTCCCAAATTCATCCCCGCCCGAAGACCACGACCCAGTGTCAGACCCCTCAAACATATTTTCATTAAAAGGCATTGCTTTCGCAGCTGTCAAGGAGTTAGTATCAACATCATCGAGGTTTGCCTACACAGGCTCAGACATCGGAACCTGCACAGCAAATGACTTTTAGTACCACAAAAAGAGAGACCCAAAACGCAAAATCCCTAACGTATCCCTTCCACCTACGCCAGAGCAGACGCCGCCGCAGGGTCCTCACCAGAACCAGCCTGAGGCGTTGAGCACCCTTCAGCTCCCACCTCCTCCGCGCCACCCGTCCATGTCATCAAGCTCTCAAGACCGGCGAGGTCCTCGACTTCTTCCTCATTCATCATCTGCAAAGGCAACAAAGAAATTCGGTTAAAAAAACATATGCCAATGTTCGATCAGCCCTCTCCCGGACAGTGTCACGACCGTGACGACCCCACATCCTATCGTAAAGCGCCCCAGCGGACCGCTTTAGCACATCATCTTCGACCTGGAAGATTCTACGGTCAAAGTCCTCGTTTTCCTGGTCGAAGACCTCGAAATGCCTACATCCCTCGCGGGACAAGGCATTCGCTGCCCCCTCGTACGTGACAAGCGATGCATAGGACATGAGACTCGTCACGATGGACGGGACTGATTTCAGCTCCTCCTGCAGCCACTTGAGAAAGCGAAGACCCACCCCTCCCCAGATCTATCAAAAGGGGCGATCTACGCGCCGAGCTCGCAATACACATCCACGAACAGCGTGCGCCCGCTCAACCCCGGCACGGGTGGAGGCCTCCATCTTCTTGGTGTAGCTATGCAGGCTTTTCATCTCTGACTCTGCATCGGTGGCACGCTTGAGGGCAAGGCTAGCCTTAGCACGCGCGGCATCAACTTCAGCGCGGGCAACCTGGGCCTCCGCGTGAGCTTTTTCCGTGCCCTCCTTTGCCTCTGCAGGCCAGCGGCTGAGGTATTCCTTTTCTTCTTCCTCCGCCGACAGCTTCTCAAGCACGTTGCGGCTTTTATTCTCCGCCACCGACTCGCCCCTCACCGCCTCCGTGTGTTGCATCCGGAGATGCTCAATCCTTCCCTCAAGCCGTTGCCTCTCGACGGAAAACTTCGAGGTCAGTGCCCCCGAACCAATACGTTCCGCGAAGGCGGCCGCCTGTCACAAAGACTTTTCAAAACAAAACCACGAAAATGACACAGCCACAAGCACTCATCACACTCACATATTTCAGCTGCTGCACGACCGAGGCAGCCACGCCCGCCGTAGCGACAACAGAAGCAATCTCGCCGCCGGCGCATAATTTAGACCACGGGTCCTCCAGGGCCCCTGTGTCACCCTTTGTCCCAGTCGCCACGGCCATCGGGCCGGCAGACGCCACCGCCGGCACAACAGCCAGCTGTCCAGACTCCACCCCTACAACACGATCAAGTCAGAAACATGAACCTCATCAACAATAAAAAAACTCACCAACAGGAGCCAACCCCGTCTGGGCGTCGAACAAGGCGACCCCGCCCACCAAGTAGTCGTCCACGAAAAGCTCGATGAAGACACCTTCGGCCCCCGCCATTGCTATCTCAGCAACACACGGTGGTGAGGGGGCCTTTGCCCACTAGCAGGCGCGGTGGGCAGAGGCATACCGGCGTCTGGGGCGGTAGGCTTCGCACTGGTCGCGCCACCTTCACCTCTCACCTCGGGTTCACCAACTTGACGTGAGCCTGACTCTTCTTCCGCTGCGCATCTTGGCGATCCTTCTCCATCACTGCTGATACAACAACAGCAACATTCTTTTCGTAAGGAAAAATCTTTAAGTCACGAGCTAATCGAGACGTAAAAACATCTTCGCCTGCTGCCCGGGGTATCGGAACATTCATAGGCCAGCGACCCCTAGAAAACTTCAGCATTCGTGCAGAAGTTTCCTGGAGCTCGGACGAATACATCGTTTCCCCGGGAGCTGCACACGTCTCCAGCAAATCCCCAACAAAATGATTAGAAGCCCTCAGTCCCAACTCCTCAGCTGCTGTACCAAATTTTCTTTTTTTGGCGCCCGCACCCGGAGCCTTGTCCCATGAGGGGCCCTCATCGGCCATTGGCATTGCCTGTTTCCCCCGACGACCAGCAATGTCGGCACAGTCTCCCTCCGGGTAACCGCCATACGACAAATGGTTCAGCTCAAAAATGCGGTTCAACCTAGCGTTGGAACCGCGAATATCCCAACTCCTTAAAGTCTCCGTCTTCGACACATACTTCCCTACGATCTTCACGGCCTCGGCCTCGACCTCACGCACAAACGTGGCCACGTCTCGACCGTGAAGATCCAAGGCGAAGACTGAACTTCGCACCAGCTGGTCGCCCAGTGTAGGCATCTGGCGGGGGTCACTTCACCCAATGTCCTACCATGAGCTAAGGGCCACACCCCATAGGCAATGAATTCCTCGACTAGGTTGCGTCCGCTGCTCAGGCGGGCCGCATATCGGAGGGCCCCTTCGTCTTTGTCTTCTTCTGCCACCTCGAATTATGGAAACACCACATAACAATGTGAGCACAGAATGGCAGCGGGCAAACTCGGCAAGCCTTCGACATCCCCGGGAGCCACATAAAACCAAAAGTCCCACCAGTTGCCCCACTTATTCCTAGCACAAGGGACTATCTCGAGAACTTCAGCCGAGGTCTTCCCAGTCCTTGGCGTGAAGGTGCACGATCCAAATTTTGCTATCTTGTCACCTATTTTTCTCTTCTGCCAGTGCAGACAATAATTTTTGGCGAAGACTTCCACAGACGGCTGCCCATCGTAGGAGGAGACGGCCTAGACATACTTCGCAAGTGCCACCACCGCATTCGGTGTCAACTGATGGACTTGCACCTCGAACTTCCGCAACACCTCCACTACAAACCGATGTGTCGGGAGGCGAAGACCAGCAGCAAAAAATGCCTGAAAAACTATCAATTCACCCTCCGGCTCGGGGACCTCTTCTGCGCCTAGGGCCCGCCAGACACTGTTTACAAAATAGCACAGCCACTGCATCTCTAGCACGTGGCCCAAAAAATCCTCAAAGTTCCAAACTCGACAGTATGGCCGGGCTACAGTTCAACCACCGCCAGGTCGCTCAACGTCTCCTCGGACGACGACGTGGCCGGCGACGCGCTCGCAGCAGACGAAGAAGAAGACATTGTCACGTACCGTCGGTGGCAGCGCGCAGTTTGTTTGATACGGGCCAGATCTCCGGCACAGAAGGAGCAAAGAGGGCAGATGAGCAAGGAGGGCAGGCGAGCAGTTGTCAAAGCTAGGGTTTTTTACAGCGCAAACTCAAGCGGGCAAAACCCTCGGTCGAGGTCGGGTTTTTATAGGTGCAGAGCGACGCCTCGGGAAGCCCGCAATCCCACAGTAACACATCCAATCAACAGTCACATTTCAAAAACCCCCTCGGGACCATTTCGAGCGAGGGCAGCGTTTTCACCATCTAATGGCAGTCTTCGATACCAGCTAACTTAGTCGAGCTGGCCCCTTGGAGGGCAAATGTTGGGGTGAAGGCAAACACGCCACCCTTCGCTCGCCGACCTCTACCAAAACATTCAACAGGCCGAAGGCCACGCCAGCAGGTCCCACCGGCCAGGCCACGGACGTCGTCTGTGCGAAGGCCCAAGCGTCCCTCTTCGCTTCGGTAAGCCGAGACGAAGAACCCTCGATGACTTCAAGGAGCGGGCGACTGAGGCCGCGAAGACCACAAGGCTTTGTCCCCCTCAGCGCGAGGGAGGGCCCATATGCGATTCGACCCATGTTGTAGGGTCCCGCCCTCGGATGCCATGTGGGCAAAACGGGTTAGGCCGCGTCTGTAATAAAGTGTGTTGTAATTACTCACTGTAACCCCCAACGAGGGAATATTCCGGAGATAAACTAGGTAACTGAGGGCCTAAATGTCCTTGACACGGTCGACGGTCTCTCGGTTACCTATAAATACCCCCATACTGTGCTAATGCGAGAGAGAACGCTATTGCTTTTGACACCCAGTGTTAGAGGCACTAAACCACTCTCACAATTTCTCTATTTGATTCTGTTGTCCCTGAAAGCAAGTTCCAACACACTACACCAAATATGAAGACTACAACAACATATGGTATGTCAGCGAACATAGCCGGCTCTTGTGCTGCCGAGTATACTACTTTTGCAACTTCCATGTAATGCTTGTTATTTTAGCAATCAGATCACACGTGTATATGTCCGATATCACAAACACGATGTTAATCTATTTCTGGATTAAATTGGTATTGGAATTATCTAATTTTCTAACAATCTAAAAAATGGATATGCGTTTTTCGATAGTGGCTTTGCGAATACACTGCAACCAAATGTTTATGAGGACATATGACACAATAGGTGGAGTTAAAGATGCATGTTATGTTTGACCACTATGCATTGCTATTTTGTTGTGGAACGAAACGTAGAGGAGCATGTGTTTATCGTGCTTGGGGACTCCATAGTTAATGCATACTTAGTAACTACCATGTGCCTCACGCGTAGGAAAAGAGATCGTAATATAAGTTATAACAACATTGTATCGTTTGCAAGATGTACATGCACATTTCGTAATATAAGTAATAATTTGGCAATTTATTCATATATATTACAAAAGCTAGAATAATAGTTATTTCTGGAGCAACCAAACCCATCTAAAATAGAGTTAGGTAAACTATGATAAGAGCTAGTTCTCCTTGTTTCAACATCTGAAATTAAGATATTATATTTACACAAACTGTTTTCAAAAGGCTGAACAGGCTTACGTACATAATTATATAAAGTATACAAAATAAATACCCTAGAATTTAAAAGTTTGTTGATGGTACAAGGCAGCAAAAACCTGCTTTAAGGTTGTGATTTCCATGTGATGTCTCTTTATGATCCTGGACTTTAAAAAATATGAAATGCGCTAACAATTGACAGCAGTAGTTTTAGTTTTGTCGCTTTGTGTTGTAAAGCCCAAAATTTGTGTAAATGAAAAAAACTAATAAAATAAATAAATAGAAATATTTATAAGTGGGTGTTTTGAAGTTATGAAACCCTTGGTGATTATTTGGTCTTCCTTTCCTTGTGCATATTCAATTAATAGGATTATGTTGGACAAATAACAAATAAATAAATACATCTCATGTTGTAGTTCTTGTATGGTTGTATTTGTATTCAAATCTAAGGGACAAGTTTAAAGTTTCAAAGGGAAATAAGAAAAGAGAATAAAAGGAAAAAAGAAGATACACTATAAAAATATATATTATAAATAAATAAATAATATGCGATATCTTCATCTTAGGATTGTTAATGGATATTTGGAAAGCTTAAGTTCAAACAGAATTTAAATTTGAAATTGGAACCAAATTGAATTTTGGAGATAAAATAAGAAAAATAGGAAAAATAGAGAAGAATGAGGAGTTCTTAACCGCGCTTGGGCCTAATTACACACCCGGCCCAACTCACCACCCTCCTCAGCCGTGCTTGCTAGCCTAGTTTTTTGTTTCCCACCTGGTATCCCGCGCGCGCGTCATGCTCCGGCTCTAGCAAATTGGGCCCGCGTGGCATCCTCTCCGCCTGTGTGCTTAGGGTTTTGCGAGCGCTGTCAGGTGGGGTACCTCTGTTAGGTTAGTCTTCTTCATCTCGCATCAATGCACGGACGGAAGCATTACCAAATTCCAAATCAAAGTCCATTGAGCCACAACAAATTTGGGGTTGTTGCGATCTCGTAGCAAGATTGATGCGACCACGGGTGTATATATACGCGGGCTCGTGTCGTCCCTAGCTGAGCGAACCAGTAGCCTTTCTCTCTTCTTTCCTTTCCCTCGGTGTAGTGAGTAGGAGATAGAAATTGGGGGGCGCCTCGCGAAGAACTCGGTGGCGCTTGTGATTGGTTGCCAGGGCAGGATCGGGGAGGTGCGCGTGCTCATGCTATGCCGATCCTAGGACCCTATTGTGCTTATTGACTTGGTTCCGCGGCGGATCACCATCGCTGGGTGGATGCTCGTCAGGCAGTGGATCTTGCCATGGTCTGGGTCTCCTACACATCATAGCCCGGTATGAATCCCGTCAAACATCTCGCCTAAGTTCTTGGATTGTGTTGCATGATTTGTTTGGCGGTTTGGGCGCGTGGGGCGCCTGGTGGTGTGGCTCCGGTGAACCATGCCACCATTGGTACCCCCCCTTGGCCGCACTCTGTCGTCGTGGGAGGAAGAAACCCGGCCAGCCGTTGGATACGTAGGGACGCGTGGGATTAGATCCGCAACTTACCCCTTCGCGCCTTAAATCTGCACTGTAGATCTTCACAAAGACGGTTGAGGGCGCATACCGGTTTGGGGGTCTACCTCGGGCTGTTGGATGGTAATCCATTGGCCAAAAGTCACACACGTGACCCAGCCTTGGCTAACTTATTAAAGAAACCCTTATCTTTTTAAAGATTCATTCCGCAGCCCACAACTATTGAAAATACTATTACAAAACGGTCCTAAAACTTGTAGATCGACCCCTGCGTTATTAAAAAAACATAATCCGCCATCCACTTATAGTAAAAAGAACTATATATTAATGGAAAAGCATTAGAAAATTAATATAAATATATGGAATTTTAGATAATTCATATAGTCTCCGTTTTAACTCCGATTTTATCCGTTCCAGTTGTGCTAGCTTCGAAATAAAATTATCTACACAGTACCAACATTATCTTTGCCATATCATACATCTTTTATAATTTTTATTTATCCTAGGTTTAGTAGATTTATCTTGATAACCAAAGTTACATCTATGATTATAATGGGATTGAAATAGGTTTTCTAATCAAGTATAATTCGATCAAGTGTAATTTAGTTACTTCTTGGGATTATCTTTCTCGCATGATTAATTTATAAAACTAAATTCAATTTGTCATATGCATTGCATCGCAGGTGTTGTTATTATTTTGTTCTACTACTTAATTGGGTTGGTATTTACTTATACTTAGTAATTGCTAATAAAATTTTGATCAACTTAAAAGCAATGCTCAGCTCTAACCATCCTCTTTGGTAAGCCTTACACTTCACGTAAGCTCCCACGTTTGGCGAGCTCATGCACATTATTCCCCACAACTTGTTGAGCGATGAACGTATGTGAGCTCACTCTTGCTGTCTCACAACCTCCCCACAGGTCAAGAACAGGTACCGCAGGATGAGGCGCTTGGAGTATGCTGTGATGAGTTCGCGAGAGGTCTAGGCCGTTGTCTCCCAGTCAACTTTGGGTTGCTGGATCGTTATCTCCTTATGATGTAATTACTTATTTATTTTGTACATAACTCCTATTATATAGTAAAGATGTGACATTCGTTTTTGTACCACTATTCTTCGTATGTGTGAGACTTGGTCCTAGCACACCTGATGTTTATTTCACGCCCGGGTTTTGGACCCCTAAAACCCGGGTATGACATGTGCTGAGCTAGTAACTAAGCTATAGTAACTAACCTTGTTTAGGAGCTAAACTCAGTACCTGTTATCCATGAGGGATTACCTGAGTGGAAAGGGATGATGGATTCCTGGGGTTCTAAAATGATTTATGCAATTTATTAGGTATATATATATCTATCATGATAGCACATTTTTCTGAATAGTATTCATGGTGTTTGATGTATTACACAGAACTCTTGTGTTGTACGCCATACCTGTGTGATTATGTTTTCATAGGTTGTTGTTGAGATAGCTGCAATTGGCTTTGGTCCGTCGAAGGATGCATTTGCTTATTTTATGGAAGAGGTAATATTGACATTCTTTGCACTACTCATTAAAAAAAGAAAAGAAAATTCTTTGCCTTGTTTTGTCGTGCTCAATTTGTTTTCTTGATCTTATTCTTTCCTTTTTCTGTGTCAAAAGTCATCATTGGGTTACTTAGTGGCTTGTAAAGCCCGGCATGAACTCTTTGATTATGTACTTTTGTAGTGAAGCAGCTGGAGATCAGCAGTCTCTATATAATATTCGCATTCAAAATTTATAATAATTTCATTGAGATGGCTCAAAGTAGATTCACAGCCCTTAATACCTAGCTAAGAAATGGTAAAAAGATAGAGGTGAAAGTCGTTGGTTGCCTTCTAATTCAATCTGGAAAACAGGTCAGCCTTGCTACTTTTGTGTAAAAATCTCTATCGGCATTTTCATTTTCGTGGTGTCATATTTTGTTTTGTTTGTTCATCATGAATACTTGATTTCATAATCAATGTGACTAGGTGAACTCCACCTATATACTTCCTCTAATCATAAAGCATTAGATTCTTCAGGCTTTCATAACTTTTTTTCTCGAACGCGCAGCAGAGCTGCACATCATTAATATTAAGAGAAGGAAAAGTCCAAAATAGACCAAATATAATGGCCAAACAAGGAAAAATAAACAAAGAAAAAACTAGACCAAGACAGCAACCAGACCATAAAACTCAATCCTCTTCTCATGCTACCAAAAAGGAAAAGGAAGCAGCGAACTGACAAATAGACTAGCCCGAGCTGCCACAACCTTAAGCACTAGGATTAGCCTTGACCAAATTAAAAGCAGTAAGAAGACCAAGCCTTTCGAGATGTTTTGCACCAGCCCTACTCCAACACTTCGCTCATCCATAAACAATCTTCGGATTATTCTTGTCGGTGTTTCGAACCTCGCTGCGACAAGTAAATTTATTGTGCGCGTTCCGAGCTCCGGACGGTGTGGGTGGGCATAAGATTTATACTAGTTTGGGCAGAACATCCCTACATTCAGTAATCGGTGGCTTACGCTACCAGCACCATTGATGATCAAAGCTCGTAGTAGGGGTTACAACCAGGCGAGAGAGGGAGGAGAGACTCCTAGGTCTCTTATTCGTGGTGGAGGTGGTTACACGGTGGAGTTCTAGCTAAGTCTTAGCTTAGCAGCAGCGGCTCTAGTGAAAGTCGCCTAGAACGGGAGTGAATAGGCAAAACCTAAAAAATATAAACTTTGAACACGCACTTGACCCGTGGTTAGGGTTAGAAATAAATAATTGTGAATTCGGAGTGCGGAAGATAGTTCTTCTTGCTATGAGTTGCTCAATCAATACAAATAACTTTGGGAGCTAACTCAAAACAATATGAGCAAGAGAACTTTGAGAGAGAGAAAGAGGAGAGGGAAGAAACAAATCAAATGGTGATGATCAAGAAAAATGAACACGACGATTTGTTTCCCGAGGTTTGGTTCCTATGAACTTACTCCCCATTGAGGAGGCCACGAAGGCCAGGTCTATTTCAACCCTTTCCCTCTCTCAATCGGTCACCTAGACTGGTCGAGTGCTTCTTCTTAGTCTCACAGGTCACTAAGACCCCACAAGGATCACAACACAATTAGGTGTCTCTTGCTTGCTTTACAAAACACTTGGAAAGTTTAGAAGGAGAAGAAGAAAGCAACCAAACAACAAGAGCAACAATTAAAACACAAATCACCCTCTCTCAAGTCACTAAAACACTTTTGATCACTAGACTTAATTATGGCACTTGGAGAGGATTGAAGGCTTTGTATGTGTCTTTGGAGTGTATTCTTCGCTCTTGTATTGAGTGTTGAGAGTGGAAAGCTTGGATGACTTGAATGGAGGTGGTTGGGGTATTTATAGCCCCAACCACTATTCTAGCCATTGGCTGTTCTGTCTGTCGATGGGCACATCGGACAGTCCAGTGCACACCGGACACTGCACTATTCACTGTCCGGTGTGTGCCACGTCAGCCGACCATTGGAGTTTGGAGCTGTTGACCATTGAAGTCGTCTGTCCATGTGGTGCACCGGACAGTCCAGTGTGATCTGACATTGCAGACTGTCTGACTTTCTGACACTTCAGACTACGGTGCAGTCGACCATTGCCGAAGTCGACCATTGCTCGCTGGCTCACCGGACAGTCTGGTGTACACCGGACAATCCAGTGAATTTTAACCAAGGAGCGCTGCAAATTCCTGAGAGTGGCCAGTTCGCTGGGCGCGCCAGCCTGGGCACCGGACACTGTCCGGTGCGCCACAGGTTGGTGCAAATCTGTTTTGCTCCAAACATGTAGAATTGCCCGAAGGTCATTTTCTTTGTATGTGTATATGAACTTTATGCACCTGAGAAAAGATCAACTAGGCAAACTAGTTAGTCCATAAGGTTTGTGATGGTCATCAAACACCAAAATCGATTATAGGAAATGTTTGAGGCCATTTCCCTTTCAATCTCTCCCTTTTTGTTGATTGATGCCAACACAAACCAAAGCAAATATAGAGTATAGAAATGTAGCTAGTTTGCATTTATCAGATGTGCATAAGTTACTTTTTAAAATGAAAGCAGTTTTAAGCATATATGATTGTTTTGATATATTTAACATTTTGGACCACATTTGCACCACTTAGCTTGTTTTTGCAAATTTTTTATAAAAGCATTTTAAAATTCTTTTGTGAATGTGATTTCTAAAAGCATTTTCAAGTTTTGAAAGATTCTCCCCCTGTTTCAAATGCTTTTCCTTTGGCTAAATAAAAGCTCTGAAAGTCTCCTAGAGGGGGGTGAATAGGCGGAATCTGAAATTTATAACTTAAAACACAATCTACAAGCCGAGGTTAGCGTTAGAATAAAATTCGAGTCCGAGATAGAGGGGGAAACAAATCAAAGGCAAATGAAGCGGATGACACAGTGATTTGTTTTACTAAGGTTCAGTTCTTGAGAACCTACTCCCCGTTGAGGTGGTCACAAAGACTAGGTCTCTTTCAACCCTTTCCCTCTCTCAAACAGTCACCTAGACCGAGTGAGCTTTCTCCTTAATCAAATGGGTCACCTAGACCCCGCAAGGACCACTACACACTTAGTGTCCCTTGCTTTGATTACAAGTTGCTTGAGAACAAGAATGAGGAAGAAGAAAGTGATCCAAGAACAAGAGCTCAAAGAACACAAGCAAAACTCTCTCTCTAGTCACTAGGAGTTTGGAGTGGACTTGGTACTTGGAGAGGCTTTGATTCTTTTGAATTGTGTCTTGTATTGATTGCACTAGCTCTTGTATTGAATGAGATGTCTGAAAAACTTGGATGCTTGGAGTGGTGGTGGTTGGGGGTATTTATAGCCCTCAACCACCACATAGCCGTTGGGGAGGCTATCTGTCGATGGGCGCACCGCACAGTCCGGTGCGCCAGCCACGTCACCCAACCGTTAGGGTTCTGGTGGTTTCGACCATTGGAGCTCTATCTTGATGTCGCACCGGACAGTCTGGTGCTGCACCGGACAGATCCTGTTCACTGTCCGGTGCGCCTCTGACGCCTGCTCTAACTTCTGCATGCACTATTCACGCACTGTTCACGCTTTTGCAGACGACCATTGCGCTAGATAGCCGTTGCTCCGTTGGTGCACTGGACAGTCCGGTGGCACACTGGACAGTCCGGTGGCGCCTGAGAAACCCGAAGGTGAAGAGTTCAGACTGTACCACCCTTGGTGCAACGGACACTGTCCGGTGGCACACCGGACAGTCCGGTGCGCGAGACTAGGGTTCTCTTCGGTTTCTTTTGCTCCTTTCTTTTGAACCCTAACTTGATCTTTTTATTGGTTTGTGTTGAACCTTTATGCACCTGTAGAATACATAATCTAGAGCAAACTAGTTAGTCCAATTATTTGTGTTGGGCATTTAACCACCAAAATTATTTATAGGAAAAGGTTTGACCCTATTTCCCTTTCAATCTCCCCCTTTTTGGTGATTGATGCCAACACAAAACAAAGCAAATATATAAGTGCAGAATTGAACTAGTTTGCATAATGTAAGTGCATAGGTTGCTTAGAATTAAACCAATTTATAATTTCAATAGATATGTATGGATTGCTGTCTTTTATTCAACAATTTTGGACCTCGCTTGCACCACGGTTTTGTTTTTGCAAATTCTTTTGGAAAATCTTTTCGAAGTCTTTTTGCAAATAGTCAAAGGTATATGAATAAGATTTCGAGAAGCATTTTCAAGATTTTGAAATTTTCTCCCCCTGTTTCAAATGCTTTTCCTTTGACTTAAACAAAACTCCCCCTGAATGAAATTCTCCTCTTAGTGTTGAAGAGGGTTTTGAGATATATATCAATTTGAAATATAGATACCAATTGAGATATAATTTCTAGAGGAATACCAATTTTGAAAAATACCAAATCAAACATATTTAGATACCAATTTGAAAAGTTCTTAAAAATTTTGAAATTGGTGGTGGTGGTGTGGTCCTTTTGCTTTGGGCTAATACTTTCTCCCCCTTTGGCATTAATCGCCAAAAACGGAGATTTTGTGAGCCCTTTACATTCTCTCCCCCATTGGTACAAGTAAATATTAGTGAAAAGATTATACCAATTTGAGAGTGAGTAACGACGAAGGGTAAATGATACTGGTAGAGTGGAGTGGAAGCCTTGTCTTCATCGAGTACTCCATTTCCCTTTCAATCTACGACTTAGCATAAAATACATTTGGAAACACATTAGTCATAGCAAATGAAAGAGATAAGATCAAAGGTATTTGTCGGCGTTCCGAGACCGGGGGGTCCCCGAGCCGACGAGTGAGTGTGCCGCGTGCCCCAGCCCAGATGGGTCGAGCGCGTGGGCGAGCGCGAAGGGGGGAGAGAGAGAGAGAGCGAGAGGTCGGTGGCCGGAGCCGGGTCGTGAGGGAGTCGGAGAATTCCCGCGGCCTTCGTGTTCGTCCCGCGCCTAGGTCGGGTGCGCTTGCAGTAGGGGGTTACAAGCGTCCGCGCGGGTGAGGGGAGCGAGCGGCCCCGAGAGAGCGCCTGCCCCTGCCCCTCGTTCCCGCGAGGCCAACCTTCTCTAAGAAGGCCCTGGTCCTTCCTTTTATAGTCGTAAGGAGAGGATCCAGGTGTACAAAATGGGGGTGTAGCAAGGTGCTACGTGTCTAGCGAGGGAGAGCTAGCGCCCTAAGTACATGCCAAGGTGGCAGCCGGAGAGATCTTGGCACCCTGTTGGTGTGGCGTCGTGGCTGTTGGAGAAGCGGTGGAGCTTGATGGAGGGACAGCTGTTGGAACAGCTGTGCTCTTGCTGACGTCTCCCTGCTTTCGTAAGGGAGTCAAGAGTCGCCGTCGTCATGGTCTAGTGGGGCGCCATCATTGCCTATCTGGCGGAGCTGGCCAGATGGGACGCCGGTCTTGTTCTCTGCGACCCGAGTCGGCTCAGGGCAGGGTGATGATGACGCTCCCTGTTGACGTGGCGGTATTGTGTCCTAGGTCGGGCGTCGTGGAGGCTCTTCCGAAGTCGAGGTCGGGTCCGTCCTGCGTGACAGAGGCCGAGCCCGAACTCCTGGGTCGGGCGAGGCGGATGTTGTTCGGCAGAGGCCGAGGCGGAGTCCGAGCCCTGGGTCGGGCGAGGCGGAGTTCGTCGTCTTCCGGGGCCTTGGCCCGAGTCCGAGCCCTGGGTCGGGCGGAGCGGAGTTCGCCGTCTTCCGGGGCCTTAGCCCGAGTCCGAGCCCTGGGTCGGGCGGAGCGGAGTTCGCCGTCTTCCGGGGCCTTAGCCCGAGTCCGAGCCCTGGGTCGGGCGGAGCGGAGTTCGCCGTCTTCCGGGGCCTTAGCCCGTGTCCGAGCCCTGGGTCGGGCAGAGCCTCCTATGGTACCTCTGGCGAAGTCTGGTCGCCCGTCGGTCTTACCTTTTGCGTTAAACGCCCCGGTGACTTGGTTGGTTGGCGCGGTGATTTAGTCAGGGTTGCTTCTCAACGAAGGCAAGGCCTCAGGCGAGCCGGAGGTGCGTCTGCCGTGAAAAAGGGGCCTCGGGCGAGACGGAAACACCTCAGGGTCGGCTGCCCTTGCCCGAGGCTAGGCTCGGGCGAGGCGCGATCAAGTCGCTCGTATGGACTGATCCCTGACTTAATCAAACCCATCAGGCCTCTGCAGCTTTATGCTGATGGGGGTTACCAGCTGAGAATTAGGCGTCTTGAGGGTACCCCTAATTATGGTCCCCGACAGTAGCCCCCGAGCCTCGAAGAGAGTGTTAACACTCGCTTGGAGGCTTGCGTCGCACTTTTTTGCAAGGGGACCAGCCTTTCTCGGTGGTACTTTGTTCCGGTGGGTGCGCACGAGCGCACCCGCCGGGTGTAGCCCCCGAGGCCTCGGAGGAGTGGTTTCACTCCTTCGAGGTCTTAATGCCTTGCGTAATGCCTCGGCTGGTCTGGCAGTTCCCTCATGCGAGCAGGGCGTAGCCCAGGTGCACTGCCGGGGCCCAAGTTCTCGGGCTGGTATGTTGACGCTGTCAACGGTTCGGCCGGAGCCGGGTTTGCGAGAGCAGCCCCCGAGCCTCCGCACGGAGCGAGAGGACGATCAGGGACAGACTCGACTTTTTACATACGCCCCTACGTCGCCTTTCCGCAAGGAGGAGGGGGGGAGAGCGCCATGTTACCCTCGATGGGCACCGAACATGGTGTCTCCGGTGAGCTGCAATCGGGTAATCCAAGTGGACGTCCGTGCCCCGTTCGTTGGGGGTCGGCTAGGGGCCCGGAGGCACGCCCAAAAGTACCTGCGGGTGATCTGCCGGACCCGGTCCCCTGGCGACGGGGTCTGAGGGCTCGTTGCCTCCCTCCGATGGGATTCCGTTACAGAGTCGTTCCCGCTGGTCTCGGAAATGTCCTAGGGTACCTCGGGAGCGCAGCCCGAGCCTTGGTTATGTATCGAACGTACCCCTGGTCATCCCTCGCTCGGCGTCTGAGGCGACTGTGAACCCTTCGACAGGCCAGCCTTCGAACCCCTGATCAGTAATGGGCGCGGAGCCCTAGTAGCCTGAGGCGGTCGTGGAACCTTTCGGGAGGCCGACCTTCGAACCCCTGACCAGTAGTGGGTGTCGGGCCCACGCGATCTGAGGCGGCTGTTGAACCCCTCGGGGGGCCAGCCTTCGAACCCCTGATCAGTAGGGAGGCTCGGAGCCTAGTTCCTTCACAGGGAAGGATCCCTTTGGGGGTATCCTCCTTCCCAGTCCCTGTTGCAAGAGATAGAGAAAGAAGGAAAAGGGAAAAAAGGATACGAAACCAAGCGACGTGGCGTACCTTTTTTGGTGTGGTCGTGTTGGCGAAGGCGAAGCGTCGCCAGCTGCTCCTGCTAGAAGCGTCGCCTGTCCGGCCGCGGAGTTAATGCGCAGGGGCGAGTAGTCGGCGAGGCTGCCGTTGCGTGTGCGCGAGCCGTTCGAGGTACGGGTCACGGGCGCGTCGTCTTCACGCCGTGAGAGAGGGGGTTCTCTTGCCGCCTCCGGATGGGACGTGAGCCTGGCTGATGGCGTGATCGCTGCTCTTGCGCGCCTGCCACCGTCATTACTGCCGGCCCGTTTTTGACCGCGTTTGACCGCTGCGCCAGGCTGGCGCTGCTGGGTCGCGGGCTGGGTCGCCTCGAATCGCGGTATCGGTTCCGCAATCGAGGAGGTGCGGTGGTGGAGCGAGTGGCACAGCGGTTCGCATGCAGCACCCGGCGCGCCAGTTGCACGACGCGTGGGCTTGAGCCGTCGCGCTGGCCTGTCAGGAGTCGGAGAGGCGCGTCCACTTGGCGCGGTTGCATGCCGCCTGCATGGCCGCCTGCCCCTTTCGCCCGCTGGTCTGGGCAAAAGTGGAGGGTTACTTGTAACCGCTGGGTGGTTGCGTGCGTCGTGCGCGACGGTTCGACCTCCTCTGCTCGAAGCCGGTCTTCCTGACTTGTGGGTCCCAGCCCCCGCGCCGCGGGGGAGGGCTTTGGAGGTGTGTTGGAGAAGACTCAGCCGAGGCTTCGGACCGGGCTGGCGTCCTCGGAAGGCGGTCGGCCGAGGCCCCGGAGGTGGCCGGCCGAGCCGTCCGCTCGGGCCGGGTTCTCGGAGAAGTCCCTGGCAGAGATTGCTCGGGCGTGGTGATGACGTCGTCCTTCGGAGCGGAGGCCCTCGGACCGCATCGCCGTCCGAGGCTAGGTCGGGCCTTGCCGAAGGTGCTGTCGATGCCGAGGGTGTCATCGCCCTCTTCCAGCGTCAAGATCCGAGCCTGCAGGGTCAAATCGTCTTGTAGCGTGGGCATTGTGCGGCCGTCGAGGCCAGAACACACACCCTTGCTGCGTTATAAAGCTGCGTCTCTTTTCCTCTTGTTTCGAGTATCTGGACTTTTTGTCGGTAGCAGGGATGTTAGTACGGGCGAGAGTTGCTTCTCGCGGAAGGTGATGAGTGAGGTATCCGTATCCCGGAGGCGTGGGAGTCCCTCGGCTCGGTCGGCCTTGCCGCTTACGCGTACTTTCACCCGTCCATGAGGCCCTGTCACCGACTCGGTCGAGAAGGCTCGAAGAATCGCTTTGACAGAAGGGCTTCCGAACGTAAAGACTTATTCGATCCGCAGAGTCACCTTATCCGAACGCGAGTTACTTATCGCAGAAGGTGATGAGTGAGGTATCCGTATCCCGGAGGCGTAGGAGTCCCTCGGCTCGGTCAGCCTTAACTGCTTACGTGTACCCCGTCGTTTCCAGGACCCACTTTTCGAAGTAGTCAAAAAGCACGAAAGATATTCTGATAAAAGAGATTTTCTGTTCGAGGAAAATTTTGATGCAGAGGGGGTTTCCCCCCTTTTAGCCCCCGAGGGAGGGTCGGGCTTTGCCGAGGCGAGGCCGACCCTTCCTTGTTGACTAAACTTTGCGTGGGTGCGGGTTATATGAACAACTTGGAAACATCTTAAGGGTAGAAGCGACGTAGCTGTTGGATGTTCCAAGCGTTGCCGTAGACCTCGCCCTGACTGTTGGCCAGCTTGTACGTTCCGGGCTTCAGAACTTTGGCGATGATGAACGGCCCCTCCCAGGGGGGCGTGAGCTTGTGCCTCCCTCGGGCGTCTTGCCGCAGCCGAAGCACCAGGTCGCCCACCTGGAGGTCTCGGGGTCGGACCCCTCGGGCGTGGTAGCGTCGCAGGGACTGCTGGTACCGCGCCGAGTGTAGTAAGGCCCTGTCCCGAGCCTCGTCCAGCTGGTCCAGCGAGTCTTCTCGGCTTGCTTGGTTACTTTCGTCGTCGTAGGCCCTCGTCCTCGGGGAGCCGTATTCCAGGTCCGTGGGCAAGACGGCCTCGGCCCCGTAGACCAGGAAGAAAGGCGTGAAACCCGTGGCTCGGCTCGGCGTCGTCCTCAGGCTCCAGACCACCGAGGGGAGTTCCTTCATCCATCGCTTGCCGAACTTGTTGAGGTCGTTGTAAATCCGAGGCTTGAGCCCTTGTAGGATCATGCCATTGGCGCGCTCTACTTGCCCATTCGACATGGGATGAGCTACGGCGGCCCAGTCCACCCGGATGTTGTGATCCTCGCAAAAATCCAAGAATTTTTTGCCGGTGAACTGGGTGCCATTGTCGGTGATGATGGAGTTCGGGACCCCGAAGCGATGGATGATGTTGGTGAAGAATGCCACCGCCTGCTCGGACCTGATGCTGTTCAGGGGTCGGACCTCGATCCACTTGGAGAATTTGTCGACAGCGACCAGCAGGTGCGTGTAGCCCCCGGGCGCCTTCTGCAGAGGGCCGACGAGGTCCAGACCCCATACAGCGAAGGGTCAGGTGATGGGTATCGTCTGCAGAGCCTGAGCGGGCAGGTGGGTCTGCTTTGCGTAGAATTGGCACCCTTCGCAGGCGCGGACAATTCTAGTGGCGTCAGCCACCGCCGTCGGCCAGTAGAAACCTTGGCGGAAAGCGTTCCCAACGAGGGTTCGAGGTGCTGCATGATGGCCGCAAGCCCCCGAGTGTATTTCCCGCAGGAGTTCCTGACCTTCGGCGATGGAGATGCATCGCTGGAGGATGCCCGAGGGGCTACGGTGGTAGAGCTCCTTCTCGTCGCCCAGCAAGACGAACGACTTGGCGCGTCGCGCCACCCGCCGAGCCTCGGCTCGGTCGAGGGGCAGTTCTCCTTGGCGGAGATATTGCAGGTACGGGGTTTGCCAATCTTGGTCTGGCATGACCCCGCTCTGCTCCTCCTCGATGCGCAGTGCTTCGCCCTCGGGGGCCGAGGGTTCCTCGGGTTGAACCGAGGGTGGCTCGGGCTGGGCCGAGGTCGCCTCGGACGGGGCCGAGGGCACCTCGGGCTCGGGCGCGTCGCCTATCTTGACGGAGGGTTGGTGCAGATCCCGGGAGAAGACGTCCGGGGGGACCGTCGTTCGCCCCGAGGCTATCTTCGCCAGCTCGCCCGCAGTCTCGTTGTAGCGCTGGGCGATATGGTTAAGCTCGAGCCCGTAGAACTTGTCTTCCAGGCGTCGAACCTCCTCACAGTAGGCCTCCATCTTCGGGTCGCGGCAGTGGGAGTTCTTCATGACTTGGTCGCCTATCACCCTGCGCCTTTCCTCGTCGAATCGGCGCAGAGGCTGTCTGACCGGTCGGGCTCCGGCCCGAATATCCAGCGAGTGCTCGGCGACATCCCTCGGTATGTCGGGCATGTCCGAGGGACTCCACGCAAAGACGTCGGCGTTTGCGCGGAGAAAGTCGACGAGCACTGCTTCCTATTTGGGGTCGAGCCCGGATCCGATTCGAATCTGCTTGGAGGCGTCGCCACTGGGGTCGAGGGGGACGGCCTTAACCGTCTCCGCTGGCTCGAAGTTGTCGGCATGTCGCTTCACGTCCGGCACCTCTCGGGAGAGGCTTTCCAGGTCGGCAATGAGGGCCTCGGACTCGGCGAGGGCCTCGACGTACTCCACGCACTCCACATCGCATTCGAATGCGTGTTTGTACGTGGGGCCGACGGTGATGACCCCGTTGGGGCCCGACATCTTGAGCTTCAGGTAAGTGTAGTTGGGGATGGCCATGAACTTCGCGTAGCATGGTCTTCCCAGCACTGCGTGGTAGGTTCCTCGGAACCCGACCACCTCGAACGTCAAGGTCTCCCTTCGGAAGTTGGAGGGTGTTCCGAAGCAGACAGGAAGGTCGATCTGCCCGAGGGGCTGGACGCGCTTCCTAGGGATGATCCTATGGAAGGGCGCAGCGCCTGCTCGGACGGATGACAGACCGACGCGCAGGAGCCTGAGGGTCTCGGCGTAGATGATGTTGAGGCAGCTGCCCCCATCCATCAGGACCTTGGTGAGCCTGACGTCGCCGATGACGGGGTCGACGACGAGCGGGTACTTCCCCGGGCTCGGCACGTGGTCGGGGTGGTCGTCCCGGTCGAAGGTGATGGGCTTGTCGGACCAGTCTAGGTAGACTGGTGCCGCCACCTTCACCGAGCAGACCTCCCGACGCTCTTGCTTACGATGCCGAGCCGAGGCATTCGCCGCATGCCCTCCGTAGATCATGAAGCAGTCGCGGACCTTTGGGAACTCTCCTGCTTGGCGATCCTCCCTTTTGTCGTCGTCGTGAGCCCTGCCACCCTCTGCGGGTGGCCCGGCCCTGTGGAAGTGGCGCCGAAGCATGACGCACTCCTCGAGGGTGTGCTTGACGGGCCCCTGATGGTAGGGGCACGTCTCCTTGAGTGCCTTGTCGAAGAGGTTAGCACCTCCGGGGGGCTTCCGAGGGTTCTTGTGCTCGGCGGCGGCGACAAGGTCTGCATCGGGAACGTCGCGTTTCGCTTGCGACTTCCTCCTGCCTTTCTTCTTGGCGCCGCGCGGAGCAGACGCCTCGGGAGCATCTTCCGACGGGCGGCCCTGGGGCTGCTTGTCCTTTTGGAAGATGGCCTCGACCGCCTCCTGGCCGGAGGCGAACTTGGTGGCGATGTCCATCAGCTCGCTCGCCCTGGTGGGGGTCTTGCGACCCAACTTGCTCACCAGGTCACGGCAGGTGGTGCCGGCGAGGAACGCGCCGATGACATCGGAGTCGGTGATGTTGGGCAGCTCGGTGCGCTGCTTCGAGAACCGCCGGATGTAGTCCCGAAGAGACTCTCCCGGCAGTTGCCGACAGCTTCGGAGGTCCCAGGAATTCCCGGGGCGCACGTACGTGCCCTGGAAGTTGCCGGCGAAAGCTTGGACCAGATCCTCCCAGTTGGAAATCTGCCCCGGAGGCAGGTGCTCCAACCAGGCACGAGCGGTGTCGGAGAGGAACGGGGGGAGGTTGCGGATGATGAGGTTGTCGTCGTCCGTCCCACCCAGCTGACAGGCCAGGCGGTAGTCCGCGAGCCACAATTCCGGCCTCGTTTCCCCCGAGTACTTCGTGATAGTAGTCGGGGGTCGGAATCGGGTCGGGAATGGCGCCCGCCGAATGGCTCGGCTGAAGACCTGCGGACCGGGTGGTTCGGGCGAGGGACTCCGATCCTCCCCGCTGTCGTAGCACCCCCCCACGCCTGGGGTGATAGCCTCGGCGCACCCTTTCGTCGAGGCGTGCCCGACGGTCGCGATGAGGGTGCTCGTCGCCGAGGTGGCCCGGGGCCGCAGGCGCGGTGTTGCGCGTGCGCCCGGTGTAGACCGAGGCTTCCCGCGTGAGTCGGGAAGTCGCGGCACGAGGTTCCGAGGGGTACCCCTGCCTTCGGGAGGCAGAGCTCTCGGCCCGCCGGGCCGCAGCGCCTTCCAGGAGATGCTTGAGTTCTCCCTGGATTCGCCGACCCTCGGTGGTTGATGACTCCGGCATCGCGCGGAGGAGCATCGCTGCGGCGGCCAGGTCCTGACCGGTTCCGCCGGATGCGGGTGGCGGTCTGTCCCTGGCATCGTTGGCGATGCGGTGCTGGAGACCTTGGGGCAGGTGACGTGTTCCTCCGGCTGGGGGCTGGCTCACCCATACCTGCCCGATGTTCTGGCGGATTGCCTCGAGCGCTCCTGCTCCCTCATCGAGCCCGGCCTGTGCCCCGCGGACTTGCTCGAGCTGTGGGTCGTGACCCCCCGCCGGAACGGGGACCACAGCTAGCTCCCGCGGGATGTCGGCGCGAGGCGCTGGCCTAGGGGGATCACCATCCTCCGGCATGCCGAGACAGCCGCCTCCGGAGGGATCCCCTAGCTCGATGTGGAAACATTCGCGGCTCGGGCCGCAGTCCTTGTCGTCAAGGCTGCGGTTGCCGTCGGAACAGTCGGAGAGGCAGTAGTCACATGCGGTCATGAAGTCCCGCATGGCACTGGGGTTGCCAAATCCGGAGAAATCCCAGCAGATGCTGGGGTCGTCATCTTCCTCGGACCCAGAGGGTCCGTAGGTCGAGACACCCGTCAATCGGTCCCAAGGCGACCGCACACGAAACCCCAGAGAGGTTGCACTCGCCTCAACGTGAGCGCCCGCCAAAGCGAGGCCGCCAGGCGGGTTGAGGCCGAGTCGAAATGACGAAAGATGGGTATCAGCCCGTACCTTTTGGTCGACGAGGAGCGATGAAGTCACGTCGGGGGCTGATCGCGCCGTCGTCCTGGGTGCGAGGGCGACGTCCTGCAGGCCCTCCGTGAGCGTGCTGGCGTCGTCCACTTGCTCGGGGTCGACGTGTTGCGGGGGGGCGGCGCTCGCCTTTGCCTCGAACGCGAGGGTGACGCCTAGCGTGTCCTCCGTTGGGGCATTGGGGATGTCGATCTGCTCGACAGCCGTCGGGGCGCTGCCTCCCGCTCGGCCCTGGTTGCCCCGCCTCCTCCTCCTGCGATGGCGGGGGAGAGGATGGGGCGAACTCGAAAGTTGTCCTTCCCCCACGCGGGAAAGACGTCGTCGATTCCGCCGCCGGCGGGCGGGCTGTCCGCCACCATTGTCGCCGCCGTACGGCGGTGGAAGGAGTACCATGTCGTAGCCGCTGTCGAGAGACATGAACTCGAGGCTCCCGAAACGGAGCAACTTCCCGGGTTGAAGAGGTCGTTGGAGACTGCCCATCTGGAGCTTGACGGGAAACTGCTCGTCAACACGCAGCGTGCCCCTACCTGGCGCGCCAACTGTCGGCGTTCCGAGACCGGGGGGTCCCCGAGCCGACGAGTGAGTGTGCCGCGTGCCCCAGCCCAGATGGGTCGAGCGCGTGGGCGAGCGCGAAGGGGGGAGAGAGAGAGAGCGAGAGGTCGGTGGCCGGAGCCGGGTCGTGAGGGAGTCGGAGAATTCCCGCGGCCTTCGTGTTCGTCCCGCGCCCAGGTCGGGTGCGCTTGCAGTAGGGGGTTACAAGCGTCCGCGCGGGTGAGGGGAGCGAGCGGCCCCGAGAGAGCGCCTGCCCCTGCCCCTCGTTCCCGCGAGGCCAACCTTCTCTAAGAAGGCCCTGGTCCTTCCTTTTATAGTCGTAAGGAGAGGATCCAGGTGTACAAAATGGGGGTGTAGCAAGGTGCTACGTGTCTAGCGAGGGAGAGCTAGCGCCCTAAGTACATGCCAAGGTGGCAGCCGGAGAGATCTTGGCACCCTGTTGGTGTGGCGTCGTGGCTGTTGGAGAAGCGGTGGAGCTTGATGGAGGGACAGCTGTTGGAACAGATGTGCTCTTGCTGACGTCTCCCTGCTTTCGTAAGGGAGTCAAGAGTCGCCGTCGTCATGGTCTAGTGGGGCGCCATCATTGCCTATCTGGCGGAGCTGGCCAGATGGGACGCCGGTCTTGTTCTCTGCGACCCGAGTCGGCTCAGGGCAGGGTGATGATGACGCTCCCTGTTGACGTGGCGGTATTGTGTCCTAGGTCGGGCGTCGTGGAGGCTCTTCCGAAGTCGAGGTCGGGTCCGTCCTGCGTGACAGAGGCCGAGCCCGAACTCCTGGGTCGGGCGAGGCAGAGGTCGTTCGGCAGAGGCCGAGGCGGAGTCCGAGCCCTGGGTCGGGCGAGGCGGAGTTCGTCGTCTTCCGGGGCCTTGGCCCGAGTCCGAGCCCTGGGTCGGGCGGAGCGGAGTTCGCCGTCTTCCGGGGCCTTAGCCCGAGTCCGAGCCCTGGGTCGGGCGGAGCGGAGTTCACCGTCTTCCGGGGCCTTAGCCCGAGTCCGAGCCCTGGGTCGGGCGGAGCGGAGTTCGCCGTCTTCCGGGGCCTTAGCCCGAGTCCGAGCCCTGGGTCGGGCAGAGCCTCCTATGGTACCTCTGGCGAAGTCTGGTCGCCCGTCGGTCTTACCTTTTGCGTTAAACGCCCCGATGACTTGGTTGGTTGGCGCGGTGATTTAGTCAGGGTTGCTTCTCAACGAAGGCAAGGCCTCAGGCGAGCCGGAGGTGCGTCTGCCGTGAAAAAGGGGCCTCGGGCGAGACGGAAACACCTCAGGGTCGGCTGCCCTTGCCCGAGGCTAGGCTCGGGCGAGGCGCGATCAAGTCGCTCGTATGGACTGATCCCTGACTTAATCAAACCCATCAGGCCTCTACAGCTTTATGCTGATGGGGGTTACCAGCTGAGAATTAGGCGTCTTGAGGGTACCCCTAATTATGGTCCCCGACAGTATTGAAATGAGCAATGTGTGCAATGTTTCAATCAAAATTCCGAGAATCAAGAATATTTAGCTCATTCCTATGTTTGCTAAAGGTTTTCTCATCTAAAGGCTTGGTAAAGATATCGGCTAATTGATCTTTGGTGTTAATATATGCTATCTCGATATCCCCCCTTTGTTGGTGATCCCTCAAAAAGTGATACCAAATGTCTATGTGCTTAGCGCGGCTGTGTTCAACTGGATTCTCTGCCATGCGGATTGCACTCTCATTGTCACATAGGAGAGGGACTTTGCTCAATTTGTAGCCATAGTCCCTAAGGGTTTGCTTCATCCAAAGCAATTGCGCACAACAATGGCATGCGGTAATATACTCGGCTTCGGTGGTTGATAGGGCTATGAAATTTTGTTTCTTTGAATCCCAAGACACCAGGGATCTCCCTAGAAACTGACAAGTCCCTGATGTGCTCTTCCTATCAATCTTACACCCTACCCAATCGGCATCGGAGTATCTTATCAAATCAAAGGTTGATCCCCTGGGGTACCAAAGTCCAAACTTAGGAGTGTAAACTAAATATCTCATGATTCGCTTCACGGCCCTAAGGTGAACTTCCTTAGGATCGGCTTGGAACCTTGCACACATGCATACAGAAAGCATAATATCCGGTCGATATGCACATAAATAGAGTAAAGATCCTATCATCGACCGGTATACCTTTTGATCTATAGATTTACCTCACGTATCGAGGTCGAGATGCCCATTGGTTCCCATGGGAGTCTTGATGGGCTTGACATCCTTCATTCCAAACTTCTTAAGAATGTCTTGAATATACTTCGTTTGGCTAATCAAGGTGCCATCTTGGAGTTGCTTGATTTGAAATCCTAAGAAATATCTCAACTCCCCCAGCAGAGACATCTCGAATTTTTGAACCATGATCCTACTAAACTTTTCACAAGTAGATTTGTTAGTAGACCCAAATATAATATCATCAACATAAATTTGGCATACGAACAAATCATTTGCAACAGTTTTAGTAAAGAGAGTAGGATCGGCCTTGCCGACTTTGAAGCCATTAGTGATAAGGAAATCTCGCAGGCATTCATACCATGCTCTTTGGGCTTGCATGAGCCCATAAAGCACCTTTGAGAGTTTATAAACATAGTTAGGGTACTCACTATCTTTAAAGCCGAGAGGTTGCTCAACATAGACCTCTTCCTTGATTGGTCCATTGAGGAAGACACTTTTCACGTCCATTTGATAAAGCTTGAAGCCATGGTAAGTAGCATAGGCAAGTAATATACGAATTGACTCAAGCCTAGCTACGGGTGCATAAGTTTCATCGAAATCCAAACCTTCGTCTTGTGAATAACCCTTGGCCACAAGTCGGGCTTTGTTCCTTATCACCACACCATGCTCATCTTGCTTGTTGTGGAATACCCACTTGGTACCTACAACATTTTGATTAGGACGTGGAACCAAATGCCATACCTCATTCCTCGTGAAGTTGTCGAGCTCCTCTTGCATTGCCAGCACCCAATCCGAATCTCTTAGTGCATCCTCTACCCTGTAAGGCTCAATAGAGGAAACAAAAGAGTAATGTTCACAAAAGTGGGCAATACGAGATCTAGTGGTTATCCCCTTATGAACGTCGCCGATGATGGAGTTCATGGGGTGATCTCGTTGAATTGCTTGGTGGACTCTTGGGTGTGGCGGTCTTTGACCCTGAACTTCTTGATCATCTTCCTTGTCTTGATCATCTTCATCTCCCTCTTGATCCTTGTCCTCCTCTTGAGGTGGCTCATCTTCTTGATCTTCTTGTTCATCATCTTGAGCCTGATTCTCATCTTAGGTTGGTGGAGATGCTTGCATGGAAGATGACAGTTGATCTTGTGCTTGTGGAGGCTCTTTGGATTCCTTAGGACACACATGCCCAATGGACATGTTCCTTAGCGTGATGCACGGAGCCTCTTCGTCATCTAATTCATCAAGATCAACTTGCTCCACTTGGGAGCCATTAGTCTCATCAAACACAATGTCACAAGAAACTTCAACTAGTCCAGTGGACTTGTTAAAGACTCTATATGCCCTTGTGTTTGAATCATATCCTAGTAAAAAGCCTTCTACAGCCTTAGGGGCAAATTTAGATTTTCTACCTCTTTTAACAAGAATAAAGCATTTTCTACCAAAGACTCTAAAATATGAAACATTGGGCTTTTTACTGGTGAGGAGTTCGTATGATGTCTTCTTGAGGATTCGGTGAAGATATAACCGGTTGATGGAGTAGCAGGCGGTGTTAATCGCCTCGTCCCAAAACCGATCTGATGTCTTTTACTCATCAAGCATGGTCCTCGCCATGTCCAGTAGTGTTCTATTCTTCCTTTCCACTACACCATTTTGTTGAGGTGTGTAGGGAGAAGAGAACTCATGCTTGATGCCCTCCTCCTCAAGAAAGCCTTCAATTTGAGAGTTCTTGAACTCTGTCCCATTGTCGCTTCTAATCTTTTTGATTCTCAATCCGAACTAATTTTGAGCCTATCTCAAGAATCCCTTTAAGGTCTCTTGGGTTTGTGATTTATCCTGCAAAAAGAAAAAAACAAGTGAAGCGAGAATAATCATCCACAATAACTAGACAGTACTTACTCCCGCCGATGCTTATGTAAGCTATCGGGCCGAATAAATCCATGTGGAGTAGCTCGAGCGGCCTGTCCGTTGTCATGATGTCCTTGTGTGGATAATGGGCGCCAACTTGCTTTCCTGCTTGGCATGCGCTACAAACCTTGTCTTTCTCAAAATGAACATTCATTAGTCCCAAAATGTGTTCTCCCTTTAGAAGCTTGTGAAGATTCTTCATTCCAACATGGGCTAGTCGGCGATGCTAGAGCCAACCCATACTAATCTTAGCAATTAAGCAAGTGTCGAGTTTAGCTCTATTAAAATTAACTAAGTATAGCTGACCCTCTAACACTCTCTTAAATGCTACTGAATCATCACTTCTTCTAAAGACAGTAACACCAGTATCACTAAAAAGACAGTTATAACCCATTTTACATAATTGAGATACAGAAAGCAAATTGTAATCTAAAGAATCTACAAGAAAAACATTGGAAATAGAATGGTCAGGAGATATAGCAATTTTACCAAGTCCTTTGATCAAACCTTGATTTCCATCCACGAATGTGATAGTTCTTTGGGGATCTTCATTTTTCTCATAGGAGGAGAACATTCTTTTCTCCCCAGTCATATGGTTTGTGCACCCGCTTTCAATTATCCAGCTTGAGCCCCCGAATGCATAAACCTACAAAACAATTTAGGCCTTGTTCTTAGGTACCCAAACGGTCTTGGGTCCTTTCACATTAGAAACAATCACCTTTGGTACCCAAACACAAGTCTTTGAGCCCTTATGTTTGGCCGCAACATATTTGGCAACTACCTTGCCTGATTTTTTAGTAAGCACATAAGATGCATTAAAAGTCTTAAATGAAATGCTAGGTTCATTTGATGCAATAGGAGATTTCTTTTTAGGCAATTTTACATGGATTGATTGCCTAGAGCTAGAAGCCTCAAATTTATACATAAAAGCATTGTGAGTAACATTATGAGGTTTCCTAGCATAAATTCTCCTAATTTTGTGCTCAGGATAACCAGCGGGATATAAAATGTAACCCTCGTTATCCTAAACCATGGGGGCCTTGCCCTTAACAAAGTTGGACAATTTCTTAGGGGCATTAATTTTGACATTGCTTCCCTGTTGGAAACCAATGCCATCCTTAATGCCAGGGCATCTCCCACTATAGAGCATGCTACGAGCAAATTTAAAATTTTTATTTTCTATTTCATGCTCATTAATTTTTGCAGTAAGTTGAGCTATATGATCATTTTGTTGTTTAATTAAAGCTAGGTGATCATGGATAGCATCAACATTAATATCTCTACATCTAGTGCAAATAGAAACATGATCAACAGTAGATGTAGAGGGTTTGCAAACATTTAATTCATCAATCTTAGCATGTAATATAGCATTCTCATTTCTAAGACTGGAAATAGAATCATTGCAAACATTCAAATCTTTAGCCTTAGCAATTAATTTATCATTCTCAATTTTAAGGCTAGAAAGTGATGCATTCACTTTATCAATCTTAGCAATTAAACTATCATTTTCATTTCTAAGACTGACAATTGAATTATTACAAGCATTTAATTTTTCAACCTTAGTAATAATATTAGCATTCTCAGTTCTAAGGTTGGAAATAGTGTCATGGCAAGTGCTAAGCTCACTAGTCAATTTTTCACATTTTTCTATTTCCTGAGCATAAGCATTCTTTACTTTAACATGCTTTTTGTTTTCCTTAATGAGGAATTCCTCTTGGCTATCTAAGAGTTCATCCTTCTCATGAATAACACCTATCAATTCATTCAATTTTTCTTTCTGTTGCATGTTAAGGTTGGCAAAAAGTCTGAGTAAATCATCTTCATCATCACTATAGCTAGCCTCGTCACTAGATGTTGTATATTTGGTGGAGGCTCTAGATTTTACCTTCTTTTTGCCGTCCTTCGCCATGAAGCACTTGTGGCCGACGTTGGGGAAGAGAAGACCCTTGTTGACGGCGATGTTGGCGGCGTCCTCGTCGTCGGAGGAGTCAGTGGAGCTCATGTCGGAGTCCCATTCCCAACATACGTGGGCATCGCCACCCTTCTTCTTGTAGTATCTCTTCTTCTCCTTCTTCTTTCCCCTCTTGTCGTCGCCCTTGTCACTATCACTAGACATAGGACATTTACCGATAAAATGACCGGGCTTACCACATTTGTAGCACACCTTTTTGGAATGGGGCTTGTAGTCTTTCCCCTTCCTTTTCTTGAGGATTTGGTGAAAGCTTTTGATGATAAGCGCCATTTCCTCGTTGTCAAGCTTGGAGGCGTCGATTGGAATCCTACTTGGTGTAGATTCCTTCTTTTCTTCCTCCGTCGCTTTGAATGCGATGGGTTGCACCTCGGGTGTGGAGGTGCCGCCTTGCTCCAAGTTGATGATTTGTTTGGAGCCTTTGATCATCAATTCAAAGCTCACAAACTTTCCCATCACTTCCTCGGGAGACATTAATTTGTATCTAGGATCCCCACGAATTAATTGCACTTGAGTAGGATTGTGAAAAACAAGGGATCTTAGAATAACCTTGACCATTTCATGGTCATCCCACTTGGTGCTCCCGAGGTTGCGCACTTGGTTGACCAAGGTCTTGAGCCGGTTGTACATTGCTTATGGCTCCTCTCCTTGGTTGAGGACAAACCGACCGAGCTCCCCCTCGATCGTCTCTCGCTTGGTGATCTTGGTCACCTCATCTCCTTCGTGTGCGGTCTTTAGTACGTCCCAAATCTCCTTAGCACTTTTCAATCCTTGCACCTTATTATACTGCTCTCAACATAGAGAGGCAAGGAGTACAGTAGTTGCTTGGGAATCAAAGTGCTTGATTTGGGCGACCTCGTTCGAGTCATAGCCCTCATCCCCCACGGATGGTACCTGCGCTCCAAACTCAACAATGTCCCATATGCTAGCGTGGAGTGAGGTTAGGTGATGCCTCATTTTATCACTCCACATACAATAATCTTCACCATCAAAAATCGATGGTTTGCCTAGTGGGACGGAAAGTAAAGGAGTGCGTCTAGAAATATGGGGATAACAAAGTGGCATCTTACTATACTTCTTGCGCTCATGGCGCTTAGAAGTGACGGATGGCACGTCGGAGCCGGATGTCGAAGGCGATGATGAATCGGTCTCGTAGTAGACCACCTTCTTCATCTTCTTTTTCTTGTCACCACTCTGATGCGACTTGTGAGGAGGTGATCCCTCCTTGAGCTTATTGCCGGACTCCCTTGATGGAGCCTTCCTATGGCTTATGGACTTCTTACCGGTCACGATCTCCCTCTTGGCGTGATCTCCCGACATCACTTCGAGTGATACCAATTGAAAGTCGCCTAGAGGGGGGGTGAATAGGCGGAATCTAAAATTTATAACTTAAAACACAATCTACAAGCCAGGGTTAGCGTCAGAATAAAATCTGAGTCTGAGAGAGAGGGGGAAATCAAATCAAAGGCAAATGAAGCGGATGACACGGTGATTTGTTTTACCGAGGTTCGGTTCTTGAGAACCTACTCCCCGTTGAGGTGGTCACAAAGACCGGGTCTCTTTCAACCCTTTCCCTCTCTCAAACGGTCACCTAGACCGAGTGAGCTTTCTCCTTAATCAAATGAGTCACCTAGACCCCACAAGGACCACTACACACTTAGTGTCTCTTGCTTTGATTACAAGTTGCTTGAGAACAAGAATGAGGAAGAAGAAAGCGATCCAAGAACAAGAGCTCAAAGAACACGAGCAAAACTCTCTCTCTAGTCACTAGGAGTTTGGAGTGGATTTGGGACTTGGAGAGGCTTTGATTCTTTTGAATTGTGTCTTATATTGATTGCACTAGCTCTTGTATTGAATGAGATGTCTGAAAAACTTGGATGCTTGGAGTGGTGGTGGTTGGGGGGTATTTATAGCCATCAACCACCACATAGCGGTTGGGGAGGCTGTCTGTCGATGGGCGCACCGGACAGTCTGGTGCGCCACCGGACACTGTCCGGTGCACCACCCGACACTGTCCGGTGCACCACCCGACACTGTCCGGTGCGCCAGCCACATCACCCAACCGTTAGGGTTATCGCGGTTTTGACCGTTGGAGCTCTATCTACATGTTGCACCGGACAGTCCGGTGCTGCACTGGACAGGTCCTTTTCACTGTCCGGTGCACCTCTGACGCCTGCTCTGACTTCTGCACGCACTGTTCACGCACTGTTCATGCTTTTGCAGACGATCGTTGTGCTGGATAGCCTTTGCTCCGCTGGTGCACCGGATAGTCCGGTGGTACACCGGATAGTCCGGTTAATTATAGCGGAGCGGCGCCTGAGAAACCCGTAGGTGAAGAGTTCAGACTATACGGCCCCTGGTGCATCGAACACTGTCCGATGGTGCACCAGACACTGTCTGGTGCGCCAGACCAGGGTTCTCTTCAGTTTCAAGCTCCCCCTGAAAAAGTTCTCCCTTAGCTGTCAAGAGGGTTTTTGCAAATGATTTCAAATTGGAAAAAGTTTTTGAAAAATAGGGTGGTGGTGTGGTCCTTTTGCTTTGGCCTATTAATTTTCTCTCTCTTTGGCATTAAGCGCCAAAAATAGAGAAATCAAGAGGCCTTTACAAGAAAGATATGAATGTAAAGACATGAGTAGGGCAAAGGATATATGATACTGACAGAGTCGTAGTGGAAGCCTTTCCTTTTCTGAATACTCCATTTCCCTTTCAATCTACAGACTAAGCATAGAAATACTCTTGGAAACACATTAGTCTTAGCTTTGGCACAAGAAGAATAAGAAATATGCATTCGTACCAAATGAAAGAGATATGTCATGATCAAAGGTATAAAATGTGTAATGTGTGCAAGATTTCAATCAAAGTTCTGAGAATCTAAAATGTTTAGTTCATTCCTAAGCTTGCTAAAAGTCTTTTCATCTAGGGGCTTGGTGAAGATATCAGCTAATTGGTTGTGGATGCTAACATATGCAATTTTGATATCCCCCTTTTGCTGGTGATCTCTCAAAAAGTGATACCAGATGTCTATGTGCTTAGTGCGGCTGTGTTCAACGGGATTATCCGCCATGCGAATTGCACTCCCATTGTCACAAAGGAGAGGGATTTTGCTTAATTTGTACCCATAGTCCCTGATGGTTTGCCTCATCCAGAGTAATTGTGCACAACAATGTCCTGCATGAATATACTCGGCTTCGATGGTCGATAGAGCTACTGAATTTTATTTCTTTGAAGCCGAACACACCAAGGACTCCCCAGAAACTGACAAGTCCCTGATGTGTTCTTTCTATCAATTTTACATCCGGCATAATCGGCACCAGAATACCCGATTAGATCAAAGGTAGATCCCTTGGGGTACCATAGCAAAAACTTAGGAGTATAAACTAAATATCTCATGATTCTTTTCACAGCCTTAAGGTGGATTTCTTTAGGATTGGCATGGAACCTTGAACACATGCATACTGAAAGCATAATATCCGGTCATGAAGCACATAAATAGAGTAAAGATCCTATCATCGACCGATATACCTTTTGATCTGTAGATTTACCTCCCGTGTTGAGGACGAAATGCCCATTTGTTCCCATGGGAGTCTTGATGGGTTTGGCATTCTTCATTCCAAATTTCTTGAGTATATCTTGAATGTACTTAGTTTGGGAGATGAAGGTGCCCTCTTGGAGTTGCTTGATTTGGAATCCTAGGAAATACTTCAACTTCCCCATCACTGACATCTCAAATTTCTGTATCATAATCCTACTAAACTCTTCACAAGATGACTTGTTAGTAGACCCAAAGACAATATCATCAACATAAATTTGGCATATAAACAGATCTTTGGAAATTGTTTTAGTGAAGAGAGTAGGGTTAGCCTTTCCAATTTTAAAGCCATTAGTGAGAAGAAAGTCCCTTAAGCATTCATACCATGCTCTTGGGGCTTGTTTGAGCCCGTAAAGCGCCTTTGAGAGCTTATAAACATGTGTAGGATACTCATTATCTTCAAAGCCGGGAGGTTGCTCAACATACACCTCTTCCTTGATAGAGCCATTGAGGAAGGCACTTTTCACATCCATTTGATATAACTTGAAGCCATGGTAAGTAGCATAGGCAAGTAATATTCGAAATGACTCAAGCCTAGCTACGGGTGCATAGG
Source organism: Zea luxurians (assembly GCA_029449295.1). Lineage (NCBI taxonomy): Eukaryota > Viridiplantae > Streptophyta > Magnoliopsida > Poales > Poaceae > Zea > Zea luxurians. The sequence goes on along the minus strand of JAOPSE010000022.1, from coordinate 37,570,924 downwards.
TTTCATCAAAATCCAAACCTTCGACTTGTGAATATCCTTTGGCAACAAGTCGGGCTTTGTTTGTAGTCACCACACCATGCTCATATTGTTTGCTGCGGAATACCCACTTGGTACCTACAACATTTTGGTTAGGACATGGAACTAAATGCCATACCTCATTCCTCGTGAAGTTGTTGAGCTCCTCTTGCATTGCCACCACCCAGTCGGGATCTCTATGTGCATCCTCTATACTATATGGCTCAATAGAAGACACAAAAGAGTAATGTTCACAAAAATGAGCAACTCGAGATTGAGTGGTTACCCCCTTGTGGATGTCAGCAAGTATGGAGTTGATGGGGTGATCTCTTTGAATTGCTTGGTAGACTCTTGGGTGCGATGGTCTTTGATTTTGAATCTCTTGTTCATCTTCCTTGTTGGGGGTATGCTTCGTAGCCGAAGATCCTAAAGGAAGAAAACACCTTCGGAAGATCTCCCCAGAAGCAGCGCCAAAGCTGTCACATATAAAGCTTCGGCACAATGACGGATCTCACGACGAAGGGGCGAACCGACTTAAAGATGAAATGACTTAAAAACCCATGATGTTCTGTGTCATTATTGTAGTTAATTGTAAAGGGCATATATGTAATTATACACAGGCTGCGCCCTGTGCCTATAAATAGGTAAACAATACCCCTGTACTGTTCACGCAATCTTGTAATCGCTGACGCATTACACTAGAATTATCGCTTTCTGCCAAGGCGAAGGTATAAATATAATAAAATATGTGAATAATGTTATCTGTTTTTAGCATATCTCTTTCTAATGTTTTACAATTTATACTTCATTTTACATTATTTTATAAGTTTGATCACGAAGGTATGACCTTCATGATATTCTGATCATGGCCTTCGTCCGAAGTTCATTAAACCCTTGGGGAGATAATGCTTCAGCGGACGAAGGACATTAACATTTAATATTCTATGTTGCCTTGTTCTTAATTTATAGCATTTGAGAACAAGTCCCCAACATTGGCGCCCACCTCCGGTGAACTCACTTCCACTTTTTGAGCTAATGGCTTCGTTCAACAACCAAGCTGGAGCTGCTTCGGCTATGAAGCTGGTGCTCCCGATAACAGGCGGTTCATGCTCAGAGCCGGCCAACAAGAAGCAGAAGAAGGAGGCACATAGAAGGGTACAACATGTTGGGGTGCAGGGACCCTTCATCAAGTCAAGATGGTCTCACATCCTAATTACCTTCTCCCAAGAAGACCTTCAGCTCAAGGATTTCTGGTCCATAATGTTCTGATCGATATAGGCAGTGCAGTGGATATTATATTTGCTAAGGCCTTCAGACAGATGCAAGAGCCAGAGGATAAGATTCATGATGCTACACACCCTCTTTGTGGCTTCGGAGGAAGACAGATTGTAGCGCTTGGCAAGATCACGATGCCAGTGACCTTCGGATTTGTCAACAATACAAGGACTGAACAAGTTGTGTTTGATATTGTCGACATGGAGTACCCCTACAATGCAATCATTGGTCGTGGGACACTCAATGCTTTTAAAGCAATTCTTCATCCAGCATATCTTTGCATGAAGATACCTTCGGATCAAGGACCTATTGCTATTCATGGAAGTCAGGAAGCTGCCAGAAAGGCTGAAGGAAACTGGACAGATTCAAAAGCAATCCATAATATAGATGGAGCCGAAGCTTGTGAGCAGTACAAGTATAGAAGGGAGAAGGCTGCTTCGGCCAATCAGCCGAAGCCCATGCTCTTATGTGAAGATATAGCAGAGCAGAAGGTGTTGCTAGGATCTCAATTGTCTGAGGAATAGGAGAAAAACCTAACAAGGTTTCTGTTCAACAACAAAGATGTTTTCGCATGGTCCGCCAATGATCTATGTGGTGTCAACAGGGATGTCATTGAACACTCGCTCAATGTTGATCCATCCTTCAGACCCAGAAAGCAGAGGCTTCGGAAGATGTCTGATGACAAAGCCGAAGGTGCTCGGAATGAAGTGAAAAGACTTCTCAGTGCTAGAGTCATCAGAGAAGTAAAATATCCAGAATGGCTAGCTAACACTGTTATGGTGAAGAAGGCCAATGGTAAATGGAGGATGTGCATTGATTTTACTGATCTCAACAAGGCTTGTCCGAAGGATGAGTTTCCATTACCGAGGATAGATTCTCTAGTAGACGCAACAGCTTCGTCAGAGCTCATGAGTCTACTAGATTGTTATTCAGGCTACCATCAAATCTGGATGAAGAAGGAAGATGAGCCAAAAACCAGCTTCATAACCCCTAGTGGAACATATTGTTACCTTCGGATGCCTGAGGGGCTCAAGAATGCTGGAGGAAGCTTCAGCAGAATGACAGCCAAAGTCCTTCATTCTCAGATAGGCAGAAATGTGCTAACATATGTTGATGATATCATAGTAAAAAGCACGAAGCAAGAAAATCACATTGCTGATCTGTAGGAAACATTTGCTAACTTTAGGCAAGCTGGCCTGAAGTTGAATCCAGAAAAATGTGTCTTCGGAGTAAAGAAGGGAAAATTCCTTGGTTGTCTGGTTTCGACAAAGGGAATCGAAGCTAATCCGAATAAAATCGAAGCTATTCTTCGGATGGAACCACCGAGCACAAAGAAGGGGGCCCAACGGCTAACAGGAAGACTGGCATCCTTGAACCGATTCATATCTAGATCAGCAGAGAGGAATTTACCGTTCTTCGAAGTGCTAAAGTCAGCCGAAGTCTTTCAATGGGGACCAGCTCAGCAGAAAGCCTTCGAAGAGTTGAAGCAGTATCTGATAGACCTAACGACGCAAACTCCACCCGCGCTAGGGGCTCCTCTGCTGTTGTATGTGGCAGCTTTGCACTCTGCAGTAAGTGCAGCACTTGACCAGGAGAAGCTTGAAGGACAAACTAAAAAGCAAGCTCTAGTATACTTTGTTTCCAAAGTCCTCAGTTTATCAAAGAAAAATTATACAGAGTTGGAGAAGGTGCTATATGCTGTCTTAATGGCCTCCAGGAAGCTTCAGCATTACTTTCAAGCATTCCATATAATTGTTCCTTCATCACAGCCTTTGAAGGATATTATGATAAACATAGAAGCTACTGGAAGGATTGGAAAGTGGGCTGCGGAACTCAACGAGTTCACCATTGATTATGTACATAGATCCTCGATTCAGTCCTAGGCGTTAGCAGACTTCATCGCTGACTGGACGCCAGGGGCTCCGGAGGAAGAAGCAAGTAAAGATGCCGAAGCCTGGACAGTGTTCTGCGACGGTTCCTGGGGAACCTTCGGGGCAGGCGCAGCTGCTGTTTTAGTTGCACCTTCCAAAGTTAGAACATGCTATGCAGTGAAACTTGATTTCAGCTGCACAAATAATATTGCTGAATACGAAGCTTTGCTTTTGGGGCTTCGGAAGTTAAAGGCAATGGGGGTAAGAAGGGTGGTTCTCAAAACAAATTGCCAAGTTATTTCTGGTCATATTGACAAGAGTTGTAAAGCAAGAGATTCGAAGCTAGAAAAATACTTGGATACAGTTCGAAGGCTTGAAGCTTCATTCAAAGGGTTTTCTGTCAAGAATATCCCACGAGGAGAAAATGAGCACACTAATCTGCTAGCTAAGTCAGCGGCACAGGGGCTGCCTTTACCTTCGGAAGTATTCTTCGAGACAATAAGAGCACCTTCGGTGGAACTTCTTGAAAGAGCAGTGCTCAATATATCTCCTGTTCATAGTGAAGATTGGAGAACTGAGATTATATCCTTTCTCCAGGGAAATTACCTTTCAGATGACGAAGCATATAATAAGAGAATAGAGGCAAGAGCCCGACCATATGTAATGATAGAAGGGGAGCTATACAAACATGGAGTCTGCTCTCCATTTATTAAATGTTTATCTAGAGCTGAAGGTATAGAATTGATGAAAGAAATACACGCAGGCCTATGTGGATCTCACATCGGATCTAGGCCCTTGCTGGGAAAAGTCTTTGGTCAAGGGTTTTATTGGCCGAAGGCAGCTTCGGATGCAGCAGAATTAGTCCAAAAGTGTGAAGGTTGTCAAAAATGTGCAAGAGATCAAAAACAGCCTTCATCCCTGACTCAGTTAATACAGCCCACTTGGCCGTTGCAAAGGTGGGGCCTTGATTTGCTAGGCCCACTTCCACCAGCACAAGGAAATTTAAGATATGTTGTGGTGGCAGTAGAATATTTTTCCAAATGGATTGAAGTGAAGCCTTTAGCCACAATAACCTCAGTCACTGATCAGAAATTTTTCTGGCAAAATATTGTTTGTCGCTTTGGAGTGCCGAAGGCCATTACTGTGGACAATGAAACACAGTTTGATGCCAAAGCTTTCAAAGAGTTATATGAGCAAATTGGCACGAAGATTCATTTTGCATCAGTCAGGCATCCGGAGTCAAATGGACTTGTTGAAAGAGCTAATGGCATTAGAATAACGGGAATAATGAAGTTAATCTTCAATCAGCCTAGGGGAAAGTGGCCAGATGAATTGATCAAAGTGGTGTGGAGCCACAATACAACAATGTCAAGGTCAACAGGCTTTTCACCATTCAAATTACTATTTGGTGACGAAGCAATAACTCCAGAAGAAGCTAAAGCAGGATCAATAAGAACAGTGGCTTCGGCAGAGGACGAAGCTGATTGTTCTGTGGCAAAAGATGCCTTAGAAGGGATCAGGCTTCAGGCTGTGGACAACATCAATAAATATCAAGCCGAAACAATAAAATGGCGTGACAGAAAAGTTTGGTTAAAAGATATCAGGCCAGGTCACTTGGTACTTCGGAGAGTTGCCAATCTAGATACAGTAGGCAAGCTACAGTTGAAATGGGAAGGACCTTTTCTGGTAGTATCTTCGTCAAGACCCGGTTCCTACAGATTAAAGGATATGGATGGCAACGACATTCCTAGATCTTGGAATGCGAATGAGCTTCAGCGATATTATGTATAGCTTGATGTTATCTTTTTATTTTTTCCTATGGCACCCTTTTCCTTTCCGAAGGGGGAGAAAGGTTTTTAATGGGGCCATAGCATGTAATTTCCCTTTTTTCTTATTTCAGCTCTACAAGAGCAATATCCCCCAAAGATGTAAATGTAAAAACTGAGATCGCACCATCGAGTGCAAAGAAAAAAGAAGAAATAAGGAGAAGCTCGAAAGACGTCCCTAAGGGGATGCAAAGCACGACGAAGCTACAAAAAGTCGTTCCTAAGGGAGCACAACGTAAGTTTTCTGCTCAAAAGTCGTTCCTAATGGAATGCAGAGCTTACAGCGAAAAGTCAACGCTGATTCCGCCAAAATATAAGGCGAAGCGCGAAAAGTCAACGCGATACCACCGAAATAGAAGGTGAAGAAGTTCAAAAGACGTTCCTAAGGGAATGCAGAACTTACAGCGAAAAGTCAGCGCTGATACACCGAAAGATAAGCGGTGAAGCCGAAAAATAAACAGCAAAGAGACTTTGTTTATTCCTAAGGGAATGAAGGCTATGGTTGTTGCTTCGTATATGTGTTTGGACATTCATTTGCATGGTACATTACATCATAACATTTGCATTCATAAACATTCATTTAGACATACGTAGGATCATCATTATCATAACACAGACAGTTGCTTCGGCTCTAAAGATCAGGCTTCGGCAAAAGAGAAAAAGAAGCAGTTTTTATGCTTCGCTGTGTACGAAAAGAAGGGAAGGTGTTTTTCGCCTTCGGCTCAAAAATGCTAATTTTGTTCACACCAAAGCACTTCATACATTTATGGGAAGGTAGGAATATATTACAAGGTACGGACAAAGTTCATCAAGTAAAATTTAATTACATTTACAAAAGTTATTACAAAAAGTTTTTAGAGGTTTTTTCTACAGTCATCTATTCAAGCTTCATCAGTACTCATCGAGCTTCAGCTTCGGCATAGTCATCCATTAAAGCTTCAGCATCATCTTCTTACTCTTCAAGCTTCGGCTTTGGCTTCGGCTTCGTCATCCTACACGAATTAAAGTATTGTAAGCAAAATTCAAGTTCGAAGGAAGAGGTAAGCACAAGGTATGATTTTGTTACCGGCTTAAGATGACTCTGAGCTTCGTCACCAGCTTTGTCTCGTCCACCCTTTGTCCATACCACCTTTATAAATTTATTTGCTATGCTTCGGGAAAGGTTGGGGATATCATCCAGATCTGCTGGTGATAAGCTAAAATTGGGTCTATTGATAATTTTTCTGTGCTCGCAGCCAGATTTGAGGAACGAAGCAGCAGTGCCTCGAGAAGCTACCAGGGCACAGAAATCACCATGTCCAGCAATAACATCATCAAGGTCATCAATTTCACCTTCGATTTGTTTGAAGGCTCCTAGTAAATCTTCAGCCGAAGGAGTAAATTTTTCGAAACTGGCCCCGATCGAATAGAAGACCTTCTTCAGCCGTTGAACACATCGATTGCTAAATTCCAAACATTTATTTTGAAGGCTTGTTAATGATTTTTGCAAATCTGAAACCTTCCGGACTTCGGCCTCAAATTTTTCATTAAGCTTCTATTTTTCTTGTTCAAAACTTTCTAACTGGCAGAGAAGCTTCGTATTCAGTTCTGCTATTTTAGCTTCAGCTTCTGCCAATAAGCCTTCGGTCGTCTGAAGCTCGAAGTCTTTCTTTTCAAGAGAAGCAGATTGGTCTTTTATTTTGCCTTCTAAATTCTCGATTATAACCTCGTGTTTTTTGTCTTCCAAATCTTGTTGCATTTTTAAAGCTTTGCATAGCAACATACTCTGTACATAAACAACCTTCGTTAGAAAACATCTTCATTATTACAAACGATAAAAAGTTAGAGAAAAGTCGTTTACCTTGAAATTAGAATAAAACAAACTACCGACGATGTGCTGTCGTTGGTAGCGGCTGATGTCTGTTTCGAGCTTCGGGAAACCAATACTCTTTGATAGAGTACCGATAACCTTCGCTCCGGTCTGATCCCGGATACAGCCTAGCTTTTCATCATCGATACCACCGAAGAGAAATGCCCCCGGCCGATACCCGCAAGATATGGCATACTCTTTTAACTCTTCTTTTTCGGCCTTTGTCAGCTCTTGCCCAACTAAGTTTTGAAAATTAAAAATTTCATCTTCCGAAGTGTCTTTGGTTATTTCTTTCTTTTTCTCGGGCTCTGGGGCCGAAGTCTCTTCGGTAGCTGCTGCAGCTTCTTCTGCGGCCATGTCTAGCAGTATTTTATCAATATTTGCAATTGTGGTTTCTAACTCTATATCTTCGGCTGTGGCAGCTCCGGCAGCTGCAGCCTCCGAAGGTGCAGCTTCGGTAGCCGTTATGTCCTCAATAGCTGGCGCCTTCAGAGCTGAAGCTCTTGGTGGCGACTTTTCAATGACTTCCGCTGTAACGATTCTTTGCTTTTTTGGCCTAGCTGCCTTCTTCATTTTTGTGGGCTCCTTGTCCTTCTGAAAAAGCTTCGTCAGATGTGACCCTAATGGACTCAGCTTGACAGGCAAGGATTCAGTCATTACCTTTAAAATTTTCTCCACGACGGTGGTAGAAGGTGATGCAGCAATTTCTTCTTCTTCGCTAATTGCCTTCTGCTTCGGAGCTGTAGCTTTTCTCTTCTTCGAAGCATCTGTTTTTGGCTCGGGCTTTGGTTTTTTCTTTTTCAATTGATCTTCATCATCTTTATTCAGAACATCAGCCACTTTCTTCCTTTTTTGCCCTTCGGCACCCTTGTCTAGTCGCTCGTAGTTGGGATATTCAAAGTCAATAGCATCCATTACTCGATTCAGTCTTCGCTTCGGACGAGTGCCGAAGGCTGCAGTCATCAACTGATCTTCTTTTTTAGAGTAATTGCCAAGTATTTCATTGCACATTACTTCGATCGTGTCCAGCCATTCTCAATGCTCCCATCAAATGAAGGGTAAAATTTAAGATATCAAATGTTGATGATTGTAGAAGCCACTAATAGATTTACAGCTCAACTATCGATTGAAAGATGCAACAAAAGGTAGGCTGACTTAAAATTTACTCTACCACTTAGTCCACACATTTTGATGGTTTAGGAACAAACTTTAGATCAGGTCCTTAACCTGTTTAGATGGTTTAGGAGCATCATTTATGTATTTCATCCTCAATGCTCCCATCTTCTTCTCAATATAAATATAACGAGTTACCCTTGCCATCAATGGCGGATGCAGGACATAATTTCATGTGGGGGCCAAACAAAATCATAAGACATCTAGATAAGATTATAAAACAGATGTAACACTGCATATAGAATCTAGTGATCGAACAATAGAAATTAAAATTTGAAAGAAGAGAAAAATATGAACAAGAAAAAACTATGTGTCAATGTTGCGATGGCTGAATGACTGAATTGTGCGTGTGTGTGAGCGCAGGCAGAAGGGGGATGGACGGGTGACAACGACATTGGTGCGTCGATTAAGTTGGTGAGCATAGAAGGGGAGCTAGGTGTGGCAGCGACATTGGGGCAACATAGAAGGGGGCAGGCGACAAAGTCAGGACGAGTACAACAAGGGGACGACGACGACGGAGTCGAGCGCTTCTACCTTGTGTCGATCGGATACAACGATAATAGAACAGAAGCGGAATTGGGCTATTTTAGAGAGTTGTGGAGTTGGATTATTTGGCAGGATGGTGGATGTGTGCTGTATTTTTGTCTTCATGTATTTACTATTTATTTCAATTCTCATCATATTCAGTATATATATAAGAAGACAAAAAAATGAGGTGGGCCACGGCCCCCTTTGCCCACCCCGTGCATCTGCCCCTGCTTGCCATATAGTTTTTTTATGAAGTGGTCAGCTATCTGATTCTTGTTCCCAATTTGTGTCACTAGGAAAGTGTCCACTAGCAAAGGAGACATCTGGAAACTGGAATCATGCAGCCTCTGTTCTGCAAGGTCGCTAAATCCCTTCTTGGACTGTATGCGCCTTCACCAGCAAAGCAGGAAGACATGGTCTACATAAACCTCAGACCTGCTAGCGGGTTGTCGGCTTCAGGCACAGCTACGCAACAGCTGAGCTAAAATCAAATGGTTGCTCCATTGAGACTTGGACATTTTTGTGTTTAGAGAATGTTTGATGATTTATGCTTCAATTATATGTGCACGCTAGAAAAATTTATGTACACTCATGTTCTTTGATCAAATTGTATGTACTATATGGTTTGAATTCAATTGAATACTGATTTTAATAATTAATGATGAACTAAAAACATCATAAACACATTATGTTAGCTGCTACATCATCGTGTGTTATGATAAAAATATTCATCACAATTTGTTTGACACGTCAGTTGCCATGTCATCTGCCACCTTAGCCCACTTGTGACAAAATTAATCGTCATAATTATTGCCATGTCAGCTGCCATGTCAGCTCATTATGAAAAAAATATTCGTCACAATACTGTCATGTGGCAATGGTCTAATGCTACACTCTATGACATTTTAGCCCTCATTTATGACGATTTAGAATGTCATAGATTTTATGATGAATACATCTTCGTCACTATATTTATGACGTTTTTTGCCTTTCGTCACAAAAGATCCTTTAACACGCACCTTCTGTGACGATGACCTTTTCGTCACAGAGTCATCACAATATCGAAGACTATGACAAAAGAACCCCTATTTATGACGTAATGAAAATGTCATAGAAGGTCACACTTATTGTAGTGAGAGTCATATTCTTTCTCCCCATGACACCATTTTGTTGAGGTGTGTAGGGAGAAGAGAACTCATGCTTGATTTTCTCCTCCTCAAGGAATCCTTCAATTTGAGAGTTCTTGAACTCCGTTCCACTGTCGCTTCTAATCTTCTTGATTCTCAATCCGAACTCATTTTGAGCCTGTCAAGAATTTCTTTAACGTCTCTTGGGTTTGTGATTTTTCCTACAAAAAGAACACCCAAGTGAAGCGAGAATAGTCATCCACAATTATAAGACAATACTTACTCACACAGATGCTTATGTAAGCAATCGGGGCGAATAGATCCATGTGGAGTAGCTCAAGCGATATTTTGGTCGTCATGATGTTCTTGTGTGGATGATGGACTCCAACCTGCTTCCCTGCTTGACATGCGCTACAAATCTTGTCTTTCTCAAAATAAACATTGGTTAGTCCTAAAATGTGTTCCTCCTTTAGAAGTTTGTGAAGATTCTTCATCCCAACATGAGCAAGTCGGCAATGTCAGAGCTAGCCTATGTTAGTCTTAGCAACTAAGCAAATGTCTAGTTTAGCATTGTTATCATTGAAATCAACTAAATATAGCTAACCATCTAACACTCCCTTAAAAGCTATTGAATCATCACTTCTTCTAAAGACGGTAACACCAACATCAGTAAATTGACAGTTGTAGCCCAATTTACATAATTGAGAAACAGAAATCAAGGTGTAGTCTAAAGAATCTACAAGAAAAACAATAGAAATGGAATGGTCAGGAGATATAGCAATTTTACCCAAACCTTTGACTAAACCTTGATTTCCATCCCTGAATGTGATTGCTCTTTGGGGATCATCATTTTTCTCATATGAGGAGATCATCCTTTTCTCCCTTGTCATATGGTTTGTGCACCTGCTATCGATTATCCAACTTGATCTGCCGGATGCATAAACCTACAACACAGATTTAGGCCTTGGTACCCAAACAGTCTTGGGTTCTTTTACATTAGAAACAAGCACCTTGGGTACCCAAACACAAGTCTTTGGGCTCTTGTGTTTGCCCCCAACATATTTGGCGACTACCTTGCCTGATTTGTTAGTGAGCATAAATGATGCATCAAAAGTCTTAAATGAAATGCTATGTTCATTTGATGCATTAACCATCTTTTTCTTAGGCATTTTGATATGAGTTGTATGCCTAGAGCTAGAAGCCTCATTACTATAAATAAAAGCATGATGAGAAACAAAATGTGATTTCTTAGCATGAATCTTTCTAATCTTGTGCTCAGGATAGTTTTTAGGATATAAAATGTAACCTTCTCTATCCTGAACCATGGGAGCCTTGCCCTTGATAAAATTAGAAAGCTTGTTTCTAGGGGCATTAAGTTTCAAGTTGTTTTGGCTCCCAGATTGGAAGACAATTACATTCTTAATGTTAGGGTGTCTCCCATTATAAAGCATAATACGAGCAAATTTAAAATTTTCATTCTCTAGCTCATGCCCGACAATTTTAGCATTTAATTTAACTATGTGATCATTTTATTCTTTAATTGTAGCAAGGTGATCATTCATAGCATCAACATTAATATCTCTACATCTAGTATAGATAGTAACATTCTTAATAGTAGATGTAGAAACTTTGCAAGTATTCAATTCTTCAAACTTAGCAATTAAATTAGCATTTTTAGTTCTAAAACAGGAAATTGAATCATTGCACATATCTAGCTCTTCAGTCAAGTTTTGGCATTTTTCAACTTCAAGAGCATAAGCATCTTTTAGCTTAACAAATTTTTTATTTTCCTTAATGAGCAAGTCCTCTTGGCATTCCAAGATATCATCCTTCTCGTTAATGATTTCTAACAATTCAATAATTTTCTTCTTTTGTTCTTTTGTAAGGTTTGCAAAAAGAGAAGTTAAATCATCATCATTTTCACTAGAGCTACCCTCATCATTAGAAGTAGTGTATTTGGGGGTATCTCTAGACTGTACCTTCTTTTTTCTATCCTAGGCCGTGAGGCATTTGTGGCCGACGTTGGGGAAGAGAAGGCCTTTGTTGATGGCGATGTTGGTAGCATCCTCGTCGGAGGATGAGTCAATGGAGCTCTCGTAGGAGTCCCACTCCCTTCCCATGTGTGTCTCGCCGCCTTTATTCTTGTTGTAGTATCTTTTCTTCTCCATCTTCTTCCCTTTCTTATCGTCGTCCTATCACTATCACTTGTATATAGACATTTAGCAATAAAATGACCGGACTTACCACACCTGTAGAAAACACTCTTGGAGTGGGGTTTGTAGTTCTTCCCCTTCCTTTGCTTGAGGATTTGTCGGAAGCTCTTGATGAAAAGAGCCATCTCCTTATTGTCAAGCTTGGAGGCGTCGATTGGGAGCCTACTTGTTGGCGTGGGCTCTTCCTTCTTTTCTTCCGCTGTCTTGAATGCAACGGGTTGTACCTCGGGTGTGGAGGTAACGCCTTGCTCCAAGTTGACAATATGTTTGGAGTCTTTGATCATAAGTTCTCACAAACTTGCCAATCACCTACTCGGGAGACATCTGTTTATATCTAGGATCTCCACGAATTAATTGTACTTGAGTGGGGTTACGAAAGACAAGAGATCTTAAAATAACCTTGACCATTTCATGGTCATCCCACTTGGTGCTCCCAAGGTTGCGGACTTGGTTCACCATCATTTTGAGCCGGTTGTACATTTCTTGTGGCTCTTCTCCCTTGTTGAGGACAAACCGACCGAGTTCTCCCTTGATCGTTTCCCGCTTGGTGATCTTTGTCACTTCGTCTTCTTCATGAGCCGTCTTGAGGACGTCCCAAATTTCTTTGGCACTCTTCAACCCTTGCACCTTGATGTACTCCTCCCGACACAAGGAGGCAAAGAGTATGGAGGTGGCTTGGGAGTTGAAGTGCCTTATTTGGGTGGCCTCATCGGAGTCATAATCCTCGTCGCCCACATGTGGTACCTGCGCTCCAAACTCAACAATATCCCATATGCTTTCGTGGAGTGAGGTTAGATGATGCCTCATTTTGTCACTCCACATACAATAATCTTCACCATCAAAATATGGTGGTTTGCCTAGGGGAACAAAAATTAGAGAAGTGCGTTTGGAGATGCGAGGATACCGAAAAGGAATCTTTTTATACTTCTTACACTCTTGGCGCTTCCAAGATGTGGACTCGGCGCCAGAGGTTGAGGGTGTGGAAGAATCGGTCTCGTAGTAAACGACCTTCTTTATCTTATTTTTCTTCTTGTCACCCTTCTTATGTGACTTGATGGAGCCAGTAGATTCCTCCTTGTGCTCATTGTGCTTGTCACTGACCTCCTTTGATGGAGTCCTTTCTTCATTCTTCTTACCCGAAGATCCAGGCTTTTCCTCGGTGACCATCTCCCTTTTGGCGTGTTCTCCCGACATTACTTCGAATGGTTAGACTCTAATGAAGTACCAGGCTTTGATACCAATTAAAAGTCGCTTAGAAGGGGGGTGAATAGGCGAAACCTGAAAATTATAAACTTTGAACACGCACTTCACCCGAGGTTACGGTTAGAAATAAATAATAGTGAATTCATAGTGCGGAAGATAGTTCTTCTTGCTATGAGTTGCTCAATCAATGCGGATAACTTTGGGAGCTAACTCAAAACAATGTGAGCAAGAGAACTTTGAGAGAGAGAGAAGAGGGAAGAAACAAATCGAATGGTGATGACCAAGACGGCGATTTGTTTCCCGAGGTTCGGTTCGGATGAACCTACTCCCCGTTGAGGAGGCCACAAAGGCCGGGTCTATTTCAACCCTTTCCTCTCTCAATCGGTCACCTAGACGGTTGAGTGCTTCTTCTTAATCTCACGGGTCACTAAGACCCCACAAGGATCACCACACAATTAGGTGTCTCTTGCTTGCTTTACAAAACACTTAGAAAGTTTAGAAGGATAAGAAGAAAGCAACCAAGCAACAAGGGCAACAATTAAACACAAATCACTCTCTCTCAAGTCACTAAAACACTTTTGATCACTAGACTTTATTATGGCACTTGGAGAGGATTGAAGGCTTTGAATGTGTCTTTGGAGTGTATTCTTTGCTCTTGTATTGAGTGTTGAGAGTGGAAAGCTTGGATGATTTTAACGGAAGTGGTTTGGGGGTATTTATAGCCCCAACCACAATTCTAGCGTTGGGTGTTCTGTCTGTCGATGGGCACACCAGACACTGCACTATTCACTCTCTGGTTTACGCCACGTCAGCCGACCGTTGGGGTTTGGAGCTGTTGACCGTTGAAGTCGTCTGACCATGTGGTGCACCGGACAGTCCGGTGGCACACCGAATAGTCTGGTTCGATCTGACATCGCAAACTGTCTATGACTTTCTGACGCTTCAGACTGTGGTGTAGTCAACCGTTGGCGAAGTCGACCATTGCTTGCTGGCTCACCGGACAGTCAGGTGCACATTGGATAGTCCACTGAATTTTAGCCGAGGAGCGCTGCAAATTCCCGAGAGCGGGTAGTTCGCTGGGCCCACCAGCCTGGGCACCGGACACTGTCTGGTGCGCCACAGGCTAGTGCAAATCTGTTTTGCTCCAAACATGTAGTATTGCCCCAAGGTCATTTTCTTTGTATGTGTATATGAACTATGCACCTGAGAAAAGATCAACTAGGCAAACCAGTTAGTCCATAAGGTTTGTGATGGTCGTCAAACACCAAAATCAATTATAGGAAATGTTTGAGGCCATTTCCCTTTCATCTAGCCTTCGGGTCCTCCACCTGTTTGTCGATCTTTTAGGCTTCATCTCATCTAGGATCCATCCATCATGTCTTCTAGGATCCAAGAGTCTGCTCCTATGTTTGGGGGCCAGCCTCCTCCTTTATAGGCTAAAGAGGGGGGATCGGCCAGTGGTGGCTTACTCAAAAAGGAGCCACCGGGTGAAGTTAAAACTGAGCGTTCTACCATGGGGTAAAGCCACACGTGCTTGCGGTCGCCTGGCTATCTCATATTCTTTATTGCGGACGTCGTGTGTAGCGTGGGGCCCGAGCCATCATTCTAGCTATGCTGACCCCTGTCCTTCGTAGCCTAAGGCTTGGTGCAGTTCGTCGTGTTGCGCCCTACCAGCGGCCTGCGCACTCAGGCCTAGTCCTGATAGGTCATGAGTGTGCCACTGGCCACGGGACGCGTGGGCCATAAGTGTGCCACAGTTTGAGGGGCTCGTAGGCCATGAGTACCCAGTGGCCTGAGGGGTTCGTAGGTTATTGAGTGAGAGGCGGACCCGTGCCCCCACTGTGGCTCAGTGCCAAGCACAATTAATGCAGCTGGTCATTTAAGACATGTCGGTCTCCGACCAAGTGCAGGATCGACTCGAGTGGTTTCCCTTCGGCACACCCTGTCCTTCCGTCTAGTTCCACCATGCCCGACCCTAGGCTCGGTGCCACGGGGTTTGTCTAGGGCAAATCCTTCTAGGGTAGATGTTACCTGTCTCCTCCGACTAACCATCGGGCCCTAGTTGCTAGAGGTCTTTTCCCCGGTGTGCTTGCTGATCGATAGGCCCTAGGAACCAGGGATCATATCCTCGACAATAACCCCTGAGCCCTTGAGGGGAGAATAATTCCCCTTGGGGGCTTTCCCCGGGTCGAGCACTGCCTTTTATCCTAGTGTGTACTTCCACAGTTTCGTGTATTTGGTTCCGAAACATCGCCACCTTCCGTACGTGACGCTTGACATGTGACCTGCTTTGCATGCCTTGTGCCTTTCTATAAATGATCGCTCCCTTGAGTGGCTTCACCGTGCCTTGCCGTACTTTCTTTGTTGAGGGGTGACTTCTTAGCAGCTTCTTATGGACTCTGGTAAGCGCCCAGTGGTAGAGCACCCCAGTGTCGTGTTCTCTCTTGCAAAAGATGACTTACTCGAGGTACATACCCTTCTTCCTTCTACTTCCAGATTCTCAAGACTGTGCTTGCATCATCTTGTTTAGTGTGTAGCCATGTGATATCAATGGGTCAAAGGAAAGACTTTAGGATGTCTTTTTTAGGGTGGGATCCCGACCCTCTCATCGCCGACCTCCCCGGACCTCTGGGAGTGTTTGGCCCCTACCCACGCGGCACTCGAGTTGCCGACGGCGAGGTGGACTGTCTCTATGCCTGCCTAGTGGAGGCAGACCACCGTGTCACGGGATAGTATTGCCTTTTGCTTTCACAGAGATCCCTTTTTGCCTATCTTGACCTCTCTTTGTCCTTTTCAGAACTAGAACTGGAGGTCACGGGCCTCCACGAGGGTGCGGATGAGGTGGTCACCATTGTCCGAGCTCATGGCGCCGATTGAAGGGAGTGCCTCCTTGATGTCACCAACCGGGTGTGCCTAGTCATCTATCGTGGTGCTCGCCGCAGTGATGTCGGGGCTCTAGCCTTTGCGTAGTTCCGGTCAGGCTTCGAGCTCGGTACTAGTGACCTGTCAAAGGATGCGATCGCTAGCGCCCTGGAGGACTTTGAGGATGACTTTGGCATGGCCGTCGAGGCCATGGTTGACATCCTCCAGCTGGAGGACATAATCAACAGATCTCAGCTAGGTTGCGACCCTAGACTGCTTTGCTCACGAGATCACACGGGCGCGTTCGTCCCTAAACTTTTGTAATATCGTTGCACCTCTATAGACCAGTCGTGACGTGCCCCCCTACTTCCTGCCCTTGATGTCATTTCTAGAGTTTGGTGTGGAAAGAAAGGGTTTTGATGTACGTATTTTGGGACCTCGCTCATTGGTAATAATGAATTTGTTGAGGGAGGCGTATTGCTTCTTCCAACACATTCCGTTTGCTAGAAGGGTGTCACACCCGGTTTTAAGGGCAGAGCTGGGTGCATCACATATGTGTGCCAGGATCTATTTCCACACATATGTTGATGTCACAAGTGTAATATATCAAAAGAACAATGCATAAAAGCGTAAATAACGATTATATTAACATATTACACTTCGAACAGACATAATGTCTTAACCTTTATTCATCAAAGTACAGCGAAACATTGACATCCATCTACAAAAAGATGATCGGGGGTATCACTAGACTAGCATCCATGGAGCTCAGTATCATAACTTCATCTGCAAACTTCTGATCAAAATTTAAGCAAGGGTGAGCTCACTTATGGTCGGGGCTCAACAAGTGAGGGAAAAATGCAAGGTAACATTTTATTATTAACACCTGATTACTAGGTATACGTATATACCAATCCCAATTAAGCATAATTCAATAATCAGCATGAACTTAAACCATTTGAGCAAATACCATCAACATGAAGCTCAACCTCTTGAACGAACCACTTAAGCATATTGCTTAAACAAAACCGATCATGATTTATTTCCATCTTCAAGTTCAATTATCATGTGAGGGTCCAGGCTGCTCATAACCGTGAGCATGGCTGATATATCAGTTTTACACTCTGCAGAGGTGGCACATCTTTACCCATGAGTCGTGATTCCCTTCTAGCCCGGGTTTGCAAGTCCCATATTCACTTCCGAGGTGACCGGCTAGGGTCTCACTACGAGGCTTTTCCCTAGAGTCCTCATTATGCAAATGCTAGAAATGGTCAAACTGCATAAAGCACACCTAACGTAACCAACTTATAGACCAGTCTGCAGGGTAAAGCTTTGGGAATTATGCCCGTATCCAATCTGCCAGAGCCAGAAATATAAGCGCTTGGCAGATGCCCCCGTTTCGGTCGACCACGACCAGCACCCAACATAAGACTTCCCCAGTTATTTAGCCAAGATCAGAGCCATGATAGTTCTCATGGTAGCACTGTTTTCCTGGGTGGTACTCCATGTTCCAATTAAAATCATATGATCTTGCTTAATCATCGGATTAGCAACAATAATGTAAACTTACCATTTGGAACATTAATATCATAAGCGGAAGTACCAGCATAAATTTAAAGTTGTAGCAATAGCATGGCTACTTGATTAGATCATAATCCCAGGTTAAACAAGGAGTAAGGTTGGAAAGGTTAGGTGTATCTAAATAGGTAACCCATCAAATTATGCATATATATCCAAGAATAAACTTTATTAAATGTATTGTTTAGGATCAAACAGAGTATGCAGAGGGAGAAGTCCACTTGCCTTGCTTATAGAATACTTGAGGTTCTTCTTCAAAATTGAATCTTGATTCTCGAATATGGGATCAATCACTGAACATCACATAAACAAACAAGAAAAAACAAACACCACTCAATAATATACAACATTCACCGTAGACAAAATTGAAAGATGCTCATAAGCAATGGTTGTAACAAAAGATGCTCTTTTGCAAAAGGTTTGGTTCTATAAAACAAGACTTAAGCTTGAAAATATCTTAATTATAAATTTATAACCATTAGGTGAATTAATTTAATCTTTTTAGAAAAGTTATATAGAATAACTAAGGCTATGGGCTAAAGGATTATAAAAAAACATTTATTAAACACTTATTTATGAAGCATTATAAAACACATTATTAAGCATTATTAAACCTTTTTTAGAAAAGATATATAATATATATCTAATATTATGGATTCACAAGATTATAACCACAATAATGAACATCATTAGTTATTTACTTTTGCAAGACTAAGGTTATGGCATAAATAGATTTTATGCAACAGATAATTAAACAATTAATTGTCTTCACTTTTATTAAGAGAACACATAGCCTATATTACTAGTTCTGAACAAATTGTATATATGTTTAATTAATAAATTATGAGAAAGGATAATTAATCTATTAATTATCTTTAGTTCTATTTTAGGAACAAATGATCTAATTCATTAAAAAGGAAATTACGTTCAACAAAATTTAATCTATCATTTTAGTTATGTGAGCACTTAATTAAGCTATAATAGAAATCCCTATCTAGCGTACACTTATTTAATATGAATTACTTGAATACAAATCTTTAAAAGGTAATCATATAATTATTTATCTAGTATGTTTGATTAAGAAAAGGTGAACTACAAATCTTTTTCAATTCATAATCAGAATACTACACATAAATTGACTACAACAAATATAATTTACATTAATTCACGAGAGCACGCAAACTACTAAAAATACATAATTAAATAGGTTTATCACATACTTACAAAGCTTAACAAAACAATGATTAATCTGCTTAATATTATTTTATTTAAAATAAATTAGCGTGGGGCTAGATCAAATTTCAAGGGGTCGACGAAGGACAGATAGTAAAAATAAATCTTGACTTCTTCCTTCGTCAAAGCAAGCAGTGGAATTCGGCGAGGTCGCGACACACAGCAAACTTCAGCGAGCAGATCGGTGATAAACTCCAGACAAGGGAGTCTCGGACACAGGCGATTTCGGCGATGATGAACTTAACGGTGGAGAGTAGAAGATCAGCTGATGGTGGTCGGCGCGAGCAGGGAGATGGAGCGCAGGGCAAGGCTGTGGCAGCAAGTTCATGGTCGGTGAAAGGGACTCGGCTATGACGACATGGGAGCAGCTCCGGACAGGGGGAAATCGACGACGATGGCAATCATAGTGACGATGCGAGCTCCGTGCTGGTAGCAGACATTGAGTTGGCAGCAACGGTTCCTCGCGGGGGCAGCAGACTTAAGGCGTGGGAGACGGGAGGCTGGGATGGGCTCAGCGTGGCGCAGGAACGATGATTTATTGGAGCGAGGAGAGAGTCGGGTCATTAGAGAATGGGAATCGAAAAAGGCAAGCACCATTAATTAATGGCGATAGAAGCATCTGCGTGGTAGTGGGGGAGGCAAACCGACGCTGGCAGTGGAGAGCGGAGGGGAGTAGTCGTGGCGTGGCGTCGTTCTCCACCAGGAAGCCAAGGCGGTGGAGAGCTGAAACGAAGGGGCAGCGGCGTGCGTGTCCACAAGATGAAACGGTATGCAGCAGTATTAAGGGCAGCAACGTGCAGCCAGGACCTAGGATGAAAAAAATCCTACACGCGGGGCCCATTAGTCATAGGGTCTGTTTGGTTTAGCTTTTTTCTGACCAGCTTTTCTGAAAATCTGGCTGTGGGGAGAATCTGAGTATCATTACGATTACATATGGAGGAAGATAAAGTTGTTCATAGGGCTCAGGATCTAGAAAGTGACGGATTCCTACTATTACAACAACTGAACCGATTATGTGTTTATGTTGATTTTGGATGGTTTTTGCCCCAACGAATTTTATAGAAGCTGGCTGGAAAGGTGAGCGTTTGACAGTCCGCAGCAACTTTTGGTGGCCAGAAGCTGCCAGAAGCCGAAACAAACAGGCCCATAGAAAGGGGAAAGAGGAGAATGAGCATGCATTAGACTTGGGCCTAACTAATGGGCGTGTGTTTTTTGTTTTGTTATTTTCTTTCTATTTGTTTTCTTTTTTTATTATATATATTTATATATCCCAAAATTTTAAATAAATCCAATGACATTAACAATAAACAAAATACCCAAATTGATTTTAAAATATTTTTTTGGACAACTCTATTAAATAATTAAAATGTTCTTTCAAAAAGATGAAACGATAAAAACTAAGATTTTTGTGAATTCTTACAAATAAACAAAAAATAACAAAATACATACTTCTCGATACATATTTTTAACAGTCCATTAATATTTTATAAAATTAGTTTTCCCACAAATTAAATCCATAATTTGATTTGAAAAATCGAATGAAACAAAACATTATGCTTCGACATTAATGCACCAAACACTTTGTAAACCTATTTAAGAAATTGTTTAATTTAATTATGTCACTATTTCATTAGTTAAAAACACAAATATTTTCCTTTCTATTAGAAACCAATAACTTAAACTAGATTGCTTTCAACTGATAGATTTAGGGCGTTACAAAATCTACGCCCTAAAAAGAATCTCGTCCTCGAGATTAGGGAAGGCTAGCAAGAAAACAAGGTGATGCATGGTTATTTGTAGGTTCTTAGTTCACATTGAACTTTTCCAAACTTAAGGAACTTATCTTCTTGTTTGCTCCGCAATAAATACTAATCAAGCGACCTTCATCATCGTACTTATAAAATGGTTGGTCTTCTGAATTATTGCTTAGGTCATGCTTTGCAACCTTCTTCTTTAGTTGGTCTAGACGCTTCTTGGGGCATTCGCGAATAATATGTCCTTCATTTTTGCAGTAGTAGCAAGCACCTCTTGCTTTGAGTTCCTTGCGAGTCAACTTTGCTTGACCAACAGGGGATGAGGGTTGATTGGGTGTCTGTATCTTATATAGCTGAGTCTGACTTGATTCTTCTATTTGGGTATCCATGTGTTTCGGGGCTTTTTCTTGTGGTTGAGGTGGACTAATCATGTATCCAAACATTTTTCTATTCCTTTTGTTGTTCTTCATTCCATTCATCAGATATCTCTATGACTCATTTTTCTCGTTCATAGTTGTTAAGGTAGGAATATTGTCATTGGCATCACCTACTTCATTGGGGTTCATCATCTGGTTAGAGAGTAAAAGGGATAGTGAGACAAGATTACATAAGAGGCTTGTACGATATGAAGATAAAGGGCGAACACAACTTTTTGATTTCCAAGATAAGATTAGTCAAGGAGCAAGGATGGTTTCAGATCTCTCCTAGCTTCATCATACTTCAAGAGTTTACAAGTGTTATATTCCTTAACAAAGATCTTTTTAACTCTATACACTTCAGAGCATGATATCTGAATCATCTTTCTGATCCAATAGTATTTCTTGAGCATAAATTGAGAGAAAGACTGGAGCAGGACTTTAGGGCAACTAGAATAGAGCATCACATTGTTTGCATGTAACTGATGACACCACACTTTATTCTCTTTATAAAGAGGCAAAACACAATAGGTGCGAAAGATTTTCCAAATTTATTCATATATCAATTAGCACAATTACATATCCTCCAAGAGAGCAACCCTTTGACATTTTTTTTGTGGGACATACTGATCCTTCTAGCTAAATGATATATTATTCTTCTTCATTAGATGCGCCAATATTCAGAGCTAGAGGTCGATTGTCTTCAACTACTATTCTCTCTCCTGATGGAGTTTCCAAACATATGGTTCTTTCAGTATGTTGGATTACTGCCTTAGTTCTTTGTAACCAATTATTTCCAAGAACCACATCATTTTTCATTAATTCCAACACTATAAGATCAGCTTGAAAATCTATCCCATTGATTTTAACACTTAATTTTAGACATATGTAGTTTACTAACATTTTTCTTTCGAGTGCTCTGATGGTCATCCTTGATCTCAAGGGACACTTAAAGATACCATACTTTGTTGCAAACTGGACACTTATAAAGGAATGTGTTGTACGAGGATCATACAATACGGTGGTGGTAGTTGTGTGAACGACAAGTGTTCCAAAAATTACTACATTATCATATGGAATGGTTCCTATCATTGCATAGCTTATCCTTTCTGTGGACTTTTTCCGTTGTTTATTCTTTGTTGATGCATGAGTTTGAGGGTGTTGTCTTTTCTTTTGGTACTTATTGATCTCCACATCCTTCTTAGGACAACTATTAAAAAGATGGTCGGTATCACCATAGCCAAAGCAAGCACGACTTGATGAGTTACTTGGTTGAGTTGTCTTCATGATATTGATAGAAGTTTCTGTGCATTTTTGTTCATATTCCATGTCTGAAGACTGAGATAGCTTCAACTCGGAGGTGATATGTAGTGAACCCTTCTTAGGACAATTACAGTGGTAACGATCTTCACGTCCACATTGATAGCAAGCTCTTCTTGAAGTTATTTCTTGACTTTTTCCATGTTTCCCTTTTTGTTTCTTGGACCTGATGCGACCACGAGGCCGAAACTGTGTGCAAGTCCATCCATCAATGTAACACTCCTGTGCTTCTTCTTGGAGCTGGGCATCCTTGTGATATTTCCTTTTTGGAATACTTTGCACTTCATCAACTGACATTACATTAGGTATGAGATAATCTGCTATTAGTTGTTCTTAGGGAGACCACTGTCTGTTAGGGACTTGTTCTCAAATGCTATGAGTTAAGAACAAGGCAACACAAAGAATGTTAAATGTTAAAGCCCTTCGTCCTTCAAGACATTATTTCCCTTAGGATATAATGATCTTCGGACGAAGGTCATGAAGGACATACCTTCATCATTGTAGTATATAATGAAAAGAGAACCATATGGAATGTAAGAAATGAACAATTATATAACATTACCAGCTCATTTCTATTTTCTTATCATGAAAAAATAGAAATGATATTAAATTACAAATGTACCTTAGGCTTGAAAGAAGGTAAAGGTACGAGCGTGACGCAAAAGCAAATGCTGAGTCAGCATGTCTAGTACATGGGTACTGTTCATCTATTTATAGGCACAGGACGCAGCCTGTGAGGAATTACATTCATGCCCGTTATAAAGGTCTACGATCATAGTACAAATAGTTATGGGTTGATTGGTCATTTCATCTTTAAGTCGGTGCCTTTGGGAATGTGCTTCGAAGCCTTCTGAGTGGTAGCTTCGGCTTCGTGTCAATCTTCTGAAGGTGCTTCTTCTTATGGGACCTTCGGCGACGAAGCATGCCCCCAACAGTAGCCCCTTTGCGGTGCTAGATCGTTTTTCGTAACGAGATTGATCCGCGAAAAAATCTCGAAGGCTTCGAAATGTCGAAGGTCCAAAAAAACACCTTCCCTGAGCTCGTTGCCGAGAAACGATTAAAATATTGGAGCGCAAGGTGGACCACCATGCAGCGGGTACAAATCGATCTGGTAATCCACTTGTCAGGCGCCGAATGGTCCACCGTTCAACGGGTGCGGGCGACTGCTCAGCGGGTGCAGGCGACTTGGCGATTCACCTTCCCACCTGCAGCACTATATAAACAGACGGGTAGGTGTGGAGTTACCACAACATTCATTGCCATTGCACTGGTGTGCTGTCAAAAAATTTGACCACAGCCGAAGCTTGCTCACTGTATTCTGAATCAAAAAATCATCTTGCTCTAGCTTCGTGACAAGAAAGAGCTTCAGCAAAGATAAAAATTTTCAACTTCATCAAAACGCAAAAAATTCAACATCAAATGGTCAGGGTTCGTTCGACATCTAGAGTTACTCGTGACGGAGATGAAGCCGAAGCTGCTGAAACTGCTCAGATCTCCGAAGTTATGAAGCGGTCAGGATTGATTGTGACTGAAGGCACTGCTGAAGAAGAGTCACCTGCTGTTGAAACCGAGCAGACAGATATTGAAGAGGGTGATGTTAATAAAGGAGAGATTGATTATGATGTTATTATGCCATCGAAGCCCAGCCATCTGGATTTTGGGAAAGCAACTGTGTCTAACGCTGATATGACTATGATGACGAAGCTAGGTTACTTCAAGGAAGTCGATAAGGGATTGGTTCGCTTTGGCGGGGAAGAGACTATCCCGAAGCCGAAAGATGATGAAGTTGTAGTTTTTAAGAGCTTCTTCAAAGCAGGGTTGAGATTTCCTCTGCATGGGATGATTGCAGAAGTTTTGGAAAAAATTCGGGATTTATCTTCATCAACTGACTCCCAACGCCATTATCAGGCTCAGCGTGTTCATCTGGGCTCTTCAAAGCCAAGGGGTAGAGCCACTCGCCGATGCATTTTGCCGAGTACATGAACTTCATTATCAAACGAAGGCTAGAGAAGACAGGTTGCATGAGAACTTCGGTTGTTATAATTTTGCTTATCGGAAGGATATGAAGACACCGGTGGTCAGCTATCGCACTAAATGGCCGACCGGTTGGAAATCTGAATGGTTTTATGTTAAAATTGATGAAGAAGAGGAGAAGCTAGTTCAAAGCCCACTGAAGCTAATCTTCGGGCTGACCAGACCTCAATGCAGCATGACACCGGGGGATCCATGCCAAGATGTTGTGTATGAGTTTAGAATTGTGTCTGAACACATTGGGTCTAGGGACTTGGTCCAGGAATACCTAGCCAACAGAGTGTTCCCAACGGTGAAGAAGTGGGGTATGCCAAAGCTTGAAGGAGAGAAGAAAGAGGGTGAACTCGTTCGGCTGCCTTATCAATTTAAGTTCAAAAAACAGTTCAAGGAACCCTGCCAAGAATGGCTGGACACAATCGAAGTTATGTGTAATGAGATTTTAGGGAACTGTTGGAACTTGCTCTCCTATGCAAGTTGATCCAACGGGGGAGTGAAAGCGGTGTAAACGGGGCTACAACTTGAGATGGCAATAGCTCTGTTAACCTGGCTCCTCAAGGGCACTGTGCGGGGGTATTTATAGGTGCCTGAGTGCCCAACGTCAAGGATTAAGGACGCATGTGCCCTCAGGAGCCTAGGTTCTCCCCGGAATATTCCCATTAAAGCAGGATTACAGACTGTAATAATAGAAAAACCTTTACAATTTAGGCCCGTAATGCGCAACAACAGCGTGGGGCCCGTTATGACGGGCCGGATTGTACGTGGGCTCTCACGTTGGGCGACCCAGCACGACGGAGCGGCCCCACCATGGGTCTTCGTCCTTTAGTCGCGTCGAACGAAGTCAGCAGTCCGTCAGTCGTCGTCTCCGTTGGTGCAGCGAGACTGACGAAGGCATCGAGCGGAGGGTAGCGTCTACGCCTTCGCCCCAACACTATACGAAAAAAGAAGATCAGTTATTGACTACAGCCTTCGGCTCCCGACCGAAGCGAATATTGAACCGAGTAATGGATGCTCTACATTTTGAATATCCTGATTATGAGCGGTTGAACAAGGGCGCCGAAGGGCAGAAAAGAAAAAGAGTTGTCAGTGTTGTGGGCAGACAGGCCGCTAGAATGGTAAAAGAAGATGAAAAAAACTGAAGAAGAGGAAATTGAGCCCTGAGCCGACGACGGTTGCCCCGAAGAAGAGAAAGGCTGCAGCTCTGAAGCAGAAGACGACTGATACTGAAGAAGAAACTCCTGCATCACCTTCTGCTACCGATGTGGCAGAAATTCTAAAGGTAATGACTGAATCCTTGCCTATCAAGCTAAGTCCACTGGCGCCACATCTGACGAAGCTTTTTCAGAAGAAGAAGGAGCCTTCGATAGCGAAGAAGGCAGCTGGACCGAAAAAACGAAGAATTATTACTGTGATAGAAGCTATCGAAGGGACACCACGACCAGCTTCGGCCTCAAAGGCACCAGCTATTGAGAGAACTGCAACTATCAAAGCTGCACAGGCCGAAGCTGCAACTGCCGAAGTTGAACCTAGTGAAGATGTAAACCTAGAAAGCACACTTTCTAACATCGATAAGATACTTCTGGACATGGCCACAGAAGAAGCTGCTGCAGCTGCTAAAGAAACCATGGCCACAGTACCTGAGAAGGATAAGGAAATAGCTGAAGATGCTTCAGAAGAAGAAAATTTTAATTTTCAAAACTTAATTGGGCAAGAATTGTCGAAGGCTGAGAAAGAAGAGTTGAGAGAATACGCCATATTGTAATACCCAATTTTGGAAAATAAGAGAAAGAAATAAATCTTCATGTGTGGTACCTTTTCATTCATGATAATTATTAGTAGGCATAGATAAAGTGGATAAATCCTTAATAAAATGTGCATCATGCTGGACTTTTTCTTGTTTGTGCATCAAAATTTAAGGCAAGTCTATCATTGAATTCACAATTAGAGCACTAAATAAAATGGGAAATTAAATCTTAAAAGAAATTCTAGAATTAAAACCAAAAAGAGAAAAGTTACAAAAAAAAATAATATATATTCAAAATAGTACTGCTTATAGCTCAATATCATCTGAGAATCTTTGGTCACAAAAGTTTGAATTAAATTTGAATCCCATTTGAATTTGAATCAAGAAAGGAAATTAGAAAGGTTAAAAGAAAAAGAAAAGGGATTTTACCTATCCTGGGCCGGAATACTCTCGTGCGGCCCAGCTCCCACTGCCTTACCGCGTCGCTCGGCCTATCACCACATCACGCACCGCACGGCCTTCTCTGCACTGCTTTGCGTGGTCGCCGCCAGGTGGGGCCCGCTGGTCAGACTCATCCTCACCCGTGCCCATAACAGAATCGCCGTGGTCGCCGCGGCGGAAATCGTGGCGGCTGTCGTGACGAGCATCCACCTGCTCGGACTCGGCCCTAGGTATAAAGCCGGACCTCCCCTCGCCCCTATCCGCTCCACGCCAACCCCTGGGAGCTTGGGGCCAAAGCTTGGAGTTTTGCTGTTTGCAGCCGTGGGATCATCGCCGTGTGGTTGTCGCCGCCTGGAATCGCTTGGGCGTCGTCGTCCAGACCTCGAGAACCAGCCGGGGGACTTCGCCGTGACTCGGCGGGAACGTTCATGAAGTCGCCAGACTCGGAGTGTTGATGGTGCGCAAGAAATTGCTCGCCGTCGTTGAAGCGTTGCTGCGGGGTCACCATCCGCCGTGGCCGGGGGGCTTCGCGCCGTGCCTGCCGGTACTACTCCCTCCCCTTGCTTCGCCTCGATACATGGGTAGTGTCCGCGGCCTTACCCTGGGGATTTGGTGGCCGGGGTGCTGCGAATTCGTCGCCGGTGACGGGCTTCGCCATGGGCCCGCCGTGGCTTGTGGGCAGAGTGTTGCATCACACCAATCACGGTGAGGAAGCCTTCCCCGAGTTCGCGCTGTCCTTCTTCGCGTATTACCTTAACGAATTGAGATTTGGGGACACCTGGCGGGGCTTTGGTGCGCTCCGGCGAGCCTTGCCACCGTGGGCAGTGCTCCCCCACCGTAGTGCTGGGTCGGGGGGAGAAGAAGATCCCTTGGCCGTTGATCCGGAATCATACGGCTAAAAATAGATGTAGAAGTACCCTTTCAGGTGATTTGATCTGAGCCGTTGAGCGGAATCGAATGGTCCATGTTAGATCGCGGTTGTTTAAATCTGAGGCATTGACACAGGATCCAACGGCTGAGAATGCGTACCGGTTCGGTTAGGTGTTGGATCTAATCTGATCCACGGATTCTAGATCGGACGGCCGAGATCGGCCCGTACCCCTTCGTCGAGCCTATTTTGTAAAAGAGCCCCTCTACTTTACTGAAATAAACCCGCCGTCCAGAGTGTGTTATTCCCTGTGTCTTAGGAAACTTACCCCGAGCCCCCTGCGGTTTTCTGTTATTGAGGCCCAGTCCAGAACTCATTTAATTTGAATAAATGAAATAGAAAATGGATTTGTAATATGAAAATAATTACTAGAACTTAGATAATTCATAGAAAATTCATTTTAGCTCCAAATTGGACCATTCCAGTTTCTAAAATTTTGTAATAATATTCTTCATCATTTAGTGCCTCTGTTTTGTCATGAAAACAATTAGAAATTTAATCTCTCACTTAATCCATTCTAAACACATAAAACCTTTGAAAATTCATAAACTTAAAATCTACAACTCCAAAATTAATAATTCTTTTTCCTGTAATCTCATTTTAATATGTAGATTATTAATATGTATTTTGGCATACATGTTTGGTGTAATGTTAATATTGCCTATACACTGTTTGTTTGTATTGCCACGACTAGTGCGAGGTCACGTGTCACCTGAAGATCATCCTGGTACCTGGATTCTCAAGGCCCAGGCAAGTTGTGCCCTTGATCACTTCTTTTTACCCAGCCATGTTCTGATTAATCATAATGATCTGCATAGGTTAATTTTGATGGGACCCAATAGGCTACCCTAGTTTGTCTATCTTTATACCTTGTTTACCACTGAACCTTTTTGGGTAGTACTTGCTAGTGCTTTATGTGGTTTTGGGTATGAAGGTACATTATTCATGATCACACTTTTATTATATGTTTATTATTACTGTTCATGATAAGATCATTATGTTAATTGGAACATGGAGCGACCACCCGGGAAAACAGTGCTACCACAAGGGAGGAATGGGACCCCTTGGCTGATTAATTAGGAAAGCTAGTGGAAGACTACCTTACCCGAAAGGGGCAAGGGCAGTAGGGGAGTGGTCAGTGTAGGGAGGCCCTCGGGAGGATTTTGCTGCGATGGCGGTCCTGCAAGGGATTCCTGCATTGGAACTTCCTATAAACTGTAGCGGGTTTTCGGAAGCTAGTGGAACTTTGTAAAGGCCTCGTAGTGGATCCCTAGCCATTCACCTCGGAAGTGTCTAAGGGCCTTGCAAACCCTGGCGACATGGGATACACGACTTGTGGGTAAAGATGCGCAACCTCTGCAGAGTGTAAAACTAGTATACTAGCCGTGCTCACGGTCAAGAGCGACTCGGACCCTCACATGATTAAATTATGGAACTAAATTCAATTTGTCATATGCATTGCATCGCAGGTGATGTTGTTACTTTTGTTCTACTATTTAATTGGGTTGGTATTTACTTATACTTAGTAACTGCTAATAAAATTTTGACCAACTTTAAAAGCAATGCTCAACTCTAACCATCTTCTTTGGTAAGCCTTACACTTCACGTGAGCTCCCACCTTTGGCGAGTTCATGCACATTATTCCCCACAACTTGTTGAGCGATGAACGTATGTGAGCTCACTCTTGCTGTCTCACACACCCCACAGGTCAAGAACAGGTACCGCAGGATGAAGCGCTTGGAGGATGCTGCGATGAGTTCGTGAGAAGTCTAGGCCGTCGTCTCCCAGTCAACTTGGGGTTGCTGGACCGTTGTCTCCTTATAATGTAATCATTTATTTTGTATAGAACTCCTGTTATATATAAAGATGTGACATTCGATCCTGTGCCACTATACATCATATGTATGAGACTTGGTCCCAGCATACCTGGTGTTTATGTTCGCGCCCGGGTTTTGGACCCCTAAAATCCGGGTGTGACAGAAGTGGTATCAGAGGAATGTTGACTGTAGGACGAAACCTAGATAGAACTGGACGACCATTGTCTACTTACCTCTGCTACTCTGATTCTTTTCTAAACTTTTCTTAATCTTTTCTCATCTATTTCCGCTTTACTCTGATTATTCCTACCTCTTCCTTCTAAAGACAAATGTGGATTTCACACTTTGAAATCCCGTGCCTAAAGTGACCTTTAGGAATAGGAGACCTACTCTTAGGAACAAAAACAAAACTATTTTGGTATCTATATGCTTGAGTGCTTGTTCTTATGATGCTTGTTTGATTTGGGATCTTTGATTGAGTGTGATGAGTTGTGGAGTAATGTCCACAATTGCATCTGCATATACACATAGGTATAAAAATATATTTATAAAATAACTAGACAACCTAGATTATCCCCTTTGGAACATATCCAGCTTAAGAGATTTATCTTATCCTTAAAAGATCTCATTCTAACCAATTCATCTTATCTTAAAAGATTCTCCCCTATCTTAATAGATCCACCTCATCTGAAAAGATTCTATCTTACATTCATAGATCTATCTCCTCTCAAAAGATCCTAACTTATCCTAATCTAGCTTAATAGATTTACCTTATCTTAAGAGATACTCTACTGCCTAAATAGAATCATCCTATCTTGAAAAAGATTTCATGTCATCCTAATAGATCTAACTGACCTTAAAAGATTCTACGGGATTCATCCTGCCCTAATTAGTGTATTTATCCCACTCTAAAATAACAACCATGAGCTTATCCAAATTAATTAGATCTTTTCTGGTTTAATATATGTCATACCAATCCAATCTAGATCCAATCTGACCTAATCTAAATGTGAGTTATTTAAACAAGTAGTTAATGCGAGTGTGATAGATTAGATCCTACTCCTATAAAAATGTTTAAACCTAATATTGGTGCCTTAGACCAACTTGGCCATGAACAGCAACCTAACCTACCTGATGGGTTGTATGACCTACCTAGCCCAACCCAGGAACAAAACAACTAAAATTGATTATTCTACATATTCTCAATTAAGTTTAAACCACCAACTCATCCATCTGCTCTATCTACTAAGCTATTTGGTTCACCTTCAAATTTGTCTTCAACTATATGTCCCTAACACAAATGATAACACCAACACCAGAGAAGGGATAGATCAACCTCATCAAAAAGGAGAAAAGCGAGGCAAGATCTCTATATAAGACAGGATCCACCATCCGAGATAGAAGTTTTCCTTGCCTAAACCTCTCTTGTTCTAATCTACTCTAACATTACTCATTAACTAAAACATAAAATACTCATTTGTTTCTAGCCACACTTGTTAATGAAAAGAAACTTTTGGGGAACATTAAAACTAACTGAAAAAAAAAGTTAAAACTAAACATAGAAACTCTACATCCCTTTCTTACTAATCTCGGGGACGAGATTATTTTTAAGGGGGGTAGGATTTGTAATACCCAATTTTGGAAAATAAGAGAAAGAAATAAATCTTCATGTGTGGTACCTTTTCATTCATGATAATTATTAGTAGGCATAGATAAAGTGGATAAATCCTTAATAAAATGTGCATCATGCTGGACTTTTTCTTGTTTGTGCATCAAAATTTAAGGCAAGTCTATCATTGAATTCACAATTAGAGCACTAAATAAAATGGGAAATTAAATCTTAAAAGAAATTCTAGAATTAAAACCAAAAAGAGAAAAGTTACAAAAAAAATAATATATATTCAAAATAGTACTGCTTATAGCTCAATATCATCTGAGAATCTTTGGTCACAAAAGTTTGAATTAAATTTGAATCCCATTTGAATTTGAATCAAGAAAGGAAATTAGAAAGGTTAAAAGAAAAAGAAAAGGGATTTTACCTATCCTGGGCCGGAATACTCTCGTGCGGCCCAGCTCCCACTGCCTTACCGCGTCGCTCGGCCTATCACCACATCACGCACCGCACGGCCTTCTCTGCGCTGCTTTGCGTGGTCGCCGCCAGGTGGGGCCCGCTGGTCAGACTCATCCTCACCCGTGCCCATAACAGAATCGCCGTGGTCGCCGCGGCGAAAATCGTGGCGGCTGTCGTGACGAGCATCCACCTGCTCGGACTCGGCCCTAGGTATAAAGCCGGACCTCCCCTCGCCCCTATCCGCTCCACGCCAACCTCTGGGAGCTTGGGGCCAAAGCTTGGAGTTTTGCTGTTTGCAGCCGTGGGATCATCGCCGTGTGGTTGTCGCCGCCTGGAATCGCTTGGGCGTCGTCGTCCAGACCTCGAGAACCAGCCGGGGGACTTCGCCGTGACTCGGCGGGAACGTTCATGAAGTCGCCAGACTCGGAGTGTTGATGGTGCGCAAGAAATTGCTCGCCGTCGTTGAAGCGTTGCTGCGGGGTCACCATCCGCCGTGGCCGGGGGGCTTCGCGCCGTGCCTGCCGGTACTACTCCCTCCCCTTGCTTCGCCTCGATACATGGGTAGTGTCCGCGGCCTTACCCTGGGGATTTGGTGGCCGGGGTGCTGCGAATTCGTCGCCGGTGACGGGCTTTGCCATGGGCCCGCCGCGGCTTGTGGGCAGAGTGTTGCATCACACCAATCACGGTGAGGAAGCCTTCCCCGAGTTCGCGCTGTCCTTCTTCGCGTATTACCTTAACGAATTGAGATTTGGGGACACCTGGCGGGGCTTTGGTGCGCTCCGGCGAGCCTTGCCACCGTGGGCAGTGCTCCCCCACCGTAGTGCTGGGTCGGGGGGAGAAGAAGATCCCTTGGCCGTTGATCCGGAATCATACGGCTAAAAATAGATGTAGAAGTACCCTTTCAGGTGATTTGATCTGAGCCGTTGAGCGGAATCGAATGGTCCATGTTAGATCGCGGTTGTTTAAATCTGAGGCATTGACACAGGATCCAACGGCTGAGAATGCGTACCGGTTCGGTTAGGTGTTGGATCTAATCTGATCCACGGATTCTAGATCGGACGGCCGAGATCGGCCCGTACCCCTTCGTCGAGCCTATTTTGTAAAAGAGCCCCTCTACTTTACTGAAATAAACCCGCCGTCCAGAGTGTGTTATTCCCTGTGTCTTAGGAAACTTACCCCGAGCCCCCTGCGGTTTTCTGTTATTGAGGCCCAGTCCAGAACTCATTTAATTTGAATAAATGAAATAGAAAATGGATTTGTAATATGAAAATAATTACTAGAACTTAGATAATTCATAGAAAATTCATTTTAGCTCCAAATTGGACCATTCCAGTTTCTAAAATTTTGTAATAATATTCTTCATCATTTAGTGCCTCTGTTTTGTCATGAAAACAATTAGAAATTTAATCTCTCACTTAATCCATTCTAAACACATAAAACCTTTGAAAATTCATAAACTTAAAATCTACAACTCCAAAATTAATAATTCTTTTTCCTGTAATCTCATTTTAATATGTAGATTATTAATATGTATTTTGGCATACATGTTTGGTGTAATGTTAATATTGCCTATACACTGTTTGTTTGTATTGCCACGACTAGTGCGAGGTCACGTGTCACCTGAAGATCATCCTGGTACCTGGATTCTCAAGGCCCAGGCAAGTTGTGCCCTTGATCACTTCTTTTTACCCAGCCATATTCTGATTAATCATAATGATCTGCATAGGTTAATTTTGATGGGACCCAATAGGCTACCCTAGTTTGTCTATCTTTATACCTTGTTTACCACTGAACCTTTTTGGGTAGTACTTGCTAGTGCTTTATGTGGTTTTGGGTATGAAGGTACATTATTCATGATCACACTTTTATTATATGTTTATTATTACTGTTCATGATAAGATCATTATGTTAATTGGAACATGGAGCGACCACCCGGGAAAACAGTGCTACCACAAGGGAGGAATGGGACCCCTTGGCTGATTAATTAGGAAAGCTAGTGGAAGACTACCTTACCCGAAAGGGGCAAGGGCAGTAGGGGAGTGGTCAGTGTAGGGAGGCCCTCGGGAGGATTTTGCTGCGATGGCGGTCCTGCAAGGGATTCCTGCATTGGAACTTCCTATAAACTGTAGCGGGTTTTCGGAAGCTAGTGGAACTTTGTAAAGGCCTCGTAGTGGATCCCTAGCCATTCACCTCGGAAGTGTCTAAGGGCCTTGCAAACCCTGGCGACATGGGATACACGACTTGTGGGTAAAGATGCGCAACCTCTGCAGAGTGTAAAACTAGTATACTAGCCGTGCTCACGGTCAAGAGCGGCTCGGACCCTCACATGATTAAATTATGGAACTAAATTCAATTTGTCATATGCATTGCATCGCAGGTGATGTTGTTACTTTTGTTCTACTATTTAATTGGGTTGGTATTTACTTATACTTAGTAACTGCTAATAAAATTTTGACCAACTTTAAAAGCAATGCTCAGCTCTAACCATCTTCTTTGGTAAGCCTTACACTTCACGTGAGCTCCCACCTTTGGCGAGTTCATGCACATTATTCCCCACAACTTGTTGAGCGATGAACGTATGTGAGCTCACTCTTGCTGTCTCACACACCCCACAGGTCAAGAACAGGTACCGCAGGATGAAGCGCTTGGAGGATGCTGCGATGAGTTCGTGAGAAGTCTAGGCCGTCGTCTCCCAGTCAACTTGGGGTTGCTGGACCGTTGTCTCCTTATAATGTAATCATTTATTTTGTATAGAACTCCTGTTATATATAAAGATGTGACATTCGATCCTGTGCCACTATACATCATATGTATGAGACTTGGTCCCAGCATACCTGGTGTTTATGTTCGCGCCCGGGTTTTGGACCCCTAAAATCCGGGTGTGACACATATCCTGCGGATATCAACCAGGGGCACTACTCTTCGGCGGTGTTGATGATGAAAGGTTAGGCTGCGTCCGGGATCAAACCAGAGCGAAGGTTATCGGTACTCTATCAAAGAGTATTGGTTTCCCGAAACTTGAGATAGACATTAGCCGCTACCGATGACAGCACAACGTTGGTAGTTTATTCTATTCCAATTTCAAGGTAAAAAACTTTTCTTCAACTTTTCATTGTCTTTAACAACGAAGGTATTTTCTAACAAAGGTTGCTTGTGCACAGAGTATGTTGTTGAGTAAAGCTTTGAGAATGCAACAAGATCTTGAAGATAAAAAATATGAAGTTATAATTGAGGGTTTAGAAAGTAAAATAAAAGATCAAGCAGCTGCTCTTGAAAAGAAGGATTTTGAGCTTTAGACAACAGAAGGTTTACTGGCAGAAGCTGAAGCTAAAATTGCGAAGTTAAATACGGAGCTTCTCTTAAAGTCAGAAAGCTTCGAACAGGAAAAGCAGAAGTTGAATGCAAAATTTGAGACTGAGGTTGAGAAAAGTTCAAATTTGCAAAAATTATTGACAGGGCCGATGCCTGCAGCGGCTAAAAAAAGTTTTCAACTCAGTCGGAGCCGGTGCTGAGAAATTTAATCCTTCGGTTGAGAACCTACCGGAAACCTTCGAACATATTGAGGGCAAAGTTGATGCACTCGACGAAGTTATAGGTGGACACGCCGATTTCTGCGCTCTGCCGGAAATCTGGCTGTGAACATGGAAAAATTGTCAACAGACCAAATTTTAGCTTATCTTCGACAAATTTAATTGATATCCCTAGCCTAGCTCGAAGTATAGGAAACAGATTCATAACTCAAATTTGGGTAAAAGGCGGGCGAAAAATGGCTAGCGACGAAGCTCGAAGCCATCTTAAGCCGGTAAAAAATTTATGCCTGTTACTTTACCTTTTCCTTGAAGTCTGTGCTTTTCTCATACTATTTTAATATGTACAGGATGATGATGCTGAAGAAAAATATGCCGAAGCTTGACAAGTGATCCGTAGCTCAGATGATCCGAAGCTAACTGATATTAAAGCTGGAAACCTTGTTAGAAAAATTCTAGAGAAAAATATTGTAATATCATTGTAAATATTTGTAACTTAAGAATCATTGTAAATATTTGTAATATATCTTTACCTTTTTGTCCATGTGTTGAATTGCTTTGTTGTGGACGAAACAAGCATTTTTTGAGCCGAAGGCGAAAAACACCTTCCCTTCTTTTCGTACACAACGAAGCATAAAACTGCTTCTTTTTCTCTTTACCGAAGCCTTATTTTTAAAGCCAAAGCACCCGCTTGTGTTATAATGATGATGATCCTATGTATGCCTAAGTGAATGTTTATGAATGCAAATGTATGATGTAATGTGTCTTGCAAGTAAATGTCCAAAAACATGCATACAAAGCCACAACCATAGCCTTCATTCCCTTAGCAATGACCGAAGTCTCTTTGTCGTTTATTTTTAGGCTTCACCGCTTATTTTTCGGTGTATCAGCGTTGACTTTTCGCTGTAAGTTCTGCATCCCCTTAGGAACATCTTTTGAACTTCTTCACCTTCTATTTCGGCGGTATCGCGTTGACTTTTCGTGCTTCGCCTTTTATTTCGGCGGAATCAACGTTGACTTTTTGTTGTAAGCTCTGCATTCCCTTGGGAACGACTTTTGAGCAGAAAACTTACGTTGTGCTCCCTTAGGAACGGCTTTTTGTAGCTTCGTCGTGCTCTGCATCCCCTTAGGGACGACTTTCGAGCTTCTCCCTGTTTTTTCCTTTTCCTTGCACTCGATGGTGCATGCTCCGTTTTACATTTACATATTTGGGGGATTTTGCTCTCGTAGAGCTGAATAAGAAAAAGAGAAATTACATGTTATGGCCCCATTAAAAACCTATCTCCCCTTCAGAAAGGAAAAGGGTGCCATAGAAAAAATAAAAAGATTACATCAAGCTAGACATAATATCGCCGAAGCTCATCCGCATTCCAAGATCTAGGAATGTCGTTGTCGTCCACATCCTTCAGTCTGTAAGAACCGGGTCTTGACGAGGATACTACCAAAAAAGGTCCTTCCCATTTCAGCTGTAGCTTGCCTACTTTATCTGGGTTGGCCACTCTCCGAAGTACCAAATGCCTCACTTAATGTTCTTTAGCCGAACTTTTCTGTCACGCCATTTTATTGTTTCGGCTTGGTATTTATTATATTCTCCACGACCTAAAGCCTGATCCCTTCTATAGCATCTTTTGCCACAGAATACTCAGCTTCGTCTTCTGGCTTAGCTTCTTCTGGGGTTATTGCTTCGTCACCAAACAATAGTTTGAACGGTGTAAAACCTGTTGACCTTGATATTGTTGTATTGTGGCTCCACACCACTTTGATCAATTCATCTGGCCACTTTTCCCTGGGCTGATTGAAGATTAACTTCATTATTCCCGCCATTATAATGCCATTGGCTCTTTCAACAAGTCCATTTGACTCTGGATGTCTGATCGATGCAAAATGAATCTTCGTGCCAATTTGTTCACAGAATTCCTTGAAAGCTTTGGCATCAAACTGTGTTCCGTTGTCTACAGTAATGGCCTTCGGCACTCCGAAGCGACAAACAATGGTTTGCCAGAAGAACTTTTGGACAGTGACCGAAGTTATTGTGGCTAAAGGCTTCGCCTCAATCCACTTGGAAAAATACTCTACCGCCACCACAACATATTTTAGATTTTCTTGTGCTGGTGGAAGTGGGCCTAGCAAATCGAGGCCCCACCTTTGCAACGACCAAGTGGGCTGTTTTAATTGAGTGAGAGATGAAGGTTACTTCTGGTCTCTTGCACATTTTTGACAGCCTTCACATTTTTTGACTAATTCTGCTGCATCTGAAGCTGCCTTCGGCCAATAGAATCCTTGACGAAAAACTTTTCCCAACAAGGGCCTAGATCCAATGCGAGATCCACACAGACCTGCATGTATCTCTTTCATTAATTCCATACCTTCAGTTCTTGATAAACACTTAAGGAGTGGTGAACAAACTCCATGTTTATACAATTCCCCTTCTATTAACACATATGATCTTGTTCTTGCCTCCATTCTTTTGTTATAAGCTTCGTCAGTTGAAAGACAATTGCCTTGGAGGAAAGATACTATCTCAGTTCTCCAGTCTTCGCTGTACTGGAGAAACAGTAAGCACTGCTCTCTCCATGAGCTCAACTGAAGGTGCTTTTATTGTTTCAAAAAATACTTCGAAGGGTAGTGGGAGCCCCTGAGCTGCTGATTTTGGCTAGCAAATCTGCATGCTCATTTTTGCCTCTTGGAATATTTTTGACGGAAAAACCTTCAAACGAAGCTTCCAACCTTCAAACTGCATCCAGATATTTTTCAAGCTTTGGATCTCATGCCTTGCTGCTTTTATCCACATGGCCAGCAATAACTTGAGAATCAGTTTTTAGGATGACCCTTCTTATTCTCGTTGCCCTTAGTTTCCGAAGCCCCAATAGAAGTGCTTCATACTCAGCGACATTATTTGTGCAACTGAAATCCAATTTGACTGCATAACATGTTTTGACTTTTGAAGGTGCCACCAAGACCGCAGCTGCTCCTGCACTGAAAGCTCCCCAAGAACCATCGCAAAACACTGTCCAAGCTTCGGTATCTTTGCTTGTCCCCTCTTCATGAGCCCCTGGCGTCCAACCAGCGATGAAATCCGCTAACGCTTGAGATTGGATTGAAGATCTGTGCACGTAGTCTATAGTGAATTCATTAAGTTCCGCGGCCCATTTTCCAATCCTTCCAGTAGCTTCTCTATTCCTCATGATATCCTTTAGAGGTTGTGATGAAAGAACAATTATGTGATATGCTTGAAAATAATGCCGAAGCTTCCTGGACGCCATTAACACATCATACAACACCTTCTCCAACTTTGTATAGTTTTTATTTGATAAACTCAAAACTTCGGAAACAAAGTATACTGGGACTTGCTTTTTAGCTTGTCCTTCGAGCTTCTCTTGTACAAGTGCCGCACTCACTGTAGAGTGCGAAGCTGCTACATACAATAGCAATGGAGCCCCTAGCACAGGTGGAGTTAATGTTGTTAAGTCGATCAGATATTGTTTCAGTTCTTCGAAAGCTTTCTGTTGAGTTGAGCCCCATTGAAAGACTTCAGCTGACTTTAGTACTTCAAAGAATGGTAAATTTCTTTTGGCTGACCTAGATATAAATCGATTCAAAGATGCCAGCCTTCCTATCAGCCGTTGGGCCCCCTTCTTTGTGCTTGGTGGCTCCATTCGAAGGATAGCTTCGATCTTACTTGGGTTGGCTTCGATCCCCTTCATTGAAACTAGACAGCCAAGGAACTTGCCCTTCTTCACTCCGAAGACACATTTTTCTGGATTTAATTTCAGGCCAGTTTGCCTAAAATTAGCAAATGTTTCCTGTAGATCAGTAATGTGGTTTTCTTGCTTTGTGCTCTTCACTATAATGGCATCAACATATGTTAGCACATTTCTGCCTATCTGAGATTGAAGGACCTTGGCTGTCATCCTGCTGAAGCTTCCTCCAGCATTCTTGAGCCCCTCAGGCATCCAAAGATAACAGTATGTACCACTGGGAGTTATGAAGCTGGTCTTGGGCTCATCTTCCTTCTTCATCCAGATTTGGTGGTAGCCTGAATAACAATCTAGCAGACTCATGAGCTCTGACGAAGCTGTTGTATCTACTAGAGAATCTATTCTTGGTAATGGGAACTCATCCT
The DNA here is from genome assembly GCA_029449295.1 of Zea luxurians. Classification (NCBI taxonomy): domain Eukaryota; kingdom Viridiplantae; phylum Streptophyta; class Magnoliopsida; order Poales; family Poaceae; genus Zea; species Zea luxurians. Next base: position 37,532,002 of record JAOPSE010000022.1, on the reverse strand, counting down.
TTGGATAAGCCTTGTTCAGATCAGTAAAATCAATGCACATTCTCCATTTACCATTAGCCTTCTTCACCATAACAGTGTTAGCTAGCCATTCTGGGTATTTCACTTCTCTGATGACACCAGCACTAAGAAGTCTTTTTACTTCGTTCCGAGCACCTTCGACTTTATCGTCAGACATTTTCTGAAGCTTTTGTTTCCTGGGTCGGAAGGATGGATCGACATTGAGTGAATGTTCAATGATGTCCCTGTTGACACCACAGAGATTGTTGGTTGACCATGCAAAAACATCTTTGTTGTTGAATAAAAACCTTATCAAGGTTTTCTCTTGCTCTTCAGATAATTGAGATCCCAGGAGTACCTTCTTCTCTGCTATGTCTTCACATAGAAGCATAGGCTTCGGCTGATCAGCCGAAGCAGCCTTCTCTCTTCTGTACTTATACTGTTCACAAGCTTTGGCTCCATCTATATTATGGATTGCTTTTGAGTCTGTCCAATTTCCTTCAGCCTTTCTGGTAGCTTCCTGACTTCCATGAATAGCAATGGGCCCTTAATCTGAAGGTATCTTCATGCATAGATTTGCTGGATGAAGAATTGCTTCGAATGCATTGAGTGTTCCTCGACCAATAATTGCATTGTAAGGGTATTCCATGTCAACAATATCAAACACAACCTGTTCAGTTCTTGTATTATGGACAAATCCGAAGGTCACTGGCATTATGATCTTGCCAAGTGCTATAATTTGCCTTCCTCCAAAACCACAGAGAGGGTGTGTAGCATCATGGATCTTATCCTCTGGCTCTTGCATCTGTCTGAAGGCCTTAGAAAATATAATATCCGCTGCACTGCCAGTATCAACCAGAACATTATGGACTAGAAATCCCTTGATGACACAAGATATGACCATAGCATCATTATGAGGGTAATCCTTGAGCTGAAGGTCCTCTTGGGAGAAGGTAATTGGAATGTGAGACCATTTTTACTTGATGAAGGGTTCCTGCACCCCAACATGTTGTACCCTTCTCTAGGCCTCCTTCTTCTGCTTCTTGTTGGCAGGTTCTAAGCATGAACCACCTGTTATTGGGAGCACCAGCTTCGTAACCGAAACAGCTTCGTCTTGGTTGTTGAACGAAGCCATCAGCTCAAAAAGTGGAAGTGAGTTCACTGGAGGTGGGCGCCAATGTTGGGGACTTGTTCTCAAATGCTATGAGTTAAGAACAAGGCAACACAAAGAATGTTAAATGTTAAAGCCCTTCGTCCTTCAAGACATTATTTCCCTTAGGATATAATGATCTTCGGACGAAGGTCATGAAGGACATACCTTCATCATTGTAGCATACAATAAAAAGAGAACCATATGGAATGTAAGAAATGAACAATTATATAACATTATCAGCTCATTTCTATTTTCTTATCATGAAAAAATAGAAATGATATTAAATTACAAATGTACCTTCGGCTTGAAAGAAGGTAAAGGTACAAGCGTGACGCAAAAGCAAATGCCGAGTCAGCGTGTCCAGTACATCGGTACTGTTCATCTATTTATAGGCACAGGACGTAGCCTGTGAGGAATTACATTCATGCCCTTTATAAAGGTCTACGATCATAGTACAAATCGTTATGGGTTGATTGGTCATTTCATCTTTAAGTCGGTGCCTTTGGGAATGTGCTTCGAAGCCTTCTGAGTGGTAGCTTCGGCTTCGTGTCAATCTTCCGAAGGTGCTTTTTCTTATGGGACCTTCGGCGACGAAGCATACCCCCAACACTGTCTTTTTATGCCAAAAAATAAAGTCTGGTTCTTCTGCTTTGTAGCTTCACTTTCATTTGTACTAATCTAGCGACAAGGAATTCCATAGTACTCACAACAACAACATGTTCCAAGATCACTTGTCTGTTGGTTTGGTTGTGCACCCTTTTGTGTCTTGAATGTCTGTTCATCAGCTGTTTTATTTCTAGTGTTGTTTTGACTTGCCAACACACCACATTCTTTGCACTTTGTGACATCACTTGTAGTTGACATTCCAAGGTTTGACGTCTGTATGGGTATGGAAGAATGGAAGGGACGAAAAGATTGAGCAAATATAGACTATAGAGAGCAGAGAGAACCCAACTATCTAAGGTTTTACCTAGTGAATTGATACCATTGTGGACAGAAGTCACACAATACACTAACAATCATTACAAAGATACAAATCAAACAGAGCACAAAGTACAATTAACAGGAACTCAAGCATACTAGCACAACATAATCCAATTCTACTCATTCAACCAAAACAAAAGGTGAGACAAGGTTTGGAATAAGAAAGATATTATAAAATCAAGGAGTCGAGTAAGAAATAGCAAGGAGTTAGACAAGACATATTTGTTGGTGGCCAAGAGTGAAATAAGATAACCATGGACTATTAAAGTGAGGATAAATGATACAACCAAGGATATGAAGTGAGTTAGGGAGAAAGCTTCATCAAGGAGACAAAATAGGTAAGCATTATCAAGGAGAAGTAGTGAGGCAAAGTTCAATATATCAAGGTAGATATTGCCCAAGGAAGGCAATTCAATAGCAAGAAAACAAGAGTAGAAGTCAAGGGTTATATAGCAATATTATGGATTAGAAAACCACTATAATATAATATAACATCGTCCTTACCGATCTAGTCGAAAAACTCAATACCATAGAACTATCCTATCAACCTAACCAAGAAGTCTGGTAATAGATCCAAGGGATCCATAACGAAACGTCTAGCAAGGTAAGGGATAAGAAAGAGAGTGGAGCATCTTCAATAGCTTCGAAAGGGTTCCTTCTGGCGAATGCTGCTTCAATTCCGCGATCCTAACTTGAGTGTCTTGTAGTGCTTCTCACTAGAACCTTTTGATAGACCAGAAATCAGACAAGAAGAGTTGAAGATAAAAGAGATGAGTTTTGATATAAAGTAACTTTATAAGAGCAAAATAACACATGTTTTGAACAAACTTGGCTTTCCATTTCTAACTAATCTAGCGACCTACGGTCACATTGCTTTGATACCACTTCTATCACACCCGGTTTTAAGGGCAGAGCCAGGTGCATCACATATGTGTGCCAGGATCTATTTCCACACATATGTTGACGTCACAAGTGTAATATATCAAAAGAACAATGCATAAAAGCATAAATAATGATTATATTAACATATTACACTTCGACAGACATAATGTCTTAACCTTTATTCATCAAAGTACAGCGAAACATGCACATCCATCTACAGGAAGATGACCGAAGGTATCACTAGACTAGCATCCATGGAGCTTAGCATCATAACTTCATCTGCAAACTTTTGATCTGTAAGACCCAAAATTAGTAGGAAAAAAAAATATAAACAAAGTATCATAATGCTTTGGAAATTAGGAAATAAGAAAATGATGAGAAAAGAATTTTTCTTTTAAAGGAAACCATTTATACATCCCATGAAATAAATAACAAGGAGGATAAAACTTAAATTAGTAATATTAAAATAGTATGGTTTATATTCACATTTGTATTTCAATTGATATATTTGAAAAATCTGAAAACTAAAGTAGAAGTATAAATTTGAATTTGGTTTGAATATTTAAATTGAATTTGAAAACAAAAACAGAAAACATATAAAAGAAAAAGAAAATAAAAAGAAAAAGAGAAGAAAACTTACCTGGGCTTCGGAACTTGCTTTCGGCCCACCTGGAGAATATCTCCCGCTCAGCCCAACTCCACCACATCCAGACTCACTTACGCGCGGGGCCCACACTGTCAGCCGATGCCGCGCGCTCGCGCCTGACTCCTCTCTGAATCGCGGGCCCTCTCCTCAGCTGAACCGCGCGTATGCAGCCTCCAACGCCGACCGGTGGGCCCGGTCCCGTTTGCGCTGCGCATCTCCTTCGCGTACTCACTGACTGGTGGGACCTCCTCGTCGGGTGTCTCTTCCCTAGTCCGAGGCGATCGACGCCGAACCCGCGACTCCCTGGAACTAACACGGCGAAATCCACGGCGAGCTCCCCGGCCAAAACCGTTCTCCGCCTCGGGTGCCTGCACCTATATAAGTCGGCGGCCCTACTCCTCATTCCGTGCCCCAAAACCACCAGGCAGCTTCGGCAATCGAATGGGAGACCCGGCACTACCCCCCCTGTCATGGATGCTGCCGCGGGAGCCGTCTCCCTTGCTGGCTTGTCGTGGCGTTGTCGGGTGGGTTGAAGAATTCGTCGCCGAGTCCTCTCATCTTTCCTCCCTCCTCATGCGCGGCGAACCGCTCGTCGGATCTTCAAGGCCGCGTCTCACCGCGGGCAGGGAATCCCACTGCTCCGATCTCGGTGAGAAATACTTCTTTAGATTCGCTATGTTCCCCGATTCGATTTGCGCTAGTCGGTCGGCGAGTGGGAGTCTTGGATCACGGGAACGCTATCGCCGGCAATGGCCTCCGCCGTGGGGTGTGGCGGCGATGCCGTCGGTCGGCCGGAGGTAGGGGCAGGGTCGTTTGACCGTTAGATCTTAATGGGCGGCCGAGATTATATCATACGTAACGCTTTGGATAGAGTTAACAGGAACCTTTGGATTGCGATCGATCGGTTTGGGTGATGGCGTGATCATCCACCGTCCGATGCGGATCTGGCGCTCGGGACTCAATCCGTTCATTTTAAATCTGATACGTCCATCGCGGATCGGGTGGTCAGGATTTGATACCGGTTCGGGTTGATCAGATTTAATCTGGGACGTCCGTTTCTAATCTGACGGCCCATATCAACGGATACCCCTTCGCGGGTATGTTTTATAAAAGAAACCCTGGGTTTTCTCGGATTCAACCCGCCATCCACCTTCTCTGTGCGCTGAGTCTAGGATTTTATGCGCACAGCCCCCTGACTTTTCTGGTAAATGACGCCCAGTCCCGAGAGTATTAAAAACAGAGAAATTAATATTAGAAATTCATTTTTAATACAAAAACAAATCTAGAAACTTGTAAAATGCATAGAAAATTTATTTTAGCTCCAAATTAGCCCATTCCAGTTCCTATAATTTTGTAATATTATTGTTTATCATTTAGTGCCACTGGTTTTACATAAAAGTCACATTAAAATTGTTATCTTAATTAATCTTGTACTAAGCACATAAAATCTTTAGAAATCCATAACTTAAAATCTATAACTCCAAAATTAATGATTCCTGTTCTTATGATCTTATTTTAATATGTATATTATTAATGTGTATTTTGTTTTTATGTTTGGTGTAATGTTAATTTTGCCTATACCATGTTTGTTTGAATTGCTACGACTAGCAGTGAGGTCACGAGTCACCTGAAGATCATCCTGGTACCTGGAATCTCAAGGCCCAGGCAAGTTGTGCCCTTGATCACTTCTTTTCACCTACTCATGTTCTAATTAATCATAATGATCTGCATAGGTTAATTTTGATGGGACCCAATAGGTTACCCTAGTTTGTCTATCTTTATACCTTGTTTACCACTGAACTTTCTGGGTAGTACTTGCTAGTGCTATATGTGGTTTTGGGTATGAAGATTACACTATTCATGATTATACTTTTGTTATCAGTTGTTATTTATGGTTCATGTTAAGATCATTATGTTAATTGGAACATGGAGAACCACCCGGGAAAACAGTGCTACCACAAGGGTGGAATGGGACGCCCTTGGCCGATTAATTAGGAAAGCTAGTGGAAGACTACCTTACCCGAAAGGGGCAAGGGCAGTAGGGGAGTGGTCAGTGTAGGGAGGCCCTCGGGAGGATTTTGCTGCGATGGCGGTCCTGCAAGGGATTCCTGCATTGGAACTTCCTATAAACTGTAGCGGGTTTTCTGAAGCTAGTGGAACTTTGTAAAGGCCTCGTAGTGTTACCCTGCCTCGCCTCCTCGGTAGAGGTGTATGGGATTGGCCGTCTCTTGGCAGATGGGTAACATGACTTGTGGGTAAAGATGCGCAACCTCTGCAGAGTGTAAAACTGGTATACTAGCCGTGCTCACGGTCAAGAGCAGCTCGGACACTCACATGATTAATTTATGGAACTAAATTCAATTTGTCATATGCATTGCATCGCAGGTGAGGTTGTTACTTTTGTTCTACTATTTAATTGGGATGGTATTTACTTATACTTAGTAACTGCTAATAAAATTTTGACCAACTTTAAAAGCAATGCTCAGCTCTAACCATCTCCTTTGGTAAGCCTTACACTTCACGTGAGCTCCCACCTTTGGCGAGTTCATGCACATTATTCCCCACAACTTGTTGAGCGATGAACGTATGTGAGCTCACTCTTGCTGTCTCACACACCCCACAGGTCAAGAACAGGTACCGCAGGATGAAGCACTTGGAGGATGCTGCGACGAGTTCGTGAGAGGTCTAGGTCGTCGTCTCCCAGTCAACTTTGGGTTGCTGGACCGTTGTCTCCTTATAATGTAACTATTTATTTGTATAGAACTCCTGTTATATATAAAGTTGTGACATTCGATCCTGTGCCACTATACATCATATGTGTGAGACTTGGTCCCAGCATACCTGGTGTTTATGTTAGCGCCCGGGTTTTGGACCCCTAAAATCCGGGTGTTACATGATCAAAATTTAAGCAAGGGTGAGCTCACTTATGGTCGGGGCTCACCAAGTGGGGGAAAATGCAAGGTAACAAGGTAAGGCTAAAGTTTAATGCGATTGGCATTTTAGTTGGTCAACATTTTATTATCAACACCTGATTACTAGGTATAAGTATATACCAATCCCAATTAAGCATAATTCAATAATCAGCATGAACTTAAACCATTTGAGCAAATACCATCAACATGAAGCTCAACCTCTTGAACGAACCACTTAAGCATACCGCTTAAACAAAACCGATCACGATTTATTTTCATCTTCAAGTTCAATTATCATGTGAGGGTCTAGGCTGCTCATAACTGTGAGCACGACTGATATATCAGTTTTACACTCTGCAGAGGTGGCACATCTTTACCCATGAGTCGCGATTCCCTTCTAGCCCAGTTTGCAAGTCTCGTATTCACTTCCGAGGTGACCAGCTAGGGTCTCACTACGAGGCTTTTTCCTAGAGTCCTCATTATGCAAACGTTGGAAATGGTCAAACTGCATAAAGCACACCTAACGCAACCAACTTATAGACCAGTCTGCAGGGTAAAGCTTTGGGAACTATGCCTGTATCCAATCTGTCTGAGCCGGAAATATAAGCGCTTGGCAGATGCCCCTGTTCCGGTCGACCACGACCAGCACCCAACATAAGACTTCCCTAGTTATTTAGCCAAGACCAAAGCCATGATAGTTCTCATGGTAGCACTGTTTTCTCGGGTGGTACTCCATGTTCCAATTAAAATCATATGATCTTGCTTAATCATCGGATTAGCAACAATAATGTAAACCTACCATTTGGAACATTAATATCATAAGCGGAAGTACCAGCATAAATTTAAAGTTGTAGCAATAGCATGGCTACTTGATTAGATCACAATCCCAGGTTAAACAAGGAGTAAGGTTGGAAAGGTTAGGTGTATCTAAATAGGTAACCCATCAAATTATGCATATATATCCAAGAATAAACTTTATTAAATGTATTGTTTGGGATCAAACAGAGTATGCAGAGGGAGAAGTCCACTTGCCTTGCTTATATAAAACTTGAGGTTCTTCTTCGAAATTGAATCTTGATTCTCAAATATGGGATCAATCACTGAACATCACATAAACAAACAAGAAAAAACAAACACCACTCAATAACATACAACATTCACCATAGACAAAATTGAAAGAAAGCATAACAAAAAAAGCATTTGCTTCTCAAAAACTTCATAAGCAATGGTTGTAACAAAAGATGTTCTTTTGCAAAAGATTTGGTTCTATAAAACAAGACTTAAGCTTGAAAATATCTTAATTATAAATTTATAACAATTAGGTGAATCAATTTAATCTTTTTAGAAAAGTTATATAGAATAACTAAGGCTATGAGCTAAAGGATTATAAAAAAACATTTATTAAACACTTATTTATGAAGCATTATAAAGCACATTATTAAGCATTATTAAACCTTTTTTTAGAAAAGATATATAATATATATCTAATGTTATGGATTCACAAGATTATAACCACAATAATGAACATCATTAGTTATTTACTTTTGAAAGACTAAGGTTATGGTATAAATAGATTTTATGCAACAGATAATTAAACAATTAATTATTTTCACTTTTATTAAGAGAACACATAGCCTATATTACTAGTTATGAACAAATTATATATATGTTCAATTAATAAATTATGAGAAAGGATAATTAATCTATCAATTATCTTTAGTTCTATTTTAGGAACAAATGATCTAATTCATTAAAAAGGAAATTACGTTCAACAAAATTTAATCTATCATTTTAGTTATGTGGGCACTTAATTAAGCTATAATAGAAATTCCTATCTAGCATACACTTTTTTAATATGAAATACTTGAATACAAATCTTTAAAAGGTAATCATATAATTATTTATCTTGTATGTTTGATTAAGAAAAGGTGCACACAATTCTTTTTCAATTCATAATCAGAATACTACACATAAATTGACTACAACAGATATAATTTACATTAATTTACGAGGGCATGCAAACTACTAAAAATACATAATTAAATAGGTTTATCACATACTTACAAAGCTTAACAAAACAATAATTAATCTGCTAAATATTATTTTATTTAAAATAAATTAGCACGGGGCTAGATCAAATTTCAAGGGGTCGATGAAGGGTAGACAGCAAAAATAAATCTTGACTTCTACCTTCATCAAAGCAAGCAGGTGAATTCGGCGAGGTCACGACACACAGCAAACTTCGGCAAGCAGATCGGTGATAAACTCCAGACAAGGGAGTCCCGGACACAGGCGATTTCGGCGACGGTGAACTTAACGGTGGAGAGTAGAAGATCGGCTGATGGTGGTCGGCGCGAGCAGGGAGATGGAGCGCGGGGCAAGGCTGCGGCAGCAAGTTCATGGCCGGTGAAAGGGACTCGGCTACGACGACATGGGAGCAGCTCCAGACAGGGGGAAATCGACGGTGATGGCAATCATAGTGACGGTGCGAGCTCCGCGTGGCAATCATAGTGACGGTGCGAGCTCTGCGTATGTAACAGACGTTGAGTTGGCAGCAACGGTTCCTCGCGGGGTAGTAGACTTGAGGCGTGGGAGAGGGGAGGCTGGGATGGGCTCAGCGTGGCGCAGGAACGATGATTTATAGGAGCGAGGAGAGAGCCGGGTCATTAGAGAATGGGAATCGAAAAAGGAAAACACCATTAATTAATGGCGATAGAAGCATCTGCATGGTAGTGGAGGAGGCAAACCTGCACTGGCAGTGGAGGGCGGAGGGTAGTAGTCGTGGTGTGGCATCGTTCTCCACCAAGAAGCCGAGGCGGTGGAGAGCTGAAACGAAGGGGCGGCGGCGTGTCCACGAGATGAAACGGTTGGCAGTGGTATTAAGGGCAGCAACGTGCAGCCAGGACCTAGGATGAAGAAAATCCTGCACGCGCAGCCTATTAGTCATAGAAAGGGGAAAGAGGAGAATGGGCATGCGCATTAGACCTGGGCCTAACTAGTGAGCGTGTGTTTTTTTTTATTTTCTTTCTATTTGTTTCTTTTTTATTATATGTATATTTATATATCCCAAAATTTTAAATAAATCTAATGACATTAACAATAAATAAAATACCTAAATTGATTTTAAAATATATTTTTGGGACAACTCTATTAAATAATTAAAATGTGCTTTAAAAAAGATGAAACGATAAAAAATGAGATTTTTGTGAATTCTTACAAATAAACGAAAAATAACAAAATACATACTTCTCGATACATATTTTTAACAGTCCATTAATATTTTATAAAATTAGTTTTCCCACAAATTAAATCCATAATTTGATTTGAAAAATCGAATGAAACAAAACATTAAGCTTCGACATTAATGCACCAAACACTTTGTAAACCTATTTAAGAAATTGTTTAATTTAATTATGTCACTATTTCATTAGTTAAAAACACAAATATTTTCCTTTCTATTAGAAACCAATAACTTAAACTAGATTGCTTTCGACTGAAAGATTTAGGGCGTTACAAAGGAGAAGTGCGAGTTGTCTCGTGCCTCTCTTGCCGATTGAGGCCATGACATGCATCCATTCTTTTTTGCGAGACAAGCTCCCGAGTCCCCCATTCGTTTCAAGGCATCCGTCTGGGGTGCGTCCCATCTTTTTACTGCTCCTTCCCATGCATCCCGTTCACCATAAAGAGAAGGGTGAGTTATACCATGCTTTCCTCAGTGGTTGAGATCATGGCGCTCGGTGGACTTCGATCGGTTGATACAAACGAGCCTTTATTTCTGCGGAGCGAGCCCCTGAGTCCCCAGTTCGCTACCGGGGATCCGTCTAGAGGTGTGTCCCGTCTTTTTAATACTTCTTCCCACACATTTCGTTCGTTAGAAGGGGAAGGATGAGCAGTACCATACTTCCCTCGATGGCCAAGATAATGGGGCTCTATGAGCTCCAAACGAGTAATCTGAGTGAGGCCCCGATTCCTTTCGCAGGATCCAGGCATGAGGTCCGCTAGGAACCATCCTCATATTCTCAGGTTCCGACTTATATAGTTGCCGGCCCCATTCGACTGGGTTCGACGACTCATTGACTCTCTCTCTCCATGATAAACCATGAGTCAGACGTTCCCTAGGACTTGAACACGATTTAGAAGTGCCCTTGGTGCTCGTGTGCTACAGTACTGACCGTTGCGGTGCCCACTTCATAATCATCCCATGATCTAGGGTTTTGGGAGCGGTCGCGAACCCATTACGGGCCGACTTTTGAACTCCAAGTTTTACGAGATCAGTCGGGCCGCCTCACAGCCATAGGCCAGCGAGCGTCCACTGAGCCTTTCCCGGTAGGTGAGAGATGGGTTGAGTCATCTAAACCCGGTCTTGGTCTGGCAGAAGTTAGGCTTCGACATTGCTTCCTGTGTCAAGAGGCCATCACCCGACCCACCTATCGAGCTTGTGGGTCGTGTGACTCTGGGGAGTGAGCTACGTCGAACCCAGCTCTGCACATTGAAACCAGCGATACGTCATTTTACTATCTCTTTACTACTTACTAGCATGGGCCCTTAGTCGAGCGACCGTAGCCTCGCGGGTCAACTATCCTTGGCTTGGCACCATCCGACTTCTTCCCCTAATCTGTTTTCTTCACCTTCCGTCAGACGAAGGTCGTGAAGGATGGACCTTCATCACTACAGTATCGATTAATGGAAGAAGAAGCATATAAAATATAAAAGGCGACATAAATAGTCATGTAATCATATAATACTATTAATATCTTTTCTTCTATTATCATGGATATACAGAAATAATATTAAATTACATTTATACCTTCGGCTTAACAGAAGATGAAGAATCCAAGCATAACACAACAGTGAATACAAGTCAGCGTGAACAGTATGGGGGTACTGTTCACCTATTTATAGTCACAGGACGCAGCCTGTACGAGTTTACATTTATACCCCTTATAACTGGTTACAATCAAGACACAGGTTATCATGGGTCGATCAGTCTTTGCATCTTTAAGTCGGTGCAACCCTTCATCTCAAGGCGCGTTGCTATGCCGAAGCTCCCTGAATGGTACCTTCGGCATTGCTTCCATGTTAACTTTCCGAATCAGAACCTTTGGTGACGAAGCAGACCCCCAACAGTAGCCCCTTCGCGGTGCTAGATCGTTTTTCGTAACGAGCTTGATCCGTGAAAAAATTCTTCTAGGCTTCGGAATGCCGAAGGTCCGAAAAACACCTTCCCTGAGCTCGTTGCTGAGAAACGATTAAAATATTCCGAGCACAAGTTGGCCCCACTATGCGGCGGGTACGCGCGATCTGACAATTCATTTCCCTCGCGCTGTGGTCCACCTTTTAGCGGGTGCGGGCGACCTGACGATTTACCTTCACACCTGCAACACTATATAAACAGACGATTAGGTGTGAAGTTACCATAACATTCATTGTCATTGCACTGTTGTACTGCTGAAAAATTTAACCATAGCTGAAGCTTTCTCATCGCATTCTCAAGCAAAGCACCATTTTGATTTAGCTTCGGCATAAGAGGGAGCTTCATCAAAACTGCAAAAATTCTCAACATTCGTTAGAATTGTACGAAATTCAACACCTGATGGCCAGAGTACTTTCAACTGCTAGGGTGACCCATGACGGAGAAGAGGCCGAAGCCACCGAAACAGCCCCGATTTCTGAAGTTATGAGGCAATTGGGATTAGTTGTAACAGAAGCCATTGAACAAGATGCACCTGTTGCTGGAACTAAACAAGATATTGAGGAAGAAATCGCTGTTGAAGAAGAAGAAGATTATAGCATTTTGGTCCCATCCAAACCTAGCCACTTGGATTTTGGCGAATCTACCATTTCTGAAGCCGATGTGCCCATGCTGATAAAGCTAGGCTATTTCAGGGAGAATGAGAAGAAGCTGATTCGTTTCGCTAGGAATGAGACCACTCCGACACCAAAAAGTGATGAGGTGGTAGTTTTCAAGAGTTTCTTTAGAGCGGGATTACGGTTTCCCTTGAATGAGATGATTGGTGAAGTCTTGAATAATTATGAAATCTATCTTCATTAGCTGACTCCTAACACCATCGTTAGGCTAAGTGTTTTCATCTGGGCACTCCGAAGCCAAGGAGTAGAATCGAATGCCAAAGCTTTCTGCATAGTGCATGAGCTTCATTACCAAACGAAGGCTAGAGAAGATGGGCTGCATGAGAACTTTGGGTGTTACAACTTCGCATACCGCAAGGACATGAAGGCCCCGGTGCTTAGCTATCGCACTAAGTGGCCAACTGGTTGGAAAAGGGAGTGGTTTTATGTCAAAGCCGATGAAAAGAAGGGGGAGAAGCTGAAAACGCTAGTGCTGAGCCCGTTGAGTTTGAAATTCGGGTTGACTAGGCCCTTGTGTCGCATGACTCCAAGATCACCATGTCAACAAGTTGTGGCAGAATTCAGGGTGGTAGCCGAACAAATCAGCACGAGGGATCTGGTTCAAGAATATTTGGCTAACAAAACATCTCCGACTTTGAGCGAATTCAGCATGCCAAAATTAAAAGGAACGAAGAAGGGACTTGAGCTTGTGCGACTTCCTTATTGGTTTAAATTTGAAAAGCAATTTAAAGAACCTTGTCAAGAGTGGTTGGAAATGATTGAAGCAGTGTGTAATGAAGTGTTGGGAAATTACACTAAAAAAGAGGATCAACTGATGACTGCGGCCTTCGGCACCCAACCAAAGCGAAGGTTGAATCGGGTGATGGATGCCTTGAATTTTGACTACCCTGACTATGAGCGATTGAACAAGGGTGCCGAAGAGCAAAAGAGAAAGAGGGTTGTTAGTGTTTTTAGTAGACAAGCTGCTAGGATGGTAAAAGAAGATGAGGAAGCTGCGAAGAAGAGGAAATCCAGCCCTGAGCCGAAGGTGGCTGCTCCCGCTTCGAAGAAGAGGAAATCCACTGCTTCGAAGCCAAAAACAACTAAGATAGAGGAAGAAACTCCTTCAACGCCTTCTGCTGCTGAAGTAGAGGAAATTCTAAAGGTAATGACTGAATCCCTACCTATCAAGCTGCTAAGTCCTCTGGGGCCGCAACTGACAAAGCTTTTACAGAAGAAGGATAGTCCTTCGGCAGCAAAGAAGGTGATTGAGCCAAAAAGACGAAGGATTGTCACTGTTATGCAAGCTATTGAGAAAACACCGCCGTGGGTCTCAGCATCAAAGATAGTACCACCTACTGAAGTTGCCAGCGCCGAAGCCACTACTGCTGAAGCCGCTAGTGTCGAAGCTGCCACTACCGAAGCTGCCAACTTAGAGAGTATGTTATCTAATATTGATAGAGTGCTCTTGGATTTGGCTACAGAAGAGGCTACTGCTTCTACAGAAGAAGTCATGGCTGCAGTGCCAGAAAAAGGGAAGAAAGTTGCCGAAGACATTTCGGAAAAAGAAGAATTCGAGTTTCAAAATTTAATTGGTCAAGAATTGACCAAGGCTGAGAAAAAGGAACTTCGGGAGTACGCCATATCCTGTGGCTATCAACCGGGGGCCTTGCTTTTTGGTGGTGTTGAGGAAGAAGCCTTAGGGTGCATCCGAGATCGCACCGGAGCAAAAATTATCAGCTCCCTAACACAGAGTGTTGGCTTTCCGAAGCTTAAAGCCGACCTCAGTAGGTACCGGCGGCAGCATATCGCCGGTAGCTTGTTCTATTCTAATTTTAAGGTAAAGTTTTTATCAATTTTTTATTGTTTTGACGATAAAGGTAATTTCTGATGAAGGTTATTTTTCCAGAGTCTACTACTGAGTAAAACCTTGAGGATGCAACAGGATCTTGAGGATAAGAAAAATGAGATTATAATTGAAGGCTTAGAAAATAAAATCAAAGAACACGAAACGGCTCTTGAACAGAAAGATTTTGTTTTTCAAACAACGGAGGGTTCACCAGCAGAAGCTCAGGCTAAAATTGCCAGATTAAACAATGAGCTTCTCTTAAAGTCAGAAAGCTTCGAGCAAGAAAGGAAGAACTTTGATGTTAAGCTTGCAGCCAAAGTTGAGAGAAGTTCAAACTTGCAAAAATCCTTGAAGGAGCTTCAGGACAAATGCCTAAACTTTGGCACCCGGTGTGTGCAACGGCTGAAGCAGATTTTCAACTCAGTTGGCGCTAGCTCCGAAAAATTTAAAACTTCGGTTGAAGATTTGCCAAGCACCTTTGAACACATTGAGGGCAAAGTTGAGGCACTTGATGAAGTTATAGCTAGGCATGGCAATTTCTGTGCCCTGTTGGCTTCTCGAGGCACAGCTGTCGCATTTATGAAAGCTGGTTGCACACATGGCAATGTAGTGAATAGACCAAATGTTAGTCTGTCTCCAGCTGACATGGCTAACATGCCCAATCTGGCTCAAAGCATTGGGAACAGATTTATAACTGAAATTTGGATGAAGGGTGGACGAGACTTGGCTGGTGACGAAGCACGAAGCCATCTTAAGCCGATATTAGACCCATACCCGTTACTTACCTTCTTCTGAAATCACCTTTTACGTTTTAACTTTATTACTTCGTTGCGTATAGGATGACGATGCCAAAGATCAATGATCCGAAGATTAATGGCTCGAAGCTTGACGGATGCTTATGAAGCTGCATAGAGCTTTAAAAACATTTGAATTATCCTTGTAACAGATATTGTAGTTTAGGAATCAAACATTACTCTGTAAATTTGTCCATACCTTATAATATATTTTTTTACCTTTCCATCCGTGCACAAATTGCTTTGGTGTGGACAAAACTTGTATCTTTTGAGCCGAAGGCAAAAAAATACCTTCCCTTCTTTTCGTACACAACGAAGCGTAGATTTGCTTCTTTTGTACTTATCGAAACCTTGTCGCTAGAGCCAAAGCAACTGTCTGTATGCTTATGATATGATGATGATGATCCTACAAATGCCTAAATGAATGTGAATGAATGCAATGAATGAGGTGATGTAATATGCAAATGAATGTCCAGACACACGCTTACGAAGCCGCACCCATACTCTACATCTTATTCAACGTTTATTTTCGATGTTCACCGTTGACTTTTCGGTGTAAGTTTTGCATCCCCTTAGGAACGACTTTTGAACTTCTTCACCTTCTACTTCGGCGGTATCACCGTTGACTTTTCTGTGTAAGTTCTGCATCCCCTTAGGAATGACTTTTGAACTTCTTCGCCTTATACTTCGGCGGTATTTGGCTCTGCATTCCCTTAGGAACGACTTTTGAGCAGAAAACTTACGTTGTGCTCCCTTGGGAACGACTTTTTGTAGCTTCGTCGTGCTCTGCATCCCCTTAGGGACGACTTTCGAGCTTCTCCATGTTTTTTTTTCTTTTCCTGCACTCGATGGTGCATGCTCAGATTTTACATTTTACATTCTTTTTGGGGGATTTTGCTCTCGTAGAGCTAAATAAGAAAGGAAAAATTACAAGCACTGGCCTAATTAAAAACCTTTCTCCCCCTTTGAAAAGGAAAAGGGTGCCATAGGAAAAAATGAAAAAAGATTACATCAAATTACACATAATATCGTCGAAGCTCATCCGCATTCCAAGATCTAGGAATGTCATTGTCGTCCATATCCTTCAACCTGTAAGAACTGGGCCTTGACGAAGATACCACCAGAAAAGGTCCTTCCCACTTCAGTTGTACCTTGCCTACTGTGTCCGGATTGGCCACTCTTTGAAGCACCAAATGCCCTGGCTTAATATTTTTCAGCCGAACTTTTCTGTCACGCCATTTTATTGTTTTGGCTTGATATTTATTGATATTCTCCACAACCTAAAGTATGGTGCCCTCTATAGTATCTTTTGCTATAAGATAATCAGCTTCGTCCTCTGCCGAAGCTGCTGTTCTGATCGACCCCGTTTTAGCTTCTTCTGGGGTTATAGCTTCGTCACCAAATAATAACTTGAACGGTATAAAACCTGTTGATCTTGATATGGTTGTATTGTGGCTCCACACCACTTTAATCAACTCATCTGGCCACTTTCCTCTGGGCTAATTGAAGATTAACTTCATTATTCCGGTCATTATAATGTCATTTGCTCTTTCGACCAGCCCGTTTGACTCTGAGTACCTAACTAATGCAAAATGAATCTTCGTGCCAATCTGGTCACAGAAATCCTTGAAAGTCTCGGCTTCAAACTGTGTACCATTGTCCACAGTTATAGCCTTCGGCACACCGAAGCGACAAACGATATTTTGCCAAAAGAACTTCTAGACTGTAACCGAAGTTATTGTAGCCAAAGGCTTCGCTTCAATCCACCTGGAAAAGTATTTTACGGCCACCACAACATATTTCAAATTATCTTGTGCTGGTGGAAGTGGGCCTAACAAATCCAGGCCCCATCTTTGCAATGGCCAAGTGAGCTGTATTAACTGAGTAAGAGATGAAGGCTGTCTTTAGTCTCTTGCACATTTTTGACAATTTTCACATTTTTGAACCAACTCTGCCGCATCCGAAGCTACCTTCGGCCAGTAAAATCCTTGTCTAAATACTTTTCCCAGCAATGGTCTAGACCCAATATGAGATCCACATAGTCCTACATGTATCTCCTTCATTAATTCAATCCCTTCAGCTCTTGATAAACACTTGAGGAGTGGGGAACAGACTCCATGTTTATATAATTTCCCTTGTATTATTACATATGGTCTTACTCTTGCCTCCATCCTTTTATTATAAACTTCGTCATCTGAAAGGCAGTTACCTTGGAGGAAAGATATAATTTTAGTCCTCCAATCTTCACTATGTACTGGAGAAATGGTGAGCACTACTCTCTCCATGAGTTCAACCAAAGGTGCCTTTATTGTTTCAAAAAATACTTCGGAAGGTAAAGGGAGCCCCTGAGCCGCTGATTTGGCTAGCAGATCTGCATGCTCATTTTCACCTCTTGGGATATTCTTGACGGAAAAACCTTCGAAAGAAGCCTCCAACCTTCGAACTGTACCCAGATATTTTTCAAGCTTCGGATCTCTTGCCTTACTACTTCGGATCTCTTGCCTTACTACTTTTGTCCACATGGCCAGAAATGACTTGAGAATCAGTTTTCAAGATGGCCCTTCTTATTCCCATTGCCCTTAACTTCTGAAGCCCCAACAGGAGTGCTTCATATGCAGCAATATTATTTGTATAGCTAAAATCAAGTTCGGCTGCATAACATGTTTTGACTTTTGATGGTGCTACTAGAACAGCAGCCGTTCCTGCACCGAAGGTTCCCCACGAACCATCGCAGAACACTGTCCAGGCTTCAATGTCTTTGTTTATTTCTTCTTCCTGAGCCCCTAGCGTCCAGTTAGCGATGAAGTCTACTAACGCCTGGGACTGAATTGAGGATCTATGCACATAGTCAATAGTAAATTCATTAAGCTCTGTGGCCCATTTTCCAATCCTTCCAGTAGCTTCTCTATTCTTCATAATGTCCTTCAAAGGCTGTGACGAAGGAACAATTATGTGGTATGCTTGAAAATAGTGTCGAAGCTTCCTGGAGGCCATTAATACAGCATACAACACCTTCTCCAATTCCGTATAATCTGTCTTTGATGGACTTAAAACTTCAGAGACGAAGTATACTGGAGCTTGTTTTTTAACTTGACCATCTAGCTTCTCCTGTACCAGCGCCGCACTCACCGCAGAATGTGAAGCTGCCACATATAATAGCAATGGAGCCCCTGGCACAGGTGGAGTTAATGTTGTTAAATTAATCAAATATTGCTTCAATTCTTCGAAGGCTTTTTGCTGTGCCGAGCCCCATTGAAAGACTTTGGTTTACTTCAGTATTTCAAAGAATGGCATATTTCTTTCTACTGATCTGGATATGAATCTATTTAATGATGCTAACCTCCCTGCCAGCCGTTGGGCCCCCTTTTTGTGCTTGGCGGCTCCATCCGAAGAATAGCCTCAATCTTACTTGGGTTGGCTTCAATTCCTTTATTTGACACCAGATAGCCAAGGAATTTTCCCTTCTTTACCCCAAAAACACACTTTTCTGGATTTAACTTCAGGCCAGCTTGCCTGAAGTTAGCAAATGTCTCTTGTAAATCAGCAATGTGATTTTCTTGCTTTGTGCTTTTCACTATGATATCATCAACACAGGTCAGTACATTCCTGCCTATTTGAGAATGAAGGACCTTAGCTGTCATTCTGCTGAAGCTTCCTCCAGCATTCTTGATCCCCTCAGGCATCCGAAGATAACAATATGTGCCACTAGGGGTTATGAAGCTAGTCTTCGGCTCATCTTCCTTCTTCATCCATATTTGATGATAGCCGGAATAACAATCCAGTAGACTCATGAGCTCCGAAGAAGCTGCTGCATCCACTAGGGAGTCTATTCTTGGCAATGGGAACTCGTCCTTCTGACAAGCCTTGTTAAGATCTGTAAAATCAATGCACATTCTCCATTTGCCATTGGACTTCTTCACCATAACAGTGTTAGCTAGCCACTCTGGGTATTTCACCTCTCTGATAACACTAGCACTAAGAAGTCTCTTCACTTCGTTCTGAGCACCTTCAGCTTTGTCTTCAGACATTTTCCAAAGCCTTTGTTTTCTTGGCCTGAATGATGGATCCACGTTGAGTGAATGTTCAATAACATTTCTGTTGACACCACAGAGATCATTGGCGGACCAAGCAAAGACATATTTATTGTTGAATAAGAATCTTAGCAAAGTCTTCTCTTGTTCTTTAGATAGCTGAGACCCCAGCAATACTCTTTGTTCTGCTATGTCTTCACATAGGAGCATAGGCTTCGGCTGATCTGCCGAAGCAGCCTTCTCTCTTTTGTATTTATACTGATCACAAGCTTCGGCTCCATCTATATTATGGATTGCCTTTGAATCTGTCCAATTTCCTTCAGCTTTTCTGGCAGCCTCTTGACTTCCATGAATAGCAGTAGACCCCTGCTCTGAAGGTATTTTCATACATAAGTATGGTGGATGAAGTATAGCTTCGAAAGCATTGACTGTCCCTCGGCCAATGATTGCATTGTATGGATACTCCATGTCAACAATATCAAAAACAATTTGTTCAGTCCTTGTGTTATGAACAAAGCCAAAAGTTACTAGCATTATGATTTTTTCGAGTGCTACAATTTGCCTTCCTCCGAAGCCACAAAGAGGGTGTGTAGCATCATGAATCTTATCCTCTAGCTCTTGCATTTGTCTAAAGGCCTTAGCAATTATGATATCCGCTGCACTACCTGTGTCAACCAAAACATTATGGACCAGAAACCCCTTGATGACACAAGATATGACCATAGCATCATTGTGGGGGTAATCCTTGAGTTGAAGATCTTCCTGAGAGAAGGTAATTAGGATGTGGGACCATTTGGACTTGATGAAGGGTCCCTGCACCCCAACATGCTGCACCCTTCTCTGTGCTTCTTTCTTCTGCTTCTTATTGACTGGCTCTGAGCATGAACCGCCTGTTATCGGGAGCACCAACTTCGTAGCCAAAGGTGCTACAACTTGGTTGTTGAACGAAGCCATCAGCTCAAAAGTGGAAGTGAGTACACCGGAGGTGGGCGCCAATGTTGGGGTCTTGTTCTCAAATGCTATATATTAAGAACAAGGCAACACAAAACGTTAAAGGTTAAGGCCCTTCGTCCTTCGAAGCATCATTTCCCTTAGGATATAATGATCTTCAGACGAAGGTCGTGAAGGATGGACCTTCATCATCACAATATAGATTAATGGAAGAAGAAGCATATAAAATATAAAAGGCAGCATAAATAGTCATGTAATCATATAATACTATTAATATCTTTTCTTTTATTATCATGGATAAACAGAAATAATATTAAATTACATTTATACCTTCGGCTTGACAGAAGGTGAAGAATCCAAGCGTAACACAATACTGAATACAAGTCAGCGTGAACAATACGGGGGTACTGTTCACCTATTTATAGTCACAGGACACAGCCTATACGAGTTTACATTTATACCTCTTATAACTGGTTACAATCAAGACATAGGTTATCATGGACCGATCAGTCTTTGCATCTTTAAGTTGGTGCAACCCTTCGTCTCAAGGCGTGTTGCTATGCCAAAGCTCCCTGAATGGTATCTTCGGCGTTGCTTCTGTGTTAACTTTCTGTAATACCCTAATTTTTGAAACCAATAAAATGTACTAAGATCTAGTTTAATTTGGTAATATTTGAGTAGTTTAGAATCATGAATTATAATTTTAAGTATTTTCTTTTATAAATCAATTAAAGACCAATTTATAAAGTTAAATGAAAAGGTCCTTATGTAGGTAAAATCGTACCTTTATAGGATAAAATATTTAGAACAGTCTCTAAAGTATGAAAACTAGAATTTGGGTTCTTGAAATATGATGGAAAGATTCTTCCTTCTTTATTTAAGGTAATTGATCTTTTATGAATTACGTGTTTAGAAGCATTCATCTAAATAATAGGATAATAAACAAATAAATAAATATAAATTTATGCATACATGTTGAAGTTTTGTTTGTGCATTTGTTTTTAAAGATGAAACTCAGACATGAATTTAAATTATAATTTGGATATTTGAGATAGGAAACAAAATAAAAAAATGAATTTGGAATTGACGTTTGAAAACAAAATAGGAAAAAGGGGAAAATAGAAAACTAAAAAAAAAGAAGAGGAACGTGGGCTGCTTTTGGCTTGGAAAAAAATATGGGCCGAGAGGGCATAGTAGAAAGGTTGTAATACCCTAATTTTTGAAACCAATAAAATATACTAAGATCTAGTTTAATTTGGTAATATTTGAGTAGTTTAGAATCATGAATTTTAATTTTAAGTATTTTCTTTTATAAATGAATTAAAGACCAATTTATAAAGTTAAATGAAAAGGTCCTTATGTAGGTAAAATCGTACCTTTATAGGATAAAATATTTAGAACAGTCTCTAAAGTATGAAAACTAGAATTTGGGTTCTTGAAATATGATGGAAAGATTCTTCCTTCTTTATTTAAGGTAATTGATCTTTTATGAATTACGTGTTTAGAAGCATTCATCTAAATGAATAGGATAATAAACAAATAAATAAATATAAATTTATGCATACATGTTGAAGTTTTGTTTGTGCATTTGTTTTTAAAGATGAAACTCAGACATGAATTTAAATTATAATTTGGATATTTGAGATAGGAAACAAAATAAAAAAATGAATTTGGAATTGACGTTTGAAAACAAAATAGGAAAAAGGGGAAAATAGAAAACTAATAAAACAAAAATAAAAAGAAAAAAACTTACGACCTTTCTACTATGCCCTCTCGGCCCATATTTTTTTTCCAAGCCAAAAGCAGCCCACGTTCCTCTTTTTTTTTGTTTTTTCCCCTTAATTCTCCCACGGTGGATTATGTTGACATGAACCAGCCCGTTAGTGTCACAGATGTGTAGGCCACAAATGTCAGCTGCTTATTCTCTAGTCTGCAACAAACTCCATCAGGTCGTAACGAAACCATCGTATTCCTCGCGCGCATCTAAACCTGAGTTGAGGTTGTTAAGATCCATGCGTGGCTGTTGAGATCCGGCGATCTGGCTGTTGCCCCGTTGCAAACCGATGCTTTGCATCATGCCTATAAAAGCATCGTCGCCTCGACCAAGTTTTTCCTGGTTCAGGTGCTCAACATCCTATCGTCAAAACCGAGTGGGTGAGCAACCGGAGTGCTCACAGACTAGAGAGGAACAGAGTGTTGCCGCTATCCTTGAACCACGGAGCGTCGTCGGCCAACTCAGGGTGTCGGTGACGACATCAGGCGTAGTACCACGCAGAACATGACGGATTCCTCGCCGGTGGGAGTGGAAATGGCGCTGTCTGCCTCACGCCGTAATTATCCTCCGCCGTTGTGTTGAGCTCGACCATGGCGCAGTGGCGAGCCAGATCGGCTGCTGCCAGTCTTCACAAGGAGGAATAATCGCTTGGCTTCGCTGTATCCACCATGCACCAGACCCCCCGCGTGCGTCGGCGAGCAGGCCGGAGCTTCGCCCTGCCAAATCGCGCTGGGGACCATCCCCGTGGTCGGATCTCTCGTGATTGGGCGAACTCTGAATCTCAGGCAAGGACTCTCGTGTGTATCCCTGTTTCCTTCACGTAGCTAGTAGTGTTTGGTTTGGCTATGGGAGCACTGGAAGCACCGAGCTTGTGCTCTAGTAATGGCGGCTGTGGGGGGGGGAAGTCTCCCTCGCCAGCGTGTTAGACGAGCTGGGGGTTGATGAAGGCGCGGGGTCGTGGATCCATTGTTGGACGGCCCAAATTTGTTTAACCGTATCGCTGTTGGGTGATTGGATCTGTGCCGTCGAATCGGCATCCTGCGGATCGAAACAGATCGTGTTCCATTAAGTTATTGCCGTAGATTTCGGATCCAACGGTGGTGATTGCATACCGGTTGGGTGATGTGTCTTTCTAATCCGTGCCCTCGTACCCCCTTCGCCGAGGCAAACTTTCTAAAGAGCCCTCGGCTTATTTAGAAATCAACCCGCCATCCACCGCGGTGTAGATCTGTGTCTTGGGACTTTTCGCGCATTAACCCCTGGACTTTCCTGTAATTGAGGCCGAGTCCAGAGAATTATAAAATCTAGAAAAAGGAATTAGAAAATAATTTTTATGCAAAAATAAATGCTAGAATTTGTTTAATTCATAGAAAATGTATATTTAGTCCAAATTAATTCATTCCAATTCCTATAATTTTATAAAATCATTGTTTATCATTTAGTGTCATTGTTTTGACATAAAAGTCACATTAAAATTGTTATCTTAATTAATCTTGTACTAAGCACATAGAACCTTTGGAAATCCATAACTTAAAATCTATAACTCCAAAATTAATAATTCCTGTTCCTGTGATCATATTTCAACATGTAGATTATTAATAGGAATTTTGTATATATGTTTGGTGTAATGTTAATTTTGCCTATACACTATTTGTTTGTATTGCTACGACTAGCGGTGAGGACACGTGTCCCTGAAGAGCAAGTTGGTACCTAGAATCTCAAGTCCCAGGAAGGTTGTGCCCTTGATCACTTCTTTTTACCCACTCATGTTCTAACTAATCATAATGATTTGCATAGGTTAATTTTGATGGGACCCAATAGGTTATCCTAGTTTGTCTATCTTTATACCTTGTTTACCACTGAACTTTTTGGGTAGTACTTGCTAGTGCTTTATGTGGTTTTGGGTATGAAGATACATTATTCATGATCACATTTTTATTATCTGTTTATTATTACTGTTCATGATAAGATCATTATGTTATTTGGAACATGGGGCGACCACCCGGGAAAACAGTGCTACCACAAGGGTTTAGTGGGACGCCCTTGGCTGATTAATTAGGAAAGTTAGTGGAAAACTACCTTACCTGAAAGGGGCAAGGGCAGTAGGGGAGTGGTCAGTGTAGAGAGGTCCTTGGGATGATTTTGCTACGATGGCGATCATGCGAGGGATCCCTGCATTGGAGCTTCCTATAAACTATAGCAGGTTTTCTGAAGCTAGTGGAACTTTGTAAAGGCCTCGTAGTGTTACCCTGCCTCGCCTCCTCGGTAGAGGTGTATGGGAAGTCGCGATCCCTTGGCAGATGGGTAACATGACTTGTGGGTAAAGATGTGCAACCTCTGCAGAGTGTAAAACTGGTATATCAGCCGTGCTCACGGTCATGAGCAGCTCGGACCCTCACATGATTAATTTATGGAACTAAATTCAATTTGTCATATGCATTGCATCGCAGGTGATTTTGTTATTACTTTTGTTCTACTACTTAATTGGGTTTGGTATTTACTTATACTTAGTAACTGCTAATAAAATTTTGAAGAACTTTAAAAGCAATGCTCAGCTCTAACCATCCTCTTTGGTAAGCCTTACACTTCATGTGAACTCCCATCTTTGGCGAGTTCATGCACATTATTCCCCACAACTTGTTGAGCTATGAACGTATGTGAGCTCACTCTTGCTATCTCACCCCCCCCACAGGTCAAGAACAGGTACCACAGGATGAGACGCTTGGAGGATGCTGTGACGAGTTCGTGAGAGGACTAGGCCGTCGTCTCCCAGTCAACTTTGGGTTGCTGGACCGTTGTCTCCTTATAATGTAATTATTTATTTTGTATAGAATTCCTGTTATATAGTAAAGATGTGACATTCGATCCTATGCCATGATTCATCATATGTGTGAGACTTGGTCCCAGCACACCTGGTGATTATGTTCGTGTCCGGGCTTTAGACCCCTAAAACCCGGGTGTGATAGAAGTGGTATCAGAGGAATGTTGACTGTAGGACAAAACCTAGATAGAATTGGACAACCAATACTTACTTACCTTTACTACTCTGATTCTTTTTTGAACTTTTCTGGATCTTTTCTCATCTATTTCCGCTTTACTCTAATTATTCTTACCTTTTCCTTCTAAAAAAAGTGGATTTCACACTTTGAAATCCTGTGCCTAAAGTGACTTTTAGGAATAGAAGACCTAATCTTAGGAACAAAAGCAAAACTATTTTTGTAGGTATGGGTATGCTTGAGTGCATGTTCTTATGATACATGTCTGATTTGGATCTTTGATTGAGTGTGATGAGTTTTGGAGTAATGTCCACAATTACATATGCATATACATATAGGCATAAATATAAATAAATAAAATTCATGAGATAACTAAACAACATAGATTATCCTCCATTAAAGTGTATCTATTTCAAATAGATCCTTTTTAACTCAAAAGATTCTATTTTATCCTAATAGGTTCACCCTATGTTCTATCTTATCTCATCCTATCCTAACCACTTTGCTTATCTCGAACTAGTGTAACAACCATGATCTAATCCAAAGTAATTAGATATTATCTAGTCTAATCTAGTCATATCCCATCTAATCAAGATCCTACCTAACCTAATATAATCTAATCTAGTGTGAGTTACTAATACTGGATAGGACCATACTCCTAATTCACTTAAGCCTAAATTGGTGACATAAGTCAACTCAGCCATATACAACCACTTGACCTATATAATAGGTTACATAACCTATCCCACCCATCTAGAAGCAAACGACCAAATCAGATTCTGACTAATATCATTAAACTCATAGCCATCTACTAAACTAGCTGCTCTACCTACGTGTTACATACAGATCTATCTTAACCTCTTGACCCAAACCCGGATGGAGACACCAAAGAGCAAGAAAGAGAAGATCAACCTCGACATGGAAGAATAGGAGTCAAATCAGACCTCGAGATGATTCAAGATTTACCACCTTGGATGGAGTCTTCCCTTACCAAGTTCTTCTTACCATCATCTAACTTCACTCTAACCATCTCTCTTCTTGCCTAAAACTATGTGTCTAAACATAGAAGATACCCATGCATTTCTAATCACCTGCTTATTAGTATTAAAGACAAAAAAAAGAAAGAGAGACTCTTAATTTAGAATCAATTAGAAACTACAATCTCAATTACAAACCAATCATGGTATAACCCTTTTTCTTACAAATCTCGAGGACGAGATTATTTTTAGGGGGGTAGGATTTGTAATACCCTAATTTTTGAAACCAATAAAATGTACTAAGATCTAGTTTAATTTGGTAATATTTGAGTAGTTTAGAATCATGAATTATAATTTTAAGTATTTTCTTTTATAAATCAATTAAAGACCAATTTATAAAGTTAAATGAAAAGGTCCTTATGTAGGTAAAATCGTACCTTTATAGGATAAAATATTTAGAACAGTCTCTAAAGTATGAAAACTAGAATTTGGGTTCTTGAAATATGATGAAAAGATTCTTCCTTCTTTATTTAAGGTAATTGATCGTTTATGAATTACGTGTTTAGAAGCATTCATCTAAATGAATAGGATAATAAACAAATAAATAAATATAAATTTATGCATACATGTTGAAGTTTTGTTTGTGCATTTGTTTTTAAAGATGAAACTCAGACATGAATTTAAATTATAATTTGGATATTTGAGATAGGAAACAAAATAAAAAAATGAATTTGGAATTGACGTTTGAAAACAAAATAGGAAAAAGGGGAAAATAGAAAACTAATAAAACAAAAATAAAAAGAAAAAACTTACGACCTTTCTACTATGCCCTCTCGGCCCATATTTTTTTTCCAAGCCAAAAGCAGCCCACGTTCCTCTTCTTTTTTTTGTTTTTTCCCCTTAATTCTCCCACGGTGGATTATGTTGACATGAACCAGCCCGTTAGTGTCACAGATGTGTAGGCCACAAATGTCAGCTGCTTATTCTCTAGTCTGCAACAAACTCCATCAGGTCGTAACGAAACCATCGTATTCCTCGCGCGCATCTAAACCTGAGTTGGGGTTGTTAAGATCCATGCGTGGCTGTTGAGATCCGGCGATCTGGCTGTTGCCCCGTTGCAAACCGATGCTTTGCATCATGCCTATAAAAGCGTCGTCGCCTCGACCAAGTTTTTCCTGGTTCAGGTGCTCGACATCCTATCGTCAAAACCGAGTGGGTGAGCAACCGGAGTGCTCACGGACTGGAGAGGAATAGAGTGTTGCCGCTATCCTTGAACCATGGAGCGTCGTCGGCCAACTCAGGGTGTCGGTGACGACATCAGGCGTAGTACCACGCAGAACATGACGGATTCCTCACTGGTGGGAGTGGAAATGGCGCTGTCTGCCTCACACCGTAATTATCCTCCGCCGTTGTGTTGAGCTCGACCATGGCGCAGTGGCGAGCCAGATCGGCTGCTGCCAGTCTTCACAAGGAGGAATAATCTCTTGGCTTCGCTGTATCCACCATGCACCAGACCCCCCGTGTGCGTTGGCGAGCAGGCCGAAGCTTCGCCCTGCCAAATCTCGCCGGGGACCATCCCCGTGGCCGGATCTCTCGTGATTAGGCGAACTCTGAATCTCAGGCAAGGACTCTCGTGTGTATCCCTGTTTCCTTCACGTAGCTAGTAGTGTTTGGTTTGGCTATGGGAGCACTGGAAGCACCGAGCTTGTGCTCTGGTAATGGCGGCTGTGGGGGGGAGTCTCCCTCGCCATCGTGTTAGACAAGCTAGGGGTTGATGAAGGCGCAGGGCCGTGGATCCATTGTTGGACGACCCAAATTTGTTTAACTGTATCGCTGTTGGGTGATTGGATCTGTGTCGTCGAATCAGCATCCTGCGGATCGAAACAGATCGTGTTCCATTAAATTATTGCCGTAGATTCCAGATCCAACGGTGGTGATTGCATACCGGTAGGGTGATGTGTCTTTCTAATCCGTGCCCTCGTACCCCCTTCGCTGAGGCAAACTTTCTAAAGAGCCCTCGGCTTATTTAGAAATCAACCCGCCATCCACCGTGGGGTAGATCTGTGTCTTGGGACTTTTCGCACATTAACCCCTGGACTTTCCTGTAATTGAGGCCCAGTCCAGAGAATTATAAAATCTAGAAAAAGGAATTAGAAAATGATTTTTATACAAAAATAAATGTTAGAATTTGTTTAATTCATAGAAAATGTATATTTAGTCCAAATTAATTCATTCCAATTCCTATAATTTTATAAAATCATTGTTTATCATTTAGTGTCATTGTTTTGACATAAAAGTCACATTAAAATTGTTATCTTAATTAATCTTGTACTAAGCACATAGAACCTTTGGAAATCCATAACTTAAAATCTATAACTCCAAAATTAATAATTCCTGTTCCTGCGATCATATTTCAACATGTAGATTATCAATAGGAATTTTGCATATATGTTTGGTGTAATGTTAATTTTGCCTATACATTATTTGTTTGTATTGCTATGACTAGCGGTGAGGACACGTGTCCCTGAAGAGCAAGTTGGTACCTGGAATCTCAAGTCCCAGACAAGTTGTGCCCTTGATCACTTCTTTTTACCCACTCATGTTCTAACTAATCATAATGATTTGCATAGGTTAATTTTGATGGGACCCAATAGGTTACCCTAGTTTGTCTATCTTTATACCTTGTTTACCACTGAACTTTTTGGGTAGTACTTGCTAGTGCTTTATGTGGTTTTGGATATGAAGATACATTATTCATGATCACATTTTTATTATCTGTTTATTATTACTGTTCATGATAAGATCATTATGTTAATTGGAACATGGAGCGACCACCCAGGAAAACAGTGCTACCATAAGGGTTTAGTGGGACGTCCTTGGCTGATTAATTAGGAAAGCTAGTGGAAGACTACCTTACCCGAAAGGGGCAAGGGCAGTAGGGGAGTGGTCAGTGTAGGGAGGTCCTTGGGATGATTTTGCTGCGATGGCGATCATGCGAGGGATCCCTGCATTGGAGCTTCCTATAAACTGTAGCGGGTTTTCTGAAGCTAGTGGAACTTTGTAAAGGCCTCGTAGTGTTACCCTGCCTCGCCTCCTCGGTAGAGGTGTATGTGAAGTCGCGATCCCTTGGCAGATGGGTAACATGACTTGTGGGTAAAGATGTGCAATCTCTGCAGAGTGTAAAACTGGTATATCAGCCGTGCTCACGGTCATGAGCAGCTCGGACCCTCACATGATTAATTTATGGAACTAAATTCAATTTGTCATATGCATTGCATCGCAGGTGATTTTGTTATTACTTTTGTTCTACTACTTAATTGGGTTTGGTATTTACTTATACTTAGTAACTGCTAATAAAATTTTGAAGAACTTTAAAAGCAATGCTCAGCTCTAACCATCCTCTTTGGTAAGCCTTACACTTCATGTGAACTCCCATCTTTGGCGAGTTCATGCACATTATTCCCCACAACTTGTTGAGCTATGAACGTATGTGAGCTCACTCTTGCTGTCTCACACCCCCCCCACAGGTCAAGAACAGGTACCGCAGGATGAGACGCTTGGAGGATGCTGTGACGAGTTCGTGAGAGGACTAGGCCGTCGTCTCCCAGTCAACTTTGGGTTGCTGGACCGTTGTCTCCTTATAATGTAATTATTTATTTTGTATAGAATTCCTGTTATATAGTAAAGATGTGACATTCGATCCTGTGTCATGATTCATCATATGTGTGAGACTTGGTCCCAGCACACCTGGTGATTATGTTCGTGTCCGGGCTTTAGACCCCTAAAACCCGGGTGTGACACTTTCCAAATCAGGACCTTCGGCCTTTGGTGCTACTACTTCACGACCGAGTTGTTCCACAAGGGACCAATGTCGGATGCTCGGTGATGATGACCCAAATTGGGTGTGTGACCATCCACCTACGAGGGGCGCGATCCAACAGGCACATCTTGTTGTGGCTATGCTCATCGACAAGGGCTAGCATGGCTAGTAGTTCTATTTACATACAGAACCACGAGGCTCCATCCACTACCTAAAATGGCCTTCCCGCCTTCCTTCCTATGGTGCCCTTGGAGGCCCCTAAAAGCTAGGTATGGGGCGTCCCAAAGGATGGGGAGAAAACGACGGTCTGGGCCATTGCTATGGTGTCGGTTCTTCGTGATTGTGGGGTCACGTTGGTGAGTGTGATCGCGAATTACCTCCATTAGGGCTAGCTCCTCTCATGGCCAAGCGGCTACCACTGTTCAAGATGACTGTTGAGGCTCCGCTGGATGGCACTCGGCTAAGCACTCTGCCCCCCGGCGACGCGAAGATCGCTCGCTGGCTCATGGAGGCCATGGACATTCGCAAAGGCACAGATGGGGCCATCATCCCATGTATTTTCTCGATTCCAGGTTGCTCTCCAATGCGTCCCGAGCCAAGCTTCATGGAGTTTGTGAGTTCACCTGCTTCCACTTCCCTTTCTTCTTGTTCCTTGTTGGATCTGCACCCTCCGACCCCCTCCTTCCTTTTTCTAGTCCTCCTCTCCGGTGCTGCGAGACGACCCCACTCCCTCGCCGAAAAGCATGGTAGATAAGGAGGCAGCTCGCGCGCGGGTGAAGCAGTAGTGGAGGGACAAAAAAGATAGGGTGGAGAAGAAACGACAGAGGACCGAGCGCCATATGCGTAGGTATAGCAACACCGAGACCGATTTAGCCAATGAGGATGAAGACGATGATGATGATGCGAGTGCGGGCTCCAAGCTTTGGGCCATTCTTGATGCCCTCCTATACCTATCAACGATTGATTCCACTCCAGCTTTTCCTAGCGGAGCAGCGGGTGTCTTTCCTGTCATGGAGAAGGTCGACTTCATGGAACTCCCCGGCCTATTCTCCTGGTTGATGGCTTTGGTGGCACTCATCCCTCCATCCACTGAGCCCCTAGCCAGACGGCCACCGAGGGCTACTTGCGTGGGAAGCTCTTCTACCTCAAGCTCGTTAGTGATGCTAGCCGGCATACCTCTAGGGCCGCCCGTGCTCACCTTCGAAGCGAGTGGCAGGGCCAACGCTCCACCCGGGTGCCATGGAGGCGAGGTCCCCAAAGAGGGCAAAGGTCCGTTGGGGAATGACCAGTCGGGTGAGGGCCTTACTGGTCCTCATCGTCTGATTCCCCTTTGTTTGTTTTTGGTGTGCCACAACTCCTAATCTCTTCTTCCTTTTCCCTAGAAGCTCCTCTCAACATGTTGCTTTCATGCCGTGCGTGAGGAAAGCGGGTTCCAAGAAGAGGAGAATGATGCCTACCATCGACGAGGACGTAGGAGCGGCTGCACCATCAAGTTCCTTCTTAGCGACGCTTGCACAGGGTGACAGCGGGGGCCGATGTCCTGGGTTTGTTTTTCTTGATGTTTCCAAGCGGCCCTTTAGCAGTTCTGATGGGGGCGACTGATGCTCTCCCTTTTTTTTCTTTTTTGAAGTGAGCTCAGGGGGTTTCCTTTGTCGACATTGTGTAGGTTGTAGCTCTAGGGGGATAGCGTCCCTCCTTGTTCATGGGGAGCACTGAACCGTGCTACTAGGCCGCAGTGGCTGGCCTGGCATCTAGCTCGCTCCAGACTGCTCTGCAGACTATGACAACCCCCTGGCTCTGTGTAGGGAGTTGAAGAGAATGATGCGATTGAGAAGGAGTTGTGGGGTGGCCTTGATTGGCTTTCGACCACATGCCAAAAGTTAATGGTAAGCCACACGTGGATGCCTTAGTGAGGGAAATGCCCCTCTTGCTAATCGACTCGCTGTCCGATTTTCATGTTCTCAGTCGCTAGCAGAAATGCTGGCGGGCAGGTCCCACCTTCTTAAAAGTCGCTTAGAGGGGGTGAATAGGCGAAACCTGAAATTTATTCAACTTTAAACACACTCTAAGGTCAGAGTTAGCGTTAGAATTAAATTCAAGTCAAAAGAACGTTTCTCTTGCTTAGAGTTGCTCAAAGAATGCGGATGACGTATGGGAGCCAACTCAGATCAATACTAGCAAGGAAATGTTAGAGAGGGAAAATAAATCAAACAAGAATCAAAGCGAGTGAACACGATGATTTGTTTTACCGAGGTTCGGTTCCAAAGAACCTAGTCCCTGTTGAGGAGGTCACAAAGACCGGGTCTATTTCAGCCCTTTCCCTCTCTCAAACGATCACTTAGACCGAAGTGAGCCTTTTCCTTAATCTCACGGGTCACTTAGACCCAGCAAGGACCACCACACACTTAGGTGTCTCTTGCTTCGATTACAAGTCTCTTGAGAATAAGAAGGGAAAAAGAAAAGGCCAATCCAAGCGACAAGAGCAACAAAAGAACACAAGTGATCCTCTCATAAGCTCTAATGCACTAGAGTTGATTTTGGGGCTTTGAGTGGATTGATTGCTTTGATTATGTGTTGGAGTGTTGGGCTTTTGCTCTTGCAATGAATGAAGATTTCAGAAGGCTTGGATAGGAATGAATGAGGTGGTTGGGGGGTATTTATAGCCTCCCAACCACTTCTAGTCGTTGGCTCATTTTTGCAGGCGATGGGCACACCAGACAGTCCGGTGCGCCACCGGACAGTCACTATGCACTGTCCGGTGCAGCGCCACGTCAGCGCAACTATTAGGGTTCTGAGCTGGTCGATCGTTGGAGCATTTGTCGTCTTGTTGCACTGGACAGTCTAGTGCCACACCGGATAGTCCGGTGCCCTCTGACTTCTACGCGACACTGTTCACTCTGCACAGTCGACCGTTGGCACGCATGGAGCCGTTGCTCCACTGGCTCACCGGACAGTCCGGTGCACACTGGATAGTCCAGTGAATTTTAGTGGAGCGCGCCTCTGGATTTCCCGAGATTGGTTGGTTCATCTGCTGTACGGCCTGGTGCACCGGACACTGTCCGGTGCGCCAAATTCCAGCACACTCAAGTCCTTTGCTCTATTTTTGATTGTGTCTCTAACTTGATTTCTTTCTTAGTTTGTGTTGAACCTTATGCACCTAGTAATAGATGAATTCTAGACAAACTAGTTAGTCCATGTGTTTGTGTTGGTCGTCAACCACCAAAATTAATTATAAGAGATGGTTGACCCAATTTCCCTTTCAATTTCCCTTTCTTAGTTGGTGATTGATGCCAACACAAACCAAAGCAAATATAAAGTGCAGAAATGTAACTACTTTGTATTTACGATGAATGTGCATAGGTTACTTGGAGTTAAACCAATAAAAGGTATCACTAAATGTATATGGATTGCTTTTTCTTTTATTTAACATTTTGGACCTCATTTGCACCACTTGTTTGTTTTTGCAAATCTTTTTGGAACAATCCTTTTAAAATCTTTTGCAAATAGTCAAAGGTATAGAAATGTAATTGCAAGAAGCATTTTTAAGTTTTGAAATTCCTCCCCCTGTTTCAAATGCTTTTCCTTTGACTAAGTAAAAACTCTCCCTGAATGAATTCTCCCCTTAGCTTTCAAGAGGGTTTTAAAATAGGTATCAATTTGAAAATTGACTTTTAAAGATACCAATTGAAAGACTAGTTGAAAATTCATGCCGATTGAAAAATTCATACCACTTGAAAATTCATTTTGGGGCTTACTCAAGTATCAATTAAAATAAACATTTCTCATACTCATGAAGACAAAATAAGATACCAATTGAAAAATGCTTCCTTTTGAAAATATCAATTTGAAAAATACACTAAAATTTTTAAAATGGTGGTGCGGTCCTTTTGCTTTGGGCTTAATATTTTTCCCCTTTGGCATTAATCGCCAAAAACGAAGAACTTGAGAGCCCTTATGCATTTTCTCCCCCTTTGGGGCTTAATACTTTCTCCCACATGGTGAAATAAATATGAGTGAAGGGTCATACCATTGAGAGTTTGCGGAGTAACGGCAAGTGGTAAATGATACCGTCAGAGTTTGGAGTGGAAGCCTTTGTCGTTGTCGAATCTAAGACTAATCATAGAAATATACTTGAAAACATATTAGTCTTAGCCTTGGCACAAGAAGAATAAGAAATATGCACTTAGTACCAAATGAAAGAGCTATGATCAAAGGTATATAAATTAGCTATGTGTGCAATGTTTTAATCAAAGTTCCGAGAATCAAGTATATTTAGCTCATTCCTACGTTTGCTAAAGGTTTTCTCATCTAGTGGCTTGGTAAAGATATCGGCTAATTGGTTGTGGGTATTAACATAAGCAATTTCGATATCCCCCTTTTGTTGTTGATCTCTCAGAAAGTGATACCGAATGTCTATGTGCTTAGTGCGGCTGTGTTCAACGGGATTATCCACCATGCGGATTGCACTCTCATTGTCACATAGGAGAGAGACTTTGCTCAATTTATAGCCATAGTCCCTGAGGGTTTGCCTCATCCAGAGTAATTGCGCAAAGCAATGGCCTGCGGCAATGTGCTCGGCTTCTGCAGTGGAAAGAGCTACTGAGTTTTATTTCTTTGAAGCCCATGACACCAGGGATCTTCCCAGAAACTGACAAGTCCCTGATGTGCTCCTTCTATCAATTTTACACCCAACATAATCGGCATCGGAATATCCAATTAAATTAAATGTAGATCCCTTGGGGTACCAAAGCCCAAACTTAGGAGTGTAGACTAAATATCTCATGATTCTCTTTATGACCCTAAGGTGAACTTCCTTAGGATTTGCCTGAAAATCTTGCACACATACATACAGAAAGCATAATGTCCGATCGAGATGCACATAAGTAGAGTAAAGATCCTATCATTGACCGGTATACCTTTTGATCTATGGATTTAACTCCCATGTCGAGGTCGAGATGCCCATTGGTTCCCATGGGTGTCTTGATGGGTTTGCCATCCTTCATTCCAAACTTCTTAAGTATGTCTTGAATGTACTTAGTTTGGCTGATGAAGGTGCCATCTTGGAGTTGCTTGATTTGAAATCCTAGGAAATACTTCAACTCCCCCATCATTGACATCTTGAATTTCTGAATCATGATCCTACTAAACTCTTCACAAGATTACTTGTTAGTAGACCCAAATATAATATCATCAACATAAATTTGGCATATAAACAAGTCATTTGCAATAGATTTAGTGAAGAGAGTAGGATCAACTTTACCGACTTTGAAGCCATTAGCGATAAGAAAATCTCGTAGGCATTCATACCATGCTCGTGGGGCTTGCTTGAGCCCATAAAGCGCCTTTGAGAGTTTATACACATGGTTAGGGTACTCACTATCTTCAAAGCTGGGAGGTTGCTCAACATAGACCTCTTCCTTGATAGGGCCATTGAGGAAGGCACTCTTCACATCCATTTGATAAAGCTTGAAGCCATGGTAAGTAGCATAGGCAAGTAATATGCGAATTAATTCAAGCCTAGCTACGGTTGCATAAGTTTCATCAAAGTCCAAACCTTTGACTTGTGAATAACCTTTGGCCATAAGTCGGGCTTTATTTCTTGTCACCACACCATGCTCATCTTTCTTGTTGTAGAATACCCACTTGGTACCTACAACATTTTGATTAGGACGTGGAACTAAGTGACATACCTCATTTCTCGTGAAGTTGTTGAGCTCCTCTTGCATTGCCACCACCCAATCTAGATCTCTTAGTGCATCCTCTACCCTGTATGGCTCAATAGAGGAAACAAAAGAGTAATGTTCACAGAAACGAGCAACTCAAGATCTATTGGTTACCCCATTATGAATTTCACCAAGAATGGAGTTGACGGGGTGATCTCTTTGAATTGCTTGCTGGACTCTTGGGTGTGACGGTCTTTGATCCCTTATTTCTTGATCATCTTCCTTGTCTTGATCATCTTCATCTCCCCCCTTGATCCATGTCCTCCTCTTGAGGTCACTCATCCTCTTGATCTTCATCTTCATCATCTTGTGCCTGATCCTCATCTTGAGTTGGTGGAGATGCTTGCATGGAAGATGATGGTTGATCTTGTGCTTGTGGAGGCTCTTCGGATTCCTTAGGACACACATCCCCAATGGACATGTTCCTTAGCGTGACGCACGGAGCCTCTTCATCATCTAACTCATCAAGATGAACTTGCTCCACTTGGGAGCCATTTGTCTCATCAAACATAATGTCACAAGAAACTTCAACTAATCCAGTAGATTTGTTGAAGACTATATATGCTCTTGTGTTTGATTCACAACCAAGTAAAAAGCCTTCTATAGTTTTAGGAGCAAATTTAGATTTTCTACCTCTTTTAATAAGAATAAAGCATTTGCTCCCAAAGACTCTAAAATATGAAACATTGGGCCTTTTACCAGTTAGGAGTTCATACGATGTCTTCTTGAGGACTCGGTGAAGATAACCGGTTGATGGAGTAGCAGGCGGTGTTAATCGCCTCGGCCCAAAACCGGTCCGGTGTCTTGTTTTCATCAAGCATGGTCCTTGTTATGTCCAGTAGAGTTCTATTCTTCCTCTCCACTACACCATTTTGTTGAGGTGTGTAGGGAGAAGAGAACTCATGCTTGATGCCCTCCTCCTCAAGAAATCCTTCAATTTGAGAGTTCTTGAACTCTGACCCATTATCGCTTCAAATCTTTTTGATCTTCAATCTGAACTCATTTTGAACCCGTCTCAAGAATCCTTTTAATGTCTCTTGGGTTTGTGATTTTTCCTGCAAAAAGGATACCCAAGTGAAGAGAGAATAATCATCCACAATTACTATACAGTACTTACTCCCGCCGATGCTTATGTAAGCTATCAGGCCGAATAGATCCATGTAGAGTAGCTCAAGCGGTTTGTCTGTCGTCATTATGTTCTTGTGTGGATGATGGACTCCAACTAGCGTTCCTGCTTGGCATGCGCTACAAATCCCGTCTTTCTCAAAATGAACATTGGTTAGTCCTAAAATGTGTTCTCCCTTTAGAAGCTTGTGAAGATTCTTCATTCCAACATGAGCTAGTCAACGATGCTAGAGCTAGCCCATATTAGTCTTAGCAATTAAACAAGTGTTTAGTTCAGCTTTGTTATCATTAAAATCAACTAAATATAGTTGACCATCTAACACTCCTTTAAATGCTATTGAATCATCACTTCTTATAAAGACAGTAACACCTACATCAGTAAATAGACAGTTGTAGCCCATTTTACACAATTGAGAAACAGAAAGCAAATTGTAATCTAATGAATATTTAAGAAAAACATTAGAAATAGAATGGTCAGGAGATATAGAAATTTTACCCAAACCATTGACCAAACCTTGATTTTCCATCCCCGAATGTGATAGCTCTTTGGGGATCTTCATTTTTCTCATATGAGGAGAACATCCTTTTCTCCCCTGTCATGTGGTTTATGCATCTGCTATCGATTATCTAACTTGATCCACCGGATGCATAAACCTACAAAACAATTTTAGGCCTTGTTCTTAGGTACCCAAACGGTCTTGGGTCCTTTGACATTAGAAACAAGCACCTTGGGTACCCAAACACAAGTCTTTGGACTCGTGTTTGCCCCCAACATATTTGGCAACTATTTTCCCTAATTTGTTTGTTAGCGCATAGGAATCATCAAAAGTCTTAAATGAAATGTTATGATCATTTGATGCAGTAGGAATTTTCTTCTTAGGCACTTTAACATGAGTGGTATGCCTAGAACTAGAAGCCTCATTTTTATACATAAATGCTTGGTGAGAAACAAAATGAGGTTTCCTAGCATGAATCTTCCTAATTTTGTGTTCGGGATAGTTTGCAGGATATAAAATGTAACCTTCACTATCCTGAACCATGGGTGCATTGCCCTTTACAAAATTAGACAATTTCTTAGGGGCATTAAGCTTGACATTGTTTTGGTTCCCTTGTTGGAACCCAACGCCATCCTTAATGCTAGGGCGTCTCCCATTATAAAGCATGCTTCTAGCAAATTTAAATTTATCATTATCAAGTTCATGCTCGGCAATTTTGGCAGTTAATGTAGCTATGTGATCATTTTGGTTCTTAATCATGGCAAGCTGATCATCAATAGCTTCAACATTAATATCTCTACATCTAGTACAAATAGTAACATGCTCAACAGTAGATGAAGATGGTTTGCAAACATTTAATTCTTCTATCTTAGCATTTAATCTAGCATTCTCATCTCTAAGACAAGAAATAGAATCATTGCAAACATTCAGTTTTTCAATCCTAGAAACTAAATTATCATTCTCAGTTCTAAGATAAGAAATTGAATCATTACACATGCTTAGCTCCTTAGACAAATTTCATTCTTCTCTACTTCTATAGCATAAGCATTCTTCAATTTAACAATTTTTTATTTTCCTTAACGAGCAAGTCCTCTTGGCATTCCAAGAGATCATCCTTCTCGTTAATGGTTTTAATTAATTCATTTAATTTTTCTTCTGTTCCATGCTAAGGTTGGCAAAGAGAGAAAGTAAATCATCTTCATTATCGCTAGAGCTACCCTCATCACTAGATGTAGTATATTTGGAGTTTGCTCTGGAGTGTACATTCTTCTTCTTGCCATCCTTAGCCATGAGCCCTTATGGCCGACATTGGGGAAGAGGAGGCCTTTTTTGATCGCGATGTTGGCGATGTCCTCGTCGTCGGAGGAGTCGGTGGAGCTCTCGTCGGAGTCCCATTCCCGGCACATGTGCGCATCGCCGCCTTTCTTCTTGTAGTATCTCTGCTTCTCCTTCTTCCCCTTCTTGTCTTTTGTCGGTGTTTTGGGTCCGACCGCACACCCGGGGTTGCCCCTCATGGTGTTTTTAGGAGTAGGACAGTGTCGCCGACTGTAGCTAAATGGTTCGTGCCGGATGCACGAGGAGCGAGGGACAATGTTTACAGGTTCGGGCCGCTTTGAGATGCGTAATACCCTACGTCCTGGTGGGTATGCTTTATGTGGTGGATTACAAGGAGGTTCTCTAGTATTGGGAACGTAGAGAACTGGAGTTGGTGGCTAAGTAATGAGATCGATTGTTCTGAAGGGGTGCCCCTCAGCCTTATATATTCGACCGTGGGGCAATACATGCAGATATGATAACAACGCGCACCTAAAAGATAGTGAACTGATTGAGTCTATCTTATTATAAC
The DNA here is from genome assembly GCA_029449295.1 of Zea luxurians. Classification (NCBI taxonomy): domain Eukaryota; kingdom Viridiplantae; phylum Streptophyta; class Magnoliopsida; order Poales; family Poaceae; genus Zea; species Zea luxurians. The sequence goes on along the minus strand of JAOPSE010000022.1, from coordinate 37,493,198 downwards.
TCGGCCGACTTATCCTCACCTGGTTCCATCGTACGGGGCTCCAGCGCAGGACAGTCGGGTCTCTGTTATGGTTGCTTGCTCACGTTTATTGGAGCCATCCAGTCTCACGCCGATCCGGCCTTGCATCGATCTGCTTTGCTGGTCGTTCTTCCCCAGGCCCACGAAAGGATGACCTTATGATTTATTGGGCCCCTGGGCCTTTCGTGAGGTCTTTTATCCTTCCAGTGGACCCAGGGGATATCTGTCCCCCACAAGCCCCCGATCTTTGGGTTGATTTTGAGATAATCGGCCCAAAGATCCTAGGTCCAGCTTGCGGTCTTCATTTTATGATAAGGGAGACTTTCCGGGTAGTTTGGTAAAAACAATTCCTTGCTATCTCCTTCAGCTCGAAAACTGGCGTTCTGTCTCAAACTCGTGCTTTGGAGGTCAGCATCTCGTATTTGTAGGATCCTGAACTTCACTGGGTGTTGCCCCAATGGGTGTAGCCCCTGAGCTTCGAGTGCACCCAATGGGTGTAGCCCCTGAGCTTCGAGTGGATTTTTTTAAAAATAATCCACTCGAAGGTCCTCATCAAAAATCATCTTATTTTCCGCTTGCACTTTGTTGGAGGTCAGCCTTGCTTTTGATCTTGCCATATGCTTTAGAAGTTAGCATTGTCTTGACTTGAAATGGCGATTCATGGGGTGCACCGGAGGTGCACCCAATGGGTGTAGCCCCCGAGCTTCGAGTGGATTTTTAAAAATAATCCACTCGAAGGTCCTCATCAAAAATCATCTTATTTTCTGCTTGCACTTTGTTGGAGGTCAGCCTTGCTTTTGATCTTGCCATATGCTTTAGAAGTTAGCATTGTCTTGACTTGAAATGGCGATTCATGGGGTGCACCGGAGGTGCACCCAATGGGTGTAGCCCCCGAGCTTCGAGTGGATTTTTTGAAAATAATCCACTCGAAGGTCTTCATTTTGTGTTCTTTTGCTGAGAGTCATCTTTTCTCTCTTTTTTTTCTTTTTTTTGAATGTCTTAGAGGTTAGCATTATGTCATCGATATTATGCTTTAGAGGTCAGCACGTATTTTGTCTTTGAAGCCGAGTTCGTGATCTGCCCATATCTTGCTAGGTGGTGCAATTTATTTGATCTGCATCTGATTGGACATTCGATGGACGTCCCCTGGCTAGTCTTCATGTCGCTTCTATTAGTCAGACTTTATACTTCTCCGGCTATATTTGGCTTTCCTTTGATCCTTACTGATATCTCATTTTTGTCTTGAGGTATTCATTGCATGCCCTGCGCGTACGTGACAGTTTTCAAAAATATACTGATAATTCCTGGGCGTCCCCCCCCCAATGGGTGTGGGCAAGGGACGGCTTGGTACGCTGAGTGTTTTAGTCGGCCGCTTCTGAGTAGTAATGTGATGTGACGGCGGGTGTGATCATATCGCCCGTGCAGTTGACTGGAGTCCCAATGGGTGTTGCATTGCATGAAACGGCGTCAGCCACCTGACGTATCTTCAGACGGGTCGAAGTGTATATTGAATATTTTGCGACTGTTCGGCGACCGTGGTAGGAGGTGAGCGGTTGCCTTCTTCTTATATAAATAGTGCCTTTGCCTCTCCGGTTTCTTCACACCTCTTTGATGTTCTCCACTGCTTGCTTTCTTCTTCTCCCCTTGTTTCCACCATGGGCAAGAGCAACAAACGCAAGCGCAAGCCAACTCCTCCGTCAGAGGACTTCGGTGATTCGGAATACTCAGAGGAGGAGTTCTCCTCCGAGTCCGAGGGGTCTCCGACTCCCGTCTCTCCCCCGGCGTCGTCTGACGATTCAGACGACTCCCAGGGGATTGCCGCGGAGGTCTGGACTTACATCCGTGCCGTCGAGCGCTCCGGGCTCGCGGGCTCGGATGAGTCGGAGTACTCCTCAGATAGGGAGGACTCTTCGGACTCGTCTGAGGAGGGTGGCGGCGGCGATGGTGGAGATGACGGCGACGGCAGGGGCGATGATGACGACGGCGACGATGACGGTGACGGTGGCAGCGGGGGCGGCAACGGCGGCAGCAAGGGCGGCAATGGCAGCGGCAGCGGCAAAGGCAGCAACAAGGCCAGTGGCTAGATGCCACTGGTTTTTAGATATTAGTACAGATTAGAAGTAGTATAGTGAAATAATGTAGTAGAAGTTAGTAGTAGAATGTAGTATAGTGGTGGTAGAAATGTAGTGTAGCAGTAGCAATAGGGAAGTATCAACTCATAATGAGTTGATTTGTAATTTCTGAAACTTCCCTTAATGAAGGATGATGTTCTCTGTCTGTTATGTTTGTGTCGCAGCATGGGGTTTTCAAGTCATTTCTCCGTTTGTTTTGTCTGTGAAATCAATCCCTCTGGAGTAGTAGTTGAGTCATTCGGGCGTCATATCATCGCTTTTAGGGTGATGGCCGAGTTATTATTGTCAACATTTACACCTTTGAAGTGGTATCCGAGTGATGACGAAGCCACATCAGCGTTGGAATGACTGATGACCACGTCGGCGCTTTTAGAGGTAACAGCCGAGTGGCTTATGGCGACGTCGGTGTTTTAGAGTTAACTGCCGAGTGACTGGAGACGACGTCGGTGTTTTAGAGATAACTGCTGAGTGACTGAAGACGACGTCGGCGTTTTAGAGATAACTGCCGAGTGACCGAAGACGACGTCGGCGTTTTAGAGATAACTGCCGAGTGACTGGAGACGGTGTCGGCGTTTTAGAGATAACTGCCGAGTGACTGAAGACGACATCGGCGTTTTAGAGATAACTGCCAAGTGACCGAAGACGATGTCGGCGTTTTAGAGATAACTGCCGAGTGATGAAGACGACGTCGGCGTTTTAGATAAACTGCCGAGTGACTGAAGACGACGTCGACGTTTTAGAGATAACTGCCGAGTGATGATGTGGCGCACCAGTGTTTTTAGAAATAACCGCCGGGTGATGACTGGGTGCTTTTTGGAAACGGTATCTGGCCCGGGAAGATCCCATATACTTTGTGCTTTCAGCCGCCTCTGCTTTCCGTGCCCTAGTTCTTGCTTTCCTGCCTCCAGATCCTTTCTGTCTTTTTGAGATTCGGCTCCCGTTCTGTTCGCCGGTGGAATTGAGATGGCGCCCAAACGAAAGGCTTCGAGTTCATCCGCTGCGGTGATTCCCCCTATCGACCCCAACAGCCAGTTGCCTTTCGCAGGTAACCACATGTCTGTTGTTTCTGAGCCCGACCTTCTCCACCTCGTGTCCATCGGGGTTCTTCCTCCGAAGGAGCTCTGTTCTTGGCGGATTTGCCATGGGGTCACTGTCCCAACAGAGGATACCCACGAATCCGTGATTTATGTTCCTTTTCTTCTCCGCGGTCTTGCTCTTCCTATTTCTCCCTTTTTCCGCGGTCTCCTTGATTTCTATCGCCTTAACTTGACCCATCTGAATCCCAATTCCATTCTGCAAATTTCCATTTACATTCATTTATGTGAGGCTTTTCTTGGCGTTCTGCCACATTTCGGACTATGGAAGTACTTGTATCACTGTCGCCCTGGGATGGCCGGGGGGCAGCATCAGCTAGTGGGGGGTGCGAGTTTAGAGATGCGCTGTGGGAGGAAGACCGACTACCTTGAAATCTTGCTCAAGGATAGTATCAAAGGATGGCGCTTGGAATGGTTTATTGTTGAGAACCACGGAAAATCTCTCCCCCCACGATCTGGGAGACAGCCGGATGTTCGCACTCCGAGTTGGACCGAGTCTCCTACAGACCAGGAGGTGGCTGAGGCAGGGGCTTTGCTGGCTGAAGTTGGACTGCTGAAGGAGAGAGGTTTGACTGCAGAGGCTGTGGTTGCTGATTTTGTTTTCAAAAACATCCAGCCGTTGAAGGATAGGGCATACCCGGCCTACTTGTACTGAGGTTTAGCTGACTCAACCCGGGTCACCGATAGAAGAATTCCCGTTGTAGACTTGGTGAACCGGCTTGAAATGATACTTAGAGGCAAGGTGTCCAATGTTGGTGCCCCTATCGCATACTCGGCCTGGAACCTGCCTCCTTCCAAGGCTTTTACCCATTTTGTGTCAAATCCTCCTGTTATTGACGGCGGTTTAGGCCTTAGAGTACGACCCTCTGCCGAAGAAGTTAGTGCTTTGGTTGCTTCGATTGGAGAAATTCCTGATGATGAATGGCAAGTCCACTTTGAGGTGCCTTTGGATCCTAATGATGCAGAAATAAATGCTATGCTTGATATGCTGGCTGAAGACTCTTCTGATGCTGCTCCTGCTGGGACATTGGCGGTGGTGCCTCTCCCGGAAGCTGGTACAACCTTGGATGTTCAGAGGCCTGTCAGTGTTCGCTCGAAACGTCCTTGCCAAGCCAATCAACCTGATTCTCCTGCTGATGAGCAGAAGAAGAAAAGGAGACGTTTTCGGCGAGTACGTAGTTTGGATCAGGAAGTTGGTCCTTCGGTTCCTGCTGCTGAGGAAGTGCATGTGCCTGAATTTACCGTCGCTGATCCCAATGGGTGTGCTCCATCTGTCGCTGATCCCAATGGGGGTGTTGTCTGTGTTGCTGACGAAATCGTGGGGGAGGAAAAAGATGAGGTCCCTTTGACTCGGAAAAACAGTCGACAATATATTGCCAGTGGGGAAAGTAGTGGGGTTCCTTCTCCTGCTCTGTCAGCCCTCATCAGTCTACAAGAATTATCTCTGGCAAACTTTGATCAGACTCTAGAAGATATGGTTCCAGAGGACCTGTTATCAGAGCCAGCGGATGGTGACGTGATGGATGTTTGTGCTGATGTGTTCGACGCCGGGTTGGGATCATCCCGGGCAGCGTCCCGCGCCTCATCGACCTTAGAGCGCGGTCTTGAGGGCCAGGAAGCTGACTTTGATCGTTTTGCTCTTATGGAAGTAACTGAGGGGCCTTCAGCCTTAGAGGTGGCTGCCGCAGAGAACTTGACCCTCAGGGATGGTGTTGACGCTTACCCAGCCCCCGAGGGTGTTGCCGGGGATGATTTGGCTCGGGTGGGCAGCGCGAGTCACGACCCAACCCCCGAGGGTGTTGCCGGAGACAATCCGGCTCAAGTGGGCAGTGCGAGCTATGACCCAGCCCCCGAGGGTGTCCGAGTGGGGTCTCCCTCTTGTACTTCCATGGATGTTCACGTCAGATCTCCTTCACACTCTGGTTGCATGGTGGTGGCCCAACTTTCTGGTTAGAGAGTCGCTTTAGATGTCAGCGTTCCTGACGAACAAGCTTTGGGCTCCGCTGATGATACTGAATTGGTTCCCGCTGGTTCATTGCAAGTTGCTCCAGATGGTGACTCTATGCAAAGCCATCAATTGATTTCTCACGATCTGGGAGTCCCGTCGTTCTTCTCCAACCTCCAGGTATTATGCCATATTCTAGTTTGACCTTTACACCTGACGAATCGCTGTCTTTGCACTCATTTGCTCTCGTTATCAGGCACTAGTGGACGAGATGGCTAGTCAGCTGAAATCACAAGGTGCTTCTGTTCCGGAAAGAGCTTCGTCGCTGGCCCGTTGGAATCCGGTGCTGCTTCAACAGCGTGTCTCTGACTTAAAGGCGGTGAATGCTGGTTGGTGCCTTTCTGCTTCCCCTCGTCTACCTTATTAAACTTCTTCTCAATTTGACTCTTTCGTTTGATTGTTTCTTCGCTAGATATGGCTCGGTAGTTTTCGGTTCTTGAAGAGAAACATTCTCAAAGTCAAGCTGAGCTGGTCCAGCGATGCTGTGATTTTGAGGAAAGGTATTCCCAGAGTCAAACTGAGCTGGCCCAGGTCTCTGATGCTCTGAATAATGCTAATATGCTGAATTCTACTCTTCGCGCTCAGCTTGATTCTGAAAAGGTGATTTATGAATCTGCGTCTTGTGTTGCTGTGCTCTTATTGCCTGCTTGATGTTTAAAAGGGTTGATTCTTGTTTGTAGGAAGAAAAATGCGCCCTTGTTGCCTCCCGTGACAATCTTGACAGGTTATATCGAAACTCTAGCAACTCGTTGACCATCCTGGAAAGGAGTCATCGCTTCACCATGGAGGAGTTAGACAATCTTCTCTGTAAGCTACAGGAATCCACGGATGACGTGATCCGTCTCAGGCAGTTGATATCGGCTAAGGATGCTGCTATCAAGGAACTGCGCGCTTCTAAGAAGTCCATCACCCAGGAGCTGGAGACCGCTCAGCTGGCCGTCAAAGTTGCTGAAGAAACTTCCGTTACTCTGAGGGCCCAGCATGACAGGGCTATGGATAAAGCCATTCGCGCGGGGCGGATCTTGATGAGGAGACCCGGCGCGATTGTTCCCGATGATATAAGGGCTGATGTGAACGCTGCTCCTGATTCCTCGAGTCGCCCTTCTTCGTCGGTTGCTCCTGAGAAAAGTATTGCAAAATAGAGAAACATGGCGTGCTTTGAGCATGTGGTTATCGTGCCCGGCTATTTGTTAGAGGACACTAACTCGACATTTGAATGCTACTGTCACTCTCCTACTGTTTTAGAATTCAACAGTACATAGATTTGCAGGAGTGAAATGTTGTATGATGATTTTGAAGTTTTTTCATGGGATATAGAGATCACCCCTATATGAGTAATCGCAAGCATATGGAATCGCCTTAAGTCGTTGCTGACTTAGATTGATTGCTCCGTTAGCAGGGCATAGTGGTCACCCCGAGTTAAGTAAGCATGAGCATGTTGCACCGTCTTAAGTCGTTGCCGACTTAAGCCGATTGCTCCGTTAGCAGGGCATAGTGGTCACCCCGAGTTAAGTAAGCGTGAGCATGTTGCACCGTCTTAAGTCGTTGCCGACTTAAACCGATTGCTCCGTTAGCAGGGCATAGTGGTCACCCCGAGTTAAGTAAGCGTGAGCATGTTGTATCGTCTTAAGTCATTGCCGACTTAAACCAATTGCTCCGTTAGCAGGGCATAGTGGTCACCCCGAGTTAAGTAAGCTTGAGCATGTTGCACCGTCTTAAGTCGTTGCCGACTTAAGCCGATTGCTCCGTTAGCAGGGCATAGTGGTCACCCCGAGTTAAGTAAGCATGAGCATGTTGCACCGTCTTAAGTCGTTGCCGACTTAAACCGATTGCTCCATTAACAGGGCATAGTGGTCACCCCGAGTTAAGTAAGCTTGAGCATGTTGCACCGTCTTAAGTCGTTGCCGATTTAAGCCGATTGCTCCGTTAGCAGCGCATAGTGGTCACCCTGAGTTAAGTAAGCGTGTAGGTCGATCATGAACAAACAGAGTATTCTTGAAATCTTGTTTATTGAAGACGCATTTCCCATTTTACAGAGTTCATTGTCGTCCCAGTAGCTTTTGAAATATAGCTAGGGATAGAATTTCTTGAGGTGTTCTATATTCCAGGAGTTCCCAATCTCTGTGCCGTCCATCTGAGTGAGGCGGTATGATCCCGGCTGAGTGACTTCTGCTACTATGAATGGTCCTTCCCATAGGGGTGACAACTTGTGTCGTCCCTCCCCCGTTAGAATTCGGCGGAGGACGAGGTCTCCCACTGCAAAGGATCGTCGTCGCACGACCTTGTTGTGATAGCGTCTCAAAGTCTGCTGGTATCGTGCTGATTGAATTACTGTGTTCAGCCATTCTTCTTCGAGTACATCAATATCCTCCAGCCTAGTAGATTCGGCTTCTGCTATGCTTTCAAAGACTAATCTTGGTGCCCCAAACTTGAGATCAGCGGGTAATACTGCCTCTGACCCGTAGACCATGAAGAAAGGAGTGTTTCCATGCAGAGCTCGGCTAGGTTGAGTTCTTAGGCTCCAAACAACATAGTGCAATTCCCTTATCCATTTTCCTGCGAACTTTTCATTTTTATCGAAGACCTTTTTCCTGAGCGCCTCCAATATCATCCCGTTAGCTTGTTCAACCTGCCCGTTGGCCCTCGGGTGTGCTACCGAAGCATACTTGATCTGAATGCTCTTTTGCTCATAGAAATCGAAGAACTCTAAACTTGTGAAGTTGGATCCTAGGTCGGTTATGATATTGTTTGGTATTCCGAATCTGAATATTATGTCTTGTATGAATTCCATGACCTTGGCTGAGGTTAAAGAAGCAATGGTTTGAATTCTATCCATTTGGTGAATTTGTCGATTGCTACTAATACATGGGTGTATCCTCCTTGAGCTTTCTTGAAAGGTCCAATCATATCCAGTCCCCAGCATGCGAACGACCATGTTACTGGTATGGTCTGCAGTTGCTGTGCCGGTAGATGTTGTTGCTTTGATAAGTACTGGCAAGCTTCGCACCACTGAACCAATTCGGCCGCATCACTTTTCGCCGTTGGCCAATAGAATCCCGACCTGAAGACCTTCCCGACTAGTGTCCTGGATGCTGCGTGTATTCCACATTGCTCGGCATGGACCTCATCTAGAAGTTGCCTCCCTGTAGATGGAAGAATGCATTTCATGAGGACACCCGATGCACCTCTTATGTACAATGTCTCCCCGATGAGTGTGTAGTGAGCCGACTGTCTAGCGATGCGCTCGGCTGCATTTTTGTCATCTGGTTCCTCTTCATTCTTTATATATCTGATGATCGGCCTTCTCCAGTCATCGGAATCTGACTCCGGTTGGTTCACGATATTACATTCTTCTGCCTGGTCCATCGAGATGCTCGGATGCGGTATTTCTTGTACAAAGATTCTAGGTGGGGCCTGAGTTTGACTGGATCCTAACTTGGACAATACATCAGCTGTCGTGTTTCGATCTCTTTCTACATGATGAAATTCCAAACCTTCGAATTTATCTTCTAGTTTCCGGACGGCAGTGCAGTACTTTCCCATTGAATCGCTCGAACAGTCCCACTCTTTGTTTATCTGGCTTATGACTACCAAGGAGTCTCCGTATACCATCAGTCTCTTGACGCCCAGTGATATAGCAATGTTTAGTCCATGAATCAGAGCTTCATATTCGGCTGCATTGTTGGAGGCTGGAAATAGCAACTGGAGGGCATATTTGAGGTGCTCGCCTCCAGGTGTGGTAAAGAGAATTCCCGCTCCTGCTCCCTGTAGTTTTAACGAGCCATCGAAATACATTTGCCATACTTCCACTGTTTTTGGGTTGTCTAGTACTTGTTGTTCAGCCCACTCTGATACGAAGTCAACCAACGCTTGAGTTTTGATGGCAGTGCGAGGTCGAAATTCGATGTCATGAGATCCCAGTTCATAGGCCCACTTGGCTATTCGGCCGATGGGCTCCTTGTTGTGAAGAATATCCCCTATTGGAAAACCAGTGACTACTATGACTTTGTGGTCGTCAAAGTAGTGACGTAGCTTACGGGCAGTTAGAAGTAATGCATATAATAGCTTCTGAACTTGAGGATACTTTTTCTTTGAGGGGCCCAGAACTTCACTGATGAAATAAACAGGATGTTGCACTAGGTAGGCATGCCCTTCTTCTGTTCGCTCGACTATCAACGCGGTGCTTACCACGTGAGTCGTGCAAGAGATATATAGCAGCAAATCTTTAGCTGGTTGAGTCGGCATGGCTCGCCGTGGCGGCTTCAGCACTGGTGGTGTTGTCAAGAATTTTTTCAGTGCATCCAGGGCTTCCTGTGCTTCTGAAGTCCACTGAAACTTATCCACTTTTTTGAGTAGCTGGTAAAACGGCAAGCCTTTTTCTCCCAGCCTGGATATGAATCTGCTCAGGGCTGCCATACATCCGGTGAGTCTCTGAACCTTCTTTTGCGATCGCGGTGCCTCCATTTTCATGATAGCCTCAATCTTATCCGAGTTAGCCTCAATTCCCCGGTGACTGACAATAAATTCGAGTAGCTTTCCTGCCGGCACCCCAAAGACACATTTTTCGGGATTAAGCTTCCACCGATATCGCCGCAGACTGTTGAAAACCAGCTGTAAATCCTCGATGAAATTTTTTGAGTTCTCCATTTTGATTACCACATCATCTACATAGGCTTCCACACGCTTGTCCCAGTGATCGGCTAAGCATGTTTGAATGGCTCTCTGATAAGTCGCTCCAGCGTTTTTGAGGCTGAACGACATAGAGGTATAGCAGAAAGCACCGAACGGAGTGATGAACGCTGTTTTTTCCTCGTCTTCTTTTACCAGGCTAATTTGATGATATCCAGAGTAGCAATCCAGGAAAGATAGCACAGAACATCCAGCGGTGGAATCTACCACCTGATCTATCCTAGGAAGCCCGAAGGGATCCTTTAGACAGTGTTTGTTGAGATCCGTGTAGTCGACGCACATGCGCCAATCCACTTTATTCTTTTTGAGTACAAGAACTGTGTTGGCTAACCACTCGGGATGTAATACCTCTCTGATAAACCCAGCCGCGACCAAGCGGGCTAGCTCAGCGCGAATGGCCTCTCTCTTGTCGGGCGTGAAGCAACGTAGTTTTTGCCGAATCGGCCTCGCCTAGGGATAGACATTCAGTTTGTGCTCGGCCAGTTCTCTCGGGACTCCCGGCATATCCGCGGGTTGCCATGCGAATACATCTCGGTTATCTTGCAGAAACTAGACGAGCGCGCCTTCCTATTTGTCATCCAGGCTGGAGCTGATGATGGTAGTCTTGCGTTCATCAGCGAACCCTAGGTTGATCCTTTTGGTTTCTTCAGTCGGCCGCATAGAGGTCACGGCTTGAGCTTCATTTGCAGGTACTGCAAGGTCTTCCTCAGGCTTAGAGTTTGTCCATGCCGAAGAGGTCGCCGACGGCTTGGTGGTGAGGGCCGCCTGGATGGCCACACGGAAACACTCTGCGGCGCCTTAGAAGTCAGTGTGCAAAGTTATGATTCCTTGCGGTCCCGGCATCTTCAGTATCATGTATGTGTAATGTGGAATGGCCATGAATTTCTCCAATCCCGGCCTCCCGATGATGGCGTTGTACCTGCAGTCGAAGTTCGCCACTTCGAACCTCAGGAACTCGGTTCTGTAGTTCTCCGGAGTTCTGAAGGTGACGGGCATGTAGATGTGGCCCAGCGGGTATTCCCCTTCAGTCGGCACGATGCCGAAGAAAGGAGTGTCTGACTCGTGGAGCCCTTTGAGGTGAACCCCCAAGCCTTGGAGTGTCCGGGGGAAGGTGACGTTGATGCTGCTCCCCTCGTCAACTAATACCTTCTTCACCCTGTTCTCTCGGATCACCGGATCGACGAGGAGCGGGTATTTGCCTAGGTGGTTGAAGTTGAGCCATTGATCGGCCCGAGTGAAGGTGATCGGGTGCTCCGACCATCGGTACGGAGCGGGAGGACCGGTGGTCGCCACCAATATTTGGCGATCGTTGAGCTTTTGTTGTCTTCTGCTCTCCTGTGATCCATGTCCGCCGAAGATGACGTTGACTTCCCTGTCAATGCGCGGGAAGGCTCCGCCTCTTCCCTCCTCCTGCTGCTGGGGTTGTCGCGGTTCCCCTGGTCCTCCCCGTGGTGGAGGAGGAGGTAGAGGTTGGAAGGGTCAGTCATGCCCGACGGAGTGCTTGAAGTCTCTGCAGTTCCGAAGGGTGTGGCGCATGTCCTTGTGGTACGGGCACTGAGCATCGAGGATGTCGTCCAGTGTACGTTCGCCTCCGCGAGGTCCTCCTCGGGCGCGAGAGGCAGGTGGTCCGGCGGCATGCACCTCTTCGTGAGGCCTCTTCTCCCAGCGTTTGTCGGGTTGCTGGTTCGTGTCGCGTCGTGGCGCCGTCGGTGCAGGTTTCGTTCCCCCAATGAGGTCCTGAGCTCGCTCGTCGACGGTGATGTAGAGATCGGCTTCCCGGAATAGCTGCTCGGAGGTAGTCGGCGCCTTCTGTAATATGGCTCGGACGAAGGCCGAGTCGTTGGACCCTCTGTAGAAGTCTTCAATCACGGCCGCTTCCGTGACCTCGGGGATACGATTTCTCATGGTCTGGAACCTTTTAAGGTAGGACCGGAGAGTTTCGTCCCCCCGACGCTTGATGGATTTGAGGTCCCATGGTTGCGCTAGTTTGTCGGAGAGGGACTGAAAGTTGGCGGTGAAGCATCGACTGAAGTCGCTCCAGTCGTCGATGCAGTGTCGGGGTAGGTGTTGCAGCCATTGTAGCGCGTCTTTTCCAAGGACGATGGGTAAGTATGCGGTCATCACGTCCTCGGACGCTCCGGCAGCTCGAGCAGCGGTGGTGTAGACGGCCAGCCAGCCTCCTGGATCCTGCTTAGGTTCATATTTGTCGACATTCGATACCTTGAAGTTAAGGGGCCATTGAATGGCCCTAAGGCGCGGAGTAAGGGCAGACACTCCACACGTGTCTTCTTGTCAGCGGGGATGATGTCTGTCCCGGGGAGGGGAGTAGTTGTCGTGGTCCCTTGACCGTCCCCGGGTAGTACCACCAGTCGAGGCCGTTGTCGACTCAGTTCTGGCGGCATGACTCCGAGCTGGGATGCCGTGATCCCTGTCGTACTCCTCCCAGTGGCGGATCTCGTTCTCATGTCGTCGTTCGCGTGAAGCATTGATGGAGCTTCGTGCGTCTCGGCAGCTGTTGATGGCGTGTCGTAGGTCGTTCGGCGGGTGAGCGAGAGGTAGAAGATGGTTGGCTGCTTGAGTGAACAGTCGTCGATAGCCTTCAGCGTCGGGAGTTCAAGGGAGTCCATCAGCTATCCGAGCTAGTACCCCTCCGACTTCAGTTGGCGTGTTCATGGCTCGGGCGAAGTCGGGATTCAGGTTGCGCCCGAAGAGTGGATTTTCCCGACGTTGCCTTGCCTCCTGCTCGGCTTGTTCTTGAGCTCGCCGGCGATCGCGCCGTCAGGAGTTCCTTCGTTCTCTGAAGACGCGTTCCTCCGGAGTTTCTCCTATCTCTGAGGCCTCGTCTCGCGAGACAAGCTGCTCCAGATTCCGCTCTCCGGCCTCGTGATGCCGCCGGATATTTCGGCGCCGGTTTCTCCATCGATGGGATTCCCGCTGAGGTGGTTCTTCTCCGGGCGCGGTCGGTTCATCGTCGGAGACGGGGGGTGACTCCACTCTTCCGATGAAAAGAACGTCGGGGTAGAATGGTGTGGCTATCTTGGCAGTCTTTTTTCCGTTCTCCTTCGAGGGCAGAGGCACGGAAAGAACAACTTGCTTCCTCCCGGTTTCGTTCGTTTCTTTCTTCCTTGCGATTCATGTCCATTCTTTCGTCGGGGAAGTAGACAGCGGAGTTCTCCAGGTCAGCGGGCCCTCGGTCCCTGGCTTGCTGAAGGTGATCTCTTTTCGGAGCGCTGGAGGTTGCGCTTTTTCCTTCCTTACTCCAACATTCTCGGAGTTTGTTGGAGCAGACTTCTTCTTTGGCGGATCTGCGATGCGATGTAGAGTTCCTTCTTCATCCGCCACGGATGAGATTGTTCCAAAGCAGAACACAGATCCGGGGCGGAGGGTGATCTTGCGGTGGAAGGTGACGGCCATTGAGCTAACTTAGATCGGCAACACACCCCCTACCTGGCGCGCCAGCTGTCGGTGTTTTGGGTCCTACCGCACACCCGGGGTTGCCCCTCAAGGTGTTTTAGGAGTAGGACGGTGTCGCCGACTGTAGCTAAATGGTTCGTGTCGGATGCACGAGGAGCGAGGGACAATGTCTACAGGTTCATGCCGCTTTGAGATGCGTAATACCCTACATCCTGGTGGGTATGCTTTATGTGGTGGATTACAAGGAGGTTCTCTAGTGTTGGGAACATAGAGAACTGGAGTTGGTGGATAAGTAATGAGATCGATTGTTCTGAAGGGGTGCCCCCTAGGCCTTATATATTCGACCGTGGGGCAATACATGCAGATATGATAACAACACGCACCTAAAAGATAGTGAACTGATTGAGTCTATCTTATTATAACTCGGCCGACTTATCCTCGTCTGGTTCCATCGTACGGGGCTCCAGCGCAGGACAGTCGGGTCTCTATTATGGTTTCTTGCTCACGTTTATTGGAGCCATACAGTCTCACGCCGATCCGGCCTTGCATCGATTTGCTTTGTTGGTCGTTCTTCCCCAGGCCCACGAAAGGATGACCTTATGATTTATTGGGCCCCTGGGCCTTTCGTGAGGTCTTTTATCCTTCCAGTGGACCCGGGGGATATCTGTCCCCCACATCTTTGTCCCTGTCACTTTCACTAGAAATTGGACATTTAGCTATGAAATGACCGGACTTACCACACCAGTAGCACACCCTCTTGGAGCGGGGCTTGTAACTCATCCCCCTCCTTTGCTTGAGGATTTGGCGGAAGCCCTTGATGATGAGCGCCATCTCCTCATTGTAGAGCTTGGAGGCGTCGATTGGAAGCCTACTTGGTGTAGATTCCTCCTTCTTTTCTTCCCTCGCTTTGAATGCGACGGGTTGCACCTCGGGTGTAGAGGTGGCACCCTGCTCCAAGTTGACAATATGTTTGGATTCTTTGATCATAAGTTCAAAGCTCACAAACTTGCCAATAACCTCCTCGGGAGACATATGCTTGTATCTAGGATCCCCACATATTAATTGAATTTGAGTAGGATTACGAAATACAAGGGATCTAAGAATAACCTTGACCATTTCATGGTCATCCCATTTTGTGCTCCCAAGGTTGCGCACTTGATTGGCCATCGTCTTGAGCCGGTTGTACAAGGCTTGCGGCTGTTCCCCTTTGTTGAGGACAAATCGACCGAGCTCTCCCTCGATCGTTTCATGCTTGGTGATCTTGGTCACCTCATCCCCTTCGTGCGCGGTTTTGTGGACGTCCCAAATTTCTTTAGCGTTCTTCAACCCTTGCACCTTATTATACTCCTCTCAACATAAAGAGGTGAGGAGTATAGAGGTTGCTTGTGAGTTGAAGTGCCTAATTTGGGCAGCCTCGTCCGAGTCGTAGTCCTCGTCCCCCACCTGTGGTGCCTGTGCTCCAAACTCAACAATATCCCAAATACTTTCGTGGAGTGAGGTTAGATGGTGCCTCATTTTATCACTCCACATACAATGGTCTTCAACATCAAAATATGGTTGTTTGCCTAGGGGTACGGAAAGTAATGGAGCACGCTTTGAAATACGAGGATAGCGTAGGGGCATCTTACTATACTTCTTGCGCTCATGGCGCTTAGAAGTAGTCGACGACTCGGTGCCAGACGTGGAGGGAGACAAAGAGTCAGTCTCGTAGTAGATCACTTTCTTCATCATCTTCTTCTTCTTGTCACCTCTTCGATGTGACTTGATGGAGGAAGAGGATTCCTCCTTATACTTGTTGTCAGACTCCCTTGAGAGAGTCCTCCCCGAGCCTACGGGCTTTTCGCCGGTCACAATCTCCCTCTTGGCATGATCTCCAGACATCACTTCGAGTTGGTTAGGCTCTTAATGAAGCACTGGCTTTGATACCAATTGCAAGTCTCCTAGAGGGGGATGAATAGGCAAAACCTGAAATTTATCAACTTTAAACACACTCTAAGGCAAGGGTTAGTGTTAGAATTAAATTCAAGTCAAAAGAATGTTTCTCTTGCTTAGAGTTGCTCAAAAATGCGAATGACATATGGGAGCCAACTCAGATCAATACTAGCAAGGAAACGTTAGAGAGGGAAAACAAATCAAATGAGAATCAAAGCGAGTGAACATGATGATTTGTTTTACCGAGGTTCGGTTCCAAAGAACCTAGTCCCCGTTGAGGAGGTCACAAAGACCGGATCTATTTCAACCATTTCCCTCTCTCAAATGGTCACTTAGACCGAGTGAGCCTTTTCCTTAATCTCATAGGTCACTTAGACCCCATAAGGACCACCACACACTTAGGTGTCTCTTGCTTCGATTACAAGTCTCTTGAGAATAAGAAGGGAAAAAGAAAAGGCCAATCCAAGCGACAAGAGCAACAAAAGAACACAAGTGATCCTCTCACAAGCCCTAATGCACTAGAGTTGATTTTGGGGCTTTGAGTGGATTGATTGCTTTGATTGTGTCTTGGAGTGTTGGGCTTTTGCTCTTGCAATGAATGAAGATTTCAGAAGGCTTGGATAGGAGTGAATGAGGTGGTTGGGGGGGTATTTATAGCCTCCCAACCACTTCTAGTCGTTGGCTGATTTCTGCTGGCGATAGGTCCGGTGCGCCACCAGACAGTCACTGTGCACTGTCTGGTGCGCGGCACGTCAGTGCAACTGTTAGGGTTTGGAGCTGGTCGACCATTGGAGCCTTTGTCGTCATGCTGCACTGGACAGTCTGGTGCCCTTTGACTTCTGCGTGGCACTGTTCATCACTGTTCACTCTGCACAGTCGACCGTTGACGCGTAGGGAGCCGTTGCTCCGCTGGCTCACCGGACAGTCCGGTGCACACCGGACAGTCTGATGAATTTTAGTGAAGCATGCCTCTGGATTTCCCCAGAGTGGCTGGTTCATCTGCTATACGGCCTGGTGCATCGGACACTGTCCGGTGCGCCAAATTCCAGCACACTCAAGTCCTTTGCTCTATTCTTGATTATGTCCTTAACTTGATTTCTTTCTTAGTTTGTGTTGAACCTTATGCACCTGTAATCGATGAATTCTAGACAAACTAGTTAGTCCATGTGTTTGTGTTGGTCGTCAACCACCAAAAATAATTATAGGAGATGGTTGACCCAATTTCCCTTTAACTTCTTCTCGACCCAAGGGATGTATGGGAGTGTTTTGCCAGTGATCTTCTAGTGGTGGAAAGTGAGGCCACCGAAGCACACGCCCGCAACGCGTTGATTCAAAATGCCTATGATGCCTTGATCGAGGTGGCGAGGAGAGATGCAGAATTGGTGGCCCTTGCACATCTCGAGAACATGAGAAAGGAAACCGACCTCCACATTCTAGAGCAAGGGAAGGAGATCGCCGAGGCTCGAGTTGCGGCCTTGGAGGAACTGGGTGGTCGGACAATGAAAGAGGAGAAACTCCTGGCCTCTCTGCAAGGTAACACATTTCAATAATTTTCCCTAGACCTAGGCACTTGTTGCCCGCTCCCCTCTCATGGCCTATGTTTTGTCCGGTCAGCCATTTAGGGAAATTTGACGCCATCGAGGGGTCCTTCGTCAAGGCGCAAAGCTGCCTCGAGGAGTTGGAGAAGAAGAAGCATCTCCTGTCAGAGGTGGTGAGCGCTATGCGTGGGCGCTTCACAGCACCTCCTTTACCTAGGTCTGAGTCGCTTGTCTCCCGCCTTCAGGGCCTCGCTGACCGATTCTGAGAGCTTGTGAAGGAATCCTTCTACCAAGGGATCAACCAGGCCTTTGTCGTCGTGACTTGTCTTGCAACGCGCAGGCCCTTAGCATATCTTCTTGGATCTAATTAGTTCTTTCGGTTTGGTCGTTTATCTGTGGACAATTTGAGGCAAAGCTTCATGTAGTTGTTGCCAAAAGTGAGAGTTGAACCGTGTTCCTCGGTTTGACACTATCTTCTTTGCCATTCCATGTAAACAGACAATTTGAGGCAAGTATAATTCTGATAATACTGCACTGCTGTAGCTGGTCTCAACTGGTATCAAGTGAGCCGCCTTTGTTAAACATTCCACCACTACCTAGATGGAGTCATAGCCAGCTCCAGTGCGAGGTAAGCCAACTATAAAGTCCATCCTGATTTCATCCCGCTTCCTTTGAGGAATTTATAGTGGCTGCAGCAAACCGGCTAGCTTTTGATGCTCTGCCTTAATCCTCTACCAACTGTAACATTTGGCGACATACTCCACGATCTCCCTTTTCATACCGTTTCACCAGAATCTGTTCTTCAAGTCTTGATACATCTTCTCACTTCTAGGGTGTATAGAATAGGCTGTTTCATGGGCTTCCTTGAGGATTAGCCCCTGAATCGACTTGATGTCAGGAACACATAGCCGGTCTTTGAACCAGATCATGCCTTCTACATCCTCTTGAAAGTCCTTGCCTCTCCCTTCTAGGATTAACTGGTAGATCTCATTGATCTTCTTATCATTTTTTATCCTTCTTTGATATACTGCTCTAGGGTGGGTTCCAGTTCAAATGTTACTCCCTATGTGCTGTTCAGAAACCCGAGACTTAGCCCGTCGAATTCCTTGGCTAACTCATATGGCATTGGATGAGCGACTATCATGTTGACATGACTCTTTCTCCTTAGAGTGTCTGCAACCACATTTTACTGTTTGATCAGCTCTAGCCATCTATGTTGCCTCATGTTTAGTTTTGACTAGGTGAATATGTATTTAAGACTCTTGTGGTCTATGTATACATCACATTTCTACCCATATAGGTAGTGTCTCCATGTATTTACCGCATAACCACTGCTGCTAATTCCAGGTCGTGTGTGGGATAATTCTTCTCATGGACCTTCAGCTATCGGGAGGATTATGCTACAACTCTCCACTCTTGCATTAGCACAGATCCTAGTCCGGTGTAAGATGCGTCGTAATACACTGAGAATGGCTTGTGAACATCAGGTAGGATCAAAACAGGTGTTGTAGTCAACTTCTCTTTCAGCGCTTCAAATCTTGTTGGCACTTTTAGGTCCACTAGAACTCAACCTTCTTCGCTAGCAAGGCTGTCATCGGCCTAGCAATCTTGGAGAAGACTTCAATGAAACGTCAATAATATATGGCCATTCCAAAGAAACTCTTGATTCCACGAACATCCTTCGGTGCTTTCTAGTTAACAATAGCTGCTACCTTCTTTGGATCCATAACTAACCCATCTCGGTTTGCGATGTGACCCAAGAACAGGACCTCACGAATCTAGAACTCACATTTACTCAGCTTGGTATACAATAGATGCTCTCATAACCGTTGTAATACCATCTTCAAATGTTCGACATGCTCTTCCTCACTATGAGAATATATGAGGATATCATCGATGAACACCACTACAAAGTTGTCTAGATGGTCCTTGGTATGTATGAAGATACATGAAGAAAGTTGCTGCATTCATCAAACCAAAGGGCATGAATGTATACTCATATAACCCATACTTGATGATGCGTCTTTGGTATGTATGAGGATCAGATCGTGAGTTGATGGTAACCTAACCTTAGATCTATCTTCGAGAACACAACACCACCTCTGAGCTAATAAAACAGATCATGTATCCTCAGTAGGGAGTACTTGTTCTTGATTATGACCTCGTTCAAATCCCTATAGTCTATGAACATCCTCTTAGTCCCATCCTTCTCCACGAACAGGAGTGGAGTGGTCCAAGACAAAGTACTTGGTCTGATGTAACCCTTCTCTAACAGCTCATCTATCTGCTTCTTGAGTTCCACCAATTCTGGTCCACACACTCTGTAGGCTCTTTTAGAAATGGAGGTTATGCCAGGGTTAATCTTTATAGCAAACTCAACCTACCGCTCAGGTGATATGCCTGGTACTTCCTCAGGAAACACATCTGGAAATTCTAACACAACCCTGATGGCCTTAAGTGGGTTGGCCTCTGTACCATCCACGGTCATTTGGTGACATACCCCTTGCTCTGGTTCAAACATGATTAGTTCGGTTACTATCTCTTCCCCAGATGGGGACACTAACCTCACTGTCCTCTTGTCATAGTTAACGATTGCTTGGTTCTTGTGTAGACACTTCATTTCTAGGATGACATCTATCCCCTAAGTACCCATTACCACTAGGTTGCGAGGAATTCCATCCCCCTTATTTCAATCCTCAGGTTTGTGCATATTTTATCTGCCTGGATCTTCCCCCAACTAAATTAACCCTTAGTGTTGGTAGCATTGGTTCTACGAGGATGTTATGTACTTCTACCCAAATGCGTGGCACCAGTATCAAATAGTAGTTTTGCTGGGTGGGATTTGACTGAAAACATACCTACTACCACATCTGGTGCATCCTGGATTGCTTTGACCTCCAAGTGGTTCACCTTTCCACGGTTGTACACCTAGCCATGGCCTCCTGATGCCTGTTGCAGTGCACTGTGTCGTGCTGAGTTGTTGGGAGCTGACTGTTGTTTGGCTGTTTTCTTCGGGCAATGCATCGCCTAGTTGCCTTTCTCTCCATAGTGGAAGCATCCTATCTCCTTGTGTTGGGGCTGCCTAGTTGCTCTAATTAGCTACTTGTGTAGAAGGGTGGGGTGCCTGATTGTTATGCCTCTGATACTAATTACCTCCATGCAGGTTGTTTTGAAGGTACTACTGC
Source organism: Zea luxurians (assembly GCA_029449295.1). Classification (NCBI taxonomy): domain Eukaryota; kingdom Viridiplantae; phylum Streptophyta; class Magnoliopsida; order Poales; family Poaceae; genus Zea; species Zea luxurians. The sequence goes on along the minus strand of JAOPSE010000022.1, from coordinate 37,473,191 downwards.
TGTTGCTACGGGTACTCTCTCTAAAATTGCTGGTGATGTGGACATTGACTCTATTACTGATATCCCTTTGGGTGATGATGCTCGCATTGCTGAGATGAACTGTTTGAGAAGCGGGGGTGACTGTTGCTCACGGTCTGTGGTCCACTCATCTTGTGATTCCGATCTTCCATCTCCTTGCGCATCCTCTCTGTCATAATTTCTCTATCAATCAGGTGTTGGAAGGTGAGGAAGGTGTGATTCATCGGCTGATAATGTAGGGGATCAACCAAACCTCTCATGAACCTATTTTGCCTTTTTGCATCAGTGTTGATGTCTTCGGGTGCACAAGACAACTACAGAAACATGTCCATATACTCACTGACAGACATGGGTCCATGTTTCAGTGTTAGAAACTCTTCCTTCTTCACTCTCATTAGACCTTCTAGAACATGATATTGGCGGAAGTTATCTCTAAACTCCTCCTAAGTGATAGTTTCGAGGTTGGCATGGGTGGTGAGATAGGACTCCTAGCCTCCCACTAAGACTGAGTTTCTCCTCTTAGCAGGAGGGGACTGTACAGAACCTTCTCCCTGTCATTGCATTGAGTGGTGTGCAGTTCCCGTTCCACTACATGCATCCAATCCTCGACGTCCATGGGGTCGGCAGAGTGGGCGTAGATAAGGGGTGCCCTCTTATGAACTCAACACGTTTGTCCCTTGACATTTGTGGGATCTGCATCTATGGTTGTGGCTAAGGTTGTTGTTGAGCTTGCTACATGGCTGCCAGAGTTTGCCTGATAGCTTATATTGCTTGGGTTCGCATGAAGAACATTTGCTTCACTGACATTGGAGGTGGCGGGGGAGGTAGCGGCTGGGGCTGGGGCTGGGGCTCCTCCTCCCGGGGGACACGCTGCTCCTGCTTGGTACACCTCGCTCCTCGATGCTTATTGTCAAACATCTATGAAAGACATTCACACATCATTATTGATCTTGCAATTTTTCAGCATAGGAAAAGATATACATATTTCTTCATGACACTAAATAAACAAAGATCCCCACTGATTCTTAACATGATCAAACACAACTTCTTAGATAAGGAGGAAAGTGGAAGTAAAAGGTTTCTCAACTAAATAACTAACTTTACTAATCATTACTAGCTAAACCAAAGTGTAAGGGAGACCCGTATTTTGGTGACAGTCATTACAAAGATCCAACTCCAGCATCGGTTCATCATAACAAACATGAAAGTAACTAACAAGCAAACTAACCAAACCGACTAAGACTGATACTTATTACTTTAGCATTTATTATAGACTTTTCGACGCTAACAATCTAAGACTCTAGATCTATCATGGTCGTGTAGTTAGGGCGCCATAGGCATGGTGACCACATGGTGGCGAGTAGTAAGTGTGTTGAGTCCAAGCATGGGCGAGGGAACCACCCTCCTGGTGGCGGCGCTCTGCGTGCTTAGCATGCAGTTTCGCGATCTTCGTACGAGCCCTACTCAGCTCGTCCATAGTATGGTCCAGCTTGATGTTGAGCATGGTGACCAGGTTGATTGTGCTGCTCAACATAGGGTTACCATCACCGACAGGTGAGACAATGGTGCTCTCTGTACTGCCAATCGAACGACGGGGATAATACCTGAGGTTAAGACCGTCATCCACCCTACCGAATAAAAAACAATACTATGAGACAGCACGCCGTGCAACATCCTACATGGTCGCCTCAAAAGTGTCCCTCTCAGAGATAGCATAGTTCTCTGAGTAAGCCTCTGCACCTCGGAGTTCGTCCTTCGGACGATGTTCCAGACAGGAAGCCTCCCAGCGATCCGGGTTGCTCCCACGACTATGCAGGTAGATTACAAAACGGTACTCGATCGACTAGGTGTGTTGGTCAAAAGCCCAACGCAACAGGGTGTCGAGAGCGTCGTGGAAGTGACAATCACAAGCAGTGTCATGAGTGATGGGTCAGATGACCCAAGCTTTCGGCTCCTTCTCCGAGAGCTCAATACTGTGGTCTGAGCTGCCATCGTCGTTGTCTCTGTTGGGGTCTCCTCCGATAGCTCCTCCAGCAGTTGGGGCGCCCAGTTGTGATGCAGGGGTGCCTCATAGACTCCACCTCCTGCTAAGGCGAGGAGGAAGAGTCCTACTGCTCCCTCTCCTGACGCCGGCACTCCTACTCCTCATGCACGCGGTGGTGTAGCCTCTCTAGGTGACTTGACCGACCAGACACTGTGTGACAAAGTGGATGTTCTGCAAGGCAAGAGGGCAGGAAGGGGATCACTAACTTATGAGCAGTGAGCCTAAGGCAAGCCATCTACAAAAGACACCATAAGCATAAGAGTAAGAATAGAACAAATATGACCAGCAAGTAAACCATAAACTAAACAAAAATAAAATTTTAGCAAGGTATAATATGTATGTAGTAGTATAACATAGGGTTGGTCGAGATGGCTAACTTTTAAACTGACACCAGAGGTCAAGGTGAGAATGAGGGTCAATAGTCCTTAAAACGGCCATTGTGACTCTAGGTTAGCGGTCATATAGTCAGCACGACTTTGATACCACATATGTCACATCTGGTTTTGGAAGACAAATCAAATACGAACCATGTACATGCTGTAACACCCCAGGTGTTTATCTCCCGTTCGACATCGACTATGGACTTAAGTACGGGATATTGATGAATATAATAGTCACTAAATTTTAATCGTCTTCGCCTATTACGATTTTCAATATCTTATTTGTCTCCGTTTGTCTGGACTGTCTAAAATATTTTGTGAAATTCGTAGTTAAATAATCACCTGAAATGTCGAGTCATATGCTGGTTTGAAATTTATCAATGAAGCAAATATGAATTTGGAAAGCTCAAATCAGCCGTGTAATATTTGTCCCGAGCAAATTAGGTAGAACTCAACGAGAAAAGTATTAACGCAAAATTTAATTGGATCAAGATAATAAGAGCCGATATTGAGTATTCATAATTAATTTGTTTCCCTGTTCAGACTGAGGATAAAATTTTCTGGTTTCGAATCAAATCTAGCACAGTCTAAAACATCAAAGATAATGACGTGGTCTGGTGCTAGTTTAAAATTAATCGAATAAGGCGGATTGGAAATGTCACCTAATTATTTCGCTCTACGAACCCTGTAGTGATAATCTTAGGGGAAGGATGTTTAAATAAATCAACCCCGAACTAACCAAAACCGGGACAATCGTTAGCCGATTCGGTGTCCTATTTCAAAGTCCAAGAAAATAATATGTGTAGCTGAAATGTCGTTTTAATTCGGTATGTTGCTTCTCGCTCAAATCTACAACTTCAGATATAAATAACTGATTAAAATTCATATGACTCCAGAGTATTCACCATATCAAATCTTGTCTAAATATTGTTGTCGATCTCGTTTTGGCTGGTCCTTTTATACATCTTTTAGACCCCTCAAATCTTAATCCTAAAATCAAAATATCATTTAATTTGATCCATTTTAGTCCTATTTAACTCCTAAACTTGGTTGTTAGTATATTCTCTGATTAAAAGAAAGGAAATATCTCCCACCTAATATTTTTTCCAGCCCTTATCCCCTCCATGTACAAACGTACTAGCTTCTACTTCATTTTTCTATCAGCCAACCTTCTCTATGTTAGGCTCCTGAACCTTCATGTGTATTTTCTTTCCCTCACGTATCTTCTCCATGCTCGATCCCCTGCAAAAAAAATCCCATCGCTATTCTCATCCTTTCCCAGCCACCGCCGTAGGCCTTGATTTTTATCCTGTGCAGTGCTCACTCCCAAGAGCTTCCACTGTGGCAAAACCTCCCAAGTTATTGGACCCACATGCACCTGTCCTTGTCTCAAAGACCTCAGACGACTATGCATGTGCACCAAATAACTTAACAGGATCCGTTCGAGTGTCCCAAGGACCCCGGATCAATCACTTACAACCAGAACCACAAAATTAAGTAAACACAAATCACACACACCAACATTTTGCAGCGGAATTTCTTTATTACAAAAGGTTATAAGTTACATCAACTTTACATTATGTTTATCGGAGTGATTACAAAGTGATTCAAAGAAATAAACTTTGAAATGTTATAAATTACTTGTAAGTTTGAAATATATGCTAGCTTAAGTGACCATCCTCAATAAGAAGTATAAAAG